>CM042052.1:11777500-14275000 GCA_023525745.1 Arctium lappa | reverse complement strand
AAGCTACCTTTTGGAACTCCTATATATCTCCATGGTTTCAGATCTAAGTTTTCTGCATATTTGATATAGCCTGAGTTTTGGGAGATTTTAGGGTTCCCGATCATTTTTGACTAAAATGATGGATTCTATCTTATTTGAAGTAAAATGATGTTTTACTTGCTGATTATGTAGCTTATGCAAAAGAATGTTTATGAACTCATTTTTATGATTCTCATACTTACCAGAAGTTGAACTTGAAAAGACATTTTGTTTATAAAATGTTTTGTATACCATATGGTTATATATGGTTGGTCACGATTGATGTTGTGACCAGTCTGGACTATTACTAGTGGATCCCTAGGTTTTGAGTCGACTGATATTATTTGGAGGTTACCAAGTAAAGTAAATGTAGAGCTACATGTGCATTAAATTGTGAGGCTCTGGCCGTTAATAAATGTAAAGCTACATGTGCATTAAATTGTGAGGCTCTGGCTGTTAACAAATATAGAGCTACATGTGCATTAAATTGTGAGGCTCTGGCCGTTAATAAATATAGAGCTACATGTGCATTAAATTGTGAGGCTCTGGCTGTTAACAAATATAGAGCTACATGTGCATTAAATTGTGAGGCTCTGGTCGTTAATAAATGTAGAACTACATGTGCATTAAATTGTGAGGTTCTATATGGTTACCAAAACGAAGAACTACATGTGCATTAAATTGTGAGGTTTTGGAAAGAAGGTTTATGACCTTATTTTAATGGATTATGTTCCTATCAATGGTGAACTTGGAAATGCTTGTTTGAAAGATTTCTGTTTGGATGCAAATGTTTATATCTCTGATTTTGTATAAACTGTATGTTCTCACTAGGCTTTATAAGCCTAACACTTTTTCTCAAATGATATGTATTCAGATTCTCGTTAGCGGCAGGTTGCCAAGGGTTTGAGTGTCGGGACTGATCCCGAGGGCTTTTGAGATGTTTAGTATTGGATTGTTGGGCATTGTTAAGTCCCACATTTTTGGATGATTCTGGATCAACAACTTATGTAATCTAGATAATATAAGTTTAGATTGGTTTGTTGTTGGGATCCTTATCCGTATTATGATTTTTGTAAAGGTTAAGTACAGTTCCCCTTTTTGGGAGGTTTATACCTTTGGATGATGCTTAATTGTACAGTTTCCGCAGTTTTAAATTACCCTAGTTTTTAGGGTGATACAAGTTGGTATTAGAGCTCTAGTTTAAGTGATCTAGGCATGAATGTAAGATGTCTAGACTTAGACTGAGTATATTAAGCATTGATTCGTGAGTATCGGGTAGAACTACTAAGATGGGTTGGTCTTAGAGTTGACGGAAATTGTAGTTATCAAACGTTGTGGTTATGGTATCCAGAACCGTTATGTATTGTATGTTCATAATCTCACTTAGTTAATGTTATTATGAGAATATTTATACGTGATTGTGCCTGAATTACTGTTGCTATGACATTTGAAACTGTAATAGTACGTTCTGTCGTGTTTATTCTCTCGATTTGTCTCTTACTCTTCTCGTATTTGTGTGGCAACCATTTTAGGATTGTAAATACGCGCAGTCGACCGTTAGTCGATGGAGATCTGCGTGCCGATAGTTCGCCCGAGCGAGAACCCGTGGTTAGGGCGGCGACCGTCATTCCTTCGGGCATGCCACCGTTATTTACTGGGGAAGTGGAGCTAGGACCATGAGTGGTTATGACGCCCACCAGTCCCGTTGTTTAGTTAGCTAGCCCTCAAGCTGATATGATGGCCAACGTCATGCGGAATGGTGATGACGGCCATGGAGAAACAACAAGAGGTTTTTCTGAAAATGTTGGAAGACCGGGACGGGAGCCTCAGAAGGCATGAAGCAGTGGAAGAGAATGTGTTGTCTGGCGTTGGGGGCTCTGGGAGCGGGGTCAGAGCTGAAGAGCACAGGGTTGTTGGTGCTCCGAAAAGTGGGAAGAGATGTTCCTACAAATCTTTTCTGGGTTGCGGACCACCAGAGTTCTCTGGTTCCGAAGACCTAGTTGCTTGTGTTAAATGGATCCGAGCGGTCGAGCAGGCTTTTGGCTCTTCCGAATGTGGGGATGATTAGAGGGTGCGGTTTGGTACCCAATTGCTTAGGGATACGACCCTCACTTGGTGGAATATCGTTCAATCCACCCTGTCTCTTACTGTGTTGGCTCAGTTGTCTTGGGCTGAGTTTAGAAAGAAGTTGTTGGAAGAGTTCTGCAGTGAAAGGACTATGGACCGAATCGAGATAGAATTTCGGTCTCTTGTAAAAGGAAACCTGACGGTGAGGGAGTACACCCGTCAGTTCATGGAAAAGATAGATTTGGTGGGGCACGTGGCCCCAAGGGAGAAAGATAAGATGAAAACCTATCTTAATGGCCTACCAGCGGACCTTTTATCTTTGGTCCACAACTCTAAAGCTTCCAATCTCCGAGATATGGTTGAAGAAGCTCAGTTTATGGAGGAGTTGTTCTTGAGAAGCAAAGCTGAGAAAGCGGTGGTAGTGTCTGACAAGAGAAAGTGGGAGAACAGTTATGTGCTTCCCAGGAGATCCCGACCTTTTTCCGGGAACCGAAGCTTTGGCAGCCAGCAAGAAGCCGGGTGGTGTCGCAAGTGTCGAACCAAACACCACGGTAGCTGTAATGCCGCTCCTCAACCTTGTTACAAGTGTGGTAAATCTGACCACATCTCATGTGATTGTCCGATCAGAGGACTTGTATGTTATGAGTGCAAGGCACCGGGGCACGTAAAGAGAGATTGCCCGAAGCTTGTATCGAGCAACGCGCCAGCAAAGAAGGAGAACCCACCTAGGGTTCCGGGTCGAGCATTCCAGATGACGACTGATGAAGCCAAGGCATCCGCTGATGTGGTATCGTGTACTTTTCTTATAAACTCTGTACCTGCTCGTGTTTTATTCGATACGGGTGCCAGTTTCTCTTTCGTATCTGAGTTGTTTCGTCAAAAGATTGCTATGTCCACTACTAGTCTTGAGGATGCGTTAGTAGTAGAGATAGCTGATGGTAGTAAGGTTATAATCTGTGATGTTCTGAAGAAATGTACTCTCGGTATCGAGGGAAGAGAATTCTCGATCGATTTACTGCCGATGATAATCGGAGGTTTTGACGTTGTGGTCGATATGGATTGGTTGTCAAACAATCATGCCGAGATCGTGTGTTCTAAGAAGTTAATCCGACTCCCCAATCCCTGTGGTGAAGTCGTTGTGATCTATGGTGAGAAGAGAAAAGGTGAAGTGGCAATAATCACAATGGCAAAGGCACACAAGTTCTTGGTAAAAGGATGTTCATCTTTCCTAGCCTACGTGATCGACGCCAAGTTGGAAAAGTCAAAGATGGTTGATGTGAAGATTGTGTGCGAGTTTCCAGACGTCTTTCCTGACGACTTGCCTGGGTTACCACCTGATCGTCAAGTAGAGTTTCGGATTGATCTCGTGCCGGGAGCAGCTCCTATTGCTAGAGCTGCTTACCGATTTGCTCCATCAGAGATGCAAGAGATGATGGCACAACTCCAAGAACTTTTGGAGAAGGGTTTCGTCAGACCGAGCTCGTCCCCTTGGGGAGCTCCGGTCCTATTCGTCAAGAAGAAGGATGGCACAATGAGTATGTGCATTGATTATCGTGAGTTGAATAAAGCGACAGTGAAGAACAAATATCCACTTCCGAGAATCGACGACTTGTTTGATCAACTGCAAGGAGCGGGTTGTTTTTCCAAAATTGACTTACGTTCGGGTTATCACCAAGTGAAGGTAAGAGAAGAAGACATTCCGAAGACAACCTTTAGAACGCGTTACGGTCATTACGAGTTTCTCGTGATGCCGTTTGGCCTAACGAACGCACCCGCGGTATTTATGGATTTGATGAATAGGGTGTGCCGACCATTCCTCGACAAGTCGGTCATCGTATTCATTGATGACATACTCGTGTACTCTAAGAGCGAGTTGAAGCACGAGCAACACCTTCGCAAAGTTCTTGATGTGCTAAGAAAAGAAAGATTATACGCCAAATTTTCCAAGTGTGACTTTTGGCTTAAAGAGGTGCAGTTTTTGGGTCATGTTGTCACTCGAGACGGATTGAAAGTAGATCCCTCCAAAATTGAAGCTATGATTAATTGGGAGCCTCCCAAGAATCTGTCCGAAATCCGAAGTTTCTTGGGTCTGGCGGGATACTATCGGAGATTTATTCAGGATTTTTCGAAGATCGCTTCTTCCTTGACAGTTCTAACTCGGAAGAATGCGAAGTTTGATTGGACCGAAACGCAAGATAAGGCATTCCAGATTCTTCAAAAGAAATTATGTGAAACTCCGATCTTGTCGTTACCTGAAGGGTCAGAAGACTTCGTGGTCTATAGCGATGCTTCGAAGATGGGTTTAAGTTGTGTGTTGATGTAGCAGGGCAAGGTAATCGCTTACGCCCCGAGACAGCTTAAGATACACGAGAAGAACTATCCTACCCACGATTTGGAGTTAGCAGTAGTAGTGTTCGCCTTGAAGCTTTGGCGACATTATATCTATGGCACGAAGTGCACACTCTACACAGATCATAAGAGGCTGAAGTATGTCTTTGATCAGAAGGAGTTAAATATGAGGCAACGGTGGTGGCTCGAATTGCTTAAATATTACGACTGTGAGTTGCTTTACCATCCCGGGAAGACAAACGTGGTAGCCGATGCGTTAAGTCGGAAAAACTATAGCGGAAGTATTCAGGCTACCTGTTCGAGAATCGAGTTAGTATCCACCCTTGTTGAAAAGATCAAAGCATCGCAGATCGAAGCCTTGTTGGAAGAAAATCTCAAAGAGGAAGTCATGACGAAGCAGCGTTTACTCTTAACGGAAGATAGTCGTGGGGTAAAACTGTTCAACGGTCGTGTGTGGGTACCCAAGATTGGGGGTAACCGTGATCTACTACTTGAAGATGCTCACAAGTCCAAGTATTCCATTCATCCGGGAAGTACGAAGATGTACAGAGACTTGAAGCTACACTATTGGTGGCCGGTAATGAAACTTGATGTGGCGCGGTATGTGGAGCGTTGTGTTACGTGCTCGCAAGTTAAGGCCGAACATCAATGACCATATGGGAGTCTTCAGTCTTTAGAGATTCCCGAGTGGAAGTGGGAGCATATCACCATAGATTTCGTGACTAAGTTGCCTAAAACTCTCCGAGGTCACAATGCCATTTGGGTGGTAGTTGATAGATTGACAAAGAGCGCTCACTTCTTGGCTATGCGCGAGACTTTACCGATGGATAAGTTAGCAAAACTTTATATCGATGAAGTGGTCTCGAGGCATGGAATACCTTTGTCGATCGTGTCAGATCGCGACAGTCGGTTCACTTTGAACTTTTGGGATGGGTTTCAGAAAGAGCTGGGTACACGAGTTAAGTTGAGTACGGCTTACCATCCACAGACCTACGGGCAAAGCAAGAGAACGATCCATACGTTAGAAGATATGTTGAGGTCTTGTGTCATCGATTTTGGGGGTAGTTGGGACTCGCACCTGCCTTTGGTGGAGTTTGCTTACAATAATAGCTACCACTCGAGTATTGGAATGGCACCTTTTGAGGCGTTGTATGGGCGAAAGTTCCGAACTCCCGTGTGTTGGCTTGAAGCGGGAGAAAAGCAGTTCGCTGGACCTGAAATCGTTCAAGAGACGGCCGATAAGGTCAAGAGCATTCGTGAAAGATTGAAAGCGGCTTAGGATCGGCAGAAGAGTTATGCCGATAAAAAGAGACGGCCGATGGAATTCCAAGTGGGCGACCGTGTGTTGCTGAAGGTATCGCCATGGAAGGGCATTATACGGTTCGAAAAGCGTGGGAAGCTGAGTCCCCGTTTCCTCGGACCTTTCAAAGTGCTCAAGCGGGTGGGTTTGCAAGCCTATCAATTGGAACTGTCGCCAGAGTTAAGCAGAATTCATAACACGTTTCATATTTGTTACCTTCGGAAGTGTTTGGCGGAAGAGGAAAGCGTCATACCTCTCTCCGAATTAACAGTAGACGAGGGTAACCATTGTATAGAAGAGCCTGACGCTATCTTAGAGAGAAAGTCTAAGAAGTTGCGTCGCAAAGAAGTCACTATGGTCAAGGTGCAGTGGAAGCATCATAGGGGAGCCAACGTGACGTGGGAAGCTGAGGAGGATATGAAGCGAAGATATCCTCATCTTTTTATATAGTTGGGATTTCGGGGACGAAATCATTCCCAAGTTGGGGAGGATTGTAACACCCTGGATTTTCATTATATATAATCGTTGTATTTTTGTGTTTACCTTTTTGTCGTTAAACACCGAGATTTGATCTGAGAGTTAGTGTTTGGGTTTTGGTTGAAATTGTGGGAAACAGAGAGTTACACGGGCTATGCCGCGACTTGTAGGCCGCGAGGAAAGTTGCGTAACCCTCTGGAGGATGCCCAGATTTTTGACACGCGCGGGATATGCCGCGACTTGTAGACCGTGACCTAAACCGCGTGACCCACTGCAGTTTTCCAGTTTTGTGGCACGCGTGACCTTTCCCGCGGCTTGAAGGCCGCGATGTAAGCCGCACAAACCCCTGGCCGATATAAAGGGGTTTCAACCAAAATATCTCCTTATCTCTCTCTTCAAATATTTCTCTCTCTCTCTCTCTAAGTTATTCTCTTTGGTTTCTTCGATCTTTGAAGCTCCGTTGATTGCTAGTATTAAGTGCATTGCTCGGGGTTTCGGTGTAGAAAGCTTCACCTATTCGTCGTGGTCGATATCTAGTTTTTCGGGTTTTCGTATAAACCTGTTTGGTGAGTTTCTACTATCATTTTAAAAACTGTATACATATCAAAAGCTACCTTTTGGAACTCCTATATATCTCCATGGTTTCAGATCTAAGTTTTCTGCATATTTGATATAGCCTGAGTTTTGGAAGATTTTAGGGTTCCCGATCATTTTTGACTAAAATGATGGATTCTATCTTATTTGAAGTAAAATGATGTTTTACTTGCTGATTATGTAGCTTATGCAAACGAATGTTTATGAACTCATTTTTATGATTCTCATACTTACCAGAAGTTGAACTTGAAAAGACATTTTGTTTATAAAATGTTTTGTATGCCATATGGTTATATATGGTTGGTCACGATTGATGCTGTGACCAGTCTGGACTATTACTAGTGAATCCCTAGGTTTTGAGTCGACTGATATTATTTGGAGGTTACCAAGTAAAGTAAATGTAGAGCTACATGTGCATTAAATTGTGAGGCTCTGGCCGTTAATAAATGTAGAGCTACATGTGCATTAAATTGTGAGGCTCTGGCTGTTAACAAATGTAGAGCTACATGTGCATTAATTTGTGAGGCTCTGGCCGTTAATAAATGTAGAGCTACATGTGCATTAAATTTTGAGGCTCTGGCTGTTAACAAATATAGAGCTACATGTGCATTAAATTGTGAGGCTCTGGTCGTTAATAAATGTAGAACTACATGTGCATTAAATTGTGAGGTTCTATATGGTTACCAAAACGAAAAACTACATGTGCATTAAATTTTGAGGTTCTGGAAAAGAAGGTTTATGACCTTATTTTAATGGATTATGTTCCTATCAATGGTGAACTTGGAAATGCTTGTTTGAAAGATTTCCGTTTGGATGCAAATGTTTATATCTCTGATTTTGTATAAACTGTATGTTCTCACTAGGCTTTATAAGCCTAACACTTTTTCTCAAATGATATGTATTCAGGTTCTCGTTAGCGGCAGGTTGCCAAGGGTTTGAGTGCCGGGACTGATCCCGAGGGCTTTTGAGATGTTTAGTATTGGATTGTTGGGCATTGTTAAGTCCCACATTTTTGGATGATTCTGGATCAACAACTTATATAATCTAGATAGTATAAGTTTAGATTGGTTTGTTGTTGGGATCCTTATCCGTATTCTGATTTTTGTAAAGGTTAAGTACAGTTCCCCTTTTTGGGAGGTTTATACCTTTGGATGATGCTTAATTGTACAGTTTTCGCAGTTGTAAATTACCCTGGTTTTTAGGGTGTTACATTGAAGATCTCTCAAAAATGAAACCATAGAAACTTGAATCTCCAAAATCAGATTTAGGAGGGGAAAGTTATGAGGAAATGTAGTTAGATCTCCAGAAATCGAGTATAAAACACTTAGGTCATTTCCCGCGGTTTGACCCATGGCTTAGAAGCCACGGGGTAAACTGCGCACTTCCTCAGCATCAATCCAGAGGGTTACGCGACCTAGGGTTGCCCACCAATCCGCGGCCTCCGAAATCCCCCATTTCTCGCATCCGATCACTGTTTTGGCCATAACTTTTCGTTTTAACTCCGATTTTTCTCCGAAAAGAACCGTTGGACTCGTATTTGAATTCTTCATCCAACAAGACTATAAAATCTAAGATTCAAGCCCAAAATATCAATTCTTATATTTTTGTTAAAATACTGATTTCTATACTAACTTGAAATTATACCTTTTAAAATTGGGGTGTTACAGATAATTTGAATGTTTCAATTCCTAAGAAGGGGAGAATATACAAAGTTGAAGAAGAAGTTGTGCAAAGACGAGATATAAATGTCAGAGAGTTATGATCAGATACTGAAAAGTGTTGAAGATATTGTATTTCAGTTGTGAATATTAAAGAGAAAGTTCGAAGACAAAAGAGAGATAATTTTTTACTCAAAGCAGCAAAGTTCAAAACTGATAACAGGGTTTTTCAAGATTGTTTGAAGTTTATTCAAAGCTATATCAGAAGATAATTATTTTGAAGAGGTTTTGTATATGGGAAGATTGAAAGAAGATTGTTGTTTTTCAAGCAAAAGTTGGAGATTGTTGAATAATGAGGTGTGCTGAATAGTTTTGAAGATCTGAAAAAAAGTTACAATTTTGAAGTAGAAAGAGCTGAAGACCGTTGTCATTTTTTTTAAATCTTGAATCCAAAGGGGGAGATTGTTAGGACTAAAATGTTGTATTCAAAATTTAAAGGGTCTAAAGTGTAATTCTTGTGAAGTGAGCTTAAATGGTCAAATGGTTTACCTTGTATAAATACCTTTGTGTCTTTGTAGTCTTGTGTACACATGATCATTTGAAAGAGAGAGTTCAAGATCTAGAGAGAGAAAAAGTGTGTAAGCTTAGAGAGAGAGAGAGATTATATTTTATTGAATCAATATCAATGACATATAACTTTATCACTTGATCTTGATCTTGTCCTTATAGTATTGTTTGGACTTTATTCTGGAACAATGGTTTGGGTGGGATGAACAATCACGTAATGTAAGTTGAGATAGGCATTAGGTCTCTAAGGGAAAGTAAGGTGTGGACTATTTGAGTCTAACATCATCTATTGAGTAGTAAAATGTAATCTCTTGTGGAATCTGTCTTTGGATACTAATTTCCCATTTGTAACTTGAAATAGGCATTGAATCTCTATTGGAAAGTAAGGTGTAGGCTCTTTGAGTCGGGCATCGGCCAATAAGCAGTGAAATGTAATTTCAGAGTGAATAAGTCTAGACTCGGATTTGGACAACCCAAGGTAAAGACCTAGTGTGGTTGAACTTGGGACTCCAAAAGCAATAGACATGGAGTTGTTGAGCTTGTTCACTCATTAACTATGGACCCAAAAAGGTTGATGTAAATGAACGTGTAATTCGTAAGTGACACTCATATAACATAGATATGTTACCTACTTTTGTGTTCCATCACATTCATTGTAATCGGGTCTCCGTTGTCACCAAAAGGTGAGTTTTGCATACGATATTTCAACCATGTTTTCGTGTTATTTTGGGTGTTGAGCACATCCATAATTCGACGCTCCAATTGTTATTTAATTTTATACTTGGTTCCTTTGGAATACTCGAGTTTCATTTCTGTTTTCAATATTTGAATATCAAGCTTTATGTGTGGGGTGTGTGAGTATTGAGTTTTGGTTGCATATAACGAGTGTTTTGATTTAGAGTTTTCATCAAGAAAATTAGTGGGATTTGAAAAGATGTTGGTTTTACGAATAAAATACATTTCATATGAGAATTATGTTTGAAATAAGCAATCTTTCGGTTTTGTCATTTTATAATTATGATGAAAACTGCTTGGACTCACTAGGCGTTAAGTCTAACATTTTTGTTTGTCGGCATGTGCATCAGGTCCGTGTTTGGGGAATGGTACTAGAGACACCGTGAAGAGTTGAGTGCTAGTTATATGCACGAGAAGAATGTAGCTATTTGGTGATGTCTTCCTCACATTTAGAGATAGCAACTATTAATGGGTTTTAGTAACACCTAACCTTTATCTAGTCTTTATATTAGACTTGGTTTATTAGTTGTTGAGGTTAAAATTTAGAATTCTATTTAAGGTAATTCAAGTATTGATTTGTAGAAAGGAATTTCATCCTTTATTTGATGTATCTGTGTGTCCCACAATCAGTGCAAATCAATCTAAGATGACAACAAGATTGAACAAACAATTTTTATTAATCCCAATTCTCAATTCGTACAAAGAAGCTCTCTCACAATAATTCTCTCACTAAGAACGCATATCACTCTAGCCTTCTAGTCTAGTCATATGAGTCTACCAATGAAAAGCTATTTATACTATCTACATTTACAACACAAAACACTTACAACACTAGTTGACTTTGACTTGACTTTATTACAAAGACTTTGACTTTAGCATGAGAGACTTTGACTTGAGCTTTTTACTTGACATTCATCTTCAATCACCATGATCTTGTATCCAACATATTTATACACTAACAATATCATTGAAAATTTTAAATTAGTTGCTCCTTCCAAATTCGAGGGTGTTACACTACTAGAGTTCGTTTTTTTATTTCCATCTTCTATATTTTTCCTTAGATTTTAATTTTACTAATCATTTAAAATCTTATTAAAATCGATATTTTTAATTTACATGACATTTGAATACAATAACATGTATATTTTTATTTATAGAATGACTTTTGTTTCCTTGAGTTGTTGTTTAGTGTTCTTGTTTAATTAAGTAAGGGCAACCCTGATCTCATTTCTTTCGATTCGGTCATCCCAAAGGGCTGGGCAGTCAAGAGTTGATGTTGTACTTGTTCGCTCTGGTGGAAGTAGTGAGCCCACCATGAGCACGCCAATCGAAAGACGTGGGACCTCTCAGGCATGCTGACCGAACGACGTTGGCCTCCATACCTTGTAGATTGGGTAGGGGGAAGTTAATTTCACCCGGGGGGGGGGGGGGGGGGGGGATCGACCCGTTCAGTAGAATTTCGAAGAAAAACTGTTGGCAGCAGATGGAGACATTTCTTTTGGCCTTTCAAAGGTCACTCTACCGCTAAACTACCGAGGTGGTACTTAAAACGAGAAATCTAAATCGGCGCACATGTTTTTTCATTCATTATTATTGATTGTATCGAGACGGATCCAATTCAAAACAGTAGTTTCTTCTACCCAACACTTTATGCGCCTCTAGAATTCTAGTATAGTCGTGTTCATGTGCTTAAAGGCAGTGCAACCATGTAAATAAGGAACATAACCTCCTTCGAATTAAAGAACTTGAGAGGGTCTCACATGCATCTCTTTTCCACTCCTTCTAAAACCCTAACCCAAGTACGATATTAGCAATTGAAGAGCTTAGTTAGGATGGGTGGAATTACAACCCCTCGAACTGGCCCGATAAAGTCTAGGAGATTAGTTAAGGTGGTTAGGGATTTAATTGAAAATGATAATAAACTAGGTATAATTAATATAAATAAATAAAAAGTTTAGTTGGACGAGTTTTTGTTATTGCAATAAATATACATAAATGGAATACTTATGATAATTGAATATAATATAACTTATCATTACTTATTATTTACATAATACTCTTATTTTTATATATTAGTGAATAATCGTTGTCATTAATTATTATTTACACAACACTCATTATATATTTTAATATTATTAATGACCATTATCAATTATTATTATTCACATAACATTATATATATACATATATACATACATACATATATAAATATATATACATATATATATATACATATATATATATATATACATATATATATATACATATATATATATATATATATATATACTAGAAGCGTACTCGCGCAATGCAGCGAGATACATCACGATTTTAATGTTTATTTTTATTTTTTGTTTTTTATTGATTTACAGTACGATTTTGGATGATTTTTATTGAGTGATAATGGTTTTTTTATATATAAATTTGTTTAATTTAGGCTTAACAATATAATGTTTTTTATATAAAAAAATTAATTAATTATCTTATATATTTAAAATTTTTTATATTTAAATTGAGATGTTTATCCTGTTTTGATTATGTTTATCAGAATTCAAATTTTATAATTTTAGGATTTGGGGATTAGAGATAAGGATTTTGGGGGATAAGGATGAAATTTATTAATTAGGGTTAAAAACATTTAAAAGTAGTACATATTGCTTCATTAATTATTTTTTAAGAGATTTTAAGTAGATTAGCATTAAATAATAGTACATAATGCTTAATACATCACGATTTTAATGTTTATTTTTGTTTTTTGTTTTTTATTGATTTACGGTACGATTTTGGATGGTTTTTATTGAGTGATAATGGTTTTTTATATATAAATTTGTTTAATTTAGGCTTAACAATATAATGTTTTTTATATAAAAAAAATTAAGTAGTTTGTTAAAATTCATTAATTATCTTGTATATTTAAAATTTTTTATATTTAAATTGAGATGTTTATCCTGTTTTGATTATGTTTATCATAATTCAAATTTCATAATTTTAGGGTTTGGGGATTAGAGATAAGGATTTTGGGGGATAAGGATGAAATATATTAATTAGGGTTAAAAGCTTTACAGGTAGTACATTAGGCTTTAGTAGTTATTTTTAAGAGATTTTAAATAGATAGCTTTAAATGATAGTACATAAAGCTTAGTGAGTTGTAATTAAGAGTTTTTTATGCCATCTTTATAATATAGTATAGATAATTTGGATTAATACTAAGGGGGTGTTTGGTAGGGGGTATTAAGAGCATCTCCAACAGCTATGCTAAAATAGAAAAAAGTGAGTTTTTAGTAATTTTTTGCTCCAACAACTATGCCATACCATATGCTAAAATAGAGAAAAGAAGAGAGAGAAAGTAAAAATCTCCAAATTTGGAGAAATCTCTAAAACCCCATATTTAAGAGAGAGAGACAATATTAAATTCTTTTTCACCGATAGGAGACATTGAAGTTGTGTGTTTAGAAGAGATAAATAATATTTTATGAGATGTTTGATTATTTTAATAATATAATTGATGATAGAATTACTAAAATAGAGTAGTTGTTGGAGTTGGATGTAATTTTTTTTAGAAATTCTAACTTTTTATACTCTATTTTAGAAAAATTATAGTATAGCTGTTGAAGATGCTCTTAATAGATAATTAATGGAAATGATATTCATTGATAATGTTTGGTTCACAAAGGGAGCGAAAATGGAATGAAAAATGGTATCAGAGTCGAACGAAAATGGAACGAAAATGGAATGAAAAAATTATAGCATAGTTATGGCAGTTTTTAGTATACCACATGTCCGTTTTTTGGATTTTTGTTACCCCTATTTTCAGGGTGTTACAAGTTGTATCAGAGCTTTAGTTTAAGTGAACTAGGTATCAACCTTAGCATGCCTAGACTTAGACTTTAAGTGGTTATGAGGAGACTTCCATCCATGGGTAGAATCTTAGGTGGGGAGAGTGTTAGGACTTACGGAATTACGCAAATTAAGAGTTGTAATTGTGGTAACAAGAATCCTTGTGTATGATCTGTTCATAATTTCACTTAGCTACTGCTATTATGAATACATTGTTACGTGAGTATGCTTGCAAATGTCGTTATTATGATAATTGAAATACGTATTAGTACGTACAATGAGTTCAACTCACTTAGGGGATGTTTGTTTACTTCTTAATGGTTCCATTAAGAGGCAACATCTGAATCGCTAAGAGGTAAATCTTGTTTGGCAAAAAAAATGGCTGCCTCTTAATGGTTCCAAAATCCTCTTAATGATTTTGTATCATGACCCTCCCTTAACCATTAAGAGCCCAAATTACATTATGAACAATTAGCATACAACCATATTTCATTTTACACTATATCATAAAAACCTCTTAATCAGTCAGACCATTTAATCATTATGCACTAAACCATTCAGCAACTGCCAAACAACCCCTTAGTCTTTTCTCAACCTCTTTTCTCGTTCATGAATGGCAGATAGTGATGGTTAACACTCGGAGCAGGTTACCAAACACACAAGAGGGACACGTGGAAGTAGAGTCTACGGTTGATCAACCACCTTTGGTCGAGACTTTGGTGGGACCTCCCATACCCACTATCTTGGGTGGGGGACCCGAGCGTATTCCCCGCACGAACATTGCCAAAAACACTCCGATCATAGAGAAGGTATTTATGGAAACCATAATCCAAGATAGTATGATTCAGGCTATGAACTCGGCCATGGCCCAACAACAGGAGTTCTTTATGAAGCTTCTGGAAGATCGAGATGCTAGTCACCGACAACCCGAGACGATGATAGAGAATATTGTGATGGGATCAGGTGGTGGACCGACCGTTGTTTTGACGGAGGATCAATTAGAGAACGAAAACAAGGGAAAGGTCAAAGGATGCACCTACAAAGCCTTTCTGGGGTGCAATCCGAAGGAGTTTTCGAGTTCCATAAATCCGGTCGTTTGCATGTATTGGCTCAAGTAAGTAGAGATGGACTTCAAATCTAGTGAGTGCGATGTCTTGCAACGGGTCAAGTTCCCTTCCCAACTACTTAGGGTGGAAGCTTTGATCTGGTGGAATCTCACGTGGTCCACCCTCACTCCCGAAGTTCTGGCCAAGCTAACTTGGTCGATTTTCAAACAAAAGATCATGGACAAGTACTGTAGTGAGTGGTCGTTGGACAAGCTGGAAGAAGAGTTCAGGAATTTGAAGAAAGGGACTCTGTCCGTTACCGACTACTCCAAGCTTTTTTTGGAAAAGTTGAATTTGGTGGGACATCTGGTCCCCGATGAGAGGTCGAAGATTAAAGCTTCTCAACATGGGCTACCAACCGATATGAGGACGGCGGTAAGAAACGCTAGAGGATCAACGTTGCAAGAAGTTATTGAAAAATCTTTGCTAGTGGAAGATGACATACTAGCGGAAAGGGAAGAGAAAGGGAAAGCTGGGGAGAAACGGAAGTGGGAAGGGCCATGTTAAAGCACAGTTTTATTGGATTCAAGATCATCATTATCTAAAGATGGAAATCTGAAGTCAAAGCTGGAAAAGTCGTCTTAACAAATAGTCTAGGGTCCTTTGTAATAAATAGTCAAAGTTTGTTTATGTATTTTCCTTTTTAGTCCTTTTCCTTAAAATGGGTTTTAGGTATAAATTAGTTTATTAGTGTTAATTAGGTTTAGAGTTGTTGTTGGGCGTTGGGCGCCGTACACAGAGGGAAGTTTTGAGAGAGAGTAGAGGCGATAGAGAGAATACAGAGAGGAAGCTTGATCAATTTCTTCATTCAACACTTGTAACCATTTGATTCAATTGATAAATCAATACCAGGTTTGCATAATCTTATTGCTTAATTGTTTGCTTGATTGAATCGTTAATCACAGGGACACTCAATTGGTATCAGAGCCTAACAGATTGAATTCAAAAAGATTTTTTTTGGTACTGTTCATATCTGTCAAGATTCAAATTTTATTATTGTGTGATTGTTCATTCAAGTTGTTGTTGTTTGGATTGTGATCGATTTGCCTATTATCTTGACTGGGTACTGTTTGATTTGAGTATTGCATCGATTTTGATTGCTTATTTGATGATTTTGGTTTTGTTCGGTCGTTCACGAGCACAACACTGTCCTATTGATTGATTTTTAATAAAAGTGCTTGTTTTTTAAATTAATTGATTGCTATCTGTTCTAGTTGATTAGGAGATCTAATTGGCAAAGTTTTGTAGTGCAATTTTGAGTTTTCGATTGGTTTCTGGGTCGATAAACATCAAGAACATACCGGTCGATATTCAAACCGACACCATATCGGTCGACCGCATAATATCGGTCGAGTAAACCCCGGTAAATTCTCGATACCGGTTGCCCAGACAACTTACAATTCATATCGGTCATTACGTTACCGGTTGACACAATATCGGTCGCCCGGACAACATATTCTCAATATCGGTCGCCCGGACAACACATTCTCTATACCGGTCGCCCGGACAACTCTCAGTTCTTACCGGTCATGGACTTCGGTCATACTATCGGTCAACATAATACCGGTCCAAGCAGGATACCGGTCATAGCAAGATACCGGTCGTAGAAATATATCGGTCATAGCAAGGTACCGGTTGTGATTTCACTTTTGCGCCAACTGTTACTCGCGAAAACCTGAACTTTGCGCCATTGCCTAGTTGCGCAAACCCTCCTTTGCGCCACCCACGTGTCACACAAACATCATCTTGCACGACCTGCTTCTCACGCAAACTGACTTTGCGCCAGCTTCGTCTCACGCAAACTAATTTTTGCCCCACCATCTTCTCGCGCAAATCTCAAGGGTTTCAAGTTCACGCGGTCCATCTTGCGCCAGCTTCTTTTAGCGCAAACCTTAACTTTGCGCCAGACTCTATTAACGCAAAATCTCTTTTGCGCCACTGCCTTTTGGCGTATTTCTGCTCTTTTGCTCCAGATTCTCTTTTTCTTTATTAATCTGTATTTAATTGATTTTATCTGGACTAACGATTATTTCAAATTTCTTATCAGTTCTTTGCTATCAATACCAGTAAGAATGTCATCTCGGGAAGCTCTTGCTATCAGAACCGATGTTAAGCCACCAGTACTCTTTAAGGGGGAGTACGAGCAATGGAAGGACAGATTCTTGGATTTCATCGATCGAAATGATTTGGGAGATTACATCAGAAAATCTCTGAAGGAAGGAATCATGACACCTACAACCAAGGTTCTCACTGTAGCTGGAGAAAATGGTGAAGAAGAAGAGAAAGAGTATAAATTACCGATTGATGAATACTCGGATGAACAGAAGAAGAGACACAAGGGTGACAAGCTGGCAAGATCATTTATTCTCCAAGGCATACCGAATGAAATTTATGTCAAGATTGATAGCTACAACGTTACCGGCAAGCAAATGTGGGATCAGTTGGAGAAGATGATGATCGGATCTAAAGTTGGCAACCAACTCAAAGTTTCCAACTTCTTGAACAATTATGAAGAATTCAAAGCCAAAGCTGGAGAATCACTAGAAGCCACTTATGACAGATTTGTCACATTGCTGAACGAGCTAAGCAAGAACAAGATCAACAAATCTCAAGTTGAGCTAAATGTAAAATTTCTCAGCAACCTTCAGCCTGAGTGGAAGAGATTCACCAGACAGATGAGGCAATTGAAAGATCTGAACGACATTCCACTTCATGAAGTTTATGAAATCCTCAGACAGAATAAGGAAGAGGTGGATGAGATCAAGGCTGAGATGAAGAAGGCTGACAAAGCAGTTGCTGATCCAGTTGCACTTGTGGTAAAGAAGAAGTCTAAGAAGAAGAAGATGATAGCATCTGAATCAGAAGAGGTTGATAGTGAGGCGAAGTCTGACTCTGACGATTGTGAACAACTGAAGGAAGCCATGCTAATGTTAACTAAGGCTTTCCAAAAGAAGTTCTATAAAAAGCCAAACTCCAACAGTCAGAGGTACTCGTCTGGTCCGAATAACTACAAACACAAGGAGAAAGTTGAAGAAAAGAGACCAGAAGAAAAGAAGAAGGATGGAGCCGAAGAGCCCAAGAAGGAAGAACCGATAAAGTGCTACAACTGTGGCAGACTCGGTCACTTTGCCAAGGACTGTCGAAAATCTAAAGTCCGGAACTCCGACTACTACAAGAATAAGATGCTTCTAGCCAAGCAATAGGAGGCTAGAAAAGCATTAATGGCCGATGATGAATACTGGATCGACCATTCGGACCAAGAATCTAAAGAAGGAGAGAAGGACGTGTTGGTCCCGAAGGTGCTAAACAAGTTTGTAGAAGGGGGGGGGGGTTGAATACAAACACAGAATTTAATGTTTAATAAATTGTTTATTGATAAATCAAAATACAATTTACAAGTTTGTTGCGGAATAAGATTAAGACAGACTCAATCTAAACAAACTCAAGAAACACTAAGATAATTGGACAAGAAATTCAGAGAAAGTGGGATTTAGAGATATAGAAAACAAGGGTTTCTATATTGAGTTCAAGGATGAAGCACACCTTCAGATGAAGGGGGTGAACTTCCTATTTATACCCTATGCATTAAATGCATGGCAGGATACTTTACACGTGGTGTTCACTGATTGGCTTTGGGAGTCTGACTTTTGGGAGACATGTTTTCGGCCGGGTCATGAACAGTGTAGTTGACAGAGTTGTTGTACGAATGGTTGCAGAGACTTGTCCGTTCTGACACATCGTACTAGGTTGTGCAAAGATAGACAAAAGGAAACTTGAGGCATAAGCTTTGTGATCGATTGATCGCTGAGTATCTCTAAGTTCAGAGATAAAGAGGTTTAGCTATCGCTGAAGCTTTTTCTCATGTTCCTTCGCGTATAAGTAGAGTTGTCTTTTCTTCACTGATATCCGCATCAGGTCACTAGTAGACTTCTCTTTGTTCAGCGGCTTCATCTTCGATTCAGCTATGAACATATGTTGATGCGAGACTTGTCTTCAGGGATTACGTTGGCTGTTTACTTTAGGAACTATCAGTGATAACTGAACAGATTCAGTATAATCACTGATAGTGAAACACTAATACATAGAAATGTTTATAAGAAAGACTATCAGCGATAATTGAACAGACTCAGTCTGATCGCTGATGGTGAAACACTAATACATACTAAAACGTAATTTTCACTAAGTATAGAAGAGGGTCGTTATCAAATCACTGAGAGAGTTTGGATCAACAATCTCCCCCTATTTGATAATGACAAAGTAACTGAAGAAAATTACTTTATGATTCAAAATGATGGAATAATTAGGACTCTTAACATACATGTCCCAATTACTATTTTGAGGGATCTTTTACAACACTGATGAAGTTAAGTACTTTACTGAAATTTCATTAATTCAAGAAGAGAATTACAAGGAATGAAAATAACAAGTAAATAACTAACTACTGTAAGTACAACTAATAGATTACAGAAGAGAAAACTAATCTATCAGCTATAAGAAGATTTAGGAGGATTTATCATATACTCAGGTATTTCTTCTCCTTTATGTCTTCGTTCCAAGGATTCTTGGCTGATAATTTCTTTGATTTTCTCAGCAGCAGGGAAGAAGTCACACCATAAGCATAAGAGATCCTTGAGATGATTCAGAGGACAGATAGGAATCTCAGAGACTCTTTGAAATCTGAGTTCCTCATCATCATCTCTGAAGAATATTCCATAAGGATTGTCAATTACTTGACCAGCTTGGAAAGGACCACCAGGAGGCAGAGATAAATCCAGAACTGAAAGATCAGGAGGAGGACCAAACAGTGCATCTCTTGAAAATTTGATAGAAGTTTCATTCCTGATGATGGTGACGTCTTCAGAGGAGGAGGACCCGACTTTTCTCTTGAGTTTCTTGGGATTGGGAGGGATAGGAGATGGCAGATTCAGTACAGAAGTGACTCTGTTGATGAGAGCTTTAAGAAGTCCTTCAACGTAGCCTCTGTATGTAGATTTCGATTTCTTCAGCGCATCCCAGAATTCTATCCACTCTGTAAACCCGAAACCTTCAAGTTTGGAAATGTACATAGCTTTTTGAGTTCCATCCTCTCTGGTAATCTCCATGGTCACTGAGAGTTGATCCTTCTTCTTGCGACCAGAGATAGTCACGGCTGTTATTGGAAGAGGATCAGAGCGATAATCCATCTTCTGTTTACACCATTCGATAGACTTATCGTTGATCTCTTGTTCTTTGGAGCGTTCCTCTTCAATTTCTTTCAGCAGTGCAGCTTGAACTTCCACAGGCTTTCTTTTCAGCTTCTTGTCCTTTACTTGAGAAGATTGAATCTTTAAAGCGAGTTGGGCATCTTGTCTGCATTCAGCGAACAGTTTCTCAGCTTTGGCAGATTCTTCTCGTTCAGCTTCGGTGAGGAAATCGAGCTCTGAGAAAGATGTTTGAGGAGGAATTTTCAGCCGTTGACTCTCTAGTTGAGCGATCATTTCAACTCTTTTCTTCATCACTTTCTCTGACCATTGAGATGGTTGAGAAGGCCTTCCTGGATGGTCCAGTGAATCTTCTTCTTCTTCTTCATCAATCTCAGTGATAGAGATTGGGATTATGTCTTCAGCGATAGCAGCTGGAATTATTTGTAGTTCAGATCCCTTAAGCAGGGGAGAGAACTGTCTGGTCAGAAAATGAAAAAGAAGTTAGATTATTTTTAAGGAAATAAGAGAGATAAAGGCTAGAAAGAAACAGGGGTAGGATTTTTATAGAAAGATAAGGGAACAAGAGTAAGGCATACCTGAGAAGGATTCTCCTCAGGTAGTGAGATCATCATCAGGGTTTCCTTAGCAGATACACCTTTGCTTTGGGAAGGGGTTCCTGAAGATGATCCTTGTCTCCCCCCTGCATGGATAACTTCTTTCGAAGCTATCGCTGATGATGTGACGGCTGAAGAACACCAGAGAGATGGATCTTCCTCATCGTCATCATCATCATCTTGATGAGAGTCATCCACTTGATCTTCAAGATCAAGGTCTTCATCATCATCATCTTCATCCTCCTCTTCATCATCGACTATTTCAGCGATGGTGGGAGGGGCTTTATCAGCAACTATCTCCCCCTCAACCTGAGAGGGAGTTTCCTTCAGTGGTTCAGCACAAACTTCAGCATCCGTGTTTTCTTCAGCTGTCTTCTCCCCCTCTTTTTCATTATCAACAAGGGAGAGATCTTTTGGAGATGAAGTTGTTGCAGTAGCCAGCTTCTGGACTTCAGCCTCCAGACCTGTGAGTCGTCCTTCAAGTGCAGGGATGTCGGACGTAGCTAGGTGAATGAATTCCACAGCTATGGTCAGGGCTGAACGATCATCTTCTGTAAATGATGGAGCAGGAACTGGAGCTGGTGCATTCAGCTTGTCGAGGACTTTCTGAAGAGTCATAGTGCAGGCATCGATCTTTGCAGACAGATCATCATACTGCTGCTTGGATTCTTCCTTGACTTTGATAATCGCTGCCTGAAGAGTAGCGATGTGAGAAAGATCATCTTTGGAGGCGCAGGTGGCAGTCAGCGTCTTCAATGCATCACCAGCTGTTTGAACAGCGCTGGTGGTGTTGTTGAGAGAAGCAGAGAGAGAATCCACCTTTGAACTCAAACTGTTGACATTGGTGTCAACAGTCGCCAGACTAGGACCTGAAAGATAAGTTAATTTTTCAGAACCAAGCTTATATGGTGAGTTGGGAGAAGTGTATAAGGTTATAGGATTACCTGAATTATCAAACATTAGAATTGCAAAGATTCCTCAAAAGAATGATGTTCAGGTCCTATTGGTCCAAGCTGAGGAGTGGTAGAGACCAAAGAAATAGGGGGACTAGAGATGGGGATAGAAGATGTAGGGATAGGGGTAGTTACCGTAGGTTGTGTCACTGTTGTTGTGACAACGACCGAGATCGCTGGCACGGTTGAAGTGGTTTGAGCTGAGGATGTGGAGGAGAGACCCACGAAATCATCTAAGGAAGTTTGTAGAGAAACATCCTTAGGTATTGAGCTAGAAGTAGCTTTCTCCTTGGTTACCTTGGCCTTCTTCGAAGGACCAAGGGAGCCAGTTGATGGTCGTTTGGAAGGGGTAGCGGCAGGTATAGCAGAAGAAGGAACCTCCTGCATGGCCGCTGAAGACGAACAAGTGAGAAGAGAGAGACGAGAGCGAAGTTGAGAAATACTTACCTCGTTGGGGAGCGTCTTGACCTCCAGTGATCTCTGACCCACTTTCGGAAAAGATGCATCCGAGTTGGTGGGGTAAGTGGTAGGGTAGAGAAACTTCAGGTACACGCAGATGAAGCGTACGTAGGGAACCTTGGGATCCCTCTCGGTCTTCTCTATCTTTGACTTCAGGTCGTCAAAGATAGCTGTTGCGTAGTCGAAATTTTTCCCAGCGATAACTGAGTAAGTCATCTGGACCTGAATCTTGCTGGCTTGGTCCAGTGACCCACTCTTCCCACTCATACACTGAATGATGTGTGAGAAGACGTAGTTGAGCTGGGAAGGCATCAGTGCCTTCTTCACAAGAGTCAACTTCTTGTTGGGAATAGTAGTCCTTGGTTTGGGTTCCCAAGCATATTCCATGGCATCCAGGAATTGGATGAGTTCAGCGTCAGTTGGCAGGGCGTCGAATCCATTCCTGGATTTGTCGGGGAAATGCAGGGCTTTCCTCAGGCCTAGGGCAGTCATCATCCCTGAGCCTAGTTGAGTGCTGAAGGATATAGCAGGAACCTGTTCACCCTTCTTGTTGGTGAGAGAGGTTTCTTCAGCGGTAAACCAGAATTGCTGGAGTAGAGCTTTCGAAGGTGTGGGATCCACCGTGATAGCATAGGCAATGCAGGATTGTCTTAGAAATTTTGCAGCTTCCACCAGATGTGGGTATTTGACACCATCAAATTCAAGGCGAGCAAGATGGTTGTTCTTTGGAAGTTCAGAATCAGTGATGGCGAACTTGACGTTCTTAGAGGCGATAAGTGCAGATTGAGTCATTCTGTTTGAGTAGATAAACGAGTAGAAGAAGGGTTTAGTCGTAAAATAAAGAAGATTTGCTAGTTTCTATTTGGGGAAAGAAACATAGGAAATCAACATATTTTTAGAGAAAAACAGTTTATCTTAGAACAAGATTCAAGAATAAGAAGAAAAACCATTAATTTTGAATAAAGAATAGAATGGTTTTTAAAGAATAAAATAAAAAAAAATGATTTTATGAGATTTGAGTCTTATAAACCCATAAATGGGGTTTATGTGAAAAGATTTAAGATAAGAAATCAAGAATAACCTGCTGATCTTGAAGAGGATGATGCAGAAAGCTTGAGAATGCTAGAATGCTTGAGAGAGTATTCTTGCTTAGAAAGTATTTCCAGAAAACGTAAATTGATAGAATGGAAAAAACATTCCTTTTATATGTGAGAAGGAGGAGAGAGAGTGTGAGATAAGCGGGAAAACAAATGCACATCATGACATGGACACGTCCCACGAAGGTGATTGGATAGAAGAACAACGGACGAATGTGTCAGAAAAAGGCATGTCGTGGATTGTCGGTTCAAATGACGTCATAGTTAAGAAAGAGACTGTTCATTTGTCCGTTTTGAATTTATCACTGAAGAAAAAAAATATCAGCAATAGAATTTTCTTTTTGAAAGTATCCCTTATGAAAAGATAGGGATAGATTTTCTTTTAAAAGGATCACTGAATATAAATATCAGTGATAAATTTAAATTCAAAAAGCTTTTAATCATTTGAAGAAAGATTCAATGATTAAGATTTATATTTTAAAAAATATCTTAACTGGATGAAGATTCAGTTGTAGGGATTGAGAAACCATACCTGAGAGTCAGAATATTTATCAGAGAGAATGATGAAAGGGAACTTTTGACTACTGACACAATGCATGAACGCTTGAAGAATTATTCTTCAAGATTCAGCATTCCAAGCTCACTGATGAGAAAGTTGAACCTTGTCTCATCAAGAGGTTTGGTGAATATATCAGCAAGCTGAAAGTCAGTAGGGATAAAGTGAAGTTCAATATCACCATTCATCACATGATCTCTGATAAAGTGATATCTGATCTCTATGTGTTTTGTCTTTGAATGTAGCACTGGATTATTTGCTATAGCGATAGCACTAGTGCTGTCGCAATAGATAGGAATCTTTGATAACTGAAGGTCATAATCTAATAGTTGATTTCTCATCCACAAGATTTGAGAACAACAGCTTCCAGCGGCTACGTATTCAGCTTCAGCTGTGGAAGTGGACACGGAATTTTGCTTCTTGCTTGTCCAACTTACCAGCTTTCCTCCCAAGAGTTGACATCCACCAGTGGTACTCTTTCTTTCAAGTTTACAACCTGCAAAATCACTATCAGAATATCCAGTTAGATCAAACCCTGAGTCTTTGGGATACCAAAGACCGAGGTTAGAAGTTCCTTTCAGATATCTGAAAATTCGCTTTACAGCGATCAGATGGGATTCCTTGGGTTCAGATTGATAGCGTGCACATAAACAAGTAGAGTACATGATGTCAGGTCGGCTTGCTGTAAGATACAGCAGGGAGCCTATCATTCCTCTATAGGCAGTGACATTAACAGGTTTTCCAGAAGGATCTTTGTTAAGTGTCAAGGGTGGTGCCATAGGAGTTTTCATCGCTGAAGTTTGAGTAAGATCAAACTTCTTCAGCATATCTTTAACATACTTACCTTGGCTGATAAAAGTACCTTTGTCAGATTGTTTAATCTGAAGACCAAGAAAGTATGTCAGCTCACCCATCATACTCATTTTATATTCTTTCTTCATTCTTTCAGCGAATCGAGTACACAGAGATGGGTTAGTAGAACCAAATATTATGTCATCAACATATATTTGTACAAGAATTATATGACCTTTTATTTTTCTGAAAAATAACGTATTATCAATTTTGCCACGTTCAAAATTTTCAGAGATAAGAAAAGATGAGAGAGTGTCATACCAAGCACGAGGGGCTTGTTTTAGACCATAGAGAGCCTTATCCAATTTATAAACATAATTTGGATGTATAGGGTCATAGAACCCTGGTGGTTGTTCTACATAGACTTCTTCATTCAGCTTTCCATTTAGAAACGCTGATTTTACGTCCATTTGATACACGATGAAGTCTTTATAGACTGCATAAGCTAAGAATAGTCGAATTGCTTCGAGCCTAGCCACAGGGGCAAAGGTTTCATCATAGTCTATGCCTTCCTCTTGTCTGTATCCCTGAGCAACAAGTCGAGCCTTGTTGCGGGTTACAGTTCCATGTTCATCTAACTTGTTTCTAAACACCCATTTGGTGCCTATTACAGTTTTATCAGATGGTCTAGGAATGAGATTCCAAACTTTGTTTCGAGAAAATTCAGTCAACTCTTCTTGCATAGCGCTGACCCAGTTTGGGTCTCTGAGGGCATCATCAGTCTTCTTTCGTTCTATTAAAGAGAGAAAGTTTACAAAGAGACAGATATTACCTGAGCTTCGTCGTGTCTGAATACCTGCATCTGGATCACCAAGAATTTGATCTATTGGGTGATCTTTGGTCCATCGTTGAGCAGGAGCATTATTGCTTAACTCAGAGGTTGGATCAACAATTTGAATGTTTATTGATGATGAAGATTGAGGTTCATCAGTGATTAACTGTTGAGTAGTTTCACTGGAGAGGTTTTCAGACGAAGGCAGATTTGATGGTAGGAGTGTGTTTAGAGGTTCAGCTGAAACCCATGAGGTGGATTCAGCGGTAGGATGTATAATGTTTGGATCGTCATCAGCGACTGGATGATCTGAATGCTGATGGTTTGAGAAGAAAGGTTCAGTTTCTCTGTAGTGAGAAAGCATCCAAGCATTTAACTCTTCATTTTTAGCTATTGGTTTGGAGTTCGCTGAGCGAGTTTCATCAAAAGTGACGTGAATTGTTTCTTCTACGGTTTGTCTTCTTTTGTTGAAGACTCTGTAGGCTTTGGAGATGGAGGAATATCCTAGAAATATTCCGTCATCAGCTTTTGGGTCGAACTTTTCAAGTTGATCTCTGTTGTTTAAGATAAAGCATTGACAACTAAAGATATGAAGAAAGCTGATAGAAGGCTTCCTTCCAACAAAAAGTTCATAAGCTGTCTTCCCAAATCGTTTTATTATCAGCGATCTGTTTTGAGTAAAACATGCAGTGTTTACAGCTTCAGCCCAAAATTGAGTAGGGAGATGAGAATCGCTGAGCATTGATCTGGCAGCTTCTATGATCGTTCTGTTTCTTCTTTCAGCGACTCCGTTTTGCTGTGGTGTTCTTACTGAGGAGAAGTTGTGAGAGATTCCCTTGTTCTCAAAGAAATTGTTCAGGGAACTATTTTTGAATTCAGTTCCATGATCACTTCTTATTGAACGAACAGTAAGATTGTTCAGCACTTCCATCTTTTTCACAAAAGATATTAGTTCTTCTGGAGTATCACTCTTACAGCGAAGAAAGATAACCCAGGTGTAGCGAGAATATTCATCTACAATGACAAGTGTATATTTCTTTCCAGCTATTGATTGGATGTTGACAGGGCCAAACAGATCCATATGCAAGAGCTGAAGAGGACTTGTCACTGAGGAAACTTGTTTCGACTTGAAACTTGCTTTTGTTTGTTTTCCTTTTTCACATGCTGAGCAGAGAGATTCTTTAGCATATGAGTGCTGAGGAAGACCAGAAACCAGTTCCTTAGATGAGAGAGAATTCAGGGTTTTGAAGTTTAGATGAGAGAGCCTTTTATGCCATAGCCAGTTGACATCAGAAGAGGCTTTAGATAGAAAACATAAGTTTTCAGTGATAGTAGAGTCCATATCTATTACATAGACATTTTCTCTGCGATGACCACTGAGAGCAAGTTTTCCTTTCTCATTAAACACTGAACATGCTTTCTTAGTAAAGCGTACTTCATAGTCTTTATCACATAGCTGACTGATGCTTAGAAGATTGTGCTTCAGTCCATCTACATAAGCGACTCTTCGAAAGGTAGTTGTCCCATTGCTGAGGACACCAAACCCTCGGGTATATCCTTTACCATTTCCACCAAAGGTCACAGAGGGACCTTTCTCTTCCTTGTATTCAGTGAGCAGGTCTCTTTGTCCAGTCATATGACGAGAACATCCACTATCAAGATACCAGATGCCCTTTGATCCCTACACACATAAGGAAGATTAAGCGTTGTTTGGTACCCACTTTTCAATGGGTCCTTCAGAGTTAGTGGATAAGGTAAGTTCAGTAGTATTCTCAGCTGATGAAGATTCAACTTCAGTGGTAATCTTCACTTTAGTTAATTTCTTAACCTTAGTGGTATTTTTCACTTTGGTTGATTTTTCAACCTTGGTGACCTTTTCAGCTTTAGAAACATTTTTCTTCACTTTAGCTATTTTATCAGCTTCAGTGGCAGTTGGACATTTACTTGCAATATGATCAGTAAAACCACAGTGATAACATTTTATATATCTGAAAATGGTTTTAGGACCAGAAGTAGAAAATTTTGCAAGTTTAAGATGAGCAGGGCCAGGTCCAAGAAGACTTTTCTCTTGAGATCTGGGAGGTATTTTCATTTCTTCAGACCTCGATGGTTTAAGGTCAATCTTCAGCTTTGGAGGACAGAGATCAAAGATCTCTATCACAGAGCTAGAGGATTGCTTAGCTGAAGGTTTATAAGGAACTTTCAGCTTTGCTTTCCTGTTTGCCTTCTGAGGAAGGAGAATGGACTTTCCTTTATCCGTAGACTTAGTGTCTTTGGATTTTTCCTCATGAATGGGATTTGAAGAAGAACAGGGATAGAATTGATTATAAGAAGTGTCAAAGAAAGAGGTGACAAAAGTTCCAAACTTAAGCGAGGAACTTTCTTCCTTAGGATCGTCCTGAGGTGTCCAGAAACCGAGACCAGTTTTATCACAATCAAGAGTTTGAGCATTTATTATCTCAGAGATCTTTGTTGATGATTTGCACCATTTTTCAACATGAGCCTTTTCTGTTTTTAGAGCAGCGATGGCTTGTTCGCGTTCAATACTGATGATTTCATTTATAATGACTTGATCTTTTAACTTTTCTTCTAAAAGATTTAGTTCTTTGATCTTTTCATGACATTTCTCTAGCTCTTGAGTTAAATGAACATTTTTATTCTCAGCTTGAGTTTTGTCGTTTAGGGCATTATAGAGGTCAATCGTCAGTATATCAACAGCACGACTTCTCTCAGCTTCAGGCAGAGAGGGATTTGTAGAGATAGATACCTGAGATGATATGTAGCTCATAGAAGGTTCAGATGGTTCTTCCACTTCTTCTTTAATCTCAGCCATTAGGCAAAGATTAGCGACTTCTTCTTCATCAGAAGATGATTCTTCTGATTCAGCCCAGTCGTGTTCTTCAGCGATGAGACCTTTACCTTTTCGCTGATAGCTTTTCAGCTTTTGATATTTGTTCTTCAGCTTTTGGTATTTGTCATCACTGGATGTTCTTGAGGTAGAAGGTTTGAAGACCTTTTTCGACCTGCACTCACTAGCAAAATGTCCAATCTTTTCGCAGTTATAGCAAGTGGCAGTAGCCTTATCAATCGGAATTGATTTTGGCTTTTCAGTAAGAGAGAGAGGTTTACTTCTTCGGAAGTTGCTCTTTCTTGCAAATCTCTTAAAAGAGTTTGTCAAGAGTGCTAAGGACTCATCAAACTCTGAAAGATCAGGGTCTGATAGATCCTCAGATTCAGAATCTAACTCAGTGATAGTGAGAGTAGATTTCTGAGATGGAATTATCTCTGAAGAGACTAAAGCAACAGGAGTGCTTTTAGAGTCTTTAGAATCTTTTACAAGATTCTTCTTCAGGAGATTAGATTGCTCATAATTGAGCAGTATTCCATATAGAGTGCTTAGAGAGAGAGAGTATGTAAGTCTTTTGTCAGCTTAAGACATATTGAATAACTGTCCCAGCTTTCAGGAAGACATTCCAAGAATTTTGTTAGGACCTCATAATTAGAATAGGTCCTACCAACAGTTCTTAGGTCAATGATTAGGCAGTTAAACCGCTGATGAACGTCAGAAAGAGATTCATTCTTACCAGCGATAAAACTTTCATACTGTCTTACCAAGTTAATCTTTCGAGTCTCTTGGATTTCAGTGGTGCCCTCATATTGAACACATATGGTTTTCCACATTTCTTTAGAAGTTTTCAGATGCATGATGGAATGGAAAACTTCATCAGGCAGAGCCATTGATATAATGGTCTTTGCCTTTGCATCTATGCCTACCCTTTTTTTATCTTCATCACTCCACTGTCTTATTTCCTTAACGACATATCGTTCAGGGACAACTTCAGTGGTGGCAGTGGCGGGAACCGCAGCTATAATTCTAACAGGTTCATAGGGTCCGTTTTCTATATATTCAGGTATAGTAGAATCCGCACCTTCAAGAAATAGCATCATTCGATTTTTCCATAGAGAAAAGTTATCTCTGCTAAATCGAGGAGGTTTAGAAAGTGAACCATTATCATAGTAGTTTGTGTTTGTGTTTAATGCCATTTTAGAATAGCAAGGAAGAGTATACAGCAAGATCTTGTTTATTAGATTTAAACAAACTGCTCTGATACCACTTGTTGGTCCCGAAGGTGCTAAACAAGTTTGTAGAAGGGGGGGTTGAATACAAACACAGAATTTAATGTTTAATAAATTGTTTATTGATAAATCAAAATACAATTTACAAGTTTGTTGCGGAATAAGATTAAGACAGACTCAATCTAAACAAACTCAAGAAACATTAAGATAATTGCACAAGAAATTCAGAGAAAGGGGGATTTAGAGATATAGAAAACAAGGGTTTCTATATTGAGTTCAAGGATGAAGCACACCTTCAGATGAAGGGGGTGAACTTCCTATTTATACCTTATGCATTAAATGCATGGCAGGATACTTTACACGTGGCGTTCACTGATTGGCTTTGGGAGTCTGACTTTTGGGAGACATGCTTTCGGCCGGGTCATGAACAGTGTAGTTGACAGAGTTGTTGTACGAATGGTTGCAGAGACTTGTCCATTCTGACACATCGTACTAGGTTGTGCAAGGATAGACAAAAGGAAACTTGAGGCATAAGCTTTGTGATCGATTGATCGCTGAGTATCTCTAAGTTCAGAGATAAAGAGGTTCAGCTATCGCTGAAGCTTTTTCTCATGTTCCTTCGCGTATAAGTAGAGTTGTCTTTTCTTCACTGATATCCGCATCAGGTCACTAGTAGACTTCTCTTTGTTCAGCGGCTTCATCTTCGATTCAGCTATGAACATATGTTGACGCGAGACTTGTCTTCAGGGATTACGTTGGCTGTTTACTTTAGGAACTATCAGTGATAACTGAACAGATTCAGTCTAATCACTGATAGTGAAACACTAATACATAGAAATGTTTATAAGAAAGACTATCAGCGATAACTGAACAGACTCAGTCTGATCGCTGATGGTGAAACACTAATACATACTAAAACGTAATTTTCACTAAGTATAGAAGAGGGTCGTTATCAAATCACTGAGAGAGTTTGGATCAACAGGACGAGACAGCACACCTGTGCTTGATGGGTAAGCAGCAGTCAGAAGCTGAAGCTGATTATGATGATGGAGATAATGAAGAGGTATGTGACTTAACTGAATCTGATTTTCTGAATCAAATGCATGCCATGATGTCTAAACTCCAAGAATTAGAGTCTAAACTGAAGCGTGAGAAATGTGTCATTAATGAGAAAAATCAATCTATACATAAACTTAGTAATGATATTGCTGAGAAAAATGTATTAATTGAAACTTTGCACAAAAATATAGACACCAGCGCTAAAGAGAAGACTATAATTCATAAAGAGTTATCTGAAACTGTTTCAAAGTATAAAGAATGTGAGTTTAAGTCTAAAGAGCTTTCTAAAATGTACTCTTCGACTTCAAAAGAAAAGAAATCTTTAATTGAAAAGGTGAATGCTTTGGAAGAGAAATTTTATGCTATGGGTAAGTCTGAACAAACCACTCATCTAATCAAACCCAAAGAGGATAAAGAGAATTGGGGACTCGGTTACGAGAACCCACAATGTCTCAAAAAGGGTATATCTGAAGTGCCTGCTCTTTATGATTTTGGTTTTATGAAACTGGCACCTGAATACCCTGAACTTCAAGTCTTCTGGACTAAACTGTCTGAAGAGGATAAAGCCAAGGAATATGCTAAAAGAAAGAACACAACTAAAGTCCAACTTCCGTTTCGTTATGAGAGGTTGAATAATAGTTATAGTTCTGATAAATCAAAATTTCTTTCAAATGACTATTTTGATATTTATTCTGTAAAATAAACGGAGGCTAAGCCCATCGAAGGTAAGCTTTACGTCCCTCCTCTAGTTTTAGAAAGTAAAATTTCTGAACTCGAGAATACTCTTACAGAAGAAAGAATTTTGATGGACTTAGAACAAACTGTATTTTCTACAGTGTTCAAAAATATTGAGTTTTCTAAACTATCCAAGGCTTTAAAATCTGATGATAGATCTGGTTCTCTTGAAAATGAGCTTAATTTCTTAAACTCGGATGGTGTTTTAAATGATTGTGTTGCTCAATTTGACTTTACTTCCAAACTTCCTGATCATTCATCTTGTGTTGTTAATTCTTTCGGATTACCCAGTGTGTTTGAAAAAGGTGAAACATCAACGAAAGTTGACAAATCAGTTTTTGTGAAATCTAAGAATGCGAAAGGTAAGAAAAGAAAATCTCAGCATTCACAGAAACCGATCACCACGGGTAAGCCAAAGAAGAAGCATTCTTTTGATTCTCACCATTCTAACTCTAAAGTTTCAAATGTTTCAGATGTGATAAAGCAAAGGCTTGGAGTTAAGTCAGCATGGATACTGAAACAGAAGATAGACGAGAAAGCTAAATCTAGTTCTAGTTTTAATTTGAATAAAAAGACTTCTAGTAAAGATGAATTGATTGTGAATGTTGCTACTTTTAAATCTAATCTTGTTGATTCTCGCAAGAAATATTCCACAAAGCAATTATTCCAGTTAGCTCCTTCTAATAAAAAGTTTTCAAATTTTGTTGGATTGGATTATGCTTCTCGTAAATATTCTGATGTTTGGTTTGGTTCATATAATGTTTCATCTTATCGTTATCATTCTTCTTCTCATGCTTATGGTTTTCAAAGACAAAGCGGGCCCAAATTTAAATGGGTGCCAAAATCATATATTGACACTGTAGGTCCCATTTATAAATGGGTACCTAAACCTCTTCTTTCCTGATTTGTTTTGTGCAGACCTGTCATATGTGGTACTTGGATAGCGGGTGTTCCAAGCATATGACCGGGCAGAAGAGTATGTTGATGATCAATATTATTTTGAGGGGGAGCATATCTAACATATGCATTGTGTTTACTGATAACTTGTTAGTGATGCATGATTTTAGGGGGAGCGCCTAATTCAAAGGAGTATGGCTATGACTTCTGTTTATTTTTTATCAGAACTCGTACTTTAATCGTTTTACTGCTTTCTGTCATTTCAATTTCAGTGAATAAAGTTACTTTGACTAGACTTTTAGACTTTTGCAGATTGAGAGATGCTTACAGGATCATATCTTTATGACTTTAAGCTTGACTTCGTAAGATGTAAGACTGCATTCAAAAGGTATAATTCCTTATCTTTATCTCATTTATGGTTGAAAGACGGACAACTTTCAATCATAAGAAAACATGTTCTTAAATGTTCAAACCACTTCCCGATTCTCAAACAGATTTCATGAATTGGAAGTGTGATTTTAAATGTTTTCTGCTTCATCTATGCACGTTAACTTCTAAAGTTAAACCATCTGAGCATCATATGCTTTATAGGATAACATGGGATCAGTGTGCTAGGACTTAACTGAACTTCTATGGATTCACGTAGTGTCTCCTACCCAAGAAGTTAATCCTTAGTAATTGAGTGTAAGGAGTCAAACGAAATGAGTGTGGGATGTGTGATGAGAGAAATTGTAAAAGAGAGTTTGGTTAGCTGTGAGCTTAATGATAAAAAGAAAGAGGGTGAGAGAACAGAGTAAAAGAATATTAAACTTTGCACCAACTACTTTCTGAGACGGGCAACCACATTACTAATGTTTCACAACTTCTTCGTGAAAATTATTGAAACAGGCAACTAGCCCATGCCAACTCTTGCCATTACCCCACCTACCACTCATTTTCTTCTCAACAAGAAGATGTTTCATTTTCAAAGGGGACACAACACATATGCTATCTGATTTTCATTTGGAAAATCTGGATATTGAAAAGAAGAAAGTCTGCCACACCTTCATACTTCAATCATGCACATTGAGTCTGTGTTTAACTAACTGTTGTCTTAGTGGTTTACACATTTTGAGCCTTATAAGCAATCATCATATGCTTAATTTTTCTATCACTTGCACGAACACACAAATAATTTGTTTCTTTGTCATAATGTTCATAGATATTGCCTTTGTGGTGTTTCGATGATTGAATGGAAGCCTTGGGGGAGTGAACATCATAAAATCTCCTTTATATTGTGTATTTGTTACACACAGTGACTTCGTGTTACTGACAGACAATTTTAACTGGTTCATTTGTTGATTCAGGTGTTACCTTTCTATTTTGTCTAGATTTGCAAAGATCTGGATGCACATCTTTATGAATTGACGGATAATCAGTGGTTCTGTTTGCAAGATCAGTGGTGGAATACATTTCTTGAAGAAAAGTTTTGATGAATTCTTTGCTCTTTTCATCAAAAAGGGGGAGAAACGTCAACCAAGAAATGGAGAGAACACAAGTTTTTGAAAGAATTTCTGAAGATATGCTAAATTGAAGAAATTTTCTTTGAAGATGATTTGCTAAAGCATTTGGAGCTGATACTGAAGATAATTTCTTTCCAAGAGATTTTATTCTCATCGATTGGGGAGATTGCTACATTCTGAAAACAAAGAGGGAGATTGCATCTTCTGAGCTTAAAGAGAAGGATTGAAGTGCTAAATCTTTTTAGTAATGATCTTGATCCAAAGGGGGAGATTGTTAAAGCACAGTTTTATTGGATTCAAGATCATCATTATCTAAAGATGGAAATCTGAAGTCAAAGCTGGAAAAGTCGTCTCAACAAATAGTCTAGGGTCCTTTGTAATAAATAGTCAAAGTTTGTTTATGTATTTTCCTTTTTAGTCCTTTTCCTTAAAAAGGTTTTAGGTATAAATTAGTTTATTAGTGTTAATTAGGTTTAGAGTTGTTGTTGGGTGTTGGGTGCCGTACACAGAGGGAAGTTTAGAGAGAGAGCAGAGGCGATAGAGAGAATACAGAGAGGAAGCCTGATCAATTTCTTCATTCAACACTTATAACCATTTGATTCAATTGATAAATCAATACCAGGTTTGCATAATCTTATTGCTTAATTGTTTGCTTGATTGAATCCTTAATCACAGGGACACTCAGGCCATCTGGACCCGTTCCTCAATCTAAGTCGTTTGCAAGTGGAAGAGTTGGTGACAACCGTCGTGAAGATCGGTGGTGCCACAACCGTCGTGAAGATTAAATGGTGGACGTCTTTTTATTTTTTGATGTCAATATTGAATGGTTTGTTGTTTATTCTATTTAAATGTGGGAGTAGGTGTTACATGGTGATGTTCAAGACTGTACATATTTTTTGAACTTCTAATAATCGACCATCTCTTTTAATTTATTGTAATTTTAACATTTGTAACATCCTTTTACTGTTTATGGTTTCAGGTTTATTGCTCATTTAGAAGTGTAGAGGACAATCTGCTGCCCGGAAGAATTCCGGAGGAACATGGGAACTTTTCAAGCATCGAGAGATCGTAAGACTTCATGAAATCTTTTGGTATTGTTGTTGATGCTTCCTGTATCCCATTATCCCATTCGTCATGTATACAACCTTTGTTTTTATTCATAGATTTTCTGAACTCCTTTATATTTTACTGGGCAGTTTCCTCCATCATTTACAAATCTGATTATGATGAAGGAATTGTGAGTTCAATCTGGTTGGATTTTGTTATTCTTTATTTGGCCCGACAAAACTAACCATTTTATTTCTATTTCCTTCACAGTCGGATTAGCAGTAACAATTTCTCTGGGAAGATCCCTAATTTTATAGGGGGTGGATACATCTCAAATTCTTGTGAGACATTTGCATACTGTTTATATTCCACTTGTTCTATATAGCAATCATATTGAATTAAAGTTCCTGCATGGAGAATTATTCAGGCCAGTGAAGTAGAGGAGCAAATAGTGCATTACTCACTTGGAAAAACTTATCAGACTTGGATGCCTTAAGGTTTACGAGAGTCCAATTGATAGATTGCTCTTTTAGTTCATTGATATTAAAGGAACAATTTTCCAGAGGTACTACTTAGTTGATTCAAGTTTCAATTATGTTTTGATTGTTTTATTCCACTTCATTGACGTATTGTTTTTATTCTATGATTTCTCTCCTTCATCATATGTATATTTTGGAGTTATTACAATGTAGTAGCAAGAATAACATTCTATTATAAGTGAAAGACCTCTGTTATTTCTTGAGGATGTAGTTTTACATAACCTATAAATGTGCTCAATTTGACAACCTTTTGATCTTAAGGTGGTCTTTATTCATCATTTCACTGCACATTTTGGTGCTTAAAAGTGTATGGCCGCATGTAACAAACAAGAAGATTATGGTGCCAATCGAAAATTGCAGCAAGCATCTTAAATCTGAATGAAGACGGTTACATATGCCATTCTTGAAAATACAACAGAGGTATGACAACAACTTTAAATGGATGCTAATGACTTTGCGGACAATAAATATATTTTAATTTTGAGTTTCTGCATATTTTTACTCGTTTGTTTTTTAAGAGGTCTAAAGTCTTAATTTAGTTATGATTAATAAGAGGTGGTGTGTAAAAAGGTCTAAATGATTCAGACTTAAGAGACATCAAGAGATTTTTTTTAAAAAACAAACAACCCATTATTCTTCTTTTAGATTTTGAGTCTTTTTTTGATTTACTTTAGTTCCTCGTGGTTCTTTTTCACTGAAGTTATTTTTATGACTTATTTACAGGTGTCAACAGAAAACATAATCGTTTTCAAGAATTTATGAAAAGGAGCAATTTTGAAAACCCTAAAATTGCTTGTCAAACAAAAACTGTCTGCAAAGTATAATTAGATGATCTTTCAATAATTTGGCTATATTTATAAGATACTAATATCTCATCTTTTCATTTCCATGATAAGATATAAAAGGTGATTCATGGAGCTCAAGAGTATTTCAAACATTGTTTGAGGAAAAAATTTCAGGTAACACTTATTTCAAATTTCTCTATGAGGACTAACCGTGCCTTAGGTATTTGGTCGGGACGGGATCGTGCCTTATTTCAAACGCTTACCTTTCTGGATGAGCATGGAAAGGACCAAAAATCTTATCCGATAAGAGCGATAACAAGGACAAAGAGTATTACTCGGTAAATGGGAGCGACGACTCTTATCCGGTTAATGCTTACCCGGTAAACTATTGCATATAATGCCATTTCGATGTATTAAAAATTCACCCAATAAGATAAGTGAGAGTGTTGACCTTTTACTAGTAAAGTAAAACGCTTACGGGGTAAGTTTTTCATTAAACAACCTAATTGATGATAGTTTTTTATATCATTTATGTACTTAATTGCAAAGTTTGATGTCATATCTATACTATATTATAAAGCACAGATACAAAACTTTTAAAAATCTTTTCTAAAACATAATATACCGTTATTTAATTTAATGCTAATTACTTAAAAGCTCTTAAAAACAATCATTAAAACTTTATATACTACATTTAATGCTATTTATTAACTTTCAATCGTTATCTCTAACCACTTTAACTCTTTTAAAATCACTCCCTATTTTAATCCCTAAAATCACTCCCCTGCATAATTAAATAAAGGATAAAAATCAAATTTTAAATATAAAAAATCTAAAATATAATTAAGAAAATCTAACATAATAATGTTTATTTAAAAAAAACATTATACTATTAAATATAAAATAAATTATATTATCATTAAACTTCTATACTATATTATAAAGCACGTATAAAAACTATTAAAAACAATTGTTAAAGGTTAATGTACCGTTATTTAATGCTAATTACTTAAAATCTTTTACAAACAACCATTAAAGCTTTATATACTACCTTTAATGCTATTTATTAACTTTCAATCGTTATCTCTAACCACTTTAACTCCTCTAAAATCACTCCCTTGCATAATTAAATACATGATAAAAATCAAATTTTAAATATAAAAAATCTAAAATATAATTAAGAAAATATAACAGAATATTTAATGTTTATTTAAAAAAACATTATATTATTAAATCTAAAATAAATTAAATTATTATTAAACTATCGAAAAAACTTTTAAAAACAAATTTTTATGCATTGTACTGTTTATTGATACATATTATTTAAAATTCAAGATTACAAGTAATGATGTATGAGTACAAATTTCTAAAGTTATATGTTAGAATTCATAACTAACTAATAAACATAATCAAAACAGGATAAACATCTCAATTTAAATATAAAGAATTCAAAATATACAAGATAATCATTGAATTCTAACAAAATACTTAATTTTTTATACAAAAAAAATTATATTATTAAGCCTAAAATAAACAAATTTATAAAAAAAAATCATTATCACTCTCAAAACCATCCAAAATCGTACCGTAAATCAACAAAAAATAAAAGAAAACATTAAAATCATGATGTATCTCGCTGCATTGCGCAAATACGATTCTAGTACACTCTTAAATATCCAAGATATCTTTGTAACTTTAACTAAATATAGTAATATTATGGACCAAAAATCAACAATCATATTGTTTGCAATGATGATGAACGGGTAAAGAGTTAAGTTTTAACATGAAATTTTTCGGAGGAAAAATGAATGATGCATTCTCTAGCAGAGGGATTTAAGCATATATTCCACCATATTCGAATTTTGAACATGTTGTGTATTTGAGCAAAGTTTCTACATCCCTTTGCCAACTAAGTTATCCATTTACAATAACTTTTGCACCTTGCTCACCCGGTGCATTGCACGGTTAAACTGCTTGTAATAACCACATTAAAATATTAAGGGATAGAAGTTTGGGAGAATTTTCGTTAATTTATTAAGTGGAGGGGTCTAAGTGAAATATTGATAAAGAGGGTAATAACCCTAGACCTCTATTCTTTTCTTTGTTGGCGGCTCCATCGTTGTGAAGAGAGAAGAAGGAAAGCTTTAGGCGATTTGGTTGAGGAAGACAAGAAGAGGCATTGGGATTTTCAAATTTGTTAATATTCATCTTCAAGGTAAGAGTTCAATCCTTATTTGATGTTCTTGCAATGGAGAAATGTTAAGATTTTAATCCCTGTGTATTGTTGGATTTGAGGAAGGAATAATAGGAAATCTTCATGTTTTTCCTTCTTGTTAATCAAGTTGTGAATCTATTGTTGGGAAGTCCTATTTGGTTAATGATTCCATTTACTTCTGGTTACAGTAGAAATTTAGTAATCTGGAGCTTGGAAAAAAAAACTGTGGTTCGAGTATTGGGGTTTTGACTCCGGTCGTTTGCCATCGAAATTACCAGACCGAATGACCCCGGTCGTTTGGGGCACCGGTCAATGTAAGACACCGGTCGCTATTTGTGTGGAGGTCGGTCGACACAAGGGGAGACCCCGGTCGGGGCGACTCCGGTCGGTGGGGGGAGACCTTGGTCGGTGAGGGGGGAGACCCCGGTCGGTATGAGGGACGACCCCGATCGGCGCACGGGGGGAGGCCCGGTCGGCGCACGACAAGGGGGGGTGGTGATCATGCGGTGGGTGTGTTGGTTCTATGTGCCCAAGAATGATTATAAAATAATATTGCCGGTAATATATGATCCTATAGGGTCACACCAAAAACAAGTAGACACCTAATTAATATTTATAAGAATTCGATTCTTGATAAATATTAATAATTCTTGAAAATTATTATTGAATATGATACATAATAATTGATGCAAATAAAAGATTCTAGTTTATTTATAATATGATGGGCTCATATGTAACTAGAATTAAAAGAGGGACTTATAGTGATAAAGTTTGAATTGTTAAAGTTATTATTTTAACTATTCAAACTAAGGGGACCAAGAGAGAAAATCTTACATGGTCAAACTTTAAACTAGATGGTTTAAAATGAAAATTTGCATGGTTAGACCCATTTTTATTGGTGGACTTGATGGTTTTGGAAAACCATCAAAATTGAAACCATGGAATATGACAATAAAAAGTGGGTCTTGCAAGATGATTTGGTGGTGTCTTTTTATGACAAAAATAAAAGAAAGATGTCATCTTTATTTTTTTCTCCAAGAAAACTCACGATCACCACCACCATTTTGATGTGTTTTTGTCTTCTACAAAATCTATAGATTAGATTCTTGGTAGAAGAACCTCTTTTGCATCATCAAGAAGGAACTAGCATTCCACAAAGTGTTGGAGCTTGTTGGTGGATACCGATAGAGGAACTCTACGTTGGGTTCTACCATCATCATCAATGATCAACCTCCCATGAGGATCCAAAGTCTTCAAAGGTTGTATCTTCAAACTTTCTTTTGTCTTAAGTTATATCTTTTCATTGTATGTAACAAGATCCTTAAGGGAATAAAATTGTTTTATGTTTTTGTTCAATTTTATGCTTCCGTTGCTAGAAAGATCTTTTTAGTCTTTCATGTTTTTGAAACTCTTTTGAACATTAAATCCCAACAAGTGGTATCAGAGCCGATGTTATATGCATGATTAGATTTTTGGTTGAAACTTGGTTTTTGGAAGCCATGGATAAAAAAATTTCATCTTGTATGAAAAGGGTTCATGCATGGCAACTTTTATGCTAGTCTTTATATTTTATGTAACAAAATTTTGACATGCATTTTTTTTACATAAAAGTTGCCTTAGAAAAACAAGTGTTGTTTTATTTTATGAAATATGTGCATAAACAAGCCATGGACCTTTCGTGTTTTTATGTGAGTTAAAAATTCGATATGGTTGTAATATTTTTATTCATGTTGGTTTGTAATAGTAAATAGGATTTATTATCTTCTATTATGTTCATTTTATTAATATTAGATTAGTTGTTAGAACTAGTTCCTTTATTTATAAATTGTAAATAAATGGAGACCAACATGGAACTTGAAGATGGAGCTTGGTGACTTGTTTGCATGGAGATGTCAAAGCAAGTGGGAGCATGAAGATCTTCTTTTAAATGTTTTTATTTTTTTGTCCTAAGGAATGGACTTGACATTTCTTGTTTTGACTCACAAGAAATGTCATTAGAAATGACTTTGTTTTATGCACATTCTTTTGCATGTTGTGTTTGTTTATGTTCCTTTTTATTTGCTTTAAAATATAAGATATTTTATATGCTAGTAGAGAACATAATTTTGGTTCAAACACGCTTTAAAATTGTTTGAATTTTAGAGCGACATTTTTAAGATAAGTTTTATAATGAGATAAACCAAACCTTAAAATGGAGATTTTAAGTAAAACAAAATTTAAAATAGAGATTTTAAATCCATAACATTCAAATTGATTCATATGTGTTTTGAATAAAATAGTTTATTAAAAACACTCTAAAAATTGGATTTTATATGAACCAAACAATTTAAAATGGAGATTTTAAATAATTTTGAAGAAATAAGTTTTTTCAAAATTAAGAGTATTTTGATGCATGCAATTATATGGTACTAAGAGTTTGGAAATCAAATTTTGATGTTTTTCATAAGACGCTAAAGTGGTTTTGTAAATTTTTGTTCTAAAATTTTCAAACGTCAATATTTTTTTTAATTATTCAAAGGAGTTAAAATGGAGATTTTAAGACTCATCCAAACTTATAGTCTAAATAATAAAATGTTTATTATAGGACTATAAATTTTTTTATTTTTTTTTGTGATCAAACATAAATCTTAATATATGATATTAATATTTTGACCACAAATGTTAGATGATAAAATGGGGATTTTTATTTTAACGAAAAGGAACCATATGATGATAAATAAGTTTTTTAATATAGTACCACGTATTAGACGCATGCAATAACTCTTAACACTAAAATGTTTTTCAATACTAGAATTGTAAAACATATAAATCCCTCTTAGAAGGCAAGTCAATGCCGTCCTTTTGAGAGACACTCTATTCATCACTATGGCACCCTTGTGGGATAAAGGTCACCTAACCACATTGATATAAGTTTCACACTTTGTCTCAAGTAGGATGACTTGATCGGGATTTTTTTGTGATAAAGGCCACCTAAACAAAAGAGGCCCGAGGCATAGATGGGATCAAACATGCCAAGTTGACAAAAGTTGTTAAGAATCCCATACCGCTATAAGTTACATCTAGATGTAATTGGTAAGCGTTGCCTACCTTGTTGGATTGAATAGGCGGGATAAAGGTCACCTAACCGTTTGTTCGTTTCGCAACTTGGATTATAGATTTGACTAATTAATGTTTAAGAAACGTAAGAGGGTATTAATTGAGTCAAATATTTAATATTGAAAATTCTAAATGAACCTTGTTATTTTTGTAGATGAACCAAAACACCGCAATTAACTCAGCCCTAAGAGCCTCTCTCTTGGAAGATAGGTTAACTATCCCAAGCTTCCCTTTATGGATTCAAAGGCTGAGACTTATTCTCTCACGTGAAAAGAAATCATACGTACTTTTCGTACCTCTTCCACAAGAACCTCCTCTCACCTCCATAGAGGCCCAAAATGCTTGGTAGAAGCATTATAATGATTCATACGATGTTTCATGTCTTATGCTTGAAACTATGGATCCAGTCTTACGAAAAGATATGGAGATATTTCAAGATATGGCATATGACCTTGTAGAGAGACTACGAACATATCATAAAAGTTTTGTGAGAACAGAAGTCCTTAAAACACGTCGGACACTTCATCAGACCAAAATGAGGGAAGACCAAAGTGTGGGCTCCCATCTTCAAACCATGAGGATGCATCTAGACTATTTAGATAGACCTGGCTGTATATGTTACTAGAAACATATGAAAGAAATCTTCCCGAGGCAGTGACTTCAAGTGTTGGAGGAGATTATCCCCTGTGAAATAAAGTTTTCTAACAATGAAAGTCCTTCAGATATCTATAAGATAGATAGAACTTTTACCTATTCTATTATACACTTGTATTTGATACTAAGTGTAGAACTCTATCTTGTAATATGTTACAGATATTCAAGAAAGGTAAGTGGCTGAAAGACAAGCATGATGGTGATCCATGTAAGCAAGGAAGCAAAATTGCATACCAAGCTTATAAGAGATTTTATTATGAAACCACATGGCTTGTATTGTTAAACAATGTTGTTTCGAACAATGTTCAAATTTAGTTTGACTAAAATATTATTTCAGTTGAATGTTTATTGATTGGATGAAATTCACTTAAGCGTTTTTTGAAACGATCATTTTCATATTCAAAATGAATTATTCTGTTTCGAGAATCGGTTCTTTTAATTGAATAATAAAGTGAATCTCAATTGCTTTCTTAAACATAGTTCTATATCGCGTAAACACCATAAGATTCAAATGAGATTTGAATCAAATTTATGACATAGTCAACTTAGTCATACAAACATTAAACGCATATCCCAACTTCAAAAGTGCGGTATTTTGAAGGAAAATGAGAATGTTTCATTTGATATATGCGAGTTTTGACAAATTGAATACAACTCTTCTCTCTAATTATTGTAGTAAAAGAGAAAAGTCTTTGGTTAAGATTGATACATGTAGATGTATGTGGCCTTTCAAAACCTTGTCTAGATATGGTGATAGATGATACAATATCTTCACTAATGTTTTTCAAACGTTGAAGTTATAAGCATGAAGCATTTGATATGATTCAAGCTGCTTCAAAGTGAAGTTAAAGAAAACAGCTCTATAGGACCATTAAAGTCTTTTCTGATATAGGAAAGTAACCAACTAAGAACTCTATATCGTCTTAGATATTGTGGAATAGTAACACAATTTAGTCCATCCAGAACACCACTTCTTTATGGTATGTTCGAGAGGATGAACCGAACCTTATTAAATATGGTTCGCTCTATAATGAGTAGAAGTACTATTCCTACATCAATTCCGAGTTCTACCCCATTTACTATAAATCATATTTTGAGTATGACTCCAACCAAGACGTAGATAAGACACCTTATAAGATTTTGTATGAAAAGTTTCATCCATAATCTTAATTGAAGGTTTAGGATTATGAAGCTCATGTAAGACAATAAGCTTCAACCAAACTCGACCTAATATCTACTAAATGCATATATTGTAGAATATACTAAAAATGTTTAGTATACATATTCTGCAATCCCATAAATAATAAAAGTTGTTTATTATTTGAACTCCGAGTTCTTGGAAACAAGTTTTCAAATAGGCAAGGCAAATGGTAGATCTAAGGAATTGAAGAAATTCAAGAACCTCATAACCTAATGCATTTATTGGTTGACACTAGTTATCAAACAAAGGTTGTTAAAACTGAACAATTTGATTGATCAGAAACTTAGTAAATCACAAAGTATTCATAATCCAGTAAAATCATTTCAGAAGCCAAGAAATGTCGTTTTCTCACGACTAATGAAGGATGATGTATGATGGGATTCTAGTAAACCCATCAACTACTAAAATACAGTGTCAGATTCTGAATCTGATGAGTGGCTTAGAGTCATGAACATGAAGATGCAATCCATTCATGGATAACTATAAGCATCTTAAAGCTGGAATCTTTATTTTGATGAGAAAATCAAAAGGTTTTAATTTCATCAAATAAAAGAAGACTCGTGCATTTACTAAAAGGCTAGTCGGAGCGCAGTAAAATTCCTAGTATTGTATGTAAGAGACATACTAACAACCGAAAGAAAACACAAGGCAAGGCATCGTGTCTTGGCCGAGGCAACATATCTAAATGAAAGACTTAAGAACATAATTATGTTCTTGGAATAAAGATCTATAGAGATAGATAAAGACGACTTATAGGTTTAAGTCAAAGTATGTAAATTGACAAGATCTTGAAAGGATCAAGATACAAGGCACTAGAGGTAGTTTCTTGCAATTATGATATCACATCATTTTGAGCATATCTCAATATTATAGCACAAAGGTTGAATTAGATAAAATGATTGGTATTCCTTATGCTTCTGCAACTGGATCTATCATAAATGCCAAGATATACACTAGACCGAGTATGTCATAATGCTTTAGAGCATTAGAAGAAGAAACCAACGAAATACGTGGGAAGGAAGAGAAATGTCGTTTTCTCACGACTAATGAAGGATGATGTATGATGGGATTCTAGTAAACCCATCAACTACTAAAATACAGTGTCAGATTCTGAATCTGATGAGTGGCTTAGAGTCATGAACATGAAGATGCAATCCATTCATGGATAACTATAAGCATCTTAAAGCTGGAATCTTTATTTTGATGAGAAAATCAAAAGGTTTTAATTTCATCAAATAAAAGAAGACTCGTGCATTTACTAAAAGGCTAGTCGGAGCGCAGTAAAATTCCTAGTATTGTATGTAAGAGACATACTAACAACCGGAAGAAAACACAAGGCAAGGCATCGTGTCTTGGCCGAGGCAACATATCTAAATGAAAGACTTAAGAACATAATTATGTTCTTGGAATAAAGATCTATAGAGATAGATAAAGACGACTTATAGGTTTAAGTCAAAGTATGTAAATTGACAAGATCTTGAAAGGATCAAGATACAAGGCACTAGAGGTAGTTTCTTGCAATTATGATATCACATCATTTTGAGCATATCTCAATATTATAGCACAAAGGTTGAATTAGATAAAATGATTGGTATTCCTTATGCTTCTGCAACTGGATCCATCATAAATGCCAAGATATACACTAGACCGAGTATGTCATAATGCTTTAGAGCATTAGAAGAAGAAACCAACGAAATACGTGGGAAGGTCATTAGATGACTGTAAAGAACATTCTAAGATACTTATGAAGAACCAAAGAAGTGTTCCTTAATTAAGGGTTGGAAGAAGACCATAGTAAACTGTTACACTGCTGATAGCTTCCATATAGATCGAAAAGGTTCTCGACCATTAAAAGGGGTATGTCTTCATTCTGAATGAAGAAGTATCTCATTGGAAAGAGTTCCAAACGAAGCGAAATTGCATAATATACTACAGAATAAGAATATATTGTTGCTTTAGAAGCTGCAAAAGATAAGATGTTTTGGATGAAAGAGTTCATTGAAAATCTAGGATGATACCTTCCATTCAGGATCACCTAGAAATCTTTTGTAACAATATGGGTGCCATTACGCAAGCTAAAGGACACTATGTCACATCAGAGTACCAAGCATCTACTCCAAACATTTAACTATGTTCGGAACAAAGTTAGAGATGGAGATGTTAGTATTCACAAAGTTCACACAAATCAAATTTTAGATGACCCATTTACGAAGCTCTTTTCATATGCTAAGCTTGAAGGGTCATGCTTGAGCCATAGGACTTCGTTATTCTAGTGATGGAAATTGATTTGAACTTAGTATTTGGATATTGGAACAAGTTAAGCAACAAGTATAGTATTTAGTAAAGATATATAGGATATGATCTCTTATACTTGTTGTGTTATATATTAGCATGTTTAATCCGTGAATAAATCACTTATTCTAAACGTCCATAGTCAATCATAGTTGTGGGAGAAACTATGAAGAAAGACTAATATGAATTGGATTGGTTGACTTTTAAGGGTAAAAGTGGCAAAGTGTTGCAACCAAGTTCATAGGTACTTGCTAGGGAACAAGTACTGGACATGACCCGCATCAAGATCACTTCATGGATCGTTGTCATGAGTAACACTTGAATAAAGGTAATATCTTTGTATCCTTTGACCTAAGATGCATATTAGGGACTTGAGTGTAGGGAGTACTGTGCTTTGATATGGTTAACCGCTGATATTGAAATAATAGGCAGCTATAAAGGCCATCATTGGGTATAGTATGAACTACATAAGAGGCGTATGTAGTCAAAATGGGATTTGTTCCTCTAAATGGTTTAAGAGTGAGACATCTAAGGCGCCTTACCAAAAGTTGAACGACGTATGAGAATGATAGCGATCCATGTCTCATGTTCAACATGATGTCTGAACAAAGGGATAACTGATACCACACCTTATACATCAATTAAAGTTTTGAGCTTGTGGGAATTGGATGTTGATGAATGGCACATACAATCATACGTTGCTGGGGGCAGTGAGATGTTGCTAGACGTCCACCACTGTCTATATTATTCTATAATACAATCTTGAGCAAGTGGGAGATTGTTGGTTCTATGTGCCCAAGAATGATTATAAAATAATATTGCCGGTAATATATGATCCTATAGGGTCACACCAAAAACAAGTAGACACCTAATTAATATTTATAAGAATTCGATTCTTGATAAATATTAATAATTCTTGAAAATTATTATTGAATATGATACATAATAATTGATGCAAATAAAAGATTCTAGTTTATTTATAATATGATGGGCTCATATGTAACTAGAATTAAAAGAGGGACTTATAGTGATAAAGTTTGAATTGTTAAAGTTATGATTTTAACTATTCAAACTAAGGGGACCAAGAGAGAAAGTCTTTCATGGTCAAACTTTAAACTAGATGGTTTAAAATGAAAATTTGCATGGTTAGACCCATTTTTATTGGTGGACTTGATGGTTTTGGAAAACCATCAAAATTGAAACCATGGAATATGACAATAAAAAGTGGGTCTTGCAAGATGATTTGGTGGTGTCTTTTTATGACAAAAATAAAAGAAAGATGCCATCTCTATTTTTCTCTCCAAGAAAACTCACGATCACCACCACCATTTCGATGTGGTTTTTGTCTTCTACAAAATCTATAGATTAGATTCTTGGTAGAAGAACCTCTTTTGCGTCATCAAGAAGGAACTGGCATTCCACAAAGTGTTGGAGCTTGTTGGTGGATACCGATAGAGGAACTCTACGTTGGGTTCTACCATCATAAACAACGATCAACCTCCCATGAGGATCCAAAGTCTTCAAAGGTTGTATCTTCAAACTTTCTTTTGTCTTAAGTTATATCTTTTCATTGTATGTAACAAGATCCTTAAGGGAATAAAATTGTTTTATGTTTTTGTTCAATTTTATGCTTCCGTTGCTAGAAAGATCTTTTTAGTCTTTCATGTTTTTGAAACTCTTTTGAACATTAAATCCCAACAGGGTGGTGATCATGCGGTCCGGTCCCCGGGCCCTGTTCTGAATGGGCCGAAGCCCATATGTTTGTAGAGCAATTTTATTTAGTAGTATCGACCCATTTCGTTTAGCCTAAGGGTCGATGTTTTTCTTAGTGGACTTGTGCACTTTTAGAGAATGGGGTAAGTTGGAATTATGGTTAATCCTGTGTAAATAAAAAGAATTGCGAGTTCACCAATCAATGTTCCCTTTATAGGTTTCGGACCGGATTATAAGATTAGACGCGGGTTTTGAGCGAAGGACGCCAAGTGAGTTTTCTTTAAATTAAATTTTAAAGATTAAAGACGACTATGCTTGCATGCGAGTTTAAATAAGATTATTTCCTTCCAAATGCTTATTTGATATGTGAGAATTGTTTAAAGACCCATGATATGTATTTTGTTATTTATTAGTAGAAATGTATGCATACATTGTTTTAGTTGCTTTGTGCTGAAAGTCGGGGGGTGTGTTACCTTTATGCCATTGGGGTGTGTGTCCCAAATAAGGCAGTGTGAGTCAGACACACCATTACTTGCGGGTAACGGTACTGTGAGACAAAGTGTTTGATGAAAGTGGGAAGTTTTGATAAAGTTAAATTGAGCTATTTATCGCATATCTATTCTTGATTATTGAATTTTAAAGTGTTGTTAGGAGGGACTCACTAGACCGTTGGTCTAACCCTCGCTCTTTCAAAAATAAAAATCTATTTTCAGGTGGGCGTGAAGCTAGGGGATCGGGTAAAGGCAAGGGGAAGATTTAAGCGATTTCGTCAATAGAAGACTACCATATAGAAATTTTAAATTACTCTCAGTTGTGTAATAGGTTGCTTTAGTGAAAACCTCAGATTTATTTGTTATTGTAAGACCTTTCTTGGTATGAAATTTCGATACTTGTATCTTTTTCGAATTTGAGAAGTTGGGTTGTTATAGTTGGTATCGGAGCCATAGTTTAAGGGATTTAGGAGACTGGATGGGCCTAAACTTAAACTTTGGAGTAGATGGACACAACTGAGATATAGGAAGCCTTTAAGAAAGACCTTGATCATCGTGAAATGTGATAACAATAGTGAGTACTCTCATGTAAGGTAGATTCAGAATCGCATCTGGCCAATGCCATTATGAATTTACAGGTGCATGGGCATACTCAATTGCTATTGTTGAAAGTGGTTCAGGGTAGAGAGTTCTATCCATAGATTGAGAGTGTTAGTTTAGCGTGTGGTGAAAGTTCGTTTTGGTAGTCAGGTTAATACCGTTTAGGATGATTATCGGGTGGGATGTAGACATTTCTTTGAGTAAGGACCTCTTGAGTTTATAAGAAAGAAAATGATGGTAGGAGGTGAGCTTTTCGTTTCAAGGGAGTCTTCGGTTCGGTAGAGTGGTGTGTCGATTAGTGAGAAATAGAAGAGTGTTAATTCAAGAATCGAAGGATAAATATGAGGCTTTTGGAGTTGTAGCTAACCGAAGGTTGGTTGAGAGGCGAAATCAGTGCTGGCAGATAAAATGTAGTGGGTATCAATAGGATCAAAATATGGGTGGTAAGTTTGTTGAGGGTATAAGTGAGGATGCGCATTTTGTGAAATTGTAGTTGCGATGTTAAATAGTACCTGGTCATTCAAAGATGTTGGGAAGCTTTGGTACTGGAATAGCGGTAATTGTGAGGATGATGATGGGTTGGTCGGAAGTAGAAAGTCTGAGATGATCTGTGGTGAGTGCAAACAGTTGACCTTGTTAGAGTAAATAGCCTTCAATGTCATTGAGTCCCATGCATTGAGTGTCAAACAAGTTGTTGGAGTTTTCATATCATTCATATCAAACGTTTTGGCGAGTGTGTGCTGTACGAGATGTGTGCTTTGAAAACGTGTCGACGCGTGCAAATGTGTGTGTGGATGGAAAATACAAGTTATGGCGTTGAGTGATAAATTTTGATTTTTGGTTGTGGGTGAATTATTTCATGCCTCTTGTAAATGAGTTAACTTTTGTTATGAAAACCAAAACAACATTTGATCGCATGATTTTATAAGTGAGTGTGGAATAGACTTATGTTGTCATATCAATAAAGATGAGAGTCGTTTGACACATTCAGTGTAAGCAATTCTGCAGTACTTTATAAACCGTGTGGGTAAAGATCATCAGAAATGATTTCAATTGTGCCAACACCAATGTTGGGATATGGTAAAGAGAAATTTCTCGTGAAGTAGTATTTTCTAAATTTCCAACCGTGTCAAAAGTTTAAATATTTGTGTGTCATGCATGAAGGCTATGAACTCTCTAGGTCGTAGGGAAGGTTGCAATTAAGAATGATGAAAGTTTGGGAGTGGAAGTGTGTCGCTCGATCAAAGGGTAAAAAGTATCTGATAGTAGTATTCTTTTAAGTAAGGATGGTGATTAGCGGAAGTGGTTAATGGAGGCACTGACCTATGACGTTAAGGATGATGGTACCATAGTGTCTTGCCGTTTGTTCCAAGGCTTGAGTTGTGACTGTCGGCAAATGGTTGTGTCGGGAGTGGAATTTAATGTCGTAAAGATATTTTAGCAGCTAACGGTTGCGGTGGGAGAGGTATATTTTGTTGGGAATCCTTGTTGGTTGGAGACATGGTGGAAGTATCGCAACGCCGACAGTTGCCGTGGAAGTCAAAAACCATTTTCATGGTGAATGGCGGAACGCTGGAAATGAAAAAGTAGTTATGGTTAGTTTTGAGGAGCTTCGTGAGGAAGCGAAGAGTTATTCAGAAAAGGTGTGTACTTGATGCGATGTTGGACAACATTGGGTAGATCTTACATAAAGGGAGGATCTTTAGTGCGGTCAAGTGATTCTTTACCTATGAGATCTTGATGGTTATGCGGAAGCGAAGTTTTTATATAGCACATCTGAGGTGGGGGGTGCGCTTTGAGCATTTAAGTCTTCGAGGTAGGATGCTTAATCTTTCAGACTACTGGAGTTTGATTCCAGCAGGTTGCGACGAGTCGTCAAGGAGCGATATCTTGTTGAGAGGTTAGAGGATCATAGTTTTGCGATTTATCCAGATTCGAGAAAGACAAGGCCGTGAAATGCCTTGAAGTCCGATTTCAGTATTATGACCAGTGAGAAGAGATCGGTATGGGTATGTGCGACCAGTGGTCGTGGAGATTTGTAGTTACTCTAGGATAAGGTAGTAGAGAGATGGTTGTACCCTTGTGTTGGTGATGTCTTTATGACATATCGGAGAGTGCAAATCATTAAAGGGGTTAGGAGCTTTCTTGAAGATATGTATAAGGTTGGTGTTATTGTTATAAGAGGAACGTCCCCGTCCGAAAATCTATGAGGGATGAGTTGTATGTGATAAATATGTGGTTGGGATGCTAAGTTGAGAATAATTTTGTCAAATGAGGGTTGACAATTATCAAAGAGAGGAACTGTGTGTTCTGATTTTCGGCAAGTTGAGGCGGGATTATCTTATATCCCTATAATGATTGTGGAAAGTTTCAAACTGCTTAATTCAGGGGGTTGTGTTGTAGATAGGAAACCCGTAGGTATATTGAAGTATTCTTTAGGGTGAAAGGATTCTAGCAGATTGGGTAATCTTGATAGGAGAGTGAGAATTGTGTGGCGCTGCTGAGTAGTGGGTTTTGCTTTGGAAGATTTGGGTTGATTATCTCGCGTAGGAATTGTGGAAAGTCGGCTGATCAAGCAAAATTACGTAAATGGGATTTGATATTTGGGAATCATCGAGGATTAGAGTAAGCAAAGGTTGGGCGAGCGGTGTTTCTTGCAACGATAAGAAAGTGAAGATATCATGTCGGAAAGGTGGGAAATCCGAGAGTAAGAAGTTTGGCAAGTGACATAAAATGTGGAGGTATTTTGTTAGATTATGCTGTTAGCAAGTTTATAAATCCCTAGCGCGGGTATGATAAAGAGATTATGGCGTTCGGTGCGGTGTGGGTGTGTTTAATCAAAATCATGCAGCTGACCAAAGGTTCACACTGTTAATCAGTGAGTCGGTCATTAGAAGTGGGTTTAAAATCCTCAAGGAGGAAGATAGAGGTGTTGGGATATAGTGCTCAGAGCGAAAGACCATAGTGTCAGTTTTGGCAATGTGTGAAAAAGGGGATTCCAAGTGAGTCCATTGTCCTGTGTTAGATTATTTGGAAAATTTTGTATGAGCTTGGTCACTCCGTATCGAGCGGGTGAAGCTAGGTTTTTCTGCGCATTTGGTCGGGTGATTGTGGATGCAATGAGAGATGGAAGTATGTGTCGCATTAATTGTCCAGTTGAGACTGGTGGTTTACGAGGATTTTGGAATTTGCGGAAGTCTCTACCAATATGTGAGAAATTGAAGTGATGATGTTGGCGCGATGCATATTAGTGTGTTAGATTTGGTTAATTCCGAGGAGTTGAGATCCATGTGGGTCGAAGAAGAAAGCGATTCTGCGTTTGGCTTATGCAGTGATAAAAGGGTTTGCTTGTAAGGGCCACTTGCATGATGAAGAAACTCATGACTGTGAGTTGTTGGTGATGTTTACGGTTGTCGACATGTCATGTTGGCGAGTTGGGTGAGTATTTAGTCAGTGAAGCACGTTGACATGGTGGGACTTCGGCAAAATTCTACCGGTCAAGGAAGTTTTTGTAATCGAGGGGTAATCTGATGGTTTCGTGCGACTATGTATTGATCAGAATGGTTTGGATGATCGAATGGTAATAAACTGGTTGGATTGAGAATTATGAATCATTAGTCTCAAGCGGTGACAAATATAAAGTTACTAGTCTCATTGGGAGGGTGTGACCCGATTCAGAAAGGAATGAAAGTTAAGACCTAGATCTGTTGGGCCGTTGCTATCGTGGAGCGCGTTAGGGAAGTAGGGTATAGACTGGATCTACCCGTGGATCTGCGAGGAGTGCATTATGTTTTCCATGTATCTAATCTGAAGAGATGTTTAGCAGAAAGCGATGTTGTTATATCATTAGAGGAGGTCCAAATAGATGAGAAAATAAGCTATGTGGAGGAACCGGTAGCCAGTTTAGATTGTAAAGTAAAGAAATTAAGAAACAAGGTAAATTGCGATCAAGATTCGTTGGACCCTTTACCATTGTTGAGAGAATTGGAGAAGTAGCCTACAAGTTGGAGTTACCGGAAAGCATGCGGGGAATACACCCTACCTTTCACATGTCTAACCTGAAAAAGTGTCTGGCTTAAGTCGATGTGGTGGTTCCTTTGGAGGATATTCGAGTCGACGACAAGCTAAGCTATATCGAAAAACCAGTGGCTATTTTGGACCGAAAGATGAGAAAGTTGAGGAATAAGGAAATTCATTTTGTAAAAGTACAGTGGCAATTTCACAAGGGTCAAGAGGCGACATGGGAGTTAGAAGCAGATATGAAGTCTCAACACCCCGAGTTGTTCGACAATGAGATTCCGAGGACGGAATCCTATTGAGGGGAGGATATTGTAATAACCGCATTAAAATATTAAGGGATAGAAGTTTGGGAGAATTTTCGTTAATTTATTAAGTGGAGGGGTCTAAGTGAAATATTGATAAAGAGGGTAATAACCCTAGACCTCTATTCTTTTCTTTGTTGGCGGCTCCATCGTTGTGCAGAGAGAAGAAGGAAAGCTCTGGGCGATTTGGTTGAGGAAAAAAAGAAGAGGCATTGGGATTTTCAAATTTGTTAATATTCATCTTCAAGGTAAGAGTTCAATCCTTATTTGATGTTCTTGCAATAGAGAAATGTTAATATTTTAATCCCTGTGTATTGTTGGATTTGAGGAAGGAATAGTAGGAAATCTTCATGTTTTTCCTTCTTGTTAATCAAGTTGTGAATCCATTGTTGGGAAGTACTATTTGGTTAATGATTCCATTTACTTCTGGTTATAGTAGAAATTTAGTAATCTGGAGCTTGGAAAAAAAATTGTGGTTCGAGTATTGGGGTTTTGACTCCGGTCGTTCGCCATCGAAATTACCAGACCGAATGACCCCGGTCGTTTGGGGCACCGGTCAATGTAAGACACCGGTCGCTATTTGTGTGGAGGTCGGTCGACACAAGGGGAGACCCCGGTCGGTGGGGGGGAGACCCCGGTCGGTGTGAGGGACGACCCCGGTCGGCGCACGGGGGGAGGCCTCGGTTGGCGCACGACAAGGGGGGTGATCATGCGGTCCGGTCCCCAGGCCCTGTTCTGAATGGGCCGAAGCCCATATGCTTGTAGAGCAATTTTATTTAGTAGTATCGACCAATTTCGTTTAGCCTAAGGGTCGATGTTTTTCTTAGTGGACTTGTGCACTTTTAGAGAATGGGGTAAGTTGGAATTATGGTTAATCCTGTGTAAATAAAAAGAATTGCGAGTTCACCAATCAATGTTCCCTTTATAGGTTTCGGACCGGATTATAAGATTAGACGCGGGTTTTGAGCGAAGGACGCCAAGTGAGTTTTCTTTAAATTAAATTTTAAAGATTAAAAACGACTATTCTTGCATGCGAGTTTAAATAAGATTATTTCCTTCCAAATGCTTATTTGAAATGTGGGAATTGTTTAAAGACCCATGATATGTATTTTGTTATTTATTAGTAGAAATGTATGCATACATTGTTTTAATTGCTTTGTGCTCAAAGTCGGGGGGGGGGGGGGTGTTCCGCCTGTGCTCATACCGGGGGGTGTGTTCCGTTTATGCCATTGGGGGGTGTGTCCCAAATAAGGCAGTGTGAGCCAGACACACCGTTACTTGCGGGTAACGGTAGTGTGAGCCAAAGTGTTTGATGAAAGTGGGAAGTTTGGATAAAGTTAAATTGAGCTATTTATCGCATATCTATTCTTGATTATTGAATTTTAAAGTGTTGTTAGGATATTTGTAGACCTCTTCTTCAATATCTTTCTTTGGAGGGACAGGGAAGGGTTTCCTTAAACTCTCGAAGCCTTGGATAACCTCTGCGACTCTATCCTTAGAGGGTTTGACTATTGTATGTAAGATAGGGAGTTCTGAGAAAGGTTACAGGTCAAATGCCCAGTCCTCTTCTTCGGGTTTTACCGTTTTGAATGGCACAAATGAACTCTTCAGAATTTTTTCGGTGTTAGGAGGGGGTGAATTTTTACCTTTCAGAGGTTCTGTGGCTATCGCTTTGTCCTTGTCTTTTGTTGAGGGTTTTGGGGTGCTTGTTTAGATTTTGGGAGGTGAAGCTGGAGGTGAAGCTACAGAGTCCTTTTGTTGATTTGACTTCTAAGGTCTTGAATCTGAGCATAGTGGAACTTGATTCAGAGGCTCTGCTAAGACTGGTGCACTTTGAAGTGTCTTTTGCAGATTCTCCCCCTCATGAGGACCAGGGCCAGAGGCATCAGGATCTTGGTCCTCATGTCATGCCCTCTTTTGCCCAGCCTGAGTTTGGCAGGAGATAGGTGCCTTCCTTTTCTTTTTCTTGCAGAGATGATCTTCTACATGCTTGGAGATCTTGGCCATGGCATTCTCTACGGCCAACGAGAGCTTGTTCACTTCATATTCTGATTTGAACTTCAGGTTTGCAACTGTAGACTTGAGCTCTGTGGCGACTGACTTCCCTTTTTTTATTGATGTCAATGTAGAGAAGGTTCAAATTTCGCAGAACCATTTTTTCCATGGCTTCAAAGAAAAATTTGGTTGCCAGAGCTTTCACGTGTGTAGCAGAGGAAGTGGCTTCAGCGATAATTGGGACCATGACACTGAGTCAGGTCCTTAATTTCATTCTTCAACTGCGTGAGCTCGGCCACCCCTGAGGACGTAACCTCTGCAACAAACTTTCCTATTTCTTCCAATGCAATTTTGCCTACATCCTTTATGGCATCGGTTTGGATGTTGATGGATTTGGTGCAATTGTCGAAGTCGTTCTTTGTGGCAGAGGCCTCTATGAGCTTTTTGATATCGACTGAGTGTTGCTCGGAAGTTCTTTGAAGAGCTTGCAGAGCCTCTGCGATATCACTTGAAAGTTGATATGTGGGAGTAAATGAGCTTTTCAACTCATCAAGTTTTTTGGATTACCAAGTCAACAAAGGCTTTAAACTGGTCCTTTGTGACATAGGAGTCCGTGGTAACCTCTGGAACAACACATGTTCCAGATTTGGCCAACGAGTCTTTGGCACCTTCAGAGCCTGTAGGGATGTTGAGCTTTGGAGGATTTCCTTCCAATCCTTGATGTTCCACGAAGGAATCATTTATGAAAGTTCTGTCAACAGGTCTCCTAGGGGAGGGTTCAGAGGCTCTCTCAAGATTCCTGTTGATTGTATCCTGTGGATGTTCCAGATCCATAGAATTGTCGTGATCTCGCACCACAAATCTGAAGTGGTTTGGGGGTCACTCGTGTGTGCTACAGAGGCAACAAATGCCTCTGTGCGAGGTTGTGTCGTGTCCTGGGGCAAATGGACACTTATATCTACACCTTCATCCTTTTGAGAGGATGGGGTAGATGTGGTTACCCCAGCTAAGTATGGTACAGAGGATGATTGAATATCCTCTGTCCGGCCAGATAGGTTTAGGTTCGGACCGTGCAGTCCTGGTTCAATACCTTGCTGCACTAGAACTGCAGAGGTAGTAATATGGGTCGCACAGGGAGTTGGTTTGGTTGTGTGCCTAAGGCATCTTTTGCACTTCTCTCCTCCTTCGATTTTTTACTTTCTTCTATTCTCTCATCTTCACTTTGGGACATGCCTGTCACATCCTCAATTTCTATGCCCTCCATTTCTCTAATACCTGCTGAGTACCTCTGGGTTACCTTTTTTGCAATCTCAGCAGCTATGTGTAGAGGACTCTTAAGTCTTTCTTCTGGAATTTCCTTTTCAAAGATCAAGGCCCTTCGTCTTGTCTTTTGCAGAGGTTTATTAGCAACATCTGCAGGTTCTTTCTAAATGATGAAGGCCTCAGCTTCAGCTTCCTTGGCCATGTCCTGCTCTGCTAACTTTCTCAACTTTTTCTTTTTCTTCTCAGAAGGCTTAACCGCCTCTGTGGTCTTTGTGACAGGGACTTCTTTTGAGGTGTCCTCTGCCATTGCCTTGTGCTTCTTGGTCTTCTCAGTCTTTGAAGCCTCTGCCATAGCTTGTACTTCCTTTGATCTTGGAACCTCTACTTCTGTGGTTCTCTTCCTGTGTTTTATCTTTTTCTCCTTTGTCTCACTACCTAACCCCTTCTCAATTTCTACTCTCTCTTTACTCACAATTTGTGCCTCTGCGGCCACATCCTCTGCTCCCTCAAGACTCTCATCCTTAAGATATACGGCTATCTCACCTACCTGAAATCCTACACATGGGGGGGGGGGGGGTTGCAGGACTTGGTTCAGGAGTCCTGTGCCCACGAATGTAAGCCTGAATACCCTCTTCACTACCCAGATACTATAAGAGCCTAGCTGGCAGAGGTCTGGCTGCTGGATATCCTGTCTTCAGAGTGGTCGGCTTGTGAGACTTCATTTCATGAAGTTTTATTACCTTACCCTCTACGGGTAGCTTCCCTTCGCCAATTAAGTCATCCCCTAGAAGTATCGCGAAGAATCTTTCGAAGACCAGATTTTTTGGTTATGTGCCCCTTTCCTGATCTTGTTGTTTTGTAATCACAACATTTCTGATCTCCCTGAAGATCAGCCCTACATAATCCAGAGGTAATTCGTAGTACATACCATACATAATGGCAAGTATGGTATGACTTGCTTGGTTAGGGCTCCCAACTTTACACGTCAAGCATCTGTTGAGGATTGAAAAGAGAACATTCCACAGAGGAGGAAGATTCTGTCTTCTGAAGTCGGTTCTCTTGGAGATAGGAATGGCATATCCTATGAACCGTAAAAACTCCAAGAGCTCTTCTTTTGTGGGCTCCTCTGAGAATTTTTTGAGATGCATATCATCTTTGGTGGGTAAGTCAAAAATGTCAGATAATCTTCTTCTGTTGATTCCCAAATAGAGTATTTTCTCTGTTGATGGATGATTTGCATAGCCCATGATACAGTATCCATATCTGTCCATTTTGACGTGAGGTGCACTCATCCATAATTGATGAATGTCAGATTCAGGGACATCATTCCTTTTCATGGTTAGGGCTTTGGTGAGGAAATGATTTTTCATAATGTTGATCAACGGTTTAGCTTCAGTTGGGAATCCTTTTGGGTTTAAAGCTATATAGTGATTATTGGGCTTAAGGTTCATGTTGTTCAGATGATAATCGTGCCTAGTGAATGATAGCATTCGACTAGTCATGACCTGTTCTTGTTCAACAGAGTGAGAATCGGCCTTTTGGGTGATTGAGTGCTGGGAGTGGTTTGAAGCCTTTGATCATTGGTAGTTCTTGGATGAAACATATAGAGAAGCTATTGCAGAAAGAGAAAGATGAAGGAAGTTCTTGCTTTGGAGTTCTTGAGAGAAAGTTTCAGGTAGAAAAGAAATGGGTAAAGAGAAAGAGAGGGATTTTTATACTGAGAGGAGAGTAAAAACTTTAAGCGGTAAATTATAAAATTTCAAATCCGCAATGAGTACATATGGATAATAAGCCGTTTAGGAAAAACGACGATACAAATATGATCCACTAAGATTTTGCTACGTCAGTATGGGCAGTGCACGATCGAGTACGTGTGCCTCCCTGTTGATCCAAACTCTCTCAGTGATTTGATAACGACCCTCTTCTATACTTAGTGAAAATTACGTTTTAATATGTATTAGTGTTTCACCATCAACGATCAGACTGAGTCTGTTCAGTTATCGCTGATAGTCTTTCTTATAAACATTTCTATGTATTAGTGTTTCACTATCAGTGATCAGACTGAGTCTGTTCAGTTATCACTGATAGTTTCAGAAGTAAACAACCAAACGTAATCCCTGAAGACAAGTCTCGCGTCAACATATGTTCATAGCTGAATCGAAGATGAAGCTGATGAACAAAGAGAAGTCTACTAGTGACCTGATGCGGATATCAGTGAAGCAAAGACAACTCTACTTATACGCGAAGGAACATGAGAAAAAGCTTCAGCGATAGCTGAACCTCTTTATCTCTGAACTTAGAGATACTCAGCGATCAATCGATCACAAAGCTTATGCCTCAAGTTTCCTTTTGTCTATCCTTGCACAACCTAGTACGATGTGTCAGAACGGACAAGTCTCTGCAACCATTCGTACAACAACTCTGTCAACTACACTGTTCATGACCCGACCGAAAGCATGTCTCCCAAAACTCAGACTTCCAAAGCCAATCTATGAACGCCACGTGTAAAGTACCCTGCCATGCATTTAATGCATAGGGTATAAATAGGAAGTTCGTGCTCAATCCTTGAACTCCATATAGAAACCCTTGTTTTCTATATCTCTTAATCTCCCACTCTCTGAATTTCTTGTGCAATCATCTTAGTGTTTCTTAAGTTTGTTTAGATTAAGTTTGTCTTAATCTTATTCCGCAACAAACTTGTAAATTGTAATTTTGATTTATCAATAAACAATTTATTAAACTTTAATTTCTGTGTTTGTATTCAACCCCCCTTCTACAAACTTGTTAAGCACCTCCGGGACCAACAAGTGGTATCAGAGCAGTTTGTTTAAACTAATAAACAAGATCTTGCTGTATACTCTTCCTTGCTATTCTAAAATGGCACTTAACACAAACACAAACTACTATGATAATGGTTCACTTTCTAAACCTCCTCGATTTAGCAGAGATAACTTTTCTCTATGGAAAAATCGAATGATGCTATTTCTTGAAGGTGCGGATCCTACTATACCTGAATATATAGAAAACGGACCCTATGAACCTGTTAGAATTATAGCTGCGGTTCCCGCTACTGCCACCACTGAAGCTGTCCCTGAACGATATGTCGTTAAGGAAATAAGACAGTGGAGTGATGAAGATAAAAAGAAGGTAGGCATAGATGCAAGAGCAAAGACCATTATCTCAATGGCTCTGCCTGATGAAGTTTTCCATTCCATCATGCATCTGAAAACTTCTAAAGAAATGTGGGAAACCATATGTGTTCAATACGAGGGCACCACTGAAATCCAAGAGACTCGAAAGATTAACTTGGTAGGACAGTATGAAAGTTTTATCGCTGGTAAGAATGAATCTCTTTCTGACATTCATCAACGATTTAACTGCTTAATCATTGACCTAAGAACTGTTGGAAGGACCTATTCTAATTCTAAGGTCCTAACAAAATTCTTAGAAAGTCTTCCTGAAAGCTGGGACAGTTATTCAATATGTCTTAAGCTGACAAAAGACTTACATACTCTCTCTTTAAGCACTCTGTATGGAATATTGCTCAACTATGAGCAATCAAATCTTCTAAAGAAGAATCTTGTAAAAGATTCAAAAGACTCCAAAAGTACTCCTGTTGCTTTAGTCTCTTCAGAGATAATTCCATCTCAGCGATCTACTCTCACCATCACTGAGTTAGATTCTGAATCTGAGGATCTATCAGACCCTGATCTTTCAGAGTTTGATGAGTCCTTAGCACTCTTGACAAACTCTTTTAAGAGATTTGCAAGAAATAGTAACTTTCGAAGAAGTAAACCTCTCTCTCTTACTGCAAAGCCAAAATCAACTCCGGTTGATAAGGCTACTGCCACTTGCTATAACTGCGAAAAAATTGGACATTTTGCTAGTGAGTGCAGGTCGAAAAAGGTCTTCAAACCTTCTACCTCAAGAAGATCCAGTGATGACAAATACCAAAAGCTGAAGAACAAATATCAAAAGCTGAAAAGCTATCAGCAAAAAGGTAAAGGTCTCATCGCTGAAGAACATGACTGGGCTGAATCAGAAGAATCATCTTCTGATGATGAAGAAGTCGCTAATCTTTGCCTCATGGCTGAGATTAAAGAAGAAGTGTAAGAACCATCTGAACCTTCTATGAGCTGCATATCATCTCAGGTATCTATCTCTACAAATCCCTCTCTACCTGAAGCTGAGAGAAGTCGTGCTGTTGATGTGCTGACAATTGACCTTTATAATGCTCTAAACGACAAAACTCAAGCTGAGAATAAAAACGTACATTTAACTCAAGAGCTAGAGAGATGTCATGAAAAGATCAGTGAACTAAATCTTTTAGAAGAAAAGTTGAAAGATCATGTCATTATAAATGAAATCATCAGCATTGAACGTGAACAAGCCATTGCTGCTCTAAAAGCAGAAAAGGCTCATGTTGAAAAATGGTGCAAATCATCAACAAAGATCTCTGAGATAATAAAAGCTCAAACCCCTGAAAGTGACAAAACTGGTCTTAGTTTTTGGACACCTCAGGACGATCCTAAGGAAGAGAGTTCCTCGCTTAAGTTTGGAACTTTTGTCACCTCCCTTGACACTTCAAATAATCAATTCTATCTCTGTTCTTCAAATCCCATCCCTGAGGAAAAATCCAAAGACACTAAGTCTACGGATAAAGGAAAGTCCATTCTCCTTCCTCAGAAGGCAACCAGGAAAGCAAAGCTGAAAGTTCCTTCTAAACCTTCAGCTAAGCAATCCTCTAGCTCTGTGAGAGAAATCTTTGATCTCTGTCCTCCAAAGCTGAAGATTGACCTTAAACCGTCGAGATCTGAACAAATGAAAATTCCTCCCAGATCTCAAGAGAAAAGTCTTCTTGGACCTGGCCCTGCTCATCTTAAACTTGCAAAACCTTCTACTTCTGATCCTAAAACCATTTTCAGATACATAAAATGTTATCACTGTGGTTTTACTGATCATATTGCAAGTAAATGTCCAACTGCCACTAAAGCTGATAAAATAGCTAAAGTGAAGAAAAATGCCTCTAAAGCTAAGAAGGTCACCAAGGCTGAAAAATCAACCAAGGTGAAAAATACCACTAAGGTTAAGAAATTAACCAAAGTGAAGATTACCACTGAAGCTGAATCTTCATCTGCTAAGAAGACAGCTGACCCAATCCTATTCACTAACTCTGAAGGACCCATTGAAAAGTGGGTACCAAACAACGTTTAATCTTCCTTATGTGTGCAGGGATCAAAGGGCATCTGGTATCTTGATAGTGGATGTTCTCGTCATATGACTGGACAAAGAAACCTGCTCACTGAATACAAGGAAGAGAAAGGTCCCTCTTGACTTTTGGTGGAAATGGAAAAGGAAATACCCGAGGGTTTGGTGTTCTCAGCAATGGGACAACTACCTTTAGAAGAGTCGCTTATGTAGATGGACTGAAGCACAATCTTCTAAGCATCAGTCAGCTATGTGATAAAGACTATGAAGTACACTTTACTAAGAAAGCATGTTCAGTGGTAAATGAGAAAGGAAAACTTGCTCTCGGTGGTTATCGAAGAGAAAATGTCTATGTAATAGATATGGACTCTACTATCACTGGTAACTTATGTTTTCTCTCTAAGGCCTCTTCTGATGTCAACTGGCTATGGCATAAAAGGCTCTCTCATCTAAACTTCAAAACCCTGAATTCTCTCTCATCTAAGGAACTGGTTTCTGGTCTTCCTCAGCACTCATATGCCAAAGAATCTCTCTGCTCAGCATGTGAAAAAGGAAAACAAACAAAAGCAAGTTTCAAGTCGAAACAAGTTTCCTCAGTGACAAGTCCTCTTCAGCTCTTACATATGGATCTGTTTGGCCTTGTCAACATCCAATCAATAGCTGGAAAGAAATATACACTTGTCATTGTAGATGAATATTCTCGCTACACCTGGGTTATCTTTCTTCGCTGTAAGAGTGATACTCCAGAAGAACTAATATCTTTTGTGAAAAAGATGGAAGTGCTGAACAATCTTACTGTTCGTTCAATAAGAAGTGATCATGGAACTGAATTCAAAAACAGTTCCCTGAACAATTTCTTTGAGAACAAGGGAATCTCTCACAACTTCTCTTCAGTAAGAACACCTCAGCAAAACGGAGTCGCTGAAAGAAGAAACAGAAAGATCATAGAAGCTGCTAGATCAATGCTCAGCGATTCTCATCTCCCTACTCAATTTTGGGCTGAAGTTGTAAACACTGCATGTTTTACTCAAAACAGATCGCTGATAATAAAGCGATTTGGGAAGACAACTTATGAACTTTTTGTTGGAAGGAAGCCTTCTATCAGCTTTCTTCATATCTTTGGTTGTCAGTGCTTTATCTTAAACAACAGAGATCAACTTGGAAAGTTCGACCCAAAAGCTGATGATGGAATATTTCTAGGATATTCCTCCATCTCCAAAGCCTACAGAGTCTTCAACAAGAGAAGACAAACCGTAGAAGAAACAATTCACGTCACTTTTGATGAAACTCGCTCAGCGAACTCCAAACCAATCGCTGACAATGAAGAGTTAAATGCTTGGATGCTTTATCACTATAGAGAAACTGAATCTTCCTTTCCAAACCATCAGCATTCAGATCCTTCAGCCATTGATGATGATCCAAACATTATACATCCTACCGCTGAATCCACCTCATGGGTTTCAGCTGAACCTCTAAACACACTCCTACCATCAAATATGCCTTCGTCTGAAAACCTCTCTAGTGAATCTACTCAACAGTTAATCGCTGATGAACCTCAATCATCCTCATCAGTAAACATTCCAATTGTTGATCCAACCTCTGAGTTAAGCAATAATGCTTCTGCTCAACGATGGACCAAAGATAACCCAATAGATCAAATTCTTGGTGATCCAGATGCAGGTATTCAGACACGACGAAGCTCAGGTAATATCTGTCTCTTTGTAAATTTTCTCTCTTTAATAGAACCAAAGAAGATTGATGATGCCCTCAGAGATCCAAACTGGGTCAGCGCTATGCAAGAAGAGCTGACTGAGTTTACTCGTAACAAAGTTTGGAATCTCGTTCCTAGACCATCTGATAAAATTGTAATAGGCACCAAATGGGTGTTTAGAAACAAGTTAGATGAACATGGAACTGTAACCCGCAACAAGGCTTGACTTGTTGCTCAGGGATACAGACAAGAGGAAGGCATAGACTATGATGAAACCTTTGCCCCTGTGGCCAGGCTCGAAGCAATTCGACTATTCTTAGCTTATGCAGTTTATAAAGATTTCATTGTGTATCAAATGGACGTAAAATCAGCGTTCCTAAATGGAAAGCTGAACGAAGAAGTCTATGTAGAACAACCACCAGGGTTCTATGACCCTAAGCATCCAAATTATGTTTATAAGTTGGATAAGGCTTTCTATGGTCTAAAACAAGCCCCTCGTGCTTGGTATGACACTCTCTCATCTTTTCTTATCTCTGAAAATTTTGAACGTGGAAAGATTGACAATACGTTATTTTTCAGAAAGATAAAATGTCATATAATTCTTGTACAAATATATGTCGACGACATAATATTTGGTTCTACTAACCCATCTCTGTGTACTCGCTTCGCTGAAAGAATGAAGAAAGAATATAAAATGAGTATGATGGGTGAGCTGACATATTTTCTTGGTCTTCAGATTAAACAATCTGACAAAGGTACTTTTATCAGCCAAGGTAAGTATGTTAAAGATATGCTGAAGAAGTTTGATCTTACTCAAACTTCAGCGATGAAAACTCCTATGGCACCACCCCTGACACTTAACAAAGATCCTTCTGGAAAACCTGTTAATGTCACTGCCTATAGAGGAATGATAGGCTCCCTGCTGTATCTCACAGCAAGCCGACCTGACATCATGTACTCTACTTGTTTATGTGCACGCTATCAATCTGAACCCAAGGAATCCCATCTGATAGCTGTAAAGCGAATTTTCAGATATCTGAAAGGAACTCCTAACCTCGGTCTTTGGTATCCCAAAGACTCAGGGTTCGATCTAACTGGTTATTCTGATAGTGATTTTGCAGGATGTAAACTTGACAGAAAGAGTACCACTGGTGGATGTCAACTCTTGGGAGGAAAGCTGGTAAGTTGGACAAGCAAGAAGCAAAATTCTGTGTCCACTTCCACAGCTGAAGCTGAATACGTAGCCGCTGGAAGCTGTTGTTCTCAAATCTTATGGATGAGAAATCACCTATTAGATTATGACCTTCAGTTGTCAAAGATTCCTATCTATTGCGACAGCACTAGTGCTATCGCTATAGCAAATAATCCAGTGCTACATTCAAAGACAAAACACATAGAGATCAGATATCACTTTATCAGAGATCATGTGATGAATGGTGATATTGAACTTCACTTTATCCCTACTGACTTTCAGCTTGCTGATATATTCACCAAACCTCTTGATGAGACAAGGTTCAACTTTCTCATCAGTGAGCTTGGAATGCTGAACCTTGAAGAATAATTCTTCAGCGTTCATGTATTGCGTCAGTAATCAAAAGTTCCCCTTTCATCATTCTCTCTGATAAATATTCTGACTCTCAGGTATATTTTCTCAATCCCTACAACTGAATCTTCATTCAGTTGAGATATTTTTAAAAAAATACAAATCTTAATCACTGAATCTTTCTTCAAATGATTAAAAGATTTTTGAAATTAAATTTATCACTGATATTTATATTCAGGGATGCATTTAAAAGAAAATCTATCCCTATCTTTTCATCAGGGATACTTTCAAAAAAAAAAATTCTATTGCTGATTTTTTCTTCAGTGATAAATTCAAAACGAACAAATGAACAGTCTCTTTCTTAAACTATGACGTCATTTGAACCGACAATCCACGACATGCCTTTTTCTGACACGTTCGTCCATTGCTCTTCTATCCAATCAACTTCGTGGGACGTGTCCATGTCATGATGTGCATTTGTTTTCCCGCTTCTCTCACACTCTCTCTCCTCTCTCTCACATATAAAAGGAATACTTTTCCATTCTATCAATTTACGCTTTCTGGAAATACTTTCTAAGCAAGAATTCTCTCTCAAGCATTCTAGCATTCTCAAGCCTTTGCATCATCCTCTTCAAAGATCCACAGGTTATTCTTGATTTCTTATCTTAAATCTTTTTACATAAAACTCCATTTATGGTCTACCATTATGGGTTTATAAGATTCTTATCACATAAAATCACTTTCATTTTTGATTTTATTCTTTAAAAACCGTTTTATTTTGATTGTTCTTCATTCAAAATCTTTGGTTTTTCTTCTTGTTCTTGTATCCTATCTTAAGAACACCTTTTTAATCCTTAAAATTGTATCCTATCTTGTTCTTGTTCTTCTATTCATCTATCTGTTTACTCTCAGAATGTCTCAATCTGCACTTGTCGCCTCTAAGAACGTCAAGTTCGCCATCACTGATTCTGAGCTTCCAAAGAACAACCATCTTGCTCGCCTTGACTTTGATGGTGTCAAGTACCCACATCTGGTGGAAGCTGCACAATTTCTAAGGCAATCCTGCATTGCCTATGCTATCACGGTGGATCCCACACCTTCGAAAGCTCTACTCCAGCAATTCTGGTTTACCGCTGAAGAAACCTCTCTCACCAACAAGAAGGGTGAACAGGTTCCTGCTATCTCCTTCAGCACTCAACTAGGCTCAGGGATGATGACTGCCCTAGGTCTGAGGAAAGCTCTTCGATTCCCTGACAAGCCCAGGAATGGATATGACTCATTGCCAACTGACACTGAACTCATCCAATTCTTGGATGCCATGGAATACGCTTGGGAACCCAAACCAAGGACTACTATTCCAAACAAGAAGCTGACTCTCGTGAAGAAGGCACTGATGCCTTCCCAACTCAACTACTTCTTCTCAGACATCATTCAGTGTATAAGTGGGAAGAGTGGGTCACTGGACCAAGCCAGCAAGATTCAGGTCCAGATGGCTTACTCAGTGATCACTGGACGTAACTTCGACTACGCAACAACTATCTTTGACGACCTGAAGTCAAAGATAGAGAAGACCGAGAGGGATCCCAAAGTTCCCTACGTACGCTTCATCTGCGCGTACCTGAAGTTTCTCTACCCTACCACTTACCCCACCAACTCGGATGCATCTTTTCCGAAAGTGGTTCGGCGATCACTGGAGGTCAAGACGCTACCCAACGAGGTAAGTATCTCTCAACTTCGCTCTCGCCTCTCTCTCCTACATTCTTCGTCTTCAGCGGCCACGCAGGAGGTTCCTTCTTCTGCTATCCCTGTCGCTACCACTTCAAAACGACCATCAACTGGCTCCCTTGGTCCTTCGAAGAAGGCCAAGATGACCAAGGAGAAAGCTACTTCTAGCTCTATACCTAAGGATGTTTCTCTACAAACTTCCTTAGATGCTTTCATGGGTCTCTCCTCCACATCCTCAGCTCCAACCACCTCAACCGTGCCAGCGATCTCGGTCGCTGTCACAACAACAGTAACACAACCTGAGGTAACTACCCCTATCCCTACATCTTCTATCCCCATCTCTAGTCCTATTTCTTTGGTCTCTAACCCTCCTTCTATCCCTACTCCTCAGTTTGGACCCATAGGACCCTGAACATCATTCGTTTGAGGAATCCATGCAATTCTACAAAATGTTTGATAATTCAGGTAATCCTATAACCCTATACACTACTCTCACCTCTCCATATAAGCCTGTTTCTCAACAACTAACTTATATTTCAGGTCCTAGTCTGGTGACTGTTGACACCAATGTCAACAGTTTGAGTACAAAGGTGGATTCTCTTTCTGCTTCTCTCAACAACACCACCAGCGCTGTTCAAACAGCTGGCGATGCACTGAAGATGCTGACTGCCACCTGCGCCTCCAAAGCTGACCTTTCTCAGATCGCTACTCTTCAGGAAGCGATTGACAAAGTCAGGGAAGAATCCAAGCAGCAGTATGATGACCTGTCTGCAAAGATTGACTCCTGCACTGCTACTATTCAGCAAGTCCTTGACAAGCTGAATGAACTAGCTCCAGTTCCTGCTCCATCATTTACAGAAGATGATCGTTCAGCCCTGACCATAGCTGTGGAATTCATTCATCTAGCTACGTCCGACATCCCTGCACTTGAAGGACGACTCACAGGTCTGGAGGCTGAAGTCCAGAAGTTGTCTACCGCAACAACTTCATCTCCTATCAAAGATCTCTCTCTCGGTGATAATGACAAAGAGGGGGAGAAGAACGCTGAAGAAAACACGGAGGTTGAAGTCATTGCTGAACCACTGAAGGAAACTCCCTCTCAGGTTGAGGGGGAGATAGCTGCTGATAAAGCCCTTCCCACCATCGCTGAAATAGTCGATGATGAAGAAGAGGATGAAGACGATGATGAAGAACTTGATCTTGAAGATCAAGAGGATGATTCTCATCAAGATGATGATGATGATGACGATGAAGATCCATCTCTCTGGTGTTCTTCAGCCGCCACATCATCAGCAATAGCTTCGAAAGAAGTTATCCAAGCAGGGGGGAGACAAGAAACATCTTCAGGAACCCCTTCCCAAAGCAAAGGTGTATCTGCTGAGGGAACCCTGAAGATGATCTCACTACCTGAGGAGAATCCTTCTCAGGTATGCCTTACTCTTGTTCCCTTATATTTCTATAAAAATCCAAACCCTGTTTCTTTCTAGCCTTTATCTCTCTTCTTTCCTAAAAAATAATCTAATTTTTTCATTTTCTGACCAGATAGTTCTCTCCCCTGCTTAAGGGTTCTGAACAAATAATTCCAGCTACTATCGCTGAAGACATAATCCCAATCTGTTGGATCCCAGATCTAATCTCGTAACAATGATATAAACAATAAGAGTAATGACAGCGGAAGTAATACAGTTTAATATCAAAGGAGATTCAAATATCACAGTTCATAAAGCAGATAAAGATAAACAAGATATTCTTAGAATAAAGTATTCAACTTATATTATCAGATATATAACTTCTTAAGCACTCTTTGAACAATAAGGTGATGGTCCTATTTATAGGACCATAAAGTAAGCAGTGTACTTGTATGACGAGAAAGAGCATGCTGAACAGTGACCTACTCTAGAAAGTAAATCTTATCACTAAGTGACGTGTCATCTGTTCTTCTGTTCATTCTCTCAACTTCAGAGTATCTTCAGAGAGAATGTCTTCAGAGCCTCTGAGATTGTCTTCAGAGCCTCTGATGAAGCCATCTCTGATGTCTTCATTCTCACGTGAACATCCAGAGAGAATGTCTTCAGAGCTCTGACGTTGTCTTCAGAGCCTCTGATGAAGCTATCTCTGATGTCTTAGTTGCTGAAAAGTACTTCAGAGGCAGGTGTGTCCTCTGAAGTCTTCATCCTCTGAAGTCTTCATCCTCTGAAGTCTTCGTCCTTTGAAGTGTATCTTCTTGAAAGTCCTCTGAAATAGGACTGGTATTTTCAACACTTTAACAGATGATTTGGAGCTAACAATCTCCCCCTAAGTGTCGAAAATAGAAGATACAAAAAAAAAAATAACAGAGAATTGAATTTTAAACTAGAAAGCATAGAGGAGAAAATTATCCTCTTAAGTATTACTTCTTAAACATTTGGAAGTTTAATACAAAGAAAGTAATAATAAAAGAAAATAAAGAAACAGACTACTATTTGTCACTTGAACAGATTCCATGGAATTTCATGATCAGAGCTCTGAAGTTGATCATCGAGTCGATCTCTAAGTCAAGCTTTGCCAGTAAATCTGCTCTGTGCCTTTCTTCCTTTGCATGAATCAATTTCTTTATACCTCTCAAGGTTTCATCCGAGTACTTCGACACTTCTGAAGCTAGAAAGATCTTCTTTTCTTGATTTATTCTGATGACGAAACCCAGAGGTTCTGCAACGATTGATCCAGTCTTCTGTTCTTTAAGTTTATCGAATGACTCCACAGGTTCAGTTACTTCCAGCTTTTCTTCCCCTAGGTTTAGAGCAATTTGAAAGTCACGTTTTGCTCGGTGTTTGACATAGGCCTCCATTGCTCGTCGGACTTCAACCATGCCCATCCTGATTTCCCTTCTTCCATGATCATACCTGGCAGAGCAATAGGCATATAAATGTGGTAAATCATATGGATTTAGATTTACAAGATCATTGTCATTGAACTCATAAATCTTCTGATCAGATCGAGTTACCACATAATGCCTATAGATAATCTTGTTGTAAGCAAAGGTCTTTTCTGAGATTTTGTTGATTTTGATGATTGGATCATCAGAGAGGACCTGTGCTCTTGGTTTGGTTTTATCTCTGATAAATCTTCGCTCATAGTCTGGCATGTCCTCTCTGATTCTTGGATTCAGAGGAATGACCAGTGTATCTGCCATGTTGAACTCACAGTAAATGTATCTGAAGTGGTCTTCTATGGAAGCTTCTGGATTTGATTCGAGGAATGTGGGAGGTTTATGGAACACTTTTGCTGGAATACCGATGCTTGCTTTCTGAACAGGATTCACTGAAGGAGCCTGTTCATCAGCAACCATGGTTTCTGGTTCCATTGTTTGTGGAGGATCTTCTTTTGAGGGTTCAGAGATGTAGCCATCTATCTCTGGTAATTCCCTTAGCTCTGACGTTGTTGAAGTATGATGTGGTTGAGCATTTTTGAAGACATATTCTTCGACATCAACTACTTCAACTTCTTTTTCAGAATCTGATTTTTCTTCTTTTTCAGATTCTGATTTTTCTTCTTGTTCAGATTCTGATTCGTAGGCATCTCTCATCACATGAGTTGGTCTTTCTGGTGATGAGAATGCATCTTCTGATGTTGAGAAGTCTACGAGCTGCTCGTCTTCATCTTCTTCCAAAGCTCCAATAGTTTCTGGAGTTGCAGCTATTATTGGTACTATTGGAGCACTCGATGTGGATGGTGCTAGAAAGATGACAGGTACTGGCGACTTTAAAGTTGCCTGAAGATCTTCAGCAGAGGTGGAGGTTGAACGTCTTTCTATTCCTTTCTCCTTGCTTTGGTTTGTTTCAGAGGGAGTGGACTCCTTGTGTGTTTCAACAGGTTTAGGAGTAGGAGTCTTCTCCCCCTTATGAAGATCGGATGTCCCCTGAGGCTGGTCATCTTCGTCATCAGACTCTTCATATCTAGCCTTCTTTCTCGCTTCTTCAGAGCATGCGACCTCTGGTACCTTTCTCTTCAATACTCCCTCTGAAGATTTGACATTCTTCAGAAGGTCTTCAATCTTTTTGTTCTGCTGATTGGTCTTGGAGACGAACTTGCTGGAGATATTCAGAACATTGCTGGTGATCTTCTTTGAGAAGTTGTTCAGGTCAGCCTTTGTAATGAATTCTGTTGTAGCAGGAGCAGCAGCAGAGGAGGTAGGGATCTTTGCAATTACCTCTGCCAAAGAACGCAAGACTTCCTCTTTGAATTGAGAAAAGTCTGCTTGTGTTGGAGTGGGGGCAGAGGTAGGAGGAATCGCCTTGAGGAGCTCTGTTTTGGAGTTCTGAATCTCTCTAGACAAAACTGAGTCATTTTTTATGACCAGGCTTTCCAGAGCATCCAGTTTTTCGTTCTGATTGAGAACCGTCGTTCGCAGTTCAGAGACCTCTGAAGTGAGCTTTTCAACTTCAGAGTTAGAGGCAGAGGCCTCTGAGGTCTTCTCCATTTGAAGTTTTATCTCCTTCAGAGATTCTCTGATTTCATCACCAAAGATTTTGAACTCCTCTTTGGTAACGTAATCAGAGGGGGTAACCTTAGGATCAACACATGATTCTAAGTTTCCCTCGAGTTCAGAGGGGCCTTCTTTCGGAGGTGGTTTGATGTTTTCTCCGGAAGGACTTCCCATTAATCCTTGGGGACCCTTTTTCAAGGATCTCCCTATAATGGTTCCGATTGGTTGTTTTCCTTTGGCCAAGTCCTTGTTCTTCTTGTCCACCACTGTCAGCATCTCACAGAAAAGAATGTGGGCCATATTGATGCTTCTGTTGAAAAAGAGAGCATACATTATGGCTATTATCGCTGGATGAGTCTGATCCTGGCTTCCAATTTTGCAGGTTATTGTTCGGTTGAGAACACTGAACATAAAGTTCCATTTGGGAGGCAGGTACTGACGTCTGAATTGACTTAGGCGTGTTATTTCTTTGTTGTAGCCTAAGTGTTGGAGGAACTGAAGAAGAACTTCTTGAGTTGGGGGTTTCTCAAAGGTTTCTATTTGAAGATCAGTTGTGGTGAGGAGGTTGAATCGGCGAGTTAGGGTTTGTGGGGTTATCCTTATGCTTAAGCTTTGTTCACCTAGGTTAATGTGCCCAACCAGTCCTTCCTTTTCATCGTCGTATTCACTTGAATACCACCATTGTTGGACAAAGCGAAGGGGAATATCTGACGCATGTTTGGTTAGAACATCAATGAGTTCGCAGTTGGTGAAAAAGTCGAGGATTGGGCGAAACTGTTCATCATATTTTGATGGGGTTACGTCCAGAAAGTAGTTGTTTCCTTTGACTGGAACGTCGAACTGTACCAAATTCAAGCTTGGAACAAGTTTGCTTGAGTTATCTAAAGTTTGGGAATGAGCCGCCATTGTTGCAGGTTGAGAAAGATAAAAGCTTAGAAAGAGAGAATCGGCTTTTGGATTTTGAGAGCGTAAAGAGTAATGGGAAGTGAACAAGGGTATTTTATAGCTACAAAAGGAAGGTAGAGGGAGAGGTTATTGAAGCGGCGAATGAGAGTCTTAATTGCAGAAAGGACGTTCCATCATCCCCGAATTGATGGGTGACACGTTTAGGCGTGTAGGGGAGAACCGCTTTGTGTCAGAAAACCGTCAGAAAAGAAACGAGTGGTTATCCAAAAAGATTTATTATTAAAAAAAAATCCTTGAGGACTTGTTTAATGAGACCAGATCTGGGTTCTGATAAAATCATCAGAGAAAAGATCAGAGGCTCTGATAAAATCATCAGAGACAAGATCAGAGGCTCTGATATAAACATCAGAGACAAGATCAGAGTCTCTGATATAAACATCAGAGACAAGATCAGAGGCTCTGATATAAACATCAGAGACAAGATCAGATCTCCCCCTTGAAAGATGAAAGGGTCGTTGTCTCCCCCTTGACACATGCTTGGAGATTCATAAGAGTAATTTTTACCATATTTGAAAGTCTAGAGGCTCTGATGAAAGGATCAGAGACTCTACTCGATTCAGAGACTCTGCTCTTTTGTTAAGTAGACATATTCAACATTCCCAACTTGCTAATTAAAAAATTGAACCTTCGTTCATCTAAAGTTTTGTGAAAATATCAGCAAGTTGAAGTTCAGTTGGTACAAAATACATCTCTATTGTTCCTTTTTCAACATGATCTTTCAGAAAGTGGTACCTTACATCGATGTGCTTGGTTTTGGAGTGCTGTACTGGATTGGCAGAGATGGCTATGGCACTTTTTGAATCACAGAGAGTTGGAATTCTGTCAATTTGTTGGCCATAATCTCTGAGCTGAGTTTTCATCCATAATACTTGTGAGCAACAACTAGCAGCAGCAACATATTTTGCCTCTGCAGTTGAAGTGAAAACACACTTTTGTTTCTTGGAAGACCAACTTACCAGCTTATTGCCCAATAACTGACAACATCCAGAGGTACTTTTTCTGTCAAGCTTACATCCGGCATGATCTGCATCAGTGTAAGTTGTTAGATCAAAATTTGAAAGTTTTGGATACCAGAGGCCTAATGTTTGTGTCCCTCTGAGGTATCTGAAAATTCTTTTCACAGCAGTTAAATGAGATACCTTTGGATTTGCTTGATATCTAGCACAAAGGCATGTTGCAAACATTATGTCAGGCCTACTTGCAGTTAAGTATAAAAGTGAACCTATCATCCCTCTGTAGGTTTTTATATCCACATTCTCTACTGATGGATCAGAGTCAAGTTTGACTCCGGTGGATAAAGGTGTTCTCATTGAAGTTGAATCATTGAGTTTGTATTTTTGCAAAATTTCAGAGACATACTTAGATTGACTTATGAATGTACCTTCTGAAGTTTGTTTTACTTGTAAGCCTAGAAAGAAAGTTAATTCTCCCATGAGGCTCATCTCAAATTCACTCTTCATCAACTCTGAGAACTTGTCACAATACTTTTGATTGGTAGAGCCAAATATAATGTCATCAACATAAATTTGTACTAAAAGCATCTCATTCTTGTACCTTTTGATGAATAAGGTAGTATCAATTGTGCCCTTTTCAAATCCATTGTTAATCAGAAAAGTGGACAGAGTTTCATACCAAGCTCTTGGGGCTTGTTTGAGTCCATACAGAGCTTTATCCAAATAATAAACATGATTAGGATACTCTGTACTTTCAAATCCAGGTGGTTGTTAGACAAAGACTTCTTCATTTAATTTTCCATGAAGAAATGCAGATTTAACATCCATTTGATAAACTTTGAATCCTTTGTGTGCAGCATAGGCTAAGAAGATTCTGATTGCTTCTAGCCTAGCTACAGGTGCAAAGGTTTCATCATAATCAATGCCTTCTTCCTGGCAATATCCTTTTGCAACCAACCAGGCTTTGTTTCTGATTATTATGCCATCTTTATCCTTTTTGTTTCTGAAAACCCATTTTGTTCCAATTGCAAATTTTCCTTTAGGAAGGGGAACTAGGGTCCAGACTTTGTTTCTTACAAACTCCTGAAGCTCATCCTGCATTGCAAAGATCCAATGAGGATCTTCAAGAGCTTCTTTTACCTTCTTTGGTTCAATAATGCTCAAAAAGTTTACATAGAAGCATTCATTGATGGTGGCAGATCTTGTTTTAACTCCTTCGGATGAGGATCCAATGATCTGATCAATTGGATGATCTTTTGTCCATCTGGTGATTGGAGCAATAATTTGTGCAGTTTGAGATTCAGAGGCTCTGACGTCTGGTGATACCTCTGTTGTATTGTTCAGAGGCTCTGTTGGTGATGCATCTTTTGTACTGTTCAGAGGCTCTGATGGTGATGCCTCTGTTGTACTGTTCAGAGGTTCTGAGTTTTGTTCCAGAAATGTATATTCTTGTTCATCATGTGGTTCTGGAGTTGCTTCAGATACTTCGTGATTATCTTCTGATTCACTTTGCTGATCTGCATTTGGTGAGACAGAAGGTATTAGTTCAGAGGGCCCTGAAAGGGTTGTACCTGTTTCTTGAGGTTCTTCTGAATTCTCTCCATGTCTTTCTCTGAAGATAACTTCAGAGATATATTCATCATCAAAGAAATCTTCAAATATTTTGTTTAATTCAGATTCCCTTGATGATTCAAATATTTGTGATGAACTTTCTTGTTGTTCAACGCTTTTATTGTCGTCAAAAGTGATATTGATGCTCTCTTGGATAGTCCTTGTTCTAAGATTGAACACTCTGAAAGCTTTTGAGGCTAATGAATATCCAATGAATTTGCCCTCATCAGCTTTCTTGTCAAACTTTTCAAGATATTCTCTATCTTTCAGAATATAGCACCTGCATCCAAAAACATGAAAATATTTAATATTAGGTTTTCTATTGTGAATGAGTTCATAAGATGTTTTCTGAAATCTCTTCACAATTGTAGCTCTATTCTGAGTGAAGCAGGCTGTTGCTATTGCTTCTGCCCAAAAATTTGTTGAAAGATTAGATTCAGCAAGCATTGTTCTGGCAGCTTCAACAAGTGTTCTGTTTTTCCTTTCAACTACTCCATTTTGTTGAGGAGTTCTTGCTGCTGAGAAGTTAGGGGTAATGCCTTCTTCTGATAGATAAGAATTGATTTTGGCATTTCTGAATTCTGTTCCATTATTACTTCTTAGTTTCTGAACTTTGCTGCTGAATAGAACCTGTAATCTTTTCAACAATCTTATTAAAATTTCAGGTACATCAGATTTAGCTCTAATGAATTCTATCCATGTATATCTGGAAAATTCATCAATTAGAACCAGAATGTATTTCTTACCTGCTAGACTCTGTACAGAGATAGGACCACAGAGGTCCACATGAAGCATGTGCAGAGGTCTAGGACAGTTGTTTTCACTTTTGGTTTTATGGGAAGATCTTTTCATTTTACCCATCTCACAAGCAGAACAAAGATGATCTTTGTTAAACTTTAGAGATGGTAAACTCTTAACCAAATTAAGTTTAACTAACTTATCAAGTGAGGAAAAGTTTAGATGTGAAAACTTTTTATGCTAGAGCCAGATTTCCTCACTTTTTAGAGATACAAGACACAGTTTCTCTGAATCAGTGTCTGTGATTCTGGTAAAGTTCATTATGTAGAGGTTACCTCTTCTGTCTGCTCTTAGCATTTCTTGACCTGATTCTGAGTGAAGAAGTGAACAATATTTTCTTTGAAATTTCACATTGAAACCATGATCACAAAGTTGACTTATGCTTATCAAATTGTGTTTTAATCCATCCACATAAGCAACCTTTGATACAGAAACATTTCCTCTTGATATTTCACCATATCCTTTAATCTGTCCTTGCTTGTTGTCTCCAAAAGTAACCGCTCCTCCAGATTTTGCTTTGAATGAGGATAGCAGTTCTTTATTTCCAGTCATATGCCTTGAACATCCAGAATCTAGGTACCAGATTGGCATTGACTGTTTCTGCAAGACAGATTATTGTTTCTTAGGTACCCACCTCATTATGGGTCCTTTTGTGTTAGACTTTGGTGGAATTGTATGACCTTTTGGCATCTCATCTTTTGATGTCTTGCCTTTTCTTGTCTTCTTTTGAGATTTTGTCTCTGAGATATTTTCCAGAGATTTATTCAAAAGACAGTGTGATCCTTTAAAATGATTTTTTAGTTTCATCAAGAGATAAATGCAGTTACAATTAATGGAACAAGAAGAAGTAGGAGCAAAGTTTTTCCTTTTATTAAAAGCATTTGTTACATTTTGACTTCTTTTGTAACTAGCACTAGGAATATTACTTTTATCCCTAACTAGTTCTTTTCTTTTTGCTTGATAGACAGTCTTCTTTTCAAGTTGCTTTTTCTTGTTCAAAAACATCTTCTTTTCTTTGCTGCTTACTGCACAGACAGGATCAATATGGTTAACTTTTGTCCATTTGCCTTTTTGTTCAGGAGAGAATTTTATTGTTTTATAGGTGTAAGAACCAGAAGTGTTTGTTTTATTCTTTGCCTTTTCTTGCAACTCTTTTTCAAGTTCCAGAGTTGTTTTTGCTTGTAAACACATAATTGCAAAATCAGGATTTATTGGTATTCTGGTTTTGGTTTTCAATACTGAAATTGGAACATTCAAAATACCAGAGCCAACAGTTTCTATCTTTTTGTGAATTACATTCCCTGGTTTACAAAAAATCTGTTCATCAATCTCTAAATCAGATTCTGAATAAGAATCAAGAAAGTCTCTCTTAGATTTAATAGAGATATCTATCTCTATTGGTTTTTTTATTTCTTTTGATCTAGAGACTTTGATGATCCGTTTCATGCTTTCTTTTCTTTTTAAGTCCTCCATGACATTTTCTTCCCAAATCTTTTGAACATCATCTTTAAACGTAGTTCTGATGTTTTCATCTGACTTTGGTGAATACAGAGGAGCATTCGGATTAAGTGAGTTCTGAGATTCATTTTCAGAAGTACTTGTATCAGAGGTACTTGTATCAGAGGTACTTGGTTCAAATGTCTCTGATTCTCTTGAGATGAAAGCATCAAACCTGAAAATTTCTTTGGAATCATAGCTCTGAGGTTTTGTAAAGTGTACCTCTGAAGTTTCTTCTTTTATCTGTAACACAGATTCTTTCATGTCTTTTACTTCAGAGTACTTTGTATTTTTGAAATTTAAAGCTCTTGCTTTTGATCCCTCTGATGTTTTCATTCTTTTGAAATTATTCAGAGATGGATCTTCAGAGCTTTGGACCTTTCCTATACAGAAAGTGGAAGAAAGTGAAGTTTTCTCCAATCCATTAAATGAATTCAACTCATTGAATCCTAGCCCTTGAGAGTCCATCTGAGTTTTTATTTTATCGAAAACACTTTGTGCATTGACATAGCTTTTGATTCGTAGATTTTGTCTATCTAGAGATTGATGTAGGATTTCTCTTTCCTTTTGAAAAAATTTGGTTAAGGCAATAGAATTGAGCCTTTCATACTCAGATTTCTTTACTTCTTCTTCTTTTCCTTTTAAAACTTTTTCAATCTCTTTTATTTCTTCCGAAAATGATTTTTCTTTTTGCTTGTTGGTTTCTTCAAGTTTGGTTTTTTCAAGAAAAATTTCTTTCTTTTCTGATTCCAGAAGATTCTTTTCTCTTTTGTAAAAAATGAGCTCTTTTGTTACTTGCTCTCTCTTATCTTTTTCTTCAACAAACTTTTGCTTTAGATCCTGAAGTTCATTAATTAGTTTAAAAGCATCTATTTCAGGATCACTGTCAGAGGTGTAAAGAGAGTTTACCTTTTCAGAGTTATCTTCGGATGCTTCATCAGTTTGATTTCCATCTGAAAAAGCCATACCACAGAGATTGGTAGGCTCTTCCTCACCATCACTTGTTGAGTCAGACAGCCAGTCTTCCATTTCTGCTACAAGAACTCTTTCTTTTACATTGTATTTGTATTTGTTCTTGTAGTAATCTTGATCTTTGACAAGTTTTCCTCTGCAGTTTGCAGAGAAGTGGCCTGATTTTCCACATCTGAAGCATCTTCCATCATTTTGATTTGGTGGAAGAGTGGTAGTGCTTGTCTCTGGCTTCTGTTCTTGAGGTTTGAAGTATCTTTGTGGTTGTGGATACCTTGGTTGGAATGGTTGTTGTGGTCTTGTTTGTGGTGTTTCATTTTCATGGTTGGAGTTTGCACCCTTTTGATCACTATATGGAGTGAATCTGGGTTCTTGTTGAAATCTTCTCTCCGGATTTCTTCTTTCTTCATTCTCTCTCCTTCCTTCAAATACCTTCTTGCCAAATTTCTTGTTAAACTGATGAGTGATTAATGCAAGAGATTTGGCAAAGGCACTTATATCTTCATCTGAGTCTGAATCAGTATGGGTTTCTTCTGCTATCAAAACCTTTTTGGATCTTCTTTTGTTTCCAAACATTTTTGTGACTCTTCACAGTTGTTTTCTTTCGATGTTTGTTTTGAAACAAGTGCAAGGGGTCCACCCAAAGAGGTTTTTGATTTTTGCTTCATAACTTCTTTTTCATGTGCAACAAGAGTACCATAAATGTCAGTTAATGACCATGACTCAAGATCTTGATTAGCCTGTATAGACATGGACAGTTGTGACCATTCTTCATTCAAGCTTTTCAAAAAAAGAACGTTGTTTTCCTCTTTTGTTCTTATCACTCCAAACTTTCTACATTTGTTTATTAGAATGTTGAATCTTGAGTAAGTTTGGTGTAACTTTTCTTCTGGTAGAGCATGAAAATCATGATATTCATTGATGCATAGATTTCTTCTGTTTTTCTGAGTTTGTAGGCCACCTTCAAGTTGATTTAACAACTGATCCCATATCTCTTTTGCAGTTTTACAAGAATCAAGTTCTTGAAAGATATCATTGGGAATGGCCATTATGAGTAATCTAGCAGCTTTTGAGTCATTATCCATCATATTATTTTCTTCATCAGTGAAGTTTGTGGTTTTCTTTTCATAATATGCAGGTATTTCGGCAGTATCTGCTGTTGCAGGAACTCTTGGTACCAACACCATTGGAATGTGAGGTCCAATGTTCACAGATCTAAAAAGATCCCTGTCCATACCTTCTAGAAAATTTACCATCCTTATTTTCCATTGGGGATATTCATCCCTTAAAAGTGTAGGAGGTTTTGTTAATGACCCAGTTGTATACATGGCACTTATGCTTGAGTTTGTCATAAAAAGATTTAAGTGCTGATGCTTTGAGTAATGAACTGTGATTTACTGTCAAATCTAGAGCATATGATGTTCTTGAATAAACTGGGTTTATATGAACATGCACAGATATTGAAAGTTTTAGAATCAATGAGATGTAAATCTATCCGAGTATGCAGATATGATCTTTCTTTGTTTTAGAAACAAAGGAAAGCTCTGATACCAATTGTTGGATCCCAGATCTAATCTCGTAACAATGATATAAACAATAAGAGTAATGACAGCGGAAGTAATACAGTTTAATATCAAAGGAGATTCAAATATCACAGTTCATAAAGCAGATAAAGATAAACAAGATATTCTTAGAATAAAGTATTCAACTTATATTATCAGATATATAACTTCTTAAGCACTCTTTGAACAATAAGGTGATGGTCCTATTTATAGGACCATAAAGTAAGCAGTGTACTTGTATGACGAGAAAGAGCATGCTGAACAGTGACCTACTCTAGAAAGTAAATCTTATCACTAAGTGACGTGTCATCTGTTCTTCTGTTCATTCTCTCAACTTCAGAGTATCTTCAGAGAGAATGTCTTCAGAGCCTCTGAGATTGTCTTCAGAGCCTCTGATGAAGCCATCTCTGATATCTTCATTCTCACGTGAACATCCAGAGAGAATGTCTTCAGAGCTCTGACGTTGTCTTCAGAGCCTCTGATGAAGCTATCTCTGATGTCTTAGTTGCTGAAAAGTACTTCAGAGGCAGGTGTGTCCTCTGAAGTCTTCATCCTCTGAAGTCTTCATCCTCTGAAGTCTTCGTCCTTTGAAGTGTATCTTCTTGAAAGTCCTCTGAAATAGGACTGGTATTTTCAACACTTTAACAGATGATTTGGAGCTAACACAATCTCTATCACTGAGATTGATGAAGAAGAAGAAGAAGATTCCCTGGTCCATCCAGGAAGGCCCTCTCAACCATCACAATGGTCAGAGAAAGTGGTGAAGAAAAGAGTTGAAATGATCGCTCAACTAGAAAGTCAACGGCTGAAAATCCCTCTTCAAACATCCTTCTCAGAGCTCGACTTCCTCACTGATGCTGAACGAGAAGAATCTGCCAAAGCTGAGAAACTGTTCGCTGAATGCAGACGAGATGCCCAACTCGCTTTAAAGATTCAATCTTCTCAAGTCAAGGACAAAAAGCTGAAAAGAAAGCCTGTGGAAGTTCAAGCTGCACTGCTGAAAGAAATTGAAGAGGAACGCTCCAAAGAACAAGAGATCAACGATAAGTCTATCGAATGGTGTAAACAGAAGATGGATTATCTCTCTGATCTTCTTCCAATAACAGCCGTGACTATCTCTGGTCACAAGAAGAAGGATCAACTCTCAGTGACCATAGAGATTACCAGAGAGGATGGAACCCAGAAAGCTATGTACGTTTCCAAACTTGAAGGCTTCGGGTTTACAGAGTGGATAGAATTCTGGGATGCGCTAAAGAAATCAAAATCTACATACAGAGGCTACGTTGAAGGATTTCTTAAAGCTTTCATCAACAGAGTCACTTCTGTACTGAATCTGCCATCTCCTATCCCTCCCAATCCCAAGAAACTCAAGAGAAGAATTGGGTCCTCCTCCTCTGAAGACGTCGCCATCATTAGGAATGAAACTTCTATCAAATTTTCAAGAGATGCACTGTTTGGTCCTTCTCCCGATCTTTCAGTTCTGGATTTATCTCTGCCTTCTGGTGGTCCTTTCCAAGCTGGTCAAGTAATTGACAATCCTTATGGAATATTCTTCAGAGATGATGATGAGGAACTCAGATTTCAAAGAGTCTCTGAGATTCCTATCTGTCCTCTGAATCATCTCAAGGATCTCTTATGCTTATGGTGTGACTTCTTCCCTGCTGCTGAGAAAATTAAAGAAATTATCAGCCAAGAATCTTTGGAACGAAGACAGAAAGGAGAAGAAATACCTGAGTATATGATCAATCCTCCTAAGTCTTCTTTAGATAGCTGATAGATTAGTTTTCTTTTCTGTAATCTATTAGTTGTACTTACAGTAGTTAGTTATTAACTTGTACTTGTAATTTTCATTCCCTGTAATTCTTTTCTTGGTTTAATGAAAATTTCAGTGAAGTACTTAACTCCATCAGTGCTGTAAAAGATCCCTCAAAATAGTAATTGGGACATGTATGTTACGAGTCCTGATTATTCCATCATTTTGAATTATAAAGTAATTTTCTTCAGTTACTTTGTCATTATCAAATAGGGGGAGATTGTTGATCCAAACTCTCTCAGTGATTTGATAACGACCCTCTTCTATACTTAGTGAAAATTACGTTTTAATATACAAAGCCTATGCCTCAAGTTTCCTTTTGTCTATCCTTGCACAACCTAGTACGATGTGTCAGAACGGACAAGTCTCTGCAACCATTCGTACAACAACTCTGTCAACTACACTGTTCATGACCCGGCCGAAAGCATGTCTCCCAAAACTCAGACTTCCAAAGCCAATCTATGAACGCCACGTGTAAAGTACCCTGCCATGCATTTAATGCATAAGGTATAAATAGGAAGTTCACCCCTTCATCTGAAGGTGTGCTCAATCCTTGAACTCCATATAGAAACCCTTGTTTTCTATATCTCTTAATCTCCCACTCTCTGAATTTCTTGTGCAATCATCTTAGTGTTTCTTAAGTTTGTTTAGATTAAGTCTGTCTTAATCTTATTCCGCAACAAACTTGTAAATTGTATTTTTGATTTATCAATAAACAATTTATTAAACTTTAATTTCTGTGTTTGTATTCAACCCCCCCTTCTACAAACTTGTTAAGCACCTCCGAGACCAACACTCCCCCTATTCTCACGCTTGTGGCATTTGCTATACCCAAATTACTGTGACTTTCACAAATAACCCGCGCTCAATGACTTTTTTTAAAAACAATTTCATAAGAGATGAAAGTGGCAGAAGCCCTGTGGGTAGAGAGCTTCTGAGGTCATGTGCAAGGTTCTGAGCGCAAGATTAACCCAAAGACCATGAAAGAACAATGAGGTGATCGAGTGTCATTCAAATAGGAGTTCATAAGTCAAAAGATCCCCTTTTTGAGGTGCAGAGGCTCTGGGAAGGACCTCAGAGGCTCTTAGACCAAAAATTTCTATTTGAAGAAAGACATTTGAAAGTTTTGATCACCCAAAGTTTTGATAAGATTTGAAGAACAAGGTGGGACATATCTGGAAGTTTGGTGTCCGAGAAGAGAAAGTTTTGTCCTTGAATCATTAGTAGACCCAAAAATAATGTCATCAACATAAATTTGCACAAGTAGAATTGTTGGTCTCGAAGGTGCTTAACAAGTTTGTAGAGGGGGGGGGGTGAATACAAACATTGAATTTTAATGTTTAATAAATTGTTTATTGATAAATCAAATTACAATTTACAAGTTTGTTGCGGAATAAGATTAAGTAAAACCTAATCTAAACAAACTTAAGAATTACTAAGAAGGGTTGCACTAGAAGTAGAGAATGGGTGATTAGGAGAGTATAGAAAACAAGGGTTTCTATATTTTTAGAAAGATGAAGGCTAAGGGCAACTCTCAGATGGAGTTGAAATCTTTCTATTTATACTCAATGCATGGCAGAGCACTTTACACGTGTCCTTCATTGATTGGTTGCATAGGTTTGACTTTAGGAGACATGCTTTCGGTCGTATGATGAACAATGTAGTTATCAGAATTGTTGTACGAATTGCTGCAGAGGTATGTCTGTTTCTGACAATCGTACGATGTGTGCAAGGGTAAGACAAAAAAGACTTGAGGCATAAGCTAAGTGACCATCGATCGCTGAATATCTCTTCCTTCAGAGATACAAAGAAGTTCAGCTATCGCTGAAGCTTTTCCTCAGGTTTCTTTGCGTTTGTAGATTTGTCTTGGCTTCACTGATATCCGCATAAGGTCATGAGTAGACTTGTCTTTGTTCATCAGCTTTGTCTTCGATTCAGCAGTGAACATCTTTTGTCGCGAAACCTGTCTGCAGGGATTACGTCTAACTGTTTACTTGAGAAATCATCAGCGATACTGAACATACTCAGTATTTGATCGCTGATAGTGAAAAACTTATACATATGAATGCTTTCAAGAAAGATCATCAGTGATAACTGAACAGACTCAGTATGATCGCTGATGATGAAACACTAATACATAATGTTAAACGTAATTTTCACTAAGTATAGAAAAAAGGGTAATTTTCAAATCACTGAGAGAGTATGGATCAATAAGAATCTCACCTTTTATCTTCTTATAAAATAATGTAGTATCAATTGTACCTCTTTCGAAACCATTGGCAAGAAGGAAATTTGAAAGTCTATCATATCAGGCTCTGGGGGCTTGCTTTAGTCCATACAGAGCCTTGTCCAAGAAGTATACATGATTTGGGTATTTAGAACATTCAAATCCTGGTGGTTGCTGTACATATACCTCTTCTTGAATTTTTCCATTTAAGAAGGCTGACTTTACGTCCATTTGGTAAACCTTAAAACCTCTGTGGGCTGCAAAGGCAAGGAATATCCTTATTGCCTCGAGCCTTGCCACAGAAGCAAAGGTTTCTTCATAGTCAATTCCTTCTTCTTGACAATATCCCTTGGCCACCAATCTTGCCTTGTTCCTGATCACCACACCATCCTCATCTTTCTTATTCCTGAAGACCCATATGGTCCCTATTGCAGTTTTGTCTTTCGGCAGAGACACCAGAGTCCACACTTCATTTCTTTCAAACTGCAGAAGCTCCTCTTGCATGGCTTCTACCCAGTTTAGGTCTTCAAGAGCTTCAGAGATCTTTTTGGGCTCGATAATACTTACAAAATTTGTAAATAGACAAAAGTTTGCTGTACTAGAGCGAGTCTTTACTCTGCCAGAGGGATCACCAATGATTTGGCTTTGTGGGTGACTTCTGGTCCAATTGGTCATGCGAGGTAGGTGATCATTGGAACTATCTAGATGCATGTCAAGAGCATCTTCTTGTTCTTGATATTGATCAACCTCTGTTGGAGAAGGTTGATCATTTGTACTTGCCACAGGGCTTGATTGACCACTTTGAGTTGATGTGGAGAGTTCTACGGCGCCTTGATCGGAGTTCTGTGTTTCCTATGGTGATGATCCTTCAGAGATACTAGGAAGATGATCTTGATCTTGGTTGAGCATAGAGCCTTGTTCAGTGTTGGTCTCTGTGTGCTCCCCCTCAACATTTGTACCTGTAAAAGTGGTAGAGGAGAGTGAAGTATTACTTGGACCAGTCAACGAAGTACCTGTTTGGTCTTCAGAGGTCTCGTCTCTAGAGTCTCTGCGATCACCTTTAGAGGGTCCATCATCATTGAACATCTCTTCAAAAAGGTGATGAAGATCATTTGTTCTTGTAGAATTACCAGAGTCTTCATCTTGAAGCTTGAGTCCTGAGCTGATTTGCTCAGAAGTCATCTGAAAAGAGTCATCAAAAGAAAAATTAATACTTTCAAGTATATGTTTCGATTTGAGCACATAGACTCTGTATGCTTTGGAGGTTGATGAATAGCCAACAAACTTGGCTTCATCAGCTTTTGGGCTAAACTTCCCTATCTGTTCTTTGTCGTTCAACACAAAACATTTGCAACCAAAAACATGAAAATATTTGATGTTTGCCTTCCTCTGGTTGAGCAGATGATATGGGGTCTTTGTATGCCTCTTCACTATTAATGATCTATTTTAAGTGAAGCATGCAGTTGAAATGGATTCTGCCCAAAAAAAAATAGATAGTCCTGAGGCAGTGAGCATAGTTCTGGCGGCTTCCACTAGTGTTATGTTATTGCGTTCAACAACACCATTTTGTTATGGAGTCCTTGCATCCGAGAAGTTCTGTGAGATGCTCTCTGTCGTAAGATAGGCTTCAATGGTTGAGTTCTTAAACTCTGTGCCATTGTCACTTCGAATTCTCTACAGCCTGCAATCATGAAGAACTTGTATTCTCTTAAGAATATTGATTAGTACCACATGAACATCAGATTTCTTTCGAACAAATTCCACCCAAGTGTATCTAGAGAATTCATCTATGAGTACAAGAATGTACTTTTTGCCACATAGGCTGTGCACAGATATTGGACCACAGAGGTCTACATGAAGCATCTGTAGAGATCTAGTGCAAGCGATGTCTGCCTTGCTTTTATGGGCAACTCTTTTGAGTTTGCCCATTTCACAAGCAGAGCATAGATGATCTCTGTCGAATTTGATACTTGGTAGCCCACTCACCAGTTCTAATTTTACAAGCTTGTCTAGTGTATGAAAATTTAAGTGACAGAACCTGTTATGCGAGAGCCAAGCTTTCTCATTCTTACTTGAGACCAAACAAAGTTTTTCTTCTTTGTTTATTAACTTAAAATCCATGAGATATAAATCACCTCTTCTTTTGGCTCGCAGAAGTTCTGTGGATGTGTCTTCTTTCAATAGAGAACAATATTGCCTTTAGAACATCAAATCTAGTCCTTTATCACAGAGTTCGCTAACACTTAGTAAATTGTGCTTAAGGCCATCCACATAAGCCACTCTGTTGACATCGATGTCTCCTTTAGCAATGACTCCATAGCCTTTAATTTGCCCCTTCTTGTTGTCTGCAAAGGTCACAGATCCACCTCCAAGTTTTTCTTTGAATTAGGTGAGCAACCCTCTGTCGCCAGTCATGTGCCTCGAGCATCCGGAGTCTAGGTACCAAATGGGCACATGTTGTTTCTTCTGCGGACATATCAAGAAGATTTAGGTACCCATTTCCAAATGGGTCCAGTTTTGTTAGGAGTCTTTAAAGATGCCTTAGCACCTTTTGTTTTGGTTTTATCCTCTTTTACAGAGGTACCATTTTGTCCTTTCTCACCCTTGAATTTGGCATTCTTGAGCTTGGGGTGAGATATAAGACAGGTTATCCTTGAGAAATGTTGGTTAAGATCATGCATGAGATCGAAACATTTACAATGAGAGACTCTAGAAGCAAATTTCTTAAAAATTTCATTAAAGTGATCAAAGGAGGGTACAAAGCATTGTTTACAACAACCCTTTTTAGATTTGAGTTTCTTTTCACAGAAAAATTTGTCTAATCTAGGTTGAGTTTTATCAAAAACACCTCTTGGATGGCTCTTTGACTGTATTCTCCCTTGGTGACTTCCTTTTCTTGCATTCACTGCCACAGAAGCATCAAAATTGTCAAATTTGGGCCATTTTCCCTTCTGTTGCCAAGTGAGTTTTTCTTGAAAAGGTTTTGTGAATTTTGGAACTTTGGTCTCTTGAAAGATCTGGATCTTTTCTTTGTTTAATTTTTCAAGCTCAAGAGAGGTCTTAGCTTGCAGACACATATCCAAAAAATCAGGACAAATAGGTACACCTATAGTTCTCCTTTTGGGATAGATCATTCTGTTAGGAATGCCAGAGGGAAGCTTATTCTCCTCTGGACTACAGGGGACAATCTCTTATTCATTGAATCTCTGTGGATGAGGGCATGATTTTCTGGATATGTATTGCTTTGTCCATTGATAGTGTGTAACACCCCGATTTCAAAAAGGTATCGTTTCAAGTTAATACGAAAATCGGTATTTTAAGGGAAAAAATAAGATATGGGATTTTGGACTTGAATCCTAGATTTTATAGTCTTAATGGATGAAGGATTCAATTACGAGTCCAACGGTCCTTTCCGGAGCGAAAACGGATCTATAACGAAGAAGTTATGGCCAAAACAGTGAACGAGAAGAAAACCGGGCGAACAGTGCATCTCGTGACTTACGCCACGACTTAGGGAAGCGGCCGACTTACGCCGCCACTTGCAGTAGCGGCGTAAGTCGCGAAACACCCTGGTCGAGCTTCAAACCCGATTTTCAGCCACCAAACTTCATTTCTTCATATCTTCATAATCACAACTCCGATTTGAGTGATTCAAGTTGCCATCGTTTTGTTTTTGAGAGCTCTTCAAGGATATGGCAAGAGATTTCAAGTCTATTGGAATATCCAAGGGTATTTTGTTGTGGTAAGTTCCTTATCTCTCTCAATGTTAAGCTAAGTATTTTGAATAAGTGTTGGATTTCATTATTTCATGAAAGAATGTTTTGGCGTTGAGGCATCCATTTATAAAATGCATATTATTAGTAAATGATTTGTTCTCTTATTCTTGTTAAGTAAATCATTTCAAAGGATCATGATTATAAGTTACAATACTTTCATTTACGTTTTTCTCTATAACCATGATGTAAAACTCTTGAACTCACTAGGCGTTAGCCTAACCTTTTTATTTGTCGGCATGTGCATCAGGTTCCATTTCGGGATTAGTCTAGCGACACTGTGAAGAGATGAGTACTAGTTGTATGCTCAAAGAGGTGATTAGCTTGTTGAAGTCTTCTGCACTTATATTGGAGATAGCGATTGGTATTGGGCTATAGTAACACCCGACTTTAGATAGTCTTTATGTAAGACTTTATTTACTTGTTGATGGTTCAATCTAGAAATATATTTCAATTATGGACTTGTAGTAAGAGATTTTATTATCCATTTTAGGTATTGTTGAAAGTTTTTAAATTAGTCACTCTTTCCAAATTGAGGTTGTTACAAGTTGGTATCAGAGCTTAAGTTTGAGAGATTTAGGTATTGATTTTGAATGCCTAGACTCAAACGCTTCGTAATTTTAAGTGATGAAATGTGAGATTGCACAATTAGGCACTTTAAGATTCAAGGATACGAGGTGAGTGGTGTCAGTAGGAACGGAATCATGCCGATAATGGCAAGGATTATCATGTACAGTACGTTCACAATAGCACCTATAGAACTATTTTATTGCATGTGGTTGCAGGCTTTGCCTAGACTTTGTTTATTCTCATTGCTGCCTAACGCTATTTTCGAATATGGCAATGTTCGTATTTTGACGCTGCTTAGAGTCTTGGACAAGTAACTACGGCTTATGATCTTAATATTGGATCTCCTCCACATATGTTAAGGCTTTGGACGAAGAGTTACCTTTCATTATTTTGATGTCTGAGTTTTATTGAGAATTTTATTTTCTGGGTTTTTGTTGATTTGATGTGGAAATTTTCTTGGCATCCAGTGGTGTTGTTTTTCCCTTGGGTTTCGTGTGAGCAGTTTGGCTGCACATAACATGTATGTGTAACACTCTAAAATTCAGAGTAAATTAAAACCTGGAAATAAGGCAACGAGACATCCGTGATGATATTAACTTCCCATAAAGGGGATCAGTCCTTAAGACTATACAAAACTCATACGGATATAGAATTTATCAACAATACTAATCTAAACATAACCGTCTAGACTACAACACTTGACGAACCAGAATTCACTAAAAGATGGGACTTAAACAATGCCCAACACCAAAATACTAGACATCTCAAAATATGCCTCGAGTCCACACTCGACTCTCAAACACCCTGTGCAACCCACCGCTAAGGGAAACCTGTTATACATATCATTTGAGAAAAAGTGTTAGGCTTAAATCCTAGTGAGAACATACAGTTTATTCAAAATCAGAGATATAGACATCAGTATCATAAAGAAATCTTTTCATAAAGGTTTGGTTCGTAAAGATAACATTTCGCCACAACCGGGCCTTTTCGGTCCAAAACTCATCATATGAAGACAAAAGAACCAATTTACCGTAGCACGGACTCTGGGTTCATTGCTGAGGACTCCAAGTGTTTAGCTCATAACTCGGAGGTGAGATCGCGCTCCCAAGGGAAACCAATGTATACTCCTTCCCTAGGATCACCATGAACAATGGCTAGTATCCGGCCTCACATAACCGTACCAAGTTGCACCCGAGGAACATGTGATCCATAGCTACAGTTTGGGGAATATACCCTCCCAACAAAACAGTCTACTCTAAAACCTAGGGATCCTCTAGTAATGGTAAGGACTCGTCACAACAACATATGTGACCAACCATAAATCAATATATGGTATAAGTACATTTTATAACCAAAATGCTATTCTCAGTTCAACTTCTGGTAAGAATGAAAATCATTAAAATGAGTTCATAAACATTCTTTTCAAACGACCACATAATGTGCAAGTAAAACATCATTTTACTTCAATAAGGCGGAACCCGTCATTTTGGTCAAATCTGATCGGGAACCCCGAGATTCACCAAAAACTTCATTTATATCAAAATGTTTAGAACATAAAATCATACCGTAGAAATACTTCAGATTTCGCAAATAAGAGTTTTGACATGTATAAAGTTTGTAAAATGGTAGTAGGAACTCACCCAATAGGTTTATACGAAAACCCGAAGAACCAGATATCGACCACGACGAAGAGGTGAAACTTTATACACCGAAACCCCGAGCAATGCACTTAATACTAGCGATCAACGGAGCTTCAAAGATCGAAGAAACCAAAGAAAAATCTTAGAGAGAGAGAGAATTTGAAGAGAGATTTCTAGAGAGAGAATGGGATTTGAAGAGAGAGAGAGATAAGAGAGAAGTGAGAGATATTTAGACTGAAAAGGGTATAAGTCGGCCAGGCCATCTCGCGGGTTATGCCGCGACTTCCACTCGCGGCATAACTCGCCCGCTTACACAAAACCATACCCATCCAGAGGGTTTCGCGGGTTATGCCGCGACCTCAACCCGCGACATAACTCGCGTAGCTCACTGAGGTTTGTCCAAAACCATCAAAAGCCAAACTCAAACTTAGTAACAACCGCGGTGCTAGCGACAAAAGCTTAACACTAGAATACCAAGGTTACATAACGAAATTAGGGGTGTTACAATCCTACCAACCTTAGAATAATTTCGTCCTCGAAATCTACTCTTCTCAATGGAACACTGTCCGTAGAGAAGATCGCCACAAACCCAAAAGCCAGAATCATTAACGAGGTCCTAATACCGAAATCCATATGAGCTACCCTTCTTGAGCACAAAACACTCCAAACCGAACGAACACTCAATACTCTAAAGTAACCTTAACTCATAAGGTTACGGTTGCCTCCCAACCTTAGGTGACAATTACTACTTCCAGGAAGTTAACAACCTCAACTTTCCATCTACCAATTTCTTTCAAACTGCACGGTTCCGAACTCAAAGCCATCGGTCGACGCTAAACTTCCCAAAACTCTCAGGTTTCACTGATCCAATCCTATTATCAATAAAGATATTCTTACAAGGCGCACTAATGCGTCTTTCCGACAAACGGTTAACATAGATTCTGTTATCACTCAACTCCAATCCGACTCCAAATCTGGAAATAGCCCTTATTAGAATTTCTTAATACAACCCTAAATATTTCGTCTACAACAACTTTATAACGATTTACCTCTAAACGTACCACCAATCTACACACTCGGACTTATAAAGGACGGGCGCTACAGAAACTCATGCGTAGCAACTATCTCCAACTTGTGGAAGACTTCTCCAACCACTTACTCTAGTTCAAGGCTAAGGCCCGACTCCTCAAAGCACTGCTAGAACCGAACTCCCAACAGGAAATGATGCACATGAAGATAAATAAATAAATAAAAGTTTAAGCTTAACGCCTAGAGAGCTCAAGAGTTTTACATAAGTAAAAGAATTTAAATTGATGAACTTCTCTTTAAATCAGAACCTTTCAAATAATGAACCTTAAAACATAAAAACAACTCCTTTTCAAAGTCATGCACTTTCAAAGACGGATATTTCATTGCAAATACGTTTTATAAATTGACACAATTTGTATAACTCGAAGTATGAAATATTAGTAACACTATTCACATCGTACGTCCGAAAACATGGACACTAGGCCCAATACTCACACGACCAAAAACAAAAGAAAACTAAATATCAACATGCACGAATAACACATTTCATTCAAGCCTTAATATACGTAGGGGAAAACCCAATATTAAAGCCATCATTTACTGTCGACTCTACATAACCAAAGCCGGTAAAAATATAACATTAGTGTTTAAAATACCCCGGGTCTACGACGGAGAGACCCGTACACAAAAGAATAGAAGGACATGCAAGTAGGCCGCCTATACAACTTCCTCACATGACCTCTAAACGTTCCATCTTGGGTGGCGAGAACAAATGAATGGGGCCACCCGTGATGTTATTGGATTTTACCACGTATCCCGATCTTAGTTCCTATGTTATACAAGACATCACAACTTCAAACCGTTTATTGCCTCTAGCCATACTCCATCGAGTTCCACTCCAAAGGCTTACGGACGCGGGTGCCTATCCAATCCAGACGAGTTCCAACTCAGCAGCTCGTGCCACCTATTGTCTACTCGCTAGCCAACCCGAGCGGTCACTAAGTGCAACCCAAAACCTCAGGCTTTTCAAAACAGACAGACTGTCTAACATTACATGACTCCAACTAAAAAAAAACAAAGCTCCCAAAACATGTAACTCCTAATGGCATAGAATAATCGCCATCATACTCCAAAATTCCACAACTGTTTTTAAACCGTACAATGTCCTCAAGACTCCATTTAGTTAAAACTGAGCCAACGACCCAACGGTTTACGTAAATACCCAAATGAAAGCCGAAATAAATATTGAAACACGTTTGACCAACTATTATGAAACACGACCAAAAGTATGATTAACTCAATTCTCGTCGTTGGTTGAAACAAACCGTTTTCTAATTAGACTCACATCCTTATGTTTTCAAAAGGCCTCATAACACAATAATATGCATTTTCTGAAAAAGGTTTATAAGATCAAACACACCAAATGACACTTACGTCAATTGAATTCCAATTATATATGTAAAATCATCAAAGAAATACTTCCACATGATTTATTTACCAAAATGACCAAAGATCCCAAAATGGGTGTCTCACATGTTCATAAAACTAAACATTTCAAAATAACCAAAACTTATCAGCAATTAACAATTTAATGTAAAACATAAACACTTTAAAATAAACATTCTGGCATGTACACTATTTTCACAAATCAACTTTAACTCACCAAAACACAAATAAACTCCATCATACTAAAATCTTTTATTGCGGTTATAAATCCGGACAAATGTCCACACGACTCATTCAGTCGAAACCCGAGCCAAAGGCCCGACACTTTACGTAAATTTCCAATGAAAGTCTCGTAACCCTTAAAACATATTTAACCGACATTTAACGTTTCCCCAAATAATGAAATGTCTTTAAACAATGTTTATGAAAACACACACCACTAGGACATGATTTCTCAAAACTCAACACGTATTGAGACAAAAGATTTTCCAAAAGTTTATGAATGCAATTATACTAAGATGCACAAAATCATCAAGGATGCATAAATCATAATGTAGGTTTTACGTGTACAAAATCACCCAGAATATGTAAATTACACTTGTTAGACCACAGTCTCATTGGATTCAAGATCATCCAATATAAAGATCGCAATCTGAAGCTAAAGCCGGAACGTCGACTCTCGATAAATAAAGTCTATGTCGTGTGTAATAAATGTCAATGTAATTCAATGTAATTGTTTGTTATTGTAATAGTTAACTTAATATCTAGTTTGTTAGATATTTAGTTAACTTTGTTATTTATTTAGTTTAGTTAGTTATTAGTTAGTTTCTAGTAACTTAGTTTATTAGATTTAATATCTAGATCAAATATCTAGATATTAAGTTAGTTAGAGTGTTCAACACACTTGGTAGGTTTTGTGTCTCTAATATCTCATCTCTCATAGATCAGATCAACAATTCACACACACAAACACACACATCAAAGTGTAAAAGAGAGAAAACATAGAGAACACAAATCCAAGCTTAATCGATCAACCTTGTAATCGTTTCTATATTCAATACAGGTTGGTAATCGTTAATGTGTTGTTGTTTCTTAGAACTTGTTAAGTAGTATTGTTGGACAGATGGACCGACAACACTATTTACTTGTTGAAATATCCAAGCTCGTCTTGAGCAATTTATGCTGTTAAAACAATCCAAATTACCGAATACGAAATTTATCAAAAGACTCACACCTTGAGAAGTACCAAGTAAAACATACGCAATAGTTATACCATAACCGTGAAAATAGGTTCTTGTACTTCAACATATGTAACAATTCATTTCCCAAAGGCGGTAAAATAACGGGGATGCAAATAAAATTTTAAATCGAGTTTAAAGCTTCACGTTGTAAAGATAAACACAATTGACCAAAATAGAAATTACGACAACAAAATACCGCTAACTCGCTAAATACTTTTGCGGATTTTTTTTTAACAGTAAGAGTTGATGATGGAAATATGATTAGAGCGAAAGTCCTGTTTTAAAATAACATAAATCGTTTTATGAAATCGTTTACACCAACGTTATACTTAATTTCAATGCACATAGTACACGACAGTTGACATTTGTTAACAAAACCCCGAACTTAACGCACACAATGATGCACATGCACATGTTCCTGAAATTATTTACACGACACAAAAGTCGTAAGATGAGACACCATAATCCCTACTGGATTTTCATAAAACTCATTAACGCTAAAATCAAGTGGTGTCAAAATTTCTATTTTTCAATATAAGGTAAGGTGACCATTCAGACAATATTCTGATGAGACACGATTCTCAAAGAACTCATAAATTGCACACAATTTAAAATTAACTTACGCATCTCAAAATATACGCACGCGTTAAAAGAATTCGTAAAACAATACTCCATGCAATTCAACAAGGCTCACACAAACCAAAATTTCCAAGAACTCCGACTCAAAAGTATGGGAATAACTTTTCCTTTAAACCATTGACATACGTGGAAGAGCTCCAATGTCAAGGTCAAAATTCCACAGCTATTTGCCCATTAACTCAACAAGCGTTAAAACACAAATATTTCGACATCCAGAAATAGCGTTTAAACACTAGACTTGAATAAAGAGAGTTTTGATAATAATTTGAAGTCAGGTGCAACAAAACCAATTTAAGCATGCTTATGCTCATAGTTTAACATATGATGAGTGCTAAATGTCCCGCCAAAACGTTATAATGTAATTTACTTCATGGTTGGCGCTCATGAACAGCAGTTTAGGCAACCTTATTTTAGAAATAAATTAAATACATGAATTTGGTCGGCACTCACATCTTAATACTACGTTTCCCAAAATCCCAACGTTCTATAATCTACCGGATGCCTCAGGCATCATAGGGCAGCCATCCCTTTAAATTGACTTACAAATCTCCTCCAAATGGAATCGATCTTACAAGATATAATCCTAACTCCACCAACGAATCTGGCTTAGGATGATTAACTTAATGCGTCCTACGCACTTACTATAATTCCAAGGAGACATTGCTTATAAACAACAATCATTCCTTAGCTTACTCGCTTATAAACTTTCGCACTACTCCAACGGTCAACATACTAAGGTAGAGTAGATAAACTCACGCACGAGAAAGGGTAAGGAAGAGTTTAACTGAAACACGCACGAAAGAAACGTACCGCTACGTCTACCAATTGTCACAACATTAGCGAACCAATTACACTCACGTAAAATATCCTCATAATCACATTAGCTAAGTGAGATTATGAACATATAACACATAAGGGTTCTTATTACCGTCATCATAACGCTTGATTAACATAACATCCGTCGATTCTAAGACTAACCCATCTTAGAAGTTCTACCCAGTCTCACAATCAATGCCTATCAAACTCAGTCTAAGTCTAGACATCTTACATTCATGTCTAGTTCGCTTAAACTAGAGCTCTGATACCAACTTGTAACACTCTAAAATTCAGAGTAAATTAAAACCTGGAAATAAGGCAACGAGACATCCGTGATGATATTAACTTCCCATAAAGGGGATCAGTCCTTAAGACTATACAAAACTCATACGGATATAGAATTTATCAACAATAATAATCTAAACATAACCGTCTAGACTACAACACTTGACGAACCAGAATTCACTAAAAGATGGGACTTAAACAATGCCCAACACCAAAATACTAGATATCTCAAAATATGCCTCGATTCCACGCTTGACTCTCAAAGACCCTGTGCAACCCACCGCTAAGGGAAACCTGTTATACATATCATTTGAGAAAAAGTGTTAGGCTTAAAGCCTAGTGAGAACATACAGTTTATTCAAAATCAGAGATATAAACATCGGTATCATAAAGAAATCTTTTCATAAAGCTTTAGTTCGTAAAGATAACATTTCGCCACAACCGGGCCTTTTCGGTCCAAAACTCATCATATGAAGACAAAAGAACCATTTTACCAAGGATAGTGGTGTAACACAAAGTAGACCACAAATCCGAGTTATGAGCTAAACACTTGGAGTCCTCAGCAATGAACCCAGAGTCCGTGCTACGAGGTGAGATTGCGCTCCCAAGGGAAACCAATGTATACTCTTTCACTAGGATCACCATGAATCATGGCTAGTATCCGGCCTCACATAACCGTACCAAGTTGCCTCCAAGGAACATGTGATCCATAGCTACAATTTGGGGAATATACCCTCCCAAAAAAACAGTCTACTCTAAAACCTAGGGATCCTCTAGTAATGGTAAGGACTCGTCACAACAACATATGTGACCAACCATAAATCAATATATGGTATAAGTACATTTTATAACCAAAATGCTATTCTCAGTTCAACTTCTGGTAAGAATGAAAATCATTAAAATGAGTTCATAAACATTTTTTTCAAACGACCACATAATGTTCAAGTAAAACATCATTTTACTTCAATAAGGCGGAACCCGTCATTTTGGTCAAATCTGACCGGGAACCCCGAGATTCACCAAAAACTTCATTTATATCAAAATGTTTAGAACATAAAATCATACTGTAGAAATACTTCAGATTTCGCAAATAAGAGTTTTGACATGTATAAAGTTTGTAAAATGGTAGTAGGAACTCACCCAATAGGTTTATACGAAAACCCGAAGAACCAGATATCGACCACGACGAAGAGGTGAAACTTTATACACCAAAACCCCGAGAAATGCACTTAATACTAGCGATCAACAGAGCTTCAAAGATCGAAGAAACCAAAGAGAAATCTGAGAGAGAGAGAGAATTTGAAGAGAGATTTCTAGAGAGAGAATGGGATTTGAAGAGAGAGAGAGATAAGAGAGAAGTTAGAGATATTTAGACTGAAAAGGGTATAAGTCGGCCAGGCCATCTCGCGGGTTATGCCGCGACTTCCACTCGCGGCATAACTCGCCCGCTTACACAAAACCATACCCATCCAGAGGGTTTCGCGGGTTATGTCGCGACCTCAACCCGTGACATAACTCGCGTAGTTCACTGAGGTTTGTCCAAAACCATCAAAAGCCAAACTCAAACTTGGTAACAACCGCGGTGCTAGCGACAAAAGCTTAACACTAGAATACCAAGGTTACATAACGAAATTAGGGGTGTTACAGTATGCATATTTTTATTGAGAGTTTTCATCACGGTGTTTTAGCCAACATTTTAGAACGATGAGGGCATATTTTATTTGGCTTTGAAATTGAAACCGGCATAGAATATTTCATGTTTTAACCAAAGCGCGCACATATTCCACTTTACTAGTTTTGTGAAATAAACCTTCTCATGCGAGTTTTGGGGTGGGATCTTTTCCGCGTCGTGTTGTAACTAAAAGAGAGAAAACTTTGAGAGTATGATATCATGAAAATGTTGTTTTGGGTGTTACAAGCGTTTTATTTGTATGGCCTAAAGGTTGGAATCAAACTAAATTACTCTTACGTTTGATCAAATCGTATGCATATGTCCTTACAAAATTTGGGGAATAAGCCGATGTATGCGAGTCATGTTGGAAATTTTATTTCATGTCATTTTGTGGTTAAATGCGAAATTTTGGGATTCGATATCATGAATATCCCCTTTTGTAGTTTTGTACAAACGCCTCATTATATACTGTCTTAGTACGTAAAATTATTTCTCATTCAGGGCATAAAATTTATGCATAAAACTTGTTGTATATCCCTGTTCATCGTCACTATTAGCCTGTGATAATCGGGCAGTTTTCTAAATGATTTTATACGTGTATCAGTGGTGACCACTATGTACACCCACTGAGTAAACGGTAGTGGATTTTATTCGTATGATCACTTGTTATAAAAACTTTTTGCATCTAGAAGTTTTATGAAATTCCAAATTGGCATATTAGTTTGAAAAACCTTGAACTCCTTTGAGCTATAGGTGCAAACCCTCTTGTGATGGAGGTCGTGTTTATGGACTAAAGGAGTCCTCGGAGGTTGAAGTGTCAAAGGATTTGACCTATGGTTAGTTTTGAATTTGGGATTCCGGTTTTATGGATTTGTTCATGCAGAGATAATTGGTGTATTAGGTTTATGCATTCATCCATTATTTAAGTGGTGATCTTTCGGTTTCGATAATTCTTCGGGTTAACGCATTATGTGGTTTCTTGATTATTGTTGAACATGAATTAATGAGTTGATTGTTCAATATCTTGTGCGTGCTGGAGGTGTGCCATCCGGGTGAGTCTTCAGAAATAAAGGATATATTGTGGTATGGTTGTTAGAGAGGTAAGATTGGAATTTTAGTGCCATGTTAGGTGTTAACTTTAATTCGACAATGCAAATTTGGAATGAAATATTTGTCGGTACACCCTGTTGCAGTATAGTCATTGTTAGGGTAGGCGTCAACACACTATTTAGAGGCCAATAACCGTGTGCTGCTTTAGTGCATTTTCGATGGATCATGTATTTGGGTATCGATCATTGGTATTTCGGTAATTGCCAAAGCTTTAATCGATTCGTCGATCAATGATTCGAAGTTTTATGGGAGTTGTGTAACCATGGGGTTTGGAATAATCGTCTATCCGTAAGTGTAATGGTACGTTGCTGGAAGAAACATCGGGCCAATGCTTGGATCTAAGGAAGTTTGGGATCCCTTGCAGACATCGTGTCTGTGTCAGCATTGAGGAACGAATTTAAGGTTGTGTCGGTTCAGACCAATCTAGTCGTTAGAAAGTTTCGTCGAAGGACGATAACTCTTTGGTGGTAGTGATTATTGGAGGCACTTGGTGAGGATGTCGGGGTAGACTTTAAGTACAAATCAATTATTGAGGAGACCTTGATGCGTCGTATTTAGAGGTATCTAAGAGAAAGGTTTGTTTTGGGGTATTCTTTGTGGAAAGGACTAAATAAGGTCGTGAGTTACTCTTGAGGCTTTATGAGCAACATAAGGTTGGGAGGCAACCGAGATTTAATGTTAAGAAGGTGATTAAGCCAGGACTCAAGGTTCATCCCGACTTAGGTGAGTTATATGGAAAGTTGAGGGGAGTTGCGATGGCTCGTTGTGAGAAACGCAGTGACAACCTCAACCGGGATGTAATCGGGTTAGTATATGAAGTAAGGTTTCATGAAGGGGATTCCTTTTTGGATAGGAAATCAATAGATTATTCCATGTGCGATGTTGGGTGCTTGGTTGGTTCCAGATTTCGAGGACGAAATCTCTTTTAAGGTTAGGAGGATTGTAACACCCCGATTTCGAAAAGGTATCGTTTCAAGTTAATACAGAAATCGGTATTTTAAGGGGAAAAATAAGATATGGGATTTTGGACTTGAATCCTAGATTTTATAGTCTTAATGGATGAAGGATTCAATTATGAGTCCAACGGTCCTTTCCGGAGCGAAAACGGAGCTATAACGAAGAAGTTATGGCCAAAACAGTGAACGAGAAGAAAACCGGACGAACAGTGCATATCACGACTTACGCCGTGACTTAGGAATTATGCCGCGACTTAGGGAAGTGGGCGACTTACTCCGCGACTTACAGTAGCGGCATAAGTCGCGAAACACCCTGGTCGAGCTTAAAACCCGATTTTCAGCCACCAAACTTCATTTCTTCATATCTTCTTCATTACAACTCCGATTTGAGTGATTCAAGTTGCCATGGTTTCGTTTTTGAGAGCTCTTCAAGGATATGGAAAGATATTTGAAGTCTATTGGAAGATCCAAGGGTATTTTGTGGTGGTAAGCTCCTCATCTCTCTCAATGTTAAGCTAGGGTTTGATGATTTCACCCTTTCATCCTTCAGCTTGGGCTTGATTTTGATGACTTGTGTTTTGAAGGTGATCTCGTAGATGTGTTGGATCTAAGATCTAGGAAGGTTTCTTGGTGGTTCAAGCATTCATCAAGGGTGATTCAAGTTTTGGGGGTAAAACCTAGATTTAGCCTAAATCTAGCAAGGTGAGTTCAAGTTGATTTGTGAAAACGATGTACATGATAAAATGTCTATTTTAAAGTGTTTACATGTTTTATATGGAATTGTTAACTGCGAATTATCTGATAAGTTTTGGTTATTTGGAAGTATTCAACTTTTTAAACTTATAATACGCCCATATTTGGGATTTTGTGCATTTTGATAAATAAATCATATATTTTGGGTATCTAGATGATTTATTGCATGGAGTCTATTTTTGAGTATAAATGAATTTTATTGGGTGTCATGGGGTGATTTGAAAGGATAAAAGGTATAAACCCACTTGGAAAATATTTTGTCCCAATCTAAATCATGTTGGAGTTATTTGTGTGTGTTGAAGCATGGGTTGCATTATTTCGGGTCATTTACGTTTGATTTCATTTTATGATTTTTCAACGTTGGGTCTTTGAGTTTGTTGAGCTTATGGCTCGGCTTGGATTTTGTTGGGTCTTGGGGATACTTGTCCGGTTTTGATAGCTCAATGTAGAGCGCTTGGTTATGATTTGCATTTATTGAATCTTATTTGGGAATTACATGTTTTGAATGGGTTAGTTCATTCGTTTTGAGCATGTAATGTTTCAGCCCCGTCTGCTATGGATCCATTAGCACTTTTGTTATTTTGGTCGATGTTGGGACGACTAGCCTCTTGCATCGTGGCACGTTAGGCAGCAGATTGGGTTGTAAGTCCTTCGTGCGGCACGTTAGGCATCGGATTGGGTTGTAAGTCCTTCGTGCAAATATCTATGGGTGTATGCTAAAAGATGATGAGCTCGATACTTTTATTATTTGTCCAATGGTGGAACGCTAGTTAACCCCCATTGCGGCGCGGTTAGGCCTCTTTGGTATGGTGTAAGTCCTCCGTGCAAGTATCTATGGGTGTATTCTGAAAGACGTTGAGCCCGATACTTAATACCAGTTTAACGTAATGTGTGGCTTACTTTGTGCACGTCACATTATGCGAAATCGGGTTTCCACCGTCACCGAAAGGTGTTGTCTTTGGGCTGAGTCTTTTATATACTTGTTTTCGGTGACATTTTGCATGCATGAGTTCATTCCATGTTTTATGGGTTGAGTATTAATCCCTACCCGTGTTTTGGAGTGTTTTGGGATATAAAGTATTATTTACATTATCATAAATTGGGAGTCAATTTATATCCACGTTTTGAGTTTGAGTTATCTCTCTTATGCTATAATCTTAGAAACTTGAGTTTACTCATATTTTGGTCGTTTATTTTATAAAGCTTACTCGAATTTCATTATTCGAGCATTACCATTATTCTCGTTTTGAATAAGTGTTGGATTTCATTATTTCATGAAAGAATGTTTTGGCGTTGAGGCATCCATTTATAAAATGCATATTATTAGTAAATGAGTTGTTCTCTTATTCATGTTAAGTAAATCATTTCAAAGGATCATGATTATAAGTTACAATACTTTCATTTACGTTTTCCTCTATAATCATGATGTAAAACTCTTGAACTCACTAGGCGTTAGCCTAACCTTTTTATTTGTCGGCATGTGCATCAGGTTCCATTTCGGGATTAGTCTAGCGACACTGTGAATAGATGAGTACTAGGTGTATGCTCGAAGAGGTGATTAGCTTGTTGAAGTCTTCCGCACTTATATTGGAGATAGCGATTAGTATTGGGCTATAGTAACACCCGACTTTAGATAGTCTTTATGTAAGACTTTATTTACTTGTTGATGGTTCAATCTAGAAATATACTTCAATTATGGACTTGTAGTAAGAGATTTTATTATCACTTTTAGGTATTGATGAGGGTGTTACATAGTGTCCTTTGAAACATTTAGATTTTTGATAATGTATGGGGTCACTTCAGGGACACTTAGACATTTGAGTAGATCTTTCTCAAAGATTTCTTGCACTTCAGAGGTTATATCAGGATGGTTTAGAAAGTGATTCTCATATGTTTTTTCTCAAGTCACTTTCGAAAAATCTTTTGAAGAGCTTTTCTTCCACAGAAGCAGGCACAAACTCTGGTGCATCAGAGGATAGTTCCTTTTCAGGAATCATCATGCACACAAATTCTATTTGGGTTTGCGATTCTGGATGACCAAATCTGAAGATCCCTATATGTTTTTGAGACATATATTTCCTTGGAATGGATTTTCTCTTTTCAGAGAGTGGTGATGACAAATCATTGTTCTCATACCATACATTTGCCATCTGCAGAGGTTTCCTCAAATGTGGTCCTTCAGAGGTTCTGCGCCTCCTAAATGTGGACATCAAATTAGGAAGACTTGGTTTTAAAAATTGTCCAGGGCAAAAGATATTTGCTAAAGATTTGTTTCTTTTATTTCCAGTATAGGGGTCTGTATCATCAAACCCTATACCTCTTCTGCCGATCTAGGTATTTACTTTTTCATGCACATTATGTGTGTTAGATCCCATTTCAAGCAACAAAAGAAGATACTCCATAGAAATGTAGAGATAAGATGAAAATTAAGAACATAATAATCAATAACTCATCTCATATGCTTTGATTGATAATCAATGGAGGAGAAAAATGTAGAGAACACCAAACTTTGAAATTAATTGACTCTCATGGATTCACTAAGTATGTGTGTGTGAAAAATGTGTTCTCTCGAAAAACCTAATGATAAAATGAGTCATGGACACCTATAAATAGGTCCCATTTACAAATAGAAGGCTCAAGCCCATACAACTAATTAAAAAGACCAAATACAATTTATTTATAAAACATTCAATTAAATTGGGGACTAAGTTTATCTAACAATCTCCCCCTAATATTTTATAAAGAAAGCATCATTATATGGTCTCCCCCTTGCTTTCTTTAGAAACTTTGGTGTGCCACTCTTCGATTCTTCAAAATATTACAAGCTCCCCCTCAAGTGTAGGCCCATATTCTTGAAAAACCGAGACATTTTACACCGTATGTCCAACTTTCATGACTCAACTTCACCACTATTTTTGACCATCAAGGAGTCTTATTGAGATAAAACATAAAGCATGTGTATTGAACTCCAGCCTCTTAGATTTTCAACAAGCTTTGATTCATCCATTTTGGATGAAAATTGAGTGAGTTGTGTAAGTTTTCCCTCAGCTGCGCAAAATGGTCGTCAAAACAGAATATTTGACTCTTCAAACCCCGTTGAGTAAACGTTAAGACCCGAGATTTAGTCTTGAAAATCAGAGGATGGAGTGACATGCAATATGTCACAATGTAGCTTGAATCCATGAAGAATAGACGAGAGAACACCATTCTTGAAAGCGGAAAGAGCACGAGTGAAATGCAATGCTTTCGGTCCAGCACCCTAACACATATTTGACACTGATTTTGGCATATCAGCACATAGAATTTAAGAAAACTCAAAACATCAAAGTCATACGTCTATGTTTTAGAAATCTAAAGCAACTGGACTCATGTCATTTGGAGCTTCGAGTAAAAAGTTGTGCACGTGTTTCTGAAACAGCGCAATGCTGTCAGAAAATCTAAAAAATTCGGGCTTCGGGTTGTTGGATCATTGCGACCTCTGGACCATCGACCTATGAAATGCATGCTTGGGTCTACCTCTGTTCCTCCTCTTGGTCGCTGCTCATCAGAGGTTTTGGGCCACTGAGGCTCTGTGGACAACTTAAGAGCCTCTATGCCTCTTAAGAACATCTCTGAATATCAACTTCTGCACATGTACTCTGGACAACCTACAGAGGCTTTGTGCATTAGCCTCAGAGGTTTTGCAATTTGCCCCTATTCAGATTGTACTTGTTGCACGCTTCTTAAAATCATAGAGCTTTTGTGGATTGTTGTGTATTTTCTGCACATATTCACTTCTGGACAGCATAAGCATCTTTGCGTTTCATACTCTCGATAGCCTATGATCACAATGTGAATGACCAGAGCCTCTGTTGTGTTTCCAGATCCTCTGTGTTTCTCTGGATAGCCTCTGTGCACAACCTTTATCAACCTCTGTGCACAACTTCTCGTTTAAACAACAGTTTCTGTCCAACAACTATGTACTGACTTTAACATAGATTATGGCCAATCAGCACACTGATTCAGAACAAACTCAAAACATGAAAAACGTTCATCTGTGTATTAGGAATGTAACGCATCTGGTCTCGTCAAATTTGGAGCTTCGAGGAGGGAGATCTGAGCAAAATTCGACAGGCGCGTAAAGTTGTCAAGTATTTCTGAAAAATCGACTTTGCTATTTTAATAGGCTATGTAAACTCTGATTAGCCTTGATCAGATTTCTGAATACACATGATCAGAACTCTAATCACTCTTGAGCAACTCTGATAAGCCTTAGATAGAAATCTGATAAAACATAGGCGTAACTCTGAATATACAAGGATCAAGTCTGGACAAAAAGGAACACATGGAAGACCTTGTTACAGACCTGCATTTTTAAATGTTCCTTTGCTGCTGCACTTATCTTAAAATCAGATTTCACATCTTCTCAAAATGCTTTTTAAAATCAGATTTCACTCTTGAAAATTTTGCTATCACTTGATGCTTTGAAAGAATCTTGCAAACATCATTTAAAACCATATATGCTCCATAATTAGTTGCTTTTATCGAGAGCTTGATCTGGACAACCATAGAGGCTCTGTGAACTGCCTCAGAGGCTCTGTGAACTGCCTTAGAGGATCTGTGAACTTCCTCAGAGGCTCTGATCAAATACCAAACATGAGCACAACAACAACTTTCTGAAAACACAATTGAAATCTGATAGAGGTGATCAAAAAAATCTGAACAACCTCGATTAACATCTTGCATCAACAAATTCATGATTCTCGAGTCACAGGCCCGCACATATCGATCAGAATTGCAATCTGAATTTCTAGATCAACATCAAAACCCCTTTTTTCGAACATCTTCAGCCCTTGTTTTCTATTTTTATTTCTATCCAGATTTGCACACTTCTAGAAACCGGTGTAGACAAACAAGTTTCTGTTTCAAACAGAAATTGCAGGGACTTAGTGAGTTATCTTTTATGTACCCCAAACTTGTGCAATGAGTCTGATCATACTCTTATCGCATTGAGACATAAATCAAATCTAATAGCACACGACGGAAAAACATCCATAATCTTGATCAAAATATGCTGCACCATTTCAAATCTGCCCATAAGTTGTTGTCAATACAATTTTGATCAGATAACAAACTTTATGCTTAAGGACAAAATTAGAACTCTAAATGAACTTAGTGCAAAATCTGAATTAGCCTGAATACAACTCTGAGTTCATGAATCAAGCTTCGAATATTCTGTCCCATATCTCTGGACAACCTTATATTGATTTTTGGACAACCCTTAAACTTCTGTTCCTTGGCACTTGATCTGCACTTGAATCAGATTCAGGACACACAAAGACAAATCTGTATAAGCATGATTCTTCAGAATTTTGAGCCAACATATTCAACAGTTTCTAAGCACAAAACTCTGGAGAGCCATAATCAATGTCTGCACAACAGTTTCGAAACTCTAATTAGCCTGTGATTTGTGACAGCAGCAAATTGTTTTACTTTCTATTTTGGCACACATCGAACCAGCATTGGACACAGACAAAACCCAAAATCTGATTGTGATCAAAATCTGGATTAACAGATTAAGAATGCTGGTTACACAGAGCCAAACACTGCAACTTGAAATCTGGAAACACAGTAGCTTAGCAAAAAAAAATTGGACAAATTTGGATTGAAAATACATCAAACACAGAAGCAAACAAATCCAAATTGTGATTGATATCTTGAAGTTTTCAGCTTAATCAATCACAATTTTTTCAGTAGCTTATTGTTTTGAGGGGGAGTTTATAGAATTTAACTGCTAAATTTTTCTGATGCATGAATTTAGGGGGAGTTTATGCGTACAACAAAAGGAGTAAGGATATGATTTCTGATTTTTTCAGATCAGAACTCGTATTTTAATTGTTTTACTGTTTTATGTCTTTTAATTTTGAATAAATTTTGTGAATAAAGTTGCTTTGACTAGACTTTGAGACTTGTGCAGAATGAGAGAAACTTACAAGATCATATCTTTATGACTTCAGCTGACTTCATGAGATTTAAGACGAAGCAATAAAGGTTAATTTCTTATCTTAATCTCATATATGGTTGAAAGAAGGACAACTTTCAATCATAGAAAACATCTTCTTAAATGTTCAAACCACTTCCCGATTCTTAAACAGATTTCATGAATTAGAAGTATGATTTAAATGTTTTTCAAGATTTATTTGTGCTTCAAAGATTAACAAACCGTGTGTTTCCAAAGATAATTACTTGTGTATTGTCTTTTCTATATACTTTCAAGTATTCACACACATAGGTTTGAATTTTTATTCAATATGTTCTTACCATGTCTCAAAATTTGAAACATATTTTTTTGATGGTAAGACACCCCGCTTGTACTTCAAAGAATTTTGAGCGTTATTTCATTTCGAAACGTTCATTTCAAGAATGTCTATATTTTGGTTCGTATAGACATATATGTATTATTCTTGACCATAAGCCTTAACTGATATATCATTTCTTATCTGATCATTTTTCATACAATGTCAGATTTTCAAACAAGTCTCTTGCATTCATATTTATTCATTCAATTTCCTTGTTTGAAAATTCTTCAATGTTTAAAAATGTTCATATCTTCATGATTATATTCTGAGCATACACATATCTGACTTGTATTTGAGTTTTAAATGTTCAAGATAAACCATTTTGAGCAACATACGCTTTAATAGGAACATATGGGTTCTTTGTGCTAGGGCTTAAATGAAACTTCTATGGATTCACGATTACCAGTGTTACCTACCCAAGAAGTTAATCTATAGTGATTGAGTGTGGGTTGTGCGTTGCGATAAAATGGAAAAGAGAGTTTGGTTAGCAGTGAGCTTAATGATTAAAAGAAAGAGGGTGTGAGATCAGAGTAAAAGAATATCAAACTCTGCAGCAACTACTTTCTAAGTCGGGCAACCATATTACTAATGTTTCACAATTCTTCGTGAACGTTATTGAAACAGGCAACTAGCCCATGCCAACTCTTGTTAAAACCCCACCAACCACTCATTTTCTTCTCAAAAAGAAAATGTTTTCATATTTTTCTGGGGACGCAGCATATACTCTATCTGGTTTTCATTTGGAAAATCTGGATATTGAAAAAGAAGGAAGTCTGCCCCACCTTCGCACTTCAATCATGCACATTGAGTCTGTGTTTATACTACTGTTGTCTCAGTGGTTTACACAATGTTGAGCCTTATTAAAAGCAATCATCATATGCTTAATTCTTTCTACACTTGCACGAACACACAAGGAATTTGTTTTCTTGTCATAACATTCATAGAAATTTCCTTTGTGGTGTTTTGATGATTGGATGGAAGCCCTGGGGGAGTGAACATCAAAAATCTCCTTTCTTATGTGTATCCGTTACACACAGTAACTTCGTGTTACTGACAGACATTTTAACTAATTCATTTGTTGATTCAGGTGTTACATGATTATTTTTTGTCTAGATTTGCAAAGATCTAGATGAATATATTGTTCGAATTGGCAAAGAATCAGAAGCTCGTGAAAGATCAGTGGTCAGATAGAATTTCAATGACATTTCTTGATGATAGTTTTGATGAACCAGATGCTCTATTCATCAAAAAGGGGGAAATGATTTAAAGAAATGTCAGATTCAGAAATTTGAAAGTTTGAAAGTTGGATAAAGAGTTGAAGAAGATAAAGTTCAAAGATTGAAAGTTTGAAAGATTGTTCAAGAAGAGTCAAAGATGTTTGAAGATGTGCTGATTTTCTGAAATTTTCTTTGAAAATTATTTGCTAAAGCAATCTGTGCTAAATCTGAAGATAATTTCTTTCTGAAGACTGAAAGAAGATAGATTTTGGGGAGATTAAAGTTAAAGATCAACCGAAAGAGGAAGATTGTATTCAGAATGAGCTTAAAGGGGAGATTTAAAGTTCTTCAATGCACTAAAGGGAGAGATTGATTTGCTAAATCTTTTTGTGATGATCTTGAATCCAAAGGGGGAGATTGTTAGAGCATAAATCTATTGGATACAAGATCATGAAGACTGAAGGTCAAAATTCAAGAAGTCAAAGCTGAGAAAGTCAACTCTCATTAAAAGTCAAAGTTTTTGTAATAAAGTCGAAGTGTATTGTATTTGTTTTTAGTTTCCTTGTTATTAGTTGTAGGTATAAATACCTTTCATGTGACATCTGCCTTCCGGAACCTCCAGGTTAGCACCCGAGCTGTGTAAATCACGGTTAAATATATAGGAACACCCTTCTTCGACCTAATTTTATAGGCAAGGGCTTTAGTTTCCTAAGGTTCCCGGCAGTGCGCTTAGAATATCCGGTCACTGCGCGTAACGGGATACACAGTCTTATAAAATGCCAATCCGATAAAATTAACATTTTATTTTATTAATATTAATAATAATAATAATAATAATAATAATGAGTGGGTTAATTATAAAATTTAATTAACCAAATATAAATTCTAAATTTTAAGCAATCAAAACAAAAGTTTAAGCAAATAATTGAGAATTCACCTACCCATAACCTATCTTTTTATAAAAATTACATTATATATATATATATAAAACTAAAATTAAAAAATATATATATATATTTTTTTTAAAGAATTGGCCATGTGGCCGGTTTCCCCCCCCCCCCCCCCTATTCCACATTTTTATCTTCAAATCCTTCACAAATCTACTCACTTTCACCACTCACTTTCTCACTCTAACTTCTCACTACAATTCACTCTACTTTCTCTCCTTCATTTTCTCTCAAGAACATCATCAAACCATCATCATCTTCATCAAGATTCAAGTTTTCCAAGAGTCTTGAGGTAAAACCTACATCTTTTCTTTTATACATACACTTTCAAATTATGTTATTGTTCTCCTTAAAATATTTTTTTTTATCATCTTTGAATCTTAGTGTTTGTAGATTTGTTCCCAACAACGTGTTATATGTCAAAATGGGAATAAAATCCATGATCAAACCAAAGTTAAGATCAAAGGAAGAACTTTTGAAAAATCTAGTGTACATGCATGTGTTTGATACAAACATTTTCTTACTTAGATTCTCCAAAAGATGCATAAAACCATCATATGTATATATATATACATATAGACTAAAATACCTACTCTAAACTTTATGCATGTATATATATCCTTCTTTATAATCTAATAAATGATGTCTTACAAAATTTATGATAAAAAGCTTTGTAAAAACGTTTTCAACCAAGAAACCCCAACATATAGGTCAAAAGGTGTTAAAATGTTCATAAAATTTAGTTATTTCAATTTTTATTTTCTGTCAGATTCATTGCATGTTAGTATTTTGGGCATAACTTGAAAAATATGGACTCAAATGCTATGAATCTTCTTCTGGAATTTAATATAATGAAATACCAATCAAACCCCACTGGAATCACTCAAAAATATTGAGTTTTGACCCCTCAACCTTACCTCTAAAGTTTATGGTGCAATCAGAATCCGGCTGGACAAAATCTTGCAATCAATCAACCATAACCATCATGCAAAACCATAAAAATTAATGATTCTTTTTCTGGAAGTAACTTTAATGATCTGGGAACCAAACAAAATTTGATTCACTTGAAAATATAAAGATTTGAGTACTCAACCATCATTAACAAGTTGAGTATGCAAAAAAGCAACTTTCTGTCAGATTGGGACACTTGTCTTAAAACGGATGTAACTCACTCATTATTGGTCCAAATAATATGAATCTTTTTCTGGAAGTTTCTTCTTTGAATAAGGAACAAAACCCAACTTGAATCACCAGAAAAGAGTAAGTTTTTACCCTTCAAATGATCGAGACAAGCAGAAGGTGTACACTGCATGGATCCCTGTGACCAATGAACTTTAAGAACATAATTGCCCTATCTAATCAACTCCAAAAAGGGTGTTACCTATGCCAAAAGTTCACCAAGGCAGTAAATTAAACACTACAAAAATTTGGTAAAATAATAACATATGGAAAATGGTTATAGTATCATTAAAAGTAGGCATAAAATTTTGACAGCTTAAGTCAAGGGTCAGATTTGTTAAAAAGAGGATTTTTGGACTTTATAACTTTATAATGTATTCAAAGATTTATATATTTGTACTTGAAATCACATTATAGTATATAATTTAGTAAATAAACTAAAACAACTAATTGAATGATTTTGGACTAAAATATACACTTATTGGCATTTCATAAATCACTCGGAAGGATTATTTGGACTTAGGGACGAGTAATGACGTATTTTCCTTGTGGCATCTTTCGTTATAGGAAATATAGGGAGTAACGACCTTCGGTGATCACTATCTAAAAATCCTCGCACTTTCTCCAAAAGGTGAGTATTCACAGCCCCACTTTTATCGTTTTAACTGATTTTGGGGTGAAAAGCATGCTTTAGTTGCGTATTTAAAGATTCATGAGAATTATTTGAAAGTATTGCGAATTGGAAATTTATAAGGCTTTGTTAAAAGCGTTTGAAATTATAAGCTATATGATAAGTATGCAATTGATTTGTTGAGTATTAAATGTTAAGACCCCGTGACACTACTATTAACTCGAAGAAAATCGGGCCTATAGTATTAGTGGATAGCGCTATTTGGTGTGACAAGCCCACCTTATGCTGACGAGCAGGGGTGCACTATACTAGAGAAGATGACTAAACATGTGGCTTGAACCACCGCTGAGTTAGTTCATCGGGGGCATTGAAATTGGTCAGGGACGGATTAGTAGTGGCTCAACGTAATTTTTATCATTGCATACCTCTTGTCATATAAACTAAGTTATGATACTCATGAATCAAAGAATTGAAGTTTGGTTTATACGTATGTTTTACAAATGACAACTTGCATATAAAAATGATTTGTGCATATTTAAAACCTGTGAACTCACCAACTCTTTGTAGTTGACCTTGTTTTATACATGCTTTTCAGGAAGTCAAGAAGGTAGACATCGATGTTTAAGCTACCTGAATATTGTTTTGAAGCAGGCTTGCCTTTACGAATATATTCCGTTATGTTTAAGATTTTGGAAATTGTAAACGATGATAAATATTTTTTTTTTATGTAATGTTTTAAATAATTAAATTGTATGGTGGTATGAACTTTAATCTTGTGCTATGCGTATCGAGCTGTTATGCCCCGTGTTTCCGCTTTAGCGAGGTGTGACATTTCATTTGTTGTTTAATAGATAGATGGCTAGAGATTGAAAGTAAGATTTAGAGAGAGTTTTAGAGAGAGAAAGAGGAGTTCTAGAGAGAGAAAGTTGTAAACACTTTGATTTGTGAATTGAATCAAACAGGTAGTTTTATTAATCTTGTTTGTTTGAATTGTATTGCAATTTGATTCTTGAAACATGGACACACAGATCTGATAACGAATATGTCCAATTTGCTGCATACTTTGAACACAAACAACAGCAAACAATTTGTTTTCAATACCAACAGCAGCAATTTTCTGCTACATACTTCGAATTTTGCACTAACAACGACTCAACAAGATTTTCTGGAAGAACTTTGAATCGAAATCTGGACTTGACAGCCTTGAAACATTTGAACATGAATCTGTTGAAGAACATGTTGTTCAAAACCAAATTGACAGCCTTGTTGATGCCTCAAAATCAGATTTACACTAAAAACCAAATAGCCATGTTGTTGCACAGATCTGAGAACTTGTTTGCAACCTCAACTTAAAGACACTCATCACTGAATGGTGCCATGTGAATTCTTCCTTTGAACAAGGCATTGTTTCTTTCAAATTCCAATTTATCACCACAAATAAACATATTTCTGTTGAAACTGAACACAACATGAGTATTTTCTAAAATCCAGATCCATCATAACACTCTTTAAAGATCAAATTTACAGCAAACTAGATCGAAACCCTAGGCATTATGATAACTAAGAATTTTAGCAATGATTGAATCTGATGAAAAAATAATCCTAACTTGGTTAAATAAACAGCCAAATCATAGATCAACAACCATTCCTTCAAGTTGCTAAGAAAACACAGGACTAAATCACACACAAGGATGGGATCATAGATCAACCATCTACTTAGTGCTATCAAATATTAGACCAATGAATGAGAAAGGATAAAAAACACACACATGTCATAAATCTGATCAGATTTAACCAAAATTAAATTAAATCTTCTCATAGACATTTCATCAAACATGTGTGGTGCGAAGAAATCAGATTTGGTGAGAAATCAATAAAATCTTTCATCAAATATCATCCAAATCTCATCTAAATGAAAAAATAGATTTCCAATAAGCACAAAACAGAAAATAAATCACATAAATGATATTTGTGTCAAGGCTCGTGTGATTTAACCAATCAAAGCACCAAAACAACAAAATAATTATCCAATCTTCAATTGTTTCCATAGATGACCGAAATGAAGAAGAGTTTCTTTATTTGGATTTGATACCAATTGTTAGATCCCATTTCAAGCAACAAAAGAAGATACTCCATAGAAATGTAGAGATAAGATGAAAATTAAGAACATAATAATCAAGAACTCATCTCATATGCTTTGATTGATAATCAACAGAGGAGAAAAATATAGAGAACACCACACTATGAAATTAATCGACTCTCATGGATTCACTAAGTCTGTGTATGTGAAAAATGTGTTCTCTCCAAAAACCTAATGAGAAAATGAGTCATGGACACCTATAAATAGGGCCCATTTACAAATAGAAGGCTCAAGCCCATACAACTAATTAAAAAGTCCAAATACAATTTCTTTATAAAACATTCAATTAAATTGGGGACTAAGTTAAGCTAACACTGTGCATCCTGATATTTCCTAATTAGAATATCTCTGTCGAGTAAGTCTTGATGAAGGACTTCTCTCACCTTTTGGAAAAAGTTTTTCAGTGAGAACATTTAAACGATCACTCTCACTATTCTTTAGCTCCTTAATTTTCTCTTTTAAAGCTTGGTCAAGTTTGGAAACTTTTTCTTTTAACCCTTTCTTTTCAGAGATATGCACAGAAACAAGTGATTTACTTTCAAGATTGAGTTTATCCTTATTTTGAGTGAGAAGTCTAGTCTCTCTCTCAAAGAAGGCAAGCTTTTTCTCAAGTTTTGAGCATGTGCTTTTGCAAGCAAGAAATTCACTCTGTAGTTTAAGAAATTTGTTTTCAGAGTCAATGAAAGATGAGTCAGAAGTGGATACCTCACTATCACTATCAGAGGTGTTGACTTCTGCCATTCCACAGAAGAGTGGATTGTTGTCTCCTTCATCAGAGGATTCATCAGTGACAAGATTTTCCTGTTCAGCCATCAACGACCTTTGAGTGTAGTATTTTGCCTTCTTTTTGAAGAAAGCAGCATCTCGAACAGGTTTGCTCTTGTTGACATTTGATCTGTACTCTGCCGCAAAGTGCCCTGGCTTCCCACACTTGAAGCAACCCTCATTTTGTTGGGGAGCCTTGTCTCCACCTCTGTCGTCCATCTTCTGTCCACCTCTTCTCTCATCTTGTCTTTGATTACCAAGTTCTTCTCTCCCAAACTTTCTTGGTTCACCATATCCTCTTCCTCTGTCATCTCTTCCTCTGTATGCAGGCTTTTTCTTAAGACCCCTGTTGTATTCTCGGGTCATAAAAGCAAGAGTTTTTACTAAAGCAGCAATGTCTATTTCTTCGTCATAGCTTTCCTCACTATCACTCTCTGCCACAAGTACTTTCTTCTTCTTCTTCTTCTTCTTCTTCTGAACATCCTCTGTAGTCTTTTCCTTCTTGCCTTTGTCCTGAACCTCTGTGGCATTTCCTACCAATGCCAGAGGTCCACCTGCAGGAGCCATTAACTTCAAGATTCGGTTCTCTTGGATTATTAATGTCCCGAAAAGGTTAGATATGGACCAAACATCAAGATCTAAAGTTGCCTACATAGACATAGTTAGATGGAGCCATTCATCATTGAGGCTCTGATGGAATCTGACATTGTTTTCCTCAAAGGTTCTGTTGATCCCATATATCTTGCATTTATTGATCAAGGAATAGTATCTATTGTAGGTGCTCTGAATGGATTCACCCGACAGAGCCTTAAAAGCAAAATATTCATTTATGCATAAGGCTCTATTGTTCTTTAGGGTTTTAGCACCACCCTCGAGCTGTTTTTCAAGCTCTAGCCACAGATCCTTTGAGGTTTCACAGGAATCAAAAGATTGAAAGATGTCATTTGGAATGGCCATGATATGTAGTCTTTTGGCCTTCTTTGCAAGTTCATGTAAGGCACTATTTTGTTCAGTCCATTCAGCAATGGGTTTGGGATGTTGGTATTCAAGGATTTCTGGTGTGTTTGCAGTAGCAGGAACACGAGGAACAGTGGTCATTGGAATGTATGGAGGATTATGAAGAAACTCAACCAACCCAGGATCCACACCTTCAAGAAAGTGTACCATCCTGATTTTCCACTGGGATATTCATCCCTGAGTAGAGTAGGAGGTTTTGATTGAGATCCTGAGCTGAAGAAGTTGATTGCATTTTCCATTTTTAGTTGACAAAGATAAAATCAAGAAACAGAGTATGAGATGAAAAGTGGATAGAGATGAAGATTAACTCAATAGTGCAGGATATTTGGTGTGAGAGATGCTTATAACCAACAAACAAGCTTTGAATCTGTCCTAGAGATTTGAACACACTTATTTTTGAATCTATATCAAACTAGTTGAAATAAACCCAGAAAACAGAGTGTATTCTTTTGAATGGAGAACGGTGTGAAGAACAGACTTAAACTACTACCAAGAACACTAGAATCAAATATAGATAAGGATCCTTTGATATTAAAGATCAAAGTCTGCTCTGATACCAATTGTTGATCCCAAAATATGGTGTTCTAAACTTTGATTTACTATTAACTACACAATAGATGATTAAGAGTGCGGAAGCGTTTTTAAGTGTAGAAATATAGCAGTTGAATGGTAGTAAACACACTAGCAAGCATTAAACAAAAACATGAATAATATAGAGATGGTTACTGAAGAATCTACTTCATTAACTTGCAAGTTACACCAAGAACACACACTTATGTGTGCTAATATGCTCAAAGAAAATATAACTTCTCAAATTAGTGTGTGCTCGCGTGATTCAAACAATGATGGTGCTCCTATAATATACGAGGAGGATGCACCCCATAGTACAAGACAAAGGCTGACACTCAAATGAGAGAATGCCGCCTAGAAAGGTAAAACATCGTGCATCACATAAAGGATTTGTAAAATCATCGTACAGCAAGCTCACGTGTTCTGCATGTGGGGTTGTCTTGAACTATTATCAGGAAGTCTTCCATCTTCAGAGGTTAGCCATCACAGAGGCTCTGTGAGTGACCACAGAGGCTCTGTGATCTAAAACTGATCTTCAGGTTAAAGTTCTCAAGTAGATGGGTCGACAGGATATTTTGTGCTTGCAACTTCTGTGCTGTACTTGAAGATTTGATCCGTCTTCTGAGGTTCCTATACTTAGCCTATTTTTTAATACTTCTATACTAATGAATTGGAGCTAACAGTATAAGTAAGGATTGTCGATCTGTTCTCTTTGTGATCTAGATATGTTTCTTGTCACAAGGCCTGTCTCCTCATCCTTTTTTCTTCTTCTTCTTGTAAGAGTTTATCTCTGTCAACAGATCTAAGTAGATATTCTAGTGATGTGTGTTACCAGATCTGATTAGTAGATCTCATCTGCATCGTTTAATACACTAAAGAATACTTCATTCTCCTTAGGCGTTGTTTGTGTAAACTCTCTAGGTTTCTTTTTTTCCTTTTGGATCTAGCTCCTTTCAAGTGAACTATAGACTTAGTCCTTGGACTTTGTCTTAAGATTTTCTATTCACCAAGGAACTTTGATCTTCTAGGTTTTCTTTTGTTTCTTTCTGTTTTGAGATCTCGTGGATTTTTGTTCCATCGATCTCTTATTTGTTCAGGTTTCATTTTTGAGATCCTACTGTGGTTTTCAGTCTGGATCTGCTGCCGAGGTTCCAGATCTGGTCCTCTTCTTTCCACTGTGCTCATAACTAAGACTTATTATGTAAGTTCGTTCTAATACTCTGCTCACTTTTGCACTGTAAGTTCTTCTGTCGCTTTCTCTTGTGTATTTTTTTGACATATGAGGGGTTGGCTTGACCTACCACCGCTCGAGTGGCAAGGAATCATGTCTCTAGGCCTCTCAGTCTTGTATGTGTTCTGTTTCTCTCCCCTTTTATCACTATGACTGGAACAGGGTCTTCCAAAAAGCCAAAACAACGATCTCTGATCGCTAAACTAGACTTTGGAGATCCACTCTATCTCCATCCTAGTGATACTTCAGGAGCTTCTATATTGACCATGAAACTTACTGGGACTGATAACTATAAGGTGTGGAATTGTGCTATGATTTTGGGTCTGGAAACTAAGAATAAATTGGGTTTCATTGATGGTTCTGTTATTCGATTTATTGATAATGAGGTGCAAGGAAAACAATGGGATAGGTGTAATTATGTGGTTTTATCCTGGATTTTAAATTCCATCTCTGAAGATCTATTTTCTAGTCAAGTTTTTTTCTAGAGTTGCCTCTGAAGTGTGGCTTGAGTTAAAGGAAACATATGATAAAATTGACGGTTCTGTTATGTTTAATCTGCATCACAAAATCAATTCCCTTTCACAAAATGGCACATCTGTTTATGATTATTACCACAAATTAAATGCCTTGTGGAAGCAATTTGATGCTTTGGTTAAATTGCCTTCATGCACTTGCAATGCTGCTCATGAATTTTCAAAACACAATCAATTATTGAAACTAATGCAATTTTTAATGGGTCTGGATGACACTTATGGCCATGTTCAAAGTAATATATTAACCACAGATCCCTTACCCACTGTTAAAACTTCATTTTCCTTGATATCTAGAGAGGAGTCACATCGAGGTGTGATTCGATCCTCAGATACCAAGGGTGGTCAAAAAAACTGCTTATTTTGGAAAAACCAATGATAAGAAATTTTTTTGGGAAATCTCCTTTCATTTGTAAGCATTGTGGTGTGACGGGTCATACTATAGATATATGCTATAAGCTGATTTGGTTTCCTAAGGACTTTTAATTTACTAAATCTAGAACTAATCAAGGTTTTAAGCCCTCTTCAAGCAATTCTTGTACCACGGATTCTTCTGGTTGTGGTTAGAATACCTCTACGTCTCTTACAGAAGATCAAATAAACAAGTTACTTTCTCTTCTTGATCAAAAGCAGACAGAAAACATTTCTGTCAATATGGCAGGTATGTTGTCTGTCAATATGGTAAATTCATCTAGTTCTAAGTCTGGTTGGATTATTGACTTAGGAGCAAATCAACATATGACTTGCTCCTCTTCTCTCCTTGAAAATACTCTTGATATTTCTTATTTAAATCTTAAGGTGACTCAACCTAATGGAGAAAAAGCTAAAACAAATCGAATTGGGAATTTTAGACTGAATGATAAAGTTGTTGTGTTTGATGTCCTTGTAATTCCTGATTTTCATGTCAATTTGTTGTCTGTTCACAAAATTGCTAGAGACAGCAAAATTTTTGCTGGGTTTGATGAATGTAAGTGTTACCTTCTTTAGGGTTCTCTTCCAAAGAGAATTGTGGGGACTGGTAGCGAGCAAGGTGGCTTATATTTTTTTGATCAGTTTGTTTCTCAAGGTGCTAGTATGCTTTCAAACAAATATAACTTGTCTATTACTTGTTATGTTTCTCGTCAGTTGTGGCATAGTCGGTTGGGTCATCCAGCTGACCAAGTTCTAGGAGTTTTAAAAGAAACTCTTAAACTTGAAAATGAACATGTTGCTTTTCCTTGTGATATCTGTCATCAAGCCAAACAGACTCGTGACAAATTCAATATTAGTAATCATACCTCTCGTGTTCTCGGAGAATTGATCCATTTGGATCTTTGGGAACCTTATCGTGTCCCAAGTAGAGAGGGATATAGATATTTTCTAACCACAGTTGATGACTACACTAGGTCTGTTTGGGTATATTTGTTGAAAAGTAAAGATTAAGTCTTTGATAACATTGTTGCTTTTCACAGTTTGCTACTTACCCAGCTCGGAAAACATGTAAAAATATTCAGAAGTGATAATGGCACTGAATTTGTTAATAACAGATTAGGTGAGTTTTTTAAGACTAAAGGAATTTTACATTAAACCACTTATGTTTACACTCCCCAACAAAACGAGGTAGTTAAACGCAAATCTTTTTAATGTAGCTAGAGCATTAATGTTTCAAGGAAATGTTCCATTAAATATGTGGAATGAGTGTATTTTGACTGCGACTTATCTCATTAATCGCACTCCTTCTTCTGTTTTAAATGGAAAATGTCAGTATGAACTTTTTTATGGATTTGCGCCTATTTTAACTCATCTTAGAAATTTTGGTTGTTTATGTTTTGCAGTAAAGCCTAATATTTCTAATAAGTTTTCTTCACGTTCAGAAAAATGTATTCTTTTAGGTTATTCAAATTAAGAGAAGGGTTATAGACTCTATAGCTTGGATACAAAACAAATAATTGTTTCTAGAGACGTTAAGTTTTATGAAACAATCTTTCCATTTAAGATGAGTTCGAATCAATCCAATAATGACTCTAGTGATATAAATTCCTTGATTTTTTTTATTCCGTTATTTTTCAAACTGATGATTTAATGTACCCAATGATGATATTAGGGTGAACCCATCAAATGAAAATGTTTCTAGTCCCTCAGATAATACTTATAATCGTGATGATTCTGGTAGTCAAGGCAAAGTTGTCGGGTCTATGGACCCTGGTAGTACTGCATCTAGTAGTTCTAGCATAGCTATCGGATCAAATGATCCTAGTAGTACTGAGGCTGCTAGTGGATCACATGTTGCTGATTTCAACAAATTAAGTGTTCGACATTCTAGCAATGAACAATTTAATGATGAACATTTGGGCTCCCTTGCTGAGGGTAATGTTTCTAACCAACAAAATGTTTCCTCTGTTCGTAAGTCTTGTCGTCCTTTTAATCTACCCAAACGTTTTGTTGATTATGTGGTTGAAGGAAAAGTTAAATATGGTATTGAAAAGGTTGTAAACTATTTATTTCTTAGTTCAAATAATGTTTGTTTTGTTTTGTCTTTAAATAAATCTTTTGAGCCTGAAAGTTTCTTTGAAGCTATTAAGGATCAAAAGTGGGTTGATGCTATGAACAATGAGATGGAAGATTTATATAGAAATGGTACGTGGACTTTAACTGAGTTACTCCCTGGTAGAAAGCCTATTAGATGTAGATGGATTTATAAGATCAAATATAAATCCACAGGCAAAATTGAAAGAATGCTCGTTTTGTAGCCAAAGGTTACAGTCAACGAGAGCATTTAGATTACGAAGAAACTTTTTCACTTGTAGTAAAGATGGTCACGGTAAGATGTGTTATTGCCTTAGCCGTCCAAAATCACTGGCCTTTGTATCAGCTAGATGTGAACAATGCTTTCTTATATGGATACTTAGTAGAAGATGTTTATATGAGCTTACCTCCCGGATATTTTTCACCTAACGATAATCGCGTTTGCAAACTCGTTAAATCCTTTTATGGATTAAAATAAGCATCACGTCAGTGGTATGAAAAATTATCTAATTGTCTCCTTAATTGTGGCTTCCATCAAAGTTCTAGTGACTATTCCTTGTTTACAAAGAGTTCTGATAGTATTTTTCTTATTCTTCTTGTATATGTGGATGATATCGTGCTTACTGGTAATTGTGATACTGAAATTCAAAAGGAAAAATGTTATTTGCAGTCCAACTTAAAAATAAAAGATCTTAGTTCGTTAAAAATTTTCTTAGGTATTGAAATTTTAGAAACTGACAAAGGTGTTTGCATGTCTCAAAGGAAATATTGTCTTTAGTTGTTAAGTGACTTTGGGTACTTGGGGTGTAAACCAATTAACACACCTATGGACATGAATCTGATTATCACATAGTATCTTGGATCTGATTCAAAGGATCCTCCAATAAAGGATTTTGTTGGGTATCAAAAGTTAATTGGCAGACTTATTTACTTATTAGCAACTAGACCTGATATTTCATTTGGTGTTCATTGTCTAAGTAAGTTCATGCACTCGTCGCGTCAGTCTCATTTAAAACTGGCACTTCGAGTATTATGGTATTTGAAAGCCTCTCCTGGTAAGGGTGTAAATTTTTCTTCTTGTTCTAATTCTGATTTCAAACTTTCTGCCTTTGTTGATGCTGACTGGGGTAAGTGCCTATCAACAAGGCGGTATGTTACTGGTTACTGCTTATTTTTAGGTAAGTGTATGGTGTCATGGAGAAGTAAGAAACAGGCAATTATTTCTCGCTCTTCGGCTGAATCCGAATACAGAGCTATGGCCTCTGCCCTTTGTGAAATAATATGGGTGCTTTCCAGTAAGTTTGAACTGTGATAATAAATCAGCCATACAAATTGCTAATAACCCTGTATTTCCTGAAAGGACTAAACATATTGAGATCACTGTTCTAAAAAACTTGCCACACAGCCGCCATGGCGTGCCATGGCACCAAGGCTTGTGTGTCACGCCACGTTAAACCCATGGCACGCCATGGCCTAATGCGCAGTTATCATAATGAGATATTTTATTTTTCCTTACGTTTTTAATGTCTTATTTGCAAGTTTTTAATATATAACCTATTTTAATTTGTTTATTACTATTGACTCATTGAGTAACACTACAAAACATACGTTTTAATATATAATAATATATGAATTGGAAATTTGATGCCATAAATCATGCCTTGAAAACGTCATGGCTTCTAAGGCTTAAGGCTTGGCCTCGCCGCCACGTCACGTCTCACGCCATTTAGAACCTTGATTGAGATAGATATTCATCAAGTAAGAGATAAAATTGCTTCTGTATTATTAAAAACAGAAAATCCAGCAGATATCTTTACTAAATCTCTTGGTGTTAATCAACACAACTATCTCATTTCTAAATTAAATATGTTGGATCTGTTTAGATGTCAAGATTGAGGGAGGGTGTTAAAATGTAAGTTTGATAACCAATCTTGTCATCAAACTAACTTATTGTGGTTTATTTTGGTTTATCAGGAAGTTAAGGTGTCTTTCTGTATAATGTCTGATAGTAGAAGGCTGGTTGGACCGTGCTTCACTTTTCTTGGAAATCAAAGGGTAGCGGAGCAATTTGAAGAAACTTCAGGAGGACCAATTTGCAATTTATGGAAAATATAAATATTTGTTTTCAGCTGAAAACCTCTCATTAGCTCATTTTATTTTACACGAAATTCTCTCTGTTTCTCTCATTCTTCTCTAGAGTTTAGGGTTTGCTTTATTCATCTTCAAATTTTTTGAAGAAGAACTAGGTTTAGATGCTGATTTCATTTGTAATAGTTGTTGTAATATTTCCATTATAAATTTGAAGATATGTGACCAGTAGAGTCGCCAGAAAAGGCGGAGGGGTAGGGCCTAGGGAGTCGTCGGAAAGGTGGAGTTTCTCTCGTTTAGAGTGTTTGTAATATGTATACATAATATTAAATTTAATAAGAAAAATATTGATATTTTGTTTAGTTAAGAAAAGTAACTAAATTATAGAAATACCAAAATGTCTTTGAATTAATGAACCTTGTTAACCACCGTTAGCCACATGAACCAAAATTAAAACAAAATGCCAACCACAATGATCAAAAGTGTAACTTGATAGTTGATAGTGATGGGCAACCAAAAAGGGTAATTTACTCTTAAATTACAATGATTGAAAAAGAATAAAAGAACTAGCCTTGTGTTCTTGAAATCTTTTTTTTTTTACGAAAGAAAGGAAATGAAAGAAAAGAGGGAAAAATAAAAAAACTCGTGTTCTTTAATTTTTTTAGGAGTGAAAGGAAAGGAAAAAAATAATGATAAGTTTTCTTCTAAAACTTTCGTTAAAAAAATAAAAATAAAGAAAATAAATTAGAATTTCTTTATAAAATTATAAAAAATACTCAATTGTTAAAGGAAAACTCAAACAGAATAACAATAGAATAGAGAGACAAATGAAATCTATAATTCTCATTAATCATAAGCCCTTTAAATAGGGAGAAGTTTACAAAGAAAATGAAACATTAATTATGGTAAATTCTAATACTAGGAAAATATTATGTCAATCACTTCCTTTTGATGATGGCACATAATCCTACAACACTCCCCCTTGTGCCGAGTCAAAGGAGTGATGGTGCACAATTGTTGCCTCGTTAAAACCTTACGCCAAAATAAAAACCCAGTGGGATAAAAAAATAGGACGAAGGAAAGAGTACAACGTAACAGTTTCTTTGCAATATATAGACTTTTCCTTCAGCCTAGTTTTCTCTTAGATTAGTACATTAATCATGAGAGTTAGGAAAGCATGATGGTATATAAACAGTTGCCTCACTAAAACCTTACACCAAGAAACAAAACCCAATGGGAAAAATAAAACCTTGGTTGAAGGAAAGAGCACAACATACCAATATCTCAAATATAGTAGACTCCCCCTTTTGTCTACTACTCCCCCTGATTCGTGCATTAATCAAGGGAGTTTAGAAAACATTTGCACTTGCTTTCTACATGTTTCCCAATATATAGTTTTAGGTAATGATTTGGTAAAATGTGTCATGTTCTCCTCACATCTTACTTGATTCAATTGAATCTCAATGAGAGTTTTCTTATTGTTGATTGTATAAGACTTAAGCAGGATATGTTATGTGTTATCACCCTTGATGTATCTTATGTTCATTTCTTCGATAAATGATGCATTATTTCCATATATGCAAGTAGGATACTGGTTGAATCCAAAATTACTAGCTCCTCTAATATATGTAATGATAGTCCTTAATCATATACATTCTTTAATTATCTCATGGAGAGTAATATTATTGGAATAGTTCAAGGAGGTAGTTACAAGGGTTTGCTTAGCTTACTTTCAAGCAATCTGGATGTTCACTGTGGTGATTCCTTATCCAGTTTGAGAACAACCTTTATATGAGTCATACATATACCTAATATCAACAAACACATACCAAGACATTGTTTGGTGTTTTTCTATAAGAGTTAGTACTTTTACTGCTTACATTGTAAGTAGGTATTGAAGTTCCATTATCAATCCCATTTTTCTTTCTATAGGGAAAGTATAAACCCTTGTCAATGGTTCCAAAAGATTAGTTTGATATCATTCTAATGACTTTGCGTTGGCGCTGAGCTAAATCTAGCTAACAAGTTCATTGAGAAATATAATATATGGTCAAGTGTATTATGCTAAGTAGAATAATGCGCATATTGTACTTAGATAGGGAATTCTAGCTCCCAACATTTTTCATCATCATCCTTTAGATGAAATGGATCTTTCCTTATATCCGACACTTTGACTGATGATGGGAGTGCTAACCGGATGTGCTTTGTCCATATTAAATTTCCTGATTATTTTCTGGACATATGCGATCGGTGAATTAATATTTCACAAACTCGGTGTCCTAGCTCAAATATCTAGATAAAACCAAGTTTTCCCAAGATCGTTCCTCTCAAAATCAGATTTCAAGTAGCTTGTGGTTCTTTTTATTTCATCAAGAGTGCCTATTATGTTCATAACATTGACATATAGAGCTACTTTGAAAATATGGAACTTGTTTTCCATAATATATACGCAAGGGGAACAGTTCACCGTTCTTATATATCCTTTCCCAATCAAGTATCCTATTAGGCGGGTATACCACATCTGCTTAGATTGCTTTAATCTATAAAGTGGGCATTTCAATTTTATTGCAAATGCATTTCTTGGTTTAAAGTTACTTGATTTTGGTAATGTAATATCATTAAGAATTTTTGTATATCTCTAAATCTAGATCCCCGTAGAGATATGTGGTAACTACATTCATGAGTTGCATTTCTAGTCCTTCGGAAACTACTAGGCTAACAAATTATTCGGATGTCATAACATCCATCATGAGAGAATAAGTCTCCCCGTGGTCAATCCAGGGTGTTGTGAGAAACCTTGCGCCAAATGAGAGCCTTACATATTATGACTTCATTATTCACGTTACGCTTTGTAACAAAGACTCGGTTATGTCCTACGGGCTTTACACTTGGTAGGTTAGCACTACCTGACCAAATACCCGATCTTTTGTCAAATAATATAATTATTTCTGGATTGTTTCTTTACATTTAGGCCAATATGCTCTTTGTTGATATTATTCAATTGATCATGGTTCGATGTCGTCGTGCTCGATCATCTTATGAGCCATCGTATATGCGAATAAATCATCAATGCTTATATATGATCTGTCCATCGACTCATATGTACTCTCATAGTTCATTTGAGATTAATATTCATCTCTAGAATCAATATTAACTTCGGAGCATCCTCCAGTGATGATTCATGGACATAATTATAATTAGAGACAATCTCATGAGAGTTTTGTGTATTGATGATAAATGAATGTGCCTCACTATTCTCTTCCTTTAGAATAGTATCCATCGAACCAAGTAGCTTCAACCGCTTCCATTTAGTAGCAACGACCTCAACCACACCTCCACTATGTGTGATTGCAAAGCACTTTCCAATGGCGTTGTGCCCCTGTTGGGGACTTTTTAACCTTGCAAGTATATTTACAGCTCGTATATGTGATCTTGTCACTTTTGGAATAACGTTAAACGTATCAGGTATCGAGTCTGATTCGTTTGACTTTAACAGTACATTGTGAAGTTTTGGGGATCAAAATGAGACAGAGTGGGAATATTCAATGACACTTCCTGTCGTTCCCATGGAAAACTCTTTTTCCTATCTCCCCCTAACGACGGGAAGATTGCCTCATGAAAGTGACAACCCGCAAATCTAGCGGTAAAGAGATCACTATTCAAATATTCTAATTAGCGGATAATTGTTGGGGATTCATATCCAACATAGACCAAGTTGTCTTTAAGGACCCATTTTGATGCGCTGTGGGGGCGCAATTGGCACATATACTACAAAACCAAACATGCGTAAATGTAAACTATAAGGCTTATATCCAGTTACCAACTGGTACGCATGAGGCTGGTTAGCAAGCAGTGGGTCTAAAAAAATTGCATATAATAATTGCATAACCCCAGGTGGATGTGGGTAAATTGGTGCGCATTACTAATACCCTAGATGTCATCATATTCTTTTGATAACAATTTCTGTGAGACCATTTTATATATACACATGGGGTATAGGAAACTCTACATTGATCCTAATACATATGCAATTAACATCAAATCCTTATGATGTAAATTCTCCAACATTCCAAGTCATGTAGACTTGATGAAATAATCAGGGTGGTGAACCCTTAAACGTATAGCTAGTGCTAGGAGTGCAGTATTTCATGTGGACAATAATACGACATACGTTCATCGTGTCGAAACCAGAACCATAAAGTACTTTAATGGCTCGCATTCTGGATGTTTATGTCCATAAATATCACCTTGTGTTCGTTGTAACAATGGAATATTTTTGTATTGTGTCCTTAGCTTTAGGATGATCTCATTCCGGTCTTGGCTAAGGATTAGGGTATATACAGAAGTTTTAGATATTCGAGATGGCATATTATGATGACAATGTTGTTTTTTATGCTGTAAAAGTCAACAGTTGCAATTTGCCTCGTTTTGCCTATCACCCGAAAGAGAATGTGTCTATGTGTATTTTGCAATACACGAATCACTATATCATAACCATGGTGTCCCTTATGGTCATGTCGAAACATATATATGTCATTTCCCTAAAGTTCTTTATTGGTGACAAAAATGTTTCGATGACTCAATAATCTAGTAGCTAGTTTGACACATAGTTTCCATGATATATGTTTACTTTCATATTCATTAGAACTTATGTATATATGCTCATTTCTATTATAATTTCCATTTGATACGAATATCTTTACAAGGTTCCTATTGATCTTGTACCAACAAGAAAATGACAGTTCATCGTCTAAGTATTTCGGTTGAATGAATTATAAAATAAGTATTTATTATTTATTTTGATGTATTTCTTTACATCTATATTGGTTACATATTCGATTTTACTTTAGGAAATAAATTAATTTTGATACTTAAAATTAATTTCAAATAAACATATGCTTAATCAATATTATTAAATATTAAATTAATATGTTATAGTTCATTTTCAACGTGTTTCCTTTTTGAAAGGAGCACTCTTTAGTGCATTTCTTATTTGACTGTCCATTATCACATGGGGCAGTAGTATCTCTACTCCAGATGTTGAAAAATCATTCCTGACTCTTACCAAGACCCTGACCCGTTCTAGGGTTTCGTCCACATAGTGTATCAATGTCATGTGTGAAATTGTTTTTAACTCTCTTTTCTTTGGAGTTGTTTCCACCTTTAATGCTTTCATTATTAATCTCGAGAATTTTCTTTGTCTTGACATATGTGGTGTAGTTATTCGAAAGAACCTTGTTATGTCTCTCAACCACTTGCAGTAGGTTGATGAGTTTGTCTAAAGGTTACATTCCAACTTATATTAGTTCATTAAAAATTTTGATATATGAAAGGCGAAAATAATGTTAAGAATCATATCATCTTCTGTGAGTTCCTTGCCATAGAGATTGAGACGCGTTTTGGATATAACATTTCTTTGTTGAAATCAGTTACCTTTTTGTAATCGAGTAAGTGGGTTTCATTCCATTGTACTATTAGTTCGAGAAGTACATATTCATGAGTACTCTCGATTATCCCTTTCGAGACATCACACATTTCTTTGTGGGTTTCTAGTAAAGATATTTCTATGAAACTTAGGATTTATATGTCGTCTCAAAACATGAGGGTGTTTGCTTGTATCTTTTCAAGAGGTTGGTTTTAGAGTCAATAGGGAGAAGTTTACAAAGAAAAGGAAACATTCATTATGGTAATTTCTAATACTAGGAAAATATTATATCAATCACTTCCTTTTGATGATGGCACATAATCTTACAACACTCCCCCTTGTGCCGAGTCAAAGGAGTGATGTGCACAATTGTTGTCTCGTTAAAACTTTACGCCAAAATAAAAACCCAGTGGGATAAAAAATATGACGAAGGAAAGAGTACAACGCACCAGTTTCTTTGCAATATATATAGACTTTTCCTTCAGTCTAGTTTTCTCTTAGATTAGTACATTAATCATGAGAGTTAGGAAAGCATGATGGTATATAAACAGTTGCCTCACTAAAACCTTACACCAAGGAACAAAACCCAATGGGAAAAACAAAACCTTGGTTGAAGGAAAGAGCACAACATACCAATATCACAAATATAGTAGACTCCCCCTTTTGTCTACTACTCCCCCTGATTCGTGCATTAATCAAGGGAGTTTGGAAAACATTTTCATTTACTTTCTACATGTTTCCCAATATATGGTTTTAGGTAATGACTTGGTAAAATATGTCACATTCTTTTGACACCTTACTTGATTCACTTGAATCTAAAGGAGAGTCTTTTATTCTGATTGTATAAAAACTTAAGCAGAATATGCTTTGTGTTATCACCCTTGATGTATCTTATGTTCATTTCTTCTATACATGATGCATTATTTCCATATATGCAAGTAGGATATTGATTGAATCCAAAATTACTAGCTCCTCTAATATATGTAATGATAGTCCTTAATCATATACATTCTTTAATTATCTCATGGAGAGTAATATTCTTGGAATAGTTCAAGGAGGTAGTTACAAGGGTTTGCTTAGCTTACTTTCAAGCAATCTGGGTGTTCACTTTGGAGATTCCTTATCCAGTTTGAGAACAACCTTTCTATGAGTCATACATATATCTAATATCAACAAACACATACCAAGACATTGTTTAGTGTTTTCTATAAGAGCTAGTACTTTTACTGCTTACATTCTAAGTAGGTATTGAAGTTTTATTATCAATCCCATTTTTCTTTCTATAGGGAAAGTATAAGCCCATGTCAATGGTTCTAAAAGATTTACTTGATATCATTCCAAATGACGATGCGTTGGCACTGAGCTAAATCTAGCTAACAAGTTCACTGAGAAATAGAATATACAGTCAAGTGTATTGTGCTAAATACAATAATGTGCATATTGTACTTAGATAGGGAATTCCAAATCCCAACACTTTTTTTTTCTTTTTTTTCGTCACAATCCTTTAGACGAAATGGATAATTCCTTATATCCAACATTTTGACCAATCATGGGAGTGCTAACCGGATGCGCTTTGTCCATATTAAATTGCCTGATTATTTTCTAGACATATGCGATCGGTGAATTAATATTTCACAAACTCGGTGTCCTGGCTCAAATAGCTAGACAAACCCAAGTTTTCCCAAGATTTTTATCTCAGGTTTAGATTTCAAGTTGCTTGTGGTTTCTCTTATTTCATCAAGAGTGCCAATTATGTTCATAACATCGACATATAAAGCTACTTTGAAAATCTAGAACTTGTTTTTCTGCATAAATACGCAAGGGCACAATTCATAGTTCTTATGTCTCCTTTCCCAATCAAATGTTCACTTAGGGGGTTATACCACATCCGCATAGATTGTTTTAATCTATAAAGTGAGCATTTCAATTTTATTGCAAACGCACTTCGTGGTGTAGAGTTACTTGATTTTGGTAATGTAATGTCATCAAGCACTTTTATATCTCTAAATATAGATCCCTATAGAGATATGTATTAACCACATCCATGAGCTGCATTTCCAGCCCTTCGGAAACTACTAGGCTAATTAATTAGCATAACGTTATAACGTCCATCACGGGAGAGTAAGTCTTATTGTGGTCAATCCAGGGCGTTGTGAGAAACCTTGTGCCAAAGGAGAGTCTCATACATTATGACTTGATTATTCTCATTACGTTTTACGACAAATTATTTATCTATGTCTTACAGGCTTTACACTTGGTGGGCTAGCACTACCAAACCAAATACCTGTTCATTTGTCAAATAATATGATTCTCCTGGATTGCTTATTTAGGCCAATTTGCTCTTTGTTGATAATTTTCAACTGAGTATGGTTCGATGTCAATGTGCTCTATCATCTCATAAGCAACAATATATGTGAAATATATCATCAATGAGTATGTATGATCTGTCCATCGACTCATATGTACTCTCATAATTCATTTGAAATTTCTTTAATCTCTGGAATCAATATTAACTTTGGAGCGTCCTCCAGTAATGATTCATAGACATAGTTTAATCAGAGACAATCTCGTGAGAGGTTTATGTATTGATGAAATATAGTTGTGCCTTACTCTTCTCTTCCTTTAGATGAGTATCTATCGAACCAAGTAGCTTCCCCCATTTCCGTTTGGGAGCTACGACCTCAACCACACATCCACCATGTGTGATTGCAACGCACTTTCCAGCGACGTTGTGCCCTTGTTTGGGGATTTTAACCTTGCGAGTATATTTGCAGCTCTTATATGTGATTTTGTCACTTCTGGAATAACATTAAACGTATCAGGTATCGAGTCTGATTTGTTTGACTTCAACATTACGTTGTGAAGTTTTGGGGATCAAAATGAGACAGAGTGGGAATATTCAATGACACTTCCTGTCGTTCTCATGGAAAATCCTTTTTCCTATCTCCCCCTAACGACGGGAAGACTGTCTCATGAAAGTGACAACCCGCAAATCTAGCGGTAATGAGATCACTAGTTAAATATTCTGATTAGCGGATAATTGTTGGGGGTTCATATCCAACATATACTAAGTCGTCTTTAAGGACCCATTTTGATGCGTTGTGGGCGCGCAATTGGCACATATACTACATAACCAAACATGCGTAAATGTAAACTATCAGTCTTATATCCAGTTACCAACTGGTACGCATGAGGCTAGTTAGCAAGCAGTGGGTCTAAAAACGAAAAGGAAAAAAAACTGCATATAATAATTACATAACCCCATGTAGATGTGGGTAAATTGGTGTGCATTACTAATACCCAATATGTCATCATATTCTTTTGATAACAACTTTTATGAGACCATTTTATATATACACTTGGGGTATAGGAAACTCTACATTGATCCTAATACATATGAAATTAACATCAAATCCTTATGATGTAAATTCTCCAGCATTCCAAGTCATGTAGACTTGATGATATAATCAGGGTGGTGAGCCCTTAAACGTATAACTAGTGCTAGGAGTGCAGTATTTCATGTGGACAATAATACGACATGCGTTCATCGTGTCGAAACCAGAACCATAAAGTACTTTAATGGCCCACATTCTGGATGTTTATGTCCATAAATATCACCTTGTATTCGTTGTAACAATGGAATATTTTTGTACTATGTCCCTTAGTTTTAGGATAATCTCATTCATGTCTTGGCCAAGGATTAGGGTATATACAAAAGTTTTAGGTATTCGAGAGGGCATATTATGATGGCAATGTTGTTTCTTATGCTGTAGAAGTCAACAGTTGCAATTTGCCTCATTCCGCCTTTCACTCGAAAGAGAATGTGTCTATGTGTATTTTGCAATACACGGATCACTATGTCATAACCATGGTGTCCCACATGGTCATGTCGAAACATATAGTGTCATTTCCCCCAAAGTTCTTTATTGGTGACAAAATATGTTTCGATGACCCAATAATCTAGTAGTTTGACACATTAGTTTCTATGATATGTTTACTTTCATATTCATTAGAACTTATGTATATATGCTCATTTCCATTTCCATTTGATATGAATATCTTACAACGTTCCTATTAATCTTGTACCAACAAGAAAGTGACAGTCCATCGTCTAAGTAATATGTATTTGTCTATCATTTTAGATTGTGGAATATTCTACAAAAGCTCAAGTTCTCCTCGATACATTTCTACATGGAACGGAGAATATTAATAGTTTCGTAATTTATTTAGATGTATTTCTTTACATCTATAATGGTTACATATTCGATTTTACTTTAGCAAAGAAATTAATTTTGATGCTTAAAATTAATTTCAAATAAACATATGCTTAATCAATATTAAATATTAAATTAATATGTTATAGTTCATTTTCAACGTGTTTCCCTTTTGACAAGAGAATTCTTTAGTGCATTTCTTATTTGATTGTCCATTATCACATGGGGCAGTAGTTGCATCTCTACTCCAGATGTTGAAAAATTATTCCCGACTCTTACCAAGACCCTGACCCCGTTCTAGGGTTTCGTCCACATAGTGGATAAATGTCACATGTGTGAAATTGTTTTTAACTGTCCGTTCTTTAGAGTTGTTTCCACCTTTAATACTTTCATTATTGATCTCGAGAATTTTCTTTGTCTCGACATATGTGGTGTTATTATTCCAAAAAATCTTGTTATATCTCTCAATCACTTGCAGTAGGTTGATGAGTTTGTCTAAAGGTTACTTTTCAACTTATATTAGTTCATTAATGTTTTTGATATATGAAAGGTGGAAATAATGTTAAGAGTCATGTCATCTTCTGTGAGTTCCTTGCCACAAAGATTGATACGCGTTTTGGATATAGCATTTCTTTGTTGAAATCAGTTACCTTTTTGTAATCGAGTAAGTGAGTTTCATTCCACTGTACGATTAGTTCGGGAAGTACATATTCATGAGTACTCCCGATTATCCCTTTCGGGACATCCCACATTTCTTTGGGGTTTTCTAGTAAAGGTATTCCTATGAAACTTACGATTTATATGTCGTTTCAAAACATGAGGGTATTTGTTTGTACTTTTTCAAGAGGTTGGTTTTAGAGTCAATTTGGGGAGTTGATGGATTTTAGGTATTTTCTTGTACCTTTTTAGAATGAGGTTTATATACTCATTTATGATACTCAGATTCTTTTGAGTTTACTTCGTTGATTTTATGATGAGTCATTTACATATATAAAGGATAATATATGATTTTCTTTTTTATAAGAAAATGGATATGGTTATGAAATTTCATTATCATAACAATATTGGATTTTTGTATGTTTATATTTTGTTGATAATACTTCATCAATATTTCAATTTGCGAAAAAGAAATCACTCAATCTATTGGATTTCCAGATAGTAGGGGAATCACATGGATTTCTTAAGTCCCTGCAAACCATAGGGCTGTTTACACCCGTTTGACAAAATCCAGTCGATATTTTGTGATTTATTTAATTTAAATATAACATTGTTAATTATATAGCATTTGGCATGAGGCCAAAAATTGATATGAGTTTGGCATATGAAGCCAATTTCAATGTTTTAATACCTTAATGGTATTTTGGGATATTTTGTTATGAGCCAAATAAATATTGGTTTTGACATAAAGTCAAATTCAAATGTTTAATATCTTACTAACATTTTTGGATATATGGAGATTGGAAGTGTAACTTCCAAAAAAAATATTTATAACATGGGGATGATTTATAACTAATATAAGAATAATGTTTTTGGAAATAATAACGTGTTAAAGGAAAACTCAAACAGAATAACAATAGAATAGAGACAAATGAAATCTGTAATTCTCATTAATCATAAGCCCTTTAAATAGGGAGAAGTTTACAAAGAAAAGGAAACATTAATTATGGTAAATTCTAATACTAGGAAAATATTATGTCAATCACTTCCTTTTGATGATGACACATAATCCTACAACATCAATTTCATTTTAAAAGATATATAATTTAGAAGTAATTAACAAAAATAACGTATTTTCTGAAAAAAAGTTATTTCCTTTTGAGTTAATTACATATTTGGTCCCTATGGTTTAGGGGTTTTAACACTTTGTGTCCCTACTTTGAAATATCTATGGATTGCATCCTCGTGGTGTACATTTTATAACGTGTTGAGTCCCTAACTTCTAACTCCGTTAAAATTTTCTGTTAACTCAATTAGTTTAGAGGGTATTTTAGTCATTTCATTTATTTTTTATTTTCTATTAAAATCATAGGGACCAATTATGTAATTTACTCTAATTAATAAACACCGGGACCAATTAAACCACAGGGACCAATTAAACACCGGTTAAGTTGTTGCCCTTCTTCATTCTTGTAATAACCGCATTCAGTACAACAAATGAGAGTTTGGGTGAGATTTTACTAAAAGTCAAAATGGAAGGACTAGTTGGTAAATTGTCTAAAGAGGAATAAAAACCCTAAGGCATTGCAAGAATCGTGCTAAAGAATAATAAATAGAAGTTGGGTGGAAGTTTTCTCCAAGTATAGGTGTTGAAGGGCATAAGTGAAAATAAGAGAGAGGGGTTTTACCCTAATTCTCTCTTTCTCCTTTCTTCTTGGGCTTGGCGGCTGAGAAGTTCTCAAGAGAGGGAGAGAGAGACCTTGGGCAATTTTGAAGAAAGCGAAGGAAGGAGCAAATCTTGTGATATTTGGAGTCTGTGCATTCATCACCCTCAAGGTAAGATCTCCAAGCTTGTAACTTCCATTATTTAGAGTTAATAGTCTGATTAAATCCTTCCTTGGAGAGTGAGATCTGATAGATTGGTTTTAATGAGTTTTATGTGAGGAATGTTAGAGAACCTCTTTTTGTCCTTAAAATCATTCAAAAGGGATGATTGGTTAATTGAAAAGATGAAAGTTAGATTGTGAACTTAATCCTATAGTTTTGATGTTCAAAATGGTGGGATTAAAGAGTTTTGGGATTTGGTTCAAGAGTTGGGGTTCGTATAAAACCCTTCGTTTGACCTGCATTGTGTAGCATAACCCGTCGCATGTTAGCACCGTGCGCGTCAAGTGAGTAACCCGGGCCGCAAGCACCGGGCGTGGCATGTGAGTACCACGGGGCCGCAAGGCACCGGGCGCATGGAGAACCCGATCGGCAGGAGGGGTCGGGCGTGGGAGTATTGGGCGACGCTACGCTCCGGGCGCTAGGCTCTTGGGACGCAACCCATGCCACGGTCCATATCCAAGATATTTTTCTGTTGAGCCCGTTGGGTTGGTTGGTTTCTGCAGGTTAGGTAAGTGGACTAACCTTAGGAATGAATTCATTTTACCATTAAGAAATTTGATCTTTGCGTCGAAATATTACCGTTTGGAGGAAAGTGAGTTGTTAATTATGGGCCTTTGTCATTTTATGCAATAGGTCGTGAGACGAGTCCTAAAGGGGTGTGTGCGATCGTTAGCAAGGAACATCAGGTGAGTTTTCTAACTAAATGCTTTTGTAGTATTAAAGTGTTTAAATACTTATGGAAGTTATTTTAAAGCAACTTTTATTATGCGAGTCTTATACATGCGAGTTTTCTCATAAACGTGAATTATTCTTTTGTCGTTGGTTGAATGTAAGCATACATTGTTGTTAGTGAGATGGCCAGGTTGGGGGGTGTCCCGCTTGCGCTCATACCGGGGTGTGTGTCCCGCAAATGCCAAAAGTTAGGGGTGTGTCCCGCCTGTGCTCATACCGGGGGTGTGTCCCGTATATGCCATTGGGGGGTGTGTCCCAAATAAGCCAGTATGAGCCAGACATGCTGTTATCCATGTTTGACAGTAGTGTGTGCCAGAAACGTGTTTGTATGTATGATGTTTATTTTGTTAAAAGATGAATTGGTTTATATATTTCGATAAATCTTTTATATGGCTTTGGCGTGAACTATATTAGAGGGAACTCACTAGACTGCTCGGTCTAACCCTTGCTCTTTCAAAAATAAAAACCCTTTTCAGGAGATCGAGAAGGAGGAGGATTCGGAAGAAGAGCGAGAAGTTGTGTTACCAGGGCGTACTATAGAAGATTGCTAATTTTAGTTCTCTAGTTTTAGTCGGGGTTTTTTTTCTAAATTCTCAGTTGTGTAATAGGTTGTTTCCGCGAACTATGTTATTTGAATTGTTGAATTGGGATTGTTTGGCATTGATTTATATTAAAGTCAAGTAAGCTTTATTTCTGCGAGTTTTGGGTTGTTACAATTGGTATCAGAGCCATAGTTTAAGAGATTTAGGTGACCGGATGGGCCTAAACTTAAACTGTGGAGTAAAGTGACGCAACTGAGATATAGGAAGCCTTTAAGGAGGATTTTGATCATCGAGAGTCACGACAACGATAGTGGGGACTCTCATGTGAGGTAAACTCGGAATCGCATCTGGCCAATACCATTATGAATTTACAGGTGCATGGGTATGCTCGAGTACTATCGTTGAGACAATCGATGGGGTAGCATGGGTAGTGAGATCTATCATCTAAATGATAACGTCGATTTTGGTGTGATGTGTGAGCTCGTTTATGGTATTAAGGATATCACCTTTATAGGGTGAGTATTGTTTGGGATATAGATAACCCATTTTGAGGAAGGAATTCTTGGGTCCAATAGGGATGAATAACTGTTTGGAGTTGAGCCATTCGCTCTAAGGGAGTCTCTGATGTGGTAGTTGTTACGTCGGTCGATGGGAATTAGGAGATTTTCAACCCAGAATCGAATAATAGGAATGAGCCTTTCGAGTCTGAAGTTGTTTGAAAAGTGGCAAGGATGGTTGAGAAGTGATGTCAGTGTTGGCTGGTAATATGGAGTGAGGATAGGACGGGGACGAGCTATTGTGGTAAAATTATTTGGGTCAAGGTGAAGACGCATGATATGCAAATCTTTAGTCGTGATGGTAACAAGGTAGTTAGACATGCAAGCATATTGGGAAACTTTGGTGCTGACGGTGGTTGCAATTGTGAGAGACCGGACTGGTTGGGTCAGAAGTAAGGAGTTTGTGATTAAATTGTTGTGAGAGTAAGCGGTCGACTTTGCGAGAGTGAATAGCCTTCAATGAAAAAGGAGTATCATGCATGGGGTTTCAAATAAGTTGCATGAGTCTTTCATGTTATGTCTAATGGAGTGTGTGTGCACCTTATGAGACATTTGTTTTGAAAATGAGATACATGTATAAACGTGTGTTGGTTTTGGAAAAGGGCAAGTTTATTGGATGGTGTGCTAAATTTTGAACTCGGTAATTTGAGGACTATTTCATTTCTTTTATAAACGAGTTAACTTTTGTGGAAAATATAGTATCCTTTAATCGCATGATATTATAAAGGGGACTGGTATGGACATATACATGCCACAAAGGGTGGAAGTTGACTGACTCACTCGGTATAAGTAATTTTGTTATAATTTCATAAATCGCTTGAGTAAAGTTTTATTGAAAATGTTTTCAATTATGTCAACATCGATTTTGGTTGAGTGGGACCTATTTTATCTTGAAGTTGAGGCAGAACGATCCTCGAGATCGTTGTGTATAGCTAATCCACTACACCGGTGCGGTATCGTGTATACTCAAGTTTGTTTTATAACGTAATATTTTCTGAATTTTCAAATGTCAGCAGTTAAAATTTACTGTGTCGTCATGCATGAAGGCTATGAACTCTCTAGGTCGTGGGAGATGCGGCCATTAAGGATGAGGGAAGGTCTTGAGTGTAGAAGGGTGGCGTTTGAACCGTTGATGGTCGATTCATGACCTTGGTATTCTCTAGGGAAGGGCGGTGAATAATGAAAGTGAATGACGGAAGTCTCAATCTTCGACGTTAAAAAGGGCAGTCGTATGGTAGATTATATTTGGTTCAGTAACCTGAGAAGTGGTTGCCGGTGAGTGGAAGTTCAAAATTGTTTAGATTCTTCTAAAAGTGGCCGGTTAATGAAGGTAGCTTGAGTTATAGTAGTCGACGAGTGGTGTTGTCGGGGTAGAATTTGAAGCCGTTAAGATACCCCTTTTTGCAGCATTTTGATAAGTAGCGTTGTGGTTTATGGGATGAAAAGTCATCGACGTCGAGTCGTAGTTTGAGGTAGTCTAGTAACCAGATTATATCAGGTAAGTCTTGTGCTTTCAACGTGCGAAGTCGGTGGGGGCAACCGAGATAGTTATGATGCATTGGAAGGAGTATGTTCCTTTGGGAATTCTTGTTGGATGGAAGCATTGTTGATGTCAAAGGGCAGTTGTGGAGTTCTTTACCGGGATGTGGGTAATGATGAAGTACCCATTGTTATTTTGCTGAGTGTTCGTGAGAAAGCAAGGAGTACAGGAAATGTGTGTACCTATCATGGTGTCGGACCACCTCGTGTGGGTGTAACGAAAATGGAAGACCGCTAGTTGGTCAGGTGAATTCCTATGAGGTCCTGATGGTTTGTTTAGGAGTGAGGTACTTATAGCACAACTGAAGTGGTTGCGCTTCGAGTATTTAGGTTTGCGAGGTAGTATGCTTAATTTTATAGACTGTCTGAATTTGTTTCTGGCAGGTCGCGATAAGCCGACCAGAAGTGAAATCATGTCGAGTGGTCTAAATAATCATGATTATGTGGATTATCTAGATTCGAGCAAGATAAAGTCGTGAAACGGCTCTATCTGAAATATTGGTGTTATGATCGGCATGAAGAGGATGGTATCTGGTATGCGTACCAAGTATTGCGGAGATTTTGATGGTATGGTGATCATGTGGTAGAGTGATGGGCGCTTGGATGAGTTAGTAGTATTTCATGTCAAAGTAGTTGTGCAAGTCATGGAAGTGGTAAGAAGTTTCCTTGATGGTTAAACTTTGGGCTTGTGCTATTGATATAGGGTGAGCGTAGGTGGGAGTCCTTGCTCCGAGAATTCTGGGAAAACTATGCAATGGAAGTAAGTATGTTGTGGAGGTGTGTAGGTGTATTATTGATATCATGGCACTACTAAGTTGAGATTAATGTCTGAATGATAGTGAGTGGTTATTTAAGAAAGGAACGTTGGGTGCTGGGTTGCGGTGAGTTGTGGATAGGTTTAGCTTGTACCGCTAAAATGGTGATGGAAATGTCGAATGTTTAAGTCGCGATAATTTATTGTTGATATGAAGATTTGTGGGGTTGTCGAAATTGTATTTGAGCGTGAAGGGGATTCTAGCGGACAGGTCAACCCAGTTTGGAGAGCAAGAAATGTGCGATACCTTCGAGCATTGGGTATCGTTTTGGAAGGGCTGGTTGCATGTCTCGAGTGGTAGTTGTGGGAATTTGTTTAGCTAACCAAAGTAATGTAAATGTGTTTTCGACACATTGGAATTGTCGGAAAATTGGGTAATCAGAGGGTAAGAAGTTGGCAGGTGATTCAGAAATGGGAATTTTATGTTTCCAGATTTGTCGTTAGTGAGTTTTTGAACCCTAGTGGGGGTGTGAGAGAGAGCTTAGGGTGTATGTTTGGTTATGGTGTTGAGAAAAATCTAAGTTGTGCGGCTGGTCTAAAGCTTACATGTCTTAATGAGCTGATATTTGGTAGTATGTTGGATGTTTCCGAGAAGAAAGTGAAAAGGTGGTTGGATATAATGCTCAGAGTGAAAGGCGATAGTGTCAGACTTGGTATTGCGTGGAAAAGATTCCAAGTGAGCCGGACGCCCAGTGTTAAGCCATTTGGCAAAGTTGGTGTGAGCATAGTCACTCCATGTTAGAACGGATGAAGCTCGGATTCATAGCTATTATGTTCGGGCGATTGGTGGATGCAATGAGAAATTGAAGTTTGTGTTATTAAAATTCGGTCAGTTGGAATTGGTGGACTATGAAAGAAATGAAATGTGGAAGTTTCCTTTTACTATGTAAGTATTTGGGGTGATGACGTTTGGGGTGACGAATGTATAATACGTATGAGTGGTGCAGCGCTGATGAGTTGTGATCGATGGGGTTCAGGGAAGAGAGTGCTTTTTGCACTAGGCGTATGTAGTGTTGGGGGAATTTATAGGTGGAAACCTTAATGAGACGCGTACTAAAGCCAGGAGCCCGGGTGTGTGGTCAAAGCGGGCAATATCTGGTACGGTTTTTAGATGGTACGATTGGTATGTTTAGGTGGTACGACTTTGGTTTTGGTTAGAATGTTTCGGGCAACTGAGTGAAGTTAAGTTGATATGATTGAAAGAACGTGAGCCTTGTGAATCTCTAGATTAGAAGGAGAAGCTTGATGCGGAAGACGTTCCCAAAGAATGAAGTGGTGCGTTCGAGGGAAATTTAATGTTGGATTACTTTTTGGGGTCCGTCGAAGTTATGGAAGGAGCGGAGAGATAGTGTATGACCAGGAAGTGTTCGATGGGAATTTGGAAAATTCGTATCGTGTTTCACGCCTCTCTTTGAGAACACTTGTTGGAAGGGGAGCAACAATACCTTTTCAAAGTATGCGAGCAAAGAAGGGTTTGTTGTTATCATGAGTTCTAAGGAAGCCATTGACCATTAGGCTCAATAGTTAAAGATCAAGATAGATCCGTCTTGGGAAAGTGCAGTGGCAGAATTGCAGACGACAAGAGTCAACGTGGGAGGTGGAGGCGGACATGAGGTCCCAGTACCTCAGTTTGGTTTAGCGATGGAATTCCGGGGACGAAATTCTTTTAAGAGGGAGATATTGTAATAACCGCATTCAGTACAACAAATGAGAGTTTGGGTGAGCTTTTACTAAAAGTCAAAATGGAAGGACTAGTTGGTAAATTGCTAAAAAGGAATAAAAATCCTAAGGCATTACAAGAATCGTGCTAAAGAATAATAAATAGAAGTTGGTGGAAGTTTTCTCCAAGTATAGGTGTTGAAGGGCTTAAGTGAAAATAAGAGAAAGAGGGGTTTTACCCTAATTCTCCCTTTCTCCTTTCTTCTTAGGCTTGGCGGCTGAGAAGTTCTCAAGAGAGGGAGAGAGAGAGACCTTGGGCAATTTTGAAGAAAGAAAAGGAAGGAGCAAATCTTGTGATATTTAGAGTCTGTGCATTCATCACCCTCAAGGTAAGATCTCCAAGCTTGTAACTTCCATTATTTAGAGTTAATAGTCTGATTAAATCCTTCCTTGGAGAGTGAGATATGATGGATTGGTTTTAATGAGTTTTATGTGAGGAATGTTAGAGAACCTCTTTTTGTCCTTAAAATCATTCAAATGGGATGATTGGTTAATTGATAAGATTGAAGTTAGATTGTGAACTTAATCCTATAGTTTTGATGTTCAAAATGGTGGGATTAAAGAGTTTTGGGATTTGGTTCAAGAGTTGGGGTTCGTATAAAACCCTTCGTTCGACCTGCGTTGTGTAGCATAACCCGTCGCATGTTAGCACCGGGCGCGTCAAGTGAGTAACCCGGGCCGCAAGCACCGGGCGCGACATGTGAGTACCCCGGGGCCGCAAGGCACCGGGCGCATGGAGGACCCGGTCGGTAGGAGGGGTCGGGCGTGGGAGTACCGGGCGACGCTACGCTCCGGGCGCTGGGCTCTTGGGCCGCAACCCATGCCACAGTCCATATCCAAGCTATTTTTCTGTTGAGCCCGTTGGGCCGGTTGGTTTCTGCAGGTTAGGTAAGTGGACTAACCTTAGGAATGAATTCATTTGACCATTAAGAAATTTGATCTTTGTGTCGAAAGATTACCGTTTGGAGGAAAGTGAGTTGTTAATTATGGGCCTTTGTCATTTTATGCAATAGGTCATGAGACGAGTCCTAAAGGGGTGCGTGCGATCGTTAGCGAGGAACATCAGGTGAGTTTTCTAACTAAATGCTTTTGTAGTATTAAAGTGTTTAAATACTTATGGAAGTTATTTTAAAGCAACTTTTATTATGCGAGTCTTATACATGCGAGTTTTCTCATAAACGTGAATTATGCTTTTGTCGTTGGTTGAATGTAAGCATACATTGTTGTTAGTGAGATGGCCAGGTCGGGGGGGAAGGGGGGTGTCCCACTTGTGCTCATACCGGTGGGTGTGTCCCGCATATGCCAAAGGTTGGGGGTGTCCCGCCTGTTCTCACACCGGGTTGGTCGCCGCTCACCGCCTCTCGCGCTACCACATCTCTCTCCTCCGGTAAAACCACCATCGTTCCCCTTCCAAATGCACAAGGACCGGTCCCTGTTATCGCCGGCAAATACACCACCACCACCACCCTCTTCTCTGGCCTCCCCCTTCCCCCTGAAGAAAACGAGGAGAAACCCTAACCCTTTGCCCCGAGGAGAAACCCCTTCCACGCTACAAAAACCCTAACCCTTTTGCCTCGATTGCAGTGGTGGCTTCCTTGAAGAATACGAAAACCCTAACCCTAAAACCATGTTCAGACTTCGTTCTACATGGACGATCCAAATCTTTAAAAAGTTTGAATCTTTTTGGGTAATATGGTGTGGGTAATGTTGATCTGGTTAAGAACTAGAACAGATGCGAGTTTTTTGAGTTTTTAAAGTTGGTTTTGAAAATCTAGAACACATGGACGACTTACACAGGTTCTACACTTCGCCGTACACCATCCTACCGGTGAAGCTTCTACACTGGATTGTGTTCCTCTTTTCATTTTCTACTTCTTCCCTGACTCATGAGTTTACAATCGAGATCCAGATTCAGGGGTTTTTGATTTTGATTTTGATGAGATTGAATTAAATTTTTGGGTTTGTATTACATATGTTTTTACGAATTTATACAAAATCATTTGATTATGTTTAATGTTTGTTGTTGTATGTTGATGTTCAATTTTAGTTATCAGGGTTTGGATATGGGTCTTTGATTTTGATTTTCAGTTTTAGTTATTAGAGTTTGGATTTGAGTTGACTTGTTGTGGTCGGTTATGTTTGGGTGTTCTTCAACGATGGTTGTCGGAAAATGGAAGATGTCGATCGGAATAGTTACCGGAAAATGGAAGTTGCCGATCGGAATAGTTGCCGAAAAATGGAAGGGAGGAGGGAGAGGAAAGAGGGACACATGGCAATATCTTATTGGTGTTTGTTTTTTTAGTTTTTATTTTTTTAATGTAAAATGAAGAAAATGTGTTAAATGACCAAACTACCCATCATGTGCCTTGCACATGACCACTTTAACAAAGACATTTTTAACGGAGTTAGTTTTAGGGACCAAAGGCGTTACAAAATACAAACCACGAGTATGCAATCCATATATATTTCAAAGTAGGGATCAAAGTGTTAAAACCCCTAAACCACAGGGACCAAATATGTATTTAACCTTTTCTTTTTTTTATTTTCTCAAGAACACATCATAGGTGACGGTCTGTTTCCATTAGGGGTGTCAAAAATAACCGAAACCGAATAACCCCCACGAACCGAATGGCATTTGGGTTAAACGGTTTCGGGTTATTCGGTTTTCGGGTTAAACGGTTTAGTTAATCGAATAAGGATTCTTATTCGGTTCGATTTTCGATTATTTTTTTTCCTAATTCGGTTAAACCGAATAACACATTCTACTAATATATTATATATTTTAGGTTTATAAAAAGTAAACCAAATACACGTTATACTATTATTATTTTACTTATTTTATTACTATATAATGTTTTTTTATTGTATTACGTTTTTTGCTTGATTTACGTCACATGAATAAAAATAATATCATTTGATAGATATTGGTTTTTGATAGATGGTGATTTTTATTTAATATAAGTTAATTGTTGAGATGAATGTATGATACAAATTCTATATTAGAAAAACACTTAATTTGGGAAAATTATTTGAGCAAGTGTCCAACGGAAAAAATATAAATCTTTATTCGATTTAAATTGTTACCGAACCGAATAACCCGAAAACCGAATACCCAAAACCGATTACCTTATTTGGTTTGGTTATCGGTTACGTTTAAAAAATCTTGAAAACTGATTAACCCGAACCGAATAAACCGAAAACCGATTTAACCGACATAATGACTTTCCATGGGCTTTCGTTGATATCCTGTTTCAAATGAGATGGTTTACGGGATTTTCAGGTATATAACCTTAAATGAGATTTTAATTAAATCCATGACCTTCTCACGGGTATAAATCCATTTTTTCTTGAATAGGGAAGGAGTTCATGAATTTAATAAAAAAGGTTATTTACCTAAATGACTAATGATTTACTTGACGGTTGACTGAGAGGCGGCGCCGCTGGTTTTTCGCCAAATCAATTAACCAGATCCATTGTTTGATATATATATAAAGCCGCGAATCACAATCTCTTAAGTAGTGTTTCTGTGTAAGACGACAAAATGTGTATATCAGTGTTTCTATGGCAAGCTCATCCGCTCTACCCGTTTCTTCTATTGCTCAATCGAGATGAATATCATAACCGGTGAGCTCAACTTAATCCTTTTCATACCAAATCAGTCATTCAATTCTCAGGCTTACTTTCTTCCAATTAATGTTGTAATTCTAACTACTTGTTATATATGTAAGACCGACAAAGCCGTTAAGTTGGTGGGAAGGTGGAAAAATATTGGGTGGCAGAGATGTGACAGCCGGGGGAACGTGGTTGGCATCTGGCAGAGCAGGAAAGGTGGCTTTTGTCACCAATGTTCGCGAAGTTCAATCAATATCTGCTGCAAAGAGTAGGGGCCATCTCCCAGTTCGTTTTTTGCAGGTTAGTTTCAATTTCCCGTTGTATCAAATTATGCCCACCACCTGTTTGTTTTTATTCCCTATTATGTATCCAGTGTCACGTCCTATTTAGTTTAAGTGACTTTAAGTTCGATTACAATCAATGTTTCATAAACCACTGCATTTTGAAAATTTTACACAAGCAAAGTATGGGATCATGAGGAAACCTGGTTAATGATGTTATACATATGTTGAAAATTTCAATCATGAAAAGCATACTTTGATCAACACATAAACCATTATCAATGCTCATGCAATCACATTTTATTTAGTGATTGTGACCATAAGAAAAGGCAGAGGCGGATCCGGAACTGAAAAACTTTCAAGCGATAGCACCGGTTGTTAGACTAGAAGAAATAAATCTATAGAAACTTTTTGCAAAAACCTTATAGATTTGTTGGTCGATTGACTCGATTCCTTGCCTTTGCAAGGAGAGGTCTCATATTCGACCCTTCTCACCACGTCTACTTCCAATTTTTTTTTAATTTAAAAACTGAAAAATAATGAAATTTGTCAACTGCAAGATTTGAACCCACGTCCTTTCTTTCCTTAACATGGCAACAGACACGGATCCTGCCAACACTAACTTGTGTCTTTAGTTTAGTTTCAAAGAATATAAGGACACACAAGAAATAAAGCATATGCACCTTTCCATCCCCTAACTTTTTTTCCTATGCATCGGGACGATGGAGCGGGAGCACGTGCACCCCCTCCTCTCTATGTAGGTTAGCCCATATGATAATTCTAACATTCTTTGACCTGGACAATATAATTTAACCACCATCTGATAGTGATTACATAAAGGCGGTCAAATAATTCATGCATAACATGGTGACGACGGGATACATATATTACACATCATTTTGGCCTTGAAGACCTTCGAATACTTTAGCAAGCATTAAATAAACATGCATGTGGTACAACAATTGAGGCATGCGCAACTGCTCCCTTTTGTACCTGCAACTTCGCCAAACAACAATACATATATATGATAGCAATAATAAAAAATGACTAGAAATATCATTATGCATGTTTAAAGCCATTAGCTATAAGCAATCAGTACAAACTACTAGCTTGTTCAATACATAGAATAGCAAACTCCTACTGATTTTATCAAGCTAGGCTCCTAACAATCCCTGTGGGCACATGTTCTAAAAACAACATGCTAGCAGTATTGCGTGTACTTAATACTAACGAGGGATTCAACAACTTTCTCTTTAACAAAACAACACTTTATATCAATATGCTTAGAGCAAGTATTTCTCGTGTTCATAGAGAAAGCTACATCTGCGGAGTTGTCACCAGTGGCGGATCCAGGATTTTTGCCTAGTGGGGGCACCTTGAAGGTAGATTAAAGGCCCGCTAAATCGCCCGATGTGTTTATAGCCTAGTTCCACGGTTTCGAGGGATTTTTAAAGTTTCTTTTGGTTGATTTCGAGGGTTTTTAAAGTTTATTTTGTCTATTTCGAGGACTTTTTTGGTTTTTTTGGTTGATTTCGAGATACTTTTTTGTTTTTTTTGTTGATTTCAAGGTACTTTCTTTGGTTTTTTGGTTGGCAGGGGCACAAGCGGAAAATTAGTGAGGGGATCTATAATAGAAAGTTAAAAAAATAATTGTTTTTTTAATGCCCCCCCCCCCCCCCCCCACAACACCTTTTACATGCTACATTCACCCCTGTTTGTCACTTGTCACAATTCAATTTCAATTACCTCGAAATAGAGTCTACAACACCCAATGCTAAAATGAAATTTTACAACCATATTGCTTCACAAGTAGCCTTGTAACATGCCATATACTATGCTTCAACATCGTAGAGGATGTTGTGAGTATCTACTTAACAGTTTTTCCCAAAACTGCTCCTCCAACCATCATAAAGAATTGTGTAGCCTGATATGGACTTTTATCATCAATGCATCTTGCGTAACCGGCGTCGCTTAACCCAACTATGTCAAGAGTGTTAGTTTGCTCGTAAGTCAACATATGATCCTTGGTACCCTAAAGATACCTCATAACTTTCTTAACCTTCTAATGGTTTTATCTAGGATCACTCAAGTATCTACCAAACATGCCTATAACAAAACCTATATCAGGGTGTGAGCATATGTCAGGCTGCCTATAAGGGATACATAAGGAAAGACTTCCATGTCATCTCTCTTTCTTATTTTGTGGACATTGGTTTTTAGAAAAATTCACCTTTCACAGTCGGTGTCTTCTAGGGAGAACAAGCTGCTATATTGAACCTTTTCAAGATTTGATTAATGCAAGAGACAATAGAAGAATACCATTAGTCGGATCACAAAGGCTCTGTATCCCAAGTATGTATGAGTCCATTACCGAGATCCTTCATATCAAAGTGGTTGAACAACGGTTTTTATTTTTGTCTCCGACAGTAGTTCAAAATATTAGACGCAAGTAGACTATTACTAGAAAAAGGGAAAATGGCTCCCACTGACCATCATGTATATACATTGATCAACTACATTCTCCTTGAAGCCATTATCAGTGAAAACTATGTCAAACTTGAGATAGCACTACATTGATGCTTGTTTAAGCCCATGTATAAACTAGTTGAGATTGCAAACGATATGTTCTCTACCAGTCATCTCAAAACCAACTAGTTCAGTCATGTAAACATCCTCAAACAATTTCCATAAAAAAAACGGTCCTCACATCCATTTGATTGAGTTGTAAATCAAATGAGCCACTATAGCCATGATGATTTGCAACGAATCTTTAGTAAAAACTGGCACGAAGGTCTCTTTGAAATCAGTACATTTTTTTTATATCCCTTTTAGCCACAAGTCTAGCCTTATACCTATCTACTTCCCCATTTAATCTTAACCCATTCGAATCCAATGGGCTTTCAACCTTTGGGTAGTTCAACCAACTCCCAAGCTTCATTTTGTGACAAAGAATCAATTCATCTTTCATTGCATTCATCGATTGAGGATTATCTATAGCTTGCTGATAAGTGACTAGTTCGGTGGTATCTCACATCAAACTCATGTTCCAGCATATAAACGATGTAGGCATCATAAATAGAAGGTATGCGGGCCCTCTGTGATCTTCTCATCATTACTTCCATCTTGAGTTCCAAGATTGTCATCTTGTACTTGACTTTGTGGCTCCTTAGGAGCTTCTAATAGAATCTGTTCAATTATAGAGTCATTAGCAGGAACAGAAGCAACATATAAGGATCAGAATACGTTCTTCAATTAATACAATTTCTCTTGACTCTTGACTTGAACCAAATTCATCTTCAAAGTACACAAGTCAACTCTAATAAAATTTTATAGCTTTGGTGGTGTGAGTGGGGCAATAAAAATCTAGAACCCCTTGATCCAGTGGTTTAACCTGCAAAGTAGCCACAAATTGTTTTTAGATCTAGCTTCTTAGACTGTGGATTATAAACATCAGTTCGCTTTGCATCCCTGAACATGAAAATGATGCAAACTCGGTTTCTTACATGAGCACAACTTAAATGGTGCCTCAAGGACAAACTTACGACTCACTTGATTCAAGATATAAGCTGCAATTGGCAAGCTAGATGGAATCAACATACATCAAACCATGTCAAGAAGCGTACAGTTTCTCCTTTCAGTGATTCCCTTCTGTACATGCCATTGTATATCTTGCATCGATGCCAGCAAAATATCTTGCAAAAGGTGCCCATAATATTGTCCACCCATGTCAGAGTTGGCAACTTTGATTTTCTTTCCCTTCTAAAGCAGAACATTCGTTTTGAAAATCTTAAAAACAAATATAATTATTCAGATTTTTGATGAATGAGCACAACACCACCATGTTAGCCTAAGTCATTGATAAAGGTGATATAGTACTTGTAAACCACCCATAATAGGTGAAACAATGGCCTACATATATATTAGTGTGAATCTAGCCCAATACCTATGTGCACCTGTCTTTTACTTTTTCTAACCTTGCAGTTAGTCCATTTGACACAATCAACACAGACATAGAATTATGATTAATCAAGATCCTAAAGTACACCATCCTTCACTAATCTTTCCATTTTGTCTCTAGAAATATCAAATATGTCATAAACATTGTGCCACAACATAGAGGATCTCACACGTTTAGAACCAATAGTAGTATTAAGCGAAAAAGGAGAAGCAACAATGACAACGGTCATTCAAATCAAGTTTATTTAAATTTCCACACAAAAGGTCCATTTCCCGAGAATAGAGTCACTATACATATTCAATCTTTCGGTTCCAAAAATAAGACTACAACCCAGTTTATCCAAAATAGATACATATATCAAATTCCTTCTAATCGAGAGTATGTACGTAACATCATATAACTCCAAAAATATATCATGTAGTCAATTGTACTCTAAGGGTCCCCAAAGCCAACTTGGACTCTAGTAACATCTCCCATGTACACATGCTGCTCCAAATTACCCGGTCTTATTCAACTATTCACTGCCTGCAAGAAATTTGTAACATGAATTGTTGCTCGAGTATCTAAACCAAGTACTCGAGGGCACAAACATAATATTGAACTCTAAACAAACCATCAGCTTTCTTGTGTCTAAAGTTCTAATAGAAGTTGCACTTCCCTTTATAAAACTCATTCTTATGATCACTAGAAGATGAGCACAAATGTTCGTTTCCCTTAGGATCCTACGCGCTGGTGAAAACCACCTCGACCGGATCAGAGTAAACAACAATGTCGAATCAGGCCGCCCCTTGCCTCCTTAGACCTACGCAGAGGGAACGAAATGGAGCACCTACTCTAATGGTCGTCTGCTCTCTCGAGGGTCATTGGAATTAATATGAGTGAACGTTTCCTCTTGTGAGGACTGATTGGGTTAGCTACCATGGAGATACTTCTTGACTTCCCCTTTTTGATGACGTCCTCTTTCTTGGCAACAATAGCAATCATAACCTTGAGGGCCGACTCAACTAGCAAATAAAGGCTAGGACTTGGGCTACTTCCTGTTGGTTGTTAGTTCGATTCTCATTAGGGCATTGGGGATTGTCGTGGTTGTTATCTTCAGGCCCCAAGGGATTAGTTGAGGTGCACGCTAGCTAGCCAAGACACCCATGGTTACCGGGAAAAAAAGATTAGCAGTCATCTCCTCAACAGTCCATTTGTTCTTTCGGAGCATGGTAGTTTGATTTGATCAAATCAAACTTGGGTGGAATAGTCTCCATCAGAAACCATACCATCTAATCTTCACCAAGGTCGATACCCATGCCCTTCAGTTTGTGGTAACAAAATATGAGATTGTCAATGTGAGTCATGTTACTTGCACCATCATAAGTTGTATGGTGAAGCATGTTCAAGTACTCATTTTTTCATTCTTTGAGAACTCCTTGTACTTCTCCTTAATGGCATCAAGAAAATCGTTTGCATTTTTAGCTTTAGGAATACTATATGAAGGAATTCCTCCTTGTCATACCACATGATCATCAAGTAACAAGGATTCGAGTATTCCCACTCCTCATAGGATTTCTTATCTTTTTGAGTAGCATCAATAGTCAAATTCTTCATGAACCACTGCTTGTGGTTCGTTCCATTAATCATCAAGATGGTAGAGACTCTAGGATTTGCCTAAAGCTGAATGAGAAACAAGAGCAAGAACCAATACATGCATGTTATAACAAAATCGTGCCATTTGTGGCTTTGGGCTCTTTTCTCATTAGTTAATGTTGGCAAAAACAACAAATGATGATCATATTTGCTAGAGTTCTCAAACAAAACAAAAGAGAGTACTCATCCACATGTAAGAACAATCTATTACACATTATAAGCAAAAACATTAATTTACTATCGAGAGGATAGATAAATTGCGATTCATAGCCTTTAATAGATTTTCTTCACCATATTAAGCATCCTTATCAAGTAATTATTATGGATAGGTTTAATTGCGTATATAGTTATATGGATCTTAACGTACTCGTGGAGGAAGATACATAATTTAAAAATATAGATATTCAAATGTTCCTCATCGGCAAACAATATTAATATGCTCAATCATACGACATGTAATGATTTAAGCATTCACAATTGTTGACCAATTAGCATATCAATTCCACAACATGATTAAAGCTAAGTTGAACTAAAAAAATTAATTTCATGCAAGTGCATTAGTATATGTAATAAATGGATTATTACAATGTGAAAAGGTAAAAAAATTGCAAAGCACAATCATTTATGCATCTTTTTACCTGCTGTTGTTTGCTATCAGTTCATCCTTGACCCCCAAAAAACCGGGCATGTGGGTTGCTTGCCGGACCTTGTTTCAGACCCGGCGCTAACAGCATGGTACCGATTGTTAAATTTTGAATCATAATAAGTATACTTTGATCAACACATAAACCATTATCAATGCTAATTCAATCACATTTTATTTAGTGGTTGTGACAATGGGATTATGTTTGTGATTATATTAGTCCATATGATTATTCTAACAGCATCACCCATATTTCTTGATGTGCTTCAATCCTAGTACAAGGAAGCTAGGATTTACTCTCCTTCATAATTGTGAACATCGAGTTATAGGATTGTTCAGGAAAAACCCCATATGTGAATCGTGTTAGCTCTGTGTGTTCTCCATGAATATCAGGAAAAAATAGATAAAAAAAACACAGTTAACGTTTTGAGATGGATATTTGATATGAATGTATTGACATCAAAACCACAAACCTTGTCATCAGCTGTACTTCATATATTATACTTCAACAGAATTTTTTTTATTTGCTCTTAGATAAATGTCTTCCTTATCAATTATGAATTGAAAAGTTTTCAGCTTGACTAGTTAAAATGTTTGATTTCTTTCAGGTTTAATAGTATTTCTATCTTACCACTTCAAATTATATTTAGCTTTAGCCTTTTGTTTTGAATTTTGTTAAACGTATCGCATCCACTTATCAGAAGTTAAATGAGCACTTTGCTCTTGTTAGGGACAGAGGTTGTGTCAAAGGCAGAGATGTCTTTTGATTTTGATCAACTACTTCTATGATTTGCTAGCAAGTATTTACAGTTTCTTACGGCCACATTGGTATGAATTTGGTAATTTTGATGATTCTAGAGCAACAAAAACCCCATGGCGTTCGCAGAAGAAATTGCGAAGGAAGCAGATCAATATAATGGATTTAATTTATTAGTTGCTGATCTTTTCTCCATGGATATGGTTTATGTAACCAATAGACTGAAAGGAGAGAACTGCTACGCGACTTCAGTATCACCTGGGGTCCACGTGCTATCAAATGCAAGTCTGGACACTCCCTGGCCTAAGGTGAGCAAGTACTGGTTGCCTACTTGATTACAGTACTGGATAGTACTAGTTGTTTTCCACCTAATAAAAGTAGGGATTTTCACAAGGGATATTTAGGTATATAACCTTAAATGAGATTTCAATTAAATCCATGACCTTCTCATGAGTATAAAGCCATTTTTTTCTTGAATAGGTCATGAGATCATGAATTTAATTTAAAACTCATTTAAGGTCATATACCTAAATAACCCATTTTCACAAATCACAAATAACTAAGAATGATTTAACATAGCAAAATAAGCTGAGCATGTACCCTATTGATAAGGGTCCATGAGGCCTATTTTGGAAGAGCCTGGGAAGCTAAACTAAGGGGCAGTTTGGTTCAGGCAGGGGAATGAAAATGAAATTTACGGGGAATGAATTTTCATTCCCTCCTAGTTTAACCTGGAATGAAAATTTGGGCTTCTAGGGGAATGGGCCCGGTATATTATATAAAACCAAACAATTTCTCTTATTTTCAATCCCATTAATTACTGCTTAATATCTCTAACTAAACACCTCCTAAGACACTTTAGTTTAGCTGCTCTTTGTAACCAAAAAAATAAAAAGAACTACCTTCTAGTGTTTTCTGTAGTAACCTCTTCTAATATCTGCGATTCTCTGCCCAGGCTCAAAGATTGGAGCATGGTTTTAGAGATCTTTTGGATCAATATCGTGAAAGTGAAATTCCCATTAATGAGATGGTTGATAAGCTGATGGGAAACACTGTTAAAGATGAAATTAGCATGCTTCCTCAGGTCTATGATCCAGAGTTTGAGTACCAGTTGAGTTCTGTATTTGTTGACACAGTAACTCTGAAGGTAAAAAAAAGTGTTCAGATTCCTTCAGTTCATTCATGATCTCATGATATTTGATCCTGAACAATGCTGATATTCAGGGACGTTGTGGTACACGAAGCACCTCTGCCTTGGCTGTGAAAGCAAGTGGTGAAGTATTCTTCTATGAAAAGCATCTGGAAAATGACTCGTGGAAAGAGCAGACAGCAACATACATGATCCAGAAAAATGAACAGTGATCTCATGAATTCTGACCATGAATGCAAAGTTAGCTACATTTACATTTTTCTGTGAGTTGCTTCCCTTGTAGATAGTTCTTGTCAATTTTACGTCTATGCTTCCCTTATAGTTACTTCCCATGGAATTTAATGTATAGCTGCCATGAATAATCTCTGTGACCGACACAGAATATATACTTGATACATGTAACAAATGCTAGTTAACGCTATCCGATATTTGCACGACCTTGAAATGATACACTTCTGATTGAAATATCACATTTCCCTCATCCCATATTTATTATCTCATTTGGTATGGGAGTTTAAGTGTGTGTTCTGGGTAAAAAAGAATAATAATAATCAACTTTGGGAATATAACTTCTTGTACTTTGGATGGTATTTGGTTATTTATATGAAAAAGATAGATAAAAAAAAGCAACAGTAACAATTAGTGAAGCAATCAGGTTTGTAATTTTTTATCCATCTCTTCTTAGTGCTCAATATAAGTAATAAAAGGGATTTTTCAATAATTACAAGTTACATTACATGTCAAAAAATCAATCATTAAACTTGGATACAAAAACCTAGACGAAGTTCACTTTCCAGGTACAAAGTTAGTAGCGTAGGCCCAAGCATTGTTGCTCACCGGGTCTGCAAGGTGGTCAACAAGGTTTTCCAATGGACCGTTTCCGGTCACAATGGCTTGTAGAAAGAACCCAAACATTGAAAACATAGCAAGTCTACCATTCTTGATCTCTTTGACCTTCAACTCAGCAAAAGCTTCAGGATCATCAGCAAGTCCCAATGGGTCAAAGTTCCCACCAGGGTAAAGAGGGTCGTTCACCTCACCCAGTGGTCCACCGGCAACCCGGTAACCCTCAATTGCACCCATTAGGATTACTTGGGTGGCCCAAATGGCCAAGATGCTTTGTGCATGGACCAAGCTTGGGTTACCCAAGTAGTCAAGCCCACCTTCACTAAATATTTGTGCTCCAGCTTTGAACCAGACTGCTTCCCCAAACTTGACACCGTTGCGAGCTAAGAGCTCGGGAAATACACACCCTAGAGCTCCAAGCATAGCCCATCTGCAGTGGATGACCTCGACCTCACGGTTCTTAGCAAAGGTTTTCGGGTCAGCAGATAGGCCAGCAGTGTCCCAGCCATAGTCACCAGGGAAGTCACCTGTGAGGTATGAAGGAGCCTCACCGGAGAATGGACCCAAGTACTTAACTCTGTCTGGGCTGCTTGATGGCACAACTTTTGTGGTGTTTTTTCTCATGGAGACCGTTCCATTACCAACAATTCCCGACGCTGGGAGGATGGATTTCACCACCCTCCCAAAGAAAGGAGTGGAAGAGGGAGCGATTGTTGAAGCATCCATAGAAGTCGAAGCTAAGATCACACTAGATGGAAGAAACAAGTGTGGAATCAAAGACTTATTGTGTTGGTTGGTTGAGTTTCATAGGTTGCCTTAAAAGTATATATATACATGTAAGGCACTGGAGAGCCTGATCTATGGAGATATTTATCTCTAATACCATTGGTTGATGGTATTTGATTTGATATCCAGTTGGAATAATAGATGGATATGTATAAGAAATCTAACAAAAAATATATATGTCAACTGATAAGTTATTTTATATTGAGGACAAAAACTAATGAGCTAATAAGCCATTTGGTTGAGTTGGGCAAAGACTAGTGGCTAGAAAGGGATGGTCTATAGGTGAGAGTTGTTGTTGATTCATGAACATGAGCTATATTCAATATCAAGTGGATGTAATTCATGGTAGCTTGGGTGGATTGTAGGTATATTGGGTAGGGACCCTTGTTGATTTCTCACCATGAGATAACTTCAGAATTATTAAATGGAATTTGAGGAGCATAAACAAACCAAACCAAACAAACCCAGTATATCTCACCAAGAGGTAGGGTCCGGAGGTTAAGACGTACACATACCTTACCTCTGTCTCAAGAGATAGAAAGGTTGTTTTGGAGAAGGTCCCTGGCTTGTGATAAGGGTTAAGTAACATATTTAGAAAGAACAACTACAAGCGAATTTGAGTTGCATGAAAACAATAAATAGGAAAAATCAACTTGAAAAACTCCGTAATATGGAAGTTATGTTAGAGCTGCAGGTGATTGTTTTAAAATACATCCAAATTATTATTTTACTGTTATTGAACGACTAAGCATCTGTTTACCCAATTGGCATTACACACATTTGTAGTGTTCTATTCTACAATCTGTTCACTACATATGTTAGAGTATAAATCTGTTGGATACAAGATCAAGAATACTGAAGGTCAAAGTTGAGAAAGTCAAAGCTGAAGAAAGTCAAATCTTATTAAAAGTCAAAGTCTTTTGTAATAAAAGTCAATGTATTAGATTAGTTGTTTTTTGTTGTTTCCTTGTATTAGATGGTAGTATAAAATAGTTTTTCTATTTTGTATTTTAGTTAGAAGTTGGAAGTTGGAATACATAGAAAGAGAGAGAAAGAGTTCTAGAGAGAGATCTTTGTAATTTGAGAAATCAAGTAATCAAAACAGGTAATTCGTTTGTTAAACCTTGTTTATTTTGATTGTTATCGAATAGGAACTAGAATCTGGAACACACAATTGGTATCAGAGCAGATCCAAAGTGAAATTGAATCAAGAAAATCAAAGTTTTTGGTTTTTCGTCACTGTTCATGGAAGAAATTTCGAAGTTTGGATTTTTGAGTGTTTTTGAAGCAGATTTGTGTCAGGATTTGGTCGAAATGTGTAATAGATTGAGTCTTTGTAATCAATTGCAAGTTTTAACACTATAATTCATTCGATTTTGTTGATTTTGTTAAGTTTTTCTTCGAAGTTGTAAACGTACTGTTTCATCGAATTATTGAGTTGTAATTGTTTGTTTGTAAGTTTCTTTGATTGTAATTCGTTCTAGAGTTGTAATCGAGCATCAATCTAGAGTTTCAAAACTATTGGATCAAGAAAAGATCGATTGCAGGTGAAAAAGATGGTTTTTGGGTCGAAAAACGATAGAACGCGCTAGATCGCTAGAACGCGCAAGTTCTTCGTGGAACGCGCAAGTTCATCAGTGTAAAACGCGCAAGTCGAAAGAAGGTTTTTGGTCTCAAACGCGCAAGGCTACTTGCGAGTTTCAAGAAACGCGCTAGTAGTGGCCAGCGAGTTCTTCAAACTCGCTAATCAAAGCTAGCGAGTTTCAGAAGGAATAGTGATTAGCGAGTTCATCGGCCTGCGAGTTTGAAGATTCAAGAAATTATTCTAAGTGTTGAAACGCGCAAGAGTGGCTAGCGAGTTTAGTTCAAATGCGCAAGCTTCGATCTGCGAGTTTGGGAAACGCGCACATCACAGTTAGCGAGTTCTAGTATGAACAGTGGTTAGCGAGTTCAGGCGCTTGCGAGTTTCGTCGATCTGCGTGTTTCATCTGCGAGTTTGATCTGCGTATTTGCTTGCGAGTTTCTCAAAACGCGCAAATATCTGCGAGTTTTCTTGCGAGTTTACTTGCGAGTTTGTCTGCGCGTTTGGTTGAGAATCTATAGAACGCGCAAGTCTTAGTCTGCGAGTTCTTCAGTCTGCGAGTTCTGGCACTTAGTCAAGGGGGACCCCCGTGCTAAGTCTGCCTAGGGGGACATAGTTCGTTTTGTGATTAAAATTTCTGATTTTATATTTCAAGTTTTCTGTATTTTCTTGATTGTTTCACATTTTGGACTAACGATCAGTTCTAGTTTCTTATTTGTTATATTTTTTAAAACAGGTTTAAACGAGATGACTTCCAAAGATGCACTCTCAATCGGAACAGATGTCAAGCCTCCAGTATTGTTCAAAGGCGAATATGAGCAATGGAAAGACAGATTCTTGGATTTCGTGGATCGACATTCAAATGGAGAGAATATTTTACTGTCTATCACTGAAGGTCCAATGGCTCCAATTACAGTTCAGATACCTGATGTTGACTCTTCTGATAGTGAAGATGGAACTGAAGAAAGAGAGCAAAAGATGAAAACAGTGACAGTAGATATTTCTCAATATTCTGAAGAGCAGAAAAGCCGATACAAAGCAGATAAACAAGCGAGATCTTTACTTCTTCAAAGCATCCCAAACGAGATCTACATCAAGATTGACAGTTATAAAGCAAATGCAAAGAAGATGTGGGATCAATTACAAAAGATGATGATGGGATCAAAGGTCGGAAATCAGATGAAAGTGGCAAACTGCATAAATAGCTATGAGGAGTTTAAAGCCAAGGAGAATGAGAGTCTGGAAGATACTTATGAGAGGTTTGTGTTGCTTCTGAACGAGTTAACAAAGAACAAAGTTAAGAAGAAGTAACTGGAAAACAATGTCAAATTCTTGAGTATCTTACGTCCAGAGTGGAAGAAGCATACAAGAAGGATGAAGCAAATGAAAGACTTGAATGAAATCCCTCTTCATGAAGTTTATGAGACCCTGAAACAAAATGAAGAAGAGGTTGAAGAGAAAAGAGCTGAGAAGAAGAAGGCAGTACAAGTTCCTGATCCGATTGCTTTGGTTGGAGAAACAAAGAAAGAAAAGAAAGAAAAGATTGAGAAGAAGAAGAAAAAGAAAGTGAGCTCAACTTCAGAATCTGGTTCTATGTCTGATAGTGATGATGGCGAAAGTCTGAAACAAGCCATGATATTGCTGACCCGTGCATTTCAGAAGAAATTTTATAAGAAGCCGGGATCTAATTCTCAACGCTATTCGTCATCAAGTTCAAAGAACCACGAGCATCGGGAAAGAGTGGAAGGAAAGAGATTTGACGAGAATAGGTATGGTGAGAAGAAACCGGATGAGAAGAAGAAATTTGTGAATGATTACACAGCTGTTGAAAAGCCTTCAACTGATTCAATTAAATGCTATAATTGTGGCAAGTTGGGTCATTATGCCAAAGATTGTCGGAAGCCAAAAGTACGCAACTCTCAGTACTATCAGAACAAGTTGCTTCTGGCAAGACAACAAGAAGCTGGTGTTGCTTTAATGGCAGAGGATGAGTTTTGGTTGGATCATTTTGAGGATGAAGGTGAAGAGAAAGAAGAAAATGCTCATATCTGTCTCATGGGCAAAGAGGACAAGAATGACGAGTCAGATGATGAAGAAGTGAATGAGGTATTAAACTTAACTCCAAAAGATTTCATTACCAAGTTGGAAACCATGGTGATTGAGCTTCAAAATTTACAAAATAATCTGAAAAATGAAAAGGAAAAGGTTGCTAAAAAGAACAAGAAGATCTTTGAACTTAATACTTATGTTATTTCAAACAAAGATCTGATTGATTCTTTACGCAAATCTGATTCTGATTCTAAATCTAAAGTAGATGATTTTGAAAAGAAGATTTCTGAGTTTGAAGGTAAAGTAAATAAATATGAGTTTGAAAAGAATGAATCTGCACTAACTGTTTATAAATTGCAGGTTGAAAACAAGAATTTGAACAAGAAGGTAAATGATCTGGAAGTTAAACTTTATAAAATAGGTCAAACAGATCAAACCATCTTTCTTAATGCTCCTAATGAAGAGGTAGATGTTAAGCAAAGATGGGGACTTGGTTTTAACAACCCCCATTATCTTAAGAAAGCTATCAGAAAACAGCCGGCACTTTATAACTATGATTTTCTTGCCTGTGCTGTTAAACATATTCATTTGAAACCCAAATTTGTTACCAAATTGTCAGATGAAGACGAGGCCAAAGAAACTGAAAACAGAAAGAATAAAAAGAAAATGCAACTATCATTTAACTATGTCAAGTTAAATGATAGTTATCTTTCAGAAACACCGAAAGTTCTTTCAAAAGACTATTTTGTTAGTTATTCCGCATCTGAGATGAAGGCAAAACCTGCGATTGCAAAGGTTTATGTTCCTACATCTATTCTTGAAAGCAAAATAGTCAAGCTTGAAAATGTTTTATCTGATGAAAAACTTTTGGTGGATATTCAACAAAATGTATTTTCTACCGTTTTAAAGAACACTGTTTTTCAAGTTAAATCAACAAAGTGTTCTACAGTTTCAAAGGCACCTCAAACTTTCTCTGATAATTCTGATGATTTATTTGAGTTTGCAAATGATTCTTTTAATTCTGATGATGGGAGCATGGAAGAATCTGATATGTTTGACATTCATTCTAAACTTCCTGATCATTCTACTTGTCTTGAAAATGAAAAAGTGTTACCAAGTGGTGTTAGTAATGACAAAGTTTCTGTAACTGCTGATTACTATGATAATGCTAAGAAACATAAGAAGCAGCGATTACAGAAACAGAAATACACTGGTACACAAAAGAAATCTCAGTCACAGAAATCTATTTTTCCTAATAAATCTACATCTTATGTTTCAGATTTAAGGAAGAAAAAGCAGAAAGCTCAATCCAAATGGAGACCAAAACAGAAGGATGCTGAGATAGCTGAATCAGTTACTGATAATTCTTGTACTAAATCTGTTAGTAGTGATTCTGATGTAGTTGATCAATGTGCTTCTTATAAACAAAACCTTGTAACTTCTTACAAGTGTTATTCAATAAAGCAGTTGATTCAATTATCTCCTATTACTACTAAATTTCATCATAATTATCGGAAAACTGACTTTGCTTATTCTCATGATTCTTCTGATTGGTATGGATCTTATCATGTATATTCTTCTAGATCAAATGATTTTAAAGGTTTTCAAATGAACAAAGGGTCCATTTTTAAGTGGATGCCAAAATCTTGTACTAATCTGTTAGGGTCCGTTTTTAAATGGGTACCTAAATCTATTATTGCCTGATTTCTCTTGCAGACCCGACATATGTGGTACTTGGACAATGGATGTTCCAAGCATATGACTGGGCAAAAAGCTTTATTGTCTAACTATACAGAGAAATTCAGTGGAAATGTCAGATTTGGAAACGATCAGCTTTCACCTATTCTAGGATATGGTGACATCATTCAAGACAACATAACGATAAGTAAAGTGAGTTATGTCGAAGGCTTGGGGCACAATTTATTCAGCATAGGTCAATTCTGCGATAAAGGGTTAGAGGTTAACTTCAAGTCTAAGAGTTGCTCAGTTCGTACTGAAGACGGAACAGAACTCTTGGGTGGACATAGAAAGACAAACCTCTACACCATCAACTTGTCCAAAGTTCAGATTGACAATCAGGTATGCTTGATGACAAAAGCTACACAGCAACAAAATTGGCTCTGGCACAGACGTTTATCTCACTTGAACTTTCGTTACATCAACAAGCTGGTTCGTGGGAAATTAGTAAAGGGACTTCCTGAACTGAAATACGAGAAAGAACACTTATGCGCAGCATGTGAGAAGGGTAAGATGAAGAGAGCCGCACACAAACCGAAGCCGGAACCAAGCACTAGTTCTCCGTTAGAATTGCTACACATGGATTTATGTGGACCAATGAGAACTCAGAGTTTGGGTGGTAAGAAATATGTGTTGTTAATTGTGGACGATTACTCCAGATACACGTGGGTCAAATTTCTTCGTTCAAAAGATGAGACACCGGAAGTTCTCATTTCATTCTTAAAGACGACCCAGGTGAAATTGCAGCGACAAGTCAAGTTCTTTCGAACTGACAATGGCACAGAATTCAAGAACAAGATTGTTGATGATTATCTCGATTCAGTTGGGATTTCACATCAGTATTCTGCTGCTAGAACCCCTCAACAAAATGGAGTAGTAGAAAGACGTAATAGGACGCTAGTCGAGGCCGCTCGGACTATGCTTAGTCAATCGGATCTACCTCTATTCTTGTGGGCGGAAGCTGTGTCGACTGCATGCCATACGCAAAATCGTTCCATGATACACCGCCGGTTTCAGAAGACTCCATATGAGTTGATCAACAACAGAACACCGATTATCAAATATTTTCACGTATTTGGGTGTAAATGTTTTGTGCTTAACGACAGAGAGAGTTTGAATAAATTCAGTGCTAAGGCGGACGAAGGCATCTTTATCGGTTATTCTTCAACATCTGCTGCATATCGAGTTTATCTAAAGAAGTCAAAGACAGTTGTGGAGAGCGTCAATGTCACATTTGATGAAGAGATGGCTTCTGAACAAATCAATTCAGAACCCGTTATCATTGGTGTATTAGCTTCTGGGCAGATCAGTCCAGAACCTGTGTCTACAGCGACAAATTCGGATAACGGTTCTACATCTACTTCACATTTAACTGATTTAGATTTGTTATTTGAATTCTTTTATGATGAGTTTCTAGGATCTAATATACCTAAATCTGTTGTGGCTGACAGGTCTGAAGATACAAGTTGTCATCATCCAGTCACTTCAGAAGTTATTACTGAACAAGCATCCCCAGTTCAGACAGAAATTCATATTCCTGTTGTAACTCCTACAGTTGAAGATGTTCAAACAAATGCTGAGTCAGAAGTAACTGTTTCAGTTGGGTGTAATACTTTGTCTACTCAACAGCCTGAATCTGCTGTCCCAACTGATACTTCTTCAACTGATATTTCAACTGAAAGCCCCCCTCCTATAATTCAAACTGAAGATTTTGAAAGTGGATTTCAAGATGATGATAATGTTCAGAATTCATCTATTCCACTCCCACATGAGCATCGCTGGACCAAGGACCATCCATTACATCAAGTAATTGGAGATTTTGACAAGCGTGTTCAGACAAGGTCAGCGACTCTTAATCAGTGTATGCATGACTCATTCCTCAACAAGATTGAGCCAACACGAGTATCTGAGGCTCTTGCTGATTCAGACTGGGTATCTGCAATGCAAGAAGAGCTAAATCAGTTTGAAGCCCTAAAGGTCTGGAGATTAGTTCCTAAGCTTGAAGGAAAGACCGTGATAGGAACTAAGTGGGTATTCAAGAACAAAAAGGATGAAGATGGTGTCGTCATCAGAAACAAAGCTAGACTTGTTGCCAAAGGCTATCGGCAAGAGGAAGGCATTGATTATGACGATACATATGCTCCAGTAGCGCGCATAGAGGCAATCATAATGTTTCTCGCTTACGCCGCTCATAAGAACTTCACAGTCTTTCAGATGGATGTGAAAACAACCTTTCTGAACGACATTCTTAAAGAAGAAGTGTATGTGTCTCAACCAGAAGGGTTCGTTAATCCAGATAAGCCAGATCATGTCTATATCTTGGACAAAGCCCTTTATGGATTAAAGCAAGCCCCTCGAGCCTGGTATGATGTATTATCAAAATTCTTGGTCAAGTCTGGTTTCTCAAAAGGTAAGATCGACACTACTTTATTCATCAAGAAAGAAAAAGCTGATATTATTCTTATTCAAATATATGTTGATGATATAATATTTGGTTCTACTAATCCAAAATATTGTAAAAACTTTTCTAACCTCATGGTGTCACGTTTTCAAATGAGTATGATGGGAGAGATGAATTTCTTTCTCGGATTACAAGTTAAACAACTTTCTACGGGGATTTTTATCAATCAGTCTAAGTACATTTTGGACATTCTTCGGAAGTACAAAATGGAAGATTGCAAATCTATTGGCACCCCGATGGCACCAGGAACTAAGATCCACGCTGATCCTTCGGGTACAAGTGTTGATCTTAGAACTTATAGAGGAATGATTGGTTCTTTGATGTATCTTACATCGAGTAGACCAGATATTATGTTTTCAACATGTCTATGTTCTAGATATCAAGCTGCTCCCAAAGAATCTCATTTGGCCGCTGTCAAACGGATCTTTAGATATCTGAAGGGGACTGCAGACCTTGGTTTGTGGTATCCTAAAGATACTGGGTTTCAACTGACTGCATATTCAGATGCAGATCATGCAGGTTGTATGTTGGATAGAAAGAGTACTTATGGTCACGTTCAATTTCTTGGAGACAAGCTAGTTAGCTGGGCTTCAAAGAAACAGTTATGCGTTTCCACATCGACTGCTGAAGCAGAGTATGTAGCTGCTGCTAGTTGCTGCTCTCAAGTCTTGTGGATGCGAACACAGCTACGTGACTATGGTTTTAAGTTTGACAAAATTCCGATATACTGTGACTCGAAGAGCGCGATTGCCATATCTGCTAATCCTGTCCAACACACCAAAACCAAACACATTGATGTAAGGTATCACTTTATCAAAGATAATGTAGAAAAAGGAACAATTGAACTTTATTTTGTAAAAACAGATTATCAACTTGCAGATTTATTTACCAAACCCTTAGATGAAAAGAGATTTAATTTTCTTATCTCTAAGCTTGGTATGTTAAATCTTAAGACGTAATCGGTTATTACCTACTAAAGTTATAAATTGTTATTTTTCATCCTTTTCTTTATTTTAATGTCTGAAAGATACCTGCACTTTAATGGTTTGCTCATGATCTCAGGGGGAGTAAGAGAAGATTGTTAGATGATTTATATTCATTTGAGGGGGAGCAAAACTAATTTCTGCATTATACTTAACTGACAAAATTTTTGTGATGCATGATTTTAGGGGGAGCTTATAAGTAACATGGAGTAAGACTATGATTTCTGATTATTTCAGATCAGAACTCGTACTTTAATCGTTTTACTGCTTTATGTCTTTTAATTTTTTTTTTTTGTGAATAAATTTGATTTTGACTAGACTTTGAGACTTATACAGGATGAGAGAAGCTGACACGATCATATCTACATGACTACAGCTGACTTTCTGAGATTTAAGATTGAGCGACAAGGTAAATTTCTTATCTTAATCTCACATATATCTGAAAGAAGGACAACTTTCAGATATAGAAAACATATTTTTTTTTAAATGTTCAAACCACTTCCCAATTCTTAAACAGATTTTATAATTTGGAAGTGTGATTTTAAATGTTTTTTATTCTATTTTTGTGCTTCATTGATAAACAAATCGTGTGTTTCCAAAGATAAATACTTGCGTATTGTCTTTTCTATATACTTTCAAGTATTCACATACACTGGTTTGAATTTTTGTTCAACATGTTCTTACCATGTCTCTAAATTGAAACAATTTTTCTTCGATGGTAAGACCCTCCGCTTGTACTTCATTGAATTATTTGAGCGATATTTCATTTCGAAACGGTCATTTCAAGAATGTCTATATTTTGTTTCGTATAGACAAATATCAATTATTATTAACCTTAAGCTTTAATTGATATATCATTCATTTCTGATCATTTTATACAATGTCAGATTTTCAAACAAGTTTCTTGCATTCATGTTCATTCATTCAATTTCCTTGTTTGAAAATACTTCAATGGTTTAAAATGCTCATATCTTCATGATTATATCACTGAGCATACTTATATCTGACATTTGTATATGAGCTTTAACTGATATAGTTAAACCATTTGAGCAACTCATGCTTTTTAGGATTATGGGTTCTTTGTGCTAGGACTTATCTGAAACTTCTATGGATTCACGTTAACCAGTGTTTCCTACCCATGAAGTTAATCCCTTAGTGATTGAGTGTGAGGAGTCAAAAGAAATGAGTGTGGGTGTGCTGAGGTAAAATGGAAAAGATAGTTTGGTTAGTAGTGAGCTTATTGATTAAAAAGAAAGAGGGTGAGAGATCAGAGTAAAAGAATATCAAACTCTGCACCAACTACTTTCTGAGTCGGGCAGCCACATTACTAGCGTTTCACAACTCTTTGGTGAACGTTATTGAAACAGGCAATTAGCCCATGCCAACTCTTGCTTAAACTCCACCAACCACTCATTTTCTTCTCAAAAAGAAAATGTTTCACATTTTCAAGGGGACGCAACATATAATCTATCTGATTTTCATTTGGAAAATCTGGATATTGAAAAAGAAAGAAGTCTGCCCCACCTTCGCACTTCAATCATGCACTTAGAGTCTGTGTTTATCTACTGTTGTCTCAGTGGTTTACACTATGTTGAGCCTTAAAAAGCAATCATTTGTGCTTAATTCTTTCTACACATGCACGAGCACACAAAGAATTCGTTTATTTGTCATAACATTCATAGAAATTGCCTTTGTGGTATTTCGATGATTGGATGGAAGCCCTGGGGGAGTGAACATCACAAAAGCTCATTTATATTGTGTATTCGTTACACACAGTGACTTTGTGTTACTGACAGGCATATTAACTGATTCATCTGTTGATTCAGGAGTTACATATTCGTATTTTTGTCTGGATTTGCAAAGATCTAGATGAAACCTTGGTTATGGATCACAGAATCAGAGGCTCTTGACAGATCAGAATGGTTAAAGACATTTCTTGGATGACAAAGTTTTGATGATATCAATGCTCAAATCATCAAAAAGGGGGAGATGATATGAAGAAATGTATTGTGGAGATGATATGAAGAAATGTATTGTGGAGATGGTATGAAGAAATGTTAAAGTTTTTGAAGATAAAGGGAGATGATTTCAAAGTTCAAAGTAAAGATTTGAAGATTTGATAAAGTTCAAGGAATTTCTGAAGATTTTGAGGAAATTTTCTTTGAAGATTATCTGCTAAAACATTCGAGCTGATTCTGAAGATAATTTCTTTCCAAAGTCTGAAAGTGTTGTGTGAAAGTTTTGAGAAAATTGTTATTCGTTTGAAGAAAGCTTTGGAAAGAAGACCATCAAAGTAAAAGGGGAGATTGTTTTTGACAGAGCTTAAAGTGAAGATTGAATTGCTAGATCTTTCAATAGTGATCTTGAATCCAAAGGGGGAGATTGTTAGAGCATAAATCTGTTGGATACAAGATCAAGAATACTGAAGGTCAAAGTTGAGAAAGTCAAAACTGAAGAAAGTCAAATCTTATTAAAAGTCAAAGTCTTTTGTAATAAAAGTCAATGTATTAGATTAGTTGTTTTTTGTTGTTTCCTTGTATTAGATGGTAGTATAAAATAGTTTTTCTATTTTGTATTTTAGTTAGAAGTTGGAAGTTGGAATACATAGAAAGAGAGAGAAAGAGTTCTAGAGAGAGATCTTTGTAATTTGAGAAATCAAGTAATCAAAACAGGTAATCCGTTTGTTAAACCTTGTTTATTTTGATTGTTATCGAATAGGAACTAGAATCTGGAACACACAACATACATTAGCATGATGTTCGTACTTATTATCCAGATGCTAACATGCCATGAGCATAGGATTTGATCTAGTAGGCACAATAATACAACCAGTAATTCAGGATCGTGCACATGAGTTTGATCTAGTATAATAGAAGCCGCCTCTTTTATATATTTTAACAATACCTTATGGTCATGAAGTCCATAGAGACCATTTTTGCACCATAGTGATAAGCACAACTTAAATCAATGGAAGCTTAAAGGGATTTCAGGCAGAGATCAACTCTGCTGAAGGATTATATTCAATTGGGAAAATATGGAAGTGATGTTAAAACAGACTCCCCAACACACTGCTATATACTTCTATGACTCCACTAACAGAAACAGACCCCTACCACTAGGATAGAGCCATCTGTCAAAAAAGGAAAACAAAACATTTTTTTTAACTAAACGATGACGTATCAATGCCCTCCTCTTTAAAAATATCCTTGACCTCAAGGATTATAGTTTGCCCAGTTATTAAAAGGGAAATCTTGCTTGCAGGTCGTGGAACTCTTCCCATGTGCTATCTTCTATCTCTGAGTTTGACCATTGTACAAGCACTTCAGAAACAACCTTATTCATTCTGTTCGCCATTCTCTTGTCCAGAATTTTCAATGGAATTCGACTAAAATCTCCACTTTCTGTCACTTGAGGCAGAGCAGCAGTAGCTGTGTGGTTTCCCAACTTCCTTTTTAGCAACGAGACATGAAAAACATTATGTATTCTTGAGGTATGGGGTAGCTCCATTTTGTAAGCTACTTCCCCTATCTTTTCCAGCACCTTGAAGGGTCCGTAATACCTGGTAGACAATTTGTGAACCACCCTCTTGTTCATAGATTTTTGTCTGTAAAGTATGAGCTTTAAATAAACCCAATCACCAATTTCGAATTTCCTTTCACTTCGATGTTTATTTGCCTGCATCTTCATTCTCTATTGAGCCTTATTGAGATTATCTTTCAATAGTTTAACAACAACCTCTTTATTCCTCAGTAAAGCATCAATGGTCTGGTTTGGAGAATCCTTAGGGTGGTAGTGGACGTAGTTCGGGGGTGGTTGGCCAAATAAAGCTTGATAAGGAGATACTCCAAGGCTGGAGTGGTGTGAAGTATAATACCAATATTGGGCCAAAGGTAACCATTTAGACCACGTGGACGGTGAGTCTAACGTAAAGCACCTTAGGTAGGTTTCCAAACATCTATTAAGCACTTCCGTCTGCCCATGTGTGACTAAGGGTGATATGCTGTGGAAAAAGCCAAGGTTGTGCCATGAGCCTTAAAGAGCTCCTTCCAGAAATTGCTCAAGAAGAGAGGGTCTCGATCCGAGATGATTTTCATAGGCATGCCATACAACTTGGAAACATGATCTAGAAAACTTTGGGCCCCAACAACAGCCTTGTACGGGTGTTTTAGACCAATAAAGTGCCCAAATTTGCTCAATTTGTCCACCACTACTAGAATAGTAGTGTACCCTTGAGATTTCGGTAACCCTTTAATGAAGTCCATAGAAATGACTTCCCAGAACTTATTTGGAATTTCCAAAGGCTGGAGTAACCCTGGGGAGGCAGAGGTGTCGTACTTACTTCGTTGGCAAATCTGGCATTCACGGACAAAATTTCTGATATCAGCTTGTAATCCCCTCCAATAGACAAAGTTAGTGATTCTTTGGGTTGTAGCATGTATTCCCGAGTGACCTCCCATGGGGCTAGCATGAAAAAACTCCAACAACTCATGTTTAAGGGTTGGATCGTCCCCCACTACCTCTGCCTTTTCTCATCAAACCATCAGCTTCTAACGAATATTTTGGGTTCGAAGAAGGATCCTCCTTTAAGACATCCAACAACCCTTGTAACTTCCCGTCCCTGACCACACTTTGCTTTATTCTTTCCTGCCATTTCGTAGAAATGCTCGAGATAGCTAAGCAGGTGGCTAAAACACTATCTGAACGTCGTCGTGATAAAGCATCCGCAACTATATTCTCCGATCCCTTAAAGTATTGCACTGTATACTGAAGACCCATCAACTTGCTTAACCATTTCTGAAGGGTTGGATTACATTCCTTTTGCTCTAACAGGTGCTTTAGAGCCTGGTGATCAGTTTTGATGATGAAGGGTCTCCCTAAAAGGTACCCTCTCCATCTTTGAATTGCCGCCACAATGGCCAATAACTCCCTCTCATACGTTGCCAACTGCAAGTGTTTAGGCCCCAAAGGTCTACTGAAAAAAGCTATGGGATGTTTCCTTTGGGTGAGGACTGCTCCAATCCCAATTCCCGATGCATCGGTTTCGATCGTAAAAGGCTCTTCAAAGTTTGGAAGTGTCAATACGGGTGTATGGGCCATGGCATTCTTAAGTGCACTGAAAGCTTTGTCTGCCTCCAAACTCCACCCTAAAGCTCCTTTCTTCAATAGATCGGTGAGGGGTTTAGCAACTTTCCCATAATCTTTAACAAATCTTCTATAGTAACATGTTAACCCGAGGAACCCACGCAATTCCTTAAGGGTTTTGGGTGTAGGCCAACTGAGCATATCATCGATCTTCTTCGGGTCAGCCTTTACTCCTTCCACACAGATTACATGTCCCAGATAATCAACTTGATTACTAGCAAAAATGCATTTGGACAACTTAGCGAATAGCGATTGTTTTCGAAGGCTCATTAAAACAACCGATAGGTGCTCTAAATGCTCTTGCCAACTGTTGCTGTAGACAAGTATGTCATCAAAGAAAACTAATACAAATTTTCTGAGGTAGGGCTTAAAGACAGAATTCATAAGATTTTGAAAGGTAGCGGGAGCATTTGATAAGCCGAACGACATTACCATGAACTCGTACAATCCCTCATGGGTTCTAAAAGTTGTTTTCCCGATATCGTTATCATTCATCCGCACCTTCTGATAGCCACTTCTCAGATCCAACTTCGAGAAAAAACACGCCCCGTATAACTCATCAATCAACTCTTCTACAACGGGAATTGGAAACCTATTTTTGATCGTTAGTTGGTTCAACCTTCGATAGTCTACGCAAAACCTCCAGCTACCGTCTTTCTTTTTAACTAGCACCACCGGTGATGCGAACTCGCTACAGCTAGGTTTGATCACACCGCTATCCAACATCTCTTGTACTAATCCCTCGATTGCATTCTTTTGTAAAGCTCCATATCTATACGCTTTCAAATTGATCGTGTTGCTTCCCTGCAAAAGTGTAATCGAGTGATCGAGTTCTCTCTTTGGTGGCAAACTGTTGGGAGCGGAAAAAACATCCTCATATTCATTGAGCAGATCCCCCCAACTCTTTTCTTTGAATGTCACTTAAGGTTCCCATACTAGAATCATTAAGTTTTATTGACTAAAATTGAGAAACCCCAATTGGAGAATCAACAAGATAAGACTGATCGACCACCAGCTCAACTTGTATCCATGTCCCTTCCTCCAATTCCTTAATTGTTTGACTAACTCCTTCGAGTTGTACGATTTTCCCTTGCCACCAAAATTTCATAACTCTGTCTTTGAAATTGCAGATGATATTTCCCAACGTTGACAACCAGTGTATGCCCAAGACCATTCCATATCCTCCTATCGGCATTACGAAAAAATCATCGTTGAACTCTACTCCTTGAATAATCCAGTTCAACTTCTTGATCGCATATTGGACCAGCAATTTGAAGCCATCGGCTACAGTTACATTCATAGTCTTAACGGGAATGAGCGTCAATGGTATGGGTTGTGAAATTGGGTTTTTGGTTAATGGAGTTGGTATTGTTTTGTTTCTGGTTATAGGTATTGTAAGGTGGGTTGGTTTGGGATGATGTTGGAAAGAATTTTGGAGCAGGGAGTAAAGTAGGAGCAGGTGAATTCAGTTGGGGCTGATTTGAAGTGGTGGTGATTTTAGCATTAGTTGCTAATTCTCCACTGGAATCTGGTGGTTTTGGCGGTTCTAGACCCCAAAGTGAGTAGTAGGTCCCCTCTTGAATTTTTGCTAGTTTCATAGTCTGGTTTATGGTTTGAGGATCTAACAATCGAACGGGGTGGAGAATTTCATTTGGAAGTCCTCCACGGTACAGATCCAACAATAGCTCAGATGGTATATCAACTTGATTTCTCAATGCATTAAAATCATAGTTGTATTTACTCACAGAAAAGGTCAATTTAAGATTTCTGAGTTCTATCAACGGCTTAGAGACAATACCTTCCACAAATTGCTCACGGAGTTCTTCTAAATACCGTTGCCAACTGATGTTCTTTGCTACTGGTTCTTCATAAATCCCTGGTGCCACTATAACGCCCTCCCTTTCAGATGAATGGCCACTAATCAGATCTTCATATCCTCTAGGTCTCATGTAACTCGAAAAGCTGGCCACATTTGTAGTGCCAATCCTTAAATCCATCACCATTGAATGAAGGAAACTCTAACTTGGTCATTCGGTTCACTAGTTGGTAACCTGGGTTTGTGACGGGTGGGGTGAAGAACGTACCTCCAGAATCTCCTTGTTTTGGGCCTGCTCTATCAGAGTAAGCAGACCAGACCCAACCTCTGGACCTTTGCTCTTACGATTATGGTAATCGTTGATCAGGAATTTGACCCCCTCAGACAAATCGGGCAATCCTTCCAACGAATCCTGTATTAGATTAGTTACCCCCTTCAGATTCATAATACTATTTTGTAATTGCTTGAGAGATTTATCGTGAGTGGCCAGACGATGTTCAATTTCTTCATTCCTCTCCATCAGTTGATTGTTGGTGTATCGTACCATTCACAGCACTCAGGATAGTAGACTCTGATACCACTGATAAGCACAACTTAAATCAAGGGAAGCTTAAAGGGATTTCAGGCAGAGAACAACTCTGCTGAAGGATTATATTCAATTGGGAAAATATGGAAGTGATGTCAAAACAGACTCCCCAACACACTGCTATATACTTCTATGACTCCACTAACAGAAACAGATCCCTACCACTAGGATAGAGCCATCTGTCAAAAAAGGAAAACAAAACATTTTATTTACTTTTTTTTTACTAAACGGTGACGTATCACATAGCCAGACACATTATAAGATCTTACCAAATTTTTCTTAGGTTAAGAAACTTTCATTTTTATTTTTGAACTCCATCCTCATGAACACCACCATGCCACTTCCTTGGTGAGGGTGCCCCGAGACAGCCTCGCCAAGGGCTACTTAGCTCACTGGCCGTCTAAAAACTGAATAAAGAATCTAACTTTCCGATGTATTTTCTTGTTTTTACCCCTTGCGCGCGCCCCGGGGGGGTGCTGTTTTACACCTGAGGTGAGGCAGGTTTAACACGAGACAAGTCAGATGAAGTTGTTGAGTTAAAAAAAGTTAGAAGGTCATACTTCCAATTGAAACCTCATTCAAGGTCATTTAACTAACGGACCCACATAGCCAATCTCATCCAACAAATTTTTTGAGTTTACTCTGTTTTTATTTTTGTTAATTCAAGTATTATAGGCTTGTTAGTCAGGGGAGACAAAGAGCACTCTTCCTAATTATAGTTAGCTAACAAAAATAAGGTAAAATGGCGACCGAAATCAGATATTCAAATTTCAATTAATAAATTATTAATAATTCACAAGCTATATATATATTCATACACTTTTGATTTAATTTCACTTTCCAGGAACAAAGTTTGTGGCATAAGCCCAAGCGGTGTTGCTGACCGGGTCAACAAGATGGTCGGCAAGGTTCACCAATGGACCCTTCCCGGTCACGATAGCTTGTACGAAAAACCCAAACATCGAGAACATAGCAAGTCTACCATTCTTGATTTCCTTCACCTTCAGCTCAGCAAAGGCCTCTTGGATCATCTGCAAGTCCCAATCGATCAAAGCTTCCTCCCGGGTAAAGTGGGTCCACAACCTCCCCAAGTGGCCCACCCGCCACTCTGTACCCCTCAATCGCACCCATCAAGATTACTTGCGTAGCCCAAATTGCTAATATGCTTTGCGCATGAACCAAGCTTGGGTTACCCAAGTAGCCAAGTCCTCCTTCAACAAAGATCTGTGCTCCAGACTTGAACCATACGGCTTCACCGAACTTGACGCCATTGCGGGCTAAGAGCTCGGGGAATTCGCACCCAAGAGCTCCAAGCATAGCCCATCTGTAGTGGATCACCTTGAGCTCACGGTTCTTAGCAAAGGTTTCAGGGTCAGCGGACTGACCAGCGGTGTCCCAGCCATAGTCACCAGGGAACTCACCGGTCAGGTATGAAGGAGCCTCACCGAAGAATGGACCCAGGTACTTGACTCTATCTGGACCGTACCATGGGCTGCTAGATGGGGCAGCTTTTGCGGCGGTTTTCCTCATGGAGACCCTTCCGTTTCCGGCGACCCCAGATGCAAACGGAACAGGTTTCACCGCCTGTCCGGTGAAAGAGGAGGAGAGGGCCATTGTTGAAGCAGCCATAGGATTTGTAAGCTAAGATGAAGGTGGGTTGGCTGGGTGAGTTCCTTAGGTGGGAGAAACTGCATATATATACAAGTTAGGGACTCTGAGCTGTCTGTGCTCCCATTGGCTGACGATATTTTCATGGGTCCTGTCCAAGTGGCATGTACAGGTGGAGACTGTCAGAATCTATTGAGATACTTGTAACCAATAGGCAACTGACACATGTGATTTCATCTCATCCAGCACATGAATTCAGACAAAAATGGTAAATATGAGCCATGACTGTGGGGGTGGGGTTTGAACTGTTTGCAACCATGTAGATTGAATAATCATTAGGTTCATGAAAGCTAGAAACCAATGGCACAAACTCTCATATTTTGGTTTACAGCCACACCAAAAGTCAAATGTATTGACTCTTATTTAAAGAAACTTTAAAAGCAGATCAAATTTACATATATACCAACTTATTCTGACAAATTATATATACTTTATACTTTCGTGACTTTTGATTATTGACAAAACATTTAAAGTCGTCTTGTGTCTTAATATCTAACTTGATGTGTTAAAAGTTATTTTTTTATTTGACGAATGCTTGTGACGTGATTGAATGGTGGTGTTTAAATTACAAAGATCGAATTATCGTGAAATACATCTAAGTGCACAAAGTTCAAACAGTTAGAACCCAATTCGAGAGCATTGTGCTCCATAACCTAGATAAATTACTTTTGGGGAAGTGTGTTACGAAGAGGAAGAATTATTCGAGCTTCAAGGAGAATCCGAGTGATTAAAATTTAAATTGAATGGGATTTTTATAAAGAAAAAGGTATTGCAAAATTTTAAAAAAATGAATTTTATAAAATACAAATCTTTTTATAGAAAGTTGGATGCTTTCAAATATTTGTGTTTATAGCTGAAAATGATTTAAGAAATGGTTATTTGTTACCATTTTGATATAAATTTTTTGACATTTAGAACAAAACAAAAATATTGTATGGCAGTATTTTTATAATGTGTCAAAAGTTTTCCAATCATTTTGATGGAAAAGTTTTCAAAAGTTTTTTCCTCGAAGTGTTCCAGACATTGCGTGGACACAATCTAGATGTTTACGTTAGACAAAATTAGATTTTGCAGTTTGACTCACTGTATTGTTCATATATAAGATCTCAAGGAAAACCAAATTCCAACATCAGAATGATGGTCAATTCAAACGTCCACAAACCTCTAAAGTTAAAAAAAAAATATTTGTAACACTCTAAAATTTGGAAAGAGCGACCAAATTTAAATTTTCGTTAAAACATTAAAGTCGATACGACTTATCCCGAAACCTTTTTATAATTATATACAAGGATACCATAAAGTCAAAGTCAACAACTTAAAATCTATATCCGAACGAAACTAGATTAAGTCCGGTGTTGTAATAATTCTCACCAAAAGCCGCTATCTCCAACGATACAAAAATGTCGCAAAGATTCCAGTCGTCCATGAGTCTCAAACTAGCACTCAACTTTGCTCAAGTATCGCTACCCCCCCCCCCCCCCAACGAAGACCTGATGCACATACTGACAAATATAAAGGGTTAGACATAACGCCTAGTGAGTTCAAACAGTTTTAATCATTAATATAAAATGGTAAAACTTAAAGAATGTTATTTAAATAACAATTTCCAAAATGAAATGTATTAAATATAAAAGCGACTGCTTTCCCAAAACTTACCATTTTCTTGATGAAAACTCATTAATAAGATCACCCATTTTACATGAAACTAAAACTCAATACTAACACAAGATATAAATAAACTTTGATATTCGAATGTCGGAAACATGAATAAAACTCAAGTATCTAAAGCAACAAAATGTTAGTAATAAACGACATCTGAAACATCAAATCATGGGTACATTCTGTACCCAAAACAACACCAAAAACATGGATAAATATCATATCCAAAACACACATTTCGGTGGAGGGGGGAACCTGATTCCATTGAATGTGATGGAACACAAAAGTAAGCCACATATCTATGTTGTATGAGTTTCACAACGGATCAGTGGTCATTAATTTCAAACACCCACGATCTATAGCTTAATGAGTCATTAATTAGTTCAACCATTCACGATCAACAACTTTACGGCTCCTCAAGTTCAACCACCCACGATCTATAGCTTGAGATCTCCAAAGATACTAGTTAAGCTTGCTCATAAGAAATTACATTATGTTGGTTAGTGGACGATGCCCGACTAAGAGCCCACATCATATTGCATATGAAGACCCAATGCCTATTTCTCACTATAACAAGGGAATGTTCATCCATAGGGCTGTAAATGAACCAAACGAACTTGAACAAAGGCTTGTTCATGTTCGTTTGTTTAACTTAACCGAACAAATGAACGAACACGAACGGTAACAAATGAGCAAACACGAACGGTGTTCGTTAAGAAATTTTGTTCGTGTTCGTATATGTTTGTTCATTAAGATCTTAAACGAACAAACATAAATGAACATAAACGAACAACACAAAATGAAAAAACAACCACCATTAATCATCATTTCACTCCTAAAAAGTAACATAACAAAATGAAAAACCGGGTAAATTTAGGATGGATAAAAAAAGAAGAGTAAATTGTAAGTTTGGTCCCTATGGTTTGTTGTTTTTCTTGGTTTGGGTCCCCACAAAATTTTTTATTGTAAGAAAACCCTCATGGTATGCAAAAGTGCTTTGTTTGAGTCCCTGAGACTAACGAATATTAAATTATAGCCGTTACTCTTGATTTAATTATTAATTTATTATTTATCATTATATATATGTTAATATCTTACTATAACGAGAGAAACCTTTATTCTTCCTCGTCGGGTTGCCCTTCCATTGAAACCTTCTCCCTCTTTCTTATCCCACTTCTCGTTTCCCTCTCTCTCCCATATATGTAGTTTTCTGGCAAAGTGAGAATCACGAGAACCTAATTTACCAGCCTCTCATTCAAACTTGCGACCACCACCAACCAACCGCCGACCCTCCGTTGCCGCAAACGACAATACCTAAAACCGACCCGATAGAAACCTAGCCTTGTGATCCTCTGGCATTCAAAGAGCGAAGAACCATATTGTTGTCGATAACCATGCAAGAAGACCCCCTTCTTTTATACGTCTCTAGTTCCTCACAACTAAAGGTCTCCACCCCTGTCTTCGGTTCCTTTTTTCCTCATCTGCAAATCGAATCGTCGAACAGCCATGATAATTTGAGGTTATAATTTGTTGGGTGCTTATTTGGGAGAATCACAACTACCTTTCAAGATATTGAACTTGCAGGCCTCCAAATGAAGTTGTGAGTTGGTTCAAGTTTGATTTTTATTTAGGGTTTGAGTTTGATTTTGATTTAAGGTTTAAGTTTGATTTAGGGATTAAGTTTGATTTTGATTTAGGGTTTAACATGTTGGTGTTTAATAATGGTAATTATGTTTTGGATTTTTGGAAGTGAACAACGATTTTTGTGATAATCAATTTGTTTTGGTTTAAGTATTTATTGTATACTTATCATGTGATGGTGGTGATGAACAAAGAAGAGAAAGAGAAAGAGAAAGAAAGGGTTAGTGTGTTAAAAAGTGGGTGTGACAAAAAGGACAATAATACTCTCATGTGCAAGTGACATGAGCGGGTTTAACAGGAGCGAAGTTAACGAATTTAGTTTCAAGGACCAAAACAAGCATTTTTGGATACCACACGGATTTTCTTGCAATCAAAATTTTGTAGGGACCCAAACCAAGAAAAACAACAAACCACAGTGGCCAAATTTGCAATTTACTCAAAAAAATTCAAATTTAATTCAATTAATGATTTTACATATTAATATCAGAGTTAATTACATGATTGGTCCCTGTGGTTTATTGGTTTTAACACTCTGTGTAACACCCTCAATTTGGTAAGAACAACTAATAAAAATTTTCGATATAACATCCAAAAAAGGCAACACGTATTCCTACAATATCCAAACTCAATACGGCTCAAAACATGATTTGATAAATAACCTCAACAATTACAAACTCTATATAAGGACTACATTGAAGTCGGGTGTTACTCACTCCAAATACAGTTGCTCTCTTCAACCTAATGCGGAAGACTTCATCAAGATTTGCACTCCTCGAGTGCATAAATAGTACTTCTCTCTTCACTATGTTACTAGTATTATCCCCAACCGAAACCTGTTACACATGCCGACAAATAAAAGGTTAGGCTAACGCCTAGTGAGTTCAAGAGTTTTATCATAAGGATAACTACATTTTTAAAAGGGGGGAATACAACTTAAATCACAGTTTTTCAAAATGATTTACTTAAGTAAGGAAACAACTCATTTTCCAATAATATGCATTTTCGAAGATGAACATTTCAATACAAAATACTCTTTATAAAATGATGCATCCCAAAACTCACTCAAACAAGGGTAGAATCGACTTCCAATTTATGAAAACATGAATAATATTTCCTATTCCGAAAACACCCAAAAAACGAGTGGAACCCAATACTACACACACAAAATTATGGACAATAATCCACCCATAAAAGACATCACCGAAAACATAAATATAAAAGACCCAGCCCGAAGACAACACCTTTCGGTGACGGGGGAGACCCGATTCCATATAATGTGACAGTGTAACACCCTCAAATCTTGAAATAGCAACTAATTTAAAATTTTCTAAATACATCAATGAATGATTAATCTATAATCACAAATTAAGATTTAACCTCAATACACACATTCATTCTACGCATACAGTCTATAAGGACGGGTGTTACTAAAACCCAATAATAGTCGCTATCTCCAACTGCGGAAGACTTAACCAAATTACTTACTCTTGTGTAAGTCTAATGCTCAACTCCTCAAAGCACTGCAAGAACCAAACCCCAACTGGAACCTGATGCACATGCCGACAAATAAAAAGGATAGGCTTAACGCCTAGTGAGCTCAAGTGTTTTCATTAGAGATAAATAAAGCATTAACTTTAAGAATGTTATTTAAAATCATGATTTCCAAAATGCAATATATTTTATTTGAAAGCAACCAAAAATGAAATACATTAAATCTCAAAACAATCTCCTTTCATCATTCACCCTTTTCGTGATTAAAAATCATGAAACAAACGCCTCTTTAAATAAAGCCAAAACCCAAAGCGTACGTAATACATAACTGACATTATAATGATCAAACACTGAAAACGTAGATAACTCCAACTTCCAAAACATCCCAATAACTCGAATGAGTTTCAATAACTAAAACCTTAAAACATAGATAAATACCCATAATCAAACGTCACCGAAAACATGGATCATAAAACTCCATAACCAAAACCACACCTATTGGTGACGGGGAAGACCCGATTACATTGTACGTGACGGAACACAAACGTAGGTCACATAATTATGTAGGAAATCAAAACATGTGGGTTACACAAATAAAAACCCACCGAGCTCAACTCCTCTGAGTCTATCAATCGAAAGCATCAAGTCAACTCCTCTTAGTCTATTCCTGAAAGTTCCAAAACAGGGGAACTTAAGCACAAGGGAATTACAACTTACTGCCCATGAGACACTGCCCGACCGTATAGGTTCACACCTTACTTATCATGGTGACTCGATGCCTATTCCGTGCCAAGTGGTGAACGAAATGTCCAAAACGGGGACATAGGAACATCGTGCCTATGGATCCATTGCACTAACTAAACCATTACATGACTCAAAAAGAATGAACTAATGCATTCAAAACATGTAATTCTCAACTAAGATGCAGTAAATGCAAATCATAACCAAACGCTCAACATTGAGCTATTAAAACCGGACAAGTGTCCTCAAAACCCAACAAAATCCAAACCGAGCCATAAGCTCAACAAATCCAAAGACCCAACGTTGAAATTCATAAAATGAAATCAAACATAAACAACCCGTACTTATGTAAACCCATGCTCCAAAACATATAATTAACCCCAACGTAGTTTAGGTTGGGAAAAATCGTTTTCCAAGTGAGTTTATAACATTTACCTTGTCGGTCCACCAAACAATAATGTTTATATCAAGTTCTTAGATTTAACAACACAATAAGATTACCAACCTGTATTGATTATAACAAATGGTTACAAGGTTGATCGATTCAAGCTATTTTGTGTGTTCTCTGTTTTCTCTCTATTACACGCTTAAGTGTGTGTTTTTGTGTTCTTGATATGATCTGATCTGAGCTGAGAGTTGTTGAGATACACCTAATATCTAATCTACCTAACATACATAATATCTAAACTAGATATTATGTAAATAAACATAATATCTATTTTAGATATTATGTAAACTAACTAAACTTTATCTAACTAAGTTACTAGATCTAATATCTACTAGAAATAGATTGATAGTCCAAGATCACTGATTCTTAGAGAGAGAAAGTAGAGAGAGAATAACACAAATGTGCAAAGTAAGTTTCTATTGATGTGTGCATGAAGTTCTTACAACAAACCAAGACCAAAGGGACTTAAATACCCTTGGTCAGATACAACACAGTATGACTCTAAACACAATATTTGACCAAGCCCTATAAATACAATGATTACTATAAAATCAGACCTAACAATCTTTCCCTTAGTAATCATTAGCGCTTTGGTCTTCAAAAAATCATCTTCTATAACAGCACGGACCAACAAAGCGACTTTATGAAGCTTTCTCACTTTTTTAAAGAAAAAATTTCTTCTCAGCATCTTTCAGATTGAAATGTCTTTGCTGCTTGAGCTCTGGATGATACACCTCTTTTTAATGATCTTGAATGAACTGTGGTGTTCAGAGCAGGAACAGCAAAAGAATTGATATGGCTGAGAGAATAGAATCTTTGAGTGAATCTTGATCAACAGATAAACTTTTGAGCTCTTTGTCTCTTTAACTTCTCCTTGACTTCTCCCCCTCATGACCTTGATGATCTTGATCAACTTGGTCATGCAAATGTTGGAGACGAGACAGCATAAGATCTGCAAAATCAAAGAAACAGAGAAAACAAAGGAGGTTTGCGCTTCACGAAGGATGCGCAAAATGAGGTTTGCGTACCACGCAGAATGCGCAAAGCAAGGTTTGCGTGTCAAGCTGAATGCGCAAAGCGAGGTTTGCGTGTCATGCTTGATGCGCAAAACAAGGTTTGCGTTTCATGCTTGATGCGCAAAACAAGGTTTGCATTTCATGCTTGATGCGCAAAATGAGATTTGCGCTTCACGCTGGATGCGCAAAGTTGACTTGGAGTCTGAAAAATTTACCTGATTATCTCTTTGACTCCCCCTACACAAATGCACTAAATTTGACAATTCAAGATAGCATTTATATAGAAAAACAGATACTCCCTCTCAAAAACAGATATAATATGTGAAAAGTATTCTCTTTGTTCACTCCCCCTTGAATAATGCATAAACCCATTAAAATATATTTATGAGAACACAATGAGCAAATATTAATGTAGAAAGAAAAATATACTGAATGTAAATTTTGAAACAACTAAACATATAAAATTTTAAACACTAAACAAATAAAAGTCTACTTAGTAAAATATCACAGATTTATTAATCAGCTGAAATCAAATATATGTTGATGGATACAAAAACAAGTTTCATTGCATATCAAGTTAAAACATGTTCAGTTTCAAAAACTTCCAGCAATCTATTCAGTGTGCTCACATGTGAATCTTCGATTAGTTTCAAGAAAATGCAATTCTAAAAATATAATAGAGAACTTTGCATGTACTCACACTAATCCATCAAAAATTAAGATTTTCACAAATTTATAGGTTTATCACAACTCAAACATATCACCAAGTATCATGAGATGTGTGCTCATTGGCATCTTTTTAGCATTGTGCACATTTGCATCTTGACATGAGTGTGCTCTTTGGCATCTTTTACGCGCGTGCACTTTGGCATCTTGTGATCAAAAAGTTTATTAAGTAAAGAACATGCCGTAAACGTAACTTTCTATCTGACCTTATTGCAGGATTTGGGTCAGCCGCTCCCAGACCAGTTGGCCTTAGGGGACTAGGTGTCAAGTACCCCTGGAACTTACTTTCCCAGATCAGAAAGGCTACATCGACATATCCTAAACTCATTCATACCAGTAGAACATGACTTTCGATCTGGTTCTATTGAAGGATTTGGGTTCGATCACTCCCAGACCAGTTGGCCTTAGGGGACCAGATGACAAGCATCCCGAGGAACTTACTTTCCCAAACCAGAAAGGCCACATGTACAAACTTTTAAACTTAGAGATTTCTGAATTTTAAGAATTTAAAATTCATCTCAATCACTCAGTTTTACATAAAAGTACTTAGCCCATATTTTCATTACAATCAAAGTTTTGACTTTTTAGAATTTTCCAAGCATTGTAAACTATAAATATTCCGAATCACTCAACTTTAAAGCAGTAATAAAAGTTTCAAACATGTTGCTTACTTTTCGACTTTTGTAAGACTTGAAATTTGATCATATAAAAACTTTAATATAAACAAAAGAACTTGAAAATTTATCCTAGACACATATTTTATTCAAAAGAAAGAAAAAATGTAAAACTTTACTTTATAGAATAAAATTTGTAAAGATTTAAACTTTTAAACTCAATATGCCGATTTTAAAATTTTTCCTTAAAGACAAAATGAAAAATATTCGGCAAATTGATATTTAGTTGGAACAAAATGAAATTCAATTATTTCATCTTTTACATTATATAAAAAAATTGTGTCTCAAATTTTAAAAAAAATTGGGTTATACAAAATCAAGAAATAGTTGAACAAGCTCAGATTCTTGAAAAAAAAAATAAGAAAAACTGGAACACATCAAAATCAGAGATAAAGTGCAGCGGAAATAAAATTGATGTACTCACAGTAACTCATTTAGTCAGAAGCTAATAGCATTGAAGATCGAGTTCTAAACTGAAATGTTTAGAAGTCGTAGTCGTTGAAACACGGGTTCTAAGCTGAAATACTTAGAAGCCAACGTTCTATTACTCCCCCTTAACATGTGATGCCTGCAACTTTAAATCAGATTGAGATTTGGGTACCCACTTGAATTTGGGCCCATGTTTGTTAGTTGCAGTTCGTATGGGGAAATATTTGTTAGATTTAACATTTAAAACACGAGGAATATGATCAGAAAAATAATCACAACTATCAGAAGAGAAAACATTATCATCAGAACTAGAATCTGAGGAAGAACATGAGACATGTTTTGAAATTCGAATAATTTGTTGTATAGAGTATTTTGAAATTTTATTATATTTAGCAAATGAATCACTGTTATAAAGTTTGTCTACACATTTATCCCCATCAACAATAGGTTCATCAGATGTCCGTCTCGCTCTCCAGATTTGCTTCTTTGACTTGCTCACAGTCCTATCTGAAAGAATATAATCGGAAGAATTAGAATAGTCAGAAATAATTGTATCTCGTTTCTTTGACTTCTTTGACCGTCTTCTTTTACGCTTAGGTTTATAATATTGATCATTTAGCGTAAAAGAATCATCAAGAATTTTAGACTTAATATTTAAATCAGAAAAAATAAATTTATCTAAGCAACCAATCTGATCAACTAATAATTCTGAATGAGCCTCGGAGTCTGAATTATTTTGAGAAAAGATTTTAAATTAGAAATTTCCTTTTTGTTTTCCTTAGAATCAGAAGAAAGGCTAGAAATAGAATCTGATTTTTTAGAAAATAAATTTTCTTCAAGACTAGAAGTCATAAAAGAAAGAATAATATCAGATTCAATTTTCTTCAAAATATTTTGATCTTCTATCTTATCTTCAAGATCAATGATTTTACCTTCTAAAACTAATGGAGGAGTATATTTCTTCGAATCATAAATGATTGGAGAAATATTTTCCTTATCAAAATCAGGGGCATAAGAATGAATAAAATCATCAGACACTGAAGATTTGACAGGAGATATATCATTTAAAAATCTTCTTCCTCTTCGTGATTTTTCAGGAAAATATTTGGCATTTTCATAAGTATAAACAAAAGGAATTTCATTTTTCTTGTTATTTATTCTTTTCTCATTTTCGAGATCTAACACTTCCTTTTCACTAGTCCAATGAAATTTGAATTGTGGACCATAATGTCCAAGAGTTAGATAGTCGTATTTATATAAGGTGGGAACTTCGTCTATCACTTTGTTTAAACAATGAGGATTGTCAAAACCAAGTCCCCATCTTTGTTTTAAAGCCTCTTCACTCCTCGGTTTGTTCATATAAATTGTTTGTTCAGATTGGTCTCTTCGATAAAGCTTTTCTTCTAACTTATTTATTTTATCCGAAAATTCATCTTTTAAATTAGTCATAGCCGTCAAAGATTCAAGATAAGTCTTATTTGAATTTTCCAAATCATCCACTTTCTTTTGAAAGATGTCTTTAGTATTTTCTAAAATAGATTTTTCATCTTTCAAAGAAATTTTCAGTTTATCAATCAAATCTGACTTTTCAGAGTTTAAATTCTTTTCAGATAAAAACTTAGAACGTAAATCAGACAAAGCATTAATTATGATATTCATCTGAGAGGTAATGAAATTATAGTCAAATTCAGAATATACCTCATCCTCATCTGTATCAGAATCTTCTGACTGATCAACTCCAACCAAGCACATCTGAGCAATCTCTTCGTTTGAAGCTTCGTCGTTAGAGTGATCCAGCCAGAATTCTTCCTCGGCCAGCAAAGCGGTTCCGTTCTCTCTCTTTTCTGCTAGTTCCATTTTCTTCCTGTAGTAAGCTGAATCCCTAACCTTCTTAGCTCGACACTCCTTTGAGTAGTGACCCGACTTTCCACAGTTATAACAAGAAGCATTTTTAGGCTCGGGCACTTTGACTGTAGAATCGGAAGTGAAGCGAGAAGAGCTGGAACTTGATCGGTGTTGGAACTTTTTCTGATAGTGTTGAGAGAGAAGGATCATATCTTTCTGTAAAGCCTCACCATCATCTTCAGTTGAACCGGTGTAAGCGTTATCAGACAATGCTTGTTCAGTCAGTTGCTTCGTGAGGAGAGCAACCGGATCAACTGTCTTCTTCTTTTTCTCTAGTTTGACCTTCTATAACACCAAACTCTCATCAGTAAGCAAAATCTCAAACAGCTCTTGAATCTGCATTGTGGAGATTCTGACATCATTCCTCAGTCTATGGCACGATTTATTCCATTCAGACTGCAAAGTGTTGAGGAGTTTTAGATTTGTCTCAAGCTCAGTCTTTTCAACCTTAATCTTCCGAAGATCATTAATGACGGCACATAATCGATCAAACACAGTCTTTAGTGGCTCCCCATCCTTGGCTTTGAATTCCTCAAAATTATTCATATAACGAGTGTGACGAAGTTGAGTTGCAACAGAAGATCCAAGCATAATCTTTTCCAGTTGTTTCCACATCAGATTAGGATGAGTTTTGAAACAATCAATCCTATTATATACAGAGTTTGGCAAGGCCAGCATTAGATTTGCTTTAATATCCCGATCAGCTTGATTTGCAGTCAACTCATCTTGTGAATACTCTTTAGTAGGCTTATACATTCCAGAAGCCAATTTGGGTCTATCAAACGGTCCTTCAGATAGAATGATCATCATGTCATTACCATTCTTTTGTCGTTCAATGAAGTTTAGAAACCGATCTTGCCACTGTGTAAATTCATTTTCGTCTATTAGCACCGGAGGTCGATTTTCTGAACCCAGAGACATCATCAGATCACTTTTGTAAAACTTAGCTTGATATGAAAACTTTTCAGAATCCATTGCAGATGTTCAGAAAAATTCTAAGTCTGGATCTTGCACAAAGATGAGCTTTGCGTACAAATACTAATGTGTAAAGAAGGCTTTGCGTAAGTAGGCCGATACGCAAATTGAAGTCTCTCGAAAGCAGAAGGATGCGCAAAGTTTGAGCTTTGCGTTCCAAGAGTGATGCGCAAAGTGAACTTTGCGTTGAGAACTAGAAACGCAAGATAACACTTTGCGGGTTGAGCTTGATGCGCGAAGAAGATCTTTTCGCGTGAAGAGAGATTCGCGAAGTATACTTTGCGTATACTGAGTGATACGCAAACTGATGGTTTGCGTATGAAACTAGAGCCGTGAATCTGGAATACTCAGCACTTGATACGCAAAGTAGCTTTGCGTTTCCAATGTAAACCGAAAACCTGAAAATTCACTAACACCCAAATTAGAAGAACATAAAACTTGCGCAAGACAATATGAAAGATGCGCAAACCATATGAATGATGCGCAAACCTACAAGAATGAAGCGCAAACCACAGAAAATCAAATAAAACACTCAAGATCAAATGAAAACAAGAAATTTATGCATGAAAAACTCACTCTGAGTTTCGAAAACAACTTTAAAACAACTTTGAACAAACAATTTTGATTAAAAAACACTAAATCTAAAAAAAATGAATGTAACAGTACCGAACTCGTGTTTTTCCAGAAAACTTTTAAACTCAAAATTGATGAACTAAACTTGATTTTCTTGTAAAACAACTTGAAACAAATGAGATCGATTATCAAAAACAAGTCTAATGAAATCAAAATCAAACAAAATTGATCACAAACACATCCAAATTTGATGAGAAATCAAGAAAACGAGATTTTCTTGAAAACTTCAAGAAAATCGATCAAATTTTCGATTTCAATCACCAATTCAGATTCGAAAAAACAAACTCTCAATCCTATCAAGATTCAGATGGCTCTGATACCAATTGATAGTCCAAGATCACTGATTCTTAGAGAGAGAAAGTAGAGAGAGAATAACAAGTATGCGCAAAGTAAGTTTCTATTGATGTGTGCGTGAAGTTCTTACAACAAACCAAGACCAAAGGGACTTAAATAACCTTGGTCAGATACAACACAGTATGACTCTAAACACAGTATTTGACCAAGCCCTATAAATACAATGATTACTATAAAATCAGACCTAACATAGATATTTAAACTAAGTTAAATAATATAATAAACAAACAATTACTTTGACATTTATTACAAACGACATAGACTTTAATATCGAGAGCCGACGTTCCGGCTTTAGCTTCGGATTGCGATCTTCAGATTGGATGATCTTGAATCCAATGAGACTGTGGTCTAACAATCTCCCCCTTTGGATCAAGATCATTATGAAAATGATTTTAGCAATTCAGTCTTCTTTTTCAGCATAGAAGATGCAATTTCTTTCTCTAGCTCTGAGATCAGCATGTCTTTTTCTAACAATCTCCCCCTTTGAAGAGTGGACGCGATTCTTGAAACATGTGATCTTTGCCATTTCTTGTGTAGTCATTCTCCCCCTTTTTGATGTTAAGTGCAACGACTTCATCAAAACTTTTTGTAAGAAATGTCAATCTTTCGATTAGAGCCCCTGATTCGTCAATTCATATGATATTCATCCAGATCTTTGCAAATCCAGACAAAGTAGTCGTGTAACACCTGAATCAACTAATGAATCAGTTAACATGTCTGTCAGTAACACTAAGTCACTATGTGTAACATATACACATTGGAAAGGAGTTGTTTGATGTTGACTCCCCCAGGGCTTCCATTTAATCATCGAAACACCACAAAGGTAATTTCTATAAACGTTATAACAAAGAAACTAATTCCTTGTGTGTTCGTGCTTGTGTTAGAAAGAATTAAGCACTTGATGATTGCTTATTAGGCTCAAAATTGTGTAAACCACTGAGACAACAGTAAGTTAAACACAGACACAATGTGCATGATTGAAGTGCGAAGGTGGGCCAGACTTCCGTCTTTTCAATATCTAGATTTTCCAAATGAAAATCAGATAGCATATGTGCTGCATCCCCTTAGAAAATGTGAAACACTTTCTTGTTGAGAAGAAAATGAGTAGTTGGTGAGGTTTGATCAAGAGTTGGCATGGGCTAGTTGCCTGTTTCAATAATGTTCACCAACGAATTGTGAAACATTATAATTGTGGCTACCCGGCTCAGAAAAAGTTGATGCAGAGTTGTGATATTCTTTAACTCTGTTCTCACACGCTCTTTCTTTTAAACTTTTTGCTTTCTCTAATCACACTCATTTCTTTTCTATTTGCACACTCAATCACTAAGGATTAACTTCGTGGGTAGAAATCACTGGTTAAGGTGATTCCATAGAAGTTGTGTTAATTCCTAGCACAATGATCCCTTATTTTCCTATGATGCAAGTGATGCTCAGATTGATTTAACTATTTCAGTTAAAGCACAATTTAGATCATGAAAACATTTAAAATACACTCCCATAATATAAAATCTGTTGAAAAATCGGGAAGTGGTTTGAACATTAAAAACAATGTTTTCCAATGATTGAAAGTTGTCCTTCTTTCAACCATATATGAGATTAAGATAAGGAATTTACCTTTACGTACGATCTTCCATCTCATGAAGCTAAGCTTTAAGTCATAAACATATGAACTTGTAAGCTTCTCTCAAAAATTCTGCAAAAGTCTTATGTCAAGTCAAAGTAACGTTATTCACTTAAATTGAAAAGACAAAAAGCAGTAAAACTTTTTAAAGTACGAGTTCTGATCAGAAATAATCAGAAGTCATATTCGTACTCCTTTGACTTGAAGAGCTCCCCCTAAAATCTTGCATTACAAAAAAAATTGACATTAAAAGGTACATGCACAAATTTAATGAGCTCCCCCTCGAAGTGATATTGACCAGATGTCAATTTCTTCTCATACTCCCCCTTGGATCATGAACAGAAGATAGAAGTGCAGATATCAATCAAAGTTAAGAATGAAGAAATGATGAAAAAGTATACAATTAGACAACTTTGATAGGTAACTACTGATTATATCTTAAGATTTAGCATACCAAGCTTAGAGACAAGAAAGTTGAACCTCTTTTCATCTAAAGGTTTGGTAAACAAATCAGCAAGTTGATAATCAGTTTTTACAAAGAAAAGTTCAATTGTTCCTTTTTCAACATGATCTTTAATAAAGTGATACCTGACGTCTATGTGCTTAGTCTTGGTGTGTTGAACATGATTCGTTGTTATTGCGATGGCGCTCTTGGAGTCACAGTATATCGGGATCTTGTTGAAGTGGAAACCGTTGTCGCGCAATTGAGTTCTCATCCATAAGACCTGAGAACAGCAGCTACATATTCTGCTTCGGCCGTGGAAGTTGAAACACAAAGTTGCTTCTTCGATGCCCAACTTACAAGTTTGTCACCGAGGAACTGCACATGTCCTGACGTGCTCTTCCTGTCTAACATACAACCTGCATGATCTGCATCTGTGTAGGCTGTTAGTTCAAAACTAGTATCTTTAGGATACCACAGACCAAGATCTGCAGTGCCCTTTAGATACCTAAATATGCGCTTCACAACAGACATATGGATTTCTTTAGGATTGGCCTGATATCGTGCACATAAGCATGTTGAAAACATTATATCTGGCCTACTAGAAGTAAGATACATTAAAGAACCTATCATCCCTCTATAAGTCCTAACATCAACAGTCGTACCCGAAGGATCGGTGCCAATCTTAGTACCTGGTGCCATTGGGGTACCAATCGGTTTTGAATTTTCCATTTGGAACTTCCGAAGAATATCCCTAATGTATTTTGATTGATTGATAAAAATACCCGATGAAAATTGTTTTACTTGTAAACCGAGAAAGAAATTCATCTCTCCCATCATGTTCATCTGAAATCTAGACACCATAAGGTTTGCAAAATTCTTACAGTACTTAGTATTTGTAGAACCAAAGATAATATCATCTACATAGATTTGAATTAAAATGATATCGCCTTTTTCCTTTTTGATAAACAAAGTGGTATCTACCGTACCTTTTGAAAAACCAGACTTGACTAGAAAATTGGAAAGGACATCATACCAGGCTCGAGGTGCTTGTTTCAGACCGTAGAGTGCTTTGTCGAGAATGTAGACGTGATTCGTCTTCTCTTGATTGACAAACCCCTCTGGTTGAGAGACGTAGACTTCCTCCTTCAGAATTCCATTTAGGAATGTTGTCTTCACATCCATTTGAAAGACCGTGAAGTTCTTGTGGGCTGCGTAGGCTAGAAACATTCTGATTGCCTCTAATCGCGCCACATGAGTATATGTCTCGTCGTAGTCGATTCCTTCCTCTTGTCTGTATCCTTTGGCTACTAGTCTTGCCTTGTTTCGGATAACAGTACCATCTTCGTCTTTCTTTATCTTGAAAATCCACTTCGTACCTATAATGGTTTTACCTTGAGGTTTCAGTACGAGTCTCCAGACTTGAAGTGCATTGAACTGATTTAGCTCTTCTTGCATTGAGATCACCCATTCTGGATCAGCAAGTGCTTCCAATACTCGTGTTGGCTCAAACTTGCTCAGAAAGGAGTCATGCATGCACATGTTCATTGATGTTGACCTAGTTTGCACCAGTTTTGATGGATCGCCAATTATCTGGCTTATCGGATGCTCTTTGGTCCATTTATTTTCATGAGGCAGTGGATTAGATGACTGTATGTCAGTTGTATCATCTACAAATCCACTTGCACCTTCTTCAGTTTGTTTAGGAGGATTGAAGATTGCAGTTGAAGTGATAGGTTCAAAAGGCTCAGCAGGAACAACTTGTTCTGGCTATAGATTGATCTGAATTGTATCTCCTACTGTTTCAGCTACTTCTGTCTCTTTATCATTTGTCACTTCTTCAACTGTTGGAGTCGACATTTGAATTGTAATTTCTTATTGAATCGGGGCGTTTGATTCAATAGAAACATCTGAACTGGTTGGATGAGTAGTCGTGAAGTCTTCCATCCTGTCAACCACAACAGATTTCTTTACATTAGATCCAAGAAATTCATCATAAAACAATTCAAATAATAAGTCTAAATCAGATAAATGGTTAGTAGAAGTTGATGCTTCATCTGATTTATTCTGTTGAGACGTAGGTCCTGAACTGAGTTGCCCAAAAGCTAGTATTCCTGTTATAACGGGTTCTGAACGTTGTTGTTCGGAAGCCATCTCTTCATCAAACGAGACGTTGATTCTTTCAATCACCGTCTTTGACTTCTTTAGATAAACACGGAATGCAGTTGATGTCGAGGAATAACCAATGAAGATTCCTTCGTCCGCCTTAGCACTGAACTTATTTAGACTCTCCCTATCGTTTAGAACGAAACACTTACACCCAAATATATGGAAATATTTTATTCTCGGTGTTCGGTTGTTGATTAACGCATAAGGAGTCTTTTTGAATCTTCGATGTACCATGGAGCGATTCTGTGTGTAACACGTGGTCGATACAACTTCTGCCCACAAAAATAGAGGTAAGTCTGATTGACTTAACATAGTACGAGCAGCCTCGACTAGCGTTCGATTTCTTCTTTCGACCACTCCATTTTGTTGAGGCGTACGAGCAGTAGAGTATTGATGTGAAATCCCGACAGATTCGAGATATTCTTCAACTTTATTGTTCTTGAACTCTGTGCCGTTGTCTGTTCGTAGAAACTTGACCGGTTTCTGCAGATTCACCTGGGTTGTCTTTTGGAATGTGATGAGGACATCTGGTGTCTCATCCTTTGAACGTAGAAACTTGACCCATGTGTATCGCGAGTAATCGTCCACGATCACGAGTATGTACTTCTTTCCGCCTAGACTCTGAGTTCGCATCGGACCGCATAAGTCCATATGCAATAACTCTAACGGAGCGTTTGTACTTGGTTCAGGCTTTGGTTTATGAGGTGCCCTCTTCATATTGCCCTTTTCACAAGCTTCACAAAGATGTTCTCTTTTATATTTGAGTTCTGAAAGTCCTTTGACGAGCTTTCCACTGACCAGATTGTTGATGTAACTGAAGTTGAGGTGAGAGAGCCTTCGATGCCATAACCAGCTTTGTTGCATCGAGGCTTTCGTCAGTAGACAAACCTGCTTGTCAGTCTGGACATTTGATAAATTGATTGTGTAGAGGTCTGATTCTCGAGTACCGACCAAGAGTTCTTCGCCTTCTTCATTGCGAACTGAACATCTCTTGGCTTTGAAGTTGACCTCTAAGTCTTTGTCACATAACTGGCCTATACTGAACAAGTTGTGTCGTAAGCCTTCAGCATAGCTCACCTTCTTGATCGTGACACTGTTATGTTGTACATCACCATATCGCATGATTGAAGAAAACTGGTCGTTGCCGAATCTGACTGTTCCGCAATATTTGTCTTTAAAATTGGACAATATCTCTTTTTGCCCTGTCATGTGCTTGGAGCATCCGCTGTCCAAGAACCATGTATGACTAGTCTGCATAAGAGAAATTACAATTTTAGATATTCATACGACAACATTGGAATAAGCACTTTGATTATCGAAGTGCGGGTCTTGAACTGAATTGTTCAAAAGCCAATTTTGACTTTGATGTTCGGGTTTTGAACTGCATTATCCAAAAACTTATTTTGTCATTGAAGAACGAGTCCTGATCTGTACATAATCAGAAGTCGATTTCTCTTTAAGCTTTGTGTGCCTGCAACACAGATTTAGCCTTAGGTACCCACTAGAATTTGGGTCCTTCTGTGTTAGCACAAGATTTTGGTACCCATTTCAAATTGGGTCCTCTTTTCTTTTGAAATGCATTTGAAGAATTAGTATGAGATGAATGCACATGATAATTGCTAAACCAATCTGCAGAATCTTGACAAGAAGTAGAGACATGTTTATCATAAATAGAAGACTTTCTAGCAGATAAAGATAACTGAAATAATTGCTTCATTGAATATTGTTTACGAGAAACAGCAAGTTTTGGGTTCAAAACAGCAATATCAGCAATTAGGACATCTTTACTAAGCGAATTCTTATTACAATTAACACTACTAAACGATAGAACGGTCTTGTCAAGCTTTCGTTTTGATTGTCATTGAGAATTTACTTCTGGCCTTTGCTTGCTCAGATCTGAAACATGTGAAACTGGTGAGTTAGACCTTTGAGCAACAAGCGAATGCTTCTCCTTAGAATTACCAGTAGTGTTCGGTTTCTGTGAATGCTTAGATATATTCTTACCTTTAGCACTCTTAGCTTTCACAGAGACTGAGTTATCAACTTTCGTTGATTTTGCACTGTTCACAGGCATACTGGTTTTTCTTGAAGATTTCTTAACAAACGATGAATGGTTAGGAAGTTTTGCATTAAAGTCAAATTGTTTAGAACAATCATCTAAACCACCGTTAGAGTTCAGAAAATCAAGCTCTTTATTAGCTAAACCAAACATATCCTTAAAGTTTGAAGCCTTTGACGGAACAGAATTTGACAACACAGTTGAAAAAACGTTTTGTTCAATATTCATCAAAAGTCTTTCATCTGATAAAGAATTCTCGAGTTCAGAAATTTTACTTTCTAAAACGAGAGGAGGGACATATAGTTTAGCTTGAATACGCTTCGCCTCCATTTCTTTTTCAGAATAACTTTGAACGAAATCACTTGAAAGAGTTTTCTTCTTTTGATATATTGGATTTTCATCATAGCTATTATTCAATTTCGCATAATAAAATGGAAGATGAACTTTAGATGATTTCAACTGTTTTTCAGTTTCGTTGGCTTCATCCTTTTCAGATAGTTTAGTCCAGAAAGTTTTAAACTCAGGAATTCTGCGAGCTAATTGCATTGAAAAATGATCATAAAGTCCTGGCACTTCAGACATCCCTTTTTGTAGACAGTGAGGATTCTTATAACCGATTCCCCATCTCTCTATTTCCTCTTTGGGTTTGTTCAGATGAATAGTCTGTTCAGTTTGACCCATTTTATATAACTTCTCTTCCAAACTTTTTAATTTTCCAAGTAAAGAAAAGTTTTCTTTGATACAAGAAGAATGCAATTCTTTAAGCTCATATTTATCAATCTCACTTTTTAGCAGTTTAGACTTGAGATCAGAATTCTCTTTAAGAATTATTGTCTTTTCCTTTGCGTTGGTGTCATTATCTTTATGTAAAACCTCAACCAATACTTTCTTCTCAGCAATTTCATTGCTAAGTTTTTGTATCAATTGGTTTTTGTCAATTATGACACCATTTTCTTGCTCAAGATTAGATTCTAACTCTTTTTGTTTTAAACTCATGGCATGCATTTTATTCATGAAATCTGAATCTGATAAATTACATACCTCCTCTTCTTCATTATCTGAATCAACTTCAACATCTGATTCTATCTTTCCCATTAAGCACATGTTGACGGCTTCATCTTTCTCTTCATCCTCTTCATCCTCGTCTGAGTGATCGAGCCAGTATTCATCCTCAGCCATCAGTGCCTTGCCTGCCTCCTATTGCTTTGCAAGAAGCATCTTGTTCTTGTAGTAGTCTGAGTTTCTGACTTTTGATCTACGACAGTCCTTGGCAAAGTGACCGGTTTTGCCACAGTTGTAGCACGTAGGCGGTTCTGGCTGACTGGATCCTTCAGCTTTGAACTTTCTTTCTTCTGGTTTCCTCTCCTCTAATCTCTTCCTTTCAGACTGATACCTTCTCTCTTCAGGTTTCCTCTCTTCTGTTCTCTTCCCTTCAAATCTCTTTCCTTCATATCTACTTCCTTCAACCCTTTCCTTGTGGATGTAGTTGTTCGGACCAGAAGAATATCTCTGACTATTTGAACTTGGCTTTGTGTAGAACCTTTTCTGAAAAGCACTTGTCAGCATAAACATTGCTTGCTTCAGTTGGTCATTTTCATCCATGTCAGAGTTTGCATAAGCTTCATCTTCTTCTGATTCATATACAATCGCCTTGTTCTTCTTCTTCCTGACTATAAGAGCGACTGTGTCTTCAACCGTCTTTCCTTTCTGTCTCTTATCTTCTAGAATTTCATCCACCTCTTCTTCATTTTGTCTGAGGGTTTCATACACCTCATGAAGTGGAATCTCATTCAAATCTTTGATCTGCTTCATCTGCCTAGCAAATCTTTTCCATTCCGGTTGAAGAATACTCAGGAATTTGACGTTCAGGTCAATTTGAGATTTGTGGACTTTGTTCTTGCTAAGTTCGTTCAGCAAAGTCACAAACCTGTCATAGGTTTCTTCTAAAGTTTCTCCTACCCTGCCTCTAAATTCTTCATAAGTATTTAGGCAGTTGGAGATTTTAAGCTGATTCCCAACCTTCGAGCCCAGCATCATCTTTTCTAGCTGATCCCACATTTCTTTGCCGGAGGCCTTGTAGCTGTCAATCTTTACATATATTTCATTTGGAATTCCTTGTAAAATGTATGACTTAGCTAATCTGTCGCCTTTGGCTCTTCTGAGGTTATCATCTCCTAGCTCATGAAACTTAAGTTCAACTTCAGTCGGCACATCTCCAACCAAGCGAGTCGTCTTAACAGGTTTCATAACCCCTTCTTCTATAGATTTCCTGATGAAATCACCCAGCTCATGTCAGTCAATAAAGTTCAGAAACCAATCCTTTCACTGTTTGTATTCTCCTTTAAAGAGAACTGGTGGCTTGGTGTCAGTTCCTATTGCAAGGGCTTCTCTGGATGTCATTTTGAAGAAAATTCTAAGTCTGTATTGGAGCAAAGAGAGGTTCGCGTATCAAATGGGGTGCGCAAACTGAGGTTTGCGTATCAAGCGGGATGCGCAAATTGAGGTTTGCGTATCAAGCTAGATGCGCAAAGTGAACTTTGCGTTTTGAGAATGAGCACGTTTAACTGAGAGAACTGAGCTTTGTGTATCCTTGGGTTGCGCGAAGTGAGCTTTGCGTATCAATCGGGATGCGCAAATTGAAGTTTGTGTATCACGTTAGATGCATGAAGTGAGGTTTGCGATTCGAGTTGGATGCGCAAAGTGGACGAGTTTTTCTTGAAGAGTGTGTTGCGCAATGTTGAAGTTAGTGCTGCTAGATGGTTGCGAAAAGTTGAGCTTTGCGTATGCTGTTGGATCCGAGAAGTATGCTTTGCGTATTGCTTGAAATGCGCAAAGTGTGGTTTGCGTATCAGGAGTGATGCACAAATTAAGGTTTACGTATCACGTTAGATGCGCAAAGTAGAACTTGCGTATTCAGTTGGTTTGCGCAAAGTGGACTTTACGTATGTTCTTCCTTTGGTTTGCACAAGTTCGTCCTGTACTTTGAAAAATCAACTAAAACTTGTTTCCTTGTCGATTAGCAGTACCAAACTTTACCAATGAGTCTAAAAACACTTCTATAACAGATTGATATCACTCGATCTCGATAAATATCACTTTTTGAAGAAAAATTTGATAGCACAGTAACTTTTTCACTCGACTGTTTTCTCACTAAAATCACAAAATGGAACTCGATTAAAGCTTAACAGTGAAATCAAACAACAACAACTCTATCTAGCAAGCTAATCGATCACAACCTGATCGATTTTAACATCTAAAACACTTTAAATCACAAAAAACGATTTTGAAAATAGAACACAGAGACGTTTTCTTTAAAGACTTGATTTGATCTTAATCAGGCTCTGATACCAATTGTCGGTCCACCAAACAATAATGTTTATATCAAGTTCTTAGATTTAACAACACAATAAGATTACCAACCTGTATTGATTATAACAAATGGTTACAAGGTTGATCGATTCAAGCTATTTTGTGTGTTCTCTGTTTTCTCTCTATTACACCCTTAAGTGTGTGTTTTTGTGTTCTTGATATGATCTGATCTGATTAGAGAGTTGTTGAGATACACCTAATATCTAATCTACCTAACATACATAATATCTAAACTAGATATTATGTAAATAAACATAATATCTATTTTAGATATTATGTAAACTAACTAAACTTTATCTAACTAAGTTACTAGATCTAATATCTATTAGAAATAGATATTTAAACTAAGTTAACTAATATAATAAACAAACAATTACTTTGACATTTATTACAAACGACATAGACTTTATTATTGAGAGTCGACGTTCCGGCTTTAGCTTCGGATTGCGATCTTCAGATTGGATGATCTTGAATCCAATGAGACTGTGGTCTAACATACCTTTCAAAACGTCCCATAACACAAAACCATGCATTTCTCCAAAACACAAAATGAAATACATCTATACTAAAAATCTACTTCCATAAAATAAATCATCAAAATACCAAAATATATGATTTATTTATCATAATGCCCAAAATCCCAAAGATGTGTGCTATATAAGTTTATAAAGTTAAACACTTTCAAAATAACCAAACTTATCAGCAGTTAACAATTTCGTGTAAGACACAAAACACTTTAAATTAAACATTTTGGCATGTACACCATTTTCACAAATCAACTTGAACTCACCTTGCTAGATTTAGGCTAAATCTAGATTTTACCCCATTTTGAGCTTCCTTGACGAAACTTGAATCCTCCAAGCCAAAACCTAGATCCAAGCATTTTCAACCGTAAATAACCATATTCAACCATATAGAAACATTTCCCAAACATTTCACATGAAAACCTCAACTTATATCGAAACCCTAATTTTCATAAATGAAGAGAAGAGATGATTACCTCGACCACAACTTGAATCCATCAATCAAACACTTCTAGGACACCAAAACAAGCCACAAACTACCAATCTCCAAAATGGTGAAAAGGGTTGGATGAAACCCTAGAAAATTGATGAAGAAGATGAAGATGAGAGGATTCTAGTTTTTAGCCTCCAAATCCTTGTTAGACGGTGAATAATCCCTTGGAATTCCAAGTCTTGGTGCCACAAAGGCCCAAAATCACAGTGGAAGCAAAAAGGGTTCGGTTGAGAGAGTTTTAGGAGAGAGTGGGTGAAAGAATGAATGAGAAAAAGTGATAAAAATGGGTTTAATGGAGGCTGGACCCCGACGGCGAGTATGCCCCGCGATTGTGACATGTGTCACTTTCGCCGGGCACTCTCGCGGAGAGTGTACCGCGGCCATAAGGCCCTCCGCGAGAGTGACACATGTCACTTTCGCTGTCACTTTCGCCCAGGCTCCCCGAAGCCCGAAAATCCGATCTTTTTCGACACTAAGGCCCTCGACACTCTTTGGGACTTTTAGTGGTGTTTTCCCAACATGAAACCCACCAACCACAAGGTACAGAAACGCCTGGTGCCCCTATACTTACTAAAAATCTCGGGTGTTATAATCCTCCCAACCTTAGAGTGATTTCTTCCTCGAAATCTACTCCTCACCCAAGACATCCCATCACCACCCTTAGCACTTATTGGGTTTCCTCTGTTCCCAAGGACACAACATATCATATACTACTATGATGTCATTCTCCCAAAACGACCGCTTCCTTTCCCGAGGGGTTGTCTCTAATCCGTTTCCTCCTTGAGCTAAAACCCGTTAACTTCCTGACGAGACTGCCACACTGATTTATGTGAAGACACTCACACCACATATCTACTTGATATGGCACACTCGTACCAGAGTGAACGTCAAACCTTATTGGAGCGATTCCTAACCATGCGATCTCAGTCGCCTCCCAACCTTAGGCGACACGTACTACCTCGAGGGTAGTTTGTAACTTCAACTTCCCACTGACTAGATTATTTTACTTATTTTATTATTATATAATGTTTTTTATGATAGTAAATAATGTTTTTTTTATTGTATTACGTTTTTTGCTTGATTTACGTCACATGAAGAAAAATAATATCATTTGATAGATATTGGTTTTTGATAGATGGTGATTTTTATTTAATATAAGTTAATTGTTGAGATGAATGCATGATACAAATTATATATTAGAAGCAACGAACACTTAATTTGGAAAAATTATTTGAGCAAGTGTCCAACAGAAAAAAAAAATATAAATCATTATTCGGTTTAACCGGTTACCGAATCGAATAACCCGAAAACCGAATACCCAAAACCGATTAAACCGAACCTTATTTAGTTTGGTTATTGGTTAGGTTTAAAAAATCTTGAAAACTGATTAACCGAACCAAATAAACCGAAAACCGACCGAACAACTTTCGATGGGCTTCCGTTGATATCCTGTTTCAAATGAGATGGTTTACTTGAAAATGAAGCTACTGGTTGACTGAGAGGCGGCGCCGCTGGTTATGCCAAATCAATTAACCAGATCCCTTGTTTGATATATATATATATTGGAAGGATATTTTGCAACCCTGAAAAAAGGTTGCAACCCTTGCAACCCACATCTTAACCGTTGGATTCATGATCGACGGTTATTTTATTTTTTTTTTCTGTTTTTTTAATTAAAAATATTAGGCTCCATATCTATTGTAACCGCCAATCATGAATCCGACGGTTAAGATGTGGGTTGCAAAGTTTGTAACCTTTTTAAAGGTTGCAAATAAAACAACCCTATATATATATACTATATTATAAAGTACGGATAAAAAACTCTTAAAAACAACTGTTAAAACTTAAATTTTTTTCCTGTTTAATCCTTATCTCTAACAAGTTTAACTTCCCTAAAATCACTCATTACTTCAACTACCCTAAAATGACTCCCTACATAATTAAATACAGGATAAAAATCAAATTTTAAATATGAAAAATCTAAAATATAATTAAGGGGGTGTTTGGGATTGCTTATTTAAAACAACTTATGTATATTTGCAAAAGTGCTTATTAACTTATGGTTATTTGTAAAGTGCTTATTAACTTATAGGAAGAAGGGGCAAATATGTAATTTGGTTAAATAAGTTAATAAGGAGTTTCAAATAAGTCGGTTGAGAATGACTTATCAAAAACTGCTTATTAGCGGAGTGGAGAAGTCATAAGCAGTTTTCAATCCAAACACTCAAAACAGCTTATTTGCTGTTTGAAAACACAATAAGTTAATAAGCTACTCAAATAAGCAATCCCAAACACCCCCTAAAAAAATCTAACAGAATATTTAATACAAAAAATAAGATGAAACATTAAAATCGTTGCATTGCGTGATTTCTCTCTCTCCCTGTATAAAGCCGCGAATCACAATCTCTTAAGTAGTGTTTCTGTGTAAGACGACAAAATGTGTATATCAGTGTTTCTATGGCAAGCTCATCCGCTCTACCCGTTTCTTCTATTGCTCAATCGAGATGAATATCATAACCGGTGAGCTCAACTTAATCCTTTTCATACCAAATCAGTCATTCAATTCTCAGGCTTACTTTCTTCCAATTAATGTTGTAATTCTAACTACTTGTTATATATGTAAGACCGACAAAGCCGTTAAGTTGGTGGGAAGGTGGAAAAATATTGGGTGGCAGAGATGTGACAGCCGGGGGAACGTGGTTGGCATCTGGCAGAGCAGGAAAGGTGGCTTTTGTCACCAATGTTCGCGAAGTTCAATCAATATCTGCTGCAAAGAGTAGGGGCCATCTCCCAGTTCGTTTTTTGCAGGTTAGTTTCAATTTCCCGTTGTATCAAATTATGCCCACCACCTGTTTGTTTTTATTCCCTATTATGTATCCAGTGTCACGTCCTATTTAGTTTAAGTGACTTTAAGTTCGATTACAATCAATGTTTCATAAACCACTGCATTTTGAAAATTTTACACAAGCAAAGTATGGGATCATGAGGAAACCTGGTTAATGATGTTATACATATGTTGAAAATTTCAATCATGAAAAGCATACTTTGATCAACACATAAACCATTATCAATGCTCATGCAATCACATTTTATTTAGTGATTGTGACCATAAGAAAAGGCAGAGGCGGATCCGGAACTGAAAAACTTTCAAGCGATAGCACCGGTTGTTAGACTAGAAGAAATAAATCTATAGAAACTTTTTGCAAAAACCTTATAGATTTGTTGGTCGATTGACTCGATTCCTTGCCTTTGCAAGGAGAGGTCTCATATTCGACCCTTCTCACTACGTCTACTTCCAATTTTTTTTTAATTTAAAAACTGAAAAATAATGAAATTTGTCAACTGCAAGATTTGAACCCACGTCCTTTCTTTCCTTAACATGGCAACAGACACGGATCCTGCCAACACTAACTTGTGTCTTTAGTTTAGTTTCAAAGAATATAAGGACACACAAGAAATAAAGCATATGCACCTTTCCATCCCCTAACTTTTTTTCCTATGCATCGGGACGATGGAGCGGGAGCACGTGCACCCCCTCCTCTCTATGTAGGTTAGCCCATATGATAATTCTAACATTCTTTGACCTGGACAATATAATTTAACCACCATCTGATAGTGATTACATAAAGGCGGTCAAATAATTCATGCATAACATGGTGACGACGGGATACATATATTACACATCATTTTGGCCTTGAAGACCTTCGAATACTTTAGCAAGCATTAAATAAACATGCATGTGGTACAACAATTGAGGCATGCGCAACTGCTCCCTTTTGTACCTGCAACTTCGCCAAACAACAATACATATATATGATAGCAATAATAAAAAATGACTAGAAATATCATTATGCATGTTTAAAGCCATTAGCTATAAGCAATCAGTACAAACTACTAGCTTGTTCAATACATAGAATAGCAAACTCCTACTGATTTTATCAAGCTAGGCTCCTAACAATCCCTGTGGGCACATGTTCTAAAAACAACATGCTAGCAGTATTGCGTGTACTTAATACTAACGAGGGATTCAACAACTTTCTCTTTAACAAAACAACACTTTATATCAATATGCTTAGAGCAAGTATTTCTCGTGTTCATAGAGAAAGCTACATCTGCGGAGTTGTCACCAGTGGCGGATCCAGGATTTTTGCCTAGTGGGGGCACCTTGAAGGTAGATTAAAGGCCCGCTAAATCGCCCGATGTGTTTATAGCCTAGTTCCACGGTTTCGAGGGATTTTTAAAGTTTCTTTTGGTTGATTTCGAGGGTTTTTAAAGTTTATTTTGTCTATTTCGAGGACTTTTTTGGTTTTTTTGGTTGATTTCGAGATACTTTTTTGGTTTTTTTGTTGATTTCAAGGTACTTTCTTTGGTTTTTTGGTTGGCAGGGGCACAAGCGGAAAATTAGTGGGGGGATCTATAATAGAAAGTTAAAAAAATAATTGTTTTTTTAATGCCCCCCCCCCCCCCCCCCCCACAACACCTTTTACATGCTACATTCACCCCTGTTTGTCACTTGTCACAATTCAATTTCAATTACCTCGAAATAGAGTCTACAACACCCAATGCTAAAATGAAATTTTACAACCATATTGCTTCACAAGTAGCCTTGTAACATGCCATATACTATGCTTCAACATCGTAGAGGATGTTGTGAGTATCTACTTAACAGTTTTTCCCAAAACTGCTCCTCCAACCATCATAAAGAATTGTGTAGCCTGATATGGACTTTTATCATCAATGCATCTTGCGTAACCGGCGTCGCTTAACCCAACTATGTCAAGAGTGTTAGTTTGCTCGTAAGTCAACATATGATCCTTGGTACCCTAAAGATACCTCATAACTTTCTTAACCTTCTAATGGTTTTATCTAGGATCACTCAAGTATCTACCAAACATGCCTATAACAAAACCTATATCAGGGTGTGAGCATATGTCAGGCTGCCTATAAGGGATACATAAGGAAAGACTTCCATGTCATCTCTCTTTCTTATTTTGTGGACATTGGTTTTTAGAAAAATTCACCTTTCACAGTCGGTGTCTTCTAGGGAGAACAAGCTGCTATATTGAACCTTTTCAAGATTTGATTAATGCAAGAGACAATAGAAGAATACCATTAGTCGGATCACAAAGGCTCTGTATCCCAAGTATGTATGAGTCCATTACCGAGATCCTTCATATCAAAGTGGTTGAACAACGGTTTTTATTTTTGTCTCCGACAGTAGTTCAAAATATTAGACGCAAGTAGACTATTACTAGAAAAAGGGAAAATGGCTCCCACTGACCATCATGTATATACATTGATCAACTACATTCTCCTTGAAGCCATTATCAGTGCAAACTATGTCAAACTTGAGATAGCACTACATTGATGCTTGTTTAAGCCCATGTATAAACTAGTTGAGATTGCAAACGATATGTTCTCTACCAGTCATCTCAAAACCAACTAGTTCAGTCATGTAAACATCCTCAAACAATTTCCATAAAAAAAACGGTCCTCACATCCATTTGATTGAGTTGTAAATCAAATGAGCCACTATAGCCATGATGATTTGCAACGAATCTTTAGTAAAAACTGGCACGAAGGTCTCTTTGAAATCAGTACATTTTTTTTATATCCCTTTTAGCCACAAGTCTAGCCTTATACCTATCTACTTCCCCATTTAATCTTAACCCATTCGAATCCAATGGGCTTTCAACCTTTGGGTAGTTCAACCAACTCCCAAGCTTCATTTTGTGACAAAGAATCAATTCATCTTTCATTGCATTCATCGATTGAGGATTATCTATAGCTTGCTGATAAGTGACTAGTTCGGTGGTATCTCACATCAAACTCATGTTCCAGCATATAAACGATGTAGGCATCATAAATAGAAGGTATGCGGGCCCTCTGTGATCTTCTCATCATTACTTCCATCTTGAGTTCCAAGATTGTCATCTTGTACTTGACTTTGTGGCTCCTTAGGAGCTTCTAATAGAATCTGTTCAATTATAGAGTCATTAGCAGGAACAGAAGCAACATATAAGGATCAGAATACGTTCTTCAATTAATACAATTTCTCTTGACTCTTGACTTGAACCAAATTCATCTTCAAAGTACACAAGTCAACTCTAATAAAATTTTATAGCTTTGGTGGTGTGAGTGGGGCAATAAAAATCTAGAACCCCTTGATCCAGTGGTTTAACCTGCAAAGTAGCCACAAATTGTTTTTAGATCTAGCTTCTTAGACTGTGGATTATAAACATCAGTTCGCTTTGCATCCCTGAACATGAAAATGATGCAAACTCGGTTTCTTACATGAGCACAACTTAAATGGTGCCTCAAGGACAAACTTACGACTCACTTGATTCAAGATATAAGCTGCAATTGGCAAGCTAGATGGAATCAACATACATCAAACCATGTCAAGAAGCGTACAGTTTCTCCTTTCAGTGATTCCCTTCTGTACATGCCATTGTATATCTTGCATCGATGCCAGCAAAATATCTTGCAAAAGGTGCCCATAATATTCTCCACCCATGTCAGAGTTGGCAACTTTGATTTTCTTTCCCTTCTAAAGCAGAACATTCGTTTTGAAAATCTTAAAAACAAATATAATTATTCAGATTTTTGATGAATGAGCTCAACACCACCATGTTAGCCTAAGTCATTGATAAAGGTGATATAGTACTTGTAAACCACCCATAATAGGTGAAACAATGGCCTACATATATATTAGTGTGAATCTAGCCCAATACCTATGTGCACCTGTCTTTTACTTTTTCTAACCTTGCAGTTAGTCCATTTGACACAATCAACACAGACATAGAATTATGATTAATCAAGATCCTAAAGTACACCATCCTTCACTAATCTTTCCATTTTGTCTCTAGAAATATCAAATATGTCATAAACATTGTGCCACAACATAGAGGATCTCACACGTTTAGAACCAATAGTAGTATTAAGCGAAAAAGGAGAAGCAACAATGACAACGGTCATTCAAATCAAGTTTATTTAAATTTCCACACAAAAGGTCCATTTCCCGAGAATAGAGTCACTATACATATTCAATCTTTCGGTTCCAAAAATAAGACTACAACCCAGTTTATCCAAAATAGATACATATATCAAATTCCTTCTAATCGAGAGTATGTACGTAACATCATATAACTCCAAAAATATATCATGTAGTCAATTGTACTCTAAGGGTCCCCAAAGCCAACTTGGACTCTAGTAACATCTCCCATGTACACATGCTGCTCCAAATTACCCGGTCTTATTCAACTATTCACTGCCTGCAAGAAATTTGTAACATGAATTGTTGCTCGAGTATCTAAACCAAGTACTCGAGGGCACAAACATAATATTGAACTCTAAACAAACCATCAGCTTTCTTGTGTCTAAAGTTCTAATAGAAGTTGCACTTCCCTTTATAAAACTCATTCTTATGATCACTAGAAGATGAGCACAAATGTTCGTTTCCCTTAGGATCCTACGCGCTGGTGAAAACCACCTCGACCGGATCAGAGTAAACAACAATGTCGAATCAGGCCGCCCCTTGCCTCCTTAGACCTACGCAGAGGGAACGAGATGGAGCACCTACTCTACTGGTCGTCTGCTCTCTCGAGGGTCATTGGAATTAATATGAGTGAACATTTCCTCTTGTGAGGATTGATTGGGTTAGCTACCATGGAGATACTTCTTGACTCCCCCTTTTTGATGACGTCCTCTTTCTTGGCAACAATAGCAATCATAACCTTGAGGGCCGACTCAACCAGCAAATAAAGGCTAGGACTTGGGCTACTTCCCGTTGGTTGTTAGTTCGATTCTCATTAGGGCATTGGGTATTGTCGTCGTTGTTATCTTCAGCCCCAAGGGATTAGTTGAGGTGCACGCTAGCTAGCCAGGACACCCATGGTTACCGGGAAAAAAAGATTAGCAGTCATCTCCTCAACAGTCCATTTGTTCTTTCGGAGCATGGTTGCTTGATTTGATCGAATCAAACTTGGGTGGAATAGTCTCCATCAGAAACCATACCATCTAATCTTCACCAAGGTCGATACCCATGCCCTTCAGTTTGTGGTAACAAAATATGAGATTGTCAATGTGAGTCGTGTTACTTGCACCATCATAAGTTGTATGGTGAAGCATGTTCAAGTACTCATTTTTCTCATTCTTTGAGAACTCCTTGTACTTCTCCTTAATGGCGTCAAGAAAATCGTTTGCATTTTTAGCTTTAGGAATACTATATGAAGGAATTCCTCCTTGTCATACCACATGATCATCAAGTAACAAGGATTCGAGTATTCCCACTCCTCATAGGATTTCTTATCTTTTTGAGTAGCATCAATAGTCAAATTCTTCATGAACCCACTGCTTGTGGTTCGTTCCATTAATCATCAAGATGGCAGAGACTCTAGGATTTGCCTAAAGCTGAATGAGAAACAAGAGCAAGAACCAATACATGCATGTTATAACAAAATCATGCCATTTGTGGCTTTGTGCTCTTTTCTCATTAGTTAATGTTGGCAAAAACAACAAATGATGATCATATTTGCTAGAGTTCTCAAACAAAACAAAAGAGAGTACTCATCCACATGTAAGAACAATCTATTACACATTATAAGCAAAAACATTAATTTACTATCGAGAGGATAGATAAATTGCGATTCATAGCCTTTAATAGATTTTCTTCACCATATTAAGCATCCTTATCAAGTAATTATTATGGATAGGTTTAATTGCTTATATAGTTATATGGATCTTAACGTACTCGTGGAGGAAGATACATAATTTAAAATATAAATATTCAAATGTTCCTCATCGGCAAACAATATTAATATGCTCAATCATACGACATGTAATGATTTAAGCATTCACAATTGTTGACCAATTAGCAAATCAATTCCACAACATGATTAAAGCTAAGTTGAACTAAAAAAATTAATTTCATGCAAGTGCATTAGTATATGTAATAAATGGATTATTACAATGTGAAAAGGTAAAAAATTGCAAAGCACAATCATTTATGCATCCTTTTACCTGCTGTTGTTTGCTATCAGTTCATCCTTGACCCCCAAAAAACCGGGCATGCGGGTTGCTTGCCGGACCTTGTTTCAGACCCGGCGCTAACAGCATGGTACCGATTGTTAAAATTTGAATCATAATAAGCATACTTTGATCAACACATAAACCGTTATCAATGCTAATTCAATCACATTTTATTTAGTGGTTGTGACAATGGGATTATGTTTGTGATTATATTAGTCCATATGATTATTCTAACAGCATCACCCATATTTCTTGATGTGCTTCAATCCTAGTACAAGGAAGCTAGGATTTACTCTCCTTCATAATTGTGAACATCGAGTTACTAGGATTGTTCAGGAAAAACCCCATATGTGAATCGTGTTAGCTCTGTGTGTTCTCCATGAATATCAGAAAAAATAGATAAAAAAAACACAGTTAACGTTTTGAGATGGATATTTGATATGAATGTATTGACATCAAAACCACAAACCTTTTGATTTTGATCAACTACTTCTATGATTTGCTAGCAAGTATTTACAGTTTCTTACGGCCACATTGGTATGAATTTGGTAATTTTGATGATTCTAGAGCAACAAAAACCCCATGGAGTTCGCAGAAGAAATTGCGAAGGAAGCAGATCAATATAATGGATTTAATTTATTAGTTGCTGATCTTTTCTCCATGGATATGGTTTATGTAACCAATAGACTGAAAGGAGAGAACTGCTACGCGACTTCAGTATCACCTGGGGTCCACGTGCTATCAAATGCAAGTCTGGACACTCCCTGGCCTAAGGTGAGCAAGTACTGGTTGCCTACTTGATTACAGTACTGGATAGTACTAGTTGTTTTCCACCTAATAAAAGTAGGGATTTTCACAAGGGATATTTAGGTATATAACCTTAAATGAGATTTCAATTAAATCCATGACCTTCTCATGAGTATAAAGCCATTTTTTTCTTGAATAGGTCATGAGGTCATGAATTTAATTTAAAACTCATTTAAGGTCATATACCTAAATAACCCATTTTCACAAATCACAAATAACTAAGAATGATTTAACATAGCAAAATAAGCTGAGCATGTACCCTATTGATAAGGGTCCACGAGGCCTATTTTGGAAGAGCCTGGGAAGCTAAACTAAGGGGCAGTTTGGTTCAGGCAGGGGAATGAAAATGAAAATTACGGGGAATGAATTTTCATTCCCTCCTAGTTTAACATGGAATGAAAATTTGGGCTTCTAGGGGAATGGACCCGGTATATTATATAAAACCAAACAATTTCTCTTATTTTCAATCCCATTAATTACTGCTTAATATCTCTAACTAAACACCTCCTAAGACACTTTAGCTTTGCTGCTCTTTGTAACCAAAAAAATAAAAAGAACTACCTTCTAGTGTTTTCTGTAGTTCCCTCTTCTAATATCTGCGATTCTCTGCCCAGGCTCAAAGATTGGAGCATGGTTTTAGAGATCTTTTGGATCAATATTGTGAAAGTGAAATTCCCATTGATGAGATGGTTGATAAGCTGATGGGAAACACTGTTAAAGATGAAATTAGCATGCTTCCTCAGGTCTATGATCCAGAGTTTGAGTACCAGTTGAGTTCTGTATTTGTTGACACAGTAACTCTGAAGGTAAAAAAAAAGTGTTCAGATTCCTTCAGTTCATTCATGATCTCATGATATTTGATCCTGAACATTGCTGATATTCAGGGACGTTATGGTACACGAAGCACCTCTGCCTTGGCTGTGAAAGCAAGTGGTGAAGTATTCTTCTATGAAAAGCATCTGGAAAATGACTCGTGGAAAGAGCAGACAGCAACATACATGATCCAGAAAAATGAACAGTGATCTCATGAATTCTGACCATGAATGCAAAGTTAGCTACATTTACATTTTTCTGTGAGTTGCTTCCCTTGTAGATACTTCTTGTCAATTTTACGTCTATGCTTCCCTTATAGTTACTTCCCATGGAATTTAATGTATAGCTGCCATGAATAATCTCTGTGACCGACACAGAATATATACTTGATACATGTAACAAATGCTAGTTAACGCTATCCGATATTTGCACGACCTTGAAATGATACACTTCTGATTGAAATATCACATTTCCCTCATCCCATATTTATTATCTCATTTGGTATGGGAGTTTAAGTGTGTGTTCTGGGTAAAAAAGAATAATAATAATCAACTTTGAGAATATAACTTCTTGTACTTTGGATGGTATTTGGTTATTTATATGAAAAAGATAGATAAAAAAAAGCAACAGTAACAATTAGTGAAGCAATCAGGTTTGTAATTTTTTATCCATCTCTTCTTAGTGTTCAATATAAGTAATAAAAGGGATTTTTCAGTAATTACAAGTTACATTACATGTCAAAAAATCAATCATTAAACTTGGATACAAAAACCTAGACGAAGTTCACTTTCCAGGTACAAAGTTAGTAGCGTAGGCCCAAGCATTGTTGCTCACCGGGTCTGCAAGGTGGTCAACAAGGTTTTCCAATGGACCCTTTCCGGTCACAATGGCTTGTAGAAAGAACCCAAACATTGAAAACATAGCAAGTCTACCATTCTTGATCTCTTTGACCTTCAACTCAGCAAAAGCTTCAGGATCATCAGCAAGTCCCAATGGGTCAAAGTTCCCACCAGGGTAAAGAGGGTCGTTCACCTCACCCAGTGGTCCACCGGCAACCCGGTAACCCTCAATTGCACCCATTAGGATTACTTGGGTGGCCCAAATGGCCAAGATGCTTTGTGCATGGACCAAGCTTGGGTTACCCAAGTAGTCAAGCCCACCTTCACTAAATATTTGTGCTCCAGCTTTGAACCAGACTGCTTCCCCAAACTTGACACCGTTGCGAGCTAAGAGCTCGGGAAATACACACCCTAGAGCTCCAAGCATAGCCCATCTGCAGTGGATGACCTCGACCTCACGGTTCTTAGCAAAGGTTTTCGGGTCAGCAGATAGGCCAGCAGTGTCCCAGCCATAGTCACCAGGGAAGTCACCTGTGAGGTATGAAGGAGCCTCACCGGAGAATGGACCCAAGTACTTAACTCTGTCTGGGCTGCTTGATGGCACAACTTTTGTGGTGTTTTTTCTCATGGAGACCGTTCCATTACCAACAATTCCCGACGCTGGGAGGATGGATTTCACCACCCTCCCAAAGAAAGGAGTGGAAGAGGGAGCGATTGTTGAAGCATCCATAGAAGTCGAAGCTAAGATCACACTAGATGGAAGAAACAAGTGTGGAATCAAAGACTTATTGTGTTGGTTGGTTGAGTTTCATAGGTTGCCTTAAAAGTATATATATACATGTAAGGCACTGGAGAGCCTGATCTATGGAGATATTTATCTCTAATACCATTGGTTGATGGTATTTGATTTGATATCCAGTTGGAATAATAGATGGATATGTATAAGAAATCTAACAAAAAATATATATGTCAACTGATAAGTTATTTTATATTGAGGACAAAAACTAATGAGCTAATAAGCCATTTGGTTGAGTTGGGCAAAGACTAGTGGCTAGAAAGGGATGGTCTATAGGTGAGAGTTGTTGTTGATTCATGAACATGAGCTATATTCAATATCAAGTGGATGTAATTCATGGTAGCTTGGGTGGATTGTAGGTATATTGGGTAGGGACCCTTGTTGATTTCTCACCATGAGATAACTTCAGAATTATTAAATGGAATTTGAGGAGCATAAACAAACCAAACCAAACAAACCCAGTATATCTCACCAAGAGGTAGGGTCCGGAGGTTAAGACGTACACATACCTTACCTCTGTCTCAAGAGATAGAAAGGTTGTTTTGGAGAAGGTCCCTGGCTTGTGATAAGGGTTAAGTAACATATTTAGAAAGAACAACTACAAGCGAATTTGAGTTGCATGAAAACAATAAATAGGAAAAATCAACTTGAAAAACTCCGTAATATGGAAGTTATGTTAGAGCTGCAGGTGATTGTTTTAAAATACATCCAAATTATTATTTTACTGTTATTGAACGACTAAGCATCTGTTTACCCAATTGGCATTACACACATTTGTAGTGTTCTATTCTACAATCTGTTCACTACATATGTTAGAGTATAAATCTGTTGGATACAAGATCAAGAATACTGAAGGTCAAAGTTGAGAAAGTCAAAGCTGAAGAAAGTCAAATCTTATTAAAAGTCAAAGTCTTTTGTAATAAAAGTCAATGTATTAGATTAGTTGTTTTTTGTTGTTTCCTTGTATTAGATGGTAGTATAAAATAGTTTTTCTATTTTGTATTTTAGTTAGAAGTTGGAAGTTGGAATACATAGAAAGAGAGAGAAAGAGTTCTAGAGAGAGATCTTTGTAATTTGAGAAATCAAGTAATCAAAACAGGTAATTCGTTTGTTAAACCTTGTTTATTTTGATTGTTATCGAATAGGAACTAGAATCTGGAACACACAATTGGTATCAGAGCAGATCCAAAGTGAAATTGAATCAAGAAAATCAAAGTTTTTGGTTTTTCGTCACTGTTCATGGAAGAAATTTCGAAGTTTGGATTTTTGAGTGTTTTTGAAGCAGATTTGTGTCAGGATTTGGTCGAAATGTGTAATAGATTGAGTCTTTGTAATCAATTGCAAGTTTTAACACTATAATTCATTCGATTTTGTTGATTTTGTTAAGTTTTTCTTCGAAGTTGTAAACGTACTGTTTCATCGAATTATTGAGTTGTAATTGTTTGTTTGTAAGTTTCTTTGATTGTAATTCGTTCTAGAGTTGTAATCGAGCATCAATCTAGAGTTTCAAAACTATTGGATCAAGAAAAGATCGATTGCAGGTGAAAAAGATGGTTTTTGGGTCGAAAAACGATAGAACGCGCTAGATCGCTAGAACGCGCAAGTTCTTCGTGGAACGCGCAAGTTCATCAGTGTAAAACGCGCAAGTCGAAAGAAGGTTTTTGGTCTCAAACGCGCAAGGCTACTTGCGAGTTTCAAGAAACGCGCTAGTAGTGGCCAGCGAGTTCTTCAAACTCGCTAATCAAAGCTAGCGAGTTTCAGAAGGAATAGTGATTAGCGAGTTCATCGGCCTGCGAGTTTGAAGATTCAAGAAATTATTCTAAGTGTTGAAACGCGCAAGAGTGGCTAGCGAGTTTAGTTCAAATGCGCAAGCTTCGATCTGCGAGTTTGGGAAACGCGCACATCACAGTTAGCGAGTTCTAGTATGAACAGTGGTTAGCGAGTTCAGGCGCTTGCGAGTTTCGTCGATCTGCGTGTTTCATCTGCGAGTTTGATCTGCGTATTTGCTTGCGAGTTTCTCAAAACGCGCAAATATCTGCGAGTTTTCTTGCGAGTTTACTTGCGAGTTTGTCTGCGCGTTTGGTTGAGAATCTATAGAACGCGCAAGTCTTAGTCTGCGAGTTCTTCAGTCTGCGAGTTCTGGCACTTAGTCAAGGGGGACCCCCGTGCTAAGTCTGCCTAGGGGGACATAGTTCGTTTTGTGATTAAAATTTCTGATTTTATATTTCAAGTTTTCTGTATTTTCTTGATTGTTTCACATTTTGGACTAACGATCAGTTCTAGTTTCTTATTTGTTATATTTTTTAAAACAGGTTTAAACGAGATGACTTCCAAAGATGCACTCTCAATCGGAACAGATGTCAAGCCTCCAGTATTGTTCAAAGGCGAATATGAGCAATGGAAAGACAGATTCTTGGATTTCGTGGATCGACATTCAAATGGAGAGAATATTTTACTGTCTATCACTGAAGGTCCAATGGCTCCAATTACAGTTCAGATACCTGATGTTGACTCTTCTGATAGTGAAGATGGAACTGAAGAAAGAGAGCAAAAGATGAAAACAGTGACAGTAGATATTTCTCAATATTCTGAAGAGCAGAAAAGCCGATACAAAGCAGATAAACAAGCGAGATCTTTACTTCTTCAAAGCATCCCAAACGAGATCTACATCAAGATTGACAGTTATAAAGCAAATGCAAAGAAGATGTGGGATCAATTACAAAAGATGATGATGGGATCAAAGGTCGGAAATCAGATGAAAGTGGCAAACTGCATAAATAGCTATGAGGAGTTTAAAGCCAAGGAGAATGAGAGTCTGGAAGATACTTATGAGAGGTTTGTGTTGCTTCTGAACGAGTTAACAAAGAACAAAGTTAAGAAGAAGTAACTGGAAAACAATGTCAAATTCTTGAGTATCTTACGTCCAGAGTGGAAGAAGCATACAAGAAGGATGAAGCAAATGAAAGACTTGAATGAAATCCCTCTTCATGAAGTTTATGAGACCCTGAAACAAAATGAAGAAGAGGTTGAAGAGAAAAGAGCTGAGAAGAAGAAGGCAGTACAAGTTCCTGATCCGATTGCTTTGGTTGGAGAAACAAAGAAAGAAAAGAAAGAAAAGATTGAGAAGAAGAAGAAAAAGAAAGTGAGCTCAACTTCAGAATCTGGTTCTATGTCTGATAGTGATGATGGCGAAAGTCTGAAACAAGCCATGATATTGCTGACCCGTGCATTTCAGAAGAAATTTTATAAGAAGCCGGGATCTAATTCTCAACGCTATTCGTCATCAAGTTCAAAGAACCACGAGCATCGGGAAAGAGTGGAAGGAAAGAGATTTGACGAGAATAGGTATGGTGAGAAGAAACCGGATGAGAAGAAGAAATTTGTGAATGATTACACAGCTGTTGAAAAGCCTTCAACTGATTCAATTAAATGCTATAATTGTGGCAAGTTGGGTCATTATGCCAAAGATTGTCGGAAGCCAAAAGTACGCAACTCTCAGTACTATCAGAACAAGTTGCTTCTGGCAAGACAACAAGAAGCTGGTGTTGCTTTAATGGCAGAGGATGAGTTTTGGTTGGATCATTTTGAGGATGAAGGTGAAGAGAAAGAAGAAAATGCTCATATCTGTCTCATGGGCAAAGAGGACAAGAATGACGAGTCAGATGATGAAGAAGTGAATGAGGTATTAAACTTAACTCCAAAAGATTTCATTACCAAGTTGGAAACCATGGTGATTGAGCTTCAAAATTTACAAAATAATCTGAAAAATGAAAAGGAAAAGGTTGCTAAAAAGAACAAGAAGATCTTTGAACTTAATACTTATGTTATTTCAAACAAAGATCTGATTGATTCTTTACGCAAATCTGATTCTGATTCTAAATCTAAAGTAGATGATTTTGAAAAGAAGATTTCTGAGTTTGAAGGTAAAGTAAATAAATATGAGTTTGAAAAGAATGAATCTGCACTAACTGTTTATAAATTGCAGGTTGAAAACAAGAATTTGAACAAGAAGGTAAATGATCTGGAAGTTAAACTTTATAAAATAGGTCAAACAGATCAAACCATCTTTCTTAATGCTCCTAATGAAGAGGTAGATGTTAAGCAAAGATGGGGACTTGGTTTTAACAACCCCCATTATCTTAAGAAAGCTATCAGAAAACAGCCGGCACTTTATAACTATGATTTTCTTGCCTGTGCTGTTAAACATATTCATTTGAAACCCAAATTTGTTACCAAATTGTCAGATGAAGACGAGGCCAAAGAAACTGAAAACAGAAAGAATAAAAAGAAAATGCAACTATCATTTAACTATGTCAAGTTAAATGATAGTTATCTTTCAGAAACACCGAAAGTTCTTTCAAAAGACTATTTTGTTAGTTATTCCGCATCTGAGATGAAGGCAAAACCTGCGATTGCAAAGGTTTATGTTCCTACATCTATTCTTGAAAGCAAAATAGTCAAGCTTGAAAATGTTTTATCTGATGAAAAACTTTTGGTGGATATTCAACAAAATGTATTTTCTACCGTTTTAAAGAACACTGTTTTTCAAGTTAAATCAACAAAGTGTTCTACAGTTTCAAAGGCACCTCAAACTTTCTCTGATAATTCTGATGATTTATTTGAGTTTGCAAATGATTCTTTTAATTCTGATGATGGGAGCATGGAAGAATCTGATATGTTTGACATTCATTCTAAACTTCCTGATCATTCTACTTGTCTTGAAAATGAAAAAGTGTTACCAAGTGGTGTTAGTAATGACAAAGTTTCTGTAACTGCTGATTACTATGATAATGCTAAGAAACATAAGAAGCAGCGATTACAGAAACAGAAATACACTGGTACACAAAAGAAATCTCAGTCACAGAAATCTATTTTTCCTAATAAATCTACATCTTATGTTTCAGATTTAAGGAAGAAAAAGCAGAAAGCTCAATCCAAATGGAGACCAAAACAGAAGGATGCTGAGATAGCTGAATCAGTTACTGATAATTCTTGTACTAAATCTGTTAGTAGTGATTCTGATGTAGTTGATCAATGTGCTTCTTATAAACAAAACCTTGTAACTTCTTACAAGTGTTATTCAATAAAGCAGTTGATTCAATTATCTCCTATTACTACTAAATTTCATCATAATTATCGGAAAACTGACTTTGCTTATTCTCATGATTCTTCTGATTGGTATGGATCTTATCATGTATATTCTTCTAGATCAAATGATTTTAAAGGTTTTCAAATGAACAAAGGGTCCATTTTTAAGTGGATGCCAAAATCTTGTACTAATCTGTTAGGGTCCGTTTTTAAATGGGTACCTAAATCTATTATTGCCTGATTTCTCTTGCAGACCCGACATATGTGGTACTTGGACAATGGATGTTCCAAGCATATGACTGGGCAAAAAGCTTTATTGTCTAACTATACAGAGAAATTCAGTGGAAATGTCAGATTTGGAAACGATCAGCTTTCACCTATTCTAGGATATGGTGACATCATTCAAGACAACATAACGATAAGTAAAGTGAGTTATGTCGAAGGCTTGGGGCACAATTTATTCAGCATAGGTCAATTCTGCGATAAAGGGTTAGAGGTTAACTTCAAGTCTAAGAGTTGCTCAGTTCGTACTGAAGACGGAACAGAACTCTTGGGTGGACATAGAAAGACAAACCTCTACACCATCAACTTGTCCAAAGTTCAGATTGACAATCAGGTATGCTTGATGACAAAAGCTACACAGCAACAAAATTGGCTCTGGCACAGACGTTTATCTCACTTGAACTTTCGTTACATCAACAAGCTGGTTCGTGGGAAATTAGTAAAGGGACTTCCTGAACTGAAATACGAGAAAGAACACTTATGCGCAGCATGTGAGAAGGGTAAGATGAAGAGAGCCGCACACAAACCGAAGCCGGAACCAAGCACTAGTTCTCCGTTAGAATTGCTACACATGGATTTATGTGGACCAATGAGAACTCAGAGTTTGGGTGGTAAGAAATATGTGTTGTTAATTGTGGACGATTACTCCAGATACACGTGGGTCAAATTTCTTCGTTCAAAAGATGAGACACCGGAAGTTCTCATTTCATTCTTAAAGACGACCCAGGTGAAATTGCAGCGACAAGTCAAGTTCTTTCGAACTGACAATGGCACAGAATTCAAGAACAAGATTGTTGATGATTATCTCGATTCAGTTGGGATTTCACATCAGTATTCTGCTGCTAGAACCCCTCAACAAAATGGAGTAGTAGAAAGACGTAATAGGACGCTAGTCGAGGCCGCTCGGACTATGCTTAGTCAATCGGATCTACCTCTATTCTTGTGGGCGGAAGCTGTGTCGACTGCATGCCATACGCAAAATCGTTCCATGATACACCGCCGGTTTCAGAAGACTCCATATGAGTTGATCAACAACAGAACACCGATTATCAAATATTTTCACGTATTTGGGTGTAAATGTTTTGTGCTTAACGACAGAGAGAGTTTGAATAAATTCAGTGCTAAGGCGGACGAAGGCATCTTTATCGGTTATTCTTCAACATCTGCTGCATATCGAGTTTATCTAAAGAAGTCAAAGACAGTTGTGGAGAGCGTCAATGTCACATTTGATGAAGAGATGGCTTCTGAACAAATCAATTCAGAACCCGTTATCATTGGTGTATTAGCTTCTGGGCAGATCAGTCCAGAACCTGTGTCTACAGCGACAAATTCGGATAACGGTTCTACATCTACTTCACATTTAACTGATTTAGATTTGTTATTTGAATTCTTTTATGATGAGTTTCTAGGATCTAATATACCTAAATCTGTTGTGGCTGACAGGTCTGAAGATACAAGTTGTCATCATCCAGTCACTTCAGAAGTTATTACTGAACAAGCATCCCCAGTTCAGACAGAAATTCATATTCCTGTTGTAACTCCTACAGTTGAAGATGTTCAAACAAATGCTGAGTCAGAAGTAACTGTTTCAGTTGGGTGTAATACTTTGTCTACTCAACAGCCTGAATCTGCTGTCCCAACTGATACTTCTTCAACTGATATTTCAACTGAAAGCCCCCCTCCTATAATTCAAACTGAAGATTTTGAAAGTGGATTTCAAGATGATGATAATGTTCAGAATTCATCTATTCCACTCCCACATGAGCATCGCTGGACCAAGGACCATCCATTACATCAAGTAATTGGAGATTTTGACAAGCGTGTTCAGACAAGGTCAGCGACTCTTAATCAGTGTATGCATGACTCATTCCTCAACAAGATTGAGCCAACACGAGTATCTGAGGCTCTTGCTGATTCAGACTGGGTATCTGCAATGCAAGAAGAGCTAAATCAGTTTGAAGCCCTAAAGGTCTGGAGATTAGTTCCTAAGCTTGAAGGAAAGACCGTGATAGGAACTAAGTGGGTATTCAAGAACAAAAAGGATGAAGATGGTGTCGTCATCAGAAACAAAGCTAGACTTGTTGCCAAAGGCTATCGGCAAGAGGAAGGCATTGATTATGACGATACATATGCTCCAGTAGCGCGCATAGAGGCAATCATAATGTTTCTCGCTTACGCCGCTCATAAGAACTTCACAGTCTTTCAGATGGATGTGAAAACAACCTTTCTGAACGACATTCTTAAAGAAGAAGTGTATGTGTCTCAACCAGAAGGGTTCGTTAATCCAGATAAGCCAGATCATGTCTATATCTTGGACAAAGCCCTTTATGGATTAAAGCAAGCCCCTCGAGCCTGGTATGATGTATTATCAAAATTCTTGGTCAAGTCTGGTTTCTCAAAAGGTAAGATCGACACTACTTTATTCATCAAGAAAGAAAAAGCTGATATTATTCTTATTCAAATATATGTTGATGATATAATATTTGGTTCTACTAATCCAAAATATTGTAAAAACTTTTCTAACCTCATGGTGTCACGTTTTCAAATGAGTATGATGGGAGAGATGAATTTCTTTCTCGGATTACAAGTTAAACAACTTTCTACGGGGATTTTTATCAATCAGTCTAAGTACATTTTGGACATTCTTCGGAAGTACAAAATGGAAGATTGCAAATCTATTGGCACCCCGATGGCACCAGGAACTAAGATCCACGCTGATCCTTCGGGTACAAGTGTTGATCTTAGAACTTATAGAGGAATGATTGGTTCTTTGATGTATCTTACATCGAGTAGACCAGATATTATGTTTTCAACATGTCTATGTTCTAGATATCAAGCTGCTCCCAAAGAATCTCATTTGGCCGCTGTCAAACGGATCTTTAGATATCTGAAGGGGACTGCAGACCTTGGTTTGTGGTATCCTAAAGATACTGGGTTTCAACTGACTGCATATTCAGATGCAGATCATGCAGGTTGTATGTTGGATAGAAAGAGTACTTATGGTCACGTTCAATTTCTTGGAGACAAGCTAGTTAGCTGGGCTTCAAAGAAACAGTTATGCGTTTCCACATCGACTGCTGAAGCAGAGTATGTAGCTGCTGCTAGTTGCTGCTCTCAAGTCTTGTGGATGCGAACACAGCTACGTGACTATGGTTTTAAGTTTGACAAAATTCCGATATACTGTGACTCGAAGAGCGCGATTGCCATATCTGCTAATCCTGTCCAACACACCAAAACCAAACACATTGATGTAAGGTATCACTTTATCAAAGATAATGTAGAAAAAGGAACAATTGAACTTTATTTTGTAAAAACAGATTATCAACTTGCAGATTTATTTACCAAACCCTTAGATGAAAAGAGATTTAATTTTCTTATCTCTAAGCTTGGTATGTTAAATCTTAAGACGTAATCGGTTATTACCTACTAAAGTTATAAATTGTTATTTTTCATCCTTTTCTTTATTTTAATGTCTGAAAGATACCTGCACTTTAATGGTTTGCTCATGATCTCAGGGGGAGTAAGAGAAGATTGTTAGATGATTTATATTCATTTGAGGGGGAGCAAAACTAATTTCTGCATTATACTTAACTGACAAAATTTTTGTGATGCATGATTTTAGGGGGAGCTTATAAGTAACATGGAGTAAGACTATGATTTCTGATTATTTCAGATCAGAACTCGTACTTTAATCGTTTTACTGCTTTATGTCTTTTAATTTTTTTTTTTTGTGAATAAATTTGATTTTGACTAGACTTTGAGACTTATACAGGATGAGAGAAGCTGACACGATCATATCTACATGACTACAGCTGACTTTCTGAGATTTAAGATTGAGCGACAAGGTAAATTTCTTATCTTAATCTCACATATATCTGAAAGAAGGACAACTTTCAGATATAGAAAACATATTTTTTTTTAAATGTTCAAACCACTTCCCAATTCTTAAACAGATTTTATAATTTGGAAGTGTGATTTTAAATGTTTTTTATTCTATTTTTGTGCTTCATTGATAAACAAATCGTGTGTTTCCAAAGATAAATACTTGCGTATTGTCTTTTCTATATACTTTCAAGTATTCACATACACTGGTTTGAATTTTTGTTCAACATGTTCTTACCATGTCTCTAAATTGAAACAATTTTTCTTCGATGGTAAGACCCTCCGCTTGTACTTCATTGAATTATTTGAGCGATATTTCATTTCGAAACGGTCATTTCAAGAATGTCTATATTTTGTTTCGTATAGACAAATATCAATTATTATTAACCTTAAGCTTTAATTGATATATCATTCATTTCTGATCATTTTATACAATGTCAGATTTTCAAACAAGTTTCTTGCATTCATGTTCATTCATTCAATTTCCTTGTTTGAAAATACTTCAATGGTTTAAAATGCTCATATCTTCATGATTATATCACTGAGCATACTTATATCTGACATTTGTATATGAGCTTTAACTGATATAGTTAAACCATTTGAGCAACTCATGCTTTTTAGGATTATGGGTTCTTTGTGCTAGGACTTATCTGAAACTTCTATGGATTCACGTTAACCAGTGTTTCCTACCCATGAAGTTAATCCCTTAGTGATTGAGTGTGAGGAGTCAAAAGAAATGAGTGTGGGTGTGCTGAGGTAAAATGGAAAAGATAGTTTGGTTAGTAGTGAGCTTATTGATTAAAAAGAAAGAGGGTGAGAGATCAGAGTAAAAGAATATCAAACTCTGCACCAACTACTTTCTGAGTCGGGCAGCCACATTACTAGCGTTTCACAACTCTTTGGTGAACGTTATTGAAACAGGCAATTAGCCCATGCCAACTCTTGCTTAAACTCCACCAACCACTCATTTTCTTCTCAAAAAGAAAATGTTTCACATTTTCAAGGGGACGCAACATATAATCTATCTGATTTTCATTTGGAAAATCTGGATATTGAAAAAGAAAGAAGTCTGCCCCACCTTCGCACTTCAATCATGCACTTAGAGTCTGTGTTTATCTACTGTTGTCTCAGTGGTTTACACTATGTTGAGCCTTAAAAAGCAATCATTTGTGCTTAATTCTTTCTACACATGCACGAGCACACAAAGAATTCGTTTATTTGTCATAACATTCATAGAAATTGCCTTTGTGGTATTTCGATGATTGGATGGAAGCCCTGGGGGAGTGAACATCACAAAAGCTCATTTATATTGTGTATTCGTTACACACAGTGACTTTGTGTTACTGACAGGCATATTAACTGATTCATCTGTTGATTCAGGAGTTACATATTCGTATTTTTGTCTGGATTTGCAAAGATCTAGATGAAACCTTGGTTATGGATCACAGAATCAGAGGCTCTTGACAGATCAGAATGGTTAAAGACATTTCTTGGATGACAAAGTTTTGATGATATCAATGCTCAAATCATCAAAAAGGGGGAGATGATATGAAGAAATGTATTGTGGAGATGATATGAAGAAATGTATTGTGGAGATGGTATGAAGAAATGTTAAAGTTTTTGAAGATAAAGGGAGATGATTTCAAAGTTCAAAGTAAAGATTTGAAGATTTGATAAAGTTCAAGGAATTTCTGAAGATTTTGAGGAAATTTTCTTTGAAGATTATCTGCTAAAACATTCGAGCTGATTCTGAAGATAATTTCTTTCCAAAGTCTGAAAGTGTTGTGTGAAAGTTTTGAGAAAATTGTTATTCGTTTGAAGAAAGCTTTGGAAAGAAGACCATCAAAGTAAAAGGGGAGATTGTTTTTGACAGAGCTTAAAGTGAAGATTGAATTGCTAGATCTTTCAATAGTGATCTTGAATCCAAAGGGGGAGATTGTTAGAGCATAAATCTGTTGGATACAAGATCAAGAATACTGAAGGTCAAAGTTGAGAAAGTCAAAACTGAAGAAAGTCAAATCTTATTAAAAGTCAAAGTCTTTTGTAATAAAAGTCAATGTATTAGATTAGTTGTTTTTTGTTGTTTCCTTGTATTAGATGGTAGTATAAAATAGTTTTTCTATTTTGTATTTTAGTTAGAAGTTGGAAGTTGGAATACATAGAAAGAGAGAGAAAGAGTTCTAGAGAGAGATCTTTGTAATTTGAGAAATCAAGTAATCAAAACAGGTAATCCGTTTGTTAAACCTTGTTTATTTTGATTGTTATCGAATAGGAACTAGAATCTGGAACACACAACATACATTAGCATGATGTTCGTACTTATTATCCAGATGCTAACATGCCATGAGCATAGGATTTGATCTAGTAGGCACAATAATACAACCAGTAATTCAGGATCGTGCACATGAGTTTGATCTAGTATAATAGAAGCCGCCTCTTTTATATATTTTAACAATACCTTATGGTCATGAAGTCCATAGAGACCATTTTTGCACCATAGTGATAAGCACAACTTAAATCAATGGAAGCTTAAAGGGATTTCAGGCAGAGATCAACTCTGCTGAAGGATTATATTCAATTGGGAAAATATGGAAGTGATGTTAAAACAGACTCCCCAACACACTGCTATATACTTCTATGACTCCACTAACAGAAACAGACCCCTACCACTAGGATAGAGCCATCTGTCAAAAAAGGAAAACAAAACATTTTTTTTAACTAAACGATGACGTATCAATGCCCTCCTCTTTAAAAATATCCTTGACCTCAAGGATTATAGTTTGCCCAGTTATTAAAAGGGAAATCTTGCTTGCAGGTCGTGGAACTCTTCCCATGTGCTATCTTCTATCTCTGAGTTTGACCATTGTACAAGCACTTCAGAAACAACCTTATTCATTCTGTTCGCCATTCTCTTGTCCAGAATTTTCAATGGAATTCGACTAAAATCTCCACTTTCTGTCACTTGAGGCAGAGCAGCAGTAGCTGTGTGGTTTCCCAACTTCCTTTTTAGCAACGAGACATGAAAAACATTATGTATTCTTGAGGTATGGGGTAGCTCCATTTTGTAAGCTACTTCCCCTATCTTTTCCAGCACCTTGAAGGGTCCGTAATACCTGGTAGACAATTTGTGAACCACCCTCTTGTTCATAGATTTTTGTCTGTAAAGTATGAGCTTTAAATAAACCCAATCACCAATTTCGAATTTCCTTTCACTTCGATGTTTATTTGCCTGCATCTTCATTCTCTATTGAGCCTTATTGAGATTATCTTTCAATAGTTTAACAACAACCTCTTTATTCCTCAGTAAAGCATCAATGGTCTGGTTTGGAGAATCCTTAGGGTGGTAGTGGACGTAGTTCGGGGGTGGTTGGCCAAATAAAGCTTGATAAGGAGATACTCCAAGGCTGGAGTGGTGTGAAGTATAATACCAATATTGGGCCAAAGGTAACCATTTAGACCACGTGGACGGTGAGTCTAACGTAAAGCACCTTAGGTAGGTTTCCAAACATCTATTAAGCACTTCCGTCTGCCCATGTGTGACTAAGGGTGATATGCTGTGGAAAAAGCCAAGGTTGTGCCATGAGCCTTAAAGAGCTCCTTCCAGAAATTGCTCAAGAAGAGAGGGTCTCGATCCGAGATGATTTTCATAGGCATGCCATACAACTTGGAAACATGATCTAGAAAACTTTGGGCCCCAACAACAGCCTTGTACGGGTGTTTTAGACCAATAAAGTGCCCAAATTTGCTCAATTTGTCCACCACTACTAGAATAGTAGTGTACCCTTGAGATTTCGGTAACCCTTTAATGAAGTCCATAGAAATGACTTCCCAGAACTTATTTGGAATTTCCAAAGGCTGGAGTAACCCTGGGGAGGCAGAGGTGTCGTACTTACTTCGTTGGCAAATCTGGCATTCACGGACAAAATTTCTGATATCAGCTTGTAATCCCCTCCAATAGACAAAGTTAGTGATTCTTTGGGTTGTAGCATGTATTCCCGAGTGACCTCCCATGGGGCTAGCATGAAAAAACTCCAACAACTCATGTTTAAGGGTTGGATCGTCCCCCACTACCTCTGCCTTTTCTCATCAAACCATCAGCTTCTAACGAATATTTTGGGTTCGAAGAAGGATCCTCCTTTAAGACATCCAACAACCCTTGTAACTTCCCGTCCCTGACCACACTTTGCTTTATTCTTTCCTGCCATTTCGTAGAAATGCTCGAGATAGCTAAGCAGGTGGCTAAAACACTATCTGAACGTCGTCGTGATAAAGCATCCGCAACTATATTCTCCGATCCCTTAAAGTATTGCACTGTATACTGAAGACCCATCAACTTGCTTAACCATTTCTGAAGGGTTGGATTACATTCCTTTTGCTCTAACAGGTGCTTTAGAGCCTGGTGATCAGTTTTGATGATGAAGGGTCTCCCTAAAAGGTACCCTCTCCATCTTTGAATTGCCGCCACAATGGCCAATAACTCCCTCTCATACGTTGCCAACTGCAAGTGTTTAGGCCCCAAAGGTCTACTGAAAAAAGCTATGGGATGTTTCCTTTGGGTGAGGACTGCTCCAATCCCAATTCCCGATGCATCGGTTTCGATCGTAAAAGGCTCTTCAAAGTTTGGAAGTGTCAATACGGGTGTATGGGCCATGGCATTCTTAAGTGCACTGAAAGCTTTGTCTGCCTCCAAACTCCACCCTAAAGCTCCTTTCTTCAATAGATCGGTGAGGGGTTTAGCAACTTTCCCATAATCTTTAACAAATCTTCTATAGTAACATGTTAACCCGAGGAACCCACGCAATTCCTTAAGGGTTTTGGGTGTAGGCCAACTGAGCATATCATCGATCTTCTTCGGGTCAGCCTTTACTCCTTCCACACAGATTACATGTCCCAGATAATCAACTTGATTACTAGCAAAAATGCATTTGGACAACTTAGCGAATAGCGATTGTTTTCGAAGGCTCATTAAAACAACCGATAGGTGCTCTAAATGCTCTTGCCAACTGTTGCTGTAGACAAGTATGTCATCAAAGAAAACTAATACAAATTTTCTGAGGTAGGGCTTAAAGACAGAATTCATAAGATTTTGAAAGGTAGCGGGAGCATTTGATAAGCCGAACGACATTACCATGAACTCGTACAATCCCTCATGGGTTCTAAAAGTTGTTTTCCCGATATCGTTATCATTCATCCGCACCTTCTGATAGCCACTTCTCAGATCCAACTTCGAGAAAAAACACGCCCCGTATAACTCATCAATCAACTCTTCTACAACGGGAATTGGAAACCTATTTTTGATCGTTAGTTGGTTCAACCTTCGATAGTCTACGCAAAACCTCCAGCTACCGTCTTTCTTTTTAACTAGCACCACCGGTGATGCGAACTCGCTACAGCTAGGTTTGATCACACCGCTATCCAACATCTCTTGTACTAATCCCTCGATTGCATTCTTTTGTAAAGCTCCATATCTATACGCTTTCAAATTGATCGTGTTGCTTCCCTGCAAAAGTGTAATCGAGTGATCGAGTTCTCTCTTTGGTGGCAAACTGTTGGGAGCGGAAAAAACATCCTCATATTCATTGAGCAGATCCCCCCAACTCTTTTCTTTGAATGTCACTTAAGGTTCCCATACTAGAATCATTAAGTTTTATTGACTAAAATTGAGAAACCCCAATTGGAGAATCAACAAGATAAGACTGATCGACCACCAGCTCAACTTGTATCCATGTCCCTTCCTCCAATTCCTTAATTGTTTGACTAACTCCTTCGAGTTGTACGATTTTCCCTTGCCACCAAAATTTCATAACTCTGTCTTTGAAATTGCAGATGATATTTCCCAACGTTGACAACCAGTGTATGCCCAAGACCATTCCATATCCTCCTATCGGCATTACGAAAAAATCATCGTTGAACTCTACTCCTTGAATAATCCAGTTCAACTTCTTGATCGCATATTGGACCAGCAATTTGAAGCCATCGGCTACAGTTACATTCATAGTCTTAACGGGAATGAGCGTCAATGGTATGGGTTGTGAAATTGGGTTTTTGGTTAATGGAGTTGGTATTGTTTTGTTTCTGGTTATAGGTATTGTAAGGTGGGTTGGTTTGGGATGATGTTGGAAAGAATTTTGGAGCAGGGAGTAAAGTAGGAGCAGGTGAATTCAGTTGGGGCTGATTTGAAGTGGTGGTGATTTTAGCATTAGTTGCTAATTCTCCACTGGAATCTGGTGGTTTTGGCGGTTCTAGACCCCAAAGTGAGTAGTAGGTCCCCTCTTGAATTTTTGCTAGTTTCATAGTCTGGTTTATGGTTTGAGGATCTAACAATCGAACGGGGTGGAGAATTTCATTTGGAAGTCCTCCACGGTACAGATCCAACAATAGCTCAGATGGTATATCAACTTGATTTCTCAATGCATTAAAATCATAGTTGTATTTACTCACAGAAAAGGTCAATTTAAGATTTCTGAGTTCTATCAACGGCTTAGAGACAATACCTTCCACAAATTGCTCACGGAGTTCTTCTAAATACCGTTGCCAACTGATGTTCTTTGCTACTGGTTCTTCATAAATCCCTGGTGCCACTATAACGCCCTCCCTTTCAGATGAATGGCCACTAATCAGATCTTCATATCCTCTAGGTCTCATGTAACTCGAAAAGCTGGCCACATTTGTAGTGCCAATCCTTAAATCCATCACCATTGAATGAAGGAAACTCTAACTTGGTCATTCGGTTCACTAGTTGGTAACCTGGGTTTGTGACGGGTGGGGTGAAGAACGTACCTCCAGAATCTCCTTGTTTTGGGCCTGCTCCATCAGAGTAAGCAGACCAGACCCAACCTCTGGACCTTTGCTCTTACGATTATGGTAATCGTTGATCAGGAATTTGACCCCCTCAGACAAATCGGGCAATCCTTCCAACGAATCCTGTATTAGATTAGTTACCCCCTTCAGATTCATAATACTATTTTGTAATTGCTTGAGAGATTTATCGTGAGTGGCCAGACGATGTTCAATTTCTTCATTCCTCTCCATCAGTTGATTGTTGGTGTATCGTACCATTCACAGCACTCAGGATAGTAGACTCTGATACCACTGATAAGCACAACTTAAATCAAGGGAAGCTTAAAGGGATTTCAGGCAGAGAACAACTCTGCTGAAGGATTATATTCAATTGGGAAAATATGGAAGTGATGTCAAAACAGACTCCCCAACACACTGCTATATACTTCTATGACTCCACTAACAGAAACAGATCCCTACCACTAGGATAGAGCCATCTGTCAAAAAAGGAAAACAAAACATTTTATTTACTTTTTTTTTACTAAACGGTGACGTATCACATAGCCAGACACATTATAAGATCTTACCAAATTTTTCTTGGGTTAAGAAACTTTCATTTTTATTTTTGAACTCCATCCTCATGAACACCACCATGCCACTTCCTTGGTGAGGGTGCCCCGAGACAGCCTCGCCAAGGGCTACTTAGCTCACTGGCCGTCTAAAAACTGAATAAAGAATCTAACTTTCCGATGTATTTTCTTGTTTTTACCCCTTGCGCGCGCCCCGGGGGGGTGCTGTTTTACACCTGAGGTGAGGCAGGTTTAACACGAGACAAGTCAGATGAAGTTGTTGAGTTAAAAAAAGTTAGAAGGTCATACTTCCAATTGAAACCTCATTCAAGGTCATTTAACTAACGGACCCACATAGCCAATCTCATCCAACAAATTTTTTGAGTTTACTCTGTTTTTATTTTTGTTAATTCAAGTATTATAGGCTTGTTAGTCAGGGGAGACAAAGAGCACTCTTCCTAATTATAGTTAGCTAACAAAAATAAGGTAAAATGGCGACCGAAATCAGATATTCAAATTTCAATTAATAAATTATTAATAATTCACAAGCTATATATATATTCATACACTTTTGATTTAATTTCACTTTCCAGGAACAAAGTTTGTGGCATAAGCCCAAGCGGTGTTGCTGACCGGGTCAACAAGATGGTCGGCAAGGTTCACCAATGGACCCTTCCCGGTCACGATAGCTTGTACGAAAAACCCAAACATCGAGAACATAGCAAGTCTACCATTCTTGATTTCCTTCACCTTCAGCTCAGCAAAGGCCTCTTGGATCATCTGCAAGTCCCAATCGATCAAAGCTTCCTCCCGGGTAAAGTGGGTCCACAACCTCCCCAAGTGGCCCACCCGCCACTCTGTACCCCTCAATCGCACCCATCAAGATTACTTGCGTAGCCCAAATTGCTAATATGCTTTGCGCATGAACCAAGCTTGGGTTACCCAAGTAGCCAAGTCCTCCTTCAACAAAGATCTGTGCTCCAGACTTGAACCATACGGCTTCACCGAACTTGACGCCATTGCGGGCTAAGAGCTCGGGGAATTCGCACCCAAGAGCTCCAAGCATAGCCCATCTGTAGTGGATCACCTTGAGCTCACGGTTCTTAGCAAAGGTTTCAGGGTCAGCGGACTGACCAGCGGTGTCCCAGCCATAGTCACCAGGGAACTCACCGGTCAGGTATGAAGGAGCCTCACCGAAGAATGGACCCAGGTACTTGACTCTATCTGGACCGTACCATGGGCTGCTAGATGGGGCAGCTTTTGCGGCGGTTTTCCTCATGGAGACCCTTCCGTTTCCGGCGACCCCAGATGCAAACGGAACAGGTTTCACCGCCTGTCCGGTGAAAGAGGAGGAGAGGGCCATTGTTGAAGCAGCCATAGGATTTGTAAGCTAAGATGAAGGTGGGTTGGCTGGGTGAGTTCCTTAGGTGGGAGAAACTGCATATATATACAAGTTAGGGACTCTGAGCTGTCTGTGCTCCCATTGGCTGACGATATTTTCATGGGTCCTGTCCAAGTGGCATGTACAGGTGGAGACTGTCAGAATCTATTGAGATACTTGTAACCAATAGGCAACTGACACATGTGATTTCATCTCATCCAGCACATGAATTCAGACAAAAATGGTAAATATGAGCCATGACTGTGGGGGTGGGGTTTGAACTGTTTGCAACCATGTAGATTGAATAATCATTAGGTTCATGAAAGCTAGAAACCAATGGCACAAACTCTCATATTTTGGTTTACAGCCACACCAAAAGTCAAATGTATTGACTCTTATTTAAAGAAACTTTAAAAGCAGATCAAATTTACATATATACCAACTTATTCTGACAAATTATATATACTTTATACTTTCGTGACTTTTGATTATTGACAAAACATTTAAAGTCGTCTTGTGTCTTAATATCTAACTTGATGTGTTAAAAGTTATTTTTTTATTTGACGAATGCTTGTGACGTGATTGAATGGTGGTGTTTAAATTACAAAGATCGAATTATCGTGAAATACATCTAAGTGCACAAAGTTCAAACAGTTAGAACCCAATTCGAGAGCATTGTGCTCCATAACCTAGATAAATTACTTTTGGGGAAGTGTGTTACGAAGAGGAAGAATTATTCGAGCTTCAAGGAGAATCCGAGTGATTAAAATTTAAATTGAATGGGATTTTTATAAAGAAAAAGGTATTGCAAAATTTTAAAAAAATGAATTTTATAAAATACAAATCTTTTTATAGAAAGTTGGATGCTTTCAAATATTTGTGTTTATAGCTGAAAATGATTTAAGAAATGGTTATTTGTTACCATTTTGATATAAATTTTTTGACATTTAGAACAAAACAAAAATATTGTATGGCAGTATTTTTATAATGTGTCAAAAGTTTTCCAATCATTTTGATGGAAAAGTTTTCAAAAGTTTTTTCCTCGAAGTGTTCCAGACATTGCGTGGACACAATCTAGATGTTTACGTTAGACAAAATTAGATTTTGCAGTTTGACTCACTGTATTGTTCATATATAAGATCTCAAGGAAAACCAAATTCCAACATCAGAATGATGGTCAATTCAAACGTCCACAAACCTCTAAAGTTAAAAAAAAAATATTTGTAACACTCTAAAATTTGGAAAGAGCGACCAAATTTAAATTTTCGTTAAAACATTAAAGTCGATACGACTTATCCCGAAACCTTTTTATAATTATATACAAGGATACCATAAAGTCAAAGTCAACAACTTAAAATCTATATCCGAACGAAACTAGATTAAGTCCGGTGTTGTAATAATTCTCACCAAAAGCCGCTATCTCCAACGATACAAAAATGTCGCAAAGATTCCAGTCGTCCATGAGTCTCAAACTAGCACTCAACTTTGCTCAAGTATCGCTACCCCCCCCCCCCCCCCAACGAAGACCTGATGCACATACTGACAAATATAAAGGGTTAGACATAACGCCTAGTGAGTTCAAACAGTTTTAATCATTAATATAAAATGGTAAAACTTAAAGAATGTTATTTAAATAACAATTTCCAAAATGAAATGTATTAAATATAAAAGCGACTGCTTTCCCAAAACTTACCATTTTCTTGATGAAAACTCATTAATAAGATCACCCATTTTACATGAAACTAAAACTCAATACTAACACAAGATATAAATAAACTTTGATATTCGAATGTCGGAAACATGAATAAAACTCAAGTATCTAAAGCAACAAAATGTTAGTAATAAACGACATCTGAAACATCAAATCATGGGTACATTCTGTACCCAAAACAACACCAAAAACATGGATAAATATCATATCCAAAACACACATTTCGGTGGAGGGGGGAACCTGATTCCATTGAATGTGATGGAACACAAAAGTAAGCCACATATCTATGTTGTATGAGTTTCACAACGGATCAGTGGTCATTAATTTCAAACACCCACGATCTATAGCTTAATGAGTCATTAATTAGTTCAACCATTCACGATCAACAACTTTACGGCTCCTCAAGTTCAACCACCCACGATCTATAGCTTGAGATCTCCAAAGATACTAGTTAAGCTTGCTCATAAGAAATTACATTATGTTGGTTAGTGGACGATGCCCGACTAAGAGCCCACATCATATTGCATATGAAGACCCAATGCCTATTTCTCACTATAACAAGGGAATGTTCATCCATAGGGCTGTAAATGAACCAAACGAACTTGAACAAAGGCTTGTTCATGTTCGTTTGTTTAACTTAACCGAACAAATGAACGAACACGAACGGTAACAAATGAGCAAACACGAACGGTGTTCGTTAAGAAATTTTGTTCGTGTTCGTATATGTTTGTTCATTAAGATCTTAAACGAACAAACATAAATGAACATAAACGAACAACACAAAATGAAAAAACAACCACCATTAATCATCATTTCACTCCTAAAAAGTAACATAACAAAATGAAAAACCGGGTAAATTTAGGATGGATAAAAAAAGAAGAGTAAATTGTAAGTTTGGTCCCTATGGTTTGTTGTTTTTCTTGGTTTGGGTCCCCACAAAATTTTTTATTGTAAGAAAACCCTCATGGTATGCAAAAGTGCTTTGTTTGAGTCCCTGAGACTAACGAATATTAAATTATAGCCGTTACTCTTGATTTAATTATTAATTTATTATTTATCATTATATATATGTTAATATCTTACTATAACGAGAGAAACCTTTATTCTTCCTCGTCGGGTTGCCCTTCCATTGAAACCTTCTCCCTCTTTCTTATCCCACTTCTCGTTTCCCTCTCTCTCCCATATATGTAGTTTTCTGGCAAAGTGAGAATCACGAGAACCTAATTTACCAGCCTCTCATTCAAACTTGCGACCACCACCAACCAACCGCCGACCCTCCGTTGCCGCAAACGACAATACCTAAAACCGACCCGATAGAAACCTAGCCTTGTGATCCTCTGGCATTCAAAGAGCGAAGAACCATATTGTTGTCGATAACCATGCAAGAAGACCCCCTTCTTTTATACGTCTCTAGTTCCTCACAACTAAAGGTCTCCACCCCTGTCTTCGGTTCCTTTTTTCCTCATCTGCAAATCGAATCGTCGAACAGCCATGATAATTTGAGGTTATAATTTGTTGGGTGCTTATTTGGGAGAATCACAACTACCTTTCAAGATATTGAACTTGCAGGCCTCCAAATGAAGTTGTGAGTTGGTTCAAGTTTGATTTTTATTTAGGGTTTGAGTTTGATTTTGATTTAAGGTTTAAGTTTGATTTAGGGATTAAGTTTGATTTTGATTTAGGGTTTAACATGTTGGTGTTTAATAATGGTAATTATGTTTTGGATTTTTGGAAGTGAACAACGATTTTTGTGATAATCAATTTGTTTTGGTTTAAGTATTTATTGTATACTTATCATGTGATGGTGGTGATGAACAAAGAAGAGAAAGAGAAAGAGAAAGAAAAGGTTAGTGTGTTAAAAAGTGGGTGTGACAAAAAGGACAATAATACTCTCATGTGCAAGTGACATGAGCGGGTTTAACAGGAGCGAAGTTAACGAATTTAGTTTCAAGGACCAAAACAAGCATTTTTGGATACCACACGGATTTTCTTGCAATCAAAATTTTGTAGGGACCCAAACCAAGAAAAACAACAAACCACAGTGGCCAAATTTGCAATTTACTCAAAAAAATTCAAATTTAATTCAATTAATGATTTTACATATTAATATCAGAGTTAATTACATGATTGGTCCCTGTGGTTTATTGGTTTTAACACTCTGTGTAACACCCTCAATTTGGTAAGAACAACTAATAAAAATTTTCGATATAACATCCAAAAAAGGCAACACGTATTCCTACAATATCCAAACTCAATACGGCTCAAAACATGATTTGATAAATAACCTCAACAATTACAAACTCTATATAAGGACTACATTGAAGTCGGGTGTTACTCACTCCAAATACAGTTGCTCTCTTCAACCTAATGCGGAAGACTTCATCAAGATTTGCACTCCTCGAGTGCATAAATAGTACTTCTCTCTTCACTATGTTACTAGTATTATCCCCAACCGAAACCTGTTACACATGCCGACAAATAAAAGGTTAGGCTAACGCCTAGTGAGTTCAAGAGTTTTATCATAAGGATAACTACATTTTTAAAAGGGGGGAATACAACTTAAATCACAGTTTTTCAAAATGATTTACTTAAGTAAGGAAACAACTCATTTTCCAATAATATGCATTTTCGAAGATGAACATTTCAATACAAAATACTCTTTATAAAATGATGCATCCCAAAACTCACTCAAACAAGGGTAGAATCGACTTCCAATTTATGAAAACATGAATAATATTTCCTATTCCGAAAACACCCAAAAAACGAGTGGAACCCAATACTACACACACAAAATTATGGACAATAATCCACCCATAAAAGACATCACCGAAAACATAAATATAAAAGACCCAGCCCGAAGACAACACCTTTCGGTGACGGGGGAGACCCGATTCCATATAATGTGACAGTGTAACACCCTCAAATCTTGAAATAGCAACTAATTTAAAATTTTCTAAATACATCAATGAATGATTAATCTATAATCACAAATTAAGATTTAACCTCAATACACACATTCATTCTACGCATACAGTCTATAAGGACGGGTGTTACTAAAACCCAATAATAGTCGCTATCTCCAACTGCGGAAGACTTAACCAAATTACTTACTCTTGTGTAAGTCTAATGCTCAACTCCTCAAAGCACTGCAAGAACCAAACCCCAACTGGAACCTGATGCACATGCCGACAAATAAAAAGGATAGGCTTAACGCCTAGTGAGCTCAAGTGTTTTCATTAGAGATAAATAAAGCATTAACTTTAAGAATGTTATTTAAAATCATGATTTCCAAAATGCAATATATTTTATTTGAAAGCAACCAAAAATGAAATACATTAAATCTCAAAACAATCTCCTTTCATCATTCACCCTTTTCGTGATTAAAAATCATGAAACAAACGCCTCTTTAAATAAAGCCAAAACCCAAAGCGTACGTAATACATAACTGACATTATAATGATCAAACACTGAAAACGTAGATAACTCCAACTTCCAAAACATCCCAATAACTCGAATGAGTTTCAATAACTAAAACCTTAAAACATAGATAAATACCCATAATCAAACGTCACCGAAAACATGGATCATAAAACTCCATAACCAAAACCACACCTATTGGTGACGGGGAAGACCCGATTACATTGTACGTGACGGAACACAAACGTAGGTCACATAATTATGTAGGAAATCAAAACATGTGGGTTACACAAATAAAAACCCACCGAGCTCAACTCCTCTGAGTCTATCAATCGAAAGCATCAAGTCAACTCCTCTTAGTCTATTCCTGAAAGTTCCAAAACAGGGGAACTTAAGCACAAGGGAATTACAACTTACTGCCCATGAGACACTGCCCGACCGTATAGGTTCACACCTTACTTATCATGGTGACTCGATGCCTATTCCGTGCCAAGTGGTGAACGAAATGTCCAAAACGGGGACATAGGAACATCGTGCCTATGGATCCATTGCACTAACTAAACCATTACATGACTCAAAAAGAATGAACTAATGCATTCAAAACATGTAATTCTCAACTAAGATGCAGTAAATGCAAATCATAACCAAACGCTCAACATTGAGCTATTAAAACCGGACAAGTGTCCTCAAAACCCAACAAAATCCAAACCGAGCCATAAGCTCAACAAATCCAAAGACCCAACGTTGAAATTCATAAAATGAAATCAAACATAAACAACCCGTACTTATGTAAACCCATGCTCCAAAACATATAATTAACCCCAACGTAGTTTAGGTTGGGAAAAATCGTTTTCCAAGTGAGTTTATAACATTTACCTTGTCGGTCCACCAAACAATAATGTTTATATCAAGTTCTTAGATTTAACAACACAATAAGATTACCAACCTGTATTGATTATAACAAATGGTTACAAGGTTGATCGATTCAAGCTATTTTGTGTGTTCTCTGTTTTCTCTCTATTACACGCTTAAGTGTGTGTTTTTGTGTTCTTGATATGATCTGATCTGAGCTGAGAGTTGTTGAGATACACCTAATATCTAATCTACCTAACATACATAATATCTAAACTAGATATTATGTAAATAAACATAATATCTATTTTAGATATTATGTAAACTAACTAAACTTTATCTAACTAAGTTACTAGATCTAATATCTACTAGAAATAGATTGATAGTCCAAGATCACTGATTCTTAGAGAGAGAAAGTAGAGAGAGAATAACACAAATGTGCAAAGTAAGTTTCTATTGATGTGTGCATGAAGTTCTTACAACAAACCAAGACCAAAGGGACTTAAATACCCTTGGTCAGATACAACACAGTATGACTCTAAACACAATATTTGACCAAGCCCTATAAATACAATGATTACTATAAAATCAGACCTAACAATCTTTCCCTTAGTAATCATTAGCGCTTTGGTCTTCAAAAAATCATCTTCTATAACAGCACGGACCAACAAAGCGACTTTATGAAGCTTTCTCACTTTTTTAAAGAAAAAATTTCTTCTCAGCATCTTTCAGATTGAAATGTCTTTGCTGCTTGAGCTCTGGATGATACACCTCTTTTTAATGATCTTGAATGAACTGTGGTGTTCAGAGCAGGAACAGCAAAAGAATTGATATGGCTGAGAGAATAGAATCTTTGAGTGAATCTTGATCAGCAGATAAACTTTTGAGCTCTTTGTCTCTTTAACTTCTCCTTGACTTCTCCCCCTCATGACCTTGATGATCTTGATCAACTTGGTCATGCAAATGTTGGAGACGAGACAGCATAAGATCTGCAAAATCAAAGAAACAGAGAAAACAAAGGAGGTTTGCGCTTCACGAAGGATGCGCAAAATGAGGTTTGCGTACCACGCAGAATGCGCAAAGCAAGGTTTGCGTGTCAAGCTGAATGCGCAAAGCGAGGTTTGCGTGTCATGCTTGATGCGCAAAACAAGGTTTGCGTTTCATGCTTGATGCGCAAAACAAGGTTTGCATTTCATGCTTGATGCGCAAAATGAGATTTGCGCTTCACGCTGGATGCGCAAAGTTGACTTGGAGTCTGAAAAATTTACCTGATTATCTCTTTGACTCCCCCTACACAAATGCACTAAATTTGACAATTCAAGATAGCATTTATATAGAAAAACAGATACTCCCTCTCAAAAACAGATATAATATGTGAAAAGTATTCTCTTTGTTCACTCCCCCTTGAATAATGCATAAACCCATTAAAATATATTTATGAGAACACAATGAGCAAATATTAATGTAGAAAGAAAAATATACTGAATGTAAATTTTGAAACAACTAAACATATAAAATTTTAAACACTAAACAAATAAAAGTCTACTTAGTAAAATATCACAGATTTATTAATCAGCTGAAATCAAATATATGTTGATGGATACAAAAACAAGTTTCATTGCATATCAAGTTAAAACATGTTCAGTTTCAAAAACTTCCAGCAATCTATTCAGTGTGCTCACATGTGAATCTTCGATTAGTTTCAAGAAAATGCAATTCTAAAAATATAATAGAGAACTTTGCATGTACTCACACTAATCCATCAAAAATTAAGATTTTCACAAATTTATAGGTTTATCACAACTCAAACATATCACCAAGTATCATGAGATGTGTGCTCATTGGCATCTTTTTAGCATTGTGCACATTTGCATCTTGACATGAGTGTGCTCTTTGGCATCTTTTACGCGCGTGCACTTTGGCATCTTGTGATCAAAAAGTTTATTAAGTAAAGAACATGCCGTAAACGTAACTTTCTATCTGACCTTATTGCAGGATTTGGGTCAGCCGCTCCCAGACCAGTTGGCCTTAGGGGACTAGGTGTCAAGTACCCCTGGAACTTACTTTCCCAGATCAGAAAGGCTACATCGACATATCCTAAACTCATTCATACCAGTAGAACATGACTTTCGATCTGGTTCTATTGAAGGATTTGGGTTCGATCACTCCCAGACCAGTTGGCCTTAGGGGACCAGATGACAAGCATCCCGAGGAACTTACTTTCCCAAACCAGAAAGGCCACATGTACAAACTTTTAAACTTAGAGATTTCTGAATTTTAAGAATTTAAAATTCATCTCAATCACTCAGTTTTACATAAAAGTACTTAGCCCATATTTTCATTACAATCAAAGTTTTGACTTTTTAGAATTTTCCAAGCATTGTAAACTATAAATATTCCGAATCACTCAACTTTAAAGCAGTAATAAAAGTTTCAAACATGTTGCTTACTTTTCGACTTTTGTAAGACTTGAAATTTGATCATATAAAAACTTTAATATAAACAAAAGAACTTGAAAATTTATCCTAGACACATATTTTATTCAAAAGAAAGAAAAAATGTAAAACTTTACTTTATAGAATAAAATTTGTAAAGATTTAAACTTTTAAACTCAATATGCCGATTTTAAAATTTTTCCTTAAAGACAAAATGAAAAATATTCGGCAAATTGATATTTAGTTGGAACAAAATGAAATTCAATTATTTCATCTTTTACATTATATAAAAAAATTGTGTCTCAAATTTTAAAAAAAATTGGGTTATACAAAATCAAGAAATAGTTGAACAAGCTCAGATTCTTGAAAAAAAAAATAAGAAAAACTGGAACACATCAAAATCAGAGATAAAGTGCAGCGGAAATAAAATTGATGTACTCACAGTAACTCATTTAGTCAGAAGCTAATAGCATTGAAGATCGAGTTCTAAACTGAAATGTTTAGAAGTCGTAGTCGTTGAAACACGGGTTCTAAGCTGAAATACTTAGAAGCCAACGTTCTATTACTCCCCCTTAACATGTGATGCCTGCAACTTTAAATCAGATTGAGATTTGGGTACCCACTTGAATTTGGGCCCATGTTTGTTAGTTGCAGTTCGTATGGGGAAATATTTGTTAGATTTAACATTTAAAACACGAGGAATATGATCAGAAAAATAATCACAACCATCAGAAGAGAAAACATTATCATCAGAACTAGAATCTGAGGAAGAACATGAGACATGTTTTGAAATTCGAATAATTTGTTGTATAGAGTATTTTGAAATTTTATTATATTTAGCAAATGAATCACTGTTATAAAGTTTGTCTACACATTTATCCCCATCAACAATAGGTTCATCAGATGTCCGTCTCGCTCTCCAGATTTGCTTCTTTGACTTGCTCACAGTCCTATCTGAAAGAATATAATCGGAAGAATTAGAATAGTCAGAAATAATTGTATCTCGTTTCTTTGACTTCTTTGACCGTCTTCTTTTACGCTTAGGTTTATAATATTGATCATTTAGCGTAAAAGAATCATCAAGAATTTTAGACTTAATATTTAAATCAGAAAAAATAAATTTATCTAAGCAACCAATCTGATCAACTAATAATTCTGAATGAGCCTCGGAGTCTGAATTATTTTGAGAAAAGATTTTAAATTAGAAATTTCCTTTTTGTTTTCCTTAGAATCAGAAGAAAGGCTAGAAATAGAATCTGATTTTTTAGAAAATAAATTTTCTTCAAGACTAGAAGTCATAAAAGAAAGAATAATATCAGATTCAATTTTCTTCAAAATATTTTGATCTTCTATCTTATCTTCAAGATCAATGATTTTACCTTCTAAAACTAATGGAGGAGTATATTTCTTCGAATCATAAATGATTGGAGAAATATTTTCCTTATCAAAATCAGGGGCATAAGAATGAATAAAATCATCAGACACTGAAGATTTGACAGGAGATATATCATTTAAAAATCTTCTTCCTCTTCGTGATTTTTCAGGAAAATATTTGGCATTTTCATAAGTATAAACAAAAGGAATTTCATTTTTCTTGTTATTTATTCTTTTCTCATTTTCGAGATCTAACACTTCCTTTTCACTAGTCCAATGAAATTTGAATTGTGGACCATAATGTCCAAGAGTTAGATAGTCGTATTTATATAAGGTGGGAACTTCGTCTATCACTTTGTTTAAACAATGAGGATTGTCAAAACCAAGTCCCCATCTTTGTTTTAAAGCCTCTTCACTCCTCGGTTTGTTCATATAAATTGTTTGTTCAGATTGGTCTCTTCGATAAAGCTTTTCTTCTAACTTATTTATTTTATCCGAAAATTCATCTTTTAAATTAGTCATAGCCGTCAAAGATTCAAGATAAGTCTTATTTGAATTTTCCAAATCATCCAATTTCTTTTGAAAGATGTCTTTAGTATTTTCTAAAATAGATTTTTCATCTTTCAAAGAAATTTTCAGTTTATCAATCAAATCTGACTTTTCAGAGTTTAAATTCTTTTCAGATAAAAACTTAGAACGTAAATCAGACAAAGCATTAATTATGATATTCATCTGAGAGGTAATGAAATTATAGTCAAATTCAGAATATACCTCATCCTCATCTGTATCAGAATCTTCTGACTGATCAACTCCAACCAAGCACATCTGAGCAATCTCTTCGTTTGAAGCTTCGTCGTTAGAGTGATCCAGCCAGAATTCTTCCTCGGCCAGCAAAGCGGTTCCGTTCTCTCTCTTTTCTGCTAGTTCCATTTTCTTCCTGTAGTAAGCTGAATCCCTAACCTTCTTAGCTCGACACTCCTTTGAGTAGTGACCCGGCTTTCCACAGTTATAACAAGAAGCATTTTTAGGCTCGGGCACTTTGACTGTAGAATCGGAAGTGAAGCGAGAAGAGCTGGAACTTGATCGGTGTTGGAACTTTTTCTGATAGTGTTGAGAGAGAAGGATCATATCTTTCTGTAAAGCCTCACCATCATCTTCAGTTGAACCGGTGTAAGCGTTATCAGACAATGCTTGTTCAGTCAGTTGCTTCGTGAGGAGAGCAACCGGATCAACTGTCTTCTTCTTTTTCTCTAGTTTGACCTTCTATAACACCAAACTCTCATCAGTAAGCAAAATCTCAAACAGCTCTTGAATCTGCATTGTGGAGATTCTGACATCATTCCTCAGTCTATGGCACGATTTATTCCATTCAGACTGCAAAGTGTTGAGGAGTTTTAGATTTGTCTCAAGCTCAGTCTTTTCAACCTTAATCTTCCGAAGATCATTAATGACGGCACATAATCGATCAAACACAGTCTTTAGTGGCTCCCCATCCTTGGCTTTGAATTCCTCAAAATTATTCATATAACGAGTGTGACGAAGTTGAGTTGCAACAGAAGATCCAAGCATAATCTTTTCCAGTTGTTTCCACATCAGATTAGGATGAGTTTTGAAACAATCAATCCTATTATATACAGAGTTTGGCAAGGCCAGCATTAGATTTGCTTTAATATCCCGATCAGCTTGATTTGCAGTCAACTCATCTTGTGAATACTCTTTAGTAGGCTTATACATTCCAGAAGCCAATTTGGGTCTATCAAACGGTCCTTCAGATAGAATGATCATCATGTCATTACCATTCTTTTGTCGTTCAATGAAGTTTAGAAACCGATCTTGCCACTGTGTAAATTCATTTTCGTCTATTAGCACCGGAGGTCGATTTTCTGAACCCAGAGACATCATCAGATCACTTTTGTAAAACTTAGCTTGATATGAAAACTTTTCAGAATCCATTGCAGATGTTCAGAAAAATTCTAAGTCTGGATCTTGCACAAAGATGAGCTTTGCGTACAAATACTAATGTGTAAAGAAGGCTTTGCGTAAGTAGGCCGATACGCAAATTGAAGTCTCTCGAAAGCAGAAGGATGCGCAAAGTTTGAGCTTTGCGTTCCAAGAGTGATGCGCAAAGTGAACTTTGCGTTGAGAACTAGAAACGCAAGATAACACTTTGCGGGTTGAGCTTGATGCGCGAAGAAGATCTTTTCGCGTGAAGAGAGATTCGCGAAGTATACTTTGCGTATACTGAGTGATACGCAAACTGATGGTTTGCGTATGAAACTAGAGCCGTGAATCTGGAATACTCAGCACTTGATACGCAAAGTAGCTTTGCGTTTCCAATGTAAACCGAAAACCTGAAAATTCACTAACACCCAAATTAGAAGAACATAAAACTTGCGCAAGACAATATGAAAGATGCGCAAACCATATGAATGATGCGCAAACCTACAAGAATGAAGCGCAAACCACAGAAAATCAAATAAAACACTCAAGATCAAATGAAAACAAGAAATTTATGCATGAAAAACTCACTCTGAGTTTCGAAAACAACTTTAAAACAACTTTGAACAAACAATTTTGATTAAAAAACACTAAATCTAAAAAAAATGAATGTAACAGTACCGAACTCGTGTTTTTCCAGAAAACTTTTAAACTCAAAATTGATGAACTAAACTTGATTTTCTTGTAAAACAACTTGAAACAAATGAGATCGATTATCAAAAACAAGTCTAATGAAATCAAAATCAAACAAAATTGATCACAAACACATCCAAATTTGATGAGAAATCAAGAAAACGAGATTTTCTTGAAAACTTCAAGAAAATCGATCAAATTTTCGATTTCAATCACCAATTCAGATTCGAAAAAACAAACTCTCAATCCTATCAAGATTCAGATGGCTCTGATACCAATTGATAGTCCAAGATCACTGATTCTTAGAGAGAGAAAGTAGAGAGAGAATAACAAGTATGCGCAAAGTAAGTTTCTATTGATGTGTGCGTGAAGTTCTTACAACAAACCAAGACCAAAGGGACTTAAATAACCTTGGTCAGATACAACACAGTATGACTCTAAACACAGTATTTGACCAAGCCCTATAAATACAATGATTACTATAAAATCAGACCTAACATAGATATTTAAACTAAGTTAAATAATATAATAAACAAACAATTACTTTGACATTTATTACAAACGACATAGACTTTAATATCGAGAGCCGACGTTCCGGCTTTAGCTTCGGATTGCGATCTTCAGATTGGATGATCTTGAATCCAATGAGACTGTGGTCTAACAATCTCCCCCTTTGGATCAAGATCATTATGAAAATGATTTTAGCAATTCAGTCTTCTTTTTCAGCATAGAAGATGCAATTTCTTTCTCTAGCTCTGAGATCAGCATGTCTTTTTCTAACAATCTCCCCCTTTGAAGAGTGGACGCGATTCTTGAAACATGTGATCTTTGCCATTTCTTGTGTAGTCATTCTCCCCCTTTTTGATGTTAAGTGCAACGACTTCATCAAAACTTTTTGTAAGAAATGTCAATCTTTCGATTAGAGCCCCTGATTCGTCAATTCATATGATATTCATCCAGATCTTTGCAAATCCAGACAAAGTAGTCGTGTAACACCTGAATCAACTAATGAATCAGTTAACATGTCTGTCAGTAACACTAAGTCACTATGTGTAACATATACACATTGGAAAGGAGTTGTTTGATGTTGACTCCCCCAGGGCTTCCATTTAATCATCGAAACACCACAAAGGTAATTTCTATAAACGTTATAACAAAGAAACTAATTCCTTGTGTGTTCGTGCTTGTGTTAGAAAGAATTAAGCACTTGATGATTGCTTATTAGGCTCAAAATTGTGTAAACCACTGAGACAACAGTAAGTTAAACACAGACACAATGTGCATGATTGAAGTGCGAAGGTGGGCCAGACTTCCGTCTTTTCAATATCTAGATTTTCCAAATGAAAATCAGATAGCATATGTGCTGCATCCCCTTAGAAAATGTGAAACACTTTCTTGTTGAGAAGAAAATGAGTAGTTGGTGAGGTTTGATCAAGAGTTGGCATGGGCTAGTTGCCTGTTTCAATAATGTTCACCAACGAATTGTGAAACATTATAATTGTGGCTACCCGGCTCAGAAAAAGTTGATGCAGAGTTGTGATATTCTTTAACTCTGTTCTCACACGCTCTTTCTTTTAAACTTTTTGCTTTCTCTAATCACACTCATTTCTTTTCTATTTGCACACTCAATCACTAAGGATTAACTTCGTGGGTAGAAATCACTGGTTAAGGTGATTCCATAGAAGTTGTGTTAATTCCTAGCACAATGATCCCTTATTTTCCTATGATGCAAGTGATGCTCAGATTGATTTAACTATTTCAGTTAAAGCACAATTTAGATCATGAAAACATTTAAAATACACTCCCATAATATAAAATCTGTTGAAAAATCGGGAAGTGGTTTGAACATTAAAAACAATGTTTTCCAATGATTGAAAGTTGTCCTTCTTTCAACCATATATGAGATTAAGATAAGGAATTTACCTTTACGTACGATCTTCCATCTCATGAAGCTAAGCTTTAAGTCATAAACATATGAACTTGTAAGCTTCTCTCAAAAATTCTGCAAAAGTCTTATGTCAAGTCAAAGTAACGTTATTCACTTAAATTGAAAAGACAAAAAGCAGTAAAACTTTTTAAAGTACGAGTTCTGATCAGAAATAATCAGAAGTCATATTCGTACTCCTTTGACTTGAAGAGCTCCCCCTAAAATCTTGCATTACAAAAAAAATTGACATTAAAAGGTACATGCACAAATTTAATGAGCTCCCCCTCGAAGTGATATTGACCAGATGTCAATTTCTTCTCATACTCCCCCTTGGATCATGAACAGAAGATAGAAGTGCAGATATCAATCAAAGTTAAGAATGAAGAAATGATGAAAAAGTATACAATTAGACAACTTTGATAGGTAACTACTGATTATATCTTAAGATTTAGCATACCAAGCTTAGAGACAAGAAAGTTGAACCTCTTTTCATCTAAAGGTTTGGTAAACAAATCAGCAAGTTGATAATCAGTTTTTACAAAGAAAAGTTCAATTGTTCCTTTTTCAACATGATCTTTAATAAAGTGATACCTGACGTCTATGTGCTTAGTCTTGGTGTGTTGAACATGATTCGTTGTTATTGCGATGGCGCTCTTGGAGTCACAGTATATCGGGATCTTGTTGAAGTGGAAACCGTTGTCGCGCAATTGAGTTCTCATCCATAAGACCTGAGAACAGCAGCTACATATTCTGCTTCGGCCGTGGAAGTTGAAACACAAAGTTGCTTCTTCGATGCCCAACTTACAAGTTTGTCACCGAGGAACTGCACATGTCCTGACGTGCTCTTCCTGTCTAACATACAACCTGCATGATCTGCATCTGTGTAGGCTGTTAGTTCAAAACTAGTATCTTTAGGATACCACAGACCAAGATCTGCAGTGCCCTTTAGATACCTAAATATGCGCTTCACAACAGACATATGGATTTCTTTAGGATTGGCCTGATATCGTGCACATAAGCATGTTGAAAACATTATATCTGGCCTACTAGAAGTAAGATACATTAAAGAACCTATCATCCCTCTATAAGTCCTAACATCAACAGTCGTACCCGAAGGATCGGTGCCAATCTTAGTACCTGGTGCCATTGGGGTACCAATCGGTTTTGAATTTTCCATTTGGAACTTCCGAAGAATATCCCTAATGTATTTTGATTGATTGATAAAAATACCCGATGAAAATTGTTTTACTTGTAAACCGAGAAAGAAATTCATCTCTCCCATCATGTTCATCTGAAATCTAGACACCATAAGGTTTGCAAAATTCTTACAGTACTTAGTATTTGTAGAACCAAAGATAATATCATCTACATAGATTTGAATTAAAATGATATCGCCTTTTTCCTTTTTGATAAACAAAGTGGTATCTACCGTACCTTTTGAAAAACCAGACTTGACTAGAAAATTGGAAAGGACATCATACCAGGCTCGAGGTGCTTGTTTCAGACCGTAGAGTGCTTTGTCGAGAATGTAGACGTGATTCGTCTTCTCTTGATTGACAAACCCCTCTGGTTGAGAGACGTAGACTTCCTCCTTCAGAATTCCATTTAGGAATGTTGTCTTCACATCCATTTGAAAGACCGTGAAGTTCTTGTGGGCTGCGTAGGCTAGAAACATTCTGATTGCCTCTAATCGCGCCACATGAGTATATGTCTCGTCGTAGTCGATTCCTTCCTCTTGTCTGTATCCTTTGGCTACTAGTCTTGCCTTGTTTCGGATAACAGTACCATCTTCGTCTTTCTTTATCTTGAAAATCCACTTCGTACCTATAATGGTTTTACCTTGAGGTTTCAGTACGAGTCTCCAGACTTGAAGTGCATTGAACTGATTTAGCTCTTCTTGCATTGAGATCACCCATTCTGGATCAGCAAGTGCTTCCAATACTCGTGTTGGCTCAAACTTGCTCAGAAAGGAGTCATGCATGCACATGTTCATTGATGTTGACCTAGTTTGCACCAGTTTTGATGGATCGCCAATTATCTGGCTTATCGGATGCTCTTTGGTCCATTTATTTTCATGAGGCAGTGGATTAGATGACTGTATGTCAGTTGTATCATCTACAAATCCACTTGCACCTTCTTCAGTTTGTTTAGGAGGATTGAAGATTGCAGTTGAAGTGATAGGTTCAAAAGGCTCAGCAGGAACAACTTGTTCTGGCTATAGATTGATCTGAATTGTATCTCCTACTGTTTCAGCTACTTCTGTCTCTTTATCATTTGTCACTTCTTCAACTGTTGGAGTCGACATTTGAATTGTAATTTCTTATTGAATCGGGGCGTTTGATTCAATAGAAACATCTGAACTGGTTGGATGAGTAGTCGTGAAGTCTTCCATCCTGTCAACCACAACAGATTTCTTTACATTAGATCCAAGAAATTCATCATAAAACAATTCAAATAATAAGTCTAAATCAGATAAATGGTTAGTAGAAGTTGATGCTTCATCTGATTTATTCTGTTGAGACGTAGGTCCTGAACTGAGTTGCCCAAAAGCTAGTATTCCTGTTATAACGGGTTCTGAACGTTGTTGTTCGGAAGCCATCTCTTCATCAAACGAGACGTTGATTCTTTCAATCACCGTCTTTGACTTCTTTAGATAAACACGGAATGCAGTTGATGTCGAGGAATAACCAATGAAGATTCCTTCGTCCGCCTTAGCACTGAACTTATTTAGACTCTCCCTATCGTTTAGAACGAAACACTTACACCCAAATATATGGAAATATTTTATTCTCGGTGTTCGGTTGTTGATTAACGCATAAGGAGTCTTTTTGAATCTTCGATGTACCATGGAGCGATTCTGTGTGTAACACGTGGTCGATACAACTTCTGCCCACAAAAATAGAGGTAAGTCTGATTGACTTAACATAGTACGAGCAGCCTCGACTAGCGTTCGATTTCTTCTTTCGACCACTCCATTTTGTTGAGGCGTACGAGCAGTAGAGTATTGATGTGAAATCCCGACAGATTCGAGATATTCTTCAACTTTATTGTTCTTGAACTCTGTGCCGTTGTCTGTTCGTAGAAACTTGACCGGTTTCTGCAGATTCACCTGGGTTGTCTTTTGGAATGTGATGAGGACATCTGGTGTCTCATCCTTTGAACGTAGAAACTTGACCCATGTGTATCGCGAGTAATCGTCCACGATCACGAGTATGTACTTCTTTCCGCCTAGACTCTGAGTTCGCATCGGACCGCATAAGTCCATATGCAATAACTCTAACGGAGCGTTTGTACTTGGTTCAGGCTTTGGTTTATGAGGTGCCCTCTTCATATTGCCCTTTTCACAAGCTTCACAAAGATGTTCTCTTTTATATTTGAGTTCTGAAAGTCCTTTGACGAGCTTTCCACTGACCAGATTGTTGATGTAACTGAAGTTGAGGTGAGAGAGCCTTCGATGCCATAACCAGCTTTGTTGCATCGAGGCTTTCGTCAGTAGACAAACCTGCTTGTCAGTCTGGACATTTGATAAATTGATTGTGTAGAGGTCTGATTCTCGAGTACCGACCAAGAGTTCTTCGCCTTCTTCATTGCGAACTGAACATCTCTTGGCTTTGAAGTTGACCTCTAAGTCTTTGTCACATAACTGGCCTATACTGAACAAGTTGTGTCGTAAGCCTTCAGCATAGCTCACCTTCTTGATCGTGACACTGTTATGTTGTACATCACCATATCGCATGATTGAAGAAAACTGGTCGTTGCCGAATCTGACTGTTCCGCAATATTTGTCTTTAAAATTGGACAATATCTCTTTTTGCCCTGTCATGTGCTTGGAGCATCCGCTGTCCAAGAACCATGTATGACTAGTCTGCATAAGAGAAATTACAATTTTAGATATTCATACGACAACATTGGAATAAGCACTTTGATTATCGAAGTGCGGGTCTTGAACTGAATTGTTCAAAAGCCAATTTTGACTTTGATGTTCGGGTTTTGAACTGCATTATCCAAAAACTTATTTTGTCATTGAAGAACGAGTCCTGATCTGTACATAATCAGAAGTCGATTTCTCTTTAAGCTTTGTGTGCCTGCAACACAGATTTAGCCTTAGGTACCCACTAGAATTTGGGTCCTTCTGTGTTAGCACAAGATTTTGGTACCCATTTCAAATTGGGTCCTCTTTTCTTTTGAAATGCATTTGAAGAATTAGTATGAGATGAATGCACATGATAATTGCTAAACCAATCTGCAGAATCTTGACAAGAAGTAGAGACATGTTTATCATAAATAGAAGACTTTCTAGCAGATAAAGATAACTGAAATAATTGCTTCATTGAATATTGTTTACGAGAAACAGCAAGTTTTGGGTTCAAAACAGCAATATCAGCAATTAGGACATCTTTACTAAGCGAATTCTTATTACAATTAACACTACTAAACGATAGAACGGTCTTGTCAAGCTTTCGTTTTGATTGTCATTGAGAATTTACTTCTGGCCTTTGCTTGCTCAGATCTGAAACATGTGAAACTGGTGAGTTAGACCTTTGAGCAACAAGCGAATGCTTCTCCTTAGAATTACCAGTAGTGTTCGGTTTCTGTGAATGCTTAGATATATTCTTACCTTTAGCACTCTTAGCTTTCACAGAGACTGAGTTATCAACTTTCGTTGATTTTGCACTGTTCACAGGCATACTGGTTTTTCTTGAAGATTTCTTAACAAACGATGAATGGTTAGGAAGTTTTGCATTAAAGTCAAATTGTTTAGAACAATCATCTAAACCACCGTTAGAGTTCAGAAAATCAAGCTCTTTATTAGCTAAACCAAACATATCCTTAAAGTTTGAAGCCTTTGACGGAACAGAATTTGACAACACAGTTGAAAAAACGTTTTGTTCAATATTCATCAAAAGTCTTTCATCTGATAAAGAATTCTCGAGTTCAGAAATTTTACTTTCTAAAACGAGAGGAGGGACATATAGTTTAGCTTGAATACGCTTCGCCTCCATTTCTTTTTCAGAATAACTTTGAACGAAATCACTTGAAAGAGTTTTCTTCTTTTGATATATTGGATTTTCATCATAGCTATTATTCAATTTCGCATAATAAAATGGAAGATGAACTTTAGATGATTTCAACTGTTTTTCAGTTTCGTTGGCTTCATCCTTTTCAGATAGTTTAGTCCAGAAAGTTTTAAACTCAGGAATTCTGCGAGCTAATTGCATTGAAAAATGATCATAAAGTCCTGGCACTTCAGACATCCCTTTTTGTAGACAGTGAGGATTCTTATAACCGATTCCCCATCTCTCTATTTCCTCTTTGGGTTTGTTCAGATGAATAGTCTGTTCAGTTTGACCCATTTTATATAACTTCTCTTCCAAACTTTTTAATTTTCCAAGTAAAGAAAAGTTTTCTTTGATACAAGAAGAATGCAATTCTTTAAGCTCATATTTATCAATCTCACTTTTTAGCAGTTTAGACTTGAGATCAGAATTCTCTTTAAGAATTATTGTCTTTTCCTTTGCGTTGGTGTCATTATCTTTATGTAAAACCTCAACCAATACTTTCTTCTCAGCAATTTCATTGCTAAGTTTTTGTATCAATTGGTTTTTGTCAATTATGACACCATTTTCTTGCTCAAGATTAGATTCTAACTCTTTTTGTTTTAAACTCATGGCATGCATTTTATTCATGAAATCTGAATCTGATAAATTACATACCTCCTCTTCTTCATTATCTGAATCAACTTCAACATCTGATTCTATCTTTCCCATTAAGCACATGTTGACGGCTTCATCTTTCTCTTCATCCTCTTCATCCTCGTCTGAGTGATCGAGCCAGTATTCATCCTCAGCCATCAGTGCCTTGCCTGCCTCCTATTGCTTTGCAAGAAGCATCTTGTTCTTGTAGTAGTCTGAGTTTCTGACTTTTGATCTACGACAGTCCTTGGCAAAGTGACCGGTTTTGCCACAGTTGTAGCACGTAGGCGGTTCTGGCTGACTGGATCCTTCAGCTTTGAACTTTCTTTCTTCTGGTTTCCTCTCCTCTAATCTCTTCCTTTCAGACTGATACCTTCTCTCTTCAGGTTTCCTCTCTTCTGTTCTCTTCCCTTCAAATCTCTTTCCTTCATATCTACTTCCTTCAACCCTTTCCTTGTGGATGTAGTTGTTCGGACCAGAAGAATATCTCTGACTATTTGAACTTGGCTTTGTGTAGAACCTTTTCTGAAAAGCACTTGTCAGCATAAACATTGCTTGCTTCAGTTGGTCATTTTCATCCATGTCAGAGTTTGCATAAGCTTCATCTTCTTCTGATTCATATACAATCGCCTTGTTCTTCTTCTTCCTGACTATAAGAGCGACTGTGTCTTCAACCGTCTTTCCTTTCTGTCTCTTATCTTCTAGAATTTCATCCACCTCTTCTTCATTTTGTCTGAGGGTTTCATACACCTCATGAAGTGGAATCTCATTCAAATCTTTGATCTGCTTCATCTGCCTAGCAAATCTTTTCCATTCCGGTTGAAGAATACTCAGGAATTTGACGTTCAGGTCAATTTGAGATTTGTGGACTTTGTTCTTGCTAAGTTCGTTCAGCAAAGTCACAAACCTGTCATAGGTTTCTTCTAAAGTTTCTCCTACCCTGCCTCTAAATTCTTCATAAGTATTTAGGCAGTTGGAGATTTTAAGCTGATTCCCAACCTTCGAGCCCAGCATCATCTTTTCTAGCTGATCCCACATTTCTTTGCCGGAGGCCTTGTAGCTGTCAATCTTTACATATATTTCATTTGGAATTCCTTGTAAAATGTATGACTTAGCTAATCTGTCGCCTTTGGCTCTTCTGAGGTTATCATCTCCTAGCTCATGAAACTTAAGTTCAACTTCAGTCGGCACATCTCCAACCAAGCGAGTCGTCTTAACAGGTTTCATAACCCCTTCTTCTATAGATTTCCTGATGAAATCACCCAGCTCATGTCAGTCAATAAAGTTCAGAAACCAATCCTTTCACTGTTTGTATTCTCCTTTAAAGAGAACTGGTGGCTTGGTGTCAGTTCCTATTGCAAGGGCTTCTCTGGATGTCATTTTGAAGAAAATTCTAAGTCTGTATTGGAGCAAAGAGAGGTTCGCGTATCAAATGGGGTGCGCAAACTGAGGTTTGCGTATCAAGCGGGATGCGCAAATTGAGGTTTGCGTATCAAGCTAGATGCGCAAAGTGAACTTTGCGTTTTGAGAATGAGCACGTTTAACTGAGAGAACTGAGCTTTGTGTATCCTTGGGTTGCGCGAAGTGAGCTTTGCGTATCAATCGGGATGCGCAAATTGAAGTTTGTGTATCACGTTAGATGCATGAAGTGAGGTTTGCGATTCGAGTTGGATGCGCAAAGTGGACGAGTTTTTCTTGAAGAGTGTGTTGCGCAATGTTGAAGTTAGTGCTGCTAGATGGTTGCGAAAAGTTGAGCTTTGCGTATGCTGTTGGATCCGAGAAGTATGCTTTGCGTATTGCTTGAAATGCGCAAAGTGTGGTTTGCGTATCAGGAGTGATGCACAAATTAAGGTTTACGTATCACGTTAGATGCGCAAAGTAGAACTTGCGTATTCAGTTGGTTTGCGCAAAGTGGACTTTACGTATGTTCTTCCTTTGGTTTGCACAAGTTCGTCCTGTACTTTGAAAAATCAACTAAAACTTGTTTCCTTGTCGATTAGCAGTACCAAACTTTACCAATGAGTCTAAAAACACTTCTATAACAGATTGATATCACTCGATCTCGATAAATATCACTTTTTGAAGAAAAATTTGATAGCACAGTAACTTTTTCACTCGACTGTTTTCTCACTAAAATCACAAAATGGAACTCGATTAAAGCTTAACAGTGAAATCAAACAACAACAACTCTATCTAGCAAGCTAATCGATCACAACCTGATCGATTTTAACATCTAAAACACTTTAAATCACAAAAAACGATTTTGAAAATAGAACACAGAGACGTTTTCTTTAAAGACTTGATTTGATCTTAATCAGGCTCTGATACCAATTGTCGGTCCACCAAACAATAATGTTTATATCAAGTTCTTAGATTTAACAACACAATAAGATTACCAACCTGTATTGATTATAACAAATGGTTACAAGGTTGATCGATTCAAGCTATTTTGTGTGTTCTCTGTTTTCTCTCTATTACACCCTTAAGTGTGTGTTTTTGTGTTCTTGATATGATCTGATCTGATTAGAGAGTTGTTGAGATACACCTAATATCTAATCTACCTAACATACATAATATCTAAACTAGATATTATGTAAATAAACATAATATCTATTTTAGATATTATGTAAACTAACTAAACTTTATCTAACTAAGTTACTAGATCTAATATCTATTAGAAATAGATATTTAAACTAAGTTAACTAATATAATAAACAAACAATTACTTTGACATTTATTACAAACGACATAGACTTTATTATTGAGAGTCGACGTTCCGGCTTTAGCTTCGGATTGCGATCTTCAGATTGGATGATCTTGAATCCAATGAGACTGTGGTCTAACATACCTTTCAAAACGTCCCATAACACAAAACCATGCATTTCTCCAAAACACAAAATGAAATACATCTATACTAAAAATCTACTTCCATAAAATAAATCATCAAAATACCAAAATATATGATTTATTTATCATAATGCCCAAAATCCCAAAGATGTGTGCTATATAAGTTTATAAAGTTAAACACTTTCAAAATAACCAAACTTATCAGCAGTTAACAATTTCGTGTAAGACACAAAACACTTTAAATTAAACATTTTGGCATGTACACCATTTTCACAAATCAACTTGAACTCACCTTGCTAGATTTAGGCTAAATCTAGATTTTACCCCATTTTGAGCTTCCTTGACGAAACTTGAATCCTCCAAGCCAAAACCTAGATCCAAGCATTTTCAACCGTAAATAACCATATTCAACCATATAGAAACATTTCCCAAACATTTCACATGAAAACCTCAACTTATATCGAAACCCTAATTTTCATAAATGAAGAGAAGAGATGATTACCTCGACCACAACTTGAATCCATCAATCAAACACTTCTAGGACACCAAAACAAGCCACAAACTACCAATCTCCAAAATGGTGAAAAGGGTTGGATGAAACCCTAGAAAATTGATGAAGAAGATGAAGATGAGAGGATTCTAGTTTTTAGCCTCCAAATCCTTGTTAGACGGTGAATAATCCCTTGGAATTCCAAGTCTTGGTGCCACAAAGGCCCAAAATCACAGTGGAAGCAAAAAGGGTTCGGTTGAGAGAGTTTTAGGAGAGAGTGGGTGAAAGAATGAATGAGAAAAAGTGATAAAAATGGGTTTAATGGAGGCTGGACCCCGACGGCGAGTATGCCCCGCGATTGTGACATGTGTCACTTTCGCCGGGCACTCTCGCGGAGAGTGTACCGCGGCCATAAGGCCCTCCGCGAGAGTGACACATGTCACTTTCGCTGTCACTTTCGCCCAGGCTCCCCGAAGCCCGAAAATCCGATCTTTTTCGACACTAAGGCCCTCGACACTCTTTGGGACTTTTAGTGGTGTTTTCCCAACATGAAACCCACCAACCACAAGGTACAGAAACGCCTGGTGCCCCTATACTTACTAAAAATCTCGGGTGTTATAATCCTCCCAACCTTAGAGTGATTTCTTCCTCGAAATCTACTCCTCACCCAAGACATCCCATCACCACCCTTAGCACTTATTGGGTTTCCTCTGTTCCCAAGGACACAACATATCATATACTACTATGATGTCATTCTCCCAAAACGACCGCTTCCTTTCCCGAGGGGTTGTCTCTAATCCGTTTCCTCCTTGAGCTAAAACCCGTTAACTTCCTGACGAGACTGCCACACTGATTTATGTGAAGACACTCACACCACATATCTACTTGATATGGCACACTCGTACCAGAGTGAACGTCAAACCTTATTGGAGCGATTCCTAACCATGCGATCTCAGTCGCCTCCCAACCTTAGGCGACACGTACTACCTCGAGGGTAGTTTGTAACTTCAACTTCCCACTGACTAGATTATTTTACTTATTTTATTATTATATAATGTTTTTTATGATAGTAAATAATGTTTTTTTTATTGTATTACGTTTTTTGCTTGATTTACGTCACATGAAGAAAAATAATATCATTTGATAGATATTGGTTTTTGATAGATGGTGATTTTTATTTAATATAAGTTAATTGTTGAGATGAATGCATGATACAAATTATATATTAGAAGCAACGAACACTTAATTTGGAAAAATTATTTGAGCAAGTGTCCAACAGAAAAAAAAAATATAAATCATTATTCGGTTTAACCGGTTACCGAATCGAATAACCCGAAAACCGAATACCCAAAACCGATTAAACCGAACCTTATTTAGTTTGGTTATTGGTTAGGTTTAAAAAATCTTGAAAACTGATTAACCGAACCAAATAAACCGAAAACCGACCGAACAACTTTCGATGGGCTTCCGTTGATATCCTGTTTCAAATGAGATGGTTTACTTGAAAATGAAGCTACTGGTTGACTGAGAGGCGGCGCCGCTGGTTATGCCAAATCAATTAACCAGATCCCTTGTTTGATATATATATATATTGGAAGGATATTTTGCAACCCTGAAAAAAGGTTGCAACCCTTGCAACCCACATCTTAACCGTTGGATTCATGATCGACGGTTATTTTATTTTTTTTTTCTGTTTTTTTAATTAAAAATATTAGGCTCCATATCTATTGTAACCGCCAATCATGAATCCGACGGTTAAGATGTGGGTTGCAAAGTTTGTAACCTTTTTAAAGGTTGCAAATAAAACAACCCTATATATATATACTATATTATAAAGTACGGATAAAAAACTCTTAAAAACAACTGTTAAAACTTAAATTTTTTTCCTGTTTAATCCTTATCTCTAACAAGTTTAACTTCCCTAAAATCACTCATTACTTCAACTACCCTAAAATGACTCCCTACATAATTAAATACAGGATAAAAATCAAATTTTAAATATGAAAAATCTAAAATATAATTAAGGGGGTGTTTGGGATTGCTTATTTAAAACAACTTATGTATATTTGCAAAAGTGCTTATTAACTTATGGTTATTTGTAAAGTGCTTATTAACTTATAGGAAGAAGGGGCAAATATGTAATTTGGTTAAATAAGTTAATAAGGAGTTTCAAATAAGTCGGTTGAGAATGACTTATCAAAAACTGCTTATTAGCGGAGTGGAGAAGTCATAAGCAGTTTTCAATCCAAACACTCAAAACAGCTTATTTGCTGTTTGAAAACACAATAAGTTAATAAGCTACTCAAATAAGCAATCCCAAACACCCCCCTAAAAAAATCTAACAGAATATTTAATACAAAAAATAAAATGAAACATTAAAATCGTTGCATTGCGTGATTTCTCTCTCTCCCTGTATAAAGCCGCGAATCACAATCTCTTAAGTAGTGTTTCTGTGTAAGACGACAAAATGTGTATATCAGTGTTTCTATGGCAAGCTCATCCGCTCTACCCGTTTCTTCTATTGCTCAATCGAGATGAATATCATAACCGGTGAGCTCAACTTAATCCTTTTCATACCAAATCAGTCATTCAATTCTCAGGCTTACTTTCTTCCAATTAATGTTGTAATTCTAACTACTTGTTATATATGTAAGACCGACAAAGCCGTTAAGTTGGTGGGAAGGTGGAAAAATATTGGGTGGCAGAGATGTGACAGCCGGGGGAACGTGGTTGGCATCTGGCAGAGCAGGAAAGGTGGCTTTTGTCACCAATGTTCGCGAAGTTCAATCAATATCTGCTGCAAAGAGTAGGGGCCATCTCCCAGTTCGTTTTTTGCAGGTTAGTTTCAATTTCCCGTTGTATCAAATTATGCCCACCACCTGTTTGTTTTTATTCCCTATTATGTATCCAGTGTCACGTCCTATTTAGTTTAAGTGACTTTAAGTTCGATTACAATCAATGTTTCATAAACCACTGCATTTTGAAAATTTTACACAAGCAAAGTATGGGATCATGAGGAAACCTGGTTAATGATGTTATACATATGTTGAAAATTTCAATCATGAAAAGCATACTTTGATCAACACATAAACCATTATCAATGCTCATGCAATCACATTTTATTTAGTGATTGTGACCATAAGAAAAGGCAGAGGCGGATCCGGAACTGAAAAACTTTCAAGCGATAGCACCGGTTGTTAGACTAGAAGAAATAAATCTATAGAAACTTTTTGCAAAAACCTTATAGATTTGTTGGTCGATTGACTCGATTCCTTGCCTTTGCAAGGAGAGGTCTCATATTCGACCCTTCTCACTACGTCTACTTCCAATTTTTTTTTAATTTAAAAACTGAAAAATAATGAAATTTGTCAACTGCAAGATTTGAACCCACGTCCTTTCTTTCCTTAACATGGCAACAGACACGGATCCTGCCAACACTAACTTGTGTCTTTAGTTTAGTTTCAAAGAATATAAGGACACACAAGAAATAAAGCATATGCACCTTTCCATCCCCTAACTTTTTTTCCTATGCATCGGGACGATGGAGCGGGAGCACGTGCACCCCCTCCTCTCTATGTAGGTTAGCCCATATGATAATTCTAACATTCTTTGACCTGGACAATATAATTTAACCACCATCTGATAGTGATTACATAAAGGCGGTCAAATAATTCATGCATAACATGGTGACGACGGGATACATATATTACACATCATTTTGGCCTTGAAGACCTTCGAATACTTTAGCAAGCATTAAATAAACATGCATGTGGTACAACAATTGAGGCATGCGCAACTGCTCCCTTTTGTACCTGCAACTTCGCCAAACAACAATACATATATATGATAGCAATAATAAAAAATGACTAGAAATATCATTATGCATGTTTAAAGCCATTAGCTATAAGCAATCAGTACAAACTACTAGCTTGTTCAATACATAGAATAGCAAACTCCTACTGATTTTATCAAGCTAGGCTCCTAACAATCCCTGTGGGCACATGTTCTAAAAACAACATGCTAGCAGTATTGCGTGTACTTAATACTAACGAGGGATTCAACAACTTTCTCTTTAACAAAACAACACTTTATATCAATATGCTTAGAGCAAGTATTTCTCGTGTTCATAGAGAAAGCTACATCTGCGGAGTTGTCACCAGTGGCGGATCCAGGATTTTTGCCTAGTGGGGGCACCTTGAAGGTAGATTAAAGGCCCGCTAAATCGCCCGATGTGTTTATAGCCTAGTTCCACGGTTTCGAGGGATTTTTAAAGTTTCTTTTGGTTGATTTCGAGGGTTTTTAAAGTTTATTTTGTCTATTTCGAGGACTTTTTTGGTTTTTTTGGTTGATTTCGAGATACTTTTTTGGTTTTTTTGTTGATTTCAAGGTACTTTCTTTGGTTTTTTGGTTGGCAGGGGCACAAGCGGAAAATTAGTGGGGGGATCTATAATAGAAAGTTAAAAAAATAATTGTTTTTTTAATGCCCCCCCCCCCCCCACAACACCTTTTACATGCTACATTCACCCCTGTTTGTCACTTGTCACAATTCAATTTCAATTACCTCGAAATAGAGTCTACAACACCCAATGCTAAAATGAAATTTTACAACCATATTGCTTCACAAGTAGCCTTGTAACATGCCATATACTATGCTTCAACATCGTAGAGGATGTTGTGAGTATCTACTTAACAGTTTTTCCCAAAACTGCTCCTCCAACCATCATAAAGAATTGTGTAGCCTGATATGGACTTTTATCATCAATGCATCTTGCGTAACCGGCGTCGCTTAACCCAACTATGTCAAGAGTGTTAGTTTGCTCGTAAGTCAACATATGATCCTTGGTACCCTAAAGATACCTCATAACTTTCTTAACCTTCTAATGGTTTTATCTAGGATCACTCAAGTATCTACCAAACATGCCTATAACAAAACCTATATCAGGGTGTGAGCATATGTCAGGCTGCCTATAAGGGATACATAAGGAAAGACTTCCATGTCATCTCTCTTTCTTATTTTGTGGACATTGGTTTTTAGAAAAATTCACCTTTCACAGTCGGTGTCTTCTAGGGAGAACAAGCTGCTATATTGAACCTTTTCAAGATTTGATTAATGCAAGAGACAATAGAAGAATACCATTAGTCGGATCACAAAGGCTCTGTATCCCAAGTATGTATGAGTCCATTACCGAGATCCTTCATATCAAAGTGGTTGAACAACGGTTTTTATTTTTGTCTCCGACAGTAGTTCAAAATATTAGACGCAAGTAGACTATTACTAGAAAAAGGGAAAATGGCTCCCACTGACCATCATGTATATACATTGATCAACTACATTCTCCTTGAAGCCATTATCAGTGCAAACTATGTCAAACTTGAGATAGCACTACATTGATGCTTGTTTAAGCCCATGTATAAACTAGTTGAGATTGCAAACGATATGTTCTCTACCAGTCATCTCAAAACCAACTAGTTCAGTCATGTAAACATCCTCAAACAATTTCCATAAAAAAAACGGTCCTCACATCCATTTGATTGAGTTGTAAATCAAATGAGCCACTATAGCCATGATGATTTGCAACGAATCTTTAGTAAAAACTGGCACGAAGGTCTCTTTGAAATCAGTACATTTTTTTTATATCCCTTTTAGCCACAAGTCTAGCCTTATACCTATCTACTTCCCCATTTAATCTTAACCCATTCGAATCCAATGGGCTTTCAACCTTTGGGTAGTTCAACCAACTCCCAAGCTTCATTTTGTGACAAAGAATCAATTCATCTTTCATTGCATTCATCGATTGAGGATTATCTATAGCTTGCTGATAAGTGACTAGTTCGGTGGTATCTCACATCAAACTCATGTTCCAGCATATAAACGATGTAGGCATCATAAATAGAAGGTATGCGGGCCCTCTGTGATCTTCTCATCATTACTTCCATCTTGAGTTCCAAGATTGTCATCTTGTACTTGACTTTGTGGCTCCTTAGGAGCTTCTAATAGAATCTGTTCAATTATAGAGTCATTAGCAGGAACAGAAGCAACATATAAGGATCAGAATACGTTCTTCAATTAATACAATTTCTCTTGACTCTTGACTTGAACCAAATTCATCTTCAAAGTACACAAGTCAACTCTAATAAAATTTTATAGCTTTGGTGGTGTGAGTGGGGCAATAAAAATCTAGAACCCCTTGATCCAGTGGTTTAACCTGCAAAGTAGCCACAAATTGTTTTTAGATCTAGCTTCTTAGACTGTGGATTATAAACATCAGTTCGCTTTGCATCCCTGAACATGAAAATGATGCAAACTCGGTTTCTTACATGAGCACAACTTAAATGGTGCCTCAAGGACAAACTTACGACTCACTTGATTCAAGATATAAGCTGCAATTGGCAAGCTAGATGGAATCAACATACATCAAACCATGTCAAGAAGCGTACAGTTTCTCCTTTCAGTGATTCCCTTCTGTACATGCCATTGTATATCTTGCATCGATGCCAGCAAAATATCTTGCAAAAGGTGCCCATAATATTCTCCACCCATGTCAGAGTTGGCAACTTTGATTTTCTTTCCCTTCTAAAGCAGAACATTCGTTTTGAAAATCTTAAAAACAAATATAATTATTCAGATTTTTGATGAATGAGCTCAACACCACCATGTTAGCCTAAGTCATTGATAAAGGTGATATAGTACTTGTAAACCACCCATAATAGGTGAAACAATGGCCTACATATATATTAGTGTGAATCTAGCCCAATACCTATGTGCACCTGTCTTTTACTTTTTCTAACCTTGCAGTTAGTCCATTTGACACAATCAACACAGACATAGAATTATGATTAATCAAGATCCTAAAGTACACCATCCTTCACTAATCTTTCCATTTTGTCTCTAGAAATATCAAATATGTCATAAACATTGTGCCACAACATAGAGGATCTCACACGTTTAGAACCAATAGTAGTATTAAGCGAAAAAGGAGAAGCAACAATGACAACGGTCATTCAAATCAAGTTTATTTAAATTTCCACACAAAAGGTCCATTTCCCGAGAATAGAGTCACTATACATATTCAATCTTTCGGTTCCAAAAATAAGACTACAACCCAGTTTATCCAAAATAGATACATATATCAAATTCCTTCTAATCGAGAGTATGTACGTAACATCATATAACTCCAAAAATATATCATGTAGTCAATTGTACTCTAAGGGTCCCCAAAGCCAACTTGGACTCTAGTAACATCTCCCATGTACACATGCTGCTCCAAATTACCCGGTCTTATTCAACTATTCACTGCCTGCAAGAAATTTGTAACATGAATTGTTGCTCGAGTATCTAAACCAAGTACTCGAGGGCACAAACATAATATTGAACTCTAAACAAACCATCAGCTTTCTTGTGTCTAAAGTTCTAATAGAAGTTGCACTTCCCTTTATAAAACTCATTCTTATGATCACTAGAAGATGAGCACAAATGTTCGTTTCCCTTAGGATCCTACGCGCTGGTGAAAACCACCTCGACCGGATCAGAGTAAACAACAATGTCGAATCAGGCCGCCCCTTGCCTCCTTAGACCTACGCAGAGGGAACGAGATGGAGCACCTACTCTACTGGTCGTCTGCTCTCTCGAGGGTCATTGGAATTAATATGAGTGAACATTTCCTCTTGTGAGGATTGATTGGGTTAGCTACCATGGAGATACTTCTTGACTCCCCCTTTTTGATGACGTCCTCTTTCTTGGCAACAATAGCAATCATAACCTTGAGGGCCGACTCAACCAGCAAATAAAGGCTAGGACTTGGGCTACTTCCCGTTGGTTGTTAGTTCGATTCTCATTAGGGCATTGGGTATTGTCGTCGTTGTTATCTTCAGCCCCAAGGGATTAGTTGAGGTGCACGCTAGCTAGCCAGGACACCCATGGTTACCGGGAAAAAAAGATTAGCAGTCATCTCCTCAACAGTCCATTTGTTCTTTCGGAGCATGGTTGCTTGATTTGATCGAATCAAACTTGGGTGGAATAGTCTCCATCAGAAACCATACCATCTAATCTTCACCAAGGTCGATACCCATGCCCTTCAGTTTGTGGTAACAAAATATGAGATTGTCAATGTGAGTCGTGTTACTTGCACCATCATAAGTTGTATGGTGAAGCATGTTCAAGTACTCATTTTTCTCATTCTTTGAGAACTCCTTGTACTTCTCCTTAATGGCGTCAAGAAAATCGTTTGCATTTTTAGCTTTAGGAATACTATATGAAGGAATTCCTCCTTGTCATACCACATGATCATCAAGTAACAAGGATTCGAGTATTCCCACTCCTCATAGGATTTCTTATCTTTTTGAGTAGCATCAATAGTCAAATTCTTCATGAACCCACTGCTTGTGGTTCGTTCCATTAATCATCAAGATGGCAGAGACTCTAGGATTTGCCTAAAGCTGAATGAGAAACAAGAGCAAGAACCAATACATGCATGTTATAACAAAATCATGCCATTTGTGGCTTTGTGCTCTTTTCTCATTAGTTAATGTTGGCAAAAACAACAAATGATGATCATATTTGCTAGAGTTCTCAAACAAAACAAAAGAGAGTACTCATCCACATGTAAGAACAATCTATTACACATTATAAGCAAAAACATTAATTTACTATCGAGAGGATAGATAAATTGCGATTCATAGCCTTTAATAGATTTTCTTCACCATATTAAGCATCCTTATCAAGTAATTATTATGGATAGGTTTAATTGCTTATATAGTTATATGGATCTTAACGTACTCGTGGAGGAAGATACATAATTTAAAATATAAATATTCAAATGTTCCTCATCGGCAAACAATATTAATATGCTCAATCATACGACATGTAATGATTTAAGCATTCACAATTGTTGACCAATTAGCAAATCAATTCCACAACATGATTAAAGCTAAGTTGAACTAAAAAAATTAATTTCATGCAAGTGCATTAGTATATGTAATAAATGGATTATTACAATGTGAAAAGGTAAAAAATTGCAAAGCACAATCATTTATGCATCCTTTTACCTGCTGTTGTTTGCTATCAGTTCATCCTTGACCCCCAAAAAACCGGGCATGCGGGTTGCTTGCCGGACCTTGTTTCAGACCCGGCGCTAACAGCATGGTACCGATTGTTAAAATTTGAATCATAATAAGCATACTTTGATCAACACATAAACCGTTATCAATGCTAATTCAATCACATTTTATTTAGTGGTTGTGACAATGGGATTATGTTTGTGATTATATTAGTCCATATGATTATTCTAACAGCATCACCCATATTTCTTGATGTGCTTCAATCCTAGTACAAGGAAGCTAGGATTTACTCTCCTTCATAATTGTGAACATCGAGTTACTAGGATTGTTCAGGAAAAACCCCATATGTGAATCGTGTTAGCTCTGTGTGTTCTCCATGAATATCAGAAAAAATAGATAAAAAAAACACAGTTAACGTTTTGAGATGGATATTTGATATGAATGTATTGACATCAAAACCACAAACCTTTTGATTTTGATCAACTACTTCTATGATTTGCTAGCAAGTATTTACAGTTTCTTACGGCCACATTGGTATGAATTTGGTAATTTTGATGATTCTAGAGCAACAAAAACCCCATGGAGTTCGCAGAAGAAATTGCGAAGGAAGCAGATCAATATAATGGATTTAATTTATTAGTTGCTGATCTTTTCTCCATGGATATGGTTTATGTAACCAATAGACTGAAAGGAGAGAACTGCTACGCGACTTCAGTATCACCTGGGGTCCACGTGCTATCAAATGCAAGTCTGGACACTCCCTGGCCTAAGGTGAGCAAGTACTGGTTGCCTACTTGATTACAGTACTGGATAGTACTAGTTGTTTTCCACCTAATAAAAGTAGGGATTTTCACAAGGGATATTTAGGTATATAACCTTAAATGAGATTTCAATTAAATCCATGACCTTCTCATGAGTATAAAGCCATTTTTTTCTTGAATAGGTCATGAGGTCATGAATTTAATTTAAAACTCATTTAAGGTCATATACCTAAATAACCCATTTTCACAAATCACAAATAACTAAGAATGATTTAACATAGCAAAATAAGCTGAGCATGTACCCTATTGATAAGGGTCCACGAGGCCTATTTTGGAAGAGCCTGGGAAGCTAAACTAAGGGGCAGTTTGGTTCAGGCAGGGGAATGAAAATGAAAATTACGGGGAATGAATTTTCATTCCCTCCTAGTTTAACATGGAATGAAAATTTGGGCTTCTAGGGGAATGGACCCGGTATATTATATAAAACCAAACAATTTCTCTTATTTTCAATCCCATTAATTACTGCTTAATATCTCTAACTAAACACCTCCTAAGACACTTTAGCTTTGCTGCTCTTTGTAACCAAAAAAATAAAAAGAACTACCTTCTAGTGTTTTCTGTAGTTCCCTCTTCTAATATCTGCGATTCTCTGCCCAGGCTCAAAGATTGGAGCATGGTTTTAGAGATCTTTTGGATCAATATTGTGAAAGTGAAATTCCCATTGATGAGATGGTTGATAAGCTGATGGGAAACACTGTTAAAGATGAAATTAGCATGCTTCCTCAGGTCTATGATCCAGAGTTTGAGTACCAGTTGAGTTCTGTATTTGTTGACACAGTAACTCTGAAGGTAAAAAAAAAGTGTTCAGATTCCTTCAGTTCATTCATGATCTCATGATATTTGATCCTGAACATTGCTGATATTCAGGGACGTTATGGTACACGAAGCACCTCTGCCTTGGCTGTGAAAGCAAGTGGTGAAGTATTCTTCTATGAAAAGCATCTGGAAAATGACTCGTGGAAAGAGCAGACAGCAACATACATGATCCAGAAAAATGAACAGTGATCTCATGAATTCTGACCATGAATGCAAAGTTAGCTACATTTACATTTTTCTGTGAGTTGCTTCCCTTGTAGATACTTCTTGTCAATTTTACGTCTATGCTTCCCTTATAGTTACTTCCCATGGAATTTAATGTATAGCTGCCATGAATAATCTCTGTGACCGACACAGAATATATACTTGATACATGTAACAAATGCTAGTTAACGCTATCCGATATTTGCACGACCTTGAAATGATACACTTCTGATTGAAATATCACATTTCCCTCATCCCATATTTATTATCTCATTTGGTATGGGAGTTTAAGTGTGTGTTCTGGGTAAAAAAGAATAATAATAATCAACTTTGAGAATATAACTTCTTGTACTTTGGATGGTATTTGGTTATTTATATGAAAAAGATAGATAAAAAAAAGCAACAGTAACAATTAGTGAAGCAATCAGGTTTGTAATTTTTTATCCATCTCTTCTTAGTGTTCAATATAAGTAATAAAAGGGATTTTTCAGTAATTACAAGTTACATTACATGTCAAAAAATCAATCATTAAACTTGGATACAAAAACCTAGACGAAGTTCACTTTCCAGGTACAAAGTTAGTAGCGTAGGCCCAAGCATTGTTGCTCACCGGGTCTGCAAGGTGGTCAACAAGGTTTTCCAATGGACCCTTTCCGGTCACAATGGCTTGTAGAAAGAACCCAAACATTGAAAACATAGCAAGTCTACCATTCTTGATCTCTTTGACCTTCAACTCAGCAAAAGCTTCAGGATCATCAGCAAGTCCCAATGTGTCAAAGTTCCCACCAGGGTAAAGAGGGTCGTTCACCTCACCCAGTGGTCCACCGGCAACCCGGTAACCCTCAATTGCATCCATTAGGATTACTTGGGTGGCCCAAATGGCCAAGATGCTTTGTGCATGGACCAAGTTTGGGTTACCCAAGTAGTCAAGCCCACCTTCACTAAATATTTGTGCTCCAGCTTTGAACCAGACTGCTTCCCCAAACTTGACACCGTTGCGAGCTAAGAGCTCGGGAAATACACACCCTAGAGCTCCAAGCATAGCCCATCTGCTGTGGATGACCTCGAGCTCACGGTTCTTAGCAAAGGTTTCCGGGTCAGCAGATAGGCCAGCAGTGTCCCAGCCATAGTCACCAGGGAAGTCACCTGTGAGGTATGAAGGAGCCTCACCGGAGAATGGACCCAAGTACTTAACTCTGTCTGGGCCGTACCATGGGCTGCTTGATGGCACAACTTTTGTGGTGTTTTTTCTCATGGAGACCGTTCCATTACCAGCAATTCCCGACGCTGGGAGGATGGATTTCACCACCCTCCCAAAGAAAGGAGTGGAAGAGGGAGCGATTGTTGAAGCATCCATAGAAGTCGAAGCTAAGATCACACTAGATGGAAGAAACAAGTGTGTAGTAGAATCAAAGACTTATTGTGTTGGTTGGTTGAGTTTCATAGGCTGCCTTAAAAGTATATATATACATGTAAGGCACTGGAGAGCCTGATCTATGGAGATATTTATCTCTAATACCATTGGTTGATGGTATTTGATTTGATATCCAGTTGGAATAATAGGTTGATATGTATAAGAAATCTAACAAAAAATATATATGTCAACTGATAAGTTATTTTATATTGAGGACAAAAACTAATGAGCTAATAAGCCATTTGGTTGAGTTGGGCAAAGACTAGTGGCTAGAAAGGGATGGTCTACAGGTGAGAGTCGTTGTTGATCCATGAACATGAGCTATATTCAATATCAAGTGGATGTAATTCATGGTAGCTTGAGTGGATTGTAGGTATGGAGGGTAGGGACCCTTGTTGATTTCTCACCATGAGATAGCTTCAGAATTATTAAATGGAATTTGAGGAGCATAAACAAACCAAAACAAACCAAACAGACCCAGTATATCTCACCAAGAGGTAGGGTCCGGAGGTTAAGACGTACGCAGACCTTACCTCTGTCTCAAGAGATAGAAAGGTTGTTTTGGAGAAGGTCCCTGGCTTGTGATGAGAGTTAAGTAACATATTTAGAAAGAACAACTACAAGCGAATTTGAGGAGCATGAAAACAATAAATAAGAATAATCAACCTGAAAAACTCCGTAATATGGAAGTTATGTTAGAGCTGCAGGTGATTGTTTTAAAATACATCCAAATTATTATTTTACTGTTAATGAACGACTGAGCATCTGTTTACCCAATTGGCATTACACACATTTGTAGTGTTCTATTCTGCAATCTGTTCACTACATACATTAGCATGATGTTCGTACTTGTTATCCAGATGCTAACATGCCATGAGCATAGGATTTGATCTAGTAGGCACAACAATACAGCCAGTAATTCAGGATCGTGCACATGACTTTGATCTAGTATAATAGAAGCCGCCTCTTTTAACAATACCTTATGGTCATGAAGTCCATAGAGACCATTTTTGCACCATAGCCGGACACATTATAAGATCTTACCAAGTTTTTCTTGGGTTAAGAAACTTTCATTTTTATTTTTGAACTCCATCCTCAAGAACACCACCCTGCCACTTCCTTGGTGAGGGTGCCCCGAGACAGCCTCGCCAAGGGCTACTTAGCTCACTGGCCGTCTAAAAACTGAATAAAGAATCTAACTTTCCGGTGTATTTTCATGTTTTACCCCCTGCGTGCGCCGGGGGGGGGGGGGGAGGTGCTGTTTTACACCAGAGGCAGGTTTAACACGGTCATACTTCCAATTGAAACCTCATTCAAGGTCATTTAACCAACGGACGCACATAGCCAATCTCATCCAGCAAATTTTTTGAGTTTACTCTGTTTCTATTTTTGTTAATTCAAGTATTATATGCTTGTTAGTCAGGGGAGACAAAGTGCACTCTTCCTAATTATAGTTAGCTAACAGAAATAAGGTAAAATGGCGACCGAAATCAGATATTCAAATTTCAATTAATAAATTATTAATAATTCACAAGCTATATATATATTCATACACTTTTGATTTAATTTCACTTTCCAGGAACAAAGTTTGTGGCATAAGCCCAAGCGTTGTTGCTGACCGGGTCAGCAAGATGGTCGGCAAGGTTCTCCAATGGACCCTTCCCGGTCACGATAACTTGTACGAAAAACCCAAACATCGAGAACATGGCGAGTCTCCCATTCTTGATTTCCTTCACCTTCAGCTCAGCAAAGGCCTCTGGATCATCTGCAAGTCCCAATGGATCAAAGCTTCCTCCCGGGTAAAGTGGGTCCACCACCTCCCCAAGTGGCCCACCCGCCACCCTGTACCCCTCAATCGCACCCATCAAGATTACTTGCGTAGCCCAAATTGCTAATATGCTTTGCGCATGAACCAAGCTTGGGTTACCCAAGTAGTCAAGTCCTCCTTCACTAAAGATCTGTGCTCCAGCCTTGAACCATACGGCTTCACCGAACTTGACGCCATTGCGGGCTAAGAGCTCGGGGAACACGCACCCAAGAGCTCCAAGCATAGCCCATCTGCAGTGGATCACCTCGAGCTCACGGTTCTTAGCAAAGGTTTCAGGGTCAGCAGATAGACCAGCGGTGTCCCAACCATAGTCAGGTATGAAGGAGCCTCACCGGAGAATGGACCCAGGTACTTGACTCTATCTGGACCGTACCATGGGCTGCTAGCGGTTTTCCTCATGGAGACCCTTCCATTTCCGGCGACCCCAGATGCAAACGGAACAGGTTTCACCGCCTGTCCGGTGAAAGAGGAGGAGAGGGCCATTGTTGAAGCAGCCATAGGATTTGTAAGCTAAGATGAAGGTGGGTTGGCTGGGTGAGTTCCTTGGGTGGGAGAAACTGCATATATATACAAGTTAGGGACTCTGAACTGTCTGTGCTCCCATTGGTTGACGATATTTTTGTGGGTCCTGTCCAAGTGGCATGTACAGGTGGAGACTGTCAGAATCTATTAAGATACTTGTAACCAATAGGCAACTGACACATGTGATTTCATCTCATCCAGCACATGAATTTAGACAAAAATGGTAAATAACTATGAGCCATGAGTGTGGGGGTGGGGTTTGAACTGTTTGCAACCATGTAGATTGAATAATCATTAGGTTCATGAAAGCTAGAAACTAATGGCACAAACTCTCATATTTTGGTTTACAGCCACACCAAAAGTCAAATGTGTCGACTCTTATTTAAAGAAACTTTAAAAGCAGATCAAATTTACATATATACCAACTTATTCTGACAAATTATATATACTTTAGGGAAAATTGCATCAAAATGAAACAAACTTTAAGTTAATTCCTATTTTAGGAAAACCAACTTTAAAAAACCTCATTTTAGGGTCTAGAACAAACTTTTCGTTGTTTTAAGGGTTTGTTTTACCTGATGACCTACTAATAATGACGTGGTTCAGGTTAATGCCAACTAACATGACACGTCATATTCTAAAATTCCACGTCATATTATAAATTAAAACTATAAGAATTAAAACTAATCAAATAATCAAACAAATATTTGAAATATATTTTAAAAAAAATGGAAACTAAACAAATCCTTCAAAACACAAAAGCTATCTCATCACCAACACCTAAAATATAAAATTAAAAAGCAAAAAAACCCTAAAAGCTCAGCTTCTCCATCCTAAAGCCGCCGCCCCTAAACCTCCAAATTCCGGCAACACTAAGATCCTGACAACTCTGCAACTCCGGCAACTCCATCCCTGCACCTCCATCCTCCCCCTTCCATGGACACAATCTAGATGTTTACGTTAGACAAAATTAGATTTTGCAGTTTGACTCATTGTATTGTTCATATATCAGATCTCAAGGAAAACCAAATTCCAACATCAGAATGATGGTCAATTCAAACGTCCACAAACCTCTAAAGTTAAAAAAAAATTGGAACACTCCAAAATTTGGAAAGGGCGACCAAATTAAAATTTTTGTTAAAACATTAAAGTTGATACAACTTATCCCGAAACCTTTTTATAATTATATACAAGGATACCATAAAGTCAAAGTCAACAACTTAAAATCTATATCCGAACGAAACTAGATTAAGTCCGGTGTTGTAATAAATCTCACCAAAAGCCGCTATCTCCAACGATACAAAAATGTCGCAAAGATTCAAGTCGTCCATGAGTCTCTAACTAGCACTCAACTTTGCTCAAGTATCGCTAATAACCCCCCTCCCCCAACGAGGACCTGATGCACATACTGACAAATAGAAAGAGTTAGACATAACGCCTAGTGAATTCAAACAGTTTTCATCATTAATATAAAATGGTAAAACTTAAAGAATGTTATTTAAATAACAATTTCCAAAATGAAATGTATTAAATATAAAAGCGACTGCTTTCCCAAAACTTACCACTTTCTTGATGAAAACTCATTAATAAGATCACCCATTTTACATGAAACTAAAACTCAATACTAACACAAGATATAAATAAAGTTTGATATTCGGATGTTGGAAACATGAATAAAACTCAAGTATCTAAAGCAACAAAATGTAAGTAATAAACGACATCTGAAACATCAAATCATGGGTACATTCTGTACCCAAAACAACACCAAAAACATGGATAAATATCATATCCAAAACACACATTTCGGTGGAGGGGGGAACCTGATTCCATTGAATGTGACGGAACACAAAAGTAAGCCACATATCTATGTTGTATGAGTTTCACAACGGATCAGTGGTCATTAAGTTCAAACACCAACAATCTATAGCTTAATGAGTCATTAATTAGTTCAACCACTCACGATCAATAACTTAATGACTCCTCAAGTTCAACCACCCACGATCTATAGCTTGAGATCTCCAAAGATACTAGTTAAGCTTGTTCATAAGAAATTACATTATATTGGTTAGTGGACGATGCCCGACTCAGAGCCCACATCATATTGCCTATGAAGACCCAATGCCTATTTCTCACTATAATAAGGGAATGTTCATCCATAGGGCTGTAAATGAACCAAACGAACATGAACGAAGGCATGTTCATGTTCGTTTGTTTAACTTAACCGAACAAATGAACGAACACGAACGGTAACAAATGAGCAAACACGAACGGTGTTCGTTATTTTTTTTTTTCGTGTTCGTATATGTTTGTTCATTAAGATCTTAAACGAATGTAAACGAACAAACATAAATGAACATAAACGAACGAACACAAAATGAAAAAAACAACCACCATTAATCATCATTTCACTCCTAAAAAGTAACATAACAAAATGAAAAACCGGGTAAATTTAGGAGGGATAAAAAAAGAAGAGTAAATTGCAAGTTTGGTCCCTATGGTTTGTTATTTTTCTTGGTTTGGGTCTCTACAAAATTTTTATTGTAAGAAAACCCTCGTGGTATGCAAAAGTGCATGGTTTGAGTCCCTGAGACTAACGGATATTAAATTCTAGCTGTTACTCTGGATTTAATTATTAATTTATTAATAATCATTATATATATGTTAATATCTTACTATAAAGAGAGAAACCTTTCTTCTTCCTCGTCGGGTTGCCCTTCCATTGAAACCTTCTCCCTCTTTCATATCCAACTTCTCGTTTCCCTCTCTCTCCCATATATGTAGTTTTTCGGCAAAGTGAGAATCACGGGAACCTAATCTACCGGCCTCTCATTCAAACTTGCGACCACCACCAACCAACCGCCGACCCTCTGTTGCCGCAAACGACAATACCTAAAACTAACCCGATAGAAACCTAGTCTTGCGATCCTCTGGCATTCAACAAGCGAAGGACCATATTGTTGTCGATAACCATGCAAGAAGACCCCCTTCGTTTATACGTCTCTAGTTCCTCACAACTAGAGGTCTCCACCCCTGTCTTCGGTTCCTTTTTTCCTCATCTGCAAATCGAATCGTCGAGCAACCATGATAATTTGAGGTTATAATTTGTTGGGTGCTTATTTGGGAGAATCACAGCTACCTTTCAAGATATTGAACTTGCATGCCTCCAAATGAAGTTGTGAGTTGGTTCAAGTTTGATTTTTATTTAGGGTTTGAGTTTGATTTTGATTTAAGGTTTAAGTTTGATTTAGGAATTAAGATTGAGTTTGATTTAGGGTTTAACATGTTTGTGTTTAATAATTGTAATTATGTTTTGGATTTTTGGAAGTGAACAACGATTTTTGTGATAATCAATTTGTTTTGGTTTGAGTATTTATTGTATACTTATCAGGTGATGGTGGTGATGAACAAAGAAGAGAAAGAGATAGAGAAAGAGAAAGAGAAAGAGAAAGAGAAGGACAAGGGTTAGTGTGTTAAAAAGAGGGAGTGACCAAAAGGACAATAATACCCTAATGTGCAAGTGACATGAGCGGGTTTAACAGGAGGGAAGTTAACGGATTTAGTTTCAAGGACCAAAACAAGCATTTTTGCATACTACACGGATTTTCTTGCAATAAAAATTTTGTAGGGACCCAAACCAAGAAAAACAACAAACCACAGGGGCTAAATTTGCAATTTACTCAAAAAAATTCAAATTTAATTCATTTAATGATTTTACATATTAATATCAGAGTTAATTACATGATTGGTCCCTGTGGTTTATTGGTTTTAACACTCTATGTAACACCCTCAATTTGGTAAGAGCAATTAATAAAAAATTTCGATATAACATCCAATAAAGGCAACACATATTCCTAAAATATCCAAACTCAATAAGCCTCAAAACATGATTCGATGAATAACCTCAACAATTACAAACTCTATATAAGGACTACATTGAATTCGAGTGTTACTCACTCCAAATACAATTGCTCTCTTCAACCTAATGCGGAAGACTTCATCAAGATTTGCACTCCTCGAGTTCACAACTAGTACTTCTCTCTTCACTATGTTACTAGTATTATCCCCAACCGGAACCTGTTGCACATGCCGACAAATAAAAAGGTTAGACTAACGCCTAGTGAGTTCAAAAGTTTTACCATAAGGATAACTACATTTTTAAAAGGGGGGAATACAACTTAAATCACAGTTTTTCAAAATGATTTACTTAAGTAAGGGAACGACTCATTTTCCAATAATATGCATTTTCGAAGATGAACATTTCGATACAAAATACTCTTTATAAAATGATGCATCCCAAAACTCACTTAAACAAGGGTAGAATCGACTTCCAATTTATGAAAACATGAATAATATTGTTGGTCCCAAATAGCAGTAAGTAAATGAGAAAAGTATTGTAGAAGGGCGGGTTGAATACAATACACACAGTTTTTCACTTAATTTAATTCTTATTGATTTGAAATTAAGAGTTACACATAGAAAACTTTTGATTGTTACGGAAGAGAACAGATGAATCTGCTCAAACAATCTAACGCTAAGAGAAAATGAAGAACAATTGTAAAACACTTAGAAAACAATAAGAACTTCGTAGAGAGAAGATTGCCAGACACTTAGAGAACTTGAAGGTTGTAGAATTGGTGATCTTACATGTTGAACCATCCTCCATATTTATAGTGCCTTATGCATTAAATGCATGTGACACCTGTTGAGCAAAGGATGGATACAGGTGTTCAGCAAGGTACATGATGTACCTTTTGTCTTGAGGTGTTTTGGCTTGAAGTGTTGACCTGCAGAGGATGTGGAGACCTTTCCTTAAAAGAGTGTAAAATACAAAACATACTTCTTCTGATCTTCGGATGATGTCCACGTCAATGCAAGATATCACAAATATACTTTGTCAGAAAAGTACAATGTGTATGAGAGAAATCTTCAGGCTTTGAAGATTGAGAAATCTTCGGCTCCTGAAGACAGATGGGTCTTCGGCTCCTGAAGACAGAGGGGTCTTCGACTCCTGAAGACTTAGGGGTCTTCGGCTCCTGAAGACTGATGGGTCTTCAGCTCCTGAAGACTTGAGATCGGCACCATCCTGGCCAATGGTGTTGATCAAGTAGACATACTTAGCTTTAGGCTGAGGAGTCTATCTTCAATCCGCTTTGAGAGATATTCTCCTTCTTTGTCTTCTTCGACTGGTCTTCGACTTCACCGAACATTTGTATAGAAACCAAGCTGCTAAAAGAACCTCAAAATATTCTAAGTATGATGATATAAAATGGAAGATCGGGAGGTCATCTTCAAATCTTCAGATGACCCAACAATCTCCCCCTATTTGAGGATGACATCCATACTTAAGAATAAAAGGAAGAGTATACTGAATAATTCATTTTGACCCATTTTTACTCTTTTTGGGTTCTTTTCACATAGTTTTTTTTTTGGTATAAGGATTTATAAGTATATCCGACATTTACAAAAGAATAAACGAATGAAGTATATCTGTACAAACTGAATAAGAAGAAAATGCACTTGTATTAAATAATATGAATTAACAAGCAAAAGTTACAAGTACATAGGTAAGATAGAGCATTGCTTCACTCCTTCTTCTATCTTTTATGAAGTTCACTCATAATGTCATGTCGAAGAAATGCAACTTGAGAATTAATGGGGATAAGAGAGAGAATGGCTACCAGAAACTTGTTGTCAGCAATAGATATTTCTTCATGTCTGAAGAACCTCCGAGTTTCCTTCTCATCTAGGAAATAAACTCCTTTGAATGGACTCCCTATCGTAGTGCCTGGAGGCAAGGGCGGACCGCATGGTACCTTCAGATTCAGATTTTGAGTATTGGGAGTTATTCCTTTGGCAGCCAGATCCTTGAAGATGTGTTGTTTGTCAGAATGAGAGATTTATGGAGTGGAGGAGAGACACATCTTCTTTAGAACCTCAACTTGGACTTCTTCATCATGTGAATGCTTGTACTTCTTGCCAATGTTCTTCATTCTCTCTAGAATACTGTTCAGAGACTTTTTGACCGAAGGCTTGTGCCGACTAAGGGACTTAGATAAAAGTTCAGAGATTTCATACCATTCAGAAAGTCCATAGTCGTCCAGATCATAGAATCTGGTAGCCTGCTGAGAGTTGTCTTCTCTGCGGATGACCATTCTGATATCTATCTCTGATTGTTTGGAGGTGCCAAACTTTACTTCAACAATTTTAGATTTCAACTTTCGTCCCATCAAAGTTTTTCGGTACCATAGAATGTCATCAGAATCAAGCTCAGCTGCCTGCTGGATTTCAACTTTAGGAGGAGGTTGAAGCTTTAGCCGATGAACTTCACAAATAAAGGCTTTTAGAGCAACAATCTTTTGTTGTTGGGATATCAAGGCTTCTTCATCAGCAGATAACTTTCTCTTTCATTTGTCTATGGCCAGTATGTGAAGCTGTCCCTCAGTTATAGCATCGGTAGAAATAGGAGTGGAACCCTAACGTCCGCTGTTTGAAGAGACTGGAACCCGCTGTTTCTCCCCCTCAGCGGCAGTCGGGGGAGCAACCAATGCAGAATCGACCTTCTGATGCAGAGATTGAAGAGACTGGAGAATTTGGGAGGTAAGGGCCTGCTGAGACTCCGAAGACTCTTAAAGACGTCGGACCTCAGTATCACGAGCTTCAGAGGCTGCTTGAAGGGCAACAACAGAGGTAGTGAGGTGTTGAGTCGAGGTCTCAAGAGATACCAACTTTTCAACAGTGGCTTTGACAAACGAGCCCAGAAAAAGTTGGAGCTCACAAAACTGGGCACTAACCGCCCGATGTTGGCGGTTTGCTTCCTGAATATCTGCGATGAATTCGGGAGGAAAGGATGTAGCAGGAGGGTCCCGTGGGGCAGTAGAGGCCTGGAAACGGGTAGGCGTCAGTAGATGATGAGGAAGTACCCGTGAAGACTCTTCAGATGGCACATGAAGTTGGTGAAGAAAATCATCGGCTGCAGGTGATCGTGGTGATGAAGGTGATTCATCAGAGGAGCTACCCTCAGGGGAGGTAGCCGTAGGAGAAGAAGAGCTCTCTGGAGAATGCGGAGGAGAGCGGTAGGCAGAGGTAGAAGGGCCTGCTTGATTTGTCACCTTTTCTTGACCCTGTGTCAAATAAGCCAAATACTGTGAAATACCCTCAACACTAGCCTTAGGTAAGACCAGTGTATCACCGGGCGGTGCATAAGTATCGACCATGAATTGGTCGGGTGATAGGTCGTGCAGTGAGAAGTCAGAGCCTTGGTTCGAGGAGAAGACCAAGTCATCCTCATCCCCTGAGGAGAAGGGGGAGGAAGGAAGGTGAGGGTCCCCTAAAATCTCACGTGCATTCTTTGGAGAGGATACAGAGGAGGTGGCAGTAGGTGTAGCAGATTCTCCGGGCCCAGATGGGACAATTTCAACACCTGCCGATTGTGAAGAATCGGTGAGTGGAGTATGTGGGGTGACCCTAGAAACCTTCCTCGTTCTTTTGGGAGAAGAGGGAGGGGAAGAGGTAGAGTATCTCCGCTTTGAGGTATGGAGAGTGACCTGGGTAACCACCGAAGGTTTTTTCGGTGGTAGAGTCACTTTGGCAAGTGCGGCGGTGCCTGTAGCTTTTGAGGAGTGAGTGCTAGCAGGCTTCACTAGGGAGAGGGAAGAAGGGTCCACTACAGAGGAGGGACCTTGGGACACCAGAGTGTCCTTGGTATCTCCCCACTGTAGATCGGGAGAATTGATGAAAGAGATCATACCTGGGAGGAGAGGATTGTCAGTCGCCAAGGGACCCCGTTTGAGAAGGGGTCTTGCCACAAGTGGGGCATGGTAATCATATATGACCCGATGGTCCACCTCAATTGCGTCAGCAAGTAAATTGTTGATTATAAGCCAGATGAACCACGGGTAAGCAACATGCGGTCGCTTAGGCGGTGTGATGACAGTAATCAACTCATGAAAGAAATACTGAGCATAATCAATTTTACGTTGAAACATGATAGCATGGGCTAGTTGAGTAAGGTAGGATGGGCATTGATCATGCCCACCAGTTTTCTTACTCAGGCAGAAAATAACATGAGAGAAAAAGAAGTTCCAAATACCTCCCATATGCCTGCGTAGAAGTGTGCCACGACCCTGATCATTTTCTCCATGAATATAGTTCAAGGCCTCAACCACCTCATCATGCTCGGTGCCAAGAGGGAACGCATCGTAAGAATCGTAGGATGGAAGGTCAAGGGCCCACCTAACGTCTTTGACACCGAAAGTGATGTCCGGTGATGTCGGCTCCAATAGAATAGAAGCAGAGACCTTGTTGGATTTTGCATCGTAAACACATGTGAGCCAAAAATTACCAATAAGCATTTTGCTCATTTTTGGCGGGTTTTTTGTCAACGCAAACCGAAGAGGTGATTTTTGAAGAAAGGAAGAAATGAGATTGAATTCCTTATGGTTGGGATCACACTCCAATTGTGCAACATGGTTGCATGAATTGAAGACGAGATCCGTAAAAGAGGTGGGAGGAGGAGGGGGCATATTTTTCTTGGTAGCCTTGGAAGAAGGAGATGTAGAGGAAACCATGAAATATAAGAGAAAAGAGAAGAGAGGGAGTAGGAAAGGTGGTGATGGTGAGGAATAGCAAAATGGGTAGTATTTATAGATGGAAGGGAGGAGATTTGAATTTTGAAAAAGGAGGTAATTAGGGGAGAGATAATAGGGATTGGAAGAAAGGAAGGATTTGATGGGATATATGGGGAAATTATGGGGAAGAGAAAAGATATGGAAAAAATTGGGTGAGATATGGTAGGAGGTGTAAGAAAAAGAAGGAAGAGATGGGATGGGTTAGGGGAGAGTCTTGGGAAGTGGGGAGGATTGGAAAAAGAAAGGAAATGAGAGAAGGGTAGAAAAGGACAAAAAAAAATTAAGAGGGAGGGGGATCGGCCGAAAAAAAAATGAGGGAGGGGGGGGGGGAGTGAGGAAACAGCCGAAAGGATGGAATTGGGGGGGGTGTTCGATCAAGGGTGGTAAAGGGTAAGGGGTGTGGTTTGTGAGGTGCTACCGAAGAGAGGGGTTTATAAGGGTGTGTGTGGATTCGGTGGGTGTGGTGGTGGTTGGGGGTTAAGGCCGAAGGGGGGAAGGGAGTTTCGGCTAGTGATTGGGCCGAAGGGTTTGGGTTAGGTGGCTTAGAGGGGAGGCCGAAGGTGGGGTTTTCAGTTTGTAGTGAGAGGGTGGGGGGGGCTTCAGCGGGTGGGGGGAGCCGAAGGAATAGGGAGTGGGGGCGAGATCTGAAAGGGGATGAGGGGGTGGGGGGTTGTCCACCGAAACAAATTTCGACTAGGGGGTTTTTGGTTTTTGATGTGGGTTTCGGCTAGGGGGTGGGGCTTTTGGTTTTTGTTGTGGGTTTCGGCTAGGAGGTGGTCGGCTAGATGATTAGGCCGAAAAGAGTAGGAGGATCGGTGGGGGAAATGATTTCGGGGGGGGGGGTTGATGAGGTCGAAATAAGGAGAGGAATGAGGGGGGTTCGGCTTGGGTTTGTGAGGGCCGAAGAAATAAGGGTGGTTATAAGGGTGGTTTTCGGTGGGGTGTAGGGACCGAAAAATGGGAGTTATAAGGGGGGAGGGCGAAGGTGGTGTTGGAGTGTTCGGTGGATTTGGGGGAGGTATGGAGGGGTCAAAGAAAAAAAAGGTTAAGGGGGTGTTGGGTTTTCGGTGTGTTGGGTTTGTGTCAAGGGGGATTCGGTGGGTGATTATAAAGGGGGTGTTTGGGGTTCAGCTGAAGAGGGAGAGAGGAGGTGAGAACCGAAGAAAAGGAGGGGTTAGAGAGAGAGAGAGACCGAAAGAGAGAAGAGGGATAAGAGAGAGAGACCGAAAGAGAGAGGGGAGGGAGGAGAGAGAGAGAAACCGAAAGTAGAAAGAGAGTAAAAAAATACATTTTTTTAAATTTTCTTTGCTTTTCTTTCTTTCTTTATTTTTATTTATTTTTATTTTCTTTCTCTCTTTTGTTTTTTTTAAGAAAAATTAAATATCGGCATTTAACATACCGAGTTCTCCGATTAGGAACTTGTTAGTGTATTATTGTATCCAAGATTTAATAGGAAAAGTCAAGTTAGGATAAGTCAACAAAGTCAAAGTGTGTTTAGTCAATATGAGGTTACTTTGTTATTAAGCATGTGGTTTTAGACTTGTGGTATAAATACCTTTTGCCTTGATAATCTTGTAGCTAGAATCATTGTATTACACTGTTATATCAATACACATCAGATTGCTTTCTCTCACTACTCTCTCTCTCTAGAATCTTGATATTGTCATATATTGAATAGAGATTGCTTGATTTGGATTGGAAATTACAATTTCAATTGGTATCAGAGCAAACCAAACCAATCAGAAGGATCATTACATCAAAATTTGATTAAATTTTTTCAAAATCTTGATTTTCACGAACTGTTTTCTTGAAAGTTACTGTTTGATCCGTGGTTTTATTGTTTTTGTACAATTAAATCAAGAAATTGATTTGATTGTATACGTTTTATGAATTGGATCAACTTTCGTTCTGATCACATTGTCTAATTCGAACATTAGATTGATCAATTTGATCAAATAGCTATTTTTGTGAAACTCGAACTCAAACACTGTTTCTTGAATCAATTTGTTGATTTTTGATGTTTTAATGGAAATCTTGTGGTAGATTTGTGTTATAATTGATAATTCGATCATATTGGTGCAATTTCATGTTTAGATTTGCAGGTTTTGAGTCGAATTGGATCGATTTCATGAACAAAAGTGTCGAAACGCGCAAGATCTGACAAACGCACAAGTTCATCATCAAACGCGCAAGTCAAAGAGATTTGATGTTTTGGCTAGAACGCGCAAGTGTCTGAAGAACGCGCAAGAAAAACGTGCGAGTTTGCTAAAACGCGCTAACTGAAGCGAGCGAGTTCTATAAACGCGCAGGGCGAAGCTTGCGAATTTGGTTGAAACGCGCTAAGAAGCTTGCGAGTTTGGTTGAAACGCGCTAAGAGGCGTGCGAGTTTGATCGAAACGTGCTACTAATGACATGCGAGTTCTAGAAACACGCAAATTACCATTTGCGAGTTTTAGTGTGAATAGTGATTAGCGTGTTTAGTGGTCTGCGAGTACAGTGACTTGCGAGTTTCAAGACTTAAATTTTTTTTTCCTGAAAATTAAATTTTTTTTGTGATCTAAGTTTAACTTTTTAGTCAACATTTCTGATTTGTTTGGGAATGATCATTCATTATCAAGCTAATCTGCCAAGATGCCTACTACAGACGAGAGAGGGAACACTGTTTTATCTGCAAGAGATATGGCTGTTTTGTACATGCCGGAAATACCAAAGATGGAAGCTGAATTAGACAAGCTGAAAAATCAGAATTCAAAGCTTCTTAAACAAATTCAGGATTTTAATTCCAATTTGTCAAATTCTGATACAATTCCTGTTTGTGCAAAATGTACTGATAATGTCAAATATGTTTTTACAGGTAATGATAGTGCAAGAGAGAAAGAGATTAAAGAGAAAGAGAACAATCATTGCTTTAAAAGAAAATACAATTGTTACATGTGAGAAAGAATTAAAGTTAAAAGAGAGAAAAATTGTAAAACTTCAAAGCCAACTGAAGACGACTGAACATAAGTCATCTTAGCTGAAAGATGAATTAGTCAAGCTTCAAAACAAGTTAAAGGCTTTTGAAGATCAAATATCTGCTTTGGAGAAGAAGAATGATGAACTGAAAACAAGTCTCCAAGAAGAAAAAGACAAATCAAATGTGAAGACATCTTCTACCCAACAGTCATCTGAAATTTTCAAGAAAACTTTACAAGAGAAGAAGGATCTTGAGCTTAGATGCCTTAAACTTTCTAAGCAAGTGTCTGAATTCGAAAAGATAATAATTACTGAAAGAGACACTTTGCCAAAGAAAGAAAAGTTCTTGAAGATAAAAACACAGAACTTCCTAAGCAGATTTCTACTTTACAAGACTTGCTAGAAAAACAAAGAAATATTTTCAAAGAAAAGAAGCAGTCTTTTGAGCAAGAAAAGAAATTATTTGAAAAGAAAAATGCTGGGACTTTCAAAGATATTTTTGAGAAAAACAAGAACTTGGAAACAGATTTTGAACAAGAACGTTCATATTTTGAATCTGAAATATCTAAGCTCACATCCAAATTATCTGTTCTATCATCAGATATTCTTAAAGAACAGATGGCTAGATCTGATTTGAAAAAGAAGTTTGACACACTTATTTCTGAAAGAAATATTTTATCTGAAAAGATAAAGAACTTAGAAGCTGCAAACGTCAATTTATCAGAAAAGATTTCAGCTGATGTGATTAATCAATCACCTGTTGATCTTTCAACAGAATCAGTCTGTTCTTTCAAAACAGCTTCGAGTTCTATTCATGATAAAAATGTTTTGAAAAACAAAAGTGTCAAACCAATCATTGTCAAATCAAGTCAGATCAGACCATCAAATTTATTTTATGACAAATCTGTTGATGGTTCAACGAGCTATTATGTAAAATCTCTTGGAAAGAATTCTAAGAAAAATCAGATGGTCTGGAGAGTTAAAGATTCTTCTGAAGAGAAGAAGAATGACAGATCATTCAAATCCACAACAAATGCCAAAAGGAACAGTGTGCATAAAGGTAACTCTTTTGGTAATCCTGATATGCTTTATTCTACTAACTATTTGATGAGGATTGCTCAAAGGAAAATATGCTGTTCTTATTGTGGAGAAAATGATTTCGTCCAACAAGAATCTGCTCATAACTGGTACGGATCTTACAGAATTACTTCTCAGAATTCTGGATTTAAAAGATATAAGTCTAATGAGAAGTGGATTCCTAAATCTAACATACCAGGACCCAAATACAAGTGGGTACCAAAACCTGTTAAATCTATTTCGCAGGTACCACAGGTATAGGGGGAGCAAGATGTATGACTTCTGAGTAAATCAACTCAGGACTCGGACTTCAAAGTCAAAGAACAATGGCTTCTAAACACTTCAGTTTAGAACCCGAACTTTAATGTAAAAGACTGTGGCTTCTGATCACATGACAGATCAGGACCCGTTCTTCAATGTTCAGATAAGGATATTATGCAAAATATCCAGGGGGAGCTTATCTGACCTAAATCATTCTATAATGATTTGAGGGGGAGCTTAAATGTAAGTATCTTCTAATCCTAGATCTCTGATTGTTTGAAAGAAGAACAACTTTCAAGCATGAAAAATGATTTCTAAAATGTTCAAACCACTTCTTGTTCTAAAAAAGATTTCATGAATTAAAAAGTGTGATTTTAAATGTTTTTCATTTTGAGCTTTAATGTTTAACTGACCGTGTGTTTCCTAAGATCAATACTTGCGTATTATCTTGTCTATATAATGTAAAGTATTCATACACATCGGTTCAGTACTTCATTTGAATTTGTTATTACCATGTCTCATAACGAACAAATTTTTCGATGGTAATACCCCCGTGTGTAAATCACTGTTGTTGAGCAACAATCATCATTTCAACTTGAGCGTTCATTGCTAACCTATTTATATTTGTTCATATAAACAAAATTTCCAATTCCTTGATACCCTAACCATTTCATTTGATCTGATTGATACATTGTCAGATTCTCAAAACAATTCTCTTGATTTCATTTCATTCATTCAATACTTTGTTTTGAGAAATCTTCAAAGTTCAATTGCTCAAATCTCATGAGCATACATTTTTTTTGACAATGATATCATACATTTTATGCTTAATTGTTCAGTTAAACTATTGAAGAACCATTCTTTTTAGGACAAAATTACATGGGATTCGTGTGAGAACTTAAACAGAACTTCCATGGATTCACGTAAACCAGTGTTTCCTACCCCGGAAGTTATCCTAGAGTGATTGAGGGGTGAGGGGTCATAAATCAAAGAGTGGGGGAGATAACTCATCCGGTTGAGTTTTTCTCATTGAGCTGAGGTAAAATGGAAATGAGAGTTTGGTTAGCAGTGAGCTTAAATGTTTAAAAAAGAAAGAGGGTGTGAGATCAGAGTTAAAAGAATATCAAAACTCTGTACCAACCACTTTTTGAGCCGGGCAGCCACATCTTCTGATTGGTTCACATTTTTTGGTGACCATCATTGAAAAAGGCAGTGAGGCCATGTCAACTCTTGCATTAACCCCACCAACCACTCGTTTCTTTCTTAACAAAGAAATGTTTCATTTTTTTTGGGGACGCAGCATATCTGCTATCTAGTCTTCACTCGGAAGATTTAGATATTGAAAAAGAAGGAATGTTACCCCACCTTCGCACCTCTTTCATGCACATTGAGTCCGTGTAATATCTGTTGTTGTCTCAATAGTTTACACAATTTGAGCCTTATGAAACACAATCATTGTGCTAAATTCTTTCATACACAAGCACGAGCACACAGAAAATTTGTTTTTCTATCAAAACATTCATAGATAAACCTTGTGTTTTTCAATGATTGAATGGAAGTCCTGAGGAGTCATCATCAAACCAGCTCCTTATATTGTACATTCGATGTACACAGTAACTTTGTGTTACTGACAGACACTCCTAACTGTTTCATTTGTTGAATCAGGGTTACCAAGTTCATTATATCTGAATTTGAAAAGATTCGGGTATATACAGTTCATGATTCAGATACTCAGATCAAAGGATGGATTACGTTGAATACAAAGGGGGTGATCAAAGATAATGTTGAAATTGAAGATGTTTTGATGATCATGAAGCTCACAATCATCAAAAAGGGGGAGAAATCTACAAAGATCAATTTCAGAGATAAGATGTCAAAAAGTGGAAGAAATTTCTGAAAGATTCAAATTTCAAAGCTTTTTTTGAAGAAAAGAGACTTTCTAAAGATAATTCTGAAAATAATTCTGAAAGTCCAAATCAGATGAAAAGAAATCATTCTCAAAAGATTTTGAAGACAAGCCCAAATTAAGATGATTCGAGAAAGTTTGTTTTTCCGAAGATGGTCAAGAGATCAAAGAGATGAAGATACAAAGTTCAAAGATTTCTCAAGTTTCTCGAAGTTTCAAAAGTTTCAAAGATGAAGTTTTTCAAAGAAGATTAAAGAAGTTTTCAAAGTATTGTTTCAAGACTTCAAATGGTTCGTCTACAAGATTTGTTGACTATTCAAAGATGCTAATCATGAATGACTTTTCAAGATTCTTCAACAACTTCAGAAAGAGTTTCAAAGTTCAAGACTGTCAGAGACAAAAGTTGAAGAATCAAGCGCTGAAGACAAGTGTCAAATTTTTTATTAAATCTTGAATACAAAAGGGGAGATTGTTAGTGTATTATTGTATCCAAGATTTAATAGGAAAAGTCAAGTCAAGATAAGTCAACAAAGTCAAAGTGTGTTTAGTCAATATGAGGTTATTTTGTTATTAAGCATGTGGTTTTAGACTTGTGGTATAAATACCTTTTGCCTTGATAATCTTGTAGCTAGAATCATTGTATTACACTATTATATCAATACACATCAGATTGCTTTCTCTCACTACTCACTACTCTCTCTCTAGAATCTTGATATTGTCATATATTGAATAGAGATTGCTTGATTTGGATTGGAAATTACAATTTCAGAACTTGAACCGAGATTCGTCAAGAGGCTTGGTGAAGAGATCCTCCAGTTAGAGGTCGGTAGGGATGAAATGTAATTCGATATCACCTTTGGAGATGTGATCCTGAATGAAGTGATATCGGATGTTGATGTGCTTGGAACGAGAGTGCAACACCGGATTATTTGCGATTGCGATCGCACTTGAGTTGTCACACAGAATCGGAATATGGGAGTACAGTTGATTGTAGTCTCTCAGTTGGTTCTTCATCCAGAGGATTTGAGCACAACAACTTCCAGCAGCTACGTACTCAGCCTTAGCAGTAGAGGTGGAGACTGAGTTCTGCTTCTTGTTGGACCAACTAAAAAGCTTGCCACCAAGGAGTTGACAGCTGCCAGTGGTGCTCTTCCTATCAACCTTAGAGCCTGCAAAATTAGAATCTGAATACCCCATTAGATCAAAACCTGAGTCTTTGGGATACCAAAGACCCAAATTCATGGTACCTTTAAGATACCGAAAAATGCGTTTAACTGCAACCAAATGAGATTCTTTCGGATTGGCTTGGTAACGCGCACACAGGCAAGTAGCAAACATAATGTCTGGTCTACTAGCAGTAAGATAAAGAAGGGAGCCGATCATGCCTCGGTAGCTGGTGATATCCACAGATACACCATCCGGATCAGCATGGAGTTTCAAAGGTGGTGCCATAGGAGTTTTCATGGGGGAGGAGTTTTCAAAATTGAACTTTTTCAAAAGATCACGTATGTATTTACTTTGATTTAGAAAGATTCCTTCTGAAGATTGTTTAACTTGAAGTCCTAAGAAAAAGGTGAGCTCCCTCATCATACTCATCTCATATTGGCTTTTCATGAGAGAGGCAAACTCATCACACAGTGACTCATCAGTGGCACCAAAAATGATATCATCCACATAAATTTGAACAAGAATAAGATTACCTGAGGTTTGCTTGATGAACAAAGTGTTGTCAATTTTACCTCTTGAGTACTTGTTTTTCAGGAGAAAGTCAGCAAGAGTGTCATACCAGGCACGAGGAGCCTACTTTAGACCATAGAGAGCTTTGTCTAACCTGTACACATAGTCAGGATGGACTAGATCTTCAGAAAGGCACTCTTGACATCCATCTGGAAGACTCTGAAGTTCTTGTAGGCAACATGAGCAAGGAAGATTCTGATGGCTTCAAGTCTTGCAACTAGAGCAAATGTTTCATCATAGTTGATTCCTTCCTCTTGCCTATAGCCTTATGCAACCAGTCGGTCCTTGTTTATGATTACCGTACCTTCTTCATCCATTTTGTTCCGAAAAACCCACTTGGTTCCTATGATGGTTTTTCTGGAAGGACGAGGAACCAATCTCCAGACTTTATCAACATGGATCAAGTTTCTTGCATGGCAGTGATCCAACATGGATCAACTAAGGCTTTATCAACTTTCTTTGGTTCAATGAGGGAAAGGAAGTTCACATAGAGATAAATGTTTCCAATACCTCTTCTGGTCTGAACACCAACTTGTTGATCACCAATGATTTGATCAAGGGGATGATCTTTTGTCCATTTTAAGGCAGGAGGTAAAGGAGGAGGGTAAGAAATTTGTAGAGGAGAGTTGGAAGGGATATTTTCAAAAGAGATATGTTTGTCCCTGAATCAAGTTTCTAATCACAATTAATCGAATACAAACAAGATTATCAAACTACATGTTTCAATTCAATTCTTAATTCAACACGATTATAATCTGTTTATCTCTCTTTCTCTTTAAAACAATATTTCTCTCTCTACAATTCTCTCTCTATCTAAAATGCATACAATCTACTCAAGTCATATATCTATTGAAACAAAAACAAAACTATTTATATCTAACAACAAATACAAAACAATACATTGACTTTGACTTTATTACAAAATGACTTTGACTTTCACTGAGAGTTGACTTTCCAGCTTTTGACTCCTTGTACTTTGACCTCTGATCTTCATGATCTTGTATTCAACATATTTCTGCTCTAACAATCTCCCCCTTTGGATTCAAGATCATCTTCAAAAAGATTTAGCAAATCAATCTCCCCCTTTGGTTAAATTTGGACAATCTCTTTCTTTTGTAACAAATTTCTTCTTTAAGCACAAACATTGTAAACTCTCATTTCTTTGATTCCAAAGTCTGTCTTTGAAAAATATTAACAATCTCCCCCAAATAAGACAAAAACGATCTTCAATAATCTCTTCAAGACTATCATAAAACTCTTTCAGACTTCGGAAAGAAATTATCTTCAGAATTTGCTCAGACATCTTCAACAAATTAATCTTTAAAGAAAATTTCTGAAAATTCAGCACAACTTTAGAAAAACTTTGAACTTTTCTCTTTGAAACTTTCAATCTTTGCCATTTTATGAACTTTTCTTTAACAACTCTCTTATTACTTGTACCTTCATTCACATTTCATGAACCTTCTCCCCCTTTTTGATGATTAGAACATCGATATCATCAAAACTTTCTCCAAAAAATGTCGTTATCAATTCAGACTACTGATCATTTGAACTGAGCCTCTGATTCACCATCGATCCAAAACAAGGTATTCATCCAGATCTTTTCAAATCCAGACAAATTAGAAATGTAACACCTGAATCAACAAATGAATCAGTTAATATGTCTGTCAGTAACACGAAGTTACTATGTGTAACGGATACACATAGGAAATGAGCTTTTTGATGTTCACTCCCCCAGGGCTTCCATCCAATCATCGAAACACCACAAAGGAAATTTCTATGAATGTTATGACAAGAAAACAAATTCCTTGTGTGCTCGTGCAAGTGTAGAAAGAATTAAGCACTTAATGATTGCTTTTATAAAAGGCTCAACATTGTGTAAACCACTGAGACAACAGTAGATAAACACTGTTAAGTCTAAATATTGTATCCAAGATTTAATAGGAAAGTCAATGATGTAAAAGTCAACAATGTCTTAGTCAAAGCTTTGTTTAGTTTCCTTAGCCTTTAAGGCTTTGTAATAGATAGGTAGTATATACAGGGTGTGTCTTGTAATCTTGTAAAAAAATGGTACTAGAGAGCAACTCATACATGTAATTCAGAGACATATGAATACGAGATCTACTTTCTCTCTCTAGACTTTCTCTCTCTAGTTCTTGATCTTTAATGTCTAAATCTTGAGTAATTGCTTGATGTAATTGGGATTTTATGATTATCAATTGGTATCATAGCTGAACCAAACTTTTCGGAAATGATTTGATCAAAGTTTGAATTGAAATATGGAATTTTAAATCGAAAATTTGTGTTTTTCGAATTTTTTCAAGAACGTGAGTTTTGAATACTGTTACATCCGAATTTGTGTGAAAAAATCGTGTTTGTTGCAAGAAAATGGAATCATTGTATTCGTTTTATGATTAGAATTGATTCTTGTATTGATTACATCTTATAACTCTAACTAATTCGATGTCAATTTTTGAAATTTGAGTTTTCTGGATATTTTCGTTCGAACATTGTTCTTGATTGTTTTTGTGTGAACTGTTGGTTTTAATCGAAAATTGATTGTCTATTTGTGGTTAGTATTGTTTTTCGATGATGCTGATAAATTTTTTAGATCAAATTTGCAGGTTTGAGTAGATTTGAGAAAGAATCTGCCAAGAACACGGTTTGCGCAAGTTCATACACTTTGCGCAAGATTCAAAGACGGTTTGCGCAAGTTCATCCTCAAAGTTCATCTTGCAGATTTGCGCATCCCTTGGATTACGCAAACCTCATCTTTGCTTATTCAGTGGGTCTCAAAAACCATAATTTGCGCGATTCAAGGGTCACGAAAATCTAACTTTGCGCATCAAGTCTCATCTTGCGCATCAAGACAGTCACGCAAACCTTACTTTGCGCATCATTCGACTTACGAGAAGCTTCGTTTGCGCATCACGTGTATAACGCAAATCTCATCTTGCGCTTCAAGACCGATACACAAACCTCATTTTGCGCATCAAGGCTATAACGCAAACCATACTTTGCGTATCACATTGGTTCCGAGGAGCTTACTTTGCGCAACACTCAGCTCGCGCAAAGCTTACTTTGCGTCTCCAGTGGGTCACACAAACCTTCTTTGCATTTCATTTGGCTTGTGCATATCTCCCTTTGCGCAACACACTTGTTCCGAAAACCTCCATTTGCGCAACACACTGTTTCCGAAAACTTATACTTTGCGCAACTTCAAGTGTTGGTCAAATTTTTAAATTTTGTGCAAAATTTCAATTCAATCTGATTTTTGATTTTCTGATATATAGTTTGGAACGATCATTCATATTAAGCTGATTACTTATTAATCTTGGGATTTCTTTCAGATCTTGAAGAGAAGAATATAAAGCTGAAACTAGAGAACATTAATCTGGGTCATGCAGTTGACTTTCATTCACAAAAGTCAAGAGAATATTTTACTAAAATCATCTCACTGAAAGAAGAAATCAGTGCTGTAAAGATAATCAATGAAGATCTTCTGAAAAGATCTTCTGGGCAGAATGATGAGAAGATTCTGAAAATGGAATCTGAGAACGCAGAGCTTAGAAAGAATTTATCTGATCTTGAAAAACAGCTTGCTGAAGATAAAGCTTCTTTTGAGAGTGAAAAGAATTTTTTTTCAAAGAAGTTCTCAGATTTCTCGAAGAAGTGTTATGAAGAAAAGAAGTCGGTTGAGCTTAAATGCATAAAACTTTCTCAACAAATTTCAGATTTTGAGAAAGTACTGATTTTGGAAAGAGAGAAGTTTGATAAAGAAAAGAAGGCTATAGAATTAAAGAATGTAGGATTCTTTAAAGAATTATCCGGCCAGAGAAATGATTCAGAAAAAGGATTTGAAAGAGAAAGATCCATCTTTGAGTCTAAAATCAAAAGGCTAACTTCCAAGTTGTCTGAATTGTCTGCTTCTGCGCTAAAAGAGCAAAAGACGAAGTCTGAGTTCTCGAAGAGGATTGACCAACTTGTGAAAGAAAGAGACATATTTGCATCAAAGATCAAAGAACTTGAAAAATCTGCCTCAAGTTTAAATAAGAAATCTGTCTATTCACAAAGGTCAGTTAAATCCTTTAATCAGATTCGTCGATCTAACATTTTCTTTGATAAATATATAGATGGTTCTGATATATATCAAAGGAGAAGAAGTTACAAGAAGGAGAAACTGGTCTAGATGAAGAAATCTGTCAAAGATGACAAGAAAGTTGAGCTGAATGGAAAGACATCATGTGTACATACTCATAAAGCCAAAAAGAACAAAGAGCATAAAGGTAAACCTGACCTTAAATACTCAAAAGACCAATTACTCAGGTTTTCAGGTAATAAATTTTATTGTTCTTACTGCTTTACACATGATCATATCCACAAGACCAGTGATCATTTCTGGTATGGTTCTTACTCTGTAACCCCCACACGAACTGCAACTAACATTTCTGGACCCAAATACAAGTGGGTACCAAAGAAGAAAACTGATTCTTTGTTGTAGGCAACACAAGTCAAGGGGGATTAAGAAAGATATTGGCTCTTGAGTAACTCAGCTCAAGACCCGGACTTCAATGTCAATATTATGGCTTTTGAACACAACAGTTCAAAACCCGGACTTCAAAGCTGAAAGATAATGGCTTCTAAGTACACAACTTAGGACCCGTTCTTCAACGGAATTTGACTTCTAAACACAACAGTTTAGGACTCGGACCTCAGCGATCAAAAAGACCTTACTCCTGTGTTTTTTGCATCCGATGGATATGATGGTCTACATCCCAAGAGAATTGATCTGATCTCTATCATATACTGTTTTACTGATAGATATTTCTGATATGATGGTCTACAATTCAAAAGGGAGTGTCTGATCTCTATCATGTTTTAACTGATATATCTCAGATGCCTAATTTAAGGGGGAGTAAAGGTGATGACTTCTGATTATTTCATATCAGAACTCATACTATAAAAACGTTTTACTGGTTTTTTTTTATTATTAAATGTTCTGAATAAAGTGGCTTCTGATCACATGACAGATCAGGACCCGTTTTTCAACGATCAAAGAAGGATATTTGCTAATATCCAGGGGGAGCTTAAAAGATATAAATCATTTAATCATGATTTGAGGGGGGGTTGAAAAAGGAAAATATCTTCTGTCCTAGGTCTCTGATTGTTTGAAAGAAGAACAACTTTCAAGCATGAAAAACAGTTTCTGAAATGTTCAAACCACTTCTCTATTCTCAAAAGATTTCATGAATTCAGAAGTGAGCTTTTAAATGTTTTTCATTTTTGAACTTTATTGTTTAACTAACCGTGTGTTTCCAAAGATCAATACTTGTGTATTATCTTGTCCATATACTGTCAAGTATTCACACACACCGGTTCAGTATTTTATTTGAATTTGTTATTACCATGTCTCTAAACAAACAAATTTTTCGATGGTAATACCCCCGTTTGAAATTCAAAGTTGTTGAGCATCATTCATCTTTTCAAATTTGTGCCTTTATTGCTAAATTGTTTATATTTGTTCATATAAACAAAATTTCCAATTCTTTGATACCTTATCCATTTCATTTGATATGATCTTAATCATTGTCAGATTCTCAAAACATTTCTATTCTTTCTTGATTATTCATTCATATAAAGTATTGAGAAATCTTAAATGTTTAAAAAATGCTCAAATTTCATTTTTGATTTTTGATGAGCATACATACACTGACATATGATTTCTTGTGCTTTACATATCAAGAAATTCATTGACCAGCATGTACTTTTAGGAACATGGGATTCAGTGTGAGTACTTAATATATCTTCCATGGATTCACGATAACCAGTGTTTCCTACCCCGGAAGAAATCCTTTGAGTGATTAAGGGGAGATGGGTCTAAAAGAATTGAGTGTGGGGGTGATCTGAGGTAAAATGGAAATGAGAGATTGGTTAGATGTGAGCTTATATGTTTAAAAGAAAAAGGGTGTGAGAACAGAGTTAAAAGAATATCAAAACTCTGCACCAAACATCTTTCTGAGCCGGGCAACCACATTACTGATTGGTTCACATTTCTTTAGTGACCATCATTGAAATAGGCAAATAACCCATGCCATCTATTGCATACAACCCCACTAGCTACTCATTCTTTTCTTAAAAAGAGAATGTTTCACATTTTCTAAGGAAGCATCACATAATCTATTGGTTCTTCTCTTAGAAGATACTGATATTGAAAAAGAAGGAAAGTTGCCCCACCTTCGACCCTTTCTCATGCACATTGGGTCCATGTACAATCATTGTTGTCTCAGTGATTTACATACTTTGAGCCTTATGAAACACAATCGTTGTGCTAATTCTTTCAAACATAAGCACAAGCACACAGAAAATCTGTTTTTCTGTCAGAACATTCATAGATAAACCTTGTGTTTTTCAATGATTGAATGGAAGTCCTGGGGAGTCATCATCAAACCAACTCCTTATATTGTACATTTGTTGTACATAGTAACTTTGTGTTACTGACATGCACTTCTAACTGTTTCATTTGTTGATTCAGGGTTACCACGATCATTATGTCTGAATTTGAAAAGATTCGGATATATATCTTTCATGAATTGACGACTCTCAGATCAAAGCGCGTCAACTGTCAAAGGGGAGATTGTTATTTGTTTTCAAAGGGGAAATCAAAGTTTGAGCTGAAATTGATGAAGTTTTGATGATCATGATGCTCACATCATCAAAAAGGGGGAGAATTATACAAAGATCAATTTCAAAGTTATGAAGAGTTGTCAAAGTTCGAAGAGACAAGTCAGAAATTCGAATTGCTTTTGCTGATTTAAAGTTTAAGTCTGATAAAGAATGTTCAAAGATGATTCAAGATGATTCTTGAAAGTTTGTTTCTTCCAAAGACGTTTCAGAGATCACAAGTGATGAAGATACAAGTTGTTCAAAGATAGTTTTCAAAGATGTTTCAAAGTATGAAGTTTCAAGTTCAAAAGGTGTTGCAAGAATTCCGTTTCGTGTTCAAGGCATGTTGACTTTCAAAGCTTCAAAGTTTAAAAAGACTTTTCAAGATTATTCAAAAAGCTGATAGAGTAAAGTCTGTGAAAGCTTCAAAGAGACAAAAGCTGAAGAATCAAGAGATGAATTTTAGTATCAATTTTTTATTAAATCTTGAATACAAAGGGGGAGATTGTTAAGTCTAAATATTGTATCCAAGATTTAATAGGAAAGTCAATGATGTAAAAGTCAACAATGTCTTAGTCAAAGCTTTATTTAGTTTCCTTAGCCTTTAAGGCTTTGTAATAGATAGGTAGTATATACAGGGTGTGTCTTGTAATCTTGTAAAAAAATGATACTAGAGAGCAACTCATACTTGTAATTCAGAGACATATGAATATGAGATCTACTTTCTCTCTCTAGTTCTTGATCTTTAATGTCTAAATCTTGAGTAATTGCTTGATGTAATTGGGATTTTATGATTATCAAACACATACTCAATATGCATGATTGAAGTGCGAAGGTGGGGCATAGTTCCTTCTTTTTCAATATCCAGATTTTCCAAATGAAAACCAGATAGATTATATGCTGCATCCCCAGAAAAATATGAAACATTTTCTTTTTAAGAAGAAAATGAGTGGCTGGTGGGGTTTTAATCAAAAGTTGGCATGGGCTAGATGCCTGTTTCAATAATGTTCACGAAGAATTGTGAAACATTAGTAATGTGGCTGCCCGACTCAGAAAGTAGTTGGTGCAAAGTTTGATATTCTTTTACTCTGATCTCTCACCCTCTTTCTTTTAATCATTGAACTCACTTCTAACCAACCTCTCTTTTACATTTTACTTCGTCACACAACCCACACTCATTTCTTTTTGACTCATCACACTCAATCACTATGGATTAACTTCTTGGGTATGAGACACTGGTAATCGTGAATCCATAGAAGTTTTCATTTAAGTCCCAGCACAAAAAACCCATATTTTCCTATGAAACATATGTTGCTCAAAAATGGTTTAACTTGAACAGTTAAAGCTCAAATACAAGTCAGATGTGTGTATGCTCAGAATATAATCATGAAGATATGAGCATTTGAAACATCGAAGATATTTCAAACAAGTAAATTGAATGAATAGACATGAATGCAAGAGACTTGTTTGAAAAACTGACGTTGTATGAAAATGATCAGAAACAAATGATATAGCAATCAAAGCTTATGGTCAAGAATAATGGATATTGTCTATATGAGACAAAATATAGACATTCTTGAATGAAACGTTTAGAAATGAAATAACGCTAAAAATTCATTGAAGTGCAAGCGGGGTGTCTTACCATCGAAAAATATGTTTCAAATTTGAGACATGGTAAGAACATTTTGAACAATAAGTCAAACCGGTGTGTGTGAATACTTGAAAGTATATAGAAAAGACAATACGCAAGTATTTATCTTTGGAAACACATGGTTTGTAAAACATTCAAACTCAAATAAAATGAAAACATTTAAAATCACACTTCCAATTCATGAAACCTGTTTAAGAATCGGGAAGTGGTTTGAACATTTAAGAATATGTTTTCTATGATTGAAAGTCGTCCTTTTTTCAACCATATATGAGATTAAGATAAGAAATGTAACCTTTGTCGTTCAGTCTTAAATCTCATGAAGTGAAGCTTAAAATCATAATGATATGATCTTGTAAGCATCCTCTCAATTTGCAAAAGTCTCAAAGTCATGTCAAAACCAAAATTTATTCACAACATTTATTGAAAAAACAACAACATAAAGCAGTAAAACATAGAGTGAACGAGTTCTGATATGAAGTAATCAGAAATCATATCCTTACTCCTGTTGTTGTACTCATAGACTCCCCCTAAATTCATGCATCACAAAAATTTGTCAGTTAAATAAATGCAAAAATTATATAAACTCCCCCTCAAAATAATGTTGATCATCTTAAAGTCTTGTCTCACTCCCCCTGAGATCATGAACAAAAATGTTAAAGTGAAGATATCCTTTCAAAATTAATGATAAAGAAGTGATGAAAAATTACAATAAAAGAAACTTTAATAGGTAATCTCTGATTAGACCTTGAGATTTAGCTTACCAAGCTTAGATACAAGAAAACTGAATCTCTTTTCATCTAAAGGTTTGGTAAACAAATTTGCAAGCTGATAATCAGTTTTTACAAAATAAAGTTCTATTGTACCTTTTTCTATATTATCTTTGATAAAATGATACCTTACATCAATGTGCTTTGTTTTAGTATGCTGCATAGGATTAGTTGATATAGCTATGGCGCTCTTCGAGTCACAATAAATTGGTATTTTGTCAAACTTGAATCCATAGTCACGCAACTATGTCCTCATCCACAAGACTTGAGAGCAACAACTGGCAGTAGCTACATACTCTACTTCAGCAGTCGAGGTGGAAACACAAAGTTGTTTCTTTGACGCCCAGCTAATGAGCTTGTCTCCAAGGAATTGAATATGAACCGATGTGCTCTTCCTGTCTAACATACACCCAACATGATCTGCATCTGAGTAAGTTGTTAGTTCAAAACCAGTATCTTTAGGATACCACAGACCTAGATCTGCAGTCCCCTTCAGATATTTAAATATGCACTTTACGACAGACATATGGTATTCTTTTGGATTGGCCTGATATCTTGCACATAAACTTGTAGAGAACATAATATCTGGCCTACTTGAAGTAAGATACATTAAAGAACCTATAATTCCTCTATAAGTTCTAACATCAATAGCTTTTCCCGAAGGATCAGTGCCAATCTTAGTACCTGGTGCTATTGGGGTTCCAATTGGTTTGCAATTTTCCATTTTGAACTTCCGAAGAATATCAAAAATGTACTTTGCTTGGTTTATAAAAATCCCCGTTGAAAACTGTTTTACTTGTAATCCGAGAAATAAATTCATCTCTCCCATCATACTCATTTGAAATCTTGACACCATTAGATTAGAAAAGTTCTTACAGTATTTAGGATTTGTAGAGCCAAATATTATATCATCAACATATATTTGAATAAGAATGATATCGACTTTTTCCTTTTTAATGAATAAAGTGGTATCGATTTTACCTTTTGTAAAGCCAGACTTGACCAAGAATTTTGATAATACCTCATAGCAGGCTCGAGGCGCTTGTTTTAATCCATAAAGTGCTTTATCCAAGATGTAGACATGATATGGTTTATCTAGATTTACAAAGCCTTCTGGTTGCGAGACATATACTTTCTCCTTAAGTATGCCATTGAGAAAGGCAGTCTTCACGTCCATATGATATACAATGAAGTTTTTGTGAGCAACGTACGCTAGAAACATGCGTATTGCTTCTATACGTGCCACTGGAGCGTAAGTCTCGTCGTAATCTATGCCTTCCTCTTGCCGGTAACCTTTGGCAACAAGTCTTGCTTTGTTTCGAATGACAATACCATCTTCATCCTTCTTGTTTTTGAATACCCATTTTGTACCAATGATGGATTTACCTTCAGGTTTTGGTACAAGTCGCCAGACTTTCAAGGCTTCAAACTGGTTTAGCTCCTCTTTCATAGTAGTAACCCAATCTGAGTCGGCGAGAGCCTCTGATACTCGAGTTGGCTCTATCTTACTCAGAAAGGAATCATGCATACACATATTCATTGTTGCAGACCTAGTTTGCACCGATTTTGATATATCTCTAATTATCTAGCTTATCAGGTGTTCTTTGGTCCATTTATGCTCATGAGGAAGCGTATTCGATGTAGATTGATTATAGTTCTCATCTAGATATCCACTATCAACATCTTCTTGTTCAGCAGTATATGGGGATGCATTTGAAGTCTCTTGTACAGAAGTTTCAGTTGGAACAACTTGTTTAGTCTGTTGATTATTCATCACAGTGCAACCAACTGAAGTAGAAACTTCCGTTTCAGCATTATCAGGTACAACTTCAACTGAAGGAGTATGTGTTTGAACTTGAGTTTCTATCTGAACCAGGGGTAATAGTTCAGTTGATACGTCCGAAGTGGTTGGATGATTAGTCGTTGAATCATCAGTCCTGTCAACCACAACAGATTTAGCAAGTTTAGATCCTAGAAACTCATCATAGAAAAATTCAAACAGCAAATCTAATGCAGATAAATGCGATGTAGACGTCGAAGCATTATCCAAATTATTTTCAGTAGTCACAGGTTCTGGACTGATATGTCCAGAAGCTAAAACTCCAGTTACAACGGGTTCTGGACTGCTTTGTTCAGAATCCACCTCCTCATCAAATGTTACGTTGACGCTTTCAATAACAGTCTTTGAGCTCTTCATATAAATCCTATATGCAACAGATGTTTAGGAGTATCCAATGAAGATTCCCTCTTCAGCCTTCGGTCCGAACTTATTTAAGTTCTCTTTGTCATTAAGCACAAAACACCTACACCCAAAAACATGAAAATATTTGATATTAGGTGTACGATTATTAATTAATTCATAAGAAGTTTAACCAAACCGTCTGTGAATAATTGATCGATTATGCATATAACATGCAATAGAGACAACTTCTGCCCACAGAAATAGAGATAGATCAGACTGGCTGAGCATAGTGCGTGTGGCCTCGACTAGCGTTCGATTGCGCCGTTCGACTACTCCATTCTGTTTGGGTGTTCTGGTAGCAGAGAATTGATGTGTTATCCCGACAGATTCGAGATAATATTCTACAATCTTGTTTTTAAACTCTGTGCCATTATCAGTCCTTAGAAATTTTACTGTCTTCTGCAAGTTCACCTGGGTAGTCTTCAAAAAGTTGATGAGTACTTCGGGCATCTCATCTTTTGTCCTTAGAAACTTTACCCATGTGTAACGCGAATAATCATCCACAATTACCAACACATATTTCTTTCCTCCTATGCTTTGAGTACGCATAGGACCACAAAGATCCATATGCAAAAGTTCAAGCATAGAACTTGTACTCTGTTCGGGTTTCGGCTTGTGAGTTGCCCTCTTCATTTTACCCTTTTCACATGTTGCACATAGATGTTCCTTTTCTTATCTCAGCTCAGGAAGACCTTTCACCAATCTGCCTTTGACCAATTTGTTGATATAACGGAAATTCAGGTGTGACAGCCGTCGGTGCCAAAGCCAACTTTGCTGCATCGAGGCTTTTGTCAGTAAGCAAACCTGATTGTTAGTCTGGGCCTTTGAAAGATTGATGGTGTTGAGGTTGGACTTTCGAGTGTCGACTAAGAGTTCTTTGCCTTCTTCAGTACGCACCGAGAAACTCTTAGCTTTGAAATTTACCTCTAACCCTTTGTCGCATAACTGGCCAATACTAAACAGGTTGTGCCCTAAACCTTCTACATAACTCACCTTCGTTATCATCAACTTATCTTGAATGATGTCACCATATCCAAGAATTGGTGAAAATTGATCATTGCCAAAACGAACATTTCCGCTGAATTTCTCTGTATAATTAGACAATAAATCCTTTTGCCCAGTCATATGCTTGGAACAACCGCTATCCAAGTACCACATATGACGGGTCTGCACAAGAGAAATCAGGGAATAACAATTTTAGGTACCCATTTAAAAACGGATCCTAACGGATTAGCACAAGATTTTGGTATCCATTTAAATATGGATCCTCTTTTCTTTTGAAAACTCTTTGAAACATTTGGTTTAGAATAATAAACATGATAAGATCCAAACCAATCATTAGAATAATGATGATAAGCGAAATCATTCCACCGATAAGTATAAGATTTAGTAGTAGTAGTAGAAGATAATTGGAACAATTGCTTTATGGAATATCTCTTGTAAGAAGTTACAAGGTTTTTATTAGTAGAAGCAACAGAACCAACTACATCAGACACACTACTATTTGATCTATTACAAGAATTATCAGGAAGTGATTCTCCCTTGTCATCAATCTTCCTTTTAGGTCGCCATGCCTTTCGTTCTTCAGATCTTTTATTTTTCACTGAAACATAAGATTTAGATCTGTTAGGAAAATCAGATTTCTGAAATTGTCTTTTTGAAAGCTTACCAGTGTTAGTCTATTTCTATGAGCGCCTTTTTCTTTTGCTTCTTACCTTTAGCATAATAATCAACATTCACAAAAACTGTTTCACCAACCTTAGTTGATGATTCATGAACTTCATGCACACTTGGTAATGCTTGACCATTAATAACAAAAGTAGAATGACTTGGAAGTTTAGCATTAAAGGCAAACATATCAATTTCATCAATACACCCTTCATCAGAATTTAAGAAATCATTTGCAGACGCAAATAAATCATCAAAATCAGGTTCAGAAGTTTAAGGTGTTTTAGAAGATGGAGAACACACTTTAGATTCAAAATGAAAATCTGTGTTCTTTAACACCGTAGAAAATACATCTTGTGTTAGTTCACTCAAAATTCTTTCATCAGATAAAATGTTTTCTAGCTCAATTATTTTGCTTTCTAATACGAGTGGAGGAACATAAATTTTAGCTTGAATAGGTTTTGCCTCTGTTAGAACATAAATCCGTTGGATACAAGATCATGAAGACTGAAGGTCAAAGTACAAGAAGTCAAAGCTGAGAAAGTCAACTCTCATTAGAAGTCAAAGAAACATTAGAAGTCAAAGAAACTCATAAAGAGAAGAAGACCATAGAACAGAGTAATGTTGGCATTTTTAAAGAAATATTTGGTCAAAGAAAGGATGCTGAGAAGGATTTTGAAGATGAAAGAAACATTTTTGAAATTGAGATCAAGAAGCTAACTGACAAGTTATCTGAACTGTCTGAAAGTGTACTGAATGAGAAGAAAGCGAAGTCTGAATTAAAGAAAGAAATTGACTTACACATCAAAGAAAAGAACAGTTATTTTTCAAAGATTAAAGAGCTTGAAGATATTGTTTCAAAGGTGGTGGTGAATGAGCATACGCCTCCAGAGTCACAAATCCACACACCTAGAAATAATTCAGCTGACTTCAAAAAGACAGCCTCAAGCTCACATCTGAAAACTATTTCTTCAAGAAGGTTAGTCAATTCATTTGATAAGATTCGTACTACTAACATTTTCTTTGATGAAAATGTAGATGGTTCAGATACATACAGAAGAAGAAGAAGAAGATATGATGAAGATAAGCTGGTGTGGAAGGTAAAACCAGTTGAAGATGAGAAGAAAGCTGAAAAGAAAGGAAAGAAGACATGTGTACATGAGACTAAAGCCAAGAAGAACAATGTGCGAAAAGGTAAACCTGATCATGTCTACTCGAGAGATCAGTTAATCAGGTTATCAAGTAAGAAATATTATTCTTCTTATTGTCGTACACATGATCATATTCATAAAACAAGTGATCATTTCTGGTATGGTTCTTACTCAGTTACTCCCATTTGAACTGCAACTAACAATTATGGACCCAAATACCAGTGGGTACCAAAGTCGAAAAGTGAATCTGTGTTGAGTAATAGAACCATGGCTTCTAAGTACGTCAGATTAGAACCCGTACTTCAACGAAGTGTGGCTTCTGAATACTACAGTTCAGGACCCGGACTTCAATGCTTAAAGAAAGATACTCCCGGGCTGATATAAGAGATTGTACTCTGATACTCCAACGAGGATATCAACATTCAAGGGGGAGTACATATTTTTTCTGACATTTTTGCATCCGATAGATATGACGAACTACAATCCAAAAGGAGTTGTAGATCTCTATCATGTGCTTTATAACTGACATATTTTAGATGCATAATTTCAGGGGGAGTAAAAGGATTATGATTTCTGATTACTTCTGATCAGAACTCATACTTTAATTGTTTTACTGTTTTATGTCATTTTCTTTTCAATAAATTTTTGTGAATAAAAGTTGCTTTGACTAGACTTTGAGACTTATGCAGGATGAGAGAAGATGACACGATCATATCTTTATGACTTTAGCTGACTTTATGAGAACTAAGATTGAGCGAAAAGGTTAATTTCTTATCTTAATCTCAATTGTATCCGAAAGAAGGACAACTTTCAAATATGGAAAACATGTTCTAAAATGTTCAAACCACTTCCCGATTCTTAACCAGATTTCATGAATTGGAAGTGAGATTTTAAATGTTTTCATTTTATTTTGTGCTTAAACGTTTCTACAAACCATTTGTTTCTAAAGATAAATACTTGTGTATTGTATTTTCTATATACTTTCTAGTATTCACACACACCGGTTTGAATTTTTGTTCAAATTTTTCTTACCATGTCTCATATTGTAACCATATTTTTCGATTGTAAGACACTCCGCTTGTACTTCAATGATTCTTGAGGGTCATTTCATTTCGAAGCGTTTCATTCAAGAATGTCTATATTTTGTTTCATATAGACAATATCCATTATTCTTGACCATAAGCCTTGATTGATATATCATATCATTTCTGATCATTTTCATACAATGTCAGATTTTCAAACATGTCTTTTGCATTCATGTTCATTCATTCAATTTACTTGTTTGAAAATACTTCAATGTTTCAAAATGCTCATATCTTCATGATTATATTCTTAGCATATCAACATCTGACTTGTATTTTGACCATATTGAGCAACATTATGCTTTTTAGGACAAATATGGGTTCTTTGTGCTAGGACTTAAATGAACTTCTATGGATTCACGTTAACCAGTGTCTCCTACCCAAGAAGTTAATCCTTAGAGATTGAGTGTGAGGAGTCGAAAAAGAAATGAGTGTGGGATGTGTGACGAGGTAAAATGTAAAGGAGAGTTTGGTTAGTTGTGAGCTTAATGATAAAAAGAAAGAGGGTGTGAGATCAGAGTAAAAGAATATCAAACTTTGCACCAACTACTTTCTGAGCTGGGCAGCCACATTACTAATGTTTCACAATTCTTGGTGAACATTATTGAAACAGGCAAATAGCCCGTGCCAACTCTTGTTAAAACCCCACCAATCACTCATTTTCTTCTCAAAAAGAAAGTGTTTCATATTTCAAAGGAGACGCAACATATAATCTATCTGGTTTTAATTTTGAAAATCTGGATATTGAAAAAGAAGGAAGTCTGCCCCACCTTCGCACTTCAATCACGCACTTAGAGTCTGTATTTATCTACTGTTGTCTCAGTGGTTTACACAATGTTGAGCCTAATAATAAGCAATCATTCGTGCTTAATTCTTTCTACATGTGCATGAACACACAAGAAATTTGTTTTCTTGTAATAACGTTCATATAAATTTCCTTTTGTGGTATTTCGATGATTGGATGGAAGCCCTGGGGGAGTGAACATCAAAAAGCTCCTTTATATTGTGTATTCGTTACACACAGTGACTTTATGTTACTGACAGGCATATTAACTGATTCATTTGTTGATTTAGGTGTTACATTCCTAATTTGTCTGGATTTGAAAATATCTAGATGAATATCTTGGAGGATTGACGGTGAATCAGAGGCTCTTAGACAGATCAATGGTCAATGACATTTCTTGAAGAAAGTTTTGATGATATCGATGCTCAAATAATCAAAAAGGGGGAGATGGTATCAAGAAATGTGTGATTCAAAGAAATGTTAAAGTTGAAAGAAATGTCCAGAAAGAAGTGTTTGTATTGGACATGGTCAAAGTTGATAAGAGAAAGTTCAAAGAATTTCGAAAGCAAGCAGATTTTGGAGAAATTTTATTTGAAGAAAGTTGGATAAAACATTCAGAGCTGAAAATGAAGATAATTTCTTTCAATGTCTGAAAGAGGTTTGTTTATAATCTTGGGGGAGAATGTTACTATTTTTGAAGATCAGACGTTTAGAAGATTGATGAATGTTTTTGAAGACAAAGTTTATCAAAGAAGAATTTCATCGTGTTAAGGGGGAGTTTGTATATCATGTTTGTATAAAAGGGGAGATTACAAAAGAAGATAAATGTTGATCAAAGGGGGAGCTTATTCAAATCGAGCTTAAAGAGAGAAGATCGCATTGCTAAATCTTTTAGTAATGATCTTGATCCAAAGGGGGAGATTGTTAGAGCACATAATTGTTGGATTTAAGATCATTAAGATTGAAGACAAAAGATCAGGAAGTCAAAGCTGGAAAGTCAACTATCAAGTGAAAGTCAAAGTCTTTTGTTAATAAAGTAAAAGTCAACATTTGTATTTTGTTTGTTTCTTTGTAATTGTTGTGGGTATAAATACCTTGTTTGTCTTTGTATGTAAAATAGGACGTTAGAATTCAAGTGTGTGAATTTAGAGTGTGATTGAGAGAGCTGATTAGAGAAGAGGAAATTGTATATCATTCTAGAGTGAGAGTAGTGAGAGAAAGTTTTGTAATCTTGATGGTTTAATCAATGACATGTGATTTAGATTCTCATCTTGATTGTTTGTAGCAATTAGAACTTGAATCTAGGACTATCAATATGACTACAAACCGTGTGTTTCCAAAGATAAATACTTGTGTATTGTCTTTTCTATATACTTTCAAGTATTCACAAACATCGGTTTCATTTATTGTTCAAATTATTCTTACCATGTCTCATATTGAAACATATTTTCGATGGTAAGACACCCCACTTGTATTCAAAGAATTTTTGAGCATATTATTCATTTCGAAACGTCATTTCAAGAATGTCTATATTTTGGTTCATATAGACAATATCCATTATTCTTGACCATAGGCTTTGATTGTTATATCATTCATTTCTAATCATTTTTCATACAATGTCAGATTTTCAAACAAGTCTTTTGCATTTATATTCATTCATTCAATATACTTGTTTGAAAATACTTCAATATTTCAAATGCTCAAATCTTCATGATTATATTTTATGAGCATACATTCATCTGACATTTGTATTTTGAGCTTTAATTGGTAAAGTTAAATCATTATGAGCAACATATGCTTCATAGGAATATGGGTTCTTTGTGCTAGGACTTAAATGAAACTTCTATGGATTCACGTTAACCAGTGTTTCCTACCCAAGAAGTTAATCCTTAGTGATTGAGTGTGAGGAGTCAAAAACAGAAATGAGTGTGGGTTGTGCGTTGAGATAAAATGGAAAAGAGAGTTTGGTTAGATGTGAGCTTAATGATTAACAAGAAAGAGGGTGTGAGATCAGAGTAAAAGAATATCAAACTCTGCACCAACTACTTTCTGAATCGGGCAGCCACATTACCAATGTTTCACAATTCTTGGTGAACGTTATTGAAACAGGCAAATAGCCCATGCCAACTCTTGATTATAACCCCATCAACCACTCATTTTCTTCTTAAAAATAAAATGTTTCATATTTTCTGGGGATGAAACACATAATCTATCTGTTTTTCATTTGGAAAATCTGGATATTGAAAAAGAAGGAAGTCTGCCCCACCTTCGCACTTCAATCATGCACATTGAGTCTGTGTTTATCTACTGTTGTCTCAGTGGTTTAACAATTTTGAGCCTTTATAAGAATATGATGGCTTAATTCTTTCTAAACTTGCACGAACACACAAGGAATTTGTTTTCTTGTCATAACGTTCATAGAAATTTCCTTTGTGGTATTTCGATGATTGGATGGAAGCCCTGGGGGAGTGAACATAAAAAAGCTCCTTTCCTATGTGTATTCGTTACACACAGTAACTTAGTGTTACTGACATGAATTTTAACTGATTCATTTGTTGATTCAGGTGTTACATTCCTATTTTGTCTAGATTTGCAAAGATCTAGATAAATACATTGTTCGAAATTGGCAAAGAATCAGAGGTTCGTGAAAGATCAGTGGTCGGAACAAACAATGACATTTCTTGATGAAAGTTTTGATGAACCAGATGCTGTATTAATCAAAAAGGGGGAGATGATTTTAAAGAAATGTTCAAGTCAGAAATTTCAAAGTTAAAAGATTGGAAGATGACAATGTTCAAAGTTTGAAAGTTTGAAAAGATTTCTGAAGATATGCTGATTTTGAAGAAATTTTCTTTGAAGATTATTTGCTGAAGCAAGTCGAGCTAAATCTGAATATAATTTCTTTTCGAAGTATGAAAGAGTCTTGTGATAATTTTGGGGAGATTAAAGTTAAAAATCAACCAAAAGAGGAAGATTATACTCAGATTGAGCTTAAAGGGGAGATTTGAAGTTCTCTAATGAAATCAAAGGGGGAGATTGATTTGTTAAATTTTTCAAAGATGATCTTGAATCCAAAGGGGGAGATTGTTAGAGCATAAATCTGTTGGATACAAGATCATGAAGACTGAAGGTCAAAGTACAAGAAGTCAAAGCTGAGAAAGTCAACTCTCATTAGAAGTCAAAGTCTTTGTAATAAAATGTCAAAGTCTACTTGTTTTGTTTTGTTTCCTTGTTGTTTTAGAAGTGGGTATAAATACCTTTGTTTTGTTGTTTAATAGATAGATGAGTTAGAGTTTGAATTTAGAATTTGAGAGAGAAGTTTAGAGAGAGAGAGAATCGTCTAGAGAGAGAAAGTCAAAACAAAACTGTTTGTAATCGTTTGAGATTTGAATCTGAAATAAACAGGCAATTGAATCTTAATTGTTTGAATAATTTGCAATAGGAATCTTGATTCTAGGATACATATCCTCCATCTCAATAGAAGAATAACTAGCAAAGTAATCATTTGAAAGAAATTTTGGTGTTTCAGAAAGATAATTATCATTCAGTCTTTCATAATAAAATGGTAGTTGCATTTTCTTTAAATTCATTCTTTTCTCATCTTCTTTTGCCTCAACCTCCTTCGACGATTTGGTGACAAATTTGGGTTTCAAATGAGGATATTTAGCAACAACATTCATAAAATTGACATTATATAAAGCTGGCTGTTTTCTGATGGCTTTTTCTAAGTAATGAGGATTATCATAACCTAGTCCCCATTTTTCTTTAAAATCATCTTTTTCATTAGGTGTATTCAAGAAAATAGTTTGATCTGTTTGGCCTCGAACATATAATTTTGCTTCCAAACCATTTACCTTTTAAATAGTTTGCTCTTTAGTCTTGTTCTCAAAATCAGAAATCTTATTTTCAAAACGAACTTTTTTCATTTTTAAAATCAGAAACATATTTGCGAAGAGAATCAATCAGATCTTTGTTTCAAATAACTGCTTTGTTAAGATCAAAGATCGTTTGATTTTTCTTCTCAATCCTGCTTCTTTCCTTTTTCAGTTTATTTTGTAGATCATGAAGTTCGACCATCATGGTTTCCATTTTGATCATAAAATCAGATTTGGATAAGTTCATTACCTCATCAGACGTTTCATCTTCAGAATCATCATCTTTTACTATGTTGCCCATCAAACACATGTGGGCTTCTTCTTCTTTCTCTTCCTCAACATCTGAATGATCTAACCAATATTCGTCTTCAGCCATCAATGCCTTGCCATCTTCCTGTTGCTTGGCCAAGAGCATTTTGTTCTTGTAGTATTCTGAATTGCGAACGTTTGGCTTTCGACAGTCTTTAGCAAAATGGCTAACCTTGCCACAGTTGTAGCACTTGATCAGATCATCAGCTTTCTTTTCAGCACCAGTATAATCATTCACAAACTTCTTTTCTTCTGGCTTTCTTTTCTCTTCATACTTCTTTCCTTCTATTCTCTCACGGTGTTCATGATTCGTTGATCCTGATGACGAATATCTCTGAGAATTAGACCCCGACTTCTTATAAAACTTTTTCTGAAAGGCACGGGTTAGTAGCAACATGGCTTGCTTGAGATTTTCACCATCATCACCATCAGACTCAGAATCATACTCAGAGCTAGAAATGACAATCTTCTTCTTTTTCTTCTTTTCTTTATTTTCTTTATTTTCTTTCTCCTTCTCTCCAGCTACAAGTGCTATTGGATCAGGAACTTTCTCAACTTTCTTTTTCGTAGCTCTTTTCTCTACAACTTCCTCCTCATTCTGTCTTAAAGTCTCATAGACTTCATGAAGAGGTATCTCACTCAAATCTTTTATCTGTTTCATCCTACGGGTATGTTTCTTCCATTCAGGTTGCAAGATGCTGAGAAACTTCACATTATTTTCAATTTGCTTCTTTGTGACCTTATTCTTTGAAAGTTCATTTAGAAGCAGTACAAATCTTTCATAAGTGTCCTCCATACTTTCATTCTCTTTCGCTTTAAACTCTTCGTAGCTATTTATGCAGTTAGCCACCTTCATCTGATTTCCAACTTTAGATCCCAACATCATCTTTCTTAGCTGATCCCACATTGATTTGGCAGATGCATTATAGCTGTCTATTTTAACATAGATCTCATTTGTTATGCTTTGTAAGAGTAAAGATCTGGCTTGTTTATCAGCATTGAACCGATTCTTCTGTTCTTTAGTGAATTGAGGAAAATCTTTCTCAACAATCTCTGTTTTCTAAACTCCACCTGAATGATAACCTTCAGCAGGAATCTCCTCAGTAGGTCTTTTCATTGGACCATTTGTGATTGATGATAGAATATTCTCTCCATTTGAATGCCGATCAACAAAATCAAGAAAGCGATCCTTCCATCGTTCATACTCCCCTTTAAACAAAACAGGGGGATTGACATCAGTTCCAATTGAGAGAGCATCTTTGGAAGTCATCCTGTTTCAAAAATATGCAATAAGAAACTTGAAACTGACCATTAGTCCAATAGAAATCACAAGAATATTGAATAACACTGAAATGAACTAAACAAAGAAGTTTCTGAAGTTCACTAAGTCTAGAGTTCGTAGGATACACTAAGAAGTACAAAGAATTCGCAAGGTACACTAGAATCACAAAGAATTTGTAGAATTCACTTAAAAACAAGGAATTCGCATGCTTAAAAGAAACAAACAGAATTCGCAAGCAAAAATGTGACAGAATTCGCAAGCAAAAATGTGATAGAATTCGCAAGACAGAGACTAACGAATCATACACTTAGAAAATTCTCAAAACTTTTCGTAAAAATACTAAGAATTCGTAGAATACTCTTCTGAAAATTCCAAGAAATTCGTAGACTAGTCTTATGCGAATTCTTAATACGAATTCTGTCCTTTTAAAGAATTAAGAAAAACTTTTCGCAAGAAGAGCTTCTGCGAATTCTTCCCTTAGAAAAATTTAGGAATCACTTTTCGCAAAGAACACTTATGCGAATTCTTATGGTTTTCGCAACACACTGATAAACGAATTCTAAGCAATTCGTAATAGACACATATACGAATTCTTGAGTCTTTCTGCGAGTTCTTTCAAGTTTTACGAATTCTTGACACACTGCGAGTTCTTGAGAAGAGTCTTGCGAGTTATTGAATAAGTCTGCGAGTTCTTGAGTTTTTTTTGACGAAAAAAACACCTCTGAATCGACTAAAGACTCACCCAGACCTCAAATTTCGATCTGAAACTTTGACAGATTGATCACTTACACACCTAGAACAAAATTCTATCAAAGAATTTCAACGAACATCAACAATCAATACAATTAGATCCATTACAGTGCTCGACAACTTGTGAAACTCAAACTTGACAGATTCGCAAATTGAAGAAATTACAGTGCGATTGACTAATAAAACTATACAAACTCGTTCTAGTACTATATTCGATCACTAACCAATCGATTACAACTCGAAAAACTAACTCAAAATCAGAATTGAATCTAAATTCGTTATCACAGTGTCGACTCCATATTCTTGATTTGATTTCAATTAGATCTGCTCAGATACCAATTGTTTGTCCCTGAATCAAGTTTTTAATCACAATTAATCGAATACAAACAAGATTATCAAACTACCTGTTTCAATTCAATTCTCAATTCAACACGATTACAATCTGTTTATCTCTCTTTCTCTCTAGAACAATATTTCTCTCTCTACAATTCTCTCTCTATCTAAAATGCGTACAATCTACTCAAGTCATATATCTATTGAAACAAAAACAAAACTATTTATACCTAACAACAAATACAAAACAATACATTGACTTTGACTTTATTACAAAATGACTTTGACTTTCACTAAGAGTTGACTTCCCAGCTTTTGGCTCCTTGTACTTTGACCTCTGATCTTCATGATCTTGTATCCAACATATTTCTGCTCTAACAGGATAGATGGAAGATCGGCAGGTATAGGTGAGGAATGAATGTCATATTGAGAGACTGGGATGATTTGAAGTGTATTTTGAGGTTGGGTAGGATGAGGATCATCCTCTTAGAAAGAGGAAGGGTTGTGAGATGTAGAGGGATCATTGTTTTGGTAGAGATAAGTGGCAACTGTATAGGGAATGTTTGATGATGTTGGACGAGGACCATCACCAACATAGGAGGATATCCATCTAAAATTCATTTCTTCATCATCACAAGAGAGTGATGATATCTTGAGGTCATCAAACTTGACATGGATGGATTCATCAATACACTTCCTTCTGAGGTTGTAGACTTTGAAAGCTTTGGAAGTGAGAGAATATTCCATGAAGATTCCTTCATCAGCTTTGGGATCAAATTTTCCCAAATTTTCTCTATCATTGAGAATGTAGAAGACACACCCAAAGACATGAAGAAAGCCAATGTTGGGTTTTCTTATTATGTCTTTTCACAATGATGGACCTATTTTGGGTAAAGCATGCAGTGTTGATTGCTTCGGCCCAAAAATAGGTGGGAAGGTGAGATTCACTCAGCATGGATCGGGAAGCTTCCCAAAATAGGTGGGAAGGTGAGATTCACTCAGCATGGATCGGGAAGCTTCACATAGCGTTATGTTCTTTCTCTCCACTACATCGTTTTGTTATGGAGTTCTGACAGCAGAGAAGTTCTGAGAGATGACTTTTTCTCTGTTATGGAGTTCTGACAGCAGGGAAGTTCTGAGAGATGCCTTTTTCATTGAAAAAGTCATCCAACATACTATTCTTGAATTCTGTTCCGTTGTCACTTCTTACAGATCTTACCAGCTGCCCATTCAACACTTCAGACTTCTTGATGAACTTTATAATTTCTTCAGTGGTGTCACTTTTATACCTGAGAAAAAAATACCCAAGTGTAACGAGTGAATTCATCAATAATAACAAGAATGTACCTTCTACCACCAAGGCTTGGGGTGCTGACTGGTCCACACAGATCTCTGTGGAGCATTTGAAGAGGCTGAGAGATGGAGAAACATTGCTTGGACTTGAAGGAAGATTTTGTAAGTTTCCTTTTTTCACATGCAACACACAACTTTTATTTCACAAAGGATAACTTTGGCATGCCCGTGACAAGCTCTTGGTTTGAAAGGACATTCAAAGTCTTGAAGTTGAGGTGAGAGAGACGCTTGTGCCAGAGCCAACATCTTTTTGTAGAGTTTTCAGAGACAAAATAGATGTTTGTTCTGAAGAATGAGCTATGTCCCATGTCTATGACATAGACATTTTCTTTGTGATAGCCAGAGAGTACGGTTTCCATCTTTTTGCTGAAAATGATGCATGAAGATAATTCAAACATCACTTTGAACCCCAGATCACACAACTGACTTATGCTTAGGAGATTGTGCATCAAGCCTTCAACATAAGCTACTTTATTAAGGTGATGGAACCATTTAAGGGTGTTCCATAACCTTTAGTACTTCCTCTAGAGTTATCATCAAAGGTGACAGAAGGACCTTTGGTAGGCACGAAGTCAACAAGAAGAGATTTGTTGCCGGTCATATGTCGTGAGCATCCGCTGTCAAGATACCAGATTTGTTGGTGCCCTAGACCCTGCAATCACAAGGAAATCAGTTCTTTGCTACCCATTTGGAAATGGGTCCTTTTGAGTTACGAGAAGAAGGAAAATACTTGGAAGCATTTTTATCAATTCTTTCCATAGGACAATCCTTAGCAAGGTGAAAGGTATTACCACAGTCATAACATTTTCTATAGGTAAAAACCTTTTTGGAGCTTTGATCAACTTCCTTGTGATGATTGGTCACATTGACTTTCATGGCCTTTGAGGATAGAGAAGTGTCAAGAGGCTTAGGACCCAAGATACCTTTACCAGAGTTAGTTGGAGGAATAGAAGAGGGTGTCTTTGAATTCAGCTTTTTCAACATCACTGGTCTTGGGATAGGAAGAGAAGAAGATTTCTTTGAGTTTTTCTTGGGAAATTTCTTCTTGGGAGGAAGATCGGCAACCGATTTTCCTTTTTCAGAGGAAGAGAATTTATTTGAAGATGGTTGAGGAACTTTGGTTGGAATTTTAGAGGGTTTGGACTTAGAAGAGGAAGGCTAATTTATTTTTAGGGAGGTCATAGCCTCAAGAATGGGTTTAGGAGGGTCATTTGAGCCTTGAGCTTCCTCATTTTCATGAGGAGAATCAATGTTCTTGGCTTTGATGAACATCCCAAAATTGGGATTTTTAGAGTGATCAGAAGAGTCCAGAGGTTCAGAGTTTCGGAGTTCTCTTCAGAAGATTCATAAAATGAGGGATGAGAGAAAGGAGCATGGGTGTCAGACTTCAAGGTCAGATTTTCCATAGCCTAGTCCGGACTTGTCATCACAATGTATTTGATCTTGAAAAATCCTTTCTAAGTTTTTGGAGGAACTTGTCCACCTTTTCACAATTTCTTGCTCCTTTTTGAATCTTTTGAGAAGTTTGCTCTTCTCTTTAGCAAAAGTAAAGTTTATAGTTTTCAAATCTTCAAGCTCAGCCTTGATTTTGTCAAAATGTTTTAGCTGAGAAAGACAGATGAGAAGAAAGAGATTTTATCTAAGCATTTGCCTTTTTCTTTGCGTCTTTGGCTTCATAGAAGTCAATGGTCAAAGAGTCAAAATCTTCAATTTTCTCAGCATTAGATAAAGAAAAGAAAGGATGTACCTGAGTAGAAGAGGTGGATCTCTCAGCAGTAACAAGAACCATAGATGTGGAAAGAGTTTCACAGTCATCAACATCATCTAGTTTAGCCATAAAACAAAGGTTGGCCATTTCCTAGTCACTTTCGGAAGTTGGTTCATCTTCCCAATCATGAGATTCAATGAGAAGACCTTTTCCTTTGTTGGCTAGAAGAGCATTTCTTTCCTTCTCTCTCTTGTATTTAGCCTTATACTTTTCAGCACAGTTAGAGTTTGAAGGGACAGATGTGTTTGACTTTTGAGAAGAAGGTTGGAAGGAGTCAGGCTTGGTTCTGACAGACCTAGAGGAGGTGCGGTTAGAGGAAGGTAGTATGGATTTATCAGAAGACATGCTTCTGCACTCAGAAGCAAAGTGTCCCTTCCTCCCACACCTATAACATTCCTCATTAAATTTGTCAGAGGGAGTGGTTTTAGAAAAAGTAGAAGATGATTTTCTAGAAAACCTGGGTTTTTTAGAAGAGAAACGAGGTTTGCCTTTTGAAAAACCTGTCATCATGGCAACACCACCTCATAGCTGAGCTACAGAGGTCTCCTGTCCTTCATCATCAGCCTCACTGAGATAGGCTTCTGAAGGGTCATTGGGGTCTTCTTGACTATTTTTGTCGGAATCAGAGGGATAGGTGATTCTAAATACACAACATTTTTGGAAGAATCACTGACAAGAGCTAGAGAAGAGCTTTTAATGTCTTTTGTGATAGACTTCCTAAGCAGCTTAGTCTGCTCATAGTTAAAGAGGGTGCCATACAAGGCAATGAGAGGCATGGAATCAAGATCCTTGGTAGACTTGATACAAGTACAGATATTTTCCCAAAACTCAGGAAGACAGTCCATAAACTTGCACAAGACTTCCTCATTATCATATATGCGACCCACAAGTTTAAGGTCGTTGAGAAGACTGTTAAAACGATTGTAGTAGTCTGAGAGAGATTCACCCTTTTCATGAGAAAAGAGTTCATAATTTCTTACAAGATCAATATTTCTGCTCTTTTTCACCTCAGACGTATCTTTGTAAAGAACAAACAGCGTGGACCACTTTTCTTTAGCGGTAGAAAGGTTAACAAGGGAGTGATAGACCTCATCAGGCAGAGAAAGGGCAATGATGGTTCTGACTTTAGTATCAAGAGCTATAAGACGTCTGTCTTCATCATTATATTTATTGGGATCCTTTACAATGTATCTCCCATTAGCTGGAGTTCTTTCTTCCTCAGAAGAGTCCTCATCAGCATTTCCCTTATCTGCCTTTTTGGCATTGTACCGGTCCCAAACCCTAGGAAGAAAAGGACCTTCATGTAAGATAGTTGGATATCTGCTGTCAACTCCTTCTAAAAGAGTATCATACGACTTTTCAACAAGAAGAAGTTATTGGGGTTAAACTTTGGTGGTTTGGCTATAGAGCCATTGTCGTATGTAACAACAGTGGTATTTTGAGAAGAAACATTGTTCAAAGAAGAAGAAGAAGAGGTTTCCAATGCGGATCTAGTTTAATGAGTTAAACTAAACTGCTCTAATACCACTTGTTGGTCCAAAATAGCAGTAAGTAAATAAGAAAAGTATTGTAGAAGTGGGGTTTGAATACAATACACACAATTTTTCACTTAATTTAATTCTTATTGATTTGAAATCAAGAATTACACATATAAAACTTTTGATTGTTACGGAAGAGAACAGATGAATCTGCTCAAACAATCTAACACTAAGAGAAAATGAAGAAAAATTGTAAAACACTTAGAAAACAATAAGAACTTCGTAGAGAGAAGATTGTCAGGCACTTAGAGAACTTGAAGGTTGTAGAACTATTGATATTGCATGTTGAACCATCCTCCATATTTATAGTGCCTCATGCATTAAATGCATGGGACACCTATTGAGCAAATGATGGATACAGGTCTTTAGCAAGGTACAGGATGTACCTTTTGTCTTGAGGTGTTTTGGCTTGAAGTGTTGACCTGCAGAGGATGTGGAGACCTTTCCTTAAAAGAGTGTAAAATACAAAACATACTTTTTCTGATCTTTGGATGAGGTCCACATCAATGCAAGATATCACAAATATACTTTGTCAGAAAAGTACAATGTGTATGAGAGAAATCTTCGGGCTTTGAAGATTGAGAAACTTCGGCTCCTGAAGATTGAGAAATCTTCGGCTCCTGAAGACAGAGGGGTCTTCGGCTCCTGAAGACAGAGGGGTCTTCGGCTCCTGAAGACTGAGAGGTCTTCGGCCCCTGAAGACTTGAGATCGGCACCATCCTAGCCAATGGTGTTGATCAAGTAGGCATACTTGGCTTTAGGCTGAGGAGTCTATCTTCAATCCGCTTTTAGAGATATTCTCCTACTTTATCCTTTTCGGCTGATCTTCGACTTCACCGAATATTTGTATAGAAACCAAGCTGCTAAAAGAACCTCAAAGTATTCTAAGTATGATGATATAAAATGGAAGATCGGGAGGTCATCTTCAAATCTTCAGATGACCCAACAAATATTTCCTATTCCGAAAACACCCAAAACACGAGTGGAACCCAATACTCCACACACAAAATTATGGACAATAATCCACCCATAAAAGACATCACCAAAAACATAAATATAAAAGACCCAGCCCGAAGACAACACCTTTCGGTGACGGGGGAGACTCGATTCCATATAATATGATGGTCACAAAGTAAGCCACACATTATGTTATATTGGTATTAAGTATCGAGCTCAACATATTTCATCATACACCCATAGATACTTGCATGGAGGACTTACACCATACCGGAGATGCCTAACCGCGCCGCAATGGGGAAAACTAGCGTCCACCATTGGACAAAATAATAAAACTATCGAGCTCGACATCTTTCAGCGTACACCCAAAGATACTTGCACGAAGGACTTATAACCCAATCCGATGCCTAACGTGTCGCAATGTGGAAACCAAGTCATTCCATCATCGGAAAAAGTGATAAAAGTGCTCATGGATCCATAGCAGACATGGCTGAAACACAACATGACTCCAATTGAATGACACACACACTCAAAATATGAAATCATCAACAATCATACGCAATGACCAAAGCTCTATGTTGAGCTATCAAAACTGGACAAGTGTCCCCAAAATCCCCATCATAATCGAATACCGAGCCACAGACTCAAACAACCAAGGACTCATTGTGAAAAGCAATAGAATGCAAATAAACGTACTCGACCAATGTTTATGCAAACACGTATTCCAAAGTACACGACTAAACTCCAACACAACTCAAAATGAGATAGATCATTCTCCAAACAAGGTTATACCGTTGACTCCTTTCAAAACGTCTCAAAACATGAGCTAGGCATATTTTCCTACAAACACAAAAATGCATTTTTGCCAAGAAATCTCCATTTATGCAATACATTATTAAAACAAATGTCCATTTATTATTCATTTATCAAAATGCCCAAAAGTCCCAAATGTGGGGGTTTTACAAGGTTTATAAAGGCGAACACCTTAAATAATTAAACCCACCAATAACTCAACAAGTGATAATTTCATGTAAACACATAAACACTTTAAAAATAGACATTTTGGCATGTACAACGTTTTCACAAATCAACTTGAATTCACCTTCCTAGATTTAGGTTAAATCTAGGTTTTACCCCCAAAACTTGAATCTTCTTAGATGAGATCTTGAATCCTTCCACTAGCTCCAAGGTTTCCATAAGGTTTCCTTACCACAACATCCACAAAGACTTACCAAACCTTAAGAATACAAAAGAAGATGAAGAACACCAAACCCTAACTTTTTAGATGAATAGATAAGTAGGTTACCTCGATCAAAAACCCTTGGATCCACCCAATATCTTCAACCCCTTTCTATCTCTACTTGAAAAACTCCAAAAGACGAGACTATAGGTTCAAGAATCGCCAAAATCGGATTTAGGAGGAGAAAGTTATGAGAAAATGAAGTTAGATCCCCGAAGATCGAGTATAAAACCCTCAGGCCAGTTCCCGTGGTTTGACCTGTGGCTTGGAAGTCGTGGGGTAAACCGCACCCTTCCTCAGCATCACTCCAGCCTACCAACCCGTAGGACCCTCGAAATCCCCCATTTCTCGTGTTTTTCGAGCCCAAATCAATTCCCGATGGTTCCATTATAAAACTTACTTGATTTCTCAATATCTTTACATTCCAAGAATCAAACGACTCCCGTATTACCATCAAGGGAATTTCCAAAATTACGGGTGTTACAATCTTCCCAACCTTAAAAGAGATTTCGTCCTCGAAATCTGGCACCGACTAAACACTCAAATGTCGTATTTAGCGAGATTATTTGATTCTCTATCCAAAAGGGATGCCTTCCCGATACCTTGCCTCTTATACGAAACCGATTACCTCCCATTTAAAGTTGTCACTGTATTTCTCATATCGAGTCGTCACAAACTTAATTCCAAGGTTCAATGTACCTTACCGATGACGGAGTGAACATCGAGTCCTTAACGAATCATTTTCCTATCATTAAGATCTCAGTTTCCTCCCAACCTTAGGTTGCGCATATTACCTCAAGGGTACCCTACAAGCTTGACTAACCATTTCCACCAAACGTACCCCAAAGTGAACTCCACCCTTAAATACTTCTAATCGCCCTTCATTTAATTGCGTTACTCTCTTTTCCCGCTTTCAATAACTCTTCAACCTTTGCAGAAAGGGTTCACTCACAAATTGACCACACTCTTATCAATTTTGAGTACCCGAGTGGTGAAGGAAACCGTATAAGACTGCTGAGCTGATTATCTGCGGTCGTTACAGAAACGATACTTCCAATTTCGACAAATCAAGGTCTCCTCAATAATCGATTTTCACTTAAGGTCTACCCTGACATTCTCTCCAAGTCCTCCAATAATCAGTACTCCCAAAGATCCATCGTTCTTCCCTTGACTAAATTCTTATCACTAGTTGGTCTAATCCATTCCACAATAATTCTATTTCCCCCAAGCTGACACAAGCACAACATCTGCAGATGGAGGATCGCTCCAAACCCCATGGTTACACAACTCCCATAGTGCATTCGAGCATCGATTGACAAATCAACGAAAGCCTTGCTGATTACAGGAGTATCAATGATCGATCTCTAAGCATCAATATCTAATTCCCTTAATGTTACCGCTTAACTTGCAAACACACCAGATTCAACGGATGTGCACTGAAGCACCCTATCGGTTAGTGTCCTCAAAACCGAGTGTCGACACCTATCCTCAAAATGTCTACACTACAAACGTGGGTATACCACCACATGTTTCATTCCCGATTTGCATTGAAGAATTAAAGTTGACACCTATCATGACACTAAAATTCAAACAAACGAATCACCACATTTCCTTATTCCCGAAGACTCACCCGGATGGCACACCTCCGACCCATACATGATGTCGAAACTAACCCATCGGTTCATAACCAACCATAAGCAAGCAATCACCCAAAGCTTAACACGTAGAATTCACCGAAACAAAAGATCACCACTTAATAACTAGGAGAGTACCTAACTCTAATACTCAATTATTCATGCGTGCACCGGTTTACAAAACTAAAATCCAAAATTAAAAAATAGCCGTGAGTCGGTCCCCGACACTTCAATTTCCATGGACTCCTCTCGTCCTTAATTCCAACGCTTTTCACACAGAGGGTTTTAAATCTATAATCTCGATTGAGTCAAGGTTTTTCAACTAATATGCCAATTTAAAATTTCATAGGATGTTCAGACGCAGTTTCTTTATAACAATCAATCATACGTGAAAAAAAAATTTCACTACCGCTTACTCGGTAGGTATGCAAAGTGGCCATCAATGCCACACATATAAAACCATTTCAAAATTCATTTGATCAATACTCACGTTAATAGTGACAATAACAAAAGATGCACAACAAAATTTTCAAAAGGACTACCATGGTCCTAGCATGCATCAATTTATGTTGTGAACGTGGAAATAATCTTTTGCACTATAACATGTGCAACAAAAGTTTGTACAAACTCCAAAGAGGAGCTTTGCAAATTTTCCAACTCCAAAATCATCTCCTTTAAACCACTGATGCTATGAAGTAAATTTTCAATAAGGTTCACATACAACAGTTTATTTTCCAAACTTAGTAAAACAATAGGGGTGTTGATTTGGTCAAACGTAAATAAATTTTAAATCGAGTTCAAACCTTGGGCCGCGCAAATAAAGTGCACTTGTCCAAAAATATAGTCGCTACAATGACAAGTATACCTAAGAATGTCCCTGATTCAAGTTCTTATCTAATTCAAACAATCACTAGCAACAATCAAGATGAACAATTCGTAAATCATATGTCATTGATTAATCATCACAGATTACATTCATCACTCTCTCTCTATAACTTTCTCTCTCTAGAAATATATATCAGCGAATCTCTTCTCTAATCTGCCCTACATGCGTATCTCAAGTGTACAAAGATTACAAAGACAAATGACTATTTATACCAACAAACAAATACAACACAACTGTTAAGTCTTTTTTTTATAGTAATCACTGTATTTATAGGGCTTGGTCTTATATAGTGTACAATGTCTAATTCTGTGTAGTATTGACCAAGGGTATTTAAGTCCCTTTGGTCTTGTAAGGTTGTAAGAACTTCATACATTCATTGAATATCATCTTACTTTGCGCTTCATGCTCTCTCTCTACTTCCTCTCTCTCTCTCTATTTTCTCTCTCTAGAGATTCAGAGATCTTGGACTCACAATTGGTATCAGAGCTCTTCTGAATCTTAGAGGATTGAGAGAATTCGTTGTTAGATTCTGAATTTGTGATTTAATCCGAAAATTTGATTGATTTTCTTGAATTTTTCAAGAAAATCTCGTTTTTGGATTTTTCATCAAATTCGATCTGTTTTTTGAGTGATTTTATTTGCAAATTGGTTTGTTGGATTCGAAATTGATAGGAGAACATATTTGATTCATACAATTTTGCAAGAAAAACAGTTTTAGATCGTCGATTTTGAGTTTTTGTGATTTTCTGGAAACTCGTATTTCACATACTGTTACATTCTCGATTTTTAGTTTTTGTGGTTTTTAATCGAATTTCTTGTTGGAAAAGTGTAAGAAAGTTGTTTTCGATAATCAATGTGTGAATTTCTTGGTTATAATTGATCTTGCGAATTTTATTTGATTTTCTACTGTTTGCGCAAGTTCATGTAGGCTTGCGTAAGTTCATATAGGTTTGCGCAAGTTCATACTACTTTGCACAAGTTCATAGTGTTGTTCTAATCTGTGTGTTAGTATTTCAGGTTTTCACTTTGGGCTATTCACGCAAAGCAAATTTTGTGTATCCAGTGCTTTCTGAAAAGCTCAGTTTGCTTATCACTTGGCTTACGCAAAGCTTAGTTTGCGTATCACTAGGCTTACACAAAGATAAGTTTACGTATCACTTGACTTACGCAAAGTTCAATTTGCGTTACAAGTTCATCACGCAAAGCTTAGTTTGCGTAACCTTCTACTCACCCAAAGTTCTGTTTGCGTATCACTTGGCCTACACAAAGTCCAATTTGCATTTCCTGTTACTTACGAAAAGTTGGTTTGCGTCTCCTTCACATAACACAAAGCAACTTTGCGCCACAGCCTGCTCACGCAAAGCTTACTTTGCGTCTTCAACCGCTTGCGAAAAGCTCAGTTTGCGTCTTCTGCTTCTCATTCAAAGCTCTACTTTACGCCAGTCTCAGACTTAGAATTTTTTCTAAAAGATGGATTCTGCAAAGTTTGCTTTCCAAGCTCAGTTCTATAAGAATGATATAATGATGCAATTGGGAACAGATACTCGTCCACCAGTTTTAATCAATGAAGATGAGTTTACACAGTGGCAAGATAGGTTCATTAATTTCATTGAGCGTCAGGCTAACGGAGAAAATATGATGAAGTCATTTACTGAAGAACCGTTCATCAGACCGAAGAATGACACTCCTTTGACTGCTGATGAAATCAAATGTGAAAAATCCGATAGAGAAGTTGTTGGTCCCGGAGGTGCTTAACAAGTTTGTAGAGGGGGGGTTGAATACAAACACAGAAATTTAAAGTTTAATAAATTGTTTATTGATAAATCAAACACAATTTACATGTTTGTTGCGAAATAAGATTAAGACAGAATCAATCTAAACAAACTTAAGAAACACTAAGATGGTTGCACAAGAATTTCAGAGAATGGGGGATTAAGGAATATAGAAAACAAAGGTTTCTATTTGGAGTTCAAGGATTGAGCACACCCTCAGATGGAGGGGTGATCTTCCTACTTATACCCTATGTATTAAATGCATGGCAGGGCACTTTACACGTGGCGTTCACTGATTGGCTTTGGAAGTCTGACTTTGGGAGACATGCTTTCGACCGGATCATGAACAATGTAGTTGACAGAGTTGTTATACGAATTGCGGCAGAGGCATGTCCTTTCTGACACATTGTACTGAGTTGTGCAAGGTAAGACAAAAGGAAACCTGAGGTATAAGCTTTGTGATCATTCGATCGCTGAATATCTCTTTCTTCAGAGACATCAAGAGTTCAGCGATCGCTGAAGCTTTCCCCATGTTCCTTCGCGTATAAGTAGAGTTGTCTTTGCTTCACTGATATCCGCATCAGGTCACTAGTAGACTTCTCTTTGTTCATCATCTTCATCTTCGATTTAGCTATGAACATCTGTTGACGCGAGACTTATCTTCAGGGATTACGTTACTGTTTACATCAGAACTATCAGCGATAACTGAACAGACTCAGTTTGATCACTGATAGTGAAACACTAATACATATTAAATGTTTATAAGAAAGATTATCAGCGATAACTGAACAGACTCAGTGTGATCACTGATGGTGAAACACTAATAAATATCAAACGTAATTTTCACTAAGTATAGAAAAGGGTCGTTATCAAATCACTGAGAGAGTTTGGATCAACAATCTCCCCCTATTTGATAATGACAAAGTAACTAAAGAAAATTACTTTTTAATTCAAAATGATGGAATAATCATGACTCATAACATACATGTCCCAATTACTATTTTGAGGGATCTTTTACAGTACTGATAGAGTTAAGTACTTCACTGAAATTGTCATTAATCCAAGAAAAGAATTACAAGGTATGAAAATTACAAGTACAAGTGATGTACTAACTACTGTAAGTTTAAACTAATAGATTACAAGAAGATAACTAATCTATCCGTTATCTAAAGAGGGTTTAGGAGGATTGATCAAATACTTAGGTATATCTTCTCCTTTTTGCTTTCGCTCTAAAGATTCTTTGCTAATGATCACTTTGATTTGCTCAGCAGCAGGAGAGAGATCACACCATAAGCACATGAGATACTTAAGAAGACCGAGGGGACAGATAGGGATTTCAGAGATTCTTTGAAATATGAGTTGTTCCTCGTCATCTCTGAAGAAGATTCCAAAAGGTTCTTCAAGTACTTGTCCCACAACATATGGTCCACTAGGAGGCAGAGATAGATCCAGAACTGAAAGATCAGGAGGAGGACCGAACAGAGCTTCTCTTGAAAATTTGATGGAGGTTTCATTCCTGATCACCGCGACATTTTCAGAGGAGGAGGAGACAGGCTTTCTTCTGATCTGCTTTGGCTTAGAAGGAAGAGCAGACGACACTTTTACGATTGCAGCGACTCTGTTGATGAGAGCATCATTTATCCCTTCAACATAGCCTCTGTAGATTGACTTTGATTTCTTCAGTGTGTCTTTGAACTCAAGCCATTCCATATAGCCGAGGCTTTCCAGTTTTGAAACAAACATTGCCTTGAAACTTCCATCCTCTCTTGTAATCTCCATAGTAACAGAAACTTTGTCCTTCTTCTTTCTTCCGGAGATAGTAACAACTATGATCTTCATTGGGTCAGATCGATAGTCGAGTTTATGTTTACACCAATCGACTGAGCTATCGCTGACCCTTTGTTCTTTTGAGCTCTCCTCTTCAATCTCTTTCAAAAGAGCAACCGGGACTTCAACTGGTTTCTTCTTCAGCTTCTTGTCTTTGACTTGAGAAGACTGAATTTTGAGAGCTAGAGAGGTATCTCTTTGACAATCAGCAATCAGCTTCTCAGCCCTGACGGATTCTTCAATTTCAGCTTCAGTCAGGAACTCTAAATCTGTTGATTGAGAGGGGATCTTCAGCCATTGACTCTCCAGATGAGAGATCATCTCTGTTCTTTTCTTCATCTCTTCCTCTGACCAATGAAGTGGTCTAGAGGGCCTCCGTGGGTGTTGCAGGGACTCATCTTCTTCTTCATCCTCTTCATCAATCTCTCTTACAGATATTGGGATTATCAGGTCATCAGCTTCAGAAACTGGGATTATTTAGAGCTCTTTACCCTTAAGCAGGGGAGAGAACTGTCTGGTCAGAAAATGAAAAAAGTTAGTTTATTTTTAGAGAAGAGAGATAAAGGCTTAAAAAGAAACAAGGGTGGGATTTTTATAGAAGGATAATGGAACGAGGGAAAGGCATACCTGAGAAGGATTCTCCTCAGATAGTGAATTCATCTTCAGGCTTCCCTCAGCAGTAGCACCTTTGCTTTGGGAAGGGGTTCCTGAAGATGTTCCATGGCTCCCCCCTGCTTTGATAACTTCTTTCGAAGCTATCGTTGATGAAGTGACGGCTGAAGAACACCATAAAGATTGATCTTCTTCATCGTCATCATCATCATCTTGATGAGGTTCTTCCTCTTGATCTTCAAGATCAAGGGCTTCATCTTCATCGTCCTCCTCTTCCTCTTCATCGATTAACTCATCGATGGTAGGAGGGGCTTTTTCAGCAGCTATCTCCCCATCAACATGAGAGGGAGTTTCCTTCTGTTGGACCTCAGCAGCAACTTCTAATTCAAAATGAGAGCGTATTTTCTTTAGCTGATTTCTCCCCCTCTTTGTCATTATCATTGAGGGAGAGATCATTGGAAGGAGATGAAGCTTTTGCAGCGACCAACTTCTGAACTTCAGCCTCCAAACTGTCCAGACGGCCTTCAATTGCAAGAAGATCTGACGTAGCCTGATGAATGAACTCTACGACAATGTTCAGAGAGGTACAATCGTTCTCTGTGAATGAGGGAGTAGGAGTCGGAGCTGGTGCCTTCAGGTGAGTCAGGATTTGCTGAAGAAGAACTTCACAGGAATCAACCTTTGTAGCCAGGGATGCAAACTGTTGCTGTTAGTTCTCCCTGACTTTGACAATCGCTTCTTGGAGAGTAGCGATTTGAGAAACGTCAGCTTTGGAGGCGCATTGAGCTGTCAGCCTCTGCAGTGCTTCACCAGCGGTATGAATAGCGCTAGGGGTGTTGTTGAGAGAGGCAGTCAGAGATTCCACCTTTGCACTCAAACTGTTGACATTGGTGTCAACAGTCGCCAAACTAGGACCTGAAATATAAGTTTGTTTTTGAGAAACAGGCTTATATGGTGAGTTGGGAGAAGTGTTTAAGGTTATAGGTGTACCTGAATTATCAAACATTTTGTAGAATTGCATAGATTCCTCAAAATATTGATGTTCAGGTCCTATGGGTCCAAACTGTGGTTGTGTAGAAATAGATGGAGGGTTAGAGATCAAAAAAAATAGAAGGACTATAGATGGGGATAGAAGATGTAGGGATAGGGGTAGTTACCTCAGTTTGTTGCTGAACTGAGATTGTAGGTTGCGTCACTGTTGTTGTGACAGCGACCGAGATCACTGGCACGGTTGAAGTGGGTATTTCTGAGGATGTGGAGGAGAGACCCACGAATGCATCCAAAGAGGTTTGTTGAAAAACATCCTTAGGTATTGAGCAGGAGGTACCTTTCTCCTTGGTTACCTTGGCCTTCTTCGAAGGACCAAGGAAGCCAGTTGATGGTCGTTTGGAAGAGGTAGGGGCAGGGATAGCAAAAGAAGGAACCTCCTGCGTGGCCGCTGAAGACGAAGAAGTGAGGAGAGAGAGTCGGGAGCGAAGTGAGGAGATACTTACCTCGTTGGGGAGCGTTTTGACCTCCAGTGAGCGCTGACCCACTTTGGGAAAAGTGGCATCAGAATTGGTGGGGTAAGTAGCAGGGTAGAGGAACTTCAGGTACGCACTGATGAAGCGTCAAATACCCACATCTGTGGGTATTTGACACCACTTCAGGTATGCACAGATGTACGCACAGGTGTGGGATCCACAGTGATAGCATAGGTAATGCAGGATTGCTTCAGAAATTTTGCGGCTTCCACCAGATGTGGGTATTTGACACCATCAAAATCAAGGCGAGCAAGATGATTGTTTTTCAGAAGCTCAGAGTCAGTGATGGCGAATTTGACGTTCTTAGAGGCGACAAGTGAAGATTGAGCCATTCTGAATATGAACAGATAGAAGAATAGAAGAAAGGTTTTAGTCTAAAAATAAAGAAGGTTTTCCCAGTTTCTATTTTGGGAAAGAAACATAGAAAAATCAACATATTTGAAGATTAAAAAGGTGTTCTTAATATAAGATATAAGAACAAGAAGAAAAACCAAAGATTTTGAATGAAGAAAATCAAAAGAAAATGGTTTTGAATGAATAAAATAAAGAAGAAAGATGATTTTATGAAAAAAAATCTTATAAACCCATAATGGCAGTCCATAAATGGAGTATTATGTAAAAAGATTTAGAACAAGAATAAGAAGAAGATCAAGAATAACCTGTTGATCTTGAAGGAGATGATGCAAATGCTTGAGAATGCTAGAATTCTTTTGAGATAGTTTTCTTGCCTTGAAAGTATTTCCAGAAAGCGTAAAATGATAAGAATGGAAAAACATTCTTTTTATACGTGAGAGAGAATGAGAGAGAGTGTGATAGGCGGGAAAACAAATGTTCATCATGACATGGACACGTCCCACGAAGTTGATTGAATAGAAGGGAAACGGACGAACGTGTCAGAAAAAGGCATGTCGTGGATTGTCGGTTCAAATGACGTCATAGAAGAGAGAGAGACTGTTCATTTGTCCGTTTTGAAATTATCGCTGAAGAAAAGTCAGCGATAGATTTTTCTTTTTGAAAGTATCCCTGATGGTAAAGTTAGGGATGAATTTTCTTTTAAGAAAGATCACTAACTAGAAATATCAGTGATAAATTTATTTTTCAAAAAACTTTTAATAATTTGAAGAAAGTTTAGTGATTAAAGTTTATATTTTGAAAAATATCTTAACTGAATGAAGATTCAGGTGTAGTGATGAAGAGAACATACCTGAGAGTCAGAATGTTTATCAGAGAATGATAAAAAGGGGAACTTATGATTACTGACACAATGCATGAACTCTGAAGAATTATTCTTCGCGATTCAGCATTCCAAGCTCACTGATGAGAAAGTTGAACCTTGTCTCATCAAGAGGTTTGGTGAATAAATCAGCAAGCTGAAAGTCAGTAGGGATGAAAAGAAGTTCGATATCACCGTTCATCACATGATCTCTGATAAAATGATATCTGATCTCTATGTGTTTCGTGTTTGAATGTAGCACTGGATTATTTGCTATAACGATAGCACTAGTGCTGTCGCAATAGATTGGAATCTTGGATAGCTGAAGGTCATAGTCTAATAGTTGATTTCTCATCCATAAGATCTGAGAACAACAACTTCCAGCAGCTACGTATTCAGCTTCAGCTGTTGAAGTGGACACTGAATTTTGCTTTTTGCTTGTCCAGCTTACCAGCTTTCCTCCTAGGAGTTGACATCCACCAGTGGTGCTCTTTCTGTCAAGTTTACAACCTGCAAAATCACTATCAGAATAACCAGTTAGATCGAACCCTGAGTCTTTGGGATACCAAAGACTGAGGTTAGGAGTTCCTTTCAGATATCTGAAAATTCGCTTAACAACGATCAGATGGGATTCCTTGGGTTCAGATTGATAGCGTGCACATAAAACAAATAGAGTACATGATGTTAGGTCGGCTCGCTGTAAGATACAGCAGGGAGCCTATCATTCCTCTATAGGCAGTGACATTAACAGGTTTTCCAGATGGATCTTTGTTAAGTGTTAGGGGAGGTGCCATAGGAGTTTTCATCGCTGAAGTTTGTGTAAGATCAAACTTCTTCAGCATATATTTAACATACTTACCTTGGCTTCTAAAAGTACCTTTGTCAGATTGTTTAATCTGAAGACCAAGAAAATATGTCAGCTCACCCATCATACTCATTTTGTATTCTTTCTTCATTCTTTCAGCGAAGCGAGTACACAGTGATGGGTTAGTAGAACCAAATATGATGTCATCGACATATATTTGTACAAGAATAATATGACCTTTTATCTTTCTGAAAAACAATGTATTATCAATTTTGCCACGTTCAAATTTTTCAGAGATAAGAAATGATGAGAGAGTGTCATACCAAGCACGAGGGGCTTGTTTTAGACCGTAGAGAGCCTTATCCAATTTATAAACATAATTTGGATACTTAGGGTCATAGAACCCTGGTGGTTGTTCTACATAGACTTCTTCATTCAACTTTCCATTTAGGAATGTTGATTTTACATCCATTTGATAAACGATGAAGTCTTTATAGACTGCATAGGCTAATAATAGTCGAATTGCTTCGAGCCTAGCCACAGGGGCAAAGGTTTCATCATAGTCTATGCCTTCCTCTTGTCTGTATCCCTGAGCAACAAGTCGAGCTTTGTTGCGGGTTACAGTTCCATGTTCATCTAACTTGTTTCTAAACACCCATTTGGTGCCTATAACAGTTTTATCAGATGGTCTAGGAACGAGATTCCAAACTTTGTTACGAGTAAACTCAGTCAGCTCTTCTTGCATAGCGCTGACCCAGTTTGGATCTCTGAGGGCATCATCAGTCTTCTTTGGTTCTAATAAAGAGAGAAAGTTAACAAAGAGACATATATTACCTGAGCTTCGTCATGTCTGAATACCTGCATCTGGATCACCAAGAATTTGATATATTGGGTGATCTCTGGTCCATCGCTGAGCAGGAGCATGATCGCTTAACTCAGAGGTTGGATCAACATTTGGGATGTTTACTGATGAGGACGTTTGAGGTTCATCAACAATTAACTGTTGAGTAGTGGACAGACTATTGTTATCAGAGAAGTTTTCAGACGAAGGTAGATCTGATGGTAGCAGTGTGTTAAAAGGTTCAGCTGAAACCCATGAGTTGGATTCAGCGTTAGGATGTATGATGTTTGGATCGTCATCAGCAGTAGGTGGTTCTGTGTGTTGATGGTTTGAAAAGAAGGGTTCAGTTTCTTTGTAGTGAGAGAACATCCAAGCATTTAACTCTTCATTGTCAGCGATTGGTTTGGAGTTCGCTGAGCGAGTTTCATCAAAAGTGACATGAATTGTTTCTTTGGAGATAGAGGAATATCCTAGAAATATTCCATCATCAGCTTTTGGGTCGAACTTTCCAAGCTGATCTTTGTTATTTGAGATAAAGCACTGACAACCACAGATATGAAGAAAACTGAGAGAAGGTTTTATTCCATGAAAGAGTTCATAAGCTGTCTTTCCAAATCGCTTTACTATCAGCGATCTATTTTGATTAAAACATGCAGTGTTTACAGCTTCCGCCCAAAATTGAGTAGGGAGGTGATAATCGCTGAGCATTGATCTAGCAGCTTCAATGATCGTTCTGTTTCTTCTTTCAGCGACTCCATTTTGCTGAGGTGTTCTTACTGAGGAGAAATTATGAGAAATTCCCTTATTCTCAAAAAAATTGTTCAGAGAACTGTTTTTAAATTCAATTCCATGATCACTTCTTATAGAGCGAACAGTAAGATTATTCAGCACTTCCATCTTTTTAACAAAAGATATTAGTTCTTCTGGAGTATCACTCTTGCAGCGAAGAAAGATAACCCAGGTATAGCGAGAGTATTCATCTACAATGACAAGTGTATATTTCTTTCCAGCTATTGATTGGATGTTGACAGGGCCAAACAGATCCATATGCAAGAGCTGAAGAGGACTTGTCACTGAGGAGACTTGTTTTGACTTGAAACTAGCTTTTGTTTGTTTTCCTTTTTCACATGTTGAGCAGAGAGATTCTTTAGCATATGAGTGCTGAGGAAGACCAGAAACCAGTTCCTTAGAAGAGAGAGAATTCAGGGTTTTAAAATTTATATGAGAGATCCTTTTGTGCCATAGCCAGTTGACATCAAAAGAGGCTTTAGAGAGAAAACATAAGTTTTCAGTGGTTGTAGAGTCCATATGTATTAAATAGACATTTTCTCTGCGATAACCACTGAGAGCAAGTTTTCCTTTCTCATTCACCACTGAACATGCTTTCTTAGAAAAGCGAACTTCGTAGTCTTTGTCACATAGCTGGCTGATGCTTAGAAGATTGTGCTTCAGTCCATCTACATAAGCGACTCTTCGAAAGGTAGTTGTTCCATTGCTGAGAACACCAAACCCTCAGGGTATATCCTTTTCCATTTCCACCAAAGGTCACAGAGGGACCTTTTTCTTCCTTATATTCAGTGAGCAGGTCTTTTTGTTCAGTCATATGACGAGAACATCCACTATCAAGATACCAGATGCCCTTTGAGCCCTGCACACATAAGGAAGATTAAGCGTTGTTTGGTACCCACTTTTCAATATGTCCTTTAGTGTTAGTGGATATGGAAGATTCAGCAGTCTTCACAGCAGATGAAGATTCAGCTTCAATGATAACCTTCACTTTGGTTAATTTCTTAACCTTAGTGGTATTCTTCACCTTGGTCGACTTTTCAGCTTTAGTGACCTTTTCTGCCTTGGAGGCATTCATCTTCACTTTAGCTGATTTATCAGCTTTAGTGGCAGTTGGACATTTGCTTGCAATATGGTCAGTAAAACCACAGTGATAGCATTTTCTATATTTGAAAATGGTTTAAGGACCAGAAGTAGAAGGTTTTGCAAGTTTAAGATGAGCGAGGCCAGGTCCAAGAATGCTTTTCTCATGAGATATGGGAGGAATTTTCATTTCTTCAGATCTCATGGGTTTAAGGTCAATCTTTAGCTTTGGAGGACAGAGATCGAAGATTTCTATCATAGAGCTAGAGGATTGATTCACTGAAGGTTTAGAAGGAACTTTCAGCTTTGCTTTCTTGGTAGCCTTCTGAGGACGAAGAATGGATTTTCCTTTATCCGCAGACTTAGAGCCTTTGGATTTTTCCTCAGGGATAGAATTAGAGGAAGAAAAGGGATAGAATTGATTATAAGCGTGGAACTTTCTTCTTTAGTTTCATCCTATGGTTTCCAAAAACCAAGACCAGTTCTATCACTTTCAGGAATTTGAGCATTTATTATCTCAGAGATCTTTGTTGATGATTTGCACCATTTTTCAACATGAGCCTTTTCTGCTTTTAGAGCAGTGATGGCTTGTTCGCGTTCAATGCTGATGATTTCATTTATAATGACTTGATCTTTCAACTTTTCTTCTAAAAGAGATAGTTCTCTGATCTTTTCATGACATTTTTCTAGCTCTTGAGTTAAATGAACACTTTTGTTCTCAGCTTGAGTTTTGTCGTTTAGAGCATTATAAAGATCAATCGTCAGCACATCAACAACGCGACTTCTCTCAGCTTCAGGCAGAGATTGATTAGTAGAGATAGATACCTGAGATGATATGTAGCTCATAGAAGGTTCAGATGGTTCTTCCACTTCTTCTTTAATCTCAGCCATGAGGCAGAGATTAGCGACTTCTTCATCAGAACTTGATTCTTCTGATTCAGCCCAGTCATGTTCTTCAGCGATGAGACCTTTACCTTTACGCTTGTAGCTTTTCAGCTTTTGATATTTGTTCTTCAGCTTTAGGTATTTGTCATCACTGGATCTTCTTGAGGTAGAAGGCTTGAAGACCTTTTTAGACCTGCACTCACTAGCAAAGTGTCCAATCTTTTAACAGTTATAGCAAGTAGCAGAAGCCTTATCAACAGGAGTTGATTTTGGCTTGTCAGTGATAGAGAGAGGCTTATTTCTTTTGAAATTGCTCTTTCTTGCAAATCTCTTAAAAGAGTTTGTCAAGAGTGCTAAGGATTCATCGAACTCTGAAAGATCAGGGTCTGATAGATCCTCAGATTCAGAATCTAACCTAGTGATGGTGAGAGTGGATCGCTGAGATGGAATTATCTCTGAAGAGACTACTAAAGCAACAGGAGTGCTTTTGGAGTCTTTAGAGTCTTTTACAAGATTCTTCTTCAAGAGATTCGATTGCTCATAATTGAGCAATATTCCATACAAAGTGCTGAGATAAAGAGAATTTAAGTCTTTTGTCAGCTTAAGACATATTGAATAACTGTCCCAGCTTTCAGGATGACATTCTAAGAATTTTGTTAGGACCTCAGAATTAGAATAGGTCCTACCAACTGTTCTTAGATCAATGATTAAGCAGTTAAACCGATGATGAACGTCAGAGAGAGATTCATTCTTACCAGTGATGAAACTTTCATACTGTCTTACCAAGTAAATCTTTCGAGTCTCTTGGATTTCAGTGGTGCCCTCATATTGAACACATATGGTTTCCCACATTTCTTTAGAAGTTTTCAGATGCATGATGGAATGAAAAACTTCATCAGGCAGAGCCATTGAGATAATGGTCTTTGCTCTTGCATCTATACCTACCTTCTTTTTGTCTTCATCACTCCACTGTCTTATTTCCTTAACGACATAGCGTTCAGGGACAACTTCAGTGGTGGCAGTAGCGGGAACTACAGGTATAATTCGAACAGGTTCATAGGGTCCATTTTCTATATATTCAGGTATAGTAGGATCAGCACCTTCAAGAAATAGCATCATTCGATTTTTCCATAGAGAAAAGTTATCTCTACTAAATCGAGGAGGTTTAGAAAGTGAACCATTATCATAGAAGTTTGTGTTTGTGTTAAGTGCCATTTAGAACAGCAAGGAAGAGAATAAAGCAAGATCTTGTTTATCAGATTAAACAACCTTCTCTGATACCACTTGTTGGTCCCGGAGGTGCTTAACAAGTTTGTAAAAGGGGGGGGGGGTTGAATACAAACACAGAAATTTAAAGTTTAATAAATTGTTTATTGATAAATCAAACACAATTTACAAGTTTGTTGCGGAATAAGATTAAGACAGACTCAATCTAAACAAACTTAAGAAACACTAAGATGGTTGCACAATAATTTCAGAGAATGGGGGATTAAGGAATATAGAAAACAAAGGTTTCTATTTGGAGTTCAAGGATTGAGCACACCCTCAGATGGAGGGGTGATCTTCCTATTTATACCCTATGCATTAAATGCATGGTAAGGCACTTTACACATGGCATTCACTGATTGGCTTTGGAAGTCTGACTTTGGGAGACATGCTTTCGGCCGGATCATGAACAGTGTAGTTGACAGAGTTGTTGTACGAATTGTGGCAGAGACATATCCTTTCTGACACATCGTACTGAGTTGTGCAAGGTAAGACAAAAGGAAACTTGAGGTATAAGCTTTGTGATCATTCGATCGCTGAATATCTCTTTCTTCAGAGACATCAAGAGTTCAGCGATCGCTGAAACTTTCCTCATGTTCCTTCACGTATAAGTAGAGTTGTCTTTGCTTCACTAATATCCGCATCAGGTCACTAGTATACTTCTCTTTGTTCAGCAACTTCGTCTTCGATTCAGCTATGAGCATCTGTTGACGCGAGACTTGTCTTCAGGGATTACGTTACTGTTTACATTAGAACTATCAGCGATAACTGAACAGACTCAGTTTGATCACTGATAGTGAAACACTAATACATATTAAATGTTTATAAGAAAGATTATCAGCGATAACTGAACAGACTCAGTATGATCGCTGATGGTGAAACTGTCAGGATCGAAATTCAAACAAGAATTTAATTCATACACACTCAGAAACAATGCTAAAGAAGTTGCGGAAAAACACTTTAACACTAACAATCAATGAAACAGCATATCAAACTCAAATCACAAGTTTATATTGATTCAACTTGATGATTACACATAAAACCTCAATCTGTTGAACAGGCTCAATAGACGTTCTATACTTCTCTATAGAAAGGATCTAAACTAGTCTTGAGGTTAATTCTCTCTAAAACAAAAACTTATGAATGAATTTCTTTACTATCAAATACTTCTATACTATATATACAAAACTGAATACACGATAATTATCAAAATACAATTGATCTTCAGCATCAATACCATAATTATCTTCAGTCTTATCTCCAGCTTGTCTTTATCTCCAAATCATCTTTATCTTTAGAAGAAGCACTAATTATTTTCAGAAGTATTAACCATCTTCAGTAGTATTAATCTTCAGCAGTACTAACTATTCAAGTAGCAACACTAACTCTTCAAGTAGTATTAATTCTACTAGCAGTAGTATTCTTGAAAGTCTGGCAGTAGTAATTACTTAGCAACATTAATCAGCAGTATAAACCATACTTATCATATTCAGACCCAACAATCTCCCCCTAACTTAACTTTTCAGAAAGAGAAGTTAAGTTCTTCATGATATGGTCTTCATGATGCTTTCAACACTTCAGTTCAGTTGCCCAAATTTGGATCCAGTCCCAGACTTTGATTGATGATTCTTCTGACTACTATCCTGGCCATTTCTGAATCCTTTGAACATGTCAACATAGCTGTAATACCCAGTTTCGAAATTTGATTAATTTTGGAAGTTGGGGGAAAAAGTGTAAAGTTAGTCAAAGTTCAAGGGGGTTTAATGAAAAGTTGGTTTTTACCAAATATATATCAGATTTTGAGATTTAAAATCTCATACTGATCATTTGAGTCTTTGAAAGAGTGAAATATTAGAAAGAGTGAAAAGAGAAAAGCAGAGAGAAAGAAAGAGAGAAAGAAGAAGAGATTCTTGAAGGAATCGTCCGGTTTGTCAAATAGAGGTATGTTTTTAGATTCATACTTCTATCTGCATGTTATAGTCGGTAAATAGACGTGTTAATCGAGCTTTTAACCGTGTATTTGATCGATCAAAAGAGTTCTGGGTTTAGAACTGTGTAAACCGACTCTGTTCTTGAATTAGACCGGAAGATGATGCATCGGTCATATGCTTAAAACCGATGTAGTATTAGACCGATGTGGTTAAGACCGAAGTGTTGTAAAGACCGGATGTATGTAAGACTGGTGATAAGGATCGACCGGAGGTCTGCTTGACCGAAGGTCTGTTCGACCGGTGGTCTGCTCGACCGAAGGTGTGTTAGACCGGACATGTGTTCGACCGGTAACAGTGTTTGACCGAACATGTGTTTGACCAGGAGTGAGTTTTATCGGTCTAAGGGGTTTTTAATCAATTTGGTTTTGATCGGGTTAAAAACAGTAGATTTCAATTGATGAGTCTTCTGAAATAAAGAGTGTTAGTTGCAAGTTAGCTTACCTTTATTTTAATACCATCGTAGGTGGTGTTAATCGGTAAGAAGTCAGAGGTTAATTCGGAAGGATTAAGGTGAGTCTTTCAACTAAATCTTGTATGATTTGAGCAGTTATTTTATAAATGTGAGTTTTTATATACTGCGCATTTATAATATGAAAAGTTAGTAGAATTATTTCAAATGATTGATTTAATTAGTTGGGCATGTTTATGCTCAGGGTATATAAACTTGTTTTATATACTGGCAGGACCAAATGTATGTATACATTTGAGTCAGAAGTTTGACCTAAGTCGGGAAGTGTGACCCGCCTGCTCGTACCGGGGAGTGTGGCCCGTTTATGCCATTAGGGTGTGTCCTTAAAATAAGGCAGTGCGAGACAGACATACCGTCTTTGATGGGAATGTTGGTCAGTAGTTGAAAGTACGCTTGCGAGCGTAGAAAGTGATTAGTAATGGCCATTACATTGATTTATATATGTAAAGCATAAATGTTTTAAAGTGATTTTAAAGAGTAGGCATGTATTGAGATATATGCAGTTATGTTTAAATGTTTTAATTAATATTTGAACTGTGTTGTAGTAATTGGAGGGGACTCACTAGACCTTTTGTTCTAACCCTCGCTGTTTCAAAACTTTAATCCTGTTTCAGGTTATCGCAAGATAGCAGATAAAGGAAAAGATAAGGTGTGAGCTTAAGCAGGAGATAGAAGACTTCCTGCCATAGTTATTCTTTTGAGAAACTCAGTTGTGTAATAGTTGATAGTAAAGACATTGTAAGCTTGGGACAGTATTTAGTAATAAATGTTATTTTATTATGTAAATAAATGTTCAGGTTGTTACAATTGGTATCAGAGCACTAGTTTAAGGGATCTAGGTGACCGGATGGGCCTAGACTTAAACTGAGATAGTAGAAGCACAACTGAGTAGTAGGAAGACCATAAGAATATGACATTAAGGTAGTAAGGACTAGCATGTAAGGTAAATTTGGAATTCCATTTGACCAGTGTAATTATGAATTTACAGGTACATGATTTTGCTTAAACTACCGTAATGTGTAGTGTATGAGATTGAATATCTTATGTTTATTCTTAGCAGAAGTATGTCTGAGCGAGTGACCAGGAGTAGATCTGTAGTAAATCCAGAAATGGATCGAGAGGATGAAGTCATTGCCGAAGAGCAAATAGCTAATGTCAACCCGACTGCTATTCAAGGAAAGAGTCGAGGTCGACCTAAAGGTAAAACAGTTCAGAAAACAGCTACTCAGATAGGAGTTTCTAATGTGGGAACTCGAGGTGGGAAGACGAGTCGTAGTATTCGTCAGAATGAAAATATAGAGATAAGAGATGAGCAAGAAGAGTCTCATCAAGAAAGTTCGGCTTCTGTGAGGGGTCGAAAGCAGACGGGTAACCGTGGTAGAGGTAGAACGGAAGGTTTTGTTACGCAAGAAACTTTTGCTGCAGAAATGGGAAAGTTGCAAGAAACTTTGAATGCTTTGTTAGCTCATCGTGTTAATGAAGTTTCTGTAAGTAAAGAAAAGAGTGAAGATAAGGTAGCAACTGAAGTAGCAGAATCTCCAGTAACTGCAATGGATAGTCATCCGCAGTCAGGAACCATGGTGTCAGCTAAAGCTGTAACAGGAAGAGGATGTAGTTTTAAGAAGTTCGCTGCTTGCAAGCCTCTTTCGTATAAAGGGGAATGTGATCCTGTAGTAGCATTAAGATGGATAAAGAGTATGGAGTTAGCTTTTGACACGAGTAAATGTGCGGAAGATGATAAAGTAGTATACGCTTTGTCAATGCTGAAGGATGAAGCAGTAATGTGGTGGGATGTAGAACCTGGAGGCCAAGGTTCTGCAATAGGTAAAGAGATGGTTTGGCGTGATTTTGTGAAAGTATTTAAAGCACAGTTCTGTCCTCTGGCGGCAGTTAAAAAGCTGGAAGAAGAATTCTTGGGTCTAGAACAGAAAGGAATGTCGGTCAGAGAGTATACGACCAAGTTTATTGAAAAGTCTAGATTTGCAGGAATCTATGTTCCGAATGAAGAAAGACGAGTAGAACGTTTCGTCTTTGGATTAAGAAGTGATATTCGGGAACTTGTCTCGAATAAAGAACCGTCGACTTTTCAGATGGCTGTTAATGCAGCAGAGATGAGAGAAAAGGAAAAGAACAGACAAGTCACTGAGCGAAGTGGAGATAAGAGAAAGTGGGAAGGAACAGTTAGTGATTTCAAGCCAGTTAAGTCTGTTAAGTTTGATCAACGTCCTGTTAGTAAGTTTGAAAATAAGCCCTGTAGTAAGTGTAATCGAATGCATAAGGGAGAATGTAAGATAAATCAAGAGGGTTGTTATAAGTGTGGGAAGGTTGGGCATTTGGCTCGGGACTGTCAGAATTTGAGGTCTTGCTATCAGTGTGGATCTCCTGATCATATCAGACCCAATTGTCCACAGTTGAAAAAGGGAACAGTTGGAGGAAGTATAGAAAAGGGAAGTGAGAAAATGTTGATCCAAACTCTCTCAGTGATTTGATAACGACCCTTTTCTATGCTTAGTGAAAATTGCGTTTTAGTATGTATTAGTGTTTCACCATCAGCGATCAGACTGAGTCTGTTCAGTTATCGCTGATAGTCTTTCTTATAAACATTTCTATGTATTAGTGTTTCACTATCAGTGATCGAACTGAGTCTATTCAGTCATCACTGATAGTTCCTAAAGTAAACAGTCAACGTAATCCCTGAAGACAAGTCTCGCGTCAACAGATGTTCATAGCTGAATCAAAGACGAAGCTGCTGAACAATGAGAAGTCTACTAGTGACCTGATGCGGATATCAGTGAAGCAATGACAACTCTACTTATACGCGAAGGAACATAAGGAAAAGCTTCAGCGATAGCTGAACCTCTTTATCTCTGAAAGAAGAGATACTCAGCGATCAAACGATCACAAAGCTTATGCCTCAAGTTTCCTTTTGTCTATCCTTGCACAACCTAGTACGATGTGTCAGAACGGACAAGTCTCTGAAACCATTCGTACAACAACTCTGTCTACTACACTGTTCATGACCCGGCCGAAAGCATGTCTCCCAAAAGTCAGTTTATCAAAGCCAATCTGTGAACGCCACGTGTAAAGTATCCTGCCATACATTTAATGCATAGGGTATAAATAGGAAGTTCACCCCTTCATCTAAAGGTGTGCTTCATCCTTGAACTCAAGATAGAAACCCTTGTTTTCTATATCTCTAAACCCCCATTCTCTGAACTTCTTGTGCAATTATCTTAGTGGTTCTTAAGTTTGTTTAGATTGAGTTTGTCTTAATCTTATTCCGCAACAAACTTGTAAATTGTATTTTGATTCTTCAATAAACAATTTATTAAACTTTAAATTCTGTGTTTGTATTCAACCCCCCCCCCTTCTACAAACTTGTTTAGCACCTTCGGGACCAACAAGTGGTATCAGAGCAGTTTGTTTAAATATAATAAACAAGATCTTGCTGTATACTCTTCCTTGCTATTCTAAAATGACATTAAACACAAACACAAACTACTATGATAATGGTTCACTTTCTAAACCTCCTCGATTTAGCAGAGATAACTTTTCTCTATGGAAAAATCGAATGATGCTATTTCTTGAAGGTGCGGATCCTACTATACCTGAATATATAGAAAACGGACCCTATGAACCTGTTAGAATTATAGCTGCGGTTCCCGCTACTGCCACCACTGAAGCTGTCCCTGAACGATATGTCGTTAAGGAAATAAGACAGTGGAGTGATGAAGATAAAAAGAAGGTAGGCATAGATGCAAGAGCAAAGACCTATTTCAATGGCTCTGCCTGATGAAGTTTTCCATTCCATAATGCATCTGAAAACTTCTAAAGAAATGTGGGAAACCATATGTGTTCAATATGAGGGCACCACTGAAATCCAAGAGACTCGAAAGATTAACTTGGTAAGACAGTATGAAAGTTTCATCGCTGGTAAGAATGAATCTCTTTCTGACGTTCATCAGCGATTTAACTGCCTAATAATTGACCTAAGAACTGTTGGTAGGACCTATTCTAATTCTGAGGTCCTAACAAAATTCTTGGAATGTCTTCCTGAAAGCTGGGACAGTTATTCAATATGTCTTAAGCTGACAAAAGACTTACATACTCTCTCCTTAAGCACTCTATATGGAATACTGCTCAACTATGAGCAATCTAATCTACTGAAAAAGAATCTTATAAAAGATTCTAAAGACTCTAAAAGCACTCCTGTTGCTTTAGTCTCTTCAGAGATAATTCCATCTCAGCGATCTACTCTCACTATCACTGAGTTAGATTCTGAATCTGAGGATCTATCAGACCCTGATCTTTCAGAGTTTGATGAGTCCTTAGCACTATTGACAAACTCTTCTTCGAAATAAACAGGTTTATTTCATGTTTATGTGCATTGTTTGTCTGCTTTCCATTTTTTTAAAATCCTACTCGTTCTTGTTCTTCATGGATTTTATAATTTATTTTGTTTAAAACTAAAAATCATTCTTTCTGATTTTATGTTTTTTTAAATAAAAACCTTTTGGTTTTTAAAGTGTTCTTCATTCTTTCTACCCAGAACACTATTTTTCTCTTCCTAAAAATAACTTGATATTCTTCCAGTTTCCCCTCATCTAGAGAAACTGGTAATCATATTATTTTTAAATCATAATCATTTCTTCTATTATGCTTCTTTCCATAACAGAAATGGCACAATCTTCAATCGTTGCTTCCAAGCATGTGCGATTCGCTATCACTGAAGTTGAGATTACTAAATGTAATCATCTGGGAAGACTCGACTTTAAGCTGACAAATACCCACATCTGGTGGAAGCTGCTGAATTTCTTAAACAATCATGCATAGCTTACGCGATCACTGTGGATCCTAAGCCTTCAAAGACTCTACTCCAGCAGTTCTGGTTCACTGCTGATGCCACTGAACTCACCAACAAAAAGGGTGAACGAGTCCCTGCTATCTCCTTCAGCACGGATTTGGGTCCAGGGAGCATGACCGCTCTTAGCCTCAGGAAATCTTTGAGATTCCCTGACAAACCAAAGAGTGGGTTCGACGCACTCCCCACTGATGCTGAGCTGATCTCCTTTCTGGATGCAATGGGTTATTGTTGGGAAAACAAACCGAGATCTTCTATTCCCAACAAAAAGCTCACCAAGATTCTCAAAGCTCAGATGCCTTCACAACTGAACCTCATCTTCTCGCACATAATTCAGTGCATGAGCGGGAAGAGTGGTTCGCTGGATCAAGCCAGCAAAACACAACTGCAAATGGCCTACTCAGTAATTGTTGGTCAAAACTTTGACTACGCCACTGCCATCTTTGAAGACCTGAGGTCGAGATTAGAGAAGCCTGAACGAGATCCCAAGATCTCGTATGTACGTTTCATATGTACGTACATCAAGTTCCTCTATCCCAACACCTATCCCACCAAAGATGATGGCACTTTTGCCAGGATAGGTCAACGATCACTGGAGGTAAAGCCACTCGCCAACGAGGTAAGTATCTCTCTCCTTCGTTCTCGTCTCTCTCTCCATTCATCTTTTTCAGCGGCCACGCAGACGGTTCCTTCGTCTGCTATCCCTGTCGCTACCACTACTTCCAAACGACCATCAGCTGGTCCGATTGGTCCTTTTAAGAAGGCCAAAAAGACTAAGGAAAGTACTCCTTCTAGTACTATACCTGAGGAAGCTTCTCAACAAGCTACCTTAGATGCTTTTGTGGGTCTTTCCTCCACAACTCCAGCAGTCACTCAACCTGCCGTGTCAGCGATTTCAATCGCTGTCACACCATCAGTGACCCCACCTACTATCTCATCCGCTGAGATTAACCCCAACCTTACTTCTATCCCCATAATTCTTCCCTCTCCTTCTTTGGTCTCTGAACCCGCTACCGCCTCTTTACCTATAGGACCTGAACATCAAACGTTTGAGGAATCTTTGCAGTTCTACAAAATGTTTGATACTTCAGGTAAACCTATTATCCTAAACACTTCTTTTCCCACCTCTCCAAATAAGCCCATATCTGAACTGATATCATTTTCAGGTCCTAGTTTGGCGTCTGTTGACATGCATGTCAACAGTCTGGGAGAAAAGGTGGACGCTCTCACCAACACCATCAACAACACCACCAGCGCCGTTAATCAGGCTGGTGAGGAGCTGAAAAGGTTGACAGCCACCTGCTCATCCAAAGCTGAGAACTCCAAACTTTCAGCTGTAGAAGAACAAGTCGTCCAACTCAGAGAGTCCTCTCAACTCTTTAAGGGACGATTTGAGTCTCTTACCACTGAAGTTCGAGATCTCTCTTCTAAGGTTGATCTCTGCACGTCCCTTCTACAGCAACTTCTCCAAAAGGTATCTGAAACAGCTCCAGTGCTGCCTCCCTCCTTCACTGAAGATGATCGAACAAATCTCAACATCGCTGTGGAATTCATCCATGATGCCACATGCGACATCCCTGCAGTTGAAGAACGGATCACGTGTCTGGAGGCTGACATTCAAGTGCTAAAAGCTTCAACAACTACTCCAGCAGTTGAGCAACCCCCTACCGCTGATAATGACAAAGTGGGGGAGAAAGCTGAAGAAACTTCTATCGCTGCTGCTGGGGAAGCTAAGACTTCAAAGAAACCTCCCTCTCAATCTGAGGGGGAGAAGGCGAAAGAACCCTCCTCATCTATTCATTCTCTTCTCTTTGAAGATGATGAGGAAGAAGACGATGAAGAGGAAGATGATCTAGATCTTGTTGATCAAGAAAAGGATCAACCCTCCAATGATGACGACGACGATGAAGAAGACCAATCTATGTGGTTCTCCAAGCCGAACGTTTCATCAGGGACAACTTCGCAAGAGGTTGTCAAAGCAGGGGTGAGAGGTGATACATCTTCAAGCGCTCCTTCGCAGAGCAAAGACAAGCAACCAATCGCTGAAGAATGCTTGAGGACTGGATCACAATCTGAGGGGGAGCATCCTTATCAGGTATGTCTTTCAATTGTACCACTCTCCTACTCTTTCCAAACCCCTATTTCCTTCTAGCCTTTCTCTTTCTTTTTCTAAAAATATACACTTATCCCTTCTTTCCTTCATTTTTCTATCCAGACAGTTCTCACCCCTGCTTAAGGGTTCTGAACTACAAATAATCCCAGCTGCTATCGCTGAAGAAATAATCCCAATCTCTATCGCTGAGATTGATGATGAAGAAGAAGAAGATTCCCTGGTCCATCCAGGAAGGCCCTCTCAACCATCTCATTGGTCAGAGGAAGTGATGAAGAAAAGAGCTGAAATGATCGCTCAACTAGAAAGTCAACGGCTGAAAGTCCCTCTTCAAACATCCTTCTCAGAGCTCGACTTCCTCACTAAAGCTGAACGAGAAGAATCTGCCAAAGCTGAGAAAATGATCGCTGAATGCAGACGAGATGCCCAACTCGCTTTAAAGATTCAATCTTCTCAAGTCAAGGACAAGAAGCTGAAAAGAAAGCCTGTGGAAGTTCAAGCTGCACTGCTGAAAGAAATTGAAGAGGAACGATCCAAAGAACAAGAGATCAACGATAAGTCCATTGAAAGGTGCAAACAGAAGATGGATTATCGCTCTGATCTTCTTCCAATAACAGCCGTGACTATCTCTGGTCGCAAGAAGAAGGATCAACTCTCAGTGACCATGGAGATTACCAGAGAGGATGGAACTCAGAAAGCTATGTACGTTTCCAAACTTGAAGGTTTCGGGTTTATAGAGTGGATAGAATTCTGGGATGCGCTGAAGAAATCGAAATCTACATACAGAGGCTACGTTGAAGGACTTCTTAAAGCTCTCATCAACAGAGTCACTTCTGTACTAAACCTGCCATCTCCTATCCCTCCCAATCCCAAGAAACTCAAAAGAAGAATCGGGTCCTCCTCCTCTGAAGACGTCGCCATCATCAGGAATGAAACTTCTATCAAATTTTCAAGAGATGCACTGTTTGGTCCTCCTCCTGATCTTTCAGTTCTGGATTTATCTCTGCCTCCTGGTGGTCCTTTCCAAGATGGTCAAGTAATTGATCATCCTTATGGAATATTCTTCAGAGATGATGATGAGGAACTCAGATTTCAAAGAGTCTCTGAGATTCCTATCTGTCCTCTGAATCATCTCAAGGATCTCTTATGCTTATGGTGTGACTTCTTCCCTGCTGCTGAGAAAATCAAAGAAATTATCAGCCAAGAATCTTTGGAACGAAGACAGAAAGGAGAAGAAATACCTGAGTATATGATAAATCCTCCTAAATCTTCTTATAGCTGATAGATTAGTTTTCTCTTCTGTAATCTATTAGTTGTACTTACAGTAGTTAGTAATTTACTTGTAATTTTCATTCCTTGTAATTCTATTCCTGAATTAATGAAATTTCAGTAAAGTACTTAACTTCATCAGTGCTGTAAAAGATCCCTCAAAATAGTAATTGGGACATGTATGTTACGAGTCCTGATTATTCCATCATTTTGAATCATAAAGTAATTTTCTTCAGTTACTTTGTCATTATCAAATAGGGGGAGATTGTTGATCCAAACTCTCTCAGTGATTTGATAACGACCCTTTTCTATGCTTAGTGAAAATTACGTTTTAGTATGTATTAGTGTTTCACCATCAGCGATCAGACTGAGTCTGTTCAGTTATCGCTGATAGTCTTTCTTATAAACATTTCTATGTATTAGTGTTTCACTATCAGTGATCGAACTGAGTCTGTTCAGTCATCACTGATAGTTCCTAAAGTAAACAGTCAACGTAATCCCTGAAGACAAGTCTCGCGTCAACAGATGTTCATAGCTGAATCAAAGACGAAGCTGCTGAACAATGAGAAGTCTACTAGTGACCTGATGCGGATATCAGTGAAGCAATGACAACTCTACTTATACGCGAAGGAACATAAGGAAAAGCTTCAGCGATAGCTGAACCTCTTTATCTCTGAAAGAAGAGATACTCAGCGATCAAACGATCACAAAGCTTATGCCTCAAGTTTCCTTTTGTCTATCCTTGCACAACCTAGTACGATGTGTCAGAACGGACAAGTCTCTGAAACCATTCGTACAACAACTCTGTCTACTACACTGTTCATGACCCGGCCGAAAGCATGTCTCCCAAAAGTCAGTTTATCAAAGCCAATCTGTGAACGCCACGTGTAAAGTATCCTGCCATACATTTAATGCATAGGGTATAAATAGGAAGTTCACCCCTTCATCTAAAGGTGTGCTTCATCCTTGAACTCAAGATAGAAACCCTTGTTTTCTATATCTCTAAACCCCCATTCTCTGAACTTCTTGTGCAATTATCTTAGTGGTTCTTAAGTTTGTTTAGATTGAGTTTGTCTTAATCTTATTCCGCAACAAACTTGTAAATTGTATTTTGATTCTTCAATAAACAATTTATTAAACTTTAAATTCTGTGTTTGTATTCAACCCCCCCCCCCCCCTTCTACAAACTTGTTTAGCACCTTCGGGACCAACAAGTGGTATCAGAGCAGTTTGTTTAAATATAATAAACAAGATCTTGCTGTATACTCTTCCTTGCTATTCTAAAATGGCATTAAACACAAACACAAACTACTATGATAATGGTTCACTTTCTAAACCTCCTCGATTTAGCAGAGATAACTTTTCTCTATGGAAAAATCGAATGATGCTATTTCTTGAAGGTGCGGATCCTACTATACCTGAATATATAGAAAACGGACCCTATGAACCTGTTAGAATTATAGCTGCGGTTCCCGCTACTGCCACCACTGAAGCTGTCCCTGAACGATATGTCGTTAAGGAAATAAGACAGTGGAGTGATGAAGATAAAAAGAAGGTAGGCATAGATGCAAGGGACCAACAGAAAAAGGGAGAGCCAGCTAAAGCCAGAGCTAGAGTTTTCAACATGTCAGCAGAAGAAGCGGCGGAGATACCTGATGTAGTTACAGGTACTTTCTTTATAGATTCAAATTATGCAAAAGTGTTGTTTGATTCAGGAGCAAATCGTTCTTTTGTGTCTCCTAATTTTATGCATAAATTGAATGTGAAACCTAAGAAACTTAAGCGTGAATTGAAAGTAGAAGTGGCTGATAATAGTCAAATTCTGGTAGAAGAAGTGTATGATAGGTGTAGTATTGTCATTGAGGGACAATCATTTCCACTTCGACTGTACCCAATGGGTATGGGAGAATTTGATGTTATTGTGGAAATGGACTGGTTGGCGTCTAATAATGCTTATATAGTATGCAATAAGAAATTGATTCGTATAGAGCAACCAGGAAAGGAAGAGATAGTAGTATTTGGAGATCGAAGGAATAGAAATTCATGTTTGATTTCTATGTTAAAGGCTAAGAAATGTTTGGTAAAAGGGTGTGTGGGATTCTTAGCTTATGTGATAGATGCTAAGAAGGAAAAGAAGGGATTGGAGTCAGTTCCGGTAGTCAGTGAGTTTTTAGAAGTATTTCCGGAAGATTTGACCACTCTGCCTCCTGATCGGCAAGTGGAGTTTCGTATTGATTTAGTTTCCGGAGCAGCGCCAATTGCAAGAGCACCGTACAGACTGGCACCGGCAGAGATGAAAGAAATGATGACTCAGTTGCAGGAGTTGTTAAACAAGGGGTTTATTCGCCCTAGTACCTCACCTTGGGGAGCGCCAGTATTGTTTGTTAAGAAGAAAGACGGGTCTATGAGAATGTGCATAGATTACCGTGAACTCAATAAGTTGACTGTTAAGAATAAGTATCCGCTTCCCAGAATTGACGATCTTTTGATCAACTGCAAGGAGCGAGTTACTTTTCTAAGATAGATCTGCGCTCTGGGTATCACCAGTTAAAGGTGAGGGAGGAAGATGTGTCTAAGACTTCTTTTCGTACGAGGTACAGACATTATGAGTTTTTAGTTATGCCATTCGGTTTGACTAATGCGCCAGCAGCTTTCATGGATCTGATGAATAGGGTGTGTAGTCCGTTTTTAGATAAATATGTCATTGTTTTTATAGATGATATATTGATCTATTCACGTTCTAAAGAAGATCATGAAACTCATTTAAGGGCAATTTTAGAATTGCTGAAGCGTGAAAAGTTGTATGCCAAGTTTTCAAAATGTGAATTTTGGCTGAAAGAAGTGCAGTTTCTAGGGCACGTGGTGTCGAAAAATGGGATTCAGGTTGATCCAGCTAAGATTGAAGCCATAAAAGGGTGGGAAGCACCGAAATCGCCATCTGAAGTAAGAAGTTTTCTGGGTTTGGCTGGTTATTATAGAAAGTTCATTCAGGACTTCTCTAGAATAGCTACGCCATTAACAGCTTTAACCAGAAAGAATGTTAAATTTGTTTGGGCAGAAGCTCAAAAAGAAGCGTTTGATAAGTTGAAAGAAAGTTTAAGTAGTGCTCCTATTTTGTCTCTACCCAACGGGTCGGAAGGATTTGTTATTTATAGCGATGCTTCAAAGTTGGGTTTGGGATGTGTGTTAATGCAAGAAGGCAAGGTGATTGCCTATGCATCTCGTCAGTTAAAAGAGCATGAAAAGAATTATCCGACTCATGATTTAGAATTGGCAGCTGTAGTATTTGCTTTGAAAATCTGGATACATTACTTGTATGGGATCAAGTGTCAGATTTACACAGATCACAAGAGTCTTCAGTATCTGTTTAATCAGAAAGAGCTTAATATGAGGCAGCGTAGATGGATGGAGTTATTAAGTGATTATGACTGTGAAATTTTGTACCATCCAGGAAAGGCCAATGTGGTAGCAGATGCTCTAAGTCGTAAAGAGCATGGAGAAATAACAGAGGTTGTAGCGTTTAGAGTTGATGTTGTTTCCAATTTCTTGGAAGAAGTTATAAAGTTTCAAGGAGAAGCAGTGTCAGCGGAGAATTTGAAAAGTGAAAGGATAGTTGGGATTGTTAACTCGTTAATAGTTGACAATCGAGGAATAAAGTGTATTAATAAGCGGGTATGGATCCCAAAAGCAGGAGGTTTGAGGCAGAAAGTGTTGCAAGAAGCTCATAGATCTCAGTATTCAGTTCATCCTGGAACTAATAAGATGTATAGAGATTTGAAGCAGAGACCTTATGGGGAGCTTCAGCCGTTAGAAATTCCAGTGTGGAAGTGGGATGAGATTACTATGGATCTTGTTACGGGGTTACCACGATCACCTAAGGGGCATGATGCTATTTGGGTGATAGTGGATAAACTCACAAAGTCAGCTCATTTCTTACCAATCAAGGAGACGTACTCATTAGAAAAGATGGCTCGATTGTATATCGACGAAATAGTGACCAGGCATGGAGTACTGTCGTCCATAGTATCAGACAGGGATGCTCGATTTACATCAGCGTTCTGGAGAAGTTTGCAAAGGGAATTAGGCTCTCAACTGAAGCTGAGCACGGCCTATCATCCGCAAACAGATGGTCAAAGTGAGAGAACTATTCAGACCTTGGAAGATATGCTTCGTGCATGTGTTATAGATTTTAAAGGTTCGTGGGTGATTCATTTGCCGTTGATTGAATTTTCCTACAACAATAGTTATCATGCTAGTATACAAGCAGCTCTGTTTGAAGCTTTGTATGGTCGTAAGTGTAGAACACCTCTATGTTGGAATGAGGTGGGTGAACGTCAGTTAGCAGGACCAGAGATTGTGCAAGTGATAGCTGATAAAGTCGATCATATTAGAGCAAGATTGAAGATTGCTCAAGATCGTCAGAAAGTGTATGCTGACAGACGAAGGAAACCGATAGAGTTTCAGGTAGGAGATAAGGTAATGCTGAAAGTATCGCCCTGGAAAGGGGTAGTCAGATTTAGAAAGAAAGGAAAGTTAAGACCAAGGTTTGTTGGACCATTTATCATCACTGGTCGTGTTGGTGAAGTGGCTTATGAACTTGATCTACCAGAAAGTTTGTGTGGGATTCATCCCACGTTTCATGTGTCAAACCTGAAGAAGTGTTTGGCAGAAGCAGATATAGTTGTTCCTTTAGAAGATATTCAAGTAGATGAGAAACTAAGTTATATTGAGGAGCCTGTAGCAATTACAGACCTCAAGATAAAGAAGTTGAGGAACAAAGAGATTCGCTTAGTGAAAGTTCAGTGGAAATTTCACCAAGGGCAAGAATCTACGTGGGAAGTAGAGGTAGATATGAAAGCTCAGTATCCCCAGTTGTTTAGCGATAGATTTCCGGGGACGGAATTCTCTTAAGGGGGGAAGATTGTAATACCCAATTTCGAAATTTGATTAATTTTGGAAGTTGGGGGAAAAAGTGTAAAGTTAGTCAAAGTTCAAGGGAGTTTAATGAAAAGTTGGTTTTTACCAAATATATATCAGATTTTGAGATTTAAAATCTCATACTGATCATTTGAGTCTTTGAAAGAGTGAAATATTAGAAAAAGTGAAAAGAGAAAAGCAGAGAGAAAGAAAGAGAGAAAGAAGAAGAGATTCTTGAAGGAATCGTCCGGTTTGTCAAATAGAGGTATGTTTTTAGATTCATACTTCTATCTGCATGTTATAGTCGGTAAATAGACGTGTTAATCGAGATTTTAACCGTTTATTTGATCGATTTAATCGATCAAAAGAGTTCTGGTTTAGAACTGTGTAAACCGACTCTGTTCTTGAATAAGACCGGAAGATGATGCATCGGTCATATGCTTAAAACCGATGTAGTATTAGACCGATGTGGTTAAGACCGAAGTGTTGTAAAGACCGGATGTATGTAAGACCGGTGATAAGGATCGACCGGAGGTCTGCTTGACCAAAGGTCTGTTCGACTATAGGTCTGCTCGACCGAAGGTGTGTTAGAGTGGACATGTGTTCGACCGGTAACAGTGTTTGACCGAACATGTGTTTGACCAGGAGTGAGTTTTATCGGTCTAAGAGGTTTTTAATCAATTTGGTTTTGATCGGGTTAAAAACAGTAGATTTCAATTGATGAGTCTTTTGAAATAAAGAGTGTTAGTTGCAAGTTAGCTTACCTTTATTTTAATACCATCGTAGGTGGTGTTAATCGGTAAGAAGTCAGAGGTTAATTCGAAAGGATTAAGGTGAGTCTTTCAACTAAATCTTTTATGATTTGAGCAGTTATTTTATAAATGTGAGTTTTTATATACTGCGCATTTATAATATGAAAAGTTAGTAGAATTATTTCAAATGATTGATTTAATTAGTTGGGCATGTTTATGTTCAGGGTATATAAACTTGTTTTATATACTGGAAGGACCAAATGTATGTATACATTTGAGTCAGAAGTTTGACCTAAGTCGGGAAGTGTGACCCGCCTGCTCGTACCGGGGAGTGTGGCCCGTTTATGCCATTAGGGTGTGTCCCTAAAATAAGGCAGTTCGAGACAGACATACCGTCTTTGATGGGAATGTTGGTCAGTAGTTGAAAGTACGCTTGCGAGCGTAGAAAGTGATTAGTAATGGCCATTACATTGATTTATATATGTAAAGCATAAATGTTTTAAAGTGATTTTAAAGAGTAGGCATGTATTGAGATATATGCAGTTATGTTTAAATGTTTTAATTAATATTTGAACTGTGTTGTAGTAATTGGAGGGGACTCACTAGACCTTTTGGTCTAACCCTCGTTGTTTCAAAACTTTAATCCTGTTTCAGGTTATCGCAAGATAGCAGATAAAGGAAAAGATAAGGTGTGAGCTTAAGCAGGAGATAGAAGACTTCCTGCCATAGCTATTCTTTTGAGAAACTCAGTTGTGTAATAGTTGATAGTAAAGACATTGTAAGCTTGGGACAGTATTTAGTAATAAATGTTATTTTATTATATAAATAAATGTTCAGGTTGTTACATTAGCATTCAACATTGCTTGAAGTTTAGCCTTGCTATGATCATAGATCTTATCCACCAGGTAGTACTCATGATAGGCTCTGTCTACAGTGATGACATAGACTCCACATCTTTCAAATTACATCCAATTTTCTATTCTTTGGAATTTATTCTTCAGATGCAAATCTCTGATCACATGTTGAACTTTGCTGGGATCAAACATCATGCATAAGTACTCCAAGGCTAATCTAATTAAGCTCCTTTCTTCTCCTGTCAAAACCATTTCATACAGGCTCATTCCAACTTTGAACATTTCTTCTAAATCTGATCTGGAACAACTTCTGATGATTTTCCCCCAAGTAGAGTAAACCTCATACTGATCTCCCATCCTTTTAATCCTGAAATATTTCTTCCTTTGATCTTCCAGGATGTCCTAAAAAATAATCTCAGGGGCTTGGACAGAAATTGGATCAGCTTGTACAGGATCTTTATCTGTCACAGTCATATACAAGTCAAACTGCTCATTTGGTTGCTGATTGGACTGCTCTTCAGTCTGCTCTGGTTCTGCTGAAGGTGTAACATTAGGTTCTACTTCTGTTTCTGCTCTTTCTTCTTCAATTCTTGCCCTTTTTGCCTTTGGCTTGGTGGCAATGGATTTCTTTCTTTTGATGACTCCAATTTGTTGAGCCAAAGTCTCTTCTTTCTTTTCTTTGATAGGAGTGCCTTCTTCACTTTCAGGGAAGGGTTGTTGTATGTTGAGATCATGCCTCTCTTTCATCCTCTTTTCAGCTTCTTCCCTTTGAGTGGAGTCCCCTTTCAGATTTAACATCTCCTTTGTATACAACTCCTCTATCCTACCATAGGCCATGTTAGTAAACATTCCTTCAGGAACTCCAAGAGCTCCCTCCAGAAAGTTTATCATTTTCCTCCTTTCTTGATTAGCCAGGAAGGTCTTTGAGGGTTGTCTTTGTCTTTGCTTTAATGCCAGCCTTTGCCTTGAAGCCTTCTTTGTAACTATCTTGGCAGCAGCTGCATCCTTCAAACTCTTTTGATATTCTTCATTGAGCTTTTTAGCCATATCCAGTGCAAGCTCTCTGTCTTTGGCAGATTGTATTTCTTCTTCCTTTGCCAACTCTGCTTGAAGCTGTTTGGCCACTTCTTCATCTAACTCTATCTGATTCTTTTTCTTTAAAGGTTGATCAGATTCAACCATCTTCTCCTTTCCCTTCTTCTTTGCATCCTCCATGCTGACCTCTTTTTCTTTCTTTTCTAAACCTCCTTCTTTGATTATTACTCCCTTAGCCTTTTGAGTGGCTTTAGGAGTGTCATTCTTAGCTTTGACCAAGGTTTCCGCAATCTCCATTTCCTTTCTGGACAATGATGTTTCTACTGTTGGTTCTGTTTCTACTTCTTTCTCAGTTACTGCTGCTGATTCAGTTTCTGCGTCTTTCTCACTTACTGTTGCTGATTCAGTTTCTGCTTCTTTGCTATTTTCTGTTTCCTTATTTAGCTCCCCCTCAAACTGAGCTTCCATACCAATAGGACTGTGTTTCTCCCCTTCATCTTGTTTCTCCCCCTTGTTGAAAGCATCTCCCCTATTCTTCAAGACATACTGCTTTCTTTTCTTTTTCTGTACCAACTTCATCACCATCTTCTTCAATTTGGTAATCTGCACTTGTTGAGACAGAATTACCAATTCCATCTCCTCTATATCTGAGCCTTGCTTGATGACATCAAGATTAATGTTTCCCATAGTATCAATCAATTCCTGGTAGTTATATATGTCCTCACCTCCTTTGGGTGTGTTTACCACCCTTGAAGGATCCTTGGATCTTTTAGTAGTAGAGGTCTTTTGCCTAGCAGAAGCACCCTCTACCCCCTTGGTTTCTTGGCACCTGGGACCTTTGGATGATTGCTCACCCAAAGTTGCCATGGGGAAGGTCTTAGATATGTTCACACTGTCTTGTCTGCACTTTGTGCAAAGTCAGTAATGTGAGCCTTACAGCCCATATGCTCTTCCTTATCCTTATTGAGCACCTTCATGGGGTTGGGAGACACCCCTGTGGTTTCCCTTTGGATATTTGATATGTATTGAGTTTTCAATACATATTGCGTATTTTTCTTTTCTTTTAGAGTTAAATTTTCTTTATCCCAAATAATTGAGTCATTTTCTTATCTTATTTTATATTTTCTCTCATGCATGGAAATAAGTATAGTATTTAACTAATTGTTGCTATTTTACGTAAAACGGCCTAAAATCATGTGTTTATTGTAATGTCAGGTTGAATACTGGAGCATTGGGTTGTTTGGAATATGAAGATTAAAGAGCACTTTTTGGATGCAAAGGAAATATTTGACTTGTGATCTTTCCAAATCTTTGTATTATTGTAAATCGTTTTTGGCTGGAGTTAGAGACAAGTGGTTGGACAAAAGTGTGGGTATAACTTTAGTTGGTAGTCCTTATATATATATATTTTTAAGTCTCCTAAATTTACCATTTTCCCATCATGGTTTGGTATAAAAAGGAGTTGTGTTTTCTTGTTTGAGATATCCTTGGGAATCCAGCAGTAGGGAAAAATTGACAAACTTGAAATTCTCTCTACAAAGTTTAATATTAAGCCTTCATAGTTTTATAATTTGTGTTCTTCATTATTAGTTGCTGCAGCATCACTGCAGCATTGCTTGTCTTTATATTACGTTTCTTATTGTATTTACTTTATGCGTTTTACATTTCCGTCATTTAATTTCTGTCATTTATATCGTCATTTACATCATGTCTTTAATTTATGTCATTTACTTTTATTGCAATTTATATTACGTAATGAGTAGCTAATTTTATAGTTTGGGTGTGAGACGAAAAAGGAGGTTGTAAACCAAAAACTAGTGGACTTTGTTCTTCAATAACATTGTTCCACTATGTCATTTTAAGTTTTATAAATCCAAAAGCACTTCTTGACGAATTGATCACTTCTTAAAGTGTGAAAGTGCCATGGACTTAGGAATAAGCCATGAAAAAGCACGTCAGTTTGAATGATACGGGAAGTATACTTGGAAGAGTTACTAGCAAGGGAACTTGCTATCTTTGTTTTTCAAACCGATTGATTCTTGACGGGTTGATCATTATTCAAAGTGTTAAAGTGTAGTGGACTCAGGAATGAGCCACTAAGAACACGTCAACTTGAATGATATGGGAATCGACTCGGAAGGGTGATTTTTAAACAAAGGCATTTGTTTTTCCATATACTTTAAAGAAACCATTTGACACTCACACTGGTCCGGACATTTGCATAGGCATATGTTGATTGAAGGCTAAACAAAAGTGCAATGGTAGATATCCGGAAGGATACCTTTTAAAGTACATGGTGGAACTTGTTGTTGTTGAACTAATGCTATAGCATCCCTATAGCATTGGCCTCCAGAATTTGTGTTTACTCCTCACTTTAAGTCTTGCACCCATTCTATCTTTATATATCTTGTTAATCATATCACTGTTAACCAACTCAAACAAAGTCTTCAAATTCGCCATCTGAAATCTCTTCTTTTACTACACTTTTATTACACTTTTACACCAATCTCTGTGGGACGATATTCGGTATTTTACCATTGTATTACTTGAGAAGACGATATTGGATCCCATTGTATACTTGCTTTGAGGTTCAATTATCACATGTCTAGAGGTGTGCAAACATCCGTATCATGTTTTTGGCGCCGTTGCCGGGGATTGGTTCGCTAAAAGTTTTTAAAAGTATTTTAAAAGATTTGATTTTTCTAACACCTTTTGGATCTCATTTTTTTAAGTGGTGTATGCCAAGATTACCACGGGGGGAATTATTTGAATTTGACTCGGACATTGAAAGAACATTTCGAATTAGAAGAAGGTCACAAAGAATTTCATTAATTTTTTACCCTCCCATCATGGAACCACCACCACCAGGATTTGAGAATAGGGAGCATAGACAACATCTTCTAGAAAACCCACAAAGACAACCAATATTTCATGATGCACCACCCATTTTTGGAAATCCACCAGAACACCCTTTTCGGCAGAATGAACCAATTAATGGAGTTAATAATGATGAGGATACAGAGTCAAATGGTAACAATGAACATAGGGATGAGATTCCAAACATCATTAATCTTGAAAATTCCAAAGAAGGAAAAATTATGGACTATGCTATACCTAATTTTGAGCAATTAAATTCAGGAATAGTTAGACCCCATATAAATTCCCTCCATTTTGAACTCAAACCTATCATATTCCATATGTTGCAAACAAATGGACAATTTGCCGGAATGCCATCGGAGGATCCTCATTCTCATTTAAAATCTTTTATGGAGATCACCAATGCATTTCTGATCCCTGGGGTATCTAACGATGCCTTGAGACTCACTTTGTTTCCATTTTCTCTAAGGGATCGGGCAAAGTCATGGTTTAATTCATTAGCACCTGGTTCTGTACCTTCAAGGAACAACATGGCTGAAAGATTTTTGTGAAAATATTTTCCACCTACCCGAAATGCTAAGTCCAGAAACGAAATTTGCATGTTTAAACAAATGGACGATGAAGCAATTCCCGATGCATGGGAAAGGTTTAAGGAATTGTTAAGAAAATGCCCTCACCATGGCATTCCCTACTGTATTCAACTCGAGACATTTTACAATGGGTTGACTTCCATGGCTAAACAAATGCTCGACGCGACATCAGGAGGGGCCTTTACAGCCAATACCTACAATAACGGGTATGAAATTCTTGAAAAAATTTCCTCAAACAATGGACATTGGGCTGATCCACGAGCTCAAAGTTGTCATCATCATCATCAAGGTTTTCAAAATAACCAAACACCTTTATAAAACAAGCAACCTCCATAGGGTGACTCATCATCTTCTTTGGAATCTATGATGAGGGGTTTCATGGCTCAAACCCAAATAGCACTACGGAATTTGGAAACCCAAGTCAGTCAAATCGCGCAAAACCAAAACAATAGGGCTATAGGCACTTTACCTAGTGACACAGAAATCCCAAGGGCCCCCGGAAAAGAACATGTAAAAGTTGTGACCCTTAGGAGTGGTAAGGAATTAACAGAGACAGTGCCAAAAGAATTTGGACCATTGACTAAATCAGAATTTGAAAAAACCATACAATCAGAATCCAATGCTACAGCATTGCCCCCTGTTGATGAGATACTTTACAAATCACTTGGAGACCAAGAGCCGGTTGTCATCAATGATATCCCTCTTAGGACTAATTATCCTACATTATTCCCAGAAAATGACACCAGGGAAAAGACAGTAGAGAGTAGTATTCCAATCATTCTACAAGAAAGTACAACAAAAGGCATAACAAAACCATCTTGTTCAACACTTGCAAACAAAGCTGTTATAAAACCAGTTCCTCCCTATGTACCTTACCCCCAAAGGTTGAGGAATCAAAAGGAGGAATTGCAATTTAAAAATTTCTTGGATGTGTTTAAAGAATTGCATATCAACATACCACTTGTTAAGGCAATTGAACAAATGCCTAGTTATGCCAAGTTCCTCAAGGACATCTTCAGTAAGAAGAAGAAGTTGAATGAATATGAGACTGTAGCTCTTATTGAGGGATGTAGTGCTCTCTTGACCAAAAGAATACCCCATAAGCTGAAAGATCCTGGGAGTTTTACCATTCCATGTTCAATAGGTGGGAAGGAAGTTGGAAAGGCTCTTTGTGATTTATGAGCCAGTATCAATCTCATGTCGTTGTCTGTTTTCAACAACTTAGGGATAGGAGAAGCCATACCTACCACAGTCACACTCCAATTGGCTGACAAGACCATTGCCTACCCAAAAGGAAAAATAGAGGATGTCTTAGTTCAGGTTGACAAGTTCATCTTTCCGGCAGATTTTATTATCTTGGATTTTGAGGCTGATAAGGATATTCCCATCCTCTTGGGAAGACCCTTTCTAGCCACCGGAAGAACTTTGATTGATGTTCAGAAAGGAGAACTAACCATGAGACTCCAAGACCAAAAAGTTACATTTAATGTTTTTAACTCCTTAAGATACCCTGAAGATGTTGAGGAATGTTCAAACTTAAGTGTGACTATATCATTGTGTCATAAGGATGGACTTAGAAAAGCATGTAAGTTAGAAGAGGATGATGATGATGTAGACCTAGCTGTCAGTGATGACCTTTCCCTAGGAGAGGATGTTACTGTCCAAGTAAATAATGTAGCATTTGAACCCTTGGAAAACAATGAACCAAAGCCTTTTACACCATCCATTATATCACCACCTGACCTGGAGCTGAAACAACTCCCATCTCACCTAAAGTATGCTTTTCTAGGAGAAGAAGTCAAATTGCCTGTCATCATCTCATCTAACCTAGAATTGCATCAAGAACAAAAGTTAGTGGATATGTTGAAATTGCACACTAAAGCCATAGGATGGACCACTGCTGACCTTAGAGGGATTAGTCCTTCTATTTGTCAGCATAAGATCATCTTAGAAGACAAGAATTTCACATCCATTGAACCATAGAGAAGATTGAACCCTGTAATGAAAGAGGTAATGAAGAAGGAAATCTTGAAATGGTTAGATGCAGGAATTATTTTCCCAATAGCCAGTAGTTCATGGGTAAGACCAGTCCAATGTGTTCCAAAGAAGGGAGGATTTACAGTCATAGCCAATGAGAAAAATGAACTCATCCCCACTAGAGTAGTTTTCGGATGGAGAATTTGCATGGACTACCGTAGACTGAACAAGGCTACTCAAAAGGACCATTTCCATTACCTTTTGTTGACCAATTGTTAGATAGACTGGCCGGTAAAGAGTATTATTGCTTTTTGGATGGATACTCTGGATATAATCAGATAGCCATATCGCCAAGAAAAGACCACATTTACTTGTCCCTCTGGTACTTTTGCATTTAAAAGAATGCCATTTGGACTTTGTAATGCACCAGCAACCTTTCAAAGATGCATGATGTCCATATTTTCTGACATGCTTGAAACATCCATTGAAATCTTTATGGCTGATTTTTCTATTTATGGCTCATCCTTTGAGGATTGTTTGAAATTTTTGAAAAAAAGTCTTGAAAGATGTGAGGAAAATGATTTGGTCCTCAATTGGGAAAAGTGTCATTTCATGGTTAAATAGGGAATTGTTCTTGGACATTTAATTTCAAAAAGAGGAGTGGAGGTAGACAAAGCTAAACTTGAAATAATTTCAAAACTACCTGAACCAACCACTGTTAAAGGAATCAGAAGCTTTCTTGGTCATGCTGGATTCTACAGAAGATTCATTAAGGACTTTTCAAAAATCTCAAAACCCTTATGTCTTTTGTTACAACATGACCAAAAGTTCATTTTTAATGAGGATTGTAGAAATGCATTCCTTATTTTGAAAGAAGCTTTGGTAACTGAACCAGTGGTTGTTACTCCAGATTGGAACAAACCCTTTGAAATTATGTGTGACGCAAGTGATTGGGCTGTAGGTGCAGTACTAGGTCAAAGAAGAGAAAAGATTTTTCATTCAATCTATTATGCAAGTAAAACGTTGAATGAGGCACAAATCAACTACACAACAACAGAAAAAGAACTTTTGGCTGTGGTTTTTGCCTTCGAGAGATTTAGATCATATTTATTGGGAACAAAAATCATTGTGCATACTGATCATACAGCCGTTAAATACTTGGTCTCAAAAAAGGATGTTAAACCTAGGTTAATTAGATGGGTTCTGTTGTTACAAGAGTTTGACCTAGAGATTGTGGATAGAAAGGGAGTAGATAACCAGGTAGCAGATCATTTGTCCAAGCTAGAGAACCATGAAACAGAGCAAAAAGAAGGGGAAATCATTGAAACTTTCCCAGATGAGAGAATCCTGATGCTACAGCATTCAGTCATGCCTTGGTATGCTGATATTGATAATTACTTAACTTGTGGAATCAAACCATTTGATTACACCCACCATATGCTCAAGAAGTTCATCCATGATACCAAGTTTTATCTGTGGGATGACCCTTACCTGTTCAAAATTGGAATAGATCAGATATTGAGAAGATGCATTCCAGAAACTGAGGTGGCAGCAATACTGCAACATTGCCACCAGTCACCTTATGGGGGTCACTTTGGTGGACAAAGGACAGCAGCAAAAGTATTACAATCTGGTTTTTATTGGCCCACTCTATTCCAACATGCCCACAATTTTTCAAAAAGGTGTAATGAATGTCAAAGAAGTAGTTCCACTTCTCAGAAAAATGAAATGCCTTTAAACGGGATATTGGAAGTTGAGTTGTTTGATGTGTGGGGAATTGATTTCATGGGACCCTTCCCACCATCCAACAATTGTCAATATATACTTGTTGCTGTTGATTATGTGTCAAAATTGGTAGAAGCTTTGGCTTGTCCTGCAAATGATGCAAAGATTGTGGTTAAGTTTCTTCAAAAACAAATATTTACAAGGTTTGGTACCCCCAGGGCACTAATTAGTGATGAGGGTACCCACTTTCTGAACAATCTGTTACATGGAGTTTTGTCAAAATATAATATTAACCACAGAGTTGCAACTTCTTATCACCCACAGACAAATGGACTTGCTGAATTATCAAACAGAGAAATAAAGGGAATTCTAGAGAAAATGGTAAAACCAAACTGAAAGGATTGGGCTTTCAAGCTAGACGATGCTTTATGGGCATACCGCACCGCTTTTAAAACACCAATTGGTATGTCCCCATATAAGATAGTCTTTGGAAAAGCTTGCTATCTTTCTCTAGAACTTGAGCGTAAGGCATATTGGGCAATCAAAGAATTGAACATGTCCTTGGATATTGCTGGAAATAAAAGGAAATTACAACTCTGTGAGATGGAAGAACATAGAAATATGTCATATGAGAATGCCAAGCTCTATAAAGAGAAAACCAAAAAGTGGCATGACAAAAGAATTCATCACAGAGAACTCAAAGAAGGACAACAGGTTTTATTGTTCAATTTCAGGCTAAGACTGTTTCCGGGAAAGCTCAAATCTAGGTGTTCTGGCCCTTTCAAAATTCATAAAGTTTATCCCTATGGTTCTGTTGACCTTGTGAACGCAGAAACAAATAATGTGTTCAAAGTCAATGGACAAAGAGTAAAACTTTATCATGATGCTGTAGCAATCCCAGAGCATTGCTCTGTGAATTTGGCTCCCACCCTCTAGAAAATCTCAAAAAGTAAATGTGGACTCTTTGGAGCCTACCAAAGTTTGTATATAGTTTAATTTCGATCATTTCAGTATGTACATAATTTTGCATTTTACTCTTTGTGCAGCAATGAGGGAATCTATTCGAATGCTGCAGCATTGGTGGGTTATAAACCATTGTTCATATACATGGATTAAAACCATAAAAGTTTTCAAGAAAAAGAAAATGAGGGAAAAGTGAAATTTTTTGATAAAAAAAGATTGAGAAGTTGCTTTTTGGAAAATTTTAACAGGTACAACTCACCTTACTTGTTAACTTTCTAAAGACACTTTCATCATTGTACTTTATCAACCACATCAACTCTTAACAGTGTACAGTGACTGAAAGGTAAAAAAAATCATTTTCTTTGGGCAAAACCATACGGTGAACTTTAGTGGGTAGAAGAACAGATTTGAAAAAAAGATTTCAAATTGAATCCAAGAGATTATAAAATTGATTTTTTGTGATCTCTCTTTTACTCAGTTTTAGAAACCCACTTCTCCAAATAACTCTGTCATTCACTCACCTTTTAATCTCCCTATTTTTCTCTCTTTCGAAAAAACCACCCCCGACCCCAATTCCCTATGAACAAAAACCTCTCCTCGAGTTCTCTCAAGAAGCAAACTACCACTGAAAACTCTCACCATTGTTAATGGCGAGAGTCAAGAGACCAGTACGACGAGACCCGTCGGCGGCAAACCCTCACCGGAGCAGAAGACAACCTGTTGTCGCCTCAACCCCAACAAAGGGGGAATCCTCGGCGACTGTACCGGAGCAAACCACACCACCATCAACGCTGATGGTATCCTCTGGTGCCACCACGGTTCACGATTCCTCCCCTACACCCACTGTAGCCGAAAACCCCAAAATGGGGGAATCATCGGCGCTTGTTGAGAAGGTGGCCGAAGAGTCCACAACTCCGTTGGAACACCCACAAAGTGCTATCTCTACTCAAGCACCCTTCACACACTTTCTATCTATCTATATACCCTCTACTGAAAAGACACCTTCTAATCCACACTCTGATCATCTTGCGATGATCAGTGCAGAAAACCTTCCAAAAACCCAAAACCCCCTTGTGCCAAACCCACCTGATATCCCAATCCAAAACCCCAAAGGTACTAACACTTTCACTGAGAAGAGCCCTAACATCGACCCATTAATCGCCGAGCACAGTAGGGCACACGAAGGAGAAGGAGAAGGCGCTAATGTTGCTGAAAACTCACAGACTGAGGAAGAAATGGTGCAAGATAAGGGAGTTCCAGACCTTAATATTAAGGTCCCAAGTGAGGTAATTTCTAACTTTGAGAATGATATTGAAAATGAAATATCCTCTAAGTCCAAAGACAAAGAGGACTTCTCTACTAATTTCTCGCAAGTAACTAAAACACTAATGCTATTACCTTGGTATGAATTTGAACAGCCTTCTCTGGCCTCTCACTCAAGCCCGAATGTGGACGTGAGTGAAAACAGGCAGGAAGATGACCATGTTGATGTGGACATTTCATTGGAACTCTTGAACAAAGCCGGGGATGATGCTGTAGCATCCCCACAGCACACAGTTGGAGAAAACGAAGAGTTTGGGAAAAAGAACTCAATCTAACGTTTCAGGAAAGGAGAGGCAAAGAAAAAAGGGGAAGAAGACGGCCGCACCATCAGAACCACCAAAAAGAAAGTCCTCAACGATCTCACAGCTTGATGCTGGAGCATCCTCGCAGCATCAGAAAGCCCAGTCTTCAGGTATAGGTTTTCTTCCACGACCTAAGCTACCTCTAGATGGTTTCAGCAGTTCCAAAGCCAGGCATATGTATGATAGGTTGAAAGACAAGCCATGTGTTATAGATAAAGGATTTGATGTGTGCAGCATGACTGAATTAGACTTTGTGAGAAATGTTATCGAAAGCAAAAATTGGATACAATTGTGTCAGGTAAAAACAGATTACAACCTCACTCTCATAAGAGAGTTTTACGCAGAAGTCAGTGTGGCAATAACCACACTTCTGAAATTATGAGGGAAGGAAGTCAACATCTCTGATGAAGCCATTAATGAATTTTTGGGCCTCCCCTCTCCTGTCGACTCTGAATATTCTTATCTATTGCATAAAGGCACTAGGGAGCAGTTAAATGTCATTGCACAAACATTAGGAAAACCAACATGCACTTGGGAACATCATGTTGATTACACTCTTTGTAGGTTTCGATCTTGCAATCTTTTGCCCAATGCAAATGTTTGGTGCAATTTCATTAAATCTTCTTTGAATCCCACAACCCATGACACTTTTGTTACACGGGAAAGAATGATCATGCTTTATTGTATAATTGCTGACAAATCAATTAATGTTGGGGAAGTCATTTCAAAGTCAATTGTATACTGTGCGGGTCGAAATCAAGGAAAACTATTTTTTCCTGGCTTCTTACATAATTTCTTGATGCATGTGGATGTTCCTCAATATAAAGAGGATGAGATTGTGAATGCCAAAGCTGGTGAGGAGAAGTGGAGTATCGACTTAAAATCTATTTTTCGAATGAGGCAAGAAAGGGGTGGAGTTAGTGATGTGGTGGGAATGGTACAGGAAGTACTTGGGCAAAATAGTGATATCCTGGATACTGTGTTGCAGCAAAAGAATGAAATTTTAGGTAAGCTTGAGGAATTGAAGACTGATGTGGCCAAGCGGTTTGAGAAGGCAGGAATGAGTAGGAGGGTAGAACTGATAAGTTTGAAGGCTCGCATAAAGGGACAGTTGAAAGTTGAAAAGAACAAAATGGAGCAGCGGTTAAAGGAGCTCACGGCAGCAAATAAGCAGCTTCAAGAAAGGAACCAACAACTTCTGCTAGAAAATGCAGAGCTGTTGAGGAATTTAGCAGTGGAGAATGCTGCAGCATTGCCTTCTGCATCCACGGCTGGCACAACGCACCCTACTCCTCATGAGTAGGCCAGGTTTAATCGTTTTCCTTAGTCTCCATGTTTTACATTTCAGTTTTTTGAGTCTGGGATAAATTTTTCACTTTTTAGGTTTCTTTTAGTTGCAAGATTATTGTGTAGTGTTAATATCTTTTACATACATAGCCATAATAAATTCATAGTTGATTGACATTTCACCTAGTCTTGGGTTCTTGCTAGAACTAGAATTACTCTTTTTGGGACACGCTTTGGTTGGCACAAACTTCACTTATCTAGGGAATGATCTAGGCTTTCTTTGCATACACCATTTTAGCCACTTGTAACCCTTTTTAAACATACTTCTGTAGATTCATTCTAAGACAATGAGGACATTGTCAACTTCTAAGTTTGAGGTTGAGGGGATTACAAGCTACCCAAAATGGGAAAAGCACGTCAATACAAGAGAGCAAAGCTCTCATATGACAAAAACACCACAAATACCCCATAGGGGTAAAGGTGTACAAATCTCACATGTCAAAAACACCACAAATACCCCATAGAGGTAAAGGTGCACAAAAATTGAAAAAAATACCCCATAGGGTAAAAGAGCACAAAGTGCCAAAAATTGAACATTTTGGTGAATATTGGTGTGAGAAAAGGCTTGGTGAGAAAAGATATGCCATAAAAAGAGTGACCCTACAAGTCCTAGTGACCCTAAATGAAGTTTGTGTAATGGTTGACAAAGAAAAGAGTCTTGCTAGCATATGGTCCATACACATAACTAGGTTATGAATGTCTCATTTTGGATTTATGAAAGGCTATGAATTGTATGTGATACGCTCTACACATGATGTGCACTTATTGCCATTATCTTGCAATCGTTTCAGCTTTGAGTCATTTTCTTAGTTTATTTTTATTGCTTGAGGACAAGCAAAACTTTTAGTTTGAGGTTGTGATATGTATTGAGTTTTCAATACATATTGCGTATTTTTCTTTTCTTTTAGAGTTACATTTTCTTTATCCCAAACAATTGAGTCATTTTCTTATCTTATTTTATATTTTCTCTCATGCATGGAACTAACTATAGTATTTAACTAATTGTTGCTATTTTGCGTAAAACGGGCTAAAATCATGTGTTTAGTGTAATGTCAGGTTGAATGCTGGAGCATTGAGCTGTTTGGAATATGAAGATTAAAAAGCACTTTTTGGATGCAAAGGAAATCTTTGACTTGTGATCTTTCCAAATCTTTGTATTATTGTAAATCGTTTTTGGCTGGAGTTAGAGACAAGTGGTTGGACAAAAGTGTGGGTATAACTTTAGTTGGTAGTCCTTATATATATATTTTTAAGTCTCCTAAATTTACCATTTTCCCATCATGGTTTGGTATAAAAAGGAGTTGTGTTTTCTTGTTTGAGATATCCTTGGGAATCCAGCAGTAGGGAGAAATTGACAAACTTGAAATTCTCTCTACAAAGTTTAATATTAAGCCTTCATAGTTTTATAATTTGTGTTCTTCATTATTAGTTGTTGCAGCATCACTGCAGCATTGCTTGTCTTTATATTACGTTACTTATTGTATTTACTTTATGCATTTTACATTTCCGTCATTTAATTATGTCATTTATATACCGTCATTTACATTATGTCTTTAATTTATGTCATTTACTTTTATTGCAATTTATATTACGTAATGAGTAGCTAATTTTATAGTTTGGCTGTGAGACGAAAAAGGAGGTTGTAAACCAAAAACTAGTGGACTTTGTTCTTCAATAACATTGTTCCACTATGTCATTTTAAGTTTTATAAATCCAAAAGCACTTCTTGACGAATTGATCACTTCTTAAAGTGTGAAAGTGCCATGGACTTAGGAATAAGCCATGAAAAAGCACGTCAGTTTGAATGATACGGGAAATATACTTGGAAGAGTTACTAGCAAGGGAACTTGCTATCTTTGTTTTTCAAACCGATTGATTCTTGACGGGTTGATCATTAGTCAAAGTGTTAAAGTGTAGTGGACTCAGGAATGAGCCACTAAGAACACGTCAACTTGAATGATATGGGAATCGACTCGAAAGGGTGATTTTTAAACAAAGGCATTTGTTTTTTCATATACTTTAAAGAAACCATTTGACACTCACACTGGTCCGGACATTTGCATAGGCATATGTTGATTGAAGGCTAAACAAAAGTGCAATGGTAGATATCCGGAAGGATACCTTTTAAAGTACATGGTGGAACTTGTTGTTGCTGAACTAATGCTATAGCATCCCTATAGCATTGGCCTCCAGAATTTGTGTTTACTCCTCACTTTAAGTCTTGCACCCATTCTATATTTATATATCTTGTTAATCATATCACTGTTAACCAACTCAAACAAAGTCTTCAAATTTGCCATCTGAAATATCTTCTTTTACTACACTTTTATTACACTTTTACACCAATCTCTGTGGGACGATATTCGGTATTTTACCATTGTATTACTTGAGAAGACGATATTGGATCCCATTGTATACTTGCTTTGAGGTTCAATTATCACATGTCTAGAGGTGTGCAAACATCCGTATCAATATTCTCTAATGGAGAATGCTGGATTAGAGGGCTTGAAGGTTGTGGGGGTGAAGGTACAAGAAGGGAAGGAACCTTCTTTACCTTTTTCCTTATATAAGTGTGAGTGATGGGTGATGTTGGCTTTTTAAGAAGGTACTGAGGGATGTTAATAGAAATGAGTGGTGTGGGTAGGTCATCAGTTTGGTTGTCAGATGAGGGCTTTGACACTGATGCCTCACCATGGGAAGGAGACATACCCATCATTGTAGAGAACAATGGTGTGTCAATACCTGAGAAGTCCTTACTAGGCCTCCTCATATTAGAAAACACCTTCCCTTTCGGGACCTTTGGTACATATACCTCATTAAAATGAGGTAAATCCGTCAATTCTTTATTCAGTAAAGCTTGCACAAACCTGGGATACATATAAAAGGATTTTGTTTTGGTATCCAGGTTTGACAGTAAATCATTGAAGATCATTTGTGAAAAATTGAACTTCCTGGAGGTTTCTAAGCAGACCATAGCATAAGCAATGGTGCTGCTGAACTCACTCCAGCCAGTTGTTTTCCTTGAAATACAGTGTTGAAGGGTATGAACAAAGAATCTCCACTGTGGTGAGAATTTGTTCTTGAAAAATTTGAAGACATCAGTGGGACCTTCATACCCCATATTACTAAGAGCTTGGAAGAGATCTTCCTTGGGTAAAAAGGTTATACCTGAGGCATCATCTAGTTGTAGATGAATGCGAATAGTTCCTTCTGTGATTGTCAGGGGTTTATCACACACCCTTGTTTGGATGACCTGATTGCCATCTTCAGTATGAATAGCAGCATTGGCCCAAAGCTTCCTTTGGTGTTCCACACAGATTGTGGGATTGACAGTTAATGCGTGGGCTATGTGTGAGGATCTTAGGAAATCCACAATCTGATGAAATCCCTCTGCTTGCTTTGGTTTGAGTAGCATTGCCAATTCATTGTGTTCATCCACAAACATCAGTTCAGCCATCTTCTTGAGCGATTGGTCGAAGCTAGGGTTATGCACTGGTAAGAGAGAATTCAAGAGAACAAGAGAGAGAGAGAGAGTACACTAGTAGGAAATTCAAAGAGTCGTTTGTAATTTTGGTGGTCACACGGGGTATTTATAGGTGAAGGGAGTACGTTAGAAGCACTACTAATTACCTTAGCAGTATTAATGAACTCGCATCATTAACTAATAATAGCAGTAGTAACACATACTGGCAGTACAAACACAGACTAGCAGTATTAACACAGACTAACAATATTAACACATACCAGCAGTACTAACACAGACTAGCAGTATTAACACATACTAGCAGTATTAACATGTACCAGCAGTAGTAACAATGATTAGCAGTATAAATAAGGAAAGCAGTAGTAACTTTGCACTGGCAGTATAAACCACCTAGCAGTAGTAACCATACTTAACCATTTTTGAATTATTATTATGAGTAATGCAGTGAGTCGTATTAACTGAATGAGAAGTACCAAGTATCCAATCCAAACAATCTGAAACACTTAAGCACACAGGGGTTAATAGCACCAATTTAATGAAAGCAACTAAGGAGGAATCTATATAGGTACATAAAGAGAATGAGAATATACTTATTCATTGTTCATCATGCCCACACTTGTGACCAAGAATGTGAATCTACCCACATCAAAAGCTTTTGTGAATAGATCAGCAAACTGGTTACTTGTGTGTATTTTCTGAACCTTATTTTAGCTTCTTCTCATTACAGTCTCTGATAAAATGGTACCTTATTTCTATATGCTTTGTTTTTGAATGCTTGACAGGATTATTAACAATGCTAATAGCACTGTTGTTGTCTATGAAAATAGGAGTGAAGAAATGTCATACCATAGTCCATCATTTGATTCTGAATCCATAGCACTTGTGAGTAGCAGCTTGCAGCAGCTATGTATTCTACTTCTGTTATTGAAGTGGACACTGTAGTTTGCTTCTTACACTGCCATGATACTAGTCTTGCACCCAAAAACTGACATCCTCCAGTTGTAGACTTTCTGTCCAAGTTAGCTCCACCCAAATCACTATCTGAATATGCAAGTAGGTCAAATGGTGAGTCATGAGGATACCAAAGTCCTAATCTGGGTTGACCTTTGAGATATATGAATATCCTCTTGACTGCTTGAAAATGTGATTGCTTTGCCTAACTTGAAATCTTGCACATACACAAACAGGGAACATGATATCTGGTCTAGAAACTGTGAGATACATGAGAGAGCCAATCATGGAGCAGTAATAATGAACATCCACATCCTCCCCCTCAAGATCTGCAGTAATCTGTTTGTGTGTCTCCATGGGTGTGCTTGCAGGCTTGGAATCTGAGAACCCAAACTTGGTTAAAATGTTCTGCACATACTTGGTTTGGCTTATGAAGATTCCATCTTGTTTCTGCTTAACCTGTAGCCCAAGGAAGAAAGTAAGTTCACCCATATAACTCATCTTGAATCTCTTATGCATTAACTTATCAAAATCTCTGCACAATTGATCTTTTGTGGATCCAAAGATGATGTCATCCACATAGATTTGCACTAACAGGATGTCCTTCTTCTTCCTTTGAATGAAGAGAGTCTTGTCAATGATTCCTCTCTCAAAACCATTTTCCAAGAGATAGGTAGACAATGTGTCATACCAAGCTCTTGGTGCTTGATGTAGTCCATACAATGCTTTCTTCAATTTGTATACTCTGTCAGGGTACTTGGGATTTTCAAACCCTGGGGGCTGAAAGACATATACTTCTTCTTCAATTTTGCCATATAGAAAAGCATTTTTCATATCCATTTGGTAGACTTTGAACTTCATGAAGGAAGCATAGGCTAAAAACAGCCTAATTGCCTCAGTCCTAGCCACTGGTGCAAAAACCTCTTCATAATCAATTCCTTCTTCTTGAGTGTACCCCTGTGCTACCAATCTAGCCTTGTTCTTGATCACTATCCCTCTCTCATCCTTCTTGTTTCTGAAAATCCATTTTTTCCCTATAGCTCTGTGTCCTTTAGGCAGTTCTACCAAATCCCAAACATTTTGCAGTACAAACTGTAGCAGCTCCTCTTGCATTGCTTCTATCCATCTTGGACCTTTCATTGCATCATGTGCCTTTTTGGGCTCAACCTGAGATAGAAAGCAAGATAGTAAGCCTGATTGTATGTCTTTTAATCCTCCCAACTTACTCTGATTCCTTGTGATGATAGGAGAATTGATGTCACCAATCACCAACTGAGGGGGATGATCTTTATGCACTTTTGTTTGATGAAAAGCCTCTTCATTAATGTCTGCATCCAGATTAGTCATTCTTTTCAGGAGAGCTACCACCAAACACTTAGGAGTTCTCATCATCACTATTATCTTCTGCCAATGCAGGCATCTCAAGTTCTAGCTGTTCTGAAGTTAAAAGTTGATCCTCCTTTTCACCTCTCTCCTCTTCATTCTAAGCAGTTTTAGTATCCTTTGAATTTGAAGCATCTTTCTTCTCTTGAACACATAGTTCAATAGAATCTGCTGTAGGAATTGGGAATAGCACAAACTCTTGTCTTTTGACTTGTACTGATTCTGTCCCTGTTCCTGCATTATTCTCATAACTGAAACCCAAAAAATTAGTTAGTAAATCAATGTCAAAAAGCCAATCAGGGCTTGTACCAAGTTTATTTGGTGTGCTCTCATTGCATTTGACATTGTCACTTTCCTCAATTATTCTAGAAGAGGTATTAAATACTCTGTAAGCCTTACTATGGGATGAGTAACGAACCAGAAATCCATCATCTGCTTTGCTATCAAACTTGCCTAAGTGAGTTTTGGTATTAAGAATTGTACAAGGACACCCAAATGGTTTGAAAAATCCAATAAAAGGTTTCTTCTTGTTAAAAAGTTCATATGGTGTCTTGCCTTGAGATTTAACTATTAGAACCCTGTTTTGAACATAACAAGCAGTATTAACTGCTTCTGCCCAAATGTAACTAGCAGTTTTGAATCTGCCAACAAGGATCTTGCAGCTTTAATCAGTGTCCTATTTCTCCTCTCAGCAACTCCATTATGTTGAGGGGTCCTAGGAGCACTGTATTGTCTGTCAATACCTTTTTCCTCACAGAAGTTGTTTAGATCATGGTTTTTGAATTCAGTTCCATTATCAGATCTGATGATTTTAACTCTTTGATTTGTTTGGTTTTCAACTCTGAGAATAAAGGATTTGATCAGTCTATTTGTCTCATCCTTTGTCCTCAGAAAATAGACCCAGGTGAATCTAGAGAAATCATCAACAATAACTAAGCAGTAAGATTTCTTGCCAATACTCATCACATTTGTAGGCCCAAACAGATCCATATGCAGTAAGATAAGAGGTGAAGAGATTGTATTTATCTCTTTGGACTTATGAGAAGTTTTGTGGTGTTTGCCTTTAAGACATGCAACACAATGATAATCACATGAAAATATCTTTTGTGGTAAACCTTTTACAAGGTTGTTTTTCACAAGATTATTCATTGTTTTAAAGTTCATGTGACACATCCTTCTGTGCCATAGAGATGATTCATCAACAGAAGCTTTTGAAAATAGACAATTAAATGATGAATCATTAGATACATTCTCTAAATCCAAGCAATAAACATTGTCCTTTCTTAGTGTTCTCAGTAGTATCATACTTTCATCAACTACTTTGAACCCTTTAGCAAGGATAATACATTCAGTATCAGTAAACAATATACTATGTTTCTTGTCACAAACCTGTGATACACTTAACAAGTTGTATCTCAATTGCTCAACATAGTAGACATCCTCAAAGGTCATCTTACCCTTTGACACATTACCTTTTCCACTAATCTTTCCTCCAGATGGATTATCACCAAATGCAACATGTTCTCCATCAATTCTTTTGAAGTTTTGTAGGCAGGACTTGTTGCCTGTCATGTGCCTAGAGCAACCACTATCAATATGCCAAATGCTCTTCCGTTTTTGTTGTTGGTTGCCCTGCACATAAAGTGGAACAGTTAGTTTTTAGTAGGAACACAAGCCAAAGTGGTCTTAGGTTTCCCATTCTCATCAACATATTCACAATCAGTTTTGATAAGCTTTTCAGACTGGAGAATCTTATGGCTTGAATACTTTGTCACAATAATGGGTTTGTTACTGGAAGCAGTACTAACTTGATTGGTAGTACTAACTTTGTTAGCAGTACTAACGTCATTAGCAGTACTAATTGGATTAGCAGTACTAATTTTGTTAGCAGTACTAACTTCATTAGCAGTACTAATTGGATTAGCAGTACTAACATTGTTAGCAGTAGTATTGCTCGCAGCAGCATTATTTCTGTCAGCAGTACTATGTGAAGTAGCAGTACTAACAGATTTCTTTACTATTGGAACCCAAACCTGAACAAAATTATTTGCTTTATTTTTCTTTAAGTTACTCCTTGACTTATTTGGAGTATTTTTCTTTGATTTTGCATACTTGTTTTGAGCATGAGCTTTTAAAGGTGCTCTTTTTACATTTTCAACAATATGATTCCTTCTTTGATTCCTATAACCAACAGGATTTTGTATATGTCTTTGAAAGTTTATCCTCTAGTTCATAGGATTGAAATAACAGTATTTGGCAATATGGTTAAGCTTTCCACAAATAAAACAAGGTTTTGGTCTATTGATTTTACTCAGATCAACCCCTTGTTTTTGTTCCCACTGATTATTCCAGTTTCTTTGATTACCCCTAGGTTTATCATGTTTTTGGGGCTGATGTTGTTTACATGTACAGGGATTCACAACTGTGGTCTGCATATAGTGGACTCACTGTACCTTTCCCTTTTCTCTCTTTGATCTTTCCACCTTTTCACTCTTTGAGTTATCCACCTTTTCACTCTTGATGAATGGTTTACCTCCCCCTTCATTGGTAAGAATATGATTCTCTACAGGAATCTCTTATGCATTCTTATTCTCATAATTCTCTTTCTCATTCTCTTCTTCAACCACCACACTATCTATAGGATCTACTTCTGTTGCTCCCATAGGTAAGTCCTTTTTATTTTGGTTTTCTAAGAGATCTGAAGAGGGAGGGATATAATTATTGTTATAAAGTGGAGGTATTGCATTGTATCCTATACCACTCTTGATCTTATCATGAACTTGAGCTTTAAGCAAAGAGTCCATTGCTTTGAAAGCATAAGAAAACTTCTCAATGTCAAGCTTAGCTTTCTCATACTCACTCTTTATCTTCTCACACTCCTCTTTAGATTTTTCTATTTGGATCTCTAATTGATCTTTCTCCCACTTCCAGTAATTTGTGTCATAGTAATGCTGAAGTTTATTGGCCATGTAAGCCTTGATTTGATCTTCAAACTTCTCCGCAATCACTTTATACTCTCTTATATCTCTCTCTAACCTTTTAAGGTCATCACACATGCTTTGGTTATGATCCTTGTACTTTTGAACACTCTGAAGACACTCTTTAGTGCACAGTTTAGTTTTTACCTATGTTGGAATATCTGTGCTTGAAGATTCTGAGACTTCTGCCATCAGGGCTTGATTCTGAACAACTTCTTCTGCTTGATCAATCCAATCAAATCCCATTCCTTCTTGAGAAACAAGAGCTTGAGTGGAGTTTCTGTTGTTTTGGAAGCTTGAGGAATGTGCTTGCTGGTGGTTGCTGCCATATTGTTGAGGAGTTCCTCCTCTGCATTCTTTTGCAAAGTGTCCCATCTTGTGACACTTGTAGCACTCCACTTTTGACTTGTCAAACCCAGCACCATCTTCTCTCCTCTGAGAAAAGTTGTTCCTTCCATTCCTTTTTATGAATCTCTTTACCCTCATAGTTAGCATGGCCATCTGCCACTTTATATCCATCTCCTCAAGGCCATCTGCATTAATTTGTTCAAGATCATCATTAATTAAACCAGAATTAGCATGACTGTCAAGAAAAGCTTCTAATACAGAGTCATTAGATACATCCTGCTTAGATACATAAGCAGTACTAACTGATTCTGTATTAGCAGCAGAAACAGTAGAAGAAGAAGTTGATAAAAGGGCAGCATTATGAGTGTATCCAGATGGTCTTTTCTTGGATTCAACTTCAGCCTCAAACACCCTTAAGTCATTATAAAGATCGTCTAGTTCTTTGTCCTCCAGCTTGTCATCCTGTCTGAAGGAGACAGTATACATGGTCCATTCATCTCCAAGGGACCTTAAGAACTTTCTGTTTACATCATCTTGATCAATCTGCACTCCAACAGTAGCTAGTTCACCAATCAGCTTGTTAAACCTGTCAAAAGTTTGAGTCATGGACTCATTCTTAGTTGACATGAAGTTTTCATACTGTTGCTTCAGTATTGCCTTCTGATTACTCTTGGTAATTTTGGTACCAGAGAATCTCTTCTCTAGAGCATTCCAAAGCATCTGTGCATCAGTGCAGTTGCAGAATTGGTGTTGATACTCATTAGGAATAGCCAAGAGCAGTGTGCTCAAGGCTTTCATCTCTGTCTGCCTTATCTTTCTCTCTCCATCTGTCTTTGGTGGGATTCTTTTTCCATCTGCTCTAATCTTTCCTTCATTAGATGGGTCATTCTCAATGATGTCCCACATAGAGTAATCTGTGAGAAGGATGTATTGCCTGATCCTAATCTTCCACATGTCAAACTCATTAGATCTAAGCATTGGAACCTTTGAGACCAGAACACTATCACTTGAACTTTCCATGATGATTGTTGTTTTTCTGAGTTTAACAATGCTCTGATACCACTTGTCAGGATCGAAATTCAAACAAGAATTTAATTCATACACACTCAGAAACAATGCTAAACAAGTTGCGGAAAAACACTTTAACACTAACAATCAATGAAACAGTATATCAAACTCAAATCACAAGTTTATATTGATTCAACTTGATGATTACACACAAAACCTCAATCTGTTGAACAGGCTCAACAGACGTTCTATACTTCTCTATAGAAAGGATCTAAACAAGTCTTGAGGTTAATTCTCTCTAAAACAAAAACTTATGAATGAATTTCTTTACTATCAAATACTTCTATACTATATATACAAAACGGAATACACGATAATTATCAAAATACAATTGATCTTTAGCATCAATACCATAATTATCTTCAGTCTTATCTCCAGCTTGTCTTTATCTTCAAATCATCTTTATCTTTAGAAGCAACACTAATTATCTTCAGAAGTATTAACTATCTTCAGCAGTACTAACTACTAGCAGTACTAACTCTCCAAGCAGTACTAACTATTCAAGTAGCAGCACTAACTCTTCAAGCAGTATTAATTCTACTAGCAGTAGTATTCTTGATAGTCTGGCAGTAGTAATTACTTAGCAACATTAATCAGCAGTATAAACCATACTTAGCATATTCAGACCCAACAGAAACACTAATACATATCAAACGTAATTTTCACTAGGTATAGAAAAGGGTCGTTATCAAATCACTGAGAGAGTTTGGATCAACAGAAGCAAAGTCCAATTTGATGCTAGCACTGCCTAACTCGATTTACAATCGAAATGATTGTTTCAAACATGATCCAAATATGATGTGGACTCAATTAGAAAAGATCATGCTTGGGTCATCAGTTGCTACTCAAATACGCCAGACACGTTTCGTGAATAACTTTGAGGAATTTAAGGCAAAGGACAATGAATCTCTGAAGGTTATCTTTGACCGATTATGCACTGTGATTAATGATCTGAGAAAGATTAAAGTGGAAAAGACTGATCTTGAGACGAATCTGAAATTCCTCAATGCTCTTCAGCCTGAATGGAACAAATCTTGTCATAGACTGAGGAATGATGTCAGAATTTCCACAATGCAGATCCAGGAATTATATGAGATTCTGATGACTGATGAGAACTTGGTGCTAGAAAAGAAGACCAAACTAGACAAAAAGAACAAGAAGTCATTAGACCCAGTTGCACTCCTTACGAGCCAACTGGCTGAACAAGCGTTGTTTGATAACGCTTACAGCAGGTCAACTTATGATGATGGTGAGGCATTGCAGAAAGCTATGATCCTTCTCTCTCAACATTATCAGAAAAAGTTCCAACCAAGATCTGGTTCCAACTCTTCTCGCTTCACGTCTGGGTCTAAAGCCAAAGTACCCGAGCCAAAGACTACTACCTGCTACAACTGTGGAAAGTCGGGGCATATTTCAAAAGAGTGTCGAGTGAAGAAGATTAGGGACTCAGCTTACTACCGGAAGAAACTGGAACTGGCTGAAAAGAGAGAGAACGGAACTGCTCTTCTTGCTGAAGAAGAATTCTGGCTGGATCACTCTGACGATGAAACTGCAAACGTAGAGATCGCTCAGATGTGCTTGGTTGGAGTTGATCAGTCAGATGATTCTGATGAAGATGAAGATGAGGTATATTCAGAACTTGATCATAATTTCATTACCTCTCAGATGAATATCATGATAACTGCTTTATCTGATTTACGTTCAAAACTCTTATCTGAAAAGAATTTAAATTCTGAAAAGTCAGATTTGATTGACAAACTGAAAATTTCTTTGAAAGATGAAAAATCTATTTTAGAAAATACTAAAGAAATCTTTCAAAAGAAATTGGATGATTTGGAAAATACAAATAAGACTTATCTTGAGTCTTTGACTGCTATGACTAATTTAAAAGATGAGTTTTCAGATAAAATAAATAAATTAGAAGAAAAGATTTATCGAAGAAACCAATCTGAACAAACAATTTTTATGAACAAACCGAGGAGTGAAAAAGCTTTAAAACAAAGGTGGGGACTTGGTTTTGACAATCCTCATTGTTTAAACAAAGTGATAAACGAAGTTCCTACTTTATATAAATACGATTATCTAACTCTTGCACACTATGCTCCTCAGTTCAAATTTCATTGGAATAGTGAAAAACAAGTGTTAGAACTTGAAAATGAGAAAAGGACAAATAATAAGAAAAAGGAAATACCTTTTGTTTACACAAGCGAAAATGAAAAATATTTTCCTGAAAAATCAAGGAGAGGAAGAAGAGTTTTAAATGATATATCTCCTATCAAATCTTCAATGTCTGATGATTTTATTGATCCTTATGCTCCTAATTCTGATAAGGAAAATATTTCTCCAATCATTTATGATTCGAAGAAATATACTCCTCCGTTAGTATTAGAAGGCAAAATCATCGATCTTGAAGATAAGATAGAAGATCAAAATATTTTAAAGGAAATTGAATCTGATATTATTCTTTATTTCATGACTTCTAGTCTTGAAGAAAATTTATTTTCTCAAAAACAAGATTCAGTGTCTATTTCTGACCTTTCTTCTGATTCTAAGGAAAATAAAAAGGAAGTTTCCAATTTTAAAATCTTTTCTCAAAATTCTTCAGACTCCGAGGTAAATTCATATTTATTAGTTGATCAGATTGGTTGCTTAGGTAAAATTATTTCTTCTGATTTAAATATTTCGTCTAAAATTCTTGATGATTCTTTTACGCTCAATGATCAATATTATAAACCTAAGCGTAAAAGAAGACGGTCAAAGAAGTCGAAGAAACAAAATAAAGTTATTTCTGACAGTTCTAATTCTTCTGATTCAATTCTTACAGATAGGACTTTGAGCGCTCGATCTAAGCAGATCTAGAGAGCAAAGCGGACATCAAATGATTCTATGAATGAGGAAGATAGATATGTAGACAGATGTTATAACAGTGATTCATTTGCTTATTGTAATAAATTTTCAAAATACTCTATAAAGTAAATGTTTCAAATTTCCAAAAATGTCTCATATTCTTCTTCTGATTCTAGTTCAGATGATTATGCTTTTTCATCTGATGATTGTGCTTACCATTCTTGTGATCATATTTCTCGTGCTTTAACTGTCAATTCTTATAAATATATCCCCATAAGAACTGCAACTAACAAACACGAGCCCAAATTCAAGTGGGTTCCCAAATCTTTATCTGATTTAAAGTTGCAGGCACCTTATGTTAAGGGGGAGTAAGAGAATGTTGGTTTCTGAGTACTTCAGCTCAAAACCCGTGCTTCAAACGACTACGACTTCTAGACAAATCAGTCTAGGACTCGTTCTTCAAAGCTTTATAGCTTCTGACTAATGAGATACTTTGAGTACATCTACTTTAATTCCACTGCATTCATATCTGATAATGATGTTATTCAAGTTTTTCTCAATTTTTCATGAATCTGAGCATTTTCAATCTTTCCTAAATTTTGATTCAACCCAATATATCTTTTGAGACACGCTTCAAAAAAAATTCAGTTTTTAACAGTTTAAATCTTTACAAATTTTATTTTATAAAGTAACAGATTTACAGATTTTCTTTCTTTTGAATAAAATTTGTGTCTAGGATAAATTTTCAAGTTGCTTTGTTTATATTAAAGTTTTTATATGTACATCTTTCATTTCTAACAAAAGTCGAAAAGTCAACAACATGTTTGTAACTTTTGTCTCTGCTTTAAAGTTGTGTGATTCAGAATATTTATAGTTTACAATGCTTTGAAAACCTAAAAGTCAGAATTTTGGATTGTACTGAAAATATGGGCTAAGCACTTAGACGAAAAACCTTGTGATTGAGATGATTATTAAATTCTTAAAATACAGAAATCTCTAAGTTTCAAAGTTTGTACCTGTGACCTTTCTGGTTTGGGAAAGTAAGTTCTGTGGGATGCTTGTCATCTGGTCCCCTAAGGTTATTTGATCTGGGAGTGATCGAACCCAAATCCTTCAATAGAACCAGATCGAAAGTCATGTTCTACTGGTATGAATGGGTTTAGGATATGTCGATGTAGCCTTTCTGATCTGGGAAAGTAAGTTCCAAGGGGTGCTTGACACCTAGTCCCCTAAGGCCAACTGGTCTGGGAGCGGCTGACCCAAATCCTGCAATAGGGTCAGATAGAAAGTTACGTTTACGGCATGTTCTTTACTTAATAAACTTTTTGATTCAAAAGATGCCAAAGTTCACATGCTTAAAAGATGCCAAAAAGCACGCTCATGTCAAGATACCAATGAGCACACTGCTAAAAGATGTCAATCAGCACACATCTCATGATACTTGGTCATATTTCTGAGTTGCGATAAATCTATAAATTTGTGAAAGTCTTAAATTCTTGATGGCTTAGTGTGATTACATGCAAAGTTCTCTATTATATTTTTAGAATTACATTTTTCTTGAAGCTAATCGAAGTTCGCATGATTGCACACTGAATAGATTGATGAAAGTTTTTGAAACTAAACATGTTTTAACTTCATATGCAATGAAACTTGTCTTTTTATCCAACAACATGTATTGGATTTCAACTGATTGATAAATCTGTGATATTCTACTAAGTAGAATTTTATTTGTTTAGTGTTTAAATTTTTTTCATGTTTTTGTTGTTTCAAATTTCATATTCAGTATTTTTTTTCTTTTTACTTTGTTTGTTTTTCATCCTTGTGTTCTCATTTTATTTTCAAATGGGTTTGAGCATTATTCAAGGGGGAGTGAAAAAGGAGAATTTTCTTATTGATCTTATCTGTTTTTGAGGGGGAGTATATGATTTTCTCTATGTGAATGCTAACTTGAGTTGTCATATCTAGTGCATTTGTGTAGGGGGAGTCAAAGAGCTTAAAAAGGTAAATTTTTTCAAGTTTAAGTCAGCTTTGCGCCACCCGTTGGTTGCGCAAACCTCCCTTTGTGCCACTAGTGTGTCGCGCAAACCTCTCTTGTTTTCTCCGTTTCTTTGATTTTGCAGATCTTAAGTTGTCTCGTCTCCAACATTTGCATGACCTAGTTGAATCAGTTCATCAAGGTCATGAGGGGGAGAAATCAGAGAAGTCAAGGAGATGTTAAAGAGACAAAGAGCTCAAATGTTTATCTGCTGATCAAGATTCGCTCAAGATTCTATTCTCTCAACTACAACTACTTCTTTTGTTGTTCATGCTCCGACCACTACAGTTCATTCAAGGACATTTAAAAGAGGTGTGTCGTCTAGAGCACAAGCTGATGAACCAACTGTTCTTTCAAGTTTATTTCAAACTGGTCCAGACTTGTCAAGACAGCAAAGTCATTTCAATCTGAAAGTTGCTGAGAAGATTTTTTCTTTAAAAGTCAGAATGCTTCGCAAAGTCGCTTTAATGGTCCGTGTTGTTTTAGAAGATGAATTTTGAAGACCAAAGCGTCAATGATTACTAAGGGGAATATTGTTAAGTCTGATTTTATAGTAATCATTGTATTTATAGGGCTTGGTCTTATATAGTGTACAGTGTCTAATTCTGTGTAGTATTGACTAAGGGTAATTTAAGTCCCTTTGGTCTTGTAAGTTTGTAAGAACTTCACGCATTCATTGAATATCATCTTACTTTGCGCTTCATGCTCTCTCTCTACTTTCTCTCTCTAGAAATTCAGAGATCTTGGACTCACAACAACAACTTTGACTTTGACTTATTACAAAGACTTTGACTTTCTTACTTTGAGAGTTGATTTTGAGCTTTGACTTTCTTGAACTTTGACCTTCAGTATTAATGATCTTGTATCCAACAAATCTGTGCTCTAACATTCTCCACCTTTGGATCAAGATCATATGAAAAATATTTTGCAATTTAATCTTCTATCTTTAAGCCCAATTTGAATCATCTCCCCCTTTCTGTACAAACATTACAATCTCTCTCTTTGTAGATTAAAATCAGATTAAATCTTCTCTTTTATGCTTATAACATTCTCCCATTTCTTTGATACACTCTGTCTTTAAACTTTCAGCAATCTTCCTAAAGTTTGTTGTTCAAGAATAGTAGCATTCTCCCCCAAAGGTTGGTATAAACCTCTTTCAGACACTGGAAAGAAATTATCTTCATTTTTTTAGCTCAGGTTCCTTCAGCAAATAATCTTCAAAGAAAATTTTCAGTAAATTCAGCTCGTATTCTGAAATCTTTGAACTTTTCTCTTTCAAGCTTTCAATCTTTGCTTTACCAAAATCCACAATTCTTGATCACTTTTCAAATATTTCTTGATCTTCTCTCCCATCTATAACATTTCTGATTCATACATTTCTTTAACTCTTCTCCCCCTTTTTGATGAATGAAGCATGAAATCATCAAAACTGTTATCAAGAAATGCCTTTGAAATGTTGTGCTGACCACTGATCTTTTATATTGAGCCACTGAACATCTATCGATCCAAAGAAGATATTTATCCGAATACATTCAAATTCAGACAAGTTATAAATGTAACACCTGAATCAATAAATGAATCAGTTAGAAGTTCCTGCCAGTAACACGAAGTTACTTTGTGTAACGAAAACACATTGGAAAGGAGCTTTTGTGATGTTCACTCCCCCAGATCTTCCATTCAATCATCGAAACACCACAAAGATATTTCTATGAACGTAATGACAAGAAAAACAAATTTCTAATGATTTCAATATCCAGATTTTCCAAATGAAAATCAGATAGCATATGTGTTGCGTCCCCTTGAAATATTGAAACATTTTCTTGTTGGGAAGAAAATGAGTAGATGGTGGGGTTTTTATCAAGAATTGGCATTGGCTAAGTGCCTGTTTCAATAATGTTCACCAAAAGAATTGTAAAACACTAGTAATGTGCATGTCTGGTTCAGAAAAAGTTGGTGCAGAGTTTGATATTCTTTTACTCTGATCTCTCACCCTCTTTCTTTTAATCATTAAGCTCACATCTAACCAAAGTCTCCTTTTCATTTTACCTCGTCACACAACCCACACTCAGTATTTGACTCCTTAGACATTTAATCACTCAAGGATTAACTTCTTGGGTAGGAAACACTGGTTAACGTGAATCTATAGAAGTTTTGTTAAGTACTAACACAATGAACCCATATTATCCTAAAAGAATATGTTGCTCAACTAGTTTAACTTTTCAGTTAAATCACAAAAATATACAAGACAGATGCATGTATGCTCATTGAGATATAATCATGAATATTTGAGCATTTTAAACATTGAAGATATTTCAAACAAGTATATTGATAGAATGAAATGAATACTAGAAACTTGTTTGAAAATCTGACATTGTATAATAAAGATCAATATCGAAATGATTTATCGATTAAAGCTTAGGTCAGCAAAAATCGGATATTGTCTATATAAACCAAAAATATAGACATTCTTGAAAGAACGTTTAGAAATGAAATCACGCTCAAACTTTAAATAACAATCGGGGTGTCTTACCATCGAAAATTTGTTTCAATTTAGAGACATGGTAAGAGCGTATTCAACAAAAAAAAATTAAACCGGTGTGTGTGAATACTTGACAGTATATGGAAAAGATAATACACAAGTATTTATCTTTGGAAACACACGGTTTGTATATCATTGAAATCACAAGTAAAATGAAAACATTTCAAATCACACTTCTATATTCATGAAATCATTTAAGAATCAGAAGTGGTTTGAACATTTAGAAACATGTTATCATACCTGAAAGTTGTCCTTCTTTCAGATACGTATGAGATTAATATTAGAAATAAACCTTTTCGTTAAGTCTCAAATCTCATGAAGTCAAGCTACAAGTCATATAAGATATGAGCTTGTAAGCATCCTCTCAATCTGCAATAGTCACAAAGTCCGTCAAAGTGCAAAGTTTTATTCACAACTTTATTGAAAAATAAAAGACATAAAGTAGTAAAACATTGAATGTACGAGTTCTGATCAGATATAATCAGAAATCATAATACTTACTCCCCCTGAAAATATGCATCTAAAATATGTCAGTGAAAAAACACATAATAGAGATCAGATACAACTCCCCCTGAAGTGTAGATCATCATATCTTCCGAATGCATATTTTCAGTAAAAATATGTACTCCCCCTTCGAAGGTTGATCTTCTCATTTAGATCTCCGAGTACAATCTCATATCAGCCCGGGAGTATCACATATTTTGTTCGTTGAAGTACGAGTCCTAAACTATTGTGTTTAGAAGTCAAACTTCTTATCATTGAGGTACGGGTCCTAAACTGTAGTATTCAGAAGCCTTGGTTCTCTTACTCCCCCTTGACTTGAGGCGCCTGCAACATAGATTCATCTTTCGGCTTTGGTACCCACTGGTATTTGGGTCCATGTTTCTGAGTTGCAGTTCTATTAGGAGTAATAGAGTAAGAACCATACCAGTAATGATCACTAGCTTTATGAACAAAATCATAAGTACGACAGTAAGAACAATACCTCTTTTTAGATAACCTGATCAATTAATCTCTCGAGTAAGCAAGACCAGGTGTACCTTTCAGCACTTTGTTCTTCTTGCCTTTTGATGCATGTACAAATGATTTGTTTTCTTTCTTCTCGTCCTTCTTCTCATTATTCTTTTCATCATCAGCTAGTTTCACCTTCCAGACCAGCTTCTCTTCTTCATATCTCCTTCTTCTTCTTTTTCTAAATGTATCTGAACCATCTACATTTCTATCAAAGAAAATGTTAGTAGTACGAATCTGATCAAATGATTTAACTGACCTTCTTGAAGAAACAGTTCTTTGATTTGAGCTTGAAGCTGTCTTTTTGAAGTCAGTTGTATCATTTCTATATGTGTGGATTTTTTACTCTGGATTCGTTTGCTTAGTCACCACCACCTTTGAAACAATATCTTCAAGCTCTTTTATCTTTGAAGAATAAATGTCTCTTTCTTTGACAAGCAGGTCAATCTCTTTCTTGAATTCAGACTTCGCTTTCTGCTCTTTCTGTACACTTTCTGATAGTTCAGATAGCTTCTCTGTCAGCTTCCTTATCTCTGCTTCAAATATGTTTCTTTCTTCTTCAAATCCCTTCTCAGCATTCGTTCTCTGACCGGATATCTCTTTAAAAATTCCTACATTCTTCTGTTCTATAGTCTTCTTCTCCTTTTCAAACTTGTCTCTTTCCAAAATAATCACTTTCTCAAAATCTGAAATCTGTTGAGCAAGTTGTATACATTTGAGCTCAATTGCTTTCTTCTCTTCAACACTCTTCCTGGAAAAGTCTGAGAACTTCTTTGCAAAAGTTTTCTTTTCACTCTCAAAGTTATCTCTGTCTTTGGCTATTTTCATCTCCAGATCAGTAATCTTCTTGTTCAGCTCTTCATTAGCATCCTCTAGATTCTCAATCTTCTCCTTATAACTGTCAACAGAAGATGCTTGCTGAATTTGGACAATCTGAATTTCCAAGTCAGAGATCTTTCTTTTCAGCTTAGTGTTCTCAGCTTCCAAAATCATTACCTTATCTTTACTAAGCTCAGAATTCTGTTTCAGAAGTTCTCCATTAACCATCGTTAATGCACTGACTTCTTCTCTCAGTATTTTCCTTTCATCATTATATCTTTTTGACCTCTTAGAATAGTAATCAACTGAAGAAGCGAGATTTTTGTTCTCTATTCTAAGCTTCGTAATCTTCTCTTCATCATCAGAAAAACTCATCTTGAATTATATGTTACAAAAAGAACTTGAATTTGATCGTTAGTCCAAATGAAATCAAGTAAACCTGAAAAACTTAGAAAGAAAATCAGAAATGAAATTTCTAAAATTCTCTAAGTAAGGAATTCGCAAGGCATTTTGAAACACCAAGAATTCGCATACAATCACAATCAATCAAGAATTCGCATACAAGACAAAGTAACAGAATTCGCATACAAAACAATTTAACTACATAATTTGCACACTACATATACCAACTTCAGAATTCGCAGACTGTAAGAAATCATAACTCGTATGCCCAGAATTCGTAAGATACTCTTCTGTGAATTCTAAGGAATTTGTATCTTAGTCTTTTGTGAATTCTAAGAATTCGTAGGGTACTCTTCTACGAATTCTATCCTTAATAATTTTCTAAGAAAACTTTTCGCAAATCACAGGTATACGAATTATGATGGTTTCTCAATACTCTCACATGCGAATTCTAAGCAATTCGCAAGAGACCCATCTACGAATTCTATACATGAAAAATTTTAGAATTCAATAAATATACGAAATCTAATATGCGAATTCTAAAGGATGCGAAATCAATCGTTTCTGCGAGTTCTTCAGATCTCGAATGAAAATAGCTTCTGATCTGCTAAAAAACACATCAATTCTTCAAATTCCAGTCTCAAACTTTGACAATTCGATCTTCTATACTTCTCGAATCGAATTCAAACAATGAATTTCGAAATAATGCAATAACTATTACAAATTGAATCAAAATACAGTGCGACTGACTAGTGAACTCAAACACGTACAAAATTGCAAATTTTTTCTCAATTACAGTGCAAAATTCTATAAAACCTATACAAGTTTTATCTAGAACATGAATCGAACCCAATCTAATCCATAAATCTCACAAATTTGCACAATAATTCAAAATTGATCTTCAACTCAAAAAAACAGTGTGAACTTTCCAATTTTTCTTGATTTTGATCTTGGATCTTCTCTGATACCAATTGATAATGTCCCTGATTCAAGTTCTTATCTAATTCAAACAATCTCTAACAACAATCAAGATGAACAATTCGTATATCATATGTCATTGATTAATCATCAAAGATTACATTCATCACTCTCTCTCTATAACGTTCTCTCTCTAGAAAGATATATCAATGAATCTCTTCTCTAATCTGCTCTACATGTGTATCTCAAGTGTACAAAGATTATAAAGACAAATGACTATTTATACCTACAAACAAATACAACACAACAACTTTGACTTTGACTTATTACAGAGACTTTGACTTTCTTGCTTTGAGAGTTGATTTTGAGCTTTGACTTTCTTGAACTTTGATCTTCCGTATTAAAGATCTTGTATCCAACAAATCTGTGCTCTAACAATACCGACAGACCAATATAATGCATTACGTGAAACTATAACAACAAAATCAACAACTGAAGAAGGCATAAAACAAAAGTTTAACTCGAACCATTAAAGATCTTTCCCATGAATTACTCATGCAAAAGTGTAAATCAATTCAAATACCAAACAGCGTACCACGAAATACTTGCATAAAACTCAAAAGAGAAATCACATGATATTGAAACTTCCCAAAATAACATATGGGATAACATCTACTAACATAACTCTCAAGACGTCTCTTACGGTTGCGAAAAGACACGTGCAAAACTCGCATGGGACAAAAATATTAAACAAAACTCATAAATTAACGCACACCACAAAGCGAGTATACGCTCAGGGTTCACCTACGCGACTCACAATGTCGTAAAATAAAACTCCATAAAACTCGACAAGATTTCTATAAAACTCAACGACACCCCAAAAATCAAGTGGTGCCGAGGTTTTCGTTCCCAATAATCAAATAGCGTAAAACAAAGTCATGACTAAAATGTCATTACCCAAAAAATTCCCTTTTATCGCATTTTGATATAAAGTGGCACTTTCCAACAAAACTCGCATGAGACACAACGCTCAATAAAACTCTTAAATTTACATGCATCAAAATTAAAGCCTACGCATTTCAAGGTTCACTCATGCATGGCAAAAACGTCATAAAATAATACTTCATAAAACTCACACGGAATAGAATTTCCAATAAACTCGAACGCCAAAACTTGGGGATAACTTCTCCTTTTAAAATCTTAACATACGTGGAAGAGATCAAATGTCAAGGTCATAAATTGCAGTTACTAGCCCGAGACTCCAAACAAGGGTTAGATCGTAAATATCACAATATATGAAAATAGCGTTCGATAAAACAGGGATAAAGTAAATCTCAGCAAAGTTTATAACCAAGTGCAATAAAATAATTTTATGCATGTTTAAACTCATGGTTTAAAATCTTGTGTGTGCTAAAACTTTTTCCAAAGTTTTGTAATTCTACTCACTTTATGATTTGAGAACATGAGAAACAATTGATGCAAACTTATTTTAGAAATAAACTTCGTGCATGAATTTGGTCAGCACTCAACATCCCGAAATCACGTTCCTCAATTTCCCGACATGCTATTGTCATCTGGATGTTCAAACATCTTAAAGCAATCATCGAAGATTTCATCGGTTCACCTTATAATTTTATCCTCGAATAAGGTCGGTTCCTTAAGTCTATGGTTCTAAAACCAACCAATAACTCTGACCCCAAATGGTCCACTTAATGCAATCACCATGCATACTGTCACTCCAAGTGACGGATGCTAAAATCATCAACTCCTTCTAATGTTTACCCATTGAGAAACTTCTTCACTACCCCAACGGTCATCATACCAAGGCAGTTCAAGCATACACATGTAACATGTAGGTTCACCATAACACTGGCCAGGTGCAATTTTGAACGTACTGTATATGATCATCCTTGCCACTCGCAACGTGATTTCCATTCCTAGAAGCTTCAACGACTTCAAAACATCCAATCTTAAAGTGCCTATTGGTGCAATTTCTCTCTCAATCACCTAAAATAATGCTAGTTTGAGTTTAGGCATCCAAAATCAATACCTAATTCTCTCAAACTTAAGCTCTGATACCAACTTGTAACACCCTCAATTTGGTAAGAGCAATTAATAAAAATTCTCGATATAACATCCAATAAAGGCAACACATATTCCTACAATATCCAAACTCAATACGCCTCAAAACATGATTCGATAAATAACCTCAAGAATTACAAACTCTATATAAGAACTACATTGAAGTCGGGTGTTTCTCACTCCAAATACAGTTGCTCTCTTCAACCTAATGCGGAAGACTTCATCAAGATTTGCACTCCTCAAGTGCACAACTAGTACTTCTCTCTTCACTATGTTACTTGTATTATCCCCAACCGGAACCTGTTGCACATGTCGACAAATAAAAAGGTTAGGCTAACGCCTAGTGAGTTCAAGAGTTTTACCATAAGGATAACTACATTTTTAAAAGGGGGGAATACAACTTAAATCATAGTTTTTCAAAATGATTTACTTAAGTAAGGAAACGACTCATTTTCCAATAATATGAATTTTCGAAGATGAACATTTCAATACAAAATACTCTTTATAAAATGATGCATCCCAAAACTCACTCAAACAAGGGTAGAATCGACTTCCAATTTATGAAAACATGAATAATATTTCCTATTCCGAAAACACCCAAAACACGAGTGAAACCCAATACTCCACACATAAATTATAGAAAATAATCCACCCATAAAAGACATCACCAAAAATATAAATATAAAAGACCCAACCCGAAGACAACACCTTTCGGTGATGGGGGAGACCCGATTCCATATAATGTGACGGACACAAAGTAAGCCACACATTATGTTATATTGGTATTAAGTATCGAGTTTAGCATCTTTCATCATACAAGTGCATCCCACAATACTAGTTCTAATCTAGATTAACAACAAGAAACTCATATCAAATCGTCATATGTCATTAATCAGATTCCACAGTTTACAAGATTCGTATAGGATGTTATCTCTCTCTAAGATTCTCTCTCTAGGATGCGAAGTCTCAATGTCTCACTAGAACCACTTACTTGTTCTACTCTTAGTCACATGAGTCTACAAACGGAAAAGGAACTATTTATACTAAGGTACAATATAAAGACAAAATCAGAACGAGTTGACTTTGACTTTTACTTATTATAAAAGACTTTGACTTTTGCTTGAAGGTTTGACTTGAGCTTTGACTTTTACTATCATCTTCATGATATTGGATCCAACATATTTGTGCACTAACAATCTCCCCCTTTGGATTCAAGATCATCTTCAACAAGATATGCATTGAAGCTCCCCTTTTGGATTTCAGATTAAATTTCAGCATCAAAGAACAATCTCCCTTTTTCGGATAAACATGTACTTCTATTCAAATGAACTTCATCTTTAAAGCACGTTCTCCCCTTTCCAATAACATTCTCTCTTTAAATTTCTGACAAATAATTTTCCTTCGAAAGTCAATCTCCTCCTTTGGGTAAATCTGTTCAAAAACAATTTGTCTTTTCTTTGAACTGCCTTTAGATCTTCTGTAAACTCCTCCAAAGTCTGTAATTATCTTTTGCAAGAATCTACAACAATCTCCCCCAAGGTAATAAAAACCTCTTCCAGACTTCAGAAAAGAATTTATCTTCAGGTTTAGCTCACTTTGCTTCAGCAATTCATCTTCAAAGAAAATTTCTGTACATTTCAGCAAACTTTCCGAATTCATTGAACTTTTTCTTTCAATTCATGAACAATCTCCGCAAAACTATTACAAACTTGTTCACCATACTTGTTCACCATACAACATTTCTTGAAATTATTTCTCCCCCTTTTTGATGATGTAGAGCATAGAAATCATCAAAACTTCTTCAAGAAATGTCATAATATTCTAACCACTGATATGTCCATATGAGCCTCTGACCATCCGTCAATTCATAATGTATTCATCTGAATCTTGTCAAATTCAGACAAATAAGAATGTAACCCTGAATCAACAAATGAATCAGTTAATATGCCTGTAAGTAACACGAAGTCACTTAGTACAACGAATGTACTGTACAAGGAGTTTTATTGATGTTCACTCCTCATGTCTTCCATTCAATCATCGAATAACACAAGGTTAAACTATGAACGTTCCGACAGAAAAACAAATTTTCTGTGTGAATATTCTTGTGTTTGAAAGAATTAAAACATGAATGTTTTATAATAGGCTCAAAATGTGTAAACCATTGAGACAACAACAGTAATACACAGACTCAATTGCGCATGATCGAAGTGCGAAGGTAGGGAAGACTAGGGGTGTTCATCCAAACTGCCAAACCGCACAAACCGCCCACACCGCACCGCAAAACGCAGTTTATAACTTTCGCAGTGCGGTTTGCGGTTTGCGTTTTTACCAAACCGCACTATGCGGTGCGGTTTGCGGTTTTGAGTTTTCAAACCGCGGTTCAAACCGCACCGCACCGCACTTTTTATATTAATTTTAATTTTTTTATTTTAAACATATATATATATATATTATATAAATATATAAAATTGGGCTTATCTTTTTAACTTTTAATTTTGGACTTTATATATTTATATTGTGTAAGCCTATTAACTTTTAAAGCCCAAACAAATTAAAAAAGCCCTAGGTTTGTTTTTTCAATTCGTTCACGTCTTCACTCTTCTGTCTCTTCACGAGTTCACGAATCCTCACTCAAGAACTGGAACGACGACAGACGACTTCAGTCTTCACCTCAAGACTTCGGTCTTCTGTGTCACGATGTTCACCTCAAGAATTTGAGTTCACTTCATCAGTTCATCTCACGACTTCAACTTCAAATCTCAATCGACTTCTCCTTCTGATTTTGAAACCATTTCTGTTATGCGGTTGTCCAGAATCTGAGTTCAAATGCACGACTTCTTCCTTCTCAAATCTTAATCGACATCTAAAGGTATTATCCTATTAGGAATTATTTATGTTAGATTATTAAATTTGTTGTTTACATTCTATTTCTTTATTGATTACATTATGCTTCTTTGTTGATTAATTTATGTTTTCTTGATGAGACTTAAATTTTTTGAACTAAATTTGTTTCCTTGATGAGACTTAGATTTTTTGAATTAAATATGTTTCCTTGATGTGTTGTAGGTTAAATTTGTTTCCTTGATGCCTTATTTTGTTTGTTACTTTTCTTTGTTGATAGGTTATTATTAAATTTGTTACTTTTCTTTTCTTTGTTGTAGATATTGTTATACTAGATGGAAGGAAGTCAGAAGTCTCCGCCATCCGTTACTCCTTTGAGTCAAACTCAGTTGAGTCCGTCGATTCAAGTAATGTTCCTAAACCTTTGCAATCTAAAAAAGCTTCTAGAAAACAGTCATATGTTTGGGATCATTTCACCAAAAAACTTGATGACCCAAATGGTCCTAAAGTTGTTTGCAATTACTGTGACAAGTCTTATGTGGGTGGGGATAGAAAATATGGAACAAGTACACTTAGGACTCATTTGGTTAACCAATGTCCTATGAATCCATTTAGATTGGAAGATAAAAGGCAGAAAACTTTGATTTTTCAAAAAATGGGTGGGGGTACGATTGAAAGTGGAGGATGCAATAATCTAAAGGCTGTGTCATTTAGTCAATCTGATTGTAGACTTGCTTGCGCTAAAATGATTGTCCTTGATGAGTTATCATTTAGGTTTGTGGAGGGAGATGGTTTTAGAGAATTTTGTAGTGTTGCATGCCCAAAGTTTATTATACCTTCACGCATCACAGTTTCTAGGGACATTATGAAGTTATATGACATTGAGAAGAAAAAGTTGAAGGACTATTTTGCTAAGCATTCACAGACAATTTCCTTGACTACCGACACATGGACCTCCATTCAAAATGTTTGGTATATGGTGTTGACTTCACATTTCATAGACCATGAGTGGAAATTACAAAAAAGGATTTTGAATTTTTGTCAAATCACTAATCATAAAGGAGACACAATAGGCAAAGCAATTGAAGCATATTTAAAAGAATGGGGTATTGAACGGGTTTTTGCCATTACAGTTGATAATGCGTCATCTAATAATGTTGCAATTAGTCACATTAGAAAACAATTGCAAATATGGAAGACTGCAATTTGTGATGGAGAGTTTTTGCACATGAGATGTTCATCTCACATTCTGAACTTAATTGTGGGTGACAGTATTAAAGAATTAGATGAATCTATCGCAACCGTCCGTAACGCAGTTAGATACGTTAGATGTGTTGTTTCCCTAGAAACGTTGATTCATTTAAAACGTTTCTTTCAAGAATGACTATAATTGTTCTTATAGACAACATCCAATTTTTTTCATGACCTAAGATTTTAATGATAAATCATTCCTATTTGATCTTTTTCATACATTGTCAGATTCTCAAACAAGCAGTTTGTATTCATTTCATTCAATTCAATATCCTTGTTTTGAGAAAATCTTTCATGATTAAAATGCTCAAATCTTCACGATTATCTTACTGTGCATATATATATATATATATATATATATATATATATATATATATATATATATATATGACATGTATTTCATATTGTTTTGCTTTAATTGAAAAGTTAAAGCAATTGAGCAACGTTTTGCTTATAGGACATTATACATGGGAATTGTGTGAGCTTAATTGAACTTCTATGGATTCACATTAACCAGTGTTTCCTACCCAAGAAGTTATTCCTTAAGTAATCGAGAGGCGAGGGGTCAATATCTGAGTATGGGTGTGTGATGAGATAAAATGAAAAGAGAGTTTGGTTAGAAGTGTGCTCAAATGATAAAAAGAAAGAGGGTGTGAGAACAGAGTTAAAAGAATATAAAACTCTGCACCAACTTTTTCTGAGTCGGGCAACCATATTACTGTTGTTTCACAATTCTTTCGTGAACATCATTGAAATAGGCAACTAGCCCATGCCAACTTTTGTTTAAACCCCACCCAGCTACTCATTTCTTTCTTAACAAAGAGATGTTTCAATTTTTCTTGGGGAAACAACACATAATCTATCTCGTCTTCATTTGGAAGATGTGGATATTGAAAAAGAAGGGGTGTTCGCGGTGCGGTGCGGTTTGTGGTTTTGCCCCAAATCACACTTCTGTATTCATGAAATATGTTTAAGAATTAAGAAGTGGTTTGAACATTTAGAAACATGTTTGAAAGTTGTTCTTCTTTCAAACACAATGAGATTAAGAGTAGAATATTCCTTACGTTCAGCTTAAATTTGTTAGGACATAAAATGTCCAAAGTTGGAAAGTTTTGTAAAGGACTCTACATTAATATTTGTATTGGACTTTGTAGATTTTAATTGTCGTTGGGATTAAACATTGTAAATGGGCTTGGGCTTAATGTAGAACAAGTGTGAGTTGGGGGAGATATAAATAGTTTAGTGTTTGTGTTTGTAATCAGTAGTTCTATTTTCACAATGTAGCCATTATGTGAGAGAGCGTGTTCTAGAGAGAGAAACATATTCTCTCTCTAGGTTTGTGTTTTGTTCTTTCAATTTCATGTGAATAAACGTATCTCCTTCCTAATCTCATCTTGTTCCTCTTAATTAGATCATGAATTGTTGATTAGTTTGTGGACTAACATGTGGTATCAGAGCCAAATCGAAGAAATTTTCATTGATTCGGTCAATTTTCAGCAATTCGTGTTCTACAGCCCAAAGTATTTGAGAATGTGCGATTTGGATTTGATGTTGTGTTTGGAGCTTAATTTGTGATTTAATTGCACAAAATCGATTCGATGTTGATTGATAAACATTTTGGAATCGATTACAATGTGTTAATTTCAACAATTTTTGGAGAATTTTGGTTAGATCTGAGAATTGTTTGATCGGACTGTGTTGTCTCAATTTCCAGATTTTGGAGCTAAATTGGAGTAGTTTGATCTGAATTTATTGAAAACGATTGATTATTTTGTGGTTGTAAACATCCTATAATCATCAATCAACAAAGAATTTGATCAATTTTGGTTTATAAAAATTTCTGGATCGACACACAGTAGCGTATCGGGAGTTATCATGTACCAGGAGTTGGACCCGGGAGTTTAAAAATCTATCCGACCACCCCGGGAGTACACCATATCGGGAGTTACCTTATGTCCCGGCAGTTGACATTCGGGAGTTACTCATGACCCGGGTGTTAAAAAGCCACACAACCGGGAGTTACCTTAACAATCCGGGACTTTAAGTACATGTGATCTAGAAATTGAATGTGAAATGTGATTGGTTATAACATAATCATGGGTCAGTGGTTTAAACCTTATGCTTGGCGGATGTTGATATATTTTAATTGGATGTGGGTTTGCATTTGAAGATTAGCAGATTGCATCATACATCCGGGAGTTTCAATTGTAATCAGCGAGATGTTATTTTGTTTTGATATTTGTATGCAAAAGTGACTGGCGGCTAGTATCACAAAAGGAATTTGGTTTACATCGTGGGTCGGTGGTCCAATCATTTGTGCAATCGGTGGCTATGTTTTGTAAATGGTGGACGGTGGAATCAATTTTATGGTTGGCGGCTATGGCTTTAAAATGGGAATGAAACACAATTCGGGCTTCATGTCAACAGGTAGCTAAGTCCATATACTCCCGGGTTTAATGTTGAATTTAATGGGAACCAGTTTATGCATTAATGGACCTTGTCACTCGGATTTATTTTGCTTTGAGTCGTGTATTAGGCTTACTTGACCGAATGCCAACCGAGTTTGTTTTACATAGGCTTATCCACCGAATTTTATTTTTGATTGGGCCGTATACAATCAAACTTTAAGCTTAAGTGTCAAATTCTTGACAAGTTATTATGCCATCCGAATTTTTGAAGATTGATACCTCGAGAACCGACTATTGATCTGAACGGCGTACAATCCGAATTTTAAGTTTTGCGCTTTGACCGTGTGATCCGTGATACAGGTTCTTCAAGGATTATTTTTGTATCTGTTTCGGAAATTTTCTCGTTCGGTTTTTCTCGACGGTTGCTTATCAGAGTGTGATTCAGCTTCTTTTTTCAACAATCTGTTCACGAGGTTTTTGCTGAATGCATATGTGGCATCATTCCAACTTTTAGTCTATCACATATTTCTAGCAACTGACTCAAATTCACAGAGCTCATGTTTGTCAAGATTTTCAGACATTACGTGTTTGGATTCAGTCTTCGATTGGATTGGATTGGATTAGAAGCTTGAGTATCCGCAATCATCATTCTGGAGTTTTTTTAACGATGCTAGACCTTTGAGTGTTTTTAATAAATTTTATGACCTGATCAATCAGAATCGTGAGTGCTTGCAATCATTGTTCTGGTGCTTTGGTTGTGATCCAGACTTTTGAGTGCCTATAATCATCCAGCTGATTTGTCAAGATTGGAGGTCCGGGTTTACTCATTCAGTGTTCTGGAAAGTAGTTTGGAAATGAGCATCTTTCTTCAGTTGCTAAACAGTTGTTGATTGGTTCTTCTACCCTTGCCTAGTAGTGTTTGCTACCAGTTGCATCCTCCTACAAGTGTATCAGATTAAGTTCTTAAGCACTTTGGTTGTCACGTAAAAATTCACACATTTCTTTCTTGTAGGCATAACGAATGTGTTGAATTTTCTAGAGATAAAAGTTGTCTTTAGTGCATTCAGTCGAGGTTATTGCGCACATCGAATCTGGTATTAAAGTTGAAACTTTAAAGGATAAGAGCTTCATTCAAGGGGGAACCTGAGCTATTTTGAAGTTATGCAACGCTAAAGTTATTCAAAGAAATCAAGGGGTAGAAGAGTTGGCACTTCAAAGTTGATGATTCTTTTACAAAACTTTAAGGGGATATTGTTAGAACATAAAATGTCCAAAGTTAGAAAGTTTGTAACGGACTCTACATTAATATTTGTATTGGACTTTGTATAGTTTAATTGTAGTTGGGCTTAAACATTGTAAATGGGCTTGGGCTTAATGTAGAACAAGTGTGAGTTAAGGGAGATATAAATAGTTTAGTGTTTGTGTTTGTAATCAGTAGTTCTATTTTCACAATGTAGCCATTATGTGAGAGAGAGTGTTCTAGAGAGAGAAACATATTCTCTCTCTAGGTTTGTGTTTTGTTCTTTCAATTTCATGTGAATAAACGTATCTCCTTCCCAATCTCATCTTGTTCCTCTTAATTAGATCATGAATTGTTGATTAGTTTATGGACTAACAAAATCTCATAAGGTCAGCTCTAAAGTCATGATTGATATGATCATGTAAGCTCCCCCTCAAAATCTGCATTTAGTCAAAAAGTCGTCAAAGTATAACAGTCTTAGTCAAAGTGAACATTGAAAGACGAGTTCTGGTCTGAACTAATCAGAAGTCATTTACTCCTCCTGAAATATTGCATTCACAATATATATCAGAAAGGATGATATGTACTCCCCCTTGAAGATTGATATCTTTTATGCATTGGAGTACAATCTCTTTTGATCTTTTAAGTACGAGTCATAAACTGTTGTGTTTAGGAGTAAACTTGATCTCTAAGGTACGCGTCCTATACTGCTTTGTCTAGGAGTCAAACTCTTTGACATTGAAGTATGGGTCTTGAACTGTGTTATTCAAGAGCCATTATTCACTAAAGTATGAGTTCTGAACTGACGTATTCGGAAGTCTAGGTTCTCTTACTCCCCCTTAACTTGAGGTGCATGCAACACAGATGAATCTTTTGGCTTTGGTACCCACTGGTATTTGGGTCCATGTTTGTTAGTTGCAGTTCTGTTAGGAGTAATATAATAAGAATCATACCAGTAATGATCAGATGATTTATGAACAAAATCATTTGCACGACAATAAGAACAATAACTCTTCTTTTAAGCTATCCTGAGTAATTGATTTCAAGAATAAACAAAATCAAGTTTACCTTTTGGCACATTGTTCTTCTTACCATTGAGAGTATGCACAAATGATTTCTTACCATCCTTCTCATCAGAATCTTCTTTCACTCTCCATACTAACTTCTCATTACCTTTTCTTCTTCTTTTGTATGTACCTGGACCATCAACATTCCAATCATAGAAAAGGTTAGTAGTACGAATCTGATCTTTTGAATTAACTGACCTTTTTGTGGAAACAGTTGTATGATATGAACTTGATGTTGTCTTGAATGAACATTCAGAGTCAGCTGAATCATCGCTAGGTGTTTGAAGAATTGAATCTAGAGTCTTCCGCTCAGTCAACACCACATTAGAGACAATTTCTTCAAGTTCTGTTATCTTGGAAGATAAACTGTTCCTTTCTTTGGTAAGCAGGTTAATCTTTTTCTTTAATTCAGACTTCGCATTCTGTTCATTCATAACAGTTATTGACAGTTAAGATAGTTTCTTCATAATCTTCTTAATCTCTGACTCAAAAATCTTTCTTTCTTCTTCAAAATCATTCTCCACGTTCTTTTTTTTATCAGATAATTCTTTGAAAAATCCAACATTTTTCTTCTCAACTACCTTTTTATCCATCTCAAACTCTCTTCTTTCTTTTTCCAACAAGCTTTCTAACTCAGAAATCTTTTCTTTGAGAAATTTTCCTTCAGATCCAAACTCAGTTGTCTCTTTCTCAAGTCTGTCTCTTTCAACAATTATTAGCTTCTCAAAATCTGATACTTGTATTGAGAGCTTTGTTCACTTAAGCTCAACAACTTTCTTCTCTTCAAATGTCTTTCTAGAAAACTTTCTGTGCAAACCTTTTCTTTTCTTTTTCAAACTCAATCCTTTCTTTGGCAATCTTCTGATCCAGATCTGAAATCTCCTTTTTCAGCTCTACATTAGCACTTTCTAAACTCTTTTCAGTTTCCTCATTCTTCTTGACACAGTCTTCTTCCTTGAGTTTGACAATCTCAGTTTCCAAATCTGAAATCTTCCTTTTCAATTCAATATTTTCTTTTTCCAAAACATTTGCTTTCTCTCCATTGCTCTTATCATCTTTTAATTGTTGAAAATCAAAAATCTGCTTCAAAAGATCCTCATTAATCTTCTTTAACACATTGACTTCGTCCTGTAGCAATCTCTTTTCAGCATGATATTTCTTTGATCTTTTTGAATAATAATGAACAGATGAAGTGAGATTTTTATTCTCTGTTTTGAGTTTAAAAATATGAACTTCTTCATCATCATCAAAATATCCCATCTTGATAAAACTTGCACAAAAGATCATTAGTTCGAAAGAAATAATCAACAATTAGAAAAATCTTAGAAAAAATTTCAGAAAATAAGTTTCCAAAAATTTCCTAAGGCAAGAATCCTCACACCACTGAGCAATTCGCAGAAAATGAACACCAGAATTCACAGAAACTGAGCAATTTGCACACCACTAAGGTCACAATTCGCATACAAAGGACAATTCGCACGATTTGATATACGAATTCTATGCAATTCGCACGTCGCTATAAGCGAAATCTGAGGAATTCGCACGACGTTTTATGCGAATTCTGAGCAATTCGGATATGACTTTATGCGAATTCTTGACTTAAGAAAATTTTGATCATATAAGCTTTTAGCATGAACTTTTCGTATCACAAAAAGATGCGAAATATACACTTAGAAAAATTTTCAGACTTAAACTTTTCGCATCGATACGAATTCTACACTTAGAAAAAATTTCCTGCTAAATGTTCAAAAAATTCTTATGAATTGATTATGCGAATTATGCACTTTTCGCATACAGACATGTGCGAATTCTGTCCTTAGAAAGGTTTTTCACCAACTTTTCGTATATGAGAGTTATGTGAATTCTAAGAATTTCGTACAACACACTCATGCGAATTTCATACTTATGAAATTTTAAATGAAAAGTTATGAGAATTCTTCCAACTATGCGAGTTCTTGATATGAATTCTGTAGATCTTGCAAGTTCTTCAGTATCCCATGCGAATTCTTCGTATTTCAGACCAAAATCACTTTAATTCGACCAAAAATCCCACAAATCTTCGATTTTGAATTCGAAACTTCACCAAATTGATCCAGAACTATAAACGAACCTATTACAAACAATGAATTTCAAATAAATTCACTTAAACATACAATTCAGACTCAATACAGTGTGACCAAAAACTTACAAAATCTCAAAATCAAACAACAAATACATTGCAATTGAATTTCTAATTGATACACTTCTAATCTATTACATCAATCAATCATGATACTATCAATTAGACTCAAAATTACACAGAAAATCATAAAATTCGATCAATCCACAATAAAAAGTGTGCGAAGAATTTTCTTGATAATTTCTTTCGATTTCTACTCTGATACCAATTGTGTGTCCCACCATACTAGTTCTAATCAAGATTAACAACAAGAAACTCAGATCAAATCGTCATATGTCATTAATCAGATTCCACAGTTTACAAGATTCGTACATGATGCTATCTCTCTCAATTAGAGGATGTAGAGTCCCTGACTACTAACTTCGTTAACTTTTTATGTTAACTCAATTAGAGGGTGTTTTAGTCATTTAATTTATTTTTTATTTTCTATTAAAATTACAAGACCAAGAATGTAATTTACTTTTTCTTTTTAATTAAACCACAGGGACCAACTCTGTATTTACTATATCATATATACACGATATATATGTATAAAAAGAAAATCACCGCCGACTACCGCCTCCTCCGGCAAGCCGGCAACTACTCCTCCACCTAGACACCACCATCTCCTCTGTCAACGACCACCACCATCTTCATCGAGATCTTCGGCGACCAACTCCAATGACCAGATTCCTTCATCGACCCCCTCCACCGACCACCGATTCCTTCACCGACTCCCTCCTCAGGCGACGATGAACACATGGACGAACACATGCAACCTCCCTTCATCGGTTGCCCCTTCCCTTCGTCTGCCTTTCAGCGACTTAGATCCCCCCAAGCACCCAGCTTCATCATCAGATTGGTTCTTCTCTAGATATGTACTTCACAGGGTTCTCTCGATCTGCTCTTCTCCAGATCCACATCTTCTCTACTTCCATATCCGCTATACTTTTTCCAAGCTTCTGTATTCTTCGTTTCTACAACACCAGATTTGGGTTCTATGGGGTTTTGATTGGAAGGCTTCGATTCAAAAATTGGGTCTTTCAGGTTCAAGAAGTCGTGTTTTGGTTTTTCAATTTGGATGTTGTCTCTTGAAATACCCTGTTAGTTGATTAGAATTAGGGTTTTCATGACTCGATTTTAGAACTTGAATTTTTTGTTATGGGTTTTGAATTATACAAATATATGATATTGTGTTGTTTGATGATTAGTGATAGGAAATTTGTTAAAGAAAATTTAAAGATTCTTCTTTCATTTAGGTGGGATTTGGGGCCTGAAATCATGGATTTGAGGTGTGATTGAAGCTTGAATCCATCGAAAAATGAACTGAATACCCATCGTATAACATATCTAAGGAAATATTCAAGAATATGTGCTAGAAGTGATGATCCTTCATGCTTAGAATCCGTTCTTGACTACTATTCCATGATTAAGAAATTGGGTCTTTAGGAACGATGAATTTGAACCTCTGTGACCTGTAAAAATGGTTGCCGGAAAATCTTAATCAACCAAAGGGAAGAAGGAGAGGGAAGAGGGACACGGGGCAATATATCATTGGTATGTTGTTTTGATTGGTTTAATTTTTTAATGTAAAATCAGGAAATTTTATAAAATGACAAAAATACCTATCATGTGTCATGCACATGGGGACTTTAACGGAGATAAATCAAACGAAGTTAGTTTTAGGGACCCAAGGTGTTATAAGATGCAAACCACGAGGATGCAATCCATAGATATTTCAAAGTAGGGACCCAAAGTGTTAAAATCAATAAACCACAGGTACCAAATATGTAATTAACTCTTAATATCATGATATATAAATATATTTATGTATACAAACAAACATAAATGAACGTAAATGAACATTAACAAACATAAATGAACGAACGAGATAATGTTCGTTCATTTATTAAATAAATGAACTTCCCGCCGAACGGTTCACGAATGGTTTGTTGAACGTTCGGTTCGTTTACAACCCTATTCATCTCGTTCAACCGACTCCTATGCCTATGAATTCATTGCATTGCAGTCTAAATTACATGACTCCAATTTAATAACCAACGCACTCAAAACATTTAATTTCCAAATAAATATGTCATAATTGCATATCACTTCCAAAAGCTCAACATCAAGCAATTTAAACCGGAAAAATATTCCCAAAACTCATTTGAGTTAAAATCAAACAAATAAACTCCACAATTCACTTGACTATTCAAATAAAGTCATTATAAACCAATAAGTTACAAATACTCAGCGTTTAAGCAACTTATACACCAAAAGGTTTGAAAATCATCATCACTAACATTGTGTTCTCGAAACCTTTTTTACAAGGGAAAGGAAACGAAAGGGATGGAAATAGGAGGAAAGTAAAAAACTCGTGTTCTTGAAACTTTTTTAGGAAAGAAAGGAAAGGAAATTGAAGGAAAATAATGATAAGTTCTCTCCCAAAATTTTCTTTCCAAATGCAAGAGGAAAGGAAGGGAAAGTAATTAAAACTTTTCAAAAATATTATTAAAATTACAAAATTACCAACCTTTCATTTTAAATGATATATTTTTGAAGGGTATATTTGTAAAAATGACATTTTTCCTTTTATTTCTCTCCTGTTCAAGAATATTAAAATTATTTTCTTTCTTTTCATTTCCTTCATTTTCCTTCTCTTTCTCCTCTCTTCCTTTCTTTTCTCTCCCTTTCTTTTTCTTCCATTTTTTTCTCCCCCATTTCGAGAACACATCGTAACACAAGGTCGGGCCAAAATCCAATACAAATATATTTCTCAAATCCAAGCCAATAGACTCTTCAACTTGTTGGACTAATCCAAAATGGGTCATCGTAACCCAAAACACATTTAAAGAGTTTAATAAATCTAATGACCCAAGATACCACAAAATCCAACAAATTAAATCATGCATATTATTCGAAGGATTTATAAAATCAATATACCTAAAAATGCATTAACATCAAATAATCATCATATGACAAATTAATCATCAAAACCCACAAACTTTATGATTTATCATCAAAATATCAAAATATATATATATATATATGTATGTATGTATTTCTTAAGATTTTATTACCCAAATATGTGAAAAAAGTGGACTTTCATCAAGTGACTACAACATTTGATAAATCTTAAGGAAAAACTTTAAGACTCCAAAATAAACATTTTTGGCATGAACAAAATTTTCACAAGGCAACTTGAAACTCATTTTACTAGGTTAGGTTAAACATAGGTTTCAAACCCAATCTTTAGCTCCAGAATGAAGATTCGAGTTTCACAAGCTAAGTTTCCTAAGAACACTTCACGAACAACATTCAAACCAAGAGTTACCAAATACTTACACAAACTTCAAATCCACAAAAAATTCCAAACATAAAGCTCAAAATAGCCAAAAGAAGCTTACCTCCTCAAAACTTTGAATCTTCTTACATAAATCTTTAATCCTTAAGGTCCACTCTCCATTTGGTCCAAAAACTTTCCAAGAGTCGACCCTAAGTTGCCCAATTCGCCAAAAAGAAGAAAAGGATGGAAATGGGATTTTTTTTGTTTACTCCATTTTTGGGGTGTTACACCATTGAAACTTGATCATATTGGTAATAAGTACAAATCATATATATAGTTATAAACGAAGAGCAACATCCATCAATACATCATTGTTACCTAAACGATAAAGTTTGGTGATTCAGACGATTAAAAAACTTGTGATGATTATCAGTGTCTTTGTTGTGTCCCTTTATGATATCTAGATTGACGATTGGGCATTGTTGTGTCATCCCCATTATGTCCTGCACCTAGTCTATTGATTTTTGAATGTATTTACAAAACATATATCGGTATTACATACTCAGAATCTAAGCATGAATGTGTTTCCTCAGTATCATTCAATCAAATGCCTAAAAAAATCATTGATGTCATACATTAGTAATAAATGTTATCTCGATACATGCTAGTATTATCATGTCATACAATGATTAAAATCACTGTCAAAGTGTAACACCCAGAATATTTCAAATATGATAATTTAATATTCAATCTCAAGAGTCCATTTTCTATGTTTGGCTCTCCGGTGTGTTATGTCAAATTTCATTTTTGTAATCTCGAGCATCGATGGACTTATAACGTTTGAAGTTTTGGGATTTCGAGATTTTGGGCATCCGACGATTATGCCCGACGATTATGCCAAAGGGCATAATCGCATGTCACTATCGTGGGAAGAGGAGGGCTTACGGTACAGATGGGGCGATTGTGCTCGGCGATTGAGACTTGGTCACTCTCGCCGAGGCACTCTCGCGGCAGCACCACAACTCTCGGCACAAACTGGCGATTGTGCCAGCGATACTATCGCTAGGGCACTCTCGCGGTCGGGTCCCTGGGTTTAAATAAGTCAGCCCGAAAATTGTACCCATTTATCGGATTTTGGGATTTCTTCTAGCCGATTTCTCTTTGCGTTTTTGGTAAGTCTTCTTCCCTCAATTCCATCTCTCTTCATTTACTTCCAACCTTTTGGTTGTTGAGATCATTGGATGTGGTTCTAGGTTATTTAAGAAGTAAGTCTTAGGGTGCTCAAGCTTCCATCAATCACCATCTTCATTCTAGGGTTTGGCTTTTTCATTAAAAGCCACTAAGATGAGTTCACTCTCTTTTAATAAGCCTCATACATGTTTAAAATAAAGATTTCAAACCTTCTAACATCTCTATTTCTATTTACTTGATTTGGGTGACAGTCTCACCAAAGCCTACTTTTGGAGATCTTGGGGTTTATGTGAGTGAATATGTTTCAAGTTGATGAACTTACACTTAAAAGCATCGATGGATTTGCACATAGGAAACTTGTTTACTTCTATTTTCATAACTACATGTTTGGAACCGAAAACTAGGGTTTTGGAATTTTTTTTTTTGGAAAGGGTATCCTGGGCCTATGGCCCAGACTAATCCCTGGCAATTAGGGTCTTTGGCCCAGCTGCTAAAGCGTGCAGCCTTGAGTTTATCCTCAGTGGCCACAAGTGCTGCGAGTGGGGCTCGAACCCGGGTTGAGCGCTATGAACTCCCCAAGCCTTTACCACCACACCACAGCCCTTGTGGTTAGGGTTTTGGAATTATTGGTGTATATTTTGAAAGAGATTTGGGAACTTGTATTTAATTGATGGAAATACTAACCCAAGCATCATTTTGGAATTCTTTTGGAAATTATGTGAGTAGTCATGAGGAATATTAATCCTTGCACAATTGTTGGCATATTAACTATTGGGATTATAAGTTGATTTTGACGGTGTTGATTGAGTATATTTGTTTGCATTTGGGCATCATGAACCCATAATTGTTTGTAACATTTGGACGATGATGGGACATTAGTTTCCCACATCAAGGCATGTTTAGGCATCAAATTGGGTTATAAGTTGTTTAGGTAAAAATTCCAATAGACTATTGTCGTACGACCCGAGACAATTGACGCCCTTCCCTTAAGGCGACCTTGATTAAATGAACAGATACTCATCCGACGAAGTTAGTCGTGCGACAGGATTTCGGTTACTAAAACTACAACATACTTTATGTCATGTTTAATGCAGGATTCAAAGACATTCATTGTAATGGAAGTCATCTTCAATAGCAACAGACATAACGGACGTTATCATCAATGTCAAAACGACTACTTTATTGAAGATACGCATTCAAGACTTGATAACTGACAATTGGAGTATAAATATGAAGATGGAACTTCACATTCGGACATCTGATTCTGAGACCTTAGAAGATCACGAATTACATTCTCAAGCTCGCTCAATCTCTCTCAAAGTTCATAAAGCCTACTACCATTTGTTGCACGACGCACGACCGAAGTTTAATTACACACGACACACGATCGATTTTACTTTATTGTATTGTTTTACATTATATTACACTTGTAACACTTGTTATCAAGGACGACGTCGCTGATTGACGTCCATAGTGCACGACGACTCATACTCGTCCGCGGTTTTTACCCATTTTAGGGGTTTTCCGCGTCACCAATTCCCTTGTCTCATTTATTTTGCCTTTATTACTGTCATACGATTATTAAAGTTACTTTCTTTGGTTGGATCAAGCTCCACATTTACCTTAAATTTTCCTTGGGAGATTTTTGGCATAAACAGTTTGGCGCCCACCGTGGGGCACCATCCAAAGAAAATCTGCGATAATCTTACGACGTATTAACGTTTCCCTTCGAGTGTTCCTTTTTCAGTTATTCAGGATAATGGCATTCCAAGGAACACAAGATCATGTCGTGGCTCAAATGAACATGGAGTTGACCGCTGCCCGTGCTCGTATCGACGCCCTAACAGCTCAGGCTCGACAAGCAGCTGAAACCATCGAGCATCTAAGAAACTAGAATGGAAATAATGTGACGGGGACTACGAATGCTTACGTTGGTGCCTGGAATGTGCCCCCTCCATTGCCTAATTATCCTCGTCCACCATCAATTAACCCTGCGACTTTCGTAATACCAACCATGCCTATGGCCTCTATTCCATTTAATGGATACGCCTCTGATGCCTCACAGCAGACTAGCATCAATGGATCAGGTTATGTTCCATTGGGTGCTCCAAATGGTGTTTTGTTAGATCCCGTTGCACAAAGACTAAAGCTCCTGGAAGAGCAGAATGAACGTGTCTTGTCGATGTTGGCCAAATTGCCGGGGGCAGCAGTTCCAGTCGATGTCGAGCCACGTACAGGGTTTCAGGCGTCAACGTTAATTGATGAGATCGCGTTAGTAGACGTTCCAAAGAAGTACAGCATCTCGACCTTTACTCCAAAATACTCAGGCGTCACTGATCCAACAGAACATGTCGCCCAATACAAACAACTTATGTGGACTGTCTCGATACCGTACCAATTTCAAGAAGTCTGCATGTGCAAAAGTTTTGGAGCGACCTTGACCGGAGCAGCTTTACAATGGTTGATTAATCTTAAACCTAAAACTATTGGGTCTTTTGCAGAGTTGGTGAATCAATTCATTCAACAATTCGCTAACAGCCGAAAAATGGAAAAGCAGATGAGTGACCTTTACTATGTCGTGCAGAAGAATGGAGAGTCCATCCGAGACTACTTTAACCGGTTCAACACGGAAATGATTAGTATCCGAAATTGTGACGTGAAAACAGCAATTGAAGCATATAAACGGGGTCTGGACGATAGTTCAGTGTTGTATCTCGACCTTACGAAGTATCCTCCAGAAAACTTTGAAGACGTGCGAGCAAGGACGCTTGCTCACATGAGGGTCGAGGATGACCTCGCTTTCAGAAATAAACACTCGGGAGACTGAAAAAGCCTAGGTGTTAAAAAACCAGACTTTAAACCAAAGTCGACCAATCGGTCAGAGCCTACCAGACAGATTTCAAATGTCAGATTTGAAAAGAAAGGGCCGACGACTTCCAAATCTGTCTAGTATCCTAAGGTGTCATCTTATGGCTTTCCTGGATCAGCCAAGAACGTCGTCGAGTCCCTGAAACAGCTTCAACAAAACGTTCGATGGCCGAAGAAAAGCAGTACAGACAGTGACAAAAAAGATAAAACCAAATGGTGTGATTTCCATAATGACTTCGGTCATATAACGGATGATTGCATCGCCTTAAAGAAAGAATTGTCCTGGCTTAACTCTAAAGGTTATTTGCAAGAATTGACAGAAAAGAAGGACGCACGTCCCACATCTCCAGAGCATGCCAAGGTGATTAATTGTATCACCGGAGGTTCTGATGTTTGTGGGACCACCTATTCAGCTGCCAAGAGTCATGCTAGTCGCGGTCCCAACGACCGACCAATTCCAAAGGAGGCAAGACCTAAGGAAGACGCAGAATTAGAAGTTATGCCCTTGACGTTCGACCAAGAAAACCTCGACGACGTACATCAGAAACATCATGACGGACTAATTATCCAATTGAGCATTGGAAATTGTCTGACCAAAAGGATACTCGTCGACGGAGGTAGTTCAGCTAACATTATCTTTTTTGATGCAGTAAAAGCAATGGGACTCGACAAATACGAGATTACATGACGTTCGACTACACTCGTTGGATTCACGGAGGAACGACAAGCACCATGGGGGAAATTACACTACCAGTATATGCTAAAGGAATCAACAGACAGACGAAGTTCAACATCGTCGACTGTTCATCAGCTTATAATGTCATCCTTAGGCAACCATGGATCCACGATATGAAAGTTGTACCCTCGACGTACCATCAGACCTTGAAATTTCCCACGCAATGGGGAGTACAGGAGATCAAGGGCGAAAGAAAAGTCGCTAGGGAATGTTACAAAGTTTCCTTGAAGCCTCCAAAACAGACAGTATAGCAATTACAGAAACAGGACGTTCCTGGGACGGACGACGACTATCGCTTGGAAGTTGTCGTCTTAAACCAGGGTAAGCCTGATCAGAGGGTTTACATAGGTGTAACACTCGATCCTTCTTTTAAAAAGAGACTAATATATTTTTTGCAGGATCACTATTATTGCTTTGCATGGACGCACGAGGACGTGATAGGCATCGATCCGAGTATTATTTCTCATAAACTCCACGTCGATCCATCATTCAAACCCGTTCAACAGAAAAGATGGAAATTTGCTCCTGAGAGAAATAAAGTTATCAACGATGAAGTTGATAATTTGCTTAAAACGGGAAAAATAAGAGAAGTCAAGTATCCAGATTGGTTTGCCAACGTTGTTGTCGTCCAAAAGAAAAACGGTAAATGGAGAGTGTGCATAGACTTTACGGACCTTAATAAGGCCTGTCCAAAAGATCCATTTCCTTTGCCACACATCGATTCTATGGTCGATGCTACAGCTGGACATGAATTACTCACATTCATGGACGCGTATTCTGGGTATAACCAGATATTGATGCATTCAGACGACCGGGAAAAACGGCCTTCATGACAGATAAAGGTATTTATTGTTATAAAGTAATGCTTTTTGGTCTTAAGAATGCAGGTTCGACGTATCAATGATTGGTGAATATGATGTTCAAAGAGCATTTGGGCGACACTATGGAGGTATACATCGACGACATGCTTGTCAGATCAAAGCATACGGACGATCATATAGGACATTTGAAGCAGTCGTTCGATATTCTACGCGAATATAAAATGAAGTTGAATCCGACAAAATGTTCTTTTGGAGTTCGAGCTGGCAAATTTCTCGGTTATATGGTCACACGACGAGGAATCGAAGCTAACCCAGATTAAATCAAAGCAATTGTCGAGCTAAAATCGCCCAGAAATTTTAAAGAAGTCCAACGTCTAACAGGACGTGTAGCAGCACTGAACCGGTTCATCTCTCGGTCGTCCGACAGATGTCACTTATTCTACAATGTCCTGCGAAAAAATAAAGGGTTCGAGTGGACTGATAAGCACGAAGAGGCATTGCAACAACTCAAGAAATACATGATGGTGCCTCATTTCCTCTCTAAACCTGAGAAAGGTGAAGCTCTTCAACTCTACCTAGCCGTCAGCATTAATTCGGTAAGTGCAGTTCTTATACGAGAAACCGACGGACGACAATTGCCAATCTATTATGTAAGTAAAACTCTATTAGACTCAGAAACCAGGTATTCGTCTATAGAAAAACTTTTACTTTCGTTAGTCATGGCCGCTAAGAAGCTACGACATTATTTTGAATCACATCCTATAATTGTGGTAACTAACTTTCCATTAAAGTATGTGTTAAGAAAACCTGAATTAACAGGATGATAAGCTAAGTGGAGCATCTACCTCAGCAATTTTGATCTGGATTTCAAGCCCAAGACGACGATCAAATCGCAGGTCTTAGCAGATTTTATCTCAGATTTCAGTCCAGAACTGGAAAATACAATGTCGTCCGATGAGTTAATTGTGGCGACTTTGCACGACACCACTTGGACGCTCGACGTTGATGGTTCGTCGAACATACGCGGAACAGGCCTGGGTGTCGTCCTACAGTCCCCACAAGGGGGCAAAATAGTATACTCCATACGGTGCGATTTCAAAGCTACAAATAATGAGGCAGAGTATGAAGCACTAATTGCAGGAATCAAAATTGCTCACGACTTGGGGGCAACACATTTGTATGTCCGGAGCGACTCGTCCTTAGTTGTTAACCAAGTTAATGGAGAATTCGCAGCAAAAGATGCAAGGATGATTGCTTATTATAAAATAGTAAAGGAGGAAGCAAAGAAGTTCAGTCGCTTTGTAATCAAGCAGATACCAAGAGATCAGAATACCCAAGCTGATGCACTAGCCAATTTGGGGTCGGCACTTAATCAAACGACGTTCGACAATGTCCCAATAGTTCACCTTACAATACCATCCATCAAAGACGATGGTAATATTTTGGTCGCACCAATTGAGGAAGAAAACTCTTGGTCGGACGACATTAAAAATTATCTGGAGAACGATCAACTGCCTGATGACAGAATGGAAGCAAGAAAGGTTAGATTTAAAGTATCAAGGTACGTTATTATCAGAGGACAGTTATATCGAAGATCTTCGACTAGTCTAAATCTGCGATGTATCACCAACAAGACGCAAGTCCAGAAAATTCTACAAGATATGCACGACGGTGAATGTGGAAATCACTCAGGAAGTCGCAGTTTAGCCAACCGGGTATCACGACAAGGTTACTATTGGCCGACATTAAGGCAAGATGCTATCAGGTGTGTACAGTCGTGCGACGCATGTCAAAGACACGCAGGTATGTCTCATAAACCCTCTGAACCATTGCACTCAACTTTGATCCCATGGCCCTTTATGAAATGGGGAATGGACATTGTTGGGAAGTTACCACCTGCCCCCGGGCAAAAGGTATTCCTTTTAGTTTTAACAGATTATTTCTCTAAATGGGTCGAAGCAGCGGCTTTCTCCCAGGTTCGGGACAAAGAAGTCGTTTCTTTTATCCAAACTAACATCATTTGTAGGTATGGAATTCCATCTGAAATAACATGCGACAACGGGGCATAATTCATCAGTGATCGAACGCAAAGATTTTGTGAAGAAAGGAACATCAAGTTGATAACATCGACGCCTCGATATCCACAGTCGAATGGTCTCGCCGAGTCAAGTAATAAAACTATTATCAATTCCATCAAGAAAAGACTTAAAGCTGCCAAAGGGAAGTGGGTGGAAGAATTGCCTTCCGTCCTATGGGCTAATCGTACGACACCTCGTACGTCCACAGGACAAACTCCCTTTTCCTTAGTCTATGGATGTGAAGGTGTGTTACCTATTGAGGTACGTCCATTGAGCATAACTTGGTCGACCTAAGTTATGACCTTGACGTCCTAGAGGAACTTCGAGAAGCTGCTCACATTCGCATGGCGTCACAAAAACAAGCGGTCGAGCGACATTTCAACAAAAGTGTCCAAATCAAAGTTTTTCAAGAAGGTGACTACGTTCTACGTCGAGTATTTCAAAATACTCAAGAGGTCAATACAGGTAAGCTTTCCACTAAGTGGGAAGGTCCTTATCAAATCTCTAGAGTCGTGGGTAAGGGTGCTTATAAAATTCAAACCCTCGACGGTCGAGATATCCCACGAAGCTGGAATGCAGTTCATTTAAAAAGGTACTTCTTTTAAATTTTATATTTATTTTCTTCAATTACTTTTTAAGGAAGATTACTAACTTAAGCATCGGAGGGTCGTTGGTCAAACCAACGACCACCCCACTAATGTTGTTTTTCGCAGGGACGCACGACTTATTTAAAAATCTTTGTGTCGAGTAAAACTCATGTGATCACACGTATATGCTCGATCTTAATGGGTGATAAAGGTTAAATTCTGCACTTGATATTCAGCACTTAGAACCAAGAACCATTATTACAAATTACCCAAGGTCGATTAAAAGTTTCAATTGATTTCTTTTTAAGTGATAGTATGATCGAATATTTGATATGATGTAGTTATCCATCTACTTAAGTTATTTGACGTACGATTAATTATAAGAACAAAGAATAAACGTCGATACGCAAAAGAGACTTTTTTCATTAAATGTCAAACTTACAAATATAAAGGACGACCACGTACGGCCGACCTACAAGTGAAAGGTTCAAAAGAAGCTAACTAGGAGGAACGTTAGGTTGATCTTGGACGACGACGGTCTCCTCTGCTGCCACTCCTTCCACGACATCACCTTCCTCCAATTCATCGTCCTCATCCAAGTCCCTTTCAGTCCCCACAGTGTCAAGATAGGTCTTGATCTCCCCGGCGGCCGACGCCATGGGATTCTTCCCACTCAGATGACGTCTCATCAAAGCAGCTCGGGCTGTGAGACGAGATAAAGCTTCAATCTGCCTATTCTCCTCCTCCAAATCCCTGACGTCGCCCTCCAGCTCCTCGACTTTCTTCTTGAGGGTCGTAACCTCATCAGCAGAAGCAGCAGCAGCAGTAGTGGCTTTTATTCTCGCGATCTCCATATCGGTCGTCGACTTCTCAAGATCTAGGACACGATACCTATACTTGATCTTCTCACGATCTGAAACCTCAAGTCGACTGCGGACGTCAGAAAGTTCAGCCTTGAGACTCTCGACCTTCGCCTTCTCAGCCCCGACCGCCTCCAGGGCGGTCTTCTCCTTTTCAAGAGCCTCGTCAGCCATTTTCTGTATGTCAGGGAAGGCCGCCCTAAGACCTTCTGTCTGAGCTTAAAAGCTCAGACAGGCTTTAAAAGCCTGCACGACAGCAAAGAAAAGGTTAAAAAACCATAACGAATAAGTAACAAAGGAAACAAAAAATAATACAGGCTTAACATGAAGGAAAGACCAGCGGCATGTGCTCCCGTATCTTCGACCCGAGAATCCTTATAGCGGTCGCGGAAGGTCGGAAGAAGAAACTTCCCCAAGTGTGGGAAAATGACGTCCCTCTCGAGGACGTCATTAACCATGAAGTCAGATGGGAGAGTGGCTTTGAATATCGTCTCTCCCACCTTCTCCTTGTTCTTCTCCTCCCTTGAAGAGGAAGAAGAAGTTTCAAAGATGGGCTTATTAACGCTCGACACCCCCGACATGGGAGCATCCTTCGTCGCCTGGAAGCTCGACCCCAGCAACAATGTCCTTCGATAATGTCTCCCCTGAAAGGGACGACAGAGTGGCATCGCCCGTCTTCTTGGGCGAAGATCGAGGCTTGCCTCGAACACGTCTTGAATCCACCCCCATAGAAGGGGCAGATCTTTTCCTCGCTTTCTCCCTCCCTTGACGAGCGAGCTCCAGTTGCTTGGCTCTCTTAGCGGCGGCCGACTTTACAGCTGCGTCATCTGAATAAAGAGAGCAAGTTAAAAATAAAATGACGTACGACATACAAGAAAAAGGTATGGTCAAGCGACTTACAAGTCATGTTTCCTTCTCTCTCTTCTTCCCTCTCCTTCTCTTCTATATTCTCTACTTCTCTAGGAGAACCCTCGACAGACGTCACCTCAGCTACAAAAACGGCCTCTTCTTCTTCGTCGTTCGATCGAGGAGAAAACGAGCGATCAATAATACTTCTATTTAGGATTCTCTGAACCTTGTCGAGAGAATCTCTTCGTGGCTTCACTCTGCTGAAGTCAATCACTGTCAAACAAAGAAAGACGTCAGAATAAACGCAGGAAGACGTCAGAATAAACGTACGACAAAAATAATAAACCTACCCGATTCGTTCCAGCATGACGACAACCATTGGTTGTCTTCGTCATTTATAGACGCCACTTGAAGGAAAACATACTGACGTTTCCACCCACGATCATTCACCGCGGTGTTAAGTATCAGTACATTATCCCCCTTTGAACGTGGAAACAGACTATACCTGTGATAATTGTCTGGTCGAACATTATAGGTTGTCAAGAGGTCGTTCACATTGAACGGTACCTCCCATTCAGCCGTAAGACGATTGATCACCTGGACAATCCGCCATAATTGAGGCATTAATTGTCCAGGCGTCAGGTCAAATGCATCTAAAAATGCCCTGACCAAAGGGCTAAAGGGCCAAGAAAAAACTATCTTAAAAGGATATTCATATAGAACACAATATCCCTTCGGAACTTCATCTGGCCTTAAATCTTCCGGCGACACTAAATTTATCTCGTCTAGAAGTTTAGCCAAACTCTTAAAGTAATTTATATTTTCTTCCTCCCTATACAAACTAACGGGCTCACTCGATATTTGGAAGTCCGGAATATTTAAAGTTGCATGCCAATAGCTAAGAATATCCCAAGCTTTCCTAGGTTTTCTAGCTACGGATTTCTTATGCATAAATCGACACAGAGGGAAGAACGAGAAATCGTACCTTAAACAGTGTTCTAAACCTCGAATTTGGAATGGAAAGGATTCTGGTCGTTCGGAAAGCAAATCTCGCCGAAGGTATGTTTTCTTTAAGGTAAGCGTAAAAAAGGAAAAGATTAAGGGTAATCTTTATTTATACTGAAATTTGGAAACTGGATCGTCAGGAAATCAAATCGCCAATCGACACGTGTCGTCCGTGTCAGGTAAACCCTTGAGTACACTTAGCGAGAGCGTGACATCTGTCCTTTATTAGCTGTCAAATTTCGTATTCCGTTAGAAGTGACGTCAGTATCTAGTTGGAAACGAACCGATTTGGTTCTATTCGAACTACCCGCGTTTCTTTTATAACACGTGTCATGATTTTAAAATTTAAATTTCAAAAAGTTGCCACTTGAATTTTAAATTTGGGGGCAAACTGTTTAGGTAAAAAATCCAATAGACTATTGTCGTACGACCCGAGACAATTGACGCCCTTCCCTTAAGGCGACCTTGATTAAATGAACAGATACTCGTCCGACGAAGTTAGTCGTGCGACAGGATTTCAGTTACTAAAACTACAACATACTTTATGTCATGTTTAATGCAGGATTCAAAGACATTCATTGTAACGGAAGTCATCTTCAATAGCAACAGACATAACGGACGTTATCATCAATGTCAAAACGGCTACTTTATTGAAGATACGCATTCAAGACTTGATAACTGACAATTGGAGTATAAATATGAAGATGGAACTTCACATTCGGACATCTGATTCTGAGACCTTAGAAGATCACGAATTACATTCTCAAGCTCGCTCAATCTCTCTAAAAGTTCATAAAGTCTACTACCATTTGTTGCACGACGCACGACCGAAGTTTAATTACACACGACGCACAATCGATTTTACTTTATTGTATTGTTTTACATTATATTACACTTGTAACACTTGTTATCAAGGACGACGTCCTTGATTGACGTCCATAGTGCACGACGACTCATACTCGTCCGCGGTTTTTACCCATTTTGGGGGTTTTCCGCGTCACCAATTCCCTTGTCTCATTTATTTTGCCTTTATTACTGTCGTACGATTATTAAAGTTACTTTCTTTGGTTGGATCAAGCTCCACATTTACCTTAAATCTTCCTTGGGAGATTTTTGGCATAAACATAAGTCCTACGTGCTAATATGCGATATTGGATGAGGATCTCAACGTAAGGACCCTAGGTGGTTGAAGTTGACTTTCCATGGGTGTACGTTTAAAGCTACCGAGCCTAACATCCCTTGCGTATATTTATTATATGTATTGGTTTTACTAACTTGTCAAGTGGCTTACTCTTGTGTTCCGTCACTTGTGTTAGTATGTGGGTCTCCCCCGTTAACCCAAGAGGTATTTTCATTATAGTAAATAGTATACATTATAAACTCTTCGATTTTACTTCTTTATTTTCGTTGAAAAATTAATTATTGTTAATTTAATTGTTTGATCTCTCTAGGCTTTAGCCTAACACTTGCTTTTAAAATGACATGTATGACAGGTCATTCTAGCGGTAGGACTTCTCGGGCTTGAGTATAGAGAGGGATCGAAGGATAGTAGCATTTTTGGAGGTTATAGAGATACACACCCAACATAACCTTGGTATACTTTTGGGAAGAAAAATGTGAACACCCGATTTTAATCTAGATTCAAATGTGTTTAGATTAGTAGGTTGTTGAATTAAACTTTGTTAATTCTTTAGGTTGTATTCGTCATACCTTATTCCCCATCTTCGGGATGATATATTCTAGTTGATAGGGCTTTACCGAATTGTTCAGGTTTTCCCTATTTATAAACGCCATATTGTCGAATTTTTAATTTTTAAATTCCTCCAAAATTTTAGGTGTTACACAAAGCATTCCACTCACACACAACAACTTCCATATTCTCAAGTCAAATGACTATATATACAATGACCACAAAGTAAACATTTATGAAACTAATATGACATTCAATGCAATATTTTCATAACAAGTAGCGTCCGGTATACAAGATCCCAATTCTTATACCTATATGTGGATTCTATATCTCAATATACTAGTTGTTACCAAATTACTTCAAACCTTAGACCCAAAGTAATATTTGAATACGGAATTTTAGAATACATTTTTAAGGTTATTATTATAATATTTTGTTTAAATAGAACACAAAACATAATATAAATACAATTGGCCAATGTTTTTTCTTAATAAATATCATGACAAAATGTCCAAACATACAAGCATTCTATGATTGCTTTTGGCATACATTACCACTAGTTAGGTCGTTTAACTTCATACTAACAACTTACTTAAACGTCTTCAGATAAGTTGCATTGTTCTTGGTCCTATAAAAAAATGTCCATTTAGGTATTCTATTAAGAAGTATGGGTCTTAAAAGACCGATTTTGTTGTAATGACGTATTAATATTTTATTCTTTTTTACTTTTTGCTAATTTCCCCTTTGGTTTTTTATTTGTCACTTTGGTCATATATCTATAATTTGACATACATTGCATGTATATTTTTATTTCGGTTGTTACACATATACCATAACAAATCATTATGTCATGCTTCAGTTTGTTTCGGTACTCACTGATCATGTCAAAAACACTATAATTTTCATTTTTTATTCAGTTCACAACGTTAAAGTTTCTTTCTTGTATCTTTCGATGCTAATTCAGCTCCTCTACTTCTTCTTTTAGGGACGTCCAAAAAGTATTTAGTTCTTTAAATATCTATAACTCCTTTTAAATCGATTCCTTGAGGTCGGCTTCAATTAATGTTTTTGGAAATCTCATATAGATTATGATTTGGACAAAGTCGATTCTTTTTCGATCATGCAACATCTCAGGCTATTGACTAAGCAATTTAGGCATGCGTTTGACACCATGCTTACCTTGAATTCACTGTTGAGTGTTGAGTTCCTGGTTATTGCTTAGATCTTCTCTACTCCTTCCCATGACCAAAACTCGAGTTTTTCGCTTGTTTGTTCTCTAGTTATCTTTGTATGCATTAGGAGATAGAAAATGGAAAATAGTTCATCGATTTCCCTTACACATCGATCTCCACAACCTCTCCTAACCCTTATCATTCAATTTTAGGGTTTTACTCTATATTTGAACATATTTGCCCTTGTACCCATTTGCCCGTTGAGCTTGGGTTAGCTTACAATCAAATCCTGAGTTTAGATTATCATGCACTCATACTTTTAACTTGTTTACTTCACTTATTTCCAATTTAGGGTGTCACAGATCTTTGAATCATTTCTATATTATTCAAATTAATTGAGTAGGCTAAAAACAAAGTTATATAAAACCCAATGTCATTCCTGTTGTGGACCATCACTATGAATCTTTCCTATCAACTTTGATTTGTCTTTACTTTTCCCATCAACTATGTCTCGTTTTTTGAGTAAAAAACGATTAGATCATCTCAATCCGTGTTGCCTCGTATTCTTTTAACTTATGCGGTCTTATTATTAAGAATAATAACATTACTTTATTAATTTGAACATTTTGTTATAAATATATTTGTTAGACATATATTTCAATATGTTAACACAAACAAAAAAATTTGAGAACCTTGAGAACCACCAATCATGTGTTGTTTCACATCGTGAAACAAAAATACACATAAAAAATAATCACATTGTGAAGTAAAACTACATTATTTCATAACGTGAAGCAAGACATAATTGCTTAAAAGTTTTTAAGATTCTCAACCTTTTTATTTTCTAATTTGATTATTCTCCATTTTTGAATCAATTAAATATAGAGATGGATGTAGATAAGATAGATATCATAAAATTCAATAACTTCACAACCAACTTGAGTAAAGTGACATAGTGGTAACTTTTAAGGCAGACAGCATGCATTGGTACCCAATAAAATCAATGCAAAGTACTCGTAACACATGATTTCTTAAATTTTGGTAGGAACGAGATCTAAATATTGTATATTTTGGTCTGATGATTCATACCGATCCACAAGCGTAAATATAGCAGTTATCGAATATACGATAAAATATAACAAAACCGCATATAAATCGAGACAACAAGATTTAACGTGGTTCCACTATCAATGTGATAGTGTACATCCACAGGGAGAGAGAGATCTTTATATTACCAACCGAGAGAAATTACAACGTGTTTACGAGAATCTTGGATCAACGAATCAGCTACCCAAAATGTTCCTCACTAATACATATATAGGGGTGTGATAAATTGTAATCCTTAAAAATGTTGCAACCCTTGCAACCCCCTTCTCATCCGTTGGATCACCTTTAAGATCAAATTGTTTTTTTTTAATATTTAATTTCTTAAAGGGTAATTGTGTCATTATATACAGCTGAGATTTTCCTTTAATTATTTAATATTTTTTTTATTTTTTGAAATCCCTATTTTCATGCAAGATTCCATTCGTGATAAGGTGGTTATTTTTTGTAGTTTTTTTTTTTTTTTTTTTTTTTTTGATAATTCCAATTCAAACTAAACGAATTATAGGATTTTTTTCCTTTTCAATTATCGCCTAACATCGTCTAGGGTTTATTTGTAATCACAAGTTGACTAGTTTATCATTGTGAACAATGGAGCAGAAGTCGTTAACAATGATTGATACTAATATCGATGATTGTTTCACTTTTGATTCATCGTTGGTAAATAGTATACATGTTAGATACTAATATCGATGAATGTTTTTACCAAAATAAATGCAATTTTGATTTTATTTGGGTGAAGCTAGTAGCATGTGAACATGATTCATTCTCGAAGATACAGAAATTCAATTATTCAAACAAATTTATAGGCACATATAGGAGATTTATGGTTATCTATTGATGTCAATGGTTATTTACAATCCACTACTCATGACAAATAATTCATATGTAATACCTTTCATGATTAAACATGCATGCATGAAACGGTGGTGAATTTGGGATTGGTGAATATGTATTCATGAATTTGTATTTATGATTTCTTACATCACAAATGTTTTCCAGCATACTAATAGTTTAATGCTTATGTTTTCATGAAAGTATTAAGGATAACTTTATCCCAAAGCTCTGTTTTTTTTTTTGTTTTTGAAAAGCAAGATCTTATTACCAAACAAAAACCAACCAAAGAAACACAAAACCAACAAGGACAGGACCAAAAACGATAGACGCATGTTTGCAAGGAGCAAACCAAAAACAAACCACAACCAAAACTACAACAGAACCTAGCAAGAAAACGAACGACAACAACACAAGGAAACATCGAAATATCCAAAAAAAACGAGGGAACAAGACATCGCAGACCAGCCTGAACAGGAAGCCTCAACTAGAACGGAGGCGCTAAAACAACACAAGAGGGACAACAGCCTAAGCGACCCAAGACAACAAATTAGCCTTCAAAGTTTGTATTTTCTTAACTTTTTGGTTCCCGTCACTAGCGGTTGTTAACTCCCACCCGCAAGGTGAGGGCCATTTTTGTCCTTTCACTCACTCTCTCTCTCTCTCTCTCTTGTCTTTTTCTCATTTAAATAAATAAAAATATACTATATGTTTTACATTATATTAAATATATATAATACAATATATATTTTATATTATATAATATATCAATCAATCGATATATATATATATACACACACATATAACTATAGCCTCCTGCCGATTAATCCCCTTTTGTTCCCCTCGGACGTCCCAAACCACACTCCTCTCTTCAGTGCACTCCTACCATGATTGCAGCACCTCTCCCCTTCCCCCTTGCATCCAACCCTTGCCTAACCGGCAACATCTTCCTCCCCACCTAATTGTTTCTTCGGCCCCATCCTCACTTCTAACGACCCAACACCTACGATAACCCAAGGCCTCACCTTAGTTCATACTTCATCCAAGATATCCGAGAGAGGCTTTCCATACTTCATCTAAGATATCGTCCTACAATTAACCTCCCTGATCTTTTGATTTTGAGTTTTGGTGACCAGAGACAGAAGCCGGAGATAGATGCTATTGGACCGGCAGTGATAACTGTATTTACATCGACTGGATTTTTGGTGACAGCCAAGTGCAGATCCAAAGGGAAGCAAGTTGGAAGGTTGGGGATCTATGTTTGTTTGGGTGATTTGGGAAGGTAGGGTTTTAGGGGTTGTTAGGTACTTTAAATGTGTTGTAAAAGACAAAAGAGATTAATAAAACAAGAGAGAAAAAAGACAAAAATATTGAAAAGACAGAAATGCCCCCAATTAACAAATGCTCTTTAACAACAGTCGTTGGTGGTAGAGATCAAAACGTTACAAAAATGCAAACTTTGAAAGCTATTTTGAATAAAAAAACCTTTGCAAACAAATCCAAACCACATGAACAAATCCATAATTTACTCTAATAATAACAATCTTTTTCTTTTTTTTTTTTTGAATAAAAAATAACAATCTTTATCTTTTTCAATCATTTTAATATGAAAAATCTTACTAAAATATCAAAATATGTGTAAAAGGATCTTATTGAAACTTCAAATTTTCTATACATAAATCTATCTAACCATATTATTAAAAATTAAAAATCTTTTAAAAATACAAATAAATAAAAAAAGGAAAAAGAACAAATTTTCTTAGAAATCCTCCAACTACCATAATCAATCCAAAGCATTAGGTCCAGCACATGCCTTCAAAACGGGGCTCCATATCCACTGGACCAAAAACTTTCTACCTCTTCTACCGTTCATATTATAAGTCCGACCCGACCCATCTTTCATCACCTGTCCAATGTACCCGCCTCCACCACCCGACCCGTATAACCCTTCACACAAATCCCCAATCTCCGTCGGTGCAGTCGGGTCTTCCCCAGCGTACCAAGCGTTCACCAATGGGTTCGACGACAGCTCCGCCAGCTCGTGCCCGATCACACTGATCATTCCGTCAACTCCGACGTCACCGTTGGGCGGTGCAAGTGAACCCGGGCCGCCACTACCCATGTACCCAGGAACGGCGAACGGGTAAGCGCAGACCTCGGGGCACTGTTTACCCGAATTTCCGACCCACGCGTAAGGTAAGGTGTATCCTACTTTGGATGGGAAGGTGAAGTAGTGGAACCCACACACCGCGCGGCAGAAATCCTGTACGGTGACATCGCCGGAAGTCAAGACCAGGTAGACCCCATTTTTATGATCGACGGTGAAAGGAGCCGATCGGACGGATGAGGCAATGACGTCTTGGATGGTGAGACGGGTGAGGTGAGCTCCATGGGTGTATTTTCGATCGGAATATTCTCCGGCGATGAGGATGTTGCGGGAGATGTTGGCGTTGGTTTGGTCGGCGTAGAGTGATACGGTCTGCCACCAGTCGGAAACAGAGGGGGGTGGAGCAGCAGCACGTCGTTTGGTGGTGGAGATTGATAGTAGAAAGTCTTTAATAAGTAGCTTCTGAGTTGGAAGCCACTTACCGTACCAGATGAGATAAATGTTGATCGGAGAAGAAGAAAGGACGGGACCCATGTGGTACCGGAGGTTGACCAGCTCCGACGATCCCTCATATTTCTTGGAAGTAGTGAAGATGCTTGGGGGTAGTAGTTTAGGGTTAACAAAACTATAGTCTTTATCAACATCCAGGGTTTCAGCAACAAGAGAGGGTATTATTATGAGGAAGACGAAGGTGACGATGAGGGGTAAAACAGACATTTTTGGTTAGAGATGGAAATGAGAGAGGGTGCAGAGAGAATGGAAATGGAAATGGAATGGAAGAATATATATAAAGAGTGAAAAGAAATGGGCTGGTGACAGCTGCCAGGTTTTTTGGGAGTGATGCACAGAAGCTGAAAATTTTGAAATTGGAAGGAAGTATGGAGGGTGGTAAATGACGAGAATACCCATGTATGCTTTTTGCCTTTAATTTTCAACTTGTCTTTGTGGGGTTGTGTGGAATCTGTCCCCTTCTATATTCGAATTCTATTACATGTGTTTTGTTGTTTTCTGAGGGTCCAAAATTGTTATTTTTTTAAATTAAATTAAATTAAATCAGAATCTATTCTAATCATGCATTAAAAATGTAAAAAAGAAGCTAATGTTACCGAACTTAATTCGAGTTCAGTTGGTTCATTGATTCCAACAGTTGGAACAGTTTCTTGCACTTCCACCTGCTGCCTGTAACAATAATTTCTGCATTTTCTGGTACATAAAACTGAAGAAAGATTACAGAAACTAGTAATCCAGGTGTTTCTTGAATCTTGTGTTGATGGGGGTGTTGTTCAATGACCAATCTCAGCCAACTATTTTGAATTTTGAAATGATAGATACAGAATTAGAAAGAAACCCAAATGTTACTTCAATATGAATGTTGTATATTAGAAAACAAATGAATTACAACCTTTGGATTTGATCAGAAGAAGAAAAAAAAAAAAAGGAAATCATACATTTCAAAATGGCTGGAAGGACTACTACTACTCAATGGTACTTTGAATAATTTAATGTACCAACTCAAGACATTTTCTAATAAGAAACAAATCTACTAGTTTGCTTAAGAGCAAATATATATATATATATATATATGCATGCGTTTGTGACAACTTACAGAGATAGTATACCTCCAGCAAAGAAGATGCAAAGACACTTGAAACATGTTTGGTTGTTCCCACTGTACTTCTGGAGAAAGCCGGTCTAACAAGCTACAACACTCTTGATCTGCACCACAAACTGGTCGCATTTCACGTACACAAGAAAACACATAATAATTTGATCAACATCTGGGTGCCTCCAATTAGAATTTCTATCAAATTTTGGAAATATATGTAATGGTACTATATCAAAGAAAGGAAACCATACTAATTAAAATGTGGTGATCACACTGTTCAAATCAAGAAACCACAGTTACTAACACATTGATTCTGACCTCTTAATATTACCTAAGGTTACAAAATATAATAACATTATAAAATGGAAAGATAGAAGATTTGGCACTCACTTCATTGGATGCTAAGCGGTTAGGATACCTAGCTGTTCCAAGGAATTTGGCCCAACCAGGTATATTCGCCTTATGGTTTTGTATCGGAAAACAACAACTCCCTTGTATGCAGTTCTTGGTATACCATCCTGCATGATATAAGTAGCATGAGTTCAACAATGCCAGAACATGAACCCAAGCTTAAGCATTGAGTACAGCAGTAGTGTTAGTGTCACACTTTTCACAAGCAGGGGTGTACATCTTACCCTCCCCGGACCCCACCTCTAGGTGGAATATATCGGGTTCGTTTGGTTTGGATTTATAGAAATAAAAACTTCGCCAACATGGAACTGTGATACCTTCCATTCTTCAAAAATGCCAAATTGGCGGGCAATGTCTTCAAAATCTGGTTGATCTCTGTATTGTATACGCACATCTCCATCTACATTATTCACCTTCAGAACAAGATCAGTTCCATAAAGAGGCTTTGCAGCTTTCACGAGGTCTGCAAAGTGCTTCACAAATTTATCCTACAAGGAAAGAAGTCGAAGATTTACCATGAATATAGTAACATTCTCTTATACCTTTAACTTCTCAAATGAATTTCTATTATGAAACTCATACCTCTCTTAGGTAGCTTAAGTTCATTGATTTCCAATCAACCTTTTTACCCCCCCAAAAAAAAACACAGTGATTAATATGGCATAGAAAAAGTCAAAGATAACAGCAGCAGCAACCTATATATAGTAAGACAAACTTTTTACATACCGGGACATTATTCAGCCTTATAGGTTTAAGGTATTGGTGGAAGAACTGGCCAAAACTAGAACCCTGGAAAAAGAAAATAGATAAATGTAATAAATGAAACAAGAAAAGAGAAATAATGAACCCGCCGCGGCGCCACCTATGAACACAAGAAGATAGAGTCTCCTCCTCAATTGGTGACAACCCAATCAGAATCTATCCTAGCGCAGGTATGCATTTATATGCATTGCTTTTTGTAGTTGTCACGTGATATCCACATCTAGTTAATGTTATGCTTTCTGAAATAACCCTAAAAGAAAAGGGAAAAAACCCAAAGAGAGGATAAAGAAGTCATGAATAACAATTTTCTTATATTGAAATGAAGCTGCCTGTCTTTTTGAGAAAATCCTTCAGATGACAAAGAATGTTTCCATCACTACCAAGGTACTTGGGGACAACTTTCACATCTCAAGCCTACAAACTTGGCTGTCACTAAATTTGGGCTTTATGACCTAATTAATTTGTGAGCTAAAAAAAGAACCTTCTTAAAAGGCTGCAACTTATTGTGTACATATTGAACTCTTCAACCGATTTTACCATGTAAAAGAACTAGGCTCCCTTGGTGTGCAATGTTCAAGCACACAAGAGATGTCATTGGTAACAGAATGAACTTAGTCGGAGGTCGTGAGAGCAAGTTTCAGACCATCCATGCTTTCTGTATGCTAAAAAATCGTACACCATTATAAGAACACATGATAACAAAGTTCCAAGATTTCCAACCACCAATGACTCAATGGAATCTTTTCTAATCTGAGCAATAGCGTCGAAGAGGATGATTTCCAAAATGATGAATACATGTGTGTACTAAACTGTCGCACAAAGTTTCAAGTTTCAGTGGTGCTCAAACAAAAGATAAAATAAGAAGTCGAAATGGGATACCTACATGTTCACCAAAGTTGTACGTCCTGCAGACTTCTGGACGAATAAACTGTCTCCCTTCATGATTTTCTTTTAATCTTAACCAGTCATCCCAGTAAGTAATAAATAGTCAAAGAAAATTCTCTCTGACATGAAAGAAATCATAAACCACTAGGCATGAAGATTGAACCACAAAATACAAATTAGAATAAAAGGATATGCCTTTGGCCACTTTGGAGATAGCTCATCCCATGTAGGTTTAGATAGCATCCATCCAAGACCAGGAAAAAAATCTGAGCGGTACAACGTATCTGCAAGATTGACCAAAATACAGTAGTATTTATGAGTGACAGGCCACATGGCATTGAACCCAACAAACCGAGATGAGATGGGCTTTGGATCCACATTTCATGTTATAGCAAGCATCATTAGTCTTTAAAAACATGGAACAACAACATTAAGGGATTTTAACTGCACTATAAATCCAATGAAATTATAATACCCTAAAGAACACTGAGCAGCATTAGTTGTAGAGTCAAAAGCAACCAAAAAGTTCATATGATACTAGGTATAGTAGAAAGAAGAAAGGTCCATAAGTACTAACCACTACAGACTTACGAAAGAAGTTATAGACTCACAAGGATCATGTACAAATTGCTTTTGCCCATTGTCATTCCATGAGGATATAGCCATGATGGACCTATCATGAGAGAAAGAAGTTCCCAATGTTAAATAAAAGTTTTGAAGAATAAAAGATAACATAAACCATCTTTAGTTCATGCCAGAGACTTACTTATCTTTGTCAAGGAGATCTGCTCCAGCCTCAAAAAAATCAAAAAAGTCAGGAGCAATCTCCATATCATCTGCATCCCATTAGAATTTATATTCTCAGCACGTGACCTTTAAGAATTCCAGAATAAATCAAGAAAAATGATATCTATACCTTCAAGTATGATGACCCGCTTAAAATTATGTTTGTAAAACAATTGATCCAATGCCCACTTGTAGTGACCTGAAAATGAGGTAGTTAAACAATGAGGTGAAAGTACATCCCCTGCAAATGTGGAAATGGGATTGAGGTAAGAAAATTAGTCTAATGTATCACTTACGTGCAATCTTGTAATATGCAATTAACTCCCCAGGCCTTTCAGTATGCACAGGTTCATAATCCAAGTGCTGCAACTAATTCGAGTTAGACTTCAACAAAGCATCATTTGACCTTGTAAGAATAGTGTTTAACTTGAAGTAGCAATAACATTCACAAGAATAAATATTTCTTAAGCACAATCATATCTTGAAAATCAAGAGCAAATGAACAAGGTCCCTGCATGCAGTAGATTGTGGGAAGGGAAGATGGTAAAAGAACTAGTCAGGTTACGAAAAATAACAAGGGAATATTCAGGACTTCAAGCCTGCACAATTTCCTTATGCAGTGTATGTTCTTGTAAATCACTAAATCTCGTCCATTGGCAGAAACTTAAACAACTGTTCTGGAATGTGTTTTAAGCTCGATGTATTGGTGTTAGGTGCTAATACAACATGTCACTCAGGTTCTTCGCACCTTTACAATATTATAAAGAAGTGATCTCTTATCAGAACAATAGGAAGAACAAACCTTTCACCCCACAATAATTGAGAGAGACTAGCAATGACCATCAGCAGCAAAGGGAGGGGCACACTTGCAAGATCAGTTGGACTTTATTGAGTGTAGTCAGGCTTCCAGCAGTTATGAAGTATCAGAAGTTTGTAACCACCCATAGTGCATTACAACTTGTATCAAGTCAATGTATTGAACATAATCTTTGATGGCAATTATTTTTTGATTAGGTGGGTTGTGGGCAATTGGGCATAGTGGAGAAGACATGGACTAACATCGTGCAAACTCTATGAAACAACAAACAACGAGATCTGGCATCATTAGAAGTGGAATATCTAGAAGGGCCTAATGTGATTCTTATTTACTTAAAGGTCAACTATTTATTTTCCTTGGAGCATATCCTATCAGAAACTCGTTAAAGAAACATAGAGATTTCTCAGCTAAGAGTACTTTGCTGTATGTTAGTTATCTTCTTTCTTAATTAATTGCCAAGAAGAAAAGGCAGACCAAGTTGACAAATATTGTAGTTATGATACCAAATCATCAGTCAAGCAGCAAAGTAATGACAAGCATCTACCTGCATGTAGGTCAACTCATTGTAACTCAAAGCCTTTGTTCTAACATCAGAATTTGACCCGTCCTGAAAAAACATTATCATTTAGAGGGGGTCAGATAGAGGCACGTAGTTAAGCTAGTATATTAGCAATTATCATACAACCACAAGATTTTGAACTACTCTTACAACTACTGCTGGATACAATATAGTAATATACCTGGGATACAAAAACTGGAAACTTTGATGCAACAGAACCATGATATCTGAAAATCATGAAGAGTTGGGCCATAATTAATCAGTCAACAGATGATCAATTGACTTGCAATAAGAATAGTAGTAGAACATTCTAGAAGTAGAAAAACATACTTTAAGATAGATTTAATAGTCCTTTCCAGATAGTCAGCACGGTTGCAAGCCATAATAACAACAGCTGCCACTGGCACCTAGAAATGAAGTAGAAGATTCATTCACCATGTAATAGAGATGATCTTTCAACAGGAAAGAAAGCCACATTTAGTACTTTTATCCCAACCTGTGCTTGTTGAAACATGCCTTTGACACCTTTCCCTGCAAATCAATAAGATAAAGGTCAGACTCATATAACTTCTTTTTTATGCAGGTACACAACCATATATGTGTTTGTGCATGGAGTGAAAAAGAACAACTAAACGGCCCAACAATATGCATGGTGGAAGAATTCTACATCCTCTACAGATTTCAACTCATTTCTATGCATTCTTTAGCGAGTCAACAATATATCTTCAGATTTCAAAAAACTGCAAAGTTTTTGCTAGTTCCATTTTTAACATAATTGAAGCAGCCATGTTTTGCAGACTACTTAAACAGCAAATTTAGATAGACTTAAAATGTATCTTATGCTCTCTGATGTTAGTATGTATTCTTAGTGTGCACATAACCAGAAAAAATGAAGAAAGATGCATTGTGTTATTCAGAGAAGAGAACCAAATAAATAAATCGAAACAAGAGACAATTGATGGTGTGAACTTACTTTCAAGATTTTGAAGAAGTGTCCTCAATTGTTCACACTCCTCTTCTTGGCGTTTCGCTTGTTCTGAAACAGCAGTAGCAGATGAAGAAGGCTGGATATGAATTTTTTTTCTTTCCCAGTGAAAAAGGAACACAAGAATTGCAATTAACTAACTAATCATATGTAATAATGTCACATTAATATTTGTTATCATTTAAGAAGGAAAGCCATGGAAATGTGTTAGGTCCCACTTAGCCAATTAACAAAATTAGACGATAATGACAATGAATATCCAGGGAAGTGAAGCAACACAATAGATATATTGTAAAGATGTCCATATAAAAAGTTTCTGATTTGGTTTCCCTCCTAACAAAGAGTACACCTTCCACTCCTAATAAATTAGTGAAACGGACTTTGATGTTTCTCTTAACCGCAAAAATTTCACTGATGATGAGAATTGATTAAAACTGTTGCAGTTGTTCCAACAAATAGTTGGATTTAACCTGGGCGAAACTTTGATCCTCCTTACTAACAAAATAACTCTACCTGGTGATTGAGACACCATCTGATCTTGTGGCCAAATATTAAAGGTCCACTTAGTATTCATCACTTTGCAATCACATTTTAAGAACTAAAAAGTAACATTTTTCTTAACCCTCTTTTTTGTTTGAGGTTGATGATTTTCACTCCTTTCATTGCCTAAAATCAAGTAGGGTTTGTAGAAATGTAAGATCTGTTTACTTTGAATGGAGGCAACTACCTTCATGCATTTTGCACATCCGCGGAATACAAAAGGTTTTTATGATCGACGAGATGTTCATTTGCTACACACGAGTGTGGCCTTTGAATAAACAATTCAACCGGTGATATTCTCGGAGCACTTTTGCAAAGCATTAATAAGGGTAGCTTTAAAAAAACAAGATTAAATTTTTTCATTTGTTAAGAAAAGGTGAAACTTCATATAGGGCCTTCTGACAAAGACAAGAAGAATTTAATATGAAGCCGAACAACAAGAATAAAATTAGACTCTTTTTCAAAATGCCACATGTATATTTGTCAATATCATTATAAGGAAACTAACCAAAGGGCCTTTGGCCTAGCGGTATATAAGCTTTTGCCCTCCTAGGAGACCAGGGGTTCAAACCTCACCAAAGGTGAGGAGAGTGTGTGAGTTTATTTGTTGCATTTGCCGTATATAAATATTATATACTTCAAAAAAAAAACTTTGTTGATTACACTTGAGAAAAACATTTAAAAAGAAAGCAGATAAAGCATAAAAAAATATTTGCCTTGCATGATTTGCTTTGTTAACCCTATGCCCTAAGTTCAGAAAACAAGAACAATAGAAACAAGAAGTGAGAAAACAACTATATTATAAGAACACAACAGGATTACCACCATAATTATCTGATCAATCAGTAACCGCATCAAGAGAGATAACTTACCTTCCATAACCACAACTTTTTCCTCCTGCATACTTATCTGATTAATCAGTAACTGCATCTGGCTCGTGCAATGATTTTCCCCTTCCACCTGTTATGATCCAGTAGTTCACTAATTTTTTTGGAGGAATTATTACACAGCTAAGAGAATACATCAGATTTATATTACAAGACAATGGAAAGAAAACTTTTTACTAACATTTAACAATCCACATAGCTAATTTTTCTGTTCAAAGAAATCTTGTACTAACATTAACATTAACGCAAAAAATGATGGTTCTAAACAGGTAACATAGGAGACATATTTACTTCCCCCAGGAGTCTTTACAATTACATTCGGTAAAGGTAAAATCATCCAAAAAAGTGGACTCCTTTTTGAGACAGAGGTAGTACCACCATTGCACTTACCCAACACTGACAATGACGCCTACCCTCTTGTTTGGTTAAACGATGGAAAATAATCCATTCGGTAATCAATGATAAACATCTATACATATTATATATATTAATCTATTATTAACTTTTTTAACAAGAAGATATATTATCACTTTTTCCATGTCCATGGAAATTTATAGTAGGGCCAAATTTTCCCAATTCGTGGCCTACCATACAATCTATACCCATATGTAAAAGATCTGATGCAACCAAAAAATTAACTTTAAAAGTACCTTGTTCTACATGCCATCCAAACACAGAAAGTAGCATGATTGATGCGGGTGCAATAGACGAAGAAATGGATTTGTGTGCAACTGCATGTAGCAACACCGGGACGACACTTGGGGAGTAAGTCAAGACAGTTATATTCAATAAGAATTTGTCTTTTCTAAAAGATTAAGTTTCCTTTTTTCTTTAGTTGCCTAGTTTGATCAAGTCTTTTCCTAGAAGATTAGTTATTTCTTTCAAGTTTCCTTAGGTCAGTTGGTTTCTTTTAAGGGTTTGGCTTGCCTAAAAAAAACCCTTTAAGCTATTTTGTAAGGCACTTTACTTTGAATAAGAATTTCTGAATTTGAGTGAACTCAATTTCCTACACTTATCACAACAGGTAATGGCCTTTTGTGTGGCGTGTCAACCTTATCTTAAGTAAACCCTTAGGTAGCGGTTCCTCCTCAACTATTTTTCAAAACCTAACGATTTTTTAAACTAACGGTCTTTCAAAAGTAACGAGCCGTGTTACCCCCGTATCAATGATGCATTAACATTACCAATCATAACATCCTAACGTTGGATGTGCATTCAAGTTGAAACCAGTCCACTACTTTGTGCATTTACTTTGGAAGAACTCCTATAATTTGGTTATGACAGTTGATAATTGAAGATGATAGTGCATGTGCATTACCTCTTCTTCCTCATGTCTGTTCTACTTTAGAAAGACAGCTTCTTCATGCTTTGTGCATATCAGAACTCAAAACATGATAATAAAATCCTAGTTACACCCCTAAGTGGAAGCAATTTGCTAAACCATAATAATTTATAGTTATCCTGTCTTATCCTCTTCTTCCTCCTGTTTGATATTGTTAAAGGCAGTAGATCTAGAATATTTGTACATACCAAAATTCAAAAATCTCATTAATAAAATCCTATTTAACACCCCTTCATGGAAGCAAATTGCTAACCATGAAATTCCATTTTCTGTTTGTGTTTCCTGCAACCAAGATTATGCATGTGTGATTATCGATCCTATAACCTAATTCCTACACAAGCCCACTAAATAAGACTTGTAGCACAAGCTTACACACTAATAATGCAAAATGGAGTTAATAATAAGCAATTTCCCACTATTGTTGTCAGCACTCGGCATAAAACATAAAAGAAAGCGGAGTCGAGAAAGTCAAATAGTCTATAGCATCCTAAAACCATAAAGTAGTTTATACAGGCACTACTAGTAGCAAATAATTTTTTTTGGAAAAGAGGACGGAACCCCGGAAAAACTTTAACCGATAAAATAAAATAGACCATGCAAGGGGAAACAGTATACGATATACTTACCGCAGCTGCAACTTTGTCGGCATACTCAGACTGTGCCTTAAACAACCTCACCTGATGGCATATTTAAAACAGAATAAGTTTAAAAGGTAAACTAACTTTTGACATGAAATCATTTGTCTGGGCATTGCAGCGCCTTCCACTGTGCTTGTAAATTAAAGAATCAAAATGACTTATAGGGTTCTACCCATGATAAGTGTTGGATAACTTCAATCTGCAGAATAAACCTCTAGCTAACCATTATATCAAATAAAGCTGTTTCCTTTGGGTTTTCTTTATTCTTGCAGGATTTCTAGACCATTAAGCATCACAAATTTAAAAAATACAAAATCGAAACCAATTAAAAGGACCAGCTACATATACTGGAGAAAATTAATTCATAGATTTTAGATAGTTGGAAACTCAATAGTAATACAAATTGAAATAACATGTATAATGAATCCAAAAGTGCAAGTAATGGCTGTACTTAACCTGCGTATAGATGAATGCGATTGCAGCAAGAAGAAAAAGATATCTGAGGCCGCCAGACCATCTCCACATCATCCTTAGTTGTCTTTGTGTTTTTTGGATCAAAAGCTTCAGAACAGCATATGAACTTAAAGCCTCGATCTCTCTCTTATAATCGAAAATCACTACTTTCTGAATCAGAATCCTCTGTTCTTCTGCTTCTTTAGCTCAATCTGAATCCGATCATAACATTCTTTTTGAAATAACTCTCCAACTGAATTGTCAACCTTGTGGTCAACCGGTTCGTCTATGACTTCAAACGACTCCGGGTTATGTCTGAACAGATCCCGATTGCTTAACAATCTCTGTTTTGTTTTTCCACCACTACTCGGCCATTTGTTAGCTTGAATCCTTGATAAAGTTGGGGACTATCTCTAAACCCTAATTGTTCGAATGTTGATTGTAATGTGATTCATCTGATGCACATTTCTTCTGGATTATATTTGAATCCTTTGATTTATATTTTGTAGAAGTAAATTACAGATTTAGTCCCCATGGTTAAATGAAAATTATGCATTAGGTCCCTAATTTTGGAGAATAATTTAATAGGTTATATATAAATCCTGACATGATTTTAGAAGTAAGGTCTCTCATTTTGAGGAAATCTATACACCTTTGGCACCTTGACACCAATTAGGGGTTGTTTACCTCTTAATGGTTCCATTAATAAGTAAGCTCTGAATCGTTAAGAGGTAAATTTTGTTTGACAAAAAAAATGTTGTACCATGACCTTCCATTAACCATTAAGAGTCATGATTGCATTATGAACAATTAGCAAACAACCATATTTCATTTTATACTATATCATAAAAACCTCTTAATCATTCAGACCACTTAATCATTCTGCACTAAACCATTCAGCAACTGTCAAACAACCCCTTATGCTTATCTAACTTTACTTTAGTTAGAGGAGAGATGTTGGAGTCTTACATCACTTAGACTTATACATTACTTTATCCGTCTCAAAATAAATGTCCACAATGAAAAAAGTATACAGTTTAGGAGTGTGTAATTATTACACTATTTAGTTAACCAAGGTACAATTTTATCCTTAATTATAGACAGAAAAATTTATCCATCACATAATTAAGGGTAGAATGGGAAACTGAAAATTTACTTTTGAAAGTGGACACTTATTTTGGGACAAACAAAAATAGTAATGTAGAAACTTATTTTGGGACGGAAGGAGTATTACTTTAATACATGTTAGAACCTTTGTTCTTTCTACAATGGCTCTTTTGAAGAGTAATCTAAATATTGTTCCACATATTTTCACAAAGATAGTGTATAAAAATGTATACTTAAATTAGATTGGCATTTTTAAGATATGCAAATGGAACGAATACCAATCATAGTGATAGTATAGGTCCTAAATGGGATTAGATGACTTCACGCTAAGAAACGTTTGTAGAAGGGAGATTGAATACAAACACATAAATTTTGAATTTTTAGTTTTGTTATTGATAAAACCAAACTTAATCAAAAAACTACATATTGTATGAAATTAGGTAAGGTAAAATTTAACTTGACAAGCTATTTGAACGATTATTGTAATCAAAGATCACAAAGAAATTCAGAAAGTATTTTTCTCACTAAGATTACTATTATCACAAAGAACACTCGTTGAAAGTTATTTATCTAAGATTTTTGTATGCTCACTTACTTCGAATGAATATCAAACATGGTATTAATGCTTTATAGGTGTTACAGTTAATGCTCTTTACCAACTCTATACATGTGTCACTTTCTGTTTCGCTAAGGTAGTGAGTGTCCTATTAAGTCAAATCACCCATACATGAGACATGGATTGAACAATATACCTTTCTTGATGATAGTCAAAGTAAAGTGAGTAGACACCTTACTTCTTACTAAGACAAGGTACAATCAATAAACTCAATCATATGGGAAGAGTAAGTAGAAACTTCTTCAATAAGCTTTTGTCTTCAATGTAAGAAGCATTTGCTAAACTTCTCAACGTTATCTTTGAATAGGGAACACTTAATTGCTTTCTTTAATAGTTCGATTAACATTTGTTTGATGGTATTACATATTTAAACTATAATAACTTTTACTGTATTGTACATCTATTTCATTGTACAATACATGGGAATGAAAATAAAAAGTTAGCGTATAAGAAGATAACTCAATTTTGTTAAACGACTCAAAAAATACCATAAACTATAAATCATTAAAAAAAAAGTCAGCCAACTTTCAAATTTTGTCTTTTTATACCAAAATGACAAGAATGCCTCTAGCTTAATTTATTTTGTGTTTAAGAAATATGAAAGTAAAATTTATTGATTTAGCAAGGAAGCGCAACAACATTAAGGCTTGTTTGTTATTAAAAAAGTACTTAATAACCTCTTAACTCTTACCGAATAAGAGGTTGAGGATGTCAGAGCGTTTGTTTTTCTTTCCTGATAAGAGCTTGTAAGCTCTTACTGTGCTTTGAAATGATAAGTGATAAAAACACCTCTTATTTAGCTCTAATCGTTATCCATCTCCCTCAATAACAATCATATTCCTTCTCAATTGCTCCCACGAACTCGAGAGTCAATCTGTTGGATAAACTCTGCCCATCTAATAAACTCTTACGTGCTTTATCTTCGTCTCAAGCTCTCCCATAAAATATGCAACTCTCAATCGAATCCCATCACCTGTTTGGGTAAAATTTCACAAGTCATGATCGACACAAGAAGATCAAACGTTTCCAATCTTAAGACAACTCTTGTATTAAGATAAGGTCCTGAAGACCACATACACCGATGACTCTGGTCGCCACTTATGGCGAAGATCGTAAATTTCTCAGAACTTACGACCAAAAATCCCTCGTCGTCAAATATCTCACGACCTTCATAGAATATATGACGACCATGACTCATTTATTATCAACGAACGTTTCTCTTTGTGTCTCTTTATTTCAGGTTAAAAGCACATTTATGGACAAACGTTCATAACAGACAATCATCATCAAGATCATTAGATATGAAGATCGTTAGCTCATTTATGGCGTCTCGAGCTATATATACAAGCCATGCTGAGCTCAAAGGAGGACATCAGACATCTGGAACATACAACCTTGAAGCATACGAAGAATACTCTGACTACTTTTCTCTGAAGCAAGAACTCTCAACGAAGTGCTTCACTTCACGACTGATTAGACAATCCTACGATTTGTTTGTCTTTTACTTATAATATTGTCAATTGTACTCTCGAACGCTCCTTCTAAAGGACGACATCCCTGTTTGACATCCATAGTGCATTGACGATCTCTGCTATCGTCCCCTCGACAGGGTTTTATGCATCACCAATCTCTTGTGTTATTTCCTTTATTTACTTATTGTCGCACGATTTGTCGCTTGATTCTTACTTTAGTTGTTAAAAACTCCACACCGACCTTAAGTCATCCTTTGGACGATTTTTGGCATTAACAGTTTGCCGCTCACCATGGGGCTCCAGCTACAGTAAAATCTTCGACAAAGAGTGCGTCTTACTAATGATTTCCTTAAAGTTTCTTTGATTGACAGGATCATGCAGGACAAGGAGCTCAACACAATGCCATTGCTAAAATGCGCATGGAACTCGAAGTTGCTCGTAATCGTATCAATGCGCTAGATGAACAAAATCGCAAGGCAGTCGAGGAAATTGCACTCTTGAGGAATCAAAGCACTGGAAATCCATTTGGACCTCAATTTGGTCCAAGACCACCTTTTAACATGTCTTTTGCAGGTTCCCAACCTCCATTGCCTCCATATCCCAGGTCGATGCAGGGTGTAGGCGCCACAACTTACACTATCCCGACGCTACCTATGTCGTCGACAGTGTTTCCCTCTATTCCCATTCCGTAGTGCACATGTCAATCAATGGCGAAGCTGCTGAGTCATCACATCACAATGGATTCTTCACGATGGTCGACATAACGTCTCAAGACTCGGGATGTAACGACCCCCGTCCTGAGTGATTTAGGACAGTTTCCGTTACACACACACACACACACACATATATATATATATATATATATTCACATAAACCCAAAAGAACCTCATTTGCAGAAAGAGGTTGGGAAAGTACAGAGAATGCTAAGTAAATATATACATTACAAAAATACAATTCCAAAAGCTTAGCATAACTATTAATTTATAACCAAAAGTTATAGCGTCACTAAAAGGAATATCCCAAAAAGTCACTTGTGTCGCTCTCGTCACCTTGCCCCCGTCCCGATTCTACATCAAGTACCTGCCGTGCAAAGAAAACACACGGCTGAGCAACATGCCCAGTGAACGGATAATATAAAAAAATAGTAATCCAAAGAACAAATTAATAAAATTAGGTACAAAGAAAAATGAATTAACCATTTAAATCAACTTGGGTGAAAATATATACATTCAATGAATCAATAAATCGAAATCATGATGATCCGAATGTAACTCAAAAACAACTACAAATCCGAAACAACAGAAGTCAACATCAAAGTCTCAAATCATATAAGTTCTTAATTCCGTTCAACAAGGACACGTTGTCTGATGGTCGGCCAAACCAACCGGACGGTTGGAATTTAGGGGTACGGGCACACACCGCCTAAGTTCCACCGTGGATTTAACCACGGCCTCAAGTTCTGGAACTAAATCTAGGATCGATCCATACGCCCTCAGGTAGCCTGTTTCGTAAAGGCCGGGTACAAAGTATTATTTGTTGAAGACACCATAGTCTTTGTAGCCACTATGGTAGCATCCCAGACAAAGGTGCCCCCAAGTCCGGTGTTCGGAAAACAAAATCCAAATCATGAAATTCAATTTCATTAAATCAAAGCATAACCCAAAAAGAGTTTCTAATTTCTCAACATACTTTGATTTCGGAAATTCACATAAAAGTTCATGTAATGAGCAATTGGATTAAGACATATAAATTCATATCCGATAGAAGTTAGTTATCCGACAAAATCCATAAAAGGAATCACAAACGGATCAAAAAACATGTTATATAATCAGAACACAACAACTAAAAGCAAAATTGATCAAGAGTTGAAAACAATTCCGAATAACCAATTCACATACCCACTTTTGTGGATATTTGGATTCATATTGAATCTTGTGGATGAAATGACCACATCAAATGGTCATTCCCGTGTCAAAGAAGATTGAATCCGTACCTGAGATGGTCCCTTTCCTATCTTTATAGTCTCCTGCAATTCAACATGAATTCTTTGAATTATCGGTAACGGAATTTGGAATTCTATGCTCACACAAGTCACAAGGTCCTAAAATTACCTACGAACCTCCCAAAGTGCTAACAATATCCTTATGACACTTTAAACAAGGTAAACATGAATTTACATGCCATTTAGAACAATAGATTTTATTTTCAAAGAAGAACACATTCTAGAAAATTAATAGCTTTCTGATACCTAAAGTTTCTGACTTTTCCTCCCATTTAGAGGCCAAAACAGTAGTTACCATCAAAATGAAAGTTGTTATATGATCTCTTAGGAATCTAGTAGTTTTGGATTCATCTCATTTGGACAATCCATCTATTTTATATGAATTTTACAAAAACAATATGTTGATCCCGAGTACAGTGTGACCAGTCTCAAAAACACACTGTTTTGGGTCATTTAAAGACAGAATCTGATCTTGGGCTAAACTACAAAGTTGTTCTAGACACTCTAAGAATTCCAACGATATATCATACACCTTATTTGGATCAACCAATTATTTTATACGAATTTTTGAACTCACTGGACAGAAACTGTTAAGAGATGCAGTTCTCATTGAAGCATTTCATCAAACACTTGGAGGACACAACTACAATTTAGAGTTCAAAACTACATCCATGGTTCTAATTACCAATCCTTGAACATTTTGAACCAATGTAACATAGATTAAAAACATACAACTACATGCAAAACCCAATATCAAGATTAAAGACCCAAATCAAAACATAACTTCAATTTGTGAAATATTTTAGCTAAACTAAAAGAATCCATCTACTTTAAACAACCTAATTACTAAAACAAAGAGAAATACACATACTTAGTATGTGTTCTAATATAAAAACCAAAAATTGAAGGTAACAAAGGATTACGTTAGTGTTTTTGATTTCCAATCTTCAATATTACACCATAAGCTCTTCAAATCCTCAAGAAAATTGTTGATTTCTTCATTTCTCTCTCAAACCCTCTCTTCCTCTCTCACTACACGATTTTAATGTTGATGAACAAATAAACCTATTTGATCTCCTTTTTTTTCTTTTTATCAGATATTAACAAGTTTGATGCAATTGTTAAATTGAACCCTCAAACTTCTAAAAGAAATACAAAATCTATCCTAGCAATAAATTTCCTTAAATTTCAAGTTTTATATAAGTTCTAATTGACTAGTTTTGGCCCCTTAACATGGTCATTCTTAATCTAGAGTCTAAGATACAACTAAGTAATGCATAAGGTACAACTTAAATAGGCACACAATTATATATAATTCGAATGACGAATTTTTGGGGTATTACACGGGATTTGTACCAGCACCACTCTCAACGTCCGATGGAGTCAATTTCGACGATCCAGTTGCACGACGGCCAAAATTATTGGAATATCAGAACGAAAAGATGTTGTTGTTACTTTCCAAGCTTCCTGGAGTTGTTGTACCTGTAATACCTAGTTTCGAAATTTTTATTAATTTTGGAAGTTGGGGGAAAAAGTTAAGCGAGACCCAAAGTTCAGGGGGTTTATTGAAATATTGGTTATATATAACCTAAATATCAGATATTTGAGATTCATATCTCATACAGATATTTTGGTGTAAGCCGACTAAGAGAGAAAGAGAGAAAGCAAAGAAGGCAGAGAAAGGAGAAAGAGGTCATGATTAATCGATCAGTTTTGGTCAAAAAAAGGTATGATTCTAGTCTAATACTTCTTTCTGCATGTTATAGTCGGTAAATAGTCTTGTTAATCAAGCTTTTAACCGTGTATTTGATCGATTTAATGATCAAAAAGTTTTCTGGGTTCGAACTGTTAGTCGCCGACTTAAGTATGAGCTCGACGGGGAAGATGATGTAAGGCCCGATAAGGGTATAAGACCGATAGGTTGTTTTACCGGAATGTATCGGTCGACCGGTAAAGGGTTGTCGACCGGTATAGCTATGGACCGGTATGTTGTTAAGACCGGTATGTTGTTGGACCGGTATGTTGTTGGACCGGTATGTTGTTATGGACCGGTATAGTGGTTCGACCGGTATTTTGTTAATCGGTCTAAGAGGTATTAATCAGAGTGGTTTCGACCGGGTTAAAAACAGTAGATTTCATTTGATGAGTCTTTAGAAAGAAAGAGTGTTAGTTGCAAGTTAGCTTACCTTAGTTTTTAATACCATCGTAGGTGGTGTTAATCAGTAGAAGTCAGAGTTAATCTAGAAGAATCAGAGGTGAGTTTTTCAAACTAAATCTTTTATGATTTTAGCAGTTATTTGATAAATGTGGGTTTTATAAACTGCGCATTTATAGTATTGAAAGTTATGCAGAATTATTGCAAAAGATTGATTTAATCAGTTTGGCATGTTTATGCTCAATTTATATAAACTTGTTTTATATACAGTCAGGACTAGGTGTATGCATACATTTGAGTCAGAAGTCTGACCTAAGTCGGGAAGTGTGACCCGCCTGCTCGTACCGGGGAGTGTGGCCCGTTTATGCCATTAGGACGTGTCACTAAAATAAGGCAGTGCGAGACAGACATACGATTTTTGACGGAAATGTTGGTCACTAGCTTAAGGTACGCTTGCGAAGCGTAAAAAGTGGCCAGTGATGGCCAGTAGATTGAGTTATGCCTGCGAAGCATAAAGTGTTTTAAAGTTTGATTAAAAGAGCAAGTTACGTTTTGAGCTATACAACTTTGTTTAAATGTTTTAATTAATATTTGAACTGTTGCAGAAGTATTTAGAGGGGACTCACTAGACCATTGGTCTAACCCTAACTATTTCAAAATTTTAATCCTGTTTCAGGTTATCGAAAGGTAGCAGGTACAGATAAGGGTAAGGAGAAGATGTAAGCTATTTCCAGTAGATAGAAGACTTCCTGCAATAGTTTATACTTTTTGAACTTAGTTGTGTAATAAGAAATAGTTGTAACCCTTGTACTCTGAAATGTAAGCCTGGGGCAGTATTCAGATATAAATGTTATTTTATTGTATATATAATTGTCCAGGTTGTTACAATTGGTATCAGAGCATTAGTTTAAGGGATCTAGGTGACCAGATGGGCCTAAACTTAAACTGAGATAGTAGAAGCAAAACTGAGTAGTAGGAAGACCATAGGAAGATAACATTAAGGTAGTAAGGACTAGCATGTAAGGTAAATTTGGAATTCCATCTTGCCAGTGTAATTGTGAATTTACAAGTACATGCTTGTGCTTAAACTGCCGTAATGTGTAGCATGTTAGATTGAATATCTTATGTTTCTTCTTATCAGAGTATGTCTGAGCGAGTGACAAGGAGTAGATCTATATTGAATCCTGAAATGGAACCAGATAATGAAGTCATTGCCGAAGAGCGAATGACTGATGTCAACCCGACTGCTATCCAAGGAAAGAGTCGCGGTCGACCTAAAGGTAAGACAGTTCAGAAAGCAGCTACTCAGGCAAGAGTTTCCAATGTGGGAACTCGAGGCGGGAAGACGAGTCGTGGTGTTCGTCAGGATGAAAGTGTAGATGTAAGAGTTGAACAAGAAACTTCTAATCAATAAAGTTCGGCTTCTGTGAGGGGTCGAAAATAGACAGGAAACCGTGGTGGAGGTAGAACGCAAGGTTTTGTTACACAAGAAACCTTCACTGCAGAAATGGGAAAGTTACAAGAAATGTTGAATGCTTTATTGGCTCAACGTACTAATGAGGTTTCTTCAAGTAAAGAAAAGAGTGAAGATAAAGTAGTGATTTAGGTAACATAATCACCAGCAACTGGAGTGGGTAGTCACCCTCAGTCAAACCCCATTGTGTCAGTTAAAGCTGTAGCTGGGAAAGGATGTAGTTTTAAGGAGTTTGCTGCTTGCAAGCCTCCTACTTATAAAGGGGAATGTGATCCCATGGTAGTGTTAAGATGGGTAAAAGGTATGGAGCTAGCATTTGATACGAGTAAGTGTGCGGAAGAAGATAAAGTAGTATATGCTTTGTCAATGCTGAAAGAGGAAGCGGTAATGTGGTGGGATGTGGAATCCGGAGGTCAAAGTTCGACTGTAGCTAAAGAAATGAATTGGGGTGAGTTTGTGAAAAGATTTAAAGCACAGTTCTGCCCTCTGGCGGCAGTTAAAAAGTTGGAAGAAGAGTTTTTGGGTTTAGAGCAGAAAGGGATGTCAGTTCGAGAATATGCCACAAAGTTTATTGAAAAGTCTCGATTTGCAGGAATTTATGTACCTAATGAAGAAAGACAAGTAGAACGTTTCGTCTTTGGATTAAGAAGTGATATTCGGGAATTTGTCTCGAATAAGGAACCATCTACTTTTCAAATGGCAGTAAATGCAGCTGAAATGAGAGAGAAATAAAAGAATAGGCAAGCTATTGAAAGAAGTGGAGATAAAAGAAAATGGGAAGGAACAATTCGTGATTCCAAACCGTTTAAGTTTGCAAAGTTTGATCAGCGTTATGTTAATAAGTTTGAAAATAAGCCCTGTAGCAAGTGTAACCGAAGGCATAAGGTATAATGTAAGATTGATCAAGAGGGTTGTTATAAATGTGGGAAGGTTGGGCATTTGGCTCGGGATTGTCAGAATTTGAGGTCTTGTTATCAGTGTGGATCTCCTGATCTTATCAGGACCAATTGTCCACAGTTGAAAAAGGGATCGAAAGGAGGAAATGTAGAAAAAGGAAGTGAGAAAAAGGTGGAGCCAGCTAAAGCGAGGGCTAGAGTTTTCAATATGTCAGCAGAAGAAGCGGCGGAGATACCTGATGTAGTGACAGGTACTTTCTTTATAGATTCGAATTATGCAAAAGTATTGTTTGATTCAGGCGCAAATCGTTCGTTTGTGTCTCCAAATTTTGTGCATAAATTTAATGAGAAACCTAAGAAGCTTAGGCATGAATTGAAAGTAGAAGTGGTTGATAATAGTCAAATCTTAGTGGAGGAAGTGTATGATGGGAGTAGTATTGTCATTGATGGATAATCATTTCCACTTCGACTATACCCGATGGGTATGAAAGAATTTGATGTTATTGTGGGAATGGACTGGTTGACGTCTAATGATGCTTATATAGTATGCAATAAGAAATTGATTCGTATAGCGCAACCAGGAAAAGAAGAGATAGTAGTATTTGGAGATCGAAGGGATAGAAAGTCATGTTTAATTTCTGTGATTAAGGCTAAGAAATGTTTAGTAAAAGGGTGTGTGGGGTTCTTAGCTTATGTAATAGATGCTAAGAAGGAAAACAAGGGATTAGAGTTAGTTCCGGTAGTAAGTGAATATCCAGAAGTATTTCCGGAAGACTTAACCACTTTGCCTCCTGATCGGCAAGTGGAATTTCGTATTGATTTAGTTCCAGGAGCAGCGCCGATTGCAAGAACACCGTATAGACTGGCACCGGCAGAGATGAAAGAAATGATGACTCAGCTGCAGGAGTTGTTAGACAAAGGGTTTATTCGCCCTAGTACCTCACCTTGGGGAGCGCCAGTATTGTTTGTTAAGAAGAAAGACGGGTCTATGAGAATGTGCATAGACTACCGTGAGCTCAATAAGTTGACTGTTAAAAATAAGTATCCGCTTCCCAGAATTGACGATCTTTTTGATCAACTTCAAGGAGCGAGTTACTTTTCGAAAATAGATCTACGATCTGGGTATCACCAGTTGAAGGTGAGGGAGGAGGATGTTCCTAAGACTGCATTTCGTACGAGGTACGGACATTATGAGTTTCTAGTTATGCCATTTGGTTTGACCAATGCGCCAGTAGCTTTCATGGATCTGATGAATAGAGTGTGTAGTCCGTTTTTAGATAAATATGTCATCGTTTTTATAGATGATATACTGATTTATTCACGTTCCAAAGAAGATCATGAAACTCATTTGAGAGCGATTTTAGAATTGCTTAAACGAGAGAAATTGTACGCCAAGTTTTCAAAATGTGAATTTTGGCTGAAAGAAGTTCAGTTTCTAGGTCACGTGGTGTCGAAAGATGGGATTAAGGTTGATCCAGCTAAGATTGAAGCCATTAAAGGGTGGGAAGCACCGAAAACACCATCTGAAGTAAGAAGTTTTCTTGGATTGGCTGGTTATTATAGAAAGTTCATCCAGGACTTTTCAAGAATAGCTACGCCACTAACAACATTAACTAGAAAGAATGTCAAGTTTGTATGGGCGGAGGCTCAGAAAGAAGCGTTCGGTAAATTGAAAGAGAGTTTAAGTAGTGCTCCTATTTTGTCTCTACCCAATGGAACGGAAGGATTCGTTATTTATAGCGATGCTTCAAAGTTGGGCCTGGGATGTGTGTTAATGCTAGAAGGCAAGGTGATTGCTTATGCATCTCGACAGCTGAAAGATCATGAAAAGAATTACCCAACGCATGATTTAGAGTTGGCAGCTGTAGTCTTTGCTTTGAAAATTTGGAGGCATTACTTGTATGGGATCAAGTGTCAGATCATAAGAGCCTTCAATATCTTTTCAATCATAAGGAGCTTAATATGAGGCAGCGTAGGTGGATGGAGCTGTTAAGCGATTATGACTGTGATATTCTATACCATCCAGGCAAGGCCAATGTGGTAGCATATGCTCTAAGTCGTAAAGAGCATGGAGAAATAACAGAAGTTGTAACATTTCGAATTGATGTTGTTTCTAATTTCTTAGAAGAAGTTATAAATTATCAAAAAGAAGCAGCGTGACATGTTTAAAAGTTATTGGTGGCCAGGTTTAAAGAAATATATTGCTCACTTCGTTGAACGATGCTTGACATGTTTAAAAGTTAAAGCTGAGCATCAGAGACCTTATGGGGAGCTTCAGTCGTTAGAAATTCCAGTTTGGAAGTGGGACGAGATTACAATGGATCTTGTTACTGGGTTACCGCAATCACCTAAGGGGCATGATACTATTTGGGTGATAGTGGATAGACTCACAAAGTCAGCTCATTTCCTATCGATCAAGGAGACGTACTCACTAGAGAAATTGGCTCGATTGTATATCGACGAGATAGTAACCAGACATGGAGTACCGTCGTCCATTGTGTCAGACAGGGATGCTCGTTTTACATCAACTTTCTGTAGAAGTTTGCAAAGAGAATTAGGTTCTCAACTTAAGCTGAGTACGACCTATCATCCTCAAACTGATGGCCAGAGTGAGAGAACTATTCAGACATTGGAAGATATGCTTCGTGCATGTGTTATTGATTTCAAAGGTTCGTGGGAAATTCATTTGCCGTTGATTGAATTTTTCTACAACAATAGTTATCATGCTAGCATACAAGCGGCCCCGTTCGAAGCTTTGTATGGTCGTAAATGTAGAACACCTTTATGTTGGAATGAGGTGGGTGAAAGACAGCTAGCGGGACCAAAAATTGTACAGGTGACAGCTGATAAAGTCGACCAAATTCGAACAATATTAAAAAGTGCTCAAGATCGTCAGAAATTGTATGCTGATAAACAAAGGAAACCGATAGAGTTTCAGATAAGAGATAAAGTAATGTTGAAAGTTTCGCCCTGGAAAGAGGTAGTTAGATTTGGAAAGAAAGGAAAGTTGAGACCAAGGTTTGTAGGACCATTTATCATCACTGGTCGTGTTGGTGAAGTGGCATACGAATTTGATCTACCAGAAAGTTTATGTGGGATTCATCCCACATTTCATGTGTCAAACCTGAAGAAGTGTTTGGCAGAAGCATATATAGTTGTTCCTTTAGAAGATATTCAGGTAGATGAAAAACTAAGTTATATTGAGGAGCCCGTAGCAATTACGGACCTCAAGATAAAGAAGTTGAGGAACAAAGAGATCCGTTTAGTGAAGGTCCAGTGGATATTTCATCAAGGACAAGAGTCTACGTGGGAAGTAGAGGCAGATATGAAATCTCAGTATCCCTATTTGTTTAGCGATAGAATTCCGGGGACGGAATTCTTTTAAGGGGGGAAGATTGTAATACCCAGTTTCGAAATTTTTATTAATTTTGGAAGTTGGGGGAAAAAGTTAAGCAAGACCCAAAGTTCAGGGGGTTTATTGAAATATTGGTTATATATAACCTAAATAACAGATATTTGAGATTCATATCTCATACTAATATTTTGGTGTAAGCCGACTAAGAGAGAAAGAGAGAAAGCAAAGAAGGCAGAGAAAGGAGAAAGAGGTCTTGATCAAAAAGAGGTATGATTCTAGTCTAATACTTCTTTCTGAATGTTATAGTCGGTAAATAGTCTTGTTAATCAAGCTTTTAACCGTGTATTTGATCGATTTAATGATCAAAAAGTTTTCTGGGTTCGAACTGTTAGTCGCCGACTTAAGTATGAGCTCGACCGGGAAGATGATGTAAGGCCCGGTAAGGGTATAAGACCGATAGGTTGTTTGACCGGAATGTATCGGTCGACTGGTAAAGGGTTGTCGACCGGTATAACTATGGACCGGTATGTTGTTGGACCGGTATATTGTTAAGACCGGTATGTTGTTGGACCGGTATGTTGTTAAGACCGGTATGTTGTTGGACCGGTATGTTGTTGTGGACCGGTATAGTGGTTCGACCGGTATTTTGTTAATCGGTCTAAGAGGTATTAATCAGAGTGGTTTCGACCGGGTTAAAAACAGTAGATTTCATTTGATGAGTCTTTAGAAAGAAAGAGTGTTAGTTGCAAGTTAGCTTACCTTTGTTTTTAATACCATTGTAGGTGGTGTTAATCAGTAGAAGTCAGAGTTAATCAAGAAGAATCAGAGGTGAGTTTTTCAAACTAAATCTTTTATGATTTTAGCAGTTATTTGATAAATGTGGGTTTTATAAACTGCGCATTTATAGTATTGAAAGTTATGCAGAATTATTGCAAAAGATTGATTTAATCAGTTTGGCATGTTTATGCTTAGTTTATATAAACTTGTTTTATATACAGTCAGGACTAGGTGTATGCATACATTTGAGTCAGAAGTCTGACCTAAGTCGGAAAGTGTGACCCGCCTGCTCGTACCGGGGAGTGTGGCCCGTTTATGCCATTGGGGCGTGTCACTAAAATAAGGCAGTGCTAGACAGACATACCGTTTTTGACGAAAATGTTGGTCAGTAGCTTAAGGTACGCTTGCGAAGCGTAAAAAGTGGTCAGTGATGGCCAGTAGATTGAGTTATGCCTGCGAAGCATAAAGTGTTTTAAAGTTTGATTAAAAGAGCAAGTTATGTTTTGAGCTATACAACTTTGTTTAAATGTTTTAATTAATATTTGAACTATTGCAGAAGTATTTGGAGGGGACTCACTAGACCATTGGTCTAACCCTCGCTATTTCAAAATTTTAATCCTGTTTCAGGTTATCGAAAGGTAGCAGGTACAAATAAGGGTAAGGAGAAGATGTAAGCTATTTCCAGTAGATAGAAGACTTCCTGCAATAGTTTATACTTTTTGAACTCAGTTGTGTAATAAGAAATAGTTGTAACCCTTGTATTCTGAAATGTAAGTCTGGGGCAGTATTCTGATAGAAATGTTATTTTATTGTATATATAATTGTCCAGGTTGTTACAGTACCGGTCGACGTCGAACCTCGTACCGGATTTCAAGCGTCGCCTTTTGTCGACGAAATAGCCATGGTCGACGTCCCAAAAAAGTATAGCTTTCCGACGTTCACCCCAAAGTATTCTGGAGTGACTGATCCGACGGAACATATCGCACAGTACAAGCAATTGATGTGGACTATGTCGATTCCCCACCAATATCAAGAAGTGTGTATGTGTAATAGTTTCAGTGCAACTCTCACGGGTGCTGTTGTAACACCCTCAAATTTGGAAAATGCAACTAATTAAAATTTTCGATATACCTCAAACTAAATTCTATAATTAATCTCCACAATTAAAACTCAAGTCTTATACAAAGACTAAATCGAGGTCGGGTGTTACTAAACCCAAGCCAAGTTGTTATTCCCAAAGTACGGAAGACTTCACCCAAACTACTCTCTCTTGTGTATATAACTTAGCACTCGTCTCTTGACAGGGCCGCTAGAGCCTAGAACCATACCCCAACCGGAACCTGATGCACATGCCGACAAATAAAAAGGTTAGGCTAACGCCTAGTGAATTCAAGAGTTTTCAACATGGTTATAAAAATCGTTAAACGGAAATAATGCAACTTAAATCATGATCCTTCAAAATGAATTACTTTAACTATGAGAACGACCCGTTTTCCAATAATATGCATTTTATAGATTAACGCCTCAACACTAAAACATTATTTCATGAAATAATGCAACCCAACACTTCCTCAAAACGTGAATAGAAATTGAACTCCTAATTTATAAAAACGCGGATACAACCTTATTTCCCGAAACACCCAAAATACGGGTGGGACATAATACTCAACCCATAAATTATGAATAAAATCCATATATATAAAACGTCACCGAAAACATGATAATAAAATAATAAAATTAAATACCCAAATAATACCTTCTGGTGACGGGGGAGACCCGATTCCATTGTACGTGGCGGAACATAAAGTTAAGCCACATAACCATGTTGTCGAACTACACCTCAGATCGTTACTGTATTGTCTGCTTTAAAAAGCTACACCTCCAGTCGGACTTTATTTCAAGTCCCAAATTACACTATAGCCCCATTGCCTGCTCTGCCGAGCTACACCTCCAGGATACGCGATCTTATTGCCTGTTCGTTCTCTAGTGGAGTTTCATCCTCAGGGTACTCATTCGACCCCTAGTGCCTACTCCCTAGCATTCAAGATAGGAGCCTCAACTCTTTACTTGATAACTCATGATGTCTAATCCTCGTGTACAAGAATTAGAACATCAAAACCACAAATCCCCACAGTCCCGGAGTACAACCATTAAGGGTTCATCTCCATAAGACTGGGACAACACCAATGCCAACACGACATATTTCCCAAGGTGAGAATATCAAGACTCCTCACCATTAAATATGACTGACATACATGCCTACGGATCCATTGCATTACAGTCTAAAAATACATGACTCCAAATGAATGACACACACACACACACACTCAAAACATGTATTCTCCAAAATAAAGTGCAATAAATGCAACTCACACCCAAAGTGCCCCAATAAGTTATTAAAACCGGACAAATGTCCCTAAGACTCGACACAGACGAAAACCGAGCTTTAAGCTCAAAATCAAATGACCATATGTTAAAACCCACAAAATGCAATAAAATGCAACCGACCGACATTTATGCAAACACATGCTCCAAAATGCCTGAATAAACTCCAACACTGTTTAAATCGGAACAAATCATTTTCCAAACAAGTTTATTGTAGTTCCCAGTACAGTGCAATCAACAGCAAATATTATCAAAGATGAACAATTTTATGGCCACAACTACTAGTCATATGATTAATATGAAATCAAAGGGTATAGGTTTACAGATAGGATTTCTGATCAGAGAGAGTAAACCTATAGACTAGAGTTATGAAAATAATGAGACTTAACTGTAAAAGAAAACAAAACAACCTTTATATACTCAGGCTTTACAAAGATGGACTTATGGGCTTTTAGGCCCAACAAGCTTTTAAACTTTCTACTAAATACAAAATATACCCTGAACTTCTATTTAACATATAATTAACCCTAACATTTATAATCCCATTGACTCTTTCAAAACGTCCCATAACACAAAATCAAACATTTCCCATAATACACATTAAAAGTACAATTACTTCAAGAGATTTACACTCGTATGATAAGTCGTTAAAATATCAATATCGAAGATTTACTCAACAAAATATTTGAAATACATCTTTCTCAAAAACCAAAAGGTTTACGATTTCCGAAATGTTCGCAAGGTTGGGAATGACCAAACCCCAAAAACCCACACTTTGGTATTTTCAAAGCATTCCACAACATAAAATACACATATTACCAACAACCACTAAAAATGCGTTTTTACCAAATGATCTCCATTTATGAAAACAAGTCACCAAAACATTTTCATTATGATACATTTATCAAAATTCCCAAAAATTGCCAAAGATGGGTGTTTTACCAGTTTATAAAGTTAAACACTTCAAATAACCTAAACTTATCCAATACTCAATAGTTAATAATTTCATGTGAAACATATAAACATTTAAAGATTGACATTTTTGGCATGTACACCGTATTCACAAATCAACTTGAACTCACCTTGCTAGATTTAGGCTAAATCTAGATTTTCCCCAACTTGATCTCCTTTGAAGAAATTCGAATCTTCAAGCCAAAAACTCCCAAAACCTAGATTCATAAATTTCCAACCATAAGTACACACATCCAAACACTTAGAATCATTCCCCCAACCACCTTATGTCAAAATCTCCATTTTGCCCAAAACCCTAATTTTGACCAAAATTTCCCAAAATCATCCAAACCGAAACTTAAGAAATAAAGCACTAGGATGTCGTAAATGGAGCATTTATAACTTGATTGAAGTGTTAGAAAAAGAGGGATGAGCACACCACTTTGGTTTTGAGCAAAACCTACTAAACCCCAAATCCTTTGGTGTTGGGGTTAAGAACTTGATCTTCCATACAAAGGTGACACCACTAGCACGAGATGGAGAAGGGACACTTGAATCTTCATGAAAAAGCCTCCAAAATCGATTAGGGTTTGTGAGAGAAAAGGGGAAACGGTTTGGGAGAGAAAGGGAAAAGATTAGAAGTGAGAAATGTGAAAAATGGGTGGAAAATTGGAAATTAATCAGCTCCAGGTGCCGTGGGCGACATTGCCATGCAACAATGACAGTGTCACAGTCGCATGACATAGTCACATGGAATATATCGAGGGCACTCCCCTTGCTGCGACTTTTCCAGGCGACAGTGACACTGTCATAGTCGCTTGGCATAGTCGTCGGGCCTGTACCGAGCCCCAAAGCTCGCCTTTTCTCAGTTCCAATACTCCTGATACTCTAAGGATCTCAAGGAAGTGTTTTCCCACGTAAATCTCACCATTTACAAGCTACAAAATGTCCAGGTGATCTTTACTTACCGAAAATTACAGGTGTTACAGCTGCTTTCCAGTGGTTGATCAATCTTAAACCCAAGTCCATCAACAACTTTTTAGAATTGGTCAACCAGTTCTTTCAACAGTTTTCTAGCAGTCGCAAGATGGAAAAGCAAACTAGCGATCTCTACAATATCACCCAAAATTCTGGCAAGTGCGTCCGAAGTTACTTCAATCGTTTCAATTCGAAGATGATCAACGTGCGAAATTGTGACGTCAGGACTGCAATTGAGGCTTACAAGCGAGGTCTCGACGACAGTTCTGATTTATATGTGGATCTGACGAAGTATCCGCCAGATAATTTTGAAGTCGTTCGAGCTAGAACGTTGGCTTACATGCGAATCGAGGATGATGTAGCCTTCCGACGAAAGCATACATGGTCACCTATACTTTAAAATAAATAAATTGTTTTGAAAAAAAAGGTGTTGAAGCTTTGATCTGCAAAACCGGAAATCTCTTTTGCCACTTTTTCTTTATTGGAAAGAAAGAAATACCCGCATTTACTAAGCAGTTGTGTATAATAAGGAAAGAGTGTCTCATACAGGACTAAAGTAGCATATCTCATTAACGGTTTTAAAGATAGATTGCATGTTCTTGTAATCTTAACATATATTAGATAACATATGAAGGGACTGAAGGGACTATTTGTCAGGATCTAATTCTTAACAAGAATAATGAAACTAAGAAACAATATTAAAGAAGTTGCGGAAAAACACTTTAATATTCAAAATATCACTGTAACAGTAATGTAGAAATCACAACTTGTAAACTTTATTGAATGATTACATTTACAAGCTTTCACACAAAACCTCAATCTTGATGAATAGGCTCACCAAGATGAATTCTACTTCTCTAGAACTAGGGTTGTAAACCTTGAGGTTAATTCTCTCTTGTTAGGTCTGATTTTATAGTAATCATTGTATTTATAGGACTTGGTCAATAATGTGTTTAGTGCTTATCAGTATTGTATCTGACCAAGGGTATTTAAGTCCCTTTGGTCTTGTTCCTTTGTAATTTTGAACACGCACAATATTGGATTTTCTACTTTGCGCTCCATCTGTCTCTCTCTCTACTTTCTCTCTCTAAAGTTCTAGTGATCTTGGACTTACAATTGGTATCAGAGCTTACTAGATCTTGAGAGGATTGAGAGATTGCATTTTCATAGTCTGAATTGTTGATTGAAATCGAAAATTTGATCAATTTTCTTGAATTTTTCAAGAAAATCTCGTTTTCTTGATTTCTCATCAAATTTGGATTGGTTTTTGATCGAATTTGGTTGTTTTTGGGCTTATTAGTTTCGTTTTTAATATTCGATCACTTTTGTTTCAGGTTGTTTTTCAAGAAAAACGGATTTAGTTCATCGATTTTGAGAAAAACGAATTTTCTGGAAAAACGTCGTTCTTGTTCTGTTCATTGTCGATTTTTAAGATTTTGGTGATTTTGATCGAAATTGTTTGATAAAAGTTGTTAGAATGTTGTTTTCGAGCATCAATGTGTATTTTTCTTGCATAAATTTCTTGATTTGATCTGATTTTGCTAAATTTTACGAGTTTTTGAAGTTTGCGTTTCTGTTATACACTTTGCGTTTCATTCACGTGTCTTGCGTTTCTATCATGTTACTTTGCGGGTCATTCATATTGATTTGCATTTTCTACTAATTTTTTTGTTTTCTTGTTTCAGGTTTTCGGTTCACGTTGGACCCGCAAAGCTCATTGTGCGTCTCAAGTGACACACGCAAAGTCAGGTTCTCGGATCTTACTACACGCGCAAAGTTCACTTTGCGTTTCTAGTTAGACCCGCAAAGTTCACTTTGCGTTTCTAGTGTGACCCGCAAAGCTCCACTTTGCGTTCCTCTCTTGACCCACAAAGCTTCAGTTTGCGTTTCTGTCTTAAAAAAAAAAAAGTCTGGAAAATTTTTTTTTGGTCATCTTTGGAAAAAAAAAATTCTACATCGCGAAATAACAAGTAGTGTTCAAATTTCAATTTTCACGAAATATTTTTTTAAGATTTCAATTTGATCTGATTTTTGTTTTTCTGATATATAGTTTGGGACGTTCATTCACTTCAAGTTGATTAAATTCTCAAGATGTCTTTGCAAGCACAGATCTACAAGAATGACCTCATGATGTCTTTGGGGTCTGATACTCGTCCACCTGTACTGATCAATGAGAACGAATTCGAACAGTGGCAGGATCGTTTCATCAACTTTATTGAAAGGCAACCAAATGGGGAAAACATGATGAAATCTCTGTATGAGGGTCCTATGGTGAAGAAAATGAAAGTGATCCCAGCTACTGCTACTACTCCAGCTACAACAGTTGAAACTCCTTTGAGTGAATATGACGAAAAAGAGCTATCAAGATATAAAGCAGACAGTCTGGCTAAGTCAAATCTGATCCTTGCTCTTCCCAACTCCATTTATAACAGAATCGATTGCTTCAAACATAATCCAATGCTGATGTTGACACAACTTGAGAAGATTATGCTTGGTACTACTATGTCTACTCAGTTACGACAGACCAGATTCATGAACAACTTTGAGAAGTTCCAAGCTAAGGATGGAGAAAGTTTGAAGAGTGTGTTTGATCGATTTTGGGCTGTCATCAATGATCTTTTCAAGATTAAAGTTACCAAGACTGAATTGGAGGCTAACTTGAAGTTTCTGAACGCGTTACAACCTGAGTGGAACAAGTCTTGCTACAGAATGAGAAACGATGCTAGAATCTCAACAATGCCAATTCAGGAGTTATATGAAATCTTGATGACAGATGAATCTATGGTAATGGAGAAGAAGGCTAAGATGGATAAGAAGAATAAGCCTCAGTCAGTAGATCCCATTGCTCCTATTGCTAGCCAACTGGTTGAGCAAACTTTGACTGAATCAACCTATGATGGGTCTACAGATGATGATGGTGAAGCTCTAGAGAAGGCCATGACTCTTTTGACTCAGCTTTATCAGAAACGGTTCAAGAACAGATCTGGGTCAAACAATCTGCAGTTTAATTCAAAGACATACACTCCAAAGTATGAACAGGCTAAGACAGTTGATCAGAAGAAAGATGACAAAAAGGTGATAAACTGCTTTAACTGTGGAAAGCCTGGACATATGGTCAAGGATTGCAGAGTCAAAGTGGTAAAGAATGCTAATTTTTACCGAAAGAAGTTGGCTCTAGCTGAAAAGAAGGAGAGTGGAACTGTACTGCTAGCTGAAGAAGAGTACTGGTTGGATCATTCGGATGACGAGGATGATAATGAAGATGTTGCGGCTATGTGCTTTGTTGGTAACGATGAAAGTGATGATGAGGAAGATGATACCTCATCTGATGGTTCTGAGGTAATATCTGATTTTAACTATAATTTCTTCTTATCACAAATGAATGTTATTACTAATGCTTTGCATGATTTGCGCTCAAAGTTTATATCTAAAAAGTTTATAAATCAAGAAAAGTCTGATTTTATTGAGAAACTGCAAATTTCTTTAAAAGATGAAAAGTCAATTTTAATTGATATAAAAGAGAAATTTCAAAAGCAGTTAGTTGATCTTGAAAAATCAAATCAGACTTATCGTGATTCTTTGACTGATCTGACTTCTTCAAATAAAATTTTTTCTGATAAAATAATTGTTTTAGAAAGGAAATTATATAAAAGAGAACAATCTGAGCAAACCATTTACATGAACAAGCCGAGGAGTGAAGAAGCTATAAAAGAAAAATGGGGACTTGGTTTTGACAACCCTCAATTTTTAAACAAAGTAATTGACGAAGTTCCCACTCTTTATAAATATGAATATCTAAATCTTGCACACTATGGTCCACAATTTAAATTCTTTTGGACTAGTGAAAAGCAAATTTTAGATGTTGAAAATGAGAAAATGATTTATAAAAAGAAAATTGAAATTCCTTTTGTTTATACTTCTGAAAATTCAAAATATTTTCCGGAAAAATCGAGAAGAGGAAAAAGAGTTTTAAATGACATATCGTCTATCAAATCTTCAATATCTGATGATTTTATTTCTCCTTATGCACCTGATACTTCTAAGGAAAATAGTTCTCCAATCTCTTATGATTCGAAGAAATATATTCCTCCGATAGTATTAGAAGGAAAAATCATAGATCTTGAAGATCAGATAGAAGATCAAAATATTTTGAAGAAAATTGAATCTGACATTATTATTTCTTTTATGACTTCAAGTCTAGAAGAAAATATATTTTCTCAAAAATCAGATTCTATTTCTAACATCTCTTCTGATTTCAAGGAAAATAAAAAGGAAGTTTCAAATTTTAAAATCCTTTCTCAAAACTCTTCAGATTCCGAGGCTAGTTCTTCAATTTCAAAAGCACAGACTGTTTTCTTTGATAAAGTTTCTTCTTCTGATTCAATTATTGATAATTCTTTACTGCTAAATGATCAATTTTATAAAAAGAAGCGTAAAAGAAGAAGATCAAAGAAGTTAAAGAAACATGATACTGTTTTAACTGAGAATTATAATGTTTACGATTCTTATTCTTCAGATCGGACTGTGAGGGAGTCATCAAGACAAATCTGGAGAAAGAAGCGGATATCTGAGGAATATATTGTTGATGAGGATAAATGTGTAGACAAACTTTATAACAGTGATTCATTTGCTTCATGTAATAAAATTTCAAAATATTCTAGAAAGCAAATGTTTCGAATTTCAAAATATGTCTCATGTTCTTCCTCAGATTCGAGTTCTGATGATTATGCTTTCTCTTCTGATTGTGATTATTTTTCTGATCATATTCATCGTGCTTTATCTGTTAAATCTACTTCTCATTTCCTCATCAGAACTGCAACTAACAAACATGGGCCCAAATACAAGTGGGTACCCAAATCTTTACCTGATTCAAAGTTGCAGGCATCACATGTTAAGGGGGAGTAATAGGAATAATGGCTCTTGAGTAAATCAACTCAAGACCCAGACTTCAATGTCAAAATGGCTTTTGAACACAACAGTTCAAAACCCGTACTTCAAAGCTGAAAGAATTTGGCTTCTAAGTATTTCAGCTTAGAACCCGTGCTTCAATGACATCGACTTCTAAACACAACAGTTTAGAACTCGTTCTTCATAGTTAAGCTTCTGACTAATGAGATACTGTGAGTACATCAATTTTATTTCCGCTGCATATATCTCTGATTATGATGTGTTCCAGTTTTTCTCAATATTTCAAGAATCTGAGTTTGTTTATCTATCTCATGAATTTGTATTACCCAAAATTTTCTTTTAATATGAAACACAAATTATTTTTATAATATGAAAGATGAAATAGTTGAATTTTATTTTGTTCCAACTAAATATTAATTAAAAGTTTAAATCTTTACAAATTTTTTTCTTTCCTTTGAATAAAATATGTGTCTAGGATAAATTTTCAAGTTCTTTTGTTTATATTAAAGTTTTTATATGGTCAAATTTCAAGTCTTACAAAAGTCGAAAAGTCAGCAACATGTTTGAAACTTTTATTTCTGCTTTAAAGATATGTGAGTCGGAATTTTTATAGTTTACTTTGCTTAGACTACCTAAACGATCAAAATTTTAGATTAGAATGAAAATATGGGCTAAGCATTTAGACGTTGATCTGAGTGATTGAGATGAATATTAAATTCTTAAAATACAGAAATCTCTAAGTTTATAAGTTTGTACCTGTGACCTTTCTGGTTTGGGAAAGTAAGTTTCTCGGGATGCTTGACATCTGGTCACCTAAGGCCAATTGATCTGGGAGTGATCGAACAGAAATCCTGCCATAGAACCAGATCGAAAGTCATGTTCTACTGGTATGAATGGGTTTAGGATATGTCGATGTAGCCTTTCTGATCTGGGAAAGTAAGTTCCAAGGGGTGCTTGACACCTAGTCCCCTAAGGCCAACTGGTCTGGGAGCGGCTGACCCAAATCCTACAATAGGGTCAGATAGAAAGTTACGTTTACGGCATGTTCTTTACTTAATAAACTTTTTGATCAAAAGATGCCAAAGTGCACAAGCTTAAAAGATGCCAAAGAGCACACTCATGTTAAGATGCCAATGAGCACAATGCTAAAAGATGCCAATGAGCACACATCTCATGATACTTGGTGATATGTTTGAGTTGCGATAAATCTGTAAATTTATGAATATCTTAATTCTTGATGGCTTAGTGTCAGTACATGCAAAGTTCTCTATAATATTTTTAGAATTGCATTTTCTTGAAGCTAATCGAAGATTCCCATGTGAGCACACTTAATAGATTGCTGGAAGTTTTGAAACTGAACATGTTTTAACTTGATATGCAATTAAACTCGTTCTTTTATCTTACAACATATGTTTGATTTTAAATGATTGATAAATTTATGATATTTTACTCTGTAAAATTTAATTTGTTTAGTATTTAAAATTTTATATGTTAAGTTGTTTCAAAATTTACATTCAGTATATTTTTCTTTCTACATTAATTTCTGATCACTGTGTTCTCATAAATATATTTTAATGGGTTTATGCATTATTCAAGGGGGAGTGAACAAAGAGATGTATTTCAAAGATTATATCTGTTTTTGAGGGGGAGTGTCTGATTTTCTTTACATGAATGTTATCTCGAATTGTCTTATCTAATACATTTGTGTAGGGGGAGTCAAAGAGCTTTCAAAGGTAAATTTTTTCTAAGGCAACTTTGCGCTTCACACATGGCCCGCAAAGCTTGTTTTGCGCATCAAGCATGACACACAAACCTTGCTTTGCGTATCAAGCATGACACGCAAACCTTGTTTTGCGTCTCCCATGTGGAACGCAAACCTTAGTTTGCGCTTCCTGCATGGAACGCAAACCACCCCTGTTTTCTCTGTTTCTTTGATTTTGCAGATCTTTCGCTGTCTCGTCTCCAACAATGGCATGACCTAGTTGAACCAGTTCATCAAGGTCATGAGGGGGAGAAATCAGAGAAGTCAAGGATATTTTAAAGAGACAAAGAGCTCAAATGTTTATCTGCTGATCAAGATTCACTCAAAGATTCTATTCTCTCAGCTACATCAAATTCTTTTGCTGTTCTTGCTCCGAACACCACAGTTCATTCAAGATCATTCAAAAGAGGTGTATCGTCTTGAGCTTAAGCAACAAAGAAAATATCAATCTGCAAGATGCTGAGAAGAAATTTTTTCTTTAAAAGTCAGAAAGCTTCTGAAAGTCGCTTTGTTGGTCCGTGCTGATTTAGAAGATAATTTTTGAAGACCAAAGCGCCAATGATTACTAAGGGGGAGATTGTTAGGTCTGATTTTATAGTAATCATTGTATTTATAGGACTTGGTCAATAATGTGTTTAGTGCTTATCAGTATTGTATCTGACCAAGGGTATTTAAGTCCCTTTGGTCTTGTTCCATTGTAATTTTGAACACGCACAATATTGGATTTTCTACTTTGCGCTCCATCTGTCTCTCTCTCTACTTTCTCTCTCTAAAGTTCTAGTGATCTTGGACTTACATCTCTCAAAACAAAAATTCAGAATTCTCGACTTAACAAACTATTCAGAATAATTCTATACATATACTGAAAATAAAAAGATAATTACAAAACATAAAAGATCTTCAGTATATTCTTCCATAATTATCTTCAACCTTCCATGATTATCTTCAATCCTTGATCTGCGCGGATTATCACAATTATCACATAAGCAGTATTAAGACACAACAACATTAACACTTTGAGCAGTATTAATCTTCACCAGCAGTAGTAACTATGCTTAGCAGTATTAACTTCTTCAAGCAGTATTAATTTGGCTCAGCAGTAGTAACTTGTTGAACTGGCATCGGTAATCATACTTGAACAATTCTTCGGTTACCAACAATCTCCCCCTAACTTGACTTTTAGGAAGAGAAGTCAAATTCTTCAGATGCTCCCAAAACTCCAGTAATCATACTCCTGTATCAGGATTCAACCCCAAACTTTGAATAATAGTTCTCTGAATAAAGTATATTGCCATTTCAGAATCTGGTGCACATCCAAGCTTTTTCTTCAACATAGCATGCAACTTTAACCTGCTATGGTTGTAAACTTTATCCACTAAGAAGTATTCAAGATGATTTGTATCCATAGTCAGTGCATATACTCCACTTCTTTCATACAGAGTCCAGATGTCAATGGTTTTGAAAACATTTCTGATAACATGCTCAACTTCCTCTGGCTTGAATAACATGCAAAGATATTCCATCACAAGCTTTGTAATTGGTATCCCTGGAGCTTTCAGCTTATCAACATATACTTTCATCCCCACTTCAAACATTTTCTCTAAATCAGATCTGGAGCATACTCTTACAATCTTGGCCCATGTAGGATACACTTCATACTTGTCATCTTTTCTTTTAAGCCTGATATACTCCTTTCCATCTACTTCCATGGTATCCCAGTGAATAACTTCAGGAGGCTTGACACCAACAGGTTCAGCTGTTATAGGCTCAGACACTTTTTCCATCACCACCATGTACATATTTACATCAAAAGTACTTGATGGTTCTTCCTGAGTTTGAGCTTCCTGTTCATTAGACTTAGGTGCCCCTTCTTCTTCAGCTACCTTTAGTTCTTTCTCTGTTTCCTCCTCATCCACTCTAGGTTTCTTAGCTGGTTTTCTTCTTGCCATCATTTTGGTTCTTTTCAAAGTCCTCAAACTTTCGCCTAGAGTAGCTTCCTTTCTTGGAGTTTCTTGATCATCAGGAAAGGGTTTTTGTATTTGAAGGTCATGTCTCTCTTTCATCTTATTTTCTGCTTCAACTCTTGCTCTATCATTTCCTTGTAACTTAGTCATCTCTGCATCATATAAACCTTTGATTTGCTCAAATAACATTTTTGTGAACATGTCCTTTTTGACTCCCACAACACCTTTGAGGAAAGTGATCATCTTCTTTCTCTCTTGAGTGCCAAGGTAGGTCTGTGAAGGTTGCCTCTTCTTTGCACCCATTTTAATCTTTACAGGCTTATTTAGCATTGCATATTTCTTCTGTGCTATCTCTGTTGCCAAGCTCTTCTGATATGCGTCATTAAACTCTGCAGCTAGAGCTCTTGCCATCTCTCTATCCTTTTCCACTTGATCTTCTTCTTCTTGCTCAAGTTCTGCTTGAATTTTCTTGTCCAAAGCTTCATCTGACTCAATCAACTTTTGCTTTTTGAGTGGTTGATCAGATTCCACTACCTTGGTTTTTCTTTTATCCTTGCTTGCTACCTTATCTGTGCTAGCTTTCTTGATAACCTCAACATTGTCTTTGATGACAACTCCTTTGGTCTTTGAAGTGACCTTAGGAGTGTCATGTTTAGCTATGATTAATGCTTCAGCTATCTCAATTTCTTCCAACTTGCTGCTAAGAATGTCAGTTAATACCTCTTGAACAATTTCTACTGCTTCATTCAGTTCAACAACATTAACTGTTTCTACTGCTTTGCTTGATTCAGCAGCATTAATTGTTTCTGCTGCTTGTACATCAAACTCCCCCTCATCTCCATGTTTCTCCCCCTTATTCTGAGAATTCTCATTGTTAACCTCAACTTCTGACTCCCCCTTTTTGGGAGCATCAACCATTGGTTTCCTTCTTCTGAGCTCAAATCTTTGCTTTTTACTTCTTTGAACCACCTTCTTGACCAATTTCTTTAAGGTGCTGATTTCTTCTTGCTGGTCGATGATGACTTTCTGGAGTTCATTTACAATCTTCTTTTGAGAATCCAATTCAGATGCCATTTTGGACATGGCAGAAATCAATTCCTGGTAGTTATATCTATCCTCACCTTCTCCAGGAGTGTTACCCCCATTTGATGGATCATTGGAATGTTCAATAGGGATCTCCAGCCTGGCTGAAGCACCACCTATTCCCTTGGTTTCTGGGCACCTGGGACCCTTGAATGACTGCTCATTCAAAGGTGCCATGGGGAAGATCTTAGTGATGTTACCATTGGCCTCCTCTGTGCTAGCAGGAGTAGTGGCAACCTTCTCACCCACATGCTCATGCATCTCTTTAGTGAGCACCTCCTTGGGGTTGGGAGACACCCCAGTGGTTTCCCTATGGATATTCTCTAATAGAGAATGCTCCATTAGAGGGCTTTGAGGTTCTGGGTTTGTAGTAGGTACAACAAGGGAAGGAGCCTTGTGTACCTTTCTCTTAGCATAAGTTTTGGATATAACTGGAGTTGGCTTATGAATAAGGGACTGAGGAAGTGATATAGTGGTTGAAGGTTGGGTTTGGCTTTCAGTGGGATGGTCTAGTGAGGGCCTTGACCCTGATTCCATACCTTTTTGGTTGTGGGGACACCACCATCATTGTAGAGAACAATGGGGTGTCAACTCCTTCCGAGTCCTTGGCAGATCTTTTCATGTTTGAAAAGACCTTGCCCTTGGGGATTTTAGGTACATATACCTCATTAAACTGAGGTATATCCGTCAATTCAGAGGTAATAACTGCCTGGACAAATCTTGGATACATATAGAAACTCTTTTTATTATCCAAGTTTGACACAAGGTCATTGAAAATCATTTTTGAGAAATTATACTTTCTGGCAGTGGACAAGCAGACCAAAGCATAAGCAATGGTACTACTGAACTGACTCCATTCGGTAGTTTTTCTAGAAATACAGTGAATAAGGGTGTGAACAAAGAAACGCCATTGGGGAGAAAAATTAGCTTTGTAAAATTTGAAAACACCCAGTTGGCCTTCATACCCCATTCTTGTGAGATTGGAAAACAAATCCTCATTAGGGATAGAGGTAATACCAGAGGCATCGTCTAGACGTAGATTGATGCGAATGACCTCTTCAGAGACTATCAAGGGTTTGTCACACACCCTTGTCTTGATAATCTGCACACCGTTTTCAGTAACAGCGATGGCATTAGCCCAAAATTGCTTCTGGTACTCGATGTATATTGGCGGTGACACTGTAAGAGCATGAGCGATATGACTGGACTTGAGAAAATTGACGATTTGATGGAATCCAGCAGTCTGCTTAGGCTTTTGAAGCATTGCGATCTCATTGTGTTCATCAATAAACGCCATGGATGCCATCGGGCTTGAGGATTCTTGACTGAAACACACTGGTTGCTTGAGAGAAAAGAGTTAGAGAGAAGATGAACAGTATGCAAAGAGTCGTTATGAGCTTTTAGGTGGGCAAAGAGGGTATTTATTGAATTTAAGGAAAGAAGCAGTATTAACCCTAATTTCAGTTAAAGCAGTACTAATTAACTCGCAGTATTAACGGAGAGCAGTATTAATGAACTAGCAGTATTAACGAACTAGCAGTATTAACTAACTAGCAGTATTAAGTAGCTAGCAGTACTAACGACGTAGCAGTATTAACGAACTAGCAGTATTAACTAACTAGCAGTATTAACTAGCTAGCAGTACTAACACATACCTGAAGTAGTAACTTTGCACTGACAGCATTAAAACTGCACTGGCAACATTAACTATACTTACACTGTTGAAGCTTGTGTTAGTCTGAGCAAGGCAATAAACTTCCTGAGAGAGATGATTAGTAGCACCAAGAATAAACAAATAACAGGTATACAAACACTTCTTAAACATGAGCTCATTCAGAGTTGATCATGCCCACACTTGTGACTAAGAAAGTGAATCTACCCACATCAAAAGCTTTAGTGAATAGATCAGCAAACTGGTTATCAGTATGAACTTTAGCAACTTGAATAAGCTTCTTTTCATTGCGGTCTCTAATAAAGTGATACCTGATTTCAATGTGCTTTGTTTTGGAGTGCTTGACTGGATTGTTAACAATGCTAATAGCACTGCTATTTGTGGCCCAAGAATTACTAGCATTAACACATTTAGATTGACACAAACACTTTTATTAGATCAATTACATGAATTACAATTAATCACAGATCTAACATCTAGTCACAGATCTCACGTATGTGTGTGTTCTTTTGTGTGTGTGTTCTTACTCTCTTTCAACAACCAACAATATTACACCTTCAATTTCACACACTTACTCACTTGCTTACACAAGTCTCTCTCTTAGAAACAACACAAGAACTTGCTTATATATAGGTCAACATGACCAAGCAAGGTCAAACCTTCTAAGCTCATCTTACAACACACACAAACAACTATTACAACAATTACAATAATGACCCTTATTTAATCTTGAATACAATTACTGTCTAACAATCTCCCCCTTTGGATTCAAGATTAAATTTTGTTGGCAATAATCTTCAGGTCTTCTTATCTTCATAATTAATCTTCAACTTCGAATCTTTTCGGCTTTGACATCTTGAAAACTTTCACAATTCTTCAAACTTGTCTCTTCCTTTGAATTAACTTTTGCATAAACTCTGACTTTCTTTCAAACTCTGACTTTCTTTCAAACTTTTGACTTTTTCTTTGATAAGCTTTCTTTAACCTTTGACTACAATCATCTGAAAACTTTATCTCCTCTTCAATCTGATCTTGAACTTTGATTATTCTCCCCCTTTTTAATGATTTGTAAGAATCAAAATCATTAAAACACTTCAAGGTCAGATCCGTCATTGAATGAACTTCCCACTGTCTGATAAGCACAATCTTCATGAACTTTCATCTCCTCGTTATGATAATAGACAATCTCCCCCATATAGGAAAATTATGAATCTCCTTAAAGCATAATGTGATAAAATATGTCATCTGATCTGAAAGAGCCGTTGAACCATGAATGTATTCATCTGAATCTTTTCAAATTCAAACGAAATAAGAGTTGTAACCCTGAATCAGCATATGAAACAGTTAGTAATGCCTGTCAGTAACACAAAGATACTATGTACAACGAATGTACAATATAAGGAGCTTGTTTGATGTTGACTCCCCAGGACTACCATTCAATCATTGAAGAACACAAGGTAATTCTATGAACGTTCTGACAGAAAAACATATTCTCTGTGTGTACGTGCTTGTGTTTTGAAAGAATTAGCACAAATAATTGTGTTTCATAAGGCTCAACATATGTAAATCACTGAGACAATAATGTATACATGAACTCAACGTGCATGAGAAAGGGTCGAAGGTGGGGCAACTTTCCTTCTTTTTCAATATCAGTATCTTCCAAGTGAAGATCCGATAGATTATATGCTGCTTCCCCAGAAAATTTAAAACATTCTCTTTTTGAGAAAAGAATGAGTAGCTAGTGGGGTTGTATGCAAGAGATGGCATGGGCTATTTGCCTGTTTCAATGACGGTCACCAAAGAAATGTGAACCAATCAGTAATGTAGCTACCCGGCTTAGAAAGATGTTTGGTGCAGAGTTCTGATATTCTTTTAACTCTGTTCTCACACCCTCTTTCTTTTAAACATTTAAGCTCACATCTAACCAGTCTCTCATTTTCATTTTACCTCAGCTCACTCCCACACTCAATTCTTTTAGACCCCTCTCCCCTCAATCACTCAAAGGATTTCTTCCGGGGTAGGAAACACTGGTTATCGTGAATCCATGGAAGATCTAATAAGCACTCACACTGAATCCCATGTTCCTAAGAAGTACATGCTGTTCAATGATTTTCTTGACATGTAAAGCACAAGAAATCATATGTCAGTGTTTGTATGCTCATTTAGAAATCAGAAATGAAATTTGAGCATATTGAACATTTAAGATATCTCAAAACTTTATATGAATGAAAAGAATAGAAATATTTTGAGAATCTGACAATGATTAAGATAAGATCAAATTATCATGAAGAAAAACAAATTTGGGAATTCAAAGACGTATGTTGTTTATATGAACAATATATAAACATATTATCAATGAAATCATACTAAAATGAAATGACGTTTGATTCAAACAACTGTGAATACCAAACGACGGGAGTATTACCATAGAAAGATATATCATTTGATACATGGTAATAACAAAGTCAATTTGAAAATACTGAACCAGTGTGTGTATGAATACTTGACAAAGTATATAGAAAAGAAAATACACAAGTATTATTCTTTAAAGAACACACGGTCAGATAAACATATAAGACTCTCAAGTGTCCAAAAATCATTTAAAATTCACACTTCTCAAATCATAAAAACATGTTAAGATCGTGAAGTGGTTTGAACATTTTAAAACCATTTTTCACAAGTGAAAGTTGTTCCTCTTTCACAAGTGTTAGAGTATAAGGATTAGAATGTTATACCTGTGGATTGAAATCCTTAACTCCCCTTGGAATGAATATAGCAAGTAAAGTATCCTTGAATAGATATCCTCCCCCTTGATATCTGTAAAACATCAATCTTGTTAGAAATATTATTTTTAAAAAAATATAGCAATTTAATATCTAAACTCTCTTTCAAATGAAAAACTTCCTGATAAGATGTAATCTTGAAAGCATCCTTCAGAAGAAAACATTTGAATACGGGTTTTGAACTGAATTTTCCAAAAGCCATTGTTCTTTCTCCCCCTTAAATCTTGGGTGCCTGCAACACAGATTTAGCTTTTGGTATCTACTGGTATTTGGATCCAAATTTGTTAGTTGCAGTTTTAGTAGGAGAGATGTAGTAAGAACCGTACCAGTAATTTTCAAAATTTTTACTAACAATATCATTTGAACCACAGTAGGAACAATTTATTTTCTTTTGAGCTAACCTGATCAGTTGATTAACAGTGTAAATCAGATCAGGTTTGCCAAAAGTTTTACCTTTCGGTGTAGTATTCCATTGAGCTTTAGATATATGCCCAAATGATTTCTCTTTCTTTTTCTCTTCAGAAGATCCTTTCACTCTCCAATACCAATTATCTTTATCTTTCTCATCTTTCTTTCTCCATGTCATTTTCTTCTGAGATTCTTTCTTCTGGATGTTACCTGGACCAACAACATTTTTGTCATAAAACAAGTTAGAAGGACAAATTTTGTCTTTAAGTGCAGAAGTATGACTATCATCTGAATCAAATAAAGGATTATGAGAAACATTCTTAAAATTTGAACTAGAAACTGTTTTGAATGAGCATTTTGGACCAGCTTGATCATCTCTTGGTGATTGAGCAATAGATTCTGGCGTTTTGTGCTCAGTCAGCTTCACCGTGAACATGATCTCCTCAAGTTCTTTAATCTTTGAAGTCAAACAGTTTCTCTCCTTTGACAATATGTCAAACTTCTTATGCAACTCAGCTTTTGCATTCTTCTCCTTCAGTATTGTAGATGACAGTTCAGATAGCTTCTTTGTAAGCTTAGCAATCTCAGTCTCAAACACAATCTTCTCTTCAGTAAAATCATTCTTTACAGTCTTTGTTTCAACTATTTTCTTCTTCTCTTTCTCAAATTTCTCTCTTTCTAGTATGATTACTTTCTCAAAGTCTGAAACTTTTTGAGAAAGTTTAATGCATTTAATCTCTACAACTTTCTTTTCTTCAAATGCCTTTCTGGAGAAATCAGAAAACTTCTTTGCAAAATCTTTTCTTTCTTTCTCAAATTCAGATATTTTCTTTTTCAATTCAGCATTCTCATTTTCAAACTCTTTTCTTTTCTTTTCAGCCTTCTTCGTGTCCTCTTTGTCTTTTGGGTTGTCTTTTTCTTTCAACATATTTAGCTCAACCTCAAGACTAAAAACTTGATTTTTCAGCTTATCTCTTTCCGCAAAAAATTGAGAATTCATCTGTTTAAATGCATCAGCTGTCTCACTGGCAATATTTGCTCGTCTTCTACAATCATCAAGCTCTCGTATCATCTCGTCAATATCATAAATGCTATCCTGATACATCTTGAAATCTATAAAAATATGCTAGGAATGATCGTTAGTCCAAATGAAATCACAAGAAATATGAAAATCTTGAAATAAGAATTAAAAAAAAAATTTGATCACGATCAGAACTATGTTCCCCTCCGCAGACTTAGCACGGGGGTCCCGCTACCCGGTTAGCGGGTGGGGTCAAGGGGCAACACCCTTGCGGGGGTATGGGGGAAGCGCCCCTAGAGAAATTTTTTTGACATATAAAGGGCGTGTTACAGTTTTGAAAATTTCTTAGAAAAAAAATTCTAAGTATGCCAAGATTTGTGTGTCAAGTGTGGAACGCAAACCAGACTTTGCGTTTGTAGCGTGAACCGCAAACCTTAACTTTGCGTTTGTGCTGTGAAACGCAAACGATACTTTGCGTTTGTGATGTGGTTTACTTTGCGTGTTCAGTTTGTGAAACGCAAATGCCACTTTGCGTTTATAGAGTGGAACGCAAACGACACTTTGCGTTTGTGTTGAGAAGTGCAAACCTACACTTTGCGTGTGTAGTGTGGAACGCAAACACCACTTTGCGTTTGTGCCGTGAATCGCAAGACTCAGTTTGCGTTTGTGCCGTGAAACGCAAATGATACTTTGCGTTTGTGAAGTGATACACAAAATACAAATCAAGCACAAAGAAACATTTGATGAATAATACGCAAACCAGTATGAATCACACGCAAACCAAGATGAACACCCGTAAACTCTGATGATCACACGCAAACTCAGATGAATGAAACGCAAACTTCAGATGAATGAAACGCAAACCTATAAAACCAACAAATTTGCACCAAAAACTCATCTAGACCTCGAATTTCGATCTGAAAGTTTTACAATTCATTCACAAACACATTTCAAACACGATCATAACAAGCAATTTCGATTAATCAACACACAAATCATCACATTTAATTCAAGAACAGTACGTGAAACTTAAGAACTCGAAAAACACCAAATCTTCAAATTGATGATCAAATCACATGGATTTCAAGAATTAAAAGATACTAACTCGATCGATTTCACAAAACGAACATAACCTAATCGATTTCAACTCAGAATTTCCACTAAAACTCAAAATCGATTTGAACTTTTATGAACAGTGACGTGAACAGTACGACTCAAAACATTTTCTTGATTTTCAAATGGATTTGGCTCTGATACCAATTGTGGCCCAAGAATTACTAGCATAAACACATTTAGATTGACACAAACACTTTTATTAGATCAATTACATGAATTACAATTAATCACAGATCTAACATCTAGTCACAGATCTCACGTATGTGTGTGTTCTTTTGTGTGTGTGTTCTTACTCTCTCTCAACAACCAACAATATTACACCATCAATTTCACACACTTACTCACTTGCTTACACAAGTCTCTCTCTTAGAAACAACACAATGTCCAACATTTGAAACTATTGTCAATGAAGATTAGAGTGTGAAGAAAAGTTACCCCATAGTCCAGCATTTGATTCTGAATCCATAGAACCTGAGAGCAGCAACTTGCAGCAGCAATGTACTCAGCTTCTGTTGTGGATAGGGACACTGTGGTTTGCTTCTTACACTTCCAAGATACTAGTCTTGCACCCAAAAGCTGACATCCTCCTGAAGTAGACTTTCTATCCATATTAGCACCACCCAAGTCACTGTCTGAATATGCAATCAAGTCAAAAGTAGATTCATACGGATACCAAAGACCTAATCTAGGTTGCCCTCTTAAGTATCTGAAAATCCTCTTAACTGCTTGAAGATGTGACTGCTTTGGCTTGACTTGGAATCTGGCACACACACACACACACACACACACTAGAAACATGATATCTGGTCTTGAGGCTGTGAGATACATGAGAGATCTAATCATTGATCTATAAAGATGGACATCAACACCCTCCCCCTCAAGGTTAGCAGTGATCTGTTTGTGTGTTTCCATTGGTGTGCTTGCTGGCTTTGAGTCTGATAAACCATACTTATCTAGGATGTCTTTCACATACTTTGATTGAATTATGAAAATCCCATCTTTCTTCTGTTTCACTTGCAGCCCAAGAAAGAAAGTGAGTTCACCCATTGAACTCATTTTGAAGCTCTTGTGCATCAACTCTTCAAAGTCTCTACACATATGATCTTTTGTGGATCCAAAAATGATGTCATCCACATAGATCTGAACAAGTAGGGTGTCCTTCTTACTTCTTTTAATGAAAAGGGTCTTGTCAATGATTCCCCTTATAAACCCATTTTCCAAGAGATAGGTAGACAGAGTATCATACCATGCTCTTGGGGCTTGATGTAGATCATAGAGTGCTTTCTTAAGTTTGTATACTCTGTCAGGATATGATGGATTCTCAAATCCAGGGGGCTGATAGACATATACTTCTTCATCAATTGTTCCATATAGAAAGGCACTCTTCACATCCATCTGATATACCTTGAACTTCATATATGAGGCATAGGCTAAAACAGCCTAATAGCCTCTACCCGTGCAACTGGAGCAAAAACTTCCTCATAGTTTATGCCTTCTTCCTAAGTGTACCCTTGTTTCACTAGCCTTGCTTTGTTCCTGATTACTATTCCTCTCTCATCCTTTTTATTTCTGAAAATCCACTTGGTGCCAATTGCTCTATGACCTTTTGGAAGGTCCACCAAGTCCCAAACATCTTGCAATTTAAACTGTAGCAACTCTTCTTGCATGGCTTCTATCCAACTGGAATCTTTCATTGCATCATAAGGCTTCTTAGGCTCAATCTGAGATAGAAAGCAAGAGAGTACTGTATGTTGCTGATCCTGCAAATCTTGAAGTCTGCTTTGATTTCTAGTCATCATGGGAGAAGTGATGTCTCCTATTACCAGCTCAGGAGGATGATTCTTCTGAGTTCTTGTCTGATTACTGGGTTCTTCATTAATTCCCACATCTAGATTGGAGTCATTTAAGTCAGCTGAGGGGATCTCATCAGCTACTTCTGGTTCTTCATGCTCCGGATTCTCCTCATCTCTTCTTTCTTCTTCACTTTGAATTGGTTCAGTAACAGTCTCATTTTCACAGATTTCAACAGGGTCCATTGTAGGTATGGGAAAGATTACAGATTGAGGAATAATATATTGTACTTGTTCATCCCCTAATCCTCTACTTCCTGATCCTGCATGATCATCACTACTGAAACCCAAAGAGTTAGTTAGTGAATCAATGTCAAATAACCACTGAGGACCAGAACCAATAGGATTTGGTGATTTCTCATTGCATTTGACATTGTCACTTTCCTCAATTATTCTAGAAGAAGAATTAAATACTCTGTAGGCCTTACTCTGAGATGAGTAACCAACAAGAAAACCATCATCTGCTTTGCTATCAAACTTTCCTAAGTGAGTAGAGAGTTGAGAAACGTTAGCTTTGGAGGCGCAGGTGGCAGTCAGCGTCTTCAGTGTTTCACCAGCTGATTGAACAACATTGGTGGTGTTGTTGAGAGAGGCAGTCATAGAGTCCACCTTGGCACTCAGATTGTTGACATTGGTGTCATCAGTCATCAAACTAGGACCTGAAATATAAGTTAGTTTTTGAGAAACAGGCTTATATGGTGAGTTGGGAGAAGTGTTTGAGGTTATATGGATACCAGAATTATCAAACATTTTGTAGAATTGTAAAGATTCCTCAAAAGATTGATGTTCAGGTCCTATGGGTCCAAACTGTGGAGTAGAGATAGATGGAGGTGTTAGAGCATAAATCTGTTGGATACAAGATCAAGAATACTGAAGGTCAAAGTTGAGAAAGTCAAAGCTGAAGAAAGTCAAATCTCATTAAAAGTCAAAGTCTTTTGTAATAAAAGTCAATGTATTAGTTTAGTTGTTTTTGTTGTTTCCTTGTCTTAGATGGTAGTATAAATAGTTTTTTCTATTTTGTATTATAGTAAGAAGTTAGAAGTTGGAAGTTGCAATACGTAGAGAGAGAGAGAGAGAGAGAGAGAGTTCTAGTTTGTAATTGGATTTAGAAAGAAGTAATCAAAACAGGTAATTCAATAGTTAAATCTTGTTTGTTTGATTATAAATGTATAGAAATTAGAATCTGGAACAAACAATTGGTATCAAAGCCAGGTTCAAAAGGTGAAATCAAATTCAAGAAAATCAAGAAACGAGTTACTGTTCATCGTCTCTGTGTTCGTTACTGTTCAAATCGAATTCTGAGTTTCAGAGTGTTTTTGAAGCAGATTTTGATTAGGTTTTGATCGCAAAGTGTAATAGATCGAGTCTATGTACTTTAATTTCAGAACTGCACTGTAATTCTCACGAATTTGTGATTTTTGTTGAGTTTTTGTTCACGAGTCAATATTCACTGTTTCATTGATTCTTTTGATTTGTAAGTGTTTGTTTGTAAGTTTCTGGAGTTGTAATTCGTTCTAGTGTTGTAATCGAGCAACAATCCAGAGTTTCAGATCATTTGGACCACGTTTGGATCGTTTTTCAGATGAAAAGTTCGTTTTTGGGTCGACAGAAGGAAGAACGCGCTAGATCCCTCAAACACGCAAGTTCTTCATGAAACACGCTAGTTCGTCATGAAACGCGCAAGGTTCATCATTTAGAACGCGCAAGTCGAAAGAAGAATTTTGGTCAAAACGCGCAAGTAACGACTAGCGAGTTTTAAAAACGCGCTAGTTGAAGTCTGCGAGTTTGGAAAAGTTGGAAAATTTTCTAAGGACCAGAACGCGCAAGTAGTGATCTGCGAGTTCACCAAACGCGCTAATCGAAGCGTGCGAGTTTGGAAAGGAACAGTGGTTAGCGAGTTCTACGACGTGCGAGTTTAGAAAACGCGCAAGCCTCTGTTAGCGAGTTTTAGCGTGAACAGTTGTTAGCGAGTTTAGGCACTTGCGAGTTTCATCTACGAGTTTTATCTGCGTGTTTGCTTACGAGTTTCTCAAAACGCGCAAATTTCTGCGAGTTTTCTTGCGAGTTTGATTGCGAGTTTGTCTGCGCGTTTGGTTGAGAATTTAGAGAACGCGCAAGAATCAGTCTGCGAGTTATTCAGTCTGCGAGTTTTAGGGTTTGCGAGTTCAATAGTGACTTGCGAGTTCTGGCACTTAGTCAAATTTTTCGAATTTTCTGATTTTTCCAGATTTCAAGATTTTTATTGTGATTTCATATTTTGGACTAACGATCAGTTCTAGTTTCTTATTTGTTATATTTTTCAAACAGGTTTAAAGAAAATGACTTCCAAAGATGCACTTTCAATCGGAACAGATGTCAAGCCTCCAGTTTTATTCAAAGGCGGATATGAGCAATGGAAAGACAGATTCTTGGATTTCGTGGATCGGCATTCAAATGGAGAGAATATTTTACTGTCTATCACTGAAGGTCCAATGGCTCCAATCACAGTTCAGATACCTGATGTTGACTCTTCTGATAGTGAAGATGGAACTGAAGAAAGAGAGCAAAAGATGAAAACAGTGACAGTGGATATTTCTCAATATTCTGAAGAGCAGAAAAGCCGATACAAAGCAGATAAACAAGCGAGATCTTTACTTCTTCAAAGCATCCCAAACGAGATCTACATCAAGATTGACAGTTATAAAGCCAATGCAAAGAAGATGTGGGATCAATTACAAAAGATGATGATGGGATCAAAGGTCGAAAACCAGATGAAAGTGGCAAACTGCATAAATAGCTATGAGGAGTTCAAAGCCAAGGAGAATGAGAGTCTGGAAGATACTTATGAGAGGTTTGTGTTGCTTCTGAACGAGTTAACAAAGAACAAAGTTAAGAAGAAGCAACTGGAAAACAATGTCAAATTCTTGAGTATCTTACGTCCCGAGTGGAAGAAGCATACAAGAAGAATGAAGCAGATGAAGGATTTAAATGAAATTCCACTACATGAGGTATTTGAAACCTTAAAGCAGAATGAAGAATAGGTTGAAGAGAAAAGAGCTGAAAAGAAGAAAGCAGTACAAGCTTCTGATCCTATTGCCTTAGTAGCTGGAGAGAAGTTGAAAGAAAAGAAAGAGAAGAAAGAAAAGAAAAAGAAGATAGTTCTTACAACTTCTGAGTCAGATTCTGTTTCAGATAGTGATGATGGCGAGAGTCTGAAACAAGCCATGATATTGCTGACCCGTGCATTTCAGAAGAAATTTTATAAGAAGTAGGGATCTAATTCTCAAAGGTATTCTTCTTCAAGTTCAAAGAACCACGAGCACCGAGAGAGGGTAGAAGGCAAGAGATTTGAAGAGAAACGGTATGGTGAGAAGAAACCAGATGAGAAGAAGATGTTTGTGAATGACTACACTGCTGCTGAAAAGCCTTCAACTGATTCAATCAAATGTTATAACTGCGGCAAGTTGGGTCATTATGCCAAAGATTGTCGGAAGCCGAAAGTACGAAACTCTCAGTACTATCAGAACAAGTTGCTTCTGGCAAGACAACAAGAAGTTGGTGTAGCTTTAATGGTAGAGGATGAGTTTTGGTTGGATCATTCTGAGGATGAAAGTGATGAGAAAGAAGAAAATGCTCATATATGTCTCATGGGCAAAGAGGACAAGAATGACGAGTCAGATGATGAAGAAGTGAATGAGGTATTAAACTTAACTCCAAAAGATTTCATTACCAAGTTGGAAACCATGGTGGTTGAGCTACAAAATTTATAAAAGAATCTGAAAAATGAAAAGGAAAAGGTTGCTAAAAAGAACAAGAAGATCTTTGAACTTAATACTTCTGTTATTTCAAACAAAGATCTGATTGATTCTTTACGCAAATCTGATTTTGATTCTAAATCTAAAGTAGATGATTTTGAAAAGAAGATTTCTGAGTTTGAAGGTAAAGTAAATAAATATGAGTTTGAAAAGAATGAATCTGCACTAACTATTTATAAACTGCAGGTTGAAAACAAGAATTTGAACAAGAAGGTAAATGGTCTGGAAGTTAAACTTTATAAAAGAGATCAAACAGATCAAACCATCTTTCTTAATACTCCTAATGAAGAGGTAGATGTTAAGCAAAGATGGGGACTTGGTTTTAACAACCCCCATTATCTTAAGAAAGCTATCAGAAAACAGTCGGCACTTTATAACTATGATTTTCTTGCCTGTGCTGGTAAACATACTCATTTGAAATCTAAATTTGTTACCAAATTGTCAGATGAAGATGAGGCCAAAGAAACTGAAAACAGAAAGAATAAAAAGAAAATGCAACTATCATTTAACTATGACAAGTTAAATGATAGTTATCTTTCAGAAACACCGAAAGTTCTTTCAAAAGACTATTTTGGTAGTTATTCCGCATCTGAGATGAAGGCAAAACCTGCGATTGCAAAGGTTTATGTTCCTACATCTATTCTTGAAAGCAAAATAGTTGAACTTGAAAATGTTTTATCTGATGAAAAACTTTTGGTTGATATAGAACAAAATGTGTTTTCTACAGTTATAAAGAACACTGTTTTTCAAGAAAAATCAACAAAGTGTTCTACAGTTTCAAAGGAACCTCAAATTTTCTCTGATAATTCTGATGACTTATTTGAGTCTGCAAATGATTCTTTTAATTCTGATGATGGGAGCATGGAAGAATCTGATATGTTTGACATTCATTCTAAACTTCCTGATCATTCTACTTGTCTTGAAAATGACAAAGTGTTACCAAGTGGTGTTAGAAATGACAAAGTTTCTGTAACTGCTGATTACTATGCTAATGGTAAGAAACATAAGAAGCAGCGATTACAGAAACAGAAATACACTGGTACACAAAAGAAACCTCAGTCACAGAAATCTATTTTTCCTAATAAATCTACATCTTATGTTTCAGATTTAAGAAAGAAAAAGCAGAAAGCTCAATCCAAATGGAGACCAAAACAGAAGGATGCTGAGATAGCTGAATCAGTTACTGATAATTCTTGTACTAAATCTGTTAGTAGTGATTCTGATGTAGTTGATCAATGTGCTTATCATAAACAAAACCTTGTAACTTCTTACAAGCGTTATTCAATAAAGCAGTTGATTCAATTATCTCCTATTACTACTAAATTTCATCATAATTATCGGAAAACTGACTTTGCTTATTCTCATGATTCTTCTGATTGGTATGGATCTTACCATGTATATTCTTCAAAGTCAAATGTTTGTAAAAGTTTTCAAAAGAACAGAGGGTCCATTTTCAAGTGGATGCCAAAATCTTGTGCTAATCTGTTAGGGCCCATTTTTAAATGGGTACCTAAATCTATTATTGCCTGATTTCTCTTGCAGACCCGACATATGTGGTACTTGGATAGTGGATGTTCCAAGCATATGACTGGGCAAAAAGCTTTATTGTCTAACTATACAGAGAAATTCAGTGGAAATGTCAGATTTGGAAACGATCAGCGTTCACCTATCTTAGGATATGGTGATATCATTCAAGACAACATCATGATAAGTAAAGTGAGTTATGTCGAAGGCTTGGGGGCACAACTTATTCAGCATAGGTCAATTCTGCGATAAAGGGTTAGAGGTAAACTTCAAGTCTAAGAGTTGCTCAGTTCGTACTGAAGACGGAACAAAACTCTTGGGTGGACATAGAAAGACAAACCTCTACACCATCAACTTGTCCAAAGTTCAGATTGACAATCAGGTATGCTTGTTGACAAAAGCTACACAGCAACAAAGTTGGCTCTGGCATAGACGGTTATCTCACTTGAACTTTCGTTACATCAACAAGCTGGTTCGTGGAAAATTAGTAAAGGGACTTCCTGAGCTGAAATACGAGAAAGAACATTTATGCGCAGCTTGTGAGAAGGGTAAGATGAAGAGAGCCGCATACAAACCGAAGCCTGAACCAAGCACTAGTTCTCCGTTAGAACTGATACACATGGATTTATGTGGACCAATGAGAACTCAGAGTTTGGGTGGTAAGAAATATGTGTTGGTAATTGTGGACGATTATTCAAGATACACGTAGGTCAAATTTCTTCGATCTAAAGATGAGACACCGGAAGTTCTCATTACTTTCTTAAAGACGACCCAGGTGAAACTGCAGCGACAAGTCAAGTTCCTTCGAACTGACAATGGCACAGAATTCAAGAATAAGATTGTTGATGAATATCTCGAATCAGTTGGGATTTCACATCAGTATTCTTCTGCTAGAACCCCTCAACAAAATGGAGTCATGGAGATCTGAAATTATTCGCTATTAGTTCATTTTGGTCTTAATGGGTAATGATGGGTTTTTGTCTCCTTAATGAGCCTAATTGGAAGTAATGAACCAATTATGAGCCATTACGGACCACTAAGATCCGTTATAAGTCAAGTAGAGCAAAAAACTTCAAATCAGACTCATTATACCCACTACGACCAAGTTGAACCAATTACGAGCCATTACGGACCCCTTAGACGTTATTCCTCATTTAGGGCCAATAAGTTCAAATCAGGCTCATTTTGACCCACTTAGTCCCATTACGACCAATCAGGCTCATTAAGGAGACAAAAACCCATCATTACCCATTAAGACCAAAATGAACTAATAGCGAATAATTTCAGATCTCCATGACTCGTTATACCTCTATTAGAGCCCATAAAGTCCATAATTTTGTGGGCGGAAGCTGTGTCGACTGCATGCCATACACAAAATCGTTCCATAATACACCGCCGTTTTCAGAAGACTCCATATGAGCTAATCAACAACAGAACACCAACTATCAAATATTTTCACATATTTGGGTGTAAATGTTTTGTGCTTAACGACATAGAGAGCCTGAATAAATTCAGTGCTAAAGCGGACGAAGGCATCTTTATCGGTTATTCTTCAACATCTGCTGCATATCGTGTTTATATAAAGAAGTCAAAGACAGTTGTGGAGAGCGTCAATGTTACATTTGATGAAGAGATGGCTTCTGATCAAATCAATTCAGAACCCGTTATCACTGGTGTATTAGCTTCTGGGCAGATCAGTCCAGAACCTGTGTCTACAGTGATAAATTCGGATAACGCTTCTACATCTACTTCACATTTAATTGATTTAGATTTGTTATTTGAATTCTTTTATGATGAGTTTCTTGGAACTAATGTATCTAAATCTGCTGTGACTGACAGGTCTAAAGATACAAGCTGTAATCATCCAGTCACTTCAGAGGTTATTACTGAACAAGTATCCCCCGTTCAGTCTGAAACTCATCTTCCTATTGTTACTCCTACAGTTGAAGATGAACAAGCAAATGCTGAGCCAGAAGTAACTATTTCAGTTGGGTGTACTACATTGTCTACTCAACAGTCTGTTCCTGCTGTCCCAACTGATACTTCTGCACATGAAACTTCAACTGACAACCCCCCTCCTGTAATTCAAACTGAAGATGTTGAAAGTGGATTTCAAGATGATGATCATGTTCAGAATTTATCTATTCCACTTCCACATGAGCATCGCTGGACCAAGGACCATCCATTACATCAAGTAATTGGAGATTTTGACAAGCCTGTTCAGACAAGGTCAGCGACTCTTAATCAGTGTATGCATGACTCATTCCTCAGCAAGATTGAGCCAACTCGAGTATCTGAGGCTCTTGCTGATTCGGACTGGTATCTGCAATGCAAGAAGAGATCAATCACTTTGAAGCCCTAAATGTTTGGAGACTGGTTCCTAAACCGGAAGGTAAAACCGTGATCGACACTAAGTGGGTATTCAAGAACAAAAAGGATGAAGATGGTGTCGTCATCAGAAACAAAGCTAGACTTGTTGCCAAAGGTTATCGGCAAGAGGAAGGCATTGATTATGACGAGACGTATGCTCCAGTAGCACGCATAGAGGCAATCAGAATGTTTCTCGCCTACACCGCTCATAAGAACTTCACAGTCTTTCAGATGGATGTGAAAACAGCTTTTCAGAACGGCATTCTTAAGGAAGAAGTGTACGTGTCTCAACCTGAAGGGTTCGTCAATCAAGACAAGCCAGATCATGTATATATCTTGGACAAAGCCCTTTATGGATTAAAGCAAGCCCCTCGAGCCTGGTATGACGTTTTATCCAAATTCTTGGTCAAGTCTGGTTTCTCTAAAGGTAAGATCGATACCACTTTATTCATAAAGAAGGAAAAAGCTGATATTATTCTTATTCAGATTTATGTTGATGATATAATTTTTGGTTCTACTAATCCAAAATATTGCAAAAACTTTTCTAACCTCATGGTGTCACGTTTTCAAATGAGTATGATGGGAGAGATGAATTTCTTTCTCGGATTACAAGTTAAACAACTTTCTACGGGGATTTTTATAAATCAATCTAAGTACATTTTGGACATTCTTCGGAAGTACAAAATGGAAAATCACAAATCTATTGGCACCCCGATGGCACCAGGAACTAAGATTCACGCTGATCCTTCGGGTACAAGTGTTGATCTTAGAACTTATAGAGGTATGATTGGTTCGTTGATGTATCTTACATCGAGTAGACCAGATATTATGTTCTCAACATGTCTATGTTCTAGATATCAAGCTGCTCCCAAAGAATCCCATTTGGCTGCTGTCAAACGGATTTTTAGATATCTGAAGGGGACTGCAGACCTTGGTTTGTGGTATCCTAAAGATACTGGGTTTCAACTGACTGCATATTCAGATGCAGATTATGCAGGTTGCATGTTGGACAGAAAGAGTACTTCTTGTCACGTACAATTCCTTGGAGACAAGCTCGTTAGCTGGGCTTCAAAGAAACAGTTATGCATTTCCACATCGACTGCTGAAGCGGAGTATGTAGCTGCTGCTAGTTGCTGCTCTCAAGTATTGTGGATGCGAACACAACTACGAGACTTTGGATTAAAATATGACAAAATTCCGATATACTGTGACTCGAAAAGCGCGATTGCCATATCTGCTAATCCTGTCCAACACACCAAAACCAAACACATTGATGTAAGGTATCATTTTATAAAAGATAATGTTGAAAAAGGTACAATTGAACTTTATTTTGTAAAAACAGATTATCAACTTGCATATTTATTTACCAAACCCTTAGTTGAAAAGTGATTTAATTTTCTTATCTCTAAGCTTGGTATGTTAAATCTTAAGACATAATCGGTTGTTACCTACTAAAGTTACAAATTGTTATTTTTCGTCATTTTCTTTATGTTTATTTCTTAAAGATACTTGCAATTTAATTGTTTGCTCATGATCTCAGGGGGAGTAAGAGAAGATTCTAGATAATCTATATTCATTTGAGGGGGAGTATTAACTAATTTCTGCATTTTGCTTAACTGACAAAATCTTTGCAATGCATGATTTTAGGGGGAGCTTATAAGTAACAAGGAGTAAGACAATGATTTCTGATTATTTCAGATCAGAACTCGTTCTATAATTGTTTTACTGTTTTTCCGTCATTTATTTTCGAATAAATTTTGTGAATAAGTTTTGACTAGACTTTGAGACTTACAGGATGAGAGAAGCTGACACGATCATATCTACATGACTACAACCTGACTTTCTGAGATTTAAGATTGAGCGACAAGGTAAATTTCTTATCTTAATCTCACATATATCTGAAAGAAGGACAACTTTCAGGTATAGAAAACATGTTCTTAAATATTCAAACCACTTCCCGATTCTTAAACAGATTTTATAATTTGGAAGTGTGATTTTAAATGTTTTATTTTATTTTTGTGCTTAATTGATAAACAAACCGTGTGGTTCCAAAGATAAATACTTGCGTATTGTCTTTTCTATATACTTTCAAGTATTCACACACTGGTTTGAATTTTTGTTCAACATGTTCTTACCATGTCTCTAAATTGAAACAATTTTTCTTCGATGGTAAGATACTCCGCTTGTATTCAAAGAATTTTGAGCAATATTTCATTTCGAAACGGTCATTTCAAGAATGTCTATATTTTGTTTCGTATAGACAAATATCAATTATTCTTGACCCTAAGCTTTAATTGCTATATCATTCATTTCTGATCATTTTATACAATGTCAGATTTTCAAACAAGTTTCTTGCATTCATGTTCATTCATTCAATTTCCTTGTTTGAAAATACTTCAATGGTTTAAAATGCTCATATCTTCATGATTTTATCACTGAGCATACTTATATCTGACATTTGTATATGAGCTTTAACTGATATAGTTAAACCATTTGAGAAACTCATGCTTTATAGAAATGGGTTCTTTGTGCTAGGACTTATCTGAAACTTCTATGGTTTCACGTTAACCAGTGTTTCCTACCCATGAAGTTAATCCCTTAGTGATTGAGTGTAAGGAGTCAAAAGAAATGAGTGTGGGTGTGCTGAGGTAAAATGGAAAAGAGAGTTTGGTGAGTAGTGAGCTTATTGATTAAAAAGAAGGAGGGTGAGAGATCAGAGTAAAAGAATATCAAACTCTGCACCAACTACTTTCTGAGCCGGGCAGCCACATTACTAGCATTTCACAATTTTTTTGGTAAACGTTATTGAAACAGGAAAATAGCCCATGCCAACTCTTGCTTAAACCCCACCAACTACTCATTTTCTTCTCAAAAAGAAAATGTTTCATATTTTCTGGGGACGCAACATATAATCTATCTGGTTTTCATTTGGAAAATCTAGATATTGAAAAAGAAGGAAGTCTGCCCCACCTTCGCACTTCATTCATGCACTTAGAGTCTGTGTTTATCTACTGTTGTCTCAGTGGTTTACACTATGTTGAGCCTTATAAAAGCAATTATTCGTGCTTAATTCTTTCTACACTTGCACGAGCACACAAAGAATTTGTTTCTTTGTCATAACATTCATATAAATTGCCTTTGTGGTATTTCAATGATTGGATGGAAGCCCTGGGGGAGTGAACATCAAAAAGCTCCTTTATATTGTGTATTCGTTACACACAGTGACTTTGTGTTACTAACAGACATATTAACTGATTCATCTGTTGATTCAGGAGTTACATGTTCTTGTTTTGTCTGGATTTGAAAAGATCTAGATGAATATCTTGGAGAGTTGACAGAATCAGAGGCTCAGTATGACAGATCAGAATGGTAAATGACATTTCTTGGCGAAAAGTTTTGATGATATCAGATGCTCAAATCATCAAAAAGGGGGAGATGGTATGAAGAAATGTATTGTGGAGATGGTATGAAGAAATGTTAAAGTTTTTGAAGTTAAAGGGAGATGATTTCAAAGAATTGATAAAGATTTGAAGATTTGAAAGTGATCAAAGAGTTTCTGAAGATTTGAAGGAAATTTTCTTTGAAGATTATTTGCTAAAGCATTCAAGCTGATTCTGAAGATAATTTCTTTCCAAAGTCTGAAAGTGTTGTGTGAAAGCTTTGGAAAGAAGACCATCAAAATAAAAGGGGAGATTGCTTTTTGACAGAGCTTAAAGTGAAGACTGAATTGCTAGATCTTTCAACAGTGATCTTGAATCAAAAGGGGGAGATTGTTAGAGCATAAATCTGTTGGATACAAGATCAAGAATACTGAAGGTCAAAGTTGAGAAAGTCAAAGCTGAAGAAAGTCAAATCTCATTAAAAGTCAAAGTCTTTTGTAATAAAAGTCAATGTATTAGTTTAGTTGTTTTTGTTGTTTCCTTGTATTAGATGGCAGTATAAATAGTTTTTTCTATTTTGTATTATAGTAAGAAGTTAGAAGTTGGAAGTTGCAATACGTAGAGAGAGAGAGAGAGAGAGTTCTAGTTTGTAATTATATTTAGAAAGAAGTAATCAAAACAGGTAATTCAATAGTTAAATCTTGTTTGTTTGATTATAAATGTATAGAAATTAGAATCTGGAACAAACAGGAGGGTTAGAGATCAAAGAAATAGAAGGACTAGAGATGGGGATAGAAGATGTAGGGATAGGGGTAGTTACCTCAGGTTGTTCAACTGAGATCGTAGGTTGCGTCACTGTTGTTGTGACAGTGACCGAGATCGCTGGCACGGTTGAAGTGGTTGTAGCTGAGGATGTGGAGGAGAGACCCACGAAAGCATCCAAGGAAGTTTGTAGAGAAACATCCTTAGGGATAGAGCTAGAAGTAGCTTTCTCCTTGGTCACCTTGGCCTTCTTCGAAGGACCAAGGGAGCCAGTTGATGGTCGTTTGGAAGGGGTAGCGGCAGGGATAGCAGAAGAAGGAACCTCCTGCATGGCCGCTGAAATAGAAGAAGTGAGGAGAGAGAGTCGGGAGCGAAGTTCAGAGATACTTACCTCGTTGGGGAGCGGCTTGACTTCCAGAGATCGCTGACCCACTTTTGGAAAAGATGCATCCGAGTTGGTGGGGTAAGTGGTAGGGTAGAGGAACTTGAGGTACGCGCAGATAAAGCGTACGTAGGGAACTTTGGGATCCCTCTCGGTCTTCTCTATCTTTGACTTCAGGTCGTCAAAGATAGCTGTTACGTAGTCGAAATTGCGTCCAGCTATCACTGAGTAAGCCATCTGGACCTGAACCTTGCTGGCTTGGTACAATGACCCACTCTTCCCACTCATACACTGGATGATATGTGAGAAGATGTAGTTTAACTGGGAAGGCATCAGTGCCTTCTTCACAAGAGTCAGCTTCTTGTTTGGAATTGTTGTCCTTGGTTTTGGGTTCCCAAGCATATTCCATTGCATCCAGGAATTGGATGAGTTCAACGTCAGTTGGCAAGGCTTCAAATCCATTCCTGGGTTTGTCGGGAAAACGCAGTGCTTTCCTCAGGCCTAGGGCAGTCATCATCCCTGAGCCAAGTTGAGTGCTGAATGAGATAGCAGGAACCTGTTCACCCTTTTTGTTGGTGATTGAGGTTTCATCAGCAGTAAACCAGAATTGCTAGAGAAGAGCTTTGGAGGGTGTGGGATCCACAATGATAGCATAAGCAATGCAGGATTGCTTTAGGAATGTTGCAGCTTCCTTCAGGTGTGGATACTTGACATCGTCAAAATCGAGACGAGCGGGATGATTGTTCTTTGGAAGTTCCGATTCAGTGATGGCGAACTTGACATTCTTAGAGGAGACAAGAGCAGATTGAGCCATTCTGAATATGAGTAGATAAAAGATTAGAAGAAAAGATTTTAGTCTAAAAATAAAGAAGATTTTCTAGTTTCTATATGAGGAAAGAAACACAGAAAATCAACAAATCTGAAGATTAAAAAGGTGTTCTTAATATAAGATACAAGAACAAGAAGAAAAACCAAGGATTTTGAATGAAGAATAATCAAAATAAAATGGTTTTTAAAGAATAAAATCAAAAAATGAAAATGATTTTATGTGATTAGAATCTTATAAACCCATAAATGAAGGTTTATGTAAAAAGATTTAAGAGAAGAATTAGAAAAAGATCAAGAATAACCTGTTGATCTTTGAAGAAGATGATGCAAATGCTTGAGAGAGTATAATTGCTTTGAAAGTTTTTCCAGAAAGCGTAAAATGATAAGAATGGAAAAACATTCCTTTTATACGTGTGAGAGAGGAGGGAGAATGTGAGAGGCGGGAAAGCAAATGCTCATCATGACATGGACACGTCCCACGATGTTGATTGGATAGAAGAGCAACGGACGAACGTGTCAGAAAAAGGCATGTCGTGGATTGTCGGTTCAAATGACGTCATAGAAGAGAGAGACTGTTCATTTGTCTGTTTTGAAATTATCGCTGAAGAAAATTCAGCGATAGGTTTTTCTCTCTCTTTTTTTTTTAAAAGTATCCCTGATGGTAAAGATAGGGATAGATTTTCTTTTAAGAGGATCACTGACTAGAAATATCAGTGATAAATTTATTTTTCAAAAAGCTTTTAATCATTTGAAGAAAGTTTCAGTGATTAAAGTTTATATTTTGAAAAACATCTTAACTGAATGAAGATTCAATTGTAGGGATTGAGAAAAACATACCTGAGAGTCAGGATGTTTATCAGAGAGAATGATAAAAGGGGAACTTATGATTACTGACACAATGCATGAATGCTGAAGATTTATTCTTCGAGATTCAGCATTCCAAGCTCATTGATGAGAAAGTTGAACCTTGTCTCATCAAGAGGTTTGGTGAATAAATCAGCAAGCTGAAAGTCAGTAGGGATAAAGTGAAATTCAATATCACCATTCATCACATGATCTCTGATAAAGTGATATCTAATCTCTATGTGTTTCGTCTTTGAATGTAGCACTGGATTATTTGCTATAGCGATAGCACTACTGCTGTCGCAATAGATAGGAATATTTGATAGCTGAAGGTCATAATCTAATAGTTGATTTCTCATCCATAAGATCTGAGAACAACAGCTTCCAGCAGCTACGTATTCAGCTTCAGCTGTGGAAGTGGACACTGAGTTTTGCTTTTTGCTTGTCCAACTTACCAGCTTTCCTCCCAAGAGTTGACATCCACCAGTGGTACTCTTTCTGTCAAGTTTACAGCCTGCAAAATCACTATCAGAATAACCAGTTAGATCGAACCCTGATTCTTTGGGATACCAAAGACCAAGGTTAGGAGTTCCCTTCAGGTATCTGAAGATTCGCTTAACAACGATTAGATGGGATTCCTTGGGTTCAGATTGATAGCGTGCACATAAACAAGTAGAGTACATGATGTCAGGTCGGCTCACTGTAAGATACAGCAGGGAGCCTATCATTCCTCTATAGGCAGTGACATTAACAGGTTTTCCAGAAGGATCTTTGTTAAGTGTCAGGGGTGGTGCCATAGGAGTTTTCATAGCTGAAGTTTGAGTAAGATCAAACTTCTTCAGCATATCTTTAACATACTTACCTTGGCTGATAAAAGTACCTTTGTCAGATTGTTTAATCTGAAGACCAAGAAAATATGTCAGCTCACCCATCATACTTATTTTATATTCTGTCTTCATTCTTTCAGCGAAGCGAGTACATAGAGATGGGTTAGTAGAACCAAATATTATGTCATCGACATATATTTGTACAAGAATTATATGACCTTTTATGTTTCTGAAAAATAACGTATTATCAATCTTGCCACGTTCAAATTTTTCAGAGATAAGAAATGATGAGAGAGTGTCATACCAAGCACGAGGGGCTTGTTTAAGACCATAGAGAGCCTTATCCAATTTATAGACATAATTTGGATACTTAGGGTCATAGAACCCTGGAGGTTGTTCTACATAGACTTCTTCATTCAGCTTTCCATTTAGGAACGCTGATTTTACATCCATTTGATAGACGATGAAATATTTATAGACTGCATAAGCTAAGAATAGTCGAATTTCTTCGAGTCTAGCCACAGGGGCAAAGGTTTCATCATAGTCTATACCTTCCTCTTGTCTGTATCCCTGAGTAACAAGTCGAGCCTTGTTGCGGGTTACAGTTCCATGTTCATCTAACTTGTTTCTAAACACCCATTTGGTGCCTATAACAGTTTTATCAGATGGTCTAGGAACGAGATTCCAAACTTTGTTTCGAGAGAATTCAGTCAGCTCTTCTTGCATAGCGCTAACTTAGTTTGGATCTGTGAGGGCATCATCAGTCTTCTTGGGTTCTATTAAAGAAAGAAAGTTGACGAAGAGACATATATTACCTGAGCTTCGTCGTGTCTGAATACCTGCAACTGGATCACTGAGAATTTGATCTATTGGGTGATCTCTGGTCCATCGCTGAGCAAGAGCATGATCGCTCAACTCAGAGGTTGGATCAACAATTGGGATGTTTACTGATGAGGACGTTTGAGGTTCATCAACAATTAACTGTTGAGTAGTGGACATACGGTTGTTATCAGAGAGGTTTTCAGACAGAGGTAGATCTGATTGTAGCAAGGTGTTTAGAGGTTCAGCTGAAACCCATGAGTTGGATTCAGCGCTAGGAGGTATAATGTTTGGATCATCATCAGCGACTGGAGGATCTGAATGCTGATGGTTTGAGAAGAAGGGTTCAGTTTCTTTATAGTGAGAGAACATCCAAGCATTTAATTCTTCATTGTCAGTGATTGGTTTAGAGTTCGCTGAGCGAGTTTCATCAAATGTGACATGAATTGTTTCTTCCACAGATTGTCTTCTTTTGTTGAAAACTCTGTAGGCTTTGGAGATGGAGGAATATCCTAGAAATATTCCATCATCAACTTTTGGGTCGAACTTCCCAAGTTGATCTCTGTTGTTTAAGATATAACACTGACAACCAAAGATATGAAGAAAACTGATAGAAGGCTTTCTTTCATGAAAAAGTTCATAAGCTGTCTTCCCAAATCGCTTTACTATCAGCGATATGTTTTGAGTAAAACATGTAGTGTTTACAGCTTCTGCCCAAAATTGAGTAGGGAGATGAGAATTGCTGAGCATTGATCTAGCAGCTTCAATGATCGTTCTGTTTCTTCTTTCAGCGACTCCGTTTTGCTGAGGTGTTCTTACTGAAGAGAAGTTGTGAGAAATTCCCTTGTTCTCAAAGAAATTGTTCAGCGAACTATTTTTAAATTCAGTTCCATGATCACTTCTTATTGAACGAACAGTAAGATTATTCAGCACTTCCATCTTTTTAACAAAAGATATTAGTTCTTCTAGAGTATCACTCTTACAGCGAAGAAATATAACCCAGGTATAACGAGAGAATTCATCTACAATGACAAGCGTATATTTCTTTCCAGCTATAGATTGGATGTTGACAGGGCCGAACAGATCTATATGCAAGAGCTGAAGAGGACTTGTCACTGAGGAAACTTGTTTAGACTTGAAACTAGCTTTTGTTTGTTTTCCTTTTTCACATGATGAGCAGAGAGATTCTTTAGCATATGAGTGCTGAGGAAGACCAGAAACCAGTTCCTTAGATGAGAGAGAATTCAGGGTTTTGAAGTTTAGATGAGAGAGCCTTTTATGCCATAGCCAGTTGACATCAGAAGAGGCCTTAGAGAGAAAACATAAGTTTTCAGTGATAGTAGAGTCCATATCTATTACATAGACATTTTCTCTACGATTACCACTGAAAGCAAGTTTTCCTTTCTCATCCACCACTGAACATGCTTTCTTAGAAAAGCGAACTTCGTAGTCTTTATCACATAGCTGACTGATGCTCAGAAGGTTATACTTCAGTTCATCTACATAAGCGACTCTTCGAAAGGTAGTTGTCCCATTGCTGAGGACACCAAACCTCGGGTATATCCTTTTCCATTTCTACCGAAGGTCACAGAGGGACCTTTCTCTTCCTTGTATTCAGTGAGCAGGTCTTTTTGTCCAGTCATATGACGAGAACATCCACTATCGAGATACCAGATGCCCTTTGATCCCTGCACACATAAGAAAGATTAAGCGTTGTTTGGTACCCACTTTTCAATGGGTCCTTTAGAGTTAGTGGATAAGGAAGTTTCAGCAGTCTTCTCAGCAGATGAAGATTCAGCTTCAGAGGTGATCTTCACTTTGGTTAATTTCTTAACCTTAGTGGTATACTTCACCTTGGTCGATTTTTCAACTTTGGTGACCTTCTCAGCTTTAGAGGCATTTTCCTTCACTTTAGCTGTTTTATCAGCTTTAGTGGCAGTTGGACATTTTCTCGCAATATGGTCAGTAAAACCACAGTGATGACATTTTATGTATTTGAAAATGGTTTTAGGACCAGTAGAAGGTGTTGCAAGTTTAAGATGAGTAGGGCTAGGTCTGAGAAGGCTTTTCTCATGAGATCTGGGAGGAATTTTCATTTCTTCAGATCTCGTGGATTTAAGATCAATCTTTATCTTTGGAGGACAGAGATCAAAGATTTCTATCATAGAGCTAGAGGATTGATTAGCTGAAGATTTAGAAGGAACTTTCAGCTTTGCTTTCCTGGTAGCCTTCTGAGGAAGGAGAATGGACTTTCCTTTATCCGCAGACTTAGTGTCTTTGGATTTTTCCTCAGGGATAGAATTTGAAGAAGAACAGGGATAGAATTGATTATAAGAAGTGTCAAAGAAAGAGGTGACAAATGTTCCAAACTTAAGCGAGGAACTTTCTTCTTTAGGATCATCCTGAGGTGTCCAAAAACCAAGACCAGTTTTATCACTCTCAAGAGTTTGAACATTTATTATCTTAGAGATCTTTGTTGATGATTTGCACCATTTTTCAACATGAGCCTTTTCTGCTTTTAGAGCAGCGATGGCTTGTTCGCGTTCAATGCTGATGATTTCATTTATAATGACTTGATCTTTCAACTTTTCTTCTAAAAGATTTAGTTCTCTGATCTTTTCATGACATTTCTCTAGCTCTTGAGTTAAATGAACATATTTATTCTCAGTTTGAGTTTTGTCGTTTAGAGCATTATAAAGGTCAATCGTCAGCACATCAAGAACGCGACTTCTCTCAGCTTCAGGCAGAGAGGGATTAGTAGAGATAGACACCTGAGATGATATGTAGCTTATAGAAGGTTCAGATGGTTCTTCTACTTCTTCTACTTCTTCTTTAATCTCAGCCATGAGGTAAAGATTAGCGACTTCTTCTTCATTAGAACTTGATTCTTCTGATTCAGCCCAGTCATGTTCTTCAGCGATGAGACCTTTACCTTTTCGCTTGTAGCTTTTCAACTTTTGATATTTATTCTTCAGCTTTAGGTATTTGCCGTCACTGGATCTTCTTGAGGTAGAAGGTTTGAAGACCTTTTTAGACCTGCACTCACTAGCAAAATGTCCAATCTTTTCACAGTTATAGCAAGTAGCATGTAGATCCCAGTGCAGTGCAATCACAAGTAATTTGAATAATGATGAACAAAATATTGGCCACAACAACTAGTCATATGATTGATATAAACTTCAAAGGGCTAAGGTTTACAGAGAGAATTTCTGATAATAATATGTAAACCTAACGACTAGTAAACTGAATAATGATTTTCTAAACTAACAAATGAAATAGAAATAACTTTAAATACGTAGGCTCGCAGGCCTAATGGGCTTATGGGCTTTAAGGCCCAACAAGCTTACAACTATTACAACTTGTCATAAACTACCCTGAACTTCTATTTAACATTCAAAATAGCCCTAACAATCTCCCCCTTTAAATAGAAGTTGATAGTCACGCCAGTTAGGAACATAGATTTTTCGGAAACCAAAGCTGATCTCGAAATATCGAATCTGAGTCCTGTACTCCAGTCGCTCTTCAATTACACCCAGTGCTTCAAGAACAAGTGGCTTGTATTTAGGATCCAAAAGCTGAACCCCTTTTTCATCTTTATCAAGTGCACGCTTCAACTTGTCTTTCAGCAACATCAACGTACCATCGCAAAATCTGGCAATCTGATTGAAACGAATGAAACGCATAATTCCTTTGTCATTCACGTAGGTCATGCCAAACTCTGGAAGCTTTATCACAGTGAACGCAGGTACATTCTGGGTATCAGACGGAATCTTCAAATCAGGCTTGAGCAGATTAATCTTTGGCTGGTTGCTTTCTAACCCGATCTGAAAATCTTCCACCGAGGCAAGCTTCATTGCACACTTCATATATCTCTTTACTGTCTCAAGTGCATCAATGACTTCCCCGGGTCTGTTAGTTCTGGTCTTTAAGTCTCGAAGAATGAACAGCAGATCTTGTGGTTCAAGAAACGGAAAGTCAGCTTCAGAGAAACAATACTTCTGACCATCTTCTCTAGTCACCATGAAATCTGAATACTTTACTTTTATGAAGAAACTAGATAGTATCTGATCAACCGATGTAATCTTCAGCTTTGTCTTGTTGTTTTTGACTTGAAACTTCTTGTACATAAATATGAGTTCACGCTGCTGTTCCTTGCTTTTCATTGACTGTAGACCATGCAATACGACTTCATCATACTTACGTATCCAGTGGGCAAAGATCTTCTTTTGGCTTTCTTCAAGGAAAGGAACTTTTATTCGGACTCTTTCCCACTTGGATGGACGCACTGGAGTAGTACTTTCTGTTCCCATAACTGGAGATGCTGGAGGAGATCTGAAGGGAAAATCTGTTTCAGGAAGTTCAGGATTAGCAACAGAATAGGTCAAAAGAGGAACCGCTACAGAAGTCTGATCGTCTGGCTAATAGTCCGAATGAATGATCTCATCTATCTCGGCTTGCATGACTACCAGCGCTCGTTCAGTGTTAGCACATTCTTCCGTCGGTTCATTAACTTCATACGGATCAAGTATCAATGCCCAGTCTTCAGGGACTATCGGAGAACCTTCATCAAGCTCCTCAGGCTTTTCAACCCTTGGAATGTCAAACGACACCAACTCCATACATTGTTCCCGTTCCTGTCCCTGCCCTTCTGATCGATTACCGGAACCCATACCCTGTTCACCCTGTTCTGACTCCACTACATGTGTCTCTGGCTCAGATAAACGTTGGCGCTTCTCCCCCTCATATTGATCAGGATCATCCTGATCATCATGTCGGCGCTTGAGCCTTTCTGCCTGGCTACGACAGGTATCTTCCACTGCTGAAAGGCGTTCAGTCAAAACAACTACGGTTTGCTGAAGTGACTGAAGCATCGCTTGCTGGATCTGGAAGGCTTCAGCAGATACGACTGGTTGGGGTGTAGGTGGGGTAGGTGTGGATGCTTGAGAACGAAGTAGGGATATCAAATCGGCATCCTGGGTGGGTTCGGTTAGGGATTGCGCTAGAAGTTTGGCGAGAAGGATAGATTTGAGTTCAGGTATTGAGAGATCCGTGGCTTGTAGAGGAGGTGGAATAGGGGTGGTCTCCGGCTCAGTCGCAGGACCTTTACCTTTGACCATGCGTTTGATGTTGTCCATCTCCTCCCTCATCATAGATTGGACAGCCTTTAGGGCGCCGTCCATGTATTCCCTTGAGACAAACTCAGTTTGGGTAACGCCGGGGTCACTTAGACTTCCCGTTGTAGCTACGACTGTAGAAGTCGAGCCGCCTACATTCATGGTTGGCGTGATGATAGCCGTGGTAGGACTTCCATCCAATCCTCGTAACCTACCTGAAGGTGGGTTTACTATGGATGTTCCGGCCGGGCCACTTAGGCTACCGGCGATAGCCGAAAAAGGAATCTGTGTCCTAGGAATGGCATGAATCACAAATGGCTCTAGACTCCGTGCAATCAAAGAAGGCGAGAACGGGGGCTGCTGTTCTCTTGTTTCAATATCGGCACCCTCCAAGTGAGAGCCCGATAGCGTATGAGCTAAATCCCCGTGAGTTTGTGAAACCATCATCTGTTGAGAGATGATGGAGTGGCTTGGTGGGGTGTGCAAGTGCGCCGCTAGGTCCACGGCGGCTTCTTCAATACCCAGTCCCAACACATGAGACTGGGTAGCAGATGTGGATACCTGGCTAGACGTGGCTGGGGGGGACACAACCGAAGATGGTTGTCCCGTCACTCGTGTACGCTCAGAATGTAGCTTACTCCGCCTTTCCCTCACACAGCTCACGTCTTGATGTTCAACTAATACTCCCTCCGCTCTCCTTATCTCTCCAGATGGGGGCTGATTATCGTCACCATCAGAGTCAGAAGACTCTCCATTTGATGCCGATGTTGCGGTTTGGGTTTCCTCTGTGTCGGAAGTGGCTGATGTTTCTTCAGTAGCAGCGACAGAAGAGGACTGAACTTGAATGGCTTCAGAATCTGTTGCCTCTTCTGTCATTGGAGTTTCTGTTGTTGGTGGCGAAGATGGTTGTCTCAAAGAACTAGGCTGGCTCGTTCCAACGGCACTGCCCACTCCAGATCCCCTCACAGTAACAGCTCTCGACACACCCTGTCCGGAAGCCCCAGCTATCCGGACGCTCCCACCTCTCGTTCGTGGACGCGGACCCTCACGTCGCTCAGGTCTTGCTCCCTGGGCAGGTCCTGCCGGTCCTGGCCGGACCATAGGAGCTGGGATGTTGTGTGTGTTCCTATAAGCTATCACACTCAGTGCCGTGGGACGAGCATGGTCTAGTACCCCGACTGGGATTTGTCGGGCGACAACACCTTCCGGATCAGCACGGGAAGGAATCTTGCGGGTTGGATGTTGTGGACACATCGGGTGGGTAGAGCGGCGCTGTATCTCGGGATACAGGTTCATGTAGTTCCGGATGATGATCTGTAGGAACCGCATGAATGGGATGAAGTTTGACCGGTGAGATGCAGTAGAACGAACTCTCTGGATGAGTTCAAACCAGAGAAGATCGGCAAAGTCCACGTGGCGATTGAATGCCACCGCGTGAAAGATGCGTAGTATCGGAGCGCTCGTCTGATCAATGCCCTTCGTTATAGACGAAATACACCGATTGATATAAGTGAACAGCGTGTACCATAACGTCGATAGATGTTTGCGGTTGAAGGTTGATGGTATGCGGAGTTCTGCGCCGTATCCCAACGAGAGAAGATCGGTGCACAATGTAGCATCAGAGACAAGCGGGTCGAAGTCTTCTCGGCCTGCTACGGATCCGGCGGTCGGTAACCGAAGAAATTGTAGGAAGAGATCACTAGTGAGAAGCACTGGTGTGTGATCTATCCGACCTTCAAGATGGAATCCGCCATCGACTTCTAACGCATGTAGAGAACGCCAGAACTGCTGTAGGTATATGATTGGAACGGTTGCAGTTTCCATTAGAGCATAGGAGAGTGGATGGCCCCTGAGTATCTCGATGATGACCTGATGTTGAATTGCAGGTTGGGTCACATCGAGATGGTAGTTATTTGCTGTAAGAGGAAGGAACTGATCCTCGGGAATCAGTTCCGCATCTGCGATTGGATCAATCGCTGGTGGCTGATTTTGAGCCATTGTACCTGTGAAGAATTAATCGATTAGTACGCAGGTTTGGAAAAAAAATACTCGCCGTTGGAGTTATACAGTCATGATTTAGATCACGCCAGATAGTAACTCCAAAAATTTGGAAGAACAAACCCTACTCGTGAATTAGGGTCAGTCACCAAGGCGCGCAGACTTGCACCAGTACATAGAATCACCAAAATTCCTCATAAACACACATAAGAACAAGTATAACTATAAGCACCAACATCTTGGATTCGACCGAATAATATTCAACCGGGGTTCTTATACGACCGGATAAAAGCATGACCGGACAAGGCATTCGACCGGAGGTCTCATAGGACCGGATATATGTTGGATCGGATAAGGTCTTTGACCGGAGGTCACTAAGACCGGATAGGGTCTTTGACCGGATACGGTCTACGACCGGAGGTCATTAAGACCGGATAGGGTCTTTGACCGGATACTGTCTACGACCGAAGGTCAATTAGACAGGATAGGGTCTTTGACCGGATACGGTCTACGACCGGAGGTCAATAAGACCGGATAGGGTTTTGACCGGAGGTGACTTCGACCGGGGCGTAACCTAGATCGGAGTAAACCCCCGGAGATTCGAAACGTCGACCTTCAGTCGTTGGAGACGACGCTGATAAAACACCCAAACTTAAGAAAAAGAACACATCGATCGTTAACCAGTTTTAAACAACCCTTAAACCGAAGAATAAGCTACCTGATCGATGGAATAGTCAAAGGGTCGAAGGTGTTCGGTCGAAGATGGTCCGGGCGAGAGAGAGAGATGAAGACGAAGACGAAGAGTGTCTGAAAAGAAACCGATCGAATGAGGAGCCATTCCTTCGACCGGGGTTTATAAGCCCCGGAGGAATTGTGGGCTTGGGCCGAGGTGGAAAAGTTGGGCCGGGGAAAATGCTGGGGCCCAACAAGACTTAACAAATAAACCAAATCAAAAACACAAAGCACAAACCTTAAAAAAAATCTTTTTGGAGTTTTCGGAGATAAATAAAACAACTTAAAAAAAACAACTTAAAAAAAACTGGAAGGAAACAAAAAAATAAACCTAAGGAGAGAAGAAGAGTAAAACTTGAAATAAATAAAGAAAATTTAAAACGGAGACACGAGACCTAGCTCCCCCTCGAATGATTACCATGAGGAGGTCCAAACACCGGACCCACTTACCTGCTCCCCCTCGAAAGGAGGACTCGTGTGACTTACCAACCCTCTGACACTAGTGCTCCCCCTGAACACATTACCGGGGTGTAGATCCGCCACAATCAACTTGCACTTTTCAGAGAAGAAGAGATAAACTGCGCAAAAAAAATCACAAACACAAACACACGAACACAAAAGAAACGGGAAAAACACGAAATCTACTTTGTTGGTACAGAAGTTCGTAACGGACACAGAGCTGAACGAGTAAAATGCAATAACCAAGGAGTGTGGATAATAGCAACCAGCGACAAGGCACTGGTGCAGTGGTCACAGTCATTCGTTATTGACTGAAACTCGTAGAGAGCTGCGAACGGATCAAACTTTCAGATTTAGCATACCTAGCTTGGACACAAAGTAATTAAATTGTTTTTCGTCCAAGGCTTTGGTAAATAGGTCTGCTAACTGATGCTCTGAATTAACAAAATAGAGTTCGATAGTACCTTTTTCCACGTGATCTTTTATAAAGTGATAGCGCACATCAATGTGCTTCGTTTTCGTGTGCTGGACGGGATTGCTGGATATGGCTATAGCGCTCTTCGAGTCGCAGTAGATGGGAATCCTGGAGTAATTAAAGCCATAATCTTTGAGCTGGGTGCGCATCCAGATGACTTGCGAGCAGCAACTGGCGGCTGCTACATACTCCGCCTCGGCGGTGGAAGTAGACACGCAGTTTTGCTTCTTGGAAGCCCAACTGACAAGACGATCGCCTAAGAACTGAACATGACCCGATGTGCTCTTCCGGTCCAGCATGTTTCCAGCGTGGTCAGCGTCCGAGTAGGCTATCAATTCAAAACCTGTCTCTTTTGGGTACCACAAACCAAGATCAGCAGTACCTTTTAAATATCGAAAAATTCGCTTAACCACAGCTAAGTGAGACTCTTTAGGTTTCGACTGAAATCTTGCACACAAGAATGTCGAAAACATAATGTCAGGCCGACTAGCCGTCAAGTACATCAGAGACCCAATCATACCTCTATAAATAGTAGCATTCACATCCTTACCGTCAGGATCGGAGTGAAGCTTTAGAGTAGTGGACATGGGGGTTTTCATAGATGCAGATTGTTCCATCTGGTATTTCCGAAGAATATCCGAGATGTACTTAGATTGATTAATGAAAATTCCTGTGTGTAATTGTTTTACTTGAAGACCCAGGAAAAAATTCATTTGACCCATCATGCTCATTTGAAAATGTTTACTCATTAAGGCAGAAAAGTTCTGACAATACTTGGGGTTCGTGGAGCCAAAGATTATATCATCAACATAAATTTGTACAAGAATGATATCGTTATTCTCTCTTTTAATAAATAAAGTAGTATCAATTTTACCTTTAGAGAAGCCAGACTTGACTAAGAAGGATGAGAGTGCATCATACCAGGCTCGTGGCGCTTGCTTAAGACCGTAGAGGGCCTTGTCAAGAAAGTAGACGTAATGCGGATTTTCAGTACTCACGAAGCCTTCGGGTTGCGAGACATAGACTTCCTACTTGAGCACGCCGTTGAGGAACGCGGATTTCACGTCCATTTGAAAGACGATGAAATTCTTATGAGCGGCGTAGGCGAGGAACATGCGGATCGCTTCAATGCGAGCAACCGGTGCAAACGTCTCATCGTAATCAATTCCTTCTTGTTGGCGATATCCTTTAGCCACTAGACGCGCTTTGTTCCGAACAATGATGCCGTTTTCGTCCTTCTTGTTCTTAAAAATCCATTTAGTCCCTATCACCGTCTTGTTCTTAGGTCGGGGAACTAGGCGCCATACTTTGAGGGTCTCAAATTGGTTGAGCTCCTCTTGCATAGCAATTACCCAGTCCGGATCATTCAGCGCTTCAGAGACGGTGGAAGGTTCGATACGGCTGAGGAACGAGGAAAATAAACAGTCATTCGCGGTGGTGGATCTAGTTTGAACTGGTGTGGATGGATCACCGATGATCTGATGAAGGGGGTGTGCTCGAGTCCACTTGGTGGTGTGTGGATGAGGTTGATATGTCTGATGGGAGGTATCGGAATCCACATGACCACCTGGGGGTAAATCCTGAACTGCCTCGAGGGATGATGGCCTGTGAGGTGGAAGCTTCTTAGTGGGAGTCGAACAAGGAGTAGAGGACGACTCAGCTGGAGAGGAAACGATGGGAGGTTCCGGGATTGCCGGAGAGGAAGCTTCGAGAGCACCTTCAATAGGAGTCGGTGCAGGAAGTTGAACAGAAACAGGAGTCGGTTCAGGAGCACCGTCAACAAGAACCTGAGTAAGAGGATGTCTATCACTTGAGTTTGGGGAAGCTTGATCATTGGCAGTAGAGGATGGAGCACCAGGCGAGGATGGACCTCCGGAGTCGGTAGGGCCAGTGACTTGTGTCACTTCTGGTGCTTGAGCAGTATTCCTGTCACATGACTTAGAATTAGATTGAACATTAAATAAGTCATTATAAAAGAATTCAAACAGTAAATCCAAATCAGAAAGATGTGCTCTTGACGTAGACGCATGATGTGGATCCACTGGAGATTGTGTAGCTTCCGAACGGAATTGTCCAGAAGCTAACACACCAGTAAGCGCGGGTTCTGAACTGAGATGTTCAGAAACCATTTCAGGGGCCTCGTCAAAAGTCATGTTTACGCTTTCAACGACGGTCTTCGTCCGTTTGTTGTAGACACGATAGGCTTTTGCGTGCTGAGAGTAGCCGATGAACACTCCTTCATCCGCTTTGGGACTGAATTTGCCAAGATCATCCTTATCATTTAAGACAAAGCAGGTGCATCCGAAAGCATGAAAGTAGTTGATGTTCGGAATACGTTTGTTGATGATCTCGTACGGAGTCTTGTTGAACCGCTTGTTGATGATAGACCGATTTTGAGTATAGCAAGCGGTAGCAACAGCTTCTGCCCAAAGAAATAGTGGTAGCTTGGAATGAGATAACATCGTGCGTGCTGCTTCGACTAGAGTTCTGTTTCGACGTTCTACCACTCCATTCTGCTAAGGAGTACGAGCAGCGGAGAAAGTATGCGAGATACCCACTGAAGTGAGATAAGTGGTGAGAAATTGATTCTTGAACTCAGTGCCGTTGTCCGTCCTGATGGTCTGAACTACTTGTTTGAGACTGACTTGAATGCTTTTCAGAAGAGAGATTATCAACTCGGGAGTTTCATCCTTGGAACGGAGAAATCGGACCCAAGTGTAACGAGAGAAATCGTCAACCATCACCAGGACATACTTCTTGTGATTTATGCTTTGAACGCGCATCGGTCCACATAAGTCCATGTGGATTAGCTCAAGGGACCGAGAAGTACTCGGAACGGCTTTAGGCTTGTGAGACGCCTTTTTCATCTTGCCCTTTTCGCAGGCAGCGCACAGATGATCTTTTGCAAACTTGAGATCTGGCATACCTTTGACATGTCCCCCGAGCACCAACTTGTTGATGTTCTTGAAGTTCAAGTGCGAGAGACGACGATGCCATAGCCAACTTTGTTCAGCAGATGATTTGGACAACAAACAGACTTCCTTATCGGGTTTCAAGGATGAGAGGTCGATCATATAGAGGTTGGTGCGTCGCGTTCCAGCAAGTATTTCTTTACCATCCTCAGTTCGAACGCTACACCTTTTAGCCTTGAAAGTAACCTCGAGATTCTTGTCGCAGAATTGACCGATACTGAAAAGATTGTGACCGAGACCTTCGACATAGGAGACTTTCTTGATCGTGATATTATCTTTGACAATATCGCCGTAACCCCTGATAGGAGAGGAGTGATCATTCCCGAACCGTACATTTCCACAAAACCTCTCGGTGAAGTTTGTGAGAAGCTCCCTTCTTCCGGTCATGTGCTTGGAGCAACCTGAATCTAGATACCACACATGACCGTCCTGCAAAACAGGTTATTTCTTTTTAGGTACCCATTCGTAAATGGGTCCTTTGGGGTTAGATTTAACACCCGACTTAGAGACCCGTTTAGAATTGGGTCTTTGTCTTTCACGGGAAACATTACGATGAGAATTATTATGAGCAATATGATATGAACCAAACCAATCAGATGCATAACGGCTATCAACAAAATCATTTGATCCACAATAAGAACAACACAAACAATCATGAGACAGTTGAAGTAATTGCGGAATTGAATAAACTTTTAAAGGAAGAGTTCCATTACAATCAACTAGAGGTTTAGAAATAAAAACATCATGATTGTTATTGTTCTTTCTAGACTTTAACACAGGATCAACTAATTCTGATGTTGCTGAGCTCTCTTTTGACTTCTTAGCTACCCAAGCATATTTCACTTCTTTCCGCCGACCATACGTATCTGAAATGCCGTTAAACCCATAGTCAGAGGATTTGAAAATTGACGATTGTGACATTTGAGAGCGACCGGTCTTTTTCTTCTTCTGTGAACGCCTTTTAGATTTAGACTTGGAAGGTTTTGAAGAATTGTTCACAGAAGGTTTTTGCGAGGCAGATGTAGAACATTCACCCTTATAAAATTTAACCGGAGGCTCACATGACTCATTTAAAAATTCAACATGGCTAGGTTGAGAAGGATTAAAATCAAATTGGCTCAAATTGCTATCTAAACACACCTTAGAATTCAAGAATGCGGAAAATTCAAGTTCCTCATCAGAAAGGACCTTATCACATGAGGACTTCAGAGCATTGGAAGAGTTTGTTGATTGCAGATCATATGCGGAAGCATTTTTACAATCAGAACACTGATCTGATTCAAAACTTTGAGGCTCTTTTCCTTTATTTGAAATGATCGGTGATGAGTCACCCATAAAAGCTTTGCAGGAAGATGTGTCAGAAGAAGGATAAGAGTTTTCAGACAGAGACAATACCTCTCTTTGGAGAATGGAAGGCTGAGCATGAGGGTCAACCTTGTGAAGTTGCACTTTCAGATGATCTGCTGCCATAGCAGCCAGTTGTGAGTGCAACTTCTTTATTTCTGTCTGGTAATATTCTTTTTCTTCTTCCGACATAGTCTCCTTTTTGTTGGAACTGAGACACTCAATTTGAGATAAAAGACTTTGCTTTTCCTTTTGAAAATTTTCCCTTTCTAGTGCATACGATTCTTCTAGCTGAACAAGTTTCTTTTCTAAAAGCAGAGTTGGAACATAAACCTTGGGAGCTAGAGGTTCCTCCTCAGTTTTAACGATTTTAGTATCTAGTTCAGCTTGAGAGTAACTATGGAAAAAATCGGATGACAGGAAACGGGGTTTGTCAGTATTATAAGAAGCATTTAAAGAATCATAAACAAAAGGAAATGTCCTTTTAGAAAGAACAGAGTTTTCTCTTCTCAACTTATCTTCCAAGTCTTCCTCCTCAGTGGGTGTGGTCCAATGTATCTTATATTCAGGAAAGATTTTGTCTAATCCAAAAAATTCAGATGCATATAAAGTAGGAACTTTGGATAAAGCCTTGTTTAAATAATTAGGGTTATCGTACCCGATACCCGCATTTCCGTACTTTGGTTCTTTTGGTGCGATTAGCTTTAGCGTTTGATCAGATTGACCAAATTTATAGAGTTTCTTTTCAAGCTCTTCTAGATGATTGGATAACCTTATGTTCTCATTTTTGTAAGTCGCGTTTTGATTTAACAAATCAATTTTCTCGGTCTCAGACATACGGAGCTTATCGGTCAGGTCATCTACTTTGGTCATTAGATTTTGTGACTCTGTTGAACACCTCACATTTTCTTCTCTTAAATTAGAAATAGTGCACATGTAGCTAGAAATTTCTAAGCTTTGATTTTCCATAAAGTCAGACTGCTTAGTGACACGGTTTTCCAGAGAAGAGAGAAGTTGTTCTTTTTCTTTTAACAGAAGCTTGTAAGAGTCAAGTTTGTTCATTGATAGTTGCATCTGATCAAGTAAAGCTTCATGAAAAGGAGTACATACCTGACAAGGAGCATTGTGATCTTCTTCATCAGTATCGGATGGTGATGAATGGTTGCCCATGAAACACAGATGAGCTTCAGCATCCTCAGGTTCTTCATCCGACACTTGTAACCAGTAATCGTCTTCAGCCATTAGAGCTTTACCGGCTTCCTTTTCTTTGGCAAGAAGCAACTTGGCTCGGTAGTAGTCGGCGTTGCGCACAATTGGCTTGCGACAATCTTTGGCGAAATGACCTAACCGACCACAATTGTAACATTTGATCGGTTCGTCATTCGGCTTTTCTTCATGTCTCTTGTCAGGCTTCTTACCAGCTTCAAAGCGACTGTTACCTTCAGACTTTTCTCGATGATCACGACGAGTAGAGACTCTTTGCTTGTTGGAATTCTTGGTGAAAAACTTCCTATTTTGAAATGCTTGAGTGAGAAACACCATTGCTTCTTTCATCTTGGCAAGTTCTGGATCCGAGTCGCTATCGGGATCTTCAGGTTCAGAATCACTCAGCACGGGCTCTTTTCCAGATGATCGGCTGACGGACTTGCCTCTTCTTTCAGATACTAGAGCTATTTGATCTGTTGCTGGCTTTTCCTCAGCTTTCCCAATAAGTTCCATCACTTCTTCTTCATCTTGGAGCAACATTTCATAGAGTTCGTGAAGATACAACTTCTCCAAGGTTTGAGTGTGGCGAATATGGGAGACGAACGGTTTCCACTCAGGCTGTAAGTTGTTCATGAACTTTATGTTGTTTTCCGTGTTCGTCTTTGTGATCTTATTTTTCTGAAGATCATTTAGAAGCATATTAAACCTTTCGTAGGTTTCCGTCAGCGTTTCACCCTTTCGTGCTTTAAACCCATCATATCTGGTGATACAGTTGGTCACCTTTAGCTGATTATTGATGTGGCTTCCCATCATCATCTTCTCTATTTGGTCCCACATTTTTTTCGATGAGTCCTTGAAGCTATCTATACAAGCATAGATGTCATTAGGTAGACTTTGAAGAAGGTAAGATTTTGCTAGCTTTTCTGCCTCGTACATTTCCTTTTCCTTCGTAGTAAAATCACCAATAGATTTCCGAATCTGTCGCTCTGGCCAACCTTCAGCTGGGTTTGTCGGTACCACTTTCATTGGCCAATCTTGTGGACCCTCAGTCAGGCATTTGTATATATCTTCATAGTTGGATTTTGCTTCTATGAAGTTCATAAATCGGTCATGCCACTGAGGGTACTCTCCCCGAAAGAGCACCGGGGGCTTTTGGTCAGAACCGATGGCTAGAGCATCCCTTGAGTTCATCTTTACTTCTTAACTTAAGAGCACTGTAATGATCGTTAGGCAAGTAGAATGATCCAAATACAATAAAATAAAAGAAACACAGAAACACTTTGTCTAAACAGAAAAACAGGTCAAACAATATTCGGTCGAAGGTATGCCCGAAGGGAGCAAGTATGCGGTCGAATGATACGACCGGGGCACACGAATCCGGTCGAAGGACAAGACCGAATGACCCTTAATTGATCGAAGGGACAAGACCGGATGATCCTTAATCGGTCGAAGGGACACGACCGGATGATCCTTAATCGGTCGAAGGGACAAGACCGGATGACCCTTAATCGGTCGAAAGGACAAGACCAGAGCACACTTATTTGGTCGAATGGACAAGACCGGAGCACAGTTATTCGGTCGAATGGACAAGACCGGAGCATAGGTGTTCGGTCTAATACTCAGGTCGAAAGACTTAAAAAAAACGATAACCACAAATAAGGATAATATCGAATAACCCCGAAGAACCCGATGAGTTCGACCGAAGAACTCGAAGAATTTCTGGGATTCGATCGATCCCAAACTCAAATCCTTCGATCCTTTGATCGAAGGAATTCAACAAAATCAAGCAAAAAATCAATTTCACTAAGATCGAATCACTAGGAACCCAGAAACACTTAGATCGAAGGAAACAATTAGACCGGATATGAAGAACCCAGAACCACTAATACCGAAAACTTACTTTCTAGAAAATTTCCAGATTCGATCGAAGCCAAAAAAAATCCAGAAACAGATTCGATCGATAAAAACCATAAATTGATTATCAACTAAGGCACATATTAGCAACTAGCACATAAACGAATGATTATAGGGTTTTAGACAAACCTTTTTATGGATCAAACCTTTTGCCTATATGCTCTGATACCAATTGTAGATCCCAGTGCACTGCAATCACAAGTAATATGAATAATGATGAACAAAATATTGGCCACAGCAACTAGTCATATGATTGATATAAACTTCAAAGGGCTAAGGTTTACAGAGAGAATTTCTGATAATAATATGTAAACCTAACGACTAGTAAACTGAATAATGATTTTCTAAACTAACAAATGAAATAGAAATAACTTTAAATACGTAGGCTCGCAGGCCTAATGGGCTTATGGGCTTTAAGGCCCAACAAGCTTACAACTATTACAACTTGTCATAAACTACCCTGAACTTCTATTTAACATTCAAAATAGCCCTAACATAGCAGTAGCCTTATCAACAGGCGTTGATTTTGGCTTTTCAGTAAGAGAGAGAGGCTTACTTTCTTCGGAAGTTGCTCTTTCTTGCAAATCTCTTAAAAGAGTTTTTCAAGAGTGCTAAGGACTCATCAAACTCTGAAAGATCAGGGTCTGATAGATCCTCAGTTTCAGAATCTAACTCAGTGATGGTGAGAGTAGATCGCTGTGATGGAATTATCTCTGAAGAGACTAAAGCAACAGGTGTGCTTTTGGAGTCTTTAGAATCTTTTACAAGATTTTTCTTCAGAAGATTCGATTGCTCATAGTTGAGCAATATTCCATATAGAGTGCTGAGAGAAAGAGAATTTAAGTCTTTTGTAAGCTTAAGACATATTGAATAACTGTCCCAGCTTTCAGGAAGACATTCTAAGAATTTTGTTAGGACCTCAGAATTAGAATAAGTTCTACCAACATTTCTTAGGTCAATGATTAAGCAGTTAAACCGCTGATGAACGTCAGAGAGAGATTCATTCTTACCAGCGATGAAACTTTCATACTGTCTTACCAAGTTAATCTTACGAGTTTCTTGGATTTCAGTGGTGCCTTCATATTAAACACATATGGTTTCCCACATTTCTTTAGAAGTTTTCAGATGCATGATGGAATGGAAAACTTATCAGGCAGAGCCATTGAAATAATGGTCTTTGCTCTTGCATCTATTCCTACCTTCTTTTTATCTTCATCACTCCACTGTCTTATTTCCTTAACGACATATCGTTCAGGGACAACTTCAGTGGTGGCAGTAGCAGGAACATCAGCTATAATTCTAACAGGTTCATAGGGTCCATTTTCTATATATTCAGGTATATTAGGATCCGCACCTTCAAGAAATAGCGTCATTCGATTTTTCCATAAGGAAAAGTTATCTCTGCTAAATCGAGGAGGTTTAGAAAGTGAACCATTATCATAGTAGTTTGTGTTTGTGTTAAGTGCCATTTAGAACAGCAAAGAAAAGAATAAAGCAAGATCTTGTTTATTAGATTAAACAAACCGCTCTGATACCACTTGTTGGTCCCTATGGTGCTTAACAAGTTTGTAGAAGGGGGAGGGGGTTGAAAACAAACACAAGATTTAAAGTTTAATAAATTGTTTATTGATAAATCAAATACAATTTACAAGTTTGTTGCATTATGACCCTTAGCCGGTAACCGGTCTCACATAACCGTACCCAATGGCCCCCGAGGATCATATGCATCCATAGCTACAAAAAGGGAAAATATGATCCATAGCTAGTAACCGATCTCACATAATCGTACTAAGTTTCCCCCGAGGATCATATGCATCCATTTTACAAAAGAGGGGAAAAGACATCCCAAATATAAGTCGACTCAATACCTAGGGATCCACTAGTAATGGTACAGACTCGTCACAACAACATATGTGACCAACCATAGATAGTCATATGGCATGAAATAACATTTATAAACAAAATGCATTTTCAAGTTTAACTTCTGGTCAGAATGAAAATCATCAAAAATGAACTTTAAACATTCTTTCAAGTAATCCACATAAATGTGCAAGTAAAATATCATTTTACTTAAAGTAAGATGGAACCCATCATTTTAGTCGAAAATGATCGGGAACCCTAATATCTCCCAAAACTCAAGTTATGTCAAAATGTAGTAAACTTAGATCTGAAACCATGGAGATATATAGAAGTTCAAAATGTAAGTTTTGACATATATAAAGTTTATAAAAAGGTAGTAAGAACTCACCAAATAGGTTTTAGAATAAAACCCGAAAAACCAGATATTGACCACGACGAAGAGGTGAAGCTTTTAACACCGAACCCTTGCTAGAACCACTTAAACTTGTAACCCAACGTAGCTCCGAAGATCGAAGAATAAACGAGAGAAAAAGAGAGAGGGAAACTGAGATTTGGATTCTTTTGAGATAATAACACCAAATGAGATCTTTATGGCTGAAAATATCTAAGTCGGCCAGGAAACTTCGCGGGTTATGCCGCGACTTCAACTCGCGGCATAACTCGCCCGTGTCCATATAACCATGACATCCAGTGGGTTTCGCGGGTTGTGCCGCGACCTCAAGTCACGGTGCAACTCGCATAGTCCACTGTTGTTTGCCCATATTCCACCAAAACCAAACTCGAATTCAAACCAAACGTGGTGGTAACGACAAAAGCTTAAAACAAGAATACAACGATACATAACTGAAATCCGGGGTGTTACAATCCTCCCCAACTTGGGAATGATTTCGTCCCCGAAATCCCAACTATACGAAAAGATGAGGATACCTTCGCTTCATATCCTCTTCAGCTTCCCACGTCACATTTGCTCCCCGATGATGCTTCCACTGCAGCTTGACCATAGTGACCTCTTTGTGATGCAACTTCTTAGACTTTCTCTCTAAGATAGCGTCAGGTTCTTCTACACAACGGTTACCCTCGTCCACTCTTAACTCTAAGAGGGGAATGACGCTTTCTTCCTCCGCCAAACACTTCCGAAGGTAAAAAACATGGAACGTGTTGTGGATTCTGCTCAACTCTGGTGGCAGTTCCAATTGGTAGGCTTGCATACGTACCTACTTAAGCACTTTGAAAGGTCCAAGGAAACGGGGACTCAGCTTCCCATGTTTTTCGAACCTGATAATGCCCTTCCATGGCGATACCTTAAGCAACACACGGTCGCCCACTTGAAATCCATCGACCGTCTCTTCTTATCGGCATAACTCTTCTGCCGATCCTGGGCCGCTTTTAATCTCTCACGAATGCTTTTGACCTTATCGGCTGTCTCTTGCAGGATCTCAGGTCCGGCGAATTGCTTCTCTCCCGCTTCAAGCCAACATACAGGAGTTCGGCACTTCCGCTCGTACAATGCCTCAAAAGGTGCCATTCCAATACTCGAGTGGTAGCTATTGTTGTAAGCAAACTCCACCAAAGGTAGGTGAGAGTCCCAACTACCCCCGAAATCGATGACACAAGACCTCAACATGTCTTCCAGCGTTTGGATCGTTCTCTAGCTTTTCCCGTCAGTTTGTGGATGGTAAACCGTACTCAACTTAACTCGCGTACCAAGCTCTTTCTGAAACCCATACCAAAAGTTCGAAGTGAACCGAGCGATCCGACACGATCGACACGGGTATTCCATGCCTCGAGACCACTTCATCGATGTAAAGCTTCGCTAACTTGTCCATAGGTAACGTCTCGCGCATAGCCAAGAAGTGAGCGCTCTTAGTCAATCTATCAACTATTACCCAGATGGTATCGTGACCTCGAAGAGTTTTAGGAAACTTTGTCACGAAGTCCATGGTAATATGTTCCCACTTCCACTCGGGAATCTCTAAGGACTGAAGACTTCCATACGGACATTGATGTTCGGCCTTAACTTGCGAGCATGTCACACAACGCTCCACATAAAGCTTCATTTCTGGCCACCAATAATGGAACTTCAAGTCCCTGTACATCTTTGTACTTCCCGGATGAATGGAATACTTAGACTTGTGAGCATCCTCTAGCAATAGATCACAGTTACCCCCAACTTTGGGCACCCACACACGACCGCTGAACAGTTTTACCCCACGGCTATCTTCCGTTAAGAGCAAACGTTGTTTCGTCATGACTTCTTCCTTGAGGTTTTCTTCCAACAAAGCTTCAACCTGCAATGTCTTGATCTTTTCAACAAGACTAGACACTAACTCAATTCTCGAATGGGTAGCCCGAATACTTCCGCTATAGTCCTTCCGACTTAACGCATCGGCCACCACGTTCGCCTTACCTGGATGGTAAAACAATTCACAATCGTAATCCTTGAGCAACTCGAGCCACCGCCTTTGCCTCATATTCAACTCCTTTTGATCAAAGACGTACTTCAAACTCTTATGACCTGTGTAGAGCGTACACTTCATTCCATAAAGATAATGTCGCCAAAGCTTCAAGGCGAACACCACCGCTGCTAACTCCAAATCGTGGGTAGGATAGTTCTTCTCGTGTATCTTAAGTTGCCTCGAGGCGTAAGCGGTTACTTTGCCTCTTTGCATCAACACACATCCTAATCCCATCTTCGAAGCGTCGCTATAGACCACGAAGTCTTCTGACCTTTCCGGCAACGACAAGATTGGAGCTTCACACAACTTCTTTTGTAGAATTCGGAACGCCTTCTCTTGCGTTTCAGTCCAATCAAATTTCACATTCTTCCGAGTTAAAACTGTCAAGGAAGAAGCGATATTTGAAAAGTCTTGAATAAATCTCCGGTAGTACCCCGCCAGACCCAAGAAACTGCGGATCTCTGACGGACTCTTGGGACGCTCCCAATTCATCATAGCTTCAATCTTGGAGGGATCCACTTTCACTCCGTCTCGAGTGACAACGTGACCCAAAAATTGCACTTCTTCAAGCCAAAAATCGCACTTGGAAAACTTGGCGTACAATCTTTCTTTTCTCAACACATCGAGAACTTCGCGTAGGTGTTGCTCATGCTCTAACTCGCTCTTAGAGTATACGAGTATATCATCAATGAATACGATGACCGACTTGTCAAGGAATGGTCGGCACACCCTATTCATCAAATCCATAAATACCGTTGGTGCGTTCGTTAGGCAAAAAGGCATTACAAGAAACTCATAATGGCCGTAACGCATTCTGAAAGCTGTCTTCGGAACGTCTTCTTCTCTTACCTTCACTTGGTGGTAACCCGAACGTAAGTCGATCTTGGAAAAACACCCTGCTCCTTGGAGTTGATCGAACAAGTCGTCAATCCTGGGAAGCGGATACTTGTTCTTCAATGTAGCTTTGTTCAACTCACGATAATCGATGCACATTCTCATTGTGCCATCCTTCTTTTTAACAAACAAGACCGGAGCTCCCCAAGGCGACGAGCTCGGTCTTACGAATCCCTTCTCCAAAAGCTCTTGGAGTTGGGTCATCATCTCTTGCATCTCCGCTGGCGCTAACCGGTAAGGGGCTCTAGCAACAGAAGCCGCTCCCGGTACGAGATCAATCCGAAACTCCACTTCACGATCGGGTGGTAACCTGGGCAAGTCGTCCGGAAAGACGTCTGGAAACTCACGCACAATCTTCACATCTTCAAGCTTTAACTTCTCTAGCTTGGCGTCGATCACGTAGGCTAGGAAAGACGAGCAACCTTTCACCAAACACTTGCGTGAGTCATGGTGATTATTGCCACATCTCCCTTCCTCTTCTCACCATAAATCACAACAACTTTGCCACTGGGATTGGGAAGTCGAATTAATTTCTTGAAACATACGAACTCGGCATGATTGTTCGCTAACCAATTTATGACGACCACAACATCAAAACCCCCGATCAACATTGGCAACAAATCGATAGGGAAATCTCTCCCTTCGATTCCTAGAATACACTCCTTCAGAACATCGCGAATCAGAACTTGACTACCATCTGCTATCTCAACCACTAACGCATCCTCAAGACTAGTAGTGGGCATAGCAATCTTTTGACGGAACAACTCATATATAAAAGAGAAACTCGCACTCGTATCAAATAAAACACGAGCATGTACTGAGTTTATAAGAAATGTACCATATACCACATCAGCTGATGCCTTGGCCTCATCGGCCGTCATCTGAAACGCTCGACCCGGAACCCTAGATGGATTCTCTTTCTTCACTGGTGCGCTACCCGACATGAGCTTCGGGCAATCTCTCCTCATGTGTCCCGGTGCCTTGCACTCGAAACAGACAATCCCTCTGATCGGGCAATCCTTGGCGAGGTGATCAGATTTCCCACACTTGAAACAAGTTTGGGAAGTGGTGTTACAGTTACCGTGGTGCTTGGTTCTGCACTTCTGGCACCACGTAGCTTCTTGATAACTGTTGAAGCTTCGGTTTCCGACAAAAGGTCGGGTTCTCTTGGGAGGTACTGAACTGTTCTCCCATTTCCTCTTCTCGACAACTGCCACAGCCTTCTCCGGCTTACCTCTAGCGTAAACCTCTTCCATAAACTATGCCTCTTCAATAGTCTCCCGAAGGTTAGAAGCCTTCTAGTTTCGGACCATACTCATCATGTCCGACGGTAGACCCTTCAGATAGGCCTTAATCTTCTCCTTCTCAGTTGAGGCCACATGCCCCACTAACCCCAACCTCTCCATGAACTGACGGGTATAATCTCTCACTGTCAAATTCCCCTTCTCCAGCGCTCGAAACTCTGCCTCAATCCGGTCCACGACCCTCTCATTGCAGTACTCCTCTAACAACTTTATCTTGAATTGGCCCCATGTCAGTTGGGCCAAAACAGTAGGAGAGAGGGTGGACTGGATAACATTCCACCACGTCAGCGCCGTATCCCTGAGCAGTTGGGTACCGAATCTTACCTTCTGGTCATCCCCACACTCGGACGAACCGAAGGCCTGTTCGATAGCTCGGATCCACTTAACACACGCAACTGGGTCTTCGGAACCAGAGAACTCTGGTGGTCCGCAACCCAGAAAAGACTTGTAGAAACAACTCTTCCTACTTTTCGGAGCACCGACCACTCTGTGCTCCTCAGTCCTGTCTCTTTTCCCAGTGCCCCCAGAGCCAACCAACACATTCTCCTCCACTGCCTCATGCCTCCTGAGGCTCGTGTCCCGGTCCTCCAACACCTTCTGACAAACCTCTTGCTGTTTCTCCATGGCCGACGTCACCATCTGCATGACGCTGGCCATCATATCAGCTTGAGGGTTTGCCACTTGAACAACGGGGCTGGTGGATGCCAAATCTACTCTTGGCCCCAACTCTACCTCCCCAGTAAATATCGGTGGCATGCCCGGAGGAATGACTGCTGACACTCTAACCACAGGATTCAGCTCACGCGAACTAACATCGCGAAGATCTCTGCCGCCTGACGGACGACCACGTGTGTTCACCATACCTAAGTAATGGTTGCCACACAAGCACGAATAGAATAAGAGACAGATCAACAGAATAAACACGAAGGAATGAATACCACATTACCCATAGTCATAGTAACGGTACATTAAGCACAATCAAGTATATATATTCTCATAATAACATTAGCTAAGTGAAATTATGAACATGCGATACATAAAGGTTCTTAATACCATTGCTACAACGTTCGATAACTATAATTTCCGTCGACTCTAAGACCAACCAATCTTAGAAATTCTACCCAAGCTCACGAATCAATGCTTAACATACTCAGTCTAAGTGTAGACATCTTACATTCTTGCCTAGATCACTTAAACTAGAGCTCCGATACCAACTTGTAACACCCTAAGAACCATGAGTGAATTTAAAATGCGGAAACTGGACAAATAAGCATCTACACATGGTATAAACCTCCCTAAAAGGGGAAATGTACTAAACCTTTACAAACCTGAATACGGATATGGAATTCAACAACAAACTAATCTAAACATAACCTATCTAGATTACATCAGTTGTTAATTCAATATCGCCAAAAGAATGGGACTTAAACAATTACCCAACATCAATACTAGTCATCTCAAAAATCCCCGAGACCAAGCTCGTCACTCAAGCCCTTTGGCAACCCACCGCTAATGGGAACCTGTTTTACACATCATTTGAGAAAAAGTGTTAGGCTTAAAGCCTAGTGAGAACATACAGTTTATAAATTTCAAGAGATATAAACAATTGTATCATAAGGAAATCTTTTCAATAAGGTTTAGTTTTCAAATGAAACCCTTGCCACAACCGGGCCTTTTCAATGTAAACTCATCATACAATGACAAAGATAACCAATTTTACCAAGAATTATAGCGTAACACAAAGTAGGTCACAATCCGAGTTATGAGTCGAAACACTTGGAATCCTTGGCCACGAACTACAAAAGTCCGTACTACGATGTGAGGGAGGGCCCTCGAGGAAACCAAGTCAAAACTCGTTCACTAGGATTATATTATGACCCTTAGCCGGTAACCGGTCTCACATAACCGTACCCAATGGCCCCCAAGGATCATATGCATCCATAGCTACAAAAAGGGAAAATATGATCCATAGCTAATAACCGATCTCACATAATCGTACTAAGTTGCCCCCGAGGATCATATGCATCCATTTTAGAAAAGAGGGGAAAAGACATCCCAAATATAAGTCGACTCAATACCTAGGGATCCACTAGTAATGGTACAGACTCGTCACAACAACATATGTGACCAACCATAGATAGTCATATGGCATGAAATAACATTTATAAACAAAATGCATTTTCAAGTTTAACTTCTGGTAAGAATGAAAATCATCAAAAATGAACTTTAAACATTCTTTCAAGTAATCCACATAAATGTGCAAGTAAAACATCATTTTACTTAAAGGTTGATGGAACCCATCATTTTAGTCGAAAATGATCGGGAACCCTAAAATCTCCCAAAACTCAAGTTATGTCAAAATGTAGTAAACTTAGATCTGAAACCATGGAGATATATAGAAGTTCAAAATGTTAGTTTTGACATGTATAAAGTTTATAAAAAGGTAGTAAGAACTCACCAAATAGGTTTTAGAATAAAACCCGAAAAACCAGATATCGACCACGACGAAGAGGTGAAGCTTTTAACACCGAACCCTTGCTAGAACCACTTAAACTTGTAACCCAACGTAGCTCCAAAGATCGAAGAATAAACAAGAGAAAAAGAGAGAGGGAAATTGAGATTTGGATTCTTTTGAGATAATAACACCAAATGAGATCTTTATGGCTGAAAATATCTAAGTCGGCCAGGCAACTTCGCGGGTTATGCCGCGACTTCAACTCGCGGCATAACTCGCCCGTGTCCATAAAACCCATGACATCCAGTGGGTTTCGTGGGTTGTGCCGCGACCACAAGTCGCGGTGCAACTCACGTAGTCCACTGTTGTTTGCCTATAAGCCACCAAAACCAAACTCGAATTCGAAACCAAACGCGGTGCTAACGACAAAAGCTTAACACAAGAATAGAACGATACATAACTGAAATCCGGGGTGTTACAACTACGCTGCTTTTATTATTAATTATTATGTTGTAATAAACAATTCCCTATGGTGGACTAGTTGATTGACTCTTGTTATTTAGTTTTTAGATTTCCGCTCTTAGTGTAACACCCATAATTTCGGTAAGTAAATTGGCGTTCTTTTACCCTTATAACTCGTCTTATCAATAATTTTGTTTGGGAATGATATATTGATAGTGGCAGGAGAACCGAATTGTTGACCGTGTGGAAAAGTGAAATTTCGAAGCTCAGGAGGCCTGGGGCGATAGTGACAACGACTGTAACAAAGTCACTATCACCAGTGTCACAATCGTCGGCATTGGGGTGCTCTCGGTACAATCTCAACAATTGTGCCCACGATTGTTCCATAGGGCACTTTTGCAGCACCCTCAAATTTGTTAAGAGCAACTAATTAAAAGTTTCGATATAACATCAAATGAATGACAAAACTTCCTCCTACAAGGACTAAACCGGAGTCGGGTGTTACTTAACCCCAAATACAAGTTGCTCTTCCCGAAACAAATGCTGAAGACTTCACTAAGATATTCACTTCTTGAGCACACAACTAGCACTCCTCTCTTCACAGTGTCACTAGAACTATGTCCAACCGGAACCTGTTGCACATGCCGAAAAATAAAAATGTTAGGCTAACGCCTAGTAAGTTCAAGAGTTTCAACATGAATAAATATATTTTTAAAATGAAAGAGTGTGACTTAAATCATGATCCTTCAAAATGATTTATTTCAAATATGAAGACGACCCATTTCCAATAACACAGATTTTTAAAGATAAACGCCCTATACAAAACTTTCTTCCATGAAGTGATGCAATCCAAAACTCACTCAAAGCGTAAATAGAAAATCGAACTCCCAGTTTATGGAAACCTGGATAAACTTTATATTCCAAAACACCCAAGACACGGGTGGGGCATAATACTCAACCCATAAACCATGGATAAAAATCCATACATATAAAACGTCACTAAAAACATGGATACAAAAAATCAATACCCAAAACAACACCTTTCGATGACGCGGGAGACCCGATTCCATATAATATGGCGAAACACAAAGTAAGTCACATATAATGTTATGGAGCTTCTATCACAGCACCAAGGTTATCGAGTTCAACCACCCATGATCTATACCTCAAGCTCCCAATGGTCTAAGAAGGACTCACTGCTTCTATCACAACACTAAGGTTATCGAGTTCAACCACCTACGATCTAATGGTCTAAGAAGAATTCACTTGCTGGAATTTAAGTGTCATGGGGCACAAGGTTATCGCATTCAACCACCCACGATCTATAGCAGGAGTTCTCAACAATTAAGGCCCCATGTCTAGCCATAATGAACGGACATCGAGTTCAACCACCCACGATCTATACCTCGGGTCCTTCGCTAAAGGTTACACGGTCATCGAGTTCAACCACCCACGATCTATACCCGAGTGCCCGTTAATCATAGGGATACAGTTCCCTATTAAATCAACTGACTGACTCTTATGCCTATGGATTCAATGCATTACAGTCTAAATTACATGACTCCAAATGAACGACCACGCACTCAAAACATGTAACTTAAAAATAAATATGACAAAACTGCATATAACTCCAAAAGCCTGATATGGAGCAAAAATTAAATCGTACAAATGTCCCCCAAGACTCATCCCAAGTAAAAGTAGAGCCAATAACTCAATAACACCATTGACTATAAAATAAAAGTCGTCATAAACAATAAAATGTATTTAACGAAGCTTATGCAATTAAATGCTCCAAAGTATTATTAACTCAAAAACCCATCATGAGTTGGGACAAATCATTTTCAAATGAACTTATATCATTTATAATTCCAAAATGCTTTATAATTCAATAATATAGATTTTACATACGTTTTATAAAACCAAATACATTAAAAAATGCATTTACGTCAAATGACCTCCATTTATACAATAAATCATCAAAAGAACATATTAATATGATTTCTTTATCATAATGTCCAAAAACGTCAAAGGTGGTCATTTTTCAATATTTAGAAAATTGAATGTATCCAAAATGTAAATTTCATCATATAAGCAACACATTTGATAAACACCGAGTAAGACATTTTAATACTTTAAAACGAACATTTTTGGCATTTATAACGTTTTCATAAAGCAACTTGAACTCACCTTGCTAGGTTATGTTAAACCTAGTTTTTATCCGACTTGCGCAAACTTCTTGCTACCTAAATCAACAATGCGTAATCACCAAATTAATGAAATAACTCTATATAAAATATTTAGACAACATTTTAAACTTTCCAACTCATTAAGAATCACCCCAACGGATTAAAAAATCAATTTTATACGAATATTTGAAGACGATTTACTTAATCCCGCCATGAAATAGAGTTGTGCTATTAAACTCGATTTTTGATCTACTTACAGTCCGAATCAGCTTTTCCTCAAAACATATAGTTTGTAGAGGACATCTCGACGGTTCCACGGACATATGGCACGCCTCAAAACGATCTACGAGCGATTTATTACGACTTTTACAAGATCCATACAACAACAAAAAATACCGCAACATCCCAAAAAAAGGTGGATATTTCTTTTCAAAGGGGAAAATGTGTTTTTAAACTTATATCCACTCAAAATGGATATGCTATAACCTATGTACCTCCAACATAAGACCAACTTATTTGAACCTTCCTAATTGGTTCTAAAACGCAAATAAACATCTAATCATGATCAAATTTTATAAATCTTAACCCAAAACTCAAAACCACTCTCTCAACATGAAAATCGTCAAGTTCATGGATATTTAACAAAACCTCTATATATCAACAAGGTAAACGGTTTTAAATCTTCAAAGCAAAACTATATTCCAACCCAAAAATGGTTTTCCACCATAAAATCCATCATTTGCTAGAAAATAGTAATAACCACCAAATTTCCTAAAATACCAAAAAAGGTCAAAATCCATGAATGTGTAAAATACACTAAGGGGTTGTTTGGTTGGTTTTCCATTAAGTTCTGTATAAATAAAATTGTCTGTGTGGATTAATCTGTCTGTATAGATTTAGAAGATTTTTATTTGAGAGAGTTTTTTCATAGATGGAATGAACGTGTTTTTAATGGGAGATACTGGTTTGGAAAAAAACTTGGCTTTCTGCATAAAGCTTCCCCTTAAAATCTTACTGAATAAGCCACTTTCTATATCATTAAGCCACTACCAAACAGTCATATATAGCTGACTGAATAAGCTGTGAGTCTCATTAAGCTCATTAAGCTGCTAACAAACATGCCTAAGGGGGTGTTCGGTTCATTTTTCATTAAGACCTGCATGGATAAAAATGTCTGTATTGATAAAGTTGTCTGTATGATATAATATAAATTGTTGATCGGTTGTTGTGCTGAATAAACAGTCTTAATATCAGAAATGACCATTTTACCCTGGTCTATATTTTTTAACCAATTTCCAAATTACTTCATTTTCAAAGATATCAAACCCAAATTAGAACAATTTCATTGGTAAAAATATGAAGCTCTAACATTTTCCTCAAACCTAAAATCTTTAAACTGAAGTCATGATCAAATCTTCAATTGTTGGTGGGATTTTAGGTGTTATTTACCAAATCCAACTAGTTTAATTGTTGGTGATTCTGCTGATGTAAAGATGGCAGAAGAAACCCTTCCATGGCAGAAGAAAGTTGTATCTTTTGCACTAGTTGCAGAGAGAACAAAGATGAAGGTATGCTTCCATGGAAAACATTGAATCTTATTAGATCAAAAAAACACCAGATTTTTGAAGATCTTGGAGTGAAGGAAACATATATCGTCAACCAATCTATAAACAAGAGTGAAGGAAATCGATCTCTTATAAATGGAGAAACGACCGGCGACAGGAGAAGATCTTGGAAATAAACAACACATCATCATCAACAAATCTGTAAACAAGAATGAAGAAAATAAATCTCGTGTAAAAGGAGAAGCACCAGCGACAGAAGAACGACCGACGACGGGGGAACGACCGGCGATGGAGAAACGACCGGTGACGAGCAGCAACTTACGTAAAAGATGAGAGCTATGGCAGGTTTTTTTTATCTTGATATCTAACATATGTAAAGGTAGATTTTAATGGGGGTAGTTGGGGAATTAATATGGCTGAGCCCAAATGACTACTGTATTTAGGCTGTGCGATTAAGCTCTTATCTGAGTGAATAAGTCGTAACCGAACAACTTTCTATAGCTTAGAGAATAATCTATAAGGCTTATACATCCCATTAAGCCATAAACGAACAGCCCCTAAGAGGGATGTTCTAGGAGACAAAAATGAAATATTTTAACAAGAATAAATGTTTAGAAAGGTTAAGATAAACTTACAAATGAGTTTTTTAAGGAAACCCTAAAACCTAGTCAATAAAGGTGGAAATGTTGGTGGAGAAGATGAAGGTCTTGAACTTAAACCTACAAAGCTTGCATCTCTAGTTGTTAAATCTTTGATTCATTTTAGAATCTTCAATGTTGAGCAACAAATGTGGTTGATCCAAATTTGAAAAAAGAAGAATTGAGATGGAGGTGAAATGGATAAGTGTAGAACAAGATGAGAGGGGGAGAGAGAGAGAAAGAGAGAGATAGGTGAAGTCTTTAAAAAAAAGTGAGAAGGAGAAGTGCATTTGACATTCAAAGAAATAAGAAAAAGGAAAAGTGGGTAGGTGAAGTAATAGTGAAGAAAAAGTCAAGACAACAAAAATAGTCTTATCATAGGGACATGTGGTTGATTTTCATTGGTTTTCCTTTCTAAAATTATGCCCCAAAACCATCCAAGTAAAGATTATATCTAAGAGTTATTTCAAACACTAGTATATATATAAACTCCGAAAATAATCATATTAAATATCCGGGTGTTACAACTCTCGCTGGGTACTCTCGCACCCGGGGACCCCCTCTCGGTACAATCTCAACGATTGTGCCACAGGGCACTCTCGCTGGGCACTATCGTGGTCGGCCAAAAAACTGATATTTAAAGCTTGGACCGATTTTCTTTGGGCATTTTATCACAAAATCAAATCCAAGGCCGATCTCACTTTGCATTTAGTGCGATTTTCACCTACCATTCTTCCCTCCTCATTTAAACCAAGTTGAAGGTACTCAAGATCATTGATAGCTTCTCATCTAGGGTTTGCTAACACTTAAGAAGAAGGAGCTCAAGTATTTGGGCAAGCTTTTGTGTCATCCTTTTTGCTAGGACTTGGTGGTTTCTAGGTTTTAGCCAAAACCTAGTATAGTGAGTTCATCCTATAACTCTTTTACTTTATATACATGTCTTAAATGTTATTGTTATGATTCAATAAGATCTCTAACACATTTCTCTTCATTTGAGCAATTTTGAGAAAACTAGGTCAAACTAGGTTTTTATGATTGTTGGGTAAAATGGTGTTTTGACTATGGAACTTGGTTTTAGATGTATAAATGATGATATCTTCCTATTTTGAGGAATTTTGAGATGGATAATGGCCAAATTTATGATTGAAGTATGAAAATTATGGATCTTAGTCCTTGGATGGTTTACTTGCATAAAGACATCTTAGAGATTGTCCAATGTTGAACTATAGTGTAATGGATCCATAGGCATTTTGTCAGCCTTTATGTAATGGGATGGTTGTTCCCATACCTTGGCTAGACATGGGAATTATATTACCAGGGGACTCGAACTATCGATGACCGTGTGACCCGTAACAATTGAATTCTAGAAAACTAGCCTTTCTTAGTTCATTGGGGGACTCGATCTATATACCGTGGGTGGTTGAACTAGATTACCAATGTTACATTAATAGAACCTCTATAACATTGTAACGTGGCTTACTTTTGTGTTCCGTCACTGTCAATGGTAAACCGGGTCTCCCCCGCTACTTTGTGAAACCTTATGTCCTCCCAATGATAAAAAGAGGTTTAAGTTATGCTTTATGATCTTGTGTTCACTATGATTTGGAATTCAATAATTTCTAACATTTTTTTATAATTGTTTGAACTCACTAGGCGTAAGCCTAACACTTTTCTTCAAATGACATGTATATTCAGGTTCTCTTAGCGGAGGGGCTTCTAAGGCTTGAGTGGAGCGTCCATTTGCCGTCTTGGGCATTCTTGAGGATTGATAACTTTTATAGAAAATGATACTTGGGGATACTATTCTTTTGATGATGATGGCGACACCCATCCTTAATCTAGCTTAGATTAGTAGGTTGTCATTTATCATTCATATTCGTAAATTGTAAACGCTCTACAATTTCCCCATTTTGGTGATGTTATACATTTAGATGTGGTTTATGTGGTTAAATCTAGGTTTTAACTTTACTCCTATTTTTAGGGGTGTTCACTTAGCTTGAGTTTGATGTATTTGGCGAATGGTTTAAACTTTTATTGCATTTAAGGATGACCATTTAAGTTTACTCCATTTTTAGCATTATTGTGGCTTATTTTATGTAATACCTTCTGGGGTCTAAGGAAGGTGTTATAGTACCATAATATTAAATATTGTCTTGGAGATTTTTGTCATAGATGTGCAATGTACAAACAAATATGAAAAGTTTGATTATTCTCATGCAAAACATAGAGATGTCACTGAACATGTGATAAATCTCAATTTTTTAGAGATAAATACCTTCTCTTTTCGTATTTATTTTATCACTTTCTTATCCATTTTGCCTTCTCCCTCCTTCATTTGATCTTATTTGTTCCAACACAGTGATAAAGTCTCAACAATACAGAAATCGATTTTTCTAACTTTTTGTGCAGCAAAGTAGCCACTTTGATCACCATAGTGGCGATGTCGATCTGGATCTTTTTGGATAAGCCTTGGACATTTTTGAAATGTGATGATTGAAGCAAAGAAAAGTGATATTGAGCTTTCATCAGAAATAATAGAGAAAGAAGACAATTTGGAAAAGTCAAGAGAAACTTCAACACTATTTAAAAAGAAGCTTTTAAGGATTTGTCACATAACACAATTTTTCTTCAAAATCACTATAAAAGAACGCTTTGGAGATCTGGAGCTTAATCATTTACTTCCCATTCTTTTCTTAAGTTCTTAGTTTTAGTTGCATTTAATTTCCTTGTATTTTCCATTTCTTGTAACATCTGCACCACTGTGGCGAGATAAGTGGTGACAACATCGTTATTTCGTTTATGCAAGTAATGTTTATGTATTCTTCTTCAATCATATCTTTTACTTTTATTATGATCTAAACACTCCCCTTGGTATGGGTTTGAGCCAAATCTAAGACTAGTAGGCAACACTTTGGTGTTGCCATCATTGCTAACTCTTAGACATAGTCACCTGAGTTAGGACTTTAACTCAAACGTAGACAAGTTGATCACTTGTAAGTGTTAATATTAGATCTTAGACCTAGAGATGGGAGGATCCAGAAATATGGCTTGAGTAAAGCAATAAGATTTGAGAGTGTCTTTTATAACTACATAGAGATACGAGTTTTTGCATGATTGTAACTAAGGTTCAAATGCCGATCGATTTAGGTGTCACAAAGAGATTTGTGCATCTATTTCCATAATGGTGGAGCTAAGGTCCTTAGAGGTCTACTTAGTTAAATTGGCAAGTATTGAGTTGGCCATAATGGCGACTTTCTGGGGACAAGTGGCCACTCTCTGTGGAAATTCATTTTTGAGAGAAAACGAGTTTTTAGAGATGCTTTTGTACCACTTATTTCTGACCATAATGTTGTTATAGATGCCTTAGATAGTGCTGCATACCCTCTTCTTTTAACTACTTGTTCACTTTAATCATTATTTAGTGTAGATCAACTCTCACAAATATTGATATTATTCTAGAAACTCAAAACAAGCACTAGAAGTTCATGAAAAATATAAATGGTTTGGAAGAAAAGCTTTATGCAAGAGGCCAAACTGACCAAACCATTCATCTAAACAAACCTAAGGAAATTAAATGTTTTAAAGATAACTGGGGTATTGGGTATGACAACCTAAATTATTTTACAAAAGCAATTTCAAAACATCCTGCTCTTTATAACTTTAATTTTTTACAAGCAGCTGACAAACACCCCAAGTTAAAACCCAGATGGACCAAGTCATTTGAAGTGGTTGAAGCTAAGGAAGATTTAAACAGAAAAGACACAACTAAAATGCAACTACCATTCTGTTAAGATAAACTGAATGATAGTTATATTACTAAACAACCAAAGTTTCTTTCAAATGATTATTTTCAAAGTTACTATATTGAGGAAATGGAGGCAAAACCTGTTGAAGGAAAGATTTACGTTCCTCCACTCATCTTAGAAAGTAAAATTTCAGAGCTTGAGAAGACTTTAATAGATGAAAGAAATTTGGTTGATTTAGAACAAATTGTGTTTTGAACTGTTCTATTAAACACTGATTCAAAATCTGAGTTTAAAGCAGATGATAAATTAGAGTCAGAAAGAGCTTGTGAAAACAATTCTAATGATTATTGTTGGATCCTATATTTAATCTTATAACAATGATATAAACAATAATAGTAATGATAAGAGCAGCGGAAGCAATATAGTTTAATATCAAACCAGATTCAAATATCACAACTCATAAACAAATATGTAGAACGTACAAGATCTTCTTTTGAAATACTTTCAATATATTAAAAGATTTTTCAGATACAAGATATATAAAAAAAGGCACACATTTGACAATGGAGTGGTGGTCCTATTTATAGGACCATAAAGTGTACAGTGTACGATCTGACATATAGAAGCATGCTTGAACAGTGTCTTACCTAAAAGGTAAGCTCAAGACATTCATGAACAATGACCTACTCTAGAAAGTAAATCTTATCACTAATGACGAACAAAATGGAGTAGTAGAAAGGCGCAATCGAACGCTAGTCGAGGTTGCTCGCACTATGCTCAGCCAATCAGATCTACCTCTATTTCTATGGGCAAAAGCTGTCTCTACTGCATGTTATACGCATAATCGATCCATTATTCACAGACGGTTTCGAAAAACTCCTTATGCATTGATTAATAATCGTACACCTAATATCAAATATTTTCATGTCTTTGGATGTAGGTGTTTTGTGCTTAATGACAGAGAGAACTTGAATAAGTTCGGACCGAAGGCTGAAGAAGGAATCTTCATTGGCTACTCCCAGACATCTACTGCATATAGGATATATATAAAGAGCTCAAAGACTGTTATTGAAAGCGACAACGTAACATTCGATGAGGAGATGGCTTTTGAATATTTCGGTTCAGAACCCGTGTTTCAATGAACTGAGGCTTCTGAATAAGTCAGTTCAGGACCCGTACTTCAACGAAGTTTGACTTCTAAACACAACGGTTTAGGACTCGTACTTCAACGATGAAAGAAATGATACTCTCGGGCTGATATGAGGACTGTACTCCGAGATCTAAATGAGGAAATCAACCTTTAAGGGGAAGTACATATTTTTTTCTTCTAGAAATATGTATTCGGAAGATATGATGAACTACACTTCAGGGGGAGTTGTAGATCTCTTTCATGTGTTTTTTTTCTTTCACTGACAAAGCAACTTCTGATTACTTCAGATAAGAACTCGTACATTCAATGGTTTATTTCTTTATGTCATTTAATTTTTTAATAAATGTTGTGAATAAAGTTGCTTTGACGGACTTTATGACTGATGCATATTGAGAGGATGCTTACACGATCATATCATTATGACTTTAAACTTACTTCATGAGATTTAAGACAGACTGAAAAGATTTATGTTGCCCAGATTATACTAACATACGATTCACACAATACAGATTAACAACATATTTGTATTAGATCAAATCACATTATTACAATTAATAACAGATCTAACTATGTGCCATAGATCTCACGTGTTAACTGTGTGTATTCTCTGTGTGCTTACCAAACTCTGAATTCGTAACAAGTATGTGTGTCAACAAATCTAACAGGAACCAAAACTATTTATACTAAGTCAATTCACATTGACTTTACAACCAAACCCTCAAACTAACAAACTATTACAAACTAGACCCTCACTTATAATCTTGAATACAATATCAATCTAACAATCTCCCCTTTGGATTCAAGATTAAAAAAATTGACAATAATTTTCAGGTCTTCTTATCTTCAGAAAAATCTTCAACTTTAGATCTCTTTCAGCTTTGACGTCTTGAAATCTTTGTCAACTTTAGCAAACTTTGAAACTTTGACATCTTTCAACTTTGAAATAAATCTCTTTCTTTGTCTTTTCAAACATCTTTGTCTTAAAAAATCTTCATAACTTTGGATTCATCAAACACTTTATGAACTTTGAAATTCAACTTTCCCCCTTCTTGATTCAAACTTTAATCATCTGAACTTGAACTTTGAATTATCTCCCCCTTTTTAATGATTTGTAAGAATCAAAATCATTAAAACTCTTCAAGTTTAGATCTGTCTTTGAAACATCTCCCCCAAATGAACAAGTAAGCACAGTCTTCATGATCTCTCCCTTTGATTCATCTGATCTGAATGAGCCGTCAATTCATGAATGTATTCATCTGAATCTTTTCAAATTCAGACAAATTAAGAATGGTAACCCTGAATCAACAAATGAAATAGTTAGAAATGCCTATCAATAGCACAAAGCCACTATGTACAACAAATGTACAATATAAGAAGCTGCATTGATGTTGACTCCCCAGGACTTCCATTCAATCATTGAAAAACACAAGGTATTTTCTATGAATGTTCTGACAGAAAAACACATTTTCTGTGTGCTCGTGCATGTGTATGAAAGAATTAAGCACAATGATTGTGTTTCATAAGGCTCAAAGTATGTAAACCACTGAGACAACAATGATTATACATAGACTCAACGTGCATGATGAAGGGTCGAAGGTGGGGCAGCTTTCCTTCTTTTTCAATATCAATATCTTCCAAATGAAGAACTAAAAGATTATGTGCTGCTTCCCCAGAAAATGTGAAACATTCTATTTTTAAGAAAAGAATGAGTAGCTTGGTGGGGTTATATGCAAGAGATGGCATGGGCTCACTGCCTTTTTCAATGATGGTCACCAAAGAATGTGAACCAATCAGATTATGTGGTTGCCCGACTCAGAAAGAAGTTTGGTGCAGAGTTTATATTCTTTTACTCTGATCTTTCACCCTCTTTCTTTTAATCTTTTAAGCTCACTTCTAACCAATCTCTCTTTTCCATTTTACCTCTTCACACACCAACACTCAATCTTTTTACCCCTCTCCCCTCAATCACTCAGGGAATACTTCCTAGGTAGGAAACACTAGTATTCGTGAATCCATGGAAGTTCGTTTAAGCACTCACACTGAATCCCATGTATTTGTCCTAAAAACATGCATCTCAATGATTTTCTTGACAATTTAAGCACAAGAAATCATTTGTCAGTATGTGTATGCTCATTAAGAATAAGAATGAAATTGAGCATGTTAAGCATTTAAGATTTCTCAAAACTTTATATTAATGAATAATCATGAAAGAATATAAATGTTTTGAGAATCTGACAATGATTAAGATCAGATCAAATTACCATGAAGAATAATACTTTGGGAAACTAAAGACGAATGTTGTTTTTATGAACAATATATAAACATTTTAACAATGAAAGCACTTGTATAAAAGAAATGACGTTTGATTCAAACAACATAGAATAGCAAACGGGAGTATTACCATAGAAAGATTTATCTTTTGATACATGGTAATAACAGAGTTCAAGAAAAATGTACTGAACCGTTGTGTATGAATACTTGACAAAGTATATGAAAAGAAAATACACACGTATTTTTCTTTAAGAACACACGGTCAGATAAGCATTTAAGTATCCAAAAATCATTAAAAGAACACACTTCTCAATTCATGAAAAACATTTAAAGAATGTGAAATGGTTTGAACATTTAAAAAAACATTTTTCACAAGTGAAAGTTGTTCATCTTTTAACAAGTGATGAAGTAGAAGGATTAGAAATATATGCATTTAGATCAAAATCCTTAACTCCCCCTGAAATGAATATTTTCAGTGAAGTATCCTTGACAAAAACACAGATATCCTCCCCCTTGATATCTGTAAAAAGTCAGTTTATAAAAAAAAGTATGACAATGATAGTATAACTAACTATTATCTCCTCCCCTAAAAGATATAGCAATTAACTTCTCTAACTCCCCCTCAAATAAAAAACTTCTAGAAAAGATTTTATCTTATTAACATCCTTCAGAAGAAAACATTTGAGTACGGGTTTTGAACATAAGTATTCAAAAACCATGATTACTTATTCTCCGGTGATAATAGTAATGATCAGTTTTACCAATGAAGTACGGGTTCTGATCTGATGTAATCAGAAGCCAATGTCACAAGAATGATAATCTGCAAGGTAAAAGATTTTGGTAATCATTGAAAAATGATTTCGCTTTCGTCAGTAAAGATGAATAATAGATACTGTTCACAAATTCCAAGACATAAACCATTAAAGCTCAAAATAAGATATACTCCCCCTTGAATCATGTAGCGGCATTTAACATACCTAGTTTGCTGACTAGAAAGGTAAACCTTTTTTCATCCAACGACTTGGTGAACAGGTCATCTAACTGGTAGTCAGTTTATACGAGGTGCATCTCTATATTGTCCTTCTCCACATGATCCTTGATGAAATTATATCTCACATCGATATGTTTTGTCTTGGAGTGTTGCACTGGATTAGCTGTTATAGCTATCGCGCTCTTTGAATCGCAATAGATAGGAACTCGTTGGTAGGAATAACCAAAATCCTTTAATTGTGTTCACATCCAAAGGACTTGTGAACAACAGCTCGCAACAACTACATATTCAGCCTCGGCAGTAGAAGTGGATACACAATTCTGTTTCTTTGACGTCCAACTTACCAACTTGTCACCTAAAAATTGACACGATCTAGAGGTGCTCTTAAGATCCAGCTTACACCCTGCGTGATCAGCATCTGTGTATGCAGTTAAATCAAAACTCGAACCCTTAGGATACCAAAGGCCTAACTCGGGAGTGCCTTTGAGGTACCTAAGTATTCGTTTCACAGCGACTAGGTGTGATTCCTTCGGGTTAGCTTGATACCTAGCATAGAAACATGTGGCAAACATAATATCCGGTCTACTCGCTGTTAAGTATAGTAATGAACCAATCATGCTACGGTACATCTTTTGATCTACTGATTTACCAAATAAATCAACATCTAATAGTGTACCTGTTGCCATTGGTGTTTTCATCACTGAACTTTCAGACATGTTAAACTTTTTCAGGATATCTCGAATATATTTAGACTGATTAATGAAAATGCCATTAGGTAACTGTTTCACTTGAAGACCAGGAAAGAAAGTCAGTTCGCCCATCATTGACATTTCAAATCGAGATTCCATGATTTTTGAAAAGTTTTTACAAAATTTAGGATTTGTAGAACCGAAAATAATGTCGTCCACATAGATCTGAATTAGGATCATATCCTCACCTTGTTTCTTTAGAAAGAGAGTAGTATCGATAGTACCTTTCTTGAATCCAGAAGCAAGTAGAAATTGGGTTAGCGTTTCGTATCAAGCTCTTGGTGCCTGTTTGAGTCCATTTAAAGCCTTGTCTAGTACGTAGACGTAGTCCGGGTGTTTTGGATCAATGAAGCCTTCGGGTTAAACAACATAGACTTCTTCATGCAGAATCCCATTCAAGAAAGCATATTTGACGTCCATCTAATAGACCGTAAAATTCTTGTGGGCTGCGTATGAAAGAAATATCTGAATAACTTCAATCCTTGCAACAGGAGCAAATGTTTCATCATAATCAATCCCCTTCTGTTGACAATACCCTTTTGCAACCAGACGAGCTTTATTTCGAACCACAATTTGTGCTTCATCTCTCTTGTTTATGAAGACCCACTTTGTTCCAATAACATATTTTTCTTCCGGTAGTGGTATAAGTCACCAGACCTTGTTCCGCTCAAATTGTAGAAGCTCATCTTGCATGGCTAATATCCAATCAGGATCGCGCAAGGCTTCTGAAGCTTTCTTCGGTTCAAGGGAACTAAGGAAACTCGAGTAGAGACAAAAGTTTGTAGATGCCGCCCGCGTTTTTACACCATTGTGGATATCACCAATTATGTTGTGTAGGGGATGATCTCGTGTCCACCTTGTAGTACTTGGAATTGGGTAAACAGTGATCTGCATGTTCTCTTCATCATATTCATCGTATACAACAGGTAAGTTCAAATCAACCTCAGATGTACTCGGGACATCTTGTACAGTTTCTGAAGTAAACAATTCTGGAGCCATTGAAGAAGTGCTTGGGACATCTTTTTGTGGCCCAAGATTTACTAGCATACACACATACAAATCTATACAAAACACTTTTGTTTTATTAATCACAAAGATTACATCAAGCCATATACCTATTTGTGATAGACTTTTCAATACAGAGTGTTTGTGTGTGTTCTCAATGTGTGCAACTATGTGTTCTTACTCTCTCTCAATCACCACCACGATTACACTTTCACTTTCACACACTTACTTAGAAAATAAGACTATGACTTGCTTATATATATATATATAGGTCAACATGACCAAGCAAGGTCAAACCTTCTAAGCTCATTACAACACATACACAAACAACAAATACAATAAAGACCCTCATTTAATCTTGAATACAATTTTAGTCTAACAATCTCTCCCTTTGGATTCAAGATTAATTTTTTTTTTGGCAATAATCTTCAGGTCTTCTTTTATTCAGAATTGTCTTCAACTTTCAGCTCTTGCTCTTTCATAACTTTGATATCTTTAAGTCTTTTTACACTTTGTATGATCTTTGACAATTCTTCAAACTTGTCTCTCCCTTTGAATTAGCTTTGGAATATTCTGAATAGACAATTTACTTTCAAAATCTGACTTTCTTTCACTTTTTCTTTGACAAGCTTTCTTTAACCGTTGACTTTGATCATCTGAAAATAGTTATCTCCCCTGAAATCTTTAAAACTTCAATCTGATCTTGAACTTTGATTATTCTCCCCCTTTTTAATGATTTGTAAGAATCAAAATCATTAAAACACTTCAAGGTCAGATTTGTCGTTGAATAATCTTCCCACCATCTGATAAGCACATTCTTCATTAACGTTCATCTCCCTTATGATAATATGAGAGAATCTGTCATCTGATCTGAAAGAGTCGTTGAACCATGAATGTAGTCATCTGAATCTTTTCAAATTCAAGCGAAGTAAAAGTTGTAACCCTGAATCAACAGATGAAACAATTAGGAATGCCTGTCAGTAACACGAAGTTACTATGTACAACGAATGTACAATTTAAGGAGAAGGTTTGAGGTTGACTCCCCATGTCTTCCATTCAATCATTGAAAAACACAAGGTAATTCTATGAATGTTCTGACAGAAAAACAAATTCTCTGTGTGCTCGTGCTTGTGTTTTGAAAGAATTAGCATAATGATTGTGTTTCATAAGACTCAAAGTATGTAAATCACTGAGACAACAATGATTGTACATGGACTCAACGTGCATGAGAAAGGGTTGAAGGTGGGGCAACTTTCCTTCTTTTTCAATATCAGTATCTTCCAAGAGAAGATCCGATAGATTATGTGTTGCTTCCCCATAAAATGTGAAACATTCTCTTTTTGAGAAAAGAATGAGTAGCTAGTGAGGTTGTATGCAAGAGATGGCATGGGCTATTTGCCTATTTCAATGATGGTCACCAAAGAAATGTGAACCAATCAGTAATGTGGCTGCCCGACTCCGAAATATGTTTGGTGCAGAGTTCTGATATTCTTTTAACTCTGTTCTCTCACCCTCCTTCTTTTAAACACATAAGCTCACATCTAACCAATCTCTCATTTCCATTTTACCTCAGCTCACTCCCACACTCAATTCTTTTAGACCCCTCTCCCCTCAATCTCTCAAAGGATTTCTTCCGGGGCAGGAAACACTGGTTATCGTGAATCCATGGAAGATCTATTAAGCACTCACACTGAATCCCATGTTCCTAAAAGTACATGTTGTTCAATGATTTTCTTGACATGTAAAGCACAAGAAATTATATGTCAGTGTATGTATGCTCATCAAGAATCAGAAATGAAATTTGAGCATTTTAAACATTTAAGATATCTCAAAACTTTATATGAATGAATAATCATGAAAGAATACAAATATTTTGAGATTCTGACAATGATTAAGATCAGATTAAATTATCATGAAGAAAAATATTTGGGAATTCAAAGACGTATGTTGTTTATATGAACAATATATAAACATATTATCAATGAAAGCACATTAAAAATGAAATGACGTTTGATTCAAACAACCGTGAATACCAAATGGGAGTATTACCATAGAAAGATATATTATTTGATACATGGTAATAACAAAATCAATTTGAAAATACTGAACCAATGTGTGTATGAATACTTGACAAAGTATATAGAAAAGAAAATACACAAGTATTATTCTTTAAAGAACACACGGTCAGATAAACAGGGAAGTATCCAAAAATCAGTTAAAAAAATCACACTTCTCAATCCATGAAAACATTTTAAGATCGTGAAGTGGTTTGAACATTTTAAAACCATTTTTCACAAGTAAAAGTTGTTCTTCTTTCACAAATGTTAGAGTATAAGAAATAGAATGATATACCTGTAGATCATAATCCTTAACTCCCCCTGGAATGAATATAGCAGTTAAAGCATCCTTAACAAACAATAGATATCCTCCCCCTTGATATCTGAAACAGTCAACTTATCAGAAAAAAATATAACAATATAATTTCTAAACACTCTTTCAAACAAAAAACTCCCTGAAAAGATGTAATCATGAAATCATCCTTCAAAAGAAAACATTTGAATACGGGTTTTGAACTGAATTGTCCAAAAGCCATTGTCACATAAAATATCATGGAAGAAAAAGATTTTCGTAATCATTATAAAAATGATTCCGCTTTAGTCAATCAACATATGATGAAATATCCAAGATATATTCAAATAAAACACAAGATTAGAAAACTCCCCCTAGAATCATGAAGTGGCGTTTAACATACCAAGTTTGCTAACTAAAAAGTTAAACCTCTTCTCATCTAACAGCTTGGTGAAAGGTCAGCCAACTGGTAGTCTGTAGTCACAAAGTGCATCTCAATATCGCCCTTCTCTACATGATCCTTTATAAAATGATAACGCACATCGATGTGTTTCGTCTTGGAATGTTGCACTGGATTAGCAGTTATCGCAATCGCACTCTTTGAGTCGCAGTAGATAGGGACTCGTTGGTAAGTATATCCAAAATCTTTTAACTGTGTTTCATCCAGAGGACTTGTGAACAACAGCTTGCAGCAACTACATATTCAGCCTCGGCGGTGGATGTAGAAACACAATTTTGTTTCTTAGACGTCCAGCTAACCAACTTATCACCTAAGAACTGACATGAACCAGAGGTGCTCTTTCTATCCAGCTTGCATCCTGCATGATCAACATCTGTATAGGCAGTTAGATCAAAAGACGAACCCTTAGGATACCAAAGGCCTAACTCAATAGTACCTTTAAGATACCTAAGAATCCGTTTAACAGCGACCAAGTGTGATTCCTTCGGGTTAGCCTGATATCTAGCACAGAAACATGTAGCAAACATAATATCCGGTCTACTCGCAGTTAAGTACAGCAGTGAACCAATCATGCTACGATACACTTTTTGATCTACTGATTTACCAAAAAGATCTGCATCTAAAAGTGTGCCCGTTGCCATCGGTGTTTTCATCACTGAACTGTCATTCATGTTAAATTTCTTTAAAATATCTCGAATATATTTTGATTGATTAATGAAAATGCATTCGGGTAACTGTTTCACTTGAAGACCAAGAAAAAATTCAGTTCGCCCATCATTGACATTTCAAAACGAGATTCCATGAGTCTTGAAAAGTTTTTACAAAATTTTGGATTTGTAGAACCGAAAATTATGTCATCTACATAAATTTGTATTAGAATCATATCATCACCTTGGTTTTTTAGAAAGAGAGTAGTATCAATTGTACCTTTCTTGAATCCTGAAGCAAGTAAGAATTGTGCTAGAGTTTTGTACCAAGCTCTTGGTGCCTGTTTGAGTCCATACAAGGCTTTGTCTAAGACATAGACATGATGAGGGTTCTTTGGATCAATGAATCCTTCTGGTTGAGCAACGTATACTTCTTCATGCAATATCCCATTTAAAAATGCAGATTTTACGTCCATTTGAAAGACAGTAAAACTTTAGTGAGCTCCATAAGATAAGAAGATTCGTATAGCTTCCAGTCGTTCCACAGGAGCAAAAGTTTCTTCATAATCAATCCCCTCTTGTTGACAATAACCCTTTGCAATAAGGCGAGCTTTGTGTCGAACTACAACTCCAGATTCATCTCTCTTATTTCTGAAAACCCACTTTGTTCCAATAACAGATTTTCCTTCTTGAAGTAGTATGAGTCGCCAAACTTTGTTCCTCTCAAATTGTAGAAGTTCATCTTGCATCGCCAATATCCATTCTGGATCACGCAAGGCTTCTGAAGCTTTCTTCGGCTCGACAGAACTTAAAAAACTTGAATATAGACAAAAATTAGCAGATGCTGCACGCGTTTGTACACCAGACTATGCATCACCAATTATATTATGAAGTGGGTGAGCTCGTGTCCATCTCATAGTACTTGGAATTGGATGAATGTCAGCTTGAGTATTATCTTCATCATATTCATCATAGACTGCAGGTAAGTCTTGATCAACCCAGATGTGCTCGAGACATCTTGTACAGCCTCTTATGAAGTAAAGATTTTCGAAGGAATAGAGGAATTACTCGGAACTTCTGTTTCAGAATTTGGATCTGCATACACAGAATCAACATTAGTACCTTCAGAATGTATATGTGTAGATGTACCTGATGAGGTTGATATTGTGACATTGTCAGAAGGTCCTGAAATATCTGCTATTATAATTGGAACATCTGAAGTTGATGCGGATATGCTTGATTTTTCAAAATCTACACAAATATCCATAAAAGCATCAAAATATAATAAGTCTAATTCAGTTGTAACTTTATTTGAATTAGAAGACTTAGTCTGTTTGACTTCGGGTTCTATTCCATCTTGAATAGAAACCTTTTGCTTAAGCTTGAGTTCTGAACTGTTGTGTTCATAAGTCAACATTGATGTTTCATCGAAAGACACATTAATGCTCTCCATGATCGTTTTGGTTCGTCTATTGTATACCTGATAGGCTTTAGACGTTAACGAATAACCAATGAAGTATCCTTCGTCAACCTTCTTGTCAAATTTACCAAGATTGTCACGATCATTGAGAATATAACACCTGCAGCCAAAAGTGCGAAAAAATTTAATATTCGGTTTTCGACGATTAATAAGTTCATACGCTATCTTTCTATGTCTTTTGATGACAATCGTGCGATTTTGTGTGAAACACGCAGTGGCTACGGCTTCAGCCCACATAAGCATTGGCAACTCATAATAGGCTAACATTGTCTTCGCAACTTCCACCAGTGTTCGATTCTTCCTTTCAACTACACCGTTTTGCTGAGGAGTGTAGGCAGCAGAAAATTTATGAGAAATCCCAACAGATATAAGATAACTCTGAAGCTTTTCATTCTTGAATTCCGTGCCATTGTCACTTCTCAAAGATTTAACCGATAATTGTAGTCGAACTTGGATTTTCTTTATAAACGCAATGATCAGCTCTGTTGCATCTGATTTATTCCTTAGAAATTCCAGCCAAGTATATCTGGATTACTCATCTATCATGACCAAAATATATCGCTTGTCGTTGATAGACTGAGTCCTCATCGGGCCACAAAGGTCCATATGTATCAATTCAAGAGGTGTTGAGGATGAGAATTATGTCTTTGCTTTATGAGAGGTTCGCTTCATCTTTCCCATTTCACAAGCTGGACAAAGAGAATTCTTCTCAAACCTTAGTTCAGGTAGATCTTTGACAATACCTTGTCTCGCCAATTGATTCATCGCATCAAAGTTTTGATGAGACAAACGCTGATGCCATATCCAACTTTCAACTCATGAAGCTTTTGCGATCAGACAAACAAATCTTGATGCAGAAAGAGTTGGAAAATTCACAGAATAAAGATTTGCATTTCGCTTAGCTTTAAAAATTGTACGACCATCTTTATCTTCAATTTAACAGCATTTATCAGTAAATCGAACTTGGAATTGACTATCGCAGAACTGACTTGTGCTAAAGAGATTATGATCAAGTCCTTCTACATATAGTACTCTCTTGATCGTCACAATGCCATTTGTTACAGATCCGTGTCCTCGAATATGTCCAGTAAGTTTTGAATTTGCATAACTTACAGTACCGGCAGGTTTCTCAACATAATTGTGAAGTAGATGCTTAAATCCTGTCATATGGCGCGAGCATCCTAAATCTATATACCATGTATGTGAGGCCTGCAAAAAGAGAAAATTATTTCTACTTAGGTACCCATATCCAGATGGGTCCTTCCTTCTTAGCTTTTTGCAATACATCAACATCATTTACCTTAGCCTTAATTCGCCACTCAAAGCGAGACTTAGGTACCCATTTCCATATCATTTTCACATTAAGCTCATGAAATCTTTTCTTTTTAGAAAAATGATCAATCTTATCATGAAAAACTTTAGCCTAATGTGTTACGGATTTGGAAACTGATTTGACAAGAGATGTTTTTCTGGCAACTTTAAATTTAGAATAAATGGAAGGAGTGATAAATGCATTATCATGACAGTGTTTGCAAATAAAATTCTTACGTGCAAATGTCAAAAGTTTAGATTTATCCAATGAAGTACAAACATTCATACAACTTTGACATTTGGAAACGTTTGAATTTGTACAAATTAAACTATCACTATCACTTATACTACATTTATTTTTAGCAACATTATTTTCCTTCACATTCTTCTTCCATTCTCCTTTAACATTTTGCCTTTTTATATCTGAAACAGGAAACAAAATCTTGTTAGCTTTCTTTGTAGAAAATGATTTTGACTTTGTAGTACAAGAAGCTTCTCCCTTTTCAAAAATACTCGGAGGATATTCAGGAGTAGTAGTGTAAACAACTGAAGTTTTGGAATTAATAGTCTCAAACTCTGGATTAGAATGAATTTTCCAGTTTGGAGACTCAAACATCTTTTTCTCTTTTAGATTTTGTTTAAACAAATCATCTTTTAAAATTGTTAACTCTCTAGAGAGTTCTTTGTTTTCTTCAGAAGACTTGTCAAGTTTGAATCTGAGATCAACATTCTCATCTTCTAACTCTTCAATCGTCTTTTGAAGATCTGTGATTTGTTTCTCAAAGATAGATGCTTGATTCACCTCAGAGTTTGATTCTATCTTTTTATATTATAGGTACAGGATCTGAAGCATTCATCATTTCTGTAAAGATCTCCTCAGTCATAATTGAAAAATCAGAATTAAGGTTTTGATTCATGATATTTTCATCTTTTGATTCTTTTGAGGAATTAGAAATGAATGACTCAGATAAAGAAATTTGATTCTCAACATCAGTTTCAGAATCAGATTCATCATACTGACACTGAGATTGAGTACTATTTGCTTCAACCTTGGTTGACTCTGTTGTTAAACAAGGAGAAAATAGTAAAGAAAATTCACTAAATTCTGGCTTTCTTGTTTTATAACTTTCGTTCAAATCTTTATAAGTAAAACCAACAAATTTAAAACTTGAAATTGAATCAGCACAAGATGAAGTGTCATTATCATTCACAACTTTACCTTTAACAAAAGTATCATGAATATTAGGTTTTGTAGGAGTAGAGCCCATCTTATCAAAATTATACAAATTTTCTGGTGCTCTTTTCAAAACATGATTTGCTTCAAAACCTAAACCTTTTTTAACATCATAAAATCTGACATCTTGGAGTTTGTTTGTTAAAAGATTTAATGTTTGCTCAGTCTGTCCTCGTTTCAGATTTAAATCCTCCAGTTGCTTGATTTTACAATATGCCTCGTTTCTTTTTGAAAACATGCTTCAAGTTTGATTTTAAAATCACCTTTTTCAGCATTTAAATTTTCAAGATCTCTTTCAAGCTCAGATATTTTTGATTTTTAAAACATCTTTGTCCTTTTTCAAAATCACTTTCTCAGATTCTTTATCCTTAACAACATCTTTCAACATTGCATTTTCATCGCGAAAATTCAACATTGTTTGTCTTTCATGACTAAGTTTGACTTTCAAAGTTTCAAACTCTTCTTTCATGAATTGAACCTGAGCTTTTAACGATTGAATAAGTTAATTGTTAGACAGAGTACTTACCTCAGAACCACAGTCGGAATGATCAGAAGATGATTCAGTGTCCTCATTCAATTTGGCCATCATACACACCTGAGTAAAGTGTGCCGTTTCATCATCAGAACTCTTGTAGAACCAATTTTCTTCTTCCGCCATTAAGTTCTGACCATCTTCCACTTTCTTTGCAATCAGTGATTTTCTAGCATAGTACTCTGAATTCTTTGTTCGCTTGAACTTACAGTCTTTGGAAAAATGACCTGGTTTTCCACAGTTATAGCATCGTTCATATTTCGACTCAGTCTGTTCTTTCTTTCCTTCTCTTTCTCTTCTCGCTTTTCTTCGCTTTTCTCTCCTCTTTTCTCATACTTCTTTTCAGACCTTGGTTTGTACTTATCTTTCTTGTAACTCTCATATTTCGGTTTTGAGAATCTGTTCTTACCAAAGGTTTTCTGAAACTGCTTTGTTAGAAGAGCCAGATTTTCAACAAATCGTTGAATATCCTCATCTGAATTTTCTTCAACTTCAGTAGAAGATTCATCAGTACTTGAATCGGTGATTTCAGTGAGGAGAGCTTTGGATTTCCTTGAGTTTGTCTTGTAAGAAGAACTAGACTTGAAACTTGACCTTTTCTTACGTTCATACATTAAGGCTAGAGAATCTTTGACATCTTCTTTTCAGCAGCTGCTTTACTTCATCCTCATGCTGAGACAAAGTTGTGAAGATATCATTGACTTCTTCTTGATCCATGTCTTTAGTCATCTGAATGTTGATAGCATAGCTTTTCCATTCTGGGTTCAAGTTCTTAATGAACTTATAATTGATCTCTGATACTGACTTGTTCATTCCATTTCTCCTTAGATCATTCAGAATCACATTGAAACGTGTATATGTCTCCAATAAAGTCTCTCCTTCTTTTGCATGGAAGCCTTCATATGCATTTATACTTTGATTCAGTTTTGCCTGAATTGACTTCTTTGTTCCCTGAAACTGTCTCTCTAGTTCATCCCATAAAGCTTTTGCAGATTCCCTACTGTCTACTCGATTGTAGATGTCATTAGGAATTGCCATGGTGAGATAGATAAGTGCTTCTTCATCTATCTTATGTCTTGCCTTTTATGTTTCACTGAAGAATTCATATGGTTTTGGCACATATCTATCTGAAATTGCTGGAGATGTAGTTGTGGCTGCCTGTCCAGGTACATGCGTTTCTGGCACAATTGGACCATTTATGATAGACTCCATATAATCTCTGTTCTTTAGATTCAAGAACCGAGTCATCCTTTTCTTCCATTGTGAGTATTCTCCGATAGACAAGACCGGAGGCTTCAGATGAGATACCATAGAGAGTAATTCATTCGCCATGATTGAAAGATGTATAAACCTATTTGTGATAGACTTTTCAATACAGAGTGTTTGTGTGTGTTCTCAATGTGTGCAACTATGTGTTCTTACTCTCTCTCAATCACCACCACGATTACACTTTCACTTTCACACACTTACTTAGAAAATAACACTATGACTTGCTTATACATATAGGTCAACATGACCAAGCATGGTCAAACCTTCTAAGCTCATTACAACACATACACAAACAACAAATACAATAAAGACCCTCATTTAATCTTGAATACAATTTCAGTCTAACGCAGAAAAATTTGAAGGCTGAAGGCTTAGTGGAAACTCTCAGATAGAGTTGTGATCTTTCTATTTATACCCTATGCATTAAATGCATGGCAGTGTACTTTACACGTGTCCTTTACACGTGTCCTTCTCTGGTTGGTTGCATGATTCTGACTTTTGGAGACATGGTTTTGGCCGTATGATGAACAATGTAGATATCAAAGTTGTTGTACGAAATGTTGTAGAGGTATGTCTTTTTTGACACTTGTACTATGTGCGCATAGATAAGGCAAAAGAGACTTGAGGTGTAAGCAAAGTGATCATCGATCGCTGAATATCTCTTACATCTCAGAGATAGAAGGAAGTTCAGCTATCGCTGAAGATTTTCCTCAGGTTTCTTCATTTGTAAGTAGACTTGTCTTGTTTTCGCTGATATCCGCATCAGGTCATGAGTAGACTTGTCCTTTGTTCAACAACTTTGTCATCGATTCAGCAGTGAACATCTTTTGTCACGAAACTTGTCTTCATTGTTTACGTCTAACTGTTTACATGAGAAATCATCAGCAATACTGAACATACTCAGTATTTGATCGCTGATAGTGAAACACTAATACATAAAGATGTTAAACGTAATTTTCACTAAGTATAACGGAGGGTCATTATCAAATCATTGAGAGAGTTCGATCAACATAAGGTTTCTTTGCAAATATTTTATTAAAACGCTTAGCTAGCAGAGCCAGATTCTCAACTAACATTTTGTTCTCCAAGTCTGAATCACTGTTCTCTGAATCTGTAAATAAAATCTCTGGGAGTTCAATGACTTTCTTTGAAGAAGATGACCCTGAATGCTTAACATTTGACTTGTATTTCTTCTCTGTGATCAAAGCCAAAGAATTTTCAACTTTCTTCCTTTCAACCATCCTTTCTTTGACTTTGTCTTTATGCTGATTCAATGTAGCCAAAAGATCATGAATGTCCTTCTTATTTAAATTTGTGTTTGGCTCAAGTGATTCAAAGAAGCTATCCCATTTAGATCTGAGATTTTTTAATGACATTATATTTATTTCATTGTTAGACTTGTGAACTCCATTTCTTCTCAAGTCATTTAAAGTATCATTGAACATTTTTGTAAAATTCATTATGTTAGCCCTAATTCTCTAAGTATAAAAGTATTGTAAAAAGAAAACAAGTCCTCACACCAAGAGGACTCGGCACTGAGGAACAAAGTTGAACCAGAGCATACACTTAATAGTTTTAGCATATAGAGAGCTCCTAACCAGAAGATGATCTTCAGAGATCTAGAGTCTCTTGCCATCTCTGTATCATTACTCCGAGTTTCAACAAGTCTTCTCTCTCACAGTGTAGACTTCCAATTATAGAAAGCCACACCAACAAAAGCGGTTATTTCACCTTTACAGGTGGAATCATCTTATTGGCTAATGAATTAACTTTCCAAATATTCTGCTATAAATAGGAGATCATCTTTGTTAGAATAGTATGCTTGCAAATCCTTACACATACTTTCACCTTTGATCTCACACACTGTTTTAGCAAGAGAAAGTAAACCTGAGAGTTTTTCACACACAAGTACATGTTCTTGGTGTGTTCAACTTTGTAATCTCAGTTTCGCAATCAATACAATGACTACGATGATGATAGCTACCACTTTTTGATTCTTTTGTCTCATCTAGTTTACTGTTTTTGTATTTTGATCAATTTATCATTGCTTCCGCTATTAAGTAATTAAATTGATCATTAATCAACGAGAAGTCTGGGACAACACATTAATATAATTGGATTCCCTTGCTTTAAAACGTTCATAATCCCCAATACACTAATTCAACTTTTTCTGCATTACTTTAGCTTCACTTTGCATCTGAGCTTCAATTTCATCCCACATGGATTTTGCAGATTTCAAACTAAAACTCTATTAAAAACTTCATTTGGCAAAGCCATTGTAAGCAAGGTCAAAGCACGCCTATCATCATTGGCTTTCTTCTTATCATCTGCCGAATAATCTTTCTTGTCCTTCTTGATCCTTGAAGCTGGTATTGCAGGGGTATCAATAGTTACTGGTACAACAGGAATATCAATGAAGCTTTCATAGGGCCCTTCAGTAACTGATCTCATTAGATCTTCGCCAACATTTTAAAGAAACTGTAACATATTAATCCGACTGGATTGGGTTAGAATTCAGAGAAAATGATCAAGATTGATCAAAGATAGATTGCAGTAATCTTCACAATAAATTGATCAACATGGATCAAATTTAGAACTCAAAAATCTCCACGGTTTGAGAATTTCACTAAATTGGATCAAGATTTTGAATTAATCACCAAAAATCTTCCAAATCTTCAGTTGTTGGCTCTCATACCAATTGATAGTCTTACATGATCTAAAGAACAATGAAAATCAAACTAGAATGGTAGAAATCAAAGCAAGAACACAAAATTGTATTGGGAAGTCATTTGTCATTGATTATAAAATGCTTACAAGCTTGAAAGAATCTAGAGAGAGAAATTTACAATAAAAAATTACAACAAATCTTTTATTACTAGAGTTACAAGTATATATACAAGTATAGAAGAACTAAAGATACATGAGAGTAAAAGAATGACAAATGAATACATGGCACGTGTTCTAATACGTACAAGTCATCTACACTTGATCTTCTTGGCTTTAAGAAGTACAAAGTTGTTTTCTTTTAAGTCCCAAAGTCTGATAAGGCATATCCGACTTTCCAGCTGAACTCTGACTCTAAAGGGTTAGACATCTGAAGTCGTTAACACTTAGGTGTAGTTTATTTTTTAAGAGATCTGAAGTCTGAAGTCTTATTTCACTTCTGATTAATAAGAGGTGGTGTTGAAGTCTGAAATGTGAATCAATAAGAATGTTTGTTTTTTGTAACGTATGGAGGCATTTTGAGAGAATGAGAGAATATGAAATGTGGCGGCGATAAAAGGTTTTAAGAAGTTAGGTCACCACATTTCTTATTTAAGATGTATTTAAGAGTTAAGAGGTTCTGAAAACTAGAAAAAAAGTCTGAATGTCAAAAGGTTTGAACGATTCAGACTTAAGAACCATTAAGAGGTATTTTAAGAAAAACAAACAGCCCATTAGCCTTTTATCTGAACTGTGAAGTCTACTCTTCTCAAACTTCAGTACTTAGCAACTTTTTAGCTCTTCAACTCTTAACCTCTTGTTCAGATCTTTGAACCTTCTTTCCAGACTTCAACACTTAGCAAAACATTATCTTTTAATCAACTCTGATCTCGGACTTTCAATCCTTGAAGATCATTAACTGTAATTCACAGATTCAATCAAATAGATATGATGATGATGATGATGATGATGACAAACTCCTGGTGATCTTATTTTTATTTGTAATTCACAGATTCAATTAAATACTTTTGTTCTTTCGCAATTATAGTTTGAATTGATATATAAAATTGAAAAATGTGGAATTCAACAACACTATCATTACCATGTGGTTCTAAAGTTAACCCACAATTCGTTGCTATGAATTACATTTTATTATTAACTACATGCAAAATATAGTAAGGTTTCCATAACAAGTAGTAACATAAGTTCATATATCTTATAATAATAAAGAGAGAGAGAGAGAGAGATAGGATTGTTACATATCCCTATCACCTAACAAAAGTAGGGAGATACAACCATGATTCTAAACAGAAACAATCCCAAAATACCAATGAAGTACTGGACTGGCAAAAATGTATAGTCGAACCACTAACATCATAGCTTAATTACAAAAGAAATCCTCTCTCACTGACTAATCATTATCCCTGGAACATATCAGAGGGTGTTAGATCCCATTTCCAACAACAAAAGGAGAACTCCATATAAAAGAAGATATAAGATAGAAATGAAGAAAAATATTCATCAAAATATTCATCTCATATGCTTTGATTGATAATCAATGGAGGAGAAAAATGTAGAGAACACCACACTATGAAATTAATCGACTCTCATGGATTCACCAAGTCTGTGTGTGTGAAAAGTGTTCTCTCCAAACACCTAATTGAACAAATGAGCCATGATCACCTATTAATAAGGACCATTTACAATAAAAAGGCTCAAGCCCATACAACTAATTAAAAAGCCCAAAATACAATTCTTTATAAAACATTCAATTAAATTGGGGGGTAATTTAAGCTAACAATCTCCCCCTAATGTTTTATAAAGAGAGCATCATCATATAGTCACCCCCTTGCTTTATTTAGAAGATTTCGTGTGCCGTTCTTTGAGTCTTCAAAGCATCATAAGCTCCCCCTCAAATGTAGGATCATATTTTTGAAAGACAAACGAATCATCCCAATTTGTCCAGCTTTCATATCTCAACTTCACCACTATTTTTGACCATCAAGGAGTCTGATTGAGAGAAAACATAAAACATGCACATTGAACTTTAGCCTCTTATATTTCCAATGAGCTTTGATTCATACGTTTTGGATGAAAAATGAGTGAGTTGTACAAGTTTTCCCACAGCTACGCATAACGGTCGTCAAAACAAAAAATTTGACAATTAAGATTCTGTTGAGTAAGTGTTCAGCACCGATCCTTAAACTTGAATAACGGAGGAGGGAGTGAAAAACAATGTGTCACATATGTATCTTGAAACCATGAAGAACCGACGAGAGAACACCGTTCTTGAAAGCGGAAAGAGAATGAGTGAAATGCAATGCTTTCGGTCCAGCACTCTAACGCAGACTTTGAAACAGATTTTGGCATATTAGCTCATGGAATTTGATAAAACTCAAAACATCAAAGTCGTACGTCTGTGATTTAGAAATCCAACGCAACTGGACACATGTCATTTGGAGCTTCGAGTAAAATTTTGTGCACGTGTTTCTGAAACAGCGCAATGCTGTCAGAAAATTCAAAAAATTCGGGCTTTGGGAACTTGGCTCATTGCGATCTCAGGACCATCGACCTCTGATATGCGTTCTTGGGTCAACCTCTGGTACTCCCCTTCTGGTTGATGTTCTTCAGAGTTTTTGGTCCACAGAGGATCTGTAGACAACTTTAGAGCTGAATTTTACTTCTGCACGTGCTCTGGATAGCCTCAGAGGCTCTGTACATCTTCTGATATGCATATCTTCTTCTAGACAGTCTATGGAGGCTCTGTGCATCAACCTATGATGTTAACTTTCTGCCTATGAACTTTTGCACATGCACAGAGGTTTTTCGCATGCCTTTGTGCATGAACACATCTCTGCAATTAACCTCTGCAATGCTCTTACATTCTGCTTTGCACATCAGGGACATCAACATATGTTTTACATTCTGTTTGGTAACCACAACTTTATGAATAAGAGGTCAATCACCAGAGCTTGTGGACAGGCTCTAGACATATGTGCAGTCTCAACACAGATTGGGCAGACCTCTGCGTAGCCTAGTGACAACCTCTGCACACAGCTTCTGCCCCACAACCTCTGCATAGGTTATGGACAACCTACAGAGGCTCTGCAATCTGCCTCTGCAGAGATATAAGCTTCTGGAAGTTTATGAATGCACACAGAGGCTCTGGATAGCTTCTTTCTGGTTCTAGACTACCTTAGTTCAAGTTCTGGATACACTCTGCATCAAACTCTGAAGTTAGGCTCTACAAGTCAAGCTCTGGATCTTTATTAGTTGCATAACAGTAGCAAACTCATTCACGAAACTAACAAATCATGATCTTTCATCTGGACAATCTGGACAACAGCCAAAATCTGTTTACAAAACAGCTACTGCTACTTTTCGAACACATTAAACAAGGGCAGTTGCATAACAGATGGTATTATGATTACAAAAGCACTGGCAATCTCCATGAGCAATTTAGATGTGATAACTTTTGAAATCCCACCAATGAAAATCTTGTTAGGAGAGTCTTTAATGATGTTTTTAACTGAAACAACTCCAGCCACAGGTTTCTCCAACACACCAGTAGTTGCATCAACATAGTCTTTGGGGCGTCTGATCTTAATTATGTTGCCAGAGAAAGACCTGCCATCCAAACTGAGAGCAATAGAAGCATCCTCAGGTGTGAAAAATTTCACAAGAGCCTGACCCTTCTCCTTGATCACAATACAACTAATACATGGACTTATTCCCTGAACATGATTAACACCAGAAGGTCGAAGATAACCACCAAGCCATTCCATGTCAGCTGCCTCAGAGGCTGATGATGGCAAGTTTTCTACATAAATACTCCTTTAAGGCCTGGTTGATCTCTAATTTTTTCTCTTTAAACTCTGTAAGCACACAAACATAACTCTGAATATGCTTGAGTCTAATTCTGTAAACACATGATCAAGATTCTGAATTAGCAAGCATCATAGCAAATTCTGGAGCGCCTTTGACCAAATTCTGGTTTGAAACTTCATATGCAGCAGCTCCAGTTTGAATCTATGAGAGTCGATTATGGGGAATCGATGTAACTACGTTATCTCAACTGCCCTGACTTGAACCATGATTGTTCATGGTTCCTTCTCTTAGACTGATACGGATGTTTGCACACCTCTACGACGTGTGATAATTGAATCTCAGAGCAAGTATACAATGGGATCCAATATCGTCTTTTCAAGTAATAAAATGGTAAAATACCGAATATCGTCCCACAGAGATTGGTGTAAAAGCGTAGTAAAAGTGTAGTAAAAGAAGAGATTTCAGATGGCGAATTTGAAGACTTTGTTTGAGTTGGTTAACAGTGATATGATTAACAGGATATATAAAGATAGAATGGGTGCAAGACTTAAAGTGAGAAGTAAACACAAATTCTGGAGGACAATGCTATAGGGATGCTATAGCATTAGTTCAGCAACAACAAGTTCCACCATGTACTTTAAAGAGTATCCTTCCGGATATCTACCATTGCACTTTTGTTTAGCCTTCAATCAACATATGCCTATGCAAATGTCCGGACCAGTGTGAGTGTCAAATGGTTTCTCTAAAGTATATGGAAAAACAAATGCCTTTGTTTAAAAATCACTCTTCCGAGTCGATTCCCATATCATTCAAGTTGACGTGTTCTTAGTGGCTCATTCTTGAGTCCACTACACTTTAACACTTTGACTAGTGATCAACCCGTCAAGAATCAATCGGTTTGAAAAACAAAGATAGCAAGTTCCCTTGCTAGTAACTTCTCCAAGTATACTTCCCGTATCATTCAAACTGACGTGCTTTTTCATGACTTATTCCTAAGTCCATGACACTTTCACACTTTAAGAAGTGATCAATTCGTCAAGAAGTGCTTTTGGATTTATAAAACTTAAAATGACATAGTGGAATAATGTTATTGAAGAACAAAGTCCACTAGATTTTGGTTTACAACCTCCCTTTTTGTCTCACACCCAAACTATAAAATTAGCTACTCATTACGTAAAATAAATTGCAAGAAATGTAAATGACATAAAGTAAAGACATAATGTAAATGGCGGAATGTAAATGACGGAAAATAAATGACGGAAACTAAATGACGGAAATGTAAAATGCAATAAGTAAATACAATAAGTAAATAAGGAATTTAAAGACTTAATATTAAAGTTTCTAGAGAGAGAGAGAGTTCATAGATCAATTCTATAACTCATGGAATACATATATTTTTCTCCTTTAAAACAAATGACCATACCATCTATTTATACCAAAACATGAATGGCAATATAGTAAATAGAAAACTTAAAATAAAATAAAAGGTACAAATAACTAAAGTTTTAACCAATGATACACTCCAAGTATGTCATCATCTTCCTTCCTCCAGCCAACAACTCTAGTTCCATTTCAACAAAAGATTTGGTGTAAAGTAATCTAGTTAGCAATCTTCATCAAAAATCCTCCATGGCTTCTCCAACAAGCAGAATTGGATGTTGTATCATTGACTGGCAGTAATGAAATCAACATAAACCTAAGTTAGCTTCCATAAGTAGTAAAAGACAGGAAAATCATAAACTTAGCTCCATGAATAAGAAAAAGGTGGAAAATAAGATAATAAAATGACTCAATTGTTGGGATAAAAAGAAATTGAAATCCTAAAAGAGGAGAAAAGGATGCAATATGTATTGAAGTCTCAATACATATCACAACCTCAAACTTAAAGTTTTGCTTGTCCTCAAGCAATAAAAATAAAATAAGAAAATGACTCAAAGTTGAAAGATTGCAAGATAATGGCAATAAGTGCACACAATGTGTAGAGTACATCACATACAATTCATAGCCTTTCATAAATCTAAAGTGAGACTTCCATAGCCTAGTTGTGTGTATGGACCATATGCTAGCAAGACTCTTTTCTTTGTCAAACATTACACAAACTTCATTTAGGATCACTAGGGCTTGTAGGGTCACTCTTTTTATGGCATATCTTTTCTCACCAAGCCTTTTCTCACACCAATATTCACCAAAATATTCAAATTTTGGCATTTTGTGCTATTTTACCCCTATGGGGCATTTTTTCAATTTTTGTGCACCTTTACCCCTATGGGGCATTTTTGGTGTTCTTGCCATGTGAGAGCTTTGCTCTTTTGTATTGACATGTTTTTCCAATTTTGGGTAACTTGTAACCCCCTCAACCTCAAACTTAGAAGTTGACAATGTCCTCATTGTCTTAAAATGAATGCACATAATTGTGTTTAAAAAGGTTACAAGTGGCTAAAATGGCGTATGAAAAGAAAGCCTAGGTCATCCCCTATATATGTGAAGTATGTGCAAGTCAAATTGTTACCCAAAAAGATATTCTAGTTATAGCAAGAACACAATACTAGGTGAATGTTATGCAACTATGGAATTATTAGGGCTATGTACTCAAAAGATATTAACACTTTACACATGCAATCTTGCAAAAAAAAAAAAACCCTAAAAGAATGAAAAGTTATCCCAGACTCAAAACTGAAAATTAAAAACATGGAGACTAAGGAAGATGATTAAACCTGCCCTACTCATGAGGAGTAGGTTGTGAAATGCTAGCTGCAGATGTGGATGGCAATGCTGCAGCATCAGCTGCTGCCACTTTCTTCAACAGATCTTCCCTTTTCTCCAGCAGTTGTTGGTTCTCATCATGGAGCCTTATATTTTCTGCCTTGATCTCCTTTAACTTTGCTCTCAACCTTCTCACCTTGCTCTTTGTATTGGCTTCCAAATCAACTTTAAGTTCTTTCACTTCTGTTCTGATTTTCTTTTGTCGTTTGTCCACCAATTCAATCTTCATTATCTCTACCCTGTCCCTGAATTCTCCTTTTTGATCAAGCAACCTATTCATGTACCTGCTGTTTTGTGCAAACAAATCTTGCATCATGGTCATCACATATTGGTCAGCGGTGGTCCCTCCTAAGGCTTTTATGTGCAACATCAACTTGTCCACCAATTTCTTTTCTTGATGAAAATCTAGGGTAGATGGTATGATGATAGGAAATTTTCTTTCTTCTCCTAGAAAAACATATTTTAGATGAGATGGGAGTTGTTTTAACTCAAGATTAGGTGGTGAAACAATGGATGATGTGAAAGGTTTTTGGTCACTATTTCCCAGCAGCTCAAATGCTACATCATTCACTAAGACAATCTCTTTTTTTCTTAAGGCAAACTCCTCAACATCATTTTCCTCTTCTATGGATAATTCCTCATCGTCCTCTTCCTCTAGCTTAAAATCTTTTCTAACTCCCTCATCATGACACAATGATTCATTCACACTTAAGTTTAAACAATCCTCTACATCATCAGGATATTTCAAGGAATTGAAAACATTAAATGTGACTTTTTGATCTTGAAGCCTCATAGTCAACTCTCCCTTTTGAACATCTATCAAAGTTCTTCCAGTGGCTAAGAATGGTCTTCCTAAAATGATAGGAATATCATTATCAGCCTCAAAATCTAAAATGATGAAATCTGCCGGAAAGATGAACTTATCAACCTAAACTAAGACGTCCTCAATTTTTCCTTTTGGGTAGGCAATGGTCTTGTCAGCCAATTGGAGTGTAACAGTGGTGGGTCTAGCCTCTCCTATTCCTAAGCTGTTGAAGACAGATAAAGGCATGAGATTGATGCTAGCTCCCAAATCACACAAAGCCTTCCCAATATCCTTCCCACCTATTGAGCAAGGAATGTCCCTGGATCTTTCAGCTTAGGGGGTATTCTATTGGTCAAGAGAGCACTGCATCCCTCAGTAAAAGCAACGATTTCATACTCAGTCAACTTCTTCTTCTTACTTAAGATGTCTTTAAGAAACTTGGCATAAGTGGGAATTTTCTCAATTGCTTCAACAAGGGGTATGTTGATATGCAATTCTTTAAACACATCCAAAAATTTCTTAAAGTTCAATTCTTCCTTCTGATTCCTTAACCTTTGGGGAAAAGGTACATAGGGAGGAACTGGTTTTATGATAGCTTTGCTTGACTGTGTTGAGCAAGATGGGTCCTTTATGCCTTTAGGTGTACTCTCTTGTGGGATGGTTGGAACACTACTCTCTAACGTCTTTCTTCTAGGGTCTTCTTCTGGAAATAATAAAGGGTAATCATTACTAAGAGGGATAGGATTGGTGACAATAGACCTTTGGTCTCCTAGTAGCTTGGGGGGTACTTCATCAACAGTGGGCAATGTTGTAGCATTTGGCTCTAACCTCATGTCTTTTTCAAATTCAGATTTAGTCATTAGTCCAAATTCTTTTAGCACTGTCTTTGATAATTCCTTACCACTTCTAAGGGTCACTGCTTTAACATGCTCCTTTCCTAAGGTTCTTGGGATTTCCGTGTTACTGGGCAAAGTGCGCATGGCCCTATTGGTCTGGTTGAGTGTGAGTTGACTGATTTGGGTTTCCAAATTCCTGAGTATTGCACTGTGTTGATTAAACATAGATTGATTTTCTTGCTGTTGAACTTGATTTTGGGTTTGCTGTTGGGTTAAGAAAGCTTGTTTTTGGGTCATAAACCCTTTCATCATTGCTTCCAAAGAAGATGATGAATCATCTTGTGAAGGTGGGTTGTTTTGAAAAGATGGTTGAGTAGTTTGAAAACCTTAGTGATGATTTTGAGAGCTACTTGCTTGATGTCGTGGTTGAAATTTTGAAATTCCTTGTTGTTTTTGTGTGGGTGGATTTAAACATGGACTGTTCCAAGAAAAGTTCGGGTGTTGTTTCCAACTGGCATTGTAAGTGTTGTTGTAGGGACCAGATCTGTTATGAACATAGTTTATAGATTCAGAATTATGAGGACAATGTTCATAAGAGTGTTCCCCACCACAACAAACACATTGCACTGAGAGTACTGCTGGAATAGGTGTAGTGGCAGCTGGTTGTGCTTCTTGGCCCGAAGTAATGTTTTTAAGCATAGTGGCCATAGAAGTGAGTTGAGCTGTTAAAGCAGTATATGCGTCTACATCATGAATTCCAGTAGTCCTCTTTTGCGTTTGGGCACGTGGATCAGCCCAATGTCCATGGTTTGCTGAAATCTTTTCTAAAATTTCATACCCGTTATTGTAGGTATTGGCTGTAAAGGCCCCTCCTGATGTCGCATCGAGCATTTGTTTAGCCATGGGGTTTAACCCATTGTAAAACGTCTCGAGTTGAATACAGTAAGGAATGCCATGGTGAGTGCATTTCCTTAACAACTCTTTAAACCTTTCCCATGCATCGGGAATTGCTTCATCGTCCATTTGTTTAAACATGCAAATTTCATTTCTGGACTTGGCATTACGGGTAGGTGGAAAATATTTTCGCAAAAACTTTTCAACCATGCTACTCCATGAAGGTACAGAACCAGGTGCCAATGAGTTAAACCATGACTTTGCCCGATCCCTTAGAGAAAATGGAAATAAAGTGAGTCTCAAGGCATCGTTAGATACCCCAGTGATCACAAATGCATCGGTGATCTCCATAAAAGATTTTAAATGAGAATGAGGATCCTCCGATGGCATTCCGACAAATTGTCCATTTGTTTTTAACATATGGAACATGATAGGTTTGAGTTCAAAATGGAGGGTGGTTATATGGGGTCTAACTATTCTTGAATTTAATTCCCCAAAATCAGGTATAGCATAATCTATAATTTTTCCCTCTTTGGAATTTGCAAGATTAATGATGTTTGGAATCTCATCCCTATGTTCATTGTTACCATTTGACTCTGTATCCTCATTATTATTATTAACTCCATTAATTGGTTCATCTTGTTGAAAAGGATGTTATGGTGGATTTCCAAAAATGGTGGTGCATCATGAAATATTGGTTGTCTTTGTGGGTTTTCTAGAAGATGTTGTCTAAGCCCCCTATTCTCAAAACCTGGTGGTGGTGGTTCCATGATGGGAGGGTCTAAAATTAATGAAATTCTTTGTGACCTTCTTCTAATTCGGAATATTCTTTCAATTTCCGGGTCAAATTCGAATAATTCCCCACGTGGTATTTTTGGCATACACCACTTCCAAAATGAGATCTAAAAGGTGTTAGAAAAATCAAATCTTTTAAAAAACTTTTAGCGAACCAATCCCCGGCAACGGCGCCAAAAACTTGATACGGATGTTTGCACACCTCTACGACATGTGATAATTGAATCTCAGAGCAAGTATACAATGGGATCCAATATCGTCTTTTCAAGTAATAAAATGGTAAAATACCGAATATCGTCCCACAGAGATTGGTGTAAAAGCGTAGTAAAAGTGTAGTAAAAGAAGAGATTTCAGATGGCGAATTTGAAGACTTTGTTTGAGTTGGTTAACAGTGATATGATTAACAGGATATATAAAGATAGAATGGGTGCAAGACTTAAAGAGAGGAGTAAACACAAATTCTGGAGGACAATGTTATAGGGATGCTATAGCATTAGTTCAGCAACAGCAAGTTCCACCATGTACTTTAAAGAGTATCCTTCCGGATATCTACCATTGCACTTTTGTTTAGCCTTCAATCAATATATGCCTATGCAAATGTCCGGACCAGTGTGAGTGTCAAATGGTTTCTCTAAAGTATATGGAAAAACAAATGCCTTTGTTTAAAAATCACTCTTCCGAGTCGATTCCCATATATTTCAAGTTGATGTGTTCTTAGTGGCTCATTCCTGAGTCCACTACACTTTAACACTTTGACTAGTGATCAACCCATCAAGAATCAATCGGTTTGAAAAACAAAGATAGAAAGTTCCCTTCCAAGTATACTTCCCGTATCATTCAAACTGACGTGCTTTTTCATGGTTTATTCCTAAGTCCATGACACTTTCACACTTTAAGAAGTGATCAATTCGTCAAGAAGTGCTTTTGGATTTATAAAACTTAAAATGACATAGTGGAACAATGTTATTGAAGAACAAAGTCCACTAGTTTTTGGTTTACAACCTCCCTTTTTGTCTCACACCCAAACTATAAAATTAGCTACTCATTACGTAAAATAAATTGCAAGAAATGTAAATGACATAAAGTAAAGACATAATGTAAATGGCGGAATGTAAATGACGGAAAATAAATGACGGAAATGTAAAATGCAATAAGTAAAGACAATAAGTAAATAAGGAATTTAAAGACTTAATATTAAAGTTTCTAGAGAGAGAGAGTTCATAGATCAATTCTATAACTCATGGAATACATATATTTTTCTCCTTTAAAACAAATGACCATACCATCTATTTATACCAAAACATGAATGGCAATATAGTAAATAGAAAACTTAAAATAAAATAAAGGGTACAAACAACTAAAGTTTTAACCAAAGATACACTCCAAGTATGTCATCCTCTTCCTTCCTCTAGCCAACAACTCTAGTTCCATTTCAACAAAAGATTTGGTGTAAAGTAATCTAGTTAGCAATCTTCATCAAAAATCCTCCATGGCTTCTCCAACAACCAGAATTGGATGTTGTAGCATTGACTGGCTGTAATGAAATCAGCATAAAACCTAAGTTAGCTTCCATAAGTAGTAAAAGACAGGAAAATCATAAACTTAGCTTCATGAATAAGAAAAAGGTGGAAAATAAGATAATAAAATGACTCAATTGTTGGGATAAAAATAAATTGAAATCCTAAAAGACGAGAAAAGGATGAAATATGTATTGAATTCTCAATACATATCATAGACCAAGTCCCCTAGGCGTCCCCTAGGCTCTGTGTCCACGTATGCACCCATTCCTCACCATCTAACGTTCTTAACTATTTTCCTTTCCAACAAAATGCAATGAGAGTACTACGGCATATCTCGATATAAAAATCAAACTTACTCGCAACTTTAAGCAATGTTATAACATAATTGTAATGCTCCAGTTTCCAAAATTAACCACTATCACATGAAACAATCAACCCCTCTAGGTCTATTCTTGAGAGTTCCAAAACGGGAACTCAAGCACAAGAGAATTACATCTTACTACCCATGGGACGCTGCCCGACCATATAGGTCCACACCTTACTCACCATGATGACCCGATGCCTATTCCGTGCCAAAATGGTGAACCTAATATCCAAAACGGGACATAGGAACACCGTGCCTATGGATCCATTGCACTAATACTAAAATCAAACGCAACCAATCATGCTAATAATTAAATGCACATCTTAGACTCAATGTCAAGTTACATTCATAACAACTCTTTACATTGAAGACTTAACTCCCATCAAATAGTGGAAACATTTAGTACCAAATATTATCATAATAATTGTTTACAAAATAACAATCACCATTTATGAACTTTGACCCAAAATGGGTAAATCTAGATGAAACCCTAATTTAGTTAGGGTATGTTATTCACCATACATACAAGGGTAAAACAATAATACTTGTGGGTACATGAGGAAACATCCAACCCTTAGAAATCTATTTTAGAAATCACATTTGTTACCACCAAACCCTAAAACCCCAAAATTTAGGTTTTGGGTTGAGATTTGTTTAACCAACCATCACTTAGGTTAGAAAAGTGTAGAGGACCAAAATACAAGAATATAATCATAAACAAGAGTATAAATAAGTGTATGAACTCACCTTGCAAGGATTGTACACAAACCCAAGATATTGGGTGAACTAGAGAAAGAAAGAAGAGGTGTGCTTGAAGCCTTAAATCACTAAGTTCCATTAATGGAAGCCAATAATCCTACACCAATCATAATAATCATCACACAAGGCTTTCTCCAAGAATATTGAATGAAGAGAGAGAGAGAGGACTTACCTTTTCTCTCTAAAAATCGACCCAAACCATGTAAGATTGATAGAATGAAGTAAATAGGTCGGATTTGGGCATTAAATGGGTCTGACCCCGACCATGACTATGCCTCGGAAGATTAACATGGTCATTCTCGCTTGGCACTGTCGCCCGAGTTGAGTACCTAACGGTACACTCTCAGCGATTACGCCTCGCGAGAGTGACACAAGTCATTCTCGCTTGGTATTCTCGCACGACATCCCCACCTAACGGTACAGATCTCACGATTGTGCCCCGCGAGAGTGACCCATGTCACAATCGCGAGCATAGTCGCCCTAGGAGTACCGAAGCCCGTTTTCACCTTAATTTCAACCAGAAGAACTCCCTATTCCAACACTGGATTCGATAATAAGATTTATGATCAGATTAGGGATGTACCGAAATCACGGGTGTTACAATCCTCCCAAACATGGAGGAGATTTCGTCCTCAAAATCTTGGCTAGGTGAAGAGATGTGGATATCTCCGCTTCATATCCTCTTCGGCCTACCAAGTCACATTGGCACCGCGATGGTGCTTCCATTGAACCTTCACCAAAGTGACCTCTTTGTGGCGAAGCTTTTTCGTCTTCTTCTCCAAAATCTCACCGGGTTCCTCAATGAAACGATTTCCCTCATCGACTCTGATCTCGGAGAGTGGGATAACACTCTCCCCCTTCTCTAGACATTTACGAATATAGCACACATAGAATGTGTTCTGTATTCCACTCATTTCTGGAGGGAGTTCCAATTGGTAGGCTTGAAGTTCTATTAGCTTAATTATAGTTAATGGTCCAAGGAAATAGGAACTCAACTTCCCATGCTTTCCAAACTTAATTACTCCCTTCCAAGGGAACACCTTTAACATAACATGGTCTCCCACTTGGAACTTGTTAGATCACAAATTTATTGGATTCAAGATCATCAAGACTAAAGACTGAAATCTGAAGTCAATGCTGCAAAGTCAATTCTCAATAAAAGTCTAGGTCATTTTTGTAATAAAAGTCAAAGTTAATTTTGTGAATTTTGTTTTCCCTAAATAGGTATATGGGTTATTTAGGGTGCTAGGGTTGTGAAGGAAGAGTGTGTGCAAAAATAGAAAACAGCAGTCGCTCAATACTAGAGAGAGAGAGAGAGAGAGCTTAGAGAGAGAAGGTCCCCTAAAGAGAGATTTGTAATCATTTGATTGTGAATCAAATCAGGTTTGATTAATCTCTTGTTGTGATTATTGTATTAATTGATAAGAACTTAATTTGCAGGGAATATCAGAACTCTATCGGTCGTCTCTTCTTGTCGGCATAGCTTTTCTGTTGGTCATGAGCCGCTTTCAAACGCTCGCAAATACCCTTAACTTTGTCCACCGTCTCTTGTATGATCTCAGGTCCGGCAAACTGCTTCTCCCCCGCCTCAAGATAACATATGGGAATTCGGCACTTGCGACTGTATAAAGCTTTAAACGGCGACATTCCAATACTCAAGTGGTAGCTATTGTTGTATGCGAACTCCACCAAAGGTAGGTGCAAGTCCCAACTACCTCCGAAGTCAATTAGACAAGATCTCAACATGTCTTCAAGTTTCTGAATCGTCCTCTCACTTTGGCTATCAGTTTGGGGATGATAGGTTGTGCTCTAATTCACACGCATACCCATTTCCCTTTGCAAACCATCCCAAAAATGCGACATGAACCGACTATCGCAATCCGAGACAATAGATAGTGGCACACCATGGCGAGATATCACTTCATCAATATATAACTTCGCTAGTTTGTCTATAGGTAAGGTCTCCCGCATGGTCAAGAAATGAGCGCTCTTGGTCAAGCAGTCCCCTATCACCCAAATGGTGTCATGACCCCTTAGGGTCCTTGGCAATTTCGTCACGAAGTCCATCGTGATGTGTTCCCACTTCCACTCCGGAATCTCCACAGATTGTAAACTTCCATAAGGTCGTTGGTGCTCGACCATCACTTGCAAACAAGTTACACACTGCTCCACATAGCGTGCCACATCAAACTTCATGACCGGCCACCAATAATGCAATTTCAAATCTAGGTACATCTTCATGCTTCCTAGATGGATAAAATACTTTGACTTGTGGCGTCTTCGAGTAGAAGCTCTCAGTTGCCCCCGAGCTTGGGCACCCAAACTCGCCCGTTGAAAAACTTTACTCCCCGACTATCTTCCGTCAATAGTAGATGTTGCTTTGACATGAATTCTTCCTTTAGGTTCTCTTCTAGCAAGGCTTCAACTTGCGACTATTTGATTGGATTGATGAGTGTTGTCGCCAACTCAATTCGTGAAAAGATGGCTCGAGTATTTCCCCCGTAGTCTTTCCGACTCAAAGCATTGGAGACAACGTTTGCCTTACCCGGATGGTAAAGCAACTCATAGTTAGGGGTGTAAGTGATGCGAGTTGAGATTGAGTATCATTATACTCGACTCGAACACGAAACTCGATTACTAAGCTCGAACTCGACTCGAAAACTCGTGAGTATTGAAAATACAAACTCGACTTGAACTCGATAACCAATTTCCAAACTCGAACTCAAACTCGAACTCGTTTCAAGCTCGAATCATGCTCGAACTCAAGATCGAAAACTCGAATCAAGCTCGAACCTATTTAATGTGTAAAAGAACTCAATGTGAACCCGTTTTCATGGGGTACTCATACTAAAACAATCACATAGGATCAAGCCCTAAGGCTCAAGCCCTAAAGCTCAAGCCATTTAGCAAAAGCAAATAGAGTAAAAATAAGGTAGGGAAATATATAGTGGAGTTCAAAGCATTGGGTTTTATATCCCACCAATGTAGGATGGATTAGAAACACCCTCAAGACTTCATATATATCTTTTACACCATCATTTTCCAAAAAAATTTCAAAAAACTTATTATTATTATTATTATTATTATTATTACTATTATTATTGTCATTATCTTCAACTAAATTAAAATAATATTACTAATTATTATTCTTATTTTGCTTATCGAGCATCTCACGAGCTTATCAAGTCGAGTATCAGGTCGCTCGACTCGACTCGTTAGTATATCGAGCTCGAGCTTGAATCGAGCCTATTCGAGTCGAGTGTTGACCGAGTCGATCTCGAATAGCTCGCGAGTTGTCTTGTCCCATTTACACCCCTACTCGCAGTCATAATCCTTCAACAACTCCAACCATATCCTTTGCCTCATATTTAGTTCCTTTTGATCGAATATATGCTTTAAACTCTTGTGGTCCATGTAGAGGGTACATTTTGTACCGTAGAAATAGTGTCGCCATAATTTCAATGCAAACACCACCGCCGCCAATTCCAAGTCGTCGGTAGGGTAGTTGACTTCATGAACTTTGAGTTTCCTTGACGCGTAAGCGATAACCTTACCCCTTTGCATTAGAACACAACCCAAACCCATCTTCGACGCATCGCTATAAACCACGAAATCTTCCGACCCTTTGGGTAAGGATAGGATTGGGGCTTCACAAAGCTTCCTTTGCAGAGTTCGGAACACATTCTCTTGACTTTCGGTCCATACGAACTTCACATTCTTCCGGGATAGGGACGTTAAAGATGAAGTTGTCTTGGAGAAATCTTGGATGAATCTCAAGTAGTATCCCGCCAAACCTAGAAAGCTTTAGATTGCGGACAGACTTTTGGGAGGTTCCCAATTCATCATCGCCTCGATCTTAGCGGGGTCTACCTTTACTCCTTCCTTCGTGACTACATGACCCAAAAACTGCACCTCCCAAAGCCAAAAGTCACACATAGAAAACTTTGTGTAGAGTTTTTCCCACTTTAGTACTTATAGAACCTATCGGAGGTGCTGCTCGTGATTTGCTTCGTCTTTGGAGTACACAAGAATGTCGTCGATAAACACTATTACCGATCTGTCAAGGAACGGTCGACACACTCGGTTCATCAAGTCCATGAATTTCGTCGGTGCGTTGGTTAGGCCGAACAGAACTACTAGGAACTCATAGTGACCATATCGCATTCTAAATGTCGTCTTTGGAATGTCTTCATTCTTCACCTTCACTTGATGATATCCCGAACGGAGGTCGATCTTTGAGAAGCAACCCGCACCTTGTAGTTGATCAAATAAGTCGTCGATCCTCGGAAGAGGATACTTGTTCTTCACCGTCACCTTGTTCAGTTCTCTGTAGTCGATGCACATTCTCATTGAACTGTCGTTCTTCTTGACGAACAAGACCATAGCTCCCTAATGTGACGAGCTCGGTCTTATGAAACCCTTCTCAAAAAAGGTCTTGGAGTTGAGACATCATCTCTTGCATCGCGGAGGGAGCTAACCAATAAGGAGCCCGAGCAATCGGAGCCGCTCCCGGAATGAGATCAATTCGAAATTCCACTTGGCGATCGGGTGGTAAGTCGGGCAAGTCATCCGGGAAAACATAGGAGAACTCATGCACCACCCAAACGTCTTTAATCTCTCTTTTCTCGAGCTTAGTATCTATCGCGTACGCCAAGAAGGATGAGTACCTTTAGCTAAACACTTCCACGCCTTGATCATCGAGATAATCGCCATTTCATCTTTTCTTCTTTCACCATAGATGATTGTCGTCTCACCATCCGTAACGGGTAGTCGTATCATTTTCTTGGAACACACAATCTCGACTTGGTTTTCCGCTAACAAATCCATTCCAACCACCACATCGAATCCACGATTTACATAGGCATTAAATTGATAGGAAAATTCTTTCCCTCAAACTCAAGAGTGCAACCCCTCAACACCTTACAAATTACTACTTGGCCGCCATTAGTTATTTCTACCACTATAGCATTTTCTAAACTACTCAAAGGCATGACAAGCTTTTGACAAAACTTATCCGATATGAAAGAGAAGTTGGCACCCAAGTCAAACAATACACGTGTAGGTACGGAGTTTAGGAGAAACGTACCTGATACCACATCGGTAGACTCCTTAGTCTCATCCGCTGTCATCTGGAAAGCTCTCCTGCAAACTCTTGGAGGATCCACTTTCGTCCCACTGACTCCTCCGGCTTTCAACTTTGGGCACTCCGCCATAACATGTCCCGGTTCCTTGCATTCGAAACACATTTGCCCCTTGACGGAACAATCTCTAAACATATGCCCCGGCTTTCCATATTTGTAACAAGTTTCGGGGACAAAATTGCATGGGCCGAAATGCTTGCTTTGGTATTTGGAACACCACCTAGCATCACGCCTAGGATAGGCTCCACGTTGGTTGTTGTTGGCAAACCTTGGCTTCTTGGAGGGTAATAAGCTTCCCTGCCACTTCCTATTCTCGATTTGACGGCTTCCTTCTTCTTTGTTGCGGTTGTAGGCGTCCTCAATTAGTTGTGCATCTTCAATCGCCTCCCGAAGGTTGGAGGCTTTCGATACTTGGACCATTGACATCATGTCCGACGGGAGGTCTTTGATATAAGCCTTGATCTTTTCTTTCTTTGTAGGGACCAGATGTCCCACCAACCCCAGCTTGTCCATAAACAACCGGTTGTAATCCTTCACCGACAAATTAACTTTGTTCAAGCTCTGAAACTCTTCTTCGATTCGGTCCAGCGATCTCTCGTTGCAATATTCCTCTAGCAATTTCTCCTTGAACGTCGTCCAAGTCGGTTTGTCCAAAACAGCCGTCTCGACAGAAGCGGAATATACATCCCACCAAGTGAGAGTCGCACCTCTCAACATTCGAGAACCAAAAATTACCTTTTGTCCTTCATCGCACTCGCTCGATCGAAAAGCCTGCTCCATCTCCCGAGTCCAACTCATACATGCCACCGGATCATCTAAGCCTTTAAATTCCGGCGGTCGGCAACCAAGGAAGGACTTGAAGGTACAAGCCCTTGTCTCTGATCTTGTCTCTAAGGTTGCAGGACCGTCGGTAGGGATTTCATTTCCAGTGGATCCCGCCACTACAACATTCTCAGCAACCGTTTCAGGCCTACGGTTGTGGGTGTCTCTGTCGTCAAGAAGCTTCAGAAATAGTTCTTGTTGTTGTGCCATGGCCTTATTCATGGTCGTCATTATTCGATCCATCAATCGGGTTTCCGTCGTCACCTGTTCCATGATAGGTTCAGACATTTCCAGATTACGTTATGGAATGTGCTTGGGTCCCCCGCCCAACACATTGATCAAACGAGAAGGCTCTTCTGCCACAGTCACCCACGGATGGTCGGCTATGGATGTCGTGGCTTCTTGACCTTCCAGCCTGTTCTTGGTGTTAACCATTAGTCTGCCACACACATGCAATAAATAGAGTAAGAGATAGCCACAAGGATTAACACAAGGAAACATACTATTACATTCATCAATTGTCATAACAATAGTAGGTCAAGTACACCCACGTAAAACACGTTCATAATAACGTTAGCTAAGTGAAATTATGAATATATGACATGTAAGAATCCTCGTTACCATTACCACAACTCTTAATTAGCGTAAGTTCCATCGACTCTAGGACTATCCTATCTTAGAGTTCTACCCCCATCTCACAAGTCATAGCTTAATAATTCTCAACTCAAGTCTAAGCATCTTACATTCATACCTAGTTCACTTAAACTAGAGCTCTGATACCAACTTGTAACATCCTAAAATTTAGAGTGAAATAAAATTCGAAATTTTGGCAATATAACGTCTATAAATAAAGAAAACCTGTCCACCCTAACATAGGGGGTCAATTAACCTGAATAATATGGACATGACAAATCAAACCCAAGAGTATCATCCCAAAACGGGGAATAAGGTATGGCATTTACAACCCAAATATAATGAAAAATAGAACCGACAACCTATTAATATAAATATGTCAACAAGATTATAATTGGGTGTCATTATTCTTCCCTAAATTATATCTTCAAAAATCACGTATGTTGGTCACTATATCTCAAAAAATACCACTCAAGACCCCAAGGTCGTTCACTCAGTCCTGACGAGCCCTACCACTAAGATGACCTGTCAAACATGACAATCAAAGAACAAGTGTTAAGCTAAAGCCTAGTGGGAACAAGTTAATTTAAAATAGAAGTACTAAACCCATTTGAAGTCGTGTGGTGGATCCATTAGCTAAATCAAAACAAATCAAATAAACCATTAGAGATCATAATATGGTACAAATAACATCAACCACATAGTGAGGTCAACTCCTCAAAGTTTATTGCTCGAAAACATCAAGTCAACCCCTCTAGGTCTATTCATGAGAGTTCCAAAACGGGAACTCAAGCACAAGGGAATTACATCTTACTGCCCATTGGACGTTGCCCGACCATATAGATCCACACCTTACTTACCATGGTGACACGATGCCTATTCCGTGCCAAAGTGGCGAACCTAATATCCAAAACGGGACATAGGAACACCGTGCCTATGGATCCATTGCACTAATACTAAAATCAAACGCAACCAATCATGCTAATAATTAAATGCACATCTTAGACTCAATGTCAACTTACATTCATAACAACTCTTTACTTTGAAGACTTAACTCCCATCAAATGGTGGAAACATTTAGTACTAAACTTACCAAATATTATCATAATAATTGTTTACACAATAACAATCACCATTTATGAACTTTGACCCAAAATGGGTAAATCTAGATGAAACCCTAATTTAGTTGGGGTATGTTATTCACCATACATGCAAGGGTAAAACAATAATACTTATGCGTACATGAGGAAACATCTAACCCTTACAAATCTATTTTAGAAATCACATTTGTTACCACCAAACCCTAAAACCCCAAAATTTAGGTTTTGGGTTGAGATTTGTTTAACCAACCATCACTTAGGTTAGAAAAGTGTAGAGGACCAAAATACAAGAATATAATCATAAACAAGAGGATAAAGAAGTGTATGAACTCACCTTGCAAGGATTGTACACAAACCCTAGATATTAGGTGAACTAAAGAAAGAAAGAAGAGGTGTGCTTGAAGCCTTGAATCACTAAGTTCTCTTAATGGAAGCCAATAATCCTTACCAACCATAATAATCATCACACAAGGCTTTCTCTAAGAATATTGAATGAAGAGAGAGAGAGAAAGGACTTACCTTTTCTCTCCAAAAATTGACTCAAACCATGCAAGATTGACAGAATGAAGTAAATATGTTGGATTTGAGCATTAAATGGGTCTGACCCCGACCGCGACTATGCCTCACGAGATTGACATGGTCATTCTCGCTTGGCACTATCGCTCGAGCTGAGTACCTTACGGTACACTCTCAGAGATTATGCCTCGCGAGAGTGACACATGTCATTCTCACTTGGCATTGTTGCACGCCATCCCCACCTCACGGTACACATCTCGCGATTGTGCCCCGCGAGAGTGACCCCTGTCACAACTACGAGCACAGTCACCCCGGGCGTACCGAAGCCCGTTTTCACCCAATTTCGTCCCGAAGAACTCCCGATTCCAACACTGGATTCAGTAATAAGATTTATGATCAGATTAGGGACGTACCAAAATCACGGGTGTTACACAAAAGGTTTAGCGATTTTCCTTGTAACCAACAACAATATTTGCTAAACTATGCATTTTAGTAACATTTCTCATGTAAATTATGCAAGATAAACATAAACTTGCATGATCACATTTCCACCCAGGTAACTATCCACAATGGTTGCACACCTTTTTATAATAAGGTAATCACCTCGATAAGATCGCATTCTATACCATGCCTATGATACCCCTAACAAGATCATAATCTATGCCAGCCCAATGGGAATACAATAAACGAATTCTTGTAGTATAATATATCAAAATTCACATGCGAACCATTATAGTCCCACATGCACACCATTCCTATTGTGACAGTTACCCAACTCACATACACCCCATGTGACACAACATTTTCATAAAACATGTAATATAAGCAAATAAAGCATGTCGCATAATAATCAATGCACATTTTGTAAACCATGTGCCATTAAAATATTTCTTGTAACTTTAGTAAAATCATACAAGCAACTCACCTCAAGTCCAAGCACTCCAAACTGAGACTTAATGGTTAGAATCCAAACCGAACACCTACATTAACCAAATTAGGAAAGATGTTAAACCACCTTAATTATCTCAAAATCCACCCTTCATAATCCTTAAACCAACCCCCTAAAACAAAGTCCTAATCATACATTGAAACAAAAAACGAAACGAACCGAACCGTACCCAGACAGTAGGCTACACAACTTGTGTCGTGACCTAAGTCGTACTCTAAGTCGCGCAACGTATTTGAGCAGGTTCTTCCCAAAAATTCAACAACTCCAACTTTTATCCCAAAATCCAACTCAACTATGGATTTCAAAATATAACAACACCCAATAATAGGAATCTCAAAAGTAATTAATCTAAATTCATTTATTCCATATCAATCATGGATTAATCCAAATCTAACCATAAAGCACAACCAATCATCCAATAACCAAATCAAAATCATGAGTTATTACCAATAAAACTCAAATCCCTTCAAAACAAATCAATACCATGATTTGCAAGAGAAAATCAGTTGCAAACAATTTCTACATCAAAATCGACCATAAAAAGGTCTTTCCTCAAGAACATTAGAATAAAATTACCTAAATTATAATATCTCCAAGAACCCTAAGTATTTACCCAACAAATAGAGAAACCTTAAATTAAGGGAATATGGAGTTCATACCTTGAGATATATAAACCAAGCCAAGCTTCTTAAAAAATTCTCTTACTTTTTCTTCACCTACGCTTTCTCTCCCAAGCTCTCTCTCGAAAACAGACTTAAAAAAATGAAAAAAGATGAAGAAGAAACAATGGCAGTTATCCAAAACCAAAGAGGATAAATCATCTTTTATACCCCAACTTTTCACTTTGGCCCTTCGATAGATTGCTTGCCAAAATTTACCCCTTAACTTTTGTATATCTTAATAAAAATCATCCAAAAGTTTATATCTTAATTCTTCATTTGTAACCCCCAAAGCCCAAAGCAATAGGTTGACCCAATAACTTCAAGTCCAACTTAAAATCATGGTGGAAGTTATTGGTAGCCTACTACTTAAGGCTTATAAGGATCCCACAAATCCCATTTTTATACAAACCTATAAATATTCATTCTCCTTTTCCTTGTCTAACAATGACCAGCTCTATAAAAGTTTGTTTTGACCCACTTAGAGCCTGATTTACACCATAGTGATTTGTGGTATACATCCTAACCTTTTCAGAAATTTATTACACACTTAATCTGACTTACGAGTGACTTTATATAATTTTTGCAATTTCCAGCACCAATTTTAACTTAATCCGATCACTTGCTCTTATATTTTTCTTAAACTATTGGTTTGCATTCTATTCTTCAAAACATAGTTAATATACATTTTAAATTATAATTTGATTCTTAAAATATAATTAACTTGGTTCTGAGACCATTTGTAATATCTCAAGCTAACTATACCAGATATTGTCCGTTTTGTCCACATCAGGACTCACGGTTTTAAAATGCGTTGGGAGGTATCCAGTCCCTTATAAGGAAACCTTAGTTCCCCTCTATACCGATGTGGGATCTTACAATCCACCCCCTTAGGATCCCAGCATCATCGCTAACACTAGTCCGATTCTCGGCTCTGATATCATTTGTAATACCTCAAAGCCCAAAGCAAAAGGTTGGCCCAATAACTTCGAATCCAACTTAAAACAATGATGAAAGTGATTGGTAGCCCACAACTTTAGGCTTATAAGGAGCCCACAAAACCCATTTTGTATCCATGTGCAAGTTGTTACAATAATACTTATGTAGTAGTATTCTTCATAATTCTTTATAGTACCTATCCCAATAACCTCAGGCTAAAATATAATCTTAACTTATTTATCTTAAACTAACGTTTGATACCAACTAGTAACACTCTCAATTATCTCCAAGAGTACCGCCACGTCATTTACATAACATTTTCTTCAATAACTCCAAAATAACGGCAATAATTCCAAAATAACGGCTAAATTACAAAAAAATGTTTACAATGAAAGACTTTTAATCAATAAATATGTAACTTATATGATAACATGTTCCATACCAGGTTACGTTACATCCATTCAAAACATAAATTTCTAAGCATAATTAATGCACTTAAATAGAAAGGGCAATGCTTTAAATGTGCCCTTTGCCTTTGTCCAACCTCGAACTCTCTGGTCCTGACATTCATACTATAGTCAGCTTTATAAAGCTCAGTGAGTCATGCTTTGCATAAACAAAATCATATATTGTTAATAGTATTCATTTTTTTAAAATATGTAACACGTGAAGAAAAGAGATCTCTTTAATTTTCTTGTTGGGTATGGGTTATTTAGTCACTAACACGCCCTGGGTTGACCAGCCTATGTAGTTTGATCACCCACTTGTCTAGGTCGAGTCACTTGTTATGTGACTTATTGTTCAAATGCCCACCCATTAAAACTAATCATGATTTGGTCATATGAAATAGCATGCTAGAGTTTTTTGAACACAATAAACATATATCATGCAACTGTCATAAACATACAAGTAAAATATATTATAACATATATGTAAACTGAAAAATCATGCATACGTATACATCATCATACAAATCATATCATGCTCAAAATAGGTTTGTACATAGGTATGATCTTATTGTAAGTCTCACGAAGACTCACCTGATTGCGTAGATCGGCTACGAGTAGTTCCTGACTAATATCCTATAAATTACATAATATAATATCCAATTAATGACTTAATTTCTCCAAAATTCAACTAATGTCAACTTACGTCCAACCCGACTCAACCTAAGTCAACTAAAAACTTAAAACTCGATGACTCCTGGAAATGTCAAATTAACCATTATATATCTATATAAAGTCTATGTTGGTCCCAAAGGGGTTTACAAGCGCAAATAGTTTTTAGAAGGGGGTGGGTGAATATAAACACACAAAATTTACTTTTTAAATTCTTCTATTGATTATGGATGGAAGAACCAATACAGAATTTACAGATTGTTGGGAATTAGATAAGGAAAAACTTAATCTAAACAATCTTGAGAATCACTAAGTTTTCTTGCATAGAGAAAGATAAGAACAAGAGAGAAGAGAGGATAAAGCTGAAGATGAAGGCTTAGAAGAAGTAGCATGGAAGAAGGGTCTTCTCAGCTATTTATACCCACTGCATTAAATGCACCTCATAGGGTACAATCCACGTGTGCAAGGTGTAGCATGGTAAGCACAATTGGGGACATAAAAGCAATCGTACTATGTACCTTCGTCCTTTTGTGCACGAGAGTAAGACAAAAAATAATCTTCATACACATGACTCTTGATCAATGATAATGATGAATCGTTGAGGCCTCTTCAGCTATCAGTGAGTCTTGATCAGACTTCACACTTGTTGTAGACAGTCTTACGATCACTGAATGCTGCTTCAAATCATGAGTAGACTGGTCTGTATCTTCAGCTACTTCTTCGACATCGTTGAAGGTTTCTTTGGTGTGAGTTTTGTCTTTGACGAATACATAAGTTTATTCTGTTACAATACTTGTTCAGCGTTCACTGAACAGACTCGGTAATGATCACAGAAACTGAAAGAATTAATTCAAACATATTTAAGTGAATTTCATTAAGTATAAAGGATTATCGTCAAATCACTGAGAGAGTTTGGATCATCAATTTGCCCCTATTTTATAATGACAAATCAACATACAGAAAATTTCTTAAGTAAAACATAAAGGAAATGGAACTCATAAATACTTATCCCATTTACTATTTTGAAGGATCTTTTTCACCACTCAGATAGACGTGGTTGTTCGTATTTCATTTTCTTATTCCAAGCCCTTGTTTCTTAGAAATGCACTCACTGAGTTAATTACGAAATCTAAAATCTTGAGGGTGATTGTGGCCCCAAAAGTTCATTCAAATATTGAAAGATTACAAGTATGAAATGAAATTACAAGAAATGAGAAGTACATAACTGAAAGTAAAACTGTAAGTAGAAAAGAAAAATAAGAACTATCAGCTAAGATCAAAGAAGGGAATATATTCAGGAACCTCTTCTCCCTAATTGTTTTCGTTTCAACAATTCCTTTCCGGTCTGTTTATACATCATCTCTCCATGCAAGTCTTCGTTCAACCACGATCGAAGATATTCCAGATGACTGATAGATCTGTTTCAACAATTGTTTTTGAAACTCTCTGAAAGTATTGTTGTCCTTCGATGTCAATGAAGATAAGTCCATATTTAGGTTTGAAATGAATTGTATTTGGAGTGTGTGGATCTTTATCTGACATACGCAAATTTAGCATAGAAAGGTCAGGGATCTCTACATTTCTGAAGATTTCATCCACTAAGAATTTTGTATCATGTTCGTTCTTGTGGGGAGGCTCTTCTTTAGTGTTGAGCTTGCTTTGGCGAGTCATCTTCTAAGGTAGATTAGAGATGTCCATGACCTTGGTGTAACACCCTCATATTTGGTAAGATCAACTAATAAAATTTTTCGATATCACATCAAATAAAAGACAAACTTCTTCCTTTTTATCAAAAATCAATATAAAAAATCTATAATTAACCTCAAGCTTTAATGACATCATTAACAAGCAAGGACTAAACCGAAGTCGGGTGCTACTTATCCCCAATACAAGTTGTTCTTCTCAACACTAATGTGGAAGGCTTCACCAAGCCACTCACTCTTGTACATACATTTGTTGGTCCCAAAGGTGCTTAACAAGTTTGTAGAAAGGGGGGTTAAATACAAACACTGAATTTTAAAGTTTAATAAATTGTTTATTGATAAATCAAATTACAATTTACAAGTTCGTTGTGAAATAAGATCAAGTAGAACCTAATCTAAACAAACTTAAGAATCACTAAGAAGGGTTGCACAAGAATTAGAGAATAGGGGATTAGGAGAGTATAGAAAACAAGGGTTTATATAATTTTTGAAAGATGAAGGCTTAGGGAAACTCTCAGATGGAGTTGAAATCTTTCTACTTGCATTAAATGCATGGTTGAGCACTTTACATGTGTCCTTCATTGATTGGTTGCATGTGTCTGACTTTAGGAGACATGCTTTCGACCGTATGATAAACAGTGTAGTTATTGGAGTTGTTGTACGAATTATTGCAGAGGTATGTCTGTTTCTGACAATCGTACGATGTGTGCAAGGGTAAGACAAAAGAGACTTGAGGCATAAGCTAAGTGATCATTAATCGCTGAATATCTCTTCCTTCAAAGATATAAAGAGGTTCAGCTATCACTAACGCTTTTCCTCAGGTTTCTTCGTGTGTGTAGACTTGTCTTGGCTTCGTTGATATCCACATCAGGTCATGAGTAGACTTGTCTTTGTTCAGCAGCTTTGTCTTCGATTCAGCAGTGAACATCTTTTATCGCGAAACTTGTCTTCAGGGATTACGTCTAACTATTTACATGAGAAATCATCAGTAATACTCAACATACTCAGTATTTGATCGTTGATAGTAAAACATGATTACATATGAATGTTTACAAGAGAGATCATCAGTGATAACTGAACAGACTCAGTATTATCGTTGATGATGAAACACTTATACATAATGTTTAAATGTAATTTTCACTAAGTATAGAAAAGGGTCATTTTAAAATCACTGAGAAGGTATGGATCAACAATCTCTCCCTATTTGATAATGACAAAGTAACTATGAAGAAAATTACTTTTAAATCAAAATGAGGAATAATCAGGACTCAAAAGATACACGTCCCAATTACTATTTTGAGGGATCTTTTATAGTACTGATGGAGTTAAGTACTTCACTGAAAATTTTCATTAATTCAAAGAAGGAATTACAAGAGAGATGAAAATTCTAAGTACAAGTGAAGAACTAACTAATGTAAGTCTAGTTAATAGATTACAAGAAGTAAGAGAAAAAAAATCTATCAGCTATCTAGATAGGATTGTAAAACCTTGATCATGTAATAAGGTACTTCTTCTCCTTTTTGCCTTCGATCAGAGGATTCATGTATGATGATTGTTTTGATCAGTTCAGTTAGAGGAGAGTAGGTACACCATAAGCACAGGAGATCCTTTAAATGATTCAGAGGAAAAATAGGGATCTCAGAGACTCTTTGGAATCTGAGTTGTCCTTCATCATCGTTGAAGAAGACTCCAAAGAGATTTTTTAGCACTTTTTATGCAATGAATGGTCCACCCGGAGTCAAGGATAAAACAACAATCGAGAGATTAGGAGGAGGCCCGAACAGTGTTTCTTTCGAGAACTTGATGGAGGTGTCGTTCTTGATTGCAGCGAGATTATAAGAGGAGGAGGAGGCAAGAGTTCTTTTGGGTTGCTTTGGCTTTGGAGGAAGAGCGGAAGGTACCTTTAGTACAGTAGTGACTCTGTTGATGAGGGCTCCAACGATACCTTCAACATAGCCTCTGTAGGTTGACTTTGATTTCTTCAGCACTTCCTTAAACTCTAACCATTCCATGTAGCCAAAATTTTCAAGTCTTGAGACGAACATAGCCTTTGAGCTTCCATCCTCTCTGGTTATCTCCATTGTCACTGATGTCCGGTTCTTCTTCTTTCTCCCAGAGATGACAACGGCTATGATCTTCATTGGGTCAAAGTGAAAATCGATCTTTTGTTTGCACCATTCAAGTGTTTTATCGCTGACCTCTTTTTATGTTAAGCGCTCCTCTTCAATCTCTTTTAGTAGTGTAGCTTGAACCTTCACTGGATTTGTCTTTAGTTTCTTGTCTTTGAACTGAGAAGAATGAACCTTGAGATCTAGAGTCGTATCTTGTTGGCATTCAGCAATCAGCTTCTCAGCTCTGATAGATTCTTCGATCTCAGCTTGCGTCAGGAAGTCAAGCTCTTTTGATGAGGATTGAAGAGGGATCTTTAACCGCTGACTCTCTAGATGAGAGATCATCTATGTTCTTCTTTTATTCAGTTCTTCCTCTGACCATTGAGCTGGTCTAGAGGGCCTTCCTGGATGTTGCAGGGCTTCTTCTTCTTCTTCTTCTTCTTCTTCTTCTTCTTCAACCTCATTGAATGAGGTTGGGATTATTTGATCTTCAGCTGTTGGAGCTGGGATTATTTGGAGTTCAGTTCCCTTAAGCAGGGGAGAGAACTAACTGATCAAAAAAAGAAGAAAGGAGTTAGTATTTATTTATATGGAAGAAGAAAGATAAATGCTAGAATGAGAGAGGGGATTGGTAGGTATTGAAGGAAAGAGGGACAATAGATAGGCATACCTGAGAAGGATTCTCCCCCTCAGATGGTGAAAAAAGTTTCAGGTTTCCCTCGGCAGCTATTCCCTTTTGCTTGCCTTGGGATGAAGCACCTGAAGATGCTTCCCTTCTCCCCCCTGCATCAGAAAGAACAATGCCTTTGACAGTTAGTGTTGATGAGGCATTTGTAGCTAAGAACCAAAGACATTGTGTTAGGATCGAATTCTCCACAAGAATTATGAATACTCAGAAACAATATTAAAGAAGTTGCGGAAAAACACTTTAATATTAAATAAACAGAAAAACAGTATGAATCACAACTTGCAAACTTTATTTAATGATTTAAGTTACAAGCTTTTCACTCACAACCTCAATCTTGAATAACAGGCTCTTTCAAGACGAATTCTACTTCTCTAGACTTAGGGATGATGCCTTGAGGTTGATTTTTTATCTAGAACAAAAACTCAGAATTAATTCATTCTAACTATTCTAAACAATTCTATACATATACTGAAGAATAAAAGATAATTACTAAACATAAAAAGATCTTCAAAATAATCTTCATAATTATCTTCAAGCTTTCCATGTTTATCTTCAGACGCGATCTCTTCAACATTATCTTCACATTATCTCAGAAGCAGCATTAATCACCTTGATCACCTTGGAAGCATTAACTGAGTCTTGGCAGCATTAACTACTAATAAGCACTAACCACTAGCAGTACTAACTAGCTAAGCAGTACTAACTTTGTTCAAGCAGCACTAACTTTGACTAGCAGTATTAATTCTACTAGAAGTAGTAATACCTAGCAGTATTAACTTTGAGATCCTCTGGCAGTACTAACTCTGAACTAGCAGCATTAATGACTTGGTTACATCTTCAGTTCCCAACAATCTCCCCCTAACTTGACTTTTAGAAAGAGAAGTCAAGTTCTTCAGATGCTTCCAAAACTTTCATTGATCCAGTCCAATGTTAGGATCCAGTCCCATGCTCTGATTGATAGTTCTCTGAATTAGATACTTTGCCATTTTTGAATTTGGTGCATAACCCAACTTCTTATTTAACATGGCATGAAGCTTCAGACGTGTGTGATTGTAGACCCTATCCACCAAGTAATACTCCATGTGAAAAGCATCCAAGGCCAATTCATAGACTCCACTCCTTTCATACAGAGTCCATCCTCTAACAACTTTAAACACATCTCTGATTATATACTTTACTGCTTATGGATTGAATAACATACACAAATACTCCATAACCAGCTTCACAATTGTTAACCCTGGAGCTTTCAACTGATCTGCATGTAATTTCATACCAACTTCATACATCTCCTCTAAATCAGATCTTGAACATTCTCTGACAATTTTGTTCCATGTTGCAAACACATAGTACTTCTCATCCTTTCTTTTCAATCTGATATACTCTTTACCATCCACCTCCATAGTATCCCAGTGGATAACTTCAGGAGGTTTGAATCCAACAGGTTCAGCTGTGACAGGCTTTGAATTTTATCCATTACCACCATGTACATATTAACATCTGAACTCTGTGATACTTCCTGAAATTCAGCTTTCTTTTCTTCATTCTTAGTTGCCTCTTCTTCTTCAGCAACCTTCTTCTCTTCTTCTACTCTAGGCTTCTTATCAGTTTTCTTTCTTTTAGCCATCATCTTAGTTCTCTTCAGAATCCTTTGACTTTGCCCTATAGTAGCTTCCTTCTTCTTTTCTTCCTTAATCTCTGCTTTTTCTTTTGTTGGAGTTCCCTCTTCACTTTCAGGAAAGGGTTGATTAATGTTCACATCATGTCTCTCCTTGGCATTCTTTTCAAACTCCACTCTATCCTTTTCATTACTCTTCAGTTTTCCCATTTCTTTCTCATATAATCCCTTGACTTGATCAAAAGTCATCTTTACAAACATTTCTTTCTTCACACCAATTGCACTCCTCAAGAAAGTTATCATCTTGTTTCTTTCCTGAGTTGCAAGGTAAGTTTGTGAAGGCCTTCTCTTCTTTGCACTTGATCTGGCCATCATAGCCTTTCTCAAGCTTATTGCTCTTTGCTTTGCTTTCTCTGTTTCCAACCCTTTCTGAAATGCTTCATTTAATTCATTGGCTAGTGCTCTGGCTATCTCTCTGTCTTTCTCAACCTGCTCTTTCTCTGCTTGATCTAACTCTTCTTGCAGTTTCTTGGCTAATGCTTCATCTGACTCAACCATCTTTTGCTTTTTGGTTGGTTGATCAGATTCTATCATCTTTTCTTTCCCTTTTCTCTTTGCATCTGCAGCCATGTCTTTCTTTTCTGTTCTCTTTGCTCCCCCTTCATTTATGACCACTCCCTTTGCTTTGGGAGTGTCATTCTTTGCTTTTACAAGCATCTCTTCTACTTCAAACTCTTCCGGTGTTAGCCCTGTTACTGCTGCTTGTATAATTTCAGCAGCACTAACAGTTTATGCTGCTGGGCTTGTTACTGTTGCTGGTGTTGTTTCTGCTGCTTTGGCACTTTCTGTTTCTATTACACCTTCATCTTTTTCTTCAACAAACTCTCCCTATGCTTCAACAAAATCCCCTTCAATCTGTTGATCTAACTTTTCTGAGCTTGAACTCTCCCCCTTTTTGGAAGCATTTACCTCCTCCTTTTTCTTTGCCCCCTCTCTCCTCCTTAGAACAAACTGTTTTCTTCTTTTCTTGGCAATGAGCTTTCCCACCAGTTGCTGGAGTTTTGAAATTTGCTGTTGTTGGGAGATGACCACTTGCTGCAATGCCTTGATTTCCTTTCCTTGATTAACCACATCAACATTGATGTTGGCTATTGTTTCCATCAATTCCAAGGAAGTATAGCTATCCTCACCTTCTATAGGTGTTTTACCCACCCTTGAAGGATCCTTGGAACAGTTTGCCATCAATTCATCAGTTTCAGATCTGTCCTCACCCTTTTTGGATGTTTTGCCCATCCTTGAGGGATCCTTGGATCTTTTAGTAGTGGCCTTCTGCCTAGCAGAAGCACCAACTACCCCCTTGGTTTCTTGGCGCCAGGGTCCTTTGGTTGATTTCTCACCCAAAGTTGCCATGGGGAAGGTCTTAGAAATGTTACCACTGTCCTTCTCTATGCTAGCAGAAGTAGTGGCAACCTTCTCACCCATATGCTTATCCATCTCCTTAGAGAGCACCTCCTCAGGGTTGGGAGACACCGTAGTGGATTCCCTTTGGATATTCGCTATTGGAGAATGCTCCAATATAGGGCTTTGAGGCTCTCGGTGAATAGTAGGTACAACAAGGGAAGGAGCCTTGTGTACCATTCTCTTGACGTAAGTCTTGGTTATCATAGGAGTGGGTTTAACAGCAAAGGACTGAGGAAAAATTTGAGAGAGGGAAGGTTGGAATTGTCTCTCAGTGGGTTGGTCTAATGAGGGCCTTGACCCTGAGGCCATACCTTCTTGTGGTTGGGACACCACCATCATTGTTGAGAATAATGGGGTGTCAACTCCTTCTGAGTCCCTAGCAGATCTTCTCATGTTTGAGAAGACCTTGCCTTTAGGGGGTTTAGGTACATATACCTCATCAAAGTGAGGTATATCCGTCAATTCATTTTTATAACTACTTGTACAAACCTGGGATACATGAAGAAAGTCTTCTTGTTGTCCAGGTTTAAGACAAGATCATTGAAGATCATCAGAGAAAAGTTATATTTTCTAGCAGTAGATAAGCATACCAAAGCATAGGCAATGGGACTGTTGAATTGGCTCCAGCCAGTAGTTTTCTTAGAAACACAGTGCATCATGGTATGAACAAAGAACCTCCATTGGGGTGAAAATTGAGCTTTGAAAAACTTGAAAATCCCCATTTGGCCTTCATACCCCATTCTTGTGAGGTTTGAAAACAAATCCTCATTTGGAATAAAAGATATACCTGAAGCATCGTCTAAACGTAGACAGATGCGAATGGTCTCCTCAGTAACTGTCAAGGGTTTGTCACAAACCCTTGTTTTAATGCACGATACTCCGTTTTCAGTGCTAGTCGTGGCATTGGCCCATAATTGCCTTTGATGCTCTATGTAGATGGTAGGAGACACAGTGAGAGCATGAACGATGTAGCTGGTCCTCAGAAAATCGATTATCTGGTGAAAACCTTTGGCTTGTTTTGGCTTTTGGAGCATGGCTATCTCATTGTGCTCATCAACAAACACCATTGAAGCCATCTGTATGCAAGGATTCTTGACTAGCGAGCACTAGATACTTGAGAGAAAAGAGTGAGAGAGAAGATGAACAGTAGACAAAGAGTCGTTATGATCTTTTAGACGGGGAAAGGGTATTTATAGCTTTTGGATTATAAGCAGTATTAACCTTAAAAAGATAGTGAAAGAAGTATTAACAGTGAGCAGTATTAACTGAGAGCATTATTAACTGACTAGCAGTATTAACTGAGAGCAGTATTAATTGTGCACTGGCAGCAGTAAAATTGTACTGGCAGTACTAAAACTGTACTGGCAGTATTAACCATGCTTACACTTTTAAGCTTGTGATGAACTGAGTGCTGCTATACATTTCCTGAGAAAGAAAATTAGTAACACCAAGCATAAACTATATACAGGTATTGAATCACTTTTTAAGTAGGAGCTTATTCAGAGTTGATCATTCCCACACTTGTTACCAAGAAAGTGAATCTACCCACATCAAAGGCTTTGGTGAATAGATCAGCAAATGGATAATCAGTATGAACTTTTGCAACTTGAATAAACTTCTTTTCATTGCAGTCTCTTATAAAGTGATACCTGATCTCAATGTGCTTGGTCTTTGAGTGCTTGACAGGATTATTAACAATGCTAATAGCACTTCTATTATCAATAAATATTTGAGTGTGTAGAAAGGTTACCCCATAGTCCAGCATTTGATTCTGAATCCATAAGACTTGAGAACAGCAACTTGCAGCTGCTATGTACTCTGCTTCTGTTGTAGATGTGGACACTGTGGTTTGTTTCTTGCACTGCCATGATACTAGTCTTGCACCCAAAAACTGGCATCCTCCAGAAGTAGACTTTCTGTCCAAGTTTGCTCCACTTAGGTCACTATCTGAGTATGCAAGTAGGTCAAATGATGAGTCATGAGGATACCAAAGTCCCAATCTAGGTTGCCCTTTGAGATATCTGAATATCCTCTTAACAACTTGATAGTGTGATTGCTTTGGCCTAACTTGAAATCTTGCACACACACAGACTGGAAACATTATATCTGGCCTAGAGGTTGTAAGATACATGAGAGAGCCAATCATGGATCTATAGTGATGAACATCTATATCCTCCCCCTCAAGATCTGCTGTTATCTGCTTGTGTGTCTCCATAGGTGTGCTGGTAGGCTTTGAGTCTGAAAAACCAAACTTGGTTAGAATGTCCTGCATATACTTGGACTGACAAATAAAAATACCATCTGACTTCTGTTAGACTTGTAGTCCAAGTGTAACACCCTAAAAATAGGGATAACAAAAATTCGGAAAATGGACAGGTGGTATACTAAAATTGCCATAGCAAGAGCCTCCCAAAAATGGGGAATATATAAATATAACCTGTTTAATCACAATTGTAATTTAACGGACAAATGACAACAACCAACTAATCTAATTTCTACTTCTAGAAAAGAGATTATAAAAAGGGTTGTCATCTATAGACCTAAACGGACTATATCCAAAAGTATAACGCGTCCATGTGCAATTCCCCAAGCTCTCACCCCAAAGCAACTAAACCTGCTTGAGACCGCCGCCGCTAGAACCTGAGACACACATCGACACCAAACAAGTGTTAGGCCAAAAATCCTAGTGAGTTGAACAATAATAAGCATGCATGATCAGTTACAATTCTTATCAGCAGTTAACCAGAGTTCAACTAACGTGGAGTCAATAGGGGAGACCCATAGCACCAATCAAGTCCCACCCAAGAGTCGATATACCTTGATGCCCTTAACATGGAACACCTCAAAGGCCCGACCCACCCGAAGACTATCGCTCAGAAAATTCCCCGAGTGGCGGAGGTCTAGGCACATACCATCACAGTGGCGCCCGAGACTATATCCTCCTAGTGTACTGACTTGGTTCGTCCACATAACATTTATAAGGGGTCCTTTAGATATATTTCAATCCACATAATTCAATACCAATTATAGGTATAATATTACCACCTTATCCTTGTGATGTCTAACAAAAGACCCAATGTAAATCATGCTCATAATGCATATAAACATATCACCAAAATGGTGTCCCAACTAGAATCATCATAATGCCCATATATGTATACATTTAACCTATCAAGGTACCCACATTTTGTATCTATGAGACAAATCCCAAATAATGATACATATAACAAATATCATGGCAAATAACCCATATACATATTCCCAACTATTTTCACCAAGAAAACCCAAATACTTGAACACCTAGAGATAAGATAACAAATAGAAGATTATGATGTGTATCTAGTTTTAACAAAGGTTTAGTAAACTCACAATCTAGGTTTTGAACCCAAAACCTAGAAAATATGGAAACCCTAGAAGTTGAAGGATGAACTTGAAGGTGAGAAGTGAGAATCTTGAAGAACACTTCGATAAGGACCCTTGGATGAAGCTTGATGACTACTTAATGCTCCCAACCACCCAAAAGCTTAGAAGTAAATGTGGTAGATGATGAAACCCTAAAAATCGCCTCTAACAAAAACTCTCCCGTTTTTGAAAAGTGATCGATTGTGAAATAAGAAAGCCCAAGGTGTTTTAAAAACAACCAGACCATGCGGGCGATAGTGCCTGGTGATAGTGCCTTGGCACTATCGCGGGTCACAATCGCGAGGTTCCCCCCACTCTCGGTACACTTTGGGCGATAGTGCCCCTAGCGATAGTGCCAGGGCACTATCGCGTGGCACAATCGTTGGCCTCCCAACTCGGCCCGAAAACTTAACCGAAAACGATAACGAGCACCAAGTTTGAATGATTAAAGGTAGTAAATCAATATGTGACATCCTAACATAACGCATGATCATAAAATGCACGTAAAGACGCGTATGCACACACATAACGAAATTAAGGCATTAAAGGAGACAAAATACTTACCTTAAGAATTTACGGGTGTTACAATCCTCCCCACCTAACCGAGATTTGGTCCCCGAAATCTTACCCTATGCAAACAAGTGAGGATAACGCTTCTTCATATCATCCTCCGATTCCCAAGTAATGTTAGCACCCCGATGGTGCTTCCATTGGAATTTAACCATGACTACGTCTTTATGCCTCAACTTCTTCACTTTCGATTCTAAAATCGATTTCGGTTCTTCCACACAACGTTTCACATTGTCCACCCGAATTTCCGACAAAGGAATCACGCTTTCCTCTTCGTCTAGACACTTCCGAAGGTAACACACGTGGAAAGTAGGATGTATTCCATCCATTTTCGGCGGTAAATCCAACCGATAGGCTTGTAAACCAATCTTCTCCAAAATAAGAAACGGTCCAAGGAAACAAGGACTAAGCTTCCCACGCTTCCCGAAACGTATGATCCCCTTCCACGGAGACACCTTCAACATGACCCGATCACCCACTTGAAACTCCACCGGCCTTCTCTTCTTGTCCGCATAACTCTTTTGTTGGTCTTGCGCCGCCTTTAGTCGTTCTCAAATCTCCTTCACCTTGTCCGCCGTCCCTTGCACTATTTCTAGCCCGGCAAATTGCTTTTCGCCCGCTTCTAACCAACAAACCGGGGTTCTTCACTTCCATCCATACAAAGCCTCGAACGGTGCCATTCCGATACTAGAATGATAACAGTTGTTGTACGCGAACTCCACCAAAGGTAGGTGCGAATCCCAATTTCCCCCGAAGTCTATAACACATGACCGCAACATATCTTCTAATGTCTGGATTGTCCTCTCGTTTTGGCCATCCGTTTGAGGATGGTATGCCGTTCTCAGATTCAATCTAGTACCCAACTCCTTTTGCAAGCTAGCCCAAAAGTTCGAAGTGAAGCGACTATCCAGATCCGATACTATAGACTGCGGAACTCCATGCCTTGACACCACCTCGTCGATATACAGTTTAGCCAATTTCTCCATTGGCAAAGTCTCTCGCATCGCAAGAAAATGGGAACTCTTGGTTAACCGATCCACGATTACCCAAATGGTATCGTGACCGCGCAAGGTCTTCGGTAGTTTGGTTACAAAATCCATAGTGATGTTGTCCCATTTCCACTCGGGAATGGACAACGGTTGCAAGCTCCCATACGGCCTTTGATGTTCCGCCTTGACTTGGAGACAAGTGACACATTTCTCTACATAGCTAGCCACATCTAACTTCATCACCGGCCACTAATACGTTAGCTTCAAATCTCTATACATCTTGGTGCTACCAGGATGTATAGAATATTTCGACTTATGCGCTTCTTCGAGAAGCAACTTCCGATTTCCTCCCAACTTCGGTACCCAAATCCGTCCTTGAAAAAACTTGAGTCCACGTCCGTCTTCCGTTAATAGCTCCCTTTGTTTCACCATGATCTCATCTTTGAGGTTCTCTTCCTTGAGAGCTTCCTCTTGGCTTGATTTAACACTTTCCAACAAACTTGACACCACATCGATCCTTGTAAGAGACATTTTGATGCCATCACCATGACTCCTTCGGCTCAATGCATCCGCCACCACATTGGCCTTACCAGGGTGATAGAGTAGGTCACAATCGTAATCTTTCAAAAGCTCTAGCCACTTCCTTTGTCGCATGTTGAGTTCCTTTTGGTCGAAGATATACTTGAGACTTTTTTGATCCGTGAAAAGAGTACACTTGGTCCCATACAAGTAGTGTCGCCACAACTTTAATGCGAAAACTACCGCCGCCAACTCCAAATCATGAATCGGATAATTCTTTTCATGATCCTTTAATTTCCGCGATGCGTAGGCTATTACTTTCCCCCTTTGCATAAGTACGCACCCGAGTCCCATCTTGGAAGTGTCACTATACACCACAAAGTCTTCCGATCCCTCGGGTAAGGACAATATCGGAGCTTCGCATAATTTTCTCTTGAGCGTCTGAAACGCTTGCTCTTGTGCATCGGTCCAAAGAAACTTGACGTTCTTCCTTGTAAGAGAAGTGAGCGGTGTAGCTGTCTTCTAGAAGTCTTGAATGAAACGCCGGTAATAACTCGCTAAACCCAAGAAGCTTCAGATCTCCGTCGGACTTGTTGGGGGTTCCCAACTCATCATTGCCTCGATCTTCGCTGGATCCACCTTTACTCCATCCTTTGACACCACATGCCCCAAGAATTGCACCTCTTGGAGCCAAAATTCGCACTTCGAGAATTTCGCGAACAACTTCTCCCTCCTTAGAACTTCCAATACTTCTCGTAAGTGTTTTCCATGCTCGGACTCATCCCTTGAATATATTAAAATATCGTCGATGAAGACGATCACGGATTTATCCAAAAATGGGCGACACACACGGTTCATCAGATCCATGAATACGGCCGGAGCGTTGGTTAATCCGAAAGGCATTACCAGAAACTCGTAATGACCGTATCTCATCCTGAAAGTCGTCTTCGGAATATCTTCGTTCTTCACCCTCACTTGATGATAACCGGACCGAAGATCAATCTTTGAGAAGCATCCCGCTCCTTGGAGTTGATCAAAAAGATCGTCGATACGAGGTAGCGGGTACTTATTCTTCACCGTGACTTTGTTTAGCTCTCGATAATCTATGCACATCCGTATGGATCCATCCTTCTTCTTCACGAACAATACCGGTGCTCCCCAAGGTGACGAACTTGGTCGAATGAAGCCCTTCTCCAACAACTCTTGGAGTTGCGTCATCATCTCCTTTATTTCTGTCGGTGCCAAACGATATGGAGTACGAGCTATCGGGGCCGCTCCCGGTGTGAGATCAATCTGAAACTCCACTTGTCGTTTCGGCGGTAAGCCGGGTAAGTCTTCCGGAAAGACGTCCGGAAAATCTTGCACTACCTCTACATCCTCCACCGACTTCTTTTCTTTCTTTGCGTCCACCATGTAGGCCAAGTATGAAGGGTAGCCCTTCGCTAGAAACTTGCGATCTTTAAGAGATGAGATAGTAGGATTATTCCTTTTTCCTTTCTCTCCATAAATGGTAGCCACCCCATTTTCCGGTAATGGCACTCTGATCATCTTTTTGGAGCAAAAGATGTCGGCTTTATGCCTTGCCAACCAATCCATGCCTATGACTACATCAAACCCTCCTATAGTCATAGGTAGTAAATCTACGCCGAAAGAATTTCCATCGATCTCTAGAGTGCAATCACAAAAACGGTCGTGAATGATTACTTGATCCCCATTCGCTATTTCTACTACTAACGCATCGGGAAGAACACTAATAGGAGTGGTGAATTGTTTACAGAAAGCGTCCCACATAAAAGAACATGTAGCACCCGAATCGAATAAAACACGAGCAGGCATGGAGTTTACTAGAAACGTACCCGAAATGACATCCGCGGTCTCCTTTGCCTCCTCGGTAGTCATCCGGAAAGCTCGACTCGGTGCTCTTGGTGGTTGCTCGATCCTAGTCGTCGAACCCACAGAATTTCCACCACTTCCTATAACTAACCTCGGGCACTTTCGCTTCATATGTCCCGACTCTCCGCATTCATAACATACTGACCTGCGGAGGGAACACTCTCGAGTCGTGTGGTTTTTCTTAACACACTTGGTATACCCGACTGGACCGGATTGAGTTCTTGTAGCGCACGACCCCAAGTGCTTTGACCTGCACTTGTGGCACCACCGATCTTCACGGCTTTGATCACCCGACCTCCCGCTTACAAAGGGTCTTGATTGACGAACGGGCCCAGATGGCCCTTCCCACTTCCTCTTTTCACCAACGTACCTCTTCTCATCCCTTTCCGAATTGATGTCGTCCTCAACGAGTAAGGACTCCTCGATAACTTCTTGTAAGGTCGAACACTTTGCATTTCTTACCGCTGTTCGCATCTCGGCCGGTAATCCTTGATGATAAGCTTTAATCTTTGAACTTTCATCGGGGACCAGATGTCCCACTAAATTTAGTTTCTCAGAAAGAGTTTGGAGTAGACCACAATCGACGTATTCCCCTTCTTCAGATTTCGGAACTCTCGCTCCAACTTGTCCAATGAACGCTCACTACAGTACTTGTCCATGATCTTCTCTTTGAACACCGGCCAAGTTAGCTTAGCCAGAACTTCCGGGGTGAGGGCGGATCGAGTGAGATTCCACCAAATCAGAGCCTCTACCCGAAGTAGTTGGGAAGCAAACTTGACCCGTTGAGAGGGATCACACTCGCTTGCCTCGAAGGCCATTTCCATCTCTTTGAGCCAATACATACAAACAACTGGGCTATCGGAACCCTCAAACTCCTTAGGATGACACCCTAGAAATGTCTTATAGGTGCACCCTTTTGTCTTTGTTCTGATTCCCTCGGTGGATGGTTCTTCGACCGTCACCACATTCGGTCCACCCGACCCCACTATAACATTTTCAGCCATAGTTTCGGGTTGACGGTTACTGACATCACGATCTTCTAGAAGTTTCATGAAAAACTATTGTTGTTGGGTCATGGCCGAAGTCATGGCCAACTGTTGTTGAGCCAAAGCCGCATTCATGGCCATCATCATGCTATCCCGAAGCTGGGTCTCCATGGTAACTTCCTCCAAGATGACGTTACCTGAGTTGAGGTTCCGGCGCGGAATATGCTCAGGTCCTCCTCCCAACATTCTGGGTATGGGAATGTCATCGGAGGTTGCCACCACCGGGGTCGTACCGCTGCAGATTCCACTTCGGGTTGCCCTTCTGGCATGTCCGGTAATCTACTTCGAGTGTTCACCATTAAAATCTGTCATGCACGTACGAGAAATAGATTGAGAAAAGACTAAACGAGTTGAACTCATTGTACGTACTAATACCGTCATCAATTATCATAATAATAGTAAACCAAGTATGCTCACGTAACAATGCATTCATAATAGCAGTAGCTAAGTGAAATTATGAACGAACCATACACAAGAATTCTTGTCACCATCATCACAACTTTCAATTAAAGTAATTCCGTAATCCTAATGCTCTCCCCACCTAGGATTTCTACCCCAAGGGGACAGTGAAGTCAAAAAGTCTAAAGTTTAAGTCTAGATACGCTAACCAATACCTAGTTCACTTAAACTAAAGCTCTGATACCAACTTGTAACGCCCTAAAAATAGGGATAACAAAAATCCGGAAAATTGACAGGTGGTATACTAAAATTGCCATAGCAAGAGCCTCCCAAAAATGGGGAATATATAAATATAACCTGTTTAATCACAATTGTAATTTAACGTACAAATGACAACAACCAACTAATCTAATTTCTACTTCTAGAAAAGAGATTACAAAAAGGGTTGTCATCTATAGACCCAAACGGACTATATCCAAAAGTATAACGCGTCCATGTGCAATTCCCCAAGCTCTCACCCCAAAGCAACTAAACCTGCTTGAGACCGCCGCCGCTAGAACCTGAGACACACATCGACACCAAACATGTGTTAGGCCAAAAAGCCTAGTGAGTTGAACAATAATAAGCATGCATGATCAGTTACAATTCTTATCAGCAGTTAACCAGAGTTCAACTAACGTGGAGTCAATAGGGAAGACCCATAGCACCAATCAAGTCCCACCCAAGAGTCGATATACCTTGATGCCCTTAACAAGGAAAACCTCAAAGGCCCGGCCCACCCAAAGACTATCACTCAGAAAATTCCCCGAGTGGCGGAGGTCTAGGCACATACCATCACAGTGGCGCCCCAAACTATATCCTCCTAGTGTACTGACTTGGTTCGTCCACATAACATTTATAAGGGGTCCTTTAGATATATTTCAATCCACATAATTCAATACCAACTATAGGTATAATATTACCACCTTATCCTTGTGATGTCTAACAAAAGACCCAATGTAAATCATGCTCATAATGCATATAAACATATCACCAAAATGGTGTCCCAACTAGAATCATCATAATGCCCATATATGTATACATTTAACCTATCAAGGTACCCACATTTTGTATCTATGAGACAAATCCCAAATAATGATACATATAACAAATATCATGGCAAATCACCCATATACATATTCCTAACTATTTTCACCAAGAAAACCCAAATACTTGAACACCTAGAGATAAGATAACAAATAGAAGATTATGATGTGTATCTAGTTTTAACAAAGGTTTAGTAAACTCACAATCTAGGTTTTGAACCCAAAACCTAGAAAATATGGAAATCCTAGAAGTTGAAGGATGAACATGAAGGTGAGAAGTGAGAATCTTGAAGAACACTTCGATGAGGACCCTTGGATGAAGCTTGATGACCACTTAATGCTCCCAACCACCCAAAAGCTTAGAAGTAAATGTGGTAGATGATGAAACCCTAAAAATCGCCTCTAAGAAAAACTCTCCCGTTTTTGTAAAGTGATCGAGTGTGAAATAAGACTGCCCAAGGTGTTTTAAAAACAACCAGACCACGCGGGCGATAGTGCCCGGCGATAGTGCCTTGGCACTATCGCGGGTCACAATCGCGAGGTTCCCCCCGCTCTCGGTACACTTTAGGCGATAGTGCCCCTAGCGATAGTGCCAGGGCACTATCGCGTGGCACAATCGCTGGACACCCCCAGCCCGCGGTACCATCTGGGAGATAGTGCCCTCCGCGATGGTGCCAAGGCACAATCGCTGGCCTCCCAACTCGGCCCGAAAACTTAACCGAAAACGATAACGAGCACCAAGTTTGAATGATTAAAGGTAGTAAATCAATATGTAACATCCTAACATAACCCATGATCATAAAATGCACGTAAAGACGCGTATGCACACACATAACGAAATTAAGGCATTAAAGGAGACAAAATACTTACCTTAAGAATTTACGGGTGTTACAATCCTCCCCACCTAACCGAGATTTCGTCCCCGAAATCTTATCCTATGCAAACAAGTGAGGATAACGCTTCTTCATATCATCCTCCGATTCCCAAGTAATGTTAGCACCCCGATGGTGCTTCCATTGGACTTTAACCATGACTACGTCTTTATGCCTCAACTTCTTCACTTTCGATTCTAAAATCGATTCCGGTTCTTCCACACAACGATTCACATTGTCCACCCGAATTTCCGACAAAGGAATCACGCTTTCCTCTTCGGCTAGACACTTCCGAAGGTAACACACGTGGAAAGTAGGATGTATTCCATCCATTTCTGGCGGTAAATCCAACCGATAGGCTTGTAAACCAATCTTCTCCAAAATAAGAAACGGTCCAAGGAAACGAGGACTAAGCTTCCCACGCTTCCCGAACCTTATGATCCCCTTCCACGGAGACACCTTCAACATGACCCAATCACCCACTTGAAACTCCGCCGTCCTTCTCTTCTTGTCCGCATAACTCTTTTGTCGGTCTTGCGCCGCCTTTAGTCGTTCTCGAATCTCCTTCACCTTGTCTGTCGTTCCTTGCACTATTTCTGGCCCGAAAAATTGCTTTTCGCTCGCTTCTAACCAACAAACCGGGGTTCTGCACTTCCGTCCATACAAAGCCTCGAACGGTGCCATTCCGATACTAGAATGATAATTGTTGTTGTACGCGAACTCCACCAAAGGTAGGTGCGAATCCCAATTTCCCCCGAAGTCTATAACACATGACCGCAACATATCTTCTAATGTCTGGATTGTCCTCTCGCTTTGGCCATCCGTTTGAGGATGGTATGCCGTACTCAGATTCAATCTAGTACCCAACTTCTTTTGCAAGCTAGCTCAAAAGTTCGAAGTGAAGCGACTATCCCGATCCGATACTATAGACTGCAGAACTCCGTGCCTTGACACCACCTCGTCGATATACAATTTAGCCAATTTCTCCATTGGCAAAGTCTCTCGCATCGCAAGAAAATGCGCACACTTGGTTAACCGATCCACGATCACCTAAATGGTATCGTGACCGCGCAAGGTCTTCGGTAGTTTGGTTACAAAATCCATAGTGATGTTGTCCCATTTCCACTCGGGAATGGACAACGGTTGCAAGCTCCCATACGGCCTTTGATGTTCCGCCTTGACTTGGAGACAAGTGACACATTTCTCCACATAGCTAGCCACATCTAACTTCATCACCGGCCACCAATACATTAGCTTCAAATCTCTATACATCTTGGTGCTACCGGGATGTATAGAATATTTCGACTTATGCGCTTCTTCGAGAAGCAACTTCCGATTTCCTCCCAACTTCGGTACCCAAATCCGTCCTTGAAAAAGCTTGAGTCCACGCCCGTCTTCCGTTAAGAGCTCCCTTTGTTTCACCATGACCTCATCTTTGAGGTTCTCTTCCTTGAGAGCTTCCTCTTGGCTTGCTTTAACACTTTCCAACAAACTTGACACCACATCGATCCTTGTAAGAGACATTTTGACGCCATCACCATGACTCCTTCGGCTCAATGCATCCGCCACCACATTGGCCTTACCAGGGTGATAGAGTAGGTCACAATAGTAATCTTTCAAAAGCTCTAGCCATCTCCTTTGTCGCATGTTGAGTTCCTTTTGGTCGAAGATATACTTTAGACTTTTGTAATCCCGATCCGATCCATTTGATAGACTTTGAACTTCATATAAGAAGCATAGGCCAGGAACAATCTGATTGCTTCTATCCTAGACACTGGTGCAAATTCTTCTTCATAATCTATTCCTTCTTCTTGTGTATACCCTTGTGCCACCAACCTTGCTTTGTTCTTTATTACTATTCCTCTCTCATCTCTCTTATTCCTAAAGACCCATTTTGTGCCTATTGCTCTTTGACCTTTAGGAAGGTCTACCAGATCCCAAACATCTTGCAGCTTGAATTGTAGTAGTTCTTCTTGCATGGCTTCTATCCAACTGGAATCTTTCATAGCATCATAAGCCTTCTTAGGCTCAAGCTGGGATAGAAAGCATGAAAGCATTGTATGCTGTTGGTCTTGCATATCTTGCAGCCTGCTTTGATTTCTAGTCATCATAGAAGAAGAGATATCTCCTATTACCAGCTGAGGAGGATGATTCTTTTGTGTTCTTGTTTGATGACTAGGTTCTTCATTGAGTCCCACCTCTAGATTGGAGTCATTTAACTCAACTGAGGTGATTTCAGCAGCTACTTCTGGTTCTTTATTTTCTTGACTCTCCTCATCTATTCTTTCTTCTTCACTCTGATTTGGTTCAGTAGATGGCTCCTTTTCACAGTCTTCAACAGAATCCACTATAGGTATGGGAAAAATCCCAGAATGGGGTATGTTGTCTTGAATATGTGTAGCCTCTGATCCTCCACTACCTGAACCTGCACAATCATTATTACTGAAACCAAAAGAGTTAGTTAGTGAATCAATGTCAAACAGCCACTGAGGACCAGACCTAATAGGATTTGGTGTGTTCTCATTGCATTTGATATTGTCACTTTCCTCAATTATTCTAGAATAAGTATTAAAAACTCTGTAGGCCTTACTTTGAGATGAGTAACCCACAAGAAATCCATCATCTGCCTTGCTATCAAACTTTCCTAAGTGAGATTTGGTATTGAGAATTGTACAAGGACACCCAAATGGTTTAAAAAAACCAATAAAGGGTTTTCTTTTATTTAACAGCTCATAAGGTGTCTTGTTCTTTGGCTTGACCACTAGAACTCTGTTTTGGACATAACAGGCAGTATAAACTGTTTCATCCCAGAAAGTAATTGGCAGTTTTGAATCAACTAGCAGAGATCTAGCAGCCTCAATTAGTGTCATATTCCTTCTCTCAGCAACTCCATTTTGTTGTGGAGTCCTAGGAGCACTATATTGTCTCTCAATGCCTTTTTCTTCACAAAAGGTGTTTAGATCAAGATTTTTAAATTCAGTTCTATTGTCTGATCTAATGACTTTTACTTTTTGATTTGTTTGGTTTTCAATTCTTAGGATAAAGGATTTGATCAGTCCACTTGTCTCATCCTTAGTCCTTAGAAAATATACCCAAGTAAATCTAGAGTAATCATCAACAATAACTAGGCAATATGATTTCTTCCCTATGCTTATCACATTTGTAGGGCCAAACAGATCCATATGTAATAACTGGAGACAAGAAGAAATTGTATTTAACTCTTTGGTCTTATGAGAAGTTTTGTGTTGTTTGCCTTTAAGACAAGCAACACAATGATCATCACATGAAAAGACTTTTGATGGTAAACCTCTTACTAGGTTGTTTTTAACAAGTTTGTTCATTGTCTTGAAGTTCATGTGACACATCCTTTTGTGCCAAAGAAAGGATTCATCCACAGAAGCTTTTGAAACAAGACAGTTCAGGGATGAATCACTGGAAACATTGTCCATATCGAGACAATAAACATTGTCCTTTCTTGGAGTTCTAAGTAGTATCATGCTTTCATCAACTACCTTGAATCCTGGAGCAAGGATCATACATTCTGTATTGGTAAATAATTTACTATGTTGTTTGTCACAAACCTGTGATACACTTAACAGGTTGTACTTTAACTGATCAACATAGTAGACATCCTCAAATGTCATCTTACCTTTTGTGGCATTACCTTTTCCACTTATTTTTCCACCTGCAAGATTGTCTCCAAATGCAACATGTCCTCCATTGATATGCTTGAAATCCTGAAGGCATGACATGTTGCCTGTCATGTGCCTAGAGCAACCACTATCAACATGCCAGATGCTCTTCCCCTTGAGCTGTTGGTTGCCCTCAGAGGGGAGATCAGACACCTCTGCCATAAGAGCTTGATTCTGAATGGCTTCCTCAGCTTGGTCACTCCAGTCAAACCCCATTCCTTGTTGAGAAACAAGAGCTTGAGCAGAGTTCTTGTTTTTTATTGTAGCCTCCATTCTGAGCTTGTTGGTGGTTGTTATTTGGCACACCACTTCTGCACTCTCTAGCAAAGTGTACCTTCATGTGGCACTTATAGCATTCCACCTTTGTCTTGTCAAAACCAGCTCCATCTTCTCTTCTTTGAGAGAAATTGTTCCTCCCAGTTCGTTTAATAAACTTTTTCACCCTCATAGATAACATGGCCATCTGCCATTTAATGTCCATCTCCTCCAGATCATCAGGGTGAAGTTGTTCCAGATCAACATTAATCAAGGAGTTGTTGGTGTGACTGGACAAAAATGCTTCAAAGACAGTTTCAGTGCCTTTTTCTGAATTCACTCCACTAGCAGCACTAACTGCTTCAGGGTTGGCAATAGTATCAGTAGATGCTGATAGAAGTGTTGCATTATGAATATACCCAGTGGGCTTCATCTTAGCTTCTACCTCAGATTCAAAAACTTTTAGATCATTATACAGATCATCTAGTTCCTTCTCTTCCAGATTGTCACTCTGTCTATATGAGACAGTGTACATAGTCCATTCATCCCCAAGAGATCTGAGGAACTTTCTGTTGATATCATCTTGCTCCATCTTCACTTCAACAGTAACCAGTTCACCAATAAGCTTGTTGATCCTGTCAAAAGTTTGAGTCATAGACTCATTCTTTGAAGAAGTGAAGTTCTCATACTGCTGCTTCAGAACATCCCTTTGATTTCTTTTGGTGCTCTTAGTTCCAGCAAATCTTTTCTCTAGATCATTCCAGAGAATCTGAGCATCAGTGCAGTTGCATAATTGATGCTGATATTCATTGGGGATGGCCAAGAGCAGAGTGCTCAAGGCCTTCTTCTCTGTCTGCCTGATCTTCCTCTCACCATCTATCTTTGGTGGAGATCTTTTCCCATCTGGTCCAATCTGGCCTTCAGTAGAGGGGCCATTCTCAATGACATCCCACATTGAGTAGTCAGTGAGGAGAATGTATTGCCTGATTCTGATCTTCCACATGTCAAACTCATTGGGTTTGAGCATTGGAACCTTAGAGACAAGAGTACTGTTTGATTCTGCAAAGTTTTCCATGATGAATGAATGAATGTTTCTGAGAGAACAGGCTCTGATACCACTTGTCAGGATCGAATTCTCCACAAGAATTATGAATACTCAGAAACAATATTAAAGAAGTTGCGGAAAAACACTTTAATATTAAATAAACAGAAAAACACTATGAATCACAACTTGCAAACTTTATTTAATGATTTAAGTTACAAGCTTTTCACTCACAACCTCAATCTTGAATAACAGGCTCTTTCAAGACGAATTCTACTTCTCTAGACTTAGGGACGATGCCTTGAGGTTGATTTTTTCTCTAGAACAGAAACTCATAATTAATTCATTCTAACTATTCTAAACAATTCTATACATATACTAAAGAATAAAAGATAATTACTAAACATAAAAAGATCTTCAAAATAATCTTCATAATTATCTTCAAGCTTTCCATGTTTATCTTTAGACGCGATATCTTCAACATTATCTTCACATTATCTCAGAAGCAGCATTAATCACCTTGATCACCTTGGAAGCATTAACTGAGTCTTGGCAGCATTAACTACTAAGCAGCACTAACCACTAGCAGTACTAACTAGCTAAGCAGTACTAACTTTGTTCAAGCAGCACTAACTTTGACTAGCAATATTAATTCTACTAGAAGTAGTAATACCTAGCAGTATTAACTTTGAGATCCTCTGGCAGTACTAACTCTGAACTAGCAGCATTAATGACTTGGTTACATCTTCAGTTCCCAACAGATTGGTCCTCTTCATCATCATCAGCAACATTGTCTTTCTCTTGATCAGGGAGATCAAGGTCTTCATCTTCTTCCTTATCCTCCTCCTCCTCTTCTTCATCAACTAGAGCTAGTGAAGCAGAGGGAGGGGCTTGATCATCATCCTTTTCCCCCTCAACCTGACAGGGAGGTTCTTCTGTCTGAACCTCAGTTACAGCTGCTTCTGAATTTTCTTCAATTGATCTCTCCCCCTCTTTGTAATTATCAACATTGGGGAGCTCAGCAGTATCAGTTGCAGCGTTAGCAGTTGCCAGAGAATGGACTTCAGCCTCCAAACGTACCATACGTTGTTCAATATCAGGGATCTCAGAAGTAGCCTGATGAATAAATTCAACGGCGATATTCAGTGATGTACGATCATTTTTCGTGAATGAAGGCGTTTGTGTTGGAGATGGTTCAGTCAGCTTGTTCAGGACCATATTTAGCAGAGTTGTGCAGGAGTCAATCTTCGAAGAGAGACCATGGACTTCAGTGGTGAGGGAGCCAAATCTTCCTTGAAGGAGTTGAACTTGTTGACGATTGACAACCAAATCCTCCTTGACTTTGACGATCTATTCTTGAAGGGTCGTGATCTGAGAGGCTTCAGCCTTAGAAGTGGAGGCAGCGGTAAACCTATTCAGCTCCTCACCAGCTTGATTGACAGCGCTGGTGGTGATGTTCAGGGAAGTGGAAAGAGATTCCACCTTCTCTGCAAGTTTGTTGACATTGACGTCAACTGTTCCCAAAGTAGGACCTGAAATAAAAGTCAGTGGTTGAGCCAAACGATGCTCAGGCTTATATGGAGAGGTGGGAGAAGTGTATATGGGTTTAGGAGTACCTGATAGATTAAACATATTATAAAATTGCATGTCTCCCTCAAAGTTCTGAGAGTGTGTTTGAGTATCAGGTCCTATGTGTGCAGCATGAAGAGGTTGCTGCGAAATATTGGGAGGGTTAATGACCAAAGAAATAGTAGAAGAAGAAGAAGAAGAAGTAATGGGGATAGAAGTAGAGATAGCACTTGTGATAGTAGGATTTACCTCAGTTTGTGGAGCTTGAGGAACTGAGAAAATGGGTATTGTCACAACTCCGGTATCAGCAGTGGTCATCACTGACATGGTTGATGTAGCAGCTGATGTGGAGGAGATACCCACGAAAGCATCTAAAGTAGTTTGTTGAGAAACTACTTCAGGTATTATTCCCAAAGGGGTTGACTCCTTGGTCTTTCTGGCCTTTTTAGAAGGACCAGAGAGAGCAGTTGATGGGCGTTTCGATGTGGTGGTAGCAGCAGGGATAGCAGAAAAAGGAACCTCCTGCATGGCCGCTGAAATAGAAGAGTGGAGAGAGAGACGAGAACGTAGAGTAGAGAGACTTACCTCGTTGTCAGCGGACTTGATCTCCAGTGCTCGTTGGCCCACCTTTAAGAAAGTACCATCATTGGCAGTATAGTACTTCTCAGCGTATAGAAAATAGAGATAGGCGCAAATGAAACGAACGTATGGGATCTTGGAATCCCTCTCAGTCTTCTTGATCTTTGACACTAGATCGTCAAAGATCGCTCCAGCATAGTCGAAATGTTTTCCGGCTATCACTAATTAACCCATCTGGAGCTTAATGTTGCAGGCCTGGTCCAGCGAACCTATCTTGCCACTCATACATTGAATGATATGAGTGAAGATATAGTTGATCTGTGAGGGCATGTTTGCCTTCTGAATCTTGGTCAGCTTTTTGTTTGGAATCTGGGAGCGAGGCTTCTTGTCCCACGTGTTTTCATGTCATCCAAAAATTGGATGAGCTCAACGTCAGTTAGAAAAGAGTCAAAGCCAGCGTTGGTCTTTTGCAGGGAATCGCAGAGCCTTGCAGAGACCAAAAGCATTAAGGAATATGGGACCCTGTTCAGTAGCGAAGGAGATGGCAGGGACCACTTCACCTTTCTTTTTTGCCACAGTGTTTGAGTCAACTGTGAACCAGAATTGTTGAAGCAAGGTCTTTGATGGGTTGGGATTCACAATGAGAGCATAAGCAATGCATGATTGCTTCAGAAAAGTTGCGGCTTCTACCAGATGTAGGTACTTGTCAGCTTCAAAGTCCAACCTGGCCAGATGGTTGTTCTTTGGGATCTCAGATTCAGTGATGGTGAAGTTTACATTCTTTGAAGCAATAAGGCTAGCTTGGGCCATTTCTGAATAGAAGAAAATAGAGTAGAATAAAGGATTTAGAGTCTAAAAAAATTTAAAATATTCTACTATTTTCTCTTTTGGAAAAGAAACATAGAAAAACAAAATTGTTTTTAGAGTAAAACAGTGTTCTTCATGAAAAAGAAAGAACATTTTGAAAAACCAAATGTTTTTAGAATAAGTTAAAATCAAAAGGAATGATTTTAAATGGAAGAAACACTTTATAAAGTCCAAAATAAGAGAATATTTAGGATTTAAGAATGTTTTGAAGATGAAAGAATGTAAAGAAAAAGAACCTGATAATCTTGAAGATTTGAAGATTAGGGTGTTCTTGTCTGCTTTGAGTGCTTTTTCTTGCTTAGGAAATTTTAAGTGAGCGTAAAAAGATAAGAATGGAAAAATGCATTCCTTTTATATGAGGAGAGAGAAGGAATGAGGCGGGAAAACAAATGCTCATCATGACATGGACACATCCTACGAAGTTGATTGGATAGAAGGGAAACGGACGAACGTGTCAGAGAAAAAGACATGTCATGGATTGTCGGTTCAAATGATGTCATAGGAGAGAGAGAAAAAACGTTTCATTTGCCTTTTAGAAAGTATCTCTGAAGAAAAGTCACAGATAGGTTTTCTTTTGAAAGAATCTCTGATAGAAATTCAGAGATAATTTTTCTTTTCAAAAGATCACTGACGAGAAATATCAGTGATAAGATTTGTTTATCAAAAAGCTTTTAATCACTTGAAGAAAATCAGTGATTGAAGATTTGATTTTTGAAAAACGTTTTACTGAATGAGATATTCAGTGATAGAGAATGAGAGAACATACCTGAGAGTCAAAGTGTTGATCCAAACTCTCTCAGTGATTTGATAACGACCCTCTCCTATACTTAGTGAAAATTACGTTTTAGTATGTATTAGTGTTTCACCATCAGCGATCTGACTGAGTCTGTTCAGTTATCGCTGATAGTCTTTCTTATAAACATTTTTATGTATTAGTGTTTCACTATCAGTGATCGAACTGAGTCTGTTCAGTTATCACTGATAGTTCCTAAAGTAAACAACCAACGTAATCCCTGAAGACAAGTTTCGCGTCAACAGATGTTCATAGCTGAATCAAAGACGAAGCTGCTGAACAATGAGAAGTCTACTAGTGACCTGATGCGGATATCAGTGAAGCAAAGACAACTCTACCAATACGCGAAGGAACATGAGAAAAAGCTTCAGCGATAACTGAACCTCTTTATCTCTGAACTTAGAGATACTCAGCTATCAAACGATCACAAAGCTTATGCCTGTGTCCTTTTGTCTATCCTTGCACAACCTAGTACGATATGTCAGAACGGACAAGTCTCTGCAAACATTCGTACAACAACTCTGTCCACTACACTATTCATGACCCGGCCAAAAGCATGTCTCCCAAAAGTCAGTCTTTCAAAGCCAATCTGTGAACGCCACGTGTAAAGTATCCTGCCATGCATTTAATGCATAGGGTATAAATAGGAAGTTCACCCCTTCATCTAAAGGTGTGCTTCATCCTTGAACTCAAGATAGAAACCCTTGTTTTCTATATCTCTAATCCCCATTCTCTGTACTTCTTGTGCAATTATCTTAGTGTTTCTTTAGTTTGTTTAGATTGAGTCTGTCTTAATCTTATTCCGCAACAAACTTGTAAATTGTATTTTGATTCTTCAATAAACAATTTATTAAACTTTAAATTCTGTGTTTGTATTCAACCCCCCCCCCTTCTACAAACTTGTTTAGCACCTTCGGGACCAACAAGTGGTAACAGAGCAGTTTGTTTAAATCTAATAAACAAGATCTTGCTGTATACTCTTCCTTGCTATTCTAAAATGGCATTAAACACAAACACAAACTACTATGATAATGGTTCACTTTCTAAACCTCCTCGATTTAGCAGAGATAACTTTTCTCTATGGAAAAATCGAATGATGCTATTTCTTGAAGGTGCGGATCCTACTATACCTGAATATATAGAAAATGGACCCTATGAACCTGTTAGAATTATAGCTGCGGTTCCCGCTACTGCCACCACTGAAGCTGTCCCTGAACGATATGTCGTTAAGGAAATAAGACAGTGGAGTGATGAAGATAAAAAGAAGGTAGGCATAGATGCAAGAGCAAAGACCATTATTTCAATGGCTCTGCCTGATGAAGTTTTCCATTCCATCATGCATCTGAAAACTTCTAAACAAATGTGGGAAACCATATGTGTTCAATATGAGGGCACCACTGAAATCCAAGAGACTCGAAAGATTAACTTGGTAAGACAGTATGAAAGTTTCATCGCTGGTAAGAATGAATCTCTTTCTGATGTTCATCAGCGATTTAACTGCCTAATAATTGATCTAAGAACTGTTGGTAGGACCTATTCTAATTCTGAGGTCCTAACGAAATTCTTGGAATGTCTTCCTGAAAGCTGGGACAGTTATTCAATATGTCTTAGGCTGACAAAAGACTTACATACTCTCTCCTTAAGCACTCTGTATGGAATATTGCTCAACTATGAGCAATCAAATCTTCTGAAGAAGAATCTTGTAAAAGATTCTAAAGACTCTAAAAGCACTCCTGTTGCTTTAGTCTCTTCAGAGATAATTCCATCTCAGCGATCTACTCTCACTATCACTGAGTTAGATTCTGAATCTGAGGATCTATCAGACCCTGATCTTTCAGAGTTTGATGAGTCCTTAGCTCTCTTGACAAACTCTTTTAAGAGATTTGCAAGAAAGAGTAACTTCCGAAGAAGTAAACCTCTCTCTATTTCTGAAAAGCCAAAATCAACTCCGGTTGATAAGGCTACTGCCACTTGCTATAACTGCGAAAAGATTGGACATTTTGCTAGTGAGTGCAGGTCGAAAAAGGTCTTCAAACCTTCTACCTCAAGAAGATCCAGTGATGACAAATACCTTAAGCTGAAGAACAAATATCAAAAGCTGAAAAGTCATCAGCGAAAAGGTAAAGGTCTCATCGCTGAAGAAAACGACTGGGCTGAATCAGAAGAATCATCTTCTGATGAAGAATAAGTCGCTAATCTTTGCCTCATGGCTGAGATTAAAGAAGAAGTGGAAGAACCATCTGAATCTTCTATGAGCTACATATCATCTCAGGTATCTATCTCTACAAATCCCTCTCTACCTGAAGCTGAGAGAAGTCGCGCTGTTGATGTACTGACGATTGACCTTTATAATGCCCTAAACGACAAAACTCAAGCTGAGAACAAAAATGTTCATTTAACTCAAGAGCTGGAGAAATGTCATGAAAAGATCAAAGAACTAAATCTTTTAGAAGAAAAGTTGAAAGATCAAGTCATTATAAATGAAATCATCAGTATTGAACGCGAACAAGCCATCGCTGCTTTAAAAACAGAAAAGGCTCATGTTGAAAAATGGTGCAAATCATCAACAAAAATCTCTGAGATAATAAATGCTCAAACCCCTGAAAGTGATAAAACTGGTCTTGGTTTTTGGACACCTCAGGATGAACCTAAGAAAGAGAGTTCCTCGCTTAAGTTTGGAACCTTTGTCACCTCCTTCTTTGACACTTCTTACAATCAACTCTATCCCTGTTCTTCTTCAAATCCCATCCCTGAGGAGAAATCCAAAGACACTAAGTCTACGGATAAAGGAAAGTCCATTCTCCTTCCTCAGAAGGCAACCAGGAAAGCAAAGCTGAAAGTTCCTTCTAAACCTTCAGCTAAGCAATCCTCTAGCTCTGTGATAGAAATCTTTGATCTCTGTCCTCCAAAGCTGAAGATTGACCTTAAACCTTCGACATCTGAAGGAATGAAAATTCCTCCCAGATCTCAAGAGAAAAGTCTTCTTGGACCTGGCCCTGCTCATCTTAAACTTGCAAAACCTTCTACTCCTGGTCCTAAAACCATTTCTAAATACATAAAGTGTTATCACTGTGGTTTTACTGATCATATTGCAAGTAAATGTCCAACCGCCACTAAAGCTGATAAAATAGCTAAAGTGAAGAAAAATGCTTCTAAAGCTGAGAAGGTCACCAAGGTGAAAAATACCACTAAGGTTAAGAAATTAACCAAAGTGAAGACTATCACTGAAGCTGAATCTTCGTCAGCTGAGAATACTACTGAACTTACATTATCCACTAACTCTGAAGGACCCATTGAAAAGTGGGTACCAAACAACGCTTAATCTTCCTTATGTGTGCAGGGATCAAAGGGCATCTGGTATCTTGATAGTGGATGTTCTCGTCATATGACTGGACAAAAAGACCTGCTCACTGAATACAAGGAAGAAAAAGGTCCCTCTGTGACCTTTGGTGGAAATGGTAAAGGATTTACCCGAGGGTTTGGTGTCCTCAGCAATGGGGCAACTACCTTTCGAAGAGTCGCTTACGTAGATGGACTGAAGCATAATCTTCTAAGCATCAGTCAGCTATGTGATAAAGACTATGAAGTACGCTTTACTAAGAAAGCATGTTCAGTGTTAAATGAGAAAGGAAAACTTGTTCTCAGTGGTCATCGTAGAGAAAATGTCTATGTAATAGATATGGACTCTACTGTCACTGAAAACTTATGTTTTCTATCTAAAGCCTCTTCTGATGTCAACTGGCTATGGCATAAAAGGATCTCTCATCTAAACTTCAAAACCCTGAATTCTCTCTCATCAAAGGAACTGGTTTCTGGTCTTCCTCAGCACTCATATGCTAAAGAATCTCTCTGCTCAGCATGTGAAAAAGGAAAACAAACAAAAGCAAGTTTCAAGTCGAAACAAGTTTCCTCAGTGACAAGTCCTCTTCAGCTCTTGCATAAGGATCTATTTGGCCCTGTCAACATCCAATCAATAGCTGGAAAGAAATATACACTTGTCATTGTAGATGAATTTTCTCGCTACACCTGGGTTATCTTTCTTCGCTGTAAGAGTGATACTCCAGAAGAACTGATATCTTTTGTAAAAAAGATGGAAGTGCTGAACAATCTTACTGTTCGTTCAATAAGAAGTGATCATGGAACTGAATTCAAAAATAGTTCTCTGAACAATTTCTTTGAGAACAAGGGAATCTCTCACAACTTCTCTTCAGTAAGAACACCTCAGCAAAACGGAGTCGCTGAAAGAAGAAACAGAACGATCATAGAAGCTGCTAGATCAATGCTCAGCGATTCTCATCTCCCTACTCAATTTTGGGCTGAAGCTGTAAACACTGCATGTTTTACTCAAAACAGATCGCTGATAATAAAGCGATTTGGGAAGACAGCTTATGAACTTTTTGTTGGAAGGAAGCCTTCTATCAGTTTTCTTCATATCTTTGGTTGTCAGTGTTTTATCTTAAACAACAGAGATCAACTTGGAAAGTTCGACCCAAAAGCTGATGATGGAATATTTCTAGGATATTCCTCCATCTCCAAAGCCTACAGAGTCTTCAACAAGAGAAGACAAACCGTAGAAGAAACAATTCACGTCACTTTTGATGAAACTCGCTCAGCGAACTCAAAACCAATCGCTGACAATGAAGAGTTAAATGCTTGGATGCTTTCTCACTACAGAGAAACTGAACCTTTCTTTTCTAACCATCAGCATTCAGATCCTCCAGTCGCTGATGATGATCCAAACATTATACATCCTACCGCTGAATCCAACTCATGGGTTTCAGCTGAACCTTTAAACACACTCCTACCATCAAATCTGCCTTCGTCTGAAAACCTCTCCAGTGAATCTACTCAACAGTTGATCGCTGATGAACCTCAATCGTCATCATCGATAAGCATTCAAATTGTTGATCCCACCTCTGAGTTAAGCAATAATGCTCCTGCTCAGCGATGGACCAAAGATCACCCAATAGATCAAATTCTTGGTGATCCAGATGCAGGTATTCAGACACGACGAAGCTCAGGTAATATTTGTCTCTTTGTAAACTTTCTCTCTTTAATAGAACCAAAGAAGACTGATGATGCTCTCAGAGATCCAAACTGGGTCAGTGCTATGCAAGAAGAGCTGACTGAGTTCTCTCGAAACAAAGTTTGGAATCTCATTCCTAGACCATCTGATAAAACTGTAATAGGCACCAAATGGGTGTTTAGAAACAAGTTAGATGAACATGGAACTGTAACCCGCAACAAGGCTCGACTTGTTGCTCAGGGATACAGACAAGAGGAAGGCATAGACTATGATGAAACCTTTGCCCCTGTGGCCAGGCTCGAAGCAATTCGACTATTCTTAGCTTATGCAGTCTATAAAGACTTCATCGTCTATCAAATGGACGTAAAATCAGCGTTTCTAAATGGAAAGCTGAATGAAGAAGTCTATGTAGAACAACCACCAGGGTTCTATGACCCTAAGCATCCAAATTATGTTTATAAATTGGATAAGGCTCTCTATGGTCTAAAACAAGCCCCTCGTGCTTGGTATGACACTCTCTCATCTTTTCTTATCTCTGAAAATTTTGAACGTGGCAAGATTGATAATACGTTATTTTTCAGAAAGATAAAAGGTCATATAATTCTTGTACAAATATATGTCGATGACATAATATTTGGTTCTACTAACCCATCTCTGTGTACTCGCTTCGCTGAAAGAATGAAGAAAGAATATAAAATGAGTATGATGGGTGAGCTGACATATTTTCTTGGTCTTCAGATTAAACAATCTGACAAAGGTACGTTTATCAACCAAGGTAAGTATGTTAAAGATATGCTGAAGAAGTTTGATCTTACTCAAGCTTCAGCGATGAAAACTCCTATGGCACCACCCCTGACACTTAACAAAGATCCTTCTGGAAAACCTGTTAATGTCACTGCCTATAGAGGAATGATAGGCTCTCTGTTGTATCTCACAGCAAGCCGACCTGACATCATGTACTCTACATGTTTATGTGCACGCTATCAATCTGAACCCAAGGAATCCCATCTGATCGCTGTAAAGCGAATTTTCAGATATCTGAAAGGAACTTCTAACCTAGGTCTTTGGTATCCCAAAGACTCAGGGTTCGATCTAACTGGTTATTCTGATAGTGATTTTGCAGGATGTAAACTTGACAGAAAGAGTACCACTGGTGGATGTCAACTCTTGGGAGGAAAGCTGGTAAGTTGGACAAGCAAGAAGCAAAATTCTGTGTCCACTTCCACAGCTGAAGCTGAATACGTAGCCGCTGGAAGCTGTTGTTCTCAAATCTTATGGATGAAAAATCAACTATTAGATTATGACCTTCAGCTGTCAAAAATTCCTATCTATTGCGACAGTACTAGTGCTATCGCTATAGCAAATAATCCAGTGCTACATTCAAAGACAAAACACATAGAGATCAGATATCACTTTATCAGAGATCATGTGATGAATGGTGATATTGAACTTCACTTTATCCCTACTGACTTTCAGCTTGCTGATATATTCACCAAACCTCTTGATGAGACAAGGTTCAACTTTCTCATCAGTGAGCTTGGAATGCTGAATCTTGAAGAATAATTCTTCAGCATTCATGCATTGTGTCAGCAATCAAAAGTTTCTTTTCATCATTCTCTGATAAGTATTCTGACTCTCAGGTATGATTTCTCAATCCCTACAACTGAATCTTCATTCAGTTATATAAAACTTAATCACTGAATTTTTATTCAAATGATTAAAAGCTTTTTGAAATTAAATTTATCACTGATATTTATATTCAGTGATCCTTTTAAAAGAAAATATATCCCTATCTTTTCATCAGGGATACTTTCAAAAAGAGAAAATTCTATCGCTGATTTTTCTTCAGTGATAATTTCAAAACGGAAAAATGAAACGTCTCTTTCCCATGACGTCATTTGAGCGGATAATCCACGACACGCCTTTTCTGACACGTTCGTCCGTTGCTCTTCTATCCAATCAACTTTGTGGACCGTGTCAATGTCATGATGATTTTTTCCCGCTTCATTCCTTCTCTCTCCTCTATCTCTTTGTATAAAAGGAATTCTTCTCTCCTTTATACGGTTTACGCTTTCAAAACTTTCTAAGCAAGAAACTCTCTCTCAAGAACACTCAAGCAAGTAAAACCAGAATTTTGAATCTGCCAATCTTCGTCTTCGAAATAAACAGGTTTATTTCATGTTTATGTGCATTGTTTATCTGCTTTCTATTTTTTAAAATCCTACTCGTTCTTGTTCATCATGGATTTTATAATTTATTTTGCTTAAAAACTAAAAATCATTCTTTCTGATTTTATTTTGCTTAACCCCAACCTTACTTCTATCCCCATAAATCTTCCCTCTCCTTCTTTGGTCTCTGAACCCGCTACCGCCTCTCTACCTATAGGACCTGAACATCAAACGTTTGAGGAATCTTTGCAGTTCTATAAAATGTTTGATACTTCAGGTAACCCTATTATCCTAAACACTTCTTTTCCCATCTCTCCAAATAAGCCCATATCTGAACTGATATCCTTTTCAGGTCCTAGTTTGGCGTCTGTTGACACGCATGTCAACCATCTGGGAGAAAAGGTGGACGCTCTCACCAACACCATCAACAACACCACCAGCGCCGTTAATCAGGCTGGTGAGGAGCTGAAAAGGTTGACAGCCACCTGCTCATCCAAAGCTGAGAACTCCAAACTTTCAGCTGTAGAAGAACAAGTCGTCCAACTCAAAGAGTCCTCTCAACTCTTTCAGGGACGATTTGAGTCTCTTACCACTGAAGTTCGAGATCTCTCTTCTAAGGTTGATCTCTGCACGTCGCTTCTACAGCAACTTCTCCAAAAGGTATCTGAAACAGCTCCAGCGCTGCCTCCCTCCTTCACTGAAGATGATCGGACAAATCTCAACATCGCTGTGGAATTCATCCATGATGCCACATGCGACATCCCTGCAGTTGAAGAACGGGTCACGTGTCTGGAAGCTGACATTCAAGTGCTAAAAGCTTCAACAGCTACTCCAGCAGTTGAGCAACCCCCTACCGCTGATAATGACAAAGTGGGGGAGAAAGCTGAAGAAACATCTATCGATGCTGCTGGGGAAGCTAAGACTTCAAAGAAACCTCCCTCTCAATCTGAGGGGGAGAAGGCGAAAGAACCCTCCTCATCTATTCATTCTCTTCTCTTTGAAGATGATGAGGAAGAAGACGATGAAGAGGAAGATGATCTAGATCTTGTTGATCAAGAAAAGGATCAACCCTCCGATGATGACGACGACGATGAAGAAGACCAATCTATGTGGTTCTCCAAGCCGAACGCTTCATCAGGGACAACTTCACAAGAGGTTGTCAAAACAGGGGTGAGAGGTGATACATCTTCAAGCGCTCCTTCGCAGAGCAAAGACAAGCAACCAATCGCTGAAGAATGCTTGAGGACTGGATCACAATCTGAGGGGGAGCATCCTTCTCAGGTATGTCTTTCAATTATACCACACTCCTATTTTTTCCAAACCCCTATCTCTTTCTAGCCTTTATCTTTCTTTTTCTAAATATACACTTATCCCTTCTTTCCTTCATTTTTCTATCCAGACAGTTCTCACCCCTGCTTAAGGGTTCAGAACTACAAATAATCCCAGCTGCAATCGCTGAAGAAATAATCCCAATCTCTATCGCTGAGATTGATGATGAAGAAGAAGATTCCCTGGTCCATCCAGGAAGGCCCTCTAAACCATCTCATGGGGCAGAGGAAGTGATGAAGAAAAGAGCTGAAATGATCGCTCAACTAGAAAGTCAACGGCTGAAAGTCCCTCTTCAAACATCCTTCTCAGAGCTCGACTTCCTCACTAAAGCTGAACGAGAAGAATCTGCCAAAGCTGAGAAACTGATCGCTGAATGCAGACGAGATGCCCAACTCGCTTTAAAGATTCAATCTTCTCAAGTCAAGGACAAGAAGCTGAAAAGAAAGCCTGTGGAAGTTCAAGCTGCACTACTGAAAGAAATTGAAGAGGAACGATCCAAAGAACAAGAGATCAACGATAAGTCCATTGAATGGTGCAAACAGAAGATGGATTATCGCTCTGATCTTCTTCCAATATCAGCCGTGACTATCTCTGGTCGCAAGAAGAAGGATCAACTCTCAGTGACCATGGAGATTACCAGAGAGGATGGAACTCAGAAAGCTATGTACGTTTCCAAACTTGAAGGTTTCGGGTTTACAGAGTGGATAGAATTCTGGGATGCGCTGAAGAAATCAAAATCTACATACAGAGGCTACGTTGAAGGACTTCTTAAAGCTCTCATCAACAGAGTCACTTCTGTACTGAACCTGCCATCTCCTATCCCTCCCAATCCCAAGAAACTCAAAAGAAAAATCGGGTCCTCCTCCTCTGAAGACGTCGCCATCATCAGGAATGAAACTTCTATCAAATTTTCAAGAGATGCATTGTTTGGTCCTCCTCCTGATCTTTCAGTTCTAGATTTATCTCTGCCTCCTGGTGGTCCTTTCCAAGCTGGTCAAGTAATTGATCATCCTTATGGAATATTTTTCAGAGATGATGATGAGGAACTCAGATTTCAAAGAGTCTCTGAGATTCCTATCTGTCCTCTGAATCATCTCAAGGATCTACTATGCTTATGGTGTGACTTCTTCCCTGCTGCTGAGAAAATCAAAGAAATCATCAGCCAAGAATCTTTGGAACGAAGACAGAAAGGAGAAGAAATACCTGAGTATATGATAAATCCTCCTAAATCTTCTTATAGCTGATAGATTAGTTTTCTCTTCTGTAATCTATTAGTTGTACTTACAGTAGTTAGTAATTTACTTGTAATTCTCATTCCTTGTAATTCTATTCCTGAATTAATGAAATTTCAGTAAAGTACTTAACTTCATCAGTGCTGTAAAAGATCCCTCAAAATAGTAATTGGGACATGTATGTTACGAGTCCTGATTATTCCATCATTTTGAATCATAAAGTAATTTTCTTCAGTTACTTTGTCATTATCAAATAGGGGGAGATTGTTGATCCAAACTCTCTCAGTGATTTGATAACGACCCTCTCCTATACTTAGTGAAAATTACGTTTTAGTATGTATTAGTGTTTCACCATCAGCGATCTAACTGAGTCTGTTCAGTTATCGCTGATAGTCTTTCTTATAAACATTTTTATGTATTAATGTTTCACTATCAGTGATCGAACTGAGTCTGTTCAGTTATCACTGATAGTTCCTAAAGTAAACAACCAACGTAATCCCTGAAGACAAGTTTCGCGTCAACAGATGTTCATAGCTGAATCAAAGACGAAGCTGCTAAACAATGAGAAGTCTACTAGTGACCTGATGCGGATATCAGTGAAGCAAAGACAACTCTACCAATACGCGAAGGAACAGGAGAAAAAGCTTCAGCGATAACTGAACCTCTTTATCTCTGAACTTAGAGATACTCAGCTATCAAACGATCACAAAGCTTATGCCTGTGTCCTTTTGTCTATCCTTGCACAACCTAGTACGATATGTCAGAACGGACAAGTCTCTGCAAACATTCGTACAACAACTCTGTCCACTACACTGTTCATGACCCGGCCAAAAGCATGTCTCCCAAAAGTCAGTCTTTCAAAGCCAATCTGTGAACGCCACGTGTAAAGTATCCTGCCATGCATTTAATGCATAGGGTATAAATAGGAAGTTCACCCCTTCATCTAAAGGCGTGCTTCATCCTTGAACTCAAGATAGAAACCCTTGTTTTCTATATCTCTAATCCCCATTCTCTGTACTTCTTGTGCAATTATCTTAGTGTTTCTTTAGTTTGTTTAGATTGAGTCTGTCTTAATCTTATTCCGCAACAAACTTGTAAATTGTATTTTGATTCTTCAATAAACAATTTATTAAACTTTAAATTCTGTGTTTGTATTCAACCCCCCCCCTTCTACAAACTTGTTTAGCACCTTCGGGACCAACACAAAGATATTTGGACAGAGAGCAGATAATGAAGGGGAACTCTGTATGACTGACATAATGTGTGAAAGATGAAGAGTTAATCTTCAAGATTCAGCATTCTAAGTTCACTGATGAGAAAGTTGAATCTTGTCTCATCAAGAGGTTTGGCGAAAAGATCAGTGAGCTGATATTCAGTAGGGATAAAGTGGTGTTCAATATCACCATTCATCACATGGTCTCTGATAAAATGATATCTAATCTCTATGTGTTTCGTCTTTGAATGTAGTACTAGATTGATTGCTATAGCGATGACACTAGTGTTGTCGCAATAGATTGGAATCTTTGATAGTTGAAGGTCATAGTCTAATAGTTGATTTCTCATCCATAAGACTTGAGCACAACAACTTCCAGCGGCTACGTATTCAGCTTCAGCTGTGGAAGTGGACACTGAAATTTGTTTTTTACTTGTCTAACTTACCAACTTTCCTCCTAGAAGTTGATAACCACTAGTGGTGCTTTTTCTATCTAGTTTGCATCCTGCAAAATCACTATCTGAATATCCAATTAGATCGAACCCTGAATCTTTGGGATACCAAAGGCCGAAGTTAGGAGTTCCTTTCAGATATCTAAAGATTCGCTTTACAACGACCAGATGGGATTCCTTGGGTTCAGATTGATAGCGTGCACAAAGACATGTAGAGTACATGATGTCAGGTCGGCTCGTTGTAAGATACAGCAGGGATCCTATCATTCCTCTATAGGCAGTGACATTAACAGGTTTTCTGTTGGATCCTTGTTTAATGTCAGAGGAGGTGCCATAGGAGTTTTCATTGCTGCAGTTTGAGTGAGATCAAACTTCTTCAGCATGTCTTTAACATACTTACCTTGGTTAATAAATGTACCTTTTTCAGTTTGCTTGATCTGAATTCCAAGGAAGTAAGTTCGTTCACCCATCATACTCATTTTATACTCTTTCTTCATTCTTTTAGCAAATCAAGTACACAGAGATGGGTTAGTAGAACAAAATATAATGTCGTCGACATATATTTGCACAAGAATAATGTGACCTTTTATCTTTCTGAAAAACAAAGTATTATCAATTTTACCACGTTCAAAATTTTCATAGATAAGAAAAGATGAGAGAGTGTCATACCAAGCACGAGGGGCTTGTTTTAGACCATAGAGAGCCTTATCCAACTTATATACAGAATTTGGATGCTTAGGGTCAAAGAACCCTGGAGGTTGTTCAACATAGACTTCTTCATTCAGGTTTCCATTCAGGGATGTTGATTTTACATCCATTTGATATACAATGAAGTCTTTGTAAACTGCATAAGCTAAAAAGAGTCGAATCGCTTCGAGCCTAGACACGGGGGCAAAGGTTTTATCATAGTCTATGCCTTCCTCTTGTCTGTATCCCTGAGCAACAAGTCTAGCCTTGTTGCGAGTTACAGTCCCATGTTCATCTAATTTGTTTCTGAACACCCATTTAGTGCCTATAACAGTTTTATCAGATGGTCTGGGAACGAGATTCCAAACTTTTTTTCGAGCAAACTCAGTCAGCTCTTCTTGCATAGCGCTGACCTAGTTTGGATCTCTAAGGGCATCATCAGTCTTCTTTGGCTCTAATAAAGAAAGAAAGTTGACAAAGAGAAAGATATTAGTTGTACTTCATCAAGTCTGAATACCTGCATCCGGATCACCAAGAATTTGATCTGTTGGGTGATCTTTGGTCCATCGCTGAGCTGGATGGTAATCGCTTACTTTAGGAGTTGGATCAACAATAGGGATGTTCACTGATGAAGAAACTTGTGGTTCATCAGCTATTAATTGTTAAGTGTCAGACAGACCATTGTTTTCTGAGAGGTTTTCAGATGAGGGAAGATCTGAGGGAGAAAGTGTGTTTAGAGGCTCAGCTGAAACCCATGAGGTGGATTCATCATTAGGTGGTATGATATTTGGATCATTATCAGCAGCTAAATGATTTGTTTGCTGATGGTTTGAGAAGAAAGGTTATGTTTCTCTATAGTGAGAGAACATCCAAGCATTTAGTTCTTCATTGTCAACAATAGGTTTAGAATTCGTTGATGGGATTCGTCAAAAGTGACATGAATTGTTTCTTCTACAGTTTGTCTTCTCTTGTTGAAAACTCTATAGGATTTAGAGATAGAAGAATATCCAATAAATATTCCGTCATCAGCTTTTAGGTCGAACTTTCCAAGAGAATCTTTGTTGTTTAGAATGAAGCACTGACCACCAATGATATGAAGAAAACTGATAGAGGGTTTTCTTTCATGAATTAGTTCATAAGTTGTCTTTCCAAATCGCCTTACTATCAGAGATCTGTTTTGAGTCAAGCAAGCAGTGTTGACAGCTTCAACCCAGAACTGAGTAGGGAGATGAGAATCGTTGAGCACTGATCTGGCAGCTTCAATGGTCGTTCTGTTTCTTCTTTCAGCAACTCCCATCTGTTGAGGTGTTCTTACAGAGGAGAAGTTGTGAGAAATTCCCTTACTCTCAATGAAATTGTTTAGGGAACTATTTTTAAATTCAGTTCCATGATCACTTCTTATTGAGCGAATAGTAAGATTATTCAGAACTTCCATCTTTCTAACAAAAGATATAAGTTCTTCTGGAATATCAGTTTTGCAGCGAAGAAAGATAACCCAGGTGTAACGAGAGTATTCATCTACAATGACAAGTGTATATTTCTTTCCAGCTATGGATTAGATATTGACAGGGCCAAACATATCCATATGCAAGAGTTGAAGAGGACTTGTCACTACGGAAACTTGTTTAGATTGAAACTAGCTTTAGTCTGTTTTCCTTTTTCACATGTTAAACATAGAGATTCTTTAGCATATGAGTGCTGAGGAAGACCAGAGACCAGTTCCTTATAAGAGAGAGAATTCAGGGTTTTTAAATTTAGATGAGAAAGACTTTTATGCCATATCCAGTTGACATCAGAGGAGACTTTAGAAAGAAAACACACCTTTTTAGTGGTAGTAGAGTTCATGTCTATCAATAGACATTTTCCATACGATAGCCACTGAGATCAAGTTTTCCATTCTCATTTACCACTGAACATGCTTTCTTAGTGAAGCGAACTTCGTAGTCTTTGTCACATAGCTGACTGATGCTTAGAAGATTGTGCTTCAGTCCATCTACGTAAGTGACTCTTCTGAAGGTTGTTGTCCCATTTCTGAGGACACCAAACCCTCGGGTATATCCTTTTCCATTTCCACCAAAGGTCACTAAGGGACCTTTCTCTTCCTTGTATTCAATAAGCAGGTCTTTTTGTCTAATCATGTGTCGACGGCATCCGCTATCTAGATACCAGATACCCTTCGATCCCTTCAAACATAAGGAAGATTAAGTTTTGATTGGTACCCACTTTTCAATGGGTTCAGTGGGGTTAGTGGAGATGGAAGGTTCAACAATCTTCACGACAGTTGAAGATTCAGCTTCAGTGGTAACCTTCACTTTGGTTAATTTCTTAACCTTAGTGGTATTTTTCACCTTGGTAGATTTTTTAGCTTTGGTGACCTTCTCAACCTTGGGGGCATTCATCTTCACTTTAGCTATTTTATCAGCTTTTGTGGCATTTGGACATTTACTTGCAATATGGTCAGTGAGTCCACAATGATAGCATTTTCTATATTTAATGATGGCTTTAGGACCATGAGCAGTAAGATTAGAAAACTTGAGATGTGCAGGGCCAACTCCAAGCATACCTTTAGCGTAAGATCTGGGAGGAATTTTTAGTTCTTCAGATTTCTTAGGCTTAAGATCAATTTTCAGCTTTGGAGGACATATATCAAAGATTTCTGTTTCAGAGCTAGAAGATCGATTTACTGAAGGTTTGAGAGAAACTTTCAGTTTTACTTTCTTAGTAGCCTTCTGAGGATGGGAAATGGATTTCCCTTTATAAGTGAGCTTAGAGCTTTTTGATAATTCCTCAGGAATAGGATTAGAGGAAGAACAGTACTGAGTAGAAGAGTTGTCAGGGATAGAAGAGACAAACATTCCAAACTTAAGCATGGAACTGTCTTTTTCAGGTTCTTCCTGTTCTTTCCAAAAACCAAGACCGGTTTTATCATTGGCAGAGATTTGAGACCTGATGATTTCAGTGATTTTGGTAGAAGAGTTACACCATCCCTCAACAGTTGCCTTTTCAGCTTTTAAAGCAGCTATGGCATGTTCGCGTTCAAAGTTGATAATTTCGTTGACAATGACTTGATCTTTCAAATTTTCCTCTAAAAGAGTCAGTTCTTTGATATTTTCATGACATTTTTCTAGATGTTCGGTTAAATCAATATTTTTGTTTTCAGCTAGAGTTTTTCCATTCAGTGCATTGTACAGATCAATTGTCAGTACATCAACAGCGCGACTTCTCTCAGCTTCAGAGAGAGAGGGATTGGTAGAGATAGATACCTGAGAGGAGATATAGCTCATGGAAGTTTCTATTGATTCTTCCACTTCTTCTTTAATCTCAGCCATAAGATAGAGATTAGCAACTTCTTCTTCATTAGAACTAGATTCTTCTGATTTAGCCCAGTCGTGCTCTTCAGCGATAAGACCTTTACCTTTTCTTTTGAAGTTTTTCAACTTTAGATATTTCTCTTTCAGCTTAAGGTATTTGTTATCACTGGACTTTCTGTAGGTAGAAGGTTTGAAGACTTTCTTTGACCTACACTCACTTGCAAAATGTCCAATCTTTTCACAGTTATAGCAAGGAGCAGTAGCCTTATCAACAGGGGTTGATTTTGGCTTGTCAGATATGGAGAGAGGCTTATTTCTTTTGAAATTGCTCTTTCTTGCACATCTTTTGAAGGAGCTTGTCAAGAGTACTAAGGATTCATCAAACTTTGAAAGATCAGTGTCTGATAATTCCTCAGAGTCAGAATCTAACTCAGTGATAGTAAGAGTAGACCGCTAAGATGGAATGATCTCTGAAGAGACTAAAGCAACATGAGTGTTTTGGAGTCTTTAGAATCTTTTACAAGATTCTTCTTCAGGAGATTTGATTGCTCATAGTTGAGCAATATTCCATATAAAGTGCTAAGAGAGAGAGAATTTAAGTCTTTTGTCAGATTGAGACACATTGAATAACTGTCCCAGCTTTCAGGAAGACATTCTAAGAATTTAGTTAAGACCTCATAATTAGAATAGGTCCTACCAGCAGTTCTTAGATCTATGGTTAAACAGTTAAATCTCTGGGGAACATTAGATAGGGATTCGATCTTACTAGCAATAAAACAGCTTCAACGATAACTGAACTTATTTATATCTTTGAAGGAAGAGATATTCAACGATTGATGATCACTTAGCTTATGCCTCAAGTCTCTTTTGTCTTACCCTTGCACACATCGTACGATTGTTAGAAACAGACATACCTCTACAGCAATTCGTACAACAACTCTGATAACTACATTGTTCATCATACAACCGAAAACATGTCTCCTAAAGTCAGACCCATGCATCCAATCAATGAAGGACACATATAAAGTGCTCTACCATGCATTTAATGCAAGTAGAAAGATTTCAACTCCATCTGAGAGTTTCCCTAAGCCTTCATCTTTCTAAAAATATAGAAACCCTTGTTTCTATACTCTCCTAATCCCCCATTCTCTAATTCTTGTGCAACCCTTCTTAGTGATTCTTAAGTTTGTTTAGATTAGGTTCTACTTGATCTTATTCCGCAACGAACATGTAAGTTGTAATTTCATTTATCAATAAACAATTTATTAAACTTTAAAATTCAGTGTTTGTATTCAACCCCCCCTTCTACAAACTTGTTAAGCACCTTCGGGACCAACAAGTGGCATTGTTAGTGTATTATTGTATCCAAGATTTAATAGGAAAAGTCAAGTCAAGTAAAGTCAACAAAGTCAATGTATGTTTAGTCAATATGAGATTACTTAGTCATTAAGCTTGTGATTTTATACTTTGGTATAAATACCTTTTGTCTTTGTAATCATGAAGTAAGTAGAGTTCATTTGTATACATTGTGAGATCTATGACATGAACGTTTCTCTCTCTACTCTCTCTCTCTCTAGAAGTTAACATTGTCAAATATTGTTAGATTGAGATTAATTGTTTAGATTTGCTTGAATTGATTGAGAAATTACAATATCAGGCATCAAAGTAGATTGTTTAATCTCATAAACAAGATCTTGCTTTATTCTCTTCCTTACTATTCTTAATGTGGCACTTAACACAAACACAAACTACTATGATAATGGTTCACTCTCAAACCTCCTCGATTTAGCAGAGATAAGTTTGCTCTCTGGAAAAATCGAATGATGCTATTTCTTGAAGGTGTAGATCCCACTATACCTGAATACGTTGCAAATGGCCTGTATGAACCATTTACAATCATAGCTTCCATTCCAGCTACTGCCAACACTCCTGCTGTCACTGAACGCTATGCTATTGAGGAAATAAGACAATGGAGTGATGAAGACAAAAAGAAGGTTGGTTTAGATGCAAAGGCAAAGACCATTATCTCTATGGCTCTGCCTGATTAAGCCTTCCATTCCATCATGCATCTTAAAACTTCTAAAGAAATGTGGGACACTATATGTGTTCAATATGAAGGCACCACTGAAGTCCAAGAAACTCGAAAGATTAAATTGGTAAGACAGTATGAAATTTCCTCAAGTTTCTTCGTGTGTGTAGACTTGTCTTGGCTTCGCTGATATCCGCATCAGGTCATAAGTAGACTTGTCTTTGTTCAGCAGTTTTGTCTTCGATTCAGCAGTGAACATCTTTTGTTACAAAACTTGCCTTCAGGGATTACATTTGTGAGTCCAAGAAACTCTAAATCGTAGTGAGAGAAAGTAGAGAGTGCCAAATGATCTGTGTATTCAAAGTATGCGTCCAAAGTTACAAACAACAAAGCACCTAAGGGACTTAAATACCCCAGGTCTTAACCAATACAGAGTTAGATACTAAACACAGTATTTGACCAAGCCTATAAATACAATGATTACTATAAAATCAGACCTAACAATCTCCCCCTTAGTAATCATTGGTGTTGTGGTCTTCAAAAACCATCTTCTAAATCAGCATGGACCAACTAAGCGACTTTGCAAAGCAATCTGACTTTTTAAAAGAAAATTCTTCTCAGCATCTTTCAGTTTGATTTGTCTTTGCTGCCTTGACAAGTCTGGATCAGTAGCTTGTGCTCTAGACGATACACCTCTTTTGAATGACCTTGAATGAACTGTGGTGATCGGAGTAGAAACAACAAAAGAATTAGTTGTAGCTGAGAGAATAGAATCTTTGAGCGAATCTTGATCAGCAGATAAACTTTTTAGCTCTTTGTCTCTTTATCATCTCCTTGACTCCTGTTAACTTCTCCCCCTCATGACCTTGATGATCTGGATCAACTTGGTCATGCAAGTGTTGGAGACGAGACATCTTCAGTTCTGCAAAATCAAAGAAACAGAGAAAATTAGGGAAGGTTTGGGCTACAAGAAGGTGGCGCAAAGTGAGGTTTGCGTTACACGAAGGTGGCACAAATTGAGGTTTGCGTTACATGAAGGTGGCGTAAAGTGAGGTTTGCGTTACACGAAGGTGGCGCAAATCTGACTTGAAGTCTGAAAATTTTTACCTGTTGAGCTCTTTGACTCCTCCTACACAAATGCACTAAATTTGACAATTCAAGTTAGCATTAATATAGAGAATCAGATACTCCCCCTCAAAAACAGATATGATCAATTAAGAAAAATTCTTCTTTTTCACTCCCCCTTGAATAATGCTCAAACCTATTTAAAAAGATTATGAGAACACAAGAATGAAAAACAACAATGTAAAAAGAAAAAAATATACTGAAAATGAAAATTAAAACAACTAAACAAGTAAAAATTTAAACACAAAACAAATAAAATTCTACTTAGTAAAATATCACAGATTTATCAATCAGTTGAAATCAAACATATGTTGTTGGATACAGATACAAGTTTCATTATATATCATGTTAAAACATGTTCAGTTTCAAAAACTTTCATCAATCTATTCAGTGTGCAATCATGTGAACTTCGATTAGCTTCAAGAAAATGCAATTCTAAAAATATAATAGAGAACTTTGCAAATAATCACACTAATCCATCAAGAATTAAGATTTTCAAAAATTTACAGATTTATCGCAACTCAGAAATATCACCAAGTATCATGAGATGTCTGCTCATTGGCATCTTTTAGCATTGTGCACTATAGCATCTTTACATGAGTGTGCTCTTTGGCATCTTTGAAGCTTGTCCACATTGGCATCTTTTTAATCAAAAAGTTTATTAAGTACAGAACATGCCGTAAACATAACTTTCTATCTGACCCTATTGTAGGATTTGGGTCAGCCGCTCCCAGACCAGTTGGCCTTAGGGGACTAGGTGTCAAGCACCCCTTGGAACTTACTTTCCCAGATCAGAAAGGCTACATCGACATATCCTAAACCCATTCATACCAGTAAAACATGACTTTCAATCTGGTTCTATAGAAGGATTTGGGTTCGATCACTCCCAGATCAATTGACCTTTGGGGACCAGATGACAAGCATCCCACAGAACTTACTTTCCCAAACCAGAAAGGTCACAGGTACAAACTTTTAAACTTAGAGATTTCTGTATTTTAAGAATTTAATATTCATCTCAATTACTCGGATCTACATCTAAATGCTTAGCCCATATTTTCATTACAATCTAAAATTCTGACTTTTTAGGTTTTCAAAGCATTGTAAACTATAAATATTCCGAATCACACAACTTTAAAGCAAAATACAAAAGCCACAAGCATGTTGCTGACTTTTCGAAATTTGTTAGAATTGAAAGTTGAACATATAAAAACTTTAATATAAACAAACAACTTGAAAATTTATCCTAAACACACCTTTTATTCAAAAGGATGAAAAACGTAAAACATTTACTTTAGAATAAAGTTTGTAAATATTTAAACTTTTAAAATCTGAAATTAGCGTGTGTCTCAAATGAAATATTTTGGGATGAACAAAATTCAAACGAGATTGAAAAGCTTAGATTCATGAAAAACATTTTGAGAAAACTGGAATAAACACCATTATCAGAAATAAATGCAGCGGAATGAAAGTAGATGCACTCACAATTTCTCATCAGTCAGAAGCTTAGAGCTATGAAAAACGAGTTCTAAACTGATATGTTTATAAGTCTATGTCGTTGAAGTACGGGTTCTAAGTTGAAGTACTTAGAAGCCAACTTTATCTTACTCCCCTTAACGTGAGGTGCCTGCAACTTTGAATCATATTTAGATTTGGGAACCCACTTGTATTTGGGCCCATGTTTGTTAGTTGTAGTTCGTATGGGGAAAAATTATGAGATTTGACATTAGAAGCACGAGAAATATAATCACAAGAATGAGCATAAGAATCAGAAGAATAGAAATCATAATCATCAGAACTAGAATCAGAATCAGAAGAAGAACATGAGACATGTTTTGAAATTCGAATCATTTGCTTTATAGAGTATTTTGAAATCTTATTACAAGAAGCAAATGAATCGCTTTTATAAAATTTGTCTACACATCTATCCTCATCAGTCTGAGGTTCATCCGATAGCAGCTTCACCCTCCATTTCTGCTTTGAAGACTTACTCAAAGTCCTATCTGAAAAATTAGAATCAGAAGAATTAGAACTGTCAGAAAGAACTTTATCTTGTTTATTCGACTTCTTTGACCTTCTTCTTTCCGCTTAGATTTATAATACAGATCATTTAGCGTAAAAGAATCATCAATAATTTTAGACTTAATATTTAAAATCAGAAGAAATAATTTTACCTAAGCAACCAATCTGATCAACTAATAAATTTGAATTTACCTCGAAGTCAGAATTATTTTGAGAAAAGATTTTAAAATTTAAAACTTCCTTTTTGTATTCCTTAAAATCAGAAGAAAGGTTAGAAACTGAATCTTGTTTTTGAGAAAATAGATTTTCTTCAAGACTAGAAGTCATGAAAGAAAGAAAAATATCAGATTCAATTTCTTTTAAAATATTTTGATCTTCTATCTTATCTTCAAGATCGATTATTTTGCTTTCTAATACTAACGGAGAAGTATATTTCTTAGAATCATAAATGAATGGAGAAATATTTTCCTTATAAGAATTAGAAGCATAAGGATCAACAAAATCATCAGACTTTGAAGATTTGACAGGAGATATATCATTTAAACCTTTTCTGCCTCTCCTTGATTTTTCAGGAAAATATTTTGCATTTTCGCTCGTATAAACAAAAGGAATTTCCTTTTTCTTGTTATTTGTTCTTTTCTCATTTTCGATTTCTAACACTTTCTTTTCATTCATCCAATCAATTTTAAATTGAGGAGCATATTTAGCAAGTGTTAGATAATCGTATTTATATAAAGTTGGGGATTTTTCAATCGTATTGTTTAAACACTGTGGATTTTCAAAACCAAGTCCCCATTTTTGTTTAAAAGCTTTTTCACTCCTTGGTTTGTTCATAAAAATTGTTTGCTCAGATTGGTTCCTCCTATATAACTTTTCTTTTAACTTATTTATTTTATCTGAAAAATCATCTTTTAAAGTAGTCATAGCAGTCAAAGACTCAAGATAAGTCTTATTTGAATTTTCCAAATCATCAAATTTCTTTTGAAAAATTTCTTTAGTATTTTCTAAAATTGATTTTTCATCTTTCAAAGAAATTTTCAGTTTGTCAATAAAAATCTAACTTTTCAGAATTTAAGTTCTTTTCAGATAAAAGCTTAGAGCGCAGATCAGATAAAGCAGTAATTATAATATTCATCTGTGAGGAAATAAAAGTGTATTCAAACTCAGAATATACCTCATCTTCATCAGTTTCAGAATCATCATCTGACTGATCATCTCCAACTAAGCATATTTGAGCGATCTCAACATTTGCAGCTTCATCGTCAGAATGATCCAGCCAGAATTCCTCTTCTGCTAGCAAAGCTTTTCCGTTCTCTCTTTTCTCAGCCAGTTCCAGTTTCTTTCGGTAATATGTTGAGTCCCTAACCTTATTCAATCGACACTCTTTTGACATATGACCCGGCTTTCCATAATTATAACAGGCAGTAGTCTTTGGTTCTAGCACTTTGATTTTTGAACCAGAAGTGGAGCGAAGATTGTTGGAACCTGACCTTGGTTGGAACTTTTTCTGATAATGCTGAGAGAGAAGGATCATTGCTTTCTGCAGTGCCTCACCATCATCATCAGTTGGCCCGTCATAAGCATTTTCAAACAATGCTTATTCTGCCAGTTGTTTCGTGATGAGAGCAATCGGGTCCAATGACTTCTTCTTTTTCTCTAGTTTGGCCTTCTTCTCTAGCACCAAGCTCTCATCAGTCGTCAGAATCTCGTATAATTCCTGAATCTGCATTGTGGAAATTATGACATCGTTCCTCAGTCTATGACAAGATTTGTTCCATTCAGGCTGAAGAGCATTGAGGAATTTCAGATTCGTCTCAAGCTCAGTCATTTCCACTTTTATTTTTTTTAGGTCATTGATCACGGCACAGAATTTGTCGAAAACACTCTTTAAAGACTCACTGTCTTTGGCCTTGAACTCCTCAAAGTTGTTCATGAAGCGTGTATGTCTAAGTTGAGTTGCAACTGATGAGCCAAGCATAATCTTTTCCAACTGAGTCCACATCTGATTTGGATAATTCTTGTAATGATCAACACGGTTGTATACAGAATTTGGCAATGCTAGCATTAGATTAGCAGATAATTCTCGATCAGCTTTTCATTCTCAAAACCTCTTCGAGTGTTGCTGGAGTCTCTTTGTTAGTCTTTATGAATGGTCCTTCATTTAGAGACTTCATCATGTTGGCTCCATTAACTTGACGTTCAATGAAGTTGAGAAACCGATCTTGCCACTGAGTGAATTCGTTTTCATCTATCAGTACTGGAGGACGAGTGTCTGTACCCAATGACATCATGAGGTCATTCTTGTAGAACTGAGCTTGAAAGGCTAACTTTGTAGAATCCATGTTTCAGATTATCCAGAAAAATGCCAAGTGTTGAGATGGCGCAAAGTTGATGTTTGCGTGAGAAGCTAGTGACGCAAACCGAGATTCTCGCGAGCAAGAGAAGACGCAAACTTAGGTTTGCGTGAGGCACTTAAGACGCAAATTGTTCTTTGCGTGATGAATAGAAGACGCAAATTGACTTTGCGTGAGCAGACCGAGGCGCAAACTGTGATTCTCGCGAGTACCTGGAGACGCAAACCAACTTTGAGTAAATAACGGGAGAAGAAAACTAGGATTTGCGTGAGCTAAGTAAAACGCAAACTTGGATTTGCGTGAGTAACTTAAGGCGCAAAGAAAGATTTTCTTGAACTGAAGGTGACGCAAAGTAGATTTGCGTGAGTAACCAAAGACGCAAACTTAGCTTTGCTTGATCCACGGGAGACGCAAAGTTGCACTTTGCGTGATGAACTGAAAGTCAAAACCAATTGATACACTAAGACAAGATTAGTAGATCGCACAAACTAAGATGAACTCGCGCAAACGCATATGAACTGGCGCAAAGTAGAGATCTAGCGAAAACCGAAGAAAACCAATTAAAACTCTTAAGATTCGATTATAACCATGAAATTAAAGCAACTAAATCACACAGAAATGATCGAAAACACGTTTCTAACACATTTCAATCAACAAAATCGATTAAAAAACCTCAAACTCAAAAATTCGTATATGAACAGAACGTGAAACTCGTTTTTTTTTCAAAAACTCAACAATTTCCAAAATTGACAATCAAAGCATGTTTTTCTTGCAAATCGATGTGAATTAAAAAAAATTACAATCAAAAACGAATCCAACAAACCAATAAGCAAAGAAATTCGATCACAAACACATCCGGATTTTATGAAAAATCAAGAAAACGAGATTTTCTTGAAGAATTCAAGAAAATCGATCAAATTTTCGATTAATTCAACAAATTCAGGAATGAAAAACACAATCTCTCAATTCTCTCAAGATCTATATTGGCTCTGATACCAATTGTGAGTCCAAGAATCTCTAAATCGTAGTAAGAGAAAGTAGAGAGTGCCAAATGATTTGTGTATTCAAAGTATGCGTCCAAAGTTACAAACAAAAAAGCACCTAAGGGACTTAAATACCCCAGGTCTTAACCAATACAGAGTTAGACACTAAACACAGTATTTGACCAAGCCTATAAATACAATGATTACTATAAAATCAGACCTAACAACATCTAACTGTTTACATGAGAAATCATCAGCGATACTGAACATACTCAGTATTTGATCGCTGATAGTAAAACATAATTACATATGAATGTTTACAAGAGATCATCAGTGATAACTAAACAGGCTCAGTATTATCGATGATGATGAAACACTTATACATAATGTTTAAACGTAATTTTCACTAAGTAAAGAAAAGGGTCATTTTCAAATCACTGAGAGAGTATGGATCAACAACATCTAACACTCATCACTTCACAGAAATGCTAGAACCATTCCTCCATCTAAAACCTGATGCACATGCCGACAAATAAAAAGGTTAGTCTAACGCCAAGTGAGTTCAAGAGTTTTCAACGTGAAACAAATACATTTGTTAAATGGAAAGAATACAGTTTAAATCATAGTCTTTCAAAAGGCTTACTTTAAATATTAAACGACTCATTTTCCAATAGCACATTTAAAAACAAGTAACCCAACATGAACATTCTTTCGTAAAACAACTTCAATCCCAAACTCACCCCAAAACGTGAATAGAAAAATAAACTCCTAATTTATAAAAATACGGATAAGAAATTTATCTCCCGAAACACCCAAAACGCGGGTGGACATATTACTCAACCCATAAATCTTGAATAACAAACATATACGCAAAACGTCACCGAAAACATGGATAATAAAATGACACAATTTAATACCCAAATAACACCTTCTGGTGACGGGGGAGACCCGATTCCGTTGTACGGGGCAGAACACAAAGTTAAGCCACATAGCCACGTTATCGACTTACAACTCGGATCGTAACTGTATTGCCTGCTCTGTCGAGCTATACCTCTACTCAGACTTTATTCCAAGTCCTAAAAACATTGTATCCTCTATTGCCTGCTCCGTCGAGCAACACCTCAAAGATACGCGATCCTATTGCATGTTCATTCTCTAGTGGAGTTTCATCCTCAGGGTACTCATTCGACCCCTAGTGCCTACTCCCTAGCATTCAAGAGAGGCGCCTCAGCTCCTTACTTGATAACTCATGATGTCTAACCCTCATACACAAGAATTAGAACATCAAACACCAAACCCAAGGTCCCGGAGTACAACCTATAAAGGTTCCTCTCCGCAAAACAACCGGGATACAAAAAATGTCAACACGACATAAACCCCAAGGTGAGAAAATCAAGACTTCTCACTATCAAATGACCGACTTACATGCCTATGGATCCAATGCATTACAGTCTAAAATGCATGACTCCAAATGAATGACACACGCACACAAAAGCATGTATTCCCCAAAGTAAAATGCAATAAATGCAACTCACACCCAAAGCTCCACTTTAAGTTATTAAAGCCGGACAAATGTCCTCAAGACCCGACACCGATGAAAACCGAGCTTTGAGCCCAAAATCAAATGACCATATGTTAAAATCCACATAATGTAATAAAACGCAATCGACCGACATTTATGCAAACACATACTCCAAAATACATGAATAACTCCAACATAATTTAGATTAGGACAAATCATTTTTCCCAATGAGTCTCTACTGTTTATTCTATAAAAAACGTCCCATAACACAAAATCAATATTTTCCCCAAAACACACTCTAAATGTACATTTATATTCAAAACACCTACTTCCATAAAATAACTCATTAAAACATAAATACTTGAGATTTATTTGTCAAAATTTCCAAAATCCCCAAATTAGATGTTTTACGAAATTTATAAAGTTAAACACTTCAAATAATCTAGAATCATCAGATAATACAACAGTTGATAATTTCATGTAAACATATAAACATTTAAAATTTGACATTTTGGCATGTACACGGTTTTGACAAATCAACTTGAACTCACCTTGCTAGATTTAGGCTAAATCTAGATTTTACCCCACTTAGAGCTTCCTTGAAGAAACTTAAATCCTCAAAGCCAAAACCTCTGAAACCTAGATCCACAAGATTTCAACCATAAACATAGATATTCAACCGTATAGAATCGTTCCCACAACATTTGACATGAAGATCTCATCTATACCAAAACCCTAATTTCCATAGTTGAGGAGAATAGAATATTACCTTTGGCATAGCTTGAATCCATCTACCATACTCTTCTAGATCCCCACAATAAGCCACAAACTCCCAAATGTTCAAAGTGGTGGAAAGGGTTGGATGAAACCCTAGAAAGTTTAGTGAAGAAGATGAAGATGACAGGGTTGTAGGTTTATCTTCCAACTTGCTAGATGGAGAAGAAACACTTAGATTTAGGAGGAAAAACTCTCAAAAATGAGTTAGGGTTCGTTTTGGAGGTTGGGGCTTGATTTGGGAGAGAAAATGGGGAGAAGTTTTGAGGTTTAGGTGAAAAATTGAGGTTTGGGGTCGGTTCCACCTTTTTAAATGCGCACAGAGGCTCCGTGCAGGTGGTGGCACAAATCGATCTATGCGAAGCACTGGGAATGTGGGGGAATAGAGCCCCACGCTGATGGTGGCGCTGATCCATTTATGTGGAGCACTGCCGCCCGATTTTCTTCATTTTTCTTCCCTGATCACTGTTTTGGTCATAACTTCTTCATTTTAACTATGATTTTACTCTAGAAAGAACCGTTGGACTCGTAATTGAACCCTTCATCCAACAAGGCTATAAAATATAGGATTAAAGTCCAAAATCCTATTTCTTCTTTTTCCCTTAAAATACCCATTTGTATTAACTTGAAATTATATCTCCCTAAAAATCGGGATGTTACACTTGGAAACTCAGTTAAATAATTTGTTCAGATCTTCTTCGACATATCCTTTATATTTTGATTTGAACTTCTAAATGCCTTGGTGTATCTCTAACCACTCGTAGAATCCATACTTGTAGAGAAAGGGGGCTAGTTAGTGAAGGCATTATGATCATCTCTAAAGATGACCATAGAAACAAGAAGTCCTCCATTATTTATTCGCCCAGATATGGTGACATTTGTTATCCTGTGCTTGTACAGCCGGTGCTCTACCTTGTTCTTGCACCATCTTAGTTCTTTTTCTTCCAGTGTCAGCTCTTTCTAATTCTCCCTTTAAGCTTCTTTAAGTAAGAGAGCTTGAGCACTGATGAGGTTGTCCTTTTTCAATTTCCCCATGAGCATGAGCTTCAACAGCTAGAGAATTTTCCACCTCTAAATTGTCCTTCATCATTTGCTTATGTTTTTTGATCTCTCACTTAGCTTTCAAGGCTTCATCACGTTCAACTTCAGTAAGGAACCCAAACTCATATCCAAGGTTACAAAGAGAAATTTTTACCCTGGACTGATTGAGTTGGGCTATTATCTGAGCCATCCTCTTAGACTCTTCAACCTATATGCATACTGGAAATTTCATGTTTGAAGGTCTTCTAGAAATCAGGTATGCGTCCTCTTTTTTAGCATTAGATTCAGGTTTGTACAAAGAAAACTCGTCATTTGCTTTTGAAGATTGATCTGATGGCTAGGGGAGAGGATGAGCTGGAAGAAGGTGAGGGAGAAGGACGTAAGTCAACTATATAAGGAGTAATTTAAGGTAAGGATGGAAAAGAAGTAGATAGGCGTAGAAGATTTGTAGAATCGGGTTCAGAGCATAAGTTACCTCGGGTATGATCCCCCTCAGGTTTGTAGAGAATGGACAAGTTGTCTTTAGCCAATCCTTTACCCTTGCTGGTGTAGGACTATTGGTTCCTTTGTGAGGGCCTCTCCCCTTGTTGAGACTCATTTACTAATATCTCTTTGACCACTTTGCTCGGAGTGTGCTGAATGAAGAAATCATCATCATCATCATCTCCACCAAGATCAGCACCAGTGTCAGGAATCTCAAGTTCCTCATCATCTTCGGCTTCTTCATCATCATCATTGGCCTGGGAGTTGTGAAGTAGACACTCCTTCAGAGATAGAAAGGACAATGGGGGTAAGCTCAACAATTATTTGAGTATTCATCTTCTTCCTCAACCATTCTCACTTCGAGAGAAGGTTGGTCTTCAGCTTCAGAAGTCTGAGTAGTGTTCGCTAACTGAACTTTCTCCCTTTCAGACAAAGTAGTAATAGTTTGCTCCCCTTTAGCAGCAGCTTCAGTCCCCCCCCCCCTCCGATTGTCATCACCAGGAGGGAGAGTTTTCTTGGATTCCATCTTTCAGAACGACTTCTACAAACCAACGAGTTGGAGCTACAAGAGTCGTAGTATATAGATGAAGTATTGCTAGAATCACTTTTAGGGTTTCTCCATGTTTAGTCAATTGTGAATTGACACTTTTAGAGAGCAGTGAGAATGAGCTATGAAAAGTGCAATGGCTAAGGAGTTTGCAGCAAGCTCAACCTTTATTTATAATACCTCAGTCTTTAGAGAAAGAAGATTGTCAACATCAGCTTTCAGAGTAGAGAGAGGTCTGAGCAACATCAACTTTGGATGAGAGGGATGCGACTTCAGTAGCCATGGAGGAGAGAGTAGGGAGAATATCCTTGATATCCTTAGTCAGATCATCCAACTTAGGACCTGAAAATGTGTCATAAACTTGAGCATAAGAGTGCTCAAGGTCAGTAACTTGAAAAAAAAAGGGTGGGATAGATGGATTACAAGGTGTCCTTGGAAATATCCGACTGATTATCGCCTAGGATGAAGCATGCAAAGTCACTTTTAAAAGGATCAATGCCTTACTACTAAGAGAATCCGAAATAGATCGACTCAAGTCCTATGTTCTTAAGGCCAGTTTTGAGTGTGGCAATGAGAGAGGTCTCATCATCAGTGAGGACAACCACTAATGGATTACTAGCCCGTGTAATCGAGACCAAAGATGGAGATGGAGAAATAATTGTAGTAGAGAAGGGTGTTGTGTCGTCGTGAGTCAGATAGGTAGTGGAGATGCCTGAAATCACACATTCCATGAGTTGAGCCACTGAGGCGGCTTGGGTAGTTTCCACCGAACCTTCAACAGCAGACGAGATTGCTGAAGTGGTTACTGGGGTTGCTGGTGCCTTGTAAAGGTACAGACCAAATTCAATGATCTTGGATTGTCGAGAATCCATGATCAGCTTAAAGGTTTTATCCTTTTGGGATTTCTTAGCCTTCTTTGAAGGACTAATAGGGGCTTCAGAGGATATTCTCTTCAACGAGGATTTAAGTTGTGACATGGTAGCCTTCGGGGGTTGAGTCGCAGTCATTGTCACGATATAAGTAGAAGAAGTGGAGGGAGTAGTGGGGTAAGTGATTAAAAGCATACATGGGAAGATTGATACGTCGGATGGGTTGTCCTTGTGATCAAGGATTCGGCTACCAAGCCTGGACAACTGAAGATTTCCAGACTCGGGATACTTGTTGCCGAGGATCCTTGAGAATATGGCATTGAGGAATCTAACATAAGGGACCACATTTTCCCTTTTCCTCTTGATTAGCCTTGTAAAAAGATCATCAAATATGATCTTAACGTAGTCCATGTTTCAGCCATGGATTATTGAGTAGTCGATGTCCAATGCCACGTGACTTACTTGGTCTTGGTCGCTAGTCTTTCTACCCATGGATTGGATGAAGTGGGAGAATAAGTAGTTCCATGTCGCTGGGTTTAGGAAGAAACATAAATGGTTAGAAGGGCAATGTTTAGTATACGAAGTTTTATACTAAAAGTTGTGCTTTTGGTACAAAATGTACCATAAACAAGTGTTTAAAAGAAGAGGGACCTTTAGAACAAAATGACCAAGAATTTTTTGAGTTTTTTAAAACAGATAAGGGTTTTATAAAACCAAAAAGAAGAATGGTTTTAAAAACAAATGTTTGTTTGCTTTACGAGAAAAGAAGAAAAACAAACAAAAGATTAAGAAAAGAGAAAAATAAAGAACAACATGTTTGTTTGAGTTTGAAGATTTAAAGAAATCTTAGTGAGCGTTCTTGGTGTTTTGCTTAGAGAGCAAAAGTTCTTTTCTTGCTTTAAAAGTTTGAGAGCGTAAAAAGTGAGAGTGAGAGTGTGAAATATTTTTATAGATAGTATGAGAGAGAAAAATAGGAGAGAAAGAGACGTTTGGTTATGGTGACTTTTACACATCCGAGGAGTTTGATTGGATGTAGAATGAAAGAGGCGTCGTGTGTCAGATCGTGGGACAACCGTCTTCCCGTTTAAAAACTAATTTAATGGTGTCATAAATGAATGAATCTTTATTATCACTTTTAAAAGCTTTTAATCACCTAAAGAAATTCAGTGATTAGTATTAAGTTTTAAAAGAGGAATCACTGAGTAATATGTTACAAAGAAAAAACATCACAGTGACTGAGATAGAAAGACGTACCTTGGGAGATGGATACATTTTAGAGGAGTTCAGTGAGAGAAAAAGAACACCACGACATTCATCCATATCACTAAGTAATACCTAAACACTAAATAATTAGTCTTAAATATTCAGCATTGCAAGTTCGCTGATTAACATGTTAAACGTTGATTCATCAAGGGGTTTTGTAAAAAGATCAGCGTGTTGGTACTTAGTGGGAACGAAGTGAAGTTCAATGTTACCATTCATAACATGGTCTCTAATAAAATGATATATGATCTCTATATGTTTGGTCTTTGAATGAAGAACATGATTGTTAGCTATGGCGATAGCACTGGTACTGTCACAGTAGATAGGGATCTTTGATAGCTGAAGGTCATAGTCAATGAGGTAATTCGCTCTGATAAAAATTTGCCTAACAAGATCATCTACAGACACTATGAGGTAATTCGCTCTGATAAAAAGGTTTACGAGTTCAATGATAATGATCTCGTAAATCTAAATCCATATGATCTACCTCATTTATATGCCTACTGCTCTGCAAGATACGATCAAGGAAGGGAATTCAGAATGGGCATGTTTGAAGTCAAACGAGCAATGAAAGCATATGTTAAACTCAGAGCAAGACTTGACTTCCAGATTGCTCTGAATCTGGGCGAAGAAAAACTGGGAGTGACTGAACCTGTGGAGATGATCGAGAATCTTGATAAGAAGAAGATGGGATCAATTATTGCAGGTCCTCTGGGTTTCGTCTACATGGTGAATCAAATCAAGAAAATCTTTCTTGCTTCAGAAGTATCGAAGTACTCTGATGAAACCTTAAGAGGTGTACAGAAGATGATTCATGTGAAGAAAGAACGGCACAGAGTAGATCTTCTGGCGAAACTGGACTTAGAGATTGGCTCAATGATTAACTTCAGAGAGCTTATTATGAAGTTTCATGGAATCTGTTCTAGTGATAGGTGCTAGTTTATTTTCTTATTTTTGAATGTTACTTTCTCTGTTATGAATTTCCAAATGTTTGTGAGAAGTAATATTTAAGAGGATGATTTTCTCCTCTATGCTTTCTAGATTAAAATTTTTTTCTGTTCTCTGCTACTCTTGCAATTTCTATTTTCAATACTTAGGGGGAGATTGTTAGCCCCAATTCCAGATTGTAAAAGTATTGAAAATATCTAAGTCCTATTTCAGAGGACTTCCAGAGACAGACTTCAGAGGACGAACCTGCCTCTGAAGTATATTCCAGAGGGGGACTTTCAGCAGAAGACATCAGAGATGGCTTCATCAGAGGCTCTGAAGACCTCTTTAGAGCTCTGAAGACATTCTCTTTGAAGATGGCACTGATCATATTTCTACAAGTATCAGAAGAACAGATGACTCATCATTTGTGATAAGATTTACTTTCTAGAGTAGGTCACTGTTCAAGCATGTCTTGAGCTTACCTATTAGGTAAGACACTGTTCAAGCATGCTTCTATTGTCAGGATAGTACACTGTTTACTTTATGGTCCTGTAAATAGGACCATCACTCCATTGACAAAAGTGTGCTTTTTGATATCTTGTATCTGATAAATCGTTTGAATATATTTCAAAGAAGATCTTGTACTTTCTACATATTTGTTTTATGAACTGTGATATTTGAATTTGCTTTTGATATTAAACTATATTGCTTCCGTTGTTCTTATTCTTATTGTTTATATCATTATTGTAAGATTACATCTGGGAAGTAACACCGGTTCAGGATAGTAGCATCTCACGTGTGGATACCGCTATAGGATGCCTACGTTGGTCTCTCGTGCTTCAAATCCTCTCGTCGGCAAAACCTTTGAGGTAGTATTCTTAAACCTTCTATGGTTTTTTTATGTCCTTATTTTCGTTGGTTATAGATCCGAACTTGCTAGGGTTTGGCAGTTAATTTTGTTTATATATGCATGTTTATATATTTTGTTTCCGCTGTGTTTTTTAGATCCCACGAAACCCTACAGTGGTATCAGAGCCCCATAAGAACAGAATAGGGAAAAAGTTGGGTAAAACGGTCAAAACGAAAAACCGGCCAAAACCGCCGTCGTGCGTCGTGCGTCGTGCGGTGTCGTGGGTCATGTGCCTCGTGCACCGGGTCACGGTTTGGTCACCCTTACAGTTTCACCATTTGGGTTGTCTGTGGTCTTAGGTAGTCAACGACAACTCAAAAAAAATTTGTTTTTGAAAAAGCCTAATTTTTCGTTTTGGGCCTAGGGTTTTTCGTGGGTCGGGAGGTTTCTTGCCTTTGACGAGGTTTTGGCCCCAGTTTCACGGGTTTGTTAATCTTATGTTTAATTGGACCCAAGCCCATTAAGGGTTTTTCAAATTTTGAGAACTAATTACTAAAATTGAACTTTATTTTCTATAGATGTCTGCTAATTAAGATAACACAAACTCAAACCTCACCCAGTTCACACTCCAATCTATTTTAGAGAAAGAAAAGCTAAATGGTCAAAACTTCCTAGAATGGTTCTGATTCCTGAGGGTCATTCTCAGGCATGAGGAAAAGTTCTACGTACTCGAGAACCCCTCCTCCCAACACTCCTACTAGGAACGCTTCTGAGAGTGTTCGACCTGCTTATGATAAGTATAGTCGAGACTCTCTAAGCGTTTCATATCTGATATTGGTATCAATGACTCCTGAACTTTTGAAGAAACATGAGGTGCTATCAGCTTGAGAAATGATTACCTCCTTGAGGACCATGTTTAATCAACAGGCAAGGCAAGAAAGGTTTGATACCGTGCGATCACTACATGCTTGTATGATGCAAGAGAGGACGCCAGTTAGTGCCCACGTCCTTAGGATGAAAGGGTACATTAACCGTTTAGCTCGATTGGGTTACCCTCTTAGACAAGAGTTAGGGGTCGACTTAATCCTCAACTCCCTGTCTAAGTCATATGATAACTTTGTGCTCAATTATCATACGAATGGCCTAGATAAATCCCGCATTGAGTTCATGGAATTCTTAAGACTGCTGAAAGAGGGATTACCTCTAAGCTGGAAAATCCAAGCATGTCGTGATGATCAAGGCCCAGGGAGGGGTGACCAATAAGAAGAGTGTGACTAGGAAAGGAAAGGCGAAAGTTGGAAGTTCCAGCAAGGTCAAGAAGAATGAGGTAAAGATTCCCCTGGATGTTGTTTACTTTGAATGCTCCAAGAAAGGGCATTGGAAAAGAAATTGTCTAGTTCTGATTGAAAAGGTAAAGAAGGAGAAGGCTCAGGGAGTCGTACCTTCAGGTATGTATACCATCAATTTATTCACTTCTGATTATGATTCCTGGGTATTGGATACCAGATGTGGGACTCATAGTTGTTCCTCTTTGCAGGGACTAAGAAGTGAGAGGCAGCTGAGGCTAGGCCGGTTGGAGCTCAAGATGGGAAATGGGATAAGAGTAGATGGTGTGTCTCAGGGTGATTATGATATGATCCTTCCCAATGGTGTGGTTTTGAATATTTATGATTGTCTTTACGTTCCTAGTATCGTAAGAAGCATTGTATTCAGTTGAACATTTGAGACAAGATGGATTTATGTTTAAATTTCTTGACGATAATTCTATTTCTACATGTTTTCATGGGATTTCATATTTTATTGCTAATCTAGTTAATGGTATTTATGAAACAGTTATTCGTAATAGTCTTAATTTTGAATCGATGTATAATATGAATGCTAAAAGGCTTAAGCATGACTTAAGCCAAACATACTTGTGGCAATCTCGTCTTGGCCATATAAATAAGAAATGCATTGCCAAGCTCCAAGTGGATGGGATCTTGGAATCAATTGATGATTCATTTAATAAATATGAATCTTGCCTATTAGGCAAGATGACTAAAGCACCATTTAAAGGAAATCCCAAAAGGGCAAATGATTTGTTAGGAGTGATACACACTGATGTATGTGGGCCCTTCAACCCAACCACTAGAAATGGTTGCTACTACTTTATTACATTACTGATGATTTCAGTAGATATGGATATGTTTATCTAATGAAACACAAGTCTGAAAGCTTTGAGATTTTTAAAGAGTTTCAAAATGAAGTAGAGAACCAACTTGGCAAAAAGATAAAAGCTCTTCGGTCTGACCAAGGTGGTGAATATATGAGCCAAGAATACACCGATCATCTTAGAGAGTATGGGATAATCTCACAACTCACTTCTCCAAGAACACCATAGCATAATGGTGTTTCTGAAAGGAGAAATCGTACTTTGTTAGATACGGTTAGATCTATGATGAGTCATACCAAGTTGCCTAAGAGTTTCTAGGGTATGCTTTGGAAGTTGCCGCCAGAATACTAAACAATGTACCAACCAAGAAGGTCGACAAGACCCTATATGAGATGTGGTTTGGGAAGGTTCCAAACTTATCTTATAAGAAGGTCTGGGGCTATGATGCTTATGTTAAGTAGGAAGCTTCTATGAAGCTAGAGCCTAGATCTGAAAGGTGTATATTTGTAGGATATCCCAAAGGGACTATTGGGTATTATTTCTACAACCTTAGGGAAAACAAGGTGTTTGTCGCTCGCAAGGGTGAGTTTCTAGAAAATGATTTTCTAACTAAGCCTAAGACAAGGAACAAAGTGTTATTTGAAGAAATTCAAGAAACAACTCTAGATACACAGGTTGACACTGGAACTCAACAAGATATTGAACCTCAACAAGATTTCAGAATACCAATGAGAGATAAACGGTGTAAAGGTCGGGGAGGATTCGTCAAGAGACAGATAGATACCATGGGTTCTTGATTGGCTGTGACGACATGGTTGATGATGAACCACTAACTTACAGACAGGCTATGTCAAGTGTAGAATCTGACAAATGGCATGATGTCATTAAAGCTAATACAATCTATGTCGGATAACCAGGTCCGAGATCTGGTAGATACACTTGAAGGATACAAAAGTCGTTGGGAGCAAATGGATTTTCAAGAAGAAAGCCGACATGGATGGGATCATGCACACTTTCAAGGCTAGATTGGTAGCAAAAGATTTTACTCAAACACATGGTGTTGACTATGATGAAACCTTCTCTCCAGTAGCCATGATCAAGTCCATAAGAATATTGCTTGCCATTGCGGCATATCCGATTATGAGGTATGGCAGATGGATGTCAAAACTGTGTTTCTTAATGGAAGCGTAATCGAGAACGTATACATGGTACAACCATAAGGTTTTGAGTATCCCAAGCATCCTAATAAAGTGTGCAAATTGCTAAAGTCCATTTATGGACTAAAACAAGCGTCTCGAAGTTGGAATCTTCAATTTGATGAGAAAATTAAAGAATTTGGATTAATCAAAAATGAAGATGAGCCTTGTGTATACAAGAAAGCCAGCGGGAGCATTGTTGTCTTCCTAATTCTTATGTCGATAATGTTCTAATAATCGGGAACGATATCCCAACGCTAAAAGGAGTAAAATCCTGGCTAGGGAAATGTTTCGCGATGAAGGATTTGGGAGAGACCGCTTATATCCTTGGAATAAAGATATATTGTGATAGATCTAAGAGCTTAATTGGACTAAGCCAAAGTATATACAATGACAAGGTCTTGAAACGCTTGAAGATGGAGAGTTCCAAGAGAGGAAACTTGTCAATGGTACATGGTATACAATTAAGTAAATCTCAATGTCCTTCCACAAAAGAAGAGATGGATCGCATGAAGGGTGTTCCCTGTGATTCGGCGATTGGATCCATAATGTATGCCATGATATTTACAAGACCTGGTGGATCTTATGCCTTAAGCATGAATAGTACATACCAGTCAAACCCGAGTGAATCTCACTTGGTAGCAGTAAAGAAAATCCCCAAGTACCTGAGAAGGACTAAGGTTATGTGTGACATCTGCCTAATAACCAGTATGATAAGGTTAGCAATCTCTGACCTATTAGAAATTATTTATGAAGTTAAATTCCTTAATGTCTAGTTAGAATGATTAAATTAAAAGTTTACCCGAAAAATTCGGAAGTCGCGTAAAAATACCCGGTTCGGACTGATAACTGACCGTTACATCTCAAAATGCCAGAAATTATGTTGTGAGTCTAAAATACCCATAATAATAGGATTTTTTTTATTTTCATAGTAAAATATATTTATCCATTTATAATGTTTAATTTTTAGATGTAAACTGAGAATTTAGGGTTACTGTTCTTAAATTTATCTGATTTTTAAATCAAGTATGCATCATAATTATATATATTTTTTATTTATTTCTTTGAGGGTGTCATCAAGGCCACATGGCCGAAATTTAGACCACCTCCCTTCCTTTCATCATTTTAAAATTTAAAAGTGGAGTGTAGAGGCTATTTACTCATTTTAAGTTTCCAAGTAAACTCCTCACCTCCTCTCTTCTCCTTCTTCTCTCTTTCTCACGCCGGCCACCACACACCACCACCACCATAATCGATTTTCAGAAAATTTCCAAGAAGAAATCAAGATTTAAACCCTCTTCTACTTCAAGAATTCAAGTTCTCATCTCCAAGTAAGAAGGTAATCACTTTATATCTTCATTTTTCAAGTTTTTATTCAAAATATGAGGGTTTCATACTATTTCATGTAGAAGTTATAAAATCCTTGTTCTAGAAGAGAAATGGGATACATTTGGTAAATATTACATTTGCCAAGTAAACCATTGAATGATCTTCCCATAAAACTTGGAATTTAAGTGAGATTTTTGAGATTTTATCAAAATAATAGTGTTATGAAATGTGGTACTTTGGTCCACGAAATTTTGGTGATACTTGGACTGAAATTTATATATTTACAACCATTTTGAGTATAAAGAAACTCTTAGGATGAGATTACTCAAATCTCAAATGATTAAGAGCATCTAAAATGGTGTAATATCACTTATTTAGTGATTATGTTGTCATGCATGGGATTGGATGAGCACTTGAAGTTGCTATGAATCCATGATGTATATTTGTGTTATTAGAATCTTTGTATATTCATTTAAGATGTGAGGCCATGAGTTATTAATGAAAACCATGCCAAATGATCATCATTTTATGTTAATACAAACTTCATCATGTCAACAGCTTGCTGTCATGGATTATGCTTTCACTTTCAAGCTTTATAAGTCAGTTCATACTCCTTAAAAATTTAGGATTTTTGTTACAAAACTTCAATTTAAGGTATTAGTGATTTATAGCATCAAGAATCACTCAAAATTATGGAGGTTTGGTCACTCATTTGTATTTTAGAAGAAAGTGGTGTAATCTGTCCAGAATTGGCAGAATCATATACCCAACTTTCAAAGACCATAACTCCCTCAATTCTTGTCCAAATTGAGTGAATCTTTTTCCACATGTTAGATTTTTGAGTTAGTTTTGCAACCATATATGGCTCATTGTTTAATTCTGAGATTTGATATCCCAAATGTAAGCTGCAAGTGAAGTGTGTCACTAATCTGAAAATTGGTGACAATCTGTTTTTGGAATTTATTTGGGATACCTAAACATTTCTTTAAATCATAAAATTTTGCAGAATAGTTCATAACTTAGTATTTTGACTACTGTAAAAATATGGTTAATTTTGGTATTTGGGAAATGTTATTTTGAAGCTTATTTTGAGATCACAAAATTTTGACAGCAAGTGCTGAAATTCAAAAAGTGATCCTAAAACTTTAAAAACTTATGTTTTGGTGATTTCTTTGGTATAGTAAATTCTAAAATCTTATTCTAAACAATAAGTTAAACATAATGGCATATGTATATATATATATATACATATTGAGATGTAAGAATGGTCGAGATAGGTTTTTGAGAATGGGTATTAATTTGTGGTACAATTACTCTATAGGGATTTAAGGACCGGGCTAGAGAATTGTGTTGTTATACTCTTGCATCATCATAAAAGGTGAGTATTCACAACCCCTATTTTAATGTTTTATATATTTTGGGGTGAAAGGCATGTAATTTATTTCAATATTTCACGAAGTTTGTTATGATTATCATGGATGATTTTGGTTGCTTTGGTGATAAAGCGTTTGTTTTGGATATTATATGACATGTATGCGGATATGAGTATGTTGGATTGTTTCTTTAAGTCCCCGACTCTACTAGTTAACTCCTGCGGGAGCCTATAGTCTTAGTGGATAGCGCTATTTGGTGTGACAAGCCCACCTTATACTGACGAGTAAGGGTGCACTAATTCTAGAGAAATAGGATCTATCAATGTGATTCATGGCCACAACGGTAGTTCTTTTTGGGGCACATTTGTTTGGTCAGTGGACGGTCTAGTAGAGGTTCAACATACGAAAGGTTTTTGAGGCATATTTTCTGTCATATAATTTAAAAAATTTTAATCGTGAATTATGGTTCAAAGGTTGATTTGATATTATGTTTTTAATTGGTCAATTCTGCATATAAAAATTTATTTTTGTGCATTTGTAAAACTTGTGAACTCACCAACTCCTTGTAGTTGACCTTGTTTTATACATGCTTTTCAGGGAACAAGAAGGTATCCGGATAATGATTGAGATTTAGTTTTTGCACTTAATCGTTAATAGTATCATGTAATTAAGATATGGGTTTTGTAAAGAAAGCTTATTTTGGAACATGATGTAAATTATGGTTGATATGTATGAAGGTATTTTATCATTTCCTAATGCTATGTTTATCGAACTGTCATATTCCGTATTTCCGCTTTAGCGGGGTGTGACAGACTTGGTATCAGAGCCATAGGTTATAGAGAATACCGGTTTTTACTATAAAAACCATACACTATAACCTTTTTACAAATAAAGTTTTCAAAATTAAGGTACGCTGTAGTATAACTAAAATGTGTTTCACATTATCATATTTTAACTTAGACAAAGCTTGATCACCTTTGTTTAATTTAAGTGTGTATAAAGGGGACATGAATTGGTTATACTAGGAATTACTAAAAATAGAAACTTTTTGATACAAAAATGAGAAGCATGATTGTTATGTGAGTTTGCATGGTACTTTTGAGTATTATTAAAAATTATAGCATGATTGACAATTCAACTTTATTAATTATCGCAGTCATCATGTCTCGATCACCCTCGCACCAAGATCAGTCACTTGACGATTATGACCCATCCGAGCACGAATACACTGATTCTGAGCGATCACCGGAGAGATCGATCACCCCCACCTTGGAGCCGACTTCACCCGTTCCACGTAGGGACGAGGCGGGGCCTTCTCGACTTCGGAGTCGGAGGGTATCGCCACCGCCATGCGCCGGTATACCAATGTCCCAACCAACTGGCATGACGACATTAGAAAACTATTGGGTTTCAGGGATGGCTCGAGAAGTAGAGAGGGTTAGATTGGAAGTAGACCATCATGGGCATTCCCTCGATGCACTCATGATGATAATGAATTCAAGTGACCAGATCCTAAATGGACTGATATCAATGGTGAGTGCGGACGATCAAGCTATGAGTGCAATTATGAGAGAATTAGTGGAAACTAGGGCGATGGTAGCCTGGTTGCACTCTTGCTTATCGGTGGTGATGGGACTCTTAGTGGTTGTGATAGCGTGGTTGATGGTGTCATTTTTCGGACATTAGTAGCGTGGTTTACTTATGGATACTTGGGCAACTAATTTTCTTTTGAGGATGTGTAACTCGTCATATTAGTACATTATTAAATAGCTTGTCTATTATTTTTGGATGAATGATTGAATGTATGGCGTAGTTTTGTAATGATAATGATTATGTTATGTTATATTGTTTATGTATGTTTAAGAATTGTGAATTTCAATTCCATAAGGTTGATTTTTGTTATATTAGAGGTATGATCAATTAAATACAATTATTATTGTATTAAGATTAAGGGATAGGAATAAGGGAAGTAAGAATTTGGAATTAATTATTGACGTGACGTTAAAATAAATTGTGCAATAGAATTATGCCGCCAAGAAGAGAAGATCCCGATCTAGCACGTCTTGTGTCCGATCAGCTTATAGCAGCACTTCCAAACATCGTTAGCCAGGTTGCGGCAGGTTTAAATGCTAATCGCGAGAATAATGTAAGACCAACTGGAGAAAAGGAATGCACCTATAAAACATTCAGGACATGTAATCCAAAAGAATTTCATGGAACCGAAGGGGCGGTTGGATTACTATCATGGATCGAGAGTATGGAATCAGTACTCCACATTAGCAAATGTTCAGAGACAAACAAAGTGGAGTTTGCAGCCTGCCTACTGCAAGGGCGAGCGTTAACTTGGTGGAATACCCTAGTCCAAACTCGTGGACGAGAGGCAGTGATTATACTTTCATGGAATGAATTTAAAGAAATGCTCAAGGAAGAGTATTGCCCAAAGAACGAAATGCAGAAGCTTCAAGCAGAATTGTGGAACCACGAGATGAAAGGGAATGATGTGGATACCTATACGGCTCGATTTCACGAATTAGCAAAGTTAGTTCCTCAATTAGTAACACCCGAAGAGAATAGAATTGATAGGTATATTTGGGGATTAGCACCTGAAATAAGGGGAGATGTGACTTCGGGAAGGCCGAACACTATGCAGGAAGCAGTAAGCTTAGCCGCTAAGTTGACTGATAACGCGACTCGTTCAGGACTGTTTTCAAACGAAATAGCCAAAGGTAAAAGGAAGATGGAGGAACCCCGGAGAAGACAGTTTGATGGGAGGAAAGGCAAAGAGCAGAGAATAACAAGAAACTTTGGAATTCAGGCCCAGACTACGGGTAAAGAAAAAGAGATGGTGCCAAAATGTGATAAGTGTAATTATTACCATCAAGGGCGTTGTATAATATGTCATAGGTGCAGTAAAGTAGGCCATTTTGCTAAGGATTGCAAGAGCACTCAAAAGCGGGTATGTTTTGAATGTGGAAGTATGGATCATCTAAGGAGTGCCTGTCCTAAATATAACAGAAGGATGCCCGTAAATCAAGGCCAACCAGCTAATCGGGGGAACCCAGGGAGGCCAGCAAGAGCACGAGTGTTCGAAATTGGAGCGGAAGAGGCAAGACAAAATCCGGATGTGATTACAGGTACGTTTCTCTTAAATAACCACTCTGCGTCCGTATTATTTGATTCTGGAGCAGATAAGAGTTTTATATCATTAGAATTCAGATCTAAAATTGGGCAAAAGTCTCAAAAGTTAAAGGAAGATTATGTTATTAAATTTGCTAACGGTCAAGAAATTAGGGTTAGCGAAGTAGTTCCTAACTGTACATTAGTTTTGGCGGAAAAGGAGTTTAGCATAGATTTGATTCCAATTAAATTAGGAAGTTTCGATATAGTGGTGGGTATGGATTGGTTATCCGAGAATCGAGCAGAAATTTGTTGTTCCGAAAAGAAACTTCGAATTCAATCATCAGAAGGAGGAATACTTTTAGTTTATGGAGATAAGTCAAGAACAAGTTTAAAAATAGTATCGTGCATGAAAATGCGTAAGTATTTAAGAAAAGAGTGTGTTGCATTTTTGGCGCATGTAGTAGATAAGAAGTTAAAGGAGAAGCGCATCCAGGATATTCCAATAGTCCAAGATTTTCCAGAAGTTTTTCCCGATGAATTACCTGGATTGCCACCGCAAAGACAAGTTGAGTTCCACATTGATTTGATCCCTGGAGCTGCACCGGTGGCAAAATCTCCATATCGTCTAGCACCATCGGAGATGAAAGAGTTGTCCGAACAACTCCAAGAACTTCTTGAAAAGGGATTTATCAGACCAAGTTCTTCGCCATGGGGAGCCCCAGTTCTTTTTGTCAAAAAGAAGGATGGAACCTTCCGAATGTGCATCGATTATAGAGAGCTCAATAAGCTAACTCTCAAGAATCGATATCCACTTCCCCGAATCGATGATTTGTTCGATCAATTGCAAGGAGCTGCTTATTTCTCAAAGATCGATCTTCGATCAGGATACCATCAGATGAGAGTTCGAGAAGAAGATATTCCCAAAACAGCCTTTAGAACTCGGTATGGGCATTATGAATTTCTGGTTATGCCTTTTGGATTAACGAACGCACCAGCAGTTTTTATGGATCTAATGAACAGAGTATGCAGACCATACTTGGATAAATTTGTAATCGTGTTCATTGACGACATTCTCATCTACTCCCGAAGCAAAGAGGATCACGAGCAGCATCTGAAGCGGATACTCGAATTACTTAAGGATCAGAAACTATATGCCAAATTTTCCAAATGCGAATTTTGGATACGAGAAGTTCATTTTCTCGGGCACGTAGTTAATCAAGAAGGAATTCAAGTTGATCCAGCAAAGGTGGAAGCCATCAAGAAATGGGAGATTCCGAAGACCCCCACGGAGATTCGTCAATTTCTTGGGTTAGCAGGATATTATCGGCGATTCATTTCTAACTTCTCCAAGATTGCGCAGCCTTTAACAACTTTAACTCGAAAGGATGAAAAGTTTATATGGACAGATAAACAGGAAGAAGCTTTTCAGACGCTCAAGCAAAGACTTTGCAATGCTCCAATTTTAGCATTGCCTAAGGGCACTGACAATTTCGTGGTTTATTGCGACGCATCACGCCAAGGATTGGGGTGTGTCCTAATGCAAAAGGATAAGGTGATTGCGTATGCGTCTAGGCAGTTAAAAGTGCATGAGAGAAATTATACCACCCATGACTTGGAATTGGGAGCTGTAATTTTTGCACTAAAGATTTGGAGACATTATCTTTATGGGACAAAATGTACCATTTTTACTGATCATAAGAGTCTTCAACACATCTTTGATCAGAAGATGCTTAATATGAGACAACGAAGGTGGGTGGAATTGCTCAGTGATTATGACTGTGAAATAAAATATCATCCAGGAAAAGCTAATGTTGTAGCAGATGCGTTAAGTAGAAAGGAGAGAGTAAAGCCCTTGAGAATACGAGCTATGGGAGTAATTGTTCAGACAAATCTTAAGGCGCAAATTCTTGAAGCTCAGGAGGAAGGATTAAAGTCTGATAATTTGAGAAATGAGTCTCTTCATCATTTGGAGAAGGATTTTGAAACAAGAGTGGATGGAGTACGTTACTTTAAGGATAAAATTTGGATACCAAAGGCTAACAACCTGCGGTCCAAAATTTTAGAAGAAGCTCATAAATCAAGATATTCAATTCATCCAGGAGCAGACAAGATGTATCAGGATCTGAGAAGCTATTATTGGTGGCCAGGAATGAAACGAGATGTTGCTATGTATGTAAGTAAATGTTTGACCTGCGCAAAGGTGAAAGCAGAACACCAAAAGCCTTCGGGTCTTCTTCAACAACCTGAAATACCTCAATGGAAATGGGATCAAATTTCAATGGACTTTGTAACCAAATTACCCAGAACTAGGAAAGGTCATGACGCTATTGGGTAATAGTGGATCGACTTACAAAGTCTGCACACTTTCTACCGATACGAGAAGATTTCAAAATGGAAAAATTAGCGCAACTGTATATTGATGAAATCGTTTCTCGCCACGGAGTACCCATTTCTATCATTTCCGATAGAGATAGTCGCTTTACTTCTAGATTTTGGCAGACATTTCAAAAGGTTTTGGGCACTAGATTGGATCTAAGTACAGCTTATCATCCTCAAACGGATGGTCAAACGGAAAGGACCATTCAGACCTTGGAGGACATGTTACGTGCATGCGCGATAGATTTTGGCGGAAATTGGGATCAACATTTATCATTGGTTGAATTCTCTTACAACAACAGTTATCACGCCAGTATCCAATGTGCACCATATGAAGCTCTTTATGGGCGAAAGTGTAGATCACCACTGGGGTGGATAGAAGCCGGAGAAAGTAAATTGTTTGGACCGGACATCGTTCAGGAAACCACCGATAAAATATCAGTTATTCGGGATAGGCTTAAGGCAGCAAGAGATCGACAAAAGAGTTATGCTGATAATCGAAGAAAGCCATTGGATTTCCAAGTAGGTGATAAAGTGCTATTGAAAGTATCACCTTGGAAAGGCATCATTCGCTTTGGGAAGCGGGGTAAGTTAAGTCCAAGGTTTATTGGACCATTCGAAGTCACAAAGAGAATTGGACCAGTGGCTTATAAACTCAAACTACCCCAAGAATTGAGTGCCATTCATGATACATTTCATGTATCAAATTTAAAGAAGTGTGTGACCAATGAATCATTAATTGTTTCACCAGAAGAAATCAAAGTCGATGAACGTCTGTGTTTTAAAGAAGAACCCATTGAGATTCTCGATCGAGACGTTAAGCGATTAAAGCACCGCAAAATTCCAATCCTACAGGTTCGATGGAAATCAAGATTCGGTCCGGAATATTCTTGGGAAAGGGAAGATCATATGAGGAACCAATATCCTCAGTTATTTGAAAAGATTTAATCAGAAGGAATTTAAGTATGAATTTCGGGACGAAATTCTTTTAACGGGGGGAAAATGTGACATCTGCCTAATAACCAGTATGATAAGGTTAGCAATCTCTGACCTATTAGAAATTATTTATGAAGTTAAATTCCTTAATGTCTAGTTAGAATGATTAAATTAAAAGTTTACCCGAAAAATTCGGAAGTCGCGTAAAAATACCCGGTTCGGACTGATAACTGACCGTTACATCTCAAAATGCCAGAAATTATGTTGTGAGTCTAAAATACCCATAATAATAGGATTTTTTTTATTTTCATAGTAAAATATATTTATCCATTTATAATGTTTAATTTTTAGATGTAAACTGAGAATTTAGGGTTACTGTTCTTAAATTTATCTGATTTTTAAATCAAGTATGCATCATAATTATATATTTTTTTTATTTATTTCTTTGAGGGTGTCATCAAGGCCACATGGCCGAAATTTAGACCACCTCCCTTCCTTTCATCATTTTAAAATTTAAAAGTGGAGTGTAGAGGCTATTTACTCATTTTAAGTTTCCAAGTAAACTCCTCACCTCCTCTCTTCTCCTTCTTCTCTCTTTCTCACGCCGGCCACCACACACCACCACCACCATAATCGATTTTCAGAAAATTTCCAAGAAGAAATCAAGATTTAAACCCTCTTCTACTTCAAGAATTCAAGTTCTCATCTCCAAGTAAGAAGGTAATCACTTTATATCTTCATTTTTCAAGTTTTTATTCAAAATATGAGGGTTTCATACTATTTCATGTAGAAGTTATAAAATCCTTGTTCTAGAAGAGAAATGGGATACATTTGGTAAATATTACATTTGCCAAGTAAACCATTGAATGATCTTCCCATAAAACTTGGAATTTAAGTGAGATTTTTGAGATTTTATCAAAATAATAGTGTTATGAAATGTGGTACTTTGGTCCACGAAATTTTGGTGATACTTGGACTGAAATTTATATATTTACAACCATTTTGAGTATAAAGAAACTCTTAGGATGAGATTACTCAAATCTCAAATGATTAAGAGCATCTAAAATGGTGTAATATCACTTATTTAGTGATTATGTTGTCATGCATGGGATTGGATGAGCACTTGAAGTTGCTATGAATCCATGATGTATATTTGTGTTATTAGAATCTTTGTATATTCATTTAAGATGTGAGGCCATGAGTTATTAATGAAAACCATGCCAAATGATCATCATTTTATGTTAATACAAACTTCATCATGTCAACAGCTTGCTGTCATGGATTATGCTTTCACTTTCAAGCTTTATAAGTCAGTTCATACTCCTTAAAAATTTAGGATTTTTGTTACAAAACTTCAATTTAAGGTATTAGTGATTTATATCATCAAGAATCACTCAAAATTATGGAGGTTTGGTCACTCATTTGTATTTTAGAAGAAAGTGGTGTAATCTGTCCAGAATTGGCAGAATCATATACCCAACTTTCAAAGACCATAACTCCCTCAATTCTTGTCCAAATTGAGTGAATCTTTTTCCACATGTTAGATTTTTGAGTTAGTTTTGCAACCATATATGGCTCATTGTTTAATTCTGAGATTTGATATCCCAAATGTAAGCTGCAAGTGAAGTGTGTCACTAATCTGAAAATTGGTGACAATCTGTTTTTGGAATTTATTTGGGATACCTAAACATTTCTTTAAATCATAAAATTTTGCAGAATAGTTCATAACTTAGTATTTTGACTACTGTAAAAATATGGTTAATTTTGGTATTTGGGAAATGTTATTTTGAAGCTTATTTTGAGATCACAAAATTTTGACAGCAAGTGCTGAAATTCAAAAAGTGATCCTAAAACTTTAAAAACTTATGTTTTGGTGATTTCTTTGGTATAGTAAATTCTAAAATCTTATTCTAAACAATAAGTTAAACATAATGGCATATGTATATATATATATATATACATATTGAGATGTAAGAATGGTCGAGATAGGTTTTTGAGAATGGGTATTAATTTGTGGTACAATTACTCTATAGGGATTTAAGGACCGGGCTAGAGAATTGTGTTGTTATACTCTTGCATCATCATAAAAGGTGAGTATTCACAACCCCTATTTTAATGTTTTATATATTTTGGGGTGAAAGGCATGTAATTTATTTCAATATTTCACGAAGTTTGTTATGATTATCATGGATGATTTTGGTTGCTTTGGTGATAAAGCGTTTGTTTTGGATATTATATGACATGTATGCGGATATGAGTATGTTGGATTGTTTCTTTAAGTCCCCGACTCTACTAGTTAACTCTTGCGGGAGCCTATAGTCTTAGTGGATAGCGCTATTTGGTGTGACAAGCCCACCTTATACTGACGAGTAAGGGTGCACTAATTCTAGAGAAATAGGATCTATCAATGTGATTCATGGCCACAACGGTAGTTCTTTTTGGGGCACATTTGTTTGGTCAGTGGTCGGTCTAGTAGAGGTTCAACATACGAAAGGTTTTTGAGGCATATTTTCTGTCATATAATTTAAAAAATTTTAATCGTGAATTATGGTTCAAAGGTTGATTTGATATTATGTTTTTAATTGGTCAATTCTGCATATAAAAATTTATTTTTGTGCATTTGTAAAACTTGTGAACTCACCAACTCCTTGTAGTTGACCTTGTTTTATACATGCTTTTCAGGGAACAAGAAGGTATCCGGATAATGATTGAGATTTAGTTTTTGCACTTAATCGTTAATAGTATCATGTACTTAAGATATGGGTTTTGTAAAGAAAGCTTATTTTGGAACATGATGTAAATTATGGTTGATATGTATGAAGGTATTTTATCATTTCCTAATGCTATGTTTATCGAACTGTCATATTCCGTATTTCCGCTTTAGCGGGGTGTGACATTATGTTCCTACTATACGGCGGTAAGGAAGGAGATTTGTGTATTAGAGGATAATCAGATGCTAGCTTTCAAACCGATCGTGATGACTTAAGGTCACAATCAAGTTTTATGTTTACACTCGATGGTGATGCTGTAAGTTGGAAGAGCTTCAACCAAAGCACGGCTGTAGATTCTACTACAGAGTCAGAATGCCTGGCAGCTTCAGACACCGGGAAGGAATTCGTATGGATGAAGAAATTCATCACAAACCTTGGTGTAGTTACTAGCATACATAGCCCCGTCGAGATCTACTGCGACAATGAGGGTGCCATTGCTCAAGCAAAGGAACCAAGGTCACACCAACGGTCCAAGTATATTCTAAGGAAATATCACATCATTCAAGAGATGATCAATCGAGAGGATGTGAAGATTTGCAAAGTTTGATCGGAAGATAATCCGAGAGATCCATTCACTAAACCTATGAGTCAGAGCAAACATGATATCCACACTAGCTCTATAGGTTTAAGATTTCTAAGTGTTTGGATAGATCTGTAATTTTAGTATACTTTTGGAACATTAAGCAGTGAAATTCTATTTGTTTTAAGCATATTGGGTATGAGTCATTACATTAATTTCATTGTGTTCTATATTAACATGTTTAAATTCATAAATAATATGATATTATTTAAAATTATCCATGGTCGATTGTTATTGGGGGACTGGTAACAAACTAAGATCATTGTGAAGTCTGGTTATGTTCAAGTTGGGCCAGCATGGGTGTGCAACCAGAGTGACTTGCACTTGTGGGTACAAGTGTTGGACAGACTCGCCTTCAATATCACTTCATAGATCAGCGTCATAAAATGAGTCTGGAAATGATAAGTTATTTATTTATCCTTTTGACCTGAGATGTATATTAGGATCTCAAGCACAAGGAGTGTTGTACCTTGATAAATGCCTAACGTTACCTTTCACCGGGTGATTATAAGGGCTATGTTAGATACAATGTAAATTGTGTAAGATTCATATACATGCAATATGGAATTTGATCCTCTCATGATGAGAGAGAAATCTCTAGGCCCCTCGATGATATAAATTGAGAATTGTGTGGCCACACACAAGTGAATTGGTTGAACCAATAGTACTTGTTTACTCAACTAATATCGGGATCGAGAAATACAATTATTAAACAAGCAAGGATAAGCCTGATCTATGCTTTGAGTTTAATATGAGATATCGTGTAGCAAAGGGATAAGGAATATTCTATTCATATTGTTGATTACATCAATAAAAGCTAAGGAAGCACTTGTTCATTTGACTTTGGGGGCAGTGGCGCGTTGCTAGACACATAACCACTGTCTGTGTTTTATGTGTTGTGTGCAAGTAGGAGATTGTAGGTTTCTCTATGCCCACGTCACATGAAATCACCGCTGACGTCAAGTGAACCTATGTGGGTCGCACGCATTAGAGTATGTAGTTCTCGAATTGACCATGATGGTCGTGAACCAAGTTTAATTGCAAGTTGTAATGAAAGACAATTATTATTCCATTAGAATAACAGTTATAAAGTGTGTACAAATATAATTATGTTAATTATATATTGGGCTTAATACAAATAATTAACGATTATGCTAATAATTAATTAAGCCAAAAACGTCTAAAGTCATGTTTACTTTTAAGTCCAAGTATTAATTATTTGCTAATAATTAATTAAAGGCTTAAAGCCCAATTATGTTTAAGCTAAACTAAGGGCCCGATCCAAAATAAGGAAAGGAGGTTACTTAAACCTAATGAGAGTTAGGTTTAGGTTAAGCAATTAAGAAATCTAAAAACACAAAAACTCTCATCCTCCCTCCCCCTTTTTGGCGTCGTCGATCACACAAGGACACAAGGAAATCGATTTTCCTTGTGTCGGTTTTTGGTTCACGTGGGCTAGCCAACTGTTCGAGTGACGTAACAGACTCACGTGTGGATACCGCTAGAGGAGGTCTACCTTGATCTCTCGTGTTTTCGGGTTCGGCGATTCAACTACTTGAGGTAGTAATTTCTAACCCCTTATGGTTGTTTTTTAGTCCCTATTTTCATTAGTTACGGATCCGGGCTAGTAGCGTTTCACGATTATGTTTATATTTTATATTCATGTATTTATTTTTGTTGTGATCCCATCGAAACCCTTCACTAGCTACCTTGCACACACAAGTTGAGAGGGTAGAAAGAGAGAAATCCATCACTTGTGACCAACTTGAAGAAGTTCAGAGGACATGGGTGTTTACAAGCGAGTCGTAGCGAACGGGATAAACATTAGTGCACCTACACCGATGGTTGAAGTCCCGAAGCCTACAACCTTTGATGGCAAGAGAGAAGCTAGAGTGATCGATGTTTTTCATTGGGATTACGAGATATCTCGATGCGATGGGGATCGAGGATGATGCCACAAAGATTCATACCACTGCGATGTACTTGAAGGACACTGCGGCTTTATGGTGGCGTAGGCGACATGGGAACAACAAAAAAGGTACGTGTATAATACAAACTTTTAATGTGTTCATTTTCGATTTCAAGAGGAAATTCTACCCGGAGAATACCATCCACGAAGCAAAGAGTCGACTTCGAAGACTCAAGCAAATGGGAGTGATTCGTGCGTATGTGAAATCACGCTTGAGATCTTGGATTTCTTGGATGACGATGCTTTATTCTACTACTTGGATAGGCTATCTTCATAGGAAAAGAAGGAGATTCAAAGGCATGAGGTACGAGACGTCGTTGGTGCAATCATAGAAGTCGAGTCAATTACCGAGCTTCACAAGGAAGCAAGGCACAAAGAGAAGTAAGATGGAAGAGGTGGGGGAGAGAAGAGAACACATAAAACTAAGAAGCCCTCTCTAGAGAAATGGAAGGGAAAAAAGATTGAGGAATCACCGAAGTTGTCAGTGAAGTGTTTCATATGTGATAACCTACAACGTGTACGAGAGTGTCCAAAGAAGGTCGGGTTCCATGACATGGATGCACGATGAAGGAGTACAAAGAAGACCAGAAAACACAAGAATGGGTTCCTAGAGTTTTTGAATGTTGTGGAGACGAATGTAGTTACACCAAAGTCGATACCATACCTACAATTCGTGAATGTGAAGATCAGGGGGTAGGATGTTTAAGCCCTTGTCGACACGAGTGCTACCCGTAACTTTATTGCCTAGATCTAAGCCAAGAGAATTAAAGTCCGTATTATGAAGAAAGTCGGATCCATAAAGGCATCAACTTGAAGTATCAACCTATCCAAGGAATCGCGAAGGGGGGACAATCGAGATCTATCAGTAGTTGGAATGATGTCATGGACCAAAGGGTTATCTCAATGGACGACTTCCAACTCGTGCTTGGGATGGTTTTTTTCAACAAGGTACAAGCCTTTCTCATAACTTTATCTCGTCCACTTTGTATTATAGATGGAGGTTAGACATGCTAGGTGAACACCATAAAACATCGCAAAGTTAAGTCTGTCTCAGCTATGCAACCCGTGGAAGAGGCAAGAGGCCTTAACCTCGAGGATGATCGCAAGGAAGAGAAGAGGCACGAGGCCTCAGATCGAAATGATGCTACACAACAATCTAAGAGTTTGGATGTTGGAGCAAAGAGCCATAAGGGAAAGAATCCCAAGCAAGGACGAAGGAATAAAGGCAGAGGTTCGCTTGGGCAAGTAAGAGAGAACCCATCTACGCCATCGAGGGACCAAAAGAAAATAACCGAGGGAGAAAGAAGACACCCAACCAAGGCGAAACAAAAACACGATGAGGATGTCGTGAGATTAGGTAGGGGAGGATATCACATCCCGCTATGAGGTTCTTCATAAATGCGGAATATTTCAAATCAATCAAAAGATTGGAGGAACTTTGGAGAAGATCCAAGAGGAGTCAAGCCAACATCAAGAGTATCCAAGCATACTCTATAAGTATCCATATCTTTCAAGGGATTATGTCTCTAGATCCTTCCTTGTAAACATCTAGTAGAATAGTCTAGGTAAGTTCTATAAAGATCCATAGAGTAGTAGAAATAAATGTAGTCTTTCATTTGTAAAGCACACTCTACTTTCTACACTTTGAGTAATAGAAGCATATAGTTGATCTAATCTACTTAATATTCTTATTTGCTCATCTTTACTTGGTATTCTTGTAGTTTGACAGACTTAATCCAAGAATAAGGTCGTACGCGAGCTTGTGAGACAACTCTGTGACATTATTTTTAGGGTGTGTAGAAAGTCATACAATCTAATTAGAACAAACCGACAATGATTGGATATCCAATTGTAATTAGATCAAATCAAATTGAAAATTTCAACATTCAATTAGAATTGGTCGGTTTTTGGATGACAATCCAGAACCGACCAAAATCGACCGAACCAAACTCACCATCCAACTACCCATCCAATTATTATCCAACAATCCATCCAATTACCATCCAACAATCCATCCAATTAATAATTAATATAATATAATATTATTAATATATATAAATGAAAACTGAAAATAGAAAACATTATTTGAAAAAGATAAAAACCAAATACATTAAATCAAAAAACATTTAATAAAACCTAAAATTTAGAAAACAAAAAACAGACTTTGAAAACCCTTCCCATGTCTCCCAATCCCTTGACCCTTCGTCCCCTCCCACATCTACCAATTTCCAACACTTCAAACTTTCAAACCCCTAAAACATTCAAATCAGCAACGGCTCTCCTAAACAGACTTTGAAGTCTTGGAGACGAGCAACAGCCACTCCCAAGTCAGTGACGGCTACTCCTATCTTTGATTAGCATCTCTAGACACTCGATTAGTAGCTATACTACATGGTTTTCCCTCTCTGATTTTCAATCTCAAAAACGGCTTTACTTTAAGCTCAATAAGTATTTGTTTTATTGTTTAGAACTACTTCTAAGTTGTTGTTTCTTGTTTAATGTTTGATGTTTCTACTTTGTGAGATTGTGAGTTTGTGATGTTTCTTGATTTATTGTAGACTTTAGTCAATATATCTTAACTTTTAGTATTTTTACTTTTTAACTTTTACTTTATGTTTATTGTTCATTACTTGTAGACTTTAGTCAATGTAACTTTGATTCCATTTAGAGTGTTTAGTAAATGTACGCTTAATGTTGATTCCATTCAAAGTGTCTAGTAAATGTAGACTTTAAACTTTATGTTGATTCAATTTTGAGTTTTTAGTCAATGTAGACTTTGTGAGTTTAAATTAATATCGACATAAATGGTTACTTGATTTATTATTTGTTCCTCTTTTTAAATCCATTTTTATCAATCTAATACCCATTTGATCGTTTTCCCACTTCATTGGTCCAAATTGTTCCTTAAGAGAGAAATAACTGAAAGTTCGGATTTGGTAAGAAAACTTGTCAATGTGGCCACAAAGCTCATCACAATGGCAACCAACACCTTTGGAGATATTGCTGAGATTTCATTTCTAAGTTAGTGAAATGGGAAAAAGTAGGAGCCTTGGTCAAACTCTAAAGTATTCATGAAAATAGAGGAGATGTGGACAAGGAGAATGAAGACAAAGGATAGCAAGAAGACACCATGATAGGTCCCTTTCTCTCTTGAAGTTTGATCTCTTAAATCCCTTTCACATCTTTCTCCTCTTCCACTATAAACTGGAGCTTGGGGGCCACTTGAAAAACATCCATTCATCCATTGATCACCTCTTGAAGAGATTCAGTAGATTTAAGTTTAGTAATTTCCTTTGAGCAATTTAGTTCCATTTCTGTAGCACTGTGGTAACATCCGCCACCACAGAAACACTTTTAATTTATACGCAGTTTAATTTTGAGTATTTCTATATTCTATGTCTTTATTTATGATTAGTAGCTAACCCCCCCCCCTTGGGTACGGGTGTAAGCAAAAACCCGAGAGATTAAAATGTAACATTTGGGTGTTACCGCATTGTGGCTAACTTCTCAGTTTGGTCATCCAAGTTGAAACTTTAACTCAACGCAGACAAGTTGATCACTTGTGTGTGTTAATATTAGATTTTAGACCTCGAGAAGGGCGGATCCGAATATGGGTTGGGTGATGCAAGGAGGTTTGAGAAAATCTTCAATAATCACATAGAGATATAGGTTGTTGCATAATCAAACTAAGGTCGAGATGTCCGTCGAGTGGGTGTGTCATTATAGAGATATGTGTATCCCTCCATACTGGCGAGGTTAAGATCTTCGAGATCTACTTTGTGAGGTTGGTAAATCGAAAGTTGGCATTTGCAAAGACTTTATAATAAAATCGTCATCTTGACCTATACGATGTAGATTCGAGAGGAGAAAATCATATGGGATAACATTGTGACCGGTTTGTTAACCATTTAAGTTAATAATATACTCTCGGGGAAAATTTCCACCCGTACCCGCCTTTTATTATCCAGTTATCTAAAGTTTTAATATTTTGCTCAAAACCAACCAATTTATAGAAACTCTAAAACTTTGAACTGGAAGTTCGTAGAAATCTCGGAATCTTGGTTAAGTCCAATCCCTGTGGATACGATTTTTGGTCCTTACCATTATATTACTTGCTAAGCGAACTCAATAGTTGGTGTATACTTGCATCGATATTGTGCCACATATTATGTGTGTGTATTTTTGCTACCAAGTTTTTGGCGTCGTTGTCAGGGATTGGCAAGATTTTACATCCTAAGATGTTGATTTCTACTTGAGCCCAAGTCACGAGTTTTTCTTTAGCACTTTTCCATGTTGTATGCCACGGCTACACCACTCTTTCACCCTAATGAAAGATTTTAGTTGGGATGCCCCTTATTATAATACTTCGATTATTGTAGGGAACAACATCCTAACTTTTTCACAAATTTTCAAAATGGTGACACCTACACTTCACTTGCACCTCCCTACCAAGATTGAAATGACACGTATTTGAATACATTTGATCAATCATGAGAGACTCAAGTTGATTATTCATGTGATTTTCAAGGGACAAACCCTTGTTATGGGTTCCCGTCCTATGTTCCCAACTACCCACCGGACAATATTTTTAACAACCCAAGAAATCTCACTCTTGTGAAACTATTTCCCCAAGCTTAATTGAAAGTCTTACAACTTTTTTTGGGAAATTTTACATCCTCTTTGATGCCTTGAACAATAAGATGGGACAACTAGTCGACGAGTTAAAAAATCAAAGTTAAGGTCCCTTACTAAGTGATAATGAAAAAATAATATGTGTTGGTAAGGATCATAATGATATAGAGAAAGAGTTGGAGATTTTGAGGCAAAATTTGAGCACATAAGCAAGCTTACTTTACTCCCCAGTAGTGAAGATGTGCCTCAAGATGCTAAAATTTCTAATATAATGATTTTTGCTCATGTTGTGCAACCTTCTTTTGACCATAGTGCTCCCATGGTAGTCAAACATCGAACCGTGGGGATAAATTATGTGATCAAAAGCTCGGAAAATTTTACTAGATCGTGTTGATAAAGTGGATGTTGTTATTATCTTGAAACCATCCCATTTTTTAAAGATGCATAAGTGGGGTGGTGAATCGCATCCTACATAATCTTGATACAATTTTTTTCCTTACTCTCAACTCTAAATTTGTGTATTTTATTTTGAGTCTTTTATTTTTCTTTTCCCGACTAGTATCAAAGTTTTTGGGATAAAAAGAAAGAAAAAAGAAAGAAAGAAAAATGTGTGATACCTCTGATTTTGAGTGTTGTTTACATTTCGTTAGTGTGATTTTTTTATTTTCTTTTAGTGTGTGTTTTTCCTTTGATGTGATCGCATTTCGCTATTTTGTTTAGTTATTTTCATTTGGAGTTGTTGAGGAAAAAATGTGTGTGTTTTGATTAGTATATGTGTCATTTTGGATCTGATGAATCTTTGTGGCAGTTCACCACTGTGGTCACTTGTTTCAAAAGGTCAAAGACCGAAACTTTCAAGGCTAGGCATTGTCCTCTTGATAAAAGAGTGGTTGTTGAACCTAATTACTTTTTAAGCATGCACTCTCTTTTCCCTTCCATCTATGTTGACTTCCCTTTCATGATGCCTTCACTTCCTCATTTCCCCATCAAGAAAACCCACCTTTCCCCTTTTAGTTTGCCATCATGCGACCCTCCCAACCCATATCTCTCCCAAAATTTGAACACAACCCCTCAAACCCACTACCCCTATCAACCCCTCACTTTCTTTACCCTCACCTCCCTCACTTCCACTTATCCCATGGCCTAAAAAAATCCATCCTCACTTTCTGCCTGCCTATCTGTCTTCTTCATCCTTCCCTCCTACCACCCGACCTGTTGAACCGGCAAAACAACCACCAAGCACCGACCTGCAATCGTATTGCAAGGAAAAAGACAATGTTGTCGCACGTTTTTACGCCACATCTGATGCCATGCTAGCTGCTTCCTTGTCCGTGTTTTCATCCGCATTGTGTTCCACTTCAGGCTCCCAGAACGAATATACTCCAGCTACTGCTCCTCCCAACACCACTATTGGGACTTCTGCTAGCCACAGTGGCGAGCAGCCTCACCAATGAACCCACAGTTACTTATCTCTTTTTGGAACAATTATCTTGTTTGTCTAATCTTTTGGTTTTAAGCTGTTAGGTATGTCGTTCTAACCTTTTGGTACACTTTTGTGACCCTTTTGTTGGCATTTGTGGTGACATATTGTGGATGGCATTATCTTTTGCGCTTTCTTGTTATATCATTTATATTTGTTGTGCTAATCTCTCTGCAGGTACATTTTTCTTTAGTCTCCATGCATTTTAGTTTGAAAAGACGTAGGCCATTTTTCACCTTTCGGCCCATACACTCACCCTTGCTCCCCAACCGTACCTCCCCGTTACTGTTCCCATGCAATGTGGACATTGTCTCCTTTCAAAGTTTGGGGGTGGGGTTTACCAACCAAAGTCAAGCCAAAAAAATCTCAAATATATGGTCACAAAAATTGCCAATATCCGACCAAAATAGTTTTTGAGTATAACCACCCACAAAACACTTATCGGGTGAAAAACCAAACTTTTTTCCCAAAAAAAAAACAAAATAAATATTTTCACAAAAGAATAAGTTTGGGGGAAGAAGAAAAGCACTCAAGAAGTGAGCAAGCCCGCACAAGTCCTACCGATCAAACTAAATGTCATGGCGGCATAAGAGAGATGTATGGTACGCAGCGTCAAAGGTATTTCATCATTTGTCTCCACTCGATAAAAAGATACGTATTCCACAAAATAATTTAGAGGCTTAAAGTTCTGGTCATTTTTTGTTGTGCTAATCATTTTTCTTTCTTTTCTTCCATTACTTGAGGATAAGTAATATCTCAAGTTTGGGGGGTGTGATACTCTCAAATTTTAGAGTTATTTGTTCCTCAATTTAAACCCATTTTTACCAATCCAATACCCATTTCAGTGTTTTTCCACTTCTTTGGTCCAAATTGTTCCTTAAGAGAGAAATAACTGAAAGTTCGGATTTGGTAAGAGAACTCGTCAATGTGGCCACAAAGCTCACCACTGTGGCAACTAGCACCTTTGGAGATATTGCAAAGATTTTGTTTCTAAATCAGTGAAATAGGAAAAACTAGGAGCCTTGGAAAAACTCTGAAGTATTCATGAAAATAGAGGAGATATGGAGAAGGATAATGTAGACAAAGGATAGGTAGAAGACACCATAAGTGTAACACCCTAAAATTTAGAGTAATTTAAAATTTTGAAAATTCGGCAATATGACGTTTGTATTAGGAGTAAACCACCCAAATGGGTAAATGTATAAAACGTTTACAAAACCTGTGAACGAAAATGAAAATCAACAACAAACTAATCTAAACATATTCTATCAAGATTACATCGGTTGTCAACCCAAATTCTCAAAATAAAGAAATCGTTTAAACGCCAAGACTCCAAATATCTATTAATCTAAAAAATGCCTCAAAAGCCACGCACGTCACTCAAACCTTCGGCAACCCACCACTAAGGGAACCTGTTATACACATCATTTGAGAAAAAGTGTTAGGCTTAAAGCTTAGAGAGAACATACAGTTTATATAATGATTGGGAAATAATTTTAGTTTGCAAGGATAATAAATCATTTCCATAGAGTTGAGTTTGCAAGTGAATTAACAACCACATAGTGACATTTCGGTACCATAATACATCTTGCGATGATGGGGGAGACCCGATTTCCAGGGATCGTGGTGGAACACAAAAGTAAGCCACTCTCCGAGTTGTGAGCTCAATACTTGGAACCATGGCCACAAACAACGCCGGTTCGTACTCAGATGTCAGGGAGGGCACCCGAGGATCCAAGTCATACTCATTCACTAGGATTACATTTACGGTCCATGGCTAGTAACCGGTCCCACATAACTGTACCATGTTGCCTCCAAGGACCCAATGTCTCAACTAGCTACAAATGGAATAAATAACCCAAAATTAAGTCGACTCAATACCTATGGATCCATTAGTATAGTCTAAGGCTTGTCACAATTTCATTTGTGCCAATCTATAATCACATAAATGTAAGGACATTATTTTGAGCACTATTAAAAGACCACATTTTTCATATTCCAAAATACTCATACTTCCAAGCAAAACCCACCACATAAAGATTTATGAAAATGACTATCATGAGTTCAACCAAATATTCAATCTCAAAATGAGAACCAATAACATTTATAACTCAAATATAGAAGCTCTTTGTCTTATTTGCAAAACATTAGAAACCCTTAAAATCTCCAAAATAGTAAGTTAGGTCAAAAGTCATTTTAAATAAAAATATGTGAACAATGAGATGATTATAAGTTTAAAAATCATCATTTTGATATGTATAAAGTTTTAGAAATGAAGAATGTACTCACAATCTAGGGTTTGGATGAAACCCTAAAAATCTTGAAATATATGAGGTGAACTAGAAGATGGTAGAATAGAGGAGTACTTCCAATCCTAAGTTGAAACTCTTGTTGAAGAAGATGAAGACTTGGAATCTAAAGGTTAGAAGCTTTGAAGAACCATAAATGCACCAAGAACACTAAAAATCGCCTATAGAAAGAGAGAGAGAGAGAGAGAGTTGAGAGGTGGGTAAAAGTAGTAATGAGAATTAAATCAGAGAGGTGTTTTTAATCGGCCAGAGCCCGTCGGCGAGAATGACTCGGCGAGATTGCCCTTGTCATTCTCGCGGGGCATACCCGCTGAGATGGTACCGCGACTCAAACCATGTTTCAACGATAGTGACAGGGCGAGAGTGCCCCTGTCATAATCGTGTGGCATAATCGCTCCACACGTACTGTAGCTACCCTAACCCCGACGATTGTGACCACGACGACAATGCCCATGGCAAAGTCGCCGGGCACTGTCACCCAAGCCTCCAAAACTCCAAAATTGGGGTTTTCGCACCCGAAATGATTTTCTCGCGAGGCATACGATTAATGGTAGACGTAAAAGATTACGATTCAAAATAAGGAAGATTAGAAGTCTTAAAATGGAAATTATAAATTGAAAATTCGAGGTGTTACAATCCTCCCCAACTTGGAAATGATTTCATCCCCAAAATCCCAACTACTCGAAAAGATGAGGATATCTTCGCTTCATATCCTCCTCGGCTTCCCACGTCACATTGGCACCACGATGATGCTTCCATTGCACTTTGACCATAGTGACTTCCTTGTGGTGAAGTTTCTTTGACTTTCGCACCAAAATGGTTTCAGGTTCCTTTACACAACGATTATCCTCGTCCACTCTTATCTCTAAGAGGGGAATGACACTCTCCTCTTCCACCAAACACTTATGGAGAAAAAAGATATGGAACGTATTGTAGATCCCGCTTATTTCTGGTGGAAATTCTAATTGATAAGCTTGCAAACCCACATGCTTAAGTATCGTGAAGGGTCCGAGGAAACGGGTACTCAACTTCCCACGCTTTTCGAACCGGATAATGCCCTTCCATGGAGGCACCTTAACCATCACACGATCACCCACTTAAAACTCCATCGACCGCCTCTTCTTATCGGCATAGCTCTTTTGCCGATCTTGAGCCGCTTTCAACCGCTCCTGAATACTCTTTACCTTATCGGCCGTCTCTTGCACGATTTCGGGTCCAGTGAATTGCTTTTCTCCCGCTTCAAGCCAACATACGGGAGTCCTTCACTTCCGTCCGTATAAGACTTCTAACGGTGCCATCCCAATACTCGAGTGGTAGCTATTATTGTAAGCAAACTCCACCAAAGGTAGGTGAGAGTCCTAATTGCCCCCGAAGTCGATAACGCAAGACCTTAACATGTCTTCGATCATTTGGATCGTTCTATCACTTTGACCGTCGGTTTGCGGGTGGTAAGTCGTGCTCAACTTTTCTTGTGTTCCAAGCTCTTTTTGCAAACCATCTCAAAAGTTCGAAGTGAACCGACTGTCGCAATCCGACACAATCGACAAGGGCACTCCATGCCTCGAAACAACCTCATCGATGTAAAGCTTTGCCAACTTGTCCATCGGTAGTGTCTCACGCATAGCCAATAAGTGAGCGCTCTTGGTCAACCGATCAACTATCACCCATATGGTATCGTGACCTCGAAGAGTTTTGGACAACTTAGTCATGAAGTCCATGGTAATGTGCTCCCATTTCCACTCGGGAATCTCCAAGTACTGAAGACTCCCATACGGTCGTTGATGCTTGGCTTTCACTTGTAAACACGTCACACAACGCTCCACATAACACGCCACATTAAGTTTCATTACTGGCCACCAATAATGTAGCTTCAAGTCCCTATACATCTTTGTACTCCCGGGGTGGATGGAATACTTGGACTTATGGGCATCCTCGAGGAGAAGTTCCCTATTGCCCCTAACCTTGGGTACCCATACACGACCATTGAGCAATTTCACTCCACGGCTATCTTCCGTTAAGAGCAAACATTGCTTTGTCATGACTTCCTCTATGAGATTCTCTTCCAACAATGCCTCTAATTGGGATGCCTTGATTCTTTCAATAAGGCTCGACACTAGTTCGATTCTTGAAAGGGTAGCCCGAATGCTTCCGCTATAGTCCTTCCGACTTAACGCATCGTCCACCACATTCACCTTACCGGGATGGTAGAGCAACTCACAATCGTAATCCTTGAGTAACTCGAGCCACCGTCTCTGCCTCATGTTCAACTCTTTTTGATAAAAGACGTATTTCAAACTCTTATGATCCGTGTAGACCGTATATTTCGTACCGTAGAGGTAATGTCGCCAAAGATTCAAGGCAAACACCACCGCCGCCAACTCCAAATCATGAGTAGGATAGTTCTTTTCATGAACCTTGAGTTTCCTCGATGCGTAAGCGATTACTTTGCCTCTTTGCATCAATACATAACCCAATCCCCATTTTTAAAGCGTCGTTATAGACCACGAAGTCTTCTTCCGACCCTTCAGCTAGCGACAGAATCGGGGCCTCACACAACTTCTTTTGCAAGGTTCGGAATGCCTTCTCTTGTGCATTGGTTTAAACGAATTTCACATTCTTCCGATTCAAGGTCGTCAAGGAAGAAGCGATTTTAGAGAAGTCCTGAATAAATCTCCGGTAGTAGCCCGCCAAACCCAAGAAGCTTCGAATCTCGGACGGACTCTTGGGAGGTTCCCAATTCACCATGGCTTCAATTTTGGAAGGGTCTACCTTCACTCTGTCTCGAGTGACAACGTGACCCAAGAATTGAACTTCATCAAGCCAAAATCACACTTAGAGAATTTGGTGTACAACCTCTCCTTCCTCAATACCTCAAGAACTTCGCGGAGGTGTTGCTCGTGTTCCATCTCACTCTTGGAATACACAAGTATGTCATCAATGAACACATGAACAACTTGTCAAGGAATGGTCGGCACGCTTTATTCATCAAATCCATAAACACTGCCAGTGCGTTGGTTAGACCAAACGGAATCACGAGGAACTCGTAATGGCCGTAACGCGTTCTAAAAGTCGTATTCGGAACGTCTTCCCCTCTCACCTTCACTTGGTGGTAACCCAAACGCAAATTGATCTTTGAGAAACACCTCGCTCCTTGGAGTTGGTCGAACAAGTTGTCGATTCTCGGAAGAGGATACTTATTCTTCACGGTAGCCTTATTCAGTTCACAGTAGTCGATGCACATCCTCATCGTGCCATCCTTCTTCTTGACGAACAGGACCGGAGCTCCCCAAGGAGACGAGCTCGGTCTTATAAAACCCTTCTTTAGAAGCTCTTGGAGTTGAGCCATCATTTCTTGCATCTACGATGGCGCCAACCGGTAAGGGGCCCGAGCGATCAGAGTAGCCCCCGGTATAAGGTCAATCCGGAACTCCACTTGACGATCGGGAGGTAAACCGGGCAAGTCATTCGGAAAGACATCGGGAAACTCATGCACCACCTTCATGTCTTCAAGCTTCTTCTTCTCGAGCTTGGCGTCAATCACGTATGCCAAAAAAGACGAACATCCTTTCACCAAGTATTTACGTGCCTTAGCCATGGTGATAACTGCCACATCGCCCTTTCTTCTTTCGCCATAAACTATCACCATTTCACCATCTGATATAAGGAGTCGGATCAGTTTCTTGGAGCATAGGATTTCGGAATGATTGTTTGCCAACCAATCCATGCTGACAACCACATCAAAGTCGCCAACGACCATCGACATCAAGTCGATCGGAAATTCCTTCCCTTCGATTCCAAGAGTACACTCCCTCAAGACATCGCGGATTTATACTTGGCTACCATTCGCTATCTCTACCACTAAAGCATTCTCTAGGCTATTAGTGGGCATAGAAAGCTTTTAACGAAATGATTCAGATATGAAAGAGAAACTGGCACCCGAATCGAAAAGTACACAAGTAGGTACGGAGTTTAGAAGAAACGTACCGGATACCACGTCGGTGGATGCCTTGGCCTCATCGGTTGTCATCTGAAAATCTCGACCCGGAACCATGGATGGATTTTCCTTCTTCTCTGGTGCACTACCCGACTTGAGCTTCGGGCAATATCTCTTCTCATGCCCCGGTGCCTTGCACTCGAAGTAGATAATCCCTCATATCGGGTAGTCCCTGGTGGTATGATCAGTTTTCCCACACTTGGCACAAGAGTGGGGAGTGGTGTTACAGTTGCCATGGTGCTTGCTTCGGCACTTTTGGCACCATCTAGCTTCTTGGCGATTGTCGGAATTTCGATTTCCGATGAAAGGTCGAGTCCTCTTGGGAGGTCCGGAATTGCTTTCCCATTTCCGTTTCTCTCCTACCACCACCACAGCCTTCTCCACCTTGTTGATACCAAATCTGTCACACCCCGCTAAAGCGGAAACACGGGGCATAACAGCTCGATACGCATAGCACAAGATTAAAGTTCATACCACCATACAATTTAATTATTTAAAACATTACAATAAAAAAAATATTTATCATCGTTTACAATTCCCAAAATCTTAAACATAACGGAATATATTCGTAAAGGTAAGCTTGCTTCAAAACATTATTCATGTAGCTTAAACATCGATGTCTATCTTCTTGACTTCCTGAAAAGCATGCATAAAACAAGGTCAACTACAAAGAGTTGGTGAGTTCACAGGTTTTAATTATGCATAAATCAAGTTTATATGCAAGTTGTCATTATAAATCATGCGTAAAAACCAAGCTTCAAATCTTTGATTCATGAATACCACAATTTAATTTCTTTATGATAAGTGTATGCAAAAATAATATTACGTTGAGCCACTACTAATCCGTCCCTGACCAATTTCAATGCCCCCGTTGACTAACTCAGAGGTGGTCTATGCCACATGGATAGTCAACTTCTCTAGTATAGTGCACCCCTGCTCGTCAGCATAAGGTGGGCTTGTCACACCAAATAGCGCTATCCACTAATACTATAGGCCCAATTTTCTTTTGGTTAATAGTAGTGCTTACGGGGCCTTAATCTTTAGAAACTCAACACATCAAGAGCATACATATCATATAGCTTATAATTCCAAACACTTTAGCATAGACATCTTCCATGATTTGAGCTTCCTCTATCGTCTCACGGAGATTAGAGGCTTTAGAGATGCGTACCATATACAGCATGTCCTCGGGTAGGCCCTTGAGATAGGCCTTAATCTTTTCTTTCTCTTTTGGGGCCACATACCCTAAAAGCCCCAACTTCTCCATGAAACGACGAGTGTAATCCCTCACCGACAAGTTCCCCTTTTTGAGAGACCGGAACTCTTCTTCGATGTGGCCCAAGGCCTTCTCATTACAATACTCGTCCAGAATTTTCTTCTTGAATCTGGCCCAAGTTAGTTGGACCAAAACAGTAGGGGAGAGGGAGGACTTGGTGACATTACACCATGTGAGTGTCGTGTCCCACAGCATTTGGGAATCGAACTTCACCTTATGATCTTCCCCGTACTCAGATGAGTCGAAGGCCTGCTCAATCCTTTGAATCCACTTCATACAAGCAACTGGGTCTTCAGAACTGGAGAACTCCGTCGGTCTGCAACCTAGGAAGGACTTATACGTGCAAGCTCTCTTGACTTGCCTCACTTCGGTAATTATCGGCTCATTAGTCCGGTTCACATGACCCGTACCACCGGACCCAATCACCTCGACGTTCTCTGCAAATTGTTTCATTCCTTCAGTTGCTCACATCGCGATCCTCAAGCATCTTCCGAAGAGATTCTTGTTGCTTGGCCATTGCCTCATTAATCATCAACATCAGGTTGGCCATCATCTCAGATTGGGGAGTTACCTCCCGCATAATCGGGTTGAACGAAGCCAGGTCCACCCGGGGAATGATCTCAGGCCCTCTGCCTAGCAATGGTTGGATAGATGGGTGTATAGCATCCTCAACCCTCTCCGGTTGATCAACAGTTGAGGTGGTCGCTTCTATACCATCAACCCGTGTACGCGGTCTATCGCGCATACTCACCATCTTGATCTGCCACGCACGACAAGGAAAGGAGTAAGAGAGAGAAACATAATTAAACATGAAGGAAACGTACTACTACATTACCAATTGTCATAACAACAGTACTTCAAGCACACTCACGTAAAACGTCCTCATAATAACGTTAGCTAAGCGAAATTATAAACATATAATACGTAAGGGATCTCCTTACCATCACCACAATGCTTGATTGACCTAATTTCCGTCGACTCTAAGATCAACCCATCTTAGAAGTTCTACCCAATCTCACACATCATTACCTAATAGTCTCAGCTTAAGTCTAGACATCTTACATTCATGCCTAGTCAAGGCTCTAAATGGCGTGAGGCATGGCGTGGCAGCGAGGCCAAGCCTCAAGCCTTAAAAGCCATGGCGAAGCCATGGCGTTTTCAAGGCGTGAATTACGGCGTCAATTTTCTAATTCATATATAATATTACATATAAAAACGTATGTTTTGTAGTGTTACTCAATGAGTCAATAGTAATAAGCAAGTCAAATTACGTTATATGTTAAAAACTTGCAAATAAGACATTCAAAACGTAAAGAAAAATCAAATATCTCATTACGATAATTGCGCATTTGGCCATGGCGTGCCATGGGCTTAACGTGGCGTGACACACAAGCCTTGGTGCCATGGCGGCTGTGCGGCGAGTTTCTTAGAACATTGTGCCTAATTCACTTAAACTAGAGCTCCGATACCAACTTGTAACACCCTAAAATTTAGAGTAATTTAAAATTTTGAAAATTCGGCAATATGACGTTTATATTTAAAGTAAACCACCCAAATGGGTAAATGTATAAAGCGTTTACAAAACCTGTGAACGAAAATGAAAATTAACAATAAACTAATCTAAACAGATTCTATCAAGATTACATCGGTTGTCAACCCAAATTCTCAAAATAAAGAAATCGTTTAAACGCCAAGACTTCAAATATCTATTCATCTCAAAAATGCCTCAAAAGCCACGCTCGTCACTCAAACCTTCAGCAACCCACCGCTAAGGGAACCTGTTATACACATCATTTGAGAAAAAGTGTTAGGCTTAAAGCCTAATGAGAACATACAGTTTATATAATAATTGGGAAATAGTTTTAGTTTCAAGGATAATAAATCATTTCCCTAGAGTTGAGTTTGCAAGTGAATTAACAACCACATAGTGACCTTTCGGTCATGATAGTCCCTGAATTCAAGTTCTTATCACAAACAATCAAACAAACAAGAAATGTAATCTACCTGATTCAATTTCAATTTCAATTTCACAAATCAAGATTACAATCTGTTTTTGACTTTCTCTCTCTAGTCACAACTCTTTCTCTCTCTAGAACTTTTTCCGTCGGCGTACAATAAATCTCAGAACTTGTTACTTACAACTAACAAAACAACTAACCATATATCTATTAACTAAAAACAAAAATTCAAGCGCTTACAAGACAATACACATACACTTTTACTTTTGACTTATTTACAACTTTGACTTTGACATTGCTTGAGAGTTGACTTTCAGCTTTGACTTGCTAAACTTTGACCTTCTGTCTTCTATGATCTTGTATCCAACATATTTCTGCTCTAACAATCTCCCCCTTTGGATTCAAGATCATTAAAAAAAGATTTTGCAGAATAATCTTCTCTTTTTAAGATCAGTAAAAATAATCTCCTCCTTTGATCAACTTTAGCAATCTTTAGTATTCTCTCCAAAATCTTTCTTCAACTAAAATATCAATCTCCCCAAAGATGGTGAATATGCTCTTCATCAATCTTCCCAAGGTTATCTCAAACCTCTTTCAGACTTCAGAAAGAAATTATCTTCAGAATTTACTTAGACATCTTCAACAATTAATCTTCAAAGAAAATTTCTGTAATTTCAGCATATCTTCAGAAAACTTTGAACTTTTCTCTTTCAGTTTTTCAATCTTTGTCAAACTTCAAGCAAATAACTCTTGAACACAAATATTTACTGATCTTCTCACACATTTCTTGAACCTCTCTCCCCCTTTTTGATGATTAGAGCATAGTGATCATCAAAACTTTCAACAATAAATGTCTTTGAAATAATCTGAATTGACCAATGATCTTTTGAACATAAGAGCCTTTGATTCTCCGTCAATCCAGAATAAGGAATTTATCTAGATCTTTTCAAATCCAGACAAATTAGAGTGTGACACCTGAATCAACAAATGAATCAGTTAATATGCCTATCAGTAACACAAAGTTACTATGTGTAACGGATACATATTAGAAATGAGTTTTTTGATGTTCACTCCCCCAGGGCTTCCATTCAATCATCGAAACACCCCAGAGATATTTCTATGAACGCTATGACAAGAAAACAAATTCCTTGTGTGCTCGTGCAAGTGTTAGAAAGAATTAAGCATATGATGATTACTTATTATAAGGCTCAAAAATTGTGTAAATCGCTGAGACAAAAGTAATTAAACACAGACTCAATTGTGCATGATCGAAGTGCGAAGGTGGGGCAGACTTCCTTCTTTTTCAATATCCAGATTTTCCAAATGAAAATCAGATAGCATATGTGTTGCGTCCCCTTGAAATATGAAACATTTTCTTGTTGAGAAGAAAATGAGTGGTTGGTGAGGTTTTTATCAAGAGTTGGCATGGGCTATTTGTCTTCTTCAATAATGCTCACGAAGAATTGTGAAACACTAGTAATTTGGTTGCCCATCTCAGAAAGTAGTTGGTGCAGAGTCTGATATTCTTTTACTCTGATCTCACACCCTCTTTCTTTTTAATCATCGAGCTCACTTCTAACCGAACTCTCTTTTACATTTTACCTCTTCACACAACCCACACTCATTTCTTTTTGACTCCTCACACTCGATCCCTAAGGATTAACTTCTTGGGTAGGAAACACTGGTTAACGTGAATCCATAGAAGTTTCATTTAAGTTCTACACAATGAACCCATAATTTCCTATTAAAGCACAATGTTTCTCAAAAATGGTTTAACTTTATCAGTTAAAGCACAAATATACAAGTCAGATATATGTATGCTCATAGATGTAATCATGAAAATTTGAGCATTTTGAAATATTGAAGACTTTTCAAACAAGATAATGAAATGAATGGAATGAATACAAGAAACTTGTTTGATAATCTGACATTGTATGAAAAAGATCAATAACGAATGATTTAACAATTAAGGCTTTGGTCAACAAAAATTGATATTGTCTATACGAATCAAAAATATAGACATTCTTGAAAGAACGCTTAGAATTGAAATCACGCTCAAAATTAATTGAAATGCAATCGGGGTGTCTTACCATCGAATAAATTTGTTTCAATTTAGAGACATGGTAAAAACGAATTCAACAAAAAAAAATAAACAGTGTGTGTGAATACTTTACGATATATAGAAAAGACAATACGCAAGTAATTATCTTTGGAAACACACGGTTTGTTAGCGTTTAAGCACAAGTAAAATGAAAACATTTAAAATCACACTTCTAATTCATGAAATCTGTTTAAGAATCGGGAAGTGGTTTGAACGTTTAAGAAAATGTTTTATATGATTAAAAGTCATCCTTCTTTCAACCATATATGAGATTAAGAATATAAATAAACCTGTTGGTCCGTCTTAAATCTCATGAAGTCAGCTTAAAGTCATAATTATATGATCATTAAGTATGCTCTCAATCTGCATTAGTCAAAAAGCTCGTCAAAGTACAAAATATATTCACAAAAACTTTATTGAAATTTAAAATGACATAAATCAGTAAAACATTTAATATACGAGTTCTGATCTGAAGTAATCAGAAATCATAATTAACACTCCTTGCTTTTACACTTACTCCCCCTGTATATATGCATCAGAAAAATTTATCAGTGATAAGCATAAACCAAAAATCTAAACTCCCCCCTCAATTGGATATAGATCAACTTTATCTTCTATCACTCCCCCTGAGATCATGAACACACGTTAAAGTGCAGATATCTTTTTAGAATAAAAATAAAGAAATGAAGAAAAATAAAAATAAGAAAAACTTTAATATGTAATCACAGATTATGTCTTGAGATTAAGCATACCAAGTTTCGAGATAAGAAAATTAAATCTCTTTTCATCGAGAGGCTTGATAAACAAATCAGCAAGCTGATAATCAGTGTTTACAAAATAAAGTTCTATTGTACCTTTTTCAACATTGTCTTTGATAAAATGATATCGAACGTCTATGTGTTTTGTCTTTGTATGATGTATAGGATTTGCAGATTGCAATGGCGCTCTTCGAGTCACAATAAATCGGGATTTTGTTGAACTGGAAACCATAGTCTCGAAGTTGTGTCCTCATCCACAATACTTGAGAGCAACAACTAGCAGCAGCTACATAATCTGCTTCAGCAGTCGAAGTGGAAACACAAAGGTGTTTCTTTGACGCCCAACTTACAAGTTTGTCTCCAAGAAATTGAATATGACCCGATGTGCTCTTCCTGTCTAACATACATCCAGCATGATCAGCATCTGAGTAAGTCGTCAGTTCAAAACCAGTATCTTTAGGATACCACAGACCAAGATCTGCAGTCCCCTTCAGATATCTAAATATGTGCTTTACTGCAGACATATGGGATTCTTTAGGATTAGCCTGATATCTTGCACATAAACATGTAGATAACAAAATATCTAGCCTACTTGAAGTAAGATACATTAAAGAACCAATCATTCCTCTATAGGTTCTAACATCAACAGGTTTTCTCGAGGGATCCATGTCGATCTTAGTTCCTGGTGTCATCGGGGTACCAATTGGTTTACAAGTTTCCATTTTGAATTTCCGAAGAATATCAAAAATGTACTTAGCTTGGTTTATAAAAATCCCCGTTGAAAATTGTTTTACTTGTAATCCGAGAAAGAAGTTTATCTCTCCCATCATACTCATTTGAAATTTGGACACCATGAGGTTTGAAAAATTCTTACAAAATTTAGGATTTGTAGAGCCAAATATAATGTCATCCACATATATTTGAATAAGAATAATATCAGCCTTTTCCTTTTTGATGAATAAAGTAGTATCAATTTTACCTTTTGTGAAGCCCGAATTGACCAAAATTTTTGATAATACCTCATACCAGGCTCGAGGCGCTTGTTTAAGACCGTAAAGTGCTTTATCCAAGATGTAGACATGATTTGGTTTATCTGGATTCACAAAGCCTTTAGGTTGTGAGACATAGACTTCCTCCTTAAGAATGCCATTCAGAAAGGCAGTCTTCACATCCATCTGGTAGAAAGTGAAGTTTTTATGAGCAGCATACGCTAGAAACATGCAGATTGCTTCTATACGTGCCACTGGAGCATAAGTCTCATCATAATCAATGCCTTCCTCTTGCCTATAGCCTTTTGCGACAAGTCGTGCTTTGTTTCGTATTACGATACCGTCTTTATCCTTCTTGTTTTTGAATACCCATTTTGTACCAATAATAGATTTTCCTTCAGGACGTGGTACAAGTCTCCAGACTTTCAAGGCTTCAAACTGATTTAGCTCCTCTTGCATTGCAGTAACCCAATCATAGTCAGCTAGAGCTTCGAATACTCGAGTAGGCTCTATCTTGCTCAGAAAAGAATCATGCATACACATGTTTAATGATGCAGACCTAGTTTGCACCGGTAAATTTGGATCTCCAATTATCTGGCTTATCGGGTGCTCTTTGGTCCACTTGTGTTCGTGAGGGAGCGGATTCGATGTAGATTGATCATAGTTCTCATCTAGATATCCATTATCAGCTTCTTCTTGTTCAGCATTGTTTGGGGGTGCAGTTGAAGTTTCTTGTACAGAAGTTTCAGTTGAGACAACTTGATCAGTCTGTTGATTATCCATCACAGTGCATCCAACTAAAGTAGTAACTTCTGGTTCAACAATTTCAGGTGCAACTTCAAATGAAGGAGTATTTGATTGAATTGGAGTTTCTGTCTAAACTGGGGGAACAAATTCAGTTGATACATCTGAAGTAGTTGGATGATTAGTCGTTGAATCATCTGACCTGTCAACCACAACAGATTTAGGAAGTTTAGATCCTAGAAACTCATCATAAAATAATTCAAACAACAAATCTAATTCATATAAATGAGATGTAGAAGTTGAAGCTTTATCCGAATTATCCACATTAGACACAAGTTCTGGACTGAATTATCCAGAAACTAAAACTCCGGTAAGTACGGGTTATGAACTGCATTGTTTAGAAGCCACCTCCTCATCGAATGTAACATTAACGCTTTCGATAATAGTCTTTGAGCTCTTCATATATATCCTATATGCAACAGATATCTGGGAGTATCCAATGAAGATTCCTTCTTCAGCCTTCGGTCCGAACTTAATCAAGTTCTCTCTGTCATTAAGCACAAAACACCTACATCTAAATACATGAAAATATTTGATATTAGGTGTACGATTATTAATCAATGCATAAGGAGTTTTACCAAACCGTTTGTAAATAATGAAGCAATTATGTGTATAACATGCAGTAGAGACAGCTTCTGCCCACAGAAATAGAGGTAGATCCGACTGGCTAAGCATAGTCCGAGCAGCCTCGACTAGTGTTCGATTGCGTCGTTCGACTACTCCATTCTGTTCTGGCGTCCTAGCAACAGAGAATTGATGAGTTATCCCGACAGATTCGAGATATTCTTCTACAGTTTTGTTCTTAAACTTTGTGTCATTATCCGTCCTTAGAAGCTTTACTAATCTAAACAGATTCTATCAAGATTACATCAGTTATCAACCCAAATTTTCAAAATAAAGAAATCGTTTAAACGCCAAGACTTCAAATATCTATTCATCTCAAAAATGCCTCAAAAGCCACGCTCGTCACTCAAACCTTCGGCAACCCGCCGCTAAGGGAACCTGTTATACACATCATTTGAGAAAAAGTGTTAGGCTTAAAGCCTAGTGAGAACATACAGTTTATATAATGATTGGGAAATAATTTTAGTTTTCAAGGATAATAAATCATTTCCTAGAGTTGAGTTTGCAAGTGAATTAACAACCACGTAGTGACCTTTCGTCCTGATAGTCCCTGAATTCAAGTTCTTATCATATACAATCAAACAAACAAGAAATGTAATCTACCTGATTCAATTTCAATTTCACAAATCAAGATTATAATCTGTTTTTTACTTTCTCTCTCTAGAACTTTTTTTGTCAGCGTACAATGAATCTCAAAACTTGTTACTTACAACTAACAAAACAACTAACCATATATCTATTAACCAAAAACAAAAATACAAGCGCTTACAAGACAATACACATACACTTTGACTTTTGACTTATTTACAACTTTGACTTTGACATTGCTTGAGAGTTGACTTTCAGCTTTTACTTGCTAGACTTTGACCTTCAGTCTTCTATGATCTTGTATCCAACATATTTCTGCTCTAACAGGTCCCCTAATACATCTTGCGATGACGGGGGAGACCCGATTTCCAAGAATCTTGGTGGAACACAAAAGTAAGCCACTCTCCGAGTTGTGAGCTCAATACTTGGAACCATGGCCACGAACAACGTCGGTTCGTACTCAGATGTGGGGGAGGTCACCCGAGGATCCAAGTCATACTCATTCACTAGGATTACATTTACGGTCCATGGCTAGTAACCAGTCCCACATAACCGTACCAAGTAGCCTCCGAGGACCCAATGTCTCAACTAGCTACAAAGGGAATAAATAACCCAAAATTAAGTCGACTCAATACCTATGGATCCACTAATATAGTCTAAGGCTTGTCACAATTTCATTTGTGCCAAACTATAATCACATAAATGTAAGGACATTATTTTTAGCACTATTAAAAGACCACATTTTTCATACTCCAAAATACTTATACTTCCAAGCAAAACCCACCACATAAAGATTTATGAAAATGACTATCATGAGTTTAACCAAATATCCAATCTCAAAATGAGAACCAATAACATTAATAACTCAAATATAGAAGCTCTTTTTCTTATTTGCAAAACATTATAAACCCTTAAAATCTCCAAAATAGTAAGTTAGGTCAAAAGTCATTTTAAATAAAAATATGTGAACAAGGAGATGATTATAAGTTTAAAAATCATCATTTTGATATGTATAAAGTTTTAGAAATGAAGAATGTACTCACAATCTAGGGTTTGGATGAAACCCTAAAAATCATGAAATATATGAGGTGAACTAGAAGATGGTAGAATGGAGGAGTACTTCCAATCCTAAATTGAAACCCTTGTTGAAGAAGATGAAGACTTGGAATATCAAGGTTAGAAGCTTTCAAGAACCATAAATGCACCAAGAAGACTAAAAATCGCCTATAGAGAGAGAGTTGAGAGGTGGATGAAAGTAGTAATGAGAATTAAATGAGAGAGAGGGGTTTTTAATCGGCCAGAGCCCGTCGGCGAGAATCACTTGGCGAGATTGCCCTTGTCATTCTCGTGGGGCATACCCGTTGAGATGGTACCGCGGCTCTAACCACGTTTCGATGATAGTGACAGGGCGAGAGTGCCACTGTCATAATCGTGTGGCATAATCGCGCCACACATACCGTAACTACCCCAACCCCGGAGATTGTGACCATGACGACAACTCCCATGGAAAAGTCGCTGGGCACTATCACCCAAGCCTCCAGAACTCCAAAATTGGGGGTTTTCGCACCCGAAATGATTTTCTCGCGAGGCATACGATTAACGGTAGACGTAAAAGATTACAATTCAAAATAAGGAAGATTAGAAGTCTTAAGATGGAAATTATAAATTGAAAATTCGAGGTGTTACAATCCTCCCCAACTTGGAAATGATTTCATCCCCGAAATCCCAACTACTCGAAAGATGAGGATATCTTCGCTTCATATCCTCCTCAGCTTCCCACGTCACATTGGCACCACGATGATGCTTCCATTGCACTTTGACCATAGTGACTTCCTTGTGGTGAAGTTTCTTTGACTTTTGCTCCAAAATGGCTTCGGGTTCCTCTACACAATCATTACCCTCGTCCACTCTTATCTCTGAGAGGGGAATAACACTCTCCTCTTCCCCCAAACACTTACGGAGATAATAGATATGGAACGTATTTTGGATCCCGCTCATTTTCGGTGGAAGTTCCAATTGATAAGCTTGCAAACCCACACGCTTAAGTACCGTGAAGGGTTCGAGGAAACGGGTATTCAACTTCCAGTGCTTTCCGAACCATATAATGCCCTTCCATGGCGACACCTTAAGCATCAAATGATCACCCACTTGAAACTCCATTGGTCGCCTCTTCTTATCGGCATAACTTTTTTGATGATCTTGAGACGCTTTCAACCGCTCCCGAATACTCATTACCTTATCGGTCGTCTCTTGCACGATTTCGGGTCCTGCGAATTGCTTCTCTCCCGCTTCAAGCCAACACACGAGAGTCCTTCACTTCCGTCCATATAAGACTTCGAACGGTGCCATCCCAATACTTGAGTGGTAGCTATTATTGTAAGAGAACTCCTCCAAAGGTAGGTGAGAGTCCTAACTGCCCCCAAAATCGATAACACAAAACCTTAACATGTCTTTGAGCGTTTGGATTGTTTTCTCGCTTTTACCGTCGGTTTGCGGGTGGTAAGTCGTGCTCAACTTTACTCGTGTTCCAAGCTCTTTTTTCAAACCATACCAAAAGTTTGAAGTGAACCGACTGTCGCGATCCGACACAATCGACAAGGGCACTTCATGCCTCGAAACTACCTCATCGATGTAAAGATTTGCCAACTTGTCCATCGGTAGTGTCTTATACATAGCCAAGAAGTGAGCGATCTTGGTAAACCGATCAACTATCACCCATATGGTATCGTGACCTCGAAGAGTTTTAGGCAACTTAGTCATGAAGTCCATGGTAATGTGCTCCCATTTCAACTCGGGAATCTCCAAGGACTGAAGGCTCCCATACGGTCGTTGATTCTTGGCTTTCACTTGTAAACACGTCACACAACGCTCCACATAACACGCCACATCAAGTTTCATTACTGGCCACCAATAATGTAGCTTCAAGTCCCTATACATCTTTGTACTCCCCGGGTAGATGGAATACTTGGACTTATGGGCATCCTCGAGGAGAAGTTCCCTATTGCCCCTAACCTTGGGTACCCATACACGACCGTTGAACAATTTCACTCCACGACTATCTTCCGTTAAGAGCAAACATTGCTTTGTCATGACTTCCTCCTTGAGATTCTCTTCTAACAACGGCTCGAATTGGGATGCCTTGATTCTCTCAATAAGGCTCGACACTAGTTCGATTCTTGAAAGGGTAGCTCGAATGCTTCCACTATAGTCCTTCTGACTTAACGCATCGGCCACCATATTATCCTTACCGGGATGGTAGAGCAACTCACAATCGTAATCCTTGAGTAACTCGAGCCACCGTCTCTGCCTCATGTCCAACCCTTTCTTTCTTGAAGTTTATTCTCTTAAGTCCCTTTCACATCTCTCTCCTCTTCCACTATAAATTGGAGCTTGGGGAGCCATTTAAAAATCATCCATTGATCAACTCTTGAAAAGATTCAACAGATTTAAGTTTAGTAATTTCCTTTGAGCAATTTAGTTGTAATTTTAATTTTCGTCTATCCATTTCTTTAGCACTGTGGTGACATCCGCACCATAGAAACGCTTTTAATCTATATGTAGTTTAATTTTGAGTATTTTCTATCTTATTCTATGTATTTATTTATGATTAGTAGCTAACCCCCCCCCCCCGGTGTGGGTATAAGCCAAACCCGAGAGGTTAAAATATAACACTTGGGTGTTACCGCTTTTTGGCTAACTTCTCAGTTTGGTCATTCAAGTTGAAACTTTAACTCAACGCTGACAAGTCGATCACTTGTGTACGTTAATATTAGATCTTATACCTCGAGTGGGGCGGATCCGAATACGGCTTGGGTGATGCAAGGAGGTTTGAGAAAATCTTCAACAATCATATAAAGATATAGTTTGTTTCATTATCAAACTAAGGTCTAGATGTCCGTCGAATGGGTGTGTCATAGAGATATGCACATCCCTCCATACTGGCGGGGCTAAGATCTTCGAGATCTACTTAGTGAGGTTGGTAAATTGAAAGTTGCCATTTGCGAATACTTTATAATAAAATTGTCATCACAACCTATACAACGTAGCTTCGAGATGAGGAAATCATATGGGATAAGATTGTGACCGGTTTGTTAACCATTTAAGTTATTAATATACTCTCGGGGAAAACTTACACCTGTACCCGCCTTTTATTATCCTATTAATCTAAAGTTTTAATATTTTGCTCAAAACCAACCAATTTATAAAAACTCTAAACTTTGCACCGGAAGTTCGTAGAAATCTTGGAATCTTAGTTAAGTCCAATCCCTGTGGATACGATTTTTGGTCCTTACCATTATACTACTTGCTAAGCGAACTCAATAGTTGGTGTATACTTACATCGCTATTGTGTCACATATTACGTGTGTGTATTTTTGCTATCACTAACTTGGTAACACATAAGTATGATCCTGAAACAATAAGAGAATATGTAGCTAGGATGATCGTGAAAGATGAGCTTCCATTTTTTTTGTAAAGATGGAGGGTTCAAAGAGTTGTTATGGAAAGTAGAGCCTAGTTTCACATCCCTTCTCGTACTACAATTACAAGGGATCTTATGAACCTTTATCTTAGAGAGAAAATGAACTTAAGAGATATGTTTCTGAAGAAAAACAAAGAATTTGTCTTACAATAGACACATGGCAGTCTTGTTATAATTAGCATTATATGTGTTTAACTGCTCATTTTGTTGACAATTCTTGGGTTTTGCATAAAAAATATTGGATTGTTTTGTTGTTCCCGACAGTAACGGGATACAATTGGTAAGGTTGTTGAGCAATGTTTACTAGAATGGGGACTTGAAAGGTTATTTACCATTACGGTAGATAATGCATCGTCAAATAATGTGTCAGTTCAATATGTCATGAATATTGTTAATAAATGGGGCGATGCAATATTGGGAGGTCAACACGTCAATTAAAATGTGTTTCACATATTCTTAACTTGATTGTGCAAGATAGGTTAAAAGATTATGTTGCAAGTATCCGCAAATTAGATGTGGTGAGACATGTGAGAAGTTCATCAATTAGATTGCAAAAATTGAAAGAGTGTCAAGAAAAAATAACAAGTAAGAAAACAATTTGCTTAGATGTTGCAACTCGTTGGAATTCAACATATTTGATGTTGGAGGTTGCCGAAAAATATCAAAAGGCATTTGAGAGGATGAAGATGCATGACGTAGGTTATGTCAAAGAGTTTTGCACCAGTGAGGTGAAAAATGGTCGAATGAAAGTGATTAGGAAGTTGTTAGGTTATTTCTGAAATTCTTGAAGATTTTTATGATTGCACTTTAAGATTCTTCGGGTCTATGTTTGTCACATTTAATCAATTTTTAGACTGGGTTTCTATTATTCATAGTCGTTTGGAATTTTGGAGTGGGAATAAACTTGATAAGAAGTTGAGCGAAATGGCTACTTCAATGAAGGCAAAGTATGACAAGTATTGGGGAAAAATAGAATATTTAAACCTATTTCTACTTGTGGATATCTTGCTTGATCTTAGATACAAAGAGTCTTTTTTGAATATGTGTTTTGATTTGATGTGTGGTAACAAAGATGATGCTACAAAGCATTGTAAATATGTTATAACGACTTTGGATTCTATGTACAAAGAGTATTGTAAGTTGGATTCGAGTGATGGCATGTATATGTCTTCTATTAAAGTTGAAGATGATGGTAGAAATGTTGATGATGATATGGATGAGTAATACTTCGCAAAAAAGTTGAAGGCTATCTATTCATCTTAAAACAAGACCAAAGTTGACATATATTTCATTGAAGCTTGTGAAACTACAGATTAGGTTTGCATATTAGTTTTCATTCTTTGCATTTCTAATATGTTTTAATAGTGTTGCATTTTTTTGTTTTAACTTTGTTTATACACCTCTTTCTAGACTGATTTTGATGTGTTGAACTGGTGGAAAAAAACGTGTGTGTCCTAATTATGCAAGTAATCAAGATGAAAACAACAATTCAATACAAATCGTCATATGTATTGATCTTCCAAAGATTACAATTACTTTCTCTCTCTACAATGTATAACTCTCTCTCACAATTCTCTCAAAGTGTATATCATGAATTCCCCTCCTACAATCCTCATGACAAATTACAAAGGAAAACCTATTTATACCTACATCTAATACAAGGAACAAAACTAGCTAAACTAACACTTGACCTTGACTTTAAAATTCTCTTTAAAGCATGTTGACTTTGACTTTTGCAATTAAGCTTTGACTTGGGCTTTGACTTTCATTCTCAATGATCTTGAATACAACATTATTTCCTCTAACAAAATGCGAGTACGTTTAAGATTATTTCCATGATTACACATGATGTGTTTGTTATTCCCATATCAACAGGCACATCAAAGTCGACCTTTTCTACCAGTGGTCGTGTTATTGATCCATATAGGAGTTGTTTCACTCCTAAAGCGGTACAAACATTAATTTGTACCTAAAATTGGATTCAACGAACAACATCGATTGATGTTGATGGCACAAATGAAGCAGTTGAAGCGTTGGAAGTTGGTAAGTAAATATGTATATATACATATATATATATATATATATGTGGAAGGTTTAAACGAGAACCCCCTATTTTACGAAAATGTGAGAACAGTTCTAGACCTCCAAATTAATTAACACATAATAAAATTTTGAATAAGTAAAATAACTTAGTACTTATCATTAAATTTCTGTTATTATGGATTTGTTCTTATCCATTAAATGGTGTTGCCGTCGTCGGAGACTTCTTATATCGATGTCTCCGTTGTTAACAATGATGTGATAATGTTGTGATAAGATGTGATAATGCTGTGATAATGTTTTGATGAATCAAAGACTCTTATGATATGATTTTGTTGTGATGGTGATATGGTAATTAGGTGGTTTTGTTGTGATAACGATATGATAATCAAAAACCAGTAATGATCACGTCTACAATCATCGCTCTGCTTGTTCGTCATGCGATTTTATTGTGACAATAATGTGATAATTATTTGATACATTGTAATAGGTGATTATATTATTTGTATGTGATTTTAGGGATAAGGAAATTACTTACTTTATTTTATTTTACAAATAAATACAAAATCACATAATGATTGTAACACCCTGATTTTTATCTCAATTGAGGAAAAATGTTGAACTGGATGAATCGGTAAAGAAAGAACCAAGTATGGAGTATGGCTATAGTGACATGTGGTTGTGACATTTGTCACAATAGCACCGATGGAACTAAGAGTATGGTCGTCTCTACTATAGTGCCATGTGGTTGTGATTTCTGTCAAATAGCACCAATGGTACTAAGAGTATAGTCGTCCCGGCTATAGTGTCATGCAGTTGTGACATATGTCACAATTGTACTGCCATTACCGAGTGTTTGATCGTCCCAACGAATGTTCCAGGAAGTTACGACAATGGCATAATAGCATCCAACGTACCAAGAAAATGGTTGAGGAATGATAGAGAAAACGATCGAGGAACGACCGAGAAAACGGGCGAGGAACGACCGAGAAAACGAGCAAAAAGGGCTCTCGGTACCTTTTGGGCGAAAGTGCCATGCTAAAGTGACACTGGCACTTTAGCCGGACACTTTCGCAGAGAAAAATTATCTCACGGTACAATTTGGGGGAAAGTGATAGCTAAAGTGACATTGTCACTTTCGCTTGTCGCTGTCGCAGTCGTGGTGCAGTGCATAAATTAAGCCTATTTCTTCATTTGGTCATATCTTTCTCATCTCAACTCTGATTTTGACAATTCTTTTTGCTATGGTTTCATTTTTGAGAGATTTTCAAGGATAGATTGTTAGTTTTGGGAATATCCAAGAGTATTTGGTGGTTAATTGGAAGCAAAGGTCAAGAGCTCATCATCATCACTTCCATCTCCAAAAAATTTGGGGTTTTCTAGGTTTTCACCAAAACCTAAGTGGTGAGTTCATCCTCCTAGTTTGTAAACTTTATTGTGAGTTATAAATTATCCATTTATGACTTCCAAGTGTTTATGTTTCCCAAATTTTGGTTTGGAAAATTTTGAGAAAAGTTAGGTCAAATTAGGGTTTTTGGTCAAAATGAAGATTTTGATATAAGATGTTTGGGGAATGATTCTAAGTGCTTGGATATGTGTATTGATGGTTGGAAACTTATGGATCTAGGTTTTTGGAAGATTTGGCTTGAGGATTCAAGTTTCGTCAAAGGAGCTCAAGTTGGGGAAAAATCTAGATTTACCCTAAGTCTAGCAAGGTGAGTTCAAGTTGCTTTGTGAAAACTATGTACATGCCAAAATGTGTATTTTGAAGAAAAAAATATGTTTTACTTGGTAAATGTCAGTGTGTTGAGTATTTTGATAAGTTTTCATATTTGACGAACTTGGGTTGTTTTAATCTCATGAAATGCCCATATTTGAGATTTGGATATTTTGATAAGTAAATAACATGATTTATGCATTTTTTTGTGATTTTTGTACAAATGAAGTCTAATTTATGATTTATGCATTTTTGGTGTGTTTGATTTCATAAACCATTTGGAAAATGCATGTCTCCGTGTTATGAGACAGTTTTGGAAACATAAGGGTACGAGCCCATTTGGAAAATCTTTTGTCCCAATCCGTGATGAGTTTTAGGTTAATCACATCTTTGAGGTACGTGTCTGCATCAACACCGTTTAAATGTTTTTTTATTTGGGGACCGTTATTTGTTGGTCAAATGGATTTTGAGCATTTTAGCTCGGTTTTGACTTAAAAGATTCTTGAGGACATTTGTCCAGTTTTAATGGATCAATGTAGAGCCCAATTTATGATTTGCATCTTAATGCATCTTGTTACATATTAATGATAATTACCGGCTTAAGTGCATTGGTCATTCCTGTGTAGTCATGTAATTTTAAACTGTGTTACATTAGATCCATAGGCACGTAAGTCAGTCTTATTTGATGGTCAACTGGGTGTTGCAGGATTTGACTCCGAGACCCATGTTGTATGACCTTAACCTTTCAAGTAGACACTAGGAGGGTTGAGTCCAGGGTGGTGCTACCCTATGTGGGTAGGCACTAGGACCTCCGCTATTCGGGGTAATGCATGGTTGTATTCCTCGCATATTGCCGGGCCTTTTGGTAAAAATCCACGAGGATAGAGACTAAGCTCAACTGACTCTTTGGATGAAACTTGATGAGGAGGCATATGGACATTTGGACTTCATGTCGGGACATGTCATGCGATTAACGTTATATGAGTGACATACTTTTGTGTTCCTCCACTCTCAATGGATACGGGTCTCCCCCATTGTCGGCCAGCAGTATTTTGGATATTTAATTGTCCATGCTTTAACATTTGGGTTTCATTCCATTTTATGGTCGCGTGAGTATTGAATTTTAGTTCTACGTTTTCGGTGGCATATTATATTTATATGGATTGTTTTCCATGATTTATGAGTTGGTTATTATGTCCCGCCCGTGTTTTGGGTATTTCGGGATATAAAGTTTTATCTACGTTTTTTATGAATTGGGAGTCCATTTTCTATTCACGTTTTGAATGAGTTGTGGGTTGCATCACTTTATAAAGAATGTTTTACATTGGGGCGTTCGTCCTTAAAGATGCATGTTATTGGAAAACGAGTCGTTTTCATATTTAAAGAAAATCACTTTGAAATATTGTGTTTTAAGTTACATTCTTTCCTTTTTAACGAAATATTTATTCATGTTGAAAACCCTTGAACTCACTAGGCATTAAACCTAACCTTTTTTATCTGTTGGCATGTGCATCAGGTCCTAGTTGGGGAATGTCACTTGCAACACCGTGAAGTGTTGAATGCTATTTAGATGCTCGAGAAGGATGTTGCTATTGAGTGATGTCTTCCACACATTTGGAGATAACAATCGTTTATGGGTTTAGTAACACCTGACCTTTATTTAATCTTTATATAAGATTTGAGTGGTTATTTGTTGAAGTTAAATTTAGAATTATATTTGAGGTATTACAAGAATTGATTTGTAGAAAAGGATTTTATCCTTCATGTGATGTATTGATGAAAATTTTAAGTTAGTTGCTCTTTCCAAAATTGAGGGTGTTATAATTATCCTTAATTATTTACTGTATTTTAATTTTAATTATGGGTTAAGTAAGTTGGGACCCAAAATTGTTCTTGCATTTTCGCAAAATAGGGGTGTTCTCGTTTGAACCCCCCCAACACACACACACACACACACACATATATATAGGGGTTGTTTTATTTGCAACCCTTAAAAAGGTTGCAAACCTTGCAACCCACATCTTAACCGTCGGATTCATGATCGGCGGTTATAATAGATATGAGACCCAATATTTTTAATTAAAAAAAAAAGAAAAATAAAAATAAAATAACCGTCGATCATGAATCCAACAGTTAAGACGTGGGTTGCAAAATATCCTTCCACTATATATATATATATATATATATATATATATATATATATATATAGTGTTTGGTTCATTTGAGAAATGGTAAATATATGAGAAATAGAGAAGTAATCCTAGCCATTCATATGGTCAAGATCGGATTTGACTAGTCAAATATTGCGGCTTTGACCGGTCAAAAGTTGTGGCTTTGACTGGTCAAAAGTTGCGGCTATCCCAAAAATAGAAGGACAATTTCGTAAATTTTACAAAACACACGGGTTGTGTTCATATATGAACATGTATAATTCACATATGAACTATATGTTCATATATGAACCAGTGCAATTCACAACTGAACTCTTTTAACTGATTCATATATGAACCTTTGTGATTCATATATGAATCAGTTGAACTAACTAACAGATTCATATATGAACCTTTGTGATTCATATATGAATCTGTATGAATCACAAAGATTCATATATGAAACAGTTGAACTAATTAACAGATTCATATATGAATTTTTGTGATTCATACAAATTCATATATGAACTCATCCCGTGTATTTTACGAAATTACCCCTCTACCTTCTATAGACCATACAAGGAATAATCCGGTGCTTCGCGGTCAAAGCCACAAATGTTGACCAGATGAATGGCTAAGATTACTTCTCTATTTCTCATATATTTACCATTTCTCAAATGAACCTCTCCCTATAGCAGATTCAAACGAGAAGGTAACATTTTGTGAGAAGTGTTTAATCATATATGATACACAAACTTAATCATATATGATTAAACACATGTTATATTGGCAATACATAGACGTTTAATCATACATGATTAAACAAACCTACAATCCGTGTAATCATATATGATTAAACACTTCTCGCATTCTCGCAAAATGTTTAACTTCTCGCATGATCCTCCCTCCCTCCCTCTCTCTCTCTCTCTCTCTCTCTCTATATATATATATATATATATATGTATATATAGGATCCCTTCATGGGAAACCTGATTATTTTGTGATAACCGTGAGATCCAACCTCAACCACAAATCAAAGAATACTTTAGGAAATAAATAAACTTGGTGATTTTGATTTAAAATTATAATTAAAGGTCATTTTAGGTATTTTTAAAAATCTCCTCTCTCCTCTCTCCGACATCTGGTGAAACTAATTCCGGCGAAATACACTGTGATACCCTTTTTGATACAAAATAGACTATGATATCCAATATGATACAAATGTGGTACAAAATACACCGTGATGCCCACCATGATACAAAATGCAATGTCATACATAATATACAGGTGATACCTAAAATACATACAACACCTACTGTGATACCTACTATGACACCACTGTGATACTTATTGTGATACCAGTTCGGATACTTACTCACTTGATACCGACTGTGATACCGATTGTTATACCCACTAGGATACCAGTAGGATACCAACCATGATACCACTGTGACACCGATTGTGATACCGGTTGTGATACCCATAAATACACTGTTGACATACAATCTTCATTATAAAGGGAGTTCTTTTAGTATCCATTGGTGTTCGCCACCGAGAATTGGCCGACCGGTGGTCTCCCAGTTATACCAAAATGAAGCAAAGGCGGAGCAACAATTGAACATATAAGTTTCAATGTTAGTATAAGAAACACTGTCTTGAACGACTATGCTCATGAGATAGTCGTGAATGATGATGACATATCTGGTCGTCGACAAGAGGGATGAGAGGAGATCGACGAAGGGTTGATGGAGATGCATGGTGGATTTGAAAGATGGGATGAAGTGGTTGGGGAATTTGATGGTGGCTTTGGTGATGATGTGGGTTTTGGCTTTGGTGTCCGTGGGTGATAATAGAAACTGCAAGCCATGATCTTAGGGATGGAGCCATGATTTTAGGGATTAGTCGTCATCAGATAATTAAATTACCAATATAACCTTTCATATTAAATTATTAAATAAAATTGTAGGGTTTTAATGCAATTTGTAACCGTTAAACGCAGCGGAAATTAAAATAATTTTGGTTACAACGTAGAAAACTTTTCTGAACAATTAAAACCCAAACGGATCCAATGATGTATTTAATTAAAAACTTAAAACCACACCATAGGGTGTTTAGAGATGTACCTTTCTGATCTGTTGTGGTTGAACTAGATGAGCACTTAGAAACCAATCTAGGTTTCCTCTAGTGGTATCCACACACAAACACGCGAAATTCCACCGGGTGCTAGCCCAATAACCCTAGATCTATATGTGTTTTACAGAAAATAAAAGGGTTTCTTTTCTGTATTTTGTGAAAGGTTATTCTAACTCAATTGTATATCAAATGGTTTAGCCTAACCCCTTATTTATATCAGAAGAATTATAGTTAGACTATAATTCAACTAATAATTAAATAAGTTTTAATTATTATCTGTAATATTCAAATCAAATTCAAATATATATATATATATATATAATTATCCTTTTAAACTTTAAAATATAATTATATATAAGTATATATAATTATCCTTTTAAACTTTAAAATATATAATTACAGACAATTCCCCGTAATTAACATAATTACGTTTTCACCCTGTAATTATCATAATTACAGTTTAACACATATTTTCATTAAATCCGGGTTTCTACAAATGGAAACAAACGCATTCTTTGTGTGCAACCCTATAGGTTTACATACTTCTCAGCAGTATCTCTGTGTGACACGTGTCGTGGGCATATAATAACTTACATTCTCCCACTTGCACACGATACACAGTAACACAGACGATGGTAAGCGTCAAGCAACATGTCACCACCCCCAAGGCTATGTAAATGTGTTTTTACCTTCGAGCAATTTGATTGATATAATCAATCATATAGTAGAATCATTCGTTATCCTTTTGCTTCACGATATTTTATTTTGAACTTAAGGCATAGATTTATCTCAACATTTATAGTTCAAAGATTGTGTTTCTCGATCCCAACATATTTGATTATACAAGTGTCATTAGTCCAACTAATCCACTTGTTCATGCATGTAAATCATAATATGTAATCGAGGGGCCCTGAAATATCTCTCTCATCTTGAGAGGAGCAAATCCCATATTGCATGTACACGACTAACTACATAATTCATGTTATACCTAATATAACCCTTATGATTACCCAGTTAAGGGTAACGTTAGACTATATCAAAGCATAACACTCCTTGTGCATTAGATCCCAATGCACATCTCAGGTCTAAGGATAAATAGTGGTGTACTATTTCAAGACTCACCTTATGACATCGATCTATGAGGTGATCTTGATCATGGGTCTTGTCCAACGCCTTGTACTCCGACAAACGCATGTGACTCTGGTTGCACCTAGTGCACTTCCAACTTGGACTATGACCAGACTTCATAATAATCTTGATTTATTACTAGTCCCCTAGTAATAAGTGATCAATGACAGTTCTAAATAATATGATCATCATATTTATTTAAGGATACTTAAACATGCTAAAACGAACATAAAGATGTTTTAATTAAATACTCATATCCAATATGCCATAAATCGTAAAACATAACTGTTTTAATGTTCACAAAGTAAAAGATTACTAAAATTTTACAAATCAGACTAAATTATTACAAAACCTCAAGCCTATTGAGCTAATGTGAGCATCATGCTTCCTTTGACTCAAAGGCCTGGTTAGAGGATCTGCTGGATTGTCTTATGATCGAACTTTACATATCTTTATGTCACATCTTTCAATAATCTCTCGAATTAGGTGTTATCTTCTCATGATATGTTTGGAGCGCTGATGTGACCTTGGTTCCTTTGCCTGAGCAATGGCACCCTCATTGTCACAATAGATCTCGACAGGGTCACATATGCTAGGGACTACTCCCATATCTGTGATGAATTTCTTCATCCAAACAGCTTCCTTTGCAGCGTCCGATGCTGCAATATACTCTGATTCTGTAGTTGAATCCGCTATTGTGCTTTGTTTGTAACTCTTCCAGCTCACAGCACCCCCGTTTAACACAAACACATATCCCGACTATGATTTATAATCATCTCGGTCGGTTTGGAAACTAGCATTTGTGTATCCTTGAATACACAGATCTCTTTCTTGACCGCCGTATAGTAAGAACATTTCTTTAGTTCTTCTCAGATACTTTAGAATATTCTTTACTGCTACCCAGTGAGCATCACCTGGGTTTGACTGATACCTGCTCATCATGCTTAGGGCATACGAGACATCTGGTCTAGTACATAACATGGCATACATAATTGAATCGATGGCCGAAGCATAGGGAACACCCTTCATGCGGTTTATGTCCTCTTTAGATATAGGACTCTGAGTTTTGCTCAGATGTACACCATGTACCATTGGTAAGTTTCCTCTCTTAGAACCCTCCATCTCGAAGCGTCTTAAGATCTTGTCAATATATGTACTTTGGCTTAATCCAATTAAGCGTTTCAATCTATCACGATAGATCTTTATACCAAGGATATAAGCTGCTTCTTCTAGATCCTTCATCGCGAAACACTTCCTTAACCAGGTTTTTACACCTTTAAGGGTAGGGATGTCATTTCCGATGATCAGTATATCATCGACATATAGGATCAGGAATACTATTATGCTCCCACTGACTTTCTTATATACACAAGGTTCATCTTCGTTCTTTAAGAAACCAAATTCTTTAATCTTTTCATCAAAACGAAGATTCCAACTACGAGATGCTTGCTTCAGTCCATAAATGGACTTTTGCAATTTACATACCTTTTCAGGAAAATTTGGATGTTTAAAACCTTCTGGTTGTACCATGTACACGTCCTCGCTTAAAGTTCCGTTAAGGAACGCAGTTTTAACATCCATTTGCCATATTTTATAATCATGAAATGCAGCTATGGCAAAAAGTATCCTGATGGATTTAATAATGGCTACTGGAGAAAAAGTTTCATCATAATCTACTCCATGAGTCAGAGTGAAACCTTTAGCTACCAACCTAGCTTTATAAGTATGTACAATCCCATCCATGTCAGTTTTCTTTTTGAATACCCACTTGCACCCTACGACTTTGCAGCCGGTAGGTGCATCTACCAAGTTCCAAACTTGGTTGTCTGACATGGATTGTATTTCAGCATTCATGGCATCTTACCATTTATCAGATTCTAAACCTGATACGGCTTCCTGATAGGTTACGGGTTCATCATGAACCGTATCATCATTGCCAATGAGATAACCATATCTCTCAGGCTCTTGACGATTCCTACTCGATCTTCGGATTGTTTGTATCTCGCCATTACCTTCAACAACTTGTTGAGGCTCAACATCATGTTGATTGTCAGTATCAACCATTGTTTCATCTTGTGGTTCTTGAATTTCTTCAAGATCTACTGTATCCCCCGTTGTGGTTCTTGATAGAAAATCATTTTCTAGGAACTCACCGCGGCGCGCAACAAAAACTTTGTTCTCACTGGGTTTGTAGAAGTAATATCCAACTGTCTATTTTTGATATCCTACAAAGATGCATTTCTCAGACCTTGAATCAAGCTTCCCAGAAGCTTCCCGCTTAACATAAGCTTCACAACCCCATATTCTCATATATGACATTTTTGGGATCTTCCCAGTCCATAGTTCGAAAGGGGTTTTATCGGTCTTTTTGGTTGGCGCACTATTTAGTATTCGGGCAGCTGTTTCTAGGGCGTAACCCCAGAAACTTTTAGGCAGATTGGTACGACTCATCATAGAGCGAACCATGTCCAACAAGGTTCTATTCCTTCTTTCGGACACACCGTTATGTTGCGGTGTTCCGGGAGGAGTTAATTGGGATACTATCCCGTTATCTCTTAGATGGTCAATAAACTATTGGCTTAGATATTCCCGACCCCGGTCCGATCGAAGTGTCTTTATCTTTTTGCCAAGTTGATTCTCTACTTCATTCTGAAACTCTTTAAAAAACTCAAAGCTTTCAGATTTGTTTTTCATTAGGTAAACATACCCGTATCTACTGAAGTCATCAGTAAAAGTAATGAAGTAGCGATGACCATTTCTTGTGGTTGAACTAAAGGGTCCACACACATCAGTATGTATAATCCCTAATAGTTATGTTGCCCTTTCGGGTTTGCCTTTAAAAGGCGCTTTTGTCATCTTGCCCATTAAACAAGATTCACATACATCATATGAATCATCATATGATTCCAACACTCCGTCCGCCTGGAGTTTGGCTATGCATTTCTTGTTTATATGTCCAAGACGACAATGCCACAAATAGGTCTGGTTTAAGCCTCGCTTAATTCGTTTATTGTTTACATTATATATTGATTCATAATTACAACTATTTTGCATATCAATTTCATAAATACCATTGTGTGGTTTGGCCACAAAATACAAAACATTGTTAAGATAAGCTAAAATTGAATCATTACTGAAAGTAAACATAAATCCAGTTTGTTGCAACCGAGAAAAAGAAACGATATTCCTAGTAATGCTAGGTACATATAAACACTTGCTAAGTGCTAAAATAAGACCATTTGCCAGCTTCATGTCATAAGTTCTTTGAGCAATAGCAGCTACCTTAGCTCCATTCCCCATTCGAAGCTCCATCTGGCCTGGTTTCATTTTCTCTTCACTTCTTAGCCCCTGAAAAGTAGTACAAATGTGAGTACCACACCCAGTATCCAATACCCAGGAATCAGAGTCAGAAGTGAATAAATCAATGGTAAACATACCTGAAGGTCCGGCTCCACTAGCCTTCTGCTTCTTCATTTCTGCCAATAGGGCAGGGCAGTTTCTCTTCCAATGTCCCTTCTGGTTGTAGTTGAAGCAAACTGCTTCCTCAGGAATCTTTCCCTTGCCCTTTTCTTTGTTGGAACTTCCAACTTTTCTTTTACCCTTGGTAACCACCCTTTTCTTCTTGTTTATCCCACCTTTAGGTTTGATCATCAACACCTGTTTTGGTTTGGATAAATCCAACTTGGATTTCATATTTCTCTCAACGGTTTTAAGCATGTCGTGAAGCTCTGTGAGAGTTTTCTCCAAACCATTCATATTGTAGTTCAAGACGAACTGGTCATATGATTTGGATAAAGAATTGAGAACCATGTCGGTTGCCAATTCTTGACCCAGTGGGTAGCCAAGACGGGTCAATCGGTCAATATACCCTTTCATTCTTAAAACGTGGGTACTGACTGATGAACCTTCAGTCATCATACAGGCATGCAATGCCCTGACCGTATCAAACCATTCTTATCTTGCTTGTAACTGAAACATGGATTTTAAAGAGGATATCATATCCCAAGCAGTCATGTCTTCATGTTCCCTCAGTAGCTCGGGAGTCATGGATGCTAGCATCAGACAGCTAACATCTAGTGAGTCACTGAGATGCTTATCATAAGCAACCCTGACCTCAGCTGAAGCATTTCTGGCAGGAGGGTTTGGAGGGGGGTTTTCGAGGACGTACAACTTCTTTTCGTGCTTAAGGACAACCCTCAAGGAACGAAACCAGTCCACGAAGTTCGTACCGTTCAGTTTGTCCTTATCAAGGATTGATCGTAATGTAAATTGGGATAAGCCGTTTGTGCAGACAGTTTGGATAGGGGCGTTAGCGGCCATCTACAAAATAAGTTTAATTTTAGTAATTCTTTTAAAATCTCAAATTAATTAATATTACCTTTCAAAAGAAAATTAATTTGAGCTAAGATCCATATATCACCTATTTCCGTAAATGGCCAAGCAACTGTTTACGGAACTAGGTTATTTAGGTAGGAATCATCCAGTTATGTTCAACATAACTCTTAGATATCGTTGGATTTCTATTAATATATCATATGTTAAAAAGCATGTTTAATCCCACTACAACGCCTTGAAAGTACTCATAGATGGCTAAGCACTGTCTATGATATTTTCAAGTAAACTAACCATACTAAGATATCATGATCCCACCTAAAGTCTTAACTTAGGGTTTATTGGGGTCAATCGTCCAAAATACGACTATTTAAGTGAATGGCCAAGCAACTGTCCACTTAAATCTCGTTATCCTTGCGTCTTGTCTTACACTACAATTATCCGATATGATTGGCTAAGCACTGACCATACTGGACTCTTGTAAGTTCAACAAGTATCTTAAATGGATGGCACATAGTTTACATTTGTGAAAGGTTTAAGTTTTAGATAACTCTTTTAAAACGTTTGAATTTATTTCTAAAATCTTGTTTTAAAAGTTTATTTTTATTAAATCGGTTTAAGTTTGATAAACATATCAATTTTAAAATATCATATTTTATTTACCGATTTAAAATCTGTTTTGCGTTTGATTTTTATTTTAAGCGTTTGCAATTATTATAACAATAATAAAGCAATAAATAAAACCAAACACAAAATAAACAATCACAATAATAATAATATATGGATTTGCCCCTAATGTGGTGTTGTGAGCCAACACAACAACCACGGTCAATTCTAAGGACGCCTTCAAACTCCCACTGGCCTCGCCATCTTGGTGAACTCCAGGGACTCCGTCTCGATTTTTTGGAACGCCGTCTTCGGATAAAAATAGAAAAATACAACATGCCTATTCTATTTACAAGTCCCTATCTAGGAAATTAAATTAAAAATTACATCCCATGCAATTAATACATTTTAATTTTCCGACATAAAATAAAACAACCACGGGTCTTATCGGGGCAATCCATATATTACGCAATATTTTAAACATAAAATAAAACAAAAACGGCCGATATTTAATTAACATAATTAGAAGGCCTACATAATGGAAACAAATTATTATTTGGCAAAATAAAGTTATTTGACCTATTTCAAAAAAAAAAAATTTAATCCAATAAAACGGGCCTTGACCCATCCTAAAGCCAACCGTCTAGGGCACAACCCCATTCCAGTAATCAAAACGACAATCGAACTACCGAGACATGGTGACCGGCTAAAAATCTAAACCATGGTCCAACTGGCTAGGACATCGGCCCATCCACCACCGAACTAAGGACCAAAAAAAAATGTCGCTTGGCTCTATGGCCAGTGCCTGTGGCTAACACGGCATAGGCTGTGGTACACATCGACATTGGCAAGAAAAGAGTGAGGGCGCCGGCGGCAGCAACCAGCGGCGGCCACCACGATACATATGCCGACAGTTTGTGACGATGGAAAAAAAATACCAACAGCCGCTAAGGACGGCGGCCTGAGGTGAAAGGAAGTCGAAAAAGGTTGTTGCCCGTGGTCCAAAGACAGTGGACTTTGATCGATTTCGTCCATCAACAAGCATCGGCAACGACCGGTGAATTCCAGGGAGATTGGCCAATGAAGATGAAGCCACTCGACTGTGATCGCCTTTTGAGAGAAGGGGAGGGAGGGGAGGACGACGACCGACGATGAAAACCGCCGGCGGCAGAAGCATGCGGTCACTCAAAACCAAAAAAAAGGTATGCGGCTGTCTCTTAGGAGGCGATGGGAGGTTAAAAAAAATAGGGTTTACAAATTACAACTTTTTTTTTTAATAAATGACACACAAAAGTGATAAGTCTCACATGACCACTTTGGGTTTCAAATCACCTTTTTGGATTTTTGCAAACTCAATTAAAGATGGGTCTTTTTAGAGTCAGGTCAAAAATAAAATTTTAATTTGCCATTATAACAATAATGTTCCCCTTTTAATTAAATAGTATCAAAGTGGCTCTGATACCACTGTAGGGTTTTAATGCAATTTGTAACCGTTAAACGCAGCGGAAATTAAAATAATTTTGGTTACAACGTAGAAAACTTTTCTGAACAATTAAAACCCAAACGGATCCAATGATGTATTTAATTAAAAACTTAAAACCACACCATAGGGTGTTTAGAGATGTACCTTTCTGATCTGTTGTGGTTGAACTAGATGAGCACTTAGAAACCAATCTAGGTTTCCTCTAGCAGTATCCACACACAAACACGTGAAATTCCACCGGGTGCTAGCCCAATAACCCTAGATCTATATGTGTTTTACAGAAAATAAAAGGGTTTCTTTTCTGTATTTTGTGAAAGGTTATTCTAACTCAATTGTATATCAAATGGTTTAGCCTAACCCCTTATTTATATCAGAAGAATTATAGTTAGACTATAATTCAACTAATAATTAAATAAGTTTTAATTATTATCTGTAATATTCAAATCAAATTCAAATATATATATATATATAATTATCCTTTTAAACTTTAAAATATATAATTACAGATAATTCCCCATAATTAACATAATTACGTTTTCACCCTGTAATTATCATAATTACAGTTTAACACATATTTTCATTAAATCCGGGTTTCTACAAATGGAAACAAACGCATTCTTTGTGTGCGACCCTATAGGTTTACATACTTCTCAGCAGTATCTCTGTGTGACACGTGTCGTGGGCATATAATAACTTATATAAATCAATAAAATTAAATGATTGGCTATTATTGGATCTCAAAGTTATCCCAAACTATCTAGTTCTCATTTGATTAGGCCCCATATATATACATATATATATATATGTATGTATAATATTTCCATTTATTTTATAAGTGTTTAGTCATAAGATACTAATATAATAAATTTGTTTTACACTCTTTTTTTGTAGATATGTTGGTTAGAGATGGAGAAATCAGAATGGATTGAGTTGTTGCGCTCTTGCGGACAATGTTTTTATTTTTTACTTGCTTAATGTTTCCACTTTCTAATAGAACTTTTGTTGATCAATATCATTATGTAAGGATGAAACTTGGTAATGGAATGATTTTACTTTTTAGTACTAGAGAAATTAAGTATTTTGAAATGTTATGTAAATTGCAGGGAAACTTAAATTGGATTTAAGACATTAGATAGATTCGATCCGATCGATGGATTATCTAAGGCGACGTTTGGTTCGTAGAATGTTTTTGGATGGAATGCAATCTGTCAAAGGAATTTGACTTTGAAGGAATTGGAATGGAATGTTGTCAGGTCTGACCACCTGTCTGGTTGACAAAATAGTAATGGAATTTGTTAAAAGAATTTGAATATGTCTATTTGGTTCACATAATATAGTTTTGGAATTGGAATGAAATGTTGATAAATAACCAAAATACCTTTTTGATAATTTCAATATTTATAAACAATACATGCTTTAATAAAATAGCCATTAAAAATACTTTATTTGTAACGGTGGTTCAGATTGGTGGTGGTCAATGGTGGTTTAGAACGGTGGTTCAGATCGGATGTGGTCGGCGGTGGTTCAGATCGGTGGTGGTGGCCGACAATGGTTCAGATCGGCGGTGGTCAATGGTTTATATTGGCGGTGATCGGCGATGGTTCAGAACGGCGGTGGTCGATGGTCGACGATTGTCGGTGGTTTAGAACAACGGTGGTTGGCGGTAGTTCAGACCGGCGGTGGTTGGCAGTAGTTCAGACCGACGGTGGTCGGCGGTGGTTCAGATGGTCAGCGATGGTTCAGAACGGCGGTGGTTCAGATCGACGATGGCTTAGAACGTCGGTGGTCGGCGATGATCGACGGTGGTCGACGGTGATTAAGTTATATTGGATTGAGGACATATGTGCTATTATGAAAAATAAGAATTCCATTCCATCAAAATACCTTGTAGTTGTTAAGGAATGTTTAATTCCCTCATTTGTGGAATTTAATAAAATTTAGAGCTTACTTCTGTAAAAAATAATAAACCAAACAAAAGAATGAAATTTGGTAAATGAAATTTAACATTCTAATTTCATCATATTTTTTGAGAATCTGTGACCTAATTTTAATTGAACTAGAAGCGTACTCGCGCAATGCAGCGAGATACATCACGATTTTAATGTTTATTTTTATTTTTTGTTTTTTATTGATTTACAGTATGATTTTGGATGATTTTTATTGAGTGATAATGGTTTTTTTATGTATAAATTTGTTTAATTTAGGCTTAACAATATAATGTTTTTTATACAAAAAAAAATTAAGTAGTTTGTTAAAATTCATTAATTATCTTATATATTTTAAATTTTTTATATTTAAATTGAGATGTTTATCCTGTTTTGATTATGTTTATCAGAATTCAAATTTCATAATTTTAGGATTTGGGGATTAGAGATAAGGATTTTGGGGGATAATGATGAAATATATTAATTAGGGTTAAAAACATTTAAAAGTAGTACATATTGTTTCATTAATTGTTTTTTAATTGAGTGATAATGGTTTTTTATATATAATTTTGTTTAATTTAGGCTTAACAATATAATGTTTTTTATATAAAAAAATTAAGTAGTTTGTTAAAATTCATTAATTATCTTATATATTTTAAATTTTTTATATTTAAATTAAGATGTTTATTCTGTTTTGATTATGTTTATCAGAATTCAAATTTCATAATTTTAGGGTTTGGAGATTAGAGATAAGGATTTTGGGGGATAAAGATGAAATATATTAATTAGGGTTAAAAGCTTTACAGGTAGTACATTAGGCTTTAGTAGTTATTTTTAAGATATTTTAAGTTGATAGCTTTAAATGATAGTACATAAAGCTTAGTAAGTTATAATTAAGAGCTTTTTATGTCATCTTTATAATATAGTATAGATATAGATATAGATTACATCGGTTCAAATAATCCAACAACCAATAAATGGTTGGATTGATCGTCTAAAATGACCCGAAACCCGTTGGCCCTGTACCTCCGTCCAGATCTGTGAGGGTTAAACCGGCTCAACCTTATTTGATCATCGCTCCTTTTCTCTCTCACCCTCTAACCTCTCCCACCTCTTCCCTCTAACTCGGCTCGGAAAAGAGTGTGTCACAACCTCAATCAGTCAATCTCAAACCCTAACTCGGAACTCTTCATCGTGAAGTGCGAGTGCCGTGTGCGACAGCCTGCGACACAGCCTCAAGGCTCAATCTCAAACCCTAACAACTCCATTTCTGATTTGATTCAAGCCAGGTACCGATTATCTTTTTTGTGGTTTTCATTTGTTTGATTCTAGAATCATCAACTTGGTGATTGGAATATTGGTCTGCAGAATTGTAGTTTGCTCCTTCTCTGTTATGCATTTGGAAATTCGAATATTGAATGATTGAATCTTGTTTCTAACTTGATTTGTTTTTGCTGCTGCCTTTGGCTAAAACTAAACCAAATCTTTCGGAGGCTAAAACTAGTGGCTAACTCAAACAAGTAACTGAATAACTCCTACTTATAGTTATAGATACCCCATTGCTTCTCTGAGAGTGTTTCTGATGCAAGGCTTGAACGCAGAATTCAAGGTATCTGCACAGTCAATTTACACAAAATATTCTCAAAGTATTATTTTGAAAACATGTACAATTTGATTATAAGCATACAAGCCGTATGTATATCATTAGAAATGCATAATCTTTTTAGAGTTTTAAAAGGAAATTTTTAAAAAAATGTACATTTTTCCTTGTCAAGTCAAAGAAACATTTGTGAGGCATGGGTTTTTGTAGTGTTGTAGCCTCGCACCAGATAGCCTAAAGGTCCTAAGGTTCGTACCCAACATTTATGTATCACCCAATTAATTTCTAGGAACACATAAATTATTAATAGCCAAGATTACTGCATGGCAAAATATAAAACTAAGAATCATTTATTTAATTGATTTCATTTCGTTTCTCATCTTCATTTGTGGGTGATTAAAACCATAACCATTTTTCCAAGTAGTCACTAGCATAAACAATAAACATAGTAGTGATGGAAGCATTGTTTTAAAAACAGGTTGAGGCATGTGCCTCAAGGCGCGCCTCATGTTGAGGCAGCCAAAAACCGCCTATGAGGCGTCGTTTTCTATGGTGTTGATGATGCGTACGCCTTACAAATGTGAGGCGATGACGAAACGGTGAGCAGTGAAACTATGAAGACACGTCCGACTTTTAATGGCTTAGAGTTTAGTGGATTAATCTTACTGGACTAGTCTTTAGTGGGTTAGCGTTTTAGTGGGTTAGGGGCTCTTTGTTTACCTCTTAATGGTTCCATTAAGAGGCAACCTCTGAATCGTTAAGAGGTAAATCTTGTTTGGCAAAAAAAAAGGTCTGCCTCTCAATGGTTTCAAAACCATCTGAATGATTTTTTATCTTGACCTTGTCTTAACCATTCAGAGCCCTGATTTCATTCTTAACAATTAGCAAACAACCATATTTCATTTCACACTATATCATAAGAGTCTCTTAATCATTCTGACCACTTAATCATTCTGCACCAAACCATTCAACAACTGTCAAACAACCCCTTAGTCATAGTGGACTAGAGTTTAGTGGGTTAGTCTTAGGGGCTGTTTGGTTGTTTTTTCATTAAGTCCTGTATGGATTAATTTGTCTGTATAGATTGAGATACATTGTTGTTTGTTTGTTGTGCTGAATAAGTTGTCTGTCTGAATGTCAGGAATGACTATTTTACCCCATATTGTATATTAAGCACTAATTAACATAACTATTTAATAAATGTACTTAATGGTTAATTCTAAATGATAAAAGGCATCGATTTAAACAATTTTTAAAATAAAAATAACTTTATCAAACATAATTAGAATTCAATGGCATAATTATAAGTTTTTGAGTAAAAAAATTTATCAAACACAAAGTGACAGAGATGTTGGGGGCTAAGAATGGAAAACGAAGAAGGCTGGAAGCAATAGGAAAGGGTTAGAAATGGAGATAGTGGGACGGTGGTGCTAAGATTTGGAGTGGTGCTCAGATTGATGCTGGAGTTGTGGTGGCAACTACCATCAATGGGTGGTTGATGCAGATTGGAGCAGGGGAGGGGTTGGGTTTTCCGGGAACGGATGCCTGAAACGGGTGGTCACCGTGGAAATGTGAGCGAGAGAGCTATGTGCATATATATAGTAATTAATTAAATATAATAATGCTAATATGTTTTAACAGGGGGTATGGATGGTAAATGTTTTGGCTGTATGCATAAGGGTGACTGGGTGAGTGGGTGACCCTATAAACTTAATCAATAAGCTTCTTCCTAAATCATTAAGTTGCTTCCAAACATTGCAACATGGCTTACTGAACAAGCTGAAGAGCTCATTAAGCTCATTAAGTTATTTCCAAACAGGTCCTTAGTGGATTAGAGTTTTAGTGGGTTATTGATACCTCTATCATCTGCACGTGAATATGTTTCTTTTTATTTAAATAAATGACCAAAGAATCAAAACCTTAATATTATATTTTTATAACAAACAGAACTGTCAGCTCTCTTTTTCAAACCTTGTGACTTTTCCTCATACAACCTCATGACTTCTTCTCTTCTCTTTACCCTGCTGCATTAGAGACTTTTACGGTTGTACTACTGTTAGTATATCTATATTCTGTATTTGTATATATGCTATGTACAGGTGTATATATATTATGTTTTTGTGTATATGCTACATAAGTATATATATTATGTTTTTGAACTTGTTGATGCATACAACTATTCTTGCCTGCTACATACAACTATACAAGTATATATATTATGTTTTTTGGGACTTACGCCTCAACCGCCTCGAGGCTTACGCCTCACGTGCCTAAGGAGAAAACGCCTCGAGGCTCGTTTCCGTTCTTTAAAACCTTGGATAGAAGAAGACGACGCTACCAAATAGTTTACTACAAGGATTCCGTTGATTATTTCTAGCTTTAACCCATAAGTACAAGAACATAGAAGTTAGAAGTACTAATTTTGTTTTGTCTCTTAAGACTTTCGCCTTACTTTTCATACGACTTGATAATTCTGATCCTAAGGAACATGCATAGTTTTCAACTTTTCATAATAAAAATAGTCAGCCAAAGGCTTTGTGTGCTATTGAGTTTTTATAACATGCATATCACAATCGTAAAACATAATTTGTAATACAGTAAACACCACATAAAACTATTGTCATAAACTTGTGTTATAGTTAAAAGTTCTGATGGTATTAAATCGTTGAATTTACAGAAATTAGTTGCCAATTTGAAATCTCACGTTGATAAACTCAAGCGCCACCACAAAACGAAAACCATGAATAAGTTGATGGAATTTGGGAAGAAAGCCATGTTTTACGTTAGGGTTTTATCGGGCTATGAAGAGCGACGTATTAGATCCCACCGATTACAGCTTGAAAAGCGTATTATCGAGGTAAGCAAACCATGACCATCTTCTTGATTTTACACACGTTCTTAATCATTGTGAAGTTTGGAAAATAGAATTTTTCGATGTCGGTTTACTATTTAATTTTAAATTATCCACCTGTTGGGATGAAAAGTAGACCGTTTGAGATATGAGGGTTTGTATGGATACCATGGTTTATAAGTTTTTATTTTATATTGAGAAGAAGCTACAAGGTTGAAGATCAAATGCTCATGTTCAATCTCTGATTTTCTGCCATGCGACTATAAACACAATGAATTTGGAATGTTTATGATGAGCGCTTTTAGCTTGTGTAGTCGATGAACGTAATCATATCATGTTTTCGACTGCTAGTGAGGTAGGGAAACAGAGGGCAGCAAATGTAATACTTTGAATCAACCTGAATTTGTGTTTGGTTTTCTACTTACATATTAGCATTTGCCTACTTATGTAATATTTCGAATCGACCTTGAGTTTGTGTTTGGTTTCCTACTTACATACTAACATTGGCCTTTTTTCATTTTTTTCTACTTGCCTACATATACGAACTCGAGTCTCTTTCTGTTTATGTTAATTAGAAACAAAATTAATTGTCATTTCTCAAGAATATAATAACAACTCTTGCTATTTGAACCTCTTTTGGGTCAAATAAGATCATTGAAAATGTAAAAAAAGGGAAATTTGATGATGAGTGTGACAAGAAATTTGTAAGGAGGGGAATTCAACCTTATAATAATTAGCGAAGTGACAATACAATTTCAAGTTTTACCTTGAAGTATTATTGCATTTAAACTGTGTAACCCATTTGATAATGTCATTTAAGTACAACTCTCAAACTAGTGAAACACCTATAACCCGGTACCACCAGACCAATTTGTTTTTATTGTGTTATTACACTCACCATTCTCACATGTTTAGAAAGATTCCCATGTGGGAGGCAACTAATTTTCTTCTGTAAATCCATGTTGGAAATCGACAAAGTGACTTTGAGCTTTATCCCATTTAATATTTGTGGATTCTTATGTGTGTCGTTAAAAATGTTATCAAAATCCCCAAGAAGTGGTGGCAAAACAAAGGCTTTTAGGATGTTTGTCTATGAGTCAATGACAACAAACCTTCATAAGTCGAGCTATTTTCTACCAAGAGGCTTCAACTGCCGCTATCACTAAACTGACAACATAGTTGTATAAGTAATTGATTAGACAAGCTTAAAGATACAAACTGTGATCATGAATAAAAAAACAAAGTAAAAGTGATGGGGTTGACCATGCGGGTCGCTTCGAGCAAGGTTCCACTTACAACTCTTTGTGAATCTTAGGCTCATGATGATGAGACATAGGAAAAGATACATGCTATCAAAAGCTCTACCTTCATGTGAAGTTAGACTTTCAGAAAAAAAACTTAATTGGATAAGCTTCAACCGAGTGTTACTTCTTTCTATATAAGATCAAAAGAGGAAAATATTTCTATTCGTTTTGTGTGGGAATGCGCCCTTCTCTTGTGGAAGTTCTAAGAGCAATAAAAACATGGAAAGAAATCGGGCTTTGGTAGAAGAAGTAAAAAAAGGATGTGAATGCATTTGATGTTCATATTATTAGACACAAACAAATAATTTTGCCATGAAAGACCCATTATTATAATATTTTATGTAGGGGAGCCACTTTTTGGGTGAGATTTTTCAAGGGATCTAAGAGAGTCCCATGTTATTTGTAGACGACATTGTGCTAGTAGCGGAGTTAAAGGTAGAGGAGAACAAGAAGATGGAGCAGTGGACGGTGTTATTGGAGCAAAAAGGCCTGCTCATTAGCCATTCTAAGGCCGAATACATGTGGTACAATTTCAGTAAGGGGTGTATCGACGAGGGAGTAGAAGTCAACATTGGTTATCGTGGGGTAAATGACATCCCAAAAGGACATATTCAAGCATCTAGGGTCCATGATTTAGGAGGGAGAGGTCAAGGATGACATAACACATTACATAAAGAGGCTGGCTTAAGCGGAGCGCTTCCACAAAGGTACTATGTGATAAGAAGGTTCTGTTAAAATTGATGGGAAATTTCTACAGAGTAGCTGTCAGACCAACTATGTTGTATGGGCCAGAGTGTCGGGCGACAATAAAGGCACATGAGAGGAAGTCGGAAGTTGCAAAATGAGGATGCATAGATGGACCTATGGTCGGATCCAAGGTTTTAAAAAGCGGAATCGTGTCTTAAGGCGTTTTCCCTCAATGAGGCAAGGTGTAAGCATCGAGGCGGTCGTAGGCGTAAGCCCCGAGGCGGAAATATATGCACTAAACAAAAAAAAAATATATATACATATATAATTATATACACACACCAATCTGCATTTCACTCCTTCACACACACTTGACACTTGAGTACTAGACACAAAATTATATGTTGTACTAAATTACTAAAAGAATTTACATATACTTTTTCAATTACGAAATATAGATATACATGTACTAACAAAGAAAAAATTATTGATCTATTCATAACATATATATATATATATGTATATATTAATATGCTCACAACTCATAAAGAAAAAATATTAAATATCAACAAAGTGTGAGAAGTGTGACTGTTACCCTCACACGTAGTAGAGACTAAATATAAAGAAATGTATCCCGTAGATACATATACATAATACTTTTGTGAACCAAAGAGAATTGAAGAAGAAAATGCAAAGAAAGCGGTAGAAAACTGGAACTCACGAAGGACAATAGACGGTAGCAGATAGGGCTTAGGAGAACCGGAGAAGAACAAGGTTTTCAAAAAAAGAGATATAGAAGGTTTTAGTGATTTTTTAAAATAATTTAGCCTCGGTATTGATGTGTACGTCTCTCTACTGTCTCACGCCTCACGCCTCACGCCTCAATCATCGTTTCAGACGACCAAGGCGTACGCCTCATCTGGGGATTGAGAGGTGCCGCCTTAGGTGCGATTTTGGACCGCCTCGCCTCGAGGCGTACGCCTCACCCACTTTTTAAAACCATGGTCGGACCATGTTAAACATGATACCGAATGAGGTTTTGTGGAGGAGTTGAGAGTTGCCCCTATTACAAATGGGGCGATTGAGGTGGTTTGGGCACGTTCATATATTATTATATTATCATATATATAATTATATATGTGATATACCTTAAGCCACATCTTGAAAAACATCGTGGCCTCGCCGTGGCTCATAAGGCTTGATGCTTGACCTCACTGCCACGCCAATACGCCATGCCTCGCGCCATTTAGAACCTTGGTAGTATGGCGTTGAAACTTGCACGTTGTATGTTGTTTTGTAGGATGGAAAAATATTTAGTTTTTTTGGGTTGCGGCCTTATGATGTCTATTTTTTTTAATCCAGTTTGGTGATTTATGTCTTTTAGTTGACATAGACGAAAGAGGAATTGTGTCCAACTCCAAATAAGGAGTTAAGAAGTTTAGGAAAGAAATTGTGCATGAAAGGGAAGTGTGTATAATCGAGTCCTAACATGTGTAGCTTGCTTGACTCGTTTATGATGGAAGGGTTGTTCAGTTCAGGTCTTTTTGGCTGTGTAGCTTTCACTCTTCTTTTCAATCAATTTATAATTTCGATGGACAATTATATTGAAGACATGATTATGGGTACTGGTAAAGGAAGAAAGATCAAGTTGTTACATATCTTAGTTTTTGGTGTAGCTGTGTTGTTGGACAGAACTAAAGCATTCAAGTTATATTGTCTTTTGATTACTAGTCCTCTGTCACTCGTTGATAATCGATCAACTATAACTACTATCCACACGACATGAAGGATAAAACATATCTTGTTCTGATAGTAATTCTTCATCTTTAGTGCCAAAAATCAATTCAGATGTCGCTAGTTTATGCCGAACAGCTGAAGTAATATTATTTGCAAAGTAGAATGTGCTGTAACATTCTTTAGCTATTGTCTTTGTATCGTCTTGAATGTGAGTTATGTTTTGATTATTCTTTGGCCATCAGCAAACGGCGAGGCTTCAGATGTGCAATCTTATGAGCAAAACCTATTAACCATATCTGACAGAGACAGTCTGTGATGACTGATGATAGAAACTTATCGTTAACAGGGAATAACTTGCAGGTTTCTGGACATGAACAATAACAGTGCGTTTTAGAAATAAATGCTATGTAATTGTCCCCAGCAGGGGATTGCATTACTGTCAAGGAATTGATTCCTTAAATGATGGAATCCATACAGTTTGTCAATTGTCATGTGTAATCTTTATTTGAGGTTGCAGTTTTACATGGCATTTACTTTGTCAACTATAACTTCTGTGTTTCATCTTTTCCCCTGTCTTCTTGTAGGCAGAACGGAGGAAGGCAGAAATTAGAAAGATTCCTGAGCAGCTTATTTTATCTGAGGTGCGACAAATGGTGGAGGAGATGCAAGCTGTGAACAAGCAGCTAGAGGACACGGTAGATTTTACACTTTGTGAGTTTATCTACATAGCTTCCATAAATATAGCTCCATAAATATAGCCAATGAGACACTAATACAAGTAACCAGCTTCCTTGTTAGAATGAACTTTCCTGTCAAAAGACATTTGACAAATGGAAAGGATGAAATAAATTGAGCAAATCACTTTGGAATAGATGATTTGGGTAGCTTTGAATTGGTAAAATACTTTCTGACTTCATGGCATGCTTTGATGCTTATGTCGTTTTACAATATTCTTCTGTCACTGACGTGATTTCTTGCCATATTATTTGGTTTATAGATACATGCTAGTCTTTGGCTTCACTATTATGATGAGATGAAGGATTTAGAAGGGAATGATAGTATAGCCCATTTGAAACTAGATGTCTCCTTCATTCTCATATTGCCTTGATAAGAAAGGAGTAAAGGTGGCAAAGTTTTCCTCCAGAACTGAAAATGTCTTGCAATTGTAAAAGCACTAAAAATTCTCACCAGAATTGAAGACGTTCTCAAACTTCACAACTTTCGTATGAAGAAATTAGAATATAATGGTAAAGAATTTGTTAAATATCCTCCAATACGTTTCACTTATTCTAGAAGAAATGGCTCACGTGGACTAAGGAGGAGGGGACCTCAAGGATTGAGAATATGGCATCATGAGACGGTTAGCTATTCTGTTTGGGGGCAATTTGGGAATTATCTTTTATTTCTTTGGGTGGGAGTTTAGTTATAAATAAGAGGAGTAGTGGGTTTAATCATCCAGATATTTGCTCATTCTTGTAATAGGAGCGTCTAGCCTCTCGAATTGCTAGTTTGCCTTTCCTCTTGATGTTTATGAAATTCCAACCCTGATGCACTTACTCCAAAATTACTTAGTTTTTCTGTAATAGAACTTGGTTCATAACAAATTGGTATAAGAGTGCTCGATTCCTGTCATGTCATGTCATGGCTCCTCCGAGGTTGGAGCCTGTAGCCCAACGAGTAGAAAGTGTGGAGGAGGCAGCAGTTAAGATTTCCCTGTTGGACTTACAGCAGACCTTGCAGAAGCAATTAAGTGAACAAATGGCGCTCATAACCCAACGTTTTACTGAGATGGCAGCAGAGAACTCCCAACTTCATCTTCTATAAGGGATGAGGTCAGGGAGACGTTCTCTGAGTCTAATCGATCCAATGGTGGTCCTACTCCTATTGGAAGCCCTAGTAACATCGGTGGTGGAGCAGGCGCAAGAACGCAATCAGGAGGGTCTAACCGGAGATTAGGAGGATCTAACTGGAGATTTCAAAAACTGGACATGCCCTTATTTGATGGCAGTAACCCCGATGGCTGGATTTTGCGAGCCAAAAGGTATTTTACGTTCTACCGTTTGGGGGAATCGGTGAAGCTTGAGGCAACGGTTGTGGCTCTCGAAGGAGATGCTCTACTCTGGTACCAGTGGGAGCATCGACGACGACCTATTAATCGGTTGGAGGAGATGAAGATGATACTTCTTCTACAGTTCCGGCCGATGAGCTCTGTATCATTGTACGAGCCAGAGACGTTTTATCGAACTTGTGGCCCCATTAACTAATGTTTCGAATGAAATAGCCTTGGGCCAGTTCATTAATGGGCTTAAACCTGAATTAAGGGCTGAGGTCCGTGTCCTTAGGCCTCGCAATTTAGACGAGGCTATGGACTTGGCAATTAAATTGGAGGATAAGTTGATGTCCACTGGAGGGAAACGAACTGGGTCAAGGGTATCTCCATCGAACAGTATAAGCCCAAGGAGTTCCCCCCCCTTTCCAATAGGTCGACAGGGTCACGCTCGTCGACTTCGACCATCCCTCGCACCATTCCTAGTTCATTGAGTGCGTCGGGGGCAAATAGTACAGGAAACCGATGGGAGAGGTGCGTCGATTAATCGATAAAGACCTACAGACTAAGAGAGAACGGGGTCTTTGTTTCCGATGTGACGAAAAATGGAACGTGGAGCACCGCTGCAAACTGTCGAGAATTGAGTGTTCTATTGGCTCAGGAAGAAGACGAACAGATGAAAGAGGAAGGGCCGATAGTCAATGGCATAGCCGAGAATCCACAAACTGAGATATGCTTAAACTCAGTGTTGGGGATAACTAATCCCAAAACTCTGAAAATGAAGGGATTGTTGGGAGAAGCAGAGGTTATAGTCATGGTTTTCAAAAGCGTGTGAGGCGTACGCCTCGAGGCGAGGCGGTCCAAAATCGCACCTGAGGCGGCGCCTCTCAATCCCCAGACGAGGCGTACGCCTCGGTCGTCTGAGGCGTGAGGCGGTAGAGGCGTACACCTCAATACCGAGGCTAAATTATTTTAAAAAATGACTAAAACCTTCTCTATTTCTTTTTTGAAAACCTTGTTCTTCTCCGGTTCTCCTAAGCCCTATCTGCATTCATCTCTTGTCTTCCGTGAGTTCCATTTTTCTCCTGTTTTCTTTGCATTTTTTTCTTCGATTCTCTTCGGTTCGCAAAGATATTATGTATATGTATCTACTGGATACATTTCTTTTATATTTAGTTTCTACTACGTGTGAGGGTCACAGTCACACTTCTACTCATACTTTGTTGATATTTAATATTTTTTCTTTATGAGTTGTGAGCATATTAATCTATACATATACATATATATGTGTGTGTGTTATGAATAGATCAATAATTTTTTTCTTTGTTAGTACATATACATTTATATTTCGTGATTGAAAAAGGTATATGTAAATTCTTTTAGTAATTTAGTATGATATATATTTTGTTGTCTAGCACTCAAGTGTCTAAGTGTGTGTATATGTATTGCATATACTTTTGAGCAGAAGCAGTGGAATGCAGATTGGTGTGTGTATATATATATATATTGTGTAGTGTATATATTTCCACCTCAAGGCTTACGCCTCGGATCGCCTCGAGGCTTACGCCTCGCCTCATTGAGGGAAAACGCCTTGAGGCACGATTCCATTTTTTAAAACCTTGGTTATAGTCCTGATCGATCTAGGGGCCACACATAATTTCATCTCCTTAGCCACTATCCAGCAATTGGGTGTTTCGGTGAGCAATTGGGTGTTTCGGTGAGCGATTGGGTGTTTCGGTGAGCGATTCAGGAGATTTCGGGGTCTCCTTAGGAACAGGGGAGGCGGTTAAGGGACAAGGGGAGTGTCAAGGGATTCGGTTACACATCGGAGGTTTATGAAGATTTCCTTCCTCTAACCTTGGGAAACTCTGATGTGATTTTGGGAATACAATGATTAGAAAAGTTAGGGCCGGTAACGACTAACTGGAAGACACAGATTATGAAATTTTTGGTCAACGGGGTTCCGGTTACTCTCAAGGGTGATCCTTTCTTGGGCCGCTCGAAAGTTACGTTGAAAAACATGATACGCACCATCACTCAGGAAGGCGGGGGATATATGCTCCAATTGAATCAAGTGGAGCGAGAAACCCCTTTGACAGACCTGCCGGAATTCCCATCCTCAGGTGAAGCCCTTACGACTCATCGGCATGTGTTTGAATGGCCAAATGAGTTGCCGCCAAAACGGGGCAGGGAACACACTATTATTCTCAAGGAAGGGGCAGGGAACACACTATTATTCTCAAGGAAGGGGCAGGGAACAGTGTCGGTAAGACCTTATCGATATCCCCGTGCCCAGAAAACGAAGATCGAAAAGCTGGTTCAAGACATGCTAAGAGCCGGTATAATACAACCTTCAAGCGGGCCTTTTTCTAGCCCAGTACTCCTTGTTAAGAAAAAAAATGGCTCGTAGAGATTTTGTGTGGATTATCGAGCCTTGAACAAAGCCACTGTACCGGATAAATACCCCATTCCAGTGATCGATGAATTGTTGGATGAGCTCTACGGATCATGAGTATTCTCGAAACTCGATCTCAAGTTGGGATATCATCAGATCCGAGTAAAAGAAGAGGACGTGCCAAAAACTGCATTCCGGACCATGAAGGACATTATGAGTTTTTGGTTATGCCTTTTGGCTAACTAACGCTCCAACAACCTTTCAATCGGTAACGAATGAAATCTTCTGCCCCTATGTTCGTAAATTTGTTCTTGTGTTTTTCGATGATATTTTAGTTTACAGCCCAAATGAGCAGCAACATATAGAACATTTGACAACTGTCTTGATGCAACTATCACGACACCAATTTTATGCCAACCCAAGCAAGTGTGAGTTTGGTAAAACCCAGGTGGCCTATTTGGGTCATGCAATCTCAGAAGGTGGGGTTTTACCAAACTCACCTTACTACACAGGTGATCCCGGAAAGATTAAAGCTATAACAGAGTGGCCTTTACCCAAGAATCTACGGGAGTTGCATAGGTTTTTGGGCTTAGCCGGATATTACCGACGCTTCATCAAGGGTTTCGCTAAATTAGCCTCTCCAGTCTCCTCTAACTGATCAGTTAAAGAAAGAAGGGTTTAGATGGACTATCGGGGCAACAGAAGCCTTTCAAGTGATAAAATCCGCCTTGACAACAACCCCGATTTTGGTAATGCCGGATTTTACAAAATTATTCATCGTGGAGGCCGATGCTTCGGGATTCAGCATTGGAGCTGTTTTGTTACAGAATGCTCATCCTATAGCCTATTTCAGTCAGGTTCTAGGAGCCACCAGTTGAAATCCATATATGAGAAGGAGCTTATGGCGATAGTCCTCGCTGTGCTTCGATGGCGTCACTATTTGTTAGGTCGACACTTTGTAATCCAGACAGATCAGCGGAGCCTCAAATATCTCATGGAGCAACGGGTAATTGGGTCGGATTATCAAAGGTGGATGAGTAAGCTCCTTGGGTTTGATTTTGAAATTCAATTCAAATCGGGTTCGACCAACAAGGTGGCAGATGCTTTATCTCGAGAATTTCCAACTGACCGGGAGCTGGGCAGCTTAGTATCATCATGGTTGCTGAATACAACCGAGTTGGTAAAAGAAATCGAAGCATACTCCTTCATTAAAAAGATCACTGGTATTCTGAATGAGGGCAAAACTCACGTGGGGTATTCTGTGGACCAGGGGTTGCTAAAGTACAAAGGTAGATTGGTGATTCCTCACAACTCCTCTTTCATCCCTCATCTCTTACGGGAATACCACGATTCCGCATCCGGGGGAACTAAAGACTTACCATCGATTGGCGTCTTAATGGTTTTGGGTCGGCATGAGGAGGCTGTGCAACGTTATGTTAGAGCCTGTGTAGTATGTCAACAACATAAAGTCTCCCCCACTCATCCAACAGGACTCCTACAGCCCCTTCCTATTCCGTCAGAAGTCTGGGAGGATGTGTCTATGGATTTCATAGAAGGGTTGCCGCGTTCCAATGGATTCGACAGCATCCTAGTGGTTGTCGATCGATTATCCAAATATGCCCACTTCTTAGCATTAAAACACCCCTTTAATGCCAATTCGGTTGCCGCCTTGTTCATCAAGGAAGTAGTCCGACTTCAGGGGTTTCCATCAACCATTGTCTCCGACCGAGACCAAGTTTTTATGAGCATTTTTTGGCGGGAGTTATTTTGTCTACAGGACTACCTTACTGCGAAGTACGACATATCACCCACAAACCGATGGGCAATAAGAGATTGTGAATAAGACGGTCGAGACATCTCCGATATTTCATTCAAGGGGTTCCTCACAAATGGGTGCACTGGTTACTGTGGGCCGAGTTCTGCCACAACACAGCATTTCACACCACAATCAAATGCACACCATTTAAGGCTTTGTATGGTCGCGACCCACCCTGTTTAGTGTGGATTGAACCAGGCAGTACCGGGGTCTCTACCTTGGAGGACAGGCTGCTGGAAAGGGACGCAATATTAGATGAATTACATGTCAAGCACAACGGATGAAAACCATGGCAGATAAGACGCGTAGGGCTGTTACTTTTGACGAGGGTGAACTAGTGTAGTATCAAAAACTCCAGCCTTATCGTCTGAAATCATTGGCGGACAGACCGTTTCAGAAGCTTTCCGCTCGTTATTACGGACCATTTAAGATTATACAACGAATCGGGGAGGTTGCATACAGGCTACAGCTTTCTGCATCAGCGCGTATTCACCCGGTGTTCCACGTATCCCAGCTCAAGAAGGCTATTGGCGAACAGCAGCCTCTTCCATCCTTACCCTCACAATTGACTGAATAATTGGAACTGGAGGTAGAGCCTGAAAACTTGTTGGGGGTCCGCTCTAAAGAGGTGAATGGGGGCAACAGGTGGAGGTTCTTATCAAGTGGAAGGGACTTCAAGATTTCGAAGCCACATGGGAAGATTTTGCAATCATCCAACACGCCTTTTCTCATTTCCACCTTGAGGACAAGGTGGATGTTTGGGAACGGGGTAATGTTAAATATCATCCAATACGTTTCACTTATTCTAGAAGAAATGGCCCACGTGTTCTCAAGGAGGAGGGGACCTCAAGGATTGAGAATATGGCATCATGAGACGGTTAGCCATTCTGTTTGGGGGCAATTTGGGAATTATCTTTTATTCCTTTTGGGTGGGAGTTTAGTTATAAATAAGAGTAGTGGGTATAATTATCCAGATATTTGCTCATTCTTGTAATAGGAGTGTCTAGCCTCTCGAATTGCTAGTTTGCCTTTTCTGTTGATGTTTATGAAATTCCAACCCTGATGCACTTACCCCAAAATTACTGAGTTTTTTGTAATAGAACTTGGTTCATAACAGAATTGTTTATGGTTTTTGCCTTTTGGCAAGAGATGGGACGAGACAAAGAGCTAGACCATTCCCTGCTGATTTGTACCAACAGAAAAAGGGTGGAGTTTGCACAACAAAGTCTCGGGCTCAAATCTGGCCCCACCCACCCTGCCCTAGGACACCATGGTTTACCTCCTCCATGATTGCTGTGGGATTTGTACGGTGGGGGGCTCTCTGGAGGGTATCACAAACCCTTTTTCTACAACAAAAATGTAGAACATCTAATTTTGAACTTATAAAATCAGATATAATATGAAAATTCACCTTATAATTTTTACAGTGTAGCTAACTACACCCAAGTTTCTCTCTTCGCTTTAATTCTTTTTTGGAAGGGTGTTCTAGGCTATGCCTAGACTAATCCTGGCAAATTTTGACCGTAAGAAATCAACCCTGATAAACTCAGTGGCCACAATTGTTGTGTACGTCTGGAATTGAACCCTGGGCAGATGGGATATTCCACCACATCCCCTGGGGGCCTCAACTCTTGTGGTTTCTTCGCTTTAATTCTGGTGTAGTAAGAAATTGATATTGGAATGAGAATCTGAAAATTGATGTAATTCGTTAGTTTAAAACCTCATTTTTACAATTCTTTTAGTTTCTCTTATCACTATAAATTCTGGTATTATAAAAATTGAGAATGGAAACGACAAATGTACCCCTGAAGTTTAATGAGATGTCATTCATTTATGCATGATTTGTTTGGGTTAGTTTTCATATCCATATTGGTATACATATTTCTTACACGGTATGCATATATGCATGGCTTCAAAGAAAGACATTATAACATCTTTCCATATATGCTAGAATGGTTTCCTTTTCTCGTCACCACTTGCATGAAATGTTAAGAGACTTATAGTTTGGGTGATTAACTTGCAGGAAATTGCTATTAACGAATACTTCAAGCCAGTTGATAAGCAGGCTGAAATGATTGTGGATATGCAGCTTCAAGAAGAGGAGAAAACAATGAAGCAGATGATGCAGGCTATGAAAGTACAAGCTTTTGAAAAAGAAATGGAGAAAAATGCAAATCTGAAAATTGTTGAGACAAAGCAAGAGACCCCAGATGATGCTTCCTCCTGCAATACCAAGGCTGAAGCAGGAGGATTAAGATGATTACAACAAACAAACATCGAAAGTGATGTTGGTATGTTTTCTATCAAGTTATTGATGGTAACATTGTTGAGAAGTTTTTCATCTTTCTGGAGTTCTTAAGGCCTATTTGAATAAAAATTTAACCATAAAGCAGTTTATATCATACATGCATGCAGTACTAGTAGTAGCAAAATAGAACTAAATGCAAGGTGAAACAGTATATGACTGCAGATGTTTCAAAAGCATCATATAGCACCGGTCAAGATGGATACAAAATAGAAACTTTTGAAACCTTTGTTGCACTGATTGAGATAGAATTATATTCGTTACACTAAATAGAAATGAAGTCAAAGTTTGTTATATTACGGTTACTCTAAATGAATCCTTTTTAATACATTAGTTGTAATGTCATGGGGTTAGGTTATGCTATTTGTTGGCGTAAAATGTGGTTTGAGGGTGTCGAAGAGGGTTGACAGCCGACGACTTTTGTCGGAGGGCTTGATTGATTGACCAACTTATTTATGAATTCTCAGGGGTCGTTTACCCAAATACTTACCCCGTAAGCGCTTACCGATAAAACTTGACACACTAACTTGCTTTACCGGGTAAGATCGTATCATATACAACAATTTATCCGGTAAGCTCTTACCCGGGTAAGAGTTGTCACTCTCACTTACCACTCTCCATCCTTATCATCGCTCTTACCAGGTAAGATTCTTTGTTCTTGCCATATTCATCGGGTAAGGTAAATGCCCCGGTAAGCGGGTAAGCTTATAAATGGCCCCTTAGTTTGTTTGTATATAAAGAGAATCTTTTAAGGGTCATTAATTTGAATCCTCTACTTTTTAAAAAGAATAAATGATAATTGTTTGAGCATGTGACGGATACAGAGTCCACCAAATAATAAATTCTAACCCATGGCTATTTACAACCAAGATTGTAATAACGGTAAATCGAGTCAAATTCACAAAGACTCGGTTCAATTTATTACGAGTAGATATAAACACAAGAACGAGAACTTAAAAGTAGATGGAGGAAGAGGGGGGGGGGATTCGATTAAGTAAACTTAAGATGTGAATTAAAATTTATAAAAATGCAAGATATTAAAAACCCAACATTAGACAACTCTCGATGAACATGTAAATACCTATCATTGATTCCGAAAATGTGAAAGGATAGGACAAGCTCAAGTCGGTTATAGTTGTCAACGAGCTATGACAACCTAGCTTTTCACTTAATTAGACATTAGTTAAAATAAGCTCTTTAGCTAAATCTTAGCTATAAATGGAACAATGAACAATCCCTCTCAACATCCTAGATATTAGTTAGCCTTAACGAATTAAGAGAACACGGAACTTAAAGAATTAAGCTCATAAGCTCGGCTTAATATCATTTTGATTGTACGATTTTAAGAACTCATTTGAAAAACCTTATTGAAATCAAAAGAGTTCAATTGTTACTCTATCAAAATCACTAGACAATTACGTACCTAGGATTTTGACTAACAAGAATATCAAGTAATTTGTCAAATCAGTTAACATTCAAATAACATTGACATTAAACCTAGAAATCCAACAATAAACCTGTCCCATGCAATTACAACGAAATCTCAAGGTAGGAGAACATCAAAATCTAAAGTTAACTAATGTTGGAATGAAAAGATTTAGCTACACATAACTGAATTTGAGTTACGATTACAAATTTGAAAATTTACCTAAAACAAAATAGAAATCGACCTAGAGTTTCCCAAAAATAGATCCCCTCCATGGTAGTTTCCATCGAGCCTTTATACAAATGAGGGGAAGAAAACCGTTCAAGAAGTTGAGAAGCACATATTTGGTCCTCGATTTTATGAATGATGCGACTTGGATGCGGCTTTAGCCGCATATGGAGTCGCTCGATTCCAAGGCCTTCGATCACATTGTCTTAGGTGAGTATCCTGGTTTTGGGTGCAAAGGAAGGCGCTTTAGGATATGGAGTTCCTCAAGACAGTGTGAAAGGCGAGTCTTCGGTGACTTTAGCAACAGGGGAGTCGCTCGCTCGGTTTCCGATTCCAAACGAGAGAGGATGCGTGAAAGGGATATGGCCTTATTCTTTTGGGCTTTTGCTTCTCTCTTTGTTTTCCTTTTTTGGGCCTGGATTCACAAAATAAACAATGGGCTTTAGTAGATCCATTTTAGGAACAAAACGATAAAAATAATTAATTTTTTAATTCCTATTTTGAGACATAAAAATATAGCTAGCAAATATTCCCACACTTGGAACTTTGATCGTCTTCGTGCAAATACTAAGGGGGTGTTTGGTTCATGGATTTTGATGGAATTAGAATGGATAAATCCTTTGACCAAATTCCAATTCTTTTGTTTGGTTCACATATTGATCATGAGGGGACTCCTTTGAATTCCATTGAATTCCACAAATTAAGGAATTCATCATTCATTGCCCTAAAGTGAAAGAATTGAATTCCATCCAATTTCTACCAACCAAACACGTGGTCAAATTCCATTAAATTCCATTCCAATTTCTTCAAAGTCAAATTTCTTCAATGAATTCCAATTCCATCAAATTTCATTTTGCGAAACAAACGCCCCCTAAGAATTTAGCACGACACAAGACTCATGAGTTGATTTCGAATTTTCATAAATATTCATAGCTATTCATGAGATTGTGATTAAACCAATATAGTGTTAAGTGAAATACAAGACAAGCCCAAGATGAAGACAAACTAATTTCACAAACCCCTTACGAACGATATAAAACTATTTTGTTCGCTCAATTCACTCCAAAGGGCAAGTGTTTTCACTCTTGGCATCAACTCACATGCACATGCACTGCCATAATCTTGAACTAGGCCTCAATTCTTCATTGCTAATGGCCAACATTAAGTGCCTATCAAAATGTCTTTTAGTCGGGTTATAACTTGGCTAAGGATCAAGGTGGGGAAATTTGGTCAAGTGACTAAATTTTGGTCTTTGAAAATAAAACCATGCACCAAAATATTTACTCCTCCATTTTATACACCCAAAAAATGAGATTTTACTTCATTTTGAGCTCTTATTTAGCGAAGCACATTATGGAAATGATTGTACTTTTTTTTAATATTGGTCTCCAAATTAATATTATTTCATATTTTCTTGCTTTTTGCTTTTTTTTTTTTCACTTCTATACAAATCCCTTTTTTTTTTCACTTCTATACAAATCCTTTTTTTTTCTTTCCCGGAACCTCTACAATATCATGGTATACACTTTTAGATCCCGTAAAGGACCTACAATTCTTGTTTCCAAGGAGTCTAACTAAAAATATGCAAATCTTCAATCCCAAAGGTAGGTGAAGTATTTGGCTAAGGAGTTAATATGTGGTGTAATGATAACAAAATGGGTAATTAGTCTCAAAATGGGTGATAAAAAAGGAATACATACGTAAGGGTTGACTTTTTAGGCTAAATGGTTTAAAAATAACATCAAAGATAGCCTTTTTCATTTCCACACTAGTATTGCCTAAATGTGATCTTGAAGAGTCCCAACACAAGTTCCAGAGTGAAATGAACATGGAAGATGCAATGCACACACAAACGAAGTAGGATTGAAAATAATGTTCAATCATGGCTCAAGAAATTTTCACAGGCATATATTTAGTCTATAAAATTAGCAAATCTTACAAAGGTTATGTCAAATGTGTCACAAAACTATTCAGGCAAACCACATAACCATTCATCCTATTGTGTTCATGTAATAACAAGGAGAAAAACAACCAACTCATATGTATCACTTAAATTTTGTCCAAAAATAGCCAAAATTTTGAAAAAAATAGTCCCACCTAACCCAACTATGTAAGCCTTGACAAATAATCCCAAATAACTTCCTCCCAACACTTGAACCATATATTATCCTCAATATATGCATAATGTGGCACAATCTAAAAGTGATAAAGAACAAAGGAACAAGAAATCTCCCCTGATTTGATACATGTGCCCTATATATGATTCTTGGTGTAAGTGGGTGCCTCTGTTCACTGACGCCGGAAGGGGTAGAAATCCAAACTTGAAGTTGGTGGAACCTAGAAACAATCACACATCAAACAAAACTACACTAGGAATGAAAATAAAGCATTAAATGTGGGTTGCCTCCTAATCAATAACAGGCGGTGGCTCAAGAGCCATAACACCTATGTCCTTAAACTGAAACCCTTCATAAAAAAGTTTTCTGTCTATGCCCGTTCACTTTAAATGACTTACCCGTTTTAGGGATTTTAATATTTACTGTTCCATGAGCACAAACTTTAACAACTACAAAAGGGCCAACCTAATATGATCTAAGCTTACATGGAAATAGCTTTAGGCGTGAATGAAAAAGCAAAACTTTTTGCCCGACCATACACTCTTTCCGGGAGATTAGTTTGTCGTGAAAAGCTTTGGTCTGTTCTTTATAGATCTGGAGCTCTCCTATGCGTCATTTTTTTTATCTCTTCAAGCTTTTGCAACTGTAGCTTCCTTAGAACTCCCGCTTCATCCATCCGCATATTGCACTTTTTGACAGCCTATTAAGCCCTATGCTCTAATTAAACAGGGAGATGACATGGTTTACCATATACTAACCGGAAAGGGGACATACCTATAGGTGTCTTGTAAGTCGTACGGTAGGCCCACAAAGCATCGTCCAAACCCTCGTTCCAATCCTTATGGTTAGGATTTACGGTCTTCTCGAGAATTAATTTGATCTCCCGGTTAGAGACCTCGACTTGCCTATTGGATTGGGGATGGTATATGGTTGAAATCTGGTAGGTCACATGATACTTCTTGAAAAGTGTCTCGATCACCTTGTTACAAAAGTGTGTTCCTCAATCACTTATGACGATCCTCGAGGTCCCAAATGTGGCGAAAATATTTGATCTAAGAAAAACTAAAACAATATGAGCATCGTCAGTTTTGGTGGTCGTGGCTTCCACCCATTTGAAACATAATCGACACACAATATAATATAGGTGGAACCGGAAGATAAGGGAAATGGTCCCATGAAATCAATGCCCCATACATCGAAGATTTCACAAACCAAAATTAGGTTTTGGGGCATTTGATTACGTGGTTCGATATTCCACGTCTTTTGGCACCCATCACAACTCTTGCAAAACATGTATGTATCTTTAAATATGAAAGGCCAAAACAGTCCATGATCTAGGACTTTATGGGCCGTATGCTTTGAACCAAAATGCCCCCCATAAGCATATTCATGACAAAACTGAAGTGTACATTTTGTACTTCATGTTAGGGGACATATCGTCTGATAATCTGATCAGAACAATGCTTCGAAAGGTAAAGGTCATGCCAAACATAAAACTTAACATGACTTCTAATTTATCCTTTTCAGATCTACTCAACATACTTGGCAAGATCCCTATAATCAAGTAATTTACTATATATGTGTACCAGGGTGTTGGGTGTTGTCTCTTGGATGGTTAGGAGATGCTCATAAGGAAACTCATCCTTCAAGGTAGAAGGACTCTCACCATTTAATAACCTACTCAAGTCATTGGCCACCAGGTTCTCTGATCCACTCTTATCCTGGATTTTGAGGTCGAACTTATGTAGAAGCAACATTCGACGAATAAGGCGTGGCTTGGCATCCTTCTTCTTCATCAAATATTTAGGAGCTGCATGATAAAAAAAAATCATTTTACTACCAAGTAGATATGAGTGAAACCTCTCTAAAGCAAATACTATGGCTAAAAGCTCCTTCTCAGCCGTTGGATAGTTTCTTTAGGCACTATCCAATGTGTGAGAAGCATAGTATATGACGTGTGGGTCCTTACTAAACTTATCTCCCAAAACAACCCCAACCAAGTAATTACTCGCGTAACACATTATCTCAAAAGGGAGATTCCAATTTGGGGGCTGAATAATTGGGGCAGGAGTTAACTTATCTTTTAGTTCATTGAATGCCTTCTTGCATGCTCCATCAAAGTGGAAGTCCACATCCTTTTGCAAGAGACAACATAGTGGTTGGGTGATCTTCGAGAAGTCCTTGATGAACCTCCTATAGAACTATGCATGACCAAGGAAAGAACGACCTTCCCTAACACAAGTAGGGTAAGGTAAGGTCTTAATAACATCAATTTTAGCTCTATCTACCTTTATACCCTTCTTTGAAACAATGTAACCCAAAATAAAACTGGGATTAACCAAAAAGTGACATTTTTCATAATTTAGAACAAGGTTAGTCTCGATGCATCTTTTCAAGATTTTGATCAAATTATTCAAACACTCATAAAAAAAGTTACCATACACTGTAAAATCATCCATAAACACTTCGATAATATTTTTAACATACTCAGAGAATATACTTACCATACGTCGCTGAAAAGTAGCGGGTACGTTACAAATGCCAAAAGGCATACGCCTATAGGCAAACGTACCGAATGCACATGTAAAAGTAGTCTTCTCCTGATCCTCCAGTAGCATTTGGAGGAAACCTGAATAGTCATCAAGACAACAATAGTGAGATTTTACGGCTAATTGTTCAAGCATTTGCTCAATAAAAGGTAGCGAAAAGTGATCTTTGCGGGTTGACGAATTTAATATCCTATAGTCGATGCATACTCTTCATCCATTTTGGACTCGAGTAGGCACCGACTCACCTTCAACGTTTTCTTACCACAGTCAAACCCGTCTTTTTGTGTACTACCTGAACCAGACTTACCTACTTGCTATTCGAAATTGAGTAGATTATACCTGCGTCAAGGACTTTAAGGATCTCCTTTTTCACTACCTCCATCATGGGTGGGTTAAGGCGGCGTTGAGCTTCTCGAAAGGGTCAGTAGTCATCCTCTAGTAAAATTTTGTGCATATAAATCGAGGGACAACCCTTTGATGTCGGCTATAGTCCAACCGATAGCATCCTTATGCTCTTCAAGCACATGCACCAACTTCGACTCTTCATCTCGTGATAGCTCGATGGAAATAATTACCGGTAAACTGTTACCCTTGCCTAAATAGGCATACTTTAGGTGGCTTGGTAACTCTTTCAATTGGAGTTCAGGTGCTTGTACAATAGAGGGGGTGTGTTCCAGATTCTAGTTTCTAAACAAGATTAATCAAACAAACAAGATTAAACACAATGAATTACCTGTTTGATTTCACTTCTCAATTCAATTACAAACTTTCTCTCTCTTGAACTCTCTCTCTCTACAAGATTTCTCTCTCAAACGTACAACTGAATTCTTTTCTAGACAACAACTACAAAACAGAAAAAATAGAAAGCTATTTATACTTACAACAAATATAAGGAAACAAAACAAATACAAATGTTGACTTTAACTTTTATTACAAAGACTTTGACTTTCACTTGAGAGTTGACTTTCTCAGCTTTGACTTTTGTCTTCTTGATCTTGTATCCAACATATTTATGCTCTAACAATCTCCCCCTTTGGATTCAAGATCACTGTTGAAATATCTAGCAATTCAGTCTACACTTTTAAGCTCTGTCAGAACAATCTCCTCTTTTCTTTGACGATATTCTTTCCAAAACTGTCTTCAAATGATTAACAATCTTCTCAAAACTTTCACAAAATATTTTCAGACTTTGGAAAGAAATTATCTTCAGAATCAGCTCGAATTGCTTTAGCAAATAATCTTCAAAGAAAATTTCCTCAAATCTTCAGAAATTCTTTGATTTTTCTTCAAATCTTTACTTTGAATTTTCTGACTTGGACATTTCTAAAAATCATCTCTCAAATCTTTATCATTTCATGATACCATCTCCCCCTAACTTCTAAACTTTAGCATTTCTTGATATCATCTCCCCTTTTTTGATGATTTGAGCGTCTATATCATCAAAACTTTTCTCCCAAGAAATGTCTTTGACCATTCTGATATGTCAAACTGAGCCGCTGATTCTGTGATCCATAACGAAGTATTCATCTAGATCTTTGCAAATCCAGACAAAATAAAAACATGTAACTCCTGAATCAACAGATGAATCAGTTAAACTGCCTGTCAGTAACACAAAGTTACTGTGTGTAACGAATACACAATATAAAGGAGCTTTTTGATGTTCACTCCCCCAGGGCTTCCATCCAATCATCGAAACACCACAAAGACAATTTCTATGAATGTTATGACAAGAAAACAAATTACTTGTGTGTTCGTGCATGTGTAGAAAGAATTAAGCACGAATGATTGCTTTTATAAAGGCTCAACATTGTGTAAACCACTGAGACAACAGTAGATAAACACAGACTCAATGTGCATGATTGAAGTGCGAAGGTGGGGCAAACTTCCTTCTTTTTCAATATCCAGATTTTTCAAATGAAAACCAGATAGATTATATGCTGCGTCCCCAGAAAATATGAAACATTTTCTTTTTGAGAAGAAAATGAGTGGTTGGTGGGGTTTAATCAAGAGTTGGCATGGGCTAGTTGACTGTTTAAATAACGTTCACCAAAGAGTTGTGAAACGCTAGTAATATGGCTGCCCGACTCAGAAAGTAGTTGGTGCAGAGTTTGATATTCTTTTACTCTGATCTCACACCCTCTTTCTTTTAATCATTAAGCTCACTACTAACCAAACTCTCTTTTCCATTTTACCTCATCACACCCACACTCATTTCTTTTAGACTCCTCACACTCAATCACTAACGGTTTAACTTCTTGGGTAGGAAACACTGGTTAACGTGAATCCATAGAAGTTCATTTAAGTCCTAGCTCAAAGAACCGATGTAATCCTATGAAAACATAATGTTGCTCAAATGGTTTAACTTTAGCAGTTAAAGCTTATATACAAATGTCAGATGAATATATGCTCATAAAATATAATCATGAAGATTTGAGCATTTGAAAACATTGAAGTATTTTCAAACAAGTATATTGAATGAATTAATATGAATGCAAAAGGCTTGTTTGAAAACCTGACATTGTATGAAAATGATCAGAAATGAAATGATATATCAATTTAGGCTTATGGTCAAGAATAACGGATATTGTCTATATGAAACAAAAATATAGACATTCTTGAACTAAACGCTTCGAAATGAAATGACGCTAAATATACATTGAAGTACAAGCGGGGTGTCTTACCATCGAAAAAAAATAGTTTCAATTTGAGACATGGTAAGAACATTTTGATCAAGAATTCAAACCAGTGTGTGTGAATACTTGAAAGTATATAGAAAAGACAATACACAAGTATTTATCTTTGGAAACACATGGTTTGTAAACAATGAAACACAAAAATAAAATGAAAACATTTAAAATCACACTTCCAAATTATAAAATCTGTTTAAAATTCGAGAAGTGGTTTGAACATTTAAGAACATGTTTTCTATATCTGAAAGTTGTCCTTCTTTCAGATACATTTGAGATTAAGATAAGAAATTTACCTTTTTGAGCAATCTTAAATCTCATGAAGTCAAACTGAAGTCATTAAGATATGATCTTGTCAGCTTATCTCATCTTGCATAAGTCTCAAAGTCTAGTCAAAACAAATTTATTCACAAATTTATTCAAAAATAAAAGACATAAAGCAGTAAAATGTTTAAAGTACGAGTTCTGATATGAGATAATCAGAAATCATAGTCTTACTCCTTTTTGACTTATAAGCTCCCCTAAAATCATGCATCACAAAAATTAATCATTTAAGTAAAATGCATAAATTAGTTATGCTCCCCCTCAAAATAATGTAGATCATCTAAAATATTCTCTTACTCCTCCTGATATCATGAGCAAACAATTAAAGTGCAAATATCCTTCAGACATAAAAAAAATGTTGAAAAATAACAATTCGTAACTTTAGTAGGTAACAACTGATTACGTCTTAAGATTTAACATACCAAGCTTAGAGACAAGAAAATTAAATCTCTTTTCATCTAATGGTTTGATAAATAAATCTGCAAGTTGATAATCTGTTTTTACAAAATAAAGTTCAATTGTTCCTTTTTCTACATTATCTTTGATAAAATGATACCTTACATCAATGTGTTTGGTTTTCGTATGTTGGACAGGATTAGCAAATATTGCAATTGCACTCTTCGAGTCACAATAGATTGGAATTTTATCAAACTTGAATCCATAGTCTCGCAGCTGTGTTCGCATCCACAAGACTTGAGAGCAGCAACTGGCAGCAGCTACGTACTCTGCTTCAGCAGGCTATGTGGAAACGCATAATTGTTTCTTTGATGCCCAACTAACGAGTTTGTCTCCAAGAAATTGAACATGACCAGAAGTTCTCTTTCTGTCCAACATGCAACCTGCATGATCTGCATTTGAATAGACAGTTAGTTGAAACCCTGTATCCTTAGGATACCACAAACCAAGGTCTGCAGTCCCCTTCAGATATCTAAAAATCCTTTTGACAACCGCGAAATGGGATTCTTTGGGAGCAGCCTGATATCTAGAACATAAGCATGTTGAAAACATAATATCTGGTCTACTAGATGTAAGATACATTAACGATCCTATCATACCTCTATAAGTTCTAACATCAACACTTTTATTCGAAAGATCAGTGCTAATCTTAGTACCAGGTGCCATTGGGGTTCCAATTGTTTTACAATTTTCCATTTTGTACTTCCGAAGAATATCTAAAATGTACTTAGATTGGTTAATAAAAATCCCCATAGAAAACTGCTTAACTTGTAATCCGAGAAAGAAATTCATCTCTCCCATCATACTCATTTGAAAACGTGACACCATGAGATTAGAAAAGTTTTTGCAAAATTTTGGATTAGTAGAACCAAATATTATATCATCAACATATATTTGAATAAGAATAATATCAGCCTTTTTGTTAGAGCATAAATCTGTTGGATACAAGATCAAGAATACTGAAGGTCAAAGTTGAGAAAGTCAAAGCTGAAGAAAGTCAAATCTCATTAAAAGGCAAAGTCTTTTATAATAAAAGTCAATGTATTTGTTTAGTTGTAGTTTTAGTTTCTTTGTAATTAGTTGTAGGTATAAATAGTTTTAGTTTTTCATTTTTAGAAGGGTGTGACTAAGATTGTAATATCAGATTGTAGAGAGAGAGAGAGAAAGACTTTTAGAAAGAGAAAGTGTATTTCTTGAGAATTCAAGTAATCAAACAGGTAATCATTGTATTAAATCTTGTTGTGTTTGATTGTAATTGAATAGGAACTAGATTAAGGGACACACAATTGGTATCAGAGCAGATCCAAAGTGAAGTCGAATCAAGAAAAATCAAAGTCTGGATTGTTCGTCACTGTTCATTCAAGAAAATTCAAGTTCTGAATTTCAGAGTGTTTTTGGAGCAGATTTTGATTAGGAATTGTTACAAAAGTGTAATAGATCGAGTATATGTACTTTAATTTCAGTATTACACTGTAATTCTCACAATTTTTGAGATTTTGGTTGAGTTTTTGTTCACGAGTCGTTACTGTTTCATCGATCATTTTGTGTAATGAGTGTTTGTTTGTAAAATTCTTGTATTGTAATATGTTCTTGGGTTGATTACAAAGGTATGTTCATAGTTTCAGATCGTTTGGACAAGAAAAGATCATTTTTTAGATGAAAAGTTCGTTTTTGGGTCGACAGAAGGAAGAACGCGCTAGATCCCTCAAACGCGCAAGTTCTTGGTGAAACGCGCTAGTTCATAAGTTAGAACGCGCAAGCTGAAGGAATCAATTTTGGTAAAAACGTGCAAGTAACGACTAGCGAGTTTTAAAAACGCGCTAGTTGAAGTCTGCGAGTTTGACGAAATGCTCACGTAGTGATCTGCGAGTTCACCAAACGCGCTAATCAAAGTCAGCGAGTTTTGGGTGGAATAGTGACTTGCGAGTTCTTAGGCTTGCGAGTTTGAGGAGAAACAGTGATTAGCGAATTCATCGACCTGCGAGTTTGAAGATTTCAGATATAATTCTTAGTGTTGAAACGCGCAAGCTTCGATCTGCGAGTTTGGGAAACGCGCAAGCTTCGATCTGCGAGTTTGGGAAACGCGCACATCACAGTCAGCGAGTTCTAGGCGCTTGCGAGTTTGATCTGAGTATTTGCTTGCGAGTTTCAAAACGCGCAAATATCTGCAAGTTTACTTGCGAGTTTGTCTGCGCGTTTGGTTGAGAATTTATAGAACGCACAAGTCTTAGTCTGCGAGTTCTTCAGTCTGCGAGTTTTAGAGCTTGCGAGTTCTGACACTTAGTCATTATTTTTTCGATTTTTTCAAAACTGTAATATGTCCTTGAATAGTGAAAAATTTTTCTGCCTAGGGGGACATAGTTTTTTATTGTGATTAAAATTTCTGATTTTATATTTCAAGTTTTCTGTATTTTCTTGATTGTTTCATTTGGACTAACGATCAGTTCTAGTTTCGTATTGATATATTTTTCAAACAGGTTTATACAAGATGACTTCCAAAGATGCTCTTTCAATTGGAACCGATGTCAAACCTCCAGTTTTATTCAAAGGCGAATATGAGCAATGGAAAGACAGATTCTTGGATTTCGTGGATTGGCATTCAAATGGAGAGAATATTTTACTGTCTATCACTGAAGGTCCAATGGCTCCAATTACAGTTCAGATACCTGATGTTGACTCTTCTGATAGTGAAGATGGAACTGAAGAACGAGAGCAAAAGATGAAAACAGTGACAGTGGATATTTCTCAATATTCTGAAGAGCAGAAAAGCCGATACAAAGCAGATAAACAAGCGAGATCTTTACTTCTTCAAAGCATCCCAACGAGATCTACATCAAGATTGACAGTTATAAAGCCAATGCAAAGAAGATGTGGGATCAATTACAAAAGATGATGGGATCAAAGGTCGGAAACCAGATGAAAGTGGCAAACTGCATAAATAGCTATGAGGAGTTCAAAGCCAAGGAGAATGAGAATCTGGAAGATACTTATGAGAGGTTTGTGTTGCTTCTGAACGAGTTAACAAAGAACAAAGTTAAGAAGAAGCAACTGGAAAACAATGTCAAATTCTTGAGTATCTTATGTCCAGAGTGGAAGAAGCATACAAGAAGAATGAAACAGATGAAGGATTTAAATGAAATTCCACCACATGAGGTATTTGAAACCTTAAAGCAGAATGAAGAAGAGGTTGAAGAGAAAAGAGCTGAAAAGAAGAAAGCAGTACAAGCTTCTGATCCTATTGCCTTAGTAGCTGGAGAGAAGTTGAAAGAAAAGAAAGAGAAGAAAGAAAAGAAAAAGAAGATAGTTCTTACAACTTCTGAGTCAGATTCTGTGTCTGATAGTGATGATGACGAAAGTCTGAAACAAGCCATGATATTGCTGACCCGTGCATTTCAGAAGAAATTTTATAAGAAGCCGGGATCTAATTCTCAACGCTATTCGTCATCAAGTTCAAAGAACCACGAGCATCGGGAAAGAGTGGAAGGCAAGAGATTTGAAGAGAATAGGTATGGTGAAAAGAAACCGGATGAGAAGAAGAAGTTTGTGAATGACTACACTGCTGCTGAAAAGCCTTCAACTGATTCAATCAAATGTTATAACTGCGGCAAGTTGGGTCATTATGCCAAAGATTGCCGGAAGGCGAAAGTACGTAACTCTCAGTACTATCAGAACAAGTTGCTTCTAGCAAGATAACAAGAAGCTGGTGTTGCTTTAATGGCCGAGGATGAATTTTGGTTAGATCATTCTGAGGATGAAAGTGATGAGAAAGAAGAAAATGCTCATATATGTCTCATGGGCAAAGAAGAAAAAGATGATGATTCAGATGATGAGGCCGTTAATGAGGTATTAAACTTAACTCCAAAAGATTTCATTACCAAGTTGGAAACCATGGTGGTTGAGCTTCAAAATTTACAAAATAATCTGAAAAATGAAAAGGAATAGGTTGCTAAAAAGAACAAGAAGATCTTTGAACTTAATACTTCTGTTATTTCAAACAAAGATCTGATTGATTCTTTACGCAAATCTGATTCTGATTCTAAATCTAAAGTAGATGATTTTGAAAAGAATGAATCTGCACTAACTGTTTATAAATTGCAGGTTGAAAACAAGAATTTGAACAAAAAGGTAAATGATCTGGAAGTTAAACTTTATAAAATAGGTCAAACAGATCAAATCATCTTTCTTAATGCTCCTAATGAAGAGGTAGATGTTAAGCAAAGATGGGGACTTGGTTTTAACAACCCCCATTATCTTAAGAAAGCTATCAGAAAACAACCGACACTTTATAACTATGATTTTCTTGCCTGTGCTGATAAACATACTCATTTGAAACCCAAATTTGTTACCAAATTGTCAGATGAAGATGAGGCAAAAGAAACTGAAAACAGAAAGAATAAAAAGAAAATGCAACTACCATTTAACTATGTCAAGTTAAATGATAGTTATCTTTCAGAAACACCGAAAGTTCTTTCAAAAGACTATTTTGTTAGTTATTCCGCATATGAGATGAAGGCAAAACCTGCGATTGCAAAGGTTTATGTTCCTACATCTATTCTTGAAAGCAAAATAGTTGAACTTGAAAATGTTTTATCTGATGAAAAACTTTTGGTTGATATAGAACAAAATGTGTGTTTTACAGTTATAAAGAACACTGTTTTTCAAGAAAAATCAACAAAGTGTTCTACAGTTTCAAAGGCACCTCAAACTTTCTCTGATAATTCTGATGACTTATTTGAGTCTGCAAATGATTCTTTTAATTCTGATGATGGGAGCATGGAAGAATCTGATATGTTTGACATTCATTCTAAACTTCCTGATCATTCTACTTGTCTTGAAAATGACAAAGTGTTACCAAGTGGTGTTAGTAATGACAAAGTTTCTGTAACTGCTGATTACTATGCTAATGGTAAGAAACATAAGAAGCAGCGATTACAGAAACAGAAATACACTGGTACACAAAAGAAACCTCAGTCACAGAAATCTATTTTTCCTAATAAATCTACATCTTATGTTTCAGATTTAAGGAAGAAAAAGCAGAAAGCTCAATCCAAATGGAGACCAAAACAGAAGGATGCTGAGATAGCTGAATCAGTTACTGATAATTCTTGTACTAAATCTGTTAGTAGTGATTCTGATGTAGTTGATCAATGTGCTTTTCATAAACAAAACCTTGTAACTTCTTACAAGCGTTATTCAATAAAGCAGTTGATTCAATTATCTCCTATTACTACTAAATTTCATCATAATTATCGGAAAACTGACTTTGCTTATTCTCATGATTCTTCTGATTGGTATGGATCTTATCATGTATATTCTTCTAGATCAAATGATTTTAAAGGTTTTCAAAAGAACAAAGGGTCCATTTTCAAGTGGATGCCAAAATCTTGTGCTAATCTGTTAGGGCCCGTTTTTAAATGGGTACCTAAATCTATTATTGCCTGATTTCTCTTGCAGACCCGGCATATGTGGTACTTGGATAGTGGATGTTCCAAGCATATGACTGGGCAAAAAGCTTTATTGTCTAACTATACAGAGAAATTCAGTGGAAATGTCAGATTTGGAAACGATCAGCTTTCACCTATTTTAGGATATGGTGATATCATACAAGACAACATAACGATCAGTAAAGTGAGTTATATCGAAGGCTTGGGGCACAACTTATTCAGCATAGGTCAATTCTGCGATAAAGGGTTAGAGGTTAACTTCAAGTCTAAGAGTTGCTCAGTTCGTACTGAAGACGAAACAGAACTCTTGGGTGGACATAGAAAGACAAACCTCTACACCATTAACTTGTCAAAAGTTCAGATTGACAATCAGGTATGCTTGATGACAAAAGCTTCACAGCAACAAAGTTGGCTCTGGCACAGACGTTTATCTCACTTGAACTTTCGTTACATCAACAAGCTGGTACGTGGGAAGTTGGTAAAAGGACTTCCTGAGCTGAAATTCGAACGAGAACACTTATGCGCAGCATGTGAGAAGGGTAAGATGAAGAGAGCCGCACACAAACCGAAGCCGGAACCAAGCACTAGTTCTCCGTTAGAATTGCTACACATGGATTTATGTGGACCAATGAGAACTCAGAGTTTGGGTGGTAAGAAATATGTGTTGGTAATTGTGGACGATTACTCCAGATACACGTGGGTCAAATTTATTCGTTCAAAAGATGAGACACCGGAAGTTCTCATTTCATTCTTAAAGACGACCCAGGTGAAACTGCAGCGACAAGTCAAGTTCCTTCGAACTGACAATGGCACAGAATTCAAGAACAAGATTGTTGATGATTATCTCGATTCAGTTGGGATTTCACATCAGTATTCTGCTGCTAGAACCCCTCAACAAAATGGAGTAGTAGAAAGACGTAATAGGACGCTAGTCGAGGCCGCTCGGACTATGCTTAGTCAATCGGATCTACCTCTATTCTTGTGGGCGGAAGCTGTGTCGACTGCATGCCATACGCAAAATCGTTCCATGATACACCGCCGTTTTCAGAAGACTCCATATGAGCTAATCAACAACAGAACACCAACTATCAAATATTTTCACATATTTGGGTGTAAATGTTTTGTGCTTAACGACAGAGAGAGTCTGAATAAATTCAGTGCTAAAGCGGACGAAGGCATCTTTATCGGTTATTCTTCAACTTCTGCTGCATATCGTGTTTATATAAAGAAGTCAACGACAGTTGTGGAGAGCGTCAATGTTACATTTGATGAAGAGATGGCTTCTGAACAAATAAATTCAGAACCCGTTATCACAGGAGTATTAGCTTCTGGGCAGATCAGTCCAGAACCTGTGTCTACAGCGACAAATTCGGATAACGCTTCTACATCTACTTCACATTTAACTGATTTAGATTTGTTATTTGAATTCTTTTATGATGAGTTTCTAGGATCTAATATACCTAAATCTGCTGTGACTGACAGGTCTGAAGATACAAGTTGTCATCATCCAGTCACTTCAGAAGTTATTACTGAACAAGCATCCCCAGTTCAGACAGAAACTCATATTCCTATTGTTACTCCTACAGTTGAAGATGTTCAAACAAATGCTGAACCAGAAGTAACTGTTTCAGTTGGGTGTACTACATTGTCTAATCAACAGCTTGAATCTGATGTCCCAACTGATACTTCTGCAAATGATATTTCAACTGAAAACCCCCCTCCTGTAATTCAAACTGATGATTCTGCAAGTGGATTTCAAGATGATGATCATACTCAGTCAGTATCTACTCCACTCCCACATGAGCATTGCTGGACCAAGGACCATCCATTACATCAAGTAATTGGAGATTTTGACAAGCCTATTCAGACAAGGTCAGCGACTATTAATCAGTGTATGCATGACTCGTTCCTAAGCAAGATTGAGCCAACACGAGTATCCGAGGCTCTTGCTGATTCAGACTGGGTATCTGCAATGCAAGAAGAGCTAAATCAGTTTGAAGCCCTAAAGGTTTGGAGATTAGTTCCTAAGCCTGAAGGAAAGACTATGATAGGAACTAAGTGGGTATTCAAGAATAAAAAGGATGAAGATGGTGTCGTCATCAGAAACAAAGCTAGACTTGTTGCCAAAGGCTACAGGCAAGAGGAAGGCATCGATTATGACGAGACATATGCTCCAGTAGCGCGCATAGAGGCAATCAGAATGTTTCTCGCCTACGCCGCTCATAAGAACTTCACAGTCTTTCAGATGGATGTGAAAACAGCCTTTCTGAACGGCATTCTTAAAGAAGAAGTGTATGTGTCTCAACCAGAAGGGTTCGTTAATCCAGATAAGCCAGATCATGTTTACATATTGGACAAAGCCCTTTATGGATTAAAGCAAGCCCCTCGAGCCTGGTATGACGTCTTATCCAAATTCTTGGTCAAGTCTGGTTTCTCTAAAGGTAAGATCGATACCACTTTATTCATAAAGAAGGAAAAAGTTGATATTTTCTTATTCAGATTTATGTTGATGATATAATATTTGGTTCTACTAATCCAAAATATTGCAAAAACTTTTCTAACCTCATGGTGTCATGTTTTCAAATGAGTATGATGGGAGAGATGAATTTCTTTCTCGGATTACAAGTTAAACAACTTTCTACGGGGATTTTTATCAATCAGTCTAAGTACATTTTGGACATTCTTCGGAAGTACAAAATGGAAGATTGCAAATCTATTGGCACCCCGATGGCACCAGGAACTAAGATTCACGCTGATCCTTCGGGTACAAGTGTTGATCTTAGAACTTATAGAGGTATGATTGGTTCTTTGATGTATCTTACATCGAGTAGACCAGATATTATGTTCTCAACATGTCTTTGTTCTAGATATCAAGCTGCTCCCAAAGAATCTCATTTGGCCGCTGTCAAACGGATCTTTAGATATCTGAAGGGGACTGCAGACCTTGGTTTGTGGTATCCTAAAGATATTGGGTTTCAACTGACTGCATATTCAGATGCAGATCATGCAGGTTGTATGTTGGATAGAAAGAGTACTTCTGGTCATGTTCAATTTCTTGGAGACAAGCTCGTTAGCTGGGCTTCAAAGAAACAGTTATGCGTTTCCACATCGACTGCAGAAGCAGAATATGTAGCTGCTGCCAGTTGCTGCTCTCAAGTCTTGTGGATGCGAACACAGCTACGAGACTTTGGATTCAAATATGACAAAATTCTGATATACTATGACTCGAAGAGCGCAATTGCCATATCTGCTAATCCTGTCCAACACACCAAAACCAAACACATTGATGTAAGGTATCACTTTATCAAAGATAATGTAGAAAAAGGAACAATTGAACTTTATTTTGTAAAAACAGATTATCAACTTGCAGATTTATTTACCAAACCCTTAGATGAAAAGAGATTTAATTTTCTTATCTCTAAGTTTGGTATGTTAAATCTTAAGACGTAATCGGTTATTACCTACTAAAGTTATAAATTGTTATTTTTCATCCTTTTCTTTATCTTAATGTCTGAAAGTTACCTGCACTTTAATGGTTTGCTCATGATCTCAGGGGGAGTATGAGAAGATTGTTAGATGATCTATATTCATTTGAGGAGGAGTAAAACTAATTTCTGCATTTTGCTTAACTGACAAAATTTTTGTAATGCATGATTTTAGGGGGAGCTTATAAGTAACATGGAGTAAGACTATGATTTCTGATTATTTCTGATCAGAACTCGTATCTTAAAAGTTTTATTGCTTTATGTCGTTTATTTTCGAATAAATTTTGTGAATAAATTTTTGACTAGACTTTGAGACTTACAGGATGAGAGAAGCTGACACGATCATATCTACATGACTACAGTTGACTTTCTGAGATTTAAGATTGAGTGACAAGGTAAATTTTTTATCTTAATCTCACATATATCTGAAAGAAGGACAACTTTCAGGTATAGAAAACATGTTCTTAAATGTTCAAACCACTTCCCGATTCTTAAACATATTTTATAATTTGGAAGTGTGATTTTAAATGTTTTCATTTAAATTTTTGTGCTTAATTGATAAACAAACCGTGTGTTTCCAAAGATAATTACTTGCGTATTGTCTTTTCTATATACTTTCAAGTATTCACACACACCGGTTTGAATTTTTTTTTGTTTTGTTCTTACCACGTTTCTAAAAATTCAAACAATTTTTCTTCGATGGTAAGACACCCCGTTTGTAATTCAAAGAATTTTGAGCGATATTTCATTTCGATACGGTCATTTCAAGAATGTCTATATATTGTTTCGTATAGACAAATGTCCATTATTCTTGACCATAATCCTTGATTGTTATATCATTCATTTCTGATCATTTTATACAATGTCAGATTTTCAAACAAGTTTCTTGCATTCATGTTCATTCATTCAATTTCCTTGTTTGAAAATACTTCAATGGTTTAAAATGCTCATATCTTCATGATTATATCACTGAGCATACATATATCTGACATTTGTATATGAGCTTTAACTGCTACAGTTAAACCATTTGAGCAACTTATGCTTTATAGGAAACTTGGGTTCTTTGTGCTAGGACTTAACTGAACTTCTATGGATTCACGTTAACCAGTGTTTCCTACCCATGAAGTTAATCCTTTAGTGATTGAGTGTGAAGAGTCTAAAAGAAATGAGTGTGGGTGTGCTGAGGTAAAATGGAAAAGAGAGTTTGGTTAGTAGTGAGCTTATTGATTAAAAAGAAAGAGGGTGAGAGATCAGAGTAAAAGAATATCAAACTCTGCACCAACTACTTTCTGAGCCGGGCAGCCACATTACTAGCATTTCACAAATCTTTGGTGAATGTTATTGAAACAGGCAAATAACCCATGCCAACTCTTGCTTAAACCCCACCAACTACTCATTTTCTTCTTAAAAATAAAATGTTTCATATTTTTCTAGGGACGCAGCATATAATCTATCTGATTTTCATTTGGAAAATCTGGATATTGAAAAAGAAGGAAGTCTGCCCCGCCTTCGCACTTCAATCATGCACAATTGAGTATGTGTTTATCTACTGTTGTCTCAGTGGTTTACACAACGTTGAGCCTTAAAAAGCAATCATTCGTGCTTAATTCTTTCTACACTTGCACGAGCACACAAAGAATTTGTTTCTTTGTCATAACATTCATAGAAATTGCCTTTGTGGTATTTCGATGATTGGATGGAAGCCCTGGGGGAGTGAACATCAAAAAGCTCCTTTATATTGTGTATTCGTTACACACAGTGACTTTGTGTTACTGACAGGCATTTTAACTGATTCATATGTTGATTCAGGAGTTACATGTTCTTATTTTGTCTGGATTTGCAAAGATCTAGATAAAACTTGGTTATGGATCACAGAATCAGAGGCTCAATATGACAGATCAGAATGGTAAACGACATTTCTTAACGAAAAGTTTTGATGATATTAGATGCTCAAATCATCAAAAAGGGGGAGATGATACAAGAAATGTTAAAGTTTTGGAGTTTGGGGAAGATGAAATGTCCAAGTCAGAAAAGTTCAAAGTAAAGATTTAAAGATTTGATAAAGTTCAAAGAATTTCTGAAGATTTTGAGGAAATTTTCTTTGAAGATTATTTTCTAAAGCATTCAAGCTGATTCTGAAGATAATTTCTTTCCAAAGTCTGAAAGTATTCCGTGAAAGCTTTGGGGAGATTGTTCATCATTTGAAGACAGTTTTTGGAAAGAAGATCTTCAATGAAAAAGGGAAGTTTGCTTTGACAGAGCTTAAAGTGAAGACTGAATTGCTAGATCTTTCAACAATGATCTTGAATCCAAAGGGGGAGATTGTTAGAGCATAAATCTGTTGGATACAAGATCAAGAATACTGAAGGTCAAAGTGGAGAAAGTCAAAGCTGAAGAAAGTCAAATCTCATTAAAAGTCAAAGTCTTTTATAATAAAAGTCAATGTATTTGTTTAGTTGTAGTTTTAGTTTCTTTGTAATTAGTTGTAGGTATAAATAGTTTTAGTTTTTCATTTTTAGAAGGGTGTGACTAAGATTGTAATATCAGATTGTAGAGAGAGAGAGAGAGAGAGAAAGACTTTTAGAAAGAGAAAGTGTATTTCTTGAGAATTCAAGTAATCAAACAGGTAATCATTGTATTAAAACTTGTTGTGTTTGATTGTAATTGAATAGGAACTAGATTAAGGGACACACACTTTTCTTTCTTGATGAATAAAGTGGTATCAACCTTTCCTTTAGAAAAACCTGACTTGACCAAGAATTTGGATAGAACATCATACCATGCTCGAGGGGCTTATTTTAATCCATAAAGGGCTTTGTCCAAGATGTAGACATGATCTGGCTTTTCTGGATTGACGAACCCTTCTGGTTGAGACACGTACACTTCCTCTTTAAGAATGCCATTCAGAAAGGCTGTTTTCACATCCATCTGAAAGACTGTGAAATTCTTATGAGCTGCGTAGGCTAGAAACATGCGGATTGCTTCTATAAGCGCTACTAGAGCATACGTCTCATCGTAGTCTATGCCTTCCTCTTGCCGGTAACCTTTGGAAACAAGTCTAGCTTTGTTTCTTATGACGATACCTTCTTCATCCTTTTTATTTTTGAATACCCATTTAGTTCCTATCACGGTTTTACCTTCTGGTTTTGGAACTAATCTCCAAACCTTTAGGGCTTCAAACTGATTGATCTCTTCTTGCATGGCAGATACCCAGTCCGAATCAGCAAGAGCCTCAGATACTCGTGTTGGCTCATTCTTACTGAGGAATGAGTCATGCATACATTGATTCAAAGTCGCTGACCTAATTTGTACAGGCTTGTTGAGATCTCCAATTACTTGGTGTAATGGATGCTCTTTGGTCCAGCGATGCTCATGAGGAAGTGGAGTAGATGAAGTTTGATCATGATCATCATCTAGAAATCCACTGTCAGAATCTTCAGTTTGAATAACAGGAGGGGGTTTTGCAGTTGAAGTATCAGGTGCAGAAGCATCAGTTGGAACAACAGATTGTGGCTGTTGAGTTGTAAGTGTGTTACACCCAACTGAAACTATTACTTCTGGCTCAACATTTACTTGTACATGTTCAACTGTAGGAGTAATTGTAGGAATGTGAGTTTCTGACTGAACTGGGGATGCTTGTTCAGTTATGACATCTGAAGTGACTGAATGATTGCAACTTGTGTCTTCAGACCTGTCAGTCACAGCAGATTTAGGTATATTAGACCCTAGAAACTCATCATAAAAGAATTCAAATAACAAATCTAAATCAGTTAAATGTGAAATAGATGTAGAAGCATTATCCGAATTTTTCGTTGTAGAAACTGGTTCTGGACTGATCTGCCCAGAAGCTAATACTCCAGTGATAACAGGTTCTGAACTGAGTTGTTCAGAAGCCATATCTTCATCGAATGTTACATTAACGCTTTCGATAACTGTCTTTGACTTCTTCAGATAAACACGATATGCTGCCGATGTTGAAGAATAACCAATGAAAAGACCCTCGTCCGCCTTAGCACTGAATTTATTCAGACTCTCTTTGTCGTTAAGCACAAAACATTTACACCCAAATATGTGAAAGTATTTGATAGTTGGTGTTCTGTTGTTGATCAACTCATATGGAGTCTTTTGAAAACGGCGGTGTATCACGAATCGATTTTGAGTATGGCATGCAGTCGACACAGCTTCTGCCCACAAGAATAGAGGTAAGTCCGATTGGCTAAGCATAGTCCGAGCGGCCTCGACTAGCGGCCGATTTTGCCTTTCGACTACTCCATTTTGTTCAGGCGTACGAGCAACAGAGTACTGATGGGATATCCCGATCGATTCGAGATATTCTTCAACCATCTTGTTTTTAAACTCTGTGCCATTGTCTGTTCGAAGAAACTTGATTTGTCGTTGCATTTTCACCTGGGTCGTCTTTAAGAAAGTAATGAGAACTTCCGGCGTCTCATTTTTTGATCGAAGAAATTTGACCCATGTATATCTTGAGTAATTGTCCACAATAACCAACACGTATTTCTTTCCACCCAAACTCTGAGTTCTCATTGGACCACACAAATCCATAAGTAACAATTCTAACGGAGAACTAGTGCTTGGTTCAGGCTTCGGTTTATGCGGAGCTCTCTTCATCTTACCCTTCTCACATGCATCACATAAGTGTTCTTTGTCATATTTCAGCTCAGGAAGTCCTTTTACCAATTTCCCACTAACCAGCTTGTTGATATAACGAAAATTCAGATGTGATAACCGTCTGTGACACACACAACTTTGCTGCATTGAAGCTTTTGTCATTAAACAAACATGACTGTCATTCTGTACTTTTGAAAGATTGATAGTATAGAGGTTTGTCTTTCGATTTCCGACTAAGAGTTCATTGCCATCTTCAGTACGAACCGAACATCTCTTAGCTTTGAAGTTGACCTCTAACCCTTTATCACAGAATTGACCAATGCTGAATAAGTTGTGCCCCAAGCCTTCGACATAACTCACCTTACTTATCGTTATGTTGTCTTGAATAATGTCACCATATCCTAAGATAGGTGAAAGCTGATCGTTTCCAAATATGATATTTCCACTGAATTTCTCTGTATAGTTAGACAATAAAGTTTTTTGCCCAGTCATATGCTTGGAACATCCACTATCCAAGTACCACATATGCCGGGTCTGCAAGAGAAATCAGGCAATAACAGTTTTAGGTACCCATTTAAAAACGGGTCCTAACAAATTAGCACAAGATTTTGGTATCCACTTGAAAATGGATCCGCTTTTGTTCTTTTGAAAAAATTTAAAAACATTTGATCTTGAAAAAACAACATGATAAGATTCATACCAATCAGAAGAATTATGAGAATAAGCAGAATCATTTCTCCGATAATGATAAGATGTAGTAGAAATAGGAGATAATTGAATCAATTGCTTTATTGAATACATCTTGTAAGAAGTTACAAGGTTTTGTTTATTTGAAGCAAATTGATCAACTACATCAGTATCACTACTAACTGATCTATTACAAGAATTATCAGAAACTGATTTGGCTATCTCATCATCCTTCCTTTTTGGTCTCCATTCGGATCGAGCATTCAACTTTTTCATCCTTAAATCTGAAACATAAGATATAGATTTATTAGGAAAAACAGATTTCCGAGATTGGATGTTCTTTTGTGTACCAGTGTATTTCTGTTTCTGTAATCGCTGTTTCTTATGTTTCTTACCCCGAGCATAATAATCAACAGTTACAGAAACTGATTCACCAACCTTAGTTGATGATTCATCAATGTTAACACCATTTGGTAACACTTTGTCATTTACAAGACAAGTAGAATGATCAGGAAGTATATCATTGGATTCAAACAAATCAATTTCATTTATGCACCCATCATCAGAATTAAGAAAATCATTTGCAGGTTCAAATAAGTCAACAGAATTATCAGAGAAAGTTTGAGGTATCTTTGAAACCTTAGAACACATTGTAGATTTAGATTGAAAAATTGTGTTCTTTAATACTGTAGAAAACACACTTTGTTGAATATCAACCAAAAGTTTTTCATCAGATAAATCATTTTCAAGCTCAACTATTTTGCTTTCAAGAATAAGTGTAGGAACATAAACCTTTGCAAATGCAGGTTTTTCCTTCATCTCAGAAGCAGAATAACTAACAAAATAGTCGTTTGAAAGAACTTTTGGTGTTTTTGAAAGATAACTATCATTTAACTTTACATAGTTAAATGGTAGTTGCATTTTCTTTTTATTCTTTCTATTTTCAGTTTCTTTGGCCTCAACTTTTTCTGGTAATTTGGTAACAAATTTGGGTTTTAAATGAGGACATTTACTAGCACATGCAAGAAAATCATAATTATAAAGTGCTGATTGTTTTCTGATGGCTTTCTTAAGATAATGGGGGTTTTTAAAACCAAGTCCCCATTTCTCTTTAACATCAGCCTCTTCGTTAGGTGCATTGAGAAAAATGGTTTGATCTGTTTGACCTCTCGCATAAAGTTTTGCCTCCAGACCATTTACCTTCTTGTTCAAAAGCATATTTTCAACCTGCAGTTTATGAACAGTTAGTGCAGATTCTTTCTTCTCAAACTCATACTTAGAAATTTTGACTTCAAAATCAGAAATCTTTTTTTTAAAACAATCTACTTGAAGTTTAGAATCAGAATCAGACTTGCGTAAAGAATCAATGAGATATTTGTTCATAATAACAACTTATTAAGCTCAAAGATCTTATCGTTTCTTTTAACAACTTTTTCTTTTTCGTTTTTCAAATTATTTTGTAAAACTTGAAGCTCAATCACCATGGTTTCCATTTTAGTAATGAAATCTTTTGCAGTTAAGTTTAATACCTCATCAACTGACTCGTCATCTGACACATCATGCTTCACTTCTTTTCCCACAAGACAGAGATGAGCAATTTCTTCCTTTTCTTCCTCTTCACCTTCTGAATAATCCAACCAAAATTCATCTTCAGCCATTAAAGCTACACCTGCTTCTTGCTGTTTTGCCAATAGCAATTTGTTCTGATAATACTGAGAGTTGCGAACTTTTGGCTTCCGACAATCTTTAGCAAAATGACCCATGTTAGCTCCAAATCTTATGTTTGTTAAAGTGTTGAAAATACCCAAGTCCTATTTCAGAGGACTTCCAAAGATAGACTTCAGAGGACGAAGACTTCAGAGGACAAACCTGCCTCTGAAGTACTTATCAGAGATTGCAACTTTCAGAAGAAGACATCAGAGATGGCTTCATCAGAGGCTCTGAAGACAACGTCAGAGCTCTGAAGACATTCTCTCTGAAGATGACGCTGTAGACTCCTGAAGTATCAGAACAGATAACGAATCACTTAGTGATAAGATTTACTTTATAGAGTAGGTTACTGTTCAAGCATGTCTTAAGCTTACCTATTAGGTAAGACACTGTTCAAGCATGCTTCTATTTGTCAGAATAGTACACTGTTTACTTTATGGTCCTATAAATAGGACCATCACTCCTTTGACAAAAGTGTGCTTTTTGATATCTTGTATAAGAAGAATCAACTGAATATATCTCACGAAGATCTTGTTCTTTCTACTTGCTTTATATATGAAATGTGATATTTGAATCTGCTTTTGATATTAAACTATATTGCTTCCGCTGTTTATACTCTTGCTGTTCATATCATTATTGTTATAAGATTAAATCTGGGATCCAATAATTGGTATCAGAGTCTCCTTTGTTTTCTAAACAAAGAAAGATCATATCTGCATACTCGGATAGATTTAATTCTTACTGATTCAAGCTTTTATTATCTGTGCATGTTTATGTAAACCCTGGTTTATTAAGCTTCATATGCTCCATATTTAAAAGTAAATCACAGTTACATCATTTAATAGAAAGATTTTCTTTGAAAAACATCAGTTCTTCAAATCTTCATCTTTTCTTCACAAAAATGGCAAACTCAAGCATAAGTGCCATTTATACAGCCGGATCATTAACCAAACCTCCTACACTTATAAGGGATGAATATCCTCAATGGAAGATAAGGATGGTAAATTTCTTAGAAGGTATGGACAAGGATCTGTTAAGATCAGTGAACGATGGACCTCACCAACCAATGGTGTTGGTACCAAGAGTTCCAGCAACAACAGATATTGCTGAAATCCCTGCTTACTATGAAAAGAAAACTTCAAACTTTACGGATGAAGAAACTAACATGATGGATAATGATTCAAAAGCTGTTAGATTACTTATCATGGCCATTCCCAATGATATCTTCCAAGAACTTGATTCTTGTGTAACTGCAAAAGAGATATGGGATCAGTTGTTAAATCAACTTGAAGGAAGCCTACAAACTCAAAAGAACAGGAGAAATCTTTGTATCAATGAATATCATGATTTTCATGCATTACCCGAAGAAACCTTACATCAAACATACTCAAGGTTTAACATCCTCATCAACAAATGCAGAAAATTTGGGGTCATGAGAACAAAAGAAGAAAACAATGTTCTCTTTCTTAAAAGCCTAAATGAAGAATGGTCACAATTGTCAATGTCAATACAAGCCAATCAAAATCTTGAATCATGGTCATTAACTGACATTTATGGTACCTTGGTAGCACAGGAAAAAGAAGTTGTTAAACAAAAATCAAAAACCTCTTTAGGTGGTCCACTTGCACTCATGTCAAAACAGAAGGGTGTATCACAAGAATGCTGAAAAAGACAATTGTTCAAAAAGGGAATCTAAAAGAAAATCCAAAAAGGTTCTGATATCTGAAGAAGTTGAAAACTCAGATTCTGACTCAGATGATGACATCAATGCCTTTGCCAAATCTCTTGCATTAATCACCCATAAATTTAACAAGAAATTTGGCAAGAAAGTCTTTGAAGGAAGAAGAGATGATGAAGAAAGAAGAGGAAATCCAGAAAGAAGATTTCAGAAAACTGAATATCAACAAGAGCCCAGATCTACTCTGCATAGTGATCAAAAGGGCGTTCATTTCACCAATCATGATTCTACTCAACAATCAAGATCTCAACAATCATTTCAGCCGAGGTATCCTCAACCTCAGAGGTACTTCAAGCCACAACCACAAGTACAAGCACAGAATACATAATCAGACACTGCTCTTCCATCAAACCAAAACGATGGAAGATGTTTTAGATGTGGAAAGCCAGGCCATTACTCCGCCAACTGCAGAGGTAGACTCATCAAGGATGAAGACTACTACAAAAACAAGTACAAATACAATGTCAAAGAAAGAATACTTGTAGCAGAGATGGAAGACTGGCTGTCAGACTCAACAAGCGATGGAGAGGAAGAACCCACAAATCTCTGTGGTATGGCGTTCACAGATGATCAAAGTGACGGATCATCAGAGGACTACTCTGAAAAGGTAAACTCTCCTTCCACCTCTGAAAGTGGTCTTGAATTGGATGTTATTAAACTAACAGATGAATTTCAAATCCTAAAACTAAAACTTGTTGAGGAAAAAGAAAAAGCAAAACAAATGACAAAGGATCTTAATTTTTACAAAAGAGAAAAAGATCTTCTTGAATCAGAAAAGAGAGATATTTTTGTTGAAAAATCTGATCTTGAAAAAGCTCAGAAACAAAAGGAAAAATCATTTTCAGAAAAATTCAAAGAACTTGAGAAAGTTTTAAAAGTCAAAGAAGAAGAAGTAAAAAAATCTGAGTATGAAAGACTCAATTCTGTCGCCTTAACCAATTTTTTCCAAAAAGAAAGAGAAATCTTACATCAATCTCTGGAAAGGAAAGAACTTCAAATCAAAAGTTATCTTGATGCTCAGGATGTTCATATTAAGATAAACTCTCAAATGGATACTCAAGGGCTTGGATTCAATGAATTGGATCCATTCACTGGATTGAAGAAAACTTCACTTTCTTCCACTTTTTGTAAAGGAAAGGTCCAGAGCTCTGACTGTCCATCTCTGAACAATTTCAAGAGAATAAAAACCTCAGAGAGATAAAAAACTAGGGCTCTGAACTTTAAAAATGTTGCATACTCTGAAGTTCAAAACTTTCCAAATTCTATCTTAAAAATAGAAAAAGAAACTTCAGAGGTATTTTTCACAAAACCTCAGAGCAATGATCCTAAAGAGATTTTCAAGTTCAATGCATTTATCAAAGATGAGTCAGAGACATATGAACAAAGTACCTTTGAAGCAAGTACTTCTGAAGATGAACCTCAGATTTCACTAAATCTAGATGCCCCTCTTTATTCACCCTTCTCTGATGAATGCCTCAGAACTACATTTGCGGATGACATCAAGAAAATAAATCAAGAAAACATCATAGCTGATTTAGAGAAGAAAAAAGGCATGAAAAGAATCATCAAAGTCTCCAGACCAAAGAAAATTGAGAAACTATCAGAGGTAGTTATCTCTGGTAAGACTGAACGAGACTTTCTTGACTCTGATTCTGAATCTGATCCAGAGGTAGATGAACAGATTTTCTACAAACCAGAGAAAGTAATTCACAAAAAGATAGATACTGTTGGTTCTAGAATTTTGAACATTCCTATTTCTATTTTAAAAATTAAACCCAGAATACCAATATGTCCTGACTTTGCAGAAATGTGTCTGTAAGCAAAAACTTCTCTGGAACTTGAAAAAAAATTACAAGAAAAGGCAAAGAATAAAACTATCACTTCTCAACTCTACACTTATAAACCAATCAAGTTTACTCCTGGACAAAAAGGAAAATGGCAAGAAATTAACCATTCTGATCCTGTTTGTGCAGTGAGCAACAAAGAGAAGAGGATGTTTCTGAACAAGAGAAGGCAAATTGAAAAGAAGGCTGTCTCTCAAGCTACAAGAAAAGAAGTAGTTAGGAATACTTGTAATATTCCTAGTACTAATTCAAAAAGGAATCATAATGTATCGAGTGCATTTAATGAAATGAAATCCTTTGCTTCTACTTCTTCTTGTTCTGTAAAGTGAAATTGCATCCAACTCTTGATGAAACTAAAAAATCACTTTAAAGGTTCGCACTGTTTTCTTAATCAATCTCTGAATAAAAATTCAGAGACAACGCCTCAAAAGAAAAAGGACAATTCTGCCAAAATATCCAAAGATAAGAAGGCAAAATTTCAAAAAGATGATCAGAAGTCTAACAAAATAGGACCCATAATGAGATGGGTACCTAAGAAAATCTAATCTGTCTTGCAGAAACAGTCAAAGCCGATCTGGTACTTAGATTCTGGATGTTCAAAGCATATGCCTGGAGATAAAAAGTTACTATCCTCTTTCAAAGCTAAATCTGGAGGAGCGGTAACTTTTGGAGACAATATGCAAGGACATATTAAGGGTTATGGTGAGCTTACAAGAGGTAATGTTTCAGTATCAAAAGTTTCTTATGTTGATGGTTTAAAGCATAACTTGATCAGCATAAGTCAACTTTGTGACCATGGTTTTAATGTGAAATTTCAAGAAAAACATTGTTCACTACTTCACTCAAAAACAGGTCAAGAAATGCTAAGAGCTGACAGAAAGGGAAATTTATACAGAATGAATTTTTCAAAACACATAAAAACTGGCTCAGAGAAACTCTGTCTAGTATCTCTGAACAGTGAAGATATTTGGCTCTGGCATAAAAAGTTCTCACATCTGAACTTTTCTTCACTTGATAAATTGGTCAAACTAAATCTGGTTAAGGGATTGCCATCTCTAAAGTTTAACAAAGATCATCTTTGTTCTGCTTGTGAAATGGGAAAAATGAAAAGATCTTCCCACAAGACCAAAAGTGATAATAACTGTCCAAAACCTCTGCATATACTTCATGTGGACCTCTGTGGTCCTATCTCTGTACAGAGCCTGTCAGGTAAAAAGTATATCCTCGTTTTGATTGACGAATACTCTAGATATACTTGGATAAAATTCATCAGAGCCAAGTCTGATGTCCCTGATATTTTAATAAGATTATTAAAAAGATTGCAGGTTCTGCTTGATACCAAAGTTCAGAAACTGAGAAGTGATAATGGAACAGAGTTCAGAAATGCAAAAATCAACTCATATCTTTCAGAGGAAGGCATAACTCCGAACTTCTCTGCAGCTAGAACACTCAACAAAATGGCGTTGTTGAGAGGAAAAACAGAACACTGGTTGAAGCTGCAAGAACTATGCTTGCAGGATCAGAACTTCCTACAAACTTTTGGGCAGAGGCAGTGGCAACAACCTGTTTCACACAAAACAGAGCTACAATTGTCAAAAGATTCAAGAAAACATCTTATGAACTCATTAACAACAGGAAACCTAATGTTAAATATTTCCATGTTTATGGATGCAGATGTTATATTCTAAATGATAGAGTCTCTTGGAAAGTTTGACAAGAAACCAGATGAAGGCAAATTCATTAGCTATTCTTTAGTCTCAAAAGCTTTCAGAGTGTTCAATCAAAGAACCAGAACAATCCAAGAGAGTATCAATGTGTCTTTTGATGATGACAAAAGTCTGGTCAGCAAATATATCAATCAAATTGCCAAAAATATCTCGGAATCATCAAAGATAAGAGAAATCGAACTCAACAAAATTTTCGAAGATTTCTTTGATGATGAAAATGCAGAGTTTCTTTTCCGAGATATTCATAGAGCAACTTCAGAGGAACCACACATGTTAGGTACAAATCTCTCTGGCCCCTCTGAAGTTACAACTTCTGCTTCCTTGAATGCAGGTCCAAGAAATGAATCAACTTCAGAGCCTCTGGAATCAACATCAGAGCCTCTGGAATCAACCTCAGAGCGTCTGCTCAGCACAACAGAGATATCTCCAACTGTCATCTCAGAAGCTCAAACTCCACCTTATGTACATGCTCCGCTCACAAGTTGGACAAAGGATCATCCCCATGATCAGATCATTGGATCACCTTCAGAGGGTGTCAAAACCAGATCAGCCACAATCAATGAATGTTTTTTTGTAACTTTTTTAAGCATCAACCAAAGAAGGTAAATGAAGCTCTTGAAGATCCTCATTGGATCTCTGCAATGCAAAATGAGCTTCAAGAGTTTGAAAGAAACAAAGTCTGGACCTTAGTTCCCCTTCCTAAAGGAAAATTTGCAATTGGAACTAAATGGGTCTTCAGAAATAAAAAGGATGAGGATGGCATTATAATCAGAAACAAAGCTAGGTTGGTTGCTAAGGGATATTGCCAAGAAGAGGGCATTGATTATGATGAAACCTTTGCACCTGTGGCTAGGCTAGAAGCAATAAGAATCTTCTTAGCCTATGCTGCACACAAAGGGTTCAAAGTTTATCAGATGGATGTTAAATCTGCCTTTCTGAATGGTAAATTAAAGAAAGAGGTTTATGTCCAGCAACCACCTGGTTTTGAGAATACAGAGTTTCCAAACCATGTTTATTATCTTGATAAAGCTCTATATGGACTTAAACAAGCTCCAAGAGCATGGTATGCAACTCTATCCACATTTCTGATAAATAATGGTTTTGAAAAGGGTACAATAGATACAACCTTGTTCATAAAAAGGTACAAAAATGAGATGCTCTTAGTATAGATATATGTTGATGACATTATATTTGGCTCTACAAATCAAAAGTATTGTGATAAGTTTTCAGAGTTGATGAATAGTAAATTTGAGATGAGTCTTATGGGAGAATGAACATTCTTTCTAGGCTTACAAGTAAAGCAAACATCAGAGGGTACTTTTATAACTCAATCTAAGTATGTCTCTGACATTTTAAAAAAATACAAACTCAATGATTCAACCTCTATGAAAACCCCTATTGCCACAGGAGTCAAGCTTGACTCTGATCTTTCGGGAAAATCTGTAGATGTCAAAACCTACAGAGGCATGATAGGTTCACTATTATACTTAACTGCAAGTAGGCCTGACATAATGTTTGCAACATGTCTTTGTGCTAGATATCAAGCAAATCCAAAAGAATCTCATTTATCTGCTGTCAAACGAATTTCCAGATACCTAAGAGGGTCACCATCATTAGGCCTCTGGTATCCAAAACTTTCTAGTGTTGATTTAACAGCTTACACTGATGCAGATCATGCAGGATGCAAGCTTGACAGAAAAAGTACCTCTGGGTGCTGTCAGTTATTGGGAAATAAGCTGGTAAGTTGGACATCCAAGAAGCAAAACTGTGTTTCAACTTCCACAGCAGAGGCAGAATATGTTGCTGCTGCTAGTTGTTGCTCTCAAGTAATATGGATGCAAACTCAGCTCCGAGACTATGGCTTACAATATGATAGAATTCCAATTATGTGTGATTCAAAAAGTGCCATAGCCATCTCTGCCAATCCAGTACAACACTCCAAAACCAAGCACATCGATGTAAGGTACCACTTTTTGAAAGATCATGTTGAAAAGGGAACAATAGAGATGTATTTTGTACCAACTGAACTTCAACTTGCTGATATTTTCACAAAAGCTTTAGATGAACTAAGGTTTAATTTCTTAATTAGCAAGTTGGGTATGTTGAACATGTCTGCCTAACAGAGGAAAACATCAGAGTCTCTGATCTATTCATCAGAGCCTCTGGACTTTTTCAAAATGGTAAAAATCATTCTTTTGTATCTCCAAGCATGTGTCAAGGGGGAGAAACTATTGGAGCTCTGGAACTCCAGAAACTATTGGAGCTCTGGAAGAAGATTGTTTATGCCAAAAATCTCACAAGGAAAATTTAAGGTAAATGTGGAGCTTGATCCAACCAAAGAAAGTAACAACAATAATCGTACGACTATAATAAAAATAAAGTAAATGAGACGAGAATTGGTGACGCGAAAAACCCCTAAAATGGGTAAAAACCGCGGACGAGTGTGAGTCGTCGTGCACTATGAACGTCAATCAGGGACGTCGTCCTTTAGAACGAGTGTTACAAGTGTAATACAATGTAAAACAATACGATAAAGTAAAGTCAGTCGTGCGTTGTGTGTAGTTTAGACTTCGGTTGTGCGTCGTACGACAAACAGCGGAAGGCTTTATGAACTTCAAGAGAGATTGAGCAAGCTTGAGAGTATAATTTGTGAGCTTCTAAGGTCTGAAAATCAGATGTCCGAATGTGAAGTTCAATCTTCATATTTATACTCCAATTGTCCGTTAGCAAGTCTTGAATGCATATCTTTAATGGAGTAACCGTTTGATATTGATGATAGCATCCGCTATATCCGTTGTTGTTGGTAACGTCTTCCGTTATGATCTCTCATCATAAACGTCCTTGAAATCCTGCATTAAATATAATATAAAGTATGTTGCAAATTAGTAACTGAAATCATGTCGTACGACAGCCATCGTGGACGAGTTTTGATAGTCTGGTCAAAGTCGCTCAAAGAAAGGACGTCGGTTATCGCTGGTCGTACGACGATAGGCTGTTATAATTTTTACCCAAACAGTTTGCCCCCAAATTTAAAATTCAAGCGACAACTTTTTGAAATTTAAATTTTAAAATCAGAACACGTGTTATAAATAAAAAACGCGGGTAGTTCGAATAGAATTGAATTGGTTTGTTTCTAGCTGGACAATGACGTCATTTCCTGCAAAATAAACAGTTAGACAGCTAATTTTAGACAGGTGTCGCATATTGGAAGGACGTACTCGAGTATTTCTTCTGACACAGGTGACACGTGTCAAATGACGATTGGCGATCTATTTTCTCGTTCGATTTGGTTTCCAAATTTACAATATAAGTATCGTTTTTGGCCCTTTCCTTTTTTACGCTTGCGTTTCCTAGAAAATACATATCTCCGGCGAGATTTTCGAGCGACCAGAATCCTTTCCATTCTAAATTCGAGGTTTAGTACACTATTTAAGGTACGATTTCTGACCCTTTTCTATATCGATTTATGCATAGAAAATCTATAGCTAAAAAACCTAGGAAAGCTTGGGATATTTTGAGTTATTGGTGTGCGACTCTTAACATCACTGATTTTCAAATGTCGAGTGAGCCAGTAAGTTTGTTCAGGGAAGAAGAACACATAGATTTTTTCAAGAGTTTGGCTAAACTTCCAGATGAGATAAATCTGATGTCGCCGGAGGATTTAAGGCCGGACGAGCTTCCGAAGGGATATTGTGTCTTGTATGAATACCCCTTTAAGATAGGTTTTTCTTGGCCTTTTAGCCTTTTGGTCAGGGCGTTTTTAGATGCCTTTGACTTGACACCTGGACAATTAATGCCTTAATTCTGGCGTATTGTCCAAGTGATCGATCGTCTCACGGCCGAATGGGAGGTACCGTTCAACGTGAACGACCTCTTGACAGCCTATAGCGTGCGACCAGATGGTTATCATCGTTATAGCTTGTTTCCTCGTTCAAAGGGGGATAACGTACTGATACTTAACACCGCGGTGAACGACCGTGGGTGGAAACATCGGTATGTTTTCCTTCAAGTGGCGTCCGTAAGTGACGAAGACAGCCAATGGTTGTCATCAGGCTGGAATGAATCGGGTAGGTTTATTGTCGTGCGTTTTTGTTGTGCATAGTTGATCGTGCGTTTTTGTCGTGCGTTTTTATCTAATATATGTCTTTGTTTTACAGTGATTGACTTCAGTGTCGTGAAGCCAAAGAGGGATTCTCTCAACAAGGTTCAAAGAATCTTAGAGAGAAGTATTGTCGATCGTTCATTCTCTCTTCGGTCAAACGACGAGGAGGACGAAGTCGTCCTAGTCGCTGAAGTTACACCTACCAAGGGTTCTTCGAAGGAAGGAGAGAATATAGAAGAGGAGAGAGAAGGAGAAAGAGAAGAGGAGATGACGGGTAAGTTGTTCAACAATACCTCCTTCTTATGTATCGTAAGTATTCTCTAACTTGCTCTTTCTGTCTCTCTTTTTTATTAGGAGACGCAACTGCAAAGTCGGCTGCTGCTAGGCGAGCCGAGCAATTAGAGCTCGCTCGTCAAGGAAGGGAGAAATTGAGGAAAAGATCTGCTCCTTCTACAGGGGTAGATCCAAGACGTGTTCGAGGCAAGCAACCTCGGACTTCGCCTAAGAAGACGGGCGACGTTACTTTGACGTCCCTTCCAGGGGCGTCACCGATGAAGGGAACCGTTGCTGGTGTCGAGCTCGGAGGCTCGACCCAGGTGACGAAGGACATTCCCCTGTCGGGGGTGTCGGGCGTTAATAAGCCCATCTCCGAAGTTCCTTCTTCTTCTTCAAAGGAAGAGAAGAACAAGGAGAAGGTGGGAGAGACGACATTCAAAGTCACTCTCCCATCTGACTTTATGGTTAATGACGTCCTTGAGAGGGACGTCATTTTTCCGCATTTGGGGAAATTTCTTCTCCCGACCTTCCGCGATCGCTACAACGATTCTCGGGTCGAGGATACGGGAGCACATGTTGCCGGTCTTTCTTTCATGGTAAGCTTGTATTATTTTTATTTTCTTTGTTACTTACTTGTTATGTTTTTTAATCTTTTCTTTATTGTCTTACAGGCTTTTCAAGCGTGTCTGAGATTTTACGCTCAGACAGAAGGTCTCAGGGCGGCCTTCCCTGACGTACAAAAAAGGGCGGACGAGGCTCTTGAAAAAGAGAAGGTCGCCTTAGAGGCGGTCGAGGTCGAGAAGAAGAAGGTCGAGAGTCTTAAGGCTAAACTTGTCGAAGCTCAAAGTGAGACGATCAAGTTCAGGGACCATGTCCTTGAACTTGAGGCCTTAACGTCCAAGCTGGAGGTGGAGAAGATAAAGGCCACTACTGCCGCTGCTGCCTCTGCTGATGAAGTCACGTCCCTCCTCAAGAAAGTCGAAAGTTTAGAGGGCGACGTCAAAGATTTAGAGTAGGAGAATAGGCAGATTGAAGCTTTCTCTCGTCTCACAGCCCGAGCTGCTTTGATGAGACGTCATCTGAGTGGGAAGAATCCCATGGTGTCGGCCGCCGAGGAGCTCAAGACCTATCTTGACACTGTGGGGACTGAAAGGGACCTTGACGAAGATGATGAGTTAGAGGGAAGTGACGGTGGAGAAGAGGCGGCAACAGCAGAGACTGATGTCGTGCAGGAACAGTCTGACGTTCCTCCCTCTTAGTTTTTTAGATTTATTCTCTAGGGGTCGTCCGTCTGTGGTCGTTCCTTAACTTTGAAATTTTCTCTTTTAATGACAAAGTTTCTTTTGTACATCGAGCAATTTTAAAATATAAGCGCAGTATGTCATACATTCGACCAAACCATCATTCATTAGCATACTATTGTAAAATCAACTGAGTTTTATGATCGAACAAGTGCAATTGCAATAATGGTTTTCAAATATATATATATATTGGGAGTTAGGTATAAAAATTTAACCTTCATCAACAATTACGACAAATCATATACACACGATCGTATGAGTATTACTTGACATGAAAATCTTAGCTAAGTCGTGCGTCCCTGCGAAGAACAACATTAGCGCCTCCGATGCTTAAGTTAGTAATTTTTCTTAAAAAATAATCGAAGGAACTAAATATGAAATTTAAAAGAAATACCTCTTTAGATGAACTGCATTCCAACTTCGTGGGATATCTCGACCATCGGAGGTTTGGAGTCTATAAGCTCCTTTACTCACGATACCAGAGATTTGATAAGGCCCTTCCCACTTAGTGGAAAGTTTACCTGCATTAAGTTCTTGAGTGTTTTGAAACACACGTCGCAAGACGTAGTCGCCTTCTTGAAAAACTTTGACGTGGACATTTTTATTGAAATGTCGCTCGACAGCTTGCTTCTGCGACGCCATGCGAATGTGAGCAGCTTCCCGAAGTTCCTCTAGGGCGTCAAGATCATAACTTAGATCGACTAAGTTATGTTCAACAGACGTATGTCTTGAAGTCGGTAGTCGTACCTCAATAGGTAACACAACTTCACATCCATAGACTAAGGAAAAGGGAGTCTGTCCTGTGGATGTACGAGGTGTCGTACGATTAGCCCATAGAACGGAAGGCAATTCTTCCACCCATTTTCCTTTGGCAGCTTTAAGTCATTTCTTGAGTGAATTAATGATAGTTTTATTGCTCGACTCAGCTAAACCATTCGACTGTGGATATCGAGGCGTCGATGTTACTAACTTGATATTTCTTTCTTCACAAAACCTTCGCGTTCGGTCACTGATGAATTGTGTCCCGTTGTCGCACGTTATTTCAGATGGAACTCCAAACCTACAAATGATGTTAGTCTGGATAAAAGAAACGACTTCTTTATCCCGGACTTGGGAAAAAGCCGCTGCTTCGACCCATTTAGAGAAATAATCAGTTAAAACTAAAAGGAATACCTTTTGCCCGGGAACAGGTGGTAGTTTCCCAACAATATCCATTCCCCATTTCATAAAGGGCCATGGGATCAAAGTCGAGTGCAAAGGTTCAGAAGGTTTATGAGACATACCTGTGTGTCTTTGACACGCGTCGCACAACTGTACATACCTGGTCGCATCTTGTCTTATCGTCGGCTAATAGTAACCTTGTCTCGATATCTGGTTGGCTAAACTGCGGCTTCCAGAGTGATTTCCACATTCACCATCGTGCATATCTTGTAAGATTTTGTGTACTTGCGCCTTGCTGGTGATACACCGCAAGTTCAGACCAGTTGAAGATCGTCGATACAATTGTCCTCTGATCATAACGTACCTCGACGCTTTGAATCTAATTTTTCTTGCCTCCATTTTATCATCGGGCAATTGATCGTGCTCTAAGTAATTTCGAATGTCATCCGACCAAGAATTTTCTTCTTTAATTGGTGCAACTGAAATATTATCATCCTCCTTGATGGAAGGGGTTGCAAGATGAACTACTGGGATATTGTCGAATGTCGTTCGACTAAGTGCTGACCCCAAATTGGCTAATGCATCGGCTTGAGTGTTCTGATCTCTTGGTATTTGCTCGATTACAAAGTGACTGAACTTCTTTGCTTTTTCTTTGACTATTTTATAATAGGCAATCATCCTTGAATCTTTTGCTGCGAACTCTCCATTGATTTGGTTAACAACTAGGGATGAGTCACTTCGGACGTGCAGACGTGTTGCCCCCAAGTCGTGAGCAATTTTGATTCCTGCAATCAATGCTTCATACTCTGCCTCATTATTTGTTGCTTTGAAATCGCACCGTATGGAATATACCATTTTGCCCCCTTATGGGGACTATAGGACGACACCCAAGCCTGTGCCACGTATATTTGCCGAACCATCCACGTCGAGCATCCACGTAGTGTCGTGCAAAGTAACCACAATTAATTTGTCGGACGTCATCATGCTTTCTAGTTCTGGACTGAAATCTGAGATGAAATCGGCTAAGACCTGTGACTTGATCGCCGTTTTGGGCTTGAAATCCAGATCAAAGTTGCTGAGGTAAATGCTCCATTTAGCTAGTCGTCCTGTTAATTCAGGTTTTCTTAACACAGATTTTAAGGGAAAGTTAGTTATCACAATTATAGGATGTGACTCAAAATAATGTCGTAACTTTTTAGCAGCCATGACTAATGAAAGTAAGAGTTTTTCTATGGACGAATACCTGGTTTCTGCGTCTAATAGAGTTTTACTTACATAGTAAATTGGCAGTTGTCGACTGTCGGTTTCTCGTATAAGAACTGCACTTACCGAATTTGTGCTAACAGCTAGATAAAGTTGAAGAGTTTCACCTTTCTCAGGTTTAGAGAGGAAATGAGGCGACATCATGTATTTTTTAAGTTGCTGCAACACTTCTTCATGCTTGTCCGTCCATTCGAACCCTTTATTCTTTCCCAGGACATTGTAGAATAAATGACACCTGTCGGACGACCGAGAAATGAACCGGTTCAGCGCTGCTACACGTCCTGTAAGACGTTGGACTTCGTTAAAATTTCTGGGCGATTTTAGCTCGACAATTGCTTTTATCTGTTCTGGATTAGCTTCAATTCCTCGTCGTGTGACCATATAACCGATAAATTTTCCAGATCGAACTCCAAAGGAACATTTCGTCGGATTCAACTTCATCTTGTATTCACGCAAGATGTCGAACGACTGCTTCAAATGTCCGATATGATCGTCCGCATGTTTCGACTTGACAAGCATGTCATCGATGTATACTTCCATAGTATCACCCAAATGTTCTTTGAACATCATATTCACCAATCGTTGATATGTCGAACCTGCATTTTTAAGACCAAAAGGCATTACTTTGTAACAATAAATACCTTCATCCGTCATGAAGGCTGTTTTCTCCTGGTCGTCTGAATGCATCAATATCTGGTTATACCCAGAATATGCATCCATGAACGTGAGTAGCTCATGTCCTGCTGTAGCGTCGACCATAGAGTCGATATGTGGCAATGGAAATGGATCCTTCGGGAAAGCTTTGTTAAGGTCTGTGAAATCAATGCAGACTCGCCATTTGCCATTTTTCTTTTGGACGACTACAACATTAGCGAGCCAATCTGGATACTTGACTTCTCGTATTTTTCCTGTTTTAAGTAAATTATCAACTTCGTCGTTGATAACCTTATTCCTCTCAGGAGCAACTTTTCGTCTTTTCTGTTGAACGGGTTTAAATGATGGATCGATGTTGAGTTTATGAGAAATAATACTCGGATCGATACCCACCATATCTTCGTGTGTCCAAGCAAAACAATCATAGTGGTCCTGCAAAAAAGAAATTAGTTGCTTTTTAAAGGAAGGGTCGAGCGTCGAACCTATGTAAACCATCTGGTCAGGCTTATCCTGGTTTAAGACGACAACTTCCAAGCGATAGTCGTCGTTAGTCCCAGGAACGTCCTGGTTCTGTAATTGCTATACTGTCTGCTTCGGGGGCTTCAAGGAAATTTTGTAACATTCCCTAGCAACCTTTCTTTCGCCTTTGATTTCCTGTACTCCCCATTGCGTGGGAAATTTCAGGGTTTGATGATATGTCGAAGGCACAACCTTCATGTCATGAATCCAAGGTCGCCCAAGAATAACATTATAAGCTGATGAGCAATCGACGACATTGAATTTCGTCTGTCTGTTGATTCCTTTAGCATATACTGGGAGTGTGATTTCCCCCATGGTGTTTGTCGCTCCACCATTAAACCCAACGAGTGTGGTCGAACGTCGTGTAATCTCGGATTTGTCAATGCCCATTGTTTTCACTGCATCAAAAAAGATAATGTTAGCTGAACTACCTCCGTCGACGAGTATCCTTTTGGTCAGACAATTCCCAATGCTCAATTGGATAAGTAGTCCGTCATGATGCTTCTGATGTACATCATTAAGATCCGCCTGGTCGAACGTTAAGGGCATAGCCTCCAATTCTGCGTCCTCTTTGAGTCGTGCCTCCTTTGGAATTGGTCGGTCGTCAGGACCGCGACTAGCATGTCTTTTAGCAGCGGAATATGTAGTTCCACAAATGTCAGAACCTCCAGTGATACAATTAATCACCTTAGCATGCTCTGGAGATGTAGGGCGTGCGTCTTTCTTTTCCATCAATTCTTGCAAGTAACCTTTTGAATTGAGCCAGGACAACTCTTTCTTTAAGGCGATGCAATCGTCTGTTATATGACCAAAGTCATTATGAAAGTCACACCATTTGGTTTTGTCCTTGTCGTTATCTTTATCATTTTTCTTTGGCCATCGTACGTTTTGCTGAAGTTGCTTCAAGGACACGACGAAGTCTTTAGATGATCCGGGGAAACCATAAGATGATACCTTAGGATATTGGACAGATTTAGAAGTCGTCGGTCCTTTTTTTTTCAAATCTAACGTTTGAAATCTGCCGAGTAGGCTCCGATCGATTAGTTGACTTTGGTTTGAAGTCTGGCTTTTTAACACCTAAGCTTTTCCGATCGCCCGAGTGTTTATTTCTGAAAGCAAGGTCATCCTCAACCCTCATATGAGCAAGCGTCCGTGCTCGTACGTCTTCAAAGGTTTCTGGAGGATACTTTGTAAGATCAAGATACAACCTAGAGCTATCGTCCAGACCTCGTTCGTATGCTTCGATTGCTGTTTTTAGGTCGCAGTTACGGATACTAATCATCTCCGCATTAAATCGATTAAAGTAACCCCGGATGGACTCTCCACTCTTCTGCACGACGTAGTAGAGGTCGCTTGTTTGCTTCTCCATTTTTCGGCTGGTAGCAAATTGTTGAGTGAATTGATTCACCAATTCTGCAAAAGACCCAATAGTTTTAGGTTTGAGATTTATTAACCATTGTAAAGATGCCCCAGTCAAGGTCGCCCTAAAACTTTTGCACATGCAAACTTCTTGGAATTGGTACGGTATTGAGACAGTCCACATAAGTTGCTTGTATTGGGCGACGTGTTCCGTTGGATCAGTGACGCCTGAGTACTTTGGACTGAAGGTTGGAATGCTGTATTTCTTTGGAACATCTACTAATGCGATCTCATCAATGAACGGTGACGCTTGAAACCCTGCACGTGGTTCGACATCGACTGGAACTGCTGCCCCCGGTAATTTGGCCAACATTGATAGGACACGTTCATTCTGCTCTTCTAGAAGCTTTAATCTTTGTGCAACCATTTGAAGTACCCAATGGAATATGGCCAGACCTATTGAAGCTAGTTTACTGTGAGGCATCAGAGGCATATCCATTGAATGGAATAGAGGCCATAGGCATGGTTGGAATCACAAAAGTCGCAGGGTTAATTGATGGTGGACGAGGATAATTTGGTAATGGAGGGGGCACATTCCAGGTACCAACATAAGCATTTGTAGTCCCCATCATATTGTTCCCATTTTGGTTTCTCAAATTCTCGATGGTTTCAACTGCTTGTCGAGCTTGAGTTGTTAAGGCGTCAATACGAGCACGAGCAGCTGTTAGCTCCATGTTCATTTGAGCTACGATATGATCTTGAGTTCCTTGGAATGCCATTATCCTGAATAACTGGACAAGAAAACACTAAGAGAAAACGTTAGTCTGTCGTGAGATTATTGAAGATTTCCTTTGGATGGGGCCCCACGGTGGGCGCCAAACTGTTTATGCCAAAAATCTCACAAGGAAAATTTAAGGTAAATGTGGAGCTTGATCCAACCAAAGAAAGTAACAACAATAATCGTACGACTATAATAAAAATAAAGTAAATGAGACAAGAGAATTGGTGACGCGGAAAACCCCTAAAATGGGTAAAAACCGCGGACGAGTGTGAGTCGTCGTGCACTATGAACGTCAATCAGGGACGTCGTCCTTTAGAACGAGTGTTACAAGTGTAATACAATGTAAAACAATACGATAAAGTAAAGTCAGTCGTGCGTTGTGTGTAGTTTAGACTTCGGTTGTGCGTCGTACGACAAACAGCGGAAGGCTTTATGAACTTCAAGAGAGATTGAGCAAGCTTGAGAGTATAATTTGTGAGCTTCTAAGGTCTGAAAATCAGATGTCCGAATGTGAAGTTCAATCTTCATATTTATACTCCAATTGTCCGTTAGCAAGTCTTGAATGCATATCTTTAATGGAGTAACCGTTTGATATTGATGATAGCATCCGTTATATCCGTTGTTGTTGGTAACGTCTTCCGTTATGATCTCTCATCATAAACGTCCTTGAAATCCTGCATTAAATATAATATAAAGTATGTTGCAAATTAGTAACTGAAATCATGTCGTACGACAGCCATCGTGGACGAGTTTTGATAGTCTGGTCAAAGTCGCTCAAAGGAAGGACGTCGGTTATCGCTGGTCGTACGACGATAGGCTGTTAGAATTTTTACCCAAACAAAGATGAAGACGAGCAGCTAGTAGACTTCTCTACATCAGAAGATGCATTCTCATCACCAGAAAGACCAACTTATGTGATGAGAGATGCTTACGAATCCGAGGCAGAAAGAGCAGAATCAGAATCTAAAAAAGAAGAAAAATCAGATTCTGGTAAAGAAGTTGCTGAAGAACAAATTGAAGTAATTGATGTCGAAGAGTATGTATTCAAGAATGCTCAACCACATCATACTTCAACAACAACAGAGCTGAGGGAATCACCAGAGATAGATGGCTACATCTCTGAACCCACAACAAAAGATCCTCCACAGACGAAGGAACCAGAAACCATGGTTGCTGATGAACAGGTTCCTTCAGAGAATCCTGTTCAGAAGGCAAGCATCGGTCTACCAGCCAAAGTGTTCACTAAACCTCCTACATTCCTTGAATCAAATCCCGAAGCTTCCATAGAAGACCACTTCAGATACATCTACTGTGAGTTCAATATGGCAGACACTCTAGTCATTCCTCTGAATCTAAGGATCAGAGAGGATATGCCGGACTATGAGCGAAGATTTGTCAGAGATAAAACCAGACCAAGAGCACAGGTCCTCTTTGATGATCCAATCATCAAAATCAACAAAATCTCAGAGAAGACCTTTGCTTACAACAAGATAATCTATAGGCACTATGTGGTAACTCGATCTGATCAGAAGATTTACGAGTTCACTGATAATGATCTCGTAAATCTAAATCCATATGATTTACCACATTTATATGCCTATTGCTCTGCCAGATATGATCATGGAAGAAGGGAAATCAGGATGGGCATGGTTGAAGTCAGACGGGCAATGGAGGCCTATGTCAAACACAGAGCAAAACGTGACATCCAAATTTCTCTGAACCTAGGGGAAGAAAAGCTGGAGGTAACTGAACCTGTGGAGTCATTCGATAAACTTGAGGAACAGAAGACTGGATCAATCGTTGCAGAACCTCTGAGTTTTGTCTACAGAGTAAACCAAGTAAAGAAGATCTTTCTAGCTTCGGAAGTTTCGAAGTACTCTGATGAAACCTTGAGAGGTATAAAGAAAAAGATCCATGTGAAGGAAGAAAGGCACAGAGCAGATTTACTTGCAAAGCTTGACTTAGAGATTGACTCGATGATCAACTTCAGAGCTCTGATCATGAAATTCCATGGAATCTGTTCAAGTGACAAATTTTAGTTTGTTTCTTTATTTTTGAATATTACTTTCTCTGTATTAAACTTTCAAATGTTTAAGAAGTAATATTTAAGAGGATGTTTTTCTCCCCTACGCTTTCTAGTTTAATTCTTCTATTCTCTGCTATTATTGTATCTTTTATTTTCAACACTTAGGGGGAGATTGTTAGCTCCAAATCTTATGTTTGTTAAAGTGTTGAAAATACCCAAGTCCTATTTCAGAGGACTTCCAAAGATAGAATTCAGAGGACGAAGACTTCAGAGGACAAACCTGCCTCTGAAGTACTTATCAGAGATTGCAACTTTCAGAAGAAGACATCAGAGATGGCTTCATCAGAGGCTCTGAAGACAACGTCAGAGCTCTGAAGACATTCTCTCTGAAGATGACGCTGAAGACTCCTGAAGTATCAGAACAGATAACCAATCACTTAGTGATAAGATTTACTTTATAGAGTAGGTTACTGTTCAAGCATGTCTTAAGCTTACATATTAGGTAAGACATTGTTCAAGCATGCTTCTATTTGTCAGAATAGTACACTGTTTACTTTATGGTCCTATAAATAGGACCATCACTCCTTTGACAAAATTGTGCTTTTTGATATCTTGTATAAGAAGAATCAACTGAATATATCTCACGAAGATCTTGTTCTTTCTACTTGCTTTATATATGAAATGTGATATTTGAATCTGCTTTTGATATTAAACTATAATGCTTCACTTGTTTATACTCTTGCTGTTCATATCATTATTGTTATAGGATTAAATCTGGGATCCAACAACCCATCTTGCCACAATTGTAGCATTTGATTGAGTCAGTTGCTGTCTTTTTAGCAGTAGTGTAATCAATCATTCACGAACTTCTTCTTCTCATCGGGTTTCTTCTCCACATATCATGTTCTCTTCATATCTCTTTCCTTCCACTCTTTCACGGTGCTCATGATTCTTTGAACTTGATGAAGAATATCGTTGAGAATTTGATCCTGTCTTCTTGTAGAATTTCTTTTGAAAGGCACGAGTCAGTAAAATCATGGCTTGTTTCAGACTTTCTCCATCATCACCATCTGATGCAGATTCAGATTCAGAACTGATAAGAACTTTCTTCTTCTTCTTCTTTTCTTTCTCCTTCTCTCCGGCTACCAAAGCAATAGGATCAGGAACTTTTTCTGCTTTCTTTTTCTTAGCTCTGTTCTCCTCCACTTCTTCTTCATTCTGCCTCAGAGTCTCATACACTTCATGTAACGGGATTTCATTCAGATCCTTCATTTGTTTCATCCTACGTGTATGCTTCTTCCATTCAGGTCGTAGAATGCTAAGGAATTTGACATTGTTTTCCAGCTGCTTCTTTTTCACCTTGTTCTTTGTTAATTCATTCAGAAGCACAGTAAATCGTTCATATGTGTCTTCCAAACTCTCATTCTCTTTGGCTTTGAATTCCTCATAGCGATTGATACAGTTGGCTACTTTCATCTGATTCCCGACCTTGGATCCCATCATCATCTTTTCCAATTGATCCCACATCTTTTTAGCTTCATGCTTGTAGCTATCAATCTTGATATAGATGTCATTAGGAATGCTTTGAAGTAGAAGAGACCTTGCTTGCCTGTCTTCTTTATACCGGCTTTTCTGTTCTTCAGAATATTGAGATAAATCCACTTTAACTAGTTCTGTTTTTTCTTCTCTTTCTTCATCATCATGTACATTATCAGATTCATCATTAACAACAGGTACTTGAACCATGATTGGTGCCATAGGACCATTTGTAATTGACTCCAGAATATTTTCCCCGTTGGCATGTCGGTCTATGAAATCTAGGAATCTGTCCTTCTATTGTTCATATTCTCCTTTATACAGCACAAGAGGCTTGACATCGGTGCCAATTGAAAGTGCATCTTTAGAATTCATCTTCTTTAAACTTGTTTGAAAAATATATCAAATAAGAAACTAGAACTGATCGTCAGTCCAAAATGTGAAATCACAACAGAAATTGAAATCTAAAAAAAAAAGAAATTTCGAAAAATTTGACTAAGTATCAGAACTCGCAAGTCACTATTGAACTCGCAAGCTCTTAAACTCGCAGACTGAGGAACACGCAGATCGAGACTTGCGCGTTTGATAAACTCTCAAGCAAACTCGCATACAAACTCGCAAGAAAACTCGCAGATAAACTCGAAAGCAAAACTCGCAGATAAACTCGCAAGCAAAACTCGCAGATCGATAAAACTCGCAGAACTCAAACTCGCAGATCGATGAAACTCGCAAGCGCCTAAACTCGCTAAAAACTATTCACACTGAAACTCGCTAACAGAGGCGTGCGCGTTTACTAAACTCGCACGTCGAAGCTTGTGCGTTTGAACAAAACTCGCTAGCTTCACTTGCGCGTTTCAACACTTAGAGATATTTCTTGAAGTTTCAAACTCGCAAACCACTATTCCTTCCAAACTCGCACGTCGAAGAACTCGTAAAAACACTATTCCTCTTCAAACTCGCTGACTTTGATGAGCGTGTTTGTAGAACTCGCTGAACACTACTAGCGCGTTCTAGTCCTTAGAAAAATTTCTCACTTTTTCAAACTCGCTGACTTGATTAGCGAGTTTCTTAGAACTCACAGATAACCCTTGCGCGTTTTAGACCAAAATATATCCTTTGACTTGCGCGTTCTAGCTGATGAACCTTGCGCGTTTGGACGAAGAACTTGCGCGTTTGGGAGATCTAGCGCGTTCTTCCGAAAGTCGACCCAAAATTGATTTTTCCATCTGAATTCGATCTAAACTTTGTCTAATTGATCTGAAACTTTGAATTGTTGCTCGATTACAATGCTAGAATAGATTACAACTCAAGAAACTTACAAACAAACACTTACAATACAAAAAGATCGATGAAACAGTAAATTTCGACTTGTTCACAAAATTCAACAAAAATCACAAAATTCGTGTGAATTACAGTGCAATACTGAAATTAAAGTACATAGACTCAATCTATTACACTTTTCGAACAATTCCTAATCAAATCCTGCTCCAAAAACACACTCAAACTCAAACGAACGATTCTCGGCTCAAGAACAGTGACGAACCAACATTTTCTTGAATTTCTTGATCTGATTTCACCTTTGGATCTGCTCTGATACCAATTGTGTGTTCCAGATTCTAGTTTCTAAACAAGATTAATCAAACAAACAAGATTAAACACAATGAATTACCTGTTTGATTTCACTTCTCAATTCAATTACAAACTTTCTCTCTCTAGAACTCTCTCTCTCTACAAGATTTTTCTCTCAAACGTACAACTGAATTCTCTTCTAGACAACAACTACAAAACAGAAAAATAGAAAGCTATTTATACTTACAACAAATATAAGGAAACAAAACAAATACAAATTTTGACTTTGACTTTTATTACAAAGACTTTGACTTTCACTTGAGAGTTGACTTTCTCAGCTTTGACTTTTGTCTTCTTGATCTTGTATCTAACATATTTATGCTCTAACAGGGAAACAATTTAGTGTAAGAAGGTAAATTGGCATGTGATACCTCAAACTTTATATATGTGTCAGATTCCATTGCTAACACCACTTCTTTGAGCTCAGGTCCCACTTGTAACACCCCTAAATTTGGAAAGTGATAGTCCCTGAATGCGCAATTCAGATCATGATGAGCAACAAACAATCGATCCCAAATGTCATTTTATTTAATTCCATAGATTACAAGTCATATGAAAATCTCTCTCTCAATAATTCTCTCTCTAAGATACTCTCTGTTTAATGTGCTACTTGCTTACAAAGAAAACAAAAACTATTTATACCTACAAGATTTACAAGACAAAACACAAACTAACTAAGCTAAGTCATTGACTTTAGATGACTTTGACTTTACACTTTGACTTTGCATTGAGAGTTTGACTTGGGCTTTGACTTTCAATTTCAATGATCTTGGATCCAACATTTATGCATCAACAATCTCCCCCTTTGGATTCAAGATCATCTTAAAAAAGATAAGCACTTTATATTCCCCTTTGGATTCAAAAGAAATTTCAGCATCAAAGAACAATCTCCCCTTTATATCTTGACAAACAATCTTCCTCTTTTGAAAATCAATCTCCCCTCTTTCGGAAATAACACTGATCATCTTGAAAGACTATAACAATCTCTTCCTTTCTTTGAAAACTCTTCAGGTTTGCAGTATTCTCTCCCAAAATCTGTGAATATTCTCTTCAAGAACTTTTAACGATCTCCCCCAAGGTGTATAGTAACCTTTTTCAGACTTCGAAAAAAGAAATTATCTTCAGATTCAGCTCACTTTGCTTCAGCGAATAATCTTCAAAGAAAATTTCAGTAAACTTTAGCAATCTTTCTTGAAATCTTGAAATTCTCTTTTATTCTGAATATTCTCCCCATATATCATTCAACATATCATTTCTTGTATCTCTCTCCTATATTCCAAACATATAATTTTCTCTAAATCCAACATTTCTTGATCATCTCTCCCCCTTTTTGATGATGTAGAGCATATAAATCATCAAAACTTCTTCAAGAAATGTCATGTACCCATTTTCTGACCATGATCTTTCCAAATGCACTTCTAAACATCCGTCAATTCAACAAATGTATTCATCCGAATCTTTTCAAATTCAGACAAATAAGAATGTAATCCTGAATCAACAAATGAATCAGTTAAAAATGCCTTAAGCAACACAGAGCCACTTTGTACAACCACGTGTACATTCAAAAGGAGCTTTTTAATGTTCACTCCCCCATGACTTCCATTCAATCATCGAAAAACACAAAGAATTTTCTATGAACGTTATGACAAGAAAGTGTATTCCTTGTGTGCTTGTTGTTATTCCCAAATATCAAGTTCTAATTCAGTAACAGACAAACAAGATGAATCTCGTAATCACATGTCATTGATTTTCAATCACAAGATTACAAACTAAACTTTCTCTCACTACTCTCTCACTAGAATGATGAAACTATATGCTCTTCTCTAATCTGCTCTCTCTTTCTAATTCGTGTACTACTGATTACAAAGACAAGGATACAAGGTATTTATACCTCACAACAAATACAAGAAAACAAATACAAATACATTGACTTTGACTTTATTAACAAAAGACTTTGACTTTGATGAGAGTTGACTTTTCCAGCTTTGACTTCTTCATCTTTTATCATCAATCTTTATGATCTTGAATCCAACATATTTGTGCTCTAACAATCTCCCCCTTTGGATCAAGATCATTACTAAAAGATTTAGCAATGCGATCTTCTCTTTGATTAAGCTCGATTGAAGTAACTCCCCCTTTTAACAATCCGTATATTCTCTTGAAATCTTCCTTTTTGATACAAACATAAATTTCTCAACCAATTTTCATACTCCCCCTATTTGTATGAAATCTTTACAATCTCCCCTTCTCTGATAAGCACAGTATCTTCAAAAACTTTCAGCAATCTTCCCAATGTCTGATCATCAAAAGTAGTAACAATCTTTCCCAAGGTTGTATACAAACCTTTTTCAGACTTGAAAAGAAAAATATCTTAAGATTTTCAGATTTAGCACACTTTGCTCCAGCAAATTATCTTCAACAAACTGAAATCTTTCATCTTTCAACAACCTTTAATAATTCTCCCATATCTTGAATTTCGGACATTTCTTCAAACTTTTCAACCAACATTTCTTGATTTGAACTCTTCTCCCCTTTTTGATGAATTGAGCATCAACATTATCAAAACTTTCATTAAGAAATGTCTTTGACCATTCTGATCTGTTCAAGAGCCTCTGATTAATTGCCAATTCGAACAATGTATTCATCCAGATCTTTTCAAATCTAGACAAAATAGAAACGTGTAACTCCTGAATCAACAAATGAATCAGTTAAAATGCCTGTCAGTAACACGAAGTTACTATGTGTAACAAATACACATTAGAAAGGAGCTTTTTGATGTTCATTCCCCCAGGGCTTCCATCCAATCATCGAAATACCACAAAGGCAATTTCTATGAATGTTCTGACAAAGAAACAAATTCTTTGTGTGTTCGTGCACGTGTAGAAATAATTAAGCACGAATAACTGCTTTCATAAGGCTCAACATAGTGTAAACCACTGAGACAACAGTAGATAAACACAGACTCTAAGTGCATGATTAAAGTGCGAAGGTGGGGCAAACTTCCTTCTCTTTCAATATCCAGATTTTCCAAATGAAAACCAGATAGATTATATGCTGCGTCCCCTTGAAAGTGTAAAACATTTTCTTTTTGAGAAGAAAATTAGTGGTTGGTGGGGTTTAAGCAAGAGTTGGCATGGGCTAATTGCCTGTTTCAATAACGTTCACCAAAGAGTTGTGAAACGCTAGTAATGTGGCTGCCCGACTCAGAAAGTAGTTGGTGCAGAGTTTGATATTCTTATACTCTGATCTCTCACCCTCTTTCTTTTTAACCAATAAGCTCACTACTAACCAAACTCTCTTTTCCATTTTACCTCAGCACACCCACACTCATTTCTTTTGACTCCTCACACTCAATCACTAAGGGATTAACTTCATGGGTAGGAAACACTGGTTAACGTGAATCCATAGAAGTTTCAGATAAGTCCTAGCACAAAGAACCCAGTCCTACAAAGCATATGTTTCTCACAATGGTTTATCTTGAACATTTAAATCATAGGAAATATGGGTCAGATATATGTATGCTCAGAATATTATCATTAAAATATGAGCATTTTTAGACAATGAAGTATTTTCAAACAAGTATACTGAATGAATGAACTTGAATGCAAAAGACTTGTTTGAAAATCTGACATTGTATGAAAATGATCAGAAATGAATGATAAAGCAATTAAAGCTTATGGTCAAGAATAATGGATATTTGTCTATACGAAACAAGATATAGACATTCTTGAAATGACCGTTTCAAAATGAAATATCGCACAAAATTCTTTGAATACAAGCGGAGTGTCTTACCATCGAAGAAAAATTGTTCCAATTTAGAGACATGGTAAGAACATATTGAACAAAAATTCAAACCGGTGTGTGTGAATACTTGAAAGTATATAGAAAAGACAATACGCAAGTATTTATCTTTGGAAACACACGGTTTGTTTATCAATGAAGCACAAAAATAAAATGAAAACATTTAAAATCATACTTCCAAATTATAAAATCTGTTTAAGAATTGGGAAGTGGTTTGAACATTTAAGAACATGTTTTCTATACCTGAAAGTTGTCCTTCTTTCAGATATATGTGTGATTAAGATAAGAAATTTACCTTTTCGCGCAATCTTAATTCTCATACAGTCAGCTGAAGTCATTAAGATATGATCGTGTCAACTTCTCTCATCCTGTATAAGTCTCAAAGTCTAGTCAAAATTTATTCACAAAATTTATTCGAAAATAAACGACGGAAAACAGTAAAACAGTTATAGAACGAGTTCTGATCAGAATTAATCAGAAATCATAATCTTTTACTCCCCCTGAAATTATGCATCTAAAATATGTCAGTTATAAAACACATGATAGAGATCTACAACTCCTTTTGGAATGTAGTTCGTCATATCTATCTGATGCAAAAATTTCAGAAAAAATATGTACTCCCCCTTAAAGGTTGATATCCTCATTGAATTCTCGGAGTACAATCTCATATCAGCCCGGGAATAGCATTTCTTTTTCATCATTGAAGTCCGGGTCCTGAACTGTACTATTCAGAAGCCACACTCCTTATCATTGAGGTATGGGTTCTAAGTTGTTGTACTTAGAAGCCTTGTACTTGACATTGAGATGCGGGTCTTGAACTGTGTTATTCAAGAGCCATTGTTCTCTTACTCCCCCTTGACTTGTGATGCCTGCAACATAGAATCAATCTTCGGTTTTGGTACCCACTGGTATTTGGGTCCATGTATATTAGTTGCAGTTCGAATGGGAGTAACTGAATAAGAACCATACCAGTAATGATCACTAGCTTTATGAACAAAATCATATGTATTACAGTAAGAACAATACCTTTTCTTAGATAACCTGAACATTTGATCTCTCGAGTAAGCAAGATCAGGTTTACCTTTCAGCACTTTGTTCTTCTTTGCATTTGATGCAGATACAAATGATTTGATTTCTTTCTTCTTTCCTTTCTTTTCTTCCTTCTTCTCATCATTCTTCTCATCATCATCCACTGGTTTCACTTTCCATACCAGTTTCTCTTCTTGGTATTTTCTTCTTCTTCTTTGTGTACCCGAACCATCTACATGTTGATCATAGAAAATATTAGAAGTACGAATCTGATTGAATGAATTAACTAACCTTCTTGAAGAAACAGGTTTCATGTGTGAGCTTGAGGCTGTCTTTTTAAAATCAACTGAATTATTTCGAGGTGTGTGGATTTGTGACTCTGGAGTCGTCTGCTCAGTCACCACCACCTTTGAAACAATCTTTTCAAACTCTTTAATCTTTGAAGCGAAACTGTCTCTTTCTTTTACAAGAAGATCAATCTTTGTCTTGAATTCAAACTTCGTTTGTTGCTCTTTAAGCGCATTCTCAGATAGTTCAGATAACTTTGCAGTTAATTTCCTTATCTCAGTCTCAAAAATAATTCTTTTTTCTTCAAAATCCTTTTCCACATTCTTTCTTCCATCAGATATCTCTTTAAAAAATCCAACATTCTTCTGCTCAATCTCCTTTTTATCCTTTGCAAACTTTTCTCTTTCAATAATGATCACTTTCTCAAAATCAGAGATTTGTTGAGAAAGTTTAACGCATTTAAGCTCAACCGTCTTCTTCTCGTCAGCACATTTTCTAGAAAAATCTGAGAACTTCTTTGCAAATCCTTTCTTTTTAGTCTCAAAATCAGATCTTCCTTCAACCATCTTTTTCTCCAGATCAGATATTTCCTTTTGAAGCTCAGCATTAGCATCCACTAGATTCTTAATCTTCATCTCATAACTATCAACAGAATCTACTTGCTGAATCTGGATTATTTGAGATTCCAAATCAGAAATCTTTTGCAGAAAATCAGAATTCTCAGTCTTTAATTTCTCAGCTTCCAACCATTTATCATCTTTCAAGACTTGAATAACTTCTTTTTCAAGTTGTTGAAAATGTTCCTTGTATTTGGCAAAAAATTCTGAATATCGACCTGAACCTGTTGTCTTCTTCAGGTAATCTATATGTGCATGCATCCACTCATTAAGCTTGTTATAACTGTCAACTTGATCATCATGTTTCTTCTTATAATATTCCAAATGACTTTTAGATACAACAACATTCATATTTAAATCTTTCAACTTTTTACAACTATGTGCAAATCGGCCTTCAAGATGAAGAATCTCTGCTTTAAGTTTAGCAATCTCTTCTTTTGATGACATTTTTCCTTGAGAAGACATCCTGTTTCAATTAAAAAGAAATTAGAACTTGAAAAATCATCGTTAATCCAAATTATGAAATCACAAGAAAAATTTTGAAATTAAATTTCAGAGTTTTGATCACAAAAAGAACTATGTCCCCCTAGGCAGACTTTAGCACGGGGGTCCCGCTAGAGAAAAATTTTGCTTAGGAATTGTTCCAAAAGTGTGTTTTTGGCCTCCCAATCAAAGGCTTGCACGGTTCAAGAAGGAAACGCAAACCACTACTTCTCTGATCAACCAAACACTTTGCGTTTCTAGATATACTTCTTCTTTTCGTTTGTCAACTTTGCGTTTGTCATGAACTTTGCGTGTCAACTGTACATAAACAATAAACTTTGCGATTCATATTACAAACGCAAACCCAACTTTGCGTTTGTAGTTACACCCGCAAAACTCGCTTCTCGGTTGTTGATGAAAACGCAAATATCCCTTTGAATGAAACGCAAACTTGAAGAACACCCGCAAACCTCTAAAACTGAACAAAATCGCACAAAAAACTCATTTAAACCTAGAATTTCAACACTAAATTTCAACAATTCACTCGTTTAAACATCTAGAACACAAAACTAACACTGATTTTCGATCAAATACACAAAAAATGTAAAAATTGACTCAAATACAGTGCACAGGACTCGTGAACTTCGAACTCAACCAAAATCACAAATTCGTGAATATTACAGTGCAATACAGAAATTAAAGTACATAGACTCGATCTATTACACTTTTGGAACAATTCCTAATCAAAATCTGCTCCAAAAACACACTCAAACTCAGAATTCGATTTTCTGCTTTGGCCTCCCCGCACGACGCTATCAAAGGCTTGCACGGTGCCTAGGCCAAGGCTTGCACGGTGCCTTGGCCTCCCCGCACGACGCTCTCAGGAACGGCTTGCCCATGCCAAGTCCTAGGCCAAGGCTTGCACGGTGCCTTGGCCTCCCCGCACGACGCTATCAGGAACGGCTTGCCCAGTTTCACTGATTGGTCAAGCCGACAAGCTTGTTAACAAAATCCACGACGTGGGGCCGTGCCGGTTTGGCACCGTAGCCGAGCCCTCGGAAGCTTTCATCCCGAGAACCTCATGAGCATGCTCGTTTATGATAGGATCATGTTCGTTTATGATCACGATGCCTCATGCAAAGTCTCGTCCAAATCCGAGCCCCGTTTGGTTGAGTTACGACCAACCCGAAGTAGTCCCGTGACCCCGGGATGGCCCCCGGGAAAATCCCGACCCCAAAACAATAAATTCTTCATTCGTATCATGTTCGTTTATGTTCACGAGGCCTCATGCAAAATTTCGTTCAAAACCAACCCCGTCTGCTCGAGTTACCGTCAAATCCCGACCCCGGGCCGAGACCCGGGGAAAAAACCCGACCTAAAACGAGAAATTTTTTCTTTGGGATCATGTTCGTTTATGTTCACGAGGCCTCATGCAAAGTTTCGTCCCGAACCGACACGGTCTGCCCGGGGCCCCGTGGCAAATCCTGAGCCCGGGCCGGGCCCCGGGTAAATCCCGACCCCAAAACGAGAAATTTTTTCTTGGAATCATGTTTTTGTATGTTCACGAGGCATCATGCGAAATTTCGTCCAAAACCAACCCCGTTTGGTCCGGAACCCGTCAAATTCCGATTGCGGGGTCGAGGGGCAGTGCCCCTAGAGAAAAAAATTTCACTATTAAGGGACATATTACAGTTTTGAAAATTTGTCAAAAAATATTCTAAGTATAGAAACTCGCAAGTCACTATTCACTATGAAACACGCAGATCGAGACTTGCGCGTTTGATAAACTCTCAGGAAAACTCGCAAGCAAACTCGCAGACAAACTCGCAAGCAAACTCGCAGATCAAACTCGCAGATGATGAAACTCGCAAGTGCCTAAACTTGCTAAAAACTGTTCACGCTGAAACTCGCTAACAGAGGCTTGCGCGTTTACAAAACTCGCACGTCGAAGTTTGCGCGTTTGAACAAAACTCGCTAGCTTCACTTGCGCGTTTCAACTATTCCTCTTCAAACTCGCACGTAGAAGAACTCGCAAACCACTGTTCCTTCCAAACTCGCACGTCGAAGAACTCGCTAACCACTGTTCCTTTTCAAACTCGCTAGCTTTGATGAGCGCGTTTGGAGAACTCGCAGATCGAAACGTGCGCGTTTTAGACCAAAATTTATCCTTTGACTTGCGCATTCTAGCTGATGAACCTTGCGCGTTTCACGACGAACTTGCGCGTTTGGACGATGAACTAGCGCGTTTTAGAGATCTAGCGCGTTCTTCAAGATATCGACCCAGAAATTGATTTTTCCATCTGTTTTGCGATCAAACCTTTGTCAATTGGCTTGAAACTTTGCAGAAATGATCGATTACAATACTAGAACATATTACAATTCAAGAATTTCAAAAACCAATACAAAAAGATACATTTTGGATCAATTTACAGTGCATTAAACTCGTGAACAAAAATATCAACAAAAATTCGAAATTTAGGAAAATTACAGTGCAATTGACAAATCAAATCATACAAATATGATCGATTATACTATATGAACATACTCTGATCGATTTCAACTCCTAAATCGCACAAAAACTCAAAAATCGATTTGAACTTCGATGAACAGTAAACATGAACAGTAAAAACGAACTTTTCTTGATTTCTTGATTTGATTTCACTTTGGATCTGCTCTGATACCAATTGTTATTCCTAAATATCAAGTTCTAATTCAGTAACAAACAAACAAGATGAATCTCGTAATCACATGTCATTGATTTTTAATCACAAGATTACAAACTAAACTTTCTCTCACTACTCTCTCACTAGAATGATGAAACTATATGCTCTTCTCTAATCTGCTCTCTCTTTCTAATTCGTGTACCACTGATTACAAAGACAAGGATACAAGGTATTTATACCTCACAACAAATACAAGAAAACAAATACAAATACATTGACTTTGACTTTATTAACAAAAGACTTTGACTTTGATGAGAGTTGACTTTTCCAGCTTTGACTTCTTCATCTTTTATCATCAATCTTTATGATCTTGAATCCAACATATTTGTGCTCTAACACTTGTGCATGTGTAGCAAAGATTGAAGTTGCTTAGATTTATAAGCTCAACGTGTGTAAGCCATTGAGATAACAACAATATTACAGGGGATCAATGTGCATGAACGAGATGCAAAGGTGGGGCAACTTTTCTTCTTTTTCAATATCTACATCTTCCAAATGAAAACGAGATAGATTATGTGTTGCTTCCCCAAAAAAATATGAAACATCTTTTTGTTGAGAAAAATATGAGTAGTTGGTGGGGTTTAATTCAAGAGTTAGCATGGGCTAGTGCCTGTTTCAATTATGGTCACCAAAGAATGTGAACCAACAGTAGATGCGGCTGTCCGACTGAGAAAGTAGTTGGAGCAGAGTTGTGATATTCTTTTAACTTTGTTCTCACACCCTCTTTCTTTTTAATCATTTAAGATCATTTCTAACCAACCTCTGTTTTCCATTTTACCTCATCACACACTCACACTCTGATATGGACTCCTCGCCTCTCGATCACTCATGGATAACTTCTTGGGTAGGAAACACCGGTTAGCGTGAATCTATAGAAGTTCTGTTAAGTCCTCACACTGATCCCATGTAAGTTACCGTAATAAACACAATGTTGCCCAATCATTTAACTTTAACAGTTAAATCACAATAAAATGAAGTACAATGTCAGATATATGTATGCTCAATAAGATAATCATGAAGATTTGAGCAATTTTAAACATGGAAGATTTTCTCAAAACAAGAAAATTGAATGAACAAAATGAAATCAATAGATATGTTTTGAGAATCTGACGATGTATGGAAAAGATCAAATATGAATGATTTATCAATAAAAGCTTAGGTCATGAAAAATTGGATGTTGTCTATATGAATCAAGTATAGACAAGTCTTGAAAGAATCGATTTGAATGAATTAATGCTCAACAAACATTGAATATACAAAAGGAGTGTCTTACCATCGAAAAATAGTTTCAATTTTGCTACATGGTAAGAACATAGTCAAAAAAAATATTAAACCGGTGTGTGTGAACATAGTCAAATATTTATCTTTGGAAACACACAATTAGGTAATCATTAAAGCTCATAACTGAAAACATTTAAAATACACACTTCTAGAATTCATAAAATATTTTAAGAATTGAGAAGTAGTTTGAACGTTTAAGGAAACTGTTTTCATATCTGAAAGTCGTCCATCTTTCAAATATGTATGAGATAAAGGTTAGAATAATCCTTACGCTCAATGTTAATCTTATAAAGTCAGACTTAAAGTCATGATTGATATGATCATGTAAGCTCTCCCTCAAAATTTGCATGTAGTCAAAAAGTCGTCAAAGTACCAAAGTCTTATTAAAAGCAAAATAACAACATTTATTGAAAATAAAGACTTGAAAAACGAGTTAAATTTTTTTAAAATACGAGTTCTAAACTGAATGTTTAGAAGTCAATAATCCTAACTCCCCCTGAAATGATGCATTCATAAAAATATGTCAGTATGTATCAAATGCAAAAAATTACTAGCTCCCCCTAGAAAGTAGATCACCTAATCTTTGTCTCACTCCCCCTGAAATCATGAGCAAACCTTCAGTGCAGATATCATTTAGATAAAAGAATAAAGAAGTGAAGAAAAATTACAAAATAAACTATACGAGGTAAATACGGATTATGTTTTAAGATTCAACATACCTAATTTCGAAATGAGAAAATTAAATCTCTTTTCGTCCAAAGGTTTGGTGAATAAATCAGCAAGTTGATAATCCGTGTTTACAAAGTCAAGTTTAATTGTAGCTTTTTCCACAATATCCTTGATGAAGTGATACCGCACATCCATGTGCTTTGTTTTCGTGTGCTGAACAGGATAACATATATCGCGATGGCGCTCTTCGAATCACAATATATAGGAATTTTGTTGAAATGGAATCCATAGTCTCGAAGCTGTGTCCTCATCCACAATACTTGAGAGCAGCAACTTGCAGCAACTACATACTCTACTTCAGTGGTTGATGTGGAAACACATAATTGTTTCTTTGACGCCCAACTAACGAGCTTGTCTCCTAGAAATTGAATGCGACCCGAAGTGCTCTTCCTATCTAGCATACAGTCTGCATGATCTGCGTCTGAATACGCTATTAGCTCAAAACTAGTATCTCTAGGATACCACAAACCAAGGTCTGCAGTCCCCTTTCAGATATTTATATATGCGCTTTACAGCCGATAGATGAGATTTAATTAGGCATAGCTTGATATCTAGCGCACAAACATGTAGAGAACATAATATCCGGTCTACTAGCCGTTAAGTACATTAAAGAACCGATCATTCCTCTATAGGTTCTAAGATCAACAACTTTTCCCGAAAGATTAGCTCCGATCTTAGTTCCAGGTGCCATCGGGGTTGAAATAGGAGTACAATTTTCCATTTTAAATTTCTTCAAAATATCATAAATGTACTTCGATTGGTTTATAAAAATCCCCGTAGAAAATTGTTTAACATGTAATCCGAGAAAGAAATTCATCTCTCCCATCACACTCATTTGAAATCTGGACACCATTAGAGCAGAAAAGTTCTTACAATACTTAGGGTTTGTTGAACCAAAAATTATGTCATCGACATATATTTGAATAAGAATGATATCAGCTTTCCCTTTTTAATAAAAAGAGTGGTATCGATTTTACCTTTTGAGAAGCCTGACTTGACTAAGAACTTGGATAGAACATCGTATCAGGCTCGAGGAGCTTGCTTTAATTCGTAGAGGGCCTTATCAAGGATGTAGACATGATCCAGTTTTTCAGCATTGACAAACCCTTCTGGCTGTGAGACGTATACCTCCTCCTTTAAGATGCCATTAAGAAAGGCAATCTTCACGTCCATTTGATAGACAGTGAAGTTTTTGTGTGCAGCGTAGGCCAGAAACATCATTATTGCCTTTATACGTGCAACTGGAGCATATGTCTCATCGTAGTCTACTCCCCCCTCTTACCAGTATCCCTTTGCAACAAATCTAGCTTTATTTCTTATCACGATATCGTCCTCATCTTTCTTGTTCTTGAATACCCATTTCGTGCCTATAATCGTTTTTCCTTCCGGTCGAGGCACGAGTCTCCAGACTTTAAGCGCTTCAAACTGGTTGAGTTCGTCTTGCATAGCTGTTATCCAATCTGGATCTGCTAGAGCTTCAGATACGCAAGTAGGCTCTATCTTGCTCAGAAAAGAATCAAACATGCACTTGTTTGTAGTAGCAGACGTAGTTTACACCGGCTTTGACGGATCTCCGATTATTTGATGAACCGGGTGCTCTTTGGCCAACTTGTTAATATGAGGGAGTGGATTAGATGTAGATTGTTCATGTTGATCATCTAAGTATCCAGTATCTTCTTGTAGGAGTTCAGTTGAAGTGATAGGTGCAGAAGTTTTAGTTGGTGAGACAGTTTGTTGAGTAGGCACTGTTGTACACCCAACTGAAAGTGATACTTCTGGATCTTCACTCTCTTGTTCAACTTCAACTGATTGAGTAGGTATTTGAACTTGAGTTTCAGTTTGAACCGGGGAAGTTGGTTTAGTTGAGATATCTGAAGTGATTGGTTGATTACCACTTGAATCTTCTGATCTGTCAATCACAACAGGTTTAGACACTTTAGATCCGAGAAACTCATCATAGAAATATTCAAACAATAAATCTAATTATGCTAAATGTGATGTAGAAGTAGAAGCATTATCAGAATTAGGAACTTTAGATACAGGTTCTGGACTGATTTGTCTAGAAGCTAAAACTCCTGTTATAACGGGTTCTGAACTGATATGCTCAGAAGCCATCTCCATTGCTTCATCGAATTTGACATTAACGCTTTCCACAACGATCTTTGAGTTCTTTAAGTAGACTCTGTATGATGTTTATGTTTGAGAGTAGCCAATGAAAATCCCTTCTTCAGCTTTAGGACTGAACTTGTTCAAGCTCTCCTTATCATTCAGCACATAAGACCTGCATCCAAAAATGTGGAAGTGTTTAATGCTTGGTGGTCTATTGTCTATCAAAGCATAAGGCGTTTTACCAAAGCGATGATGGATGATAGATCTGTTTTGTGTATAACATGCAGTAGACACAACTTCTGCCCATAAGAATAGAGGTAAGTCTGACTGGCTGAGCGTCGTGCGTGTAGCCTCAACTAACGTTCTGTTATGTCTTTCAACTACCCCATTCTGTTATGGCGTTCTGGCAGCAGAAAATTGATGTGTTATCCCGACCGATTCGAGATAATCTTCAATAGTTTTATTTTTAAATTCTATGCCATTGTCTGTTCTGATCAACTTAACTCTCTTCTACAAGTTCACTTGGATAGTCTTGAGAAACGAGATAATGATTTCCGGAGTCTCTTCTTTTAATCTTAGAAACTTGACCCAAGTGTATCTGGAATAATCATTGACAATCACTAGGGCGTACTTCTTGCCGTTGATGCTTTGTGTTCGCATGGGACCGTAGAGATCCATATGCAACAACTCTACAGTAGCACTTGTACTAGGTTCAGGCTTGGGCTTGTGTGAAGGTCTCTTCATTTTGCCTTTCTCGCATGCATCACACAGATGTTCTTTTTCATATTTCAGCTCAGGTAAACCCTTGACCAAATTAACAGTCACCAACTTGTTAATGTATCGAAAGTTGAGGTGAGACGACCTCCTATGCCATAACCAGCTCTGTTGCATAGAGGCTTTAGAGAGTAGACAGACAACATTATCCGGCTTGATATTGGACAGGTTGATATTGTAGAGGTTTGAATTTCTCGTACCGACCAAGAGTTCTTTTCCATTTTCCGCTCTCACACAACATCTCTTGGCCTTGAAGCTTACCTCTAAGTCCTTATCGCAAAACTGTCCGATGTTGAAAATATTGTGTCCTAGTCCTTCAACATAGCCCACCTTCTTTATCGTTATGTTCTCTTGCACGACATATCCATATCCAAGTATTGGTGAAAAGTGGTCATTCCCAAACCTGACGTTGCCACAAAATTTCTTTGTATAATTAGATAAAATATCTTTCTGCCTTGTCATATGTTTGGAACAACCTGAATCCAAGTACCACATATGACGAATCTACACATGAGAAATCAAGCAACAATTGTGTAAGTTATTATATGCCCACGATGATGGGATTTTATGTTCAAAAGAGGGTTTCAAAAACCACAAAATAAATTTTGAGCAACGGAAGCAAAATAAAATTTTGAACATAAACAAAATTAAACAAGTTTTAACTCCCACAATAGGATCTTGTTACATGCATGTAAAGATTTAATTTGAAAATAAAAGTTTGGAACTACAACCTTTGAAGCCTTTGGATCCTCACGGGAGGTTGATCGTTGATGATGAATGTAGAACCCAAAATAGAGTTCCTCTATTGGTATCCACCAACAAGCTCCAACACTATAGAATGCTAGTTCCTACTTGAAGATGCAAAAAGGTTCTTCCCCAAAACTACAATAGTTTTGTAGAAGAAAAACAACCACCATTTGTTGGTGGTGTTTGGCCGAAAACCACCAAGAGAATGGGAGGAGAAAAGAAAATCCACTACCCCAAAATGGTGGTGGTGGCCGAAAGTATAGAAGGGGGGAGGAAGAAGGAGAAAAGTTCAACCTTTTAACCAAAAAATACACACACATTTGAAAACTAAAAACTCTCTTAATTACCCATGGTATAGATTTGATGGTTTCCAAGAACCACCAAATCCACCAATGACCTTTCATCCTTCCATGCAAATTTCCCTTTTTAACCTTCTAGTTTAGGACTTGATCATGCAAGACTTTCTTTCTTGGTCCTTCTAGTTTGAATTTGTTAAAATCCATATTTTAACAATCAAACTTTATAATTATAATTCCCTCTTTTAATTCTAGTTATATATAAGTTTATAAGTTAACTAGAATCCTTTTATTGCATCAATTATTGTTAATCATATTCAACAATAATTTTCAAGAAATTATTAATATTTATCAAGAATCAAAATCTTATAAATATTAATTTAGTGTCTACTTGTTTTTTGGTGTGACGCTATAGGATCATAAATTACCGGCAATATTATTTTATAATCATTCTTGAACACTTAGAACCAACAATCTCCCACTTGTTCAAGGGTGCATTATAGAATAACATAGACAGTGGAGGACATCTAGCAACATCTCACTGCCCCCAGCAACGTATGACTATATGTTCCATTCATCAACATTCAATTCCCGTAAGCTCTAAGCTTCAATTGATGTATAAGGTGTGGTATCAGTTATCTCTTTGTTCGGACATCATGTTGAACATGAGACATGGATCGTAATCATTCTCATATGTCGTTCAACTTTTGGTAAGGCGCCTTAGATGTCTCACTCTAAACCATTTAGAGGAACAAATCCCATCTTGACTACATACGCCTCTTATGCAGTTCATACTATACCCAATGATGGCCTTTATAGCTGCCTACTATTTCAAGATCAACGGTTAACCATATCAAAGCACAGTACTCCCTACACTCAAGTCCCTAATATGCATCTCAGGTCAAAGGATACAAAGATATTACCTTTATTCAAGTGTCACTCATGACAACGATCCATGAAGTGATCTTGATGCGGGTCATGTCCAGCACTTGTTCCCTAGCAAGTACCTATGAACTTGGTTGCAACACTTTGCCACTTTTACTCTTAAAAGTCAACCAATCCAAATCATATTAGTCTTACTTCATAGTTGTTCCCACAACTATGACCGACTATGGACATTTAGAATAACTAATTTATTCATGGATTAAACATGCTAATATAGAACACAACAAGTATGAATAAGATCATATCCTATATATCTATTCAAATATTATACTCGTTGCTTAACTTGTTCCAATATCCAAATACTAAATCCAAATCAATTTCCATCACTAGAATAACGAAGTCCTATGGCTCAAACATGACCCTTCAAGCTTAGCATATAAAAGGAGTTTCGTGAATGGGTATACTAAGGCTTGATTTGTGTGAACCTTGAGAATACAAATGTCTCCCTTCAAACTTTATTCCAAATATAGTTTTGGAGTAGATGCTTGGTATTCTGTTGTGACATAGTGTCCTTTAGCTCTCGTAATGGTACGCTTATCGTCACAAAAGATTTCTAGGTGATCCTGAATGGAAGGTATCATGCTAGCTTTTCAATGAACCCTTTCATCCAAGACATCTTTCCTTTTGCAACTTTTAAAGCAGCGATGTATTCTAATTCTGTATTATGAACTTTGCTTTCGCTTGGAACTCTTTCCGACGAACTTCTCCTTCATTCATAATGAAGACATACCGATTTTATGGTCTAGAACTTTCTCAAGATCTATGGAAGTTATCATCATATGTAACCTTTTACTATGATTTTCTTCCAACCCATAATTAATGAACACTTCTTTGGCTATGTAAGTACCTTAGAATGTTCTTTATGGTCATCTAATGACCTTCCCCTGAAATTTGTTGGTTAACATCATCTAATACTCTAAAGCATTATGACACATCCACATTGGCATATCAATCTTGTCGTACTATTTGGAATGCCAATCATTTTAACTAGCTCAACCTTTGTGCTAAAAATATTTAGCCCAACTTAGAATGATGTCACATCATACTTACAAGAACCTACCGTTAGAGCCTTGCATCTTGAACCTTTTCAAGATCATATCAATATATGTACTTAATTTATGACTGTAGACTCCTTTGATCTAACTCTTTAGATCTCTATTTCAAGAACATAATCATGTTCTTAAGTCTTTCATTTAGATATATTGCCCTGCCAAGACACGATGTCTTGCCTTGTGTTTTTCCTCCGAGCGTTGGAATGTTTTTTTACGTACATATTAGGAATTTTACTACACTCCCACTAGCCTTTTAGTAAATGTATAAGTCTTCTTTTATCAAAAGAAGATTCCAGCTTTAAGATGCTTATAGTTATCCATGAATGGATTACATCTTGGTATTCATGACTCTAAGTCACTTATCAGATTTAGAATCAACATAGCACATTAGTAGTTGATAGGCTTACAAGAATCCTATCATACATCATCCTTCATTAGTCATAAGAAAACGACATTTCTCGAACTTCTGAATGATTCTACTAGATTTGTGAACACTTTGTGATTTACTAAGTTTCTGATCAATCAAATTGTTCAAATTCAACAACCTTTGTTTGATAACTAGTGTCAACCAAGAAGTGCATTAGGTTATGAGGTTCTTGATTTTCTTCAATTCCTTAAACCTCCCATTTGCCTTGCCCATTTGAAACTTGTTTTCTAAGAACTTGGCATTCAAACAATAAACAACTTTATTATTTATGGGATTGTAGAATCCGTATTCAAAACGTTTTAGAATATTCTACAATATATGCATTCAGTAGATATTTAGTCGAGTTTTGTATGTGCTTCATAAAACCACATCTTTAACTAAGATTATGGATGAGACCTTTCATACAAAATCTTATAAGGTGTTTTATCTACGTCTCGGTTGGTAAAACATAGTTTACAGTAATTAAAGGCATAATTCTTAATTTGAATAGGAATAGTAATTTCTTTCATCATAGAGTGAACCATGTTTGACAAGGTTCAGTTCATCAAAAACTTTTAATTTGAAAATGGTGTTTGTGATGAACCAAGTTTGTGAGAATATCCCACAACTTCTAAGATGATTTATGAATTCCTATTCGAGATATATTCTTTTATATCATAAAAGACTTCATTTTTCTTTGTGACCTTTTCTCCAATCTTCATTTTGAAGCGACTGAATTATATCAAATGCTTCATGTTTAACACTTCAACACTTGAATCGTTAAGTAGCAAAGATATTGTGTCATCTATCATCAAGACTAGACAAAGAATTGAGAAGACATATACATCCAAATGTTTTCTTCTCAATTTTTCTTTCGTTACAATAACCAGAGGAAAAAGCTTTATTCAACTTGTCATTTGCCTTGCCATAGATTTGATGTAAATCTCATTTGAGTCCTTGGTATCATAGTGAACTGTGTTTTAGAAAGCTAATAAGATTCACTTTATTATTCGATTAAGAGATCTGGTTCTCGAAATAGAATAATTCATTTTGAATATGAAAATTATCGTTTCCAAAACGCTTGAATGAATTTTATCCAATCATTAACCATGCAACTGAAATAATAATTTGGTCAAACTAAATTCAAAATATCGTTAAAAAACAACCATTGTTTTAACATTACAAGCCATATGGTTTTCAAAATAAATCTTCTATAAGATTGGTGTTCAAAGTTGCTTCCTTGCTTATATTGATCACCATCACGCTTGTCTTTCAGTCGTTTGCCTTTCAAGAATATCTGTAACAATTACAAGATAGAGTTTTACACTTAGTATCATATACAAGTGTATAAGAGAAAGGTAAAAGTTCTTTCTATCTCATAGATACCTGAAGGATTTTATTTCACAAAGGAAAATCTTCTCCTTAGAGATCAACACTTGAAGTCACTGAATTCGGAAGGATTTCTCTCATATGTTTCCAGTAACATACACAATTCCGAGATTGAAAACTCCTCAAGATTCACTTCAAAACCATTGAATCTTTTGTTCAACGACCCGAGAATCGCACTCTTGGCTAGTGTATCATGATACGGATAGCCAAGTTTCTCCAAGTAGTGCAAATGCATTCTCATGGTTTCAAGATGAGAGCCCACAGATTGGTCTTCTTTCATCTTGGTATGATGAAGTTCCCAACGTATTTTAAGCATTTCAGTTATCACAAATTCTTTGTGACAATGCCGTAGTCGCTCCATAAGATCATATGATGTGTCTGGAAACCTTTGCACCTTTTCTCGTAAAAGTGGATCCATGGTTTCTAGCATGAGGCGTGAAACATCATATGAATCTTTACAATGCCTTAACCATGCATTGTGGGCCTCTGTGGAGTAAGAGGAGGTTCTTCCGAAAGGGGAACAAAAAGTACGTGTGATATCCTTTTATGTCTGAGACCAAGTCTCAACCTTGAAAACAAAGAAGGGAAATTTTGTTCTGTTAGCCTTTCTTGCATAAGAAAAGCTCTTAAGAATGGGTCAATCGCGGTATTTTGATTCATCTACAAAAATAACAACATTCATTTAGTATTTTCAATTTTTAATATTTGACTCAAATAATACCCTCTTGTGTTTCTTAAACATTATTTAGTCAAATCTAGAATCCAAGTTGTGAAACGAACAAACGGTTAGGTGACCTTTATCCCGTATATTCAATCCAACAAGGTAGGCAACGCTTACTAATTACATCAAGATGTAACTTCTAGTGGTATGGGATCCTTAACAACTTTTGTCAATTTGGCATGTTTGATCCCATCTTTGCCTCGGGTCTCTTTTGCTTAGGTGACCTTTATCACAAAAAATTCCCGATCAAGTCATCCTACTTGAGACAACGTGTGAAAATCATATCAACGTGGTTAGGTGACCTTTATCCCACAAGGACACAAGAATCACCTCATTCATCACAAGACAATCCAAGCGGTTAGGTGACCTTTATCCCTCAAGGGTGCCATAGTGATGAAATGAGTGTCTCTCAAAAGGACGGCATAGACTTGCCTTGTAAGAGGGATTCATATGTTCTATAATTATAGTTTTGAAAACATTTATAGTATTAAGAGTTATTGCATGCATCCAATATTACATGGTACTATAAAAACTTTATTTTAAGATATGGTTCCTTTTAGATAAAATAAAATCCTTTTTTTTTTATCAATCCAAAATTGATCAATTTAGTAATATCACATATTAAGACTTATGATTGATCACTAAAGAACCATTTATAGTCTTATAATAAACATTTTATTATTTAGACTATGAGTTTGAATGAGTCTTAAAACTCCATTTTAATCCCTTTTCACTAATTTCAAAAATTTTAACGTTTGGAATTTTATAACAAAAAAACTTATAAAACCATTTAGCATCTTATGATAAAAAACGTCAAAACTTGATTTCCAAACTCTTAGTACCATGTAACTACACGCGTCAAAAGAACTCTTAATTTTTTATTTTTTTTTTGAAAAAAAAAATTCTTCAAAAATATTTAAAATCTCCATTTTAAATTGTTTGGTTCATTTAAAATCCAATTTTAAAGTTAGAGCGTTTTTAATAAACCTTTTTATTTAAAAACACAATTGAACCAATTTACATGTTATGGATTTAAAATCTCCATTTTAAACTTTTGCTTAACCTAAAATCTCCATTTTAAGGTTTGGTCCATTTCACTTTTAAAACATATTTTAAAAGTTCTTACTATAATTTTAAATCATTTTAAAATGTCATATGACCAATTATATGTTCTTTTAAATGCAAAATATTCTATATATTAAGGAAATATAATAAAAGAACATAAGCAACCATAACATGCATAAAAAGTGTATAAGAATGTGCATAAAAACCAAGTCAATTCTAATGGCATTTCTTGTGAGCCGAACAAGAATGCCTAGTCCTTTCTTAAGGGACAAAAATGAAAATAAAAGTCTTGAATCTCCCACTTGCTTCAACATCTCTATGCATCTAAGTGTTCAAGTCCTTCTTCATGTGTTGAAAAAGTCCACTTAGCCCATATGGGCTTGCAATGCCCAAAATTGGTGATGACACCAATATAGCCCAAAATTCTTCCATCTTGGACCTTATGTTGCCTTTCTTTCTTGGTACATTTAAAAAAAAACTATCTAATACTTACAAGAGAGAAAAATAATAAACCTAATTACTATTACATGCCAACATAAAAGAAAAGGTTTTTACAACCATATCGAATATTAACACATGGGTCCATGGCTTGTTTATGCACAAAAAAACATGCAACATAAAATAGAAAAAAACAACACTTTGTTTTTCTAATGGCAATCTTTTATGTAACAAAAATAAACAATGGATTCAAAAATCCATCTAAATTTTGATACATAAAATATATAAAATAAAACTAGCAAAAAATTGCCAAAAGAAGCCATGCATGGAACATTTCATATAATTTTTTTTTACACATGGCTTCCAAAAACCAAGTACATTTTTAAACTAAACATGCATATAACATTGGCTCTGATACCACTTTATGGGATTTTATGTTCAAAAGAGGGTTTCAAAAACCACAAAATAAATTTTGAGCAACGGAAGCAAAATAAAATTTTGAACATAAACAAAATTAAACAAGTTTTAACTCCCACAATAGGATCTTGTTACATGCATGTAAAGATTTAATTTGAAAATAAAAGTTTGGAACTACAACCTTTGAAGCCTTTGGATCCTCACGGGAGGTTGATCGTTGATGATGATTGTAGAACCCAAAATAGAGTTCCTCTATTGGTATCCACCAACAAGCTCCAACACCATAGAATGCTAGTTCCTACTTGAAGATGCAAAAAGGTTCTTCACCAAAACTACAATAGTTTTGTAGAAGAAAAACAACCACCACTTGTTGGTGGTGTTTGGCCGAAAACCACCAAGAGAATGGGAGGAGAAAAGAAAATCCACTACCCCAAAATGGTGGTGGTGGCCGAAAGTATAGAAGGGGGGAGGAAGAAGGAGAAAAGTTCAACCTTTTAACCAAAAAATACACACACATTTGAAAACTAAAAACTCTCTTAATTACCCATGGTATAGATTTGATGGTTTCCAAGAACCACCAAATCCACCAATGACCTTTCATCCTTCCATGCAAATTTCCCTTTTTAACCTTCTAGTTTAGGACTTGATCATGCAAGACTTTCTTTCTTGGTCCTTCTAGTTTGAATTTGTTAAAATCCATATTTTAACAATCAAACTTTATAATTATAATTCCCTCTTTTAATTCTAGTTATATATAAGTTTATAAGTTAACTAGAATCATTTTATTGCATCAATTATTGTTAATCATATTCAACAATAATTTTCAAGAAATTATTAATATTTATCAAGAATCAAAATCTTATAAATATTAATTTAGTGTCTACTTGTTTTTTGGTGTGACCCTATAGGATCATAAATTACCGGCAATATTATTTTATAATCATTCTTGAACACTTAGAACCAACACACGACACGTGTCACACAGAGATACTGCTGAGGAGTATGTAAACCTATAGGGTCGCACACAAAGAATGCGTTTGTTTCCATTTGTAGAAACCCGGATTTAATGAAAATACGTGTTAAACTGTAATTATGATAATTACAGGGTGAAAACGTAATTATGTTAATTACGGGGAATTATTTGTAATTATATTTTAAAGTTTAAAAGGATAATTATATATACTTATATAATTATATTTTAAAGTTTAAAAAAATAATTATATATATATATATACATATATATATTTGAATATGATTTGAATATTACAGATAATAATTAAACCTTATTTAATTATTAGTTGAATTATAGTATAACTATAATTCTTCTGATATAAATAAGGGGTTAGGTTAAACCATTTGATAGACAATTGAGTTAGAATAACCTTTCACAAAATACAGAAAAGAAACCCTTTTCTTTTCGGTAAAACACATATAGATCTAGGGTTATTGGGCTAGCACCCGGTGGAATTTCGCGTGTTCGTGTGTGGATACCGCTAGAGGAAACCTAGATTGATTTTTAAGTGCTCAACTAGTTCAACCACAACAGATCTGAAAGGTACATCTCTAAACACCCTATGGTGTGGTTTTAAGTTTTAATTAAATACATCATTGGATCCATTTGGGTTTTAATTGTTTAGAAAAGTTTTATAGGTTGTAACCAAAATTATTTTTTTAATTTCCGCTGCGTATAACGGTTACAAAGTGTTATTAAACCCTACAGTGGTATCAGGGCCAGGTTGATGTCATTTAATCAAAAGAGGAACAATAATGTTGTGATGGGACTAGGGTTTTGGCCCAAAGTTGCCGTCATCGGCTGTTGCCATTGTTCATTGAACTACAACTAAAGGGTTGTTGATCGTCGGTTTCTTTCTTTCCCACACCATGGATAGTTGATTGCGTGATCCATGGTCAAGCTATCAGTGTTGTTGCCACATGATAGGATCACGGTTTAGGACCATATGGCTCATCGGCCTAATCCACAACTTAAATCGTCGATTTTGTTTCGATTAGTTTGTCCCCAAAATTCAACGGTTTCGTGACTAATGTTTTGGGCCAAATCTTTAGTTTGGGTGTTGGACTCCGGCTAGTAGGCCCAAATATTTTTCACCCTAGCTTTCTTGTTGGACTTGTGTCCTGAACGACTTGATCGTAGGACGGCCCAAGGCCCGTTTTATTGGGTCAACTCTCTTTTGGGTTTGGTTTGTTAACCAACAATTAAATTAGGTCAATAAATTTAAATTTGCCATATAATAATTTGTTCCAATTAAATTGGTCATTTAAATATGTTAATTATAAATCGGCCTTTTAATTATGTTAGTTATTTTGGCCGAATGTTTAATTTTATGTTTAAAATAAAATAGTATATGGATTGCCTCGTGAAGACCCATGGTTTGGCTTGGTTGTTTATTTTATTCATGGAAAATTAAAATGTAATAATTGCATGGGATGTATTTTTCGTTTTAAATTTCCTAGATAGGAACAAATGTAAATAGAATAGACATGTTGTATTTTCTATTTTTCAAATCTGAAGACGACGTTCTAGGAGGTCGAGACGGAGTCCCTGGAGTTCACCAAGATGGCGAGGCCAGTGGGAGCTTGAAGACGTCCTTAAAATTGACCGTGGTTGTTGTGTTGGCTCACAACACCACATTAGGGCAAATCCATATATTATTGTTGTGATTGTTTATTTTGTGCTTGCTTTTATTTATTGCTTTATTATTGTTATAATAATTGCAAACGTTTTAAAATAAAATCAAACGCAAAATAAATTTTAAATCAGTAAATAAAATATGATATTCTATATTTCATATGTTTATCAAATTTAAACCGATTTAATAACATAAACTTTTAAAACAAGATTTTAGAGATAAAGTCAAACGTTTTAAAAAGGGAATTAGAATGTTTTCTAAAATTAAACCTTTTACAAAATGTAAATTTAACGCCACCCATTTAAGGTACTTGTCAAGCATACATGATTCTGGGGTGGTCAGTGCTCAGCCAATCATGCCGGTTGAATGTAGTGTTAGACAATGAGCCAAAATATTGAGATTTAAGTGGACAGTTGCTTGGCCATTCACTTAAATAGTCGTATTTTGGACGACCGATCCCAATAAACCCTAAGTCCAGTATTTAGGTGGGATCACGATACATTAGTATGGTTTGTTTACTTGAGAATGTTATAAACAGTTGCTTGGCCATTTATGAGTATTTTCAAGGCGTTGAAGTAGGATTAAATGTGCCAATTTCAATATATGATATATTGAATAGGATCCCACGATATCTAAGAGTTATGTTGAACATAATTGGATGATGCCTACCTAAATAGCCTAATTCCATAGACAGTTGCTTGGTCATTTATGAAAGTAGGTGAAATATGGATCTTAGCTCAAATCAAATGATTTTGAAAGGTTAATCCATTTATTTGAGATATTAAAGTTACTAAAATTAAATCATTTTTTTGTAGATGTCTACCTCAGATTCAAACTCAAACAATTTATCCCAATTTACACTACGGTCAATCCTGGAAAAGGAAAAATTGGACGGAACGAACTTCATCGAATGGTTTCGCTCCCTAAGGGCAGTCCTTAGGTATGAAAAGAAGTTCTACATTCTTGAAACCCCCCCTCCAAATACTCCTATCAGAAATGCTCCAACTGAAGTCATAACTGCTTATGATAAGTACCAAGATGACTCTCTGATTGTTGGTTGCCTAATGTTAGCCACCATGACTCCCGAATTATTACGGGATCATGAAAACATGACTGCTTGGGATATGATATCTTCACTGAAGTCTATGTTTCGGTTACAAATAAAACGGGAGAGATTTGATACAATTAAAGCATTGTGTGCTTGTAAAATGACTGAGCGTTCATCAGTTAGTACCCACATTTTGAAAATGAAAGGGTACTTTGACCAACTGAACTCGTCTTGGTTTCCCACTGGGTCATGAGTTGGAAATCGATATGGTTCTCAACTCTCTACCCAAAACATATAAACAGTTCATTAAGGGCTATAATATGAAAGGTTTGAATAAAACTCTCACAGAGCTTTACAGCTTACTTAAAACTACTGAGAAGGATATGAAATCCAATTTGGGTTCAATCAAACCAAAACAGGCTTTGATGATCAAACCTGACAGTGGGATAATCAAGAAAAAAGGGGAGTTAACCAAGGGTAAAACACATGTTGGAAGATCCAGCATAGATAAGGGCAAAGGAGAAATTTCTGAGGTTGCAGTATAGTATAATTGTTTTCACCATGGGCACCAAATGAGAACTTGTCCAACCCGATTGGCAGAAATCAAAAAGCAAAAGGCTACCAGAGTCGGGCCTTTAGGTATGTTTACCATTTGATTTAATTCACTTCTGACTAAGTGTTACATATTGAGTATGATACTCATATTAGTACTACTTTTTCAGGAAATAAGAAGTGAAGAGAAGATGAAACCAGACCAAATGAAGCTAAGCTAGTTGTTGATCAAAGGGACATATGATATGAACTTTCCAGATGGTCTTACATTAACACTTAGCAAGTGTCATCATGTACCTAGTGCTACTTGGAATTTAGTTTCATTTTCTCAATTACAACGAACCGAATTTATGTTTTAGAAATTAATTTTCGTTTTATCTTAATAAATGTTTTATGAAATTAATAGTTGTAATTATAAATCATTATAACGAATTAAGTGGGGCTTAAAACTGATCTATTTGTGACATTTAAACAAGAAACACATAGCCAAACTCTAGGCGGACGGAGAGTTGGAATCATATGATGATTCATATGATACATGTGTATCTTGTTAGTCAAGATGACAAAAGAGCCTTCAAAGGGTAAACCTTTAAGGGCCACAAGAACTATTAAGGGTTAACCATACTGATGCATCTGAGACTTATAGTTATGTCACAAGATACGGTCATCACTACTTTATTATATCCTACTGATAACTTCAGTATACATAGGTATGTTTGCCTAATAGAACAAATATAAAAATTTGAAATTTTCAAAGAGTTTTAGAAAGAAGTAGTGAGTATATTTGGCAAAGGATAAAGATGCTTCGGTTAGATCGAGGTCATGAATATCTAAGCCGATAGATCATCCTAGAGATTTTTGGGATTGTATCCCCGTTGACTCCTCATGGGACACCGCATCACAACGGTGTATCCAAGAAGAGAAATAGAACCCTGTTGAACATGGTTCACTCTATGATGAATCTCACCACTCTGCCTAAATGTTTCTAGGATTATACCCTAGAAACAGTTGCCCAAATATTAGTTTATCTAGCAACCAACAAGGACCAATAAAACCCACTCTCTTAAATGAACTAGGAAGATCCCAAAGTTATCATATTTGAGAATATGGGGTTATAATGCTTAAGCTAAGCATAAAGCTTTTGGAAAGCGTGATTCAAAGGTCCAAAAGGTACATCTTTATGTGATATCCAATTGGATATTGTTTCTACAGGTCTAGCGAGAACAAAAGTTTTGTTAACGCACCCTGGTGAGTTCTTAAGAAAAGATTTTCTGTCAAGAATCACAAATGGGGACACAGTAGATCTTGAAGAAATTCAAGAACCACAAAGATGGGACGATGGTTGACACTGACATTCAACAAGATATTGAGCTTCAACAAACTGTTGAAGATAATAAAACGAGATACAAGATAATCCGAAGATCGGATTACTGAAAAATGGCAAGATGCCATGAAGACTGATGTCAAAAGCCACATTCCTTAAAAGGAATATTGATCGAGGACGTATACAAGGCTTTAAAATATCAAACCTAAAAGTGCAAGTTGCAAAAGTCCATTTATGGACTAGAACAACCATCTCATAATTGAAAACTTGCATACAAGAAGGTCAGTGGGAGCATAACAATATTCTAGATCCTATATGACATCCCAATGCTTGAAGGTGTAAAATCATGGATTAAGATAGTACTTCGCGATGAAGGATCTAGAAGAGACAAAGTCCTTGGTATAAAGATCTCTCTCGTAACAGATCAAAATGCTTAATTAGATTAAGCAAAAGTACATACATTGACAAGATCTTGAAACACTTCAAGATGAAGGGTTCCAAGAAAGGAAACTTGCCAATAGAACATAGTGTACATCTGAGTATAACTCAGAGTCCTAGCACTAAGAGGACATGAACCGTATAAAGGGTGTTCCCGGTGTTTTCAGCCAACTGTTCAAACATGTATGCCATGTTAATGTACTAAGACCGGATGTCTCGTATACCCTGTGTATGACGAGCAGATATTAGTCAAACCAAGTGATGCTCACTGTATAACAATGAAGAACATTATGAGGTATCTAAGGATAACTAAAGATATGTTCTTACTATACAACGGTTAGGAAAGAGATCTGTGTGTTTGAGGATGCTTAGATACTAGTTTCCAAACCAACCTTAATGACTTAAATTGTAATAGGGATATATGTATTGAACGGATGTACTATGAGCTATAAGAGCTTACATACAAATATACTTGTCAAGCCTATGTCTCAAAACAAACATGATGTTCATGTTATAGGCTTAAAGTTTTTTTATTGAATAATAATTTTAGTAAAACTTTAAACTTTTTGGAACATTAAAACAGTTATGTTTTTATCTGATATAGCATATTGGGTATGAGTATATACATTAAACATTCCTGTGTTTTTTATTAGCATGTTTAAGTATCCTTAAATGAATATGATGATCATATTATTTAAAACTGTCCTTGATCACTTATTACTAGGGGACTAGTAATAAATCAAGATCATTGTGAAGTCTGGTCATAGTCCAAGTTGGAAGTGCACTAGGTGCAACCAGAGTCACATGCGCTTGTCAGAGTACAAGGAGTTGGACAAGACCCATGGTCAAGATCACCTCATAGATCGGCGTCATAAGGTGAGTCTTGAAATAGTACAACACTATTTATCCTCAGACCTGAGATGTGCATTGGGATCTAATACACAAGGATTGTTATACTTTGATATAGTCTAACGTTACCCTTGACCGGGTAATCATAAGGGCTATATTAGGTATAACATGAATTATGTAGTTAATCGTGTACATGCAATATGGGATTTGCTCCTCTCAAGATGAGAGAGATATTTCTGGGCCCCTCGATTACATATTCTGATTTACATGCATGAATAAGTGGATTAGTTAGACTAATGACACTTGTATAATCAAATATGTTGGGATCGAGAAACACAATCTTTGAACTATAAATGATTAGATAGATTTATGCATTAAGTTCAAAATAAAATATCGTGAAGCAAAAAGATAATGAATGATTCTACTATATGATTGATTATATCAATCAAATTGCTCGAAGGTAAAAGCACATTTACATAGCCTTGGGGGCGGTGACGTGTTGCTAGACGCTTACCATCGTCTGTGTTACTGTGTATCGTGTGCAAGTGGGAGAATGTAAGTTATTATATGCCCACGATACGTGTCACACAGAGATACTGCTGAGGAGTATGTAAACCTATAGGGTCGCACAAAAAGAATGCGTTTGTTTCCATTTGTAGAAACCCGGATTTAATGAAAATATGTGTTAAACTGTAATTATGATAATTACAGGGTGAAAACGTAATTATGTTAATTACGGGGAATTATCTGTGTCAGGATCTTAATTCTTAACAAGAATAAACACTCAGAAAACAATATTAAAGAAGCTGCGGAATAGCACTTTAATATTCAGAAAAACAATGAAACAGTAAATCAGAATCACAACTTGCAAACTCTGATTGAATGATTGAAAGTCACAAGCTTTTACACACAACCTCAATATTGATGAACAAACTCACCAATACGAATTCTACTTCTCTAGAATTAGGGTTCTAACCTTGAGGTTGATTCTTTCTATGAAAGCTAAAAACTTAGAATGAAAAAATCTATCTTCTTGAAATTCTTGAGGAATGACATGTTCCCTGTCATGTGCCTAGAGCAACCACTATCAACATGCCAGATTCTCTTACCCTTGAGCTGCTGGTTGCCCTGCACATAAGATTAAACAATTAGTATTGATTGGGGACCCAAGCCAAAGTGGTCTTGGGTCTCCCTTTCTCATCAAAGTATTTACATTCCTTTTTGATGAGGTTTTTGAACTCAGAGCACTCTTTATTAGAGTACTTTGTCAATATGATTGGCTTAGCAGAACCAACACTAGAAGCAGTACTAACCTTAGAAGTACTAACAGAGTTAGCAGTACTAACAGGTTTAGCAGTAGTATTACTTCTAGCAGCACTATTATTGTCAGCAACACTATTTGTGGTAGCAGTACTAACAGTTTTAGTGCTTTTAGGAATCCACATATTGACACTTTCTTTAACAGACTTTTTCTTCATGTGGCTTTTAGTTTTAACAATTTTCTTAGCCACATGGTTCTTTTCAATTTTCTTATGACCAAAGGGTTTTTGCATGGATCTTTGAAAATTCATCCTTTGGTTCATAGGATTGAAATAACAGAATTTTGCAAGATGATTCAATTTGCCACAGATAAAACAAGGTTTTGGTCTATTGATTTTACTTAGATCAACCCCTTGTTTTTGTGCCCATTGATTATTCCAGTTTCTTTGATTACCCCTCTTTTTATCATGTTTTTGGGGCTCAGATTTATTGCATGCACACTTTTTGCAAGGGATAGGGTTCACAATAGTGGTCTATTTATAATGAACCTTCTTATTCTTCCCCTCAGTCTTTTCTACCTTATTGGACTTAACCCAAGTCTTTCCACACCCCTCATTGGTGATAATGTGATTTTCTATAGGAATCTCACCACTCACATTATTGTCCTTATTCTTGACAGTTTCCTTCTCAGTCTTGTCCTCAACAACTACATCATCTAAGGGATCTATCTCAGTGGCTCCCTCAGGCAAGTCCTTCCTATCTTCGGTCTCTAGCAAGTCTGATGTAGGAGGGATGTAGTTGTTGTTGTAAGGTGGTGGTGTCGTGTTGTACCCTATTCCAGGTTTAATCTTGTCATGTATTTGGACCTTTAGAATAGAGTCCATAGCTTTAGAAGCATATGAATACTTCTCAATGTCAAGCTTAGCTTTCTCATACTCACTTTTTATCTTCTCACACTCCTCTTCTTTCTGTCTTAGCTTAAAGTCATACTGATCTTTCTCCCACTTCCAGTAATTGATGTCATACATGTGCTGAAGTTTATTGGCTTGGAAACCTCTAATTTGTTCCTCAAACCTCTCAACAATCTTCACATAGTCTTTTATATCTTTTTCTAATCTCTTCAGGTTATCACTCATACTTTGATTGTGATCCCTGTACCTTTTAACTGTATCTATGCAATTTTGAGAACAAAGATTAGAAATTACCTCAGTTGGGAGATCAGAAACTTTTGCCATGAGAGCTTGGTTTTGGATAGCCTCTTCTGCTTGATCACTCCAGTCAAACCTCATTATCTTGTTGAGAGACTAGGGCTTGAGCAGAGTTTCTGTTATTATTGAAGCTTCCAGACTGTGATTGTTGGTGGTTGTTGTTGTGAGACACTCCACTTCTGCATTCTCTAGCAAAGTGCCCTTCAGATGGCATTTATAACATTCCACCTTTGACTTGTCAAAACCTGCTCCATCTTCTCTTCTTTGGGAGAAGTTGTTTCTCCCAGTTCTCTTGATGAACTTCTTTACCCTCATAGAGAGCATGGCCATTTGCCATTTAATGTCCATCTCTTCAAGATCATCCGGATGGAGTTGTTCCAAGTCATCATTAATTAGAGAAGAGTTTCCATGACTGGATAGAAAGGCTTCAAACACAGATTCAGTGCCTTTCTCTTGACTTGCTCCATTAGCAGCACTAACTGATTCAGGGTTAGAAGAAGAATCAATTGATGCTGATAGGGGTGCAGCATTGTGAACATATCCAGATGGTTTCTTCTTAGCTTCTACCTCAGATTCAAACACTCTAAGGTCATTGTACAGATCATCAAGTTCTTTTTCTTCCAATTGTTCATTCTGTCTGAAAGACACAGTATACATAGTCCACTCATCTCCCAGGGACCTTAAGAACTTTATGTTTAGATCGTCTTGATCAATATGTACTCCCACAGTAGCTACTTCACCAATTAACTTGTTAAACCTGTCAAAAGTTTGAGTCATGGACTCATTCTTGGTTGACATAAAGTTTTCATAAGATTGCTTCAATATAGCCTTCTGATTTCTCTTGGTACTTTTGGTACCAGAGAACCTCTTCTCTAGAGCATTCCAAAGCATCTGTGCATCAATGCAATTGCAGAATTGGTGTTGATATTCATTGGGAATAGCCAAAAGCAGTGTGCTTAAGGCTTTCATCTCTGTCTGTCTTGACTTCTTTTCTGCATCCGTCTTTGGTGGAGTTCTTTTTCCATCTGTACCAATCTTTCCTTCATCAGATGGGCCATTCTCAATGATGTCCCACATAGAGTAATCTGTGAGAAGAATATATTGCTTGATCCTAATCTTCCACATGTCAAATTCATTGGATCTGAGCATTGGGACCTTTGAGACCAGGGTACTGTTTGATTCAACTGCGTTATCCATGATGAATGAGATTTCTGAGAATATGGCTCTGATACCACTTCTCTCATCCTTAGTCCTTAGAAAATATACCCAAGTAAATCTAGAGTAATCATCAACAATAACTAGACAGTATGATTTCTTACCAATACTCATAACATTTGTAGGACCAAACAGATCCATATGCAACAACTGAAGAGAGTTAGAGATTGTGTTCAACTCTTTGGTCTTATGAGAAGTTTTGTGTTGTTTGCCTTTGAGACAGGCAACACAATGATCATCACATGAAAAGACTTTGGAAGGTAAACCTCTTACAAGGTTGTTTTTAACAAGTTTATTCATTGTTTTAAAATTCATGTGACACATCCTTCTGTGCCAAAGTGATGATTCATCCAAAGAAGCTTTTGAAACAAGACAGTTTAGGGATGAATCAGTTGAAACACTTTCCATATCTAAGCAATATACATTATCCTTTCTGGGGGTTCTTAGTAGTATCATCTTTTCATCAACTACCTTGAATCCAGGAGCAAGGATAATGCATTCAGAATCAGTAAATAATATACTATGTTTTTTGTCACAGACCTGTGATACACTTAACAGGTTGTACCTTAACTGTTCAACATAGAATACTGTCAAGATCGAATTCTTAACAAGAATAAATTCTCAGAAACTAATATCAAAGAAGTTGCGGAATAACACTTTGATATTCAATAAAACAGTAAACAAAACAGTATATGATCAATAACTTGCAAACTTGTATTGAATGCTTGAAGTTACAAGATTAAACACACAACCTCAATATTGATGAACAGGCTCACCAATACGAATTCTACTTCTCTAGAATTAGGAACTATGCCTTGAGGTTGATTTTTTCTAAAACTTAGAATGAATCAATTCTTAACTATTCTATCAAATCTATACATATATTGAACAAAAAGATAATTACAATAAATAAAATATCTTCAGTATATCTTCCATCATTATCTTAAAGCCTTCCATGAATATCTTGATTCTTTCCAGCTGTCATCCTTTCCATCTGGATCTTTAAGTCATAAGCAGTACTAACTATGCTCAGCAGCATTAATTTCTTCAAGCAACATTAACTTAGTCTTTGCAGCATTAACTACTAAGCAGCACTAACTACTAGCAGTACTAACTTTTTTCAAGCAACACTAACTTTGACTAGCAGTATTAATTCTACTAGCAGTAGTAATACTCAGCAGTATTAACTTTGAAGTCTTCTAGCAGTAGTAATTCTGAACTAGCAGCATTAACCATACTTGAGCTTTTCTTCAGTTCCCAACAATCTCCCCCTAACTTGACTTTTAGGAAAAGAAGTCAAGTTCTTCAGAATTGATCTTCAAGATGCTTTCAACACTTCAGATTCAGTTTCCCAAATTTTGATCTAAGCCCAAACTTTGATTGACAGTTCTTCTCACCATAATCTTGGCCATCTCTGAATCCTTTGTGCATACTAGTGTAGCTTTCAGCGTCCCTTCTAACTTCTCTTTGCTATGCTCATAAATTCTGTCTACCAGGTAGTATTCATGATAACAATTGTCTATAGTAATCATGTATACCCCACAGTTTTCAAAAAGTATCCATTTATCAATCTTCTTGAATATAAACTCATGCTGATGATCTTTAATCCTATAAGCCACTCTTTCTGGATCAAACATCATGCACAAGTATTCCATTGCTATCTTGAGAAGATTCCCTTCAGTACCTTTCAACACAGGCTCATAGAGTTTTATCCCCACTTTGTATAATTCTTCTATGTCAGCTCTTGAACAACTTCTGACAACTCTCCCCCATGTTGAATATGCTTCAAATGAACCATCAGCTCTTTTTATTCTGAAGAAGTCCTTTCCATTATCTCTTAGAATGTCCCAGAAGGTAATCTCAGGAGCTTTCATAGAGATTGGAACAACCTTCAAAGGTTCTACTATTGTCATGTAGAGATCCATATTCTCAGTAGTTGGCTTACTTGATTGTTCTGAAATTTGTACTGATTCTACTATAGGTACCTCTGAATGCTCTGCTGCAGATTCTGCTGTTTCTTCCACTCTAGGACTTTTAGACAGCCTTTTGGAAGCAATTGTCTTCACCCTTTTTCCAGCTTTGGCTTCTACACCAACACTCTCAGGTTCTTCCTTTTTCTCTTCTACTTTATCTTTTGAGGGTGTGGTCTCCTCAGGGAATGGTTTTTGAATATTCAGGTCACGCCTTTCCTTCATTCTTCTCTCAGCCTCTTCCTTTTGTGCTGAATCCCCTTGAAGCTTGGCCATTTCCTTTTGATACAACTCTTCAACCTGAGTGTATGCCATGTTGGTAAACATCTCCCCCTTAACACCAATTGCACCCTTCAGGAAATTTATCATTTTTCTTCTTTCCTGATTGGCCAAAAATGTTTTGGAGGGTTGTCTTTTCTGTTTCTGTTTTTGAGTTGGCATCTTTTTAACTGGAAGTTTCTTGGCCTGAGCTGCTGTCTAAGCTGCTTCTTTTAAGCTCTTTTGGTATTCTGCATTTAACTTCTTGGCCATAATCTTTGCAAGTTCTCTATCTTTTTCTGTTTGCAACTGTTCCTCCTTCTCCATTTGGTCTTGAAGCTGCTTTGCTATTGCCTCATCCATTTCAATCTGAGACTTCTTCTTTGCAGGCATTTCAGCTTCAACCATCTTCTCCTTTCCTTTTCCCTTTGACTCATTTGCCTTTTCTTTTTTCCTTCTGTTGAATTTCTCCTTCATTGATGACTACTCCCTTGGCCTTTTGAGTAGCCTTAGGAGTATCATTCTTGGCTTTTACCAAGGTTTCAGCTATTCCAATTCTTCAACAGATAGCCCTGTTACTGCTGCTACCTGTTCTGTTACTGCTGCTGCTTGAACATTATCTGTTTCCACTGCTTGTGCTTCTGTTTCTGCAGCTTTCTCCCCCTTAACATCAAATCCCATCTCAGAGATACTCTCCTTTTCTGCTTCAGCCTCTGAATTCTCCCCCTTGTTGAAAGCATCATTAGCAGTTTTCCTCTTCTTCAAAACAAATTGCCTTCTCCTCTTCTTTTGCACCAATCTTGTGATCATTTTCTTCAATTTGGTAATTTGTACTTGTTGAGACAGAATCACCATTTTCATCTCTTCTATGTCTTTGCCTTGTTTGATGACATCCATATTGATGTTGCCCATTGTTTCCATCAATTCATTGTAGTCATATCTGTCCTCACCTTCTCCAGGAGTGTTACCCCATTTTGAAGGATCATGGGATCTTTTAGTAGTAGAAGCCTTCTGCCTAGCAGAAGCACTATCCACCCCCTTGGTTTCTTGGCACCGGGGACCTTTGAATGATTGCTCATTCAATGTTGCCATGGGAGAGGTCTTATGTATGTTACCACTGTCCTCCTCTGTGCTAGCAGGAGTAGTGGCAGCCTTCTTACCCATATGCTCTTCCATCTCCTTAGAGAGCACCTCCTGATGGTTGGGAGACACCCTGTTGGTTTCCCTTTGGATATTCTCTACTGGAGAGTGCTCCAATAGAGGGCTTTGAGGCTCTTGGTTAATAGTAGGTACACCAAGGGAAGGAGCCTTGTGTACCTTTCTCTTGACATAAGCCTTGGATATTCTGGGAGTGGGTTTAGCAGCAAAGGACTGACGAAAAATATGAGAGAGGGAAGGTTGGGATTGGCTAGCAGTGGGTTGGTCTAATGGGGGCATTGACCCTGCTACCATACCTTCATTGGTTTGGGACCCCACCATCATTGTAGAGAACAATGGGGTGTCTACTTCTTCCGAGTCCCCAGCAGATCTTCTCATATTTGAGAAAACCTTGCCTTTAGGGGGTTTTGGTACATATATCCCTTCAGAATGAGGAATATCCGTCAATTCGTGGTTGATTACTGCTTGAACAAACCTGGGATACATATAAAAGCTCTTTTTGTTTCCCATGTTTGAGACAAGATCATTGAAAATCATTTGTGAAAAAATTGTACCTTCTGGTAGTGGCCAAACAGACCAAAGCATAAGCAACGGGACTGCTGAACTCACTCCATCCAGTAGTCTTTTTAGAAATGCAGTGCATCAAGGCATGAACAAGAAAACGCCATTGGGGTGAGAATTTAGCTTTTGAGAACTTAAAAATACCCAATGGGCCTCCATACCCCATTCTTGTAAGAGTAGAAAATAGTTCATCACTAGAGATAGAAGTTATACCAGAGGCATCGTCTAGACGTAGACTGATGCGAATTACCTCTTAAGTAACTGTCAATGGCTTGCCACACGCTGTCGTCTTGATCATTTGCACACCATCCTCAGTAACAATGGTGGCATGTGCCCAGAATTGCCTCTGATGCTCTATGAAGATAGTAGGAGACATAGTGAGAGCATGGGCAATGTGGCTAGACTTCAGAAAGTCGACTATCTGATGAAAACCTTCAGCTTGTTTTGGCTTTTGGAGCATCGCGATTTCATTGTGCTCGTCAATGAACGCCATTGATGCCATGAATCTTTGAAAATTCTTGCCTGAGAACTTTGAACTTGAGAGAAAGAGGGTTTAGAGCGCAAGAGAATAGTATGCAAAGAGTCGTTATGAACTTTTAGGCGGGCAAAGAGTATTTATAGTATTCGGAACATAAGCAGTATTAACCTAGAGCAGTATTAACTACTAGCAGTATTAACTAACTAGCAGTATTAACTGAGAGCAGTATTAACTGAGAGCAGTATTAACTAACTAGCAGTATTAACTGAGAGCAGTGTTAACTGAGAGCAGTATTAACTACTAGCAGTATTAACTAACTAGCAGTATTAACTGAGAGCAGTATTAACCACTAGCAGTATTAACTAACTAGCAGTGTTAACTGAGAGCAGTATTAACTGAGAGCAGTATTAACTACTAGCAGTATTAACTAACTAGCAGTATTAACTGAGAGCAGTATTAACCACTAGCAGTATTAACTAACTAGCAGTATTAACTGTGCACTGGCAGTATTAACTATACTTACTCCTTTAATCTTGCGAAACACTGAGTACTGCTATACATATCCTGAAAAAGAAGATTAGTAACACCAAGAATAAACAATATACAGGTATAGAACCACTTTTTGAGAAGGGGATTATTCAGAGTTGATCAATCCCACACTTGTTACCAAGAAAGTGAATCTACCCACATCAAAAGCTTTAGTGAATAGATCAGCAAACTGGTTATCAGTGTGAACTTTTACAACTTGAATAAGTTTCTTTTCATTACAGTCTCTTATGAAGTGATACCTGATCTCAATGTGCTTTGTCTCTGAGTGCTTGACAGGATTATTTACAATGCTAATAGCACTGCTATTATCAATAAAAATTAGAGTGTGTAGAAAGGTTACCCCATAATCCAGCATTTGATTCTGAATCTATAAGACTTGAGAACAGCAACTTGCAGCTGCTATGTACTCTGCCTCTGTTGTAGATGTGGATACTGTGGTTTGTTTCTTGCACTGCCATGAAACTAGTCTTGCACCCAAAAACTGACATCCTCCAGAAGTAGATTTTCTGTCCAAGTTTGCTCCACCTAGATCACTATCTGAGTATGCAAGTAGGTCAAAGGATGAGTCATGAGGATACCAAAGTCCCAATCTGGGTTGCCCTTTGAGATATCTGAATATCCTCTTAACAGCTTGATAGTGAGATTGCTTTGGCCTAACTTGGAATCTTGCACATACACAGACTGGAAACATTATATCTGGCCTAGAGGCTGTAAGATACATGAGAGAGCCAATCATGGATCTATAATGATGAACATCCATATCCTCCCCCTCAAGATCTGCTGTTATCTGATTGTGTGTCTCCATAGGTGTGCTAGCAGGTTTTGAATGTGAGAAACCAAACTTGGTTAGAATGTCCTGCACATACTTGGACTGACAGATGAAGATTCCATCTGACTTCTGTTGAACTTGGAGTCCAAGGAAGAAAGTAAGTTCCCCCATGGAACTCATTTTGAACCTTTGATGCATTAGTTCCTCAAACTCCTTGCACATGTTGTCTCTTGTTGATCCAAAGATAATATCATCAACATAGATTTGGACCAGCAAGATATCCTTCTTCTTTCTCTTGATGAATAGAGTCTTATCAATGACTCCTCTTTCAAAGCCATTTTCCAAGAGATAGGAGGACAGAGTGTCATACCATGCTCTTGGAGCTTGATGTAGTCCATAAAGTGCTTTCTTCAATTTGTATACTCTGTCTGGATAGCTTGGGTTTTCAAACCCTGGTGGTTGACAGACATATACTTCTTCTTCAATTGAACCATAAAGAAATGCACTTTTCACATCCATTTGATAGACTTTGAATTTCATATAGGAAGCATAAGTCAGGAATAATCTAATTGCTTCTATCCTGGCCACAGGTGCAAATACTTCTTCATAGTCTATTCCTTCTTCTTGTGTATACCCTTGAGCCACCAGCCTTGCTTTATTCCTTATCACTATACCTCTTTCATCTCTCTTATTCCTGAAGACCCATTTTGTTCCTATTGCCCTTTGGCCTTTAGGAAGGTCTACCAGATCCCAAACATCTTGCAGCTTGAACTGCAGTAGCTCTTCTTGCATGGATTCTATCCAACTGGATTCTTTCATAGCATCATGTGCCTTTTTAGGCTCAAGCTGGGATAAAAAGCAAGAAAGCACTGTGTGTTGTTGATCATGTATTTCTTGAAGCCTACTTTGATTTCTAGTCATCATAGGAGAGGATATATCTCCTATTACCAGCTGTGGAGGATGGTTCTTTTGTATTCTGGTGTGATGACTAGGTTCTTCATTAAGTCCCACCTCTAGATTAGAGTCATTCAACTCAACTGAAGTGTTTTCAGTAGCCACTTCTGGTTCTTTATTTTCTTGAGTCTCCTCATCTCTACTTTCTTCTTCACTTTGACTTGGTCCAGTAGATGGTTCCTTTTCACAGTCTTCAACAGGATCCACTGTGGGTATGGGAAATATCACAGATTGAGATATACTTTCTGAGACTTGTATAGTCCCTGATCCTCCACTCCCTGTACCTGTATAATCATCACTTCTGAAACCAAAAGAGTGAGTTAGTGAGTCAATGTCAAATAGCCACTGAGGACCAGACCCAATAGGATTTGGTATGTTCTCATTGCATTTGACATTGTCACTTTCTTCAATTATTCTGGAAGAAGAGTTGAAAACTCTGTAAGCCTTACTCTGAGATGAGTAACCAATAGGAAATCCATCATCTGCTTTGCTATCAAACTTACCTAAGTGAGATTTGGTATTGAGAATTGTACAAGGACACCCAAATGGTTTGAAAAATCCAATGAAAGGTTTTCTTTTATTTAAAAGCTCATATGGGGTCTTGTTCTTTTGCTTGACCACTAGAACTCTGTTTTGGACATAACAAGCAGTATTAACGGCTTCAGCCCAGAAGGTAATTGGCAGTTTTGAATCAGCCAACAGAGATCTAGCAACTTCTATTAGTGTCCTGTTTATCCTCTCAGCAACTCCATTCTGTTGAGGAGTCCTAGGAGCACTATATTGTCTCTCAATGCCTTTCTCTTCACAAAAGGTATTTAGATCAAGATTTTTAAACTCAGTCCCATTATCTGATCTAATGACTTTTACTTTTTGATTAGTTTGGTTTTCAATTCTTAGGATAAAGGATTTGATCAGTCCACTTGTCTCATCCTTAGTCCTTAGAAAATATACCCAGGTAATTCTAGAGTAATCATCAACAATAACCAAGCAGTAAGATTTCTTGCCTATACTCATAACATTTGTAGGACCAAACAGATCCATATGCAGTAACTGGAGACAAGAAGAAATTGAGTTTATCTCTTTGGTCTTATGAGAAGTTTTGTGCTGTTTGCCTTTAAGACATGCAACACAATGATCATCACATGAAAATACTTTTGAAGGTAAACCTCTTACAAGATTGTTTTTAACAAGTTTGTTCATGGTCTTGAAATTCATGTGACACATCCTTCTGTGCCAAAGAGAGGATTCATCCACAGAAGCTTTTGAAACAAGACAGTTCAGGGATGAATCACTATAAACATTGTCCATATCTAGACAATACACATTGTCCTTTCTTGGAGTTCTAAGTAGTATCATGCTTTCATCAACTACCTTGAACCCTGGAGTAAGGATCATACACTCAGTATTTGTAAATAATATGCTATGTTGTTTGTCACAAACCTGTGATACACTTAACAGGTTGTACTTCAACTGATCAACATAGTAGACATCCTCAAATGTCATCTTACCTTTGGTGACATTACCTTTTCCACTTATGTTACCACCAGTAAGATTATCTCCAAATGCAACATGTCCTCCATTAATATGCTTGAAATCCTGACGACATGACATGTTGCCTGTCATGTGCCTAGAGCAACCACTATCAACATGCCATATGCTCTTCCCCTTGAGCTGTTGGTTGCCCTGGACATAAGATAGATCAGTTAGTATGAATTAGGAACCCAAGCCAAAGTGGTCTTGGGTACCCCTTTCTCATCAAAATACTTGCATTCTTTCTTGACAAGATTTTTAAACTTTGACTCCTCATTCTTAGAGTACTTTGTCACAATAATGGGCTTGGAAACATTTTTGCTAGAAGCAGTACTGGTTTTAGAAGTACTAACTGCCTTAGCAGCACTTGCATGCTTAGCAGTACTAACCTTGTTAGCAGTAGTAACTGTGTTAGCAGCATTAATATTTTCAGCAGTACTAACACTGTTAGCAGTAGTAACTGTGTTAGCAGCACTAATATTTTCAGCAGTACTAACACTGTTAGTACTTCTAGGCACCCATAGTAAAACACTTTCTTTTAAAACCTTATTTTTCATAGGGCCTTTACTTTCAACAGATTTCTTCATCACATGTTTCTTTCCAGGCTTCCTATAACCAACAGGTTTTTGCACAAATCTTTGAAAGTTTATATGTTGATTAATAGGGTTAAAGAAGCAATACTTAGCCAAATGATTCAACTTGCCACATATGAAACAAGGTTTTGGTCTATTGATTTTATTCAGATCAACTCCTTGTTTCTGAGCCCATTGATTATTCCAGTTTCTTTGATTACCTCTTTTTATACCAAAATTTAGGCTCTTAGCTTTATTGCAAGCACACTGTTTACAAGATCCAGGATTCACAACCGTGGTTTGTTTGTAATGGACCTTGTTATCCTTTCCTTTGGTCTTCTCTATCTCCTTGGACTTGACCCAGATTTTCCCACATCCCTCATTGGTGATAATGTTGTTTTCTAATGGTATCTCTTTACTCACAGCATTATCCCTATTCTCACTAGCTTCTTTCTCAGTCAAATCCTTAACTACTACCTCATCCAAAGGATCTATCTTAAAAGCTTCCTCAGACAAGTCCTTTTTCTCCTTGGTTTCTAACAAGTCTGAAGTAGGAGGGATATAGTTGTTGTTGTAAGGAGGAGGTGTATTGTTGTATCCAACACCAGGCTTCATCTTATCATGAATCTGAGCCTTTAGAAGAGAATCCATTGCTTTTGAAGCATATGAAAACTTTTCTATGTCAAGCTTAACTTTAGACAGTTCCTCTTTCAGCCTATCATTCTCTTCTAAGGACTTAGATAGTTTGGTCTCTAACTCATTCTTTTCCCAATTCCAATAGTTTGTGTCATAAGAGTGTTGAAGTTCATTAGCTTGAAAGCCTTTGATTTGCTCTTCAAATCTCTCTACTATCAACACATAATCTCTTCTGTCCTTTTCTAATCTTTTGAGGTCATCACACATACTTTGATTGTGATCCTTGTATCTTTTGACAGTGTCTATGCAAGATTGAGTGCAAAGATTAGAAATTACCTCAGAGGGGAGATCAGACACTTCTGCCATAAGAGCTTGATTCTGAATGGCTTCCTCAGCTTGATCACTCCAGTCAAATCCCATTCCTTGTTCAGAAACAAGGGCTTGAGCAGGATTCTTGTTTTGATTGTAACCTCCATTCTGAGCTTGTTGGTGGTTGTTGTTTGGAACAACACTCCTGCACTCTCTAGCAAAGTGTCCTTTCATGTGACACTTATAGCATTCCACCTTAGTCTTGTCAAAACCAGCTCCATCTTCTCTTCTTTGAGAGAAGTTGTTCCTTCCTGTTCTTTTAATAAACTTCTTCACCCTCATAGATAACATGGCCATCTGCCATTTAATGTCCATCTCCTCCAGGTCATCAGGGTGAAGTTGATCCAGATCATCATTAATCAATGAATTGTTGCTATGACTGGACAAAAAGGCTTCAAAGATAGTTTCAGTGCCTTTTTCTGAATTTACTTCACTGGCAGTACTAACTGCTTCAGGGTTGGCAGTAGTATCAGTGGATGCTGAAAGAAGTGCAGCATTGTGGATATAACTAGTGGGCTTCTTCTTGGATTCTACCTCAGTTTCAAAAACTCTTAGATCATTATATAGATCATCAAGTTCCTTCTCTTCCAGATTGTCACTCTGTCTATATGAGACAGTGTACATAGTCCATTCATCCCCAAGAGATCTGAGGAACTTTCTGTTGATATCATCTTGTTCCATCTTCACTCCTACAGTAGCCAGTTCACCAATGAGCTTGTTGAACCTATCAAAAGTTTGAGCCATAGACTCATTCTTTGAAGAAGTGAAGTTCTCATACTGCTTCTTTAGAACATCTCTTTGATTTCTTTTGATGCTTTTAGTTCCAGCAAATCTTTTCTCTAGAGCATTCTAGAGAATCTGAGCATCAGTGCAATTGCAAAATTGATGCTGATATTCATTGGGGATGGCCAAGAGCAGAGTGCTCAAGGCCTTCATCTCTGTCTGTCTGATCTTCCTCTCACCATCTGTCTTTGGTGGAGGTTTTTTCCCATCTGGTCCTATCTTTCCGGCTTCAGAAGGACCATTCTCAATGATATCCCACATTGAGTAGTCAGTGAGAAGAATGTATTGTCTAATTCTGATCATCCACATATCAAACTCACTAGGTTTGAGCATTGGAACCTTAGAGACCAGAGTACTGTTTGATTCTGCAAGGTTTTCCATGATGAATGAATAGATGTTTCTGAGGGAGTTTGGCTCTGATACCACTTGTCAGGATCGAATTTTTAACAAGAATAAATTCTCAGAAACTAATATCAAAGAAGTTGCGGAATAACACTTTGATATTCAATAAAACAGTAAACAAAACAGTATATGATCAATAACTTGCAAACTTGTATTGAATGCTTGAAATTACAAGATTAAACACACAACCTCAATATTGATGAACAGGCTCACCAATACGAATTCTACTTCTCTAGAATTAGGAACTATGCCTTGAGGTTGATTTTTTCTAAAACTTAGAATGAATCAATTCTTAACTATTCTATCAAATCTATACATATATTGAACAAAAAGATAATTACAATAAATAAAATATCTTCAGTATATCTTCCATCATTATCTTCAAGCCTTCTATGAATATCTTGATTTTTTCCAGCTGTCATCCTTTCCATCTGGATCTTTAAGTCATAAGCAGTACTAACTATGCTCAGCAACATTAATTTCTTCAAGCAGCATTAACTTGGTCTTTGCAGCATTAACTACTAAGCAGCACTAACTACTAGCAGTACTAACTAGCTAAGCAGTACTAACTTTGTTCAAGCAGCACTAACTTTGACTAGCAGTATTAATTCTACTAGCAGTAGTAATACTCAACAGTATTAACTTTGAAGTCTTCTAGCAGTAGTAATTCTGAACTAGCAGCATTAACCATACTTGAGCTTTTCTTCAGTTCCCAACAAATACATCTTCAAAGGTCATTTTACCTTTGTTCACATCACCTTTACCACTGATTTTACCTCCATCTGGAGTATTACCAAAGGCAACATGTCCACCATCAATCTTCTTGAAAGTTATATTTGTCCTCACCTTCTCAAGAAGTGTTACCCTCTTTTGAAGGATCATAGGATCTTTTTGTAGTAGGAAACTTCTGCCTAACAGAAGCACTCTCCACCCCCGTGGGTTCTTGGCACCAGGGACCTTTGGATGATTGCTCACCCAAAGTTGCCATGGGGAAGGTCTTATTGATGTTACCACTGACCTCCTCTGTGCTAGCAGGAGTAGTGGCAGCCTTAGCACCCATATGCTCAATCATCATCTCAGTGAGCACCTCCTTGGGGTTGGGAGACCCCCCTGTGGTTTCCCTGTAGATATTATGTAAAGAAGAATTCTCCCTTAGAGGGCTTAAAGGCTATGTGGGTGATGGTACAAGAAGGGAAGGAGCCTTCTTTACCTTTTTCCTTGTATATGTTTGAGTGATTGGAGAAGTTGGCTTTTGAAGTAGAGACTGTGGGATAGATATAGAGTGGGAAGGTTGGGATTGGCTAGCAGTGGGATGGTCTAATGAGGGCCTTGACCCTGCTGCCATACCTTCTTCAGTGTGGGACACCACCATCATTGTAGAGAATAATGGGGTGTCAACTCCTTCCGAGTCCAATGGGGATCTCTTCATGTTTGAAATGACCTTACCTTTGGGAATTTTTGGTACATATACCTCATCAAAGTGAGGCATATCCGTCAATTCGTGGGTTATAACTTCTTGTACAAACCTGGGGTACATATAAAAGCTCTTTTTGCTTCCCAAGTTTGAGACAAGATCACTGAAAATCATTGTAGAAAAATTGTACTTTCTGGCAGTGGCCAAACAGACCAAAGCATAAGCAATGGTACTGCTAAACTCACTCCATCCAGTAGTCTTTTTGGAAATGTAGTACACAAGGGTATGAACAAGAAAACGCCATTGGGTATAAAATTTTGCTTTTGAGAATTTAAAACCACCCAATTGACCTCCATACCCCATTCTTGACAAATTTGAGAACAAGTCCTCATTAGGAAGAGAAGTAATACCTTCAGCATCGTCTAGACGTAGACAGGTGCGTATCACCTCTTCAGTAACTGACAAGGGTTTGTCAGACACACCCTTGTTTTCAGAATCTGCACACCATTCTCTGTGACTATGGTGGCATTCGCCCAGAATTGCTTTTGATGCTCAATGTAGATAGTTGGAGACACAGTTAGAGCATGGTCAATATGGCTAGACTTCAGAAAATCCACTATCTGATGAAAGCCTGCAACTTGCTTTGGCTTTTGTAGCATCGTGATTTCATTGTGCTCGTCAATAAATGCCATAGACGCCATTGAGCTTGAGTATTCTTGCCTGAAACACTTGATTCTTGAGAGAAAACGGTTAGAGAGAAAGTGAACAGTATTCAAAGAGTCTTTATGAACTTTTAGGCGGGCAAAGGGTATTTATAATGTATGGGACATAAGCAGTATTAACCTAGAGCAGTATTAACTAACTAGCAGTATTATCTGAGAGCAGTATTAACCACTAGCAGTATTAACAGAGCACTGGCAGTATTAAAACTGCACTGGCAGCATTAACTATGCTTACTCCTTTTGAAGCTTATGGAGGTCTGATTAAGGCATTAACTTCCTGTGAAAGATGATCAGCAGCACAAAAATAACCAAAATAGCAGGTATAGGAACACTTTTTAAAACCATGAGCTCATCCAGAGTTGATCATGCCCACACTTGAGACCAAGAAAGTGAATCTACCCACATCAAAAGCTTTAGTGAATAGATCTACAAACTGGTTGTCAGTATGAACTTTAGCAACTTGAATGAGCTTCTTTTCATTGCAATCTCTGATAAAGTGATACCTGATCTCAATGTGCTTTGTTTTGGAGTGCTTGACTGGATTGTTAACAATGCTTATAACACTGCTATTGTCAATAAAGATTGGAGTGTGCAGAAAGGTTACCCCATAGTCTAGCATCTGATTCTGAATCCATATAACCTGAGAGCAGCAACTTGCAGCAGCAATATACTCAGCTTCTGTTGTTGATAAGGATACGGTGGTTTGTTTCTTGCACTGCCAAGACACTAGTCTTGCACCCAAAAGTTGACATCCCCCTGAAGTAGACTTTCTGTCCATGTTAGCACCACCCAAGTCACTATCTGAATATGCAATCAAGTCGAATGAAGATTCATATGGATACCAAAGACCTAATCTAGGTTGCCCTCTTAAGTATCTGAAAATCCTCTTCACAGCTTGAAGATGTGATTGCTTTGGATTGACTTGGAATCTGGCACACAAACACACAGGAAACATGATGTATGGTCTTGAGGCTGTGAGATACATGAGTGGTCCAATCATTGATCTGTTGTCACACCCCGCTAAAGCGGAAACACGAGGCATAACAACTCCGATGTCATAGCACAAGATTATAAGCATACCAACATTCATTTAACTTTCAAAAGACATTACATTTTTAAGAACGTAGTATTGACATTGTTTACAATTCCCAAACTTAAAATATATCGATACGCATAAAACATAATAATCTTGCTTCAAAATATGAAATGCACTGCTAAAACATCATGGGATTACCTTCTCGATTCCTGAAAAGCATGAATAAAAACCAAGGTCAACTACAAAGAGTTGGGGAGTTCACAGGTTTTAAATATGCACAAATCATTTTTATATGCAAGTTGTCATTTGTAAAACATACGTATAAACCAACTTCAATTCTTTGATTCATGAGTACCACAATTTAATTTCTTTATGATAAGTGTATGCAAAGACAATATTACGTTGAGCCACTACTAAGCCGTCCCTGACCAATTTCAACGCCCCCGATGAACTAACTCAGCGGTGGTTCGAGCCACATGTTTAGTCATCTTCTCTAGTATAGTGCACCCCTGCTCGTCAGCATAAGGTGGGTTTGTCACACCAAATAGCGCTATCCACTAATACTATAGGCCCGATTTTCTTCGAGTTAATAGTAGTGTCACGGGGTCTTAACATTTAATACTCAACACATCAATTGCATACTTATCATATAGCTTATAATTCCAAACGCTTTTAACAAAGCCTTATAAATTGCCAATTCGCAATACTTTAAAACAATTCTCATGAATCTTTAAATACGCAACTAAAGCATGCTTTTCACCCCAAAATCAGTTAAAACGATAAAAGTGGGGATGTGAATACTCACCTTAACGAATGTAACGGGTGAAGCTTTACTTTAATACTTATGGAATTTTGTCACGCCCTTAATTTCCCTATACAAGAGTTGCCATAAAGAAACACATTAATGCCCTATTCCGATGTCCAACCAATATGTCCAATTGTCCCATGAAATGCCATCATATAAATTCCTTAGTCCATATCCATTTTTAAACTATACAAAGTTCCAAAATACAATAAAACAAAATTTAAACTTAATAAGATTACCTTTCTGGATTCAGCATATGCTGTCCAGAAAGTTATCCGATAAAATCAACACGGAAGCTTAACTTCCCAAGAGAATTATTTAATCACAAATTTTTGTGGTGTTCTATCATGTGTTTAGAGTAAATCTGCATTTTTTTATAATTTTTGTATGACTTTTGATACCTCAAATAATTTTTACAAAACAGAGTGTCACTGATTTTCGGATCAGTGACATACCTCACTTGTAACAGCCTTTTGGGGTATCAATTCTTGGAATTAGACAGTGATCCATATATGGATGCAAACCTAACTCAAAATACTAATATTTGGAAAAAGATTCACTTATTTTGGATGAGTAATGAGGGAGTTATGGCCTCTACAATATAGGTGTATGAATCTGTCTTCACTGGACAGATTGCACCATTTTCTTGTAAAATCCATTTAAGTGCCCAAATCAACTCCAAATTCAGTGTTTTCGGACTTTTTAGAAAGATAACACTCTAAATTAAAGTTTAGAAGCAAAAACCCCAAATTTAGACATGTGTTTTATGAGTTGTGAAAGCTAGAAGTGAAGTCCATTTTCTGGACAGATTTTAAAATGAAGTAAATACTATTTTAAACCACAAAATAATGATCATTAGACATGGTTTTTGATTATAAACCATGTCTTCACTCCTCATTACATGATAAACTAACTTATGCATCATGGATTCATTGTAATCAAAATGCTCATCCAAATGCATGCATGAACACAACACCAAATAAATGACATTAACATTATTACTAAGTTCTTAATCATGTGGAACTTGGGAAATTCCTTCATAAGAACATTTTTATACTAACATTTCATTATGTTAACATAATCATAATTTCAATAATACCAATATTTTAGTGGTTTATGATACCAAAATTCAACATTTTCATCATAAACCCTAAACTTGATGATAAACAAGTTTTCTTTTGAAAAACAAGAATCAAAAACTCATTTTTGAATATATGAACATAAATTTGAAAGCTATTTTATCAACAAAACCTAATTTATACCACATTTTAGATGAATCTTTTGCTCCTCAAACCCAAAATTCAAAATATGAAAACATGCATAAGAAAAATGTAGTTTTTGAGATTACCTTGAAGATTTGAGAAGGAAACTTGATTCTAACTTCAAATTGATGATGGTTTCTTGCTTGGATTTTGATTTTTAACAAAGAAAAGAAAAATGGAATGGTGGTGGTGGAAGGTTAAAATTGAAAATGAGGGTAAGTCTTGTTTTTAAATTTGTTTTTAATTAATAGATTAATTATAATATATGTAAAATCAAGACAAGTGTCCTTAATGACTCACCATCATAAAAAAAAATTAATTTAATATTATTAATTAAATTACTAGTCTAATTTATAAAATATCAGATATAATTGAGAACCGAAATACCCGATTCTCATTATTTGCTAAATAAATGTCAAATTTGAAAATTTTGCAATGCAAGAGAAATTATCATACTGCTTTTTATAGTTTAAGGATTTTGGACTTTTATTCACTTATTTGGTATTTCTGGACAGTGACGGTCAGATGTGGAACTGTTCCGGGTTTTTAACGCAACTTCTAAATTTTTCGGGAAACTTTTATCTTAAAGGCTTTTAATAAAAATCTAGAAGTGACAAAACTTATAAAATAATCTAAGGGTGCTAACCTTAATATTCAGAATTTGACAGGTGTCACATTTGTATAGATGGACATCAACATCCTCCCCCTCAAGATCAACAGTGATCTGTTTATGAGTTTCCATAGGTGTGCTTGTTGGCTTTGAGTCTGATAATCCATATTTGTCCAGGATGTCTTTCACATATTTTGATTGACTTATGAAGATCCCATCTTTCTTCTGTTTCACTTGAAGTCCAAGGAAGAAGTTAAGTTCACCCATTGAACTCATTTTAAAACTCTTGTGCATCAACTCTTCAAAGTCTCTACACATCTGATCTTTTGTGGATCCAAAAATGATATCATCCACATAGATCTGAACTAGTAGGATGTCCTTCTTACTTCTTTTAATGAAAAGGGTCTTGTCAATTATGCCCCTTTCAAACTTATTTTCCAAGAGATAGGTAGACAGAGTGCATACCATGCTCTTGGGGCTTGATGTAGGCCATAGAGTGCTTTCTTCAGCTTGTATACTCTGTCAGGATAAGTAGGATTTTCAAAACCAGGTGGCTGACAGACATATACTTCTTCATCAATTGTACCATATAGAAAGGCACTCTTTACATCCATTTGATAGACCTTGAACTTCATGTATGAGGCATAGGCTAGGAACAACCTAATTGCCTTTACCCTTGCCACTGGAGCAAACACTTCATCATAATCTCTGCCCTATTCTTGAGTGTACCCTTGATCCACAAGCCTTGCTTTGTTCCTGATCACAATTCCTCTCTCATCCTTTTTGTTCCTGAAGATCCACTTGGTGTCAATAGCTCTATGACCTTTTGAAAGGTCCACCAAGTCCTAAACATCCTGTACTTTGAATTGAAGTAACTCTTCTTGCATGGCTTCTATCCAACTTGAGTCTTTCATTGCATCATAGGCCTTCTTAGGCTCAATCTGGGATAGGAAGCAGGAGAGTACTGTGTGTTGTTGATCATGCAGCTCTTGAAGTCTGCTTTGATTCCTTGTTATCATAGAAGAAGATATGTCTCCTATGATCAACTCTGGAGGATGATTCTTTTGAGTTCTAGTCTGAAGACTAGGTTCTTCATGGATTCCCACCTCTAGATTGGAATCATTTAAGTCAGCTGAGGGGATCACCTCAGCTACTTCTAGATCTTTATGCACTGAAGATTCCTCTTCTCTTCTTTCTTTTTCCCTCTGTATTGGCTCAGTTATAGTTTCTTTTTCACAGAATTCAACAGGTTCTTTTGTAGGCATAGGAAAGATCACTGACTGAGGAATAATGTCTTGAACTTGTGTGTCCCCTGATCCTCCACTTCCTGAACCTGCATAATCATCACTACTGAAACCAAAAGAGTTAGTTAGTGAATCAATGTCAAACATCCACTGAGGACTAGACACCATTAGGATTTGGTGTGTTCTCATTGCATTTGACATTGTCACTTTCCTCAATTATTCTAGAAGAAGTATTAAAAACCCTGTAAGCCTTACTCTAAGATGAGTAACCAACAAGAAAACCATTATCTGCCTTGCTATCAAACTTTCCTAAGTGAGATTTGGTATTGAGAATGGTACAAGGACACCCAAAAGGTTTGAAAAATCCTATAAAAGGTTTTCTATTATTTAAAAGCTCATAAGGTGTCTTATTTTTAGGCTTAACTACTAAAACTCTGTTTTAGACATAGCAAGCAGTATTAACTGCTTCAGCCCAGAAAGTAATTGGAAGTTTTGAATCTGCCAACAGAGATCTAGCAGCCTCAATCAGTGTCCTATTCATTCTCTCAGCAACACCATTTTGTTGTGGAGTCCTAGGAGCACTGTATTGCCTCTCAATTCCTTTTTCCTCACAAAAGGTGTTTAGGTCATGATTTTTAAATTCAGTACTATTGTCTGACCTAATGACTTTTACCTTTTGATTAGTTTGGTTTTCAATTCTTAGAATAAATGATTTGATCAGTCCACTTGATGGATGCTGTGGCTAACATCAACTTGGATGTCATCAAACAAGGAGCTGACATTGAAGAAATGAAATTGGTAATCTTGTCCCAACAAGTGTAAATTACCAAACTCAAGAAATTGGTGATGAGACTTGTCTAGAAAAGGAAGAAGAAACAGTTTGTGCTAAGGAGAAGGAAATCAGGGGATGATGCTCCCAAAAAGGGGGAGTCAGAAGCTGAGTTCCACATGGAAGAGGCTACAGATAAGGGGGAGAAACACGGTGTTGAGGAGGAGATTGATGAAGGGGTAAGTAAAGAAACAGTACAAGCAGCAGAAACTGAAACAGTAAAATAGCAAGCAGCAGTAAAAGAGCAAGCAACATAAACCATTAATGCTGCTGGTTCAAGCAAAACAACAGAAATGGTTAATACTGCTGAACTGAGAGAAGTAGCAGAAATTGTGCAAGAAGTTCTAATAGATCTTGAGATTGCAGAAACCTTAATCAAAGCCAAGCATGATACTCCCAAGGTCACCTCAAAGGCCAAAGGAGTTGTCATCAAATAACAAGGTGAAGTAATTAAGAAAGAAAATGTTGAGAAGAAGGTGAGCAACGATAAAGGCAAAGCTAAGCTAGTGGAATCTGATCAACCAATCAAGAAGCAAAGGTTGGTTGAGTCAGATGAAGCTTTGGCCAGAAAGATACAAGCAAATATTAAGCAAGAAGAAAGAGTCCAAGTTGAGAAAGACAGGGAAATGGCTAAGGCTTTAGCTGCAGAACCGAATATAGCTTATCAACAAAGCCTGGCAACTGAAACAGCTCAGAAGAAAGCTGCAACCCTTAAGAAGTCTGTGGTGGTCAAGAAAGCTGCAAAGAAGAGACAACCCTCAAAGACATTCCTTGATAACCAAGAGAGAAATAAGATGATAACTTTTCTCAAGGGTGCTGTAGGAGTCAGAAAGGAGATGTTCTCCAAGATGACATTTGAGCAGATCAAAGAGCTGCACAACTCTGAAATGACCAAGCTTCAAGGGAATGAAACTGCTAGGGTGGAGATGGAAAAGAGAATGAAAGAAAGCAATGATTTCATGATAGAAAAACCTTTTCCAGATGATCAAGAAACACCACCAAAGAAAGAAACCACTCTTGGTGAAAGTCTAAGGACTTTAAAGAGAACAAAGATGATGGTAAGGAGAAAATTAACCAAGAAGCCTAGAATAGCTGAAGGAGAGGATGAGAAGGTTGCTGAAGAAGAAGGGGCACCTGAGTCATCTGAACAGAAAGAGCCATCAAGTATAGATGATGTAAATATGTATATGGTAGTGATGGATAAAGTGCTTGAACCAATTTCAGCAGAACCTGTAGGAGTTAAGCCTCCTGAGGTTATTCTCTGGGATACATTGACAGTGGATGGAAAGGAATACATAAGGCTCAAGAGGAAGGATGAAAAGTATGAGGTATTCAACACTTGGGCCAAGATTGTCAGAACATGTTCTAGGTCTGATATAGAAGAAATGTTTGAAATAGGGATGAAGTTGTATGCAGATAAGTTAAAAGCTCTAGGGATTTCAATTACAAAACTGGTGATGGAGTATCTGTGTATGATGTTCAAACCTGATGAAGTGGAAGGAGTGGTAAGGAATGTGTTTCAAACTGTCAACAATTGGACTCTATATGAAACTAGTGGAGTATATGCAGTGACTTTGGATAGAAATCACATAGAATACTTTCTAGTGGATAGAGTGTACAACCACAGTAGATTGAAGCTTCATGCAATGTTAAAAAAGAAGCTTGGTTGTATTCAAGATTCAGAAATGGCTAAGTATCTAATCCAAAGAACAATTAATCAGAGTCTGGGGTTGGATGCTAATACAGGGCTTTGAAGAATGGTGTTTTGGGAGCATCTGAAGAACTTGACTTCTCTTCCTAAAAGTCAAGTTAGGGGGAGATTGTTGGGAACTGAAGAATTGCTAAGTACAGTTAATGCTGCTAGCAGAAACTGGTTACTACTTCTGATGTTAATGCTGCTGATACAGGTTAGTGCTGCTTGTCAAAGATTAATACTGCTGGAGTTAGTACTGCTAGAACAAAGTTAATACTGCTGAGCATGGTTAGTACTGCTGAACTTAATACTGCTCAGAGTGTTAATACTGCTGAAGAATTAATGCTGCTTATGAGATAATGATGACTTTGCATGGAAAGAAGACAGCTGGATTGCTTGAAGATAATTATAGAAGGATATACAGAAGATCTTTTATTTATTGTAATTATCTTTTATCTACAAGTATATATATATGTATAGAATAGTTTGCATAGAAGATAGATTTTTTCATTCTGAATTTTTGTTTTGATAGAGAGAATCAACCTCAAGGTTAGAACCCTAATTCTAGAGAAGTAGAATTCGTATTGGTGAGCCTGTTCATCAGTATTGAGGTTGTGTGTAAAAGCTTGTGACTTTTAATCATTCAATAAGAGTTTACAAGTTGTGATTCTGATTTACTGTTTCATTGTTTTTCTGAATATTAAAGTGCTATTCCGCAACTTCTTTAATATTGTTTTCTGAGTGTTTATTCTTGTTAAGATTTAAGATCCTGACAATCTGTAATTATATTTTAAAGTTTAAAAGGATAATTATATATACTTATATAATTATATTTTAAAGTTTAAAAGGATAATTATATATATATATACACATATATATATTTGAATATGATTTGAATATTACAGATAATAATTAAACCTTATTTAATTATTAGTTGAATTATAGCCTAACTATAATTCTTCTGATATAAATAAGGGGTTAGGCTAAACCATTTGATAGACAATTGAGTTAGAATAACCTTTCACAAAATACAGAAAAGAAACCCTTTTCTTTTCGGTAAAACACATATAGATCTAGGGTTATTGGGCTAGCAACCGGTGGAATTTCGCATGTTCGTGTGTGGATACCGCTAGAGGAAACCTAGATTGGTTTCTAAGTGCTCAACTAGTTCAACCACAACAGATCTGAAAGGTACATCTCTAAACACCCTATGATGTGGTTTTAAGTTTTAATTAAATACATCATTGGATCCGTTTGGGTTTTAATTGTTTAGAAAAGTTTTCTAGGTTGTAACCAAAATTATTTTTTTTAATTTCCGTTGCGTATAACGGTTACAAAGTGTTATTAAAACCCTACAAATTGGTTTAGGTACCCATTTATAGATGGGTCCCTTCATGTTAGCATTAGATTTTGGTATCCATTTGAATTTGGGTCCTCTTTACTTTTGAAAATCATTAGAAGAATAAACATGATATGAACCAAACCAATGATCAGAATATTGTCGAGTCACAATATCATTTCGACCGTATGTGGAACACTGAGTAGCTGAATGAGATAATTGGATCAATTGCTTTATTGTATAAGTCTTGTAAGAATTTACAAGTTTTGTTTTATGAGAAGCACATTGACCAAGTACATCAGAAACACTATCAATATCCCTATTATATTCAGAAGCATAAAATGATTTTGTAATCTATTCAATCTTCTTCTTTGGTCTCCACTCTAGTCTCGTTTCAGACTCTTTCAATCTCATATCTGAAACACAAAATTTAGATTTGTAAGAACCATGAGATTTCAGAGTTTGTCTTTATCTGGACTTACCAGTGTTGGTCCGTTTCTATGAGTGCTTCTTCTTTTGCTTCTTACCCTTAGCATAATAAGTACTCACAGAAACTGAGTTATCAACCTTAGTTGACGATTCACCTTTCTCATAAACACTTGGTAAAATCTCAGATTTAATCACAAATGCAGAGTGACCTGTAAGTTTAGCATTGAAATCAAACTTGTTGAGTCAAGAATTGTATTTAAGATTAAAAGGTCAATGTTGTATTTGTTTGTAAAGTCAAAGTCAATGTAAATGATAAGAAAAGTCGATGTAGTTTTAAAAGTCAAGTAAGTCAAAGTAGTTGACTTTAGTTTAGTTTGCTTACTTTGTCATGTTGACCATATAAACAGTGTTGTTCTTGTAATCTTGTAAGCACGCACATACACATACATACACACAAGAACACAGAGAGAGATATACGAATCTTGTTACCCGTGAGACTTGTGACACTGTGAGATATGTGACACAAGAAATCATTGTAATTATTGCTAATCAATCAAAGAATGATTTCTACTATATTCAGTGTGGTTACATGAGCTTGGAACTGTGACTTACATTTGGTATCAGAGCTGAATTCGAAGAAATCAACAAAAAATGGTCTCACACTCTGTTTGACTGTTTCTTGATCGATTTTTGCATTTAGTACTGTAATTGTCTAATCAATTGATTGTATGATGATCGATTGATGTTATAGATACTTTTTGTAAAGGCTTTGAACACATATGCACTGTAATTTTCGATCAATTTGAAGTTTTTGTATTTTTTGATAAGTCGAACTTTTGCTCATTGTATGTTGATCGATTTGTATTCATAAGTGAATTTGTTTTAAATTCATTGATTGTAATCGATTCCAGTAGTATTCTTGGTCACATTGGTAAATTTGTAGAAGCCAATTCAAAGAATTGAAGGATTTGGATCGATTTGAACATTTTTTATGTTGAATATTGAAGAACTCGCATCAAGAACTCGCTAGATCTAAGATTTTTGCATGTTGATGAAGAACTTGCATGAAAGATGGATTTTGAAAAAGTTAAGTGAATAATTCACATAGTGCTAGATACGAGAAGTTGGGAATTCGTATGTGGCTAGCATATGAGAAGTTGAAGAATTCGCATCACGTTTGATACGAAAAGTGTGCTAAGGAAACTATTCGCATCAACCTATGTATGAAAAGATGGGAATTCGCATCGCATAGTGTACGAATTGCTTGGATTCACATCGAACTACATATGAATTCTTTGGGTTTTCGCATAGAAAGTTTTAAAATTTTCTAAGTTAGGAATTCGTATCGATACGAGAAGTTTGGGATTGATTTTTTTTAGTTAAGTATGGAATTCGCATGAAGGTATTGTGCGAGAAGTGTAAAATTTGAAGATTTGTCCAAGTAAAGAACTCGCATCCTGAAGTGTGCGAATTTCAGGAACTCGCATCCCATTATATGCGAATTACTAGAACTCGCATAACGTTACGTGCGAATTTAGTGAGTTGTGTGAATTTTGATCCACTTGGTGTGCGAATTCTTTGGGGTGTGCGAATTTGTTAGCTATAGTGGTGTGAGAGTTTCTACCTTAGAAATTTTTGGAAGATTTTTCTGAATTGTTAACTATTGATTTTTCGAACTAACGATCACTCCGAGCTCTTATTGTATAGATTGTCAAGATGTCTAAGGAATTACTCTCAATGGGGTCTCAGTCTAAACCGTCTGTTCTTTCAATCGGAGAATACCCTCAGTGGAAGCGCCGAATGACTAAGTTTCTGAATCATAAGAATAGAGAGTACATGAAGTCTATCATTGAAGGTCTAGTCAATCCAGTGGTAACAGTTCCTGGACAACCTGCTATTGAGACTTCACCTGAAATTCCTGTCCGGTATGTGCCAAAGTCGTACCAATACTTCAGTGAACGGGAGAAGGAACTTGCAAAGATTGATGAAGAAGCTCTTATTTACCTGAGAATGGCCATCCCAAATGACATCTACAACCGTGTAGATAGTCGTGATTCAGCGAAAGCAATGTGGGATGAGCTGGAAAGGCAGTTTCAAGGAACAGACAGATCTACTAAAGCTAAGCTTAATCAAAGTATTAATGCTTATGAAGGCTTTCGGGCAAAGGAAGGTGAATCGTTGGCAGACACCTATACAAGGTTCAATGTGATTCTGAATGACTTGAGACAGAATGGGATGAACAATACTGTGTCAGAGATCAATTATAAGTTCATCAAGAACCTTAATCTAGAATGGAAGAGCTACGCAATCAATCTTCAGATGTCAAAAGACATGGATCTTGAAGATGTGAATGGCATATTTACTACCTTGTTACAGCATGAATATGAGGTAAATATGCTAAGTGATGAGAAGAAGATGGTGAAAGAGTCGTTAGCTCTGTTAGCTGAAAAGAAAAAGGGTAAGTTAGGTTCTGCTTCTGGTTCCGGCTCAAAATCCAAGTCAAAGCTGCCCAAAGCTTATCTGTCTGAGCTTCCAAACTCCAGTTCTAAGTCATCGATAGAAGAGATTTAGGTGGAATCTGATGAAGACATTCATAGGTTTGCTGAAAATCTAGCCTTCATCACAAAGCAGTTTAAGAAGAGTTTTGGTAAGAATAAGTGTTGATCCAAACTCTCTCAGTGATTTGATAACGACCCTTTTCTATACTTAGTGAAAATTACGTATTATGTATTAGTGTTTCACTATCAGTGATCAAACTGAGTTTGTTCAGTATCGCTGATAGTCTTCTTATAAACATCTAGTATGTATCAGTGTTTCACTATCAGTGATCAAACTGAGTCTGTTCAGTATCGCTGATGGTTTCTGATGTAAACAGTAACGTAATCCCTGAAGACAAGTATCGCGTCAACAGATGTTCATAGCTGAATCAAAGACGAAGTTGTTGAACAAAGACAAGTCTACTAGTGACCTGATGCGGATATCAGTGAAGCAAAGACGAATCTACTTATACGCGAAGGAACATAAAGAAAAGCTTCAGCGATAGCTGAACTTCTTTTTATCTCTGAAGGAAGAGATATTCAGCGATCGATGATCACTTAGCTTATGCCTCAAGTTTCATTTTATCTCTCCTTGCACAACCCAGTACGATATGTCAGAACGGACATACCTCTACCATAATTCGTACAACAACTCTGTCAACTACACTGTTCATTACCCGGCCGAAAGCATGTCTCCCAAAAGTCAGACTCCCAAAGCCAATCAGTAAACGCCACGTGTAAAGTGCCCTGCCATGCACTTAATGCATAGGGTATAAATAGGAAGATCACCCCTTCATCTGAAGTGTGCTCAATCCTTGAACCCCATATAGAAACCCTTGTTTTCTATATCTCTTAATCCCCCATTCTCTGAATTTCTTGTGCAACCATCTTAGTGTTTCTTTAGTTTGTTTAGATTGAGTCTGTCTTAATCTTATTCCGCAACAAACTTGTAAATTGTATTTGATTTATCAATAAACAATTTATTAAACTTTAAATTCTTGTGTTTGTATTCACCCCCCCCCCCTTCTACAAACTTGTTAAGCACCTTAGGGACCAACAATAAGTTTTTTTTAAAGCCAAAGTATAAAGGCTACAAGAAAGACAAGTCTGAGAAGTACAAGCCCCGATTTAAGAAGAAAGAAGAGAGAAAGGAAGAAAGAAGAGAGAAAAGAAGAAAGGAAGGAATAGAAGAAAGAAGAGAAGAAAGAAGAAAGGAGAAAGGAAGGAATAGAAGAAAGAAGAGAAGAAAGAAGAGGATTGATCCGCAAAGCGGAAGATGCTTTAATTGTGGCAAGTTTGGATATTTTTCAAAAATTTGTAAGTTCAAGCGAGTAAAGAACTCAGAATACTACGTCAAGAAATCTTTGCTAGCGAAGAAACATGAAGAAGGGAAAGTGTTGATGGCTGAGGAAGAGAATTGGTTATGCCAAACTTCTGACGATGAGGAAGCCTACTTTACCCAAGTTTGCATGATGGAAAAAGTTGAGGAAGATGTTGAACCTGTTTCTGAGCAGTTTGATGGTGATTCTGAGGTAAGTGATGATGCAGATATGATTAATTCTTTACTTGCTCAAATTAAAAATATGGAATCTGAATTTGAAGTGCTAAAAAGTAAACTAAGCCTTGAACGATAATCAATGATGAATTTTCGTGATGAAAATGCATTGTTGAAAGTTGTGATTGAGGACAAGGAAAAGGAAAAGGATAATTTGAAAAAGGAAAAAAGCTGATTTGAAAATTAAGATAACGGAACTCGAAAAGAACTTAGTTAATCTGAATTCTGAAAAGGGTGAATACAAGATCAAATTTGAAGTTTGTTTTCAAGAAAGAAACGAGGCTTATTACAAGATTAAGCAACTAGAGGATATAAATTTGAAAAGAGGACAGACTGAACAAACTCTGAATCTTCTCACGAACAAACTCCAGGATGTTCATTTTTATAATCCAAAACTGGGGTTAGGTTTGTCGGAAAATGATGTGTTAAAAAGAGCCCTTGAAAATTTAAATAACTTTGATAAATTGGGTTCTACTGTAAAGAAGATTCCAGATATTCGAGACACGTTTGTAAAAGATGAAACTTCTATATCTGAAACTCCATCAAAAGGTAAGGAAGTGATGGATGATGATCAATCAAGTTGCACCGATTCATAGTCTAGTTTTAAATCGGTGGGATTTAAATATAATGATTTAAATAAAAGCTACAAAAACAAAAAGTTGGAGTTTTTAGAGTTCGAATCATTATTTTCCCCACCTTCTTCAAATGAATCAGTCAACGAAGATAAAATCATACCTGAGACCAAATGTCAGTATGATGAGTATGAATTTGATACTGATGTTTGGGATCAGACCATCTTTTCTGAATCCATCGCTTCTAAATCTCCAAATATAGCGAAGGTAGAAGAGTCTTCAAATGTCACGAATTCTGATAATCAATTTGAGTTTGTTGAAAACAGGTCTGAAAAAGTTTTTGAAGAGATGATGAATTCTTCAGATCCTGTCCCAGTTTTAAACAAGCTTGAGTCTGACTCTGTGGTTCATCAAACATCTGACTTTGAAAAAAAATCTCTGATCTACAAAAGGCTCTTGAAGAAATCGAAGACGAAAATTGTGATCTTCGGTTTAAACTAGATAAATCTTTGGAAGAAAATAAAGAGCTTTGTAAACAAATTAGTGATTTGAAAAATGATTTGTTTAAAAAGAATTTATCTGAACAAAAGGAGTTTGATAACAAAAAATGGAATGTTAGATTAAACCCAGAGTTTGTGACACTTGCTAAACCAACAGTTGTTTACTCTTCATGTTTTGAAAAGCAGCCAAGTATTTTTGAGAAAAGAGAAACTTCTGGAATTAAATCAAAGAATTTACTCTCTAAGAAATTGACTAACAGAGTTTCTTTTGGATTTTCAGATCTAAGTGGAAAGGTTAAAGGAGAATGGAGGAAGAAAGATTGTGAAAGTGTTTCTGAAAAATGTGAAAAATATTGTATTGTTTCTACTAGTGATAATAGTTCTTCATGTATTAGTTCTCCAATCAATAAATGTCAATTTTGTGTCAAGGATTGTAAAGCATTTGATAAATCAAAAATCATGATATTTGCTCGCAAGAACTTTATATGTAATCACTGTGGTTGCAATTCTTTTTCGTTTCACTACATTCTCCTAAGACTAAAAATGTTACGGTATTCGCAAATTCTGAGCTTAAAGGATACATCAAAGGATACGGTATGCTGAAAAATAGTTCTGTGACCATTCAGAAGGTACTCTATGTGGAAGGTCTAGATCACAATCTGTTAAGTACAAATCAATTATGTGATAGCCACTACCAAGTTAGGTTTACCATGACACACTGTCACATTGAAGATTCAGACGGTTCTGAGGTATTCAAAGTGGAAAGATATAGAAATCTATATGTGGTTAACTTTCCAACACTTTCAGCAACTTGATCAGTTTGTTTGATTGCTAAAGCATCAAAGGAAGAAAGTTGGATTTGGCATCGACGTCTTTCTCACCAAAAATTTAAAGCTATAAACACTTTGGCAAGTAAAGGCTTGGCGAGTAAAGGCATGGTCAAAGGTCTACCAGAATTGCGATTTGAGAAGGATTCTTTGTGTTCAACATGTTAAATGGGAAAGATGAAAAGAAGTTCCCGTAAGGCAAAGATAGAATCTTCTTGCAAAATCGCCGCTTGAGATGATCCATATGGACCTTTGTGGCCCGATGCGTACTCAATCAATCAATGGAAAAAAGTATATCTTGGTTATAATTGATGAGTATTCTAGATATACATGGTTAGAGTTTCTAAGAGCCAAATCAGATGCGCCAGAATTGAAAATTGCCTTCATCAAGAAAGTGCAAGTTTTGTTACAATTGTCGAATAAGAATTTGTGAAGCGATAACGACACCGAATTCAAGAATGAGACTCTTCAAGGTTATCTACGATCAGTTGCGATTTCTCATAATTTTTCGGCTGCTTACACACCGCAACAGAATGGTGTTTTTGAACGCAAGAACAGAACTTTAGTGGAAGCTGCAAGGACTATGTTGGCATATTATGGTCTTCCATTATATATGTGGGCTGAGTTGTTGCCACCACATGTTTCACTCAGAATCGGATGATAATCAATAAACGTTTAAATAAGACGGCATATGAGATCATAAATAAAAGAAAACTAATATTAAATTCCTTCGTGTTTTTGGTTGCAAGTGCTTTATCTTAAATGACCGTGTCAATCTTGGCAAATTTGATAAGAAAGCTAACGAAGGCTACTTTCTTGGATATTCCTTGACATCAAAGGCCTATCGTATCTACAATCTCCGAACCAAGACTGTCATGGAAAGCATTAATGTTTCATTTGATGAACATTCGACTTTGACTTCTGAGCAACTCAGTTCAGGACTCAAACTGAAAGGAAAGGCTTCTATTCATGACAGAATAGAACACGTATCTATAGAGAATAAGTCTTCTAACTCATCAAATTCTACATCTGAGTTAGTTCTTTTATTTTTTGATGCATTCATGGACATTTGTGCAGATTTTGATAAATCAAGCGTGTCCGCATCAACATCAGAGGTCCCTTAAGTAACTGAAAATATGTCTGGACCATCTGAACCCATCACAACAACAACTTCATCAGGTTTTGACAACGCCTAATGATTCTGAACAAACTAATCAAGGTTCTGTTTCTGCAGATGCCAACTCTGGTCAAGAAGTCCTGAGTACTTCTTCGGTTGCACCAGATATACAACAGTCAGAATCACCAGTGAATGAAGTTGTTCCTGCAATAGTGGACGAGTACAATGAGCAAAACACGAGAGTTAATGTTCAACCACTACCTAGTACCACTAGATGGACTAGAGATCACCCGTACATATCATAATTGGTGACGTAAACAGTGGAGTTCAAACCCGTGCAACGTCTGCAAATTATTGCTTATATACCAGTTTCCTAAGTTCCATTGAGCCTAAAAAGGTTTCGGAGGCTCTTCAAGATCCTGACTAGATACTTGCTATGCAAGATAAGCTACTCCAATTTGAGCGGAACAAGGTCTAGCGGCTGATCCCACGACCAAAAGATAAATCTGTGATTGACTTTTAAACAAAGCAGTTCAAGACCCGGTCGTCAATGATAAAGATTGAGGAGATTAAAAGATAAAATAATTATTAATTTTAGGAGGAGTTACTATTCTCTCCGGAGAATACGTGACGATGGCTTCTGGATAATTTTGTTCAGAACTTGGACTTAAATGTTTTTCTTCTTAAGGATGCTGAAAAGATATATCTTTTTCAGGAAGTTTTTTTGTTGTCTATTTGAGAGGGAGTTGGCTAAATTTTTCATGGTCATATTTTTTATTGGGGAGATAGTAGTAAAGAGAAATGAGATTAATCATTAATATTCATATTGTTCTCTACTAATCATTTGACTTTTTACAGATACAAAGGAGGAGTATCTGTTGTTTTTGTCAAACGGAGCGTAAAAGATAAATATTCATTTTAAGGGGAGTAAATATTTCTACACTGAAGCTATATTATTCTGAATCCTAAACTCTATCATATTTAAAAAATGAACAACTTTCGGATGTGAAAAATGTTCTTCTAAACGTTCAAACCACATCGTGTTCTCAAATGTTTTATGAATTTCGATGTATGATTTTAAGTGTTTTTCATATCGATATTTTGATGTTTATCTAACCGTGTGTTTCTCATAGATAAATACTTGTGTATTATCTTATCTATATATTGTCAAGTATTCTTACACACATCGGTTCAGTACATACTTATTGACTTTGTTATTGTCATGTCTCAAAAGATAAATCTTTCGATGGTAATACTCCCTTTTGTATTCTAAATTGTTTGAAATCGGACGTCATTTCTAAATAAATGTGCTTTCATTGTATAATTGTTTATATCTTGTTCATATAAACAAATATTCAGTTTTTGATATCCCAATATTTTTCTTCATGATATTTGATCTGATCATATCATTGTCAGATTCTCAAAACACTTTACTTGAATTCGTTTCATTCATTCTATTTTCATTGTTTTGAGAGATCTTAAATGTTCAACATGCTCAAATCTAATTCTTATTTTTGATGAGCATACTTTTTCTGATAATGATATCTTGTGCTTAAATGTCAAGATAACTGTTGAGCAACAAATTCTTTTTAGGACAAAATACATGGGATTCAGTGTGAGTGCTTAAAAGACTTCCATGGATTCACGTTAACCAGTGTTTCCTACCCCTGAAGTAATCCTTGAGTGATTGAAGGGAGATGGGTCAAAATAATAAAGAGTGGGTGTGTGCCGAGGTAAAATGTAAAAGAGAGATTGGTTAGAAGCGAGCTCAAATGTTTAAAAGAAAGATGGTGAGAGATCAGAGTAAAAGAATATCAAACTCTGCACCAAACTTTTTTTGAGCCGGGCAGCCACATTATCTGTTGTTTTCACAATTCTTTCATGAACATCATTGAAAAAGGCACTAGCCCATGCCAACAATTGCATAAAACCCCACCAGCTACTCATTATTTTCTCAACAAAAGAATGTTTCATATTTTAAAGGGAAAGCAACACATATTCTATCAGATCTTCATTCGGAAGATGTTGATATTGAAAAAAAAGGAAAGTTTCCCCACCTTCGACCCTTTCTCATGCACATTGAGTCTATGTAATATTTGTTGCTGTCTTAACGGTTTACATACTTTGATCCTGTTCAAGTTTTAAATGCTTCAATCATTGCTACACTTGCACGAGCACACAAGGAATATGTTTCTTTGTCTTAACATTCATAGAAAATTTCTTTGTGGTTTTTCAATGATTGAATGGAAGCCCTGGGGGAGTGAACAACAAAAAGCTCCTTTTCCTGTTAAACTATAATTGTATTCAAGATTAAATGAGGGTCTTTGTTGTAATTGTTGTAATAGTTGTTTGTGTGTGTTGTAAATGAGCTTAGAAGGTTTGACCTTGCTTGGTCATGTTGACCTATATATAAGCAAGTCATAGTGTTGTTTAGGGAGTGTGCAAGAAGTGCAAGTTAGTAAGTGTGTGAAAAGTAAAGGTGTAATTGAGAGAGAGTAAGAACACACATAGTAGCACACATTGAGTACACACGCAAACACTCAATCTTAATTGTTCATCACAAATAGGGATATGGATTGATGTAATCATAGTGATTAATAAACAAAGTGTTTTGTGTATGTGTTTATGCTAGTAAATCTTGAGCCACAATTGGTATCAGAGCCAAATCCGTTTGAAAATCAAGAAAATTTTAAAAAATCGACATTGTTCATTAAGCACTGTTCATCGTCACTGTTCATCGAATCATTTTCGAGTTGAGATTGATCAGGTTTTGTTCCCTGAGTGAAATAGATCGAGTCTATATCTTTTAATTCTTGTAATGCACTGTAATTGATCATCAATTGGTTGTTTTTGTATGTTTTTGAGTTCACGAGTTTACACACTGTATTTGATCAATTTCTATTTTTTTTTGTGTTATGAATTAATTTTAGTTGTTTGTAATTGGTTCTCGATGAACAAGTGAACAAATTCTCAAAGTTTGGTACTCAGATTCGAAGTTTTATGTTGAAATCGATGAATCAGATGAAGAACACGCAAGCTATCTGAAGAACGCGCTAGATCTGAAGAACGCGCAAGTTCTTCGTTAAAACGTGCAAGATTCTTCGCTAGAACGCGCAAGCTGAAGAAAGTTATTTTTGGTTGAAACGCGCAAGATGTTGTTTGCGAGTTCTAGAAACGCGTTGGTCGATATCTGCGAGTTCTCCAAACGCGCTAATCGAAGCTAGCGAGTTTGAATAGGAACAGTGTTCAGCGAGTTATTTGTCGTGCGAGTTTGAAGATTTCAGAATTTTTCTGAGTATTGAAACGCGCAAGTGTGGTTAGCGAGTTTGCTCAAAACGCGCAAGTAGTGCCTAGCGAGTTTCTGGAACGCGCACGCCTCTATCAGCGCGTTTTAGCGTGAATAGTAACTTGAGTGTTTAGGCACTTGCGAGTTTTATCGTTTAGCGAGTTTCAGTGCTTAGCGAATTCATCAGAACGCGCAAGTCTTTGCGAGTTTGCTTGCGAGTTTACTTGCGAGTTTGCTTGCGAGTTTGCTTGAGAGTTTATCAAACGCGCAGACTTTGATTTGCGTGTTTCTCAGCCTGCGAGTTTCATTTTCAATAGTGATCTGCGAGTTTTGTCACTTAGAATATTTTCTGCGAATTTTCAAAACTGTAACATGCTCTTTAATAGTGATATTTTTTTCTCTAGGGGCGCTGCCCCTCTACCCCGCAAGGGCGTTGCCCCTTGACCCCACCCGCTAACCGGGTAGCGGGACCCCCGTGCTAAGTCGGCGGAGGGGGACAAAAGATTTTTCTGTGATCAAAATCTCTGGATTTTTTTTAAAGATTTCTGTAATTTTCTTGATTTGATTGGATTTAAAGATCTTTACTAGCTAACATTTTTTTTTCCAGGTATATTCATCTTTTAATCATGGCAAATGAATTTCTTTCTATGGGATCTCATCTGAAACCTCCGGTCTTGTCTTCTGGAGATTATTCACAATGGAAGGTCCGGGAGATCCAAAATCACTTGTACGTGGACAAGCAGCTACAACAACTGATCCAGCAATTCCAGATCGATATGTGTCAAAACCATATCAATTTTTCAATGAGACAGAAAAAGCAAGACACAAGGTTGATGAAGAAGCTTTTATCTATCTCACTATGGGAATTCCTAATGACATCTACAATCGAGTAGACAGTAGGGAATCTGCAAAAGCATTATGGGATGAATTGGAGAAACAGTTTCAAGGATCAAAGAAGTCTATTCAGACAAAGCTGAATCAAAGTATCTATGCTTATGAAGGTTTCCATGCTAAAGAATGAGAGACTTTGTTGGAGACATACAATCGATTCAATATCATATTGAATGATCTTAGGAGAAATGGGATGAACAAGACAGAATCGGAGATCAATTATAAGTTCATCAAGAACTTGAACCCAGAATGGAAAAGCTATGCAATCAACATTCAGATGACAAAGGACATGACACAAGAAGACGTCTATGATATCTTCACAACTTTATCTCAGCATGAGGATGAAGTAAAGCAGCTTAGTGCTGAAAAGAAGATGGTCAAATATTCGTTAGCCTTAATGTCTGAGCGTAAAAAAGGGTCAAGTTTCAAATCCAGTTCTTCTTACAAGACAAAGTCAAGGAAATCCAGATCTCTTCTCACTGAAGTTACTAATTCAAGCACTGATAAATCTTCCACTGAAAGTGAAGAACATTCAGATGAGGATATGCAAAGATTTGCTGAAAATCTGGCTCTTCTCACAAAGCAGTTTAAAAGTTTTGGAAAGAAAAGATACTCAAAGCCGAAGTATGACAACTACAAGAAAGACAAGTATAAACCGAGATCTGAAAAGAAGTATGAGAAAAGCGGTGAGAAAAGAGATGACAAGAGAGAAGAGAAGAGAGAAGGAAAGAAAGAAGAAATAGAGCCGAAATATGGAAGATGCTATAATTGTGGAAAACCAGGTCATTTTTCCAAAGACTGCAAGCAGAAGCGGATAAATAATTCAGAATACTATACTCGAAAATCACTGATAGCAAAGAAAGTGGAAGATGGTCAGAACTTAATGGCAGAAGAAGAGAATTGGTTCTATAAAAGTTTTGATGATGAATCCGCCCACTTTACTCAGGTGTGTATGATGGCTAAAGTAGATGAGGACATTGGATCATCTTCTGACCATTCTGATTGTGGTTCCGAGGTACGTATTCAATCTTTAAAAGCTCAAGTTAAGTTCATGAAAGAAGAGTTTAAGACTTTGAAAGTCAAACTTAGTCATGAAAGACAAACAATGTTGAATTTTCGTGATGAAAATTCAATGTTGAAAGATTTTGTTAAGGATAAAGAATCTGAAAAAGATCTTTTGAAAAAGGAAAAAGATATTTTAATTTCAAAAATATGTGAGCTTGAAAAAGATCTTGTCAACTTAAATGCTGAAAAAGGTGATTTTCAATTAAAATTTGAAGTTTGTTATCAAGAAAGAAACGAGGCATATTGTAAAATCAAGCAACTGGAGGATTTAAATCTGAAAAGAGGACAGACTGAGCAAACATTAAGTCTTTTAACAAACAAACTCCAAGATGTCAGATTTTATGATGTTAAAAAAGGTTTGGGTTTTGAACCAAATAATGTTTTAAAAAGAGCACCAGAAAATTTATATAATTTTGATAAACTGGGCTTTATTTCTACAAAACCTGATATTCATGATACTTTTGTAAGAGGTAAAGATGTGAATGTTGATGAAACTTCATCTTGTGCTGATTCAATTTCAAATTTAAAATCTGTTGGTTTTGCTTATAAAGATTTAAATGAAAGTTATAAAACAAGAAAAATAGAATTTAGTGAATTTACATCACTATTTCCTCCTTGTTTACCAACAGAATCACACAAGGTTGAAGAAAATATTACTGAATCTCAGTGTAAGTTTGATGAATCTGATTCAGAAAATGCTGTTGAGAATCACGTATTATCTAATTTATTCACTTCTAATTCCTCAAAAGATTCAAAAGATGAAAATATCATGAATCAAAACCTTAAGTCTGATTTTTCAAAAATTATGACTGAGGAGATTTTTACAGAAATGATGAATGCTTCAGATCCTGTTCCTATAATAGAGAAGATGGAATCAAACTCTGAGGTAAATCAAGCATCTACTTTTGAAAAACAAATCATCGATCTTCAAAAGATGATTGAAGAGTTAGAAGATGAGAACGTTGATCTCAAATTCAAACTTGACAAGTCTTTTGAAGAAAACAAAGAACTCTCTAAAGAGTTAAATATTTTGAAAAATGATTTGTTTAAACAAAATCTAAAGGAGAAAAAGATGTTTGATTCTACAAACTGGAATGTTCAGCCTGCGAGTATTTTTGAGAAAGGAGAAGCTTCTTGTACTTCAAAGTCAAAATCATCTTCTTCATAGAAAACTAACAAGATTCTGTTTCCTGTTTCAGATATGAAAAGTCAAAATGGTAAAGGAGAAAGAGTGAAGAATGTGAAGGAAAATAAAGTTGCTAAAAATAAATGTAATATTCGTGATAGTGGTAGTTTGTTGTGTAAAAATTCAAACGTTTCCAAATGTCAAAGTTGTATGAATGATTGTACTTCATTGGATAAATCTACACTTTTGACATTTGCACGCGAGAATTTTATCTGCAAACACTGTCATGATAATGCATTTATCATTCCTTCTATTCATTCTAAATCTAAAATTGCCAGAAAAACATCTCATGTCAAATCAGCTTCAAAATCCTTAACTCATCAGGCTAAAATTTTTCATGCTAAGATTGATAATTTTTCGAAAAAGAAATCATTTCATGAGCTTAATGTTAAAATGGTATGGAAATGGGTACCTAAGCCTCGCTACGAGTGGCGAATTAAGGCTAAGGTAGATGATATTGTTGAGTTGCAAAAGGATAACAAGGAAGGACCCATCTGGATATGGGTACCTAAACAGAAATGAGTTGTTATTTTTGCAGGCCTCACATACATGGTATATAGATTCAGGATGCTCACGTCATATGACAGGATTTAAGCATCTACTTCACAATTATGTTGAGGAACCTGCCGGTACTATAAGTTATGCAAATTCTGAGGTTACTGGATATATTCGAGGACACTGATCTTTAACAAATGGCATCGTGACAATCAAAAGAGTACTATATGTAGAAGGACTTGATCATAATCTCTTCAGTACAAGTCAATTCTGTGATAGTAAATTTCAAGTTCGGTTTACTGATAAATGTTGTTATATTGAAGATAAAGATGGTCGTGCAGTTTTTAAAGCTAAGCGGAATGCAAATCTTTATTCTGTGAATTTTCCAACACTTTCTGCATCAAGACCTGTTTGTCTTATTGCAAAAGCTTCACGAGCTGAAAGTTGGATCTGGCATCGGCGTTTGTCTCATCATAACTTTGATGCTATTAATCAGTTGGCGAGACAAGGTATTGTCAAAGGTCTACCAGAACTAAGGTTTGAGAAGAATTCTCTTTGTCCCACTTGTGAAATGGGAAAGATGAAGCGAACATCTCATAAAGCAAAGACAGAATTCTCATCCTCAACACCTCTTGAATTGATACATATGGACCTTTGTGGCCCGATGAGGACTCAGTCTATCAATGGTAAGAAATATATTTTGGTCATGATAGATGAGTACTCCAGATATACTTGGCTGGAATTTTTAAGGAACAAATCAGATGCAGCAGAGCTGATCATTGAGTTTTTCAAGAAGATCCAGATTCGACTACAATTGCGGTTATATCTTTGAGAAGTGACAATGGCACGGAATTCAAGAATGAAAAGCTTCAGAGTTATCTCATATCTGTTGGGATCTCTCACAACTTTTCTGCTGCCTACACTCCTCAGCAAAACGGTGTAGTTGAAAGGAAGAATCGAACACTGGTGGAAGCTGCAAGGACAATGTTAGCTTATTCCGAATTGCCAATGTTTCTGTGGGCTGAAGCCGTAACCACTGCGTGTTTCACACAAAATCGCACGATTGTCATCAAAAGACATAAAAAGACAGCATATGAACTTATTAATCGTCGAAAACCGAATATTAAATTTTTTCGTACTTTTGGTTGCAGGTGTTACATTCTCAATGATCGAGACAATCTTGGTAAATTTGACAAGAAGGCTGACGAAGGCTATTTCATTGGTTATTCGTTGACATCTAAAGCATATCGAATTTATAATAGACGAACCAAGACGATCATGGAGAGCATTAATGTGTCATTCGATGAATCATCAACGTTGACTTCTGAACACAACAGTTCAGAACTCAAGCTTAAACAGAAAGTTTCTATTCAAGACGGAATATAACCTGAAGTCAAACAGAATAAGTCTTCTAATTCGAATAAAATTACAGCTGAATTAGACTTATTATTTTTTGATGCTTTTATGGATATTTGTGCAGATTTTGAAAAATCAAGCATATCTGCATCAACTTCAGAGGTTCCAGTTATAATAGCAGATATTTCAGGACCTTCTGAAAATGTCACAATTTCAACTACATCAGGTACATCTCAATATATACATTCTGAAGATACTAATGTTGATTCTGTGCATGCAGATCCAAATTCTGCAATAGAAATTCCGAGTGATTCTTCTATTGCTCCGGAAATATTTACTTCAGAAGAGGTTGTACAAGATGTCCCGAGCACATCTGGGGTTGATAAAGACTTACCTGCAGTGTATGATGAATATGAGGAAGATAATACTCAAACTGACATTCATCCGATTCCAAGTACAATGAAATGGACAAGAGATCACCCACTTCATAATATCATTGGTGATGCACAGTCGGGTGTACAAACGCGTGTAGCATCGGCTAATTTTTGTTTATATTCAAGTTTTTTAAGTTCTCTTGAGCCAAAGAAAGCTTCAGAAGCTTTGCGTGATCCAGATTGGATACTAGCGATGCAAGATGAACTTCTACAATTTGAGAGGAAAAAAGTTTGGCGACTTATACCACTTCCAAAAGGTAAATCTGTTATTGGAACAAAGTGGGTTTTCAGAAATAAGAGAGATGAATCTGGAGTTGTTGTTCGAAACAAAGCTCGCCTTGTTGCAAAGGGTTATTGTCAACAGGAGGGAATTGATTATGATGAAACGTTTGCTCCTGTGGCACGACTGGAAGCCATATGTATCTTCTTATCCTATGCAGCACATAAAAATTTTACGGTCTTCCAAATGGATGTAAAATCAGCTTTTTAAAATGGGATATTGCATGAAGAAGTATATGTTGCTCAACCAGAAGGATTTGTTGATCCAAAGAACCCTGATCATGTCTATGTCTTAGACAAAGCCTTGTATGGACTCAAACAGGCACCAAGAGCTTGGTATGAAACTCTAACTCAATTCTTACTCGCTTCAGGATTCAAGAAAGGTACAATTGATACTACTCTCTTTCTGAAAAAGCAAGGTGATGATATGATTCTGATCCAGATTTATGTAGATGATATAATTTTCGGTTCTACAAATCCAAAGTTTTGTAAAAACTTTTCAAGAATCATGGAATCTCGTTTTGAAATGTCAATGATGGGCGAACTGAATTTTTTCCTTGGTCTTCAAGTGAAACAGTTACCTGAAGGCATTTTCATTAATCAGTCAAAATATATTCGAGATATTTTAAAGAAATTTAACATGAGTGACAGTTCAGTGATGAAAACACCGATGGCAACGGGCACACTTTTAGATGCAGATCTTTCTGGAAAATCAGTAGATCAAAAAGTGTACCGTAGCATGATTGGTTCACTGCTATACTTAACTGCAAGTAGACCGGATATTATGTTTGCTACCTGTTTCTGTGCTAGATATCAGGCAAATCCGAAGGAATCACACCTTGTCGCTGTAAAACGGATTCTTAAGTATCTTAAAGGAACTACTGAGTTAGGCCTTTGGTATCCTAAGGGTTCGTCTTTTGATTTAATTGCCTATACTGATGCTGATCATGCAGGATGCAAACTGGATAGAAAGATCACCTCTGGTTCTTGTCAGTTTTTAGGTGATAAGTTGGTTAGTTGGACTTCTAAGAAACAAAATTGTGTTTCTACATCCACCGCTGAGGCTGAATACGTAGCTGCCGCAAGCTGCTGTTCACAAGTCCTCTGGATGCGAACACAGTTAAAAGATTTCGGATATACCTACCAACGAGTCCCTATCTACTGTGATTCTAAGAGTGCGATTGCGATAACAGCCAATCCAGTACAGCATTCCAAGACAAAACACATTGACGTGCGTTATCATTTTATAAAGGATCATGTCGAGAAGGGCGATATCGAGATGCACTTCGTGACTACAGACTACCAGTTGGTTGACCTTTTCACCAAGCCTTTGGATGAAAAGAGGTTTAACTTTTTAGTTAGCAAACTTGGTATGTTAAATGCCAATTCATGATTCTAGGGGGAGTTTCCTAATCTTGTTCTTTATTTGAATATATTTTGGATATTTCATCATATGTTGACTGACTAACGCGGAATCATTTTTATAATGATTACCAAAATCTTTTTCTTGCAGGATATTTTATGTGACAATGGCTTTTGGATAATTCAGTTCAAAACCCGTATTCAAATGTTTTCTTCTGAAGGATGCTTTCAAGATTACATCTTTTCAAGAAGTTTTTCGTTTGAAAGGGAGTTAAGGAATTATATTGCTATATCTTTTATAATAATATTTCTAACATGAGTGATGTTTTACAGATATCAAGGGGGAGGATATCTAGTCAAGGATACTTTAATTACTATATTCATTCCAGGGGGAGTTAAGGATTCTTATTCACAGGTATAACATTCTAATCCTTATACTCTAACACTTGTGAAAGAAGAACAACTTTCACTTGTGAAAAATGTTTTTAAAATTTTCAAACCACTTCATGATCTTAACATGTTTTTATGATTTGAGAAGTGTGATTTTTAAATGATTTTTTTTTTGGATACTTCATTGTTTATCTGACCGTGTGTTCTTTAAAGAATAATACTTGTGTATTTTCTTTTCTACATACTTTGTCAAGAATTCATACACACACTGGTTTAGTATTTTCAAATTGACTTTGTTATTACCATGTATCAAATGATATATCTTTCTATGGTAATACTCCCGTCGTTTGGTATTCATAGTTGTTTGAATCAAACGTCATTTCACTTTTAATGTGCTTTCGTTGATAATATGTTTATATATTGTTCATATAAACAACTTACGTCTTTGAATTCCCAAATATTTTGTCTTCATGATTATTTGATCTGATCTTAATCATTGTCAGATTCTCAAAACATTTCTATTCTTTCATGATTATTCATTCATATAAAGTTTTGAGATATCTTAAATGTTTAAAATGCTCAAATTTCAATTCTGATCCTTGTTGAGCATACATACACTGACATATGATTTCTTGTGCTTTACATGTCAAGAAAATCATTGAACAACATGTACTGTTAGGAACATGGGATTCAGTGTGAGTGCTTATTAGATCTTCCATGGATTCACGATAACCAGTGTTTCCTACCCCGGAAGAAATCCTTTGAGTGATTGAGGGGAGAGGAGTCTAAAAGAATTGAGTGTGGGAGTGAGCTGAGGTAAAATGGAAATGAGAGATTGGTTAGAGGTGAGCTTATATGTTTAAAAGAAAGAGGGTGTGAGAACAGAGTTAAAAGAATATCAGAACTCTGCACCAAACATCTTTCTGAGCCGGGTAGCCACATTACTGATTGGTTCACATTTCTTTCGTGACCATCATTGAAATAGGCAAATAACCCATGCCATCTCTTGCATACAATCCCACTAGCTACTCATTCTTTTCTTAAAAACAGAATGTTTCACATTTTCTGGGGACGCAGCACATAATCTATCGGATTTTCACTTGGAAGATACTGATATTGAAAAAGAAGGAAAGTTGCCCCACCTTCGACCCTTTCTCATGCACTTGAGTCCATGTACAATCATTGTTGTCTTAGTGATTTACATATGTTGAGCCTTATGAAACACAATCATTGTGCTAATTCTTTCAAACACAAGCACGAGCACACAGAGAATATGTTTTTCTGTCAGAACATTCATAGATTTACCTTGTGTTTTTCAATGATTGAATGGAAGTCTTGGGGAGTCAACATCAAACTAGCTCCTTACATTGTACATTCGTTGTACACAGTAACTTTGTGTTACTGACAGACACTTCTAACTGTTTCATGTGTTGATTCAGGGTTACCATTCTTATTTTGTTTGAATTTGAAAAGATTCAAATGAATACATTCATGGTTCAATGGCTCTTTTAGATCAGATGACAGATTCTATCACATCATGTATTGAGGAAATTCATAATTTTCCTATTTGGAGGAGATTGTCGATTATAAAAAAGGGAGAATTAAAGTTCATGAAGATTGCGCTTATCAGATGGTGGGAAGTTCATTCAATGACGGATCTGACCTTGAAGTGTTTTAATGATTTTGATTCTTACAAATCATTAAAAAGGGGGAGAATAATCAAAGTTCAAGATCAGATTGAAGTTTTAAAGATTTCAGAGGAGATAAAGTTTTCAGATGATTAAAGTCAAAGGATAAAGAAAGTTAATCCAAAGAAAAAGTGGAAGAAAGACAGAGTTTGAAAGTAAAAGTTGTCTATTCAAAATATGCAAAAGTTAATTCAAAGGGAGAGACAAGTTTGAAGAATTGTGAAAGTTTTCAAGATGTCAAAGCCGGAAAAGATTCGAAGCTGAAGATTAATTCTGAAGATATAAAGACCTGAAGATTATTGCAAATTTTTTTAATCTTGAATCCAAAGGGGGAGATTGTTAGACTATAATTGTATTCAAGATTAAATGAGGGTCTTTGTTGTAATTGTTGTAATAGTTGTTTGTGTGTGTTGTAAATGAGCTTAGAAGGTTTGACCATGCTTGGTCATGTTGACCTATATATAAGCAAGTCATAGTGTTGTTTAGGGAGTGTGCAAGAAGTGCAAGTTAGTAAGTGTGTGAAAAGTAAAGGTGTAATTGAGAGAGAGTAAGAACACACATAGTAGCACACATTGAGTACACACACAAACACTCAATCTTAATTGTTCATCACAAATAGGGATATGGATTGATGTAATCATAGTGATTAATAAATAAAGTGTTTTGTGTATGTGTTTATGCTAGTAAATCTTGGGCCACATTTCCAATGTGCATTTGTTGTACACAGTGGCTTTGTGCTACTGACAGACATGTTAACTAATCATTTGTTGATTCAGGGTTACCAATCCTAATTTATCTGAATTGGAAAAAAAATCGGATGAATTGACGGCAGAATGTTCTTATCATATCAGATGGCGTTCATATTTTTTTTGGGGGAGATTGTTTATATTTTTCCAAAGGGATCTCATGAAGACTGTGTTTATCTTGATATTTGGGGGAGATATTTCAAAGACAGTGCTAATATTGAAATGTTTTGATGATTCTGATTTCTCATCATTCGTCAAAAAGGGGGAGATATTTCAAGATTTCAAAGTCAGATTCATGTTTATCAAAAAGGAAGAGAAAGTTGTTAAAGCAGAGAAAGTAAAGACTGATGATTACTGTGTTGAAGAGTTTTTATGAAAACTTGTTGTATTTTGTGACAAGTGAGGGAGATTGAAGAAGATTTTCAAGTTCTGAAGTTGTCAAAGTTGTGTTGAAAAGAGTTCCAAAGAGAAAGATTGTTCAAGAATTGGAGTTGTTAAAGATTTTATTTTGAAGATTTTGCATCAAGAAGATGACCTAAAGATTATTGTCAAAAAAAAATTAATCTTGAATCCAAAGGGGGAGATTGTTAAGTCAAGAATTGTATTCAAGATTAAAAGGTCAATGTTGTATTTGTTTGTAAAGTCAAAGTCAATGTAAATGACAAGAAAAGTCAATGTAGTTTTAAAAGTCAAGTAAATCAAAGTAGTTGACTTTAGTTTAGTTTGCTTACATGGTCATGTTGTGTAACACCCTAATTTTTGGTTGAATTGAATAAAGCAGTGAAAACAGTGCCCCGTGCGAATGACCGTGCGGGTGTAGCCACGCCATGAACCGCGCGAGGCTCTGTTCGTCTAAAAATCCAGTGACCGGCACGGATGACCGTGCGGGTTAAATTGCGCCAAGAACCACTGTTAGTGCACATATTTGTTGGATACAAGATCATGAAGACTGAAAGTCAAGTCAAGTCAAAGCTCAAGTCAACTCTTATAGCAAGTCAAAGTCTTTTGTAAAAAAGTCAAAATCAAAATCAAAGTGTTGTATTATGTTTTGTTTAGTTGTGTGAGCTTGTGTGCGTATAAATAGGGATATGACTAGAGTTAGTGTAGAAGTGAAGTTGAAAGTGAGAAGTATTGTACGCGGATAGTTTGTAGAAAGAGAAAGTAATAGAAGTGCTCCTGTATACGAATACTTTGTAAATCAAAATTGAAAAACAAGGTTGGATAAATTGATTTCCATATTGTCATCGTAATATTTCTGTGATAAGAACTTGAATTTTGGGATAAATAATTGGTATCAGAGCAGAGTTCAAATTGAAATCAATCAAAGAAATGGAGGTTCGCACTGTGTATTGAGAATAGATCGAATTTCGAATTTTATTGAGTAATTGCGAGTTTGTTTGAGTCAATTGTGTTCGTATATTGTTTTAGGACGATCTTGTATTGGTTTGTTGAAATCTTGCACTGTAATTTTGTTCAATTCTTGGATTTTTATGAGTTTTAGTTTCACGAGTTCGAAAGAACTTTATCAAATCAATTTGTGAGTGTAATTGAATTTCTTTGAAATTCAACGTTTGTAATAGGTTCGTATAGTGTTAGTGATCAAATTGTCAAAGTTTTAGATCGTAATTCAAAGATTTGATGGGTTTTTGTGAAGATCATAGTGTTTTTTTGTCGAGATTCGAAGAACTTGCATAGAATCTCAAGAACTCGCATCAAGAACTCGTAGATCAAGAAGATTTCACATATTTTTGTATATGAAAATTTCACAAGTATAGAATTCGCATGAAAGTGATATGCGAATTGTGCTGAATTCGCATGTGTGTGTTATAAGAAATCTTCAGAATTTGTACATGCTTGTGTACGAAAAGTCAGAATTCGCATAGATCCTTTATACGAAAAGCTTCTTGAAAATTTTTTTAAGGAAAGAATTCGCATATAGTTGCATACGAATTCCTAGAATTCGCATAAGGGTGATATACGAATTCCTCAGAATTCGCATAAGAAGTGTTCGAAAATTTTCCAAGTACAGAATTCATATGATTCTGTAATGCAAAAAGCTTATGCGAAAAGTTGATTTTTTAAATTTTTTCTAAGTGCAAATTTCGCTTAGTGTTGTGTGTGAATTCCTAGAACTCGCAACTTTTGTTGTTGTGCGAATTTTGAAGTTTGTGTGTGTGCGAATTGTGGAGTTTGGTGTTTGTGCGAATTGTTGTCTACGAATTCTATCTGTGTGCGAATTGCTTTTGTCCAAGTGTGGTGTGTGAATTCCGTACTTAGGAGATTTTATTTTTGGAAAAAGAGTCAAAGTTGACAGATTGGCTAGATCGTTCATCTTACAAGGAATTCCGAATGAGATCTACGTCAAGATTGACAGTTACAATGTCACGGGCAAGGAGATGTGGGATCAACTCGAAAAGATGATGTTAGGTTCCAAGATTGGTAACTGACTTAAAGTCTCAAACTACCTGAATAACTATGAATAGTTCAAGGCCAAGGAGGGTGAGTCTCTTGAAGCAACATATGACAGATTCGTGACTCTTCTAAACGAGCTAAGTAAGAACAAAGTCAGGAAATCTTAGATCGAACTCAATGTCAAATTCCTGAGCATACTGCAACCAGAATGGAAGAGATTCACATGGCAGATGAAACAGATGAAGGACTTGAACGAGATACCACTCCACGAGTTGTACGAGACTTTAAGGCATAATGAAGAAGAGGTGGAGGAGATTAAAGATGAGAAGAAGAAAGTTGAAAAGGTGGTTATTGATCCTGTTGGCCTGGTGGTAAAGAAGAAAGAAAGGAAATCTGTGAGACTAAAGAAGAAGAAGAAGAAGAAGAAGAAGATTATAGTTTCTGAATCTGAGGAAGCTGATAGTGAAGATGATTATGACTCAGATGACTGCGAGAATCTGAAACAGGCTATGCTGTTGTTGACAAAAGCCTTTCAAAAGAAATTCTACAAGAAGCCTGGTTCGAACAGTCAGAGATACTCTTCAGGTTCAAGAAACTACGAGCATAAATAAATGATTGAAGGAAAGAGGTTTGATGAGAAGAAACCAGAAGAGAAGAAGTATAGAACTGAAGAGAAGAAGAAAGAGCCAGAGCCAGTAAAATGCTACAACTGCAGAAAACTCGGTCACTTTGCAAAGGATTGTCGGAAGCCTAAGGTCCGCAATTCCGAGTACTACAAGAACAAGATGCTTTTGGCTAAGCAACAGAAGGCTGACAAAGCACTTATGGCCGAGGACGAATACTGGCTTGATCATTCCGATGAAGAGGATACAGAAGAAAAGGCTCATATGTGTTTTATGGGTAAGGAAGATAATGAAGCTGAAGCAGATTCATACTGTGAAGACAACTAAGAGGTATGCGATATGTCTGAATCAGATTTTCTTAATCAAATGCAAGCCATGATGGTTCAACTCCAAGAATTAGAGTCTAAGCTTAAACGTGAGAAATGTATCATTAAAGAGAAAAACCAGTCAATACTGAAACTTAGCAAGGATATTGCTGAGAAGAACGTATTGATTGAGGCTTTGCATAAAAACATTGATACCAGCGCAAAAGAAAAGACTATAATTCATAATGAACTATCTGAAACTACTTCAAAATATAAACTGTGTGAATTTGAGGGTAAAGAAATTGGGAAAAAGTGTTCATCACTAAAGAAGGAAAACAAATCTTTATCTGAAAAAGTGAATGTTTTGGAAGAAAAACTTTACACTTTGGGTCAAACTGAGCAAACCATTCACCTGAACAAGTCTAAGGAGAGTAGTGAGTGTTAGGGTCTTGGTTATGAGAACCCACACTATCTCAAAAAGGGTATTTCTAAAGTGCCCGCTTTATATGATTTTGGATTTTTAAAACTGGCACCATAATACCCTGAACTCAAAGTTAAGTGGACTAAACTTTCAGAAGAGGATGAATCTAAGGAAAGAAAGAAAAGAAAGAACAAAACTAAAATGCAACTTCTATTTAGATATGAGAAGTTGAATTATAGTTACAGTTTTGATAAATAAAAATTTCTTTCAAATGACTATTTCCAAAATTATTCTATAGAGGAGTCGGAGGCTAAACCAGTTGAAGGTAAAATTTATGTACCTCCTCTCGTGTTAGAAAGTAAAATTTCTGAACTCGAGAACACTCTGGCAGAAGAAAGGATTTTGACTTATCTTGAACAAACTGTGTTTTCAACTGTATTTATCAATTCTGATTTTTCAAAGACTTCCAAAGCTTCAAAATCTGATGATGTTAAAACTCTGTTTGATGAAGAGTTTGATTTCTTAAATTAGGATGGTGATTTAGATGACTGTGTTGCTCAATTTGATTTCAATGCAAAACTTCCTGATCATTCACAGTTTATAATCAATTCTTTTGGATTACCAAGTGTGTTCGAGAAAGGTGAAACATCAACGAAAGTTGATGAACCAGTTTCTGTGAATACCAAGAATGTCAAATTGTAAAAAAGAAAAGATCTCGACATTCACAGAAACGGACAACCACTGGTAAGCCAAAGAACAAGAAATATTTCAAATATCACAGTTCTAACTTTAAAAGTTCAAATGTTTCAGATGTGAATAAGAGAAAGACTAGAGTAAGATCAGAATGGCGACCAAAGAAGAAGATTGATGAGACAGAAAAATCATCTTCTGATATTTCTTGTAATAGAAAAAATGATAGCAAACATGATGTAATTGATAATGTTGCTTTTAATAAACAAAAACTTGTAACTTCTTACAAGAAATATTCAATAAAGCAATTATTCCAATTATCTCTGTCTGCTAGAAAGTCTTCTACTTATCATAGAAATGATTTTGCTTCTCGGCAATATTCTGATGTTTGGTTTGGAACATATCATGTTTATTCTTATCATTCTCATGCTTCAAATGATTTTCAAAAGAAAAGAGGACCCAAATTTAAATGGGTGCCAAAATCTTGTGCTAACACTGTAGGACCCATCTATAAATGGGTACCTAAACCAATTGTTTCGTGATTTCTCCATTGCAGACTCGTCATATGTGGTACTTGGATTCTGGTTGCTCCAAGCATATGACCGGGCAGAAAGATTTATTATCTAATTATACAGAGAAATATTGCGAAACAGTTCGATTCGGAAATGACCAGTTTTCACCTATTCTGGGATATGGTGATGTGATTCAAGAGAACATAACGATTAAGAAGGTGAGCTATGTTGAAGGTCTAGTACATAACCTATTCAGCATTGGACAGTTCTGTGACAAAGACTTAGAGGTTAATTTCAAGGCCAAGAGGTGTAGTGTGCGTACTGAAGATGGTAAGGAACTCTTGGTCGGGACAAGAAAGTCAAACCTCTACACAATTAACTTGTCAAAAGTCAAGACTAACAATGAGGTGTGTCTACTATCAAAAGCCTCTTTGCAGCAGAGTTGGTTATGGCATTGAAGGCTTTCTCACCTGAATTTTCGATATATCAACAAACTGGTCACGGGTAATTTAGTAAAAAGACTTCCAGAGCTTAAGTATGTCAAAGAACATCTCTGTGCAGCGTACGAGAAAGACAAGATGAAAAGAGCCGCTCATAAGCCAAAGCCTGAACCAAGTACAAGTTTTACCTTCGAGTTACTGCATATGGATCTCTGTGGTCCGATGCGTACTCAAAGCATAAACGGCAAGAAGTATGTATTAGTGATTGTGGACGATTACTCAAGATACACTTGGGTCAAATTTCTGAGATCAAAAGATGAGACGCCCGAAGTCATCATTACATTTCTAAAGACCACTTAAGTGAATCTGCAGAAGACAGTCAAGCTTCTTAGAATGGATAATGGCACAGAATTCAAGAACATAATTGTTGAAGATTATCTCGAATCGGTCGGGATAACACATCAGTTTTCTGCTACCAGAACGCCTGAACAGAATGGAGTTGTAGAAAGACGAAATCGAATGCTAGTCGAGGCCGCTCGTACTATGTTGAGTCAATACTATCTACCTCTATTTCTATGGGCTGAAGCTGTGTGCACTACCTGCTATACTCAGAATCGCTCCATTATCCACCGTTGGATCGGTAAAACACCGTATACTTTAATAAATAACAGAATACCTAGCATTAAACACTTTCATATTTTTGGATGCAGGTGCTTTGTATTGAATGACAAGGAGAACCTAAACAAGTTCAGTCCAAAAGCTGACGAAGGCATTTTTATCGGTTACTCTCAAACGTCTGCAGCTTACAAAGTATATCTAAAGAAGTCAAAGATCGTAGTTGAGAGCGTTAATGTTACATTCGATGAAGAAATGGCTTCTATTCAAGACAGTTCAGAACCTATTATTACTGGTGTATTAGCTTCTGGGCAGATCAGTCCATAACCTATGATTAGTGACAATAAGTCGGATATAGCATCATCGTCAACATCTCATTTATCTGATTTAGATTTATTGTTTGAATTGTTTTATGATGAGTTTCTTGGTACTAGACTGACTAAACCAGTTGTGGTTGACAAATCAGAAGATTCAAGAAGACATCATCCAACCACTTCAGATATATCAACTAAATCCAATTCCCCGGTTCAACAAGAAGTTCCAATTCAAACGCCTACTCCATCAGTTGAAGTTGTACAAATTAATGAAGAGCCAGAAGTTGTTGAATCAGTTGGATGCACGGTAACGAATAATCAACAGACAGAAAATGTCCAACCAACTGAAGCTTCTGCACAGAATACTTAATTGAATCCCTACCTAATCCTGAACAAAATGAAGAAGCTGAAAGTGTATTTTCAGATGAACATCATGATCAATCTACATCTAATCCACTCCCTCATGAATACAAGTGGACCAAAGAGCACCCGATACATGAGATCATTAGAGATCCATCCAAACCAGTGCAAACTAGATCTGCTACACTCAACCAGTGCATGCATGATTCATTCCTGAGCAAGATAGAGCCAACACGAGTATTTAAAGTTCTAGCTGACTCAGGCTAGGTGACTGCGATGCAAGAAGAGTTGAATCAGTTTGAAGTGTTTAAGGTCTGGAGACTAGTTCCTAAACCTGAAGGAAAAACCATAATTGGCACGAAATGGGTTTTCAAGAATAAGAAAGATGAAGATGGTATCGTAATCAGAAACAAAGCAAGACTTGTGCTAAAGGATATAGGCAAGAGGAAGGAATAGATTATGACGAGACTTATGCTCCAGTTGCGCGCATAGAAGCAATCCGCATGTTTCTAGCATATGCCGCACACAAGAACTTCACTATCTATCAAATGGACGTGAAGGCTGCTTTTCTAAATGGCATCTTAAAGGAGGAAGTCTACGTCTCTCAGCCAGATGGTTTTGTCAATCCAGAGAAAACAAATCACGTTTACATTATGGACAAAGATCTTTATGGTCTGAAACAAGCTCCTTACGCTTGGTATGAAGTCCTATCAAAATTTTTAGTCAAGTCGGGCTTTTCGAAAGGTAAAATCGATACTACTCTTTTTATTAAAAAGGAAAAATCCGATATCATTTTAATTCAGATATATGTGGATGACATCATATTTGGCTCAACAAATCCAAAGTATTGTAAGAATTTTTCTAACCTTATGGTGTCAAGATTTCAAATGAGTATGATGGGGGAGATGAATTTCTTTCTCAGATTACAAGTCAAACAATTTTCCACGGGGATCTTTATTAATCAAGCAAAGTACATTTTCGATATTCTTAGAAAATTTAAAATGGAAAATTGTACTCCTATTGGAACCCCGATGGCACCTGGAACTAAGATTGGCGCTGATCCTTTTGGAAAAGTTGTCGATGTTAGAACCTACCAAGGTATGATTGGTTCTTTAATGTACTTAGCATCTAGTAGGTCATATATAATGTTTTCTACATGCTTATGTGCAAGATATCAGGCTTCACCTAAAGAATCCCATTTGTTTGTAGTCAAGTGTATCTTTAGATATCTGAAGGGCACTGCAGATATTGGTCTGTGGTATCCTAAGGATACAGGTTTCGAGCTCATAGCATATTCAGATGCAGATCATGCAGGTTGTACGCTTGACAGGAAGAGTATGTCGGGACACATACAGTTTCTTGGCGATAAACTCGTGAGTTGGGCTTCAAAGAACCAACTCTGTTTATCTACTTCAACAACCAAGGCAGAGTACGTAGCTGCGACTAGCTGCTGTTCTCAAGTGTTGTGGATGCGAACGCAACTCCAAGATTATGGCTTCAAATATGACAAAATCCCGATCTACTTCGATTCAAAGAGCGCTATTGCAATATCTACTAACCCTGTGCAACATACTAAAACCAAGCACATTGACGTGAGATATCATTTTATAAAAGACAATGTTGAAAAAGGTACAATCGAACTTTACTTTGTAAACACAGATTATCATCTTTGCTAATTTGTTCACCAAATCGCTTGATGAAAATAGATTTAATTTTCTCATTTCAAAGCTTGGTATGCTAAATCTCAAGACTTAATCTGTTGTTACCTATTAAAGTTTAGTTTTGTTATTTTTTTCTTCATTTATTTATTCCTTATTCTGAAAGATATCTGCACTTAAGTTTGTTCATGATCTCAGGGGGGGTGTTTGAAGATGATAAGACAATCTACATTTGAGGGGGAGTTGATATAATTTGCTTATATTCTATAACTGACAAATTTTCTGATGCATAATTTCAGGGGGAGTTAAGGAGTTAGGAATATGATTTCTGATTACATCTGATTAGAACTCGTTCTTAACATGTTTTGTTGCTTTATGTTTTTACTTTTCAATAAATTTTTGGGAATAAAGCTTTGTACTTTGACAGATTTTTTGACTGATGCAGATTTTGAGAGGAAGTTTACACGATCATATCTTTTATGATTTTGAGCTGACTTCATGAGATTTAAGACTGAACATAAGGTTTACTTCTAATCTTAATTTCACACGTGTCTGAAAGAAGGACAACTTTCAGATATGAAAACATGTTCTTAAATGTTCAAACCACTTCTTATTCTTAAAACAGATTTCATGAATATAGAAGTGTGATTTTTAAATATTTTCATTATTATGAGCTTCAATGTTTAAATAAACCGTGTGTTTCCAAAGATATATACTTGTGTATTATCTTTTCCATATACTGTCAACTATTCACACACACTAGTTTAATATTGTTATTGACTAAGTTCTTACCATGTCTCATATTGAAACATATTTTCGATGGTAAGACACCCCGCTTGATATTCAATGTTTGTTAAGCGTTGATTGCATTTCAAAACGTTTCTTTCAAGACTTGTCTATATTTGATTCATATAGACAAATTCCAATTTTTCTTGACCTAATCTTTAATTGTTAAATCATTCATATATGATCTTATCATACAATGTCAGATTTTCAAACAAGTTCCTTGTATTCATTTCATTCATTTACTATACTTGTTTTGAAATATCTTCAATGTTTAAAATGCTCAAATCTTCATGATTATCTTCATGAGCATACAGACATCTGACATCTATTTTTTGCTTTAACTGAAAAGTTAAACCGTTTAAGCAACATTATTCTTTTAAGAAAACATGGGTTCATTGTGTGAGGACTTAACAAAACTTCTATGGATTCATGATAACCAGTGTTTCCTACCCAAGAAGTTAATTCTTTAGTGATCGAGAGACGAGGAGTCAATATATGAGTGTGGGTGTGATGAGGTAAAATGAAAAGGAGAGTTTGGTTAGAAGCGAGCTTAACGATAAAAAGAAAAAGGGTGAGAAATCAGAGTAAAAGAATATCAAACTTTGCACCAGCTTTTTCTGAGTCGGACAACCACATTTCTGATTGTTTCACAATTCTTTGGTGAGCATCATTGAATCAGGCAACTAGCCTATGCCAACTCTTGATTTAAAACCCCACCATCCACTCATCTTTTTCTTAAAAAGAAGATGTTTCAATATTTTCTAGGGATGCAACACATATGCTATCTGGTTTTCATTTGGACAATTTGGATATTGAAAAAGAAGGAAGTTTTCCCCACCTTCGCATTTCGATCATGCACAATTGAGTATGTGTTATTCTGTTGTTGTCTCAATGGTTTACACAATTTTGAGCCTAATTAACAAAAGCAATCATCATATGCTTAATTCTTTCAAACACAAGCACGTACACACAGGAAATTCGTTTTTCTGTCTAAACGTTCATAGAATAAACTTGTGTTATTCGATGATTGAATGGAAGACCTGTGACAACCGTCAAGATTAGTGCTCAGGTTAATTTCTAAGTTAACGAAAATTAAGATTTAAGTATTTGTCACTCCTTAAATTGCATAAAATTTTTAAGATAAAAGTTTCCTAAAAATTTAGGAGGTTGCGTAGAATGCCCGGAACAGTCCAGTAACTGACCGTCACAATTCAGAAATGCCAAAAATATTGATTAAGGTCCAAAATATATAAAATTATAAAGTTATATTATTTTTAGTTGAAATACTTTTATTTTTTTATAAAAGTTGTTTTAAGCAAAAATTGAGAAATCGGGTATTTCGGTTCTCGAATATATCTGATATTTTAATAAAATAGACTAAGTATTTTAATTAATTTTTTTTCACTTTGATTAGTCATGGACACTTGTCATGACTACACTACTACTATTATTATTATTTTTATTTATTTAATAAACAAATTTTAATTAAAACCAAGTAAGAAAGGGGTTAAACCCTCATTTCTAACTCTTTATCTCCCTCTCCTCTCTTCTCCTTTCTCCAAATCGGCACACACACACACACACTATCATCTTCAAATTTCCAGAAAATATAAGAGTTACAAAGGTTAAAATCATCTTCAAATCAAGAATTCCAAGTTTATATCATCATCTACACAAGGTACAAAACCCTATTTCATCATTTCTTCATGTTTATTTAAGTTTGATGGTTGAACTTTATAAAAACCCTCATGCATGTGTAGAAGTAATTCATTCATGGTTTTAGAAGTGAAAAGGACATCATTGATGAATAAAACATTCATAAAGTGATGCCATAAAATGATCTTCCATGAAAAACCAAGTTAAATAGTGAAAATTTGAGTTCTTGATTAATATGTTGATTTTATCATAAGTACAACCTTGTGTATAAAAATTTTGATGTTTTAGTTGGTTTATATTTAACATTCTAGTAATAATTTCAAGTTTAAACAAACTCTTATGATGAGATTGTTCAATCTTATGTGATTAAGAGTCTTGAAAATTGATAAGTGATGAAAATCACTTATTTAGGTGTTTTTGGTTTCATGCAACTCACTTTGGATGAAATATTTGTAGTTTTATATGTGTTCAAAAGGTTTTCATCTCAAGACTATGTTATGATTGATTATGGTGTGATAACATATGGTTATTTCATTAAACCAATTGTAAAATGATCACCATTTCAAAATTTCATAATCTTAACTTACTGCAGGTTTGTTGTCCAGAAAATGGACCTACTTCCAACATGCATAAATCATGTTCTACATGTCAAAATTTGGGCTTTTTGCTTATAGACTTTAATTTAGAGTGTTAGCTTTCTAAAAAGTCCGAAAACACTAATTTTGGAGATGATTTGAGCACTTAAATGGATTTTACAAGAAAATGGTGCAATCTGTCCAATGAAGACAGATTCAAACACCTATCTTGTGGAGGCCATAACTTCCTCATTCCTTATCCCAAATTAAGTGAATCTTTTTCCAAATGATAGGATTTTGAGTTAGGTTTACACCCATATAAGGATTATGGGCTAATTCAAAGAATTGATACCTCAAAAGCATGCTACAAGTGAGGTATGTCACTGATCCGAAAATCAGTGACACACTGCTTTGTGGAAATTATTTCAGGTATCAAAACTCATCCAAAAATTATGAAAAAGTGCAGATTTACTCTTGACACACTATAGTATTACCACAAAAATTTTGGTGAATTCATTCCTTTGGGAAGATATGTTTCTATAGTGGTTTTGTTGACCAAAATATTGGACAGCTTCTGCTGAATTTTCAGAAAAGTGATTATAATGAGTTCTAAAATAGTGTTAAGGCATAATAAGTCTATAATTGATCTAAATATGGTTTTGGCTATTGAAACCTACTTAATGGCATTTCATAAGTTATTGGGACGGGTCATTTGGACATAGGAACGGGTATTAATGTATTTCCACTATGGCAACCTTCACTATAGGAAACCAAGGAAGCGGCACCTATTTTGAGCACTATCATTAAGTTTCCAAGTTCACTCTCAAGGTGAGTATTCACAGCCCCTCTTTTATCGTTTTACGTATTTTGGGGTGAAAAGCATGCTTAAGTACGATTATAATGATTCATGAGTTAATTGAAATGTTTTGCGCTGTTAAGTCGCCAAGGCTTGTTTTCAAGCATTTTAAAAAGTAAGATGTATGACGCTAAATAGTTGGTATGTTGAGTATTTAAGAGTTAGTCCCTAGACGACACTACTATTAACCCAGAAAATTGGGCCTATAGTATTAGTGGATAGCGCTATTTGGGCTTGACCAACCCCACTTCTTACAGCTGACGAGCTAGGAGTGCACTATACTAGAGAAGTGATTGAACATGTGGCGCTTGAGACCACCTCTGAGTCAAGGCACACGGGGCAAAAGCAAGGGTCGGGGACGGTTTAGTAGTGGCTCAACCAAGTTTAAGTTATACCGACTCAAGTCATACGTAAAGCAATACTCATGAAATTTTCAAGTTAAACTAATGAGCACGGATATGCTCCAAGTATTTGAGCACGTATATGCTCTAAGTATTCAAGTTAAGCTTTTGAGCACGAACATGCTCCAACTATCAAATCTTGCATATAAAATGTTTTGTGCATATTTAAAACCTGTGAACTCACCAACTCTCGTAGTTGACCATATTTTTGTACATGCTTTTCAGGAAATCAAGAAGGTAAATTTTAAGGGTCGTTCTGCGTATGATCCGAATATGCTTGGGGGATGTACAAACTTTTGGACAATGCTATCTTGAAATATCTCGGGATTGTAATTTCACGATAAACTTTCTACTACTAAACTTTGTAATATATTTTTATTAAATGTATGGTGGTTGAACTTTATGCTTGTGGATTGTTTATCGAAAACTGTTATACCCCGTGTTTCCGGTTTAGCGGGGTGTGACAGATTTGGTATCAGAGCCACAGGTTATAGAGAATACCGGTTTTATACAAAACCATACACTATAACCCTATAAAATATATATATATATATATATATATATATATTTTACAAACGAAATTACGAACCCGAGTACATCCCTAGCATGACTAAGATGTGTCTTTCGTAATCACACCCTAACTTAGGCAAAGCTTGATCACCTTTGTTTAATTTGAGTGTGCATAATGGAGACATGGATCGGGTATGCTAAAAGTTACTAAAAATAGAAACTTTTCAATTCAAAGACATAAAGCATGTTTTGTTTGTGAGTTCGCATGACATCTTTGGTTATTAAAGGATATTATCATGTGCTTAATAATTAAATTTTGTTAATTATCGCAGTCGAAATGTCTCGTTCCCCACCTAGAGAGCAATCCCCTGATGAGTCAGGTTATCTCACCCACATACCTGGGAGAAATACTCCTCCTAGTGAAGAGTATGACCCTTCTGAGCATGAGTATTCCGATTCCGAGCATACACCAGTAAGATCCGCTACGCCCACACCAGATCCGACACCATGTGCTACACCTGAGTGTAAGAAGACTCCTATACCAGCTAGAGATGAGGCAGGGCCTTCTCGGCCCAGGGGTCTGAGGTTATCACCCCCTTCACCTGCTAGGATACCGGCACTCCCACTAGCCGGCATGACTGAGGCTGAGACATACTGGGTTAGGAGTTTGTCTCGGAGTATGGAACGGTTTAGGTTGCAAGTTGATTACCATGAGCATTCCATTGACTCACTTAGGGAAATGATGAGTATGACTGACAATATTACAAAAGGGATGATATCGATGATGGGATCTAGTGATGAGATGATAGGGAAGATATTTGGAGAGCTAGCGGAGACTAGAGCGATGGTGACCTGGCTGCACACTTGTTTGTCGACCGTGATGGGATTCTTAGTAGTGATTTTGGCTTTGGTGATGGTACACTATTGGCGTATGTAGTTTGTGATTGATGCATGATTTGGGTTGTTAGAATTATTTTTTTTGGGGCTTGTAGCCCGTGACTTTAAAACACTTGACTCATTTTGGATTGTCATATTTTGTAAATGTTTGGATGATGTATGTCTTGATGATGGATGCTTATGATATATTTTATTATGCATGATTCTAAGTCTTTAAGAATGTATTCTTTATGATTTAATTATCGTATCATGTTAGTATGGTGGAATGGAATTTAATTAGATTTAAAAAAAAATTGCAATTAGAACTATGCCGCCAAGAAGGGAAGACCCCGAGATTGCTCGGCTTGTAAACGAACAAATTCTTGCAACACTCCCTGCCATAGTTAGCCAGATAGCAGCGGGATTAAATGCAAATCCACCTAACCAACCAGGAGCTGGTGTTAACATTGAAAGAGAATGTACATATAAGACCTTTAGGACTTGTAATCCAAAGGAATTCCATGGTACTGAAGGAGCGGTTGGATTACTGTCTTGGATAGAAGGAATGGAGTCTGTCCTTCATATCAGTAGATGTCCGGAAACTAAGAAGGTAGAATTTGCAACTTGTTTATTACAAGGGAGAGCACTGACTTGGTGGAACACTCAAGTGCAAACAAGAGGAAGAAATGCAGCAAATGGACTGACATGGGACGAGTTCAAAGAGATGATAAAAGGGGAATATTGTTCAAGGAGTGAAATGCAGAAGTTGCAGGCGGAATTCTGGGATCATGAGATGAAAGGCAATGATGTAGATACATACACGGCACGATTCAATGAGTTGGCGAAAATTGTACCACATCTGGTGACACCAGAAGAAAATCGAGTTGACAGGTACATTTGGGGATTAGTACCGGAAATTAGAGGAGATGTAACTTCGGGAAAACCGAAAACTCTTCAAGAGGCTGTGGATTTAGCAACGAAGCTCACCAATAATGCAATTCGATCAGGACTTTTCTCTAGTGACAAAGCCAAAGGAAAGAGGAAAGTTGAAGAGGGTTTAAGGAGGCAGGATGACCGAAGGAGGGGAAAGGATCGGAGGATCATGGGTAACTATGGAGTTCAGGTGCAGGCAGCCGATAAGGGAAAAGGGACATATCCAAGATGTGACAAGTGTAATAGGCCACATGTCGGAAACTGCATTATATGTCGCAAGTGCCACCGAGGAGGTCATTACGAAAAGGATTGCAAGGCTGGAGGAAGGAGAGTTTGTTTCGAATGCGGGAGCCCGGATCATTTTAAAAACAACTGTCCCAGGGTGAACAAAAGGGCGAATGTGAATCAGATTCGGCCAGTTGGACAGAGGGATCAAAGGGGCCAAGCAAGAGGCCGAGTGTTTGAAATTGGGGCGGAAGAAGCAAGGCGGGACCCAAATGTGATTACAGGTATGTTTCTCTTAAACAATCACTCCGCATCTGTACTATTTGATTCTGGAGCAGATAAAAGTTTTGTGTCGTTAAATTTTAGACCGAAAGTTAATCAAATGACACAAAAATTAAAAGAAGACTATGTCATTGAGTTTGCTAATGGGCAAGAAATTAGGGTCAAAGATGTACTTCCAAATTGTACTCTAAGTTTAGCTGAAAAGGATTTTAAAATAGATTTGATCCCAATAAAGGTAGGTAGCTTTGATATAGTCGTGGGCATGGATTGGTTGTCAAAGAACCACGCGGAGATAAGTTGTTCCGAGAAGATTCTCCGAATCCCGTTACCGGGAGGAGAAGTACTTATAGTACCTGGAGAAAAATCTAAGAGAAAATTGAAGATGGTGTCTTGTATGGAAATGCGGAAGTACCTGAGGAAAGAATGTGACGCATTTCTGGCGCATGTAATAAGTAAAGAACCTAAGGAGAAGTGTTTGCAAGATATACCGGTAGTCCAAGAATTTCCTGAAGTATTTCCCGAGGAGTTGCCTGGATTACCTCCACCGAGACAAGTCGAATTCCGTATCGATTTGGTTCCAGGAGCTGCACCGGTGGCCAAGGCACCGTACCGTTTGGCGCCTTTAGAGATGCAAGAACTGTCAGAACAACTGCAAGAGCTACTCGACAAGGGATTTTTTAGGCCTAGCTCTTCGCCTTGGGGAGCACCAGTACTTTTTGTTAAAAAGAAGGACGGGACGTTCCGAATGTGTATTGATTATAGGGAACTCAATAAGCTGACCTTAAAGAATCGATACCCACTTCCCCGAATCGACGATTTATTTGATCAATTGCAAGGCGCATCGTACTTTTCAAAGATTGACTTACGGTCCGGATATCATCAAATGAGAGTGCGTGAAGAAGACATCGAAAAAACGGCGTTTAGAACTCGTTACGGTCACTATGAATTTCTAGTTATGCCCTTCGGACTGACAAACGCTCCAGCAGTTTTCATGGACTTGATGAACAGAGTCTGCCGACCATACTTGGACAAGTTCGTGATCATGTTTATAGATGATATTCTGATTTATTCGCGAAGCAAGGAGGACCACGAACGACACCTGAAGTTGATGTTGGAATTGCTTAAGGAACAGGAATTGTACGCCAAGTTTTCCATGTGTGAATTTTGGCTTCGAGAAGTACATTTTCTGGGTCATGTGGTTAATAAGAAAGGGATTCATGTTGATCCAGCAAAGGTTGAGGCCATTAAAAAGTGGGAAACTCTTAAGACACCGACGGAAATTCGTCAATTTCTTGGCCTGGCAGGTTATTATCGACGATTTATCGAAAAATTTTCCAAGCTTGCTCAACCACTCACGTCGCTAACCCAAAAAGATAAGAAGTTTGATTGGGGAGAAAAACAGGAGGAGGCATTTCAAACGCTAAAGCATAAGTTATGCAACGCGCCAATTCTAGCGTTACCAGAAGGTACAGAAAATTTTGTGGTATATTGCGATGCATCACATCAAGGTTTGGGATGTGTATTGATGCAAAGAGATAAAGTTATAGCTTATGCCTCAAGACAACTTAAAGTTCATGAAAAGAATTATACCACTCATGATTTGGAGCTAGGAGCAGTGGTATTCGCTTTAAAGATTTGGAGGCATTATCTTTATGGTACCAAGTGTATCATTTACACTGATCACAAAAGCCTCCAACATATCTTTGATCAGAAAATGTTAAACATGAGACAACGAAGATGGGTGGAACTACTCAGTGACTACGATTGTGAGATAAAGTATCATCCCGGAAATGCCAACGTAGTAGCAGACGCATTGAGTAGGAAGGAGAAGGTAAAACCAACAAGAGTACGAGCTATGGGAATGTTGGTACAAACGAGCCTCAAAACACAAATCTGTGAAGCTCAAAAAGAGGCACTGAAGGAGGAGAATCTAAAGAATGAAGTACTTCATCAGTCAGAAAAAGAATTTGAAACCCGATCAGATGGGGTACAATATTTCAAGAATAAGGTCTGGATACCAAAAGTGGAAGGTCTGCGGATGTCAATCTTAGAAGAAGCGCACCAATCGAAGTATTCGATTCACCCGGGAGCCGACAAAATGTATAAGGAGCTAAAGGAATATTATTGGTGGCCGGGAATGAAGAAGGACATTGCTGAATTTGTGAGTAAATGTTTGACTTGTGCTAAAGTCAAAGCAGAGCATCAAAAGCCATCTGGACTTTTGCAGCAACCGGAGATACCTCAATGGAAATGGGATCAAGTATCTATGGATTTCATCACAAAGTTACCAAGAACAGGAAGAGGTAATGATGCAATTTGGGTTATTGTGGATAGACTTACAAAATCCGCGCATTTTCTTCCTATCCGAGAGGATTTCAAAATGGAAAGATTGGCACAAGTATACATTGATGAAATTGTCTCTCGTCATGGAGTACCACTATCCATCATTTCAGATCGAGACAGCCGTTTCACTTCTCGATTTTGGCAAGCGTTTCAGAAAGATCTGGGTACCAGGTTGGATTTGAGCACTGCTTATCATCCTCAAACGGATGGTCAATCTGAAAGGACCATCCAGACTCTGGAAGACATGTTACGCGCTTGTGCTATAGACTTCGGAGGTAGCTGGGATAAGCACTTACCATTGATTGAATTTTCTTATAACAACAGCTACCATACCAGTATTCAATGCGCGCCATACGAAGCTCTTTATGGACGTAAGTGTCGATCTCCACTTAGTTGGGTGGAAATTGGTGACAGTCAATTGTTTGGACCTGATATTATACGGGAGACTACCGACAAAATATCGACCATACAAGACAGGCTTAAAGCTGCAAGAGATCGACAGAAAAGCTATGCAGATAATCGCAGAAAACCCTTAGAATTCCAAAAGGGTGACAAGGTTCTTCTGAAAGTGTCTCCATGGAAAGGAGTTGTGAGATTTTGAAAAAGGGGTAAATTAAGCCCAAGATTCATTGGTCCATATGAAGTATTAGAAAGAATTGGACCCGTAGCTTATAAGCTTAAGTTGCCACAAGAGTTGAGTGCCATTCACGACACATTCCACGTGTCAAATTTAAAGAAGTGTATAACTGACAAGATGGCGATTGTATCCCCAGATGAAATCTTAGTGGACGAACGACTTATTTTCAGAGAAGAGCCGGTTGAAATTTTGGGTCGTGAAGTTAAGCGACTAAGGAGAAGTAAAATTCCTATTTTAAAGGTTCGTTGGAAGTCGCGTCACGGACCTGAATTTACGTGGGAAAGAGAGGATTTTATGAAGCGCAGGTATCCTCATTTGTTTAATCAAGAGGCGGTCCGGAAGTGACAAACTTTAAATTTCGGGACGAAATTTCTCGAAGTAGGGGAGACTGTGACAACCGTCAAGATTAGTGCTCAGGTTAATTTCTAAGTTAACGAAAATTAAGATTTAAGTATTTGCCACTCCTTAAATTGCATAAAATTTTTAAGATAAAAGTTTCCTAAAAATTTAGGAGGTTGCGTAGAATGCCCGGAACAGTCCAGTAACTGACCGTCACAATTCAGAAATGCCAAAAATATTGATTAAGGTCCAAAATATATAAAATTATAAAGTTATATTATTTTTAGTTGAAATACTTTTATTTTTTTATAAAAGTTGTTTTAAGCAAAAATTGAGAAATCGGGTATTTCGGTTCTCGAATATATCTGATATTTTAATAAAATAGACTAAGTATTTTAATTAATTTTTTTTCACTTTGATTAGTCATGGACACTTGTCATGACTACACTACTACTATTATTATTATTTTTATTTATTTAATAAACAAATTTTAATTAAAACCAAGTAAGAAAGGGGTTAAACCCTCATTTCTAACTCTTTATCTCCCTCTCCTCTCTTCTCCTTTCTCCAAATCGGCACACACACACACACACTATCATCTTCAAATTTCCAGAAAATATAAGAGTTACAAAGGTTAAAATCATCTTCAAATCAAGAATTCCAAGTTTATATCATCATCTACACAAGGTACAAAACCCTATTTCATCATTTCTTCATGTTTATTTAAGTTTGATGGTTGAACTTTATAAAAACCCTCATGCATGTGTAGAAGTAATTCATTCATGGTTTTAGAAGTGAAAAGGACATCATTGATGAATAAAACATTCATAAAGTGATGCCATAAAATGATCTTCCATGAAAAACCAAGTTAAATAGTGAAAATTTGAGTTCTTGATTAATATGTTGATTTTATCATAAGTACAACCTTGTGTATAAAAATTTTGATGTTTTAGTTGGTTTATATTTAACATTCTAGTAATAATTTCAAGTTTAAACAAACTCTTATGATGAGATTGTTCAATCTTATGTGATTAAGAGTCTTGAAAATTGATAAGTGATGAAAATCACTTATTTAGGTGTTTTTGGTTTCATGCAACTCACTTTGGATGAAATATTTGTAGTTTTATATGTGTTCAAAAGGTTTTCATCTCAAGACTATGTTATGATTGATTATGGTGTGATAACATATGGTTATTTCATTAAACCAATTGTAAAATGATCACCATTTCAAAATTTCATAATCTTAACTTACTGCAGGTTTGTTGTCCAGAAAATGGACCTACTTCCAACATGCATAAATCATGTTCTACATGTCAAAATTTGGGCTTTTTGCTTATAGACTTTAATTTAGAGTGTTAGCTTTCTAAAAAGTCCGAAAACACTAATTTTGGAGATGATTTGAGCACTTAAATGGATTTTACAAGAAAATGGTGCAATCTGTCCAATGAAGACAGATTCAAACACCTATCTTGTGGAGGCCATAACTTCCTCATTCCTTATCCCAAATTAAGTGAATCTTTTTCCAAATGATAGGATTTTGAGTTAGGTTTACACCCATATAAGGATTATGGGCTAATTCAAAGAATTGATACCTCAAAAGCATGCTACAAGTGAGGTATGTCACTGATCCGAAAATCAGTGACACACTGCTTTGTGGAAATTATTTCAGGTATCAAAACTCATCCAAAAATTATGAAAAAGTGCAGATTTACTCTTGACACACTATAGTATTACCACAAAAATTTTGGTGAATTCATTCCTTTGGGAAGATATGTTTCTATAGTGGTTTTGTTGACCAAAATATTGGACAGCTTCTGCTGAATTTTCAGAAAAGTGATTATAATGAGTTCTAAAATAGTGTTAAGGCATAATAAGTCTATAATTGATCTAAATATGGTTTTGGCTATTGAAACCTACTTAATGGCATTTCATAAGTTATTGGGACGGGTCATTTGGACATAGGAACGGGTATTAATGTATTTCCACTATGGCAACCTTCACTATAGGAAACCAAGGAAGCGGCACCTATTTTGAGCACTATCATTAAGTTTCCAAGTTCACTCTCAAGGTGAGTATTCACAGCCCCTCTTTTATCGTTTTACGTATTTTGGGGTGAAAAGCATGCTTAAGTACGATTATAATGATTCATGAGTTAATTGAAATGTTTTGCGCTGTTAAGTCGCCAAGGCTTGTTTTCAAGCATTTTAAAAAGTAAGATGTATGACGCTAAATAGTTGGTATGTTGAGTATTTAAGAGTTAGTCCCTAGACGACACTACTATTAACCCAGAAAATTGGGCCTATAGTATTAGTGGATAGCGCTATTTGGGCTTGACCAACCCCACTTCTTACAGCTGACGAGCTAGGAGTGCACTATACTAGAGAAGTGATTGAACATGTGGCGCTTGAGACCACCTCTGAGTCAAGGCACACGGGGCAAAAGCAAGGGTCGGGGACGGTTTAGTAGTGGCTCAACCAAGTTTAAGTTATACCGACTCAAGTCATACGTAAAGCAATACTCATGAAATTTTCAAGTTAAACTAATGAGCACGGATATGCTCCAAGTATTTGAGCACGTATATGCTCTAAGTATTCAAGTTAAGCTTTTGAGCACGAACATGCTCCAACTATCAAATCTTGCATATAAAATGTTTTGTGCATATTTAAAACCTGTGAACTCACCAACTCTCGTAGTTGACCATATTTTTGTACATGCTTTTCAGGAAATCAAGAAGGTAAATTTTAAGGGTCGTTCTGCGTATGATCCGAATATGCTTGGGGGATGTACAAACTTTTGGACAATGCTATCTTGAAATATCTCGGGATTGTAATTTCACGATAAACTTTCTACTACTAAACTTTGTAATATATTTTTATTAAATGTATGGTGGTTGAACTTTATGCTTGTGGATTGTTTATCGAAAACTGTTATACCCCGTGTTTCCGGTTTAGCGGGGTGTGACAGATTTGGTATCAGAGCCACAGGTTATAGAGAATACCGGTTTTATACAAAACCATACACTATAACCCTATAAAATATATATATATATATATATATATATATATATATATTTTACAAACGAAATTACGAACCCGAGTACATCCCTAGCATGACTAAGATGTGTCTTTCGTAATCACACCCTAACTTAGGCAAAGCTTGATCACCTTTGTTTAATTTGAGTGTGCATAATGGAGACATGGATCGGGTATGCTAAAAGTTACTAAAAATAGAAACTTTTCAATTCAAAGACATAAAGCATGTTTTGTTTGTGAGTTCGCATGACATCTTTGGTTATTAAAGAATATTATCATGTGCTTAATAATTAAATTTTGTTAATTATCGCAGTCGAAATGTCTCGTTCCCCACCTAGAGAGCAATCCCCTGATGAGTCAGGTTATCTCACCCACATACCTGGGAGAAATACTCCTCCTAGTGAAGAGTATGACCCTTCTGAGCATGAGTATTCCGATTCCGAGCATACACCAGTAAGATCCGCTACGCCCACACCAGATCCGACACCATGTGCTACACCTGAGTGTAAGAAGACTCCTATACCAGCTAGAGATGAGGCAGGGCCTTCTCGGCCCAGGGGTCTGAGGTTATCACCCCCTTCACCTGCTAGGATACCGGCACTCCCACTAGCCGGCATGACTGAGGCTGAGACATACTGGGTTAGGAGTTTGTCTCGGAGTATGGAACGGTTTAGGTTGCAAGTTGATTACCATGAGCATTCCATTGACTCACTTAGGGAAATGATGAGTATGACTGACAATATTACAAAAGGGATGATATCGATGATGGGATCTAGTGATGAGATGATAGGGAAGATATTTGGAGAGCTAGCGGAGACTAGAGCGATGGTGACCTGGCTGCACACTTGTTTGTCGACCGTGATGGGATTCTTAGTAGTGATTTTGGCTTTGGTGATGGTACACTATTGGCGTATGTAGTTTGTGATTGATGCATGATTTGGGTTGTTAGAATTATTTTTTTTGGGGCTTGTAGCCCGTGACTTTAAAACACTTGACTCATTTTGGATTGTCATATTTTGTAAATGTTTGGATGATGTATGTCTTGATGATGGATGCTTATGATATATTTTATTATGCATGATTCTAAGTCTTTAAGAATGTATTCTTTATGATTTAATTATCGTATCATGTTAGTATGGTGGAATGGAATTTAATTAGATTTAAAAAAAAATTGCAATTAGAACTATGCCGCCAAGAAGGGAAGACCCCGAGATTGCTCGGCTTGTAAACGAACAAATTCTTGCAACACTCCCTGCCATAGTTAGCCAGATAGCAGCGGGATTAAATGCAAATCCACCTAACCAACCAGGAGCTGGTGTTAACATTGAAAGAGAATGTACATATAAGACCTTTAGGACTTGTAATCCAAAGGAATTCCATGGTACTGAAGGAGCGGTTGGATTACTGTCTTGGATAGAAGGAATGGAGTCTGTCCTTCATATCAGTAGATGTCCGGAAACTAAGAAGGTAGAATTTGCAACTTGTTTATTACAAGGGAGAGCACTGACTTGGTGGAACACTCAAGTGCAAACAAGAGGAAGAAATGCAGCAAATGGACTGACATGGGACGAGTTCAAAGAGATGATAAAAGGGGAATATTGTTCAAGGAGTGAAATGCAGAAGTTGCAGGCGGAATTCTGGGATCATGAGATGAAAGGCAATGATGTAGATACATACACGGCACGATTCAATGAGTTGGCGAAAATTGTACCACATCTGGTGACACCAGAAGAAAATCGAGTTGACAGGTACATTTGGGGATTAGTACCGGAAATTAGAGGAGATGTAACTTCGGGAAAACCGAAAACTCTTCAAGAGGCTGTGGATTTAGCAACGAAGCTCACCAATAATGCAATTCGATCAGGACTTTTCTCTAGTGACAAAGCCAAAGGAAAGAGGAAAGTTGAAGAGGGTTTAAGGAGGCAGGATGACCGAAGGAGGGGAAAGGATCGGAGGATCATGGGTAACTATGGAGTTCAGGTGCAGGCAGCCGATAAGGGAAAAGGGACATATCCAAGATGTGACAAGTGTAATAGGCCACATGTCGGAAACTGCATTATATGTCGCAAGTGCCACCGAGGAGGTCATTACGAAAAGGATTGCAAGGCTGGAGGAAGGAGAGTTTGTTTCGAATGCGGGAGCCCGGATCATTTTAAAAACAACTGTCCCAGGGTGAACAGAAGGGCGAATGTGAATCAGATTCGGCCAGTTGGACAGAGGGATCAAAGGGGCCAAGCAAGAGGCCGAGTGTTTGAAATTGGGGCGGAAGAAGCAAGGCGGGACCCAAATGTGATTACAGGTATGTTTCTCTTAAACAATCACTCCGCATCTGTACTATTTGATTCTGGAGCAGATAAAAGTTTTGTGTCGTTAAATTTTAGACCGAAAGTTAATCAAATGACACAAAAATTAAAAGAAGACTATGTCATTGAGTTTGCTAATGGGCAAGAAATTAGGGTCAAAGATGTACTTCCAAATTGTACTCTAAGTTTAGCTGAAAAGGATTTTAAAATAGATTTGATCCCAATAAAGGTAGGTAGCTTTGATATAGTCGTGGGCATGGATTGGTTGTCAAAGAACCACGCGGAGATAAGTTGTTCCGAGAAGATTCTCCGAATCCCGTTACCGGGAGGAGAAGTACTTATAGTACCTGGAGAAAAATCTAAGAGAAAATTGAAGATGGTGTCTTGTATGGAAATGCGGAAGTACCTGAGGAAAGAATGTGACGCATTTCTGGCGCATGTAATAAGTAAAGAACCTAAGGAGAAGTGTTTGCAAGATATACCGGTAGTCCAAGAATTTCCTGAAGTATTTCCCGAGGAGTTGCCTGGATTACCTCCACCGAGACAAGTCGAATTCCGTATCGATTTGGTTCCAGGAGCTGCACCGGTGGCCAAGGCACCGTACCGTTTGGCGCCTTTAGAGATGCAAGAACTGTCAGAACAACTGCAAGAGCTACTCGACAAGGGATTTTTTAGGCCTAGCTCTTCGCCTTGGGGAGCACCAGTACTTTTTGTTAAAAAGAAGGACGGGACGTTCCGAATGTGTATTGATTATAGGGAACTCAATAAGCTGACCTTAAAGAATCGATACCCACTTCCCCGAATCGACGATTTATTTGATCAATTGCAAGGCGCATCGTACTTTTCAAAGATTGACTTACGGTCCGGATATCATCAAATGAGAGTGCGTGAAGAAGACATCGAAAAAACGGCGTTTAGAACTCGTTACGGTCACTATGAATTTCTAGTTATGCCCTTCGGACTGACAAACGCTCCAGCAGTTTTCATGGACTTGATGAACAGAGTCTGCCGACCATACTTGGACAAGTTCGTGATCATGTTTATAGATGATATTCTGATTTATTCGCGAAGCAAGGAGGACCACGAACGACACCTGAAGTTGATGTTGGAATTGCTTAAGGAACAGGAATTGTACGCCAAGTTTTCCATGTGTGAATTTTGGCTTCGAGAAGTACATTTTCTGGGTCATGTGGTTAATAAGAAAGGGATTCATGTTGATCCAGCAAAGGTTGAGGCCATTAAAAAGTGGGAAACTCTTAAGACACCGACGGAAATTCGTCAATTTCTTGGCCTGGCAGGTTATTATCGACGATTTATCGAAAAATTTTCCAAGCTTGCTCAACCACTCACGTCGCTAACCCAAAAAGATAAGAAGTTTGATTGGGGAGAAAAACAGGAGGAGGCATTTCAAACGCTAAAGCATAAGTTATGCAACGCGCCAATTCTAGCGTTACCAGAAGGTACAGAAAATTTTGTGGTATATTGCGATGCATCACATCAAGGTTTGGGATGTGTATTGATGCAAAGAGATAAAGTTATAGCTTATGCCTCAAGACAACTTAAAGTTCATGAAAAGAATTATACCACTCATGATTTGGAGCTAGGAGCAGTGGTATTCGCTTTAAAGATTTGGAGGCATTATCTTTATGGTACCAAGTGTATCATTTACACTGATCACAAAAGCCTCCAACATATCTTTGATCAGAAAATGTTAAACATGAGACAACGAAGATGGGTGGAACTACTCAGTGACTACGATTGTGAGATAAAGTATCATCCCGGAAATGCCAACGTAGTAGCAGACGCATTGAGTAGGAAGGAGAAGGTAAAACCAACAAGAGTACGAGCTATGGGAATGTTGGTACAAACGAGCCTCAAAACACAAATCTGTGAAGCTCAAAAAGAGGCACTGAAGGAGGAGAATCTAAAGAATGAAGTACTTCATCAGTCAGAAAAAGAATTTGAAACCCGATCAGATGGGGTACAATATTTCAAGAATAAGGTCTGGATACCAAAAGTGGAAGGTCTGCGGATGTCAATCTTAGAAGAAGCGCACCAATCGAAGTATTCGATTCACCCGGGAGCCGACAAAATGTATAAGGAGCTAAAGGAATATTATTGGTGGCCGGGAATGAAGAAGGACATTGCTGAATTTGTGAGTAAATGTTTGACTTGTGCTAAAGTCAAAGCAGAGCATCAAAAGCCATCTGGACTTTTGCAGCAACCGGAGATACCTCAATGGAAATGGGATCAAGTATCTATGGATTTCATCACAAAGTTACCAAGAACAGGAAGAGGTAATGATGCAATTTGGGTTATTGTGGATAGACTTACAAAATCCGCGCATTTTCTTCCTATCCGAGAGGATTTCAAAATGGAAAGATTGGCACAAGTATACATTGATGAAATTGTCTCTCGTCATGGAGTACCACTATCCATCATTTCAGATCGAGACAGCCGTTTCACTTCTCGATTTTGGCAAGTGTTTCAGAAAGATCTGGGTACCAGGTTGGATTTGAGCACTGCTTATCATCCTCAAACGGATGGTCAATCTGAAAGGACCATCCAGACTCTGGAAGACATGTTACGCGCTTGTGCTATAGACTTCGGAGGTAGCTGGGATAAGCACTTACCATTGATTGAATTTTCTTATAACAACAGCTACCATACCAGTATTCAATGCGCGCCATACGAAGCTCTTTATGGACGTAAGTGTCGATCTCCACTTAGTTGGGTGGAAATTGGTGACAGTCAATTGTTTGGACCTGATATTATACGGGAGACTACCGACAAAATATCGACCATACAAGACAGGCTTAAAGCTGCAAGAGATCGACAGAAAAGCTATGCAGATAATCGCAGAAAACCCTTAGAATTCCAAAAGGGTGACAAGGTTCTTCTGAAAGTGTCTCCATGGAAAGGAGTTGTGAGATTTTGAAAAAGGGGTAAATTAAGCCCAAGATTCATTGGTCCATATGAAGTATTAGAAAGAATTGGACCCGTAGCTTATAAGCTTAAGTTGCCACAAGAGTTGAGTGCCATTCACGACACATTCCACGTGTCAAATTTAAAGAAGTGTATAACTGACAAGATGGCGATTGTATCCCCAGATGAAATCTTAGTGGACGAACGACTTATTTTCAGAGAAGAGCCGGTTGAAATTTTGGGTCGTGAAGTTAAGCGACTAAGGAGAAGTAAAATTCCTATTTTAAAGGTTCGTTGGAAGTCGCGTCACGGACCTGAATTTACGTGGGAAAGAGAGGATTTTATGAAGCGCAGGTATCCTCATTTGTTTAATCAAGAGGCGGTCCGGAAGTGACAAACTTTAAATTTCGGGACGAAATTTCTCGAAGTAGGGGAGACTGTGACAACCGTCAAGATTAGTGCTCAGGTTAATTTCTAAGTTAACGAAAATTAAGATTTAAGTATTTGCCACTCCTTAAATTGCATAAAATTTTTAAGATAAAAGTTTCCTAAAAATTTAGGAGGTTGCGTAGAATGCCCGGAACAGTCCAGTAACTGACCGTCACAATTCAGAAATGCCAAAAATATTGATTAAGGTCCAAAATATATAAAATTATAAAGTTATATTATTTTTAGTTGAAATACTTTTATTTTTTTATAAAAGTTGTTTTAAGCAAAAATTGAGAAATCGGGTATTTCGGTTCTCGAATATATCTGATATTTTAATAAAATAGACTAAGTATTTTAATTAATTTTTTTTCACTTTGATTAGTCATGGACACTTGTCATGACTACACTACTACTATTATTATTATTTTTATTTATTTAATAAACAAATTTTAATTAAAACCAAGTAAGAAAGGGGTTAAACCCTCATTTCTAACTCTTTATCTCCCTCTCCTCTCTTCTCCTTTCTCCAAATCGGCACACACACACACACACTATCATCTTCAAATTTCCAGAAAATATAAGAGTTACAAAGGTTAAAATCATCTTCAAATCAAGAATTCCAAGTTTATATCATCATCTACACAAGGTACAAAACCCTATTTCATCATTTCTTCATGTTTATTTAAGTTTGATGGTTGAACTTTATAAAAACCCTCATGCATGTGTAGAAGTAATTCATTCATGGTTTTAGAAGTGAAAAGGACATCATTGATGAATAAAACATTCATAAAGTGATGCCATAAAATGATCTTCCATGAAAAACCAAGTTAAATAGTGAAAATTTGAGTTCTTGATTAATATGTTGATTTTATCATAAGTACAACCTTGTGTATAAAAATTTTGATGTTTTAGTTGGTTTATATTTAACATTCTAGTAATAATTTCAAGTTTAAACAAACTCTTATGATGAGATTGTTCAATCTTATGTGATTAAGAGTCTTGAAAATTGATAAGTGATGAAAATCACTTATTTAGGTGTTTTTGGTTTCATGCAACTCACTTTGGATGAAATATTTGTAGTTTTATATGTGTTCAAAAGGTTTTCATCTCAAGACTATGTTATGATTGATTATGGTGTGATAACATATGGTTATTTCATTAAACCAATTGTAAAATGATCACCATTTCAAAATTTCATAATCTTAACTTACTGCAGGTTTGTTGTCCAGAAAATGGACCTACTTCCAACATGCATAAATCATGTTCTACATGTCAAAATTTGGGCTTTTTGCTTATAGACTTTAATTTAGAGTGTTAGCTTTCTAAAAAGTCCGAAAACACTAATTTTGGAGATGATTTGAGCACTTAAATGGATTTTACAAGAAAATGGTGCAATCTGTCCAATGAAGACAGATTCAAACACCTATCTTGTGGAGGCCATAACTTCCTCATTCCTTATCCCAAATTAAGTGAATCTTTTTCCAAATGATAGGATTTTGAGTTAGGTTTACACCCATATAAGGATTATGGGCTAATTCAAAGAATTGATACCTCAAAAGCATGCTACAAGTGAGGTATGTCACTGATCCGAAAATCAGTGACACACTGCTTTGTGGAAATTATTTCAGGTATCAAAACTCATCCAAAAATTATGAAAAAGTGCAGATTTACTCTTGACACACTATAGTATTACCACAAAAATTTTGGTGAATTCATTCCTTTGGGAAGATATGTTTCTATAGTGGTTTTGTTGACCAAAATATTGGACAGCTTCTGCTGAATTTTCAGAAAAGTGATTATAATGAGTTCTAAAATAGTGTTAAGGCATAATAAGTCTATAATTGATCTAAATATGGTTTTGGCTATTGAAACCTACTTAATGGCATTTCATAAGTTATTGGGACGGGTCATTTGGACATAGGAACGGGTATTAATGTATTTCCACTATGGCAACCTTCACTATAGGAAACCAAGGAAGCGGCACCTATTTTGAGCACTATCATTAAGTTTCCAAGTTCACTCTCAAGGTGAGTATTCACAGCCCCTCTTTTATCGTTTTACGTATTTTGGGGTGAAAAGCATGCTTAAGTACGATTATAATGATTCATGAGTTAATTGAAATGTTTTGCGCTGTTAAGTCGCCAAGGCTTGTTTTCAAGCATTTTAAAAAGTAAGATGTATGACGCTAAATAGTTGGTATGTTGAGTATTTAAGAGTTAGTCCCCAGACGACACTACTATTAATCCAGAAAATTGGGCCTATAGTATTAGTGGATAGCGCTATTTGGGCTTGACCAACCCCACTTCTTACAGCTGACGAGCTAGGAGTGCACTATACTAGAGAAGTGATTGAACATGTGGCGCTTGAGACCACCTCTGAGTCAAGGCACACGGGGCAAAAGCAAGAGTCGGGGACGGTTTAGTAGTGGCTCAACCAAGTTTAAGTTATACCGACTCAAGTCATACGTAAAGCAATACTCATGAAATTTTCAAGTTAAACTAATGAGCACGGATATGCTCCAAGTATTTGAGCACGTATATGCTCTAAGTATTCAAGTTAAGCTTTTGAGCACGAACATGCTCCAACTATCAAATCTTGCATATAAAATGTTTTGTGCATATTTAAAACCTGTGAACTCACCAACTCTCGTAGTTGACCATATTTTTGTACATGCTTTTCAGGAAATCAAGAAGGTAAATTTTAAGGGTCGTTCTGCGTATGATCCGAATATGCTTGGGGGATGTACAAACTTTTGGACAATGCTATCTTGAAATATCTCGGGATTGTAATTTCACGATAAACTTTCTACTACTAAACTTTGTAATATATTTTTATTAAATGTATGGTGGTTGAACTTTATGCTTGTGGATTGTTTATCGAAAACTGTTATACCCCGTGTTTCCGCTTTAGCGGGGTGTGACAAGACCTGGGGGAGTGAACATCAAAAAGCTCCTTTCCAATGTGTATTCGTTACACACAGTGACTTCGTGTTACTGACAGGCATTCGAACTGATTCATTTGTTGATTCAGGTTTTTCACTCATAATTTGTCTGATTTTGAAAAGATTCGGATATATACTTTATGAATTGACGGATGGTCAGAGACTCTTGTGAAAGATCAATGGTCAGATTGGTACATGACATTTCATGTGAAAGTTTTGATGATTTCAGTCTCACAATCATCAAAAAGGGGGAGAGAGATTCAAGAAATGGAGAAGTTATTTTCAAGAAATGAATTTGGGTGAAGCTAAGTTCAAGACATGCAAAGTTTAAAGAAAGCTCATCATAAGTTTGTGTCAAAGAAATGCAATGTTGTGAAAAGATTTTACATGTTTGAAAGAGCAAGTTCAAAGAATTCTGAAAGAGAGCAGAAATTTACTGAAATTTTCTTTCAAGATAATTTGCTGAAGCAAACCGAGCTGAATCTGAAGATAATAATCTCTTTGAAGTCTAAAATAGGTTTTTATAACCTTTGGGGAGATTGTTAAAGATTTTTGCAAGTGTTGTTCAAAGACTTTGGGGAGAATACATAACTGTTTTTGAAGATAAGAAGAGATTGAATTTGAATATATTCTGACAAAGGAGGAGATTGCTTAAGTGGTTGCATTTCTGAAATTTATTCTATTTGACAGAAATTCAACAAAGGGGAGATTGTATTGCAAAATATTTTTGGAGATGATCTTGATCTAAAGGGAGAGATTGTTAGTGCACATATTTGTTGGATACAAGATCATGAAGACTGAAAACTAAAAGTCAAGACAAGTCAAACCTCAAGTCAAAGCACATATTAGGATTACGAAATTGCATTGATTGAAACTTATGATGATGACAACGAGGGTTCTTATATAAAATACGTTCACAATCTCACTTGTCCAGTGTTGTTCTGAATTTATGATTACGTGACCATGCTTGGAATTGTTATTATGATGATTAATCCTTGTAGTAGTACGTATTGAATGTTTATCTTCTAAATAATTAACCGGTATAACCTTTGTCATGTGTGACAATTCACCATGGTAAACACGATGAGTCGGGTTGGGGCGATCGAGGATGCAAATGAGGCAAGTGTAACTGCCCCGAAAACTACAAGGCAAGCAAACCCAACGACAAACCGAGTCATTCCACCAGTTCCCCAAATGCTAGAAGGGATCATAGACGAAGTTCCTCAAGTGAACTTGGAAACCGAGAATCCGGCTATCCAATAGGTGGGCCCTCAATCGGCCCTATTGGCTAGCATAATGCAGATGATGAACTTTGCGATGGACAAGCGGGATGAGAAATTTATGAAGTTGTTGGAAGACTGAGACATGAGTAACCGGAGACATAAAGCTGTAGGGATAATGCGGTGAATGGATCGGGCGATGCCGAAAATGCAATTGGAACAGAGGAGCACGCAATTAGAACTGAATAGAAAAAAGGAAGGGGGTTGCTCTTTCAAATCCTTTTTATGCAGTCGACCTCCGGAATTCACCGGAACAACTAGTCTAGTGTGGCATGCATGAACTGGATACAAGATGTAGAGATGGCATTCGAGTCAAGTGAATGCGGCGACTCGCAGAAGGTCAAGTTTGCATCCCAACTACTAAGAGGGGATGCGTTGAGTTGGTGGAATGTGACCTGGAAGGCGCTTAGACCAGAGGTTTTGGCCAAGATCACTTGACTAACCTTCAAGAAAAAGATCATGGAGAAATACTGCAACGAGAGGGCGCTTGACAAGATAGAAGAAGAGTTTCGGAACCTGAAAAGGGTAGTCTGTCGATTGCCGGCTATTCCAAACAATTCATGGAGAAGCTTAGTCTGGTTAAGCATTTAGCGACCGATGAAAAGTCAAAAATAAAGGTCTATTTGAGGGATTTGCCGGCGGAGATGAAGACGGGCGTGAGCAATGCCTGGGTGGACACCTTAAAGGAAGTCATAGAAAAATCCCAATTAGTAGAGGACGATATCCTCCAAGAGAAAGAAGAGAAGAGGCAAGGAGAGAAGCGAAAATGGGAAGGGCCAACCGGGCCGGTCCAACCATCCAAACCCTTCAACGGGGGGAGGAACGTAGAGCCACGACGAGAGGCAAGATGGTTCCCCAAATGTAAGAGTAAGCATTTCGGGCCTTGTAATCCGAAACCCTTCTCTAACGCTATGGAATGCTTCAAGTGTGGGTGGAAGGACCACATGAGCCGGGATTCCCCCTCTCGGGGAGTTTGTTAAGAGTGCCAGGAACCGGGGCACATCAAGAGAGATTGTCCCAAGTTGGCAGGGGGAAACCAAGGTGTTTCAAGCGGGGTTACGCCAAATAAAGAAGTCCAACCGAAGGCGCCGATTCGGGCTTTCCAAATGACGGCGGAAGAAGCGAGGGTGATGACAGATGTCGTGTCGGGTAGGTTTCTAGTGAATTCTCTACCTACCCGCATTTTATTTGATTCTGGCACGAATCGATCCTTTGTGTCGACTTCGTTTTGCAAGAGTTTCTCTATTCCTTCTAGTCCGTTATATGATGCCTTAGTAGAAGAGGTAGCCAATGGGAAACGCATGTTAGTACGAGAATGCTATGTTGGGTGTACTCTAGAACTAGATGGGAAGTCCTTCGTAATAGATTTGTTACTGGCGGATATCGGGGGGGTTTGATGTGATCATTTGGATGGATTGGCTAGCTAAACACGATGCTGGTATATTTTGTTCCAAGAAGCTAATTCGAGTACCCTTGCCTAAGGGTGGAGAAGTGATAATCTACGGTGAGAAGAGTCAAAAGGTCAGCATGGTTATCTTGTCACTCAAAGCACGAAAGAGCCTAGCCAAGGGTTGGCTTCGTACTTAGCTTACATAATCGACGCAAAATTAGAAAAAAGAAGGTGGAAGATGTGGATGTGGTGCGCGAATACCCGGATGTCTTCCCGGAAGATCTACCCGGACTACCGCCGGAACGCCAAGTGGAGTTCCATATCGACCTCACTCCGGGTGCCGCACCAATCGCTCGTGCTCCTTATCGTCTAGCCCCGACGGAAATGCAGGAGATGATGATGCAACTACAAGAACTTCTCGAGAAGGGATGCGTAAGACCGAGTTTGTCACCGTGGGGAGCTCCGATGTTATTCGTGAAGAAGAAGGACGGGTCAATGCGGATGTGTATCGACTACCGTGAACCCAACAAGGTCACCGTGAAGAACAAGTACCCACTTCCTAGGATCGACGACTTCTTCGATCAGTTACAAGGTGCGGGATGCTTCTCCAAGATTGATTTGCGATTTGGTTACCATTAAGTACGGGTGAAAGAAAGTGATATTCCGAAGACGGCGATTCAGACTAGATACGATCACTATGAGTTCCTAGTCATGCCATTCGGATTGACTAATGCTCCAGCCGTATTTATGGACTTGATGAACCGAGTATGTCGACCTTTCCTGGACAAATCGGTTATAGTCTTTATCGATGACATTCTGATATACTCATGGGATGAGGTGGAGCATCGGCAACATTTGCGGGAGGTTTTGGAAATTATGCAAATGGAGAGGTTGTTCGCAAAATTTTCAAAGTGCGAATTTTGGCTACAAAAAGTCAAATTCTTGGGTCATGTAGTGTCGAAGGATGGAGTGAAAGTAGATCCGGCAAAGATTGAGGCAATATTGAATTGGGAACCACCGACGAGCCCAACAGAAATAAGAAGTTTCTTAGGTTTGGCCGACTACTACTTGCAATTCATTCAAGACTTCTCGAAGATCTCCTTTGCACTCTCGTCATTGACAAGGAAAAATGTCAAGTTCTTATGGGTCGAAGCTCAAGAAAAAGCCTTTCGGACTCTACAAAAGAAGTTATGCAAAGCACCAATTTTATCCTTACCCGAGGGATCCGAAGACTTCGTGGTTTATAGCGATGCCTCTAAATTGGGTCTTCGGTGCGTTTTGATGCAAAGGGGGAAGGTGATCGCGTATGCATCACAACTCAAGGATCACGAGAAGAATTACCCTACGCACGACTTGGAGCTAGCGACAGTGGTATTTGCCTTAAAGCTATGGCGACATTACCTCTACGGGACGAAGTGTACTTTATTCACCGATCACAAAAGCCTGAAGTACATTTTCGATCAAAAGGATCTCAACATGCGGCAAAGAAGATGGTTGGAACTTTTGAAAGATCATGACTGTGAACTACTGTACCACCCCGGTAAAGCCAATGTGGTAGCGGATGGCTTGAGTCGGAAAAGCTATAGAAGCGAAATCAATGTAACTCTTTCTAGGATCGACGTGACATCAAACCTAGTGGAGGAGATCAAGCTGAGCCAAGCCGAAACACTTCGTGAAGAGAACCTCAAGGCCAAAGTTATGGTGAAGCAACAGGAGCTACTTACAGAACACAGTCGTGGCCTCAAATTATTTCAAGGTAGGATTTGGGTATCGAAGATTGGAGGAAACCGTGAGCTGCTCTTGGCGGAAGCTCACAAGTCCAAGTACTCTATACATCCTGATAGCACCAAGATGTATAGTGATTTGAAGTTGCATTATTGGTGGCCGGTGATGAAGCTCTATGTGGCTAACTATGTGGGAAAGTGTGTCACGTGTCTTCAAGTCAAAGCGGAACATCAAAAGCCTTATGGAAGTTTGAAACCACTAGCCATCCCAGAATGGAAGTGGGAGCATATCACAATGGACTTCGCCACTGATAGGTGTGTTAATTTATTAACCCTAAAACATCACTTTTTGTGTCATTTAGGAGTCTTTTGCACATTTTTAGGATATTCTTAGGTTTTGTTTATTTATTTACGATTTGATGAATTTTAGTCTAATTTCTTACGTTTATTTTTATCTTTTTATTTTCAGAATTTTCGAGACTCCGGAGAAGCCATGAAGATTAGAAATTGGACTTAAAAGTGGGTTTGCTCTTGGATTTTGGATAATAGCATTTGGACTTGAAGACTTGGATTGCTTCTTGACCTTTTAGGCCGTTTGCTTGGGCTCTTTCTCATGGCCGAATTTTTGGAGAAGAAATGGGGCTTGGCCCATGAACATGATACTTGGAAATCAACCTACTTTGGAGACAAAGTGTTATTTTGTTATAAATAGATAGTTTGTTTTAAGTTTTAGTTTTGTCTTTGGATCGCCTTTTGAATCAAGTAAACTTATATCTTAGGATCTTTTGATCATCTTTTGAACAAGTATTCTTAGGCAAGTTCGAATCATTGGCATACATTGGTATTCCCTTAAATTTTGTTACTTGTGATTTGATCTTTGCAAGTATTTTGAAGTAATACAAGTAGTTTGGTTTATAATTCCATCTTTTGTTTCAAGTGTTAGTTCTAATAAGCTAAATTTATTGTTTGTTACAAATCATTTTCAAGTTCCAAATCATCATCTTAAGGTCGTGGCCTTGTTTGTGATCTCCCAACGATTCCAAAAGTGTTCGGTCACCTTTGTTTTGATCAAAATTTGTTTACTTAAGAATTGCTACTTGGTTTGTTTTTGCTTTGTCAAACTCTGCTAGTCTTTAAAATCGTGTTTCACTTGAGATTTATTTCTTTTGCAACATGTGGCTAGTGACAATTTGTTGAACGATTACCAAGTATTTTATAAGTATTCAAAGTTCGTTTGCTTTAATTCTTTTGGTCGCTTTTGATTTTACTTTTAGAACTAAGCCAACATAGTTAGCGTTCTTTTGGATTAATTTCCTTCTGTGCCAAACGGTGATTTTTCTAAGTAGTAAAATTACTGTTTCCAAGTTTTTGCAAGTGTTCTAGTTTTCAAAAGAAACTTCCCACGCAAGTTACCAAATATGGCAGCACTCACAACATATTTACTTTCTGCAATTTACTGTTTTATTTACTTTTCCAGTATTTTAATTTCCAGCATTTTATATTTCCTGCAATTTACTTTCCAGTCATTTACATTTTCTGCAATTTAAATTTATGTCTTCATTTCAGATATTAATTACTTGCGCGACAAGTTTTCTTTTTAAACTTCAGTACTTGCACCTTGTTTTCAAAATTTTCGATTTCAGTATTTGCTTTTCAGTATTATTTCTTTTGTGACCAAGCAATGATAGGCTAAAACCTTAGCTTAGGGTGCAAGGCAGAGTTAGGACTGAGATCAATGAAAAAGTAAAAAGGTGTTAAAAGTATAGTTTAAAGTCTCGTTGAACATATTTCACGTAATTAAAGATTACAGATAATTAATTGACGACTAATTAAATGTATGAAAATGTTTAATCCCTAAAAAGATTACATTAAATGTTAATTCTGGGATAAATGAGACTGCTATAATATCTTTTTACCGGATCATTTGTTTCTGTCCTAATGAACCTTTGCATCCTTTGCCTTTTCTCACAACTGAATTTTCCTAGTGTTAACTTAGAACCGTTAAATGATTTCTTCAAATTCGGCATCTGAAATTGACTTTTACGAACTGGACTTTTCTGATTGAACTTTCACAGTCTTCCCTGAGGATCGATATCCGGTACTTTGTATCACTATTACTTGTTAAGAGACGATAGTAGGATAAAGTGTATACTTGCACTAAATTCTATTTTAAGTGAATCTCAAAAAGGATTGCAATATTATTTTCAACAACAGTCACTAAGCTACCAAAGACCTTGAGAGGACATGACACAATTTGGGTGGTGGTGGATCGACTCATGAAGAGCACGCACTTTCTAGCGATGCGAGAGACGTTACCGATGGACAAGTTAGCCAATCTCTACATCGATGAAGTAGTGGAACGTCATGGCGTTCTACTATCCATAGTTTCAGATCGGGATAGTCGGTTCACTTCCAAATTTTGGGATGGTTTGCAAAAGGAATTAGGCACGAAGGTCAAGTTGATCACGGTTTACCATCCTCAAACCGACGGGCAAAGTGAGAGGACCAATCAAATTCTATAGGACATGCTTCGTTCATGTGTCATAGACTTCAGAGGGAATTGGGATTCACACTTGTCGTTAGTGGAATTCGCGAACAATAATAGTTATCACTCATGCATCAGGATGGCACCGTTCAAAGCGCTTTATGGACGGAAAATGTAGAACGCCGGTGTGTTGCTCGAGGTGGGAGAAAAGAAATTTGCGTGGCCGGAAATTGTACAAGAGACGATGGATAAGGTGAAATAGATTCGAGAGCATTTGAAGGCGACCCAAGATCGACCAAAGAGCTACGCGGACAAAAAGCGAAGACCAGTCGAATTCCAAGTAGGTAAGCGAGTCATATTGAATGTATCGTCGTGGAAGGGAATTATTCGTTTTGGGAAGCGCGGGAAGCTTAGTCCCCGTTTCCTTGGACCCTTTACGATATTAGAGAAGATTGGACTTCAAGCCTACAGATTGGACTTGCCACCGTAAATGGATGGGATTCACCCAACATTTCACATATGTTACCTTCGCAAGTGCTTGGCTGAAGAAGAAAGCATTATACCATTGACAGAAATCCGGGTAGACAATGGCAAGCGGTGCGTTGAGGAGCCGGAAGCCATTTTGGAGTCGAAGATGAAACAATTGCGACATAAGGAAGTAACAATGGTAAAGGTTCAATGGAAACACCACCGGGGTACAAACGTGACGTAGGAGTCGGAAGAGGACATGAAGAGGAGATACCCCCATTTATTTTGAATATTCGTGATTTCGGGGACGAGATCCTTACTAGGTGGGGAGGATTGTAACATCTTAATTTCTGGTTGAATTGGAGAAAGCAGTGAAAAAAGTGCCCCGTGCGGGTGGAGCCGGGCCGTGAACCGTGCGAGGCTCTGTTCGTCTAAAAATCCAGAGACCGGCACGGATAACCGTGCAGGTCAAACCGCGCCAAGAACCGCGTGCGCGCCCTGACGAATTAAAAAGGGATTTCAGCCCCATTTTCATTTACTTCCCCCATCTACTTTCTCTCTAAACTCTCTCCTCACTTATTGCTCCCCATAATCGATTTACTAAGGCATCCCAACCATCATCCACTACATGTTTGCAAGAATCAAGCTTCCTCAATCAAAGATTTCAACCAAGGATCTCAAGTCTCAATATCATCTTCTTCCTCCATCCTTACTTCTAGGGTTTCTTGCAAGTTTGTAGGGTTTTTCTATAAAACCTAGATAGTGAGTTTCTATCAACCATTTTCAAATGAGATATATATCTTAACATGCTACTTTCTCTTATTTTATGTTTATATGTTAACCTTGATCACCTGATAAGTTTGACTAAATTCTACTTTTGGGATTTATGGGAGTTTTGGGTTAATATTCTTGATGTGGGTTTTGATGAAGTTATTATGGGCTATGTTTTGATCATGAATGTGTGTTACCATGGGATGGAAGGATATTATTGGTGAACATGCATATTTTAGGGTTTTGGACCTAAAATGGGATTGAACTATGTGAGGTCTTATACATGTATCTTGCTGATATGGAATATGTATAGAGATAGATATTGTATATATATATATATTGGATGAACCATGAGTAAGCACTAGGAGGATGTAGTCTTAGGGTGTCACCATGATGGTATACACCTAGACCTCCGTCATTTGAAGTAATGCCTGGGAGGTAGTCTTTAGATGCATCGGGCCTTCGGGATGTTGCTCATGAGAGTGAACATCAAGGTACATTGACTTGTGGTGAAACTCATTAGTGTGATGGGTCTCCCCCATTGATTCCTGTACGGCTATTATGTTTATAACTGTTTAATTGATCGTATTATTATTGTTGAACTCACTAGGCTTGTTTGGCCTATCACTTGATTGCCTTGATGTGTATCTCAGGTACTAGCGGCGCGACCGCCAAGGAGGTTTAGTTTACCTTAGATACGAGCTTGGGAATATTTTGGGACGCCAACTATAGAAGACACATTTTGGAGTTTGGATAACAACCTGAGTTAATCTTTTTCCTAGATAGGATTTAGATTAGAGGGTTGTTTTTTCCTCATTGCTTATTCATTACAAACTTCTATTTAACAGGCGTTTATTGTTTCCCCTTTTGGGACGAGCATTAATTTAAATACTATGTTTCCCTTTCCGGAAAATTTTGCTATCCCAATTTTTGGGGTGTTACAAGTTGGTATCAGAGCTCTAGTTTAAGTGAATTAGGTGTCCTTTCTAGTATACCTAGACTTAAGTTGGTTGTGCTTATAACATCACTGTCCATACGGGTAGAACATTCATAGATGGGGAGAGTATTAGGATTACGGAATTGCATTGATTGAAACTTATGATGATGACAACGAGGGTTCTTATGTAAAATACGTTCACAATCTCACTTGGCCAGTGTTGTTCTGAATTTATGATTATGTGAGCATGTTTGGAATTGTTATTATGATGATTAATCCTTGTAGTAGTACATATTGAACCGTTTATCTTCTAAAGAATTAACCTGTATAACCTTTGACATGTGTGACAGTTCACCATGGTAAACACGAGGAGTCGGGTTGGGGCGACTAAGGAAGCAAATGAGGCAAGTGTAATCGCCCTGAAAACTACAAGACAAGCAAACCCAACGACAAACCGAGTCATTCCACCAGTTCTCCAAATGCTAGAAGCGATCGTAGACGAAGTTCCTCAAGCGAACTTGGAAACCAAGAATCCGGCTATTCAAGAGGTGGGCCCTCAATCGGCCCTATTGGCTAGCATAATGCAGATGATGAACTCCACGATGGACAAGCGGGATGAGAAATTTATGAATTTGTTGGAAGACCGAGACACGAGTAACCGGAGACATGAAGTTGTGGGGGATAATGTGGTGAATGGATCGGGCGGTGCCGAAAATGCAATTGGAACAGAGGAGCACGCAATTAGAACCGAAATGAAGAAGGAAGGGGGTTGCTCTTTCAAATCCTTTTTATGCAGTCGACCTCCGGAATTCACCGGAACAACTAGTCCAGTGGCGTACATGAATTGGATACAAGAGATGGCATTCGAGTCAAGTGAATACGGCGACTCGCAGAGAGACAAGTTTGCATCCCAACTACTAAGAAGGGATGCATTGAGTTGGTGGAACGTGACCCGGAAGGCGCTTACTCCAGAGGTTTTGGCCAAGCTCACTTGGCCAACCTTCAAGAAAAAGATGATGGAGAAATACTGCAACGAGAGGGCGCTTAACGAGATAGAAAAAGAGTTCTGAAACCAGAAAAAGGGTAGTTTGTCGATCGCCAACTATTCCAAACAGTTCATGGATAAGCTTATTCTAGTTGAGCATTTAGCGACCGATGAAAAGTCAAAAATAAAGGCCTATTTGAGGGGTTTTCCGACAGTGATGAAGACGGGCATGAGGAAGGCCCGGGTGGACACCTTACAGGAAGTCATAGAGGAATCCCAATTTGTGGAGGACGATATATTCCAAGAGAAAGAAGAGAAGAGTCAAGAAGAGAAGCGAAAATGGGAAGGGCCAACCGGGCCGCTACGACCATCCAAACCCTTCAACGGGAGGAGGAACGTAGAGCCACGATAGGAGGCGAGATGGTGCCCCAAGTGTAAGAGTAAGCATTTTGGGCCTTGTAATTCAAAACCATTATCTAACGCTATGGAATGCTTCAAGTGTGGGCGAAAGGACCACATGAGCCAGGATTGTCCCTCTCGAGGAGTTTGTTATGAGTGTCGGGAACCGAGGTACATCAAGAGAGATTGTCCCAAGTTGGAATGGGGCAACCAAATGGGTTTCAAACGAGGTTACGCCAAAGAAAGAAGTCCAACCGAAGGCGCCAAGCCGGGCTTTCCAAAGGACGGCGGAAGAAGCGAGGGTGACGGCGGATGTCGTGTCGGGTACATTTCTAGTGAACTCTCTACCTACCTGCTTTTTATTTGATTCTGGCACGAATCGATCCTTTATGTCCACTTCGTTTTGCAAGAGTTTCTCTATTCCTGCTAGTTCGTTATCTGATGCCTTAGTAGTAGAGGTAGCCAATGGGGAACGCATGTTAGTATGAGAATGCTATGTTGGGTGTACTCTAGAACTAGATGGGGAGTCCTTTGTAATATATTTGTTACCGGCAGATATAGGGGGGTTTGATGTGATCGTTGGGATGGATTGGCTAGCTAAACACGATGTTGGCATTTTTTGTTCCAAGAAGCTAATTCGAGTACCCTTGCCTAAGGGTGGAGAAGTGATAATCTACGGCGAGAAGAGCCGAAAGGTCAGCAAGATTATCTCGTCACTCAAAGCACGAAAGATCCTAGCCAAGGGTTGTGCTTCGTACTTAGCTTACGTAATCGACGCAAAATTAGAAAAGAAGAAGGTGGAAGATGTTGACGTGGTGTGTGAATACCCGGATGTCTTCCCGGAAGATCTACCCGGACTACCGCCAGATCGCCAAGTGGAGTTCCATATCTACCTCACTCTGGCTGATGCACCAATCGCTCGTGCTCCTTATCGTCTAGCCCCGAAGGAAATACAGGATATGATGATGCAACTACAAGAACTTCTCGAAAAGGGATTCGTAAGACCGAGTTCGTCGTCGTGGGGAGAAACAGTTTTATTCGTGAAGAAGAAGGACGGGTCGATGCGATGTGTATCGACTACCGTGAACTCTACAAGGTCACCGTGAAGAATAAGTACCCACTTCCTAGGATCGACGACCTCTTCGATCAGTTACAAGGAGCGGGATGCTTCTCCAAGATTGATTTGTGATTTGGTTACCATCAAGTACGAGTGAAAGAAAGTGATATTCCGAAGACGGCGTTTCGGACTAGATACTGTCACTATGAGTTCCTAGTCATGCCATTCGGACTGACTAATGCTTCATCCGTATTTATGGACTTGATGAACCGAGTATGTCGACCTTTCCTGGACAAATCGGGTATAGTCTTTATCGATGACATTATGATAAACTCGCGGGATGAGGTGTAGCATCGGCAACATTTGCGGGAGGTTTTGGAAATTCTGCGAAGGGAAAGGTTGTTCGCAAAATATACAAAGTGCGAATTTTGGCTACAAGAAGTCCAATTCTTAGGTTCTGTGGTGTCAAAAGATGGAGTGAAAGTAGATCCGGTAAAGATTGAGGCAATGATGAATTGGGAACCACCGACGAGCCTAACGGAAATAAGAAGTTTCTTGGGTTTGGCCGGTTACTACCGACGATTCATTCAAGACTTCTCGAAGATCGCCTCTCCACTCACGTCATTGACAAGGAGGAATGTCAAGTTCTTGTGGGCCAAAGCTCAAGAAAAAGTCTTTCGGACTCTACAAAGGAAGTTATGCAAAGCACTAATTTTATCCTTACCCGAGGGATCCGAAGACTTCGTGGTTTATAGCAAGACCTCTAAATTGGGTCTTGGGTGCGTTTTGATACAAAGGGGGAAGGTCATCGCGTATGCATCGCGACAACTCAAGGATCACGAGAAGAACTACCCTACGCACGACTTGGAGCTAGCGGTAGTGGTATTTGCCTTGAAGCTATGGCGACATTACCTCTACAGGATGAAGTGTACTTTATTCACATATCACAAAAGCCTGAAGTACATTTTCGATCAAAAGGATCTCAACATACGGCAAAGAAGATGGTTGGAACTTTTGAAATATTATGACTGTGAACTGTTGTACCACCTCGGTAAAGCCAATGTGGTAGCGGATGCCTTGAGTCGGAAAAGCTATAGAAGTGAAATCAATGTAACTCTTTCTAGGATCGACGTGACATCAAGCCTAGTGGAGGACATCAAGAAGAGATAAGTCGAAGCACTTCATGAAGAGAACCTCAAGGCCAAAGTTATGGTGAAGCAACGGGAGCTACTTACAGAAGACAGTCGTGGCCTCTAATTATTTCAAGGGAGGATTTGAGTACCGAAGATTGGAGGAAACCGTGAGCTGCTCTTGGCGGAAGCTCACAAGTCCAAGTACTCTATACATCCCGATAGCACCAAGATGTATAGAGATTTGAAGTTGCATTATTGGTGGCCGGTGATGAAGCTCGATGTGACTACTATGTGGGAAAGTGTGTCACGTGTCTTCAAGTCAAATCGGAACATCAAAAGCCTTACGGAAGTTTGCAACCACTAGCCATCCCAGAATGGAAGTTGGAGCATATCACAATGGACTTCGTCACTGATAGGTGTTAATTTATTAACCCTAAAACATCACTTTTTGTGTCATTTAGGAGTCTTTTATTTGCCCAAATTAGGAATATTTTGGGACGCCAACTATAGAAGACACATTTTGGAGTTTGGATAACAACTTGAGTTAATCTTTTTCCTAGATAGGATTTAGATTAGAGGGTTGTTTTTCCATCATTGCTTATTAATTACAAACTTGTAATTAACAGGCGTTTATTGTTTCCCCTTTTGGGACGAGCTCGTGATATGGCATTAATTTAAATACCAAATTTCCCTTTCCGGAAATTTTTGTTATCCCAATTTTTAGGGTGTTACATGTTGACCATATAAATAGTGTTGTTCTTGTAATCTTGTAAGCACATACATACACACAAGAACACACAGAGAGAAAGATACGAATTTTGTAACATGTGAGACTTGTGACACTGTGAGATCCGTGACACAAAAAATCATTGTAATACTTGCTAATCAATCAAAGAATGATTTCTACTATATTCATTGTGGTTACATGAGCTTCGAATTGTGACTTACAAAACTTCTTAACGCACTCATCAACGCATCCATCGGAATTTAAAAAATCAAATTCATCCTCAAATAAGTCATCATCATCATCATCAAATTGAAGAACTTTGGAAGCATTTGGAAACATAAAGTTATTGAATTCTTTTGAAAAATGCTTTTGAGAAGGCTTTGTTCAAAATCTGAAGGTTTACAAGATGAACTATCTGAATCAGTAGAGTTGTTTTCATTAACTCTTTCAGATTCTGACTTATCATTTGTAACTTCATATTTTAAATCAGTGTTTAAAAGCACAGTGGAAAACACAATCTTCTCCAGATCAACCAAAATTCTCTCATCTACTAAGGTGTTCTCAAACTCAGAAATTTTACTTTCCAAGATGAGTGGAAGAACATAAATTTTAGCTTCAACTGGTTTTACCTCCATTTCCTCAGTAGAGTAGCTTTGAAAATAATCGTTAGAAAGAAATTTTTGTTGCTCAGATAGATAACTATCATTCAGCTTATCATAGCAGAATGGTAGTTTCATTTTAGTTGTATTCTTCCTATTTTCATGTTCCTTAGCTTCCACCTCATCAGATGATTTTGTAACAAATTTGGGTTTTAAGTGAGGGCATTTGTCAGCCACTTGTAAAAAATCAAAATTGTATAAAGCTGGCTGCTTTCTAATGGCTTTCTTTAGAAAATGCGGGTTGTCATACCCAATGCCCCAATTATCTTTAAAAGTTTTAAATTCATTTGGCTTGTTGAGATGAATGGTTTGATCTGTTTGACCTCTAGCATAAAGTTTGGCTTCCAAACCATTAATCTTTTTCAGCAAAGTTTTGTTTTCAAACTGCAATTTATTATGTTTAATAACAAACTCTTGTTTCTCAAGTTCACAAGAATTGAACTTAGAAACTGCTTCAGAAATTTGATTTTCAATACAAGTTTTTTGTTTTTCAAATTTATTTGCAGCTTTGTTCAAAGAATCAATCAATTTTTTATACCCAACAATTTTCTTGTTGAGATCACAAATTGTTTGACGTTTTTTAGTAACTCTACGTTTTTCCTTTTTCAGTTTAGCTTGTAAGTCTTAAAGCTCGACCATCATGGTTTCCATTTTCTGTAAAAATCACATTTAGAAAAGTTGTTTACCTCCTTGGAAGTCTCATCATCTAACTTGTCATATTTCACTTCTTTTCCCATCAGGCACATGTGTGTTGTCTCTTCCTTCTCATCTTCCGAGTCGGTGTAATCCATCAAGTGGTCATCCTCAGCCATCAATGCTTTTCCTGCTTCTCATCATAATTTCTGACTTTTGGCTTCTGGCAGTCCTTAGCAAAGTGACCAATCTTACCATAATTGTAACATTTAATTGGTTCTTCAACTTTCTTTGGCTCATAGTTGTTCATATACTTCTTCTCATCAGGCTTTCTCTCCTCATATCTTCTAGCTTCAGACCTCCTTTTATCATATCTCTTTCCTTCTACCCGTTCTTTGTGTTCAAAATTCCTCGACCCAGATGAATACCTCTGGCTGTTGGAACCCGGCTTCTTGTAAAATTTCTTTTGGATGCTCGGGTTAGCAACATCATTTCCTGATTCAGACTCTCAGCGTCATCAGAATCAGAGTTACCACTGTCACTCTCCTCAGACTCAGTCACCACCACTTTCTTCTTTTTCTTCTTATCCTCCTTCTCTTTTTCTTTCTTCTTATCAACCACCAAGGCAACTGGATCAATTACCGGCTTCTCACTCTTCTTCTTTTCTCCTCCACTTCCTCCTCGTTTTGACGAAGAGTCTCATAAACTTCATGTAAGGGAAATTCACTCAAATCTTTCATTTGCTTCTGTTAGCTCCACTCACTTTGTTTAGAAGTATTGAAAAATAGGCTAAGTATGGGAATCGCAGTAGTCTGTCGCTGATCACTCAAGTACACCACAAAAGGTGCAAAGCTCAGAGGTTGCTCCGCAGAAGATCTACCAGAAGTCAAACCGGATGATGATACTCATATCACATAGCCTTTGTGATCACTCACAGAGCCTCTGTGAAGGCTAACCTCTGGAGATCAATGTTGAATCTTTTCTAAGAGTTCAAGACAAGACCACGTGCCAAGCACGTGAGACCTGTTGTACGAAGATCCGCATGATCAAGTAATGGGCGTCCCACGATGTTTACTTTACAGGTGGCATTCCGTTTATGGAATGTCAGTTTCTGTCTTGTACTAAGGGGTGCATCCTTCTGCTATATTAAGGAGCACCACCTTAGAGCTCAATATACGAGAGAGCACACACAAAAAATAGTAGTCTGTATAATCCTTGACCATTTTTGCACACACTAGTGCGTGTTCTTGGTGCTCTTGAGTAATCAATGAAACAGTTCTTTGAGTAACTTTCTTGTAAAACTTTACTTCCTGTTCATTAGTTACTTGTGTGTTTACTACCTTGTATGTTCAATCTTTTCTACACATCTTAAACGCTTCCGCACTCTACTTCATTAATCAGTGTGTAGTAAAAGGTTAAATCAAGTTAAATAACATCATAACTGGGATCAACAGCTTCATTCTCCTTGTGTGCTTTTTCCATTCAGGCTGAAGAATGCTCAGAAACTTAACATTATTCTCTATTTGCTTCTTCTTTACCTTATTCTTAGCTAACTCATTGAGCAAAGACACAAATCTGTTATAAGTCTCTTCTAAGCTTTCACCATCCTTGGCTTTAAACTCCTCGTAGTTGTTTATGCATTTAGCTACTTTCTTCTGATTGCCAACTTTAGACCCCATCATCATCCTCTCCAATTGATCCAACATTTTCTTAGTTGTTGCCTTGTAGCTATCAATTTTAATATAAATCTCATTCGGTATGCTTTGAAGAAGTAGGGACCTTGCATGTTTGTCAGCTTGGTATCGGTTTTTCTGTTCATCAGAATATTTGGATATATCAAGTGGAACAACTTTTGTCTTTTGTTCTCTAGGTTCATTTCCATCTCCACTGTCGGAGGATTCATCATCTGGAACTTCAGTAGTGATGGAATTCATCAATCCTTCTTCAATTGATAGCTTGATGTTTTTTCCATTGGCATATCTATCTATAAAATCAAGGAACCGATATTTCCATTGTTCATACTCTCCTTTGAACAAAACAAGAGGCTTTGCATCTGTTCCAATGGATAAGGCATCTCTTGAAGTCACCATGAAAATCTTTGCACAGATCTTTAAACACAAATCAGAATAATTCTAAAATTCTGAAAATCGGTCAAAAATGACTAAGTATAGAATTCTCAGACCACTGAAAAACGATAATCCGCAGACCAAAGAATAACCACAATTCGCAGAGTACAACTTGCGAATTCCAACTTTTCGCAGGAAGAACTTTGATTTTCAATATCAAAGGATCCTGTTCTATACTTGTTTCCAGTACTCAAGGCAGTAGTTTGAGTCTATTCTTCGTTCCAAACTCCATTCACAATCACACTCTGTTTTTCTGAAGCTATATCAACCTGTTTGGTATAGTAACAGGTACAAGTGTGTTCTTCATTCAAAGACAGATTCAAACCTAGTTGGTTGATCATCTGCTCTTACCAATTCATATTCTCATCATTCCAAAAACCTTTACTGTTATACTCTTTCTGATTCGTGCCATACCCTGTTCTCCTCTCTAAACTAAAATGGCAAACACTGTCAACTATTTCAGTGTTGGATCTCAGTCCAAACCTCCCACTCTTCTAAGGGATGAATATCCTCAGTGGAAGATCAGGATGGTACACTTCCTTGAAGGTGTGGATCCTAGTCTGGTTGAATTTCTTCACAATCCTCCTTTCATCCCAATGACAACTGTTCCTCGTGTTCCTGCCACTGCCAATACTCCTGAAATTCCTGAATATCAACACCCCAAACCTGTCCTTGAATGGAGTGAAGAAGAAAAGGCACAACATGATCTTGCAAAGAAAGCCAAAAGACTAATCATAATGGCTATCCCAAATGATATCTTTCAATCTCTTGACTCATGTGAAACTTCAAAGGACCTATGGTTAGAGCTGGAGAAACAACTTGAGGGTGGTGCCAAAACCCTCAAGTACAACAGAGCCTTATGCATAAATGAGTATTTTGCATTCAAAGCTCTGCCGGGTGAATCCATTCAAAGCACTTACAATAGATACAACTCTTGTATGGGAAGTGTAAGAGGTATGGGATCCACAGAACCTCCGAAGAAAACAATGTCAGATTTCTACAAAGCCTGAATGATGAATGGCTTCATTTAACCATGTCCATGCAAGCCACATTAGATCTTGATGTTTGGTTCATATCTGATCTCTTTGGAACACTGATTAGCCAAGAGAACAGAATTTCCAAACTATCAACCTCTGTCGGAGGTCCTCTGGCTCTTGTGCGAAGTGCCTCAGAAGGCAAAGACAAAAAAAAGGATAAGGCAGTTGAGGAGGCACAGAAGAGGAAGATGAAGAAGGTACTTGTAGCAAAAAGTGAAAGTGAAGAAGACTCTGAGGAGGATATTGACATGGCTGCTCTGGCCAAAACACTTGCACTAATGACCCGACAGTTCAATCGTGGTCTCAAGAAAAAGCCGAAGTACAGAGGAAGAGAAGAAAAAGATGACAGAAGCAGAGGATATGGTGAGGTAAAGAGAAAGGAGTGGTCTGAAGAAACCAAGCCACTATGCAGCAGAGTCCAAGTCCTCTGCCAACACAGGGAAACCCACAAGGGACGCTGCCTTCTATAAAAAGAAAGCAGAGTACTACAATCAGAAATCCCTAATGGCAGAACAAGAGAACCTTGTAACCGATGAATCATCTGATGAAGAAAACAACGCACTCTTCTGTGGAATGGCAGAAGTCCACTCTTCTGACAACGAGAGTGAGGTATCCACTTCTAACTCTTGCAACTCATACTTTGAAAACAAACTTCTTGAAATACAAAATGATCTTCTAGCTTATAAAAACACATGCTCAGATCTTGAGAAAAAGCTTGCCTTCTTTGAAAAAGAAACTAGGCTTCTCACAGAAGAGAAGGATAAGCTTTACCTTGAAAACAAAACTCTTACCTCTGAGCATATTTCAACAAAAAAGGATTTCAAGGATAAAATCACAAATCTCGACAAAACTTTGAAAGAAAAGGTGAAAGAGCTAAAGAAATGTGAGAGTGATCGTTTAAATGCCATTTCTTTGAAAAACTTTTTTCAAAAAGAAAGAGAAGTTCTTCATCAAGATCTGTTTGACAGAGATCTCCAAATTAAGAGGTATCAGGATGCTCAAAAAGTTCATGAAAAGGTTAACACCCAGATAGGCAGAAGAGGATTAGGGTTCGAGGATATTGACCCTTACACAGGAAACAAAAGAAACAAATCCTTATCAAACATCTTCTGCCCTGGACAATTTTTAAAACCAAGCTTTCCAAACCTCTTATCTACATTTAAGAGACGCAGAATCTCTAAAGGACCACATCTGAGGAAACCTCTGCAGATAGAAAATGTATGGTATGAAAACAATGATTTACCATCTACACCTTCATCAAAAAGAAAATCTATACCAAAGAAATATCTGTCTCAAAAACAGATAGGGGTCTTCAGATTTGGCCACCCAGAAACGCAAACTCAAATGGCTTTTGTGTGCATGATGATTCCTGAAAAGGAACTATCCTCTGAAGCACCAGATTTTGTACCTGCCTCTGTGGAAGAAAAACTGTTTAAAAGGTTTTTAGAAAATGACTTGAAGAGAACTTATGAAAATAATTTTCTCAATCATCCTGAGTTAACCTCTGAAATAAGAGAAATCTCTGAGCAAGATCTACAAAACTGTCTTAATGTTCCTATGGTCATTACGTGTATTTCAAAAATTCTAAATACTTCAGAGGACACCAATGGACAAAGCAAGGCACTTACAGAAGGTTAGGATCTCATTCACAGAGACTTTCTCGATTCAGACTCCGAGTCAGAATCAGAGTCTTCTGTCGACAATGGGACAAGTTTTGTGGAACTTGAGATACTCCCTTGTGGTCCAGAGAAGAGTAAACTTACCTCTGGCATTCTTAATAGAACAGTTCTTCCCAAAAGGAAAACCACAGGTGTACCTATCTGTCCTGATTTCCTGGACATGTGCTTGCAAACAAAGACTTCTCTTGAGCTTGAAAAATCTAAAAAGAACAAGATCCCTCATGCTTCAAAAGCTCCAAGACCATTAAAACCTTTTCAAGAAAAAATCACTTGGCAACAGAAGAATAAATGGCCTAAAATTGATAAACTTGATGCTTCTGTTGTAGTAAAAACAAGAAAAGAAGATCAAGGGAGAGTACAACCAAAGAGTCACTCAAGAAGAGTTTTTGAAAAAACTCAACCTAGATTAGACAAAGCTTTCTGTAAAAAGAAACCCAGATCTAAAATGGGTTGTAGTAAAATTTGCTCTGTACCCTCCTTTGACAAATTTAATGAAATTTTCAAGAAGTTTGCCTCAAATGTTCCTTATTGTAAATGCTTTGATCTTATGCATTCTTTGAATCAACATTTCTCGAGGCCCTCCTGTCTTATATCTCACCCCAAGCCCAAGAATGCAAAATTCAAGGGTGAGAAGAGACAATCTGGTACCTCTGCAAATGAGGATAAATCCAAAACCAAAGATGTTAAGGCATCTTCAAAGTCTCCTAATAAAAATGGACCCATTTGGAAATGGGTACCTAAATCTCTCTAATCTGTTCACAGGAGAAACAACATGTGCCTATCTGGTACCTTGACTGGCGACAGAGGGTAGCTTTCCTCCTACAAAGAAAAACATGGAGGAGGATCTGTGACTTTTGGAGATAACAAAAAGGGACAAATAAAAGGCTATGGAGTCATTGCCAAAGGAGACATCGATGTCAACAGAGTTGCCTATGTGGATGGCCTCAAGCACAACCTTCTAAGTGTAAGTCAACTCTGTGACAATGGACTCGATGTAATGTTCAAAAGACAGTACTGCTCTCTGTTGAAGGAAGATACAACCGCAGAGCTTCTGCGAGCCAAAATATGAGGTGATTTATACCTCATGGACTTTAAATCAACTAACAGAGAATAAAATCTCTGCTTAGTCTCAAGTAAGAATGAAGAAGCTTGGCTCTGGCACAACAGGTTCTGTCATCTAAACTTTCACACACTTAATAAACTTGTGAAACTAGAACTAGTAAGTGGTCTACCATGTATTGGATTCGACAAGGATCATCTATGCTCAGCTTATGAGATGGGCAAACTCAAAAGGGTTGCCCACAAAACTAAGTCTGATATATCTTGCACCAGACCTCTGCAGATGCTTCATGTTGACCTCTGTGGTCCTATTTATGTGCAGAGTCTTGGTGGCAAGAAGTACATCCTTGTACTCATAGATGAATTCTCTAGATATACTTGGGTTGAATTTGTTCGAAAGAAATCAGATGTTCCTTAAGTACTAATCAATCTTATCAAGAGAATACAAGTTCTTTATGACTGTAGGGTACAGAGAATCCAAAGTGACAATGGGACAGAGTTTAAGAACTCAACCATTGAAGCCTATCTTTCGACAGAAGGCATACCACAGAACTTCTCTGCTCCAAGGACTCCACAACAAAACGGTGTTGTTGAATGAAAGAACAGAACACTAGTGGAAGCTGCAAGAACTATGCTCACTGCTTCAGGGCTCTCTATTTCTTTCTAGGCAGAGGCCATTTCAGCCGCATGTTTCACCCAAAATCGATCCTTGATCGTGAAGAGACATGCAAAGACACCATATCACTTACTACACCAGAGGAAGCCAAACATTAAGTACTTCCATGTCTTTGGTTGCAGATGCTTTGTACTGAAAGACAGAGATCAGATAGGGAAATTCAATCCCAAAGCCGATGAAGCCAAATTTGTTGGCTATTCATCAAACTCCAATGCATACAGAATCTATGTACTCAAATCCAAGCATATACTCGAAAGTATTAATGTTTCATTTGATGATTCTTTTCAGGTGACTTCTGAGCAAATCAGCTCAGGACTCAAACTTCAGGATGAATATTCTGGTGGATCATCACGAACAAATGATCTTCATCATCTATTTGAAGAGATGTTCAATGATGATGAACCCTCTGAAGGTGACCGCAGAGCCTCTGAAGCCGAACCCTCTAAGGACCAAACAGGTACTTCTCTAACTGGTCCTAGAAATGCTTCACCCTCTTCCAGTGATGCCGCAGATGCAACCATCGAGGGGGAGCACTTAGAGGACAATACAAATCAAGGCCCCAAGCTAAATCAAGATCATGGTCATTTTCAAAATCTCTCTGAAGGGTCAACACCAGATCAAGGCTCCGCAGAACTCTCTACCTCAACTCATGATGAGCAACCAAGTCCTGTGGCAAGTATAAATGATCAATTTCTTTCAACAGAAAATGATCTACATCAAGACGAACGTGCTCCTGAACTAACCACAGAAGTTTCCAATGATCACCTGCCCCGCATGACAAAATGGACCAAGAGTCACCCACAGAGCCAAATCATTGGTGACGCCTCTGACAAGGTCCAAACTCGATCGAGTACTGCAAATTTTTATTACTATACAAATTTTGTGAGTATCATCGAACTCAAAAAGATATCTGAAGCTCTTGAAGACCCAAACTGGGTAGAAGCTATGCAAGATGAGCTTCTGCAGTTTGAAAGAAACGAAGTATGGACCCTAGTGCCTCTGCCGAAAGGCAAAACCGCAATAGGGACCAAATGGGTCTTCAGGAACAAAAAGGATGAAGACGGTGTGGTGATCAGAAACAAAGCAAGACTGGTGGCCAAGGGATACTGTCAAGAAGAAGGCATTGACTATGAAGAAACCTTTGCCCCTGTGGTACGACTCGAAGCAATAAGAATCTTTCTTGCCTTCGCAGCCCACAAAGGTTTCAAAGTATATCAAATGGATGTCAAGTCAGCCTTTCTGAATGGGCAGATTCAAGAAGAAGTATATGTCCAACAACCACCTGGGTTTGAGAACTCTAAGTACCCAAATCACGTCTACTTTCTAGACAAGGCTCTGTATGGACTAAAACAAGCCCCCAGAGCATGGTACGATAGACTTTCAAACTTCCTCCTTGCAAACGGTTTCGAAAGAGGTACTACTGATACGACTTTATTCTATAAGAAGAGAAAAGGTGAGATTCTGCTTGTACAAATTTATGTTGATGACATTATTTTTGGGTCTACAAATGATTTATATTGCAAAAAGTTCGAGTCATTGATGAAAAGTGAGTTTGAGATGAGCATGATGGGAGAACTCACATTCTTCTTAAGATTGCAAATAAAACAAACCACAGAGGGTATTTTCATAAACCAATCAAAATATGTCTCTAACATACTTGAAAAATACAAGCTCTCTGACTCTTCACCAATGAAAACTCCTATGGTCACTGGATCCAAGCTCCATGCAGATCCAGAGGGCAAATCGGTGGAGTGTAAACTCTACAGAGGAATGATAGGATCTCTGTTGTACTTAACCGCGAGTAGACCTGATATAATGTTTGCCACATGTCTATGTGCAAGATTTCAAGCTAACCCCAAAGAATCTCATCTTCATGTTGTCAAGAGGATCTTCAGATACCTAAAAGGGACCAAAAATCTTGGTCTCTGGTATCCGGAGAACTCTGGCTTTGATCTCATGACTTATACAGATTCAGATTACGGAGGATGCAAGCTCGACGGGAAGGGTACCTCTGGGAGTTGCCAATTCCTAGGACGGAAACTGGTAAGTTGGACTTCCAAGAAACAGAACTGTGTTTCGACCTCTACGGCAGAAGCAGAATATGTTGCTGCTGCAAGTTGTTGTTCACAAGTTCTGTGGATGAGGACCCAACTTAGAGACTATGGATTTGATATCGAAAAAATCCCCATCCTCTGTGACTCCAAAAGTGCCATTGCGATCTCTGCCAATCCTGTGCAGCACTCTAAGACCAAACATATCGATATCAGGTATCACTTTCTGAAACATCATGTGGAGCATGGGACAATAGAGATGTACTTTGTGCCCACAGACTATTAACTCGCGGACCTTTTCACGAAGGCATTGGATGAGAAAAGATTCACTTTTCTAGTTGGCAAGATTGGTATGCTCAACATGAGTTGACCACAGAGCCTCTGTTGTACATATTTGTATGTAACTTTTTCCTTGTCTGTAAATAATCTCTTCGGCTTTCTTTATTATATCATTTTCTGCGAATCTATGTCGTGTGCAAATCCTATCTTTATATGATCCAAGCATAGTTGAAGGGGGAGCAGACCTAACCATCAAAGACCAATTGTGACTAGTCAAGGGGGAGCACGACAGTTCTGCCCAACAGACTACAGAGTGAGGTTAATCCATCTGAACCAAGGGTCAAAACTCTTTCTCGAGCACTATGCCCTCAGAACGATCCCACTTTGTACTAAATTTTCTGTCAAAACTTTGAAATGATCAAATCTTTGAAAATCTTTCCTAAAAAGGAAATTTTTGGTCTCAGAACCTCTGAGGTCGACCACAGAGCCTATATGACCTATCACAGAGTCTCTGCACCTCTAAACTGAGGGTGCTTCACCAAATGCACTTTAAAAGGAACTCGATCATTTCATCGCACTTTTCTCCCTCTTAAAAAGCTCTTCTGATAACAACCTTGCATATGACCTCAGAAGTCTCTTACCCACAGAGCTTCTGTCATTCCCATCACTTGAGAAGTTCAGGTCATGTGCTGCGGGTTATTTTTTTGAAACTCACTGTCACGTGAGAATAGAAAATGTCAGGCGTGTGAGAATAGGGTGGCGCACGTCCTAGATCGTGCACCGCCATCATCTGACGTGGCAATATTTGATTGGTTCGTAACCTGTACCGTCGTTTTTTTGAAACGGCTTCTTATCCGTTACCACTCATCACGGATTTGAAAATTTTATCATTTACCGCTCATTCTTTTTACGCTCTCTCTTCATCTATAAACCCCTCTCATACCCCAATTTTCTGTTTACCTGCTATTTTCTCTCCTTCAAGAATCCCTTTGCAAAGAATTCTCATTCTACATTTCTTTCCATGGCTTCTCCCTCATCTTCCTCCAAGAACTCTAATGGATCCAAGAAATCCAACAACTCTCATCACTCGATGGTTCAAAAGGTTGATTCAGACTCCGTCAACCAAGAACATGTGCTTACCAGCAGAATGTTATCCTTCACCAGGCATGACTATCACTTGACCCAAATGAACAATAAACCAAACAACCATTTTGTCACCCTCAATCCCTCTGGTTTTCCCACTGAAGCTGCACCATTGATTCAACTCCTCAAGAATCATTTCCTGGTTAGAGCCCTAACGTTGAAACGAGATGATATCCCGGAATCTTACATCCAACAGTTTTCGCTAAGTGCCCGCCATGCCAAGATGGACAAATATGGACACTGCATCATTGGCTATGCAGCCCATCCATCAACTGTAAAAATTCTGGACTTAGGGATCAATCGTAGGAAACTCTCCGTTGTATTTGGACTTCCCACCAAATCAGATCTCAACCTGCGTAAATTCTCAGAGGAGCCCACAGAGGAAGAGATACTAGAGTTTCTGAGGTTCATTGGCTACGCAGTTCCAATCTCCAAAAGAACAAACTTTAGACGACAGAATCTACCCCCTCTGTGGAACGTACTTTTATCTATTCTGAACCGATGCCAAACATCGAAGGTTGGAAGCCCGGATCAATCAAGCCATACAATTTTGGCTATAATGTATGGGATTTACTACGATCTCCCACTGGACTACGCTGGACTAATTTTCAGGGAGATCCAAAATGATGTGATTTCCAAACAGCAGGACCAAGACAGAGGGACAGAACCAAAGAACATTGTGTTTGGACGTTTCCTAGGACTGCTTCTAGGCGATGAATTGATAGGAGAAGGAAAGCTACCAGCAGAGGATAAGACAATCAAACTCTATGAGATGAAGTCTCATAAACCCACCACCATCAAAACAGGATATCCAAAAGCCAGACCTCTGTCAACAAAGATGTTTACTTATTTGGGTAGTAAAGAAGGCGTTAGGGAATACATATGAGGGAACAGGACACCAGAACCACGTCCTGTACCCCCCCCCCTCTCGTGTAGGATTCAAAGTAGGAGACATTGTAGTTTACTTGAGAGACGAGGGAGTACGGACAGAAGTTGAAGCCGCAGAGGCTAAAGTGAGTGAGAAAGAGAGCCCATTAGTTAGAGGGGAGGGGAGTGAGAGAAAGACGAAAAAGAAAAACAAGAAAAAGAGAGTCGTAGAGGTAGAGACTCCAAAATCCTTGGCAGCTGAAGAGAAAGCCACAGAAGAAACTGCATAGATCAGAGTCTCTGAGAAAAAGAAAAGAAAATTGAGGACGCTTGCCGAAAAAGAACAAATATTGGAAGCCCTCAAACAGAAAAGGAAAGATCTGGATGAATACCTTGTCGCAAGAACCGAACCTACAGATGGTCAGACAAAGCCCCTGCAGAAGGCAAGAAGAGCCCTAGTCCTTGAAGAGTCCCCTAAGGATAAACCTTAGAGCCCAATCCAAGTAGCCTCTGCAATAGCACGAGAGGTCTCTCTCCAATACTCTGGAGGATTAGGGGAAACCATGGAAATGGAAATAGATGATGTGACAGGAAGGTCATAGAGCGAAGGTGAAGAAGAAGAACCAAGTAAAAAATCGTTGGAGGAGAGGGAAACAAAAGATGCCTTTGGCACACCACCAAAACCAACTCCCAGTGCAACCCACACTTCTACCCCTGCAGTTCTAGTGCAGAGGGGTATTGAAACAGGACCGTACTGTTCGAACCCAGCCCAAGCCATCCGGGTATAGGATATTCCTTCATCCTCTGTACCACCATCCGGGGAAACCAAAACCACCTCACCCTCTCAAAAGGGTAAGAGTGTTGCTCTACGTGTCCATTCGCCCCAGGACACATCTCTTCCACACACAGAGGTATTCGTTACCTCTGTCACACACAAGAGTGACACCCAAACCACCTCAGAGTTGGTGGTGAAAGTACACAATGATTCTGTGGCTCTAGAACACCCACAGGATCCATTCAACATAAGTCTTAAGGGAGTCTCTGAACCCTCCGCCAAAGAATGTGTTGAAAGAACTTCCATAGGTTCTTCCTCTGTGGAACATCGAGGATTGGAAGGAAATCCTCCAGAGCTCAACATAAAAACAGGCTCTGAAGGTGCCAAAGACTCGTTGGCCAAATCTGGAACATGTGTTGTTCCAGAGGTTACCTCTGACACCTTTGTCACAAAGGGCGAGTTTAAAGCCTTTGCTGACATGGTGCTCACGAAACTTGACGAGTTGCAAAGATCTATCTCCAGAGAGTCCCAAGCCAACTCTCAAATCCTTGCAGAGGCCCTAAAAGCCAATACTGAAGCTCTGCACGCCCTCAATACAAACAACGCGAAAAGGGTTGATCTTCAAGCTTGTGGACAAGCCATCATTGCACACTCCAATCAAATTCAAATTCTAGAGGATCTTTGCACAGAAGAGTTCCCAAAATATGCTACGCAAGGAGTTCAGACTGGAGTGAAAGAAATGGGCTGGCTCAGAGAGGAAATAAAGGATATAAGTCGCAGTGTTATGGTCCCCTTTCACACACAGGCATCAACCTATGCCCCAGACCCCTCTGCGTTTGCAACAAATGCTGACTTGGAAGCCATGGGAAATCAGTTTCTGCAAAACCAAAACCTCCTTCGATCCCACTTCAACGACCAAGGAAAGAAGGTGGCAGCAGACTTGAAGAAAACCGTAGCCACGTTTCGGTTCAAGTCTGATGTGGAAATCAACGCCCTATCATTGGCTGCAGAGGATGCCCTACTGAAGATCAACAAACACGCTGATGAACACCTCTGCAAGAGGAAGAAGCGAAAAGCCCCTGCCACTTGCCAAGAGGAGGCCTCACAGAAGAGGGCTCACCATGATGATCAGGACCCAAATGCCTTTGGCCCTGACCATCATGAGGGGGAGAAGGCCTTAACACCAAAAGAACCTATCATCTCTGCCACTCCTCTTCAAGCCCTACCCTTACAAAGACCATCTTCAGAGGCACACAAAACACAGAATCTCATGCCTAGTGCCTCTGAGGACCCAATACCGTCTTCTCCAATTGTCCAAGGAACAACCTCTGCAGGATCTCAGAAAGGGAAGGTTAGTATGGGCTCTGAACAGATCGCAGAAGGACTCACAAAGTTTGTAGAACCCTCAAGTCCTGAACTCATGCCCACTGCACCCACACCAGCTGTACAGTTTCAAAGCCTTGATCCAGTAAACGCTGCAGATACTTCAGAGACCTCTCCACGGAAGAAAGATCAAAACATCTCTAAATCTGACAAGAAAAATCCCTCAGAAAAGTCCTCAGAGCAGAAACATCAAGAGGACAGAGTCAAAGGGATAGTTCAATCGATGGACGCCATGAGAGTTCCAATCCCAAGGCCTCCACCGAGGGTGCGTTTGGTATGCAGGACAGAGTGGGACAGGACAGAACAGAACAGGCTTGTCCCATGTTTGGCGTGACCATATGTGGGACAAGCTAGAACTAAGTGGAACAAGCATGGGACACACTTGTCCCACTCCAACCCCCTGGAACTAAGTAGAACAACAATACTTTGACTAATATACCCTTTGTTAAAAACATAAAATATGTCTTCTCATCATCCACGCCTCCAAGCTAGGGGTGTGCAAAACCCGAATAGTCCGAAATCCGAATCCGAACCGAAAATAAGGTGTTTTTGCAAAACCCGAATACCTCGAAATCCGATAATCCGAAACCCGACATTTGGGAGGATATCCGGGTTCGGATTGGGTTTGATCGTTGGCCACCCAACCCGTCCGAAAACCCAAAATAACATAAATCTATATATTAAATACTATATATATATATATATTTATGTAACTATTTTTTGAAAATCGTAAATTATAGTCTATTGAAATATTTTCTAAATTTTAAACTTGAAATAGATTTCATCAATCTTTTAATCAAATGTATTCATCCTAAAAAACGATTGAATTTATATATAACATTTGCATTATTTAATACCCGAACCCGACTGTCATCAATCCGAAACCCGACCAAACCAAACCCGAAACAACCTAAAATCCGAAACTTAAAATTTGGGTTTTGATTTCCATATCCAAAATCCAATCGTGATAAATTAGTTTTATGTTTTTGATAATCCATTGCACTATGTATTAGTGATGTAATCTATGATTTTTCATCAGGGGTAAATTCGTCATTTAGCCGGTCTAGTCCTGTTCTGTCCAGTTCTGTCATGTCTTGCCAAACGCTGGACAACTGTCCTGTTCTGTTCCGTCCTGTCCTGTTCCATCTTGTCCTGTCTTGTCCTGTCTGCGTACCAAACGCACCCCGAAAGAACTTAAATTTCAAGAGAACATTCATACCTATCTTTACAGCACAGAGCCCGAAGCTGTCTTCTTAGACCAAATCTGCATCCCTTAATCAAAGAAGACATCAGAAGATGCTTCGAGCAAACTGCACTAGAAAGGGATGAAGTGTTTTCCACAGAAGATATCAAAACCGTGATGAGGATCTCTCTGCACTCCTTCGCCAACAAGTCAATCATGTATGCAAAATACTTAGTTGAGAGAAAAGATGGGAAGCAATACACGTTCATAGATGCAGACTTGAAGAACCTCTGTGCCTACGATATTCCTCAACTACATGCCTTCATAGAGCAAAGACTTGAAAAGCGTAAGGAGTACATGATACCGAATGGCAGGATCAAGGAGGTGATGCGCGAACATGTAAAATATCACAGCAAAATGGACTTCGAGGTAGCTCTACAACTCGGAGTCGAGAAGCTGTCGATCACCAAACCTCATGACCAATTCCCCGGAATCGAGAACGTTTCTTCCAACTCCTTAATCACAGAGCCTGAGTTCGGATTCATCTACAGAGACGATGATGGGCTTAAAAAGATGTATCGGCCAAATTAAAGTCACAAGTATTCAAACAATACTCAGCAGAAGATAAAGAATACGATTCTGAGGAAGAAAGGCTCTAAGATTGTGCAAGTGGGACCTGCAGAGACAATGATCGGACAGATTGATGCACAACTGAAGTACAGGGAACTCATTCTATCGATGAGAAAAACTCTAGCTGAAAGCTTTACTAACCCGATAAATGATTTTCCTCAATGACTTCTGTAATCTTTTGTTGCTCATTCATGTATTTCGATGCTTAATGTAATTGCCTTTTGGCATTTTTCTTGTACGAATGAATATCACTTTTCAGAGGTTGAGTTCCTTTCACCTCTTTTGCTTCTAGCTTAGCCATCGCTCTAAATTCCAAATTTTTATTTTTCAATGCTTAGGGGGAGATTGTTTAGATCCACTCACATTGTTTAGAAGTATTGTAAAATAGGCTAAGTATGGGAATCGCAGTAGTCTGTCGTTGATCACTCAAGTACACCACAGAAGGTGCAAAGCTCAGAGGTTGCTCCGCAGAAGATCTACCCGAAGTCAAACCTGATGATGATACTCAGATCACAGAGCCTCTATGATCACTCACAGAGCCTCTATGAAGGCTAACCTCTGGAGATCAATGTTGAAGCTTTTCTAAGAGTTCAAGACAAGACCACGTGCCAAGCACGTGAGACCTGCTGTACGAAGATCCGCATGATCAAGTAATGGGCGTCCCATGATGTTTACTTTACAGGTGGCATTCCGTTTATGGAATGTCAGTTTCTGTCTTGTACTAAGGGGTGCATCCTTCTGCTATATTAAAGAGCACCACCTTAGAGCTCAATGTACGAGAGAGCACACACAAAAAATAGTAGTCTGTATAATCCTTGAGCATTTTTGCACACACTAGTGCGTGTTCTTGGTGTTCTTGAGTAATCAATGAAACTGTTCTTTGAGTAACTTTCTTGTAAAACTTTACTTCCTGTGCATTAGTTACTTGTGTGTTTACTACCTTGTATGTTCAATCTTTTCTACACATCTTAAACGCTTCCGCACTCTACTTCATTAATCAGTGTGTAGTAAAAGGTTAAATCAAGTTAAAAAACATCATAAGTGGGATCAACAGCTTCATTCTCCTTGTGTGCTTTTTCCATTCAGGCTGAAGAATGCTCAGAAACTTAACATTATTCTCTATTTGCTTTTTCTTTACCTTATTCTTAGCTAACTCATTGAGCATAGACACAAATCTGTCATAAGTCTCTTCTAAGCTTTCACCATCCTTGGCTTTAAACTCTTCGTAGTTGTTTATGCATTTAGCTACTTTCTTCTGATTGCCAACTTTAGACCCCATCATCATCCTCTCCAATTGATCCAACATTTTCTTAGTTGTTGCCTTGTAGCTATCAATTTTAATGTTAATCTCATTCGGTATGCTTTGAAGAAGTAGAGACCTTGCATGTTTTTCATCTTGGTATCGGTTTTTCTGTTCATCAGAATATTTGGATATATCAAGTGGAACAACTTTTGTCTTTTGTTCTCTAGGTTCATTTCCATCTCCACTGTCGGAGGATTCATCATCTGGAACTTCAGTAGTGATGGGATTCATCAATCCTTCTTCAATAGATAGCTTGATGTTTTTTCCATTGGCATATCTATCTATAAAATCAAGGAACCGATATTTCCATTGTTCATACTCTCCTTTGAACAAAACAAGAGGCTTTGCATCTGTTCCAATGGATAAGGCATCTCTTGAAGTCACCATGAAAATCTTTGCACAGATCTTTAAACACAAATCAGAAAATTTCTAAAATTCTAAAAATCAGTCAAAAATGACTAAGTATAGAATTCTCAGACCACTGAAATACGATAATCCGCAGACCAAAGAATAACCACAATTCACAGACCAAAGAATAACCACAATTCGCAGAGTACAACTTGCGAATTCCAACTTTTCGCAGGAAGAACTTTGCAAATTCTGAGCTTTTCGTAGACAGGGTCTTGCGAAATCTTGACATGAAAATATTCCAAACAATCACTTGAGTTTTTCGCACGAAGATATACAAAATCTAGACTTAGAAAAATTCCAAGATTTTCACTTTTTGCAAAAGATTTAGCGAAATCTACTTAGACAGATTTACAAAAACTTCTACATGCGAAATCTGTAGCTTTTTGCAGATCGAAGACCCTCAACAGTAACTTTTCGCAGACTGTTGTGTGCGAATTCCACTCTTTTCGCAGACAAGGTTCTGCGAATTCTGTAACTTTTCGTATCTTTCACTTGAGAAATCTAGATTTTCGTACACCAAACCCTGCGAATTCTTGCCTTTGAAATTTTCAACAAACACAAACAAACGCTCTGTGAGTTCTTGAGATATGAAGCTTGTGAAATCTGAAGATCTTGCGAGTTCTTCAGTTGTCGACTCAAACTTCACATAAATCACCAAAAACGATCCAAATCTCAGAATTAGCCTTTGTAACTTCACAAATTTATCCTAGATCACTTTCTGAACAAATTAAAAACACTCAATTTCGAACGAAAACAACAAATTTTACAACTCGATCAAGAATACAGTGCGTGAAAAAGTTCGAACAAGAAACTTATAAAAATCCAAAATTCACATAAACAATTGTGAATTGGACAATGTGATTCAAATCAAACATGTTCTAGGACATACAACGATTACAATACAACCAATTACAACTCAAAAATATCACAAAAACTCGAAATCGATCCAGGAACAGTTTCTCTGCGAGTTCTTGAAAGTTCGACAAAAATTTCAAAAACTTGAACTATTTTCTGATTAAATGTATGCTCTGATACCAATTGATAGTCCCTGAATGTGCAATTCAGATCATGATGAACAACAAAAAATTGATGTCAAATGTCATTTTATTTAATTCCAAATTCCATAGATTACAAGTCGTATGAAAAACTCTCTCTCAATAATTCTCCCTCTCAATAATTCTCTCTCTAAGATACTCTCTGTTTAAAGTGCTACTTGCTTACAAAGAAAACAAAAACTATTTATACCTACAAGATTTACAGGACAAAACACAAACTAACTAAGCTAAGACATTGACTTTAGTGACTTCGATTTTCCACTTTGACTTTCCATTGAGAGTTTGACTTGGGCTTTGACTTAGCTTTGACTTTCAATTTTAATGATTTTGGATCCAACATTTATGCATTAACAGAAAGAGTGACCAAATTAAAAAAAAATTATAATACATCAAATAAGGATTTTAATCCCTTTCTAAAAATCAAAAATTGATTACTAATAATGACAATCTAAGATTTAACATCAATATAAAATATCCCAAACCTTACACAATGTAACACCCAAAAATTTTGGTAAGGAAATTTAATCTCCAACCTTTGGCCACTCCTCCATGTTGAATATTAATCTAATCGATGTTATGTCTTCCATCCTTGAAGGAGCCAGGCGTGCATGCAATCAGAGAAAGTCAAAAATCGAGGCTCGGGGAGTTGGGCGCAACAATGCCTGCGAGAGTGACACTGGCAAAGCCTTCGTGTCACAGTCACTGGGCTTGGAGACCCGACGGTACATCTTCAGTGACCGTGCCTCGCGATTGTGACATTGGTCACTTTCGGTTGGCACTATCGCGGGAGTACTCGTGCTCTCGATACAGACAGGGCGATATCATTTACTTCACATTTTGGTTTATTTTGGAAATCTAGGTCAAAACTAGGGTTTTGTGGATTCTGGATATTTTGATGAAATGATGATGAAGAAGGGTTTTATATACATAAATGATAACTATTTCTAAATTTTGATGAGCTTGGAACCCAAACGTGTGTTGGCTATATTTATGATTTTATTGAAAAAAATATGGATTTTAATCACTTGATGATCTCTTATACATAAATGATATGTGTTGTGTGTTGGAATGATACGCCTTGAAAGTGTAAACATGTTGACTATAACGTAATGGATCCATAGGCATAGAAGTCGGTTTTGTTGTACATGTATAAGATGAAAGTCTTAAGTCATAATTTGGAAATAAGCATTGGTTATATGATGTAATTTCTAAATGAACAAGCTTGTCTTGGATGGTAAGATCCCAACGTAAAAACCTAGATAAGATTCAACTTGGTGACTCCTTGAGTGAAAGACTTGGATAGAGTTGAGCTCGTTTTTACAATAGAGTAAAGACCCGGACAGAGTTGATGTCAATGATTGTTCATCCTTAAAGAATGCTTATATAACATTGAGTCGTGGTTTACTTTTGTGTTCCGTCACGACAAATGGCAAATTGGGTCTCCCCCATCATCTTATGATGTTGATACTCTTACAAGATTGACAGGATTCTTTCAGATATGATAGTGACACCCATCCATAATCTGAACTTAAATCCATTGTGTTGTTCGAGTATCAAGTCCAATCAATCTAACATAGATCTATGAATCACAAGTCATTTGTATTGATATTGAATGATATACAATATGTTTCTCTCTCTAAGCTCAATGACTCTCTCTCTAAAATCACATGTCTCACTTTACATGAATGACTCACTCTCTCTTTGTGGTACACGTTCTCTCTAATTGCTACAAGGTTACAAAGGAATTACAAACTATTTATAGGAAGTCAACAAGATTGACTTTTAGAACAACTATTCAACAATTACATATTATACCCCTTTAAATCTTGAATACAACATTATGGTCTAACAAATTTAGATTAGTAGGTTGTTAATTATCATCTATACTTTGGGTTGTAAACATTTTACAATTTTCCCTTTTTGGATGATTTTATTATATAGATGTATGTAGTGGTGTTCATCGGTTGACATCCAATGGATGAGAGGGGAACCGAATCGATCTAATCATCCATTGGATGTTGGATTTTTCCAATCCAATGGATGATTGGATCGATTTGGTTCCATCCATTGGATGTTCTTATTAGATATCCATTGGATCATATTGGATATTCTTATCGGATATCCATTGGATCGGATTGGATCCAATCAGATCGGATCCATCCAATGTGTTAACTTAATGCAATTTTCCAACAAAGAAACAAATTGATTAATCACTTCTAATTTGTGTTAAAAGCAACACAAGTGAAACTGAAAATTCAAAAACCAACACAAAACAAATTAATTGGAAAAAAATTATTGGATGATAGTTGGATGGTAATCGGATGGGTAATTGGATGTTGTCTGTTGGTTTTGGTCGGTTTTGGACTGCCATCCAAGAACCGACCGATCCAAATTGGATGTTGAGATTTTCAATCTGATTCGATCCAATTACAATTGGATATCCAATTATGGTCAGGTGGTTCTAATTGGATCGGTTGACTTTCGACACACCCTATGTATGTTCTCTATCATTTATTCAGGTTTAAATTATTCATATTTTAGGGGTGTTACACGAATCGAATAAGGATCCGAACTGTTTAACCCGAAAACCGAATAAGCCAAAACCGTTTTAGCCCAAATCGCATTCGGTTCAGATAGGTTATTCGATTTCAATTATTTTTTAAACCCTTAAAAATGGGTATGTTTTGCCCTTTAAAAGAAATAAAATATTTCATTTTTCATGAATGAACCCACTTCAATTTGTAAAGTTACCGAATTCTTTTTGTATGAAAAATTATTCAATTATTTGAGTTGTCATTGTCATCCAAACTTCCTTTCGTTTTTTTTCTATGATGTCCGGCCAGCTTATGTGTATCTCGATTAAATTTAGGAGTCATGAAAATAGTTAAAAAAATCCCCAGTAGCTTTGAGAACTTGAACCGGTATTTTTAAGGAGGATCTCCAAAGACTCAAGACTTATTGCTAGTTAAGTTAACTTGTTTGACACTAATTTTGTTTTAAATTTTTTAATTTCACATTTAAATAAATACAGAGTTTAAACGAAAACTAGATGCGTCGATTTAGATTGGTTCATCAATTTAGCTAGTGCATTTTTTATGAAGTCACCCTGAAAGATCGTTGTACAAAAAACTATTAATTCATCCAACCCACGCAACCAAATTAAATCCAACTTGTCAATCGGTCAATTAACAGGGTTGAAATAGGGTTAGGCCTAACTCAATCCGCCACTACTAATATATAGCTTGGTAAAAATTTATTTTTATTTAGCTGTTCTGAGTCTCATTCCCGTTTTTTGTTATCTTTTTAGCACCATTTTCTCTATTGTTTTGTCTAATTCTCGTTCTCTATTTATATGTTGCTATCCACTATAAATCTGATAGCAGCAAAAGAATTGAATTAAGTTATACAAACAAATGTGCAAAAATAAGCAACCGCATAATTAAATATCTACATATATATATATCTCTTGGTAGGGTAAAGGCACTAGACATAAATGTCGGTATGTAAACATACTTTTATCTTTTGCAAACACAAATTTTCATTTGTTGTGTGTACTTGTGTAACAATTAATAATTTAGTATTACTTTATTATAATATATATCGAATTAAATCACACGATGGATAATACTCCCAAGTCACCAAATATCGATGACATATTTATTTAAAAAAACTGGTGACAACCCGTCAAGCCAACCAAACCCCAAAGGTTGGATTAGATTGAAATTTAAGTTGTAAGTTTTTTCGAAGTGATCTTTCCATGTTTTTAAAATCAGATTTTGGATGTTAAAACCATTATACCAATATGGAAAAATAACAAAAGCTTACATTTCAAAAACAATTTCTATTTAAGATAGAATTAAAAAGGACACAAATGTTATCATAAAACTTATTAAATCCAAGTTGTATCATTTATTAGATCTTTCAATGTTGAAATTGTCTATTTATTTTTTCAGAAACTCTGGATGTACGAGATAGTTTGTACACACCTTGACTAATTTTATAAGGTTCTGAAATTTATAGTCAGGTAAGCTTCAAGTGGCCCCTGAATCAAGAGGAACTCAAACTGATGACCGTTAGGGAGTAAAGACAATTGAAATTGTTACAATGACTTTGAATGTGATAAAATATCATTTCGAGTGGAATGACGAAGCAATAGAATGGAATCCTTATATTTCACATACCGAAATTACTGATAAAAAAGCATGAAATGTTGTCTAATACATATGACAAATTCAAGAAAGATGAACAAAACATTTGGCATATTGCAAACAATTTCTGCAAAAAGAATGTTTGCTTCTTCGTCATGGTATTGATTTGTCCAATGATCGATCTATAAAAAAGATACCTCATGTCAAATGAGCCTTTTTTGGCTTCGAATCTAGCATTTTAGAAGAGGGAAGGGAAATCTTTCGAATTTGACACATTTATACTTTTCAGAAAGGTAATAATATTGGGTTTTGTTTTTGATACTATAAACAAGCTTTACATGTATGTCTTTAAAGAGATTTTGGCCTCATACTTTTAATAGGGTGTAATAACTCTATTGTTACTTAACTGAAAATCTAAAACCGATTAAACTGAAGCTAATTTGATTCAGTTATCAGGTTGTTTGGAGAAAGTTGAAATTTGAATAACCCTAAAACACCCCTGTAACATTAGTTTATGTTTTATAATTTTGATTTTGATTTTGATTTTGATTTAAATACTTATATTTTGTTGCATTATGATTACTTTTATATTTGATTTATGTATCAAATTATCGTTTTTGATGTATTTATATTTGTATTTTAATATAAAGTTTAAAAGAAAAATTACCTTTGACAATGCCCTTTATTTGATGTCGTTGTCAAAGGAATTAGTCAAATGCACTATGATTATGATCCAACACATGAATCACAACTCTCATGCTAAATGCACCCCTATCTATATAAAATGCATCATATCTATTAAGGGGTTGTTTGTTTACCTCTTAATGGTTTCATTAAGAGGCAGTATCTGAATCGCTAAAAGGTGAATATATTTTTTTTTGGAAGGCATAGCGGCATCGAACCAACGAACGACTACCACGAACACACGCACGCACACCTCCCCGGCGGTATCGGGCATCCACAGGCAGCCCACTAATCCGTCGCTGTCCCAGCCCAGCTTACGCTGAACCTAGAGCCCAACCACAGTCTAAAACTGGGCTGGGGGGTAGCCCAGTCAAAGACTGGACCAGCCCAAGGACTGGGTACTTCTCATGCCCTCAAATTGACTCCCCTTGGATTCGAACCCGGGTAGATTGGGATACCATCCACAATCCCCCCAGGATGTTACCGCCCTTGGGGAAACCAACTGAGCTAGACATGATTTGTTTGACAAAAAAAAGTTGTCTCTTAATGGTTCCAAAATCCTCTGAATAATTTTGTACCTTGGGTCTCCCTTAACCATTAAGCGTACTGATTCCATTATAAACAATTACCAAACAACCATATTTCATTTTGAACTATATCATAAGAGCCTCTTAATAATTCTGACCACTTAATCATTCTGCACCAAATCATTCAACAACTGCCAAACAGCCCCTTATGAGTGTCTCTGATCACGAACCTCTTTACAGGTTCATACTTTGCCACATTAATTTTCTCCTTTCTTCATATTTCATAAACTTTTCACCATCAATTATGAACCGATCCATGATTTATTTACATGTGTTTAATAATTTAACTAACAATTTTTTTATAACTATAATATTTTAATAACATGTTATAAATAAAAAGTTATTTGTCTTTCATTTTTTATATTGAAATATATACAATGAGAATTTTTGTATATTAAATTGGAGTTTTTTTTTCAGAAAGGGCATCTTAGTCCTAATCCCTGGCAATTAGGGTCTTTGGCCCAGCTGTTAAAGCGTGCAGCCCTGAGTTTATCTTCAGTGGCCACAATTGCTGCTAGTGGGGCTCGAACCCAGGTTGAGCGTTATGAACTCCCCAAACCTTTATCACCACACCACAACTGGTTATATTAAATTGGAGTTGGTGGGTGGGTTTAATTGAAATGGGTGGAATCAATTACCGAATTTTCCAATGGATCCCAGAAGTTTTATTTAATGATATTTTTAAAGAATTATTAAAATTACTGTTTTTGAATTACAATATAACAATAACAATAATTAAAATACAATGTAATTTAAAAATATAAAAAAACCGTTAAGCATAAAAAAGAAAAAAAAAGAAATTGTTTCAAATTATTTTATTTATTATTTATTAATTATTTATTATAATTTAATATATAAATCTTATTTCTAAAAACAAAAACAAAACAAGTTAAAGGGAGAAAAGAGAGAAAATAAAAAAAAAAATGTGATCTTATATGCAAGAATTGAATCCATGCCACATGGGCATCGACTCGTTTCTTGAATGGAGGTACACGTATGAAGATTTGGTCCTTAGGTGGATCAACTCATCGTTACGATGCTTTAATTTGTTTCTCACATATATCAACATCAAGAATTACATTTTACAATTTATTGTATGGTTTGACTTGATTCTAATATAAATAAGTGTGTATGTAACAACACCCTTATGAAAAAAGAATATAATTAATGTCGATACATTTTGGTCAAGAATCGAATGAAGAAAGAGAACATTGATTTTCTTTAGAATAAAGATAAAAAGCCAAAAGGTGGGCCATGATTACTTAAACATATATCATCATTTAATTTAATATAAACTTATTCAATTTATCTTTCTATCTTGTTTTTTATTAAAATAATGACGTGAATTTATGTGATTGGTGAATATGAATGAAGAAAAAAAATGGGTATGAATATTATTGGCTTTTTAGGGTGCGTTTGGTACGCAGACAGGACAGGACAAGATGGAACATGACAGGACAGATGAGAACAGGACAATTGTCCAGCGTATGACAAGACATGACAGAACAGGATTAGACCGGTTAAATGACGAATTTACCCCTGATGTAAAATCATAGATTACATCACATAAAATTAATTTACATCACTAATACATCATGCAATTGATTATCAAAACATAAAACTAATTTATCACGATTGGATTTTGGATATGGAAATCAAAACCCAAATTTTAAGTTTCGGATTTTATGTTGTTTCGGGTTTGGGTTGGTCGGGTTTCGGATTGATGTTGGTCGGGTTCGGGTATTATATAATGCAAAGATATATATAAATTTAACCGTTTTTTAGGATGAATACAATCGATTGAAAGATTGATGAAATCGATAGCAAGTTTAAAATTTTTAAAAATATTACAACAGACTATAAGTTACGATTTTCAAAAGATAATTAGATGTATATATATATATATATAGGATGGTAATCAAATAAAAACCAAAAAAAGGTTACAAACTTAAGGACTAATCTAAGCCCTAAATAGATTTTAATCCTATGGTTTAAATTAAATGGTGATTTTAAACTAAAATGGGCATAATAGTAATTTTGGTAACAAATATAATAATATTTTTTATTTTATTATTTTATAAAGCACAGTTTCCTTTTTTACGCCAATTCTGTTCCATATATATATGATCGTTCCTTTACATATTCATAATTCAGATTCATATTCACGAATTTGAGCTCCAGATTTTAGTAGTCATCCCAGTCCTCGTCTCTTTGTTCTTCAAGATCAATGGAATCTGCAGAGTATAATCTCGCTGATGAAGATTTGGATGAAGATCGACTTTTAGATTTTATCAATAACAATCTGAAGGATCGAATGGTTGAAACAGGTTTTTCTTTCTTCTTATTTTATCGATTTTATAACTTATTCTTGTGTTCTTTCAGATTTTCAATTATGTTATTGTTGTGATTATGATTTTTTAGATTTTGCTTTTGTTTAGTCGTAACTAACTAATAGGACTCCAATTTTACTTTGTATATTTGATTTCAGTTCCAGTAATGTGATTTCAATTCCAGTAATTTGATTTCGGTTCCACTAACGTGTGTTGTTCTTGAACATTGTAAGAAAGTTCTATTTCTTCTTACTTCATATGTAGAGTTCATATGGTGAAATATCATATGTTTCCTCTATAGATCCTAAATATGAGTTATGATACGATTTAATCTGTTTAGTTTCAGAAATTTGACTTTAGGTTTATGTGATTAGTTGTTTCATGTTTTATTATTCATATGATAATAGTAGAGCTTCACATGGTGAAACATTATTTATTTTTTCTATAGATCATAAATCTGAGTTATGATACGCTTCATCTGTTGAGTTTCAGAATTTTGATTTTAGGTTTATTTGATTAGTTGTTTCATGTTTAATTATTCATATGATAATAGTAGATCTTCACATGGTGAAAAAGTATACATTTCCTCTATAAATCTTAAATCTGAGTTATGATACGTTTAATATTTGAGTTTCAGAATTTTGATCTTTATTTATGTTTGATTTTTTGTGTTTATGTTTAAATGAGGTTTTTTATGTTTATTTGAGTCAAATTATATCGATGGAGTTCATTTTATAAAAACTTATATTGTTCTTTTTCATATGGTGAATCATCATTTATATTTATATAAATGATCACATATTTGTTGTGTTTCACTGTGTGATTATATCTATTTCAGAAGATGGAAGTCATCCAGTTGATGAATTGTATTCTAGCTATGTTTTGGAATCTCCAGGAGGAACTAAAAGTTGGATTCCTATTGTAACTGAATCGTTGAAACCTACTATTCGTTCTTGTTTTGATACACTGGAAGAAGCTGTAATGATGTATAGGAATTATGCTGAGAAATCTGGTTTTGACGTTCGGTTAACATCAAAAAAGATGAACAAGTTTGGGGTTGTTCAAATAAGTTACATTGTATGTAGTAGGAATGGACAACCACCAAAGAAGTCTTATAACTCTCTTGATCTTGCTCATGGTAAAAGAGAAGTTCGGAATTCAAATGTGAAGAGGTGTGGATGTAAAGCTGGTGTTCGTTTCCGTTTGTTGAATGGGAGAGGAACATATGAGTTGTATAGTTTTATAGGACAACATAATCACCCTCTTATAGATCCAGATGACATATGTTTTTCTCGTAAACGTAGGCAACTTGGTTTTGGAGAACAAAGGTTAATACATCGAGAAAATAGTTTGAACATAGGTGCAACTAGGATCCATAAGATGAGAACCAATTTGAAAGGTGGATATGAATTTGCTTCCTGTTCTACAGTAGACTTCCAAAATTTTAAAAGAGACATGGATAAATACGTTGTTACTGGTGGTGATGCACAAATGTTCGTAAACATGATGAGTAAAAGGAAAGAGATTGCCCCAAACTTTTTCTTCGATTATAAAGTCTGCGATAGCGAGTTGGTTTGTACCTTTTGGGCAGATGAGACAGCAAGGTTCAATTATGCAGAGTTTGGGGATGTTATGTCCTTTGATGCGACGTTCCGAACTAATAGGTAAGTGTTCATTATATGTTTGTGTTCTTTCATTATCATATGTTTTTACTTTTAATTATATTATTTGTATATGTTTTGTATTTAGGTATGCCATGATCTTCATTCCTTTCACTGTTGTGGACAACCATAAAAAGACTGTGGTTGTTGGCGCTGCGCTTGTGAATAAGGAAACTATCGATAATTTCAAGTGGGTTTTAGAAGCATTTTTGAAAGCTCATCAAAAACAACCTACATTGGTTTTGACAGACCAATGTGCAGCAATGAAACAAGCGATAGCTGCTGTCTTTCCAGATTCAAAACACAGGCTCTGTATGTGGCACATCATGAGCAAACTTCCTAGTAAGGTAATCATATACAGTATAATATTATTCTTTGAATGCTTTAGTATTTAGTACCCTTACTCCCTAACTTTTTCACCAGACCATCTACTATTTAGTCATGATATTCGTGTTTCACCCCATGAAATATTTTAGTCCAATTTATCATTAAGTTATTTGTATATACATTCTTGATCTAATTCCTAATGTTTTAACTTTAATTATTCTTTTTTGTCTTGCAGTTTAGCTCAGAATTGCTAAATGAAACAAATTTCAGGAAAGAACTGAATAGAATTGTGTGGAATGTTTTCATTGAACCAAATGAATTTGAGATGAAATGGAGTATTTTGTTGGAAGATTTTTGCCTTACTAATAACAAGTGGCTTCAAGATTTGTTCAACATCCGTGAAAGTTGGATCCCAGCGTATTTTAGGGACATTCCATTGTGCTGTTTGATGAAGACAACGTCTCGTTCGGAGAGTATCAACTCATTTTTCAACGCATTCTCGCATTTTGGCAATACTCTTGTTTTTTTTTGTCAATTGTTTTGATGCTGCTTTGGATAAACAACGTTTTTCACAGCGAAATCTTGATCATGTAACAAGGTCAACCTTGCCGAAGTGGTTGACTCCTTGTCGAATTGAAAGGCATGCATGTGATGTTTATACTCATGGAATATTCAATGATGTGCAGATCGAGATATATAGAGCAGCCTGGTTTTGTTCAATCGAAAGTGTTTTTTCAGAAGATGACTGTGATACATATATGATATTGCAAAAAGACAAAACCTCAATAGTCAAATCACATCATAAGGTAATATCTTGAACTTTAGATGCATTCATATCATTCATAAACAAATATCCATTTCATTCAATTTAATATTCAAAATTTTCTTTGTAGGTTGTTCAAAATAAGAAGGAATCAACGATTGTTTGCAGCTGTAATCATTTTGTTCGACACGGGTTCTTATGTCGACATGTGTTTAAGGTTTTGATCAACACTAATATTGATCAGATCCCAGAAAAGTATATCATTCGGAGGTGGAAAAGAGATTTAATGGCCGTTGAATTGCAACATAGTCGCTTAAGATACGGAGATTTAGATGAGGAACAGGAAAAACTTTTCAATGATATTCTGTCGACAGTGGACTATTGTCTTGGGAGATTGAGGAATAACAAGTTGCAGTTGTCATCTTTTGCTGAAACTGTTTGCAGGTTGAGGGAGAAAATAGAAGAATTGTTCCCAATGGAGGCTGGTGTAAATGAAAAGATAGAAACAATCAAAGATTTGATTGGGGTTTCCCAACCTGAAACTATTGAAGTTCATCCTCCTACAGGGATTAGGAATAAAGGTTGCGGGACCGGAAAACGCTTAATTGGTGCTGCTGAGAGAGCTTCTGTGAAAAGCTCAAGAAACAAGAGAATGTGCAAAAGTTGCGGAAACCTTGTGAACCATGACTCGTGTAACTGTCCCAACAAAGTAGTTGATTAGAGATGTTCAAAAGTTGTTGAAGCTTTGTGAATCATGACTAGCATAACTGTTTTGGATAAAGTAGTTTGATTGTTGATTGTTTTCTTTCATATTCTACCAGATACCATATAGAACTTGTTGGATACATTGAAGTGTTTACGGTGCATAATAAAGTTGATTGCGTTTTCTAATATTGTGTAATGTGATAGTATTTCACCTTATGAAAACATAAATTTATTAACCTTATGAAATATGTTCGTATTGTGAAACTATCAGGTTTTACTTTGTAATAAAACAGCAAGCCACATGTTGTTTTACTTTGTAATATAACCAGCCTTATTAAAGAAGATTTCACCTTATGAAAATACTATACTCCATTATCTATTGTAGTCCAAGAAAACTTTTAACAATGTGAAACTATCTAAATGGACCATATATTTAACAAAAAAGACAAACGTGTCACCAAATGAAGAACCACGTCTGACACCAAATGAATTTTACATAAACTTTGACTATAATACAGCAGCCATGGTTATTACAAACAGAAACCAGGAACCAAGCTCATGATTGTCTCATCTAATCAAAACTTGACAAAATTGTAAAGTGCATAAAGTTCAGAAGCAATAATGAACTTGAACTTTGACTCAAATTAAAAACAAGTAATGCACCAAAACAATATCCATCTATAATAAAGAAACCAAAATGGTAATCTGAATATACAGATCAAAATCAATGCATAAGTATAAGTGAACAACAGATTAACAAGCAACTGGTCATTAATAGCAAATTTCATCCCATGTTAAATGTTTTCCAAAACAAAACAAACCCATATTCAAGCAATAGACCTAATTTTGACACTGTTTTTCCAAAAGACTAATATCAACATCGTTTTACTAAAAGCTAACAAAACCATATTAGTTCCTAACCATATCCCAATATGTTTTCCAAAACAACCAACATCATATTTTGTAAGACTTCAATCTTTCTCCCCTTGTTTTCTGAGCAACTTCATAAAGTTCAATCTTTTCACCGTCACTCAAAGCATTAAAGTTCTCGCTATGTGCTATGACTTTTGGGCGATGATTGTTGATATCCGATAGCAGTATCTTTGCAGCATATTTCATCCTCAAATTATGCAGTTGATTTGTTTGCCGCGTACACTCCTTGTACAATCCAGATTTCCATTTGTGAATTGGTTCTCCCATATACGTCTCCATATGCCGCATAACGAACACTCCATTGTCCTTTTCATTCATTGTTGTACACCACCGCATTGATAGATTTTCAATTTCTGCTTCTGCTATTTCATCACATGAAGGATGATGGACAACCCTAAGATATCTTGACATTAGGTGTTGCTGCAATCCAAAAAATATATAATATTATTATATAATACCTGTTATTATTAATATGATTGAAGTAGTATACGTACCATATTACTAGGCACTCTTCCATATATATTTTCTACTTCATCATCATTTGCATTGTTGTCAATAATGACAACAGCAGGGTTCTTGAGGTTGAACACCATCAGATAGTAGTGATATCCATGCACCATTGGGAAAAACAACTATGATGAATAATTAGTAATTAGTATGATTTTAGTCATATAGGAATAATATTATGAAACAATTACTTATCTTAGTTATATGGTTAATAATACAAAAAAATAGATAAAAGTACCAGATCAACATTTCTCATTGTAACGGTCTCTTTTAGTGGAGCTGCAGCAGTTAAGTTGGCAGTGAACATATCAAAACATGTTTGCATTTGTAATGTCTCGTTCATAATTCCTACCTGTTTCATTGAAATGCTATAATGTTAGAAAGAGTATAATTTGCATATATTATATTGTATATTTGTTAGAATCTTACCATTACTTTGGTATTGAAGAATATTCTTCGCATAGCTTCGTCGCTTCTGTACTTCTCCTCATCATTTAAGACAAATATCCAATTATCAATGACATTCACTGGAATTGGAAGTCCTGCTACAAGTGCTTCCATTGCACCTCTGAATGTTTTGAATGAAGTTGTTTCAGAAACAACCTCACTAGAGCATAAATTTCAAGCAAAACAATTGAAGTTAGCAAAATTTCTTAACAAACAAATTATAGGAGAAACAGAAGATTCATCAGATGAATAATTGTTAAATATACTTACTTTGATGGTTCTAAACCGGCACGAATCCAATTGCAAACCATTTTCTCATCTTTATTCTGTAATGCAGAAATGTCAACTATTCTTTTAACATAAGGAGACCGGAGGTGTTGACCAAGGTTAAGTGCTCGCCTTGCACCCTCCCCAACTTCAGCTTCTATTGTCTTTGTTGTTTGGATCTGAGTTTTTTCTCTTTCCATTGGACTAAAATCAAGACTGAAACTTGGTGCACCAGTAGCATCTACTCTTGTTATACGTTCAATGGTTTTGTCACACGAGTCAATGAATCGTGGACTGTACCAGTATTGCGATGGTGCATATGGATCATCAATTGTTGCATCGGCTTGTTGTACTCCGATCTCCTTTTGAAGTTGCACAGACTCTTTTGGAGGCTCGGGGTTAGTCTTATCTGCTTGATTACTGACTTCTTCTGCATTGACATCGTTATCATTTCCACTGTCACAAGTAACATCGGGTGTCCTCTTATTCAAACTTATTTCAACCTCATCATCCATGTTTTTTTGACCGTCCATGAACAAGCTTTCTAACTTCTCTTTGAACTCCACAAAGTATTCTGCATCTGGAAACTTTGAAAGTGCCTCATTTAGTGTTGCTTCTATTGTTATCTTTTCAGCAATCATCCATGATAGCTTTTCATGGAGTCTATTTATGTATCCCTGCAAAATTATAATATTCAAATGAAAATTTCACCTCATGAAACTACTATTGAAGGTCATCGCCTCACAACATCATGAAACTACTATTGAAAATTTTACCTCATGAAACTACTATTGAAAATTTCACCTCATGAAACTACTAATGATTTATATGAATATATTTGATAAGGTATGTAATGTACAGTTAAATCCATATCATGAAACAAATCTATAAATCTACAAGAATTAAAGTACCTCCATTATATCCTCTTCTGTTTGTTTTTCAACAACTTTTCCTAGTCCAAAACCCCCTCTATCAATCTCTGCTGTTTCACGCCGCTTTAGAAGGTCTGTGTCCCATGACCCTATTGAAGGTCGTCGCCTCACAACATCCGGAGTTGAACATATGGTGGAATCAACATATAACAACTACATGAAAATGTTTAATGTAAAGTCAATGTTCCATTTGATAGACTATGACTTTATATAAATATTATTATAAGACGTACCGTCAAGAAAGTTATTGGCCTAGAATAGAAACTTAATTCACTGGCTCTCTTCCATCCCTGCTTACTAGTCTTAAGAAAATCAAATATGAACTTGCACCAGTCAATGTTTTCTAAGTCCATGTCTTTACGCATGTGTGATAGGAACCCCAAATTGCAACAACCCATCTTATTGCAATCTGCCATTGTATTCACAAACAAAGTTATGAAGTTGATCTTGAAATTGAAATCAGTAACCTTTGAATTCTTTATCTTCTTCATGATTTCCATTGGTCGAACTTTCGGATTCTCAAATTGTTGTCTCCACTCGCTAGTAATGTCTTCTTCTTCTTGTGCACAATCCTGTGAATTCAAATCTAATCCTCCAATAGGCACTCCTAACATTTGATGCACACTGTCTGGTGTTATTTCTATTGAAGCTTCCCTAAGATTTAACCTCATGTTATCAGTATCAAGATTGTCAACAATATAGAAAGCCATCTTTGATGGTATTGAATCTATCTTCATTTTCAGAATTGATTCAAAACCCATCCTAATCACCCATTCCTTTTGTTCAATGGTTAGGCTTTGCATTGCCAAATACAGTGACTTTGGAGATGTCCTTATCTTTATTGTATTATAGTCCTGATTCATAACAACCTTTTCCTTATTCTTTCTTACAACCTTCTTGTTGCCCTTTGTTAGTGATAGTGATCTAACACTTGAATTTATCACTTTCTTTTCATTGCCCTTCGATTTACCAACAGACTTGTTCTTTGCAGCAGATCTTGTGTTAGGGCTTTTTTGAGTAATAGCAACTTTTTTATCACTCTTTGCTGTAGCTTTGATTTTTTTCTTTGGTGGTTGATCATCTAAATATAAACATAAACAAATTCATTTTATATTTATATTATGAACAATAATATATTATGAACAATACCTTTTTCAGTCACAGATTCCTTAGGATCTATACCTGCACATCTCTCTTTTGCTTGAACAATATGCATTTGTTCCTCATTCTTATCCCCTGTGCAAATATTCCGTATAATAGTCATTTATATATGAACAAAACATTATGAACAATACCTTTTTCAGTCACAGATTCCTTAGGATCTATACCTGCACATCTCTCTTTTGCTTGAACAATATGCATTTGTTCCTCATTCTTATCCCCTGTGCAAATATTCCATATAATAGTCATTTATATATGAACAATATATTATGAACAATACCTTTTTCAGTCACAGATTCCTTAATATCTATACCTGCACATCTCTCTTTTTCTTGAACAATATGCATTTGTTCCTCCTTCTTATCCCCTGTGCAAATATTCCGTATAATAGTCATTTATATATGAACAATACCTTTTTCAGTCACAGATTCCTTAGGATCTATACCTGCACATCTCTCTTTTGCTTGAACAATATGCATTTGTTCCTCATTCTTATCCCCTGTGCAAATATTCCGTATAATAGTCATTTATATATGAACAATACCTTTTTTGTAAATGGTAATGATATAGTGAAATTATTCATGTGGTGAATTGATGCAAGTACCTGTAGGGTTTGAATCCTTTGAAATGCTTACTTTGTCCGTTTTCTTTCTTTTCTTGATCATTTCCCTTGTCATATTCACTTTTTCTGCATAGATCAAAATATTGTAACTTGAATTATTATCCATATCACTATATCATTACCATTTACAAAGTTTAAAAATTCATACCTTTTTCAATCCCAGATGCATTAAGAACCATGCCTTCAACTGTCTGTTTGGTTTGAACAGTCTGCATTTGCTCCTCAACCTTGTCCCCTGTGCAAATAACATTTTATTGTGATGTTAAATAAAACTATATAGGTGAATGGCAATGTTTATATATAACTTTAAGAAAAAAATTGTTTCACCAAATGAAAACATAAACATATTCACCTTATGAACAAATAAACATATTCACCTTGTGAAATAGGTTCACATTGTGAAACAAAATGACAGTATATTCATCTTATGAAAACATAAACAAGCGATAGCTGCTGTGCAAATAACATTTTATTGTGATGTTAAATAAAACTATATAGGTGAATGGCAATGTTTATATATAACTTTAAGAAAAAAATTGTTTCACCAAATGAAAACATAAACATATTCACCTTATGTTAATGGCAGTTTTTCACCTTATGAACAAATAAACATATTCACCTTGTGAAATAGGTTCACATTGTGAAACAAAATGACAGTATATTCATCTTATGAAAACATAAACAAGCGATAGCTGCTGTGCAAATAAACAGTGCTTCACCTTATGAACAAATAAACATATTCATCTTTGCAACCAGTAGTTAAAAATACACCTCGTGAAACATAGTTAAAAATACACCTCGTGAAACATAGTTTTATCGTTTCGGTGAAACATAGTTAGATTGTTTCACCTTACGAATCTGATAGATAGGTTTAGGTAGGTCAAAATTGATTGTTTCACCTTATGAATCAAACCTAAATCTATTACTCAAAAAAGTCAAAAATTTCACCTTATGAATCTGATAGATAAATTTGAATAACAGTAAATAACTAAAAATCAAAACTAAAATACCTTCTTTCGACACCTTTGGATCAGATTGTTTCTTAGCTTCTTCAATAATGTTTCGAAGAGGTACATTATCATCTTGATTTGTTTTCTTTAACAACCTCTCGCTCTTTTTACCAACTGCAGATCAAGATATCGATTTTAACCCCTATTAAAACCCTAAAATTTGAATGTTAAAGATTTAGTAATGAACAATACCTTTGATCCTTATCTTCGGCAGTGAATGAACATTATCAGTTGCCATTTGATTACAGATTGTTAATCAAACTCCAGTGATTGATCTTTATCAGAGATGAAATTGAACTGGAGTCGACGGAGTCGATGAATGAACTGGAGTCGATGAATGAACTGGAGTGAGTCGATGAATGAACTGGAGTATTTGAAATCTTTGTAAATAAGTATTTGGATTTAATAAATAATACAATTTCATTTATATTAGATTTGAAATCCGTGTATAATATAATATAATTTCAATTATACCCTTAAAAATCATTGAAAAATGTCAAAACTACCCTTACATTTTCCCTTTATTACAAATAAGCTTTTTTCTTAATGACCCTTGATTTTTTCTAATCAAGGGTTTAGATTAGTCCTTAAGTTTGTAACCTTTTTTTGGTTTTTATTAGATTTAACCCCTATATATATATATATATATATATATATATAGAGAGAGAGAGAGAGAGAGAGAGAAAGAGAGAGAGAGGATCAAACAAGAATGGTAACTATTTAAAAGAATAAGAGAATAATTTTAGGCCAATCATTTTATTAAATAATACCTTAAATAATTAATTATAAAAATAAATAAATAAGGGTATAAAAGTAATTTAGGTATTTTAGGTATTTATTTAAGACTCTATTTTTACCATATTTATAAATTTAATTTGATTTAATTTTGGGAAATTGGCCCAAATAGCCATATTACACATCCACTTTCTCCTCCTAGCCATTACTCTAACTGATTTACGCGTTTGGCCCTAGGTCCGCAATGGCGGACTACAGGTCCGCAATACGACAAATAAACGACAAAATATTGGCGGCTCAACCCATGTCCACGACGGGTCGTGTCGGGTAGGTCCACCATCCGCAATGCAGGATACGTGACACTCTCTCAGGAACCAATGTGTAGGTCCGCAATGCCCTTGCAGATCCGCCATTGCGGACCTGCTAATTTTAAGGTTTTTTAATTCCAATTTATTGCACACGGTTCCTCACCCCCACCCCCACCCCCACCCCAACTACCATTTTTTATATAAAACCTGATACATGGTCCCCTCCCCACATACACCACAACCATTTTTTTAAAGAAATACATTGAAGAGGCTCGTTTTTTGTCCGATCTTGGTACGTGCTTCCCCAAATCAACACGTGTGAACAATGGCACCAAAGGTAAGTCTTCTAAACTATTTTTTTATAGCACCACCGCACCACCTCCGCAACCACCACCGCAACATCACCGCAATACCACCGATTTTTTCCCCGAATCCTACTGGATTGCGGACCTAGGCTGGTTTTTTCCCCCTCTGTTCTAATGTATGTATATTGTTCTAAATTGTTTTAATCTGTTTGGTTTGAGTTTTTGGTTCTTGTAATTACAATTAACTTTATTTTTTTAAAATTTAGGTCCCTAAACCTTTAATTATTGACATTTTAGGTCGCTAAACCTTAGTTTATGTGCCTAAACTTTAATAAATGACAATTTAGGTTCCTTAACATTAAATTATTGACACTTTAGGTCCCTAAACCTTAATTTATGACACTTTAAGTCCCTAAACCTTAAATTATTGACACTTTAGGTCCCTAAACCTTAATTTATGACACTTTAAGTCCCTAAACCTTAAATTATTGACACTTTAGGTCCCTAAACCTTAGTTTACGACAATCTATGTTCCTAAACTTTAAAAAATGTCACATTAGGTTCCTTAACATTAATTTATTGACACTTTTGGTCCCTAAACCTTAATTTATGACACTTTAAGTGTAACACCCCAAAAATATAGGACAAACAAAAATTTCTAAAAAATGGAAATGTGGTAATCATTTTCAATGCCAAGGCATGAGCTCGCCTCAAGGAACAATAAATGCCTGTTTAATTACAAGTTTGTAATAGTAAGCATTGGTAAATGACAACTTCCTAATCTAACAGCTAACTAGAAACAAGATTACAGTCAGTTGTCATCTACGTCCAAAAATGAATATCTTCAACAATGGCATCCCAAAAATGCTCCCCAAGCTCACGTCTAGAGGCCGGCTAAACCTTCTCGGCATTCGCGCCGCTCGAACGTAAGATACATATCAAACCAACAAGTGTTAGGCCAAACATGCCTAATGAGTTGTACAAGAACATGGCATACATTTATAAAACAAGTATGAACATTTACATCATTTTAGTCACTAGAGGCCATAAGGGAAAATCAATGGGGGAGACTCATCACACCAATGAGTTTTACCTCAAGTCAATGTACCTTGATGTTCACTCGCATGAGCAACATCCCGAAGGCCCGACACACTTAAAGACTACCTCCCAGGCATTACTCCAAATGGCGGAGGTCTAGGTGCATACCGTCATGGTGGCACCTAAGACTACATCCTCCAAGCACTTACTCATGGTTTGTTCTACGTACATACGATATCCATCTCTATACATAGTTCCATAACAACAAGATACGTGTATAAGACTTCATATAATTCCAAGCATATTTTAGGTACAAAACTCTAAAATGTGCAAGTCCCAACATAATGCCCATGGCTCAACAAAATACATGTAACCCAGATTAAGTATCATCAATAATAACATCATCAAGGTCTACATGAATTTCCATTACTAACTTCCCAACAATCTCAAAAGCAACAGTTAGGTCAAACTTATCAGGTGATCAGATTTCTACATAAACATGAAATGCTAAGCAAGTAAACACACAAGATATGTATCTCATTTGAAAATAGTAGTAGAAAACTCACATCTTAGGTTTTGATTAAAAACGTACAAAAGTTACCAAGCCCTAATAGTTGAGAAGATGAGAAGTTGGAGAAAACCCCGCTAGTTAGCTTTAAATGCACCTTGAATGCTCCCTCCTAATCCACCAACCTCAAGAGCTTGAAATTAATGTGGCTAGGGTTTCTATGGAAGAAAAATCGCTCCCAAGCTCTCTACTATCCACCCTCAATCAGAAAATGTGGAATAAATGCAAGAATCCCGACTGGAAGATTTTTTATACTCTAAAACCCCGACGACGACAGTGCTCGGCGACATTACCCTTGGCACTATCGCGGGGGCATAGTCGTGCGCCCCAACCCACTCTCGGTACCGACCCCGCGATAATGACCGGAGACATTGCCCATGTCACTATCGTGAGGGCATTGTCGCGCCAACACCACTAGCTTCGGTACTTGGACCACGATTGTGACCAGCGACAGTGCCTAAGGGTACTGTCGCGTGGCACTTTCGCGCCACCCCCACAAGCTCCGAAAATCTCAATCGATCACAAAGTTTTCTCGAGGATTAGACTTAATAGCAAATTCCTTATAAGATAAGTTCCTTCAAGAAAAATACGAGGCTAATAACATTCATAATTACCCAATTAGCATATAAATGGAGTACGAATACTAATTACTTACCTAGTTATTCTCGGGTGTTACAATCCTCCCTACCTAAATAGGATTTCGTCCCCGAAATCTTATTCACTAAATAAATGGGGATATCTCTTCTTCACGTCTTCCTCTGATTCCCACGTTACGTTGGCACCCCGATGATGCCTCCATTGTACTTTGACCATAGCCACCTCTTTGTGTCATAGTCGTTTCATCTTTGATTCCAATATTGCTTTCGATTCTTCCACATATCGGTTGCCGTTGTCCACCCGAATTTCCGTCAAAGGAATGACACCCTCTTCTTCGGCTAAGCACGTGCGAAGGTAACATACGTGAAACGTAGGGTGGATTCCGTCCATCTCCGGTGGTAAGTCCAATCTATAAGCTTGAAGTCCAACCTTCTCCAATATAGTGAAGGGTCCAAGGAAACGGGGACTAAGTTTCCTGCGCTTTCCGAAGCATATGATTCCCTTCCACGGTGATACTTTCAACATGACTCTCTCTCCCACATGAAACTCGATCGGTCATCGCTTCTTATCCGCATAGCTCTTTTAGCGGTCTTGAGCCACCTTCAACCGCTCTCGAATCCCTTTCACCTTATCAGCCGTTACTTGTACAATTTCCGGTCCCGCAAACTGTTTTTCTCCCGCCTCAAGCCAACACACCAGTGTCCTACATTTCCGCCCATAAAGTGCCTCGAACGGTGCCATCCCGATACTTGAATGGTAGCTATTATTGTAAGCGAATTCTACTAGCGGTAAGTGTGAATCCCAATTTCCTCCAAAGTCTATCACACATGACCGTATCATGTCTTCTAGTGTTTGAATCGTCCTCTCGCTTTGCCCGTCGGTTTGGGGATGATAAGTCGTGCTCAACTTGACCTTTGTGCCCAACTCTCTTTGCAATCCTTCCCAAAACTTGGAAGTGAATCGACTATCTCTATCCGAGACTATGGATAGCGAAACACCATGACGTGACACCACTTCGTCGATATAAAGCTTAGCAAGTTTTTCCATCGGTAACGTCTCCCGCATTGCCAAGAAATACGCACTCTTAGTAAGCCTATCCACCACCACCCAAATAGTGTCATGTCCTCTCAAAGTCTTCGGTAGTTTAGTGATGAAGTCCATTGTGATGTGTTCCCACTTCCACTCCGGGGTGGTTAACGGTTGCAAGCTCCCGTAAGGTCTTTGATGTTCCGCTTTGACTTGAAGGCATGTGACGCATCTTGCAACATAATTGGTCACGTCGAGCTTCATCACCGGCCACCAATAATGCAATTTTAAATCTCTATACATCTTAGTGCTACTGGGATGTATAGAGTATTTGGACTTATGTGCTTCCGCCAAAAGCAACTCACGGTTTCCCCCAATCTTCGGTACCCAAATCCTTCCTTGGAATAACTTAAGGTCGCGACTATCTTCCGATAGTAACTCTCTTTGCTTCACTATGATCTCGGGCTTAAGGTTCTCCTCACGAAGTGCTTCGGCTTGACTCTTCTTGATGTCCTCCACTAGACTTGACATCACCTCGATTCTAGCAAAAGTTACTTTACCTTCACCTCCGTAATTCTTTCGGCTTAACGCGTCCGCTACCACATTGGCCTTACACGGGTGGTAAAGCAATGCACAATCATAATCCTTCAAAAGCTCCAACCACCTTCTTTGCCGCATGTTGAGGTCCTTTTGGTCAAAGATGTACTTCAAACTTTTATAATCGGTAAATAAAGTACACTTCGTCCCGTAAAGGTAATGCCGCCATAACTTCAAGGCAAATACCACCACCGCTAGTTCTAAGTCATGCGTAGGGTAATTCTTCTCGTGGTCCTTGAGTTGTCGCGATGCTTACGCGATCACCTTTCCCTTTTGCATCAAATCACACCCGAGTCCAAGCTTAGAGGCGTCACTATAAACTACAAAATCTTTGGACCCTTCGGGTAGGGATAGGATCGGTGCTTCACATAATTTCTTTTGGAGCATCCTGAAAGCTTTCTCTTGCGTGTCGGTCCATGAGAACTTAACGTTCTTCTTTGTTAACGATGTGAGTGGAGAGGAGATCTTCGAAAAATCTTGAATAAACCGTCGGTAGTAACCGGCTAAGCCCAAGAAACTCCTTATCTACGTTGGGCTCGTCGGTGGTTCCCAATTCATTATTGCCTCGATCTTTGCCGGATCCACCTTTACTCCATCCTTTGACACTACGTGGCCTAAGAATTGCACTTCTTGTAGCCTGAATTCACACTTCGAGAATTTTGCGAATAACTTCTCCCTTCGAAGGATCTCTAGAACTTCCAGCAAATGTTGTCGATGTTCCTCCTCATCCCTCGAGTAGATCAAGATGTCATCGATAAAGACTATGACTGATTTTTCTAAGAGAGGTCGGCATACTCGGTTCATCAAGTCTATAAAGACGGTCGGAGCATTAGTCAATCCAAAAGGCATGACTAGAAACTCGTAGTTGCCATATCTCGTTCGGAATGCTGTCTTTGGAATATCTCTCTCCTTCACCCGTACTTGATGGTAACCTGATCGCAAATCTATCTTGGAGAAACATCCCGCTCCTTGAAGTTGGTCGAAGAGGTCGTCGATCCGAGGAAGTGGATACTTATTCTTCACGGTGACCTTGTTGAGTTCTCGGTAGTCTATACACATCCGCATGGACTCGTCCTTCTTCTTCACGAATAACACCGTAGCTCCCCAAGGCGACGAGATCGATCGTATAAACCCCTTCTCGAGGAGTTCTTGGAGTTGCGTCATCATCTCTTGCATTTACATCGGTATGAGACGATAGGGAGCACGAGCAATTGGAGCGGCTCCCGGAGTAAGGTCGATGTGGAACTCCACTTGTCGTTCCGGTGGAAGTCCGGGTAGATCCTCCGAAAAGACATCCGGGTAATTGTGCACCACGTCCACGTCTTCTAACTTTCTCCTTTCTAACTTTGTGTCGATTACGTAGGCCAAGTACAAAGCACACCTCTTGGCTAGGCTCTTTCGGGCTTTGAGAGACCAGATAATCATGTTGTTCCTTCGGTTCTTCTCTCCGTAGATTATTACCTCACCACCCTTGGACAAGGGTACTCGAATTAATTTCTTAGCGCAAAATATACCCGCGTCGTGCTTAGTTAACCAATCCATCCCCACGATCACGTCAAATCCCCCAATATTGACCGGTAACAAACCTATGGCGAAAGATTCCCCATCTAACTCTAAGGTACACCCGACATAACATTCCCGAACTACCATATATTCCCCATTGGCTACCTTTACCACTAGGGCATCATCCAATAAGCTAAAAAGAATGGTGAAGTTCTTGCAAAACGTAGTAGACACAAACGATCGGTTCGCACTAGAATTGAATAAAACACGGGTAGGTAGAGAGTTCACTAGAAACGTACCCGACACTACGTCCGTCGTCTCCCTCGCTTCCTCTGTCATCATCTGGAAGGCCCGACTTGGCGCCTTCTGTTGAACTTCTTTCTTCGACACTGCCCTACTCGACATCCCTTGATTACTCTTGGCTAGCTTAGGGCAATACCTCTTGATGTGCCCTGGTTCCCGGCACTTGTAACAAACTCCCCGTGAGGGGAAATCCTGGCTCATGTGGTCCTTTCATCCCCACTTGAAACATTCCATCGCTCCAGAAAACGGTTTCGGATTACACGGTCCGGAGTGTTTACTCTTGCATTTAGGGCACCATCTGGCGTCCTGTCGAGGCTCAATGTTCCTCTCCCCGTTAAAGGGTTTGGAAGGTCATGCGGGCCCAGTTGGCCCCTCCCATTTGCGCTTCTCACCTTGTTGTTTCTTCTCCTCCCTCTCTTGTAGTATATCGTCCTCTACTAGTTGAGCAACCTCGATCACTTCTTGCAAGGTAGTCTTTTGAGCATTCCTCACGTCCGTCTTCATTTCCGCCAGTAGTCCCTTCACAAACGCATTTATCTTAGACCCCTCATCAGTTGCCAAATGCTCGACTAGGCTAAGTTTATCCATGAATTGCTAAGCGTAGTCGGCAATAATTAAGTTGCCCTTCTTCAGATTTCGGAAATCGTCTTCGATTTTGTCAAGTACCCTCTTATTGCAATATTTCTCCATTAACTTCTTCTTGAAGGTTGGCCAAGTGAGCTTGGCCAAAACCTCTGGTGTAAGCGCCCTTCGGGTAACGTTCCACCAGCTCAACGCATCCCCTCTTAGCAGTTGGGACGCAAATTTGACTCGCTGAGAGTCCGTGCATTCACTTGACTCGAACACCATTTTTATGTCTTGGATCCATTTCATGCATACTAGCGGGTCGGTCGTCCCGGAGAATTCTGGAGCCCGACAGCATAGAAAAGTTTTGAAGGAGCAACCCCCATCCTTCTTCTTCTCGGTCCTAACTGTATGTTCCTCAGTTTCGACGACTGCCGGTCCGCCACCCGACCCATTCACCGCATTCTCCGCCATTGCCTCGGTTCGTCGGTGACTTGCATCACGGTCCTCTAACAGCTTCAGGAAGAATTCTTGTTGTTGTGCCATGGCTGAATGCATGGTTTGCATCATGTCGTCTCGGATTCTTGTCTCCATGGTCACCTCTTCCACAATCGGCTGACCGGTTTCAAGTTCACCCTTGTCACTTGTTCTGGTCCTCCACCCAAGACATCGATTACGGGTGGCCTTTCAGCAGCAGTTACCAAGGGAGGTTGATCGGCGGTAGACTCGTCTTCAACGTGACTATCCCGCGGATTTTGGAGCATATTTCGGGTGTTTACCATTGTGAACTGTCACACATGATAAAGATCATACCGGTTAATCTTTTAAAAGATAAATAGTTCAATACGTACTACTACAACGATTAACCATCATAATAACAATTTCAAGCATGCTCACGTAATCATAAATTCAGAACAACACTGGCCAAGTGAGATTGTGAAAGTATTTTACATAAGAATCCTCGTTGTCGTCATTATAAGTCTTAATCCATGCAATTCCGTAATCTTAATACTCTCCCCACCTAGGAATGCTCTACCCATATCGACAGTGATCCTATAAGCACAACCAGTCTAAGTCTAGGTATACTAGAGTCGACACCTAGTTCACTTAAACTAGAGCTCTAATACCAACTTGTAACACCCCAAAAATATGGGACAAACAAAATTTTCCGAAAAATGGAAATGTGGTAATCATTTCAATGCCAAGGCATGAGCTCGCCTCAAGGAACAATAAATGCCTGTTTAATTACAAGTTTGTAATAGTAAGCATTGGTAAATGACAACTTCCTAATCTAACATCTAACTAGAAACAAGATCACAGTCAGTTGTCATCTACGTCCAAAAATGAATATCTTCAACAATGGCATCCCAAAAATTATCCCCAAGCTCACGTCTAAAGGCCGGCTAAACCTTCTCGGCATTCGCGCCGCTCGAACCTGAGATACATATCAAACCAACAAGTGTTAGGCCAAACGGGCCTAGTGAGTTGTACAAGAACATGGCATACATTTATAAAACAAGAATGAACATTTACATCATTTTAGTCACTAGAGGCCATAAGGGAAAATCAATGGGGGAGACCCATCACACCAATGAGTTTTACCTCAAATCAATGTACCTTGATGTTCACTCGCATGAGCAACATCCCGAAGGCCCGACACACTTGAAGACTACCTCCCAGGCATTACTCCAAATGGAGGAGGTCTAGGTGCATACCGTCATGGTGGCACCTAAGAATACATCCTCCTAGCACTTACTTATGGTTTGTTCTACGTACGTAAGATATCCATCTCTATACATAGTTCCATAACAACAAGATACATGTATAAGACTTCATATAATTCCAAGCATAATTTAGGTACAAAACTCTAAAATGTGCAAGTCCCAACATAATGCCCATGTCTCAACAAAATACATGTAACCCAACTTAAGTATCATCAATAATAACATCATCAAGGTCTACATGAATTTCCATTACTAACTTCCCAACAATCTCAAAAGCAATAGTTAGGTCAAACTTATCAGGTGATCAGATTTCTACATAAACATGAAATGCTAAGCAAGTAAACACACAAGATATGTATCTCATTTGAAAATAGTAGTAGAAAACTCACATTTTAGGGTTTGATTAAAAACCTACAAAAGTTACCAAGCCCTAATAGTTGAGAAGTTGGAGAAAATCCCACTAGTTAGCTTTAAATGCACCTTGAATGCTCCCTCCTAATCCACCAACCTCAAGAGCTTGAAATTAATGTGGCTAGGGTTTCTATGGAAGAAAAATCTCTTATTACACCCCGATTTTCGAAAGTTATCATTTCAAGTTTTTACCGAAATCGATACAATAATGAAAAATAAGATATTTGATTTTGGACTTAAATCCTTGACTTTATAGCCTTGATGGATGAATTATTCAATTACGAGTCCAACGGTTCTTTCCGGAGCGAAAACGGAATTATAACGAAGAAGTTATGACCAAAACGGGATTTGACCAAATAAGAAGAAAAATCAATTTCAAAAGTGGGCCAAAATCAGTGGATGAAGTACCTTGTTATGTGGGTTGCTGAAGCTGAACCCACGAAACAACCTACCAGAATGAAAATTAGGGTACCTTGTTATGTGGGTTGCTGAAGCTGAACCCACGGAGCAACCTACCAGAATGAAAACTAGGGTACCTTGTTATGTGGGTTGCTGAAGCTGAACTCACGGATCAACCCACGAGAATGGTGCTGGACGTTTTTATACATTATTTTCCCCAAATATTTCTCATTTCTCATCTTCTTCATCTCAAAATGTCTCTCCCAACCCTTCCCTTCACCTACTTCTTCTAAGCTTCTTTCAACCACCAACTCATCACCAATTGTTGCTAGAGTTAAGAGTATCATCCAAGATTTCGGTTTGGAAGTTTCACCACCATCTCCATCTTCATCTTCTCCAAGTTTTATCTTCTTGGATCTAGGGTTCTCTATTTTCTGGGTTTTTGGTTCAAAACCTTGAAGGTGAGTTTACTAAACTTTTGTTAAAACTGGATACACATCATATTTGCTTAATTGTTGCTATTATCACATATTTGCTCAAAATGGTTATCTTTACGGGTTTATGTATTTGATGGTATTTCCATGAGATTATGTGAGATATATGTATATGAAGTGTCATCACATGATTTACTCTATGTTGTGTAATTATTTGGGGATTTCCATTATGTGTGCCCACAATGGGTATTGGACATGTATAAGGAATATATGTTGGTATATCATGATGATTTCCATTTGGAATATATTCTTAGTGATATTGTATCTACAACGTGGCTATGTGGATGTTTAAGTCTTATGTTGGACTCATGCTATTAGGAGGGTGATATTGTACCTATGGTTGGTATTGAATTATATTTGGTTGAAATATACCTAAGGACCTCCTATATGCATTATGTGGACGAACCAAGTCAGTACACTAGGAGGATGTAGTCTTGGGCGCCACTGTGATGGTATGTGCCTAGACCTCCGCCATTCGGGGAATTTTCTTAGCGATAGTCTTCAGGTGTGCCGGGCCTTTGGGGTGTTCCTTGTTAAGGGTGTTACATCGCTCCCAAGCTCTCTACTATCGACCCTCAATCAGAAAATGTGGAATAAATGCAAGAATCCTAACTGGAAGATGTTTTTATACTCTAAAACCTCGACGACAGTGCCCGGTGACATTGCCCTTGGCACTGTCGCAGGGGCATAGTCGTGTGCCCCAACCCACTCTTGGTACCGGCCCCGCGATAGTGACCGGCGACATTGCCCATGTCACTATCGCAAGGGCATTGTCGCGCCAACACCACTAGCTTCGGTACATGGACCGCGATTGTGACCAGCGACAATGCCCAAGGGCACTGTCGCGTGGCACTCTCGCGCCACCCCCATAAGCTCCGAAAATCTCGATCGATCACAAAGTTTTCTCGAGGATTAGACTTTATAGCAAATTCCTTATAAGATAAGTTCCTTCAAGACAAATACGAGGCTAATAACATTCATAATTACCCAATTAGCATAGAAATGGAGTACGAATACTAATTACTTACCTAGGTATTCTCGGGTGTTACATTAAGTCCCTAAACTTTGATATATGACTCTTTAGGTCCCTAAAATTAAATTATTGACACTTTAGGTCCCTAAACCTTAATTTTAGACACATTAGATCCCTAGACTTGCATTTATGACACTTTAGGACCCTTAACTTTAAAATATGACTCTTTAGGTCCCTAAACTTTAAATTTTTACACTTTTGGTCCCTTAAATTAAATTTTAGACACTTTAGGTCCTTTAATCTTAAAATATGACATATTAGGTCCCTTAAATTTATTTTTAAACACTTTAGGTTCTTTAACTTTAAATGTTGACATTTTAGGTCCTTTAATTTTAATATTTGACAATTTAGGCCCCTAGTTTGACATTGAGGTCAAAGTTGACTGTGGTAGAACAGATTAAGAGTAAGTTGAGCCCACGAAGGCTGGAGATCTTCCGTCAAAAGTCTGATGTCTATAAGTGCCTCCATAATCGTCGGTATGCATTGGTTGAGTAGTGTGGCTACCAGATGCTCTTTGGCTTCCTCGATTCACTGGTGCAGGCGCCTGACATTGAGCCCGAGTATGTCCGATTTCTTCACATCGAGTACATCTCCTCGGTGTGGGATCCTCACCACGAGATGGGATACGATCGTGGTTACTCGGTCTACCAGCGCGTCTCTTGTAGACCGGTGGTTTAACGGTCATAAGCGGAGTGTTTGGAACAAACCATGTATCAGGATGCCCAGGAGGATGTATGAGATCTGAGTATGTGGCTCGAAAATTATCCACTTTGAAGTAAGGAAATACCAGGTGGATGACATCTGTACACTGTTCATGTCTGGGAATGGCGATTGCATGACTGCAATGTAAATCGGAGATCTGCCATTTGCTACAAGAGCAACTATAACGATGGTAATCCACTTTCACGTCCCTACGGGAATCTTAAACTTCGTATAGGCCATGACCTATTTCATGGACAATAAACCTTTGCGACTTCACCTGTCTCCTTCTAACAATTATTTCTATATTTGGGGGGAGAGCATTTACCCATCTCGCTGCAGAAAAACGAAAGATTAAAATCTTGCAAATATGTTGTGAATTTTTGTGACAAATGAAAATAACAGTGGAGAAGTGTGACTATGAAAACCAGCTTTGTTCCGATGAATTGAATACCAGTCTTGTTGAAATTCTCAGAAGTAATCCATAAGGGACACGATAGGAAGTTTCTGAGAAAAACGAGACAGTGCATTGACCGACTCAACACTGTTTGAAGTCATTATGTTGTAACGTATTCCGGGGAAATAGGCTCGTGACCATTTCTTCTTGCCAACCGCGTCCATAAGTGGCGCTCCTATAGGTATAATGTGTCGTAGAACTTCCATTTTATATTCAAAATCCTCCTCCGTGTACACTTTACACATCTTCCAAAACATACCCTTCCTAAACTTGGCCCTACTGTCCCTGCTTTTTACGTTCATCAGCAAATGGCGATAACACAAACCATGATGGACATTTGGGTACACCGCGTTGATACCTTGGCTTATGGATAAAGACTTGTCGGATATGAACACCAACCCTTCCGGTTCTTGGATACATTCCTTCAACATCGTCAAAAACCAAGTCCACGCCTCCCCACTCTCAGACCTACCCACTCCGAAAGCGACCGACACAATTTGGTTATTGGCGTCCATAGCAATGGCTAAGAACATTGTGTCCAAGTAAGGACCCTTCAAATGAGCGTCGTCTATTATAAGGACACGACACAAGTGTCCCAGAAACGACCGAATCTACATAAATTACGTGGTTTAGGCATTAGAAATTACAGACAATATCAACTAATGCAAAAAAAATATACTGGCCTTGGCAAAACATTAGAAAATACGTATCGAGCAACCAAGGGCAGCAAAGCACATCTCAAAACGTCCTGTACTATCTGTCTTTATTCGGGTGAAAGTACCAGGATTATTAAGCTCCAAATTATAGAAGAACGCAGGGAGTCGGCTAAAAGATTCATGGGGGAACCCCACACCAGGGTTAGCGCATAAGCCTTCTCACGCCAAGCTTGCCAATATGAGATATCTAGGTGCATGTCCACATTCATGTCGTTCACAATGTCTTTTCCACGTATTCTCCGGCTTTCATCACTCACTTTAGGCAAAATTATGTGTCCCAATACTCTGCTATTGGCGTTAAGGTGATTGGGATTCATTTGGGTCCTTGAACAAGTGTGTACGTCGTTCAGAATTCGTACGTGGAACATAGTGGTATTCTGTATGCACGCCGCATAAATACGCCAATTACAGTTAGCCTACACACATCTCGCATCGTATCGGGTTTTTGAAGATCTTTCAACTCTAAACTGAAAACCCTCTTCAAGGGTCTTCCTGCTGATAGCGAGGGTCATTTCGTCTTTCTTTTGAAAAACATCCCCTAGATTCACTCTTCTACTACGGTTATAATGTACGGGTGCTTCGTTTGGTGTGATGACGGGGGTGCTTCGTTTGGTGTGATGACGGGCTCTCGGTCTTCTGGAAGGGAGGGGGCATACCAAAGAAATCATTTATCCCACCATATGATTTAACAGGACTGGGTTCAGACATTTCTTCTTCTTCTTCTCCATCCGTATCAACATCAGAAAGCAGGGGCGGAGCCAGGATTGCATATTAGGGGGAGCACAAATATAAATAAATAAAATTTAAATACTAATGTTCTAAAATGGAAAATTAAGGTAACCTAACTAAAATATTTGTATTGACATCTTATTTTCAGAATTATTCTTTTATGGTATAGCCAACAATTCACCTGTCGTTTTCCTTTTTTTTAGGTAATTATCCATGAATGTTAAATGTTATACTAGTTAATATAAAATGAACTAAAATTATAACTTAACAAATAGCAATTATGAATTAGTAATATATATAAATGGACAATACTAAAATTGAATCAATTAATATTATGAACTGAAGTCATTAAATATCTTAAGAACAGAATGATGTCTAACACTATAAATCTTTTAATTTATGTTATATAATTATATGGTCTATATTTTTTTATCTAATTTTTGCCCTAATATTAGCAACTTTAAAATTTAAATTCATCAAGAACACTAGCAATCTAGCATTAATCAGTTGTGATGTATGAAGCTAGCAAATCGATTAAAATCGATCTACATGAAGTAAACTTTTAGATACATAAATTGGGTTACTTTGTGATGGTTTTAAAAATTTATGGTAAACTTTTAATATATAAATTGGGTTACCTTGTAATGGTTTTAAAAATTTGTGGGTTATTTTAAAAAATTATACAAAATACAAGGACTTAAAGGGTAATTTAGCTTTTCTTAATCATCATCAATTCTCATCCCCACCACCTCTACTGCTACTATGACACAGTGAACTACTCCCCACCGCCTCTACTGCTACTAATTAGAAACTATTATATCAAATGAAATCGAGAGATCAGGGGGAGTAATTGCTCCCTCTGGCTACAACGTGGCTCCGCCCCTGTCAGAAAGACCCAAGTCATAAACATGAGATTCATCGGGGTCTTGATGAAATTCTTCTTCGGCTTCGTCTTCCTCTACTTCTCGTTCATATACTGGTTCTTCTGTCTCCGGAACAACATCGGGGTTATAGTCACTCATACCATAACCATGTTCAGGAAAAAAAGCGGAATCAAACTGAGACACGTAAGGAGTTTGACTATGCTCAGGGAACTGAGGCACGTAAGGAGTTTGACTCTGCTCGGGGAACTGAGGGATGTAAGATGTTTGATTCTGCTCGGGGGCATACACATCAGGAGCGCCTCCGGTGTTCTAACCACCACCAACGTTGCTTCCGCCCCCCATCGTATAATCGTCATAAACGTACAGTGTTGACAGATTTGTTAAAGCCATAGCATTTTGCAGGAAACACGAAACATCGACATTGTCTCTTAACTAAACGATTTGGCCAGAATATTTGTAAATAATTTTGGTGGTAAACATTTTGTGGTTTATAACCATGAATGTGGGAGGGGCTTACAAGCTTCTTTGATTGGTTTTACTCCAACTTCTACCCGCGCGCAGGGGGGTGCCGATTGAGATTTTCGTAAGCTAAAATCGGCGAACTTGTGCGTGGGCGCGATCTGCGGACACGAATGTTGCTCCGAAATCTTGTGCTCGTATGGTTTTTGCGAATTTTTTATTTTGATCTAGTGGCTTGCGCGGCTAACCGCGCCAAGCACTGGAATGTGAACCCAAACAGTAGTAGCCCGAGCACTACTAAAATTAAACATATTGAATACACCCATATAAATTAAAATTAAACGAGCACTGGAGTATTCTAGCTTCGAACATTGGAATGTTTTCGAAATAGTAGCTCGTGCGGGTGAACTCGCGCAGCCAACCGCGTGGAGCTCTGTTTCAGATTTTTCTGTAACTCCCAAAATCAAACATATTGAATACAAAAATTAATATTTTAATTACCAATTAATTAAAATATTAATTGTGTCGGTTTCGATTTTCAATATAAAAGGGAGGGACTGGTTGCATTCCAAGAACACCCATATACCGAACACACGCACGATTCTCTGATATCTCTATGACATACGCTTAGTTCCGGCGACTTTTCAGGCAAGTGGTCATCTCCGGCAGTACTACTGCTTTGGTTGTTGTACTTTGGGAACAGACGGATAATCTGTTTCAGGGAATCGTGTTACACACGAGCCTCAACTTCGTTTGAATCATCTTCGGTTTTTCGTTTATATTTATCATCTGTTGATTCCGTTAATTTCCTAATATTCAAATTATCATTAATCATTCGTTGATTTTGTAGTTTTTTACATCCGTTGTAAAATTATATGTATTATTAAAATACATAGGGAAATATCAACAAAAGCATATTTAATTTTCATCTAAAGAATTCTTTTTTTATTTAAAGTAATATTTAAAAAATTACAATTTTCATAAAAATCACATGTGATTCATAATGAATTAATTTTTTTTCAATTTTTTTTTCCTAATCATGTGTGACTTAAAATTTGAAAAACAACAATTCAAATTAAACATTGAAAAGAAAAAATAATGAAAACAAAATCATATGTGATGTGTAGCAAAACACAATTAAAATTAATGTATAAGATCACATGTAATATAAATTTTCCTATGAAGAGCAACGAGATAGTGCTTATTCAACTCTCTCAAAATGCTCGTGCACTCGTTAAAGCAAACTCATGACCTAGTTGGTGAATGAGCCTACAAAGGGAACTAGCACCCTAAAGACAACTACTCTCGCTTTCTAACAGTAAACTAAACTGCCTTCCGATCGCCTCACCAACGCCTTCTCTCCCTATCGGTCGAACTTTTCCATCCTCTCCCAATATTTGAGTGGGGATTCACTAAGCCTAAGTCCTTAACCCGCTATGATGCGACGAAAACTTCCTTTTTTGTTTCCGTCTCTCCTTCTAAACAGACTCCATTTTTTGGGCACAACAAGAATTTTTATTCGCTATTAATGTAAGAGGTATCTTCAATCATTATGGAAATTCCATTGTCTCTGCGATTAATATCTTCCCTAGAAAAGAAAGGGGTAGTCAAATCCGATAATTTACGATCAATTCATTCAATATTTTTTTTTTTAGATGACAACTTTTTACATTTAAATTATTTATTAGATATACTAATACCTTACCCAGTCCATCTAGAAATCTTGGTTCAGGCTCTTCGCTATTGGATTTTTCATTAAAATCACATGTGATTCACAATGAATTAAAAAAAAATCCAAAATGTTTTCCTAATCATATGTGATTTAAAATTTGAAAAACAATGATTCAAATTAAACATTGAAAAAAAATAATGAAAACAAAATCATATGTGATCTGCAGCAAAACACAATTAAAATTATGTATAAGAACACATGTATTTCAAAATGTAATTCATAATTTTCATCAAAATCATATGTGATTCACAATTAATTAATTTTTTTTTTCAAAATGTTTTCCTAATTATATATGATTTAAAATTTTAAAAACAATTATTCAAATTAAACATTGAAAAAAAATAATGAAAACAAAATCATATGTGATCTGTACCAAAAACACATTTAAAATGTATAAGATCACATAATGATACATAAAAGAAAATTAGTGAGTCTTTTTTAGAAAAAAAAAATGTGATTATTTGTGGATATCACATGTGATTTTTGAGAAAAATTGTAAAAAATCTTAAATAAACTAATTCAATAAAAATAAATATTTAAAATGAAAAACTAAATCACATTTATTTTAATGTTGTAAAAGATTATAAAAAAATTCATGAATAAATATCTTAATTAAATTTGTTACATAATCTATATAAAAATAAATGAGTTTCCAAATATAATATGTTACATAAATGACACATATGTCCTTTTAGGCGATTTTTAAAAAAGATTTATTTAAGGTATTATTTAATAAAATGATTGACCCATAATTATTCTCTTATTCTTTTAAATAGGTATCATTCTCGTTTGAACCTGACTCTCTCTCTATATATATTATATATATAATATTTAAAATATAGATGTATGTTATTTCGGGTTGCCAACGATCAAACCCAATCCGAATCCAGATATTCTCCCAAATGTCGGGTTTCGGATTATCGGATTTCGGGGTATTCGGGTTTTGCAAAAACACCTTATTTTCGGTTCGGGTTCGGGTTCGGGTTCGGATTTCGGACTATTCGGGTTTTGCACACCCCTAGCTTGGAGGCGTGGATGATGAGAATACATGTTTTAGGTTTTGGTTTTTAACAAATGGTATATTAATCAAAATATTGTTGTTCTACTTAGTTCCAGGGGGTTAGAGTGAGATAAGTGTGTCACATGTTTGTTCCACTTAGTTCAAGCATGTCCCACATATAATCACACCAAACATGGAACAAATCTGTTCTATTCTGTCGTGTTCCACCTTGTTCTGCATATCAAACACACCCTTATTGTTATTTATTAGGTATTGATGGTAATTGGTTGCTTTGGATGTTGGTTTGATTAAAGAAGTTAACAAAAAGGGCAACAACATGTGAACATTCTCCTAGGAAGGATGATTAAAAATATCTAATAAAAAAAGAAAAAATTGGAAAGAAACCTAACAAAAACAAAGAAAGAGAGGTCTTCTGCCTCCCCCCACTCCACTAAATAAAATAGTGGGAATCCAACCAATAACTCATCCAAGCTATTCCCTTTTCATGAATCTATATATAATTTCAAGATTTCTTGAAAACCCACCCCATTAAGTCATTAACCTTAACCCCCACTCACTTCTTCATCTTCAAGATTTGATTTCATCACCCTCTCTCTTCCCCCATTCATTCAAAGCTACCTCTTTCTCTGTTACTTTTCACATGCCATCCACAACCTCTCTCTCTTCATAAACCTTTATTTCTTGCTTCTCCTTTCCTTTCTGTGTGTCTCTATTTTCACATGTTCTTCCACTATCTTGATTGATTTCTAAAAAAGCAACCCACCCTTGTGTTCTTATATATATATATATATATATATATATATATATTCATTTGTTTTGCTAGCTTTATGATAGGGTGTTTCTAATGCCATGGGGAGTTTAATGGTCTTGTTTCTTCTCTTGGTTTCTGGAACCTTCTCAAAAGCTGGTACAGTCAACATTGGAGCCATTTTAAACTCAAAAACAATCAATGGGAAGGTCTCAACCATTGCCATGAAGACTGCTGTTATTGATGTCAATTCTGATCCCACCATTTTACCATCAAAAAAATTGAGTCTTTCGATCCATGACGCAAACTTCAGTGGTTTCCTCAGCATCGTTGGTGGTAATTAATTCTCGACTTTATTTCTTTACATATGTATGTATGTATGTATCTACTTTTATATTACTATTTGTTTGTTTTTCAGCTCTAAAGTACATGGAAGTTGATACGGTGGCTGTCATCGGTCCACAAAGTTCCGTGATGGCTCATGTACTTTCGCATCTTGCCAATGAACTCCTTGTTCCATTTTTGTCATTCACGGCCTTAGACCCCACACTTTCACCCCTTCAATACCCTTTCTTTATCCAAACAGCCCCTAATGATCTTTATCAGATGACCGCCATTGCTGACATGGTAAGCTATTTCGGTTACAGAGAAGTAACTGCAATATTCACAGACGATGATCAATTTCGGAATAGTATATCCACATTGGGTGATCAGCTTTCCAAAAGGCGTTGTAAGCTCTCTTATAAAGCACCATTACCACCCGATTCTTTGTTGTCTTCACAAGAGATCAAGGATATATTAGTTAACGTGAGATCGATGGAATCTCGTGTCATCGTTGTGCACACTTACTCGAAAACTGGTCTTATGGTTTTCGAGACTGCTAAGAGTCTTGGCATGATGAAAAAAGGATACGTTTGGATCGCGACCACTTGGTTATCGACTGTTTTGGATTCAACCGGTATTTCTCCTGCGAACGCTCCATCTTTACAAGGTGTTCTAACACTTCGTCCACACACACCAGATTCGGATAAGAAACGAGCTTTCGTGAGGAGGTGGAAGAATCTGAGCAATGGTGAAATTGGGTTGAACTCTTATGGTTTATTTGCTTATGATACAGTTTGGATGATTGCCTATGCGATTGATAAGTTCTTGAAAGAAGGTGGCAAGATTTCTTTCTCTAATGCTTCAAGTTTGGGTGGTTTGAAAGGGGCCAAAAGTCTGAATCTTGGAGCACTTAGCGTTTTTGGTGGTGGAAAACAGTTGCTTAAAAACTTATTGCAGACAAACATGAGTGGTTTAACAGGACCCCTTCGGTTCAATCTAGATCAATCCTTGATACACCCTTCTTTTGATGTAATCAATATAGTTGGGAACCAGGGTCGGGGTCTCGGATACTGGTCGAACCACTCTGGGCTAAAGGTCGAGCCTCCGGAGACTCTTTATGCAAAACCATCGAACCTTTCTGTTGCCAGCCAGCATCTGAGAAGTGTAGTATGGCCTGGGAACACAAAAGATCGGCCTCGTGGATGGGAGTTTTCGAACAATGGGAGGCCATTAAGGATTGGAGTTCCGTTAAGAGTTAGTTTTAAAGAAATCGTTACAGAAGTCAACAGTTCGCATGAAATCCATGGATTTAGCGTAGATGTTTTCGTGGCTGCATTAAAGTTGATTCAATATCCGGTTCCTTATGAGTTCATCATGTTTGGGGATGGTCATCAGAATCCGAGCTTCACCGAGCTTGTGAATAAAGTGGCATATAACGTAAGTAAAGTAAACTACTGTTATTTTGGAAAGTAATATAATGGGGTTCCACGTATTCTCACAATCATCTTTATGCGTGGTAAAAATGCCAGGTGTTCGATGCTGTTGTTGGTGATGTTGCAATTATCACCAACCGTACAAAGGCCGTGGACTTCACACAGCCATATATAGAGTCGGGCCTGGTTGTAGTTGTCCCCATAAAGAAACTAAACTCGAGTGCTTGGGCTTTCTTGCGGCCTTTTACTCCGCTCATGTGGGCGGTCACCGGAGTTTTCTTCCTCATCATTGGAGCTGTCATTTGGATACTGGAACACAGGCTGAACGACGAATTTAGGGGGCCGCCAAAGCAACAGTTCGTCACCATCTTTTGGTGAGCAGTATAGAGTCATATCTGCTTAGACTTGGACAATTTTTCCTTGGTATATAAACCCATTCTCTCCCTGATGGCCTTTTCTGGAGATTAATACATTCTCACATGGTATCAGAGTCAAAGTCTACCACCCTAAAAACTGGACATTGTGGGACAATCTATGTCAGTCTAGCCCCCTCTAGAGACATCTGGCACACAACTTGTGCCCGTTTAGCCTCCGCTAGATGGGGTGTCTTACAGTCGTACATCAGCTAAACTTGTACTATTTCTCCGTGATATATTATATGTTAGAACACCCTTCTTTCTCCAAGGGTTTTCTTTAGAGAGTAATCTTTCCATATATTCTCACATTCATCATCGGTTCCTTTGTAAGATTTGTTCTTGTTTTGCAGGTTTACGTTGTCGACTATGTTTTTCGCACACAGTAAGTATCAAACCTCTGATTATTTATTCGAATAGTAATGGCTGATGAGAGGGAAAATGGTGATGAAGTTGAAAACTTTCAGGAGAAAACACGGTGAGCACTCTTGGTCGGCTGGTTCTTTTCATCTGGCTTTTCGTGGTTCTGATCATCAACTCGAGCTACACGGCTAGTCTCACATCGATCTTGACTGTGCAACAACTTTCGTCTCCCATTAGAGGGATCGATTCATTGATCGCTAGCAATGGACGTATCGGGTTTCAGATAGGATCGTTTTCCGAGAATTATTTGATGGAAGAACTCAACATACCAAAATCAAGACTTGTTGCCCTTGGCTCCCCTGAAGAATATGCTGAGAAACTTGGAGGAGGAGTTGTTGCTGCCATTGTTGATGAAAGGCCATACGTCGATCTCTTCCTTTCAAACTACTGCAGGTTTCAAGTCGTCGGCCAAGAGTTCACGAAAAGTGGATGGGGCTTTGTAAGTATCTCAATACTCGTAGCAACAATATCGGCTCTAAAGCACGTCAAATATGTCTACATGTCATGAAGTTTATAGGACCAAAAGTCATATGTAAATATGTTATAGAAGTCCATTATTTACAACTTACTGTAAATGTGTTGTGTATAAACTTATTGTAGCACTTTTTATATGGATGTGATGGTTTTGTAGGCATTTCCGAGGGACTCTCCGTTGGCGGTTGACATATCGACTGCAATCCTAACATTATCTGAGAACGGCGAGCTTCAAAAGATTCACGACCATTGGCTCAAGAGAAAAACTTGCTCCTTGCAGAAATCGGATTCGGACCAACTTCAACTAGGAAGCTTTTGGGGACTATTTCTCATCTTCGGAGTTGCTTGCGCACTTGCTCTCTGTATACACTTTTGCATGATGCTTCGGGAGTTTGGAAAACACGATCCATCACCGGAGAAGGGGTCACGATCGGTGCGATTGCAGAGATTTTTATCGTTTGCGGACGAGAAAGAAGAGATATCAAAGAGGAAGTTAAAGAGAAAGAGGGATGTTAACAGATCAAACAGAATCCAAGCAGAGGTTGATGAAGACCAAAATTGTGAATAATGTGTTTGCTTAACGGAATAAGAAAGAAATTGACAGATAGATCAACAATGTAAATTTGAATAACTTTCTTTTTAAACATGAAAATTTCAGAAAGTTAAAGGTTGATTTTGGCTTTTTATTCAAACTTAGGTTTCCCCTGTTCTAAAAATCAGCAAAACCCTGTTTCAACTTTCGCCTCCATTTTCTCTGCAACTGAGAAAATGGCGATTCGCTATCATCAATCTCCTTTCGCCCCCATTTCTTCTTCTTCTTCTTTATCTGCTACTAACTTTTTCAAAAGCTCAAAGATTTCTTTTCATCATCTTTCCGATGCAATTTCTCATTCGCTTCTAAACTTGAACCCCATCCCGTATTCACCTCCGTGACGTCATTCGCTCCGGCCACCGTAGCCAACCTGGGACCTGGCTTCGATTTCCTGGGATGTGCAGTCGACGACATAGGCAATTCCGTCACCGTCACAATCGACCCCGATGTCCAACCAAGCAGAATATCAATCGCAGAAATCACCGGTGTCGATAACTCCTCCAAGAAGCTCAGCAAAAACCCTCTATGGAATTGCGCCGCAATCTCCGTCATGAAGATGCTCAACATCCGTTCCGTGGGGCTTTCCCTCTCCATGAAATCTGGTCTAGGGTCCAGCGCCGCCAGTGCTGCTGCTGCAGTCGCGGTTAACGAGATTTTCGGAGGGAAGCTACAGGAATCCGATTTGGTAGTCGCGGGTCTGGAAGCTGAAGCCAAGGTATCCGGTTATCACGCCGATAACATTGCTCCGGCGATCATGGGTGGGTTCGTTTTGGTCAGGAGCTACGATTCATTAGAGTTGATTTCTTTGAAGTTTCTACAACACAAAGAGAACTTATCATATAACAAAGAGAGGAAAAGACTTTCTATTATTTCATAAAATAAGAGGGAGGATCTATTTATATTACAAAGAATAAACCCAACAAAAATAAAAGACCAAACTACCCTTCCTGATATAAAACGTAATACTCCCCCTCAAGATGAGCATGGAGAATATATGTTCTTAAGCTCCATCTTGGAAACAAAATTCAGCAAAATTGCTTTTGGTAAAGGCTTGGTAAAAATGTCGGCAAGTTGAAAGGCAGTGCTGATTGGCATTAATCGAATGAACTTATCAGCAACCCTTTCACGAACAATATGGCAGTCAATGTCAATGTGTTTCGTTCGTTCGTGAAACGTAGGATTCATAGCGATCTGACGAGCTGATTTGTTATCGCAAAACATCAAGATTGATTTGGCATGAACCACTCCCAAATCTCGAAGTAAATACTTAATCCAAATCAATTCGCAAGTTGTCGAAGCCATAGCTCTGTACTCCGCTTCTGCTGAAGATCTTGAAACCGTGGGTTGTTTCTTCGATCGCCATGATATCAAGGACTTACCAAGAAAAATACAGAATCCTGTCACAGACCGTCGAGAATCGGTGCATTTTCCCCAATCTAAATCACAATAAGCTTGTATCTGATAAGTAGATTTAGCTGAAAGAAAAATACCCAGACCCGGTTGTTGCTTCAGATATCGAACCAGATGTAAAGCAGCGTTCCAATGAGGAATTCTCGTTTGGAAACAAATTGAGACAACTTCTGAACAGCAAATGATATGTCAGGTCTTATCACAGTGAGGTATAACAATCTTCCCACGAGCCTTCTGTACTTAGACCCATCTTCGAGTAAATCCCCATCTTCATCGTTTAGAATGATTTTATGTTCCATAGGAACTAATGTAGGTTTACAACCAAGTAAACCGCAATCTTCTATAAGTTGTAGGGCATATTGTCGTTGTGAAACTGAAATTCCTTCCGATGACCTAGCAATTTCCAATCCAAGAAAGTACTTGAGCTTGCCAAGATCCTTAAGCTTAAAGTTGTTACTTAACCGACTCTTAATGTCAATAATTGCACTCGAAGAAGCACCTGTGATGATAATGTCATCGACATATACCAACAATGCTACATAGTCTTTGCTCGTACCTTTGTAAAATAAAGAGTAATCTGCCTTAGATTGAGTAAACCCCATAGCAAGCATGAACCGGGAGAATTTTGTATTCCATTGACGTGAGGCTTGCTTGAGACCGTATATAGATTTATGCAAACGACAAACAGTAATACCAGCAGCAAACTCCCCCTTTATTTGATAACCTTGAGGTATATCCATGAGGACCTCTTCATCCAAATCACCATTCAAAAAGGCGTTATTAACGTCTAATTGAATTAATTCCTAATTATTAATCGCTGCTACTGCAAGAAGAGCCTTGACAGTCACCATTTTCGCTACGGGTGAAAAGGTATCTACAAAATCCACACCTTCCTGTTGATGGAAACCTTTGGCTACGAGTCGAGCTTTGTGCCGCTCGATGTTTCCACTAGGCCCGTATTTTAGTTTATAAACCCAACGACATCCCACTGTGTGTTTACCTTTTGGAAGAGGAACAACAGACCATGTACGATTCAACTCCATTGCATCGAGCTCTTCTTTCATTGTTGTGCACCATTCAACATTTTTAACTGCTTGGGCATATGTCTTCGGTTCAATGTTCGCAGAAACTGCCATAACAAAGTTTTTATGACATTTTGACAAAGAATCATATCCCACAAAATTTGACAACGGATAAGGAGTACTTGTCTTTTTTACCACAACATTGTTACAATGAAACTCCTGCAAGTAAGATGGTGGTTTATGTGTGCGAGTGGATCGACGCACACCAACTGATTATGATGGCTCAACAACCTGTTGTACACTGTTAGGCTGACTCTGGACATGGTTATGTGAATTAGAAACAACATTTTCTGTAAAATTATCATCCGCCGGCATAGGAATAACACTGTCAGAAAAAATCTCATGCGACAACGGTTGTGATATACGGCTAGCAAATGGGAAAATTTCTTCATGGAAAACAACATCTCTTGAGGAGAAAAATTGTTTCCCTTGAATATCATACAACTTATAGGCTTTCATTCCCATTGGATACCCAACAAACACACACGGTTTTGCACGAGGACTAAACTTATGTCGTGATTGAGGCATTGTAGAAGCAAACGCCAAACACCCGAAAGTTCGTAACATAGAAAAGTCAGGAATGTTACCGTATAATTTTTCAAACGAAGACTTGTTAGCAAACAATTTTGATGGGGTTCGGTTAATCAAAAATGTATCTGTAAGAATACATTCAGACCAAAAATCTATAGGAACTTGAGACTGAAACATTAAGGCTCTCGCCACATTTAGTAAATGTTGGTGCTTCCGTTCAACCACCGAATTCTGTTGAGGACGTCCAACACATGACGTTTGATGTAATATACCTTTCTCAACAAAGAAGCTATCAAACCGTAATTCTTTAGCATTATCGGATCGAAATGCTTTGATATTGGTATCAAATTGGGTGAGCACCATATTGTAAAATTTTGGTATAATATGCACCACATCCGACTTGTTTTTAAGTAAGTAAACCCAAGTAAAACGACTATAGTCGTCCACAATTGTGACAAAATAACGATATCCTTGGTGTGCATCAATGCAAAATGGCCCCATGAACAAGATCAAATGGTTTACTACTCATGTGATGCAATGAAACAAAAGGAAGACGTTTCTGTTTTGCCATAGGACACACTTTGCAACAATCATCAGTAGAATCACAAGTATTTTTGACATTTAACAGTGACTTTATTGCCAAATTTCTTTTTTTACTAGGATGTCCAAACCGTTTATGCCACAAATCTAGAGTAACCTGGTTGATTTCTACTACTTGACAAGCAACGGATTCTTCATCTCTGAAGATGTACAGCCCTCGCATTCTATCAGCAGTGCCAATCATCTTCTTGAACTTTATCTCCTGGATAAGAGCACAATCATGTAGGAAATTTACTGTTAATTTCCTATCTGATGTTAAGGCACTTATAGACAGAAGATTTAGCCGAAATTCAGGCACGAATAAGACATCATGTAACGTAATTGCTTTACTCAAGACAATATCCCCAACCATATTTACAGGTACGGTCATACCATTAGGTAAGGTCACTGTAAATCCTGTAATTTTCTTGACATACACAAAATCTGCAATATCATTTCCAATATGACGAGATGCTCCCAAGTCTAATATCCATTTCTTAGACGACATGTCGTGCATATATAGAGAAAAAGAATGACAAGTACCTTGAGTATCTTTAGCAATCTCATAGTTGTCAGTAACTATGTTTATGGAGCAAAAACGATTAGAAATCGCCGCTAACAAATCTTGACACTGTGATGAAGAAAGTCCCTTGATAACACTGTCCAAACCTCTTTCACTGTCTTCAGTTTCAACAGACACCTGATTAGCATGATTATTCTTGGTTTGCTTTTGTTTGTATCCAATTGGATATCCATGGAGTTTATAACATCGTTCCATGATGTGTCCGGGAACTTTACAGTTTGTACAAAATGGACGCTCACGATCAAGATTCTTAGAGAAGTGACCATTACCAGATTGTTTCTTGAATCCAGTATTAGCATTGAAGGCCAGAGTTTGTTGCCCAATATTTGTAACGTTCCTTTGTTGTTCTTCCTGACTAACCAAAGAAAAGACTCGATTGATAGGGGGAATTGGATCCATAAGTAAGATCTGACCTCTGATTTGAGAGTAAGACTCGTGTAATCCCATCTGAAAATTTATCACATTCTCTAATTGAAAGTAGGCCTCAATCTTTTTAACACCACCACAATTGCACCTTCCACAAGAACAATGTGGCCTGAAATGTTCGATCTCTTCAATCAGGGACTTGAGTTTAGTGAAATATCCACCAACAGATTCTTGATTTTGAGTAATATTCATCAGATCTCGTTTAATTGAGAAAGTTTTCGGTCCATTACTCTGTTCAAATCGATCCTTCAGATCTGACCAGATCTCAGACGCAGATTCTGCAAACATCACACTTGCAGCAATTTCTTTCGAAACAGAGTTGAGTAGCCATGACATCACAATACTATTGTTCCGATTCCACAAGTTCAGCAATGTGAGATCGTTTCCATCAGGTTTTTGAAGAGAACCGTCCACAAATCCAACCTTATTCTTTGCCACTAGGGCAATCAACATAGATCTGTTCCAGGCCGAATAATTTTCTCCCGTGAGAAGTTGAGAAACAAGGATCTGACCTGGACTATCAGCATGATGTAAGAAATATGGATGGAGTCTGTCATCTATGGCTGAAATAGACTGAGAGTATTGAAAAGATTGAGAAGAGGAATGATTATTTGAAGTTTCCGGCATGATTCCGGCGAAGATCTCCGATGAACAGCGGGAGCGTCAACGCTCTGATACCATATAACAGAAAGAGAACTTATCATATAACAGAGAGAGAACAAGAGAAAAAGACTTTCTATTATTTCATAAAATAAGAGGGAGGATCTATTTATATTACAAAGAATAAACCCAACAAAAATAAAAGACCAAACTACCCTTCCTGATATAAAACGTAATAGTTTCCAGTGGAAAATAATCTTTTCTTCGTGTTGGTGAATCCTGAATTCCAAGCACCGACGAAGAAGATGAGGGCGGTGTTGGTGGCTAGTGTGTTGCAGGGGGATCAGGGATGTGATAGGGATTGGGAAGGCGGTATCGTCAGATAAGATGGTGGAGCCACTGCGGGCGCCATTGATTCCGGGGATGGAAGCTGTGAAGAAGGCGGCAATGGAGGCAGGGGCATGTGGGTGTACTATCAGTGGTGCAGGGCCGAGTGTGGTGGTAGTGACGAATGATGAAGAGAAAGGGTGGGAGATTGGGGAGAAGATGGTGGAAGCGTTTATGGAGAGGGGAAAGCTCATCCACAATCATCCACCTCTTGGATTTGCCACATCAGTTTTCTCTCTCTGTCACATTAGTTTTCTCTTTCCTATACATTTCATAAACCTTTCACACTCAATGATGGTCCATGACTAATTTAATAAAAACTGAAAATTGATCTTAAGCCTAAAATAGAAATCTTTGATATTTGTCCTCCAAAGCTGAAAATTGATCTTAAGCCTAAGAAATCTGAAGAACTAAAAATTCCTCCCAGATCTTATGCTAAAGGTATTCTTGGAGTTGGCCCTGCACATCTCAAGTTTTCTAATCTTACTGCTCATGGTCCTAAAGCCACCATTAAATATAGAAAATGCTATCATTGTGGACTCACTGACCATATTCCAAGTAAATGTCCTAATGCCACAAAAGCTGATAAAATAGCTAAAGTGAAGATGAATGCCCCCAAGGCTGAGAAAGTCACCAAAGCTGAGAAATCTACCAAGGTGAAAAATACCACTAAGGTTAAGAAATTAACCAAAGTGAAGGTTACCACTGAAGCTGAATCTTCAACTGCCGTGAAGATTGTTGAACCTTCCATCTCCACTAACCCCACTGGACCCATTAAAAAGTGGGTACCAATCAAAACTTAATCTGAGTCTCATACAAAATTCAAAGAACTCGCATACACTTTTATGCGAAAAGTTCAGAACTCGCACATCCTTATATGCAAAAAGTTCACATTTCGTATCCATTTTGATATCCTTTCATGCAAATTGTAACATAGGAATTCTTGTTTGTGTGTGCTATGCGAATTGTGCCTTACGAATTCTTGCATGCGAATTTTGTTGTGTGAGTAGCATACGAATTATTGTCTTGTTTTTCATTTTAAGTGATTTTTCTATATTTTTACTTCAATTTTTTATGTTTTTCTGACTAAAGATCATTTCAAGCATTATTTTTCATAGATACTAATCATGCCTTACACAGATGAGAAGGGAAATCTATTCCTTACCAATAGGGACTGTGCATTGTCATACATGCTGGAAATTCCAAAGATGGAAGCTGAACTTGAAGAGTTCAAAGTTAAGAATGAAAAGTCAATGCTCAAAACTCAAAGCTGAAAGCAGATATTGATACTCTAAATATCAAACTCACCAAGGCTGAGACACAAGTATCAACTTATGAAGCTAAAGGAAAAGAGTGGATAAAGAAAGTTGATGAGAGGTTCAAGAATGAGAAAGCTGAACTAGAGAAGACTTTCAACCTAAAATTGTCTGAACTTTCAAGGAAAGCTGAGTCAGAAAGGAAAGAATTAGAACTCAAATGTGTAAAAATTTCCAAACAAGTCTCTGATTTTGAAAAAATAGTTATTACTGAGAGAGATGTCTTTGAAAGAGAAAGAAAAAATATTGAAAAGAAAAATATTGTGCCTTTCAAAGAGATTTCTGACAAAAATCAGAACTTGGAGAAAGAATAGAAAATTTTTTGAATCTGAGATTTCTAAACTTACTGACAAGTTAGTTATCTTATCCATAGATATCAAAAAGGGACGGAAGGCTAAATCTGATTTGCAAAGCAAGTTTGACAAACTATGCAATGAAAAAGCCAAGTTGAATGATAAGACCAGTCAACTTGAGAAAGCTAATGCTGATTTATCTGACAAGTTAGCATCTGAAACACCTGTATTATCTTCTTATGATGGTGATGCAAGTGAATCAGTTTGCTCATTTCAATCAGTAAATAGCTTATTTCAAAAGATGGTTTTCAAGAAACAAATTGTTAAATCTGAAATCTTGAAACCAAATCAGATTAAATCTTCTAGTCTATTCTATGTTAAATCTGTTGATAGATATGCTTCTGGACTCAATGCTTCCAAGAAAGAGAAGATGATCTGGGTTGTCAAAGGGTCTCCTGAATCAGTAAAATACCAGAAATCATCTGCAGAAGCTGAACTGAGAAAGAAGAACAGAGATGAAAAAGATAAATCTTTTGCACCTGATGCTATCAAGTTAAACAAGCATCTGATCAGGTTGCAAAAAGAAAACTATGTTGTTCATATTGCTGTAATGATGATTTTGTTCACAAAGCACATATACACAGAAGGTATTATTCTCATAAGAAGTTTACTGATACTGCTTATCATAGAGGTGGAAACCGCTCAATGAAGTTTTCACATACTAACTAGACTGGACCCAAACTCATCTGGGTACCAAAACCTGTACAACCTGTGATGCAGGAAACTCCACTGAAGAAGGAGTAAGAAAGATTGTGTGTAACACCCGGAAATTCGTAAGGTATGTATTTGTTCCCTTAATACTGTAATTGTATTTATCTGAAATTACGAGCCTTTATATGCTTATGAGCCTTACTTTAATATCATGATGTTATCTGGTTAGCATTTTAAGTTCAAGTATTTAGACCTCGCGCTAGTTACCGAATTTACGTTGGCTAAATAAGAAAAAGAAGCAAGATGTTGGATTTCCTGGTCGTGCGCCCTCCTTCACAAAAAAAAACGCACGGCCCGTGCGCACTGGACAGAAGGTCCAGTGAGTTAAGTACGAATTTTTCCCATTTTCTCATTCTCATCTTATTTCTCTTCTTCAATTATTCTCTCCCAAACCCTCCCTCTTCATCTACTTCTTCTAAGCTTCTTTCAACCACCAAATCATCACCATTTGTTGCTAGAGTTAAGAGCATCATCCAAGGTTTCGGTTTGTAGGCTTCACCACCATCTCCATCTTCATCTTCCTCAAGCATCCAAAAGCTTGATTTTGGGGTTTTCGTCTCCTACCTTATAATTTCCAGATTTTGGGTGATAAGAGCATTAAATCTTCATTGAAGGTTCATCCAAGTGATTTCATTGAAGCATCCTTCAAGATCTTCATCTTCTTCAAGTCTCATCTTCTTCAAAAGCTAGGGTTTCATCTTTTCTAGGTTTTGGTCAAAAACCTAGATTGTGAGTTTACTAATCTTTTGTTAAAACTAGATACACATCATTATCTTCTACTTGTTGATGTCAATGCATATCTCAAATGTTCATATTTAATGTTTCAAGTATTTTGGGGGTTTTTACCCATGGATTTATGAATATGGAAGTTACCATGTGTTATATGTGTATATCTTGGTATGTTGATGATTCCTTTTTGGAATGCCTTTCGGCGACCTTACATTCTCACGAAGTATTTGGATGGACATTATGTCATATGTTGGATTTACATGATTAGGATGGTTATAGTGTGTTCTTGGTGGATATCCGAAATGTTGACGGATTGAAACACATCTTGAGACCTCCTAAAAGCATTATGTGGACGAACCAAGTCTGTGATTTACTATAGGAATGTAGGTGGGTGACATTTGGAGAATTTCCTAAGGTGGTAGTCTCCTATGTACCTAGACCTCCGCCGTCGGGGAATTTCCTAAGAGGTAGTCCCCGGTGCGTGTCGGGCCTTTGGGTTGCCAGAGAAAGTGGCTTCAAGGTGCATTGCCTCTTTGGGTGAACCGGATTGGAGATATGGGTCGCTCCCGTTAACTCCACATCTACGTGATTAATTGTTTAACTGTTGATAAGAACTGTAAATGTTATCTGACATGCTTTTACTTGTTCAACTCACTAGTCTTTTTGGCCTAACACTTGTTTGGTGTCGATGTGTATCTCAGGTGTTAGCGGTGCTGCTCCTAGGCAAGTATAGATACTTTGGGCGAGAGCTTGGGGATACGTCACTTGGATTATTTTGAGAAGCCTTGGGTTTATAGATGACACCCCTTTTTGTAATCTCTTTTCTAGATGTAGAAATTAGATTAGTCGGTTGTTGTTTATTTATCCGTTAAATTACAATTGTGATTAAACAGGTTTATTTGTATTATTCCCCTTTTTGGGAGGCTCTTGCTATGGCAATCTATATACCACTTCTCCTCTTTTGAAAAGTTTTTGTTATCCCTATTTTTAGGGTGTTACAAGTTGGTATCAGAACTTTAGTTTAAGTGAACTAAGTATTGTCTTAGAATATCTAGACTTAAGCTTTAGACTTTATGACTTCACTGTCCACTTAGGGTAGAAATCCTAGGTGGGGAGAGCGTTAGGATTTACGGAATTACACTAATTGAGAATTGTGATGATGGTGACAAGAATTCTTGCGTATGGTTCGTTCATAATTTCACTTAGCTACTGCTATTATGAATGCATTGTTACGAGAGCATACTTGAATTACTGTCGTTGTGATAATTGATGAATGTATTAGTACGTATAATGAGTTCAACTCGCTTAGTCTTTTCTCAACCTATTTCTCGTATGTGTGTGGCAGATCGAGATGGTTAATACTCGGAGCAGATTACCGGGTACGCCAGATGGTCATTTGGAAATTGAATCTACCGCCGAACAACCCGGTTTAGGAGGGGCTGTTCGAAGGCCACCGCCGAACGAACCTTTGGGAGGGGGACCCGAGTTTATCCCTCGCAGAAACCTTGTGGTGGGTGATGCTGTTTTGGAAGAGGCAACCATGGAGACCCGGTTACGGGATAGTATGATGCAGGCTATGAGTGCTGCCATGGCCCAACAGCAAGTGCAACAACAAGAGTTTTTCATGAAACTCCTAGAAGATCGGGATGCTAGTAACCGCCAACCCGAGACTATGGCGGAGAATATCATAGCTGGGTCGGGTGGTAGACCTGAAGTGGTGGTAACCGAAAAGCAAGCGAGCAACGTGAACCGAGAGAGGACTAAGGGATGCTCCTATAAGGCTTTTCTGGGGTGCAACCCCAAGGAGTTTGCGGGTTCCGATAACCCGGTTGCGTGCATGTACTGGCTCAAGGAAGTGGAGATGGCCTTTGAGTCGAGCGAGTGCGATGTGTCGCAGCGAGTGAAGTTTGCTTCTCAACTACTCTGGGGAGAGGCATTGATCTGGTGGAATCTCACCCGGTCCGCCCTCACCCCCGAGGTTCTAATGAAGCTAACATGGCCGGTCTTCAAGAAGAAGATCATGGACAAGTATTGCAGCGAGCGTTCGTTGGACAAACTGGAAGCCGAGTTCCGGAATCTGAAGAAAGGGAATTTGTCGGTAGCCGGCTACTCCAAGCTGTTTCTGGAGAAGTTGAACTTGGTGGGATATCTGGTCCCAGACGAGAGATCAAAGATTAAGGCCTTTCATCTTGGCCTACCGACCGATATGCGGACTGAAGTGCGCAATACCGGAGGGTCGACTCTTCAAGAAGTCATTGAAGAGGCTTTGCTTGTGGAAGATGATAGGTTGGCTGAGAAGGAAGAAAGAAGTGTTGCGGGTGAGAAGAGAAAGTGGGAATGGCCATTTGGGCCCGTTCGTCAGTCGAAGCCTTTTGTTAGCGGGAGAGATGGCGACTCTCGTAAAAGCGATCAATGGTGCCAAAAGTGTAGGACCAAACACTCGGGCGCGTGTACTCCTAAAACCTACGCAGGTCCGGTAGGTTGTACCAAGTGTGGCAGGAAGGGCCATATGGCTCGGGATTGCGCTACTCATCCGACGATATGTTTTGAGTGCCAAGAGTCGGGGCACGTGAGGAGAAACTGTCCAAAGTTGGTGGGGTTTAATCAAAAACAGGTCTGTTGGGTCGACGGCTAGAGTCGACCAATCGCCGAGGGTGCCGAGTCGAGCTTTTCGGATGACTACCGAGGAGGCGAAGGAGACCGCTGATGTTGTTTCGGGTACGTTCCTAGTAAACTCCTTGCCTGCTCGTGTATTGTTTGATTCGGGTGCTACGTGTTCTTTTGTATCGGATGTTTTCTGTAAGCAATTCGTCACTTTTATTAGTGTCTTTTCCGATGCACTAGTAGTAGAGATAGCCAACGGTGATAAAGTAATTATCCGAGACCGTTATTGTGATTGCACCATAGAGATCATTGGGAGTCCTTTTGGGGTAGATTTGCTACCTATGACCATCGGAGGGTTCGACGTGGTCATAGGAATGGATTGGTTGTCAAGGCACAAGGCTGACATCTTGTGTTCTAAGAAGATGATCCAAGTGCCTTTGACGGAAGGCGGCGTGGTCGTCATCTATGGGGAGAAAGGAAAGGGGCGCAACCCCATTATTTCCTCTCTCAAAGCGCGGAAGTTTCTAGAGAAGGGTTATCCTTCATATCTAGCGTACGTTGTAGACGCAAAGAAGGAAAAGAAGACGGTGGAAGACGTGAGGATCGTGCGGGATTATCCAGATGTCTTTCCGGAAGACCTTCCCGGATTACCACCGGAACGTCAAGTGGAGTTTCAAATTGACCTCACTCCGGGAGCGGCTCCGATAGCCCGAGCTCCCTATCGTTTGGCCCCGACGGAGATGAAGGAGATGATGACGCAACTTCAAGAGTTGTTAGAGAAGGGTTTTATCCGACCGAGTTCTTCACCTTGGGGAGCGTCGGTGTTGTTCGTGAAGAAGAAGGACGGATCGATGAGGATGTGTATTGACTACCGTGAGTTGAATAAAGTCACGGTAAAGAACAAGTACCCTCTACCTCGCATCGATGATCTCTTCGATCAACTTCAAGGTGCGGGATGTTTCTCGAAGATTGACCTCCGATCCGGTTATCATCAAGTGAGAGTGAAAAATGATGATATTCCGAAGACGGCCTTCCGAACGCGTTACGGTCACTATGAATTCTTGGTGATGCCTTTTAAGTTGACTAATGCGCCGGCCGTGTTTATGGACTTGATGAACCGTGTGTGTCGCCCATTCTTGGATAAATACGTGATCGTCTTTATCGACGATATTCTAATTTATTCTAAGGACAAATCCGAACATGGGAAACACTTGCGGGAAGTCTTGGAAGTCCTAAGAAGAGAGAAGTTGTTCGCAAAGTTCTCTAAGTGCGAGTTTTGGCTTCGAGAAGTGCAATTCTTGGGGCACGTGGTGTCAAAGGACGGTGTTCAGGTGGACCCGGCGAAGATTGAAGCGATGTTGAGTTGGGAGCCGCCGACGAATCTGTCGGAGATACGAAGTTTCTTAGGCTTAGCGGGCTACTATAGACGCTTCATACAAGACTTTTCCAAGGTAGCTACACCTCTCACATCCCTCACAAGAAAGAACGTCAAGTTTCTTTGGACCGATGTTCAAGACCAAGCCTTTCAAACGCTCAAGAGGAAATTGTGCGAAGCTCCGATCTTATCCTTGCCTGAAGGATCGGAAGACTTCGTAGTGTATAGTGACGCTTCTAAGATGGGGCTTGGATGTGTACTTATTCAACGAGGGAAAGTCATTGCCTACGCGTCAAGGCAATTAAAGGACCATGAGAAGAACTATCCGACGCATGACTTGGAGCTAGCGGCGGTAGTTTTTGCTTTGAAGTTGTAGCGGCATTACTTGTACAGGACCAATTGTACCCTCTTCACGGATCACAAGAGTCTCAAGTACATCTTCGACCAAAAAGAACTCAACATGCGGCAAAGGAGATGGCTTGAACTTTTAAAGGATTATGATTGTGATCTACTCTACCATCCCGGTAAGGCCAATGTGGTGGCGGATGCATTGAGTCAGAGGAGCGATGATGGTGGTGTGAATTTGTCCCTTACAAGGATCGACGTGGTATCAAGTTTGGTGGAAAGCATCAAGACGTGGCAATTAGAAGCGCTCAAGGAGCAAAATCTCAAATCCGAAATCATGGTAAAGCAAAGTGGGCTTTTGACGGAAGATAGTCGCGGGCTCAAACTCTTCCAAGGTCGAATTTGGGTGCCGAAGTTGGGTGGAAATCGGGAGCTACTACTAGAGGACGCGCACAAATCGAAGTACTCTATACATCCCGGTAGCACCAAGATGTATAGAGATTTGAAATTAAATTATTGGTGGCCGGTGATGAAGTTGGATGTAGCTAACTACGTGGAGAGGTGTGTCACGTGCCTTCAAGTCAAGGCGAAGCACCAAAGGCCGTATGGAAGTTTGCAATCGTTGTCCATTCCCGAGTGGAAATAGGACAACATCACTATGGACTTCGTGACGAAGCTACCAAAGACCTTGCGAGGCCATGATACAATTTGGGTAGTCGTTGATCGACTAACCAAGAGTGCGCACTTTCTTGCAATGAGAGAGACTTTGCCAATGGAGAAATTAGCCAAGCTTTATATCAACGAGGTAGTGTCAAGGCATGGGGTCACATAATCCATTGTGTCGGATCGGGATAGTCGCTTCACATAGAACTTTTGGGCGAGCTTGCAAAAGGAGTTGGGTACCAGATTGAATTTGAGCACGGCGTATCATCCTCAAACGGATGGTCAAAGCGAGAGGATGATTCATACGCTCGAGGATATGTTGAGGTCGTGTGTAATAGACTTCAGTGGAAGTTGGGACTCACATCTACCTCTAGTGGAGTTCGCGTACAACAACAGTTACCATTCTAGTATTGGAATGGCACCGTTCGAGGCATTGTATGGACGGAAGTGCAGAACCCTGGTTTGTTGGTTAGAAGCGGGCGAAAAGCAATTCGTCGGGCCAGAAATAGTGCAAGAGACGGCGGACAAGGTGAAAGAGATTCGAGAAAGGCTAAAGGCGGCGCAAGACCGACAAAAGAGCTATGCGGACAAAAAGAGAAGACCAATCGAGTTTCAAGTGTGTGACCGCGTCATGCTAAAGGTGTCGCCATGGAAGAGGATTATCCGTTTCGGGAAGCGCAGGAAGCTTAGTCCTCGTTTCCTCGGACCCTTCGCTATTCTAGAAAGAATTGGACTTCAAGCTTACCGGTTGGACTTACCACCGGAAATGGATGGAATACATCCCACTTTTCACGTATGCTATCTGTGGAAGTGCCTAGCCGAGGAGGAAAGCGTGATTCCCTTGTCATAGATTCGGGTAGACAATGGAAATCGTTGCGTGGAAGAACCGGAGACGATTTTAGAGTCAAAGGTGAAGAAATTGCGGCATAAAGATGTGGTTATGGTAAAGGTTCAATGGAAGCACCATCGGGGTGCTAACATTACTTGGGAACCCGAGGATGACATGAAGAAACGTTATCCTCACTTGTTTAATTTAGAATGAGATTTCGGGGACGAAATCCTAATTAGGTGGAGAGGATTGTAACACCCGAAAATTCGTAAGGTATGTATTTGTTCCCTTAATACTGTAATTGTATTTATCTGAAATTACGAGCCTTTATATGCTTATGAGCCTTACTTTAATATCATGATGTTATCTGGTTAGCATTTTAAGTTCAAATATTTAGACCTCGCGCTAGTTACCGAATTTACGTTTAAGTATTTTAAGTTTAAGTAGTTGGCTCCTTCACAAAAAAAACGCACGGCTCGTGCGCACTGGACAGAAGGTCCAGTAAGTTAAGTACGAATTTTTCCCCTTTTCTCATTCTCATCTTATTTCTCTTCTTCAATTATTCTCTCCCAAACCCTCCCTCTTCATCTACTTCTTCTAAGCTTCTTTCAACCACCAAATCATCACCATTTGTTACTAGAGTTAAGAGCATCATCCAAGGTTTCGGTTTGTAGGCTTCACCACCATCTCCATCTTCATCTTCCTCAAGTATCCAAAAGCTTGATTTTGGGGTTTTCGTCTCCTACCTTATAATTTCCAGATTTTGGGTGATAAGAGCATTAAATCATCATTGAAGGTTCATCCAAGTGATTTCATTGAAGCATCCTTCAAGATCTTCATCTTCTTCAAGTCTCATCTTCTTCAAAAGCTAGGGTTTCATCTTTTCTAGGTTTTGGTCAAAAACCTAGATTGTGAGTTTACTAATCTTTTGTTAAAACTAGATACACATCATTATCTTCTACTTGTTGATGTCAATGCATATCTCAAATGTTCATATTTAATGTTTCAAGTATTTTGGGGGGTTTTACCCATGGATTTATGTATATGGATGTTAACATGTGTTATATGTGTATATCTTGGTATGTTGATGATTCCTTTTTGGAATGCCTTTCGGCGACCTTACATTCTCACGAAGTATTTGGATGGACATTATGTCATATGCTGGATTTACATGATTAGGATGGTTATAGTGTGTTCTTGGTGGATATCCGAAATGTTGACGGAATGAAACACATATTGAGACCTCCTAAAAGCATTATGTGGACGAACCAAGTCTGTGATTCACTATAGGAATGTAGGTGGGTGACATTTGGAGAATTTCCTAAGGTGGTAGTCTCCTATGTACCTAGACCTCCGCCGTCGGGGAATTTCTTAAGCAGTAGTCCCCGGTGCGTGTCGGGCCTTTGGGTTGCCAGAGAAAGTGGCTTCAAGGTGCATTGCCTCTTTGGGTGAACCGGATTAGAGATATGGGTCGCTCCCATTGACTCCACATCTACGTGATTAATTGTTTAACTGCTGATAAGAATTGTAAATGTTAGCTGGCATGTTTTTACTTGTTCAACTCACTAGGATTTTTGGCCTAACACTTGTTTGGTGTCGATGTGTATCTCAGGTGTTAGCGGTGCTGCTCCTAGGCAAGTATAGATGCTTTGGACGAGAGCTTGGGGATACGACACTTGGATTATTTTGAGAAGCCTTGGGTTTATTGATGACACCCCTTTTTGTAATCTCTTTTCTAGATGTAGAAATTAGATTAGTCGGTTGTTGTTTATTTATCCGTTAAATTACAATTGTGATTAAACAGGTTTATTTGTATTATTCCCCTTTTTGGGAGGCTCTTGCTATGGCAATCTATATACCACTTCTCCTCTTTTGGAAAGTTTTTGTTATCCCTATTTTTAGGGTGTTACACTGTGACTTCTTAGTAAATCAGCTCAGGACTCGGACTTCAAAGTCAAGGACAAAGGCTTCTAAACACTGCAGTTTAGGACCCAATCTTCAATGTTCAAAGATTATGACTTCTAGACACAACAGACTAGGACTCAGAATTCAATGTCAAGATTCTGACAAGACTTTGAATGTCATATCTTCACAGGGAGTTTTTTTATTGACTAGACATAAACTGTGTGATTTGAAGTTGAGAGAAAAGCTAAATTGTTATATCCTATATAGGGGGAGCTTGTATTAGTAAAACTGATCTTAATTGTTATATATTTTTGCCTATATGCAGATATGAAGGGGGATCATATACATACAGTGTTTAAAAAGATCCACAAAATGTCAAGGGGGAGCCAACAAGAAATGACAAACAATTGATATCAAGAAAGAACAAAGCCATGAAAAGAATCAGAAGAAAAAGACATCAAGTCAAGGGGGAGCTCAACAGATCAAATCTGAAAAGGGTTGTAAGTGTGCAGTGTGTGTAACTATTTTTGGAAAATAAAATTAATGAAAAATGCCATTTTTGGAAAGTTTCTATTTATGGAAAGTTTCTATTTTTGGTAAGTTTGTGAAAAGTTTCCAAAATTAGCAAATTTCCTCATTTAGAATGTTTTTCAAAAGTTGGAAATGTTGCTAAGTCAAGAATTCACATAACACACTCATGCGAAATCTGAGGAATTCGTAGATGTGTGTTGCACGAATTCTTGAGAATTCGCACATCAGAGTGATACGAAGTCCAACAATTTGCATATGCCTATCTGCGAAATGTGAAGAATTCGCATCTCACTGCTATACGAATTCTTAGTCTTACACAGAATTCGCATACTTGCTTCATGCGAATTCTCACACACTTATTGTCTAATTTTTTAGACAATTCTTATCCATGTGTTCTGCGAATTGTGGGAGGTCCAATAATCTCGTGCCACGTGTCAAACTCTTTTCAGAGTATATATAGGGTCGTCTCCTACGAAACCCTCACTTTTCGCACAATCGTTTAAACTTACGAATTCGTTCAGAGCACCAAACCCTAAAACCCTTCCTTGCGATTTCTGATTCATATTTGATTTCTTCTGAGTTCTTGATCAAAAGGTGTTATTTTGTTTCTTTGATTATATTTGTGTTGTTTATCAAAATTGATTAAGTTCAATGGTGGTTGGTCGCTCGACACCCCCTGGGGGTTCACCACCGGAGGAGCGACGGGATCGCCTCGATCACGTCCGTGAAAGCCTTCGTCCTCTCAGAGGTGGAACCGCCATCCTCGTATGTTTAGGCAACCCCGACCCAGTAGTTGAAGTCGTCTTCCTTTTTTACCCGGCAAAGACTAAGTAAAATAAAAAAAATTCTTACTCGACGTGTTCCAAGACATCTCTAGCATATCACTATTTGGACCCAGTGATGCTATACGCACGAACGTGTACCTGGTCTTCCACTTGCGGTCGTTAACTACAGTGTTTAGAACCAATGTACGATCGCCTCTATACTTAGAGAAAAGAATGTAACGGTGAAACCCGTCCACCTTAACCTGGTACGCCGTCAGGAGGTCGTTCACGTCGAATGGACCCCCCAACTCTCTGTAAGTTGCTCAATGACTGAGATGACCCTCCAAAACTGGGGCATGAGTTGCCTTAGCGCAAGACCGAACGTCATCATAAACAACCTCAAAAGAGGTGAATATGGCCACTTAAAGCCAATCTTGAAGGGATACTCGTAAATCATGAAGTATCCCTCCGGACACATGTTAGGACGAATCTGACCGGGGGTATTAAGGGTAACAATAGAGGGAATATGCGCTAATCGCCTGAAAGCATCAAGATCGTCTTGATCTTGGATTGAACTCACTGGTTCTTTCGACATCGTTAGCCTTGACAAACTAACCTTCAACTTAGACAACCCTAGTACGTCACAGTTCCTCCTAGGTTTCCTAGCATGAGTCTTAAATCGCATGTAAAAGGAAGAAGGATAATCGTACCTTATATAATCGCTCTAAAAACCTCGAAAAGCTAACTTGGTCCAGGATTTCGTATGTTTTGGAAACAATTCACAGGAAATCTCTATCTAAAATACTCTGAAGGCGTAAAAGGAAGCAATCCTTGGATATCTCTATTTATACGTGAAAATCGTATCAAGTGAATCGCTCGATGATCGACATGTGTCGATCGACTCTTCATAAGCTTCGACGACACCTGTCCTGACAACTGTCACGCGTGTTCCCCATGCCACCGTGACATGACATGTGTCAGATAGACCATCATGGGTCTAGTTAGAAACGAACCGATTCGGTTCTGAAGCGACGAGAGCCTCTTCCCGAGTGACACGTGGCGACCAACTTTTTCATCAAAAAAATTTAAAATTCAAAAATTGCCGCCTCATTTTAAATTTTGGGGGCAAACTGTTTGGGTCAAAAATCCACGACCATGACAAATGACATCTAATGCATCTTACACACGACTGGTCTTGTATTAAGGTAAGGTCCTATCGACCAAACATATTTATAACACTTGTCCACACTTGTGTGGGCATCGGTCGAGCGTTAATCACACGACCATCGCAAAGTTATTCTCGACCACGATTACACTAACGTACGACCCAACGTTCTTCTCTTGTTTATTCAATGCATGTTTAATGCTCTTAAAGACCAACGACTATAACTGACCAAAGTCATTAAAGCCATTATGGAGCTCTGGCCGTTACACCAAAGATTCAATGAAACATTTATGAAGATCAAAGACTATAAATACCAAAGATATACACTTCATTCGGACAACTACGACAACTACAACGACAGAACTCCGATATTACAAGCTACACGAATAATTCTCGCAAGCACTCTCTATTGTACTTCACGATCACAATATTATACACACGACCGAAGTGTTTCATACACAACCCACACTTGTTACTAGTTTTTACACTTATATTTCATAGTTATCGTGTAAAATATTGTAATACATAAAGACATCGCCCCTGTTTGGCCATCATAGTGCTCGACGACCTCTCCCTGTCGTCCGCGGTTTTTCCTTGTTGAGGTTTTTCCACATCACCAAATCTTGTCTTCTTATTTTATTCGTTGTCGCGCGTTTTTTCACTTGGTTACTTTCTTTAGTTGGATAAAGCTGCACACCGACCTTAAATCTTTCGTTGGACGATTTTTGACATTAACAACAAACTAAATAAATAATTACAAGGGTATAAAATGTAAATATTAAAAATCATATGTTAAAAATTTACGTATTTATGATATTTAATAATATGTCTAAATCCAAAAATATTTTATAGTGAGCCAATTTTGAAAATATTAACGAGACGGTTATGATGGTGTAAATTGTAAAAAAAGAAATGTATTTTCTCTATATATTTTAGCTAATATGTGATTATGTATGTTAAAATGGTAAAGGTGTAAAATAAAAATGAAAAAATAAATATAAAAATCAGTAAATAATTAAAGATCATTCATTTACGTATTATGATATTTAATATTATGATTAAATCCAAAAATATTTAGTATTCGGTTTATTTTGAGCGTATTGACGAGATGATTATCTATACTATATTATAAAATGACATAAAAAACTCTTAATTACAACTTACTAAGCTTTATATACTATCATTTAAAGTTGTCTACTTAAAATCTCTTAAAAATAACTACTAAAGCCTAATGTACTACCTGTAAAGCTTTTAACCCTAATTAATATATTTCATTCTTATCCCCCAAAATCCTTATCTCTAATCCCCAAACCCTAAAATTATGAAATTTGAATTCTGATAAACATAATTAAAACAGGATAAACATCTCAATTTAAATATAAAAAATTTAAAATATATAAGATAATTAATGAATTTTAACAAACTACTTAATTTTTTTTATATAAAAAACATTATATTGTTAAGCCTAAATTAAACAAATTTATATATAAAAAATCATTATCACTCAATAAAAACCATCCAAAATCGTACTGTAAATCAATAAAAAACAAAAAATAAAAATAAACATTAAAATCGTGATGTATTAAGAATTATGTACTATTATTTAATGCTAATCTACTTAAAATCTCTTAAAAACAATTAATACTGTAAATTAATAAAAAACAAAAAATAAAAATAAACATTACAATCGTGATGTATCTCGCTGCATTGCGCGAGTACGATTCTAGTAATAGTGTAATATGTACAAAAAGAAACATGCTTTTTTAATGTATCAAAGTTAATATATGATTATATATCTAGGGGTGGTTTCAATTGGAAACCAAATTTCATTGGAAACTTTGGAAACCAAATTTCAACCATTGATTTTTTTAATCAATGGTTAATATTCATTTGAATTATATATGGTAATAAATTAATTAATTTATTAATAAAATATAATAATAATATGTCAAGAGGGTAAATATGTCTTTTTTTTAGTGTTTCAAATTTGGCAACAAAGATGAAATATGGTAATAAATTAATTAATTTATTAATAAAAGATAATAATTATATATGATAATAAATTAATTAATTTATTAATAAAAGATAATAAAAATATATCAAGACTACCTTTTTATTACTGTTCATCAATATGCAGTATGTAAAAACCCAATTAAGTTTCATTATCATTATTGTTTCATAACCTTTTCATTATGTTTCACTATATCAAATCTGTTTCATCAGGTTTCACTATATTAATATTTTGTTTCACTATATCGAGTTTCACTATATTAATATTTTGTTTCATTACCTTTCCATTATGTTTCACTATATCAAATTTGTTTCATCATGTTTTACTATATTAACATTTTATGTTTCATTAGGTTTCACTATATTAATATTTTGTTTCCTTATATCAAATCCATTATGTTTCACTATATTAATATTTTGTGTCTGAAGGTAATTTCATATGAATACTTGAAAATTTAAATATTTATTTTTTATATTAATATTTTAATCAATCAATGATGCATAGAATCAAAAATAGAGGATCGTATGATTAAAATTTGTTTTCCTAAATTAAATATCTCATTTTTACATTAATAAATGACTAACATTACCATATATAAAATAAATTAAAAATAAATAATTATTAATATAATAATAATAAAAATAAAAATAAAAATTGTCATATATATTATGAAATTATGTAAAAGACTAAAATAACCTTATCAATTAAAAATAAAATTAAAAAAAAAGAAATTCAATGATTGGTTGATTTCGGTTTCCAAAGTTTCCAATGTAATACTGGTTTTCAATTGATCCCTCCCCTATATATCTATATCTATACTATATTATAAAGTACGGATAAAAAACTCTCAAATACAAATTATTAGGCACAAGATATCATTATTTTATGCAATATTTTAAAAATCTCTTAATTTACAGTTATCAAAGCACAAGTTACATATTACTACTGCAGGTTTCTAACACCCACCAATTTGGTATGTGCATGGTCTTCCTTTTATGCAGACCTTTTCATGTATCGCTATTAATTAATATATTATATTACTATAATTTTGTTTTAATTATATTATTAAATATGTAATTGGTTATTTTTTCTAGATGTCATTAAAATATATAAGATAATCATTGAATTCTAACAAAATACTTAATTTTTTTATATAAAAAACATTATATTATTAACCCTAAATTAAACAAATTTATAAAAAAAACATTATTACTTTCTCAAAACCATCCAAAATCGTACTATAAATCGACAAAAAAATAAAATGAAACATTAAAATCGTGATGTATCTCGCTGCATTGCGCGAGTACGCTTCTACTATTAATATAATAAGAGTATAGAATGAAAAACAAAAAAGTAAAGAATATAAAACAAATAAAATAAATAAGTCTAATAATGGTATAAGAGGTAACATAAAAATTATAAATTGAGTGAATTACACTTGTGGTACCTTTGGTTTGCTTAAATTTTGGATTTGGTTCCTAAAACAAATTATCTATATTGAGGGTCCTTAAGTTTTCAATTTTATAACACTCAGTCTCTCGAGTTTTCCGCCCCCTTTCCCAAAAAAAAAAAGTCTCTCGAGTTAACACTGTCAATTAACAACCGTTAAAAGTGGTAAATCATTATTTGGGCAAACCACATGGGCCAAAAGTGTAATTGACGGGCGTCGAGGCCGTTAAATAATAAGTATTTATATTTTTTCAACTGTCCCAAATCACAATAAAGATTGTAATAGTGGTAAGTCGGGTCGAATCCACAGGGATTGGTCGTGACTATTATTCGACTTCTATACTTTCAATACAAGGGGGGGGGGGTTGGATTAGATTAACTAAACTAAACATGCAATTAAAAACTAAACAAATACGATGAAAGGAAAACCCAACATTCGTTCGACTTCGATTAAGACGGTAACACCTATCATTGATTCCAAAAGCGTAAACACAAGGAACGAACCCAAGATGGCAATAGTTATCAACAATCTCTGATAACCTTAATTTTCCCTTAGATAATCATTGATTAAAATAAGCTCTTTAATCAACTCTTAACCCGAAATGAGAAATTGAACAAGCTCTCAATCTCCCAGGTGCGATTAGCATTAACGAGTTAGAAAAATCACCAACTCGAAGCAATAAGCACACAAGCTCGGCTTATTAGAGCTTCGATTGCAAGAATTCACGAAATTGAATTGGAAACCTTATTAAGACTAAACGATTTCATTCGTTACTTTATCAAAATCCCTAGACGATTACGTATCTAGGTTTTGATTAACAATCATTCATGAGAATTTTAATCAATTGATCAGATTAACTAAAAATCCAAATGAAATTGACATTGAAAATAGAGTTCAAGCAAATAAGCTTGTCCCAAATGTTTACAATGGAATCTCAAGGTATCAAACCATCCTAATCAAAGTAAACAAATATTGGAATGGAAAGGAAAAACCTAAATTACTTAAACCAAAAGAAAATTTGGATGAGTTGCTTCCCAAATCGATTCTTCCTTCTGTTTTCTTCACAATCTGGTGCCATCCCCCCTCTAATGGCAGTTTTTAATCCTCTTTATATCTCCCCACGTCATAAACCGCTAAAAGAGATGAAAATCCACGTTTTTATGGTCGCACGCAACTTAGGGCGCGGCTTGGGTTGCGCAAGAACTTGTCCGCGTCTGAGATTTGAGTGCAAACAGTGCACGGCGCGACTCTTGGCACGACTTTACCCATGCGAGAGGTCGCGCACTCCCCTGCTTGATTGATCGACGTCTGATTCACAAGGGGGAAAGAGGGCCATCTTCTTGGGCCTTTTCCTTTCCTTTTGGGCTTGAGCAAAAAAAAACAAAAGGGCTTTAGTAAAACCATTTTAAGAATAAACTGATTAAAAGAATTGGGTTTTTAATTCCCAATTGTAGACCAAAATTGCAGCTATCAAAATATCCCCACACTTAGAACTTTGACCATCCTCAGGCAAACACTAAGGTTTTAGCATGAAGTAAATCTCACAAGTCGACTTTTAAGAATTGAGAGAATAGACATAGCATTGCATGAAAGGTGTAGCTTAACCGATATAACCATAATCACACACACAAGACAAATCAAATATGAATACATGCTAATTCCACAAACACCTCACAAAAGATATAAACTTATTCTAATTGCTCAATCGCACAAAGGTGTAGGTGTTTTTCACTCAAAGCATCAATTCACATAAAAATGCACTACCATAGGCTTGCATCAAGTCTCAGTTCTCCATTTCTAACGGTAAACACTAAGCGTGAATCAAAAGGACTTTAGTTATGGGTTGTAACTTGGCTAAGGGTCAAGGTGGGAAAAATTTGGTAAAATGACTAAAATTGGACTTTGGAAAAGAAACCATTAATCAAATTGTCTACTCCCACACATTGCACATCAATGTAAATCATAAAATTTCTCAATTTTCGAGCTCTTATTTTACTGACACTTTATGGAGGAAATTCTGTTGCTCTCGAGATTGGTCACCATTTATTCATTTTTTTTCTTTTCACACTTTTTCTTCTTTGTACTCTTTTTTTCTATATTTTTTTCCTTTTTTTTCATTTTTTTTTCAAACCTCAACCGATCTTTATATAGGCATTTTAGATCATGTAGAGGGACTACAATTTAGAGGAGTCTAACTAAAAGCATAAGGTCTCATTCCCAAAGTCTGATAAGTGAAGTGTTTGGCTAAGGGTTAAGTTGTGGTGTAATGACAAAAAAAAATGGCAATTAGGCTCAAAGGGGTGATCAAAATGGAATACATGCGTAAGGGTTGACTTTTAGGCTAAACGGGTTTAAATAGCGACAAAGATGGCCTTTTTCATTTTCACACTAGCATTACCTAAATGCAATCTTGAAAAGCCAAAATGCAAGTTCTAGAATGACATAGACATGGAAGATGCAATGCACACAGAAATGAAATAAGATTGAATACAATGTTCAATCATGGCTCAAAAGCTCACAGGTGCATTTTTGTCCATAAATTAGCAAGACTCACAAAGGTTATCTCAAATGTGTTAATAACGACTACACAAGAAAACCACACAATCATTCATGCTATGGCATTAGAAGTAAAAAAAAAAACTTGTCAACTCATGCAATTTACGTAATAATCGCCCAAAAACAAGTCAAAATTCGAAAATTTTAGCCCTTAATCATGCAATATCCCCACATTTATTCCATCCCCACACTTAAATCATATATTTTCCTCAATATATGCATGTGTTTTTTTGTTGCACAGTCTAAAAACAATAAAGCACAAAGGGAACAAGAAATCTCCCCTGAATATGTAGACAAATGCCCGATATATGATCCAAACTTGTGGTGGAAGCCTCTCGAACTTTGTGTGTGTGTGTGGGGGGGGGGTAGAATCTGACTTCAATGAAGGTCAAACCTGGAAACAAAACTCATCAACTTAAAAGACAACTAGAAATGCATAAAAGTAAACTAGAAAGGAAATAAAGCAATAAAATTGGGTTGCCTCCCAATCAGCGCCTTTCTTTAACGTCTTTGGCTAGATGCTTCCCACGCTATTACGTATCTAACAAATCAATACCCCATACATGCGTTTTCACGTGATGTTGGGGTGCCTTGAAATCTGTCCGAATTTCAAGCGTAGGTCCTTTGCCATCTGATGTGATTAGACGTTTCAGCTCCGCAAAGGTATCTTCATCCGGGTTCCCCTTCTCATCGTCTACCTTCGGTGTTTCTATCATGGTGAAGGTTCTCGCGGTGTCTACAAATTCCTCCTCCTTTATTAGATCAACCAACGGTGTAAGAAAAGGGGGAGGTACCACCACCGGTTCCAAAATATTCACATCTTCTCCCTTTTTGTCTCCATCTCGTGAGGTAAGTAGGTTTGTGTCTTCCTCTTCATCTTCTTCTTCTAGGGAGATTTATGTCCTCTTCTTATTCATCGATCCTAGCTTTTCTTCAAATTGGGCTTCCAACCGACGTATTGAAGATCCATTCCGGGTAATTTGGTTTTCCAAGTTCTGAAGGCTTACCCTTGTCTCCTGTTGAAATTATAATGTACTAAGTGCTAATGATTTAACTATTTCTTCAAGAGACATACCTGAATCCCCATAATAGCTTTTTGTTTCCGGTGGCGTTGATTCATAACTAGGATAAGAAGGGTTGTACCGGTTATAGTCATACTCGTTTAAGTATGGACGGGGTTGCCATCCTGGAGTGTAGGTGCTAGAGTATAACTCGAACGTACCATTATATTGGCTTGAAATTCCCCCATAGGAGTAGGCTTGCTCGGTGTGATATTGTAATGTGGGGTACCGATTGATTGAAAAGGCATTGGTAGTGTACGCCTCACATCTTCTCACCCGTTGCGGTTCTTTACAAACCAACTATATCACAAGATATGTTAGATCTGAAAGTTGAGTCTAAAGTGAAGAGATATTTACCTCGTTTGAGTCTCGTGCGTTGGTGGTATATCGTGACCCATAGTGATATGGATAACCCGCCATGAAAAATCAAAAAACACTTAAAAGCTATCGGCGTTAGGTACAAGATTAAATCAGATAAACAACAAAATTATAAGACAAAAATTAAATAAAAGAAAAACAAAGTACAAAAGCTAAATAACGATCACCAAAACCAATCCCCGGCAACAACACCAAAAATTTGACGGGCGTCGAGGCCGTCAAATAATATGTATTTATATTTTTCCAACTGTCCCAAATCACAATAAAGATTGTAATAGTGGTAAGTCGGGTCGAATCCACAGGGATTGGTCGTGACTATTATTCGACTTCTATACTTTCAATACAAGGGGGTGGATTAGATTAACTAAACTAAACATGCAATTAAAAACTAAACAAATATGATAAAAGGAAAACCCAACATTCGTTCGACTTCGATTAAGACGGTAACACCAATCATTGATTCCAAAAGCGTAAACACAAGGAACGAACCCAAGATGGCTATAGTTATCAACAAGCTCTGATAACCTTGATTTTCCCTTAGATACTCATTGATTAAAATAAGCTCTTTAATCAACTCTTAACCCCAAATGAGAAATTGAACAAGCTCTCAATCTCCCAGGTGCGATTAGCATTAACGAGTTAGAAAAATCACCAACTCGAAGCAATAAGCACACAAGCTCGGCTTATTAGAGCTTCAATTGCAAGATTTCACGAAATCGAATTGGAAACCTTATTAAGACCAAACGATTTCATTCGTTACTTTATCAAAATCCCTAAACGATTACGTATCTAGGTTTTGATTAACAATCATTCATGAGAATTTTAATTAATTGATCAGATTAACTAAAAATCCAAATGAAATTGACATTGAAAATAGAATTCAAGCAAATAAGCTTGTCCCAAATGTTTACAATGGAATCTCAATGTATCAAACCATCCTAATCAAAGTAAACAAATGTTGGAATTGAAAGGAAAAACCTAAATTACCTAAACCAAAAGAAAAATTGGATGAGTTGCTTCCCAAATCGATTATTCCTTCTGTTTTCTTCCCAATCTGGTGCCATCCCCCCTCCAATGGCAGTTTTTAATCCTCTTTATATCTCCACACGTCATAGACTGCTCCAAGAGATGAAAACCCATGTTTTTATGATCGCACGCGGCTTGAGGCGCGACTTGGGCCGCGCGAGAACTCGCCCACGTATGAGATTTGAGTGCAAACAGTGCATGACGCAGCTCTAGGCACGACTTTACCCACGCGAGAGGTCGCACGCTCCCCTTCTTGATTAATCAACGTCTGATTCACAAGGGGGAAAAGAGGGTCATCTTCTTGGGCCTTTTCCTTTCCTTTTGGGCTTGAGCAAAAAAAAGGGGGGCTTTAGTAAATCCATTTTAAGAATAAATTGATTAAAAGAATTGGGTTTTTAATTCCCAATTGTAGACCAAAATTGCAGTTATCAGTAATTTACTTAAATTAATTATGATTCAGATGTTTTATTTAAAAATTATTTATTAAAAGTATTTTTATTCACATATTTATTTAAAAAGATTATTCATATATTTATTTGATAAAAGTTATTCACATATAGTAATTAAAATATTTTTTTTTAAATCGTACTTAAAGTATTTTTATTAAAAAGTATTTATTGACATATTTATTTTAAAAAATATTTTTACTCACATATTTAATTAAAAAAACTACTCACATATAATAATCAAAATACTTTTTTGTTAACCATACTTAAAATAATTTTTTTAAATAAAACATGTGAATCACAATTAATTTTAGAGTAAATTATATTTTTATTTCCTTTAGTTTGTCAAAATAATGATTTGTCTTTTTTAACGGTTGTTAATTGATGATATTAACTTGATAGAGATTGAGTGTTATAAATTGAAAAAGTTAAAGAACCATGTTTCAGGGACCAAATTCAAAATATAAGTAAACCATAGGGACCACAATGTAATAAAAATTTATTGAGATTGAGATATAGGAATTGGTATGTATGTATGTGGGGGGTATATTTTAGTTTTTCAATTCAAATACACGGCCAAGCATCCTGATTATTTCTTCTTTCTTTTTCCTCCGACGTGAATCGTGATCGCCGTTTCAATTTTCTCTTGATTCAACCTGGTTTGTACCTTTTGTAACATGCATCTCTATTCATTCATTCATTCATTCATTTATTTCTTAATACAGGTTAATTACTCTTTTCGTTCAATTAATTAATTCTGTAATGTGTTTGTTTAATAGATGCTTCATAATTTTTAGATCATTGGATACGAGATTCTACCCCCTTTTCCTATAAATATATCTGTTATCATTTGTCTGGTTTGATCAATAACCAGAACAGAGAATGTCTTGTTCAATCCTGCAATATAGCATTCAAAAGATGAAGAAAATGCTTTTTGATTGTTGATAGATGTTAGGATGTTTTTTTCTTTTTCTTTTTTGTGTCTAATTGATTGAAATAATTATGTTTTTGTGCAGTAAAAGTTGATGAGTATAACATGGGATGAGGAAGAGGGTGAAAGTTTAGTAATTGTGAGGGAATCTTGATTGTTTTTATGGGCAATACTTGTCGTGGATCTTTTGCTGTAAGAATAAATCAGGGCTCGAATCGACCTGAATACCACCACCATTCCACTTCCAAGCCAAACCCTCCTTTTGCACAATCTAACAACTCCTCACGCCGCTCACCCACCACCCTCAACAACCGACCACATAGAGACTTACCCAAAAAACCTTCCAATTCCAATCCTAATCCCAAATCCTCACTTGCTTCCAGGAAAGAGAGCACCATGAACCGCCACAATGCTAATCAGGCTTATTATGTCCTCGGTCATAAAACAGCCAACATTCGCGATCTTTACACGTTGGGTCAAAAACTAGGCCAGGGCCAATTCGGTACAACCTACCTGTGCACCGAGAATTCGACTGGTACAAACTATGCCTGCAAGTCTATCTCCAAGAGGAAGCTGATTTCCAAAGAGGATGTGGAGGATGTTAGGAGGGAGATTCAGATAATGCACCATTTGGCAGGACACAAGAACATTGTAACCATTATGGGTGCATATGAAGATCCTTTGTATGTTCATATTGTCATGGAACTCTGTAATGGCGGAGAATTGTTCGACAGGATCATTCAGAGAGGACAATATAGTGAGAGGAAAGCAGCCGAGTTGACTAAGATTATTGTGGGTGTTGTTGAGGCATGCCATTCACTTGGTGTTATGCATAGAGATTTGAAGCCAGAGAATTTCTTGTTGGTTAATAAAGACGATGATTTCTCACTCAAAGCAATTGATTTTGGACTCTCAATTTTCTTCAAACCAGGTAAACTTAATAGAGAACAGTCGGCGTCATCATTACTTTCTTGTGCTTTTTAGGATACGACTTCCTTATTTAATGCTTAGGCCCAAAAGTTACAAATGTGAGAATGAAGAAGCTCTTTATCTTGTGTATTTACCATCCCTTGACGGTGGATTATAATTTTCTCCATGTAACATTTTGTAGAATCGACATCACTTACCCCTATAATCAATCTATAGTTGGTCACTCACAATATGTGATATTAACTTGTGGCCTGATGGGATCGTTGTTCAGGTCAAATTTTCACAGATGTGGTTGGAAGCCCATATTATGTTGCTCCAGAGGTGCTTTTAAAGCATTACGGCCCAGAAGCAGATGTGTGGACTGCAGGAGTCATACTTTATATACTTCTAAGTGGGGTACCTCCATTTTGGGCTGGTATCAGAAATGTTACATTCCTGTGTTATGGATATATTTATAAGACTAATTTAGACTGTAAGAAAGGCATAACCATCTTGAGTTTCTTGAATACTTGTTCAACTTTTTTTTTTGTAGAAACACAACAGGGGATATTTGATGCAGTTTTGAAGGCAAATATAGACTTTGATTCAGACCCATGGCCTCTTATATCTGACAGTGCAAAGGATCTTATTAAGCAGATGTTATGCTCTTTTCCTTCAAAGCGCTTAACTGCTCATCAAGTTCTCTGTATGTTTCATGACTGTTATGAATCATATCATCTGTTGCTCATTTGATTTTTAGGATGCCTTCCTGATTCATAATACCACCCACTTGTTTCACATATAATTATCATGGTTGAGTATCTGACAAGAAATGGTAAATGTTGCTGCAAGCATGGAATCAAAATGATTAACTAGGATGAAACAAATGAGAACAGAATCATGATGGAAATTATAGTCTAGAAGAATGCAAAATAAAGATGTATATGTATGTGTTATAAATAGAAGAATGCAAGTGCAACAAAAAAACATACACATAAATGAATACTTGTGTGCTATTAGAATGTTTAATTTCGTCAAGAGAGTATTCTCTATCATTAAATATCGAAAAACAGTTGTTCCAGTTTGCATCTCGCACCAAGTTGACCTCTTTTATGCTTTGTCTACACAAGGTGCACATGATTTACTATTTTATTCTCAAATTCTAGTTTCTTCATTGGTAATGTCATTAAGTATTACTGAATAAAATTTGTTGGATTTATATCTTATTGCATTATAGCAATCGGACTTATTTTCATCTTGTGAATGAAATATAAGGCACAAGAAAGTTATTGTTCTTTTCTAGTTTCTTGTTCATTGGTTTGTTGGTATTCTAGTTTATGCTTTGGTCGTTTAAAGAATATTTGTAGTTAAACAAATTAAATGCCAGAGAAATATCTTCATGGAATGAGATTATTTAGACCGGCCCATGATCGTTCTCTTCCATTGTATTCGTTACCATCATCATTATCAGATTTGAAGTATTTTGGACTTAATATAGGCCATCCTTGGATATGTGAAAATGGTGTTGCTCCTGATAGAGCACTTGATCCTGCCGTTCTTTCTCGTTTGAAGCAGTTTTCTGCAATGAACAAGTTAAAGAAGATGGCTTTGCGGGTACGTAAATACAAACTCAAACATGTGGACCTTTCCATTTGTAAGACTATACACATGCACATTTTTTGTATTAGACTCATATATGAGTTCAGTGTTCACTATCTCAAATGGTCAACTATTGATTCCCTGTAGTTTGCTTTAGTGTGTGATGCCAATAAATGTGCCAAAAAGTCCTTATGGTACTAGGCCAACAATTTAATGATTTTATAGGTCAATGTCTCTTCATAATGTGTTCAAATAGATAAATTTAAAAATATTTACATAATGTAAGCATTGTGACATATATATATATAAGGGCAGGTTCAAACGAGAAGCTAAACATTTTGCGAGAAGGCGAGAAGCGTTTAATCACATATGATACACAAGCTTAATCATATATGATTAAACAAATGTTATATTGGCAATACATAGACGTTTAATCATATATGATTAAACACATCTACAGGCCGTGTAATCATATAATGTTTAACTTCTCGCATGATCCTTCCTCTCTCTCTCTCTCTATATATATATAACTTTTAAAATGATAAGGGGGGACATATACACCAAGGTCCCAGCATATTCACATGCATATTTTCTAGTGTCTTTGCGCATGGGTTCATTATCCACTGATATAACGGTCAAGGATTGATTCCTTGTATTTTGCTTCAGTATGTGATGCCTATAAATGTGCCGAAAAGGCCTTATGGTACTAGGTCGGTAATTTGATGATCTTATAGGTTAGTATCTCTTCATAATGTGTTAAAATAAACAAACTTAACAAAAATTTACAGAATTGCAAGAATTGTGACATTTATAACTTATAAGATGTTACAGGAGACACATACACCAAGGGCCCATAACATTCACATGTCGAGAAGGTGTTGTTAGGGACTGTTTAGCAAACAGTTACCCGGCCGGGTAAGCGCTTACCAAGTTACATTACCTTATCGGATGCATATGGCAAGGACCAAGAATCTTACCCGGTAAGAGCGAAGGCAATGACCAAGAGTCTTACCCGGTAAGTGAGGGTCGTTGTCTCTTACCATGGTTAGGGTTTACCGGGTAAATTGTTGCATACTATACCGTTTTTGTGGACTAAAATCTTACCCCGGAAGTAAGTGATAGTGTTGAATTCTACCGGTAAGCACTTACCCGGGTATGCGTTTGGTGAACAGCCCCTAATTCTTATGCAAAGGATGAAGTAGCAAGGTCTCAAACTTGTAGGGTGTATCATCTAGTAAGTAAATGATATGTCAATTTAGGTGAGACAACTAATCTGAATACATGATTTCCATGGCACTCTTATTTTTAAGCAAATACACCATCATAAGTCGTCCATAACTCTGATTTAAGTGCATGAATTTGATTGCATTGTTTTGCGTTGATTATGATTCTGACTTGAACTGAATGAGAGTGTTTGTTGTCATGACAATCTGACTACATAGCTATGTTATTATTTTGCTAATACTGGAATGGGTACAACGCCTGTGATGGCCTTATGTACACTCTAGTCTCTACTATGATGATTGAATGGAACATAAACTCAATAACTGAAAAGGTTTTTATGCAAAAATCCTTGTATGCTCCTCTGATTTTGGACCACATATATACACAACCTCTTTGTTGGTAGGGATGACAAGAAGGGTTTGATATTCGTATTATATTACGATTTAATATATTGTGTTGAGTAGATCTTTGGAGATTTGCGACCAGGAAAATTATTTACCTATTTTATTTTTCTTTTATTTATTATTTTATTGTTACATGTCTGGAATTAATTAGGATTATATTTCCATGTTATATTAGTTTTAGCATCTAAAATATTCTATTCTATCTTGTAATTTGTCCTATTACTCCATCAATGAATCGCACTTTGCTTTGTGAAAGTCCCAGATGATCTAAAGACCAATGTAAATCAAATTAGAATGATAGAAATCAGAGTAAGAACACACAGTTGAGGGTTGGGAAGTCATTTGTCAATGATCATCAAATGCTTACAAGTTTGAGAGAATCTAGAGTGAGAAATTTACAAACACAGAATTTTCAGTTAATTTGTTCTTACGAAGTTGCAAAAATTAACTAACTCTCTAGACTATATATACAAGTATAGAAGAACTAAAAATACATGACAGTAAATGAATGACCTATAAGAACATGACACATGTTCTAATATGTACGAGTCTTCTACACTTGATCTTCTTAGCATTGAGAAGTACAAAGTTGATTTCTTTAAGTCCCAAAGTCTGATAAGGCAAATCAGACCTTATGATCCGAACTCTGACTCCAAAGGGTCAGGCATCTGAAGTCTTCAACACTTAGAGAATTCTTCGAACTCTAAAGTCTACCCGAACTCTGAACGTTCATATTCTAAACTCTTGAGTGTTCATACTCAGAGTTTCATACTTAGGGGCTGTTTGTTTACCTCTTAATGGTTCCATTAAGAGGCAACCTCTGAATCGCTAAGAGGTAAATCTTGTTTGGCAAAAAAAAATGTTGCCTCTTAATGGTTCCAAAATCCTCTTAATGATTTTGTATACTGACCCTCCCTTAACCATTAAGAGCCCAGATTTCATTATGAACAATTAGCAAACAATCATATTTCATTTTACACTATATCATAAAAACCTCTTAATCATTCAGACCACTTAATCATTCTGCACTAAACCATTCAGCAACTGCCAAACAGCCCCTTAATAATATTACGGCTAAGATAACTCTGAATATTCTGAACTCTGAAGAACTTCTTCTCTGATTCAACATGTGAACTTACACTTTGTTTTATGCCACCAGGTAATAGCTGAAAGCTTGTCTGAAGAGGAGATTGCTGGTTTACGGGAAATGTTCAAGGCAATGGATACCGATAACAGTGGTGCAATAACATTTGATGAACTCAAAGCTGGTTTAAAAAGATTTGGTTCAACATTAAAGGATACGGAGATTCGAGACCTTATGGATGCGGTAGGACTAGTATTTAGTAGAGGGAGTGGTATTTATGGTGATTTTGTTTGTGTTATGTAGGCAGATGGCCTTAATTTATGTGGATATTTATACTAATGTATATACATTTATTAAGTTGTTCAGGATTAGCTAATCTATCACACTACTACTATTCAGGCTGATGTGGACAACAGTGGCACAATTGACTATGGAGAATTTGTAGCTGCTACCATGCACCTGAACAAACTGGAACGAGAAGAACATCTTGTTGCTGCATTCCGGTATTTTGACAAGGATGGAAGTGGTTATATTACGTTTGATGAGCTTCAACAAGCGTGTACAGATCACAATATGACTGATATTCTCGTGGAGGATATCATTAGGGAAGTCGATCAAGATAATGTAAGTTCAAAAAGTCAAATGACGGAGTTGCTTTTTTTTTTATATTCTTCTATTTTAGCTTTAGCACACTTTTTGCTAGCACTTGCGATTCTCTCCATTACGTATATGTTTGTTCAAACTATTGTATTAAAGAGTCTTTGTGGCCTATATATGGCTCCTTGTTTTGTTTCCTCTTTGTGGTTGTGTGCATGTCAAAGTTTGTATGCATACATTCATATAATATCACTTGATGTAACATACCTTCCTAAAAGGTATTTCTCCACGCCTGAACGAACTACAAGGAGGCACAAAAGTTTACTCACCTTGTTGTGTTATGTAATTGTAAGCATTGAGTTAATGTGAAACACATAATATTTTTAAGAATTTTCAGAAAAATGGTATCATATCATATGCTATTTGTTCATTTTAATTTGTTAATGATTCTTGTTTTTGTTTTTATTCCATCGTGACATTAGAAAGAAACCATAATCAGTTTGTGTAGTATACCCTTATTTATGTAAGTTTCTTCCAGGACGGGAGGATTGATTATGGGGAATTCGTCGCTATGATGACGAAAGGAAATGCAGGAATCGGAAGACGAACGATGCGGAACAGTCTTAATATCAGCTTGAGAGAAGTACAAGGGGATCACTAGCTTCTCCATATACACATTATTTACAGGTACCCTAAGTCCCAACCTGCATACGTGTGTATTGTTTTAAAAGATGTTCCAGAACTTTCTTGATATAAGGTGAAAATGACAAGCCGAAAAAGAAACAACCTAGACTCTTAATACTTTCAAGAGAAATAGTTTACAACCTAAACCAAAATAAGCTAAGTTGTGTTGCTTTTTTTTAGTTAGATGCCTAAAATGTTTCTGCTTATTTGCCATGCAACACTCTACTTCAGTCCTTGCGATTCTAGTTTGCAAAATTCTTGAAAGCCTCAAAATGAAGATTACATACACAGCACTTTTATTTTTGGTTTTACAAGAACCATTTACTTTACTTCGAAAACATAAACAGTTGTACCTTGTGCAAAATTCTTCATATTTGAAATGTAAGGCAACATATTGATTGCATGCATGAATAGAAAGATAGGTTATTTCCATATGTGTTGACCTTTAAACGAATTGGATGGAAAAACAACATGGTGTGATGTATATAAACATTAGTGGCCAAACAAACTGGCTTTTTTTTTTATCGTGGTAAACGAACGTATACGTTAATGTATCCCATGACCACCATGTTTATACACATATCCCTCCTTGCTGTTTGGGAATAAAAAAGGAAAAGCTACAGATTGAGGTTCTATCTTGAGCTTGATTAGGAAAATGACCACCTTATAAGTTCGATCCTTTGTGATAAAGTGACCAAAATTCATTTACTTTAAGATAATGAAGATCTTTGACTTGATGCTTGTTTTGAACTATTCAAACTAGTTGGCGTAAGGGAAGATACCAACGTGAAGCCACCAAAGAAAGCATCGATCTTTGACCATAATCTTTGTTTCAGATCTTCACTATTATCAAAATCTAAGCAAATCTTTCTTAATTCTTGATACTTTAAGAAACAAAAAGTAGATAAATAGAAACACCACCCTATAGATACACAAATTGAAGAGTAAGATTGACCCAACTTCATTGACTTGTGATGATGAAGATCTTGTGTTTTAAAGAAGTAACCAACTGTTTTACCATAACTAAAACTACTAGTAATCCATTTAAAATTTAATAGTCAATTATGGATTATAATCTGGGAGGACAGGAGCAATAAACATGGTTCATGACCTTTGTTAGTGAAAGGGGATCAAAGTTGAGCCCTGAAGCTTAAATCATGTTTCATGAAGGTTGCAGGAATACTCACTCGGCTTGCACAAAGCTGTTGGATTCCGCCTATTCAAGCTCAGGCATGCATTCTTTTTCCCTTTTATCAATTTCTTTCGCTTAAAGTTTTTTACAATTGAAATCTATTTCAAAGTTGACTCCTCAAAAAGTCAACACATTTATCTTCTTTTTGGTGGCAAATCTAGTTCAACACTCTAGCTGTCTTATTGTTTCCTTGATCTCTCTTGTTTGATATTTTTAGGCTGCATCTATTTACAATTTTACAGTTTGGTTCAAGAGTTTCTAGGGGATGAAAGCGACAAAATTATCAAAGTAAACAAATGTGGTTCGACAGCCAACCTCTCTGAATTTTCTACAGTGAGCAGATTCATGGATAGGTTTACAAGATTGAAAAGAAAGCAACTTGAGCCAAGTCTTCTGCAAATGTTCACATCTAAAATGGTTTTGGATGTTTGAAGATTCTTAATCTCAACTTGGCTTTCCACAATTTATTTAGTTTTGTTTATACCTTTCTTTCTTTATGAAATGCTCATTTCATGAGAATTATATAATTAGTCTTGAACAAAAATTCCCATGTTTAAGCTTGCATATAAAACATTTCAAAACTACTTGGATCATTTTTCTCTCTATTTCTCCATCCTACCTTGAAGTTGTGAAGAATTCTGTAGAATGTTTATATAAAGACACTACAATTAGACTGAGGATAAGAATAAAACAATCTTATATAAACTACAAGGACCCTTAGAGATGGGCATTAGAATAATGACAATCAATTTCAATATGTTTAATTCTCTCGTAAAAGACTAGATTGTGGGCAATGTATAAAGTAGATTGACTACCATAATATAAGGACACAACTCTTTCAACCATTTTAGCTCATAAGTGATAGCTAGCATAGACCAATATTCAACTTCAACCGAAGAGAGTGAAGCAATATATTGCTGGGTCCTATTATTTACACCCCATTGAAGTTAATAATATTTTTTAATTTTAATAATAAAAGTTAATTTCGGAAAATGAATTATTTTTGTCAATATTTTTCAATTTTAATGTTAATTTCGACGCTTACATGCATTTCATATTAAACTTCTTTTTTTAATTTTTCAAAATAAAAATCATAAAAGTTCAAATTTTTAAAAGAAAAAAATAACATTTAGTTCAGTTAAAACTATATTTTAGATGAGTCATATTATTTACACATTTATAAAAATGTAAATTGTATTAAAAATAGTAAATTATTTAGGGAATTTAATTAAAATGCCCTAAGTTGAAAAATCAGTACCCAATATGCCTCAAATCTTGTAATTTTTGCCAAAATACCCCCTAGGTCCGCGTTTTTCATTGTTACACGCGGCCTCGAGCCGCGTTTTGGCCGCGTTTCCCCCTACACGCGGACCTGGTACGCGTTTGGCTTCGATGCGCGTTTGGTCCGCGTTTTCTCCGCGTTTTCCACTATAAAACGCGTATCTGGGCCGCGTAATTGACTGTGGAACGCGTACTTGGGGGCCGGCCCATAGCATTGTTTATTTAGGGTTTAGAGATCGACGGTGTGGATGCTTTCATTTGTTAGGGTTTGCTCCTATAAATAAGTGTGTCCCCCACCCATAACCCCACCACCATCACTCTCAAAGGTATCCCATCTATGTCACTCTCTCAAATATATCGTGTATTACACACGCTCGGATCTCGGCTCGGTTGGTTAGCATTTATAAAAGTCGGATATGGGTCGACCACTTTCTTCGGTAAGTTTCCTTTAACCGCGTTTTAATTTTATATTTATTTTAGTGATTATGTGTTAATTTTAGAGTGTTGCGTTTATGTTGATAATATGTTAGAGGTTGCGTTAATTTTAGTTTTACATATTACGTTGATTTTAGAGATTGCGTTAATTTTAGGATTGCGCTACTTTCATAAAAAAATTGTAGAGATTGCGTTTTTTTTTGTATAAAAAAAGTGTAGAGATTGGGCTTGTTTTTGGGATTGCGCTAATTTTATTAAAAAATTGTAGAGATTGCGTTAATTTTAGAGATTGCGTTTTTTTTTTGTATAAAAAAAGTGTAGAGATTGGGCTTGTTTTTAGGATTGCGCTAATTTTATAAAATAATTGTAGAGATTTCGTTAAATTTAGAGATTGCGTTTTTTTTTTGTATAAAAAAGTGTAGAGATTGGGCTTGTTTTAGGATTGCGCTACTTTCATAAAAAAATTGTAGAGATTGCGTTAATTTTAGAGATTGCGTTTTTTTTTGTATAAAAAAACTGTAGAGATTGGGCTTGTTTTAGGGATTGCGCTCATTTTATAAAATAATTGTAGAGATTGCGTTAATCTTAGAGATTGCGTTTTTTTTTTGTATAAAAAAGTGTAGAGATTGGGCTTGTTTTTGGGATTGCGCTAATTTTATAAAATAATTGTAGAGATTGCGTTAATCTTAGAGATTGCGTTTTTTTTTTGTATAAAAAAGTGTAGAGATTGCGTTAATTTTAGAGATTGCGTTTTTTTTTGTATAAAAAAGTGTAGAGATTGGGCTTGTTTTAGGATTGCGCTACTTTCATAAAAAAATTGTAGAGATTGCGTTAATTTTAGAGATTGCGTTTTTTTTTTGTATAAAAAAAGTGTAGAGATTGGGCTTGTTTTAGGATTGCGCTACTTTCATAAAAAAATTGTAGAGATTGCGTTAATTTTAGAGATTGCGTTTTTTTTTGTATAAAAAAACTGTAGAGATTGGGCTTGTTTTAGGGATTGCGCTCATTTTATAAAATAATTGTAGAGATTGCGTTAATCTTAGAGATTGCGTTTTTTTTTGTATAAAAAAAGTGTAGAGATTGGGTTTGTTTTTGGGATTGCGCTAATTTTATTAAAAAATTGTAGAGATTGCGTTAATTTTAGAGATTGCGTTTTTTTTTTATAAAAAACTGTAGAGATTGGGCTTGTTTTTGGGATTGCGCTAATTTTATAAAATACTTGTAGAGATTTCGTTAATTTTAGAGATTGCGTTTTTTTTTGTATAAAAAAGTGTAGAGATTGGGCTTGTTTTTGGGATTGCGCTAATTTTATTAAAAAATTGTAGAGATTGCGTTAATTTTAGAGATTGCGTTTTTTTTTTGTATAAAAAAACTGTAGAGATTGGGCTTGTTTTTGGGATTGCGCTAATTTTATAAAATACTTGTAGAGATTTCGTTAATTTTAGAGATTGCGTTTTTTTTTGTATAAAAAAAGTGTAGAGATTGGGCTTGTTTTATGGATTGCGCTACTTTCATAAAAAAGTTGTAGAGATTGCGTTAATTTTAGAGATTGCGTTTTTTTTTAGTATAAAATAATTGTAGAGATTGGGCTTGTTTTATGGATTGCGCTACTTTCATAAAATAATTGTAGAGATTGCGTTAATCTTAGAGATTGCGTTTTATAATTTTTTTTTTGTATAAAAAACTGTAGAGATTGGGCTTGTTTTTGGGATTGCGCTAATTTTATAAAATAATTGTAGAGATTGCGTTAATTTTAGAGATTGCGTTTTTTTTTGTATAAAAAACTGTAGAGATTGGGCTTGTTTTTTGGATTGCGCTAATTTTATAAAATAATTGTAGAGATTGCGTTAATTTTAGAGATTGCGTTTTTTTTTTGTATAAAAAAAGTGTAGAGATTGGGCTTGTTTTATGGATTGCGCTACTTTCATAAAATAATTGTAGAGATTGCGTTTTATAATTTTTTTTGTATAAAAAACTGTACAGATTGGAAGGAGCCCTGTCGGACATAAACACCAACCCTTCCGGGGAGCCGATACATTCCCGCAACATGTTCAGAAACCAACCTCACTCCTCCCCCGTCTCGGACTTTCCTACTCCGAAAGCCAAGGACACAATGTTGTTATTTCCGTCTATGGCAACCGCCAAGAACATCATACCCAGGTAATGCCCCTTTAAATGGGCAGCGTCTATTACAAGGACAGGACGCAGATTTGTCAAAAACGTCCGGATCTGCAATAAACGTATGTGGTTATTATTTGTAAATGTTAAAATTCATAATATGTAAAGCTACGACGATTTAATATACTTACCGCACATCCAAGTGCAGCGAAACACAATTCGAAACGTCCGTTTGAATCCGTCCTTATTCTGGTGCGTGTACCCGGATTCTTCAGCTCCAAGTTATATAAATACGCAGGGAGTCGTTCGTACGACTCCTCGGGAGTGCCTCTCACCATTAGTAGTGCCTTGCATCGCGCACGCCATCCTTGGTGGTAACCAATGTTTATCCCGTACTGCTGATTTATATCGTTGACGATGTCCTTCGGCCGAAATGACCTGCTAGCGTCAAGAAACTTGTCTTTCAGTATGTGGCCCAAAGTCCTTTTGTTGGCCTGCCGGTGGCTAGCATTTAGTTGTGTCCTCGAACATGTGTGTACGTCGTTCAACTTTCTAACGACAAACAGCCCTCCTTTAGGGCCCACGGACTTCGCGGACATACTCCATTCACAATTTTGTTGGTCACATACAGCCTTGTATCTGCGTTTGTCGGATTTCTTCGCTCTAAACACGAAACCCTCTCGCAAGAACTTCATTCCCAACTGTACGGTCATTTCCTCCTTCGTATGAAATATTTGACCTTCATGTATAGTTGTACTACGATTGTAAGGTGCGGGTTGGTAGGCTGGTATATGGGTCTCCGGGTTAGGAAGAGAAGGGGGCATATCAAAATAATCGTTTAACGCACCAAATGATTTATTGCTAGGGGTATATGTTTCTTCGTCCTCGTCATTATCGGTATCTGATCTGTCCAGATCAGATATACCAGTTGTGAAAACATGTGTTTCGTCATCAGCAACTCCAACAAACCGTCTTTTTGGGTCTTCTGCTTCTTCTTCTTCTTCTAGTTGCGTCTCCGGAACAACTTCGGGATAAGATTCGTTAGGACGATATGCATGATCAGAATAAAGTGTGGTGTCGTAGGATGCCTGAAATTGAGAGTCAGGCTCCAGTTGACTACCACCGACATGGATTTCGTCATCATCTTCGTCATCACCTTCGTCATCATCTTCGTCATCGCCCATCGATGGTGCGACATACACAAAAAGTTGTGGAGGTATTTCTGAATCGGCTGCAAGTAGCATAAAACCAAGGATTTCGTCATCGTTGGTTATCTCCATCAGTGAGCCATCTGCACGTCTGAACACCAACTTGCAAGCAGCAGAATCTCCGATTCCACACTTTCCCAAGACGTAATCGATAAACGTCTTATACGCAACCATTATTGGAATATATACACCACGCTTTGTGTAGCCAATATAATCCCACCCATTGTTGTTTTGCACCCATTGACCATCGAAACATAATAAGACTCTAGTTTTTTGAACAGATGAACTCATTTTTTCAGTAGTATGAAAAATGAAGCAATTCAAGTGGATGTGATGAACGATTTTGCATCTAATCTTACTAATCTTTATAGGAAAAATTGAATGGAGAAAATGAATGTGAACCACATATTCAATGACAATGGTACACTTATTGTATGAGAATCAGACTAAAATGTGGAAAAAAACAGTAAAATCATTCAAAAAATACGTCACAAACAGTTGACCACACATGAAATCATAGGCCTGAAACCCTAATTTTCAAAACCCTAATACGGTTTACACTATTAAACGCGGACCTAACCCTCGTTTTTAACAAAAAACGCGGCCCAAACGCGGACCAAACGCGGACCAAACGGGGACTAAACGCGGACCAAACGCGGACCAACGCGCATCGAATGCCAAACGCGTACCAGGTTCGCGTGTAGGGGAAACGCGGCCAAAATGCGGCTCGAGGCCGCGTGTAACAGGGAACGCGGCCAAAACGCGGACCAGGTCCGCGTGTAACAGTGAAAAACGCGGACCTAGGGGGTATTTTGGCAAAAATTACAAGATTTGGGGCATATTGGGTACTGATTTTTCAACTTAGGGCATTTTAATTAAATTCCCAATTATTTACACCCACCTATAATATAATTTTCAATTTTAAACTAACTCATTTTTTTTTACATATCTCATTTTTTTACATATCTCGTTTTTATATAATTCTCGTTTTATATATATCTCGTTTTATACAAATCTCGTTTTTATATACATTTCGTTTCTATACAAATATCGTTTTTTACGAATATCGTTTTTCTACAACGTATATATTTATTATTTACCAACACTATTTCATCTATATAAATTGACTATCTCTCCCTAATCTACTATCATACCATAATCATCAATTATTATTATCTCTCTCTCGTTTATACATTTTTCAATACTTGAAATGACAAGTTGGAAAGAAGACTTGCAATGGAATGATGATTCAAGCGATGAAAATACAGAATCGAAGTTCTCAACGGACATGGTATGCACTAAATATTCATTATTTTATAAGTTGCATATATATATATATATATATATATATATATATATATATATATATATATATAGGCCGATAGTCAATATTTTAAATCTAAGCATTTGGTGAAAATATATCGGTTCTCACATGTCAAGTGATGACAATAAATATTTTTTTACAGTTTTCAAACATGTTATGAACTAAATATTTTTTTATCTCTGTCCCGTTTCTTAATTTTTAGGTGTTTAACTCTCGTCAAGATCTAATAGATTGGGTTCATGACATAGGAAATTCACTTGGTTACGTTATTGTTACTAAAAGATCTAAAACTTCTACACTTGTATTTCAATGTGACCGTGACGGTACATACAAAAGTAAAAAAATCTCCACCAGAAATACAGGCACCAAAAAAATAAATTGTCCATTTGAATTAGAAGGGAAACATTCGACAACGGAAGATTATTGGACATTAAGGGTGATATGTGAAGTGCATAATCATGAACATGCGTTACATTTGGAAGGTCATCCATATCCACGGCGATTGTCAGATAATGAAGCTCGATTGGTGGAAGATTTATCAAGAAAAAACGTGAAGCCACGAGATATCTTATCAATACTCAAGCAAGACCCAAATAACGTGTCTACTATCTCAACGGTGTACAATGCACGAAGTAAAATTCGGATGCTAGAGAAAGCGGGTAGAACACAAATACAAGTTCTTATGTCATTTTTACACGAAAACAATTATATTTATGAAAGACGTGTAAATCATTCAACTAACGAGTTGGAAGATTTATTCTTTGCTCATCCAAAATCATTGGAGCTGTGGCATGCATTTCCACACGTGAGTCGAATAAATATGTACGAGCAACTGTTATTTAGTAATCGTACTCCGGATTTTATTTCACTTGATTGAGTTGTAATAATTTTAGTTTTTAGTAATTTTTTGTTACTTTATCAATTATGTTATTTTGATATTAAATTATTTTATCTTTGTAGGTTTAAAAATAATATATAATTCTCTCTTTTAAATAATTATTGTTAAAAATAAAATACTCATAAAATAAAACATAATTACATCAAACTAAAATAACTAAAACTAAAATAATGAATAAATAATTCATAATTATATTATTAAAATTAAAAGTTAAATAAGGAATGATTATAATTATTTTAAAATTAAAAATAAGCAAGTAATTATTATGTAATGATTATAATGGGTAGGGTGGGTATGGGGGTGGGGTAGGGTAGGTGTAAATAAGATTCCAAGAGTGCCAATAAGATTACCCTATATTGCTTCTTAGTTTTTCAAGAAATCAGTGATTGCCCAAATACGACAAACCATCCTGACAAAGAACGTCAAGTAAAAGGACAACAATCCCAATTCGAGTCACACCAACCCAAAAGGACATAACTATCAAATTGTAACTGATTTCCATGCCCATGACTCCCTTTCAAGTATCTTACGACTTGCAAGGTTGTCTCATAATACTCTTGAGAGGTTTTTTTTGGATGAACTATGAGAAGATGTGAACATAATATTATAGCTCCGGACAAATCGCTTTGATAGAGTAAAAGATAATGTATGGAATGAGTTTGACTATCAATTCATAATGCTAAAAAATATCATATGTCCTATCAAAGTTATGTACGATTTCAGATATTCATGAGAAAAGGTCAGTGGCAAGCACCAAAATGATGGTTTTGAGGCATCGGGAAATCCGCGCCCTGGCCCAAAGTAAACCAACATGTTTTGTTGACAATTTTTTTTTGATAATTACGGCCAACTTTAATACCAAGAAAATACTTTAGTACCCCGAGATCCTTCATACAAAAACATTTACTAAGGTAATTCTTAAAAGAGGTTAGGACAGTTTATCATTCCCGAAGATAATGAGATTCCACGTAAATGAGTGCATTAATTTGTACCCTCCATTGATGAAATGTAAACATGGAATGGTCAGAGTAGGACTGTAAGAACCCGTATTGTGTCAAAGCAGTGGCCAATAAAACAAACCAACATCAAGGGTTTGTTTTAGGCCATAGAAGAGACTTATGTAGTAGACAAACTTTTCCTAATTGATTGACCTAGAACTAGGAGGCAAGTTCAGGTAAACTTCTTTGTCAAGGTCATCGTGGAGAAAATCTCCATTTATGAACATCAATATGATGAAGCTCTCAATTTTTAGAAGCTGCAACTGCAAGAAAGACCCGTATTATCACCATCTTGGCTACTGGGGCCAAGTTTTACCATATTTAATTCAGAATTTTATTCGAGATGATTTTTAAGGTTGCTTATTATTTTGAGATCTTAATGTTTGTAGATTTTAAAAATCAAGATGTACATTGAAAATTGTTTGTAATTGTATGCGTAAATAGATTTTAGGAGACTTTTGCCTTATCACTCGAATCAAGCTGATTTTTATTCAATTGCTTATTAATGAATTTAACACTTACTACTATATTTTTGTTCAAGAAAAATGTTTGATATAGGGTTATTAACAAAGCGAACGAACACGGGCAGAGGCTTGTTCGTGTTCCTTTGTTTAACTTAATTGAACAAATGAACGAACATGAATGATAAACAAACAAATTTTTTTGTTCATGTATGTCGTCAAGATTTTTTTTTTTTTTTTTATGTTTGTGTTCGTTCGTTAAGATGTTAAATGAACATAAACAAACAAATATAAATAAACACAAACAAAGGAACAAAAAAGAACAACAATCATTACTCATCATCTCATTCTTTTAAAAAAAAAATAGATTTTTTTTTTATATGAGAATGTTATTCATTGAAAGATTTTGAAATCTCAAGTAAATGAAAAAAAACTCCTCATAATTGTCTTTTTTAATCTAAATATATTTATTTTGAAATTAAAACTTATACATGATATTTAATAAGTTGGTTTTAGAAGTTTTTATTTTCTTCAGCCAAAAATCCCAACGTTTTCATTGATTAAATTATGGGACAAATTTTTTTAAATGAATAAATCTCTAGATTTTTTAAAGGGAATTTAATTAAAATACCCTTTTTTGAAAAATCAGTACTCAATATGCCCTCAATCTTGTTATTTTTGTCAAAATACCCCATATGTCCGCATTTTTGAAAAAACGCGGATATAGTGTATTTCGGTCCGCGTATGGCTTGAAACGAGGGTTTGGTCCGCGTTTTTTACTGTTACACGCGGCCTTAGCCCGCGTTTTTCATTGTTACACGCGGACTTGGTCCGCGTTTTGTTCTCGTTTCACTGTTACACGCGGACTTGGTCCGCGTTTTGCTTCCCTTCACCGAGATACGGTCCGGTTTGGCTTCAATGCACGGGGACGACGCTTGACACGGGTTGGGGCCACACTTTTCACTATTACACGCGGACTTGGTCCGCGTTTTTCACTATTAAACGCGTACTTGGGGGCTGCGTTTTTTTGTATCTTGGTAAACCAAACCTTCATAGATCAACGGTGGGGATGGGTCTTTTATTAGGGTTTTAGACCACAACCTCCCTATAAATAATTGAGGTCCCCCCATAACCCCACCACCATCACTCTCAAAGGGATTTCTTTCACTCTCTCAAATATATCGTGTATTACATACGCTCGGATCTCGGCTCAGTTGGTTAGCATTTTTAAAAGTCGGATATGGGTCGACCACTTTCTTCGGTAAGTTTCTTTTAACCGCGTTTTAATTTTATATTTTAGTGATTATGTGTTAATTTTAGAGTGTTGCGTTTATGTTGATAATATGTTAGATGTTGCGTTAATTTTAGTTTTACAGATTACGTTGATTTTAGAGAATGCTTTTTTTTATAAAATTATTGTAGAGATTGCGTTAATCTTAGAGATTGTATTAATTTTATAAAAAAATTGTAGATATTGTGTTAATTTTAGAGATTACGTTTTTTTTATAAAAATATTGTAAAGATTGCGTTAATCTTAGAGATTGCGTTTTTTTATAAAAAAATTGTAGATTTTGCGTTAATTTTATAAAAAAATGTAGAGATTGTGTTAATTTTAGAGATTGCGTTAATTTTATAAAATTATTGTAGAGATTGCGTTAATCTTAGAGATTGCGTTAATTTTATAAAAAAATTATAGAGATTGCGTTAATCTTAGAGACTACGTTTTTTTTATAAAATTATTGTAGAGATTGCGTTTGTTTTATAAAATTATTGTAGAGATTGCGTTAATTTTAGAGATTGCGTTAATTTTATAAAATTATTGTAGAGATTGCGTTAATTTTAGAGACTACGTTTTTTTTATAAAAATATTGTAGAGATTGTGTTAATTTTAGAGACTACGTTTTTTTATAAAATTATTGTAGAGATTGCGTTAATTTTAGAGATTGCGTTAATTTTATAAAATTATTGTAGAGATTGCGTTAATTTTAGAGATTGCGTTTTTTTTATAAAAATATCGTAGAGATTGCGTTAATCTTAGAGATTGCGTTAATTTTATAAAAAAATTGTAGAGATTGCGTTAATCTTAGAGATTGCGTTAATTTTATAAAATTATTATAGAGATTGCGTTAATTTTAGAGATTGCGTTTATTTTATAAAATTACTGTAGAGATTGCGTTAATTTTATAAAATTATTGTAGAGATTGCGTTAATTTTAGAGACTACGTTTTTTTATAAAATTATTGTAGAGATTGCGTTAATTTTAGAGATTGCGTTTGTTTTATAAAATTATTGTAGAGATTGCGTTAATTTTAGAGACTACATTTTTTTATAAAAATATTGTGGAAATTGCGTTAATTGTAGAGATTGCGTTAATTTTGAGATTGTGTTTTTTTTATAAAGTTATTGTAGAGATTGCATTAATTTTAGAGATTGCGTTTGTTTTATAAAATTATTGTAGAGATTGCGTTAATTTTAGAGATTGCGTTTGTTTTATAAAATTATTGTAGAGATTGCGTTAATTTTAGAGACTACGTTTTTTTTATAAAAAAATTGTAGAGATTGCGTTAATTTTAGAGATTGCGTTTTTTTTATAAAATTATTGTAGAGACTGCGTTAATTTTAGAGATTGCATTTTTTTGTATAAAAAAATTGTAGAGATTGCGTTATTTTAGAGATTGCGTTTTTTTGTATAAAAAAACTGTAGAGATTGCGTTAATTTTAGGGATTGCGTTTTTTTGTATAAAAAACTGTAGAGATTGCGTTAATTTAAGGGATTGCATTAATTTTATAAAAATACTGTAGAGATTGCGTTAATTTTAGGGATTGCGTTAATTTTATAAAAATATTATAGACGAAATCAACAAAATATACACCCTTAGGTTTACCAAAAAACCAAAATAATAAAAAAAACGAAATAAAAAACCGCAACATATCAATTTGGATTTTGTCAAACGGGTGTAAATAGCCCTAAGGTTTGTAGGGATTTAAGAAATCCACGTGATTCCCCTACTACCTGGAAATCCAATAGATTGAGTGGTTTATTTTTTCTAAAATTAAGCAATAGACGAAATCAACAAAATGTACACCCTTAGTTATAAGTTAGGTGCGTTGACAACATCTTTGCATTACTATGTAGGATGATTTTGATAACGTCGATCTTTCGTTCAAATGCCGCATCGCCATGGTAAAGGAAATTAGAGATGCTTTTGAAGCATGTCCACCTGAACGGGCACAACGTTTACACGAAATGTTTAGCCGCACATCTTTCGGGCCATGGCTCGAGCTTACCAATATTGGACAGGACCCCCTTCTAGTCCACATGTTTTTACAGATGGAGGTCGAGGTTGCGAGACCACAGCCGGAGGAATTGTATTTCCACGTGTGTGGGACTCGCGTGCACTTTGGTCGTAGTGAGTTCTGTATTGTAACAGGACTCCTTTTCGGACCAATACCCGACCTTCCTACCTTGACAGATGAGTCCTTCGTTAGTAGGGTTTGGCCCGGCCTTGCACCAGGTATCTTGACGCTGAAAACCGTCGTCCAGACGATGAGAACTGGCCTGGGTGCGATATCCGATGAGGATGATGTGCGTGTTTGCTTGGTGGTGATGGCAGAGTTGATGTTCATGGGTCGTGATCCAAGGCTGCCGGTTTCCTCTACTGTACTTATCGCCGTCGATGACTTGGAGAGGTTTAACCACTATCCGTGGGGTAGCTACATCTGGAGTCACTCATACAAAGGACTCCACGGTGCCATCGCCAGACGCAAGCAGAAGAACCAGCAAAACAACAAGATGACGTTGAATGGGTTTGCACACGCCCTAAAGGTTAGATAAGTACAATAACATAAATATCAATTCATTAACTAACTTTGCTAAATTTGGATTTCTTTTAACGTACTTCTTCAATCTATGTAATTCCAGGTATGGATCTTGGAGATGTTTCCTGCCTGCCGGCAAAATTTCACCAAGCGCTCCGACAGGTTGATTAGGGGAACCAATTGGGATCGAGATGTTGTCCTTACTAAGTCTGCATGCATTGGGATCTTCAACTCAGCTTTGAGCGTACGCCCTCCTACTATATTTTTAATTGTAGTAATTAAAAAACTATTTGTGATTTATATGTCTTATAATTTTATTAGGATGCAAATGCGCCATATGCGGAACTGAGGCCTACTCAGACTGAGCAGCAGTCGAGTTGGTTTCAACGGAGCGTCGCCTTTCTTGAAAGTTCGACGGGCAGGCGACCGACAAAGAGGTCCCGACGTAGAGATCCTGATCATGATGACCACGATGACGATGATGACGATGATGATGAAGATGACGATGATGGCGCGCGACGTCAGGCTCCCTCTAGCCCCACCTATCAGGCTCCCCTAGCTCTAGCTATCAGGCTCCCCCTAGCCCCACCCATCATAGGATGCCTGATATAGACCCATACCAAGATAAGTGGGAGTACATGACCTCCATGGACAGACGCGTAAGAGACCTCGAGGCCCTCTCCATGGACAGACGCATAAGAGATCTCGAGGCCCTCACCGCACACCTTCGCCACACTCACGTTAGTGTTTAACTTAATTTGGGGATATTACGCCCAATACTTTTATATTGGTTTGTGTATTGATATTACGTCCCATGATTGTATTAGGTGTCGACGAACATGGCGCCCACTTACATGTCGCCTGGGCAAATGCATGGGTACACGGGTGCAGCATATGCGACCACATCATCCCAGCAAACTGTAGGTTATTTTTTTGTTACTCCGGGTTGAAAGTAATTATTAGGAGTGCTCATTATAATCCATGTCACCAGGTTGGGATGACAAGTATGACTCCATCCTACACGTCGTCGGGGTACACACAGGCAGCAGTCGGAGGAAACTACCCTTTTTCGACCCCATCATTCCAGCAAAATGTAAGTTACGACGAGTGCTCATTGTTGTTCTTTTTTTGTTATTACATTTGAAGATTCTTATTAAGAGTTCTCATTATAATCCATGTCACCAGTTTGGAATGACAAGTATGATGTCAGCCTACACGTCGCTGGGGTACACACAGGCGGCAACCGGAGGAAACTACCCTTTCTCGACCCCATCATCCCAGCAAAATGTAAGTTACGACGAGTACTCATTGTTGTTCTTTTTTTGTTATTACGTTTGAAGATTCTTATTAAGAGTGCTCAATATAATCCATGTCACCAGTTTGGGATGCAAAGTATGACGCCAGCCTACACGTCGCCGGGGTACACACAGGCGGCAACCGAAGGAAACTACCCTTTCTCGACCCCATCATTCTAGCAAAATGTAAGTTACGACGAGTGCTCATTGTTGTTGTTTTTTTGTTATTACGTTTGAAGATTCTTATAATGACATACGTCACCAGTTTGGGATGCCGGCGGGGGACTATTACAGACCCCAGATGATGGAGCCGGGGCCGGGGCTGTCCGTCATTAGCGGGTTGGTGGAAGATTTTTTGGGAACTTCCATCCCTTATTCGATGGGGTCGGTGTCGGGGGTTGACACCACCTAGGTGCGGGTGAGTACTCCGATGGCTGATGATATCATCGATGACCACTTCGAGGATGATGACATGCCCATACATGATCCAGATCAGGCAGCACATGAGAGGGCGAGACGGGTCGCTGTTGTGGGGCCATCCCTTTATTCCCCATATACCCAACAAGCTTCGACCACAACAGTCCCTAAGAAAAAAACCAAGGCAAGGGTGAAGGCAAAGGGCAAGGGAAAGGTTGGGGGAGACACTACGATGACTGACGCAGGGTAATCGATGTTTGTTTCGGCGGCACAAATCAGGGAATTATGTACCAGTGATCAGCTCCCCCACCTGATGTGTCCATTTTACGGCGGCCTTCAAATGAATGCCGGTTTTTTCATGCTACTGTTAGGTGTAGGTGGTAGTGGGGATTTCGAGGATCTGGTTAGTATTTAAATATATTCATATAAACAACTACATTTCTAATGACATGGCTAAAAATCTATGTTTTGTATATAGCAAATCGATGCTTGGGTTAGAATGATCCAAGAATCCCGCTCTCCACATGCGAGATGGACGGTTATGGACTCCAACTTCTTTGAGTGGCTTACACGGCCGGGCCAAGGATACATGTTTGTGTTCGAAACGTGCAATGGACTGGGCCATAGAACCCATCTAGCTTGGATGGACATCGACGAGGTATGGAAATCGATTTACATAATTTTTGTTCAACTTGTTTGTTACTAACTATTATTGTGTTATTGTAAAATCTCAGGTATACATCCCCATATGCGTCGTGGACAAACATTGGGTGCTCGGTGTTCTGTACCTCCGTGAAATGAGGCTGGTCTTATTTGAAAGTTTACGAGCAAGAAGGTACACCTTGCCCTTGCAAGAACGCCTTGGGATCTTCAAAAAACAATTGCCGAAGTTGTTAAAAAAGATACACGACACGCCGGATCGTATCAAGGCCAACAAGAAATTAGAGGTTATCTATGATTCTGATGCACCTCAACAGACAGGGGGCCTTGGGGATTGCGGTGTGTGGGTGTGTCATAACATATCCAAGTTTATTGAAGGTCTGCACCCAACAGTTGCACCAGACGCAACTGAACATGTGGCAAGGGAATGGCGTAATTACATGGCGGAGACCCTTTTCTCGTTGGCTGTCCAAATAAACGATTAGGTTGGGGATACTTTGTATGTTACTTGTGAGTTGTGATGGGCCTCTTGAAATAGCAAATATGATTCTTTTTTTTTTTAAAGTCATTTTAAATATTAAAACCCTTTTTTATTTAGATAACTATATTGGATCGGATGTTTTTCTTTACATAAAAATAGAATTAGTTAACTCCCAAGATCACAAATTGATATGAAATAGGTAGTACATGAAAAAGTTCTTTTGGTAAATAAAAAACAAAATCTTATTTAAACTTACCAACTTTTAATATTGCGATACAAGTTCATCTAAACAGAAATTGAAACGACGTCATTAAACAAAGTGATTAGGTAACATTGTTGGTCATTGAAATGTCAAACTACGGCTACACGACGCTTGGTTTTTCTGGAATCCCCAACGACTTCTTATATGCTCTGGTGATACAATTTTGGAAGTGTTAAGCTCAACTTTCTCGCTGTACACTTCAATGACGGTATGGCCGTTAACATACTGACGTATATTTGCTACATCTTCGTCAGTGCCCATAAGTTCTAGTCCACTCAACAAGTCTGCATTCGGACGTTTAAAATACAACTTATAATATCTAGTTTCGTCGTAGCCTAACTCTTTCATGATCTGGTGAAGCAGTCGCATGCAAAGATCGTTGACATCTAACATGTCAACATACACTTGTAGACCACGGAAGTACTGTATTCTAGGTGATTCCGTAAAGTACCCTTGATGGTAGACTTTCATGCTGAACATTTGTGGATACTCAGTTGTTCATGATAGGGGTTAACAACGGTAGCCTTACAGAATATTCAATGCAAGAAAAACCCAAAAAAAATATAAACACTAACCATATAACGTGGTGGTAGAGGTTGGAAGCGATTGAGATAAACATCTGAAATTCCATACATGAAGGTTTGGGGATGCCATGTAATGTTTTGTATGGATTATGACCCCCCCAGGTCTGTGTATTTATATCCGCGTTTTAATTGTGTAATGCGGGTTTAGTCTGCGTTTTAATGTTGTAACGCGGGTTTAGTCCACGTTTTAATTGTGTAACGCGGGTTTAGTCCGTGTTTTAATTGTGTAACGTGGGTTTAGTACGCGTTTTAATGTTGTAACGCGGGTTTAGTCCATGTTTTAATTGTGTAACGCGGGTTTAGTCCGCGTTTTTGTTGTTTTACGCGGGTTTAGTCCGCGTTTTTGTTGTTTTACGCTGGGTAAAAGAATTCAAAAAACGAATCATTTCAGGCTTTGCAGGGGAATCGTTTGACCATGGCACAAAAATCTAATCGTTTCAGGCTTTGCAGAGGAATCGTTTGACTATGCCAGGAAAAAACTAATTCTTTTCAGGCTTTGCAGAGGAATCGTTTGACCGTGCATTTGAAACTATCATGAACCGATTTTCGCATGGACTATAAATAGATGCTTCAGTGAAGTAGTATTTCACAACTTCATATCTATCCTTTCTACCTCATTTTCGTTTACAAAAATTATCTACATTATCTACATTCTCTACATTTTCATAACTTGATGGCTGGAGGTTCACGCGGTAGGGGAAAAGGTCAGCGAATGGGCCTGGCACTTCACGCTCCGTGGACATCGACCAATTAAATGATGGAGCTTCAAGGATTGACTGGAATGCACCAGATACAACGGAGGATTGGGCGTAGTTTAGGATAACTGCTTACGATGAACCGATCACGCCTCAGGAGTGGGAGCAGTTTAACAATGCCCGAGCCGCATACTACGCTGCTCATGGAGGAATGGCCCCACCTACGTATCAATCCAACCAGGGCCAGGTCTACCAATGTCTCAGGTACTGCCTCCCAGGTTGAAAAGGTCATGTGATGAGGCAAATGAAGAGATATGAAATACAGGCAGGACGTGGCTACAAAACATGGAACTTCAGAAGGAGAAAGAGGCAACTATTGCGGAGTAGAAGGAGCTCCTGGAGAATATGAAGCGCGATGTTAGGGAGAAACAAAAGGAGATTAGAAAGTTAGAAGATGAACTGGTAGACATCAAAGAAAACTACACTGTCATGGAGGAGCATATGAAGGCAAAGGCTGGTTGGGTTACGAAGTGCCGGGAAATCTACTCGTAGTAGGTTTCTCAAAGGGTGGTTGTTGTATGGATGCACTTTAACGTTTAACCTCAGTTTTATTTTATGCATTAATTTTTACTTTATCGATTCTTGAATGTTGTATGGATGCACCATTTCGTTTTCTTTAATTTCAATAAAATGATGCTTTCATGTTTTAACTTTTATTTACACATACTATAATTTCACAACCATGATAAGGTAGATAAAATCAACAATTAACATAATAACAATATCACTTAGCATAGAAGATGGGGTGGTTACAATCAAGGGAAGTCAATGTTAAGGTCAATGTTATCATGCCTTAAAGTTCCATATGGTTCTAGGTTCGATGGCCCTTGAGAGCGAGATCTTTGGCTAGTGGAAGCTCTCCTGGGCACGGTTGAAGGGGCAGGAGTTGGACATTCACCACGAGTATGTCCTACTGCTCCACACCTAGTACACGTTCTCTGTATCAGATCCTCACCACGAGATGGACGTCGATCGTTCTTTCTTGGTCTCCCCGCACGTCTCTTGGTTATTAACGGTGGATAGCATGGCGGAAGGGGGACGTGTGGCAAAACCCATGATTGAGGGGGTCCAACAGGATACATCAGCTCATGATATGTTGATCGGTAAGTACTGGACGTGTAGTAAGATATAGCCAGATCACTCCAATCTCTACGATTCATTGACCTTGCAGCAGCGATGGCATGACCGCATGGTAAACCATAATATTGCCATTGGTTACATTCACAAACACGGTTGGCCATATCGACAGTTGCATGATAATGGATATCCCGAACGTTGAACTTACCATGTCCAATCTGACTTACCCTCCATGTCGCAGACTTTCCCGACCTTCTGCTAATTATCTCTTCCGCCATTAGTGTGAGATGATTACGCATTTCATTTACAAATATGTGTTAATTGTGTTACGATTTATACGAAAGACGAAAAAAGCAACTAACATATAAATTAAAGATTTTAGAGTTTATCAACCTCACTTTCGTCGTCGAAGTTGGTTCCACTCTTGTTGAAAATCTCGGAAGTACTCTATAAGGCCGACAATGGGTAACCTGCGTGCAAAACGGGACAGTGCATTCACCGACTCTACACTATTAGAGGTCATTATGTTATACCGTTGTGCAGGGAAATGGGCCCTTGACCACCTCTCTTTACCAGCCTCGTCCATAACTTGTGCTCCACCGAGGTACTTCATATCGTAGTGCATTCATGTAGGTCTATCGTATATGCTTTGCACGCCTTCCAGTAGGTTGTCTTGTTTGTTGTGATACGCTTGTCCGCGCTTTTCACGTTCATCTCCAAATGTCGACAACATAGGGCGTGAGGGGTGGAGGGGTACACGGCAGAAATTGTCGCGCTTATGGAAGGAGCCCTGTCGGACATAAACACCAACCCTTCCGGGGCTCCGATACATTCCCGCTACATGTTCAGAAACCAACCCCACTCCTCCCCCGTCTCGGACTTGCCTACTCTGAAAGCCAAGGGCACAATGTTGTTATTTCCGTCCATGGCAACCGCCAAGAACATCATACCCAGGTAATGCCCCTTTAAATGGGCAGCGTCTATTACAAGGACATGACGCAGATTTGTCAAAAACGTCCGGATCTGCAATAAGCGTACATGGTTATTATTTGTAAATTTTAAAATTCATAATATGTAAAGCTACGACGATTTAATATACTTACAGCACATCCAAGTGCAGCTAAACACAATTCGAAACGTCCGTTTGAATCCGTCCTTATTCTGGTGCGTGTACCCGGATTCTTCAACTCCAAGTTATATAAATACACAGGGAGTCGTTCGTACGACTCCTCGGGAGTGCCTCTCACCATTAGTAGTGCCTTGCATCGCGCACGCCATCCTTGGTGGTAACCAATGTTGATCCCGTACTGCTGATTTATATCGTTGACGATGTCCTTCGGCCGAAATGACCTGCTAGCGTCAAGAAACTTGTCTTTCAGTATGTGGCCCAAAGTCCTTTTGTTGGCCTGCCGGTGGCTGGCATTTAGTTGTGTCCTCGAACATGTGTGTACGTCGTTCAACTTTCTAACGACAAACAACCCTCCTTTAGGGCCCACGGACATCGCGGACATACTCCATTTACAATTTTGTTGGTCACAGACAACTTGTATCTGCTTTTGTCGGATTTCTTCGCTCTAAACACGAAACCCTCTCGCAAGAACTTCATTCCCAACTGTACGGTCATTTCCTCCTTCATATGAAATATTTGACCTTCATGTATAGTTGTATTGCGATTGTAAGGTGCGGGTTGGTAGGCTGGTATATGGGTCTCCGGGTTAAGAAGGGAAGGGGGCATATCAAAATAATCGTTTAACGCACCAAATGATTTATTGCTAGGGGTATATGTTTCTTCTTCTTCGTCCTCGTCATTATCGGTATCTGATCTGTCCAGATCAGATATACCAGTTGTGAAAACATGGGTTTCGTCATCAGCAACTCCAACAAACCGTCTTTTTGGGTCTTCTGCTTCTTCTTCCTCTTCTTCTAGTTACGTCTCCGGAACAACATCGGGATAAGAATCGTTAGGACGATATGAATGATCAGAATAAAGTGTGGTGTCGTAGGATGCCTGAAATTGAGAGTCAGACTCCAGTTGACTACCACCGACATGGATTTCGTCATCATCTTCGTCATCGCACATCAATGGTGTGACATACACAAAAAGTCGTGGAGGTCTTTCTGAATCGGCTGCAAGTAGCATAAAACCAATGATTTCGTCATCGTTGGTTATCTCCATCAGTGAGCCATCTGCACGTCTGAACACCAACTTGCAAGCAGCAGAATCTCCGATTCCACACTTTCCCACGACGTAATCGATAAACGTCTTATACGAAACCATTACTGGAATATTTACACCACGCTTTGTGTAGCCAGTATAATCCCACCCATTGTTCTTTTGCACCCATTGACCATCAAAACATAATAAGAGCCTAGCTTTTTGAACAGATGAACTCATTTTTTCAGTAGTATGAAAAATGAAGCAATTCAAGTGGATGTGATGAACGATTTTGCATGTAATCTTACTGGTCTTTATAGGAAAAATTGAATGGAGAAGATGAATGTGAACCACAAATTCAATGACAATGGTACACTTATTGTATGACAATCAGACCAAAATGTGGAAAAAAACAGTGAAATCATTCAAAAAATACGTCAGAAACAGTTGACAACACATGAAATAATAGCCCTGAAACCTTAGTTTTGGAACCCTAATACGTTTTACACTATTCAATGCGGCCCCAACCCTCGTTTTTAAGCAAAAAAAAAGGCCCCAACCCTCGTGTCAAGCCAAAAACGCGGACCAAGTCCGCGTGTAACAGTGAAACGAGGACAAAACGCGGACCAAGTCCACGTGTAACAGTGAAAAACGCGGGCTAAGGCTGCGTGTAACAGTGAAAAACGCGGACCAAGCCCTCGTTTCAAGCCATACGCGGACCAAAATACACTATGTCCGCGTTTTTTCAAAGTTTTTTTTCAAAAACGCGGACATATGGAGTATTTTGGCAAAAATAACAAGATTGGGGGCATATTGGGTACTGATTTTTCAATAAAGGGCATTTTAATTAAATTCCCTTTTTTAAAACCTTAAATTGATCATTTTAACCTATTAAAGTTGTTAACTAGTTTAGTCTTTTTACAATTCTATTTAAATTTGTATTAATAATAATTGAACATTTTCACCGCTTTATACGTTTATTAAAAAATAGTATAAAATAATAAATATTTACTTCATTTGGAAGAGCATCATCCGACGACTGTTTGTTTGTCTTGAAAATAAGGGCATCATCCATCCAACGCCTGACTACCTTCCGTGCGGCCTATCATCCCTTGTCTCCGACGAAAGAAACCACCCCCTTTCTCCACCCCCTCCCTTAGGTTGTGTTCTCGAAACCTTTTTTTACGAAGGAAAGGGAAAAAAACGTGTTCTTGAAACCTTGTTAGGAGAGAAAGAAAAAACAAAAAACGAAAAGAAAACAATGATAAGTTTTCTCCCAAATATGGGAGAAGAGGGAAGAAAAGGAATTAAAATCATTTAAAATAATTACTTAAATTATTAAAATTACAAAACTATTCAATTTTTCATTATAAAGAATATATTTTTTATAAGGGTATTGTTGTGTTTTTTCGTGTTTACACCCTTTTTAAAATGCAAGTAAATAGATTTTGACGCAAGTATACATCTTAATCTACTGTCATTTTGTAACAAGAAATAATGGTATAAAGTACCGAATATCAATCCCACAGGGAAGCTTGGAAAAGTTCTTGTTAAAGTCGAGTTTGTAAAAGCGAGTCATGGCGAATTCGAAAAATCTTTTGATGGAGGTTTTGATTAACAAGTACTGAAAAGTCGATTATAAAAAGAAGCACGGAGTATAAAGATCAGTTGGGACAAAATTAATAACTGGATAAAAAGATGAGACAACATTCCATCATTATCTTAAAATCGATATTTTATGTAACTTAAAGAAGTTTTCATACAACGAACCAGTTATCAATTGACTAATTGTAATCCGACATAAAATATAACTTCGATTTAAATAACTTTGGACAATCATGCTATATGATACACCTTTTTATTTTTTTTATCGGTCTCGGTCCCAACTTTACTTATACCCCGAACTAAGGCTGGTAGCCCATCATCGTTTGGTTTCTAATTATAAAAGAGTTAAGGAATTTTTAAAAGCAATTAAAAGAGATGAAAAATGCCTCAAACCATGATTAATTTCGCTTGAAAAACTGTAACTTGTTGCGCAAGTAACCAATTCTTTAGTTGAACGTAAAAAGTTAAATTGCTCGAAATAAACTGCTGTATTTAAATAACATAAACTAAAATGCATAATTTAAAGTACATAAAATAAAAGATAGTATTTAAATGCCATAAAGTAAAATACATAAATTAAATCGAAGAAAGTAAAGACTATAATTAAATGACAGTAATTAAAATGCAGAAATTAGATTGCATTAAATAAATAACAATAAAGTAAAGCAAAAATTATAAAACTAAAATTTAATGACGGAATTGGAAACGAGTATGGAAAATCTTGTTTTAAATGTGGAATTAAAACATGAACTACTTGAAGATTTCATGGTACTTTTAACGACTTTAACTATTGAGATGAACTATAAAACGAAACCACATAGCCATGTAGATGGGTTTTTATAAATTTGGAAACTCGAAACAATTTTAATATTGTTAGGATCAAGCGCTTTGGTAGCTAAATAACGTGCACTCAAAGCGTGGACACTGAGTTTCCCAGTGTGGACACAAGTATATATCAACACTGGGATCACTACAAGTAATACAATGGTACAAGTATCGAGTATCGTACCCACGGGGACTGAACTACTGAGAATTGCTGACTTGCATGAACTTTTTGCACAAGTTTCGAGTTGGGAAAAATATTTGTTTGATTGGCGAATTAATTCTAAAAAATGTGAAATGAACTTTTTGTAAATAAGGAATATGTATGGGTGTAAGCTTTTCTTGAGACAAACGTAGTAACAAAATGGCCGGGCGCTTTGTAGTACGGAAAGTATATAAAAATCCCGATCTCTTGAAAGTGGATTTTTAAAGACCGGTCCTACAAAATGCTCGTAAAGTGTCCATCGTTACCAATTCTTAATCTTGCCGATTTAACTAAGTTGATAAAAATCATGTTCTACCGGTACGGAGATTTATACCCAAATCTCTTTGTGATATAAATCTCCTCCGACGTTTGAACCTTAGTAAAATCATACAAAACCCGTATCTCTACGTGGTTATCAAAGACTCTCTCAAATCTTTATGCATCACTTAAGCCGTATTTCGAATTTGCCCCTCTCGAGGTCAAGATTTAATATTAACACATCAAAGTGATCGGCTTATCTGCATTGAGTTTAAGTCCCGACTCAAGTGACCAAGCTTAAGGACTAGTAATAATGGTCACACCCAAGTGTTGCCTACTAGTCCCAAGTTAACTCACACCCATACCCAAGAGGTACTTAGCTCATGCTTAAAATAAACGACATAATAATACAAGGGAAAGGAAAATGAACTATTTGCATGAATATAAATAAAGTAAGAGCAAAGTAAAAAAGTAAACTACGGAATTTAAAATGCTAAAATTAAGGAGCAATAAATTAAGGTACTTAAAATTAAAGAGCAAGGAATTAAAGTACTTAAAATTAACTACTTGCTATAAATAAAAAATGCTAGGAAGTTAAAAATGAAAGTAAAGTACAAATAATTAAAGACAAGAATTTAAACTAATCTTCAAGACTAAGTTCTCTCTTTTTGACCCATGGATCTTCGGGTGTCCACCGCGGGCACTCACTGTCCTACCCGACAGTTTTCCCAAATTCTGCACGAAAATTACTTTTGATGTCATTATCATAACTTGCTTTAATTATAGACCAAAAGAAGATAGAAAGGAACAAAAGCGGGTATAACTGGGAAATAAGACATGGAAAAGAGCGATAAATAACACTCAGGAATGAGGGTTATCACATCCTCAAACTTGAACTGTTACTTGTCCTCAAGTAACTAAAAACTAGGAAAGAAAGTTTTACGAAGAAAGAAAACGATAGAGAAAAGAGAAAAAAAAAATTATACCACCTACGGAGGGATCGTTGATCTTTCTCTAGTGGGGGATGATGTACATTCTTCCATCCTTGACTTAGGTTCCGATGAAATTAATCGGTAGGACTTAAGGGTTAGTGTTTGATGGGTACAAAAATTTTACTAACTTCCTCAAACTTGAGTGATACTACAAAAGGATTTTATGTCTCTCTTTTTTTGTTCACTTTTGAGTATATTTTTTTAATTTTGATCGCATTTCCCAAGACTTGTGATTTTATCAATCGTTCTTATGCCTTTGGGTTGTGTGTGTCTCCCAATTTTCCGAAGACTTATTTTATCCCCCACCCCTTTTAATACTTTTTTTTGAATGATCACGTTATTTTGACGGTGATCATTTTGTACTCCCCCCTCCACAAACTTGAGATTATCGATGTCCCCATTGATGGAAAGAAAAATATGGTATGGTGAGGTATCAACGGGTAGGTGTATGGGTTGGAATGAAGGGACGACCTACGTCCTTTTAATCACATCAACAACTAAAGTCATGAATGCAGAAATGTACCTGAAAAGAACATGCTAGAGAAAACAACAAAATGATCAACATCCACTGATTAACATAAACGCCATAAAGGGTTGAAGCAACATACAAAAGTGGCGTAACAAAAGTTTAACAGTTCCCAAATACCCAAAACAGAGAACAAGAAAAGTTAATCAGAGCAAGTTTTGATAATAACGTCAAAGGAATCACAGATGCACCCGCTACTGCTCACCGGGAGCAGTAGCCGTAGCAGTTGTGCCCTCCGTAGAGGGAGGTGCAGAAACTGGAGCAGCGGCCGGTGGGAGCGGAACGAGTACTTCGGTTGGGAATCGTGGCAAAGTAGCTGTCACAGTGGGGTTAATGCAATGCAAGATTCGTTGGAATACCGAGTTCCACTCCCTTTGATATGTCCACATCCGAAGCTCTCTTTCATGGAACTCGCGTTGTTGAGCTTCCAAACCTTGCAATCTAGCAAGAACAGTTTCATTATGACCTGCAAGAAGGGTCATCCAAATTTCTGCCCCGTAAGCAGTGCTCAAGGGAGGGTGCATCGGGAAAGCAGATGATGTAACAGGGGCAGAGGTTGTGGCAGTGGACACTGCAGTACCCGAGACTTCGACAGTGGGCACTGCAGAACCCGCAACATTTGCAGTGGACACTGCAACACGAATATCTCGGGCAGGTCTTGTGCTTTTCAATGCTCTTTTTCTCCTCTCCAGTGTCTCCATGCTGATTAAGTTGGCAACCTGTAGTATTTGGTCTGTATCGTAACGAGGGACACTTGCCATTTTCATTAGCTTAGTAATGAGGTATGGAAAAATGAGGCGAGAAATCGTTCTCGAGGCTGCATAAGCAAGGGCTGCGTGGGCAACAGGACCCACGTCTATGGGTAGTTCCTTCATGATGTGTAACACCCGGAATTTTAATTGAGTAAGTTTAATGCTAAATGTCCAATTTATTGCTTAAGTGCCCTATTTGATCTAATTTTCACTCCTAATTGTATAAATAGTTCCTTAGAGCATGTTATCTGTAAATCGTGACTTTTCGGGTGCGAAATCGAGAGTTCTGTCAGACTCGGCGACCTTGCCGGCGACTATGACACATGTCAATGTCGCGGAGGCAAAGTCGCGGGAGGCAGATAGGTTGCGGTACGTCCCTGCGCGAGAGTGCCACGCGATTGTGCCCTTGGGCACTCTCGTCGGTCACAATTGCGGGGATTGTACCGAGAGACTGTGGGTTTCGGCGACTATGCCCTGGCGATAGTGCCCAGGGCAATGTCGCGGGGCACAATCGCCCGTGTGATCTGGTCGAATAAAAGCACCATTCCAGCCTCTTTTCACTTCACAATTTCAAAATCAGATCTAGGGTTTTCTTGAGAGCGTTTTTGGGGGCGATTTTCCTCACTTCTCCACCTTCTCACTTCATTTATTACATAGAGGTTGTTGGGATTTTCAAACATTTGTCCAACTACTTCAAGGATACATTCAAGACCTAGCAATCAAGTGTTTGGAGTCTCAAGACTTCATCCTTCTCCATTTCATCTATTTTCTAGGTTTTGGTTCAAAACCTAGATTGTGAGTTTACTAAACCTTTGTTAAAACTAGATACACATCATAATATCCTATTTGCTACTTTATTTCTATATGTTCAAATGTTTGGGGATTCCTTCATGAAAATAGTTGGAAGATGTATATATATATATATGGATGGTTTGCCATGATTATTGTTATATGTATCATTATTTGGGAATTGTCACATAGATACATAATGTGGGTACCTTGATGTGTTAAATGTATGCATATATGGGCATGGTGATAATTCTAGTTGGAACACTATTTTGGTGATATGTTTATATGCATAATGAGCATGATTTACATTGGGTCTCTTGTTAGACATCATGAGGATAAGGTGGTAATATTATACCTGTAGTTGGTATTGAAGTATGTGGGTTGAAATATACCTAAAGGACCCCTTATAAATGTTATGTGGACGAACCAAGTCAGTACACTAGGAGGATATAGTCTTGGGCGCCACTGTGATGGTATGTGCCTAGACCTCCGCCATTCGGGGAATTTTCTTAGCGATAGTCTTCGGGTGGGCCGGGACTTTGGGGTGTTCCTTGTTAAGGGCATCAAGGTATATCGACTCTTGGGTGGGACTTGATTGGTACTTTGGGTCTCCCCTAATGACTCCACATATATTGAACACTGATTAACTGCTGATAAGAATTGTATCTGCTCATGCATGCTTATTATTGTTCAACTCACTAGGCTTTTTGGCCTAACACTTGTTTGGTGTCGATGTGTATCTCAGGTTCTAGCGGCGGCGGTCCTAAGCAGGTTTAGTTGATTTGGGGTGAGAGCTTGGGGAATTGCACATGGACGCGTTATACTTTTGGATATAGACTGTTTGTGTCTATAGATGACAACCCTTTTTGTAATCTCTTTTCTAGATGTAGAAATTAGATTAGTTGGTTGTTATTTACTGTCTGTTAAATTACAATTGTGATTAAACAGGTTATTTATTTATATATTCCCCATTTTTGGGAGGCTCTTGCTATGTCAATTTTAGCATACCTCATGTCCGTTTTCGGATTTTTGTTATCCCTATTTTTAGGGTGTTACAAGTTGGTATCAGAGTTTTAGTTTAAGTGAACTAGGTATTGTTTAGCATATCTAGGCTTAAGCTTTAGACTTTATGACTTCACTGTCCACTTGGGGTAGGAATCCTAGGTGGGGAGAGCGTTAGGATTACGGAATTACTGTAATTGAAAGTTGTGATGATGGTGACAAGAATACTTGTGTATGGTTCGTTCATAATTTCACTTAGCTAATGCTATTATGAATGCATTGTTACATGGGCATACTTGGTTTACTATTATTATGATAATTGATGAAAGTAGTAGTACGTACAATGAGTTCAACTTGCTTAGTCTTTTCTCAATCTATTTCTCGTACGTGCATGACAAATTATAAATGGTAAACACTCGAAGTAGATTACCGGACATGCCAGAAGGGCAACCTGAAGTGGAATCTGCAGTTGTACGATCCCCAGTGGGGGCAACCTCCGATGATATTCCTACACCCAGAATCTTGGCAGGAGGGCCTGAGCACATCCCGCGCCGGAACCTCAACATAGGTGACGCCATCTTGGAGGAAGTTACCATGGAGACCCGGCTTCGGGATAGCATGATGTTGGCCATGAATGTGGCTTTGGCTCAACAGCAATTGGCCATGACTTCGGCCATGACCCAACAATAAGAGTTTTTCATGAAACTTCTAGAGGATCGAGACGTCAGTAACCGTCAACCCGAGACTATGGCTGAAAATGTTATTGTGGGGTCGGGTGGACCGAATGTGGTGACGGTCGAAGAAGCATCCGTTGAGGGAATCAGAACGAAGACTAAAGGGTGCACCTACAAGACGTTTCTAGGGTGTCACCCTAAGGAGTTTGCGGGTTCCGATAGCCCAGTTGCTTGTATGTATTGGCTCAAAGAGATGGAGATGGCCTTCAAGGCAAGTGAGTGTGATCCCTCTCAACGAGTCAAGTTTGCTTCCCAACTACTTCGGGGAGAGGCTTTGATTTGGTGGAATCTCACTCGATCCGCCCTCACCCCGGAAGTTCTGGCTAAGTTGACTTGGTCGGTGTTTAAGGAGAAGATTATGGACAAGTACTGCAGCGAGCGGTCGTTGGACAAGATGGAACGGGAGTTCCGAGATTTGAAGAAAGGGAATATGTCAATTATTGGCTACTCCAAGCTCTTCTTGGAGAAGCTAAACTTGGTGGGACATCTAGTCCTTGACGAAAAGTCAAAGATGAAGGCTTATCATCAAGGGTTACCGGCCGAGATGCGAACGACGGTAAGAAATGCTAAGTGTTCGACTTTGCAAGAAGTTATCGAGGAGTCCTTACTCGTTGAGGACGACATCAATTCGAAAAGGGATGAGAAGAGGCATGTTGGTGAGAAACGAAAGTGGGAGGGGCCATCTGGGCCCGTTCGTCAGTCAAGACCCTTTGTAAGCGGGAGATCGGGTGATCAACGCTGTGAAGATCGGTGGTGCCACAAGTGCAGGTCAAAGCACTCGGGGTCGTGCGCTACAAGGACTCACTCCGGTCCAGCCGGGTGTACCAAGTGTGGTAAGAAAAATCACACGACTCGAGAGTGTTCCCTCCGTGGGGGGTCGGTATGTTATGAATGCGGAGAGCCGGGGCACATGAAGCGAGAGTGTCCGAGGCTAGTTAGAGGAGGTGGTGGAAATTCTGTGGGTTCGACGGCTAGGGTCGAGCAACCACCAAGGGCACCGAGTTGAGCCTTCCAGATGACTACCGAGGAGGCGAAGGAGACCGCGGATGTCGTGTCGGGTATGTTTCTAGTAAACTCCATGCCTGCTCATGTCTTGTTTGTTTCGGGTGCTACGTGTTCTTTTGTGTCAGATGCTTTCTGTAAACGATTCACCACTCCTATTAGTGTTCTTCCCGATGCGTTAGTAGTAGCAATAGCTAATGGGGATCAAGTAATCATTCGTGATCGTTTCCGTGATTGCACTCTAGAGATCGATGGAAATTCTTTCGGAGTAGATTTACTACCTATGGCTATAGGAGGGTTTGATGTAGTCATAGGCATGGATTGGTTAGCGAGGCATAAAGCGGACATCTTTTGCTCCAAAAAGATAATCCAAGTACCATTGCCGGAAAATGGGGTGGCTATCATTTATGGAGAGAAAGGAAAGAGGAATAATCATATTATCTCATCTCTTAAGGCTCGTAAGTTTTTAGCGAAGGGCTACCCTTCGTACTTGGCCTACGTTGTGGACGCAAAGAAAGAAAAGAAGTCGGTGGAAGATGTGGAGGTAGTGCAAGATTATTTGGACGTCTTCCCGGAAGACTTACCCGAATTACCGCCGGAACGACAAGTGGAGTTTCAGATTGACCTCACACCGGGAGCGGCTCCGATAGCTCGTGCTCCATATCGTTTGGCAAAAATGAAGGAGATGATGACGCAACTTCAAGAGTTGTTGGAGAAGGGCTTCATTCGACCAACCTATCTAGCATTTGATCAACAAAGGGTAAAGGAAAATGATCCTTTTTGGTGGCTAGATTGAGTTGTCTGTAGTCCATACAAATTCTCCATCCTGTAACAGTTCGGGTTGGGATAAGCTCGTTTTTCTCATTGGTGATAACGGTTGTACCACCCTTTTTCGGTACGCATTGCACCGGACTTACCCAACCACTACTTGAGATAGGGTAAATAATACCCGCATCAAGCCATTTTAAAATTTCTTTCTTGACGACTTCTTTCATGATTGGGTTAAGTCTTCTTTGAGGTTGCACTTTGCCAACACTATTATCTTCCAAAATTATCTTGTGTTGGCAAAGAGATGGACTGATTCCTTTGATGTCAGCTATCGTCCATCCTATGGCCTTCTTGTGATCTTTTAACAACTCTATTAATCTTTCCTCTTGCTTACTACTTAAGTTGGAAGAAATAATGATGGGCAATTTCTCTTCTTCCATGAGATAAGCATACTTAAGGTGAGTAGGAAGTGGCTTTAATTCGAGTTCAGACACCTTAATTATAGAAGGAACTTGGGTCGGCCTATCATTAAAGTCCAATTGCTCAAATGCATCTACCACCTCAACCAAATCATCTTCCAAAATATCTTCCGCTAAACAACTAATCAACCTCAACTCAAATTCATCATCCAAGGCATTTAGGCAAGAGCAATCCTCAATTTCATCGTTAAACTTAAGGGATTTGAAAACGTTGGAAGTTACTTGTTGGTCGTTCACTCTCATAGTTAACTCACCCTTTTGCACGTCTATCAAGGTTCTACCGGTTGCTAAAAATGGTCTGCCTAAAATGATGGGGACATCCTTATCTGCTTCATAGTCCAAAACTAGAAAGTCAGCCGGAAAGATGAATTTATCGACTTTTACCAAAATGTCCTCAATTTTTCCTTTCGGATATGCCAAAGATTTGTCTACGAGTTGCAAAGTGACTGTGGTGGGTCGAACTTCACAAATTCCTATTTTTTTTAAAACTGACAAAGGCATGAGGTTTATGCTTGCTCCCAAATCACATAGAGCATGTCCTACTTCTTGTCCCCCGATAGAACACGGGATGGTGAAACTTCCCGGGTCCTTTAGCTTCGGCGGGATTTTGCAAGTAAGAAGTGCACTGCATTCTTTGGTCAAAGCAACAGTTTCAAATTCTCCCAGCCTTCGTTTCTTGTTGAGAATATCTTTCAAAAATTTAACATAACTTGGCATTTGTTCGAGATCCTCTACCAAAGGAATGTTAATGTGGAGTTGTTTGAAAATGTCCAAAAACTTTTTGAATTGTTCATCCACTTTTTTGTTTTTTAATCTCTCGGGAAAAGGTAGTTCTCGCAGATCTGGGGTTGCTTTGTTCTTTTCAGGAATGCATGGAAGTATTGGTTCTGGAGTGGGCACAACCTGCCCGCGGTGAGCAAGCTGGGTTGGACTGCATGAAACAATTGGGTCTGCTGTTCAGGCCGAAGTTTTTGGTTTTTCTGCTATCTTAGGAGTTGGGAACAACTCTGGAAATTTTGAGCTATCAAAGGGGTGCGAGTTTTCTTCCAAAATTGGTGAGAGCGGTGATTTTTCGACCTTTTTAGATTTTTCTACGCTCTCAATTTCTTTTATGCTCACAGCCTTGGCATGTTCCTTATGGATGCCTTTAGGATTTTCGGTGTCACTCGGCAAAGTCCCTTGTGGCCTACTCTTGAGTTCAATGGCAAATTGTCCAAGTTGGGTTTCAAAACCCCTTAAGGTTGCATTGGTTTGGTTTATAAAACCTTTAAGAAACGATTCAATTGAACCATTACCGTCCGATGCATTTTGTTGCCTAGGTGCATATGATTGTGAAGATTGTCCATGTTGAAAATTTTGAGGGTGGCTTTGTGTAACAACCTCAAAAATCAGAGTAATTTAAAACCTGGAAACCTGACAATATAACGAAAGTAAATCTATTAACTTTCCATAAACGGAACCAGTCAGTAAGACTATACAATCCTATACAAGGATTTTATCAAAAGAATGGGACTTAACAATGCCCAGCAACAATACTAAACAACTTCAAAACCCCGAGACTCAAAACTCGTCTCTCCAAAAACCCCGGCACCCACCGTTAATGGAAACCTGTTATACACATCATTTGAGAAAAAGTGTCAGACTATAAAGTCTGGTGAGAACATACAGTTTATAAAGCTCGAAAGATATAAACATCAGTATCATAAAGAAATCTTTTCATAATGGTGTAGTTCGTAAGAATAACATTTCGCCACAACCGGGCCTCTTCGGTCCAAAACTCTTAAACGGTGATAAAAGGACTATTTTTACCAAGGATAGTGGTGTAACACAAAGTAGACCACAAATCCGAGTTATGAGCTAAATACATGGAACCATGGCCACGAACTCTTCAGTCCGTACTACGATGTGAGGGAGGGCCCCCAAGGAACCATGTCATACTCGTTCATTAGACTACATCTGAACCATGGCTAGGATCGGGTCTCACATAACCGTACCTAAGTTGCCCCCGAGGATCAAATGTAGCTAACTACAACGGAAGGGGCATATCCTTCCCAGCCATAACAACGGAAGGGGCATATCCTTCCCAGCCATAAGTCGACTCGATACCTAGGGATCCACTAGTACAGTCAGGACTTGTCACAATATTTCATGTGACCAACAAAGCTAGATAATAGCTATCAACACATTTATATTTCAAAATGCCATTTTCCAGACCAACTGCCGGTAAGAAAGATAATCATAAAATCAGTTTATATACATTTTTTCAATAAGCCACCAACATGGGCAAGTAAAACAACCTTTTACTTCTGATAAGGCGGAACCCGTTATTTTAGTCAAAACAGATCGGGAACCCCGAAAATCACCAAAAACTTCATTTATATCAAAATGTAGAGAACATGAAATCATACCGTAGAAATACTTCAGATTTCGCAAATAAGAGTTTTGACATGTATAAAGTTTGTAAAATGATAGTAGGAACTCACCGGTAGGTTTTCAGAATAAAACCCGGAAAACCAGATAATGACCACGACGTAGAGGTGAAGCTTAAAACACCGACCCCTCGCTAGAAACACCAAAAACTAGCAACCAAACGAGTCTTGAAGATCGGAGAAAAAAAGAGAGAAAAGAAGAGAGAGAGAGAGAAATATTTGAGATTTCTAAAAGAAATCTCACAAAAGAGATATTTAGCCAAGGATTTGCACAACTCCCAACACAACGCACGACCCGTGCGTTTTCCAAAGGGGAGGGCGCACGGCCCGTGCGTTTTCCACTGACTTGTGCACTGTTTCATGCGCATGACCCGTGCGCATTTCCTGAAGGATGGCGCACGACCTGTGCGCCCTGTAGACAGAAACATCATCCTCTTTTCTCCTTTAACAACCTCGCAAAACCAAACGAAAATTCGGGGTGTTACAATCCTCCCCAACTTGGGAATGATTTCATCCCCGAAATCCCAACTACTCAAAAAGGTGAGGATATCTTCGCTTCATATCCTCCTCGGCTTCCCACGTCACATTTGCTCCTCGGTGATGCTTCCACTGCACTTTGACCAAGGTGACTTCTTTTTGACGCAACTTCTTAGACTTTCTCTCTAAGATGGCGTCAGGTTCTTCCACACAACGGTTGCCTTCGTCAACCCTTAACTCTGAAAGGGGAATGACGCTGTCTTCTACCGCCAAACATTTCCGGAGGTAGCAAACATGAAACGTGTTGTGTATTCTGCTCAACTCCGGTGGCAGTTCCAACTGGTAGGCTTGCAAACCCACCCGTTTAAGCACTTTGAAAGGTCCGAGGAAACGGGGACTCAGCTTCCCACGCTTTCCGAACCGTATAATGCCTTTCCACGACGACACTTTAAGCATAACACGATCGCCTACTTGGAATTCCATCGGCCGCCTCTTCTTATCGGCATAACTCTTCTGACGATCTTGAGCCGCTTTCATTCTTTCACGAATGCACTTGACCTTATCGGCAGTCTCTTGCACGATTTCGGGTCCGGCAAACTGCTTTTCTCCCGCTTCAAGCCAGCACACGGGAGTCCGACACTTTCGCCCATACAAAGCCTCAAAAGGTGCCATTCCGATACTCGAGTGGTAGCTATTGTTGTAGGCAAACTCCACCAAAGGCAGGTGAGTGTCCTAGCTACCCCCGAAATCGATGACACAAGACCTCAGCATGTCTTCCAAGGTTTGGATCGTTCGCTCGCTTTGCCCGTCGGTTTGCGGATGGTAAGCCGTACTCAACTTCACCCGAGTACCAAGTTCTTTCTGAAATCCATCCCAGAAGTTCGAAGTGAATAGACTGTCGCGATCCGACACGATCGACAATGGTATGTCGTGTCTCGAGACCACCTCATCGATATAAAGCTTTGCTAACTTATCCATCGGTAGCGTCTCGCGCATGGCCAAGAAATGAGCGCTCTTCGTTAATCTGTCAACTATCACCCAAATGGTATCGTGACCTCGAAGAGTTTTAGGCAACTTTGTCACGAAGTCCATGGTGATATGCTCCCATTTCTATTCGGGAATCTCTAAAGACTGAAGACTCCCATACGGTCTCTGATGTTCGGCCTTAACTTGCGAACACGTCACACAACGCTCAACGTAACGTGCCACATCAAGCTTCATTACCGGTCACCAATAGTGCAACTTCAAGTCCCTGTACATCTTTGTGCTTCCCGGATGTATGGAATACTTTGACTTGTGTGCATCTTCTAGCAATAGCTCACAGTTACCCCCTATCTTGGGCACCCACACACGACCGCTGAACAGTTTCACTCCACGGCTATCTTCCGTCAAGAGTAAACGCTGTTTTGTCATGACTTCTTCTTTGAGATTCTCCTCTAACAATGCTTCCACCTGTGATTCCTTGATCTTCTCAACAAGACTAGACACAAGTTCGATTCTTGAATGGGTAGCTCGAATGCTTCCGCTATAGTCCTTCCGACTTAGCGCATCGGCCACCACGTTCGCCTTACCTGGATGGTAAAGCAATTCACAGTCGTAATCTTTCAGCAACTCAAGCCACCTCCTTTGCCTCATATTCAGCTCTTTTTGATCAAAGACATACTTCAGGCTCTTGTGATCTGTGAAAAAAGTACACCTCGTGCCGTAAAGATAATGTCGCCAAAGTTTCAAGGCGAACACCACCGCTGCTAGCTCCAGATCATGAGTTGGATAATTCTGCTCGTGTATTTTGAGCTGCCTCGAGGCATAGGCGATTACCTTACCTCGTTGCATCAACACACAACCCAATCCCATCTTTGAAGCGTCGCTGTAAACTACGAAATCTTCCGGCCCTTCAGGTAACGTCAATATCGGAGCTTCACACAACTTCTTTTGAAGGATCCGGAACGCCTTCTCTTGGGTTTCGGTCCATTCAAACTTCACATTCTTCCGAGTCAGAACTGTCAAGGAAGAAGCGATCTTTGAAAAGTCTTGGATAAATCTCCTGTAGTATCCCGCCAGACCCAAGAAACTTCTGATCTCTGACGGACTCTTAGGAGGCTCCCAATTCATCATAGCTTCAATCTTGGAGGGATCTACTTTCACTCCTTCTCGAGTGACTACGTGCCCCAGAAATTGTACTTCTTTAAGCCAAAAGTTGCACTTGGAAAACTTGGCGTACAATCTTTCTCTTCTCAATACTTCCAGAACCTCGCGTAGATGTTGTTCGTGTTCCGACTCACTCTTGAAGTACACTAGTATGTCATCGATGAATACAATGACCGACTTGTCGAGGAAAGGTCGGCACACTCTATTCATCAAGTCCATAAACACTGCTGGTGCGTTCGTCAGGCCAAAAGGCATTACAAGGAACTCATAATGGCCGTAACGCGTTCTGAAAGCCGTCTTCGGAACATCTTCTTCTCTTACCTTCACTTGGTGATAACTTGATCGTAGGTCGATTTTGGAGAAACAACCCGCTCCTTGAAGTTGATCGAACAAATCGTCTATTCTCGGAAGCGGATATCTGTTCTTCACTGTAGCTTTGTTCAACTCACGATAATCGATGCACATTCTCATTGTGCCATCCTTCTTCTTGACAAATAAGACCGGAGCTCCCCAAGGTGACGAACTCGGTCTTATGAATCTCTTTTTCAATAGCTCTTGGAGTTGTGCTACCATTTCTTGCATCTCCGATGGCGCTAAACGATAAGGTGCTTTAGCGATCGGTGCAGCGCCAGGCACAAGATCAATCCGGAACTCTACCTGACGATCGGGTGGCAACCCGGGCAAGTCGTCCGGAAAGATGTCTGGGAACTCGCGCACGATCTTCACATCTTCTAGCTTTGATTTCCTTAACTTGGCATCGATCACATAGGCTAAGAAAGACGAACATCCTTTTACTAAGCACTTGCGTGCCTTTGCCATTGTGATTATTGCCACTTCACCTTTTCTCTTCTCACCATAGATGACAACGACTTCACCAGAGGGGTTGGGAAGTCGAATCAACTTCTTGGAACACACGATCTCGGCATGATTGTTTGACAACCAATCCATGCCGACTACAACATCGAAACCCCCGATTAACATCGGCAATAGATCGATTGAGAATTCTCTCCCCTCGATACTAAGAGTACACTGCTTCAGAACCTCGTGGATCAAAACTTGGCTACCATCGGCTATTTCTACCACTAATGCATCCTCAAGACTAGTAGTGGGCATAACAATTTTCTGACGGAACAATTCAGATACGAAAGAGAAACTAGCACCCGTATCGAACAAAATACGAGTAGGTACATAGTTTATAAGGAAAGTACCCGATACCACGTCAGCGGATGCCCTGTCCTCTTCGGCCGTCATCTGAAATGCTCGACCCGTAACCTTCGGAGGGTTCTCCTTCCTTGCCGTCGCACTACCCGACTTGAGCTTCGGGCAATCTCTTCACATGCCCCGGTGCCTTACACTTGAAGCAGACCATCCCCACGACAGAACAGTCGTGGGTGGTGTGATCATTCTTACCACACTTGTAGCAGAATTTAGAAGTAGAGTTACAGTTACCGTGGTGCTTGGTTCGACACTTCGGGCACCACTTTGCTTCCTGATAACTGCTGAAGTTGCGGTTTCCGACAAAAGGTCGGGTCCGCTTGGGAGGTACTGAACTGTTCTCCCACTTTCTCTTTTCAGGAACCACCACTGCCTTCTCAATTTTGCCCTTCGCAAACATCTCTTCCATAAATTGGGCTTCCTCCACCATCTCTCGGAGGTTAGAAGCTTTGAAATTATGGACCATTGATTGCATGTCCGCTGGTAAGCCGTTTAGATAAGCTTTCATTTTATCTTTTTCGGTTGGGGCAGCGTGCCCCACCAGACCTAGCTTCTCCATAAACTGACGGGTGTATTCCCTCACCGTCAGACTTCCCTTTACCAAGGACCGGAATTCTTTCTCAATTCGGTCCATGGTCCTCTCGTTGCAGAACTCTTCTAGCAGCTTCTTTTTGAACTCGGCCCAAGACAACTGAGCCAACACTTCAGGAGATAGAGTGGATTGGATGATATTCCACCAAATGAGTGCAGTGTCCCTCAGCAGTTGGGTACCGAACCGCACCCTCTGATCATCTCCGCATTCGGAAGAGCCAAAAGCTTGCTCGACCGCTCGGATCCACTTCACACACAAGATTGGGTCGTCGGAACCAGAGAACTCTGGTGGTCCGCAACCCAGAAAGGATTTGTAGGAACAACTTTTCCTACCTCCCGGAGCACCAACAATCCTGTTCTCCTCAGCCCTGACCCCTGTACCAACGCCTCCAGAACCTGCTACGATGTTTTCCACAACCGTCTCACTTCTACGATTGTTCACATCACGGTCCTCAATCACTTTTAGCAGAAACTCTTGCTGCTTTGCCATCTCTTCCCTCATTGCCAACATCATGCTGGCCATCATCTCAGACGGGGAACTAGCATCCCTGATTACTGGGTGGGACGAAGCCAGGTCCACACGCGGAATGACCTCTGGACCCCCACCTAGTATTTGTTGAACTGGCGGACGCACGACAACCTCAACTCCTTCCGGCTGATCAGCTGTGGAGGCTGTCGCTTCCAGTCCGTCAACACGAGTACGCGGTCTACCACGCGTATTCACCATACTGAACTGTTTCACAGAACAGAGACAGGGATAAGAGAGAGATTGAATAAACACAAAGGAAACGTACTACCACATTACTAATTGTCATATTAACAGTAATTCAAGCACTCTTACGTACAATATCCTCATAATAACATTACCTAAGTGAAATTATGAACATACAACACATAACGGTTCTTGTCACCACTACTACAACGCCTGATAAACGTACTTTTCGTCAACTCTAAGACTAACCCATCTTAAGAGCTCTACCCAAATCTCGCGGATCAATTCTTAGCATACGCAGTCTAAGTCTAGACATCTTACATTCATGCCTAGTTCGCTTAAACTAGAGCTCTGATACCAACTTGTAACAACCTCAAAAATCAGAGTAATTTAAAACCTGGAAACCTGACAATATAACGAAAGTAAATCTATTAACTTTCCATAAACGGAACCAGTCAGTAAGACTATACAATCCTATACAAGGATTTTATCAAAAGAATGGGACTTAACAATGCCCATCAACAATACTAAACAACTTCAAAACCCCGAGACTCAAAACTCGTCTCTCCAAAAACCCCGGCACCCACCGTTAATGGAAACCTGTTATACACATCATTTGAGAAAAAGTGTCAGACTATAAAGCCTGGTGAGAACATACAGTTTATAAAGCTCAAAAGATATAAACATCAGTATCATAAAGAAATCTTTTCATAATGGTGTAGTTCGTAAGAATAACATTTCGCCACAACCGGGCCTCTTCGGTCCAAAACTCTTAAACGGTGATAAAAGGACTATTTTTACCAAGGATAGTGGTGTAACACAAAGTAGACCACAAATCCGAGTTATGAGCTAAATACATGGAACCATGGCCACGAACTCTTCAGTCCGTACTACGATGTGAGGGAGGGCCCCCAAGGAACCATGTCATACTCGTTCATTAGACTACATCTGAACCATGGCTAGGATCGGGTCTCACATAACCGTACCTAAGTTGCCCCCGAGGATCAAATGTAGCTAACTACAACGGAAGGGGCATATCCTTCCCAGCCATAACAACGGAAGGGGCATATCCTTCCCAGCCATAAGTCGACTCGATACCTAGGGATCCACTAGTACAGTCAGGACTTGTCACAATATTTCATGTGACCAACAAAGCTAGATAATAGCTATCAACACATTTATATTTCAAAATGCCATTTTCCAGACCAACTGCCGGTAAGAAAGATAATCATAAAATCAGTTTATATACATTCTTTCAATAAGCCACCAACATGGGCAAGTAAAACAACCTTTTACTTCTGATAAGGCGGAACCCGTTATTTTAGTCAAAACAGATCGGGAACCCCGAAAATCACCAAAAACTTCATTTATATCAAAATGTAGAGAACATAAAATCATACCGTAGAAATACTTCAGATTTCGCAAATAAGAGTTTTGACATGTATAAAGTTTGTAAAATGATAGTAGGAACTCACCGGTAGGTTTTCAGAATAAAACCCGGAAAACCAGATAATGACCACGACGTAGAGGTGAATCTTAAAACACCGACCCCTCGCTAGAAACACCGAAAACTAGCAACCAAACGAGCCTTGAAGATCGGAGAAAAAAAGAGAGAAAAGAAGAGAGAGAGAGAGAAATATCTGAGATTTCTAAAAGAAATCTCATAAAAGAGATATTTAGCCAAGGATTTGCACAACTCCCAACACAGCGCACGGCCCGTGCGTTTTCCAAAGGGGAGGGCGCACGGCCCGTGCGTTTTCCACTGACTTGCGTACTGTTTCATGCGCACGACCCGTGCGCATTTCCTGAAGGATGGCGCATGACCTGTGCGCCCTGTAGACAGAAACATCATCCTCTTTTCTCCTTTAACAACCTCGCAAAACCAAACGAAAATTCGGGGTGTTACACTTTGGTGAAATCCCAGGGGATTTTGTGGTCGGTTTTGGACTTGACTTGCCCCGAGGGGTTGAAGTCCTTGATTTCCTGACCATGAGAAGTTTGGATGGTTTCTCCAATTCGGGTTGTATGTTTGGGAAAACGGGCTATTTCTAGCGTGATTTCCAACATAGTTACTGATACGGGATTACCGGGGCAACACTCAAAAGGGTGATTTTCTCTACAAAAACTACATGACTCATTTAAAGCCTGATGAATGGCTTGCACTTGACTTTTTTCTCCATTAAGGTTCAAATTGTTTTTAACCAAATTAGTTAAAGCTACAATTTGTGCATTTAATGTGGAGATAACATCAATCTCACGAACTCCTAACGCAATCTTAGGAATTATAGCACGAGAGTTTGACCAATCAGTGTTATTATTGGAAACCTTTTCCAAAATGTCATACCCCTCGTTGTATGTTTTTGAAGTAAAAGCGTCACCAGCTGTGGCATCGAGGATGATTTTAGCAGAATTAGAAAGACCATTGTAAAAGGTTTCTAATTGGATGTAGTGAGGGATTCCGTGGTGAGGACATTTTCGAATTAAATCTTTGAATCTCTCCCATGCATCTGATACTGCCTCATCTTCCTCTTGTTTAAACATTAAAATCTCATTTCTAAATTTTACATTCCTAGTGGGAGGAAAGTATTTCTTTAGAAAATTTTCAGCTAAACTTGTCCAAGTGTCAATTGAATGAGGTGGCTGAGAATTTAGCCAGACTTTGGCTCTATCTCTCAATGTATAAGAGAAGAGTGTCAACCGTAAGGCTTCTGCGGAAACTCCGGGAATGAGAAAATGATCTGTCATTTCTAAAAATGATTTTAAGTGAGAGTGCGGATCTTCCGAAGGTAATCCTCCAAATTGACCCATGGCTTGGATCATTTGAAACATTACCGGTTTCGGTTCAAAATTTTGCGCAGTAATGTGGGGCCTAAGAATACCCGACTTGAGTTGATCAAATTCGGGTGTTGCATAGTCTCGTATTCCCCTTTCTTTATCATCAACAATTTTAATCGTTGTTTCCACAAGCGGAGGTGGAGGATTTGCCGCCTCTTCCGCCATGGTTTGATTTAAAATTGGGTTTTGCCGATTTCCTCTACCTCTTCTTCTTCTTCTTTTCAAAGTTTTTTCAATTTCAAGATCGAGAGGTAAAAGTTCACCGTGTTGTAGTCGTGGCATACAACACGATAAATGCTTTGAAGGTGAAACAAGTGACACATGCTCGAACAAAAATCAGTAACTCATGATGTAAAATCGTGTCAGTCCCCGGCAACGGCGCCAAAAACTTGGTAGCTAAATAACGTGCACTCAAAGCATGGACACTGAGTTTCCCAGCGTCGACACAAGTATATATCAACACTGGGATCGCTACAAGTAATACAATGGTACAAGTACCGAGTATCGTACCCACAGGGACTAAACTACTGATAATTGCTGACTTTTTACAAGTAATACAATGGTACAATCATGCTATACGATACACCTTTTTATCTTTTTTATCGGTATCGGTCCCAACTTTACTTATACCCTGAACTAAGGCTGTTAGCCCATCATCGTTTGGTTTCTAATTATAAAAGAGTTAAGGACTTTTTAAAAGCAATTAAAAGAGATGAAAAATGCCTCAAACCATGATTAATTTCGCTTGAAAACTGTAACTTGTTGCGCAAGTAACCAATTCTTTAGTTGAACGTAAAAAGTTAAATTGCTTGAAATAAACTGTTGTATTTAAATAACATAAACTAAAATGCAGAATTTAAAGTACATAAAATAAAAGATAGTATTTAAATGACATAAAGTAAAATACATAAATTAAATCGCAGAAAGTAAAGACTATAATTAAATGACAGTAATTAAAATGCAGAAATTAGATTGCATTAAATAAATAACAATAAAGTAAAGCAAAAATTATAAAACTAAAATTTAATGACGGAATTGGAAACGAGTATGGAAAATCTTGTTTTAAATGTGGAATTAAAACATGAACTACTTGAAGATTTCATGGTACTTTTAACGACTTAAACTATTGAGATAAACTATAAAACGAAACCACGTAGCGATGTAGGTGGGTTTTTATAAATTTGGAAACTCGAAACGATTTTAATACTGTTAGGATCAAGCGCTTTGGTAGCTAAATAATGTGCACTCAAAGCGTGGACATTGAGTTTCCCATCGTGGACACAAGTATATATCAATACTGGGATCGCTACAAGTAATACAATGGTACAAGTACCGAGTATCGTACCCACAGGGACTGAACTACTGAGAATTGCTGACTTGCATGAACTTTTTGCACAAGTTTCGAGTTGGGAAAAATATTTGTTTGATTGGTGAATTAATTCTAAAAAATGCGAAATGAACTTTTTATAAATAAGGAATGGGTATGGGTGTAAGCTTTTCTTGAGACAAACATAGTAACAAAATGGTCGGGCGCTTTGTAATACGGAAAGTCTATAAAAAGTCCGATCTCTCGAAAGTGGATTTTTAAAGACCGGTCCTACAAAATGCTCGTAAAGTGTCCATCGTTACCAATTCTTAATCTTGCCGATTTAACTAAGTTGATAAAAATCAAGTTCTACCGGTACGGAGATTTATACCCAAATCTCTTTGTGATATAAATCTCCTCCGACGTTTGAACCTTAGTAAAATCATACAAAACCCGTATCTCTACGTGATTATCAAAGACTCTCTCAAATCTTTGTGCATCACTTAAGCCGTATTTCGAATCTGCCCCTCTCGAGGTCAAGATTTAATATTAACACATCAAAGTGATCGGCTTATCTGCATTGAGTTTAAGTCCCGGCTCAAGTGACCAAACTTAAGGACTAGTAATAATGGCCACACCCAAGTGTTAGTCCCAAGTTAACTCACACCCACACCCAAGAGATGCTTAGCTCATGCTTAAAATAAACGACATAATAATACAAGGGAAAGGAAAGTTAACTATTTGCATGAATATAAATAAAGTAAAAACAAAGTAAGAAAGTAAACTACGGAATTTAAAATGCTAAAATTAAGGAGCAATAAATTAAGGTACTTAAAATTAAAGAGCAAGAAATTAAAGTACTTAAAATTAACTACTTGCAATAAATAAAAAATGCTAGGAAGTTAAAAATGAAAGTAAAGTACAAATAATTAAAGACAAGAATTTAAACTAATCTTCAAGACTAAGTTCTCTCTTTTTGGAGAGAAGAACTTAGGAAGATGAGAGAATGATGGAACTTGATGATGGATGTATAGGTGAGTTGATGCATCAAAGTGAAGAACCAAAGCCTCCCTTATATAGGAAATGAGAGGGAGAACACCCCTTGTGTAATGCCTTTGGCCAAAGGATATTCCTTTTGTCTTCATACTCTCCAATGATGACCTCATGCCTCCCATTATTGTTGACATAAGCCAAAATGACCCATTAAATTCGGATAAAGCATTTGACCCATGGATCTTCGGGTGTCCACCGCGGGCACTCACTGCCCTCCTCGACAGTTTTCCCAAATTCTGCACAAAAATTACTTTTGATGCCATTATCATAACTTGCTTTAATTATAGACCAAAAGAAGATAGAAAGGAACAAAAGCGGGTATAACTGGGAAATAAGACACGGAAAAGAGCGATAAATAACACTCATGAATGAGAGTTATCACGCTTACCACTACGCCAAAAGCAATTGCTGATGGAGAAGACTCAACTTTATTTCCATACAGCGTAGCAACCAGCGCCACGTTTCGATTTAGGAAGATGTTGGTCAATGACCTAACAACCCCCCCCAACATCTGCCAACACTAACAAGATCTTCGCTAGAAGTCAATGGCTGCACAACATGCTCTTGGCATTTAAATGCACTCGATGGGATTCGAACCCATGACCTGCTCTGATACCACATGTTAGGATCAAGCGCTTACCACTACGTCAAAAACAATTGCTGATGGAGAAGGAACAACTTTATTTCCATATAGCGTAGCAGCCAGCGCCACGTTTCGATTTAGGAAGGTGCTGGTCAATGACCTAACAAATACGCTATAACAAATCGTGAACCAAAGAAGATTGAGAATCCAAAATGATTAATCGGACTTTCGGTTTGTAATAGAACTAAAATGGTAGGTGAAACCAAATATGAATAAAAACCGAAAATAAACAACCCAATGGAAACAGTAGGTAATGGAGGTAAGCACGAAAAATTATTACGAGAAACTTTGGAATGAGAAGAAAGCGATATGTTAGATTAACCCAAAAGAGGAGTTTGAATCGTGAGCCTAGGCTCGGTTTGGTAACCGTGAGCTTGAAGCTCACTTCTTCAAACTACTTGCTACTTGGGAGAATGCTCCTGCTACAAACTAAAGTTGGCTAATATGAATTGTTATGAGATGATATATCTTACTACGTGTGTGTTTGGTATGCAGAACAGAGTGGAACAGGACAGAACAGAACAAACTTGTCCCATGTTTGGCGTGACCATATGTGGGACACGCTAGAACTAAGTGGAACAAGCATGAGACACACTTATCCCACTCCAACCCCCTGAAACTAAGTAGAACAACAATATTTTGACTAATATACCCTTTGTTAAAAACAAAAAACATAAAACATGTCTTTTCATCATCCACGCCTCCAAGCTAGGGGTGTGCAAAACCCGAATAGTCTGAAATTCGAATCCGCATTCGAACCGAAAATAAGGTGTTTTTGCAAAACCCGAATACCCCGAAATCCGATAATCCGAAACCAAACATTTGGGAGGATATCTAGGTTCAGATTGGGTTTGATCGTTGGCCACCAACCCATCCGAAAACCCGAAATAACATAAATCTATATTTTAAATACTATATATATATATATTTATTTATTTATGTAATTATTTTTTGAAAATTGTAAATTATACTATGTTGAAATATTTTCTAAATTTTAAACTTGCTATCGATTTCATGAATCTTTCAATCGATTGTATTCATCCTAAAAAACGATTGAATTTATATATAACTTTTGCATTATATAATACCCGAACCCGACCGACATCAATCCAAAACTCGACCAACCCAAACCCGAAACAACCTAAAATCCGAAACTTAAAATATGGGTATTAATTTCCATATCCAAAATCCAATCGTGATAAATTAGTTTTATATTTTTGATAATCCATTGCACTATATATTAGTGGTGTAAATTAGTGTTATGTGATGTAATCTATGATTTTTCATCAGGGGTAAATTCGTCATTTAACCAGTCTAGTCCTGTTCTGTTATGTCTTGCCAAACGCTGGACAACTGTCCTGTTCTGTTCCGTCCTGTCCTGTTCCATCTTGCTCTTTCCTGTCCTGTCTACGTATCAAACACACCTACAAGAACGAGGCATACATAAGCCAACAAAGAGAGCTTGGGGCCCAATTCTAACAATGGGCCCAAAACTTCCATCCAAAAATGTTGGCCCAAAACCTTCCAATTTATCAAATAAACTTCGGCCCATGTAGTAGCTAGAGTCCAACAAGCATCTAAAAATTGGGTAAAAACAATTGAATTAAATAAATAAATACGGCGTGGTTGGCTTGGCTTGCAACACCCTAATTTAACGCTAAACCCTTGTTTGTGTTGTGTTCTGTGTCTGTCACCAAAACCCTTCTTCCTTCTATTATTCTGTTCTATTCTCTCTCTCTCTCTCTCTCTCTCTCGTGGGGAGATGCCTTCTATGGCTACAGGAGACGGAAGACACTTCAATGCTAACAACAACAGCAACATCAATCATCCTCAACTTAAACCTAACCTCGTTAATGACAATCACAAGTCCGACTTCTTTTCCAGGTTCAATTCAAATACATTATCTCTCTTTGTTAATTATCGCATTCCAAATACTGAACTAATTTTCTTTCAGGAGACAGAAGATTGAGCAACAGAGAAGATCTTTGCCCATTGCTTCAGGTACGCCAGTTACTGCCACATGATATGGATATTGTCGAATTTTTATTAAAACATATATTGTATTTCCTACTGTAGGTCTCAATGAAATTAGCAATATTGACAGCTAACCTATTTAACTGTTTTGAGATCAGTTGGATTTTTTTTTTAATCTTGTTTTGTGTTCTCCAAACTTGCATTAAAGATTCTTATTTTTACCCGTTGGTTGGGGTGGAGGGATGGAGAGAGTATAAGCTTATGAAGTTTTCTGCAATGTGTTAATCATTTTCTGTTTGAAGTTGCATTAATGTTTCTCCCCTTCCACACTATTATGAAGTTGTCACTGGTGTTGTGCTTGCATTAGATTAACAATTGTTTACCCATCTTTTAACTTAGGGTGATTAAGAGCTTATGTTGAAGATTTTCATTTATCTTAAAGACACCTTTTGTTCTTTTTGATTCCCATGCACGTGTAAGGGATCTCTTACTGATCCATTTTTAATTTGTTTAGTTGAGAAAAGACTTGTACAGGAGGTCCGGAAAAATGATATCTTGATAATTGTTGGTGAAACGGGAAGCGGGAAGACAACACGTGAGTTTTCACGATCTTTAATCTTCAATTTTCAATTTAGCTTAATTTATAAATCAGTATTTTCAAAATTGGTTGAATTAGTATTCTTGTTTATGTGTTCCATAGCAGACTTGTAGTTCATATGTTTAATATATCTTCCTTGTTAAGATAAAATAATTTAGGAAAAACATGTGTCAAATGTTTGGTTCACTTGCATCACTTAAAATGATATAGGTTGCTATTCATACATCAAATATCCGAGAGTTGATGTATCTCTCTTATCAGTTACACTAGCTTTGAGTTGTTATCCAAACTGCTTGTGATAAACACTCAATCTCTTGTTGATTCTACTCTTAACAAACTGATTTATAACCTCTAAGGAACCACCATCATGATTTCAAGACATATTCATATGTGAAACCTTATATTTCAACAGACTTGGATTTGGCTGGCAGATTGATAATTGCAACAACAAATTATAATTGTTTATAGTCTAATTGGTATATCTATTAATAATTGCATCAACCTACATATCTGGATCTAGGATATGAACACAGTAACTGGTAAGTGATGACTTGAGGAGATTTTCATATAGGGGGGGGGGTTCTTGTCTGAACATGGTGACTGCCTAAGTGGTTGCCATTATAAAGTTCGGTTGAAACAGTGGGACTCAGTACACTGCATACCTATGAGATGATTTATAAATCGAATATTAGTGGAGTCATTAACCACACAATATCAAAATATATTGCATATAAGAATGAAAAGGGACATAAAAGAGCAAACCAACAAAGAATTTAGTTGAAATAGAAGTTAAAGAATTAGAAGGAACATAAAAGAGCAAATCAACAAAGAATTTAGTTGAAAAGAAGTTGAAGAATGAAAAGGAACATACAAGAGCAATTCAATATTGAGGGGGCTTTTGGTTTGTTTGGAGGGAACGAAAATGGGAATGGGTATAATAAGGAATGATAATGTTGGGGAATGAAAAGTCATCCCCCCAATTTACTAAAATATAGACAATTGAATTACCCACTTTTAAGTAATCATTCATTGCATTATATTGAACCAAGCACCATTATTCATTTCTATTCTCATTTCTTACCCTCTAATACCCCCAACCAAACACCCCTTGAAGTTAGTTGAAATAGAAGTTATGATTGAAAGCATTTCAAATACGTTGAATTGAATCTTCCTTCTTCGGATATCATAAATCATTTCAATATGCGACTTGGACCACATATTATATGCATGATTAGGCAAAGGTACCTATCCGTGCAATACCTGGTTATGTGTGCAGATACCTATTTGGAAAAAGGTAATATGCCTGCCAACAAAGTTGTAGCAAAACCAGAGGGAATAAAATGGCTAGAGTGACCTGTAACTGTAAGATTTGTGATGTGAGTAACATTGTGATTTCCAGTCTACCAATATCATTGATTGGTATTGAATTCTATATTACCTTCTTGGGTCTGGCATATTTAAACAAAGTTATAGGAAATCAAGGGTCAAGAGGAGATGCTTCCTCCACAGTTGATTCTAGTAGGCACACTTATTTGGTTTGTCAAGCCATAATTAGCTTCGTTAAATAATTGCAGGGACTAACAGTTACTATTTGAAAACATTTCTTTTGGCGAAGCAAATTTTATACCAGTATGAAATGAAGCCGACTACTCTGTAGTTTTTCTTGTGTGATTATTAGCTTAATACTTGCATCAAGTTTGAATGCAAGTTTATTCACTTTCCTTGTCACCTTCATTTTAGCTATTTTAGTTTATATGCTTTGACCCATATATGATTTTTTTTTGCTCCATCCGCATTTTATATATGTTTTGATATGTTGAGGTAATGAGGTTGCATTTTGCTGAATCTGGTGTTGGCCTTTGAATGGTTGCAAGTTTTGCTCAAGGACACCTATATCTATCCAAAGTACCAGGAAGTTCTCTTTTATGTTGGGTTTTTTTTGCTCAATATCGGATATGGTGCCAATTTTCATGTCCTTTTTTAGCACTTCTACAACCAGTTGCAATGCTCTAACAATTCTCATGGTGTTTTATTCTGACAGAGTTACCCCAGTATTTGTATAATGGAGGGTTTTGTCGTGATGGAGGAACCATTGGAATCACTCAACCAAGACGTGTTGCTGCTGTGACTGTTGCAAAACGTGTAGCTGAAGAGTGTGGTGTTGAGTTGGGCCAAAAAGTTGGGTACTCCATTAGGTTTGAGGATATGACCTCCAACTCAACAAGGATTAAGTACATGACGGATGGACTGCTGTTGAGGTTAACATATATGTCTGCACATCTTGCTGCATTTCTGTAGACTATAAAGCTAAAGTTATTAGAATCGTATGCCAGGATTTTATTTGCTTAGTAAATTTGAATAAATTATGCTTCATGTGTGAAATGGATTCACTAGAAATAATGAGGATAATAGAAAGATCATATGACGCTCAAGTATATAAGCCTGCCTGAAAATGCTTTTCTTGGAGCTTGTGTTTGTGTGTGTGTTTGTATGTCGTTCTTTATTCTCCATAAGAAATTCAAATAAATTATGCTGTAACTGTGAAACGTATCCACTAGAAATACTGTGCATAAAGAGAAGATCATATGATACTTCAGTATCTAAGCCTGTCTGGATATCCTTGTCTTTGTTTTTGCGTGGAGGTCATATATTCCATCTTTGGATGAATAACTACAAGTAAGACAACATTGGTTGTTGAATGCTTGTGTATGGTTATGATGTTACTCACACATATAATTACTTCGAGGTTTTAGAACCACACCGGTTGTTACTAAATTTATGCTGATAAAGGCTGCATATGCTCACAGGGAAGCGCTATTGGACCCCTACCTCTCAAGGTACTCAGTCATTGTTGTTGATGAAGCTCATGAAAGAACTGTCCAGACTGATGTGTTGCTAGGCTTGCTGAAAGGTGTACAAAAGAAGAGATCTCAAAGTTATAGTGAATCTAATAATGATCATGTGAAGGCCAACAATGGTACACTGATGAAGGTAGAAAACAATGGTCAAGCTCCACATCTAGGCAGAAGATTAAATCCATTGAAGTTAATCATCATGTCTGCTAGTTTGGATGCACGAGGGTTCTCTGAGTATTTTGGTGGTGCAAAAGCGGTCCATGTCCAGGGTCGACAATTTCCTGTGGATATTCTGTACACTGCTCAACCTGAGACAGATTGTTTGGATGCAGCTTTAGTTACCATATTTCAGGTTCTTGCTTGACTTTATCTGCCTTACAAAATACTGTTCAGGATGGTGATTTGTATCTTATGTAACCTTGCATATTTATTGTTTGTATCTGTAGGTTCCGTACTGCTATGATTGCTATTAGTTTATGAGGCCCCTTTTCCTCCTTTTACCTTTTCCATCTATTTTCTGTCCGATGCTTTCTTTTTAGATACATCAGTTCAGCCTTTTCTTCCACTAACTATTCTTAATGAAGCCCTTACTCCATCCCATGGGAAGTGCAGGTTTTAGTAGACATTTCAGAGCGCCCTTCTTTCCATTTAATTAAGTATTTCTGTTGATTTTTTAAAATTACATGCTCAAAAACTTTAATCAGATGAATAGGGAAGATCCTAAATTTTTGTATCGAAAAGTGATTGCAGTTTTTATGAGATGGAGGGAATATAAGATTAAATCAAGCTTCCCTTTTATCAAACAGTTCCGGTTTCAAGATAATGTAAGACTATTAGGGTCTACTACTTTTTCAATTTTCTGTTGATACTTACTGTTTTATTAACTCTTGACAACTTTATTTTCTTGTTAGATACATTTGGAGGAAGGACCTGGTGATATACTTGTCTTCTTGTCTGGTCAAGAAGAGATTGAATCTATTGAGGGTCTTGTGCGTGAGAATCTTAAGAAATTACCTGAAGCCTGTCAGAAACTCCTAATCTTGCCATTGTTTTCTTCTCTTCCATCAGAGAAGCAATTGAAAGTTTTCACACCTGCTCCAGTTGAATTCAGAAAGGTAGGTTTCTTATTAGAAACTTCAGTGGGTAACGTATCTGCATGATAATCCTATAGGTAGTACACATGCATTTTGTATGATCAAATCTACATATACTGTATTAGAAAGCTGTCTGACCATGATTTCTTCCCTCAAGTTGACTTGATGTGTTGTTACTGTTAGGTAATACTGGCGACTAACATTGCTGAAACATCTGTGACAATACCTGGAATTAAGTATGTTATTGATCCTGGATTGGTGAAAGTGCGCAGTTACTCTCCTGACAGTGGCATAGAATCTCTGATCGTTGTTAAAACTTCAAAAGCTCAAGCTCTTCAAAGGAGGTAAACACATTGATTTTGCATGGAGGAACAATCTCTAGAGAAAGCAAATTTAAATGTAAACCTGTATGTAAAGATGGTGATAGTTTTTGATACTTAACCAGTTCATTTTCCAAGCCATCTCTTTTTCCATATGTGTTTTAAATAATCATTACATTTGTAGATTCATCTTGCAGCAAGCCACCACTTTTCTTTTCATTTCTATTTTTTCCTGGTTATTTTCAAATGCTCAAATAAATTGTACTCCCTCTGACCCAAAATAGATGCAAATATTTCCCATTTGATTGTCCAGAAATAACGCAAAATGTCCTTTCTAGGCAACTGTTCAATCCAAATTTATTTTTCTCCATCAGTGATCATTGCAAGATATTGTTAATATTGATTTGGGTCATCAAGTTTTTTCATTTTGTTTTTTATGAAGGGCCACTATAGATGTCATACTGTCTCATTAAACGATGTGCCAAGTAAAATGTTGCGTTTATTTTCGGATGGAAGGAATACGACTTAAGATTATAGTTAGAAATGTGATTGAATTTTACTTGTCTAATCTTGCAGTGGACGTGCAGGGCGTGAGGGACCTGGGAAATGTTTCCGTCTTTATCCAGAGAGCAGGTTTGAGGGACTTGATGATTCCACAGTGCCTGAGATCAAAAGATGCAACCTTTCAAATGTTATTTTGCAGCTTAGTGCTCTTGGTGTTGATGATATAATTGGGTTTGACTTCATGGAGAAACCTGATAGGTGATTAAAACAGTAGATCTATTTATTTATTTATTTATCTTTTCTCTCTCGTCGTAAAATAAGTTCACACTATTTTTATGCATGATTGTGTGCAAAGTTGCAAGCAGTATTGAAATTACTAATATGGCAAGGTGGCATGACACCTGGAGTTAGGAGCCAGATTGATGAATATTGTTGACAAAACTTGGCCACACTATTTTCATCAACTGGAAAACTGACTCATCAAAAACTTAACCAGATTGAGGTTAAAACTTTTCTTTCTCATCGTAAAGTAAATTCACACTAGTTTCATCAAGTGGAAGACTGTTGAAAAAACTTAACCTGTCTCTATCTGTGAAGTCTTGTGGAGACCTATTCACCACAAATGCTGTAATGCAACTGTTATCAGTTTATAGGTTCAAGTTTGAGTTCTAGTATAACTTCGTGCGAGTGTTGGTTTTCGCTCATGTTTACAGTTCCTCTTTAAGTGCAGGTCTAGTTTCACCAGATACATAACATAATTGCTATTTGTTTTCATTGCCAATTAACATTCTTTCTTGTTCATATACATCTCTCATACATTTATCATTAGAATATGTTGTTGGTGTCTATTACAGAGGACTCATGCCTCATTCTATTAGTCATATGAAATCAAAGAAATGCATCTTTTTGTCCTCAAGATGATTGCTTTCTTGGTATAACTTAATGCATATCAAAATGTCCCTATGCTTGCTACATACCCTGTTTACTTTAGTACTATTTGCAAAACATTGAGCTTTAGCACCGCCTCCTGGAACCATTTTCTATACAAAATGAATGGATTATCCAAGTAACTTCATAAAAAATTGTAGATCATTTTGGCATCTCGGTAGATTGCCAACCAAATGAATCCATATACTTACACGTTTTCTGGCATTCAATAAGTTACCACCTGGATGTGGTGGATCTACTGAAGTATTCGGTGCTTGATGAAACATTGAATTTCTGAGTAGTGTGGTACTCTAAGTTGAACTTTAGATTTCAAATATATGAAATCATGGTCTTATGTAGGTTGTAGATCTAAACTTAGTAACTTAAGAAACATAAGTTATAGCATACCTATGAAGCTTTTGCATGAGTGATTTGTGGAATGTCACTTGCCATATGCATTTTAATGTTGTACAGTTTTGACCCATCCTTAATCCACTAAACATTGATTGTCTCATGGCTAAAGGAGACTGGAAGACCTGTTTCATGACTGAACACTTTCTAAACTACCACACAATAATACCTGATATATCCTTATTATATGTAATAAGACCCCTGTCTCTCCTTTTGGCTGCCTCCGTTTCATATAACAAATGTACATAGTTGTTTGTGGTGAGGTAGACGATGCATCTTTCAGTCGCTCTTGCTGTTGCTGTGATAGCTGTGTCAAAAATACATACTTTTTAGAAATTGAAATTTGAACTTACAGTGTTGGTTAAAGACTAACAAGGGGTTCTTATTTCTTAATATTACTTTACAAAGTTTTTAGTTTTGTCTTTGGAAGATTTTTGTGACCAACTTGTTATTATTCATAAGTGCAGGATGGCTGTCATCAGATCACTGGAATTATTGTACTTGCTAGGGGCTTTGACAGATGAAAAGAAATTGTCAGATCCAATTGGGCACCAAATGGCCCGTCTTCCATTAGAACCAAATGATTCAAAGGCTCTTATCTTAGCCAGTCAATTTGATTGCTTGGAAGAAATGTTAATAGTTGTTGCAATGCTATCAGTGGAATCCATCTTTTATGCTCCTCGTGAGAAGTTAGAAGAGGTATGCACCACCTTCCCACTTTCTAATATGCTGTTTTATGGTAGTAGTTCAACATTTGAAGACTATAAGCTCCTAGATAAGGACATACGTTTTACACTCGAATGCTGTAATAGGTTTAACAGCAGATGATGGCCGAAGTTTGTAGATAGGAGGGTGGAACCGTGGAAGTGTTCGAGTCTCAAATTCATTTGATATGGTGGCACTTCCTTTTTGTTGGATTTATATTAAGTTAAAAAGTTCAACTGTCTTTCTTTTCCTCTTTGCCAGTCACGAACCGTCATTAAATCCTTCTCGAGCCCCGAGGGAGACCATCTCACTTTGCTGAACGTCTATCGTGCTTCTCTCGAGTTTTTGGAGAAGAACAAGACAGAGAATGGTAAAGAAAAGGCTGAGAAGAATTTGAGGAAATGGTGCAAGGACAACTTCATTAATAGTCGTTCCCTAAAGCATGCTCGTGACATTTACAAGTTTGTTAATTCTCATCTCTACCCTCTAATATAATGAAACAGAAGGGAATCACATTTATAATCATTCAGCAGTTGGTACTGTTTGATTGCAAGAAATTCGTATCGAACTTCTGACTTGCTATGACATAATTGTCAATTTGACACAGCCATCCTTATAAATGTGACTTCTCTTCTTGCTTTCCCATTATTTAGTTTGTGCTTTCATGAGTTTGTTGGGATTCATAATGATATTTGGTGCAGTCAAATTCGGGAAAATGTTGAACGAATGGGACTTAAGATTGCTTCATGTGGAGATGATACTATTCAGCTCCGCAGATGCCTTGCTGCTTCTTATTTCCTGAATGCAGCGCTAAAGCAACCTGATGGTACATACAGGTGAAGAGTTCATTAACCATGTTGTATCAAACTTTACATCTGTAAAAATTGCGGAAACCAACTCTAGATTGGTCTAAGTATTAGTCAAAGGACAATATCATGGGTATCTTATATAACGAAGTCCATAATAGGCAAATATATGATGTCAAATGATTGCAGGGTTTTGGCAAATGGTCAGATTGCAGAGATTCACCCAACTTCAGTTCTACGGCGTACAAAGTCGGAGTGCATAATATTCTACAATCTAGTTCAAACTACACGAAATTACGTGCGCAATGTCACTAGAATTGATTATTTGTGGTTAGCTGAGCTGGCTCCTCAATGTTATGCCTTGAAGGAGTAGAGGTTTTGGTAAGAGCTAAAAGCATAATATACAATCGAAAGCAGAAGATGGTGAGTGCTACATTCTTGATCGAAAGGAGTCGAGGAAGATGATGACAGCAAAGCAAAGCAAATGGTTGAAGGTTAACAACACAATTGCTGTGTTTGTAAATTGTAGTTATAATTATGGGTGGGAAAATGGTATAGACAGTTACTAAACCTGTTTTTATTAGACTACAACAATTCAATGTTTATTGGTTCCAAGGTAGCATTTGAATTGTCTTGTGCTATTTCTGAATTTATTTTGTATTATGGTTTTAAAAAAATGCAAAATAAGAAAGATCATCAAAAACCCAAATTATGACTTCCATTCACCCATTACATCTTGTTTCCACAACAAAACCATCCAAATTAAAATTTTAATATATATATATATATATATATATATATATATATATAGTGAAATCAATGAAGAAAATGATCTTCATATGAATTCTGTTAAACTTCGTATTGAACAATGTTTGTCAAATTGGACTATTCCAAAGCAAAATTTTAATACAATTTATAAAATTGGAACTTTTGATTTTTTACAAGGGTATTCAATCAAAGCAATTGAACAAAGTGTATCAATTAATAAAGATTATGATAATTTAAATCTCTTATCAAAATCTTCAATCATACAACATAGAAAGAAATATAAATTCTTACATGTTGGTCTAGTACAAGTAGCAATCAAACCCCTCTTTCAGACTAGGAATAGATGCTCCAGTCCTTTTAATATTAAGGGATGCTAGGCATACAAACTTTCAAAACTCAATATTAGCTATGGCATAAACCAATATTTCAAACGGCCTCATATATTTTAATTGTAATCCAAACTTTTCGGTAAGTTTATTTGATCCAAATATTCTAGATACTTTAGTTTTAACAATTAAAACTAATAATTTAAAGAAGATACAAAAGTTGTTGCTATAATATATAGAATCTGTTATAAGACCATGTCTTCAACAATAGAGCACAAAACTAGAATATCAAGCCCTAAAAATGAAACTATAATATTTGAATCAAACCTCCAACATACCAAAAGTTCAAACTCCAAAACGACTCGAATGGAATGAAATTACTCAATCTTGCAATTGAAATTTATAAGATATTAATATGCCAAAACCTATAGGCGAATCTAGTCAAATATCTAGAGTAGTTGAACACGAAGATGGTTGAGTAGATATAAGTTTTGAAAACCCTCAATCTATCTCACCAAGATTCTCAACATGCTCAATTAATAGCACAATTGATCTAAAAAATCCTTCAATATCAAAATCTAAATCACTAAAATATGTAGATTTTAATCAAAATATTCCAAAACCAATTTATCAAGAAGATAAAAGAAGTGAATCTAATGGTTATAGCCCAACTAGATCAGACGTTATGACAGAAGTCAACAAATTCAAAAGTCAAATAATATGAGCAATAAAACTCAAATCTTGTGCAATAATATTAATAATATTAAAGTCAAAATAATCAAGCTTTGTTGGAAAGTAATTATTAAAGATTCCAACGAAATACTTATACTCAAACAAGAAGATATCCTAATAAATAAAAGGATTCGAGAACTACAATCTAGAAAAGAAAGAATGACTATTGAAATAATACGTTTAGGAAGAACTTTGATAAGAATTAATCAACTTAAAGAACGTATTAAATTAATGTTAGAATGGATTAAAGAAATAAAATTTGAATTAATAATTTGTTAAAAAATGAGTAATAAAATTCAAATAAACTGTAATAAAGATAATAAAATAAGGAAAAATTATCTGAGATGGAATTGGACTCAATTAGAAAAATGCCTAAAATCAATAGATGAGGTAAAAAAGGAAATTAAAAATTTAGAGGATAATTTTCAAAATTCTATCTCTAAACAAGATCTTTATAATCAAAATAATAATTATTATGAACATAAGATTAACTTATTAATGGCTTTAGAAAATTCAGTTAAGAGACATAACTTTTGGATAAAAATTCATTCATCAAAGTTATCTCAATTTACTTGTTAATATGACAGAATCAACAATTAATATGGAATATCTTCGAGACGAATTCCATGCTGATCATAATAAAGATAAAAGAGACTGGTATTACAAATTTGTTAATAATAGTAAAGAGGAATTTAGACATCTACTCCTTTGGAGAAGATATATTAATAAAAATGATGTTCATATAACATTTTTTGAATGGTATGAAATATATTGTAAACAATTCAACATTGATAATCCTTTTTTAAATATATACAATTCCCCCAAAATAACCCAAGAATATAAGGATATATCTAAAGATGAAAAAATAATAGCTATTCATCCACCAAAATTTTCAAAACTAATCCAAAACAAACATATAGCTACACCTTTTATTACGACAACTGAAAAGTCAACTAAAGAAGATTTAATCAAACAAATTGTTTTCCAAAACAATTATTCAAACAAAATACTAAATACTATGAGTCAAAAATTAATTAGAATATAAGGCAATATTAATAACAAGGATCAAAGAGATCAAAATAATGATCCTCAAACTTTCAAATTTTCTGAAAGGAATATGGAAAAACCAATTTTCACACCTCAACAAATAGACTCAACAACAAATCTATGCTATAATAAGAAATTAGTTAATGATAGCGGAAAATCGTATAAATCCACAAAGTGGCCACAGTGTTACCACAGTGGCGGTACAAGTGCACACCAGACACTATGATCACTATTAAGTAATAAAGTGGTAGAGTACCAAGATCGTTTCCACAGGGACTAGTCAACTAAGAATCAGAGAACTTTCATGAACTTATAGTGCTCATTTGAGTTTTGAGAACAATATCAATATTTGTGAGTCTTTACGTAAGCTAAACAACGATTAAGATAATCAACAAGTTAAAAGAGAGGATGTGGGTACAAGCATTAACTAAGACAGATGCAGTAACAATATGGTCAGAAACAAGTGACACAAAATATCTATAAAAACCCCTCTCTCTCGAAAGTGAGTTTCCACAGAAAGTGGCCACCTTGCACCCACAAAGTTGCTACTATTGCCGACTCAAGACTTGTCGATTTAACTAAGTAAACCTCTAAGGATTTTAGATCCATTAGTATGGATATAGAATCCCAAATCTCTTTGTGACATCTATATCGATCGACATTTTGAACCTTAGTTAAAATCATGCAAAAACCCATATCTCTACGTGGTTATAGAAGACTTTCTCAAATCATCTTTGCATCACTCAAGCCGTATTTCCGGATCCGCCCATCTCTGGGTTTAAGATCTAATATTAACACTAACAAGAGATCGACTTGTCCGTGTTGAATTGAAGTCTCGACTCAAGTGACCAAGTCTATGAGTTAGCAACGATGGCAACACCTAAGTGTTGCCAACTAGTCTTAGCCTTGGCTCATACCCACACCCAAAGGGGTGTTTAGTTCATAATGAAAGTAAAAGACATGAGAGAATAAGAAGAATACGTAAACATAACTTGCATAAATAAAAGTAGAAGACTGTCACCACTTTGTCGCCACAATGGTGAGAGCTGTTACAAGAAATTTAAATTACAAGAAAACTAAATGCAACTACACTAAGGACTTAAATGAGAGAATACGAAGTAAATGTAAAGCTCTAGATGTTAGAAACTCTATGGAATGGGATGATGTAACACCCGTGATTTTGGTTAACCCTTAACCTACCCTTATCTAGTTAAGCTAGGATTATAGATCTTATCCAAATGGTGTTCGGGGGTTTTGGATTTTGGACCGAGAGCGCGCCGGGTCGAAAAGTCAGAATTTTGGCCCTCGGGATGGCCTGAGCAATTGTGCCCGCGATTGTGATAGGATGTCACTCTCGCGGGAGATGTACCGCGGGCTACCCCTTCGGGCGACTATGACCGGCGATTATGCCAAGGGCATAGTCGCGTGGCACAATCGCCATCGGCCCCTGGTTGTTTTAAATCCTGAATTTTCAGCCTCTTTCATTTGTTATCTTCACCCACTTCGTTTTTCTCTCCCAAGAACCGAACCTCACCATCCTATTACGAACCCTAACTCATTTTTGGGTGTTTTTGTCATAAAACCAAGCGTTCCTTCACTTTCTAACCATGTTTTGGAAGCTAGAATTAGATCCTATCATCTTCGCCTTCTTCACCCAAGTGTTCTAGGGTTTCATCCAACTTTCCACCATTTGGAAGATTTGGAGTTTGTGGCTTGTGTTGGTGTCTTAGAAGTGTTTGATTGATGGATTCAAATTATGGTTAAGGTAATATGTCATTTTCTTCATATATGGAAATTAGGGTTTGGGTACAAGTTGGGGTTTCATGTTTAAATGTTTGGGGAAAGATTCTATAAGGTTGAATATGTTTATTTACGGTTGGAAGTGTTTGGATCTAGGTTTTTGGAAGATTTCGGCTTGTGGATTCAAGTGGGATTTGGTCATCTTGGTAAGTAATAACATGATTTATGCATTTTGGTGAATTTGGTACAAATGAAGTCTATTTCATGTTATATGCATTTTGGTGTGTTTGCATTCATAAACCCTTTGGAAAACCTTTGGTCTCATTATATGTTGAGTTTTAGGTTAATCTCGTCTTTGAGGTATGTGTCTTTATAAACGCCATTTAAAGTCATTTCATTGTATGGGAATTGTTATTTATCGGTCAAGCACGTTTCAACATTATACTGGTTTTCATTTGGGGGTTTACGTAAGTTGTTGGGCCTTGGGCTCGGTTTTGACTAAATTGAGTCTTTAGGACATTTGTCCGGGGTAATAACCGTGGTGGAGTTGTTGAGTATAAAGACGTACTTTTCGTGTCTTTTGGGTGTTGCATGTTTGAGTTATCAAGTAAGGAGTTTAGATTCCTATCTTGAATGCTAGGGGGTAGACACTAAAGGTCAAATGAGAACCTTGAGGTTGGAACTTTACTAGGCAACGAATGGGCACTAAGCTCGGTTAACCTTGAGGTGCAGCTCGACGGAGTGGGTACTAAAGGTACCGTGTCCTTGAGGTGACGCCCGTTAAGTGGTATGCACTAAAGGTGTTGGGGACTTGAGGTGACACTTGTGTTAGTGTGCTCTAAAGTCTTTGATCTGAGGTGCAGTTCGATAACATAGTTATGTGGCTTAACTTTGTGTTCCGCCACGCACCTCACCGGAAGGTGCTATTTGGGTATGTAATTGTGTCATTTTATTATTTATATTTCAGTGTCGTTTTACTTATGGGAATTGTTTACTCAAGATTTATGGGTTGCGTATTATACTCCGTTTACGTTTGAAGTATTTTGAGAAGTAAAGTTTTGTTTCATATTCCTATAAATTGAGGGCTTTACTTACTATCCACGTTTTGGATGTTTGGGGATATGAATGGTTATTCACATTTTTCACAAATGGGGTGTCGAGCTATGACCCCGTTTTGGGTAAGTTTTGAGCTGCATCGTTTTATAAGAAATGTGAGTATTGGGAGCATTGTCTTTAAAAGTGCATTTCATGGGAAAAATGTGTCGTTTACATTTTTAAGCTAATCATTTCGAAGGATCTTGCTTTAAAATAAATTCCTTTTTTTTAAAGATATATTCTTTATATTAAAACTCTTGAGGTCACTAGGCGTTAATCCTAACCTTTCTATTTGTCGGCATGTGCATCAGGTTTCCGTCTGGGGTTCGGTTCTAGCAGTGCTATGAAGAGTTGAGCCTTAGCCCTACAAGAGTGAGTAGTCGGTGAAGCCTTCCGCAGGTTGGGGAATAGCAATTGTTTGGGTTTAGTAACACCCGTCCTTTTCATAGATTGTATGCATAGGATGATGGGAGTATTGAGGTTAATTCTCAATTTATGTTTGTAGATCGAAGTATTTATTGATGTATTTAGAAAATTTTAATGAGTTGTTATTTCCAGATTTGAGGGTGTTACAAGTTGGTATCAGAGCTTAAGTTTGAGAGATTTAGGTATTGATTTTAGGATGCCTAGACTCAAGCTAGCGTTCTTATAAGCAAAGATAAGTGGAGTTGCACATTAGGTACCTTAAGATAAGATGTTTTGAGGTTGACCAAGTCGTTAGAAACGGGAAACTTGTCGAGGGTCTCAAGGATGATTGTGTACTGTGCGTTCATAATGGCACCTGGCCAGTATCATGGTGAACCTACATGCTACATATGTATACTTGATCTACCTTGGGATAATGACCGTTGGGGTAGTGAGAAGTCCTAAGCGAGTTAGCTAAGGAAGGAATGATGTTTACATCAAGGTCACCTGGGAGTGATAGCTAAGTGCGAGGAGGTCACTAAGTTGATCCTCTTGGGTCAGAAATTTTGGTTGGATTAGATTCGTGAGTTGGTAGACCGATGCTATTCAAGGAGAATTCGTAAGTTTATCAATTATTGAGATTGTGGCTTTAAGATGTTTGATGCATCCGGATGACAATAGTATGTCGGATTTTTGGGAAGTGTAGTCCTATGATGCCAAGTGCCGACCAAATTCATGCACTAAATTTATTTCTCAAAATAAGTTTGCATAAATTGTTTCGCATACTCTCAAAACATAAAGTGAGCTATACTATAAAGTCTCGATAAAGCATTTAGTACTCATCAAATTTTAAACCCTAAGTTTAAGCATGCATAAGATTGTTTTGTTGCACACGGTTGCAAATTGTTACCAAAAATCTCCTTGTCCACGTTTTGTGTCTCACGCTATTTTGGATGTTATAATATCCGTGTTTTAATGTTATTTGGGGTATTGGGTAAGTAACTGTGGAATTTTTGACCTTGCCACTGGATCTCCTCCACATATGTTATGGTCTTAAAGGAAGAGTTGTTCCCATGTTTTGAGTCGAAAATTTTCTTGGGAATCTTAGTCTGTATAAGTCGTGTTGAATTTTATGGAATATTGTTTTACGAGCTTTTGGGCGTCGTGCCTCATGTTAGTGTTGTTAAAAAAATGGTCACTTTACCGGATGTTGTGGTTTTAGAATTTTAACATTTTTAGAGTTATTGTCGTTTTATGTTTCTATGCTGGGAGATGAAACTTTTGACACCACTTGATTTTTAGCGTTAATGGAATTATGAAATTTTGGTTGGGTTTTATGGTGTCTTAACTTACAGCATTTTGCGTCACGTAGATAAATTCTGAAACGTGTATACTTGCATTATTGTGTGCACTAATGTATAAGTTTTGTTAATAAATGTCATCCCAAGTGCTCTTTTGAGAAGTTTCAAAACCTGGCGTTTTTCCCTTTTGGGTTTTAATACAATTGTTAATCGATGTACACTAATTGTAGTTGGATTAAATTATACTGTTGGTGTGAGTAATCGTATAAAAGATTTATGTATTTCAGATAGAACTTTTGTTCTGAACACATTTCAGTTATTGATTTTACTGTTATAAATTTTTCGCAGTGCATGAAATGAATTTTCGGGTTGCATGTCATTGTAGTTACTGTCTGGGTCAAGTGTGTTTTATCTGTGCGGTTCAAGGTTTTAAACTCTATTTGAAATTTATTTACGTTCCCATCGTTTTACCGAGTTTTGAAGAATAAACTGATGCACGCAGGTCTTGTTGAAACTTTTATACCACAACACCTTTTGATTAAAAGGGAAGAATGTTAAAGTTCAAATTGTGAATTTCTCTTTTGGAGTTGTACAAACATCTAATACACGTGTTGTGGTGCGGGAATTTATTTTCATGTTTGTAGTGTAAACTTTGCTACACATCTTTGTTACCTTTTTATTAACGTAATCACTGATCAAACGAATTGTGGAAATGGATTTTATATGTGCAGCGTCGATGTTCAATTTTAAAAACCTATCGAGTGAACGATAGTGGATTTTACCGCACGATTAATTGTTATAAGACTTATGTATTTGAAAGTTTTATAAAAGTTTAAGCTGGCATATTAGTTGAAAACCTTGAACTCACTAGGCCTATAGATTTAAACCCCGTCGTGGAATGAGTTGTAACTAAAGGACTAAAAGAGCCATTGGGATTTGAAGCGTCGGATAATCCGACTTGTGGTTAGCCTTGGATCTTGGTTCCAGTTTATGAATCGATGCACGCATGAATAATTGTGATATTGTAAATATGCATTCTTCCAGTTATGTAAGTTATGATTTTATACTTCGGTAATCATGTGGGATGAGGCCTTAGGTGATTGTCTGCGAATAGATTGGATTAGTCTTGGTAGATTGCTCGTCGGTGTGACATCATTATGTATGTGGTGGTATACCGTCCTTGTGGGTTTTGCGATCAAGGAAATTTCTTGTGGTCCATTTGTTAGGAATGTAAGATTTGGGATTTTTAGCCCTCTGTTTGGTGTCATCATTAGTGCGACCAATCCGTCGGATTGAAATTTTGGGTGAGATGCCCACGTTTTCGAGGTCACCGTTCAGTTCTAGGTGTCGACTTGTCTTCTTGAAGTTAAAGATCTTGGATTGTGCGGAAGTATCCCGGTTGGATCATGGGAAATAATGACCTTCCGGTGATGGAAATTTGAAAGAAGACTAAGTGTTGATGAGCAAGTACCGATGTGTTTAAGCATTACTTGGGTGGTAAAGATTTTATTATGGGAATGTTGTGAAGTTGGGATTTGGAACGAAGTTGAGTGTTAGCCGAATCTGGGTTAACGAGCTACCTGGAGGACATTGGTGCGCCTGGGAAGGAAAACTTTATCAACATTAGGAATGGATCAGTAGGAATCTGAGGATTTTGAAAGTTTGGTTATGATCTTTGATGTTGGGTTCGAAACCGTATAGATCTGAAGGAAATTGATCGGTGAGAAATTGGAGTCACGAATTACCTGGAGACGGTAATTGTCATCCAAGGTTGGGAGACGACCGTAACCTTGTGAGTAAATGTTACATTGGAAGAGTTAAGTGTTCGCTCGGTTATGAGTGTAATGTGCCCATGAGGGGCGGGTGACGTGGGTATCAGTGTAATATTCATGTTTGTGGTGCCGGCATATGGGTTGAGGGCAATCCTTCTTCGGGTAAAGTCTCATGGGAAGCTAGATTTCGAGGACGAAATTATTCTAAGGTTAGGAGGATTGTAACACCCGTGATTTTGGTTAACCCTTAACCTACCCTTATCTGGTTAAGCTAGGATTATAGATCTTATCCAAATGGTGTTCGGGGGTTTTGGATTTTGGACCGAGAGCGCGCCGGGTCGAAAAGTCAGAATTTTGGCCCTCGGGATGGCCTGAGCGATTGTGCCCGCGATTGTGATAGGATGTCACTCTCGCGGGGCACTATCGCGGGAGATGTACCGCGGGCTACCCCTTCGGGCGACTATGACCGGCGATTATGCCAAGGGCATAGTCGCGTGGCACAATCGCCATCGGCCCCTGGTTGTTTTAAATCCTGAATTTTCAGCCTCTTTCATTTGTTATCTTCACCCACTTCGTTTTTCTCTCCCAAGAACCGAACCTCACCATCCTATTACGAACCCTAACTCATTTTTGGGTGTTTTTGTCATAAAACCAAGTGTTCCTTCACTTTCTAACCATGTTTTGGAAGCTAGAATTAGATCCTATCATCTTCGCCTTCTTCACCCAAGTGTTCTAGGGTTTCATCCAACTTTCCACCATTTGGAAGATTTAGAGTTTGTGGCTTGTGTTGGTGTCTTAGAAGTGTTTGATTGATGGATTCAAATTATGGTTAAGGTAATATCTCATTTTCTTCATATATGGAAATTAGGGTTTGGGTACAAGTTGGGGTTTCATGTTTAAATGTTTGGGGAAAGATTCTATAAGGTTGAATATGTTTATATACGGTTGGAAGTGTTTGGATCTAGGTTTTTGGAAGATTTCGGCTTGTGGATTCAAGTGGTCTTCAAAAGAACTCGTTGGGTGAAATCTAGATTTAGCCTAAATCTAGCGAGGTGAGTTCAAGTTGATTTGTGAAAACGATGTACATGCCAAAATGGTTATTTTAAAGTGTTTTACATGAAATGGTTGACTGCTGATAAGTTTTGAGTAATTTGCAGTAAAAATGCATTTTTACTTGGTATTTGTTAAAGTGTGAGTATGTTAAGAAGTTTTCATATTTGATAAACTTGACTTATTTTTGTTTCATAAAACGCTCATAAGTGGGATTTGGTCATCTTGGTAAGTAATAACATGATTTATGCATCTTGGTGAATTTGGTACAAATGAAGTCTATTTCATGTTATATGCATTTTGGTGTGTTTGCATTCATAAACCCTTTGGAAAACCTTTGGTCCCATTATATGTTGAGTTTTGGGTTAATCTCGTCTTTGAGGTATGTGTCTTTATAAACGCCATTTAAAGTCATTTCATTGTATGGGAATTGTTATTTATCGGTCAAGAACGTTTCAACATTATACTGGTTTTCATTTGGGGGTTTACGTAAGTTGTTGGGCCTTGGGCTCGGTTTTGACTACATTGAGTCTTTAGGACATTTGTCCGGGGTAATAACCGTGGTGGAGTTGTTGAGTATAAAGACGTACTTTTCGTGTCGTTTGGGTGTTGCATGTTTGAGTTATCAAGTAAGGAGTTGAGATTCCTATCTTGAATGCTAGTGGGTAGACTAAAGGTCGAATGAGACCTTGAGGTTGGAACTCTACTAGGCAACAAATGGGCACTAAGCTCGGTTAACCTTGAGGTGAAACTCGACGGAGTGGGCACTAAAGGTACCGTGTCCTTGAGGTGACGCCCGTTAAGTGGTGTGCACTAAAGGTGTTGGGGACTTGAGGTGACGCTTGTGTTAGTGTGCTCTAAAGTCTTTGATCTGAGGTGCAGTTCGACAACATAGTTATGTGGCTTAACTTTGTGTTCAGCCACGCACCTCACCGGAAGGTGATATTTGGGTATGTAATTGTGTCATTTTATTATTTATGTTTCGGTGTCGTTTTACTTATGGGAATTGTTTACTCAAGATTCCAGGGTTGCCTATTATACTCCGTTTACGTTTGAAGTATTTTGAGAAGTAAAGTTTTGTTTCATATTCTTATAAATTGAGGGCTTTACTTACTATCCATGTTTTGGATGTTTGGGGATATGAATGGTTATTCACATTTTTCACAAATGGGGTGTCGAGCTATGACCTCGTTTTGGGTGAGTTTTGAGCTGCATCGTTTTATAAGAAATGTGAGTATTGGGAGCATTGTCTTTAAAAGTGCATTTCATGGGAAAAATGTGTCGTTTACATTTTTAAGCTAATCATTTCGAAGGATCTTGCTTTAAACTAAATTCCTTTCTTTTAAAGATATATTCTTTATATTAAAACTCTTGAGCTCACTAGGCGTTAAGCCTAACCTTTCTATTTGTCGGCATGTGCATCAGGTTTCCGTCAGGGGTTCGGTTCTAGCAGTGCTATGAAATGTTGAGCCTTAACCCTACAAGAGTGAGTAGTCGGTGAAGCCTTCCGCAGGTTGGGAATAACAATTGTTTGGGTTTAGTAACACTCGTCCTTTTCATAGATTGTATGCATAGGATGATGGGAGTATTGAGGTTAATTCTCAATTTATGTTTGTAGATCGAAGTATTTATTGATGTATTTAGAAAATTTTAATGAGTTGTTATTTCCAGATTTGAGGGTGTTACAGATGATCTCCAAATGGTGCCCCAAAGCCTCTTTTTATAGTGCTCTTGAAGAAAAATGTGTGATTTGACAAAACCTAAAAAGCCACTTTTTGGAGGAGCGTTGAAGCTTCCTTTGACTTCCAAATTTTGTCATTTTCTTTGATTATTCTTGTGAAGGCTCATGTTCCTCTTTCTTTAACTTCAAAAAGCACCTTTCCATAAATGTCCAAGGCTTATCCACAAATTTCCAGCCCACATCGTCACTGTGGTGACAAAGTGGCCACTTTGCTGCACAAAAAGTTAGAAAAACCGAATTTTGCATTCTTGAAACTTCATCACAAATTTGAACATATTAGACCAAATGAAGGAGGGAGAGGGCAAAATGGGCAAGAAAGTGGCAAAAATCAATAGGAAAAGTGAGGAAATAACTCTCAAGATTTGAGAGTTATCAGTTAACGAATTAGAGCAGAAATTATCCGGAATGAAAATTAATGTTCTTAATCAAACTACTGATAGTTTTTCTGATAATGAATCAAATGATTACAATAAAATTTCTCAACTTCAAGAACAATTTTCTAATAATATTAATAAAGTCAAATTTAGAAGAAATTCGGTCTCAACAAATAGACCAAATACATTCAAATTCTATCCACAACCAACTTTTCCAGATATTCAATACGAAGATAGAGATTTTGCTCTAAATCAAAGTCAATATGATGGTTCATCTGTATATGAATGTAACATAGATGGACTTTCAGAACATCAAATTTTATGTATGCTTCAAGAAATAAATATGGCCTCAAATGCTTATTTAATCAAAGGAAATAATCAAAAACAAATTGCAGATTTATTAACTTCCGGATTCGCTGGCAATCTAAAAGGATGGTGTGATTTATATGTTACTAAGGAAGAGAAAGATCATATACTCACTGCTAAGAAAACAATAGTAAAACAAGAAAATAATCAAACCCTTACTATTCAAGAAGATGATATTGTTAACACTCTCATATACGCTATGGTAAAAAATTATATAGGAGATCCAACAATATTTCAAGAAAGAAGTGGAGAAATACTTTTAAATCTTACTTGTAGAAAACTTCAAGATTTTCGATGGTAGAAAGATATGTTCCTAACAAAAGTTATGTTAAGACCAGACCGTAAAGAAGCTTATTGGAAAGAAAGGTTTATAGCTGGACTACCAAATTTATTTGCAGTAAAAATTAGAAATAATTTAAGAGAAAAATATGATAATCAAGTTCCTTATAAAGACCTTACCTATGGTGAGATTATTAGCCATGTTAATAAAGAAGGATTATCCATATGTTCAGACTTAAGATTAAAAGCTAAACTCTAAAAAGATAGAATTACCAGTAAAAATGAATTAGGAGATTTTTGTCAACAATATGGTTATCAACCCCTTTCTGGTCCCTCTTCTTCCAAGAATAAAATTTTTTTTCCAAGAAAAGATATTTAAATAAAAGGTACACATCTGTTGATCCCAATAATGTATTCTAATCAAATGATAAACCACTAAAACTACATAAACCAGAATAATAAGAGTGCGGAAGCGATTTTAGATGTAGTAGAATGGTTTAGTTTGGTAGTAAACACACAAGCAAGTAATAAAGCAATCAATGAACAGAATAAGATTTAGTCACTGAATCAAAAGCTTCATTAACTTGATCAATACACCAAGATTACGCACAAGTGTGTGCAAAATGCTCTCAAAGATAATACTGAAAATACAGGGTGCTCTCGACAGTGTGTGCTCGCGTGTTGATTCTTAAGGAGGTGCTCCCTTGATATACAACGAGGAGCACACAATAGTAGAAGACAAAGGCTGACATTCCATATAAGGAATGCCACATGGAAAGGAAAACCATCGTGGGGATGTACTATTGATCTTAAAGATCTTCGTACAGCAGGGTCACGTGATCTGCATGTGGTGTTGTCTTGTCTATTGTATCCTGAACTCTTCAAGTCTTCCATATCCAGAGCATAGCCACCTAGAGGATCTATGAGAGATCACAGAGGCTCTATGGTTTGAGAATTAATTCAGATTGGGAACTTCTCGGGTAGATGGTTGACAGAGATTCTGTGGTTAGCACTTCTGCGGTGTACCTTGGTATATGCAGCAGTCTTCTGAGGTTCCTAAACTTAGTCTATTTTTCAATACTTTCTATACAATGAATTTAGAGCTAAAAATCTCCCCTAAGTATAGAATAATAAAAGTTTAGAGTGGTGAGTGTTTGGCTAAGCTAGAAACATAAGAGGTGAAAGGAACTCAACCTCTGAAGACCTCTAGAAAATCATTAATATTTGTACCAAAACCTCCATCTTTCTTCATAGCTCTGTAGAAGAAGGCACATGCATTCCGAAATTTGATAGTCGCACTGATGTTCTCCAGAATTTGATCTGCGATCATAGGGTTTGCAAGTGGAGTGCCTCTGATATCCCGAATTCCTCTTTGAAAGCGCAATAGAGACTCCGTGGAATATTTTTGGCTCTCCATCCCATAGAAGATCTTCTTTTCTCCTTGTGGGCTTAGGTATACATAGCCAATTTTTGGATTGACAATTATGGAGTTTGGTACAATATCAGCAGAGGCGGGACAAGAGTCGCTAGGGGCTGTCAAGCTTATTTTCTTCACTCCAAGATCCATGGCAGTCAACTATGCTGTAGTACAGAATATTTTCCCTCATGACCTTATTGATGACCAAGTGTGCATTTTGATTCTCTTGTCTCCAGCCGTATCTATCCTCCGTCTACTAAAAAAGCTCCGTGAGATCATATGGGTGAAGATTTCTCAGATCTGCATAAGTGAATGTCATCTTCGACCCATCTTCTCTTCTTACCACGTATTGATGATACCAGAAGTTTTTACACTTGGTGTGTAGCAGTTTGATCACCAGAACCTCTATAATATTCTCCATTGAAAATACCTTAACTTTCGGTTGAGCTTTTTCTTTGTAGAACCTCCTAGTCTCCTCTGAGATGATATCTTCTGAAAGTGTAGATGCAGGTAGTGGGTCATTGATCCCTCGACTATATAAATACTTGTATGCAACTTCTTCCAGATCCTTCTTTGGTGGAGGGATTGGAATAGGTTTTCTCATGTCTTCCATGTCGTGGATGATCTCTGCTACTCTTTCCTTTGAGGATTTTGCTAGGGGGTCTATGATTGGTTTTGCCGTCAGAGGTTGTAGATCGAATGCCCAATATTCTTCTTCTGGTTTGGGCACCACGAAAGAGTCAAATGCACTCTTCATGAGCTTCTCAGGGTTTGGTAGAGGCTTAGACTTGATCTTCAGAGCCTCTGTGGCTATAGATTTGCCTTTGTCTTTGGCTGATGGTTTGGTCTTGGGGACCTTTGGTACATTAGGCTTCGGATCATGGACTTGAGGATTTTGGATTTTGGATTTCGGGAGTGGGTTTCATCTCAAAGGCACTTGTGATGGAGCATTGAGTAGTGCCGTCTGAGGTTCCCTTCGGTAAAGGCACGACTTGAAGAGGAGATGCTTAGATTGGTGCATAACTTGTGTCTTTAGCCTTCTCCCCCTCATGATGCCCAGGACCAGAGCCATTGGACTCCTGGTCATCATGCTTTGGACTCGGCCTGGCATGTAGCAGGTGCCTTCCTTTTCCTTTTTATGCAAATATTGGCCTCTGCGTGATGCTTAATCATCTTGATTGCATGATTGGCCTCCATTGATATTCTGCTGATTTCATAATCTGATTTGAATTTGAGGGTGGCCACGGTCCTTTTCATTTCAGTGGCTACTACTTTGCCTTCTTTGATCATGTCGGCACCCAAGAGATTAACATTCTTCAGAAGCATCTTGCCCAGAATGGTGAGTTCTTCTTTCGTGGTAAGGTTCTTTGGAATGTTGGCCAATGGTGGGTTCTGTGATATGAAGTGGAGGGGGTCTGCACAGGGACCATGACATTGCAAGTCATGTCCTTAATATCTTCCTTAAGCTTGGTCAGATCTCCCACCGCAGAATTTGCTACTTTTGCTGCGAATTTTCCGACCTCATCCATCACAATTTGGCCAAGTACTTGAACCGCACCAATTTGTTTTTATATGGCCTCTTTGATCATTTTGGAATCGTCCTGAGTAGCATTGGCAACGGATACATCGAGCAACTTCTTTATATTCGCAGAGTTCTGATATGAGATCCTCTTTAGCTCGAGCAGAGCCTCTGTATTGGCCTTCAGAGCCTCTGCGATAGTTGTTAGTTCTGCAAGTGATGTGGAAGTTGTTGGATTTGAGCTTTTCAACTCGTCGAGCCTTCTGAGCATGTTGTCCTCAAAGGATTTTAGCTCATCCTTTGTGACAAACATACTCGGGGTGACATCTGGACCAACACATGGTCTAGATTGAGCCATTGAGCCTATGGCACCTTCAGAGCTTGTTTTGACGTTGGGCTTTGTAGGATTTCTCTCAAATTCTCAAAGTTCCTTAGAGGAATCTTTTATAGAGGTTCTGTCATCGATCCTCTTAGGAGAAGATTCATAGTCTCTCCTTAGAGTTTCGTTGAGTGGACTCTGAGGGTGATCTAGACCCGCAGAGTCTGTGTGTATCCTCCCCAACACCTGTGAAGTGTTTTGGTTGTCGCTCATAAGTGGAGCAGAGGCAACTAATGCCTCTGCAGAGGGTGGTATCGTGTTCTGGGGTGAATGAACACTTATAACTACGCCGCCATACTTTTGAGAGGATGGGGCTGATTGGGCTTCCCCGGGTATTTGTGGCACAGAAGAAGAAAGGATTTCCTCTATCCGGCTAGGCTGGTTAGGGCTCGGAGTATGCACTCCTTTTTCAATACTCCTCTGCACTAGATCTGTAGGAGTAGTAACACTGGGAGGTGGTTTAGGATGTGTGCTCTTGGCATCTTTTTCTCCCTTGTGGGTCCTTGTAGAATAATTAAGACAATAATTAACTTTGACAATTATTACAAACTTAACATTAGACTAATCTTGAGAGTGGCTTTTCAGCTTTAGCTTCAGATTCCAAACTTCAATTGGATGATCTTGAATCCAATAAATCTAAGATCTAACATCCCTCTTTCTCGTCCAATGTTTTTCTACTCTCATCTTCTGCTCTGTCCTCATCATCATCACTCGACCGCTTATCAGTGACATCCTCTATCCCAATTGGCTGAAACACTTATTTGGCTATATTAGCTGCCACTCTCAGAGGGATCTGTGGCCTCTCCTCTTCTTGAGGGATCACAACCTCAAGTTTTTCAAAAATTAACACCCTCTTTCTCCTCCTCTGCAGAGGCTCTTCCTCTTCCTTTGCAGGTTCTTCCCTAGATGCATTAGCTTGATCTTCTGTTGGGATTGTGGACTTTTCTTTGTCTGCCAGCTTAATGAACCTTTTCTTCATGTGCTTATTAAAAGACTCTTTAGTAGCGGCCTCTACAGCCTTTTCTACAAATACCTCTGCAGTTTCAGTACAAGGCTTTTTAGCCTTCTTATTCTTTGGGAGAGGTTTTTCAACCTCTGTGGTTATGGGCTTTGTCTCCTTTGCCTCTTCTTCCATAACCTTAGCCTTTTTGGTCTTTTTCGTTTTCTCCTTAGGCTTTTCAGCTTTTATAGTTTCAGCCTCTGCAGTTGGGGCCTCTTCTTCTACGATCCTCTTCGTGTGTTTTCTTTTCTTTTTCTCCTTGGGCGTCTTTTCCCCCTTCCCACTCTTGGGCTCTACCCTCTCTTATAATCTTTCAACATATGCCTCTGTGGCCACATCCCCCTGTACTTCCTCACCTACCTCTTCTCTCAAGTAAATCGCAATCTCACCCACTAAGAAACCTATGCATGGGGGGGGGTTGCAGGACTCGGTTCTGGAGTCCTGTGCCCACGAATATATTCTATCCTATCTTTTCTACCCATGTAGGTCAGAAGCTTTGCCGGTAGAGGTCTTGCATATGGGTATCCGGTTAGAAGAGTTGTTGGTTTATGAGACTTCATCTCATAAATTTTAGTCATTTTACTCTCTGAGGGTAGTTTTCCTTCACTAACCATTTCATCGCCAAGCAGCACAGCGATGGACCTGTTAAACACCAAGGTCTTCGGATCTGTGTTCCTCTTCTGATCTTCTACCTTAGTAATCACGAAATTCATGATTTACCTGAATATTAGTTTGGCGTAATCCAAGGGGAGATCATAATAGATTGCGTACATTATGGCTAGGATGGTGTGGCTCGACTGATCCAGAATGCCTACTTTGCATGTCAGAGATCGGTTAAGGATTGAAAACAAAACGTTCCACATAGGTGGAGGTTCTGTCGCCTGAACTCTGTCCTCTTGGAAATGGGTATGGCATACCCAATGAATCTTAGGAATTCAAGGATTTCAGCATCAGCGGGTTCCTCTGAGAACTTGACCAAGTTGAGTTGGTCCTTGGTTGGTAAGTCAAAGGTCTCAGAGACCGTTCTTCTGTTAATTCCTCAGTCCAGGACCTTGTCACTTCCAGGTTTTGTAGCATATCCCATAACATAGTGTCCATAGTCTTGGATCTTTTCATACCTACATCCTTTCCAGAATTGTTGGACGTATATTTCAGGGATGTCATTTCTAGTCATGGTTAGGGCTTTGGCCAAAAAGTGATTTTGAAGGAGATTAATCAGTGGTGCAACTTCAGTAGGATATCCCTTTGGGTTCAGGGTTACAAAATGATTATTCGGTTTCAAGTTCAGGGTAGTGGTATGGTAATGGTGCCTAGTGAATGAAAGCATTCGACTAGTGAGTTGTTGTTGTCCAACTGATCCAGAATCGTTCTTTTGAGCCACTGAATGTTGGGAGTTGTTCGAGTTCTGAGAACCTTGGGAGAAGCAGATTTGGATGCCATTTGAAAATAAGAAATGGAGTAGAAAAAGATTTGCAGGTTTCTTGCTGTTGAATGCTCTAGAATGCCGATTTCAGGTAAAGAATGGAAGAAAGACAAATGGTTTATATTTATGGTGTGAGAGGGAGGGGGGGGGGTGAAAATATAAGTGGTAAAATATAAATTTTCAAATCCGTAATTAGTACCTACGAAGTAGTGAGCGTTTAAAAAAGCGACGGTACAAATTACGCCCCAATCAGATGTTGCCACGTCAGTAAGGGCGGTGCACGATCGAGTACGAGCGCCTCCAATTATCTTCACCGTGTGGCATTTGCTATACCCAAATTACTGTCACTTTTAAAATAACCCGCACCTCAAACCTTTGAAGAATAGACAAGTGTTTGAAAGTATTAGAAGCTCTGTGGGTTAAGAGCTTCTGAGGTTTGATGAGGGCTTTTCCATGCACAATGTTACATCTTTATTACCAAAGAGATTGAAAATCATTGAAGTGATCGAGTTGGTCAATCAAGAAGGGTCTTTTGGGGACACAGAGGCTCTTTGACCAAAAAATTATCATAAAGGAAAGACACTCAAAAGTTTTGATCACTCAAGGTTTGGACACGTTTTGTTTTGGTATTTAGGACATGCTTGGAAATTGTTGTCCGACAAACATGTTTTTGTCCTAGTGGTTGTGCGAAGAACTTACCCGATTCTGCATTCTTTTCTTGTATTTATGCTTCCCTAGCTCCCCCTTGAAATGACAAGGTCTCCTTCTGCTCCCCTGATATTGTATTCCCAATCAAGCAATCTAACAATTAAACCCAATCAAGATTTGACAATGTATATTTCTAGAGAGAGAGTAGTGAGAGAAAGTTCCAATCATATATCTCTTAAACTGAATGTGTACAATATGCTCCTCGCTCCATGATTATACAAGACCATAGGTATTTATACCACAAGTATAAAACCACAAGCTTAAAAGCTAAGTAAACTCATATTTGACTAAACACACTTGACTTTGTTGACTTATCTTGAATTGACTTTTCCTATTAAATCTTGGATACAATAATACACTAACATTCTCCCCCTTTGTATTCAAGATTTAAAAAAAATTGACACTAGTCTTCAGCGCTTGATTCTTCAACTTTTGTCTCTGATAGTCTTGAACTTTGAGACTCTAACAATCTTCAGTCTTTTAGTCTTTGAAGAATCTTGAAAAGTCTTTAATACTTTGTAGCTTTGGAAAGTCAACAAGTCTTGTAGACGAACCATTTGAAGTCTTGAAACAATACTTTGAAAACTTCTTTGAAACACTTCATCTTTGAAACTTCGAGGGATCTTTGACCTTTTTATCTTCATCTCTTTGATCTCTTGACCGTCTTCATTAAAACAAACTTTCACGAATCATCTTAACTTTGACTTGTCTTCACAAATCTTTGAGAATGATTTCTTTTCATCTGATTTGAACTTTTCAGAAAATTCATCACAAGTCTTGACATTATAACTCTGAAATTCTTTGAAATTGATCTCTGTAGATTTCTCCCCCCTTTTGATGATTGTGAACATCATAATCATCAAAACTTTCTCAATTTCAGCACTTTCTTTGAATCTATCCCTTTTACAAATATTCTTCCCCCTTTGAGATACATTTGACATTTTCTGCTCTTTGATCTGAATAGCTGAATCATGAACCGTATATACCTGAATCTTTTCAAATTCAGATATAATAAACGTTGTAACCCTGATTCAACAAATGAAACAGTTAGAAGTGTCTGTCAGTAACACAAAGTTACTGTGTACAACGAATGTACAATTTAAGGAGCTGGTTTGATGATGACTCCCCAGGACTTCCATTCAGTCATTGAAAAACACAAGGTTTATCTATGAATGTTCTGACAGAAAAACAAATTTTCTGTGTGCTCGTGCTTGTGTATGAAAGAATCTAGCACAATGATTATGTTTCATAAGGCTCAAATTGTGTAAACTGTTGAGACAACAACAAATATTACACGGACTCAATGTGCATGAAAGAGGTGCGAAGGTGGGGCAACTTTCCTTCTTTTTCAATATCTAAATCTTCCGAGTGAAGACCAGATAGCAGATATGCTGCGTCCCCAAAGAAAATGAAACATTTCTTTGTTAAGAAAGAAACGAGTGGCTGGTGGGGTTAATGCAAGAGTTGGCATGGGCTCACTGCCTTTTTCAATGATGGTCACCAACGAATGTGAACCAATCAGATTTAGTGGCTGCCCGACTCAGAAAGTGGTTGGTGCAGAGTTTTGATATTCTTTTAACTCTGTTCTCACACCCTCTTTCTTTTTAACATTTTGCTCACTTCTAACCAAACTCTCATGTACATTTTACCGCTCCACACAATGAGAAAAACTCAACCGGATGATTTATCTCCCCCACTCTTTGATTTAAGACCCCTCACCCCTCAATCACTCGAGGATAACTTCCTGGGTAGGAAACACTGGTTAGCGTGAATCCATGGAAGTTCTGTTTAAGCTCACACATGAATCCCATGTAAGTCCTATAAAGAATGGTTGCTCAACAATTTAACTTTAGCATTTAAGCTAAAAAATGTATGATGACATTGTCAAAATGTATGCTCATGAGATTTGAGCAATTGAACTTTGAAGATCTCTCAAAACAAGAATATTGAATGAATGAAATGAAATCAAGAGAATTGTTTTGAGAATCTGACAATGTATCAATCAGATCAAATGAAATAGTTAGGGTATCAAAGAATTGGATATTTTGTTTATATGAACAAATATAAACAATTTTAGCAATGAAAGCACAAATATTGAAATGATGAATGATGCTCAACAACATTTGAAAGCAAACGGGAGTATTACCATCGAAAAATTTGTTCGTTATGAGACATGGTAATAACAAAATTAAATGAAGTACTGAACCTATGTGTGTGAATACTTTACAGTATATAGACAAGATAATACGCAAGTATTGATCTTTGGAAACACACGGTCAGTTAAACATTAAAGCTCAATAATGAAAAACATTTAAAATCACACTTCTTAATTCATGAAATCTTTTGAGAATAGAGAAGTGGTTTGAACATTTAAGAAAACGTTTTTCATGCTTGAAAGTTGTTCTTCTTCCAAACAATCAAAGATCTAGATCAGAAGATACTTACCTTTAAGCTCCCCCTCAAATCATTATATCATGATTTGTTTTCTTTTAAGCTCCCCTTGGATATTTACAAAATATCCATGTCTGAACATGGAAGAACGGGTCCTGATCTGTCATGTGATCAGAAGCCATAGTCTTTACATTAAGGTGCGGGTCTTGAACTATGTTATTCAAGAGCCATAAGACTTGACATTGAAGTACGAGTCCTGAGTTGATTTACTCAGAAGTCAATCATCTTGCTCCCCCTACACCTGTGGTACCTGCGAAACAGATTTAACAGGCTTTGGTACCCACTGGTATTTGGGTCCTGGTATGTTAGATTTAGGAATCTACTTCTCATTAGATGTATATCTTTTAAAACCATAATTTTGAGAAGTTATTCTGTAAGAACCGTACCAGTTGTGAGCATATTCTTGTTGGACGAAATCATTCTCTCCACAGTAAGAACAACAGATCTTCCTTTGAGCAATCCTGATCAAATGATTAGTCGAATAAAACATATCAGAATTACCAAAAGATTTACCTTTATACACATTGTTCTTTTTGGCATTTGTTATGGATTTGAATGCTTTGTCCTTCATTTTTTCATCATCTGAAGAACTCTTCACTCTCCATCCCATCTGATTTTTCTTAGATTGCTTTCCAAGAGATTTTACATAATAGCTCGCTGAACCATCAATAGATTTGTCATAAAATAAATTTGATGGTCTGATCTGACTTGATTTGACGATGATTGGTTTAACACTTTTCTTTTTGAAAACATTTTTGTCATGAATAGAACTTGAAGCTGTTTTGAAAGAGCAGACTGATTCTGCTGAATTATCAATAGGTGATTGACTAATCACATCAGCTGAAATCTTTTCTGATAAATTGACGTTTGCAGCTTCTAAGTCTTTCATCTTTGCAGCTAAAATGTTTCTTTCAGAAGTAATTGTGTCAAACTTCTTTTTCAAATCAGATCTGGCCTTCTGTTCTTTAAGAATATCTGATGATAGAACAGATATTTTGGACATGAGCTTGGATATTTCAATTTCAAAATATGAACGTTCTTGCTCAAAATCTTTTTGTAAGTTCTTGGATTTATCAGAAATTTCATTGAAGATCCCAACATTTCTCTTTTCAGATTCAAAAGACTTTTTCTTTTCTTTAAAAATTTGTCTTTCTTTTTCTAATAAGTCTTGTAAAACTGAGATCTGTTTGGGAAATTCAGTGTTTTTATCTTCAAGAACTTTTCTTTCCTTAGCAAATGTGTCTCTTTCAGTAATTAGAATCTTTTCAAAATCAGACACTTGCTTGGAAAGTTTAATGCATCTCAGCTCAAGATCATTTTTCTCTTGCAAAGTTTTCTTGGAAATCTCAGTTGATTGTTGAGTTGAAGATGTCTTCACATTTGATTTTTCTTTTTCTGCTTGGAGACTTGTTTTCAATTCAACATTCTTCTTCTCCAAGACAGATATCTGATCTTCAAAAGCCTTTAACTTGTTTTGAAGCTTGACTGATTCATCTTTCAGCTCAGATGACTTCTATTCAGTCGTCTTCAGTTGGCTTTGAAGTCTCTCAATCTTTTTCTCTTTTAACTTTAATTCTTTCTCACATGTTACAATTGTACTTTCTTTTAATGCAATGATTTCTTCTTTCTTTTTATTCTCCTTCTCTCTTGCCTTTATAACACCTGCAAAATCAGAAGTTTTATCAGAATTTGACAATTTAGATTTGAACTCCTGAATCTGATTTAGAAGCTTTGAATTCTGATTTTTCAGCTTGTCTAATTCAGCTTCCATCTTTGGTATTTCTGGCATGTACAAAACAGCCATATCTCTTGCAGAAAAAATGGTATTTCCTCTCTCATCTGTAACAGGCATCTTGTCAGAATGTTAGCTTAAAAAAATGATCGTCAAAAATCAGAAAATTATGATCACTAACAAAATATGTCCCCCTCCGCAGACTTAGCACGGGGGTTCCACTACCCGGTTAGCGGATGGCAAACTCGCAGATGATAACTTGTAGACAAACGCGCAGGCAAACTCGCAGGCAAACACGCAAGCAAACTCGCAGATGTACGGAACTCGCTGACTTTGACTTGCGCGTTTTGGATACTCGCTAACTTCGACTAGCGCGTTTTAGAAACTCGCTAACTTCGACTAGAGCGTTTGAGACCAAATCTTCAACTTGCGCGTTCTAGCGACTTGCGCGTTCTAGCGATGAACTTGATGAACTTGCGCGTTCTATGATGAACTTGCGCGTTTTCTGGATCTTGCACGTTTCGACACTTCAGTTCACGAAATCGATTCACATCAACTTAAACCTGCAAATTTGTGACAACCGTCAAGATTAGTGCTCAGGTTAATTTCTAAGTTAATAAAAATTAAGATTTAAGTATTTGCCACTCCTTAAATTGCATAAAATTTTTAAGATAAAAGTTTCCTAAAAATTTAGGAGGTTGCGTAGAATGCCCGGAACAGTCCAGTAACTGACCGTCACAATTTAGAAATGCCAAAAATATTGATTAAGGTCCAAAATATATAAAATTATAAAGTTATATTATTTTAGTTGAAATACTTTCATTTTTTTATATAAGTTGTTTTAAGCAAAAATTGAGAATCGGGTATTTCGGTTCTCGAATATATCTGATATTTTAATGAAATAGACTAAGTATTTTAATTAAATTTTTTTATTATTCCTTTAATTAGTCATGGACACTTGTCATGATAATAAAAATTAGTCATTATATATATTTATTTTTTTAAAAACCATTTTATTTAAAAACAAGAAAGGAGCTCATTATCTCATTTTAAATCAAAAACACCCTTCATCTCCCTCTCTCTCTCCCTACATCGGCCGAACCCCCTCCCCAACCCATCTCCATATCAATTTCAAAAATCAAGCTAATTCAAGAGAATAATCAAGAAATTGAACATCAAATTGAAGATTATAACAAAGTTTGCACATCAATTTCACAAGGTATCATCCAAAAACCTACTTTTATTGTCTACATTTAGGTATTTTTGGTTTTAACTTGAAATATTGAAATTATGCATGATGAGGTTATGAAAATTGGATTTTTGTTCATGAAATGGATTACTTTTGGTAGATACAAGGTTATGTTGCAAGTTTTGATTTCAATATCAAAGAAAGAAATTGGTTTTCATCAAGAATCTTGGTTTGATGTTCATGCATAAAGAATTTTGATACATTAGTGGCTTATTCTTTCACTTAAAGAATGCATGCATATAAAGTTTGAAGTATTGATGATAATAGTATAGTGATTATGTTTGCATGAAGAATAGTTCAACTTACATATGTTCTTAAGATGGAAATTCTCAAATCCAAATGATTAAGAACATAAAAGTGATGTTTATATCACTTTAGTTAGTAGATTGTTCATATGGGTATTGGATGAGCATCTAAAGATTGCTATGAGTCCATAAATCAAAAGGTTTTCATCTCAAGAATATGTGATGATTGATTATGGTGTGATAACATATGGTTATTTTATTAAACCAATGGGAAAATGATCACAATTTCAAAATGTCATAATCTTAACTTTCTGCAGATTTGCTGTCCAGAAAATGGACCTACTTCCAACATGCATAAATCATGTTCTACATGTCAAAATTTGGGCTTTTTGCTTATAGACTTTAATTTAAGGTGTTAGCTTTCTAAAAAGTCCAAAAACACTAATTTTGGAGATGATTTGAGCACTTAAATGGATTTTACAAGAAAATGGTGCAATCTGTCCAGTGAAGACAGATTCAAACACCTATCTTGTGGAGGCCATAACTTCCTCATTTCTTATCCCAAATTAAGTGAATCTTTTTCCAAATGATAGGATTTTGAGTTAGGTTTACACCCATATAAGGATTATGGGCTAATTCAAAGAATTGATACCTCAAAAGCATGCTACAAGTGAGGTATGTCACTGATCCGAAAATTAGTGACACACTGCTTTGTGGAAATTATTTCAGGTATCAAAACTCATCCAAAAATTATGAAAAAGTGCAGATTTACTCTTGACACACTATAGTATTACCACAAAAATTTTGGTGAATTCATTCCTTTGGAAAGATATGTTTCTATAGTGGTTTTGTTGACCAAAATATTGGACAGCTTCTGCTGAATTTTCAGAAAAGTGATTATAATGAGTTCTAAAACAGTGTTAAGGCATAATAAGTGTATAATTGATCTAAATATGGTTTTGGCTATTGAAACCTACTTAATGGCATTTCATAAGTTATTGGGACGGGTCATTTGGACATAGGAACGGGTATTAATATATTTTCCTCTATGGCAACCTTCACTATAGGAAACCAAGGAAGCGGCACCTATTTTGAGCACTATCATTAAGTTTCCAAGTTCATTCTCAAGGTGAGTATTCACAGCCCCTCTTTTATCGTTTTATGTATTTTGGGGTGAAAAGCATGCTTAAGTACAATTTTAATGATTCATGAGTTAATTGAAATGTTTTGCGCTGTTAAGTCGCCAAGGCTTGTTTTCAAGCATTTTAAAAAAGTAAGATGTATGACGCTAAATAGTTGGTATGTTGAGTATTTAAGAGTTAGTCCCCAGACGACACTACTATTAACCCAGAAAATTGGGCCTATAGTATTAGTGGATAGCGCTATTTGGGCTTGACCAACCCCACTTCTTACAGCTGACGAGCTAGGAGTGCACTATACTAGAGAAGTGATTGAACATGTGGCGCTTGAGACCACCTCTGAGTCAAGGCACACGGGGCAAAAACAAGGGTCCGGGACGGTTTAGTAGTGGCTCAACCAAGTTTAAGTTATACCGACTCAAGTCATACGTAAAGCAATACTCATGAAATTTTCAAGTTAAGCTAATGAGCACGGATATGCTCCAAGTATTTGAGCACGTATTTGCTCTAAGTATTCAAGTTAAGCTTTTGAGCACGAACATGCTCCAACTATCAAATCTTGCATATAAAATGTTTTGTGCATATTTAAAACCTGTGAACTCACCAACTCTCGTAGTTGACCATATTTTTGTACATGCTTTTCAGGAAATCAAGAAGGTAAATTTTAAGGGTCGTTCTGCGTATGATCCGAATATGCTTGGGGGATGTACAAACTTTTGGACAATGCTATCTTGAAATATCTCGGGATTGTAATTTCACGATAAACTTTCTACTACTAAACTTTGTAATATATTTTTATTAAATGTATGGTGGTTGAACTTTATGCTTGTGGATTGTTTATCGAAAACTGTTATACCCCGTGTTTCCGCTTTAGCGGGGTGTGACAAAATTGAAACATAAACTTGCAACAATATGATCGATTTGCGTATTAGAACACTTTTCTATCACAAGATTTCTATTAAAAACACAAAAATCAACGAATTGATTCAAGAAACAGTGTTCGACTTCAACTTTTTCGAAAAATGCAATTTGATCAAATTGATTGATCTAAAGTTCGAATTTGACTCTGTGATCTGAATAAGATATGATCCAATTAATAAAACGTATACAATCAAATCAATTTCTTGATTTAATTGTACAAAAACAATGAAATTTCGGATCAAACAGTAACTTTTTCACAAACGAGTTCTTGACAAAAAAATTTCAGAAAATCAATCAGTTTGATAAATCCAATCACTTCTGAAATTGTTTGGTTTGCTCTGATACCAATTGATATTGTATTCCCAATCAAGCAATCTAACAATTAAATCCAATCAAGATTTGACAATGTATATTTCTAGAGAGAGAGTAGTGAGAGAAACTTCCAATCATATATCTCTTAAACTGAATGTGTACAATATGCTCCTTGCTCCATGATTATACAAGACCATAGGTATTTATACCACAAGTATAAAACCACAAGCTTAAAAGCTAAGTAAACTCATATTTGACTAAACACACTTGACTTTGTTGACTTATCTTGAATTGACTTTTCCTATTAAATCTTGGATACAATAATACACTAACATCCCCCTTAACCTATGCTTGGATCACATTTGATAAGACTTGTACAAGACATAGATTAAGGTTCTACAACTCATGCATCATAAGAGGTTAAAAAAACTATACATGCAGGATAAAGACTATACAAACGGAAGCAAGGACTATACATTCATGAAAGGAATTTTGTACATCAGAGGCTCTGTTGATCAACTTAGGTTCAACATACCGAGATTTCCAATGAGGAAAGAAAATATCTTCTCATCTAATGCTTTCGTGAAGAGGTCAACAATTTGATAGTTAGTAGATACAAAATACATTTCTATGGTGCCCTCCTCTACATGATGTTTCAGAAAGTGACACCTGATATCAATATGTTTGGTTTTGGAGTGTTTCATTGGATTAGATGAGATTGCTATGGCGCTCTTTGAGTCATAGAGGATGGGTATCTTGTCGATAGCGAAGCCGTAGTCTTTGAGCTGAGTTCGCATCCATAGAACTTGTGAGCAACAACTAGCTGCAACAACATATTCTACCTCTGCAGTAGAAGTTGACACGTAGTTTTGCTTTTTTGAAGCCCAACTTACAAGTTTACCACCTAGGAATTGACAAATTCTAGAGGTACTCTTTCTGTCTAGCTTGCATCCTCCATAATCTGAATCTGTTTATGCCATAAGATCGAAGCCAGAGTTCTTCGGATACCAAAGACCAAGATTCTTGGTTCTCTTTAGGTACCTGAAGATCCTCTTAACAACTAAGAGATGAGATTCCTTGGGGTTAGCTTGGAATCTTGCACATAAGCATGTATCAAACATTATATCTGGTCTACTTGCAGTTAAGTAAAGCAAAGACCCAACCATGCCTCTGTAGAGTTTGCACTCAACAGATTTGCCCTCTGGATCCGTAAAGAGCTTTGATCCAGTGGCCATTGGTGTCTTCATTACAGAAGAGTCAGAGAGCCTATATTTGGAAAGTATGTAAGAGACATATTTTGATTGGTTTAAAAAGATGCCCTCTGTGGTTTTCTTGACTTGCAATCCTAGGAAGAATGTGAGTTCTCCCATCATGCTCATCTTAAAGTCACTCTTCATTAAAGTTTCAAACCTTTTTGCAATAGGAGTCATTGGTGGAACCAAATATAATGTCATCTACATAAATCTATACAAGTAGAATCTCACCTTTTCTCCTCTTAAAGAATAAGGTAGTATCAGTTGTACCTCTTTCGAAACCATTAGCAAGAAGGAAATTTGAATGTATTTCGTACCAAGCTTTGGGGGATTGCTTCAAACCATACAGAGCTTTGTCTAAGAAGTAGACATGATTTGGGTACTTGGAGCACTCAAACCCTGGTGGTTGCTGGACGTAGACTTCCTCTTGTATTTGTCCATTTAAGAAGGCCGACTTCACATCCATTTGATATACATTAAAACCTCTGTGGGCTGCGAAGGCAAGGAATATCCTTATTGCCTCGAGTCTTGCCACAGGGGCAAAGGTTTCTTCATAGTCGATTCCCTGTTATTGACAATAGCCCTTAGCCACCGGTCTTGCCTTGTTCCTGATCACCACCTCGTCCTCATCCTTCTTGTTCCTAAAGACCCATTTGGTCTCTATTGCAGTTTTGCCTTTCGGCAGAGGCACTAGGGTCCATACTTTGTTGCGCTCAAACTGTAGAAGTTCCTCTTGCATGGATTCTATCTAGTTTGGGTCTTCTAGGGCTTCAAAGACTTTCTTTGGCTCGATGATACTTACAAAGTTTGTAAAGAAACAAAAATTTGCAGTAGCAGAGTGAGTTTTCATTCTGTTAGAAGGGTCACCTATAATTTGGTTCTGAGGGTGACTCTTTGCCCATTTTGTCATTCGGGGATAGTGGTCATTGGAACCTTCTAATTCAACATGTGGAGAGGTTTCCTGCTCTTGATCTTCTTCTATTGCAGAAGATGGATCATTTGTGTTTGTCACTGGTGTTAGTTGATTTCTCTGAAATGATGTGGAGAGCTCTGTGGTTTCTTGGGTAGAGCTCTGTGGTTGCTTTGATGATGACTCTTCTGATATTATAGGAAGATGATCATCGTTTTGATTGATCTGGTCTCTGTGTGCTTCCCCTCGACACGTGGACCTACAAGAGTAGTAGAAGAGGGTGAAGTATCACTAGGACCGGTTAGGGATGTACCTGTTTGGTCCTTAGAGGCTCTACGATCACCTTCAGAGGGTCCATCATCATTGAACATCTCTTCAAACAAATGGTGAAGTTCATTTGTTCTTGATGATTCACCAAAGTCTGTGTCATGAAGTTTGAGTCCTGAGCTAATTTGCTCAGAAGTCACATGAAAAGAGTCATCAAACGAAACATTAATACTTTATAGTATATGTTTTGAATTTAGCATGTAGACTCTGTATGCTTTGGAGGTGGATGAATAGCCAATGAATTTGGCTTCATCTTCTTTTGGATTAAACATTCCAATATTCTCTCTGTCGTTGAGGACAAAACATCTGCAGCCAAATACATGGAAGTACTTGGTGTTAGGATTCCTTTGATTGAGTAGATGGTAGGGGGTCTTGGAGTGCCTCTTCACAATCAATGATCTATTTTGGGTGAAGCACGTCATGGAAATATCTTCTGCCCAAAAATAAATCAACAACCCTGAGGCAGTGAGCATGGTTCTTGCGGCCTCCACTAGTGTTCTGTTCTTTCGTTTTGTTGTGGAGTCCTCGCAGCCGAGAAGTTATGTGATATGCCCTCTTCTGTTAAATAGGCTTCAATGGTTGAGTTTTTGAACTCAGTACCATTGTCATTTCGAATCCTCTGTACTCTGCAATCATAAAGAACCTGTATTCTCTTTACAAGATTGATTAGTACCACAGGGACGTCAGACTTCTTACGGACAAATTCTACCCAAGTGTATCGAGAGAACTCATCTACTAGCACAAGAATGTACTTCTTGCCACCTAGGCCCTGCACAGAGATGGGACCACAGAGGTCAACATGTAGCACCTGCGAGTCCTTGTGCAAGATATATCTGACTTGCTCTTATGGGCAACTCTATTGAGTTTGCCCATCTCACAAGAAGAACATAGATAATCTCTGTCAAACTTTATACTTGGAAGACCACTTACCAAATTCAATTTTACGAGTTTGTCAAGTGTATGGAAATTTAAATGACAGAACTGTTATGCCAGAGCCAAGCCTCCTCATTCTTACTTGATACCGAACAAAGCTTTTCTTCTTTGTTGGTTGCCTTGAAGTTCATGAGTTATAAATCACCCCTTCTGTTGGCTCGCAGAAGTTCTGTTCCGGTATCCTCTTTCAACAGAGAGCAGTATTGGCGTTTAAACATCACATCAAATTCATTGTCACAAATTTGACTGACACTTAATAAGTTGTGCTTAAGGCCATCGACATAAGCCACTTTGCATACATCGATATCCTCCTTAGCAATGACTCCATAAAATTTTATTTGACCCTTCCTATTATCTCCAAAGGTCACAAAACCTCCTTCGAATTTTTCTTTGTAAGAGGTGAGCAACCCTCTGTCGTCAGTCACGTGTCTCGAGCACCTGGAGTCTAGCTAACAGATTGGCACACGCTGCTTCTTCTGCGGACAAATTAAGGAAATTTAGGTACCCATTTCCAAATGGGTCCATTTTTGTTAGGAGTCTTAATGTTGATCCAAACTCTCTCATTGATTTGATAATGACCCGTTTACTTAGTGAAAATTACGTTTAACATCTGTGATTGTCCCAATAGAATCAGTTTCTTATCACATAAACAAATAATCACAATCAAGAGATTAAACAAACCTGTTTTGATTCAACAATACCAAATGATTACAAAGGTTTTTCTCTTGAGAGGATTTTCTCTCTCTAAGCTCTCTCTCTCTCTAACTTGGCAACTGATAATTCTCAATTAGGCACACCTTTTCTTACATAACCCTAGCACCCTAATAGGTCACATACCTATTTTAGGAAAAAGACTAAAATACCCAAAATACAAGGAAAATAAACTTTAACTATTTATTACAAAGGACCTAGACTATTTGAATGAAAGTTGACTTTTCCAGCTTTGACTTCAGATTTTAGTCTTCATAATTGATGATCTTGAATCCAATAAATCTGTGATCTAACAATCTGTATGTATAAGTGTTTCACTATCAGCGATTAAATACCGAGTATGTTTAGTATCGCTGATGATATCTCTTGTAACAGTTAGACGTAATCTCTGAAGACAAGTTTCGCGAACAAAGATGTTCATCACTGAGTCGTAGACAAAGCTGCTGAACAACGGACAAGTCTACTCATGATCTGATGCAGATATCAGTAAAACCCAGACAAGTCTACCTACACGTGAAAAAACCTGAAGAAAAGCTTCAGCGATTAATGAACTTCCTTCTATCTCTGTGAAGGAAGAGATATTCAACGATTGAAGATCACATAGCTTATACTCTAAGTCTCTTTTGTCTTACCCATGCACACATAGTACAATTGTCAGAAAATACATACCTCTACGACAAATCGTACAACAACTCTGATGACTACACTGTTCACCATTCAGCCAAAAGCATGTCTCCAAAAGTCAGAGACATGCAACCAACCATCGAAGGACATGTGTAAAGCACCCTGCCATGCATTTAATGCATATGGTATAAATAGAAAGATCAAAACTCTATATGAGAGTCGCCTTCTATCTTTCTTATCAAATAGAAACCCTTGCTTTCTATATTCTCTCAATCTCTATTCTCTAATGCTTGTGCAACAATCTGTGTGGTTCTTAAGTTTGTTTAGATTAGGTTTTACTTAATCTTATTCTGCAACAAGCTGTAAATTGTGATTTGATTTATCAATAAACAATTTATTAAACCATTAAATTTTGTGTTTGTATTCAACCCCTCCTTCTACAAACTTGTTAAGCACCTTCGGGACCAACAAGTCGTATCAGAGCGAATTGTTTTATCTCATAAACAAGATCTTGCTTTATTCTCTTCCTTGCAATTCTCAAAATGGCACTCAATACAAACACTAACTACTATACCTGAATAGGTAGCAAATGGTCCATATGAACCTTTTATGATCATAGCTACAGTTCCTGCCATTGCCACCACTCCTGCCATTCCTGAAAGACATGCTCCTAAGGAAATTAGACAATGGAGTGATGAAGATAAAAAGAAAGTAGGTTTAGATGCTAAGGCAAAGACCATTATTTCTATGGACTTGCCTGATGAAGCCTTCTATTCCATCATGCATCTGAAAACTGCTAAAGAAATGTGGGACACTATATGTGTTCAATATGAAGGTACCACTGAAATCCAAGAAACCAGAAAGATCAATTTGGTACGACAATATGAAAGTTTTTATCTGTGGTAAGAATGAGTCTCTATCTGATGTTCACCAAAGATTTAACTGTTTAATCATTGATCTGAGGACTGTTGGTAGGACCTATTCTAATTCAGAGGTCCTAACTATATTCTTGGAAAGTCTTCCTGAATGCTGGGACAACTATTCAATGTGTCTAAAGCTAACAAAAGACTTAAATCATCTTTCTCTTAGCACTATATATGGAATATTTCACAACTATGAGCAATCAAATCTCTTAAAGAAGAATCTTGTGAAAGATTCTAAAGACTCCGAGAGCACTCCTGTTGCTTTAGTCTCTTCAGAGATCATTCCATCAGAGCGATATACTCTCACTATCAATGCGTTAGATTCTGACGCTGAGGAATTATCAGACGCTGATCTATCAGAGTTTGATGAATCCTTAGCACTCTTGACAAACTCCTTCAAAAGATTTTCAAGAAAGAGCAATTTCAAAAGAAAGAAGGCTACTGCTATTTGCTTTAACTGTGAAAAAGTTGAGCATTTTTCCAGCGAAAGCCGGTCAAAGAAAGTCTTCAAACCTTCCACATCCAGGAAAACCAGCGATAACAAATACGTCAAGCTGAAAGAAAAATATCAAAAACTGAAAATCTTCAAGCGAAAAGGTAAGGGTCTTATCGCTGAAGAGCATGATTGGGCTGAATCAGAAGAATCAAGTTCTGATGAAGAAGAAGTTGCTAATCTCTGTCTTATGGCTGAGATTAAAGAAGAAGTAGAAAAACCAACAGGAACTTCCATGAGTTACATCTCCTCTCAAGTATCAATCTCTACTAATCCCTCTCTTTCTGAAGCTGAGAGAAGTCGCGCTGTAGATGTGCTGACAATAGACTTGTACAGTGCACTAAATGGCAAAACTTTAGCTGAAAACAAAAAAATTGATTTAACTGAACAACTAGAGAAATGTCATGAAAGGATCAAAGAACTAACTCTTTTAGAGGAAAGTTTAAAAGATCAAGTCATAGTCAATGAAATTATTAGCATTGAACGCGAACAAGCCATCGCTGCTTTAAAAGCGGAAAAGGCAACTGTTGAGGGATGGTGTAAATCGTCAACCAAGATCACTGAAATCATCAGAGCTCAAATCCCTGATCATGACAAAACCGGTCTCGGTTATCATCATGAAAAGGATGACATTAGCAGAGACTGTTCCATGCTTAAGTTTGGAATGTTTGTCTCTTCTATCCCTGACACTTTTTCTACTCAGTGTTCTTCATCTTCCAATCCTATCCCTGAGGACTTATCAAAGAGCTTCAAGCTCGTTGATATAAGAAATCCATTTCTCATCATCCTCATTAGGCTACTAAGATAGCAAAGCCAAAGGTCCATTCCAAACCTTCAGTAAATCACTTCTTCAGCTCTGGATCAAAACTCACTGACATTACTCAAAGATCCACTCCAAAGCTGAAAATTGATACCAAGCATAAGAAATCAGAAGAACTGAAAGTTCCTCCAAGATCTAATGCTAAAGGCATTCTTGGAGTAGGCCCTGCTCATGTTAAGTTTTCTAACTCAACTGCTACTGGTCTTAAAGATACTTTTATCTATAGAAAGTGCTACCACTGTGGACTTACTGACCATATTGCCAGTAAATGTCCTACTGCCACAAAAGCTGATAAGAAAGCTAAAGTGAAGATGAATACCTTCAAGGTTGAGAAGGTCACCAAAGCTGAGAAATCTGCTAAGGTGAAGAATGTCACTAAGGTTAAAAAATTAACCAAGGTGAAAGTCACCACTGACACTGAATCTTTAGATGCCGTGAAGATTGTTGAACCTTCCATCTCCACTAATTCTACTGGACCCATTGAAAAGTGGGTACCAATTAAAGCTTAGGTGGCGTTTGTTTTTTAAGAGGTGCTGAAGTCTGAAGTCTGATTTGACTTTTGATTTTTAAGAGGTGGTGCTGAAGTTTGAAATCTGAATCAATAAGATTGTTTGTTTTTGTCCCTAAAAATTCGAATATGTATAATTGTATATTTTGTATAATTGTATATTTTGTCCCTAAAAATTCGACTTAAATACGTCAATTGAAGTGAGCATCGATGATCTAAGGACGGAACGAAAAAAAAGAAACAATAGAAGATGTCGTCAGATTTGTGAGACTGTGGAGTTTTAATCATATATCACACACCGAAGTCCCAATTTAAATGATTCAAGATGTTCTGGAAATCCAACACATAGATTGACAATCTTCGTGTTTTGCATTTTTGAAAATTCGGGGTGGAGCTGGGCTAAAACTGAAGTTGAAACCGAAAGAATGATGCTGAACAGAAATAAGTAGTAATTAAGTGGCTAGGTTATCACTTAATTTATTAGAGGACATCCAGGGTTAAGAGCTTCTGAAAAGAGGAAAAAAGCAAATGGTCTGAATTGTCTTATGTCTGACCGAATCAGACATAAGTGGCAAATAAGAGTTTTTTTTGAAAAAACAAACACCACCTTAATCTTCCTTATGTTTGCAGAGATCAAAGGTGTTAGAGCATAAATATGTTGGATACAAGATCAAGAAGACTGAAGGTCAAAGTTCAAGAAAGTCAAAGCTGAAGAAAGTCAACTTTCATCAAAGTCAAAGTCTTTTGTAATAAAAGTCAACATTTTTGTATTGTATTTTAGTTTCCTTGTTTTAGTTGTAGGTATAAATAGTTTCCTTTCCTTTGGTAATTAGTAGAGAACTTAATTGAATCATTATTCAGTTGTCTAATTGAGAGAAAATACGTTAGAGAGAGATTGTAGAGAGAGAAAGTGTAATCTTGGAATTGAATTGAAATCAAATAGGTAATTTGATTGTTAATCTTGTTTGTTTGATTAATCTTGATTAGAACTAGAATCTGGGAATATCAATTTGTATCAGAGCAGATCCAAATCGAAAATCAAGAAAAACAGAATGTTCGACACTGTGTTCTTCATGTTCAGATCTGTTTTTGAGTATTAGTGTATTTTTCGAGTTGTTTTTGATAAGATTTTGTTAGAATAGTGTAATCGATCGAGTTTGTATAGAAAGATTTGTCTATTGCACTGTAATCAATTCGAATTTTCGAATTTTTGTGGTTTTTCTGTTCACGAGTTCTTGACACTGTATGTGTATCAAATTTGTATCGTTTGCGTATTTGATCGAATTTTTGTGTTAGTTTTGTGTTTGAATTAGTTAGACGAGTGAATTGTCGAAGTATAGTGTTGAAATTCTAGGTCTAAATGAGTTTTTGGTGCGATTTTGTTCGATTTTAGAGGTTTGCGGGTCATTCATCAAGTTTGCGGGTTATTCATCAAGTTTGCATTTCATTCAACAAAGTTTGCGCATGATTCATTTAAAAAGTTCAGAAACGAGAAGTTAAAGTTTGCGTTTCTTTTGAGAAACGAGAAGTTAAAGTTTGCGTTCCCTGTGTAAAACGCAAAATTTAGGATTGCGTTCCCTGTGAGAAGCGCAAAGTTCAAGTTTGCGTTCCCTATGTAAAACGCAAAGTTCAGGTTTGCGTTCCCTGTGAGAAGCGCAAAGTGCTAAGTCTGCGAAGGGGGACATATTTCTTGTTGTGATCAAAATTTCTGATTTTATATTTCAAGTTTTCTGTATTTTCTTGATTGTTTCATTTGGACTGACGATCAGTTTCTAGTTTCTTATTGCATATATTTCTCAAACGGGTTTAAACAAGATGACTTCCAAAGATGCTCTTTCCATTGACACTGATGTCAAGCCTCCTGTTCTGTTCAAAGAAGAGTACGAACAGTGGAAAGACAGATTCCTTGATTTTATAGACAATCATGCAAATGGAGAGAATATTATGATGTCAATCACAGAAGGTCCTATGGTACCAATCACGGTTCAGATACCTGATGATGAATCGTCTGATAGTGAAGATGGTACTGAGGAAAGAGATCAAAAGATGAAAACAGTGGCATTGGATATCTCTCAGTATTCTGAAGAACAGAAAAGTCGATACAAAGCAGATAAACAAGCAAGATCTTTACTTCTTCAAAGTATCCCGAATGACATCTACATCAAAATAGACAGCTACAAGGGAAATGCTAAGAAGATGTGGGATCAGTTGCAGAAAATGATGATGGGATCCAAAGTTGGCAATCAAATGAAAGTGGCTAACTGCATAAATAGCTACGAGGAATTCAAAGCAAAAGAAAATGAGAGCCTAGAGGAAACCTATGAGAGGTTTGTGCTTCTTCTAAACGAACTCTCAAAGAACAAAGTGAAGAAGAAGCAAATTGAAAACAACGTCAAGTTTTTAAGCATTCTGCAACCTGAATGGAAGAAGCATACACGTAGGATGAAGCAGATGAAGGATCTGAATGACATACCATTACATGAGGTGTATGAGACTTTGAGGCAGAATGAAGAAGAAGTAGAAGAGAAAAGAGCTGAGAAAAAGAAGGCTGAAAAGGTTCCTGATCCTATTGCGTTGGTAGCCGGAGAGAAAAAGAAAGAAAAGAAAGAGAAGAAGAAAAAGAAGAAAGTGCTTACAAGTTCTGAGTCTGAATCTGAATCAGATGGTGATGATGGAGAAAGCCTCAAACATGCTATGTTGCTATTGACCCGTGCATTCCAGAAAAAGTTTTATAAGAAGCCGGGATCTAACTCACAGAGGTACTCTTCATCAAGTTCCAAGAATCATGAGCTCCGAGAAAAGGTGGAACGAAGGAGATATGAAGAGAACAGATATGTTGAGAAGAAACCTGATGACAGGAAGAAGTATGTGAATGACCACACTGTTGTAGAAAAGCCAGCAAGTGATTCAGTCAAATGCTACAACTGTGGCAAGATTGGTCATTTTACAAAAGACTGTAGAAAGCCAAAAGTTCGCAATTCTCAGTATTATCATAACAAGCTATTATTAGCCAAACAACAAGAAGCAAACATCGCTTTAATGGCTGAAGACGAATTTTGGCTGGATCATTCAGAAGGTGAAGAGGAAGAGAAGGAAGAAACTGCTCATCTCTGTCTCATGGGAAAAGAAGTGAAGTATGATGAGTCAGATGACGAGACAACTGATGAGGTATTAAACTTAACTGAAAAAGATTTTGTAACCAAAATGGATGCTATGATGGTTGAGCTTAATGATCTTCAATTAAAACCGAAGAAAGAAAAAGACAGAGTTGCTAAAAGAAACAATAAGATATTTGAACTCAATAAGTCGGTTATTGGGAACAAAAATATGATTGATTTTTTACGCAAGTCTGTTTCTGATTCTAAACTTCAAGTAGATTATTTTGAAAAGAAGATTTCTGATTTTGAAGTTAAAATTTCTAAGTATGAGTTTGAAAAGAAAGAATCTTCACTAATTGTTCATAAACTGCAGGTTGAAAACAAACTTTTGAATAAGAAGGTAAATGGTCTGGAAGCCAAACTTTACGCAAGAGGCCAAACAGATCAAACCATTTTTCTTAATGCACCTGATGAAGAGGCTGATGTTAAGGAAAAATGGGGACTTGGTTTTAAAAACCCCCATTACTTAAAGAAAGCCATCAGAAAACAACCAGCATTATATAATTTTGATTTTCTTGCATGTGCTGGTAAACATACTCATTTAAAACCCAAATTTGTTACCAAATTACCGGAAGAAGTTGAGGCCAAAGAAACTGAAAATAGAAAGAATGTAAAGAAAATGCAACTACCATTTAACTATGCAAAGTTAAATGATAGTTATCTTTCAGAAACACCAAAAGTTCTTTCAAACGATTATTTTGCTAGTTATTCTGTTTCTGAGATGAAGGCAAAACCTGCAATTGCAAAGGTGTATGTTCCTCCACTCATTCTTGAAAGAAAAATAATTGAGCTTGAAAATGTTTTATCTGATGAAAAACTTTTGGTAGATATTGAACAAAGTGTGTTTTCTACAGTTTTAAAGAACACTTTTTTACATTTTAAATCTACAAAGTGTTCTACAGTTTCAAAGGCACCTCAAACTTCAACTGATAACTTTGATGACTTATTTGAGTCCGCAAATGATTTTTTAAAATCTGATGGTGGGTGTATAGACGAAATTGATATGTTTGAATTCAATGCTCCTCTTCCTGATCATTCTATTTGTATTACAAATGAAAAGGTGTTACCAAGTGTTCTTAAAACTGTTAAATCATTAACTAAGTTTGATGAATCAGTTTCTGTAACTGCTGATTATTATTTTCAAGGTAAGAAACATAAGAAACAGCGATTATAGAAACAGAAACACACTGGTACACAAAAGAAAATTCAGTCTCAGAAATCTGTTTTTCCTAATAAATCTACATCTTGTGTTTCAGATATAAGCAAGAAAAGGTCGAAAGCTCGAAATGAATGGCGACCAAAAAGAAAGGATGATGAGATAGCTGGATCAGTTTCTGATAATTCTTATACTAGATCAGTTAGTAGTGATAATGATGTAATTGATCAACTTGCTTCACATAAACAAAACCTTGTAACTTCTTACAAGCGATATTCAATAAAGCAATTGATTCAATTATCTCCTATTTCTACTACATCTTATCATCATCGGAGAAATGATTTTGCTTACTCTCATAATTCTTCTGATTGGTTCGGATCTTATCATGTATATTCTTCAAAATCAAATATTTTTAAAGGTTTTCTAAAGAACAGAGGGTCCATTTTCAAATGGATACCAAAATCTTGTGCTAATCTGTTAGGACCCGTTTTTAAATGGGTACCTAAATCTATTGTCTCCTGATTTCTCTTGCAGACCCGGCATATGTGGTACTTGGACAGTGGATGTTCCAAGCATATGACTGGGCAAAAAGCTTTATTGTCTAACTATACTGAGAAATTCAGTGGAAATGTCAGATTTGGAAACGATCAGCTTTCACCTATCTTAGGATATGGTGACATTATTCAAGACAACTTAACGATCAGTAAAGTGAGTTATGTCGAAGGCTTGGGGCACAACTTATTCAGCATTGGTCAATTCTGTGATAAAGGGTTAGAGGTCAACTTCAAAGCTAAGAGATGTTCGGTTTGTACGGAAGATGTCAATGAACTCTTAGTCGGAAATCGAAAGACGAACCTCTATACCATCAATCTTTCAAAGGTACAGAATGACAATCAAGTTTGCTTGATGACAAAGGCTTCATTGCAGCAAAGTTGGCTCTGGCATAGACGTATATCTCACTTGAACTTTCGTTATATCAATAAGGGCCTGTTTACCAAATCTTCCATTAAGTCCTGTATGGATAAATGTGTCTGTCTGGATAAATGTGTCTGTCTGGATAAATTGATGCTGTTGTTTACTTTTTTATCTGAATGAACAGTCTGAATAACATAAATGACCAATTTACCCCAGAATATGAATTTTAGGCTGTTTTATAAATTGTTGTTTATTTTTTAAGTCATTTAATCATAAACTCATTGATATAAACCAAAAATCAAAACATAAAATCATAAAGTACTTAAAATTTCAAGTTCAAACACAAACTAGAAAAGTTCAAACACAAAGTACCCAAAGTTCAAAGACCAAGTAGCAAAGTTCTAACACAAATGCTTAAAATTTAACCATTATTAACCAAACTATTTGCAATTCCATCACGCAAAGAAGCCATATATTGAGTGCTATTGGCACCCCATTGGGATACATCGAATTCTTCTTCTCCACTTCCTTCGACTTCTTCTTCGTTCAACAATGCGGTGTCCTCGTTGCACTCCGTAAACAATTGGTCTTGAATATTATATTTTCGAATAAAATTATGTATTGCAAAGCAAGCAATTACCACATTTCTTTGTGTTGTGAATGGAAAAGGAGCCATCTGCTTTAGGATTGGGAACCTCGCTTTCAAGACACCGTAAGCACGTTCAATAACATTCCTGAGCTGGGCATGTGCATGATTAAACTTTTCTTCTTTAGTCAAAGCACGTCGACGTCGAAAATCCGCCAACCAATATCTTGTGTTACGATATGGAGCCAAAAATCCCCGAGCATTGGCATATGCAGCGTCACAAAGATAGTATTTATCTGAAAAACCACCCACATCAAATATATAATATACAAAAAAAAGGAATATATCGATTGAGAAAGTTGTATACCTTGTGGCGGAAAAGGAAAACCAGATCTTGGGTTAAAAGCAACTTCCCTAAGTATTCTCGAATCATGCGCTATACCTTCCCATCCAGCCCAAACAAAGGTGAATATCATGTTGAAATCACAAATTCCTAAAACGTTTTGATAACATCGACCGCCTCCTCTTCCCCTGTAAGCAGTTTGATGACTGGTTGGCACAATTGCATGTATAAGGGTACCATCCAGTGCACCTATTGCACCCTTCAATAATAGAAAAATATTAAATATATATATATATATATATATATATATAAATATAAAATGTTTTAAATTGTCAAGAATAAATCTTACTGGAAATTTTTCTCTCAAGCGTCTTTGATTACTCGACATATTTGAAGTTGAATCAGAAGTTGTCGGTACCACCATTTCTTTTGCGAATTCCATCATTCCTAGTAAAACTTCATGGAAACAAAGATGAACGGTTCTTGTAGAGCGTTGAAATCTACGTTTAATCACTCTATAACGTTCGTTATGACCGATCATCGTCAAAAACATCGCCATCTTCTCTTCGACACTAACATGTCTACTATCTCTCACCCAATTTTTTTGCCTAAAATGATTGCATAAAAGTATATATGCTTCACGTGAGAGGCGCATCAACTCTTGACATTGCGTACTAGGTCCGGTTAATAACTCTTGGGTGTAAGCATATCCACTCAATGCCGAAGTATTATCGGGCATTCTTTCTATTCTTTCACGTGCATTTCTTCTTCGTCTTACATATATATATATATATATATATATATATATATATATAAGAACTACCATGAGCATTTCTTCCTCAAAAGTCAACATCTATTAAAATAAAAATGCATATCATAAATCCAAAACAATAAAAATACATATCATAAATCCAAACAAAAGCCACATAGCATATCATGTTCAAAAGTTCCCAAAAAACACCAAAAACGTGGCACCACAAGTGCAAAAGTTAACACCATACAAGTTCAAAAGTTAACACCAAAAGTCCTAAAACAACTCCTTAACAATATCCTTGTTTCTTCCCAACTATTTTCACCCACTCTTTGGCAATTTCTTCCGGTATTGTCATCCAAGCTTCTCTATTACGAGTGTCCGTAAGAAGAGAAAAAGCAATCGAGTATAAATGATCATCTTTTTCCCACCCAAGCCCGTTCAACTTTTTTAGGCATGTGTCATATGTAAAAAGGTCGGGGTTCCCATATCTTGTCGACATACTATCTAAAAACTTTATAAGCTTTTCATCAAGCTCCGAAGTGGCTTGAGTACTCTTTTTACCCTTTACTTTCTCAACCGGAGCACGGGATGTACAATGTGTTGATGACACGGGAGCTTGATTATTTGATGACGGACCATTGCCTTCAACACCGGTGGTCTCTTCATCAACGACCACGAAAGGCTCAAAGGTTGGCAAAGGGTCCTGTGATGACGGGCCATGGCCTCCAAGACCCGTAGACGTACCACCCTCAAACAATCGTGCACACAAGTCAGGATATGGAAGACTTGTAGTCCTCAAAGATTCAACATACCTATTGGTCTGTGTTAAAAAGAACATCTATAAATATACAAATAAAGTAAACAAGAATTAAAATAAAACAGTATCTAAAGTTAGAAAATGACCTCTATCTCCAACTCCCATTCTTCTTGCGTCAAGTTAAAAGTGTTAGTGATAGGATCATAGACATTCCCCGTTTTGTTTTTTAACTTCAACCAAGCAGTATATTTTCCTTTCAGATAATCAAAATGGTTGCGCATTTGCTTTCGATCTACCACAAAATTGTGTGTGGTTTTCAAAGTCTCGGCAACTTTCTTCCAAGAAAGTGCCTTCAAACCAGTACCCTCATTTCCATTTAACCCCACCTCTAAAATACAAGCCTCTAGGAAAGTTTTCACGACACTGAGATCTTTCCAACTTATCCTAATTCTCTTTTGTTGTTGTGATTCACCGGTTTGTTCCATACCTAAAACAAAATCGGTAACAAACCACAACATATCAAAATACACATAAAATTGTTGCCCATAGATATATAGATACACACCAAAATTGTGAACACAAATACATAAATAATAATTAACCAATAAACAAAGATAAAATTATGAAACACATACCAAACTGATTTGAAACCAATAAAAGAAAGAAAATTAAGATTGAATCTATAATCAATCTAACCACATAAGCAAACTATAAGATTATAAACATACCTAATAAATAACAAATAATCTGCAAATAATCAACAAATAATTTGCTTTTAGATTATAAACAAATAGTTTGCTTTTAGATAAATAACAAATAATCTGCAAACTATAAGATTATAAACATAGTTTCCATTTCGATCTGAAGATGAAGTAGGGAAAAATACCTGAAAGTTGCAGGTTGAAAGTTGCAGGTTCGATGGTGGACGAAGGCGTTGTTGCTGCAGGCGCTGTTCGACGGTTGCTGCAACGATGGAAAGTGGAGGCGTGAAAGGTCGATGGTTGCTGCAGTGGTGGCAAAAATGCACACGTGTAAAATGTGGCACAATAATGGCGCAAGTATACACCACGTATTGTGTTCGCTTCTCAAGTAATATAATGGTAAGGACCAAATATCGTATCCACAGGGATTGGACTTAACTAAGAATCAGAGATTTCTACGAACTTCCGGTGCAAAGTTAAATTTATAAAGTTGATGGGTTGATTTTTAGCGAAATATTAAATATTAAATAAACAAGATAATAAAAAGCGGGTACGGGTGTAAGTTTTCCCCGAGAGTAATTTAATAACTTAAATGGTTAACAAAACCGGTCGCAATGGACCCTACACGATTTCCTCCTCTCGAAGCGACGTCGTGTCGGTTGCGATAACGATTTTATTATAAAATTACCACACTTGCTATCTTTCGGTTTACCAATCTTACTAAGTAGATCTCGAAGATCTTAGCCCCGCCAGTATGGAGAGATGCACATATCTCTATGACACACCAACTCGACCGACATCTGGACCTTAGTTTGATTATGCAAAAATCCATATCTCTATGCGATCATTAAAGATTCTCTCAAACCTTCTTGCATCACCCAAGCCGTATTCGGATCCGCCCCTCTCGAGGTCTAAGATCTAATATTAACACACACAAGTGATCGGCTTGTCCGCGTTGAGATGAAGCTTCAACTTGGATGACTAAACCGAGAAGTTAGCCGAATGCGGTAACACCCAAGTGTTACATTTTAACCTCTCGGGTTAGCTTACACCCGCACCCAAAGGGGGGTTTAGTTACTCATAATATTAAAAGACATAATAAATAAGAAGAAGAAGTGCATAAACTTAAATTTCAATAAACGTAAACGTACCACTGTGGCCACAATGTCACCACAGTGGTGAACAGAAAATAAATAAAGCTAAGTTACTACTAGAGATACAATGAAAAACTTAAACTACTAACAATTTCATGGGAGATGAATCAATGGCTGGTCAATGAATATGTCAAAGCTAAGAACCCCTTGTATTTATAGTGGAGAAGATGAAAGGGACATGAGAGGGTGAAAGAGACCTCTCATGGGTGTCCTCTTCCTTCCTTTGACACCATTATGTTTGTCTTCTTCTTGGGTCTTCTTTCATGAAAGGTTCAACCTTGATTTCAACAAGCCTTCCTCCAACTTGCACCAAAATGGCTTCAAAAATCTGCAGAAAATCGCAGGTGCAGTACTCGCCACAGTGGCGACACTGTGGCCACAGTGGCGTACGAAAATTTCACGAAAAATCGCCGTTTTTGATCTCATTAGTTATTTAGAAAATCTTGGAACATTTTAGACCAAAGAAATGAGAAAAGCTCAAATGGGTACGAAAAAGGTTATAAAATGGGTTAAAATGAGTGACGAATAACTCTAAAAATTGAGGGATATCACATCACCAAACTTGAGATATTACTTGTCCTCAAGTAAAAAAATAAAATAAAAAAAGATAGACCGAAATTTTGGCTAAAAAGGCGAAACAAAAATTTGCGATGGTGATGCGTTACCTTCGGAAACTGCCGGTGCACTCCTTTTTCGTCTTCGTATTGCTTTGTTGATCAATAGGGCTTTTTGAGGGTGTATGCTTGCTCGATTTTTGGGTTTTCCCTTTTATTCCCCAAACTTATATTTTTACGGGGCTAATCGAAAGAAATAACTTGGCTTTTTGAGTGGGGCTTGACTTTTTCCTCCTTTTTCTTCCTTTGATTATTTTTAACCTCCATGCTGAAAACGAACTCAAAAATAGAATTTACAATTGCCTAATTTTGTATCTTTTTTTTTTTTTTTTGGATTTATTTGGGTCGATTAAAAACCCCTCCCCAAACTTTAAAGATTGGCAATGTCCTCATTGTCGAGGAGGTGTCAGCTAAGAAAACACGGCTAGGTTACGAAAGGGACGTGTATGAGCCAAAAACGAGAATGGAGGCCTAGATCATTTCAAACATCGCAATACGCAGAAAAAAAATGAAAAGCACCTGCAAACAATGTTAGCACGACGAGACAGATAACACATATAAACAAGCAAAACCATCATGCAGAAAGTAGCAGAGAGGGTTCACAGTTAGAAACAAGCAAAATGTACCCCAAAAGAAGATCACACAAAAGAGACGAAAGAAATGTTCCAAGAGTTTAAAAATAACCACGAGATCATGCAGGCGGGGGCTGGTCACTGTGGTCAGCATCATCATTGGGCGGTGGAGGAACTGATGCAGCAGCTTCTGTCGGTGTACCTGTCGGAGTGTCCAAAATATTGGGGAAGGGGGGAAATCGTGCAGCAAGGACTGGATCTAAATGGTGGTGCATCAGCAAACTGTCACGAGCCTGAGCGTATGTCCAGTATTCTGCCAAACGGGAAGCCGTGCGCTGCGAGCGCTCGTCCACAACAGAGAGATAAGATACAGCAGCCGCGAGAGTCTCTTGGAGCCCGCGAATGGCAACAGTCTGCTCCTCAAGCTGCCCGGTGAGGATAGTCAACCACGTTTCGGTGCCGTAAACGGCATCCGGAACCTGTGGCTGCGAAGCTGTAGCGCGCGACCGGGAACGTGAGGAGGAGGCTCCATGATATAGAGGTACCTGTGCCGCGCTTCTTTCTGAAAAGCGAAATGACCGCTTCATTCGATCGATGGTTCCTTGGTCGATGCACGAAGTATGGGTCTCAGTCGCGTCTTCATCGTCAACCGGGACCTCAAAATGCTTTAGTAAACGAGTGATCAAGCTCGGAAAGATCAACCGAGCATTAAGCCGCCCCAAAGCCTCACGAAACGCACTCCGGATGATTGGGCCCAAATTAATCGGATGATCCCGCAATATGCAGTATAGGAGGATGCATTTGTCGCGGGACAACGTTCCATCATGTAAAGTTGGCATGAGGTTGTGCCGTAAAAATTGGAACCAAAGGCTGGCCGCGGTGGTGAGGTGGCCAGAGCGAATGATCGCCCTACGGTGGTCCATCGTCCAACCAAACCCAGGAATGGTCAAAGTGACCGCGATATCGTCATCCTCCTCAACCGTGGTCTGGAGAGCTAAACGTGCATAGACGCAATCGGGGGGTGGTGTCATACCCAAAGCGGCATAAATAGAGGCGTCATCAAATACCACGCGGGTACCCCTAATGTGCACCACGTTTCCGCTGGTACCGCTCATTGCGGTATAGAATTCGCGGACTAACGAAACATTGACTGCGGGCTCGAGAGGCACTAAATTCGACCACCCATGGGTGGTCAAATGCGTGCGCAAATAGTCAAACCGCTGGACCAAGGAAGGCTGAAAACTACGCTCAACCAAAAGTTGTTTCTGAAGGAAGATCAGATACCTTGTCTCAAAGGATGGTGGCGCGACGAACTTAGTGGAGCGGCGGCGACGAGAAGGACGGGTGGCACGCGGCTGAGGTACCTCATCATCGGGATTGTAGTCCCGATCGTCAACAGTTCTCTTTCGCGATTGCCGGGTGGATACTCTGGTAGCTACTGGCTCTGTTTCGGGAATCACTTCAGTGGACGACGAACCAGACCCAGAATGACCGCTGTCAGCAGGTGTGGCCACAGTGCCGCCACTGTGGTCACCCACCACAGTGGTGGCACGCAGCTGCCTCGGAAGATCTTCAAGCAACGGTCCCTTCCCTTTATCCATCTTTGAGCTTTTTTCAGCTAAAACTTCCCCTGGGTTGTCATCAGCAAAATAGCGACCAATATCGGTATCGTAGCCCGGGAGCTCAGCATCACCCATTTGGTTGAGGTCGAAGTTCCGAACATCGGGAATGTTTTTAGGCGGGCTAATCGGAGTGAAAGTGGGAGGAGGGCGGGGAGAAGTTTCGGGGTGGGGAAAAGCCGCGTCCATCGCGAACGAGGGAGGCGTAGAGTGGTTTGCGACGGGGATGAGAAGGTGGAGAAACGGAGGGGGTGTTACCTTATGGCTGGAGGTGGTGGCGATGGAGGTGTTGGTGTCGTCGGCGGCTGGGGGGATGGCCGGAGATGGGGGCGTGTGGGTGGTTTCGTCGGCGGTGGAGGTGACAGGGGTCGAGGCGACAGTGGGTGTGGAGGAAGGTGGTGGTGGTGTATCGTGTGCGGCGGCGAGAGGGTCGACTACGGTGGTGGCCGCGGTTGTCGTGAGGGGAACTAAAGGGTCGCCGACGCCGATTGACGAGGGCGGAACGGCGGTGGTAGGTCGCCGGAGGTTACGTCGTGGGGGATTAGGGCCAGACGTGGGAACCTTCTGCCGTGCCATAATGTCGCCGGCGAGAGGTAGAGGGAGGTATGCAGGTGATGTGTGAAAGGGTGGGTGGTTTGAGTGAGTGGTATTCGGTTTAGAGGTGGTTTTCTAGTTTAGTGGTGAGGGAGGGTTTAGAGGAGGTGGGGCCGGGTGAGAGAGGAAAAGACAAGACCATGCAAAAAAAAAAAAAAGTTTGACAAGTACAAAAGCTGAAAGTGTAGAGTGGTGTAGGGTGGCTAAAGGACAAGTGAATAATTTGGTGAAAAATTCACTTTTGACCAACAAAAAGGTGTGTGAGAGGGAATATGGAAGAGGAAAAATCAGATGAGGGTCCATGAATTAGGGTGGAGGCTGATGTCCAGCATGCATTTTAAAGGACACTCTAAAAACCAGCATGCATTTTAGAAAACTGGAGCTTCCAAGGGACCGTTGGACAAAGCCTGCCACAGTGGTGACACTGTGGCCACATCTGCACACACAAAATTAATTCTTACTCATTAAAACAAAAGACTGCAATAATAATAAAAATAAAAACTAGATCCTAATATTTACATGGGTTACAAGTAACCCGACAATTTAAACGGAGCATTCGGTTTCGTTAGGCATTTCCTCGGGAAGGTAATGCTTAATGCGGTGGCCGTTTACTCGAAAGGTGCTACCATCTTGCGGATTTATCAGATCCACCGTACCGAATGGGCTAACCTGGGCAATCTTGAACGGTCCGGACCAACGGGATTTGAGTTTACCCGGGAACAATTTTAAGCGCGAATTAAAAAGCAACACTTGTTGACCTTCCGAAAAATGTCTTTGATTGATGCGACGATCATGCCATATTTTTGTTTTCTCTTTGTAAATTTTGGCATTTTCATAAGCGTGGTGTCGCAATTCCTCAAGTTCAACAAGTTGAAGCTTGCGCTTATTTCCCGCGATATCCTCGGCCATGTTCAACTCTTTGGTGGCCCAAAACGCTTTATACTCCAATTCTAATGGGAGGTGACACGCTTTACCAAACACAAGACGATACGGTGACATGTCCAACGGAGTTTTGAAAGCCGTGCGATACGCCCAAAGTGCATCGTCCAACTTTAGCGACCAATCTTTACGATGGGGCTTGACGACTTTTTCTAAAATTGTTTTTATTTCGCGATTGGAAAGCTCGGCAAGCCCATTCGTTTGCGGATGATAAGCGGTGGCCACACGGTGTTGGATGTTGTACTTGCTAAGAACAGCACTTAACATTTTATTGACAAAATGAGTTCCCTCGTCACTAATTAAAGCGCGAGGTGTTCCAAAACGTGTAAAAATATTTTTGTGCAAAAAGTTAATTACCGTCTTAGCGTCATTATGAGGGCATGCAATAGCCTCCACCCATTTTGACACGTAGTCAACCGCAACTAAAATATACTGATTATTAAAAGACATTGGAAACGGTCCCATAAAATCAATACCCCATACATCAAAAATTTCCACTTCCAAAATATTGTTAAGGGGCATTTCATTTCGTTGAGACACGTTCCCGGTCCTTTGACAACAGTCACATCTCTTTACAAATTCAAAGGAATCCTTAAAGATCGTTGGCCTAAAAAATCCACTTTGCAAAATTTTAGCGGCCGTTCGTTGGCCACCAAAGTGACCACCATACGGCGACGCATGACATTCTTGCAAAATGTTTTGCATTTCCGACTCGGGCACACAACGTCTTAACACTTGATCCGCTCCCATTTTAAAAAGGAGGGGGTCATCCCACAAATAATGCTTACAATCATGGAGAAACTTTTTAAATTGTTGCTTGGAGAGGTTATACGGCCGTAACCCACTAGCTAGATAGTTGGCTATGTCCGCATACCATGGATGTGTTTCTCCACGAAAGTGTTGAATGGACAAGATTTGTTCATCGGGAAAAATTTCATTAATGTCATGGCTTCCTCCACTTGAAATGACACCCTCCAACCGGGAGAGGTGATCCGCCACTTGATTTTCAACCCCTTTTCGATCAACTATCTCAAGATCGAACTCTTGAAGGAGTAGGACCCAACGTATGAGCCGAGGCTTGGCATCGGCTTTGTTGATGAGATATTTAATCGCGGAGTGATCGGTATGCACAATGACCTTGGCGCCGATTAAATAAGACCGAAATCGATCAAAAGCGAAAACTACGGCAAGCAATTCTTTTTCGGTAGTGGTATAATTAATTTGAGCATCAATTAAAGTTTTGCTTGCGTAATAAATCGGGTGAAAATTTTTTCCATGCTTTTGACCGAGGACGGCACCAACGGCCCAATCACTCGCATCGCACATAACCTCGAAAGGTAATGTCCAATCCGGTGCTACAACAATCGGGGCCGATACAAGTGCGGTTTTGATTTTTGCAAAAGCCGTTTTACATTCCGAATTAAAATCAAAAACTTGGTCATTGTGAAGCAAGTTAGACAAAGGTTTTGCAATTTTTGAAAAATCTTTAATAAACCTTCGGTAAAACCCGGCATGACCCAAGAAGCTTCTAATGCCTTTGACCGAGGAAGGCTCGGGCAATTGCATTACAACTTCTAGTTTTGCTTTGTCGACTTCCAAACCTCGTGAAGAAACCAAATGTTCCAAGACTATTCCTTCTTGGACCATAAAATGACATTTTTCCCAATTTAAAATCAAATCATGTTTTTCGCATCTTTCCAGACTTTTTTGCAAATTATTAAGACAATTTTCAAACGAAGTTCCAATCACCGAAAAATCATCCATGAACACTTCCATGGTGTCTTCAATCATATCCGAAAATATAGACATCATACACCGTTGGAAGGTTGCGGGCGCATTACATAGACCAAAGGGCATTCTTCGAAAAGCAAATGTTCCGTACGGACAAGTGAAGGTAGTTTTCTCTTGATCCTCGGGTGCAATGTGGATTTGATTATACCCCGAGTACCCATCTAGGAAGCAAAAAAATTCTTTTCCCGCTAACCTATCGAGCATTTGGTCTATAAATGGCAATGGAAAATGATCTTTCTTGGTTGCCAAATTTAATTGCCTATAATCCATGCAAATACGCCACCCGGTCACGGTTCTAGTTGGGATGAGCTCATTTTTTTCATTGGTGATTACCGTGGTACCACCTTTTTTTGGAACACATTGGACCGGGCTCACCCAACTACTACTAGATATCGGGTAAATTATACCCGCATCTAACCACTTTAAAATCTATTTTTTTACCACTTCCTTCATTATCGGGTTAAGTCTCCTTTGAGGTTGTACTTTGCCAACACTATTGTCTTCCAAAATAATCTTATGTTGGCAAATCGAAGGACTTATTCCCTTAATGTCGGCTATGGTCCACCCTAGTGCTTTCTTATGTTTCCTCAAAAGCTCCAATAATCTTATTTCTTGCTCGAGGTTCAATTTAGACGAAATGATGATGGGTAACTTTTCGTCTTCCATAAGGTAAGCATACTTAAGGTGGCTCGGTAAAGGCTTCAACTCCAAATCGGGTGGTTGGATTGTGGATGGGAGTTGGGTGGTTTTATCCTTAAAATCTAGCTGCTCAAAAGCTGCTAATTCTTCCAAAAATTCGTCGTCAAAAATCAGGTCATCGTCTGTCGCCACAGTGGTGAGGGTGTGGCCACAGTCGCCCAAATTAAAACTTAAATCCTCACTAATGGCCGAACAGTCCTCTATTTCTCCATGAAACTTAAGGGTTTTAAACACATTAAATGTCACTTGCTGGTCATTCACCCTCATTGTGAGATCACCTTTTTGGACGTCGATTAAAGTTCTTCCCGTGGCGAGAAAAGGTCGTCCCAAGATGATTGGGACGTTTTTATCGGCTTCATAATCTAAAATCAAAAAGTCCGCCGGGAAGATAAATTTATCGACTTTAACCAATATATCCTCAATTTTACCCTTTGGATAAGCCAAGGATCTATCCGCCAATTGTAAAGTCACGGTGGTGGGACGGACTTCTCCTATTCCTAGCTTGTTAAAAATGGACAAGGGCATGAGGTTGATGCTAGCTCCTAAGTCGCACAAGGCATGTCCTACTTCTTGGCCTCCTATGGAACACGGGATGGTAAAACTTCCCGGGTCTTTGAGTTTGGGAGGAATCTTGCACGTAAGAAGGGCACTACATTCCTTGGTCAAAGCTACCGTCTCATACTCACTCAACCGTCTCTTTTTATTGAGGATGTCTTTGAGGAATTTAACATAGTTTGGCATTTGCTCGAGAGCTTCAACCAACGGTATGTTAATGTGGAGTTGTTTAAAGATGTCCAAGAACTTCTTAAACTGATCATCCACATTCTTTTGCTTCATCCTACCAGGGAACGGAAGGTCTCTAAGATCTGGTTCCACGTGCTTTGGAGGTGTCGACTTCTTGGCTGGTTTTGTGGCCACAGTGTCACCACTGTGGTCAGAAACAGCCGCGGGTAATTCGGGCACGACAGGCTCAACTACATCGGGGGTAGTTTGAGCTGTTGGGAATGCAGAAGTTGAGGGGAACAAGTCCGAAAAATTTCGTTTGTAGAAAGAATGCGTTATTTCCCCTTCTTCTTGCATGATGGGAATGTCCACTAGGTCACTGCTACTTCTCAACGTAACGGCCTTGACGTGTTCTTTGGGATTAGTCTTAGGGGTCTCGGTATCACTCGGCAAGGTGCCATGTTGTCTTCCCCTAAGATCGGCCGAAAATTGTCCAAGTTAGGTCTCAAAACCTCGTAACGTGGCGTTAGTTTGGTTAATGAAACCCTTAAGTAATGATTCCAAAGAACCATTATCCATCGTGCTTTGCTGCCTATTTACGTGAGGAAGCGAGTTTTGACTATTGTTATGGGACTGCGGGGACTGCCCGCTGTGGTGAAACTGTGGGGACTGCCCACTGTGGTGAAATCCCGGAGGATTTTGGGATCGGTTTTGCCCACGATTTACCCCAGAGGGTTGTAATCCAGGATTTCCTGACCATGAAAAGTTCGGGTGATTTCGCCAGTTCGGGTTGTATGTCTGGGAGTACGGACTGTTCCTTGAGTGATTTCCTACATAATTAACCGAGATGGGGTTGCCTGGACAATTTTCATATGCATGATTTTCATCACAAAATGCACAAGTTTCATTGGTCATGTTAGCGTTCATAGCATGCACTTGGTTTTTATCTCCTAAGTTCAAGTTATTTTTTACCAAGTTTGTTAAAGCAACAATTTGTGCATTTAAGGCTGTGATGGCATCTACTTCACGAACTCCCGCTGCATTTTTTGGAGGAAGTGCACGGGGGTTAGACCACTCGGTGTTATTGTTGGATACTTTCTCAAGAATGTCGTATCCTTCATTATATGTCTTGGCGGTAAATGCACCACCAGCTGTAGCATCGAGGACAATTTTTGCAGAGTTGGAAAGTCCATTATAAAATGTTTCCAATTGGATGCAATGGGGGATTCCATGATGAGGGCATTTCCTAAGAAGTTCTTTGAACCTCTCCCATGCATCTGACACTGCTTCGTCATCCCCTTGCTGAAATAATAAAATTTCATTTCTGAGTTTTACATTCCTCGTTGGAGGAAAGTATTTTTTCAGAAATTTTTCTGCAAGATCCGCCCAAGTAGAAATGGAGTGGGGCGGTTGGGAATTTAGCCAGGCTTTAGCTCTATCTCTTAGTGAAAAAGTGAAGAGCATGAGCCTTAAGGCATCTTGAGGAACTCCTTGAACTTTAAAAGCGTCCGCAATTTCTAAAAATGATTTTAAATGCAAATGCGGATCTTCTGACGGTAATCCCCCAAACTGACCCATCGTTTGGATCATTTGGAACATTAACGGTTTTAACTCAAAATTTGCGGCTGTAATGTCGGGTCTAAGAATTCCCGAATTTAATTGAGCAAATTCGGGCGTAGCATAGTCCCTTATTCCACGGTCTTTGTCATCGGCAATTTTTACCGTACTTTCCACATTAGGTGGAGGTGGTGGATTATTAAATCCTCCTCCAACGTCACCCATGGTGTTCGGTTGTCGATTGCCTCTACCTCTTCTACCTCGTCGGCGTCTCCGAATAGTTCTTTCGATTTCGGGATCTAGAGGTATAAGTTCACCGTGTTGTAGCCGTGGCATACAACACGGGAAAACGAAAAGAAAAACTCGCGACTCGGGCTCAAGTAGAAATCAATATCTTAGGATGTAAAAATCTTGCCAATCCCCGGCAACGGCGCCAAAAACTTGATGGCAAAAATGCACACGTGTAAAATGTGGCACAATAATGGCGCAAGTATACACCACGTATTGTGTTCGCTTCTCAAGTAATATAATGGTAAGGACCAAATATCGTATCCACAGGGATTGGACTTAACTAAGAATCAGAGATTTCTACGAACTTCCGGTGCAAAGTTAAATTTATAAAGTTGATGGGTTGATTTTTAGCGAAATATTAAATATTAAATAAACAAGATAATAAAAAGCGGGTACGGGTGTAAGTTTTCCCCGAGAGTAATTTAATAACTTAAATGGTTAACAAAACCGGTCGCAATGGACCCTACACGATTTCCTCCTCTCGAAGCGACGTCGTGTCGGTTGCGATAACGATTTTATTATAAAATTACCACACTTGCTATCTTTCGGTTTACCAATCTTACTAAGTAGATCTCGAAGATCTTAGCCCCGCCAGTATGGAGAGATGCACATATCTCTATGACACACCAACTCGACCGACATCTGGACCTTAGTTTGATTATGCAAAAATCCATATCTCTATGCGATTATTAAAGATTCTCTCAAACCTTCTTGCATCACCCAAGCCGTATTCGGATCCGCCCCTCTCGAGGTCTAAGATCTAATATTAACACACACAAGTGATCGGCTTGTCCGCGTTGAGATGAAGCTTCAACTTGGATGACTAAACCGAGAAGTTAGCCGAATGCGGTAACACCCAAGTGTTACATTTTAACCTCTCGGGTTAGCTTACACCCGCACCCAAAGGGGGGTTTAGTTACTCATAATATTAAAAGACATAATAAATAAGAAGAAGAAGTGCATAAACTTAAATTTCAATAAACGTAAACGTACCACTGTGGCCACAATGTCACCACAGTGGTGAACAGAAAATAAATAAAGCTAAGTTACTACTAGAGATACAATGAAAAACTTAAACTACTAACAATTTCATGGGAGATGAATCAATGGCTGGTCAATGAATATGTCAAAGCTAAGAACCCCTTGTATTTATAGTGGAGAAGATGAAAGGGACATGAGAGGGTGAAAGAGACCTCTCATGGGTGTCCTCTTCCTTCCTTTGGCACCATTATGTTTGTCTTCTTCTTGGGTCTTCTTTCATGAAAGGTTCAACCTTGATTTCAACAAGCCTTCCTCTAACTTGCACCAAAATGGCTTCAAAAATCTGCAGAAAATCGCAGGTGCAGTACTCGCCACAGTGGCGACACTGTGGCCACAGTGGCGTACGAAAATTTCACGAAAAATCGCCGTTTTTGATCTCATTAGTTATTTAGAAAATCTTGGAACATTTTAGACCAAAGAAATGAGAAAAGCTCAAATGGGTACGAAAAAGGTTATAAAATGGGTTAAAATGAGTGACGAATAACTCTAAAAATTGAGGGATATCATGCAGCAATGGAAGAGTGGTCGCCGACGATAGTTGTTGTTCGATGGGTGCTGCAAGGTCGATGGAAATGAGGCGTGAAAGGGAGGGTGAAAGGATTAGGTTAGGGAGAGAGGCAGAGAGCGTGAAAATGAAAAGTAGGTCTTTTGTTTTTGTTTTTTATGAGGGGTAAAAATGTCATGTTTTGGGCTTAATGGGGACAAGTATCATTTTCAATACTGTGCGATTAAAAAAAGTTTGGCTGTGCGATTAAGCCATTAAGCCCCAAGTAAACACTCTTTTTGTCTACGCGAATAAGCCACTCGTCCCATTAAGCCCATTAAGCCCCAAGTAAACACACCCTAAGTTGGTTAGTGGGAAATTGGTAAAAGGACTTCCTGAGTTGAAATATGAGAAAGAACACTTATGTGCTGCATGTGAGAAGGGTAAGATGAAGAGATCTCCGCATAAACCAAAACCTGAACCAAGCACTAGTTCTCCGTTAGAATTATTACATATGGATTTGTGTGGTCCAATGAGAACTCAGAGTTTGGGTGGAAAGAAATACATGTTGGTTATTGTGGACGATTACTCAAGATACACGTGGGTCAAATTTCTTCGATCAAAAGATGAGACGCCCGAAGTTCTCATTACTTTCTTAAAGACGACCCAGGTGAAAATGCAACGACAAGTCAAGTTTCTTCGAACGGACAACGACACAGAGTTCAAAAACAAGATAGTTGAAGAATATCTCGAATTGGTCGGGATATCACATCAGTACTCTGCTGCTCGAACGCCTGAACAAAATGGAGTAGTCGAAAGGCGAAATCGGACGCTAGTCGAGGCCGCTCGGACTATGCTTAGCCAATCCGATCTACCTCTATTCTTGTGGGCAGAAGCTGTGTCGACTGCATGCCATACTCAAAATCGATCCATGATACACCGCCGTTTTCAAAAGACTCCATATGAGCTGATCAACAACAGAACACCAACAATCAAGTACTTTCACATATCTGGGTGTAAATGTTTTGTGCTTAACGACAGAGAGAGTCTGAATAAATTCAGTGCTAAGGCGGACGAGGGTATCTTCATTGGTTATTCTTCAACATCGGCAACATATCGTGTTTATCTGAAGAAGTCAAAGACAGTTGTCGAGAGCGTTAATGTAACATTCGATGAAGATATGGCTTCTGAACAACTCAGTTCAGAACCCTTGATCACTGGAGTATTAGCTTCTGGGCAGATCAGTCCAGAACCTGCTTCTACAACCAATAATTCGAATAATGCTTCTACATCTATTTCACATTTATCTGATTTAGATTTGTTATTTGAATTCTTTTATGATGAGTTTCTAGGATCTAATATACCTAAATCTGCTGTGACTGACAGGTCTGAAGACACAACTTGCAATCATCCAGTCACTTCAGATGTCATAACTGAACAAGAATTCCCCGTTCAGTCAGAAACTCACATTCCTACAATTACTCCTACAGTTGAAGATGTACAAGTAACTGCTAAGCCAGAAGTAACTATTTCAGTTGGATGTGATATCATGTCTACTCAACAGCCAGAGTCTGCTGTTCCAACTGATGCTTCTGCACCTGAAACTTCAACTGCAAACCCCCCTCCTGTTATTCAAACTGAAGATTCTGATAGTGGATTTCTAGATGATGATCATGTTCAATCAGTATCTACTCCACTCCCTCATGAGCATCGCTGGACCAAAGAGCATCCTTTACATCAAGTAATTGGAGATCTCAACAAGCCTGTACAAACTAGGTCAACGACTCTTAATCAATGTATGCATGACTCATTTCTCAGTAAGATTGAGCCAACGCGAGTATCAGAGGCTCTTGCTGATTCGGACTGGGTATCTGCCATGCAAGAAGAGATCAATCAGTTTGAAGCCCTAAAGGTTTGGAGATTAGTTCCAAAACCAGAAGGTAAAACCGTGATAGGAACTAAATAGGTATTCAAGAATAAAAAGGATGAAGATGGTATCGTCATAAGGAACAAAGCTAGACTTGTTGCCAAAGGTTACCCAAAAAAGGAAGGCATAGACTATGATGAGACGTATGCTCTAGTAGCGCGTATAGAAGCAATCCGCATGTTTCTAGCCTACGCAGCTCATAAGAATTTCACAGTCTTTCAGATGGATGTGAAAGCAGCCTTTCTGAATGGCATTCTTAAAGAGGAAGTGTACGTGTCTCAACCAGAAGGGTTCGTCAATCCAGAGAAGCCAGATCATGTTTATATCTTGGACAAAGCCCTCTATGGTTTAAAACAAGCCCCTCGAGCATGGTATGATGTTTTATCTAAATTCTTGGTCAAGTCCGGTTTTTCTAAAGGTAAGGTTGATACAACTTTATTCATCAAAAAGGAAAAAGCTGATATTTTCCTTATTCAAATATATGTTGATGATATAATATTTGGTTCTACTAATCCAAAATTTTGCAAAAACTTTTCTAACCTCATGGTGTCACGTTTTCAAATGAGTATGATGGGAGAGATGAATTTCTTTCTCGGATTACAAGTTAAACAGTTTTCTACGGGGATTGTCATTAACCAATCTAAGTACATTTTGGATATTCTTCGGAAGTACAAAATGGAAAATTGCAAACCAATTGGAACCCCGATGTCACCAGGTACTAAAATTAGCACTGATCCTTCGGGTAAAAGTGTTGATGTTAGAACTTATAGAGGTATGATAGGATCGTTAATGTATCTTACATCTAGTAGACCAGATATTATGTTTTCAACATGTTTATGTTATAGATATCAGGCTGCTCCTAAAGAATGCCATTTGGCTGCTGTCAAAAGGATTTTTAGATATTTGAAGGGGACTGCAGACCTTGGTCTGTGGTATCCTAAGGATACTGGGTTTCAACTGACTGCCTATTCAAATGCAGATCATGCAAGTTGCATGTTGGACAGAAAGAGTACTTCTGGTCATGTTCAATTTCTTGGAGACAAGCTTGTTAGCTGGGCATCAAAGAAACAATTATGCGTTTCCACATCGACTGCTGAAGCAGAGTACGTAGCTGCTGCTAGTTGCTGCTCTCAAGTCCTGTGGATGCGAACATAGCTACGAGACTATGGTTTCAAGTTCGATAAAATTCCAATATATTGTGATTCGAAGAGTGCAATCGCAATATCTGCTAATCCTGTCCAACATACGAAAACCAAACACATTGATGTTAGGTATCATTTTATAAAAGATAATGTAGAAAAAGGAACAATTGAACTTTATTTTGTAAAAACAGATTATCAACTTGCAGATTTATTTACCAAACCCTTAGATGAAAAGAGATTTAATTTTCTTGTCTCTAAGCTTGGTATGTTAAATCTTAAGACGTAATCGGTTGTTACCTAATAAAGTTACGTATTGTTATTTTTCATCATTTTTCTTTATCATTATGTTTGAAGGATATCTGCACTTTAAATGTTTGCTCATGATCTCAGGGGGAGTAAGAGAAGATTTTAGATGATCTACATTGTCAAAAGGAGTAAGATTATGATTTCTGATTATTTCAAATCAGAACTCGTTCTTTAATCGTTTTACTGTTTTATGTTCTTTTATTTTTCGAATAAATTTTGTGAATAAATTTTTGACTAGACTTTGAGACTTAAGCAGGATGAGAGAGTGTTAAGACACAGTCTCATTGGATTCAAGATCATCCAATATAAAGATCGCAATCTGAAACTAAAGCCGGAACGTCGACTCTCGATAATAAAGTCTATGTCGTGTGTAATAAATGTCAATGTAATTTAATGTAATTATTTGTTTATTATTGTAAAAGTTAACTTAATATCTATTTCTTAGATATTAGGTAACTTAGGTAACTATATTAGCTTAGTTTGTTTCTAAGTTAGTTTCTAGTTTAGTTAGAAATAATATCTAGATATTATTATAGATATTATGTTAGGTAGACTAGATTAGATATTTGTGTATCTCTAGTATCAATCTCTCTCTCTATCAGATCACTTATCACACAAAAACACACACATACAAACACACACTTAAAGGTGTATTTGAGAGAAAAATCATAGATAACACAATCAAAGCTTAATCGATCAACCTTGTAACTCGTTTGTTTGTATCAATACAGGTTGGTAATCATATTGTGTTGTTGTTTCTATAAACTTGATAAGTATTGTTGGACCGACAATTGGTATCAAAGCCTGATTAAGATCAAAACAAGTTTTATGAGAAAAACGACTCTGTGTTCTTGAACAAAATTCGATTTTGTGATTGTAAGTGTTTTAGGTGTTAGAATCGATCAGAGTGTGATCGATTTACTTGCTAGATCGAGTTGTTGCTATTTAATTTCACTTTAAAGCTTCTATCGAGTTCCAATCTGTGGATTTTAAGTGAAAATAGTCGACTGGAAAAACTTACTGTGTCATCGATCTTATTTCGAAAAAGAGTGTTTTAGTGAGATCGAGTGCTTAAATTCAGTTCTAGAAGTGATTCTAGACACATTGGTAGTGTTTGGTTGTGCTAATCTTTACAGGAACAAAGATTTAGACGAATTTTGCAAGTTTAGGACTAATAACCCGCAAACCAGAGGAAGAATAACACGCAAAGTCTCACTTTGCGCGTCCCAAAGCAATCACAAAGTCCCACTTTGCGCGTCCTTCATCAAACGCAAAGTCCAACTTTGCGCGTCTCAAGTGACCCGCAATCTCTACTTTGCGCCTCTCAAGCCAAACGCAAAGCTCAACTTCTCGGTTCCCAAGTGACCCGCAAAGACATCTTGCGCGTCCAACTAGACCCGCAAACCTCATTTTGCGCGTCCCATTAGAAACGCAAACCAGACTTAGAATTTTTTTCTGAGATTTTTTCGAAACTGTAATAGCGGGACCCCCATGCTAAGTCTGCCTAGGGGGATAAAATTTCTTGTGTGATCAAATTTTATTTGGATTAACGATCATATCTTTCAAGTTTTCTCTTATTCAATACAGGATGACATCTAAAGAAGCTCTCGCAATAGGAACCGACACCAAGCCACCAGTTCTCTTTCGAGGGGAATACGAACAGTGGAAGGATAGGTTTCTAAACTTCATTGAAAGACAAGATTTGGGTAATTTCATTAAACAATCCCTAGAAGAAGGCCTAATGGAAACACAGTATAGGGAGCCAGCAGCAGGAACTCAAGAAGAAAGAGTTGCACTTTCTTATACAGATCTAACAGGTGATTCTAAGTTAAGAGCAAAAGGTGACAGGTTAGCCAAGTCATACATTCTACAAGGGATTACAAATGAAATCTATGTAAAGATTGACAGCTACAAAGCCTCAGCCAAACAAATGTGGGATCAATTAGAGAAAATGATGCTGGGTTCAAAGATTGGGAACCAACTGAAAATCTCTAGCTGCCTGCACAGTTTTGAAGAATTCAAAGGCAGAACTGGAGAAACTCTAGAAGGAACATATGATAGGTTTGTGACATTGCTAAACGAATTGAGCAAGAACAAGGTCAAAAAATCTCAAATCGAGCTGAATATCAAATTCCTGAGTATTCTACAACCAGAATTGAAAAGTTTTGCCAGGCAGATGAGGCAGATAAAAGACCTGAATGAAATTCCACTTCACGAGGTGTATGAAACCCTCCGACAAAATGAAGATGAGGTGGATGAAATTCTAGCAGAAAAGAGAAAAGGAAAGACAGTTGAAGACACAGTCGCTCTTGTTGTGAAGAAGAAGAAGAACAAGACGATTGTGTATGAATCAGAAGAAGCTGAAGCTGATGTTGTCTCTGACTCGGATGAAAATGAACAAATGCAGCAAGCAATGCAGTTTTTAACAAATGCATTTCAGAAAAAGTTCTACAGAAATCCAACGTCAAACAGTCAGAGGTACTCTTCTGGACCCAACAACTATGCTCACAAGGAAAGAATTGAAGGAAGCAAATATGAAGGAAAAAGATTTGAAGGGAAGAGATTTGAGGGGAGAAGATCAGAGGAGAGGAAACCTGAAGAAAGAAGGTTTCAGTCGGAAGGAAAGAGGATAGAGGAGAGGAGACCGGAAGAAAGGAAATTCAAAGCTGAAGGATCAAGTCAGCCAGAACCGCCTACATGCTACAACTGTGGTAAACCAGGTCACTATGCCAAAGACTGCCGCAGATCAAAAGTCAGAAATTCAGACTACTACAAGAACAAGATGCTTCTTGCAAAACAACAAGAGGCAGGCAAGGCATTGATGGCTGAGGACGAATACTGGCTTGATCACTCGGATGATGAAGAAGAAGATGATGAAGATAGAGAAGAATCCGTCAATATGTGTTTGATGGGCAAAATCGAATCAGATGCTGAAGCTGATTCAGAAAATGAAGAAGAGGAGGTATGTGATTTATCGTATAAAGCTTTAATGAATAAAATGCATGCTATGGTTTTAAAACAAGAAGAGTTAGAATCTAATCTTAAGCGAGAAAATGGTGTTATTATTAATAAAAACCAATTGATACAGAAACTTAGCGATGAAATTGCTGAGAAGAAAGTATTAGTTGAGGTTTTACATACAAACGCTGACACCAACGCAAAAGAACAGACTATAATTCTAAAAGAGAATAGTGAGCTCAAGTCTAAATTGACAAAAAGTGAGATTGATTTTTATAAGCTTACTGATATGCATTCTTTATGTATTAAAGAAAACAAGACTTTAATTGCTAAATTAGATGATTTGGAAAAGAAGCTATACTCATTAGGTCAAAGTGAGCAAACCATTCATCTTAACAAACCGAAAAAGAACAAAGAAAATTGGGGAATCGGTTATGTGAAACCTCAACGTCTTCAAAAGGGTATAAGAGAAGTGCCTGCACTTTATGACTATACCTCTATGCTTGTTTCTCACCGAATCGCCTCATTTAAAGTTTTTAATACTAAACTATCAGAAGAGGATGAAGCCAATGAATTTGAAAAACGGATGAAGTCAACTAAAGTTCACGCTCCATTTTATTATGCGAAGTTGAATAATAGTTATGACTTTCCAAATGATGAGAAGAAATCTCTTTCAACTGACTACTTTCAAAGTTATTCTGAAAAAGAGATGGAGGCGAAGCCTGTTATAGGTAAAATTTATGTCCCTTCTCTCGTATTAGAAAGTAAAATTTCTGAACTCGAGACCTCTTTATCAGATGAAAGACTTATGATTGAGATTCAACAAAAGGTTTTTTCAACTGTTATGAAAAATGTTGTTTTTACAAAGGCTTTTACTTCTAATGACATGTTTGGTTCATCAAACGAAGAGTTTAATTTTCTTAATTCTGACGGTGGTTTAGATGGTTGTTTTGAACAAATTGATTTTGATGCGAAACTTCCTAACCATGCATCTTTTGTTAAGAAAACTTCAAGAAAAACCAGTTTGTCTGTGTTCAGTGAAAAATTAACGAAAGCTTTCGTTGATAAATCAGTCTCTGTGAATGCTAAGAGTGCTAAAGGTAAGAAAATATCTCAGCATTCACAGAAACCAAACACTACTGGTAATTCTAAGAAGAAGCATTCAGTTGTTGCTCAAAGGTCTAACTCACCAGTTTTACAAGTTTCAGATATGAGCAAGTCAAGACCTGGAGCCCATTCTCAATGGCAACCAAAACGGAAGCTTGACAAGGCCGTTTTATTATCTAGTAGTGTTAATTGTAATAAGACTTCGCTTACTAAAGATGTTGTGATTGCTGAAATTGCTGTTTTGAATCCAAAACTTGTTGTTTCTCGTAAACAATATACAATGAAGCAATTATTTCAGTTATCTTTATCTGCTGGAAAGTCCTCTATCTATAATAAACATGTTTCTATTACTTGTCAAGATTCTGGAGATTGGTTTGGAAATTACCATGTGCATTCATCTCATACCAATTCTTCTCATGCTTTTCAAAAGAACAAAGGATCCAATTTGAAATGGATACCAAAATCTTGTGCTAACACAGCAGGACCCAAATTCCAGTGGGTACCTAAGGCTAAATCTGTGTTGCAGGCACACAAAGATTAAAGAGAAAGCGACTTCTGATTATGTACAGATCAGGACTCGTTCTTCAATGTCAAAAATAGGTTTTTGGGATAATGCAGTTCAAAACCCGAACATCAAAGATAAAAAAAAATAGGCTTTTGAACAAATCAGTTCAAGACCCACACTTCGATGACCAAAGTGTATATTCCAATGTTGTCATATACAAATCTAAATTTCTAATTTCTCTTATGCAGACTAGTCATACGTGGTTCTTGGACAGCGGATGTTCCAAACACATGACAGGTCAAAAAGAGATACTGTCCAATTACAAAGACAAATATTGTGGAACAGTAAGATTTGGCAACGACCAGTTTTCTCCAATCATGGGATATGGTGATGTACAACACGGCAATGTAACTGTCACGAAGGTGAGCTATGTAGAAGGCTTAGGACACAACTTGTTCAGTATAGGCCAGTTCTGCGACAAAGACTTAAAGGTCAATTTCAAAGCCAAAAGATGTTCCGTTCGCAATGAAGAAGGCGAAGAACTTTTGGTCGGTAAACGAGAATCAGAACTCTACACAATCAATTTATCAGATGTCCAGACTGACAAGAAAGTTTGTCTACTATCGAAAGCTTCGATGAAACAAAGTTGGTTATGGCATCGACGTCTTTCGCACCTCAACTTTCGGTACATCAACGATCTGGTCAATGGAAAGCTCGTCAAAGGACTTCCAGAGCTGAAATATGAAAGAGAACATCTATGCGCAACTTGTGAAAAAGGGAAGATGAAGAGGGCACCTCATAAACCAAAGCTGAACCAAGTACAAAAGCTCCTTTAGAGTTAGTGCATATGGATCTATGCGGTCCAATGCGCACTCAAAGCTTAGGCGGCAAGAAGTACATACTCGTGATCGTGGATGATTATTCGCGGTACACATGGGTCAAGTTTCTACGTACAAAGGATGAAACACCAGATGTTATCATTACATTCCTAAAGACGACCCAGGTGAATCTGCAGAAACCGGTCAAGTTTCTAAGAACAGATAACGGCACAGAGTTCAAGAACAACAAAGTTGAAGAATATCTCGAATCTGTCGGGATTTCACATCAATACTCTGCTGCTCGAACGCCTCAACAAAATGGAGTGGTCGAAAGAAGAAACCGAACGCTAGTCGAGGCAGCTCGCACTATGCTAAGTCATTCCGACCTACCTCTATTCTTATGGGCAGAAGCTATATCTACCGCATGCTATACGCAGAACCGGTCCATGATTCACAGACGATTCAAGAAGACTCCTTATGCATTGATCAACAACCGAACACCTACAATAAAATACTTCCATATCTTTGGATGTAAGTGTTTCGTTCTAAACGATAGGGAGAATCTCAACAAGTTCAGCGCCAAGGCAGATGAATGAATCTTCATTGGATACTCCTCATCATCAACTGCATTCAGAATCTACTTCAAGAAGTCAAAGACGGTGATTGAAAGAGTCAACGTCACCTTTGATGAAGAGATGGCTTTCGAACAATACTGTTCAGAACCCGTTTTAACCGGAGTACTAGCTTCTGGGCAACTCAGTCCAGAACCTGCGTCTCAACAGAACAAATCAGATGAAGCTTCAACATCAACTAACCATTTATATGATTTAGATTTATTATTTGAATTGTTTTATGACGAATTTCTTGGAACTAACATAAAGAAATCTGTTTTGGTTGACAGGATAGAAGAGCCAACGCCTACTCATCCAACCAGTTCAGACATTCCAAATGAATCAAGTACCCCGATTCATCAAGACGTCACAATTCAAATACCAACTCCTACAGTTCAAGAAGTGCCAAGTCATGCCGAATCAGAAGAAGTTGAACCAGCAGAATGTACCATACAGATCCAACAACAACCGGACCAAACTGTACCTGCTGAGTCTTCTGAACCAACAACTTCAACTGAAGCAACTATCATAACTCCTCCCAATCAAACTGAATAAGGTGCAAGTGGATTTATAGATGACACAACTGACATTCATTCCTATAATCCACTTCCTCATGAACGTAAATGGACCAAAGCGCACCCTGCAAGTCAGATCATAGGTGATCCATCCAAGCCGGTGCAAACTAGGTCAACGTCAATCAACTGGTGCATGCACGACTCCTTTCTAAGCAAGATTGAGCCAACTCGAGTATCAGAGGCTCTTGCGGATCCAAATTGGGTAGTCTCTATGCAAGAAGAATTGAACCAGTTCGACGCACTGCAAGTCTGGAGACTCGTACCAAAGCCTAAAGGTAAAACAATCATCGGTATGAAGTGGATCTTCAAGATTAAAAAGGACGAAGCTGGTACCATCATCAGAAACAAGGCAAGACTAGTAGCCAAAGGATACAGACAAGAGGAAGGATTAGACTATGACGAGACATACGCTCCTGTGGCGCGTTTAGAGGCAATCAGAATGTTCTTAGCCTACGCTGCCCACAAGAACTTCACGGTCTTTCAAATGGACGTGAAGACAGCATTCCTGAACGGAATTCTAAAAGAGGAAGTATACGTCTCTCAGCCAGAGGGATTTGTCAATCAAGAGAAGCCGGACCACGTCTACATTCTTGACAAAGCTCTCTACGGTCTGAAACAAGCCCCTCGAGCCTGGTATGATGTCCTTTCCACTTTTCTAGTCAAGTCTGGGTTTTCAAAAGGTACGGTGTATACCACCTTGTTCATAAAGAAAGAAAAAGCCGATATCGTTTTAATACAAATCTATGTCGACGATATTATTTTTGGTTCAACTAATACTAAGTACTATAAGAATTTTGCTAACCTTATGGTGTCTAGATTTCAAATGAACTTGATGGGTGAGATGAACTTCTTTCTCGGGCTTCAAGTAAAACAATTTTCTACGGGTATCTTTATCAATCAATCTAAGTACATTAGGGAAATTCTCCGAAAATTCCAAATGGAAAATACAAAACCGATTGGTACCCCAATGGCACCAGGAACTAAGATTGGCACCGATCCTTCGGGAAAGGCTGTTGATATTAGGACCTACAGAGGAATGATAGGTTCTTTAATGTATCTTACTAGTAGTAGACCAGACATAATGTTTTCAACATGTCTTTGTGCCCGATATCAGGCTAATCCAAAAGAAATCCATTTGACTGCTGTCAAGCGTATATTCAGGTATCTGAAGGGCACCGCAGATCTCGGTCTGTGGTATCCCAAAGATACTACTTTTGAACTAACAACGTACACAGATGCAGATCATGCAGGTTGTATGTTAGACAGGAAGAGCACGTCAGGACACGTACAGTTCCTCGGTGACAAACTAGTAAGTTGGGGATCGAAGAAGCAACTTTGCGTTTCAACTTCCACGGTCGAAGCAGAATATGTAGCTGCTGCTAGCTGCTGTTCTCAGGTTTTGTGGATGCAAACACAACTTCGCGACTACGGTTTCCACTTCAACAAAATCCCGATCTACTGTGACTCCAAGAGCGCCATCGCAATAACAGCGAATCCTGTTCAACACACAAAAACCAAACATATCGACGTCAGGTATCACTTTATCAAAGATCATGTAGAAAAAGGAAACATAGAACTTTTCTTTGTAAAAACAGATTATCAACTTGCAGATTTGTTTACCAAGGCGTTAGATGAAAAGAGATTCAACTTTCTTATCTCTAAGCTTGGTATGCTAAATCTTAAGACATAATCAGTAGTTACCTATAAAAGTTTACTATTGTTTACTTTTTCCTCATATCTTTATGCTTAATTGTGAATGATATCTGTATTTTATATGTTAATGTTCATGATTATAGGGGGAGTATGAGAAGAAACTCATACTTGGTCAATATTAATTTGAGGGGGGAGCTCATAAGATTTATGCACTTACGTTTTATGACAAATTTTTGTAATGCAAGATTTTAGGGGGAGCTCTTCACGTCAAAGGAGTTCGGATATGACTTCTGATCAATTCAGATCAGAACTCGTACTTTAAAAGTTTTACTGCTTTTTGTCTTTTCAATATAAGTGAATAATTATTACTTTGACTTGACATTAGATTTTTGCAGAATTTTTGAGAGAAGCTTACAAGTTCATATTTCTATGACTTAAAGCTTAGCTTCATGAGATGAAAGATCACTCGTTAAGGTATAATTCTATATCTTCATCTCATATATGGTTGAAAGAAGGACAACTTTCAATCATAGAAAACATTGTTTTTAATGTTCAAACCACTTCCCGATTTTTCATCAAATTTTATATTTTGGGAGTGTATTTTAAATGTTTTCATGATCTAAATTGTGCTTTAACTGAAATAGTTAAATCAATCTGAGCATCACGTGCATCTAGAAAAACAAAGAATCATTGTGCTAGGAATTAACACAACTTCAATGGAATCACATTAACCAGTGATTTCTACACATGAAGTTAAATCCTTAGTGTTTGAGTGTGCAAGCGAAAAGAAATGAGTGTGATTAGAGAAAGCAAAAAGTTTAAAAGAAAGAGCGTGTGAGAACAGAGTTAAAAGAATATCACAACTCTGCACCAACTTTTTCTGAGCCGGGTAGCCACAATTCTAGCGATTCACAATTCTTTGGTGATCATTATTGAAACAGGCAACTAACCCATGCCAACTCTTGATCAAACCTCACCATCTACTCATTTTCTTTTCAAAAAGAAAATGTTTCATTTTTCAAAGGGGATGCAACACATATGCTATCTGATTTTCATTCGGAAAATCTAGATATTGAAAAGAAGGAAGTCTGCCCTACCTTCGCACTTCAATCATGCACATTGAGTCTGTGTTTAACTTACTGTTGTCTCAGTGGTTTACACAATTTTGAGCCAATAAGCAATCATCCGTGCTTAATTCTTTCAAACACAAGCACGAACACACAAGGAATTAGTTTCTTTGTCATAACGTTTATAGAAATAACCTTTGTGGTGTTTCGATGATTAAATGGAAGCCCTGGGGGAGTCAACATCAAACAGCTCCTTTCCCATGTGTATTCGTTACACTCAGTGACTTAGTGTTACTGACAGGCATGATAACTGATTCATTAGTTGAATTCAGGTGTTACACATCTAATTTGTCTGGATTTGCAAAGATCTGGATGAATCTCTTATGAATTGACGAATCAGGGGCTCTTACCGTCAGATTGACATTTCTTACCATAAATTTTGATGAAGTCGTTGCACTTAACATCAAAAAGGGGGAGAATGACTACAACAAGAAATGGCAAAGATCACATGTTTCAAGAATCACGTCCACTCTTCAAAAGGGGAGATTATTAGATTGAAGACATGCTGAGTCAAGAGCTAGAGAAAAAGATTGCATCTTCTGAGCTAAAAGAGAAGATCAAATTGCTACATCATATTCGTGATGATCTTGATCCAAAGGGGGAGATTGTTAAGACACAGTCTCATTGGATTCAAGATCATCCAATATAAAGATCGCAATCTGAAGCTAAAGCCGGAACGTCGACTCTCGATAATAAAGTCTATGTCGTGTGTAATAAATGTCAATGTAGTTTAATGTAATTATTTGTTTATTATTGTAAAAGTTAACTTAATATCTATTTCTTAGATATTAGGTAACTTAGGTAACTATATTAGCTTAGTTTGTTTCTAAGTTAGTTTCTAGTTTAGTTCGAAATAATATCTAGATATTATTCTAGATATTATGTTAGGTAGACTAGATTAGATATTTGTGTATCTCTAGTATCAATCTCTCTCTCTATCAGATCACTTATCACACAAAAACACACACATACAAACACACACTTAAAGGTGTATTTGAGAGAAAAATCATAGAGAACACAATCAAAGCTTAATCGATCAACCTTGTAACTCGTTTGTTTATATCAATACAGGTTGCTAATCATATTGTGTTGTTGTTTCTATAAACTTGATAAGTATTGTTGGACCGACAGAGAGGATGACACGATCATATCATTTTTTACTACAACTGACTTTATGAGAATTAAGATTGAGCGGAAAAGGTAAATTTCTTATCTTAATCTCAAATGTATTTGAAAAAAGGACAACTTTCAGATATAGAAAACATGTTCTTAAATGTTCAAACCACTTCCCGATTCTTAAACAGATTTTATAATTTGGAAGTGTGATTTTAAATGTTTTAATCTTATTTTTTTTTTGCTTAATTGATAAACAAACCGTGTGTTTCCAAAGATAAATACTTGTGTATTGTCTTTTCTATATACTTTCAAGTATTCACACACACCGGTTTGACTTTGTTCAAAATGATCTTACCATGTCTCATATTGTAACCAATTTTTTTTCGATGGTAAGACACCCCGCTTGTACTTCAAAGAATTTTGAGCGTTATTTCATTTCGAAGTGTTCATTTCAAGAATGTCTATATTTTTTGTTTCGTATAGACACATATCCATTATTCTTGACCATAAGCTTTGATTGTTATATCATTCATTTCTGATCATTTTAATACAATGTCAGATTTTCAAACAAGTCTTTTGCATTTATATTCATTCATTCAATATACTTGTTTGAAAATACTTCCATGTTTTAAAATGCTCATATCTTCATGATTATATTATGAGTATACATTCATTTGACATTCGTATATGAGCTTTAACTGATAAAGTTAAATCATCTGAGCAACATTATGCTTTTATAGGAAATATGGGTTCTTTGTTCTAGGAATTAACTGAATTTCTATGGAATCACGTTAACCAGTGATTTCTACCCAAGAAGTTAATCCATATAGATTGAGTGTGAGGAGTAAAAAAGAAATGAGTGTGGGTTGTGCGATGAGGTAAAATGGAAAAGAGAGTTTGGTTAGTAGTGCGCTTAATGATTAAAAGAAAGAGGGTGAGAGATCAGAGTAAAAGAATATCAAACTCTGCACCAACTACTTTCTGAGCCGGGCAACCACATTACTAGCGTTTCACAACTCTTTGGTGAACGTTATTGAAACAGGCAACTAGCCCATGCCAACTCTTGACTTAAACCCCACCAGGTACTCATTTTCTTCTTAAAAAGAAAATGTTTCATATTTTCAAGGGGACGCAACATATAATCTATCTGGTTTTCATTTGGAAAATCTGGATATTGAAAAAGAAGGAAGTCTGCCCCACCTTCGCACTTCAATCATGCACATTGAGTCTGTGTTTATCTACTGTTGTCTCAGTGGTTTACACAACTTTGAGCCTTATTGAAAAGCAATCATCGTGCTTAATTCTTTCTACACTTGCACGAACACACAAAGAATTCGTTTCTTTGTCATAACATTCATAGAAATTGCCTGGGGGAGTGAACATCAAAAAGATCCTTTATATTGTGTATTCGTTACACACAGTGACTTCGTGTTACTGACAGGCATTTTAACTGATTAATTTGTTGATTCAGGAGTTACATGTTCTTATTTTGTCTAGATTTGAAAAGATCTGGATGATTACTTGGTTATGGATCATAGAATCAGAGGATCTTGGACAGATCAGAATGGTCAAAGACATTTCTTGGAAGAAAAGTTTTGATGATATAGATGCTCAAATCATCAAAAAGGGGGAGATGATATCAAGAAATGTTAAAGTTTTGTAGTTTGGGGGAGATGGTATCAAGAAATGATAAAGTTTTGAGAGATAAATTTTAAAGAAATGTCCATGTCAGAAGATTCAAAGTAAAGATTTCAAGAAGATCAAAGAATTTCTGAAGATGTACGGATTTCACTGAAATTTTCTTTGGAGATTATTTGCTGAAGCAAATCCGAGCTGATTCTGAAGATAATTTCTTTCCAAAATCTGAAAGTGTGTTGTGAATGTTTTGGGGAGATTGTTAATCGTTTGAAGACAGTTTTGGAAAGAATACCGTCAAAGAAAAAGGGGAGATTGTACTGACAGAGCTTAAAGTGAAGACTGATTTGCTAGATCTTTCAACAGTGATCTTGAATCCATGATAATGATCTCGTAAATCAAAATCCATATGATTTACCACATTTATATGCCTATTGCTCTGCCAGATATGATCATGGAAGAAGAGAAATCAGAATGGGCATGGTTGAAGTCAGACGTGCAATGGAAGCCTATGTCAAACACAGAGCAAAACGCGACTTCCAAATTGCTCTGAACCTGGGAGAAGAGAAGCTGGAGGTAACTGAACCTGTGGAGTCGTTCGATAAACTTGAGGAACAGAAGACTGGATCAATCGTTGCAGAATCTCTGGATTTCGTCTACAGAGTAAACCAAGTAAAGAAGATCTTTCTAGCTTCGGAAGTTTCGAAGTACTCTGATGAAACCTTGAGAGGTATAAAGAAAATGATCCATGTGAAGGAAGAAAGGCACATAGCAGATTTACTTGCAAAGCTTGACTTAGAGATTGACTCGATGATCAACTTCAGAGCTCTGATCATGAAATTCCATGGAATCTATTCAAGTGACAAATTTTAGTTTGTTTCTTTATTTTTGAATATTACTTTCTATGTATTAAACTTCCAAATGTTTAAGTAATATTTAAGAGGATGTTTTTCTCCTCTACGCTTTTCTAGTTTAAATCTTCTATTCTCTACTATTTTTGTATCTTCTTTTTTCAACACTTAGGGGGAGATTGTTAGCTCCAATAGTTTCTTTTAAAGTGTTGAAAATACCCGTCCTATTTCAGAGGACTTCCAAAGACAGACTTCAGAGGACGAAGACTTAAGAGGACAAACCTGCCTCTGAAGTACTTATCAGAGATTGCAACTTTCAGCAGAAGACATCAGAGATGGCTTCATCAGAGGCTCTGAAGACAACGTCAGAGCTCTGAAGACATTCTCTCTGAAGATGGCGCTGAAGACTATCCTGAAGTATCAGAACAGATAACCAATCACTTAGTAATAAGATTTACTTTATAGAGTAGGTTACTGTTCAAACATGTCTTGAGCTTACCTTTTAGGTAAGACACTGTTCAAGCATGCTTCTATTTGTCAGAATAGTACACTGTTTACTTTATGGTCCTATAAATAGGACCATCACTCCTTTGACATAAGTGTGCTTTTTGATATCTTGTATAAGAAGAATCAACTGAATATATCTCACGAAGATCTTGTTCTTTCTACTTGCTTTATATATGAACTGTGATATTTGAATCTACTTTTGATATTAAACTTGTTGGGAACTGAAGAATTTACCAAGTATGGTTAATGCTGCTAGTTCAGAGTTACTACTGCTAGAAGACTTCAAGGTTAATACTGCTGAGTATTACTACTGCTAGTAGTTAATACTGCTAGTCAAAGTTAGTACTGCTTAGCTAGTTAGTACTGCTAGTGGTTAGTGCTGCTTAGTAGTTAATGCTGCTCATGATTAGTACTGCTTATGAGATCCGTATGGAAAGGATGACAGCTGGATAAACTGAAGATTATGGGAAGCTTAGAGATATTCATGGAAGATATACTGAAGATATTTTTATTTATTGTAATTATCTTTTATTCAGTATATGTATAGAATGTATAGAATAGTTTAGAGAAGAAATTAATTCTAAGTTTTGTTCTAGAGAGAAATCAACCTCAAGGCATAGATCCTAATTCTAGAGAAGTATAATTCGTCTTGAAAGAGTCTGTTCTTCAAGATTGAGGTTGAGTGTGTAATCTTGTGATTTCAATCATTCAATACAAGTTTACAGTTTGTTCTTCATATTTACTGATTGTGATTACTGTTTCATTGAATATCAAAGTGTTATTCCGCAAACTTCTTTGATATTGTTTCTGAGAATTAATTCTTGTTGAGAATTCGATCCTGACAAGTGGTATCAGAGCCTGATCTCTCAGAAACATCTATTCATCATGGAAAATCTTGCAGAATCAAGCAGTACTTTGGTCTCAAAGGTTCCAATGCTTAGACCCAATGAATTCGATACGTGGAAGATCAGAATCAAGCAGTACATACTCGTCACTGACTATTCTATGTGGGACATCATAGAGAATGGTCCTTCTGAAGCAGGAAAGATTGGTGCAGATGGAAAGAGAACTCCACCAAAAACTGATGCAGAAAGAAAGATCAGACAGACAGAGATGAAAGCCTTGAGCACCTTGCTCTTGGCTATTCCCAATGAATATCAACATCAGTTCTGTAACTGTACTGATGCAGAGATGCTCTGGAATGCTCTGGAGAAGAGATTCTCTGGTACCAAAAGTACCAAGAGAAATCAGAAAGCCATTCTGAAGCAACAATATGAGAACTTTATGTCAACCAAGAATGAGTCCATGACTCAAACTTTTGACAGGTTCAACAAACTTATTGGTGAACTAGCTACAGTGGGAGTACAAATTGATCAAGATGATCTGAACAGAAAGTTTCTAAGGTCCTTGAGTGATGAATGGACCATGTATACTGTGTCTTTCAGACAGAATGATCAACTGGAAGAAAAGGAACTTGATGATCTCTATAATGATCTAAGAGTTTTTGAATCTGAGGTAGAGGCTAAAAAGAGGCCTTCTGGGTATGTTCACAATGCCACACTCCTTTCAGCATCAACTGATTCTACTTCCAACCCTGAATCAGTTAGTGCTGCCAATGGAACAAACCAAGAGAAAGGCACTGAAACTGTGTTTGAGGCCTTTCTGGCAAGTCATGGAAACTCTTCTCTCATTAATGATGACTTAGAACAACTCCATCCAGATGATCTTGAAGAGATGGACATTAAATGGCAGATGGCCATGCTCTCCATGAGAGTTAAAAAGTTCATCAAAAGAACTGGGAGGAACAACTTCTCCCAAAGAAGAGAAGATGGAGCAGGATTTGACAAGTCTAAGGTGGAATGCTACAAATGCCATCAAAAGGGACACTTTGCTAGAGAATGTAGAAGTGGAATGTCTCAGAATAACAACCACCAACAAGCTTAATCTGGAAGCTTCAATAATAACAAAAACTCTGCACAAGCCCTTGTCTCTCAACAAGGTATGGGGTTTGATTGGAGTGATCAAGCTGAAGAGGCCATCCAGAATCAAGCTCTAATGGCAGAGGTGTCTGATCTCCCAACAGAGGTAACTTCCAATCTCTGTTCTCAAAATTGCATTAAGACTGTTAAAAGGTATAGGGATCACAACCAGAACATGAGTGATGACCTTAAGAGATTGGAAAAAGACATAAAAGATTATGTGAGGATTGTTGAGAGATTTGAAGAGCAGATTAAGGGGTTTCAAGCTAATGAGCTTCAACACTCTTATGACACAAATTACTGGAAGTGGGAGAAGAATGACTTAGAGCTTCAACTGACCAGATCTAAAGAAGAGAGTGAAAAGCTAAGAGGAGAGCTAGCTAAAGTCAAACTTGATGTAGAAAAGTTTTCTAATGCTTCCAAAGCAATGGATTCTTTGTTACAAACTCAGATTCATGATAAACTGAGAAGAGGAATAGGGTACAATACCACACCACCACCCTATAACAACAACTACATCCCTCCTAGTTCAGATTTGTTAGAAACAAAGGATAGGAAGGATCTACCTAAGGGAGCCACTGAGATAGATCCCTTAGATGAAGTGGTTGTTAAGGATAAAACTGAGAAAGAAGTTGTCAAGGATAAGGACAATACTGTGAGTGGTGAGATTCCTATAGAAAACCACATAATCACCAATGAGGGATGTGGAAAGCACTGGATCAAGTCCAAAGAGATAGAAAAGACCGAGGGAAAGAACAAGAAGGTTCACTATAAGCAGACCACTGTTGTGAACCCTATCCCTTGCAAGCAGTGTGCATGCAATAAATCTGAGCCCCAAAAACATGATAAACCAAGGGGAAATCAGAGAAACTGGAACAATCAATGGGCACAAAAACAAGGGGTTGATCTGAAAAAAAATTAATAGACCAAAACCCTGTTTTATCTGTGGAAAGCTGAACCACATTGCCAAATACTGTTACTTTAATCCTATGAACCAAAGGATGAATTTTCAAAGACCTACTCAAAAATCCTTTGGTTATAGGAAGAAAGAAAAGAACCATGTGGCTAAGAAAGTTGTTAAATCTAAAAGTCACATGAAGAAACAGAATGTGGAAGATAATGTCAAGATGTAGATTCCAAAATGTACTAAAACTGTTAGTGCTGCTACTACAAATAGTGCTGCTAACAGTGATAGTACTGCTAGAAGCAATACTGCTGCTAGCAATGTTAGTACTGCTGACATTGTTAGTACTTCTGTAAATGTTAATACTGCTAACTCTCTTAGTGCTGCCAACATGGTTAATACTGCCAAACCTGTTAGTACTGCTAACTCTGTTAGTACTTCTAAAGATAGTGCTGCTTCTAGTATTAGTGCTGCTAAGCCAATAATCTTGACAAAGTATTCAAATACTAAGTGTTCAGATTTTAAAAATCTTGTCAAGAAAGAATGCAAGTACTTTGATGAGAAAGGGGTACCCAAGACCACCCTGGCTTGGGTTCCTAATTCATACTAACTGATTTATCTTATGTGCAGGGCAACCAACAGCTCAAGGGAAAGAGCATATGGCATGTTGATAGTGGTTGCTCTAGGCACATGACAGGCAACATGTCATGCCTTCAGGATTTCAAGCATATCAATGGAGGACATGTTGCATTTGGAGATAATCTTACTGGGGGTAAAATAAGTGGCAAAGGTAATGTCACCAAAGGTAAGATGACATTTGAGGATGTCTACTATGTTGATCAATTGAAGTACAACCTGTTAAGTGTATCACAGGTTTGTGACAAACAACATAGTATATTATTTACAAATACTGAGTGTATGATCCTTGCTCCAGGGTTCAAGGTAGTTTATGAAAGCATGATACTACTTAGAACTCCAAGAAAGGACAATGTGTATTGTCTAGATATGGACAATGTTGTTAGTGATTCATCCCCGAACTGTCTTGTTTCAAAAGCTTCTGTGGATGAATCCTCTCTTTGGCACAGAAGGATGTGTCACATGAATTTCAAGACCATGAACAAACTTGTTAAAAACAACCTTGTAAGAGGTTTACCATCTAAAGTCTTTTCATGTGATGATCATTGTGTTGCTTGCCTTAAAGGCAAACAGCATAAAACTTCTCATAAGACCAAAGAGATAAACTCAATTTCTTCTTGCCTCCAGTTATTACATATGGATCTGTTTGGTCCTACAAATGTTATGAGTATAGGCAAGAAATCTTACTGCTTGGTTATTGTTGATGATTACTCTAGATTTACCTGGGTATATTTTCTCAGGACTAAAGATGAGACAAGTGGACTGATCAAATCCTTTATCCTAAGAATTGAAAACCAAACCAATCAAAAAGTAAAAGTCATTAGATCAGATAATGGGACTGAGTTTAAAAATCTTGATCTAAACACCTTTTGTGAAGAGAAAGGCATTGAGAGACAATATAGTGTTCCTAGGACTCCTCAACAGAATGGAGTTGCTGAAAGGAGAAATAGGACACTAATAGAGGCTGCTAGATCTCTGTTGGCTGATTCAAAACTGCCAATTACCTTCTGGGCTAAAGCAGTTAATACTGAATGCTATGTCCAAAACAGAGTTCTAGTGGTCAAGCAAAAGAACAAGACCCCATATGAGCTTTTAAATAAAAGAAAACCTTTCATTGGATTTTTCAAACCTTTTAGGTGTCCTTGTACAATTCTCAATACCAAATCTCACTTAGGTAAGTTTGATAGCAAAGCAGATGATGGATTTCTTATTGGTTACTCATCTCAGAGTAAGGCTTACAGAGTGTTTAACTCTTCTTCCAGAATAATTGAAGAAAGTGACAATGTCAAATGCAATGAGAACACACCAAATCCAGTTGGGTCTGGTCCTCAGTGGCTATTTGACATTGACTCACTAACTAACTCGTTTGGTTTCAGTAGTGATGATTATGCAGGTTCAGGGAGTGGAGGATCAGGGACTACTCAAGTTCAAGAAAGTATATCTCAATCTGTGATCTTTCCCATACCCACAGTGGACCCTGTTGAAGACTGTGAAAAGGAACCATCTACTGGACCAAGTCAAAGTGAAGAAGAAAGTAGAGATGAGGAGACTCAAGACAATAAAGAACCAGAAGTAGCTACTGAAAACACTTCAGTTGAGTTGAATGACTCTAATCTAGAGGTGGAACTTAATGAAGAACCTAGTCATCACAGCAGAATACACAAGAATCATCCTCCATAACTGGTAATAGGAGATATATCCTCTCCTATGATGACTAGAAATCAAAGTAGGCTTCAAGAAATGCAAGACCAACAACACACAGTGCTATCTTGCTTTTTATCCCAGCTTGAGCCTAAAAAGGCACATGATGCTATAAAAGAATCCAGTTGGATTGAAGCCATGCAAGAAGAGCTACTGCAGTTCAAGCTGCAAGATGTTTGGGATCTGGTAGACCTTCCTAAAGGCCAAAGAGCTATAGGAACAAAATGGGTCTTCAGGAATAAGAGAGATGAAAGAGGTATAGTGATAAGGAATAAAGCAAGGCTGGTGGCTCAAGGATATACACAAGAAGAGGGAATAGACTATGATGAAGTATTTGCACCTGTGGCAAGGATAGAAGCAATTAGATTATTCCTAGCTTTTGCTTCCTACATGAAATTCAAAGTCTATCAAATGGATGTGAAAAGCGCATTTCTTTATGGTTCAATTGAAGAAGAAGTATATGTCTGTCAACCTCCAGGGTTTGAAAACCCAAGCTATCCAGACAGGGTATACAAATTGAAGAAAGCACTTTATGGACTACATCAAGCTCGAAGAGCATGGTATGACACTCTATCATCCTATCTCTTGGAAAATGGCTTTGAAAGAGGAGTCATTGATAAGACTCTTATCATCAAGAGAAAGAAGAAGGATATCTTGCTGGTCCAAATCTATGTTGATGATATTATCTTTGGATCAACAAGAGACTACATATGCAAGGAGTTTGAGGAACTAATGCATCAGAGGTTCAAGATGAGTTCCATGGGGGAACTTACTTTCTTCCTTGGACTCCAAGTCAACAGAAGTCAGATGGAATTTTCATCTGTCAGTCCAAGTATGTGCAGGATATTCTAACCAAGTTTGGTTTTTCAGATTCAAAACCTACTAGCACACCTATGGAGACACACAAGCAGATAACAGCAGATCTTGAGGGGGAGGATATGGATGTTCATCATTATAGATCCATGATTGGCTCTCTCATGTATCTTACAGCCTCTAGGCCAGATATAATGTTTCCAGTCTGTGTGTGTGCAAGATTCCAAGTTAGGCCAAAACAATCTCACTATCAAGCTGTTAAGAGGATATTCAGATATCTCAAAGGGCAACCCAGATTGGGACTTTGGTATCCTCATGACTCATCCTTTGACCTACTTGCATACTCAGATAGTGATATAGGTGGAGCAAACTTGGACAGAAAATCTACTTCTGGAGGATGTCAGTTTTTGGGTGCAAGACTAGTTTCATGGCAGTGAAAGAAACAAACCACAGTATCCACATCTACAACAGAGGCAGAGTACATAGCAGCTGCAAGTTGCTGTTCTCAAGTCTTATGGATTCAGAATCAAATGCTGGATTATGGGGTAACCTTTCTACACACTTCAACTTTCATTGATAATAGCAGTGCTATTAGCATTGTGAATAATCCTGTCAAGCACTCAAAGACAAAGCACATTGAGATCAGGTATCACTTCATAAGAGATTGTAATGAAAAGAAACTTATTCAAGTTGTAAAAGTTCACACTGATAACCAGTTTGCTGATCTATTCACTAAAGCTTTTGATGTGGGTAGATTTAATTTCTTGGTAACAAGTGTGGGAATGATCAACTCTGAATAAGCCCATTCTCAAAAAGTGGTTCTACACCTGTATATTGTTTATTCTTGGTGTTACTAATCTTCCTTTTCAGGATATGTATAGCAGTACTCAGTGTTTCGCGAGATTAAAGGCGTAAGTTAGTTAATACTGCTAGTGGTTAATACTGCTCGCAGTTAATACTGCTAGTTAGTTAATAATGCTAATGGTTAATACTGCTTGCAGTTAATACTGCTAGTTAGTTAATACTGCTAGTAGTTAATACTGCTCGCAGTTAATATTGCTATCAGTTAATACTGCTAGTTAGTTAATACTGCTAGTGGTTAATACTGCTCGCAGTTAATACTGCTTGTCCGTTAATACTGCTCGCAGTTAATACTGCTAGTTAGTTAATACTGCTAGTGGTTAATACTGCTAGTGGTTAATACTGCTCGCAGTTAATACTGCTTGTCCGTTAATACTGCTCGCAGTTAATACTGCTAGTTAGTTAATACTGCTAGTGGTTAATACTGCTCGCAGTTAATACTGCTTGTCCGTTAATACTGCTCTAGGTTAATACTGCTTATGTCCCGAATACTATAAATACCCTTTGCCCGCCTAAAAGTTCATAACGACTCTTTGCATACTGTTCACTTGCGCTCTAAACCCTTTCTCTCTCAAGTTCAAAGTTTTCAGGCAAGATTTTCTCAAAGATCAATGGCATCAATGGCATTCATAGATGAACACAATGAAATCGCGATGCTACAGAAGCCCAAACAGGCCGTTGGGTTCCACCAGATTGTGGATTTCCTCAAGTCAAGCCATATTGCCCATGCTCTTACTGTATCGCCTTCAATCTATATCGAGCATCAAAGGCAATTCTGGGCAAATGCCACCATTATTACTGAGAATGGTGTGCAAATGATCAAGACAAGGGTGTGTGACAAACCCTTGACAGTTACTGAAGAAGTTATTCGCATCAGTCTACGTCTAGACGATGCCTCTGGTATAATTTCTATCCCACATGATGAGCTGTTCTCTTCTCTTACAAGAATGGGGTATGGAGGCCCATTGGGTGTGTTCAAGTTCTCAAAAGCCAAATTTTCACCCCCAATGGCATTTCTTTGTCCATACCCTTATGCACTGTATCTCCAAAAAGACTACTGGATGGAGTGAGTTCAGCAGCACCATTGCTTATGCTTTGGTGTGCTTGGCCACTGCCAGAAAGTACAACTTCTCTAAAATGATTTTCAGTGATCTTGTCTCAAACATGGGAAACAAAAAGAGTTTTATTTATGTACCCCAGGTTTGTCCAAGAAGTTATTACTCATGAATTGACGGACATACCTCATCCTGATGGGGTATATGTACCTAAACCCCCCAAAGGCAAGGTTTTCTCAAATATGAGAAGATCTGCTGGGGACTCGGAAGGAGTTGACACCCCATTGTTCCCGACAATGATGGTGGTGTCCCACACTGATGAAGGTATGGCAGCAGGGTCAAGGCCCCCATTAGACCATCCCACTGCTAGCCAATCCCAACCTTCCCACACTAAATCTATTCCCCAGTCCGTTCTTGAAAAACCAACCTCACCAATCACCCAAACATACAAGAGGAAACAGGTAAAGAAGGCTCCTTCCCTTCTTGTACCATCAACCCCCAAGCCTTTAAGCCCTCTAAGGGAGAATTCTCCTTTAGGGAATACCAATAGGGAAACCAAAGGGGTGTCTCCCAACCCCAAGGAGGTGCTCTCTGAGGAGGAGGAAGAGCATATGGGTGCTGAGGCTGGCACTACTCCTGCTAGCACAGAGGAGGACAGTGGTAACATCAATAAGACCTCCCCCATGGCAACTTTGAATGAGCAATCATTCAAAGGTCCCAGGTGCCAAGAAACCATGGGGGTGGATAGTGCTTCTGCTAGGCAGAAGACATCCACTAATAAAAGATCCCATGATCCTTCAATAGGGGGTAACACTCCTGGAGAAGGTGAGGACAGATATGACTATGATGAATTGATGGAGACAATGGGTAACATCAACCTGGATGTCATCAAACAAGGCAAAGAGATAGAAGAAATGAAATTGGTAATCTTGTCCCAACAAGTACAGATTGCCAAATTAAAGAAAATGGTGACAAGGTTAGTGCAAAAGAAGAGGAGAAAGCAGTTTGTCTTAAAGAAGAGGTCAAATAATAAAGATGCTTCCAACAAGGGGGAGAAAGAGGCAGAAACAGAGAAAGAAAGTACAACTGAGAGGGCATTTGGGGTTGAGGGGGAGGAAGAGGAAGAAAAAGAAACAGAATTTGCTGAAGAAGTAGAAACTGTTAATACTGCTGAAGCAGCAGTAATAGAAGCAACAGTAACAGGGATTTCTATTGAAGAAATGGAAATTGCTGAAACATTGGTCAAAGCAAAGAATGATACTCCTAAGGCTACTCAAAAGGCCAAGGGAGTAGTCATCAATGAAGGAGGAAGTCAACAGAAGGAGAAAGAAAAGGCAAAAGAGTCAAAGGGAAAAGGAAAGGAGAAGATGGTTGAAGCTGAAATGCCTGCAAAGAAGAAGTCCCAAATTGAAATGGATGAGGCAATAGCAAAGGAGCTTCAAGACCAAATGGAAAAGGAGGAACAGTTGCAAACAGAAAAGGATAGAGAACTTGCAAAGATCATGGCTAGAAAGTTGAATGCAGAATATCAGAAAAGCATCAAAGAAGCAGCTCAAGCCAAGAAACTTCAAGTCAAAAGGATGCCAAAACAGAAAAGACATCCCTCCAAAACATTTTTGGCCAATCAGGAAAGAAGAAAAATGATAAATTTCCTGAAAGGTGCAATTGGTGTTAAGGGGGAGATGTTTACCAACATGGCATACACTCAGGTTGAAGAGTTGTATCAAAAGGAAATGGCCAAGCTTCAAGGGGATTCAGCACAAAGGGAGGAGGCTGAGAGAAGAATGAAGGAAAGGCATGACCTGAATATTCAAAAACCATTCCCTGAGGACACCACACCCTCAAAAGATAAAGCAGAAGAGAAGAAGGAAGAACCTGAGAGTGTTGGTGTAGAAGCCAAAGATGGAAAAAGGGTGAAGACAATTGCTTCCAAAAAGCAGTCTAAAAGGCCCAGAGTGGAAGAAACAGCTGGTTCTACAGCAGAGCATTCAGAGGTACATATAGCAGAATCAGTACAACTTCCAGAACAATCAAGTAAGCCAACTGATGAGAGTATGGATCTGTACATGACAATAGTGGAACCTTTGAAGGCTGTTCCAATCTCTATGCAAGCTCCAGAGATCATCTTCTGGGATATTCTAAGAGACAGTGGAAATAATTTCTTTAGAATCAAGAGAGCTGATGGTTCATTTGAAGCTTATTCAACATGGGGGAGAGTTATCAGAAGTTGTTCAAGAGCTGATATAGAAGAATTATACAAAGTGGGGATGAAACTTTATGAACCTGTGTTGAAAGGTACTGAAGAGAATCTTCTCAAAGTGACATTGGAATACTTGTGCATGATGTTTGATCCAGAAAGAGTGAATTATAGGATTAAAGATCATAAGCATGAGTTCATATTCAAGAGGATTAATAAATGGATATTGTTTGAAAACTGTGGAGTATACATGATTACTATTGACAACTGTTATCATGAATACTACCTGGTGGACAAAATCTATGAGCATAGCAAGGAGAAGTTAGAAGGGATGCTTAAAGCTACACTGGTATGTACAAAGGATTCAGAGATGGCCACGATTGTGGTGAGAAGAACTGTAAATCAAAGTTTGGGCCTAGATCCAAATTTGGGAAATTGAACCTGAGGTGTTGAAAGCATCTTGAAGAGCATCTGAAGAACTTGACTTCTTTTCCTAAAAGTCAAGTTAGGGGGAGATTGTTGGGAACTGAAGAATTTACCAAGTATGGTTAATGCTGCTAGTTCAGAGTTACTACTGCTAGAAGACTTCAAGGTTAATACTGCTGAGTATTACTACTGCTAGTCAAAGTTAGTACTGCTTAGCTACTTAGTACTGCTAGTGGTTAGTGCTGCTTAGTAGTTAATGCTGCTCATGATTAGTACTGCTTATGAGATCCATATGGAAAGGATGACAGCTGGATAAACTGAAGATTATGGGAAGCTTAGAGATAATCATGGAAGATATACTGAAGATATTTTTATTTATTGTAATTATCTTTTATTCAGTATATGTATAGAATGTATAGAATAGTTTAGAGAAGAAATTAATTCTAAGTTTTGTTCTAGAGAGAAATCAACCTTAAGGCATAGATCCTAATTCTAGAGAAGTAGAATTCGTCTTGAAAGAGTCTGTTCTTCAAGATTGAGGTTGAGTGTGTAATCTTGTGATTTCAATCATTCAATACAAGTTTACAGTTTGTTCTTCATATTTACTGATTGTGATTACTGTTTCATTGAATATCAAAGTGTTATTCTGCAAACTTCTTTGATATTGTTTCTGAGAATTAATTCTTGTTGAGAATTCGATCCTGACAAAACTATATTGCTTCCACTGTTTATACTCTTGTTGTTTATATCATTATTGTTATAAGATTAAATTTGGGATCCAACAAGTTGAATCAAAGAATAAATAAGCATGAAAATAGATGAAAGAACAAATGCATCTGGTACAATCATAAATCAACCTAACATAAACCAGCCTAACCTGTAAATTGTGGTGAAACAAAAAAGTTAGAGGTTGCGGGCAGCATATCCCCGTTAGAAATAGACACCACTACAGAAACAAAACAGAAAATTGGGCATATCAAGTCATATTCAAAGTAAAAAGAAGGAATACATGCTTCCTAGTACTGCAAATTGTCTCAACACAATCGAATTAGAGCAACTCCAACCTTAACACTAAAAAAACACTAAAAACACTAAATTTGTGGACCCCACATAAAAAAAAATCAAATTTATATTAAATATCACACATAATGGTGGGTCCCCCAAGATTTTCAATGCCGGAAAAAAAATTTTGGCCGGCAAATATGTCGTATGAAGTTCACGACCGACAAAAGGAGTTTTGGAAATACCAACCGATTGGAGCATACCGCACGGAAAATCCTCTGATTTACCGTGCGGTTAGAGATGCTCTTAGAAATAAATCATAATCTAAAAGACATTAGTCAAATCAACATCAAATTTGAAAGAAAATAAAAAATTACGAGTAACAAGCGTACTAACCCAAACAAAACAGCTAGAAGAATCGATTTCAATAAACTCAATATCGGAATCGTTTGTTCGTGATATGATATCGACGATTCCAACAACATTCCTATAAAGTATGCGTAATTTCAACAAAATTTCACCAAAATTCGGAGTATGTGAACGGAGTGTTTCGAAATTCAAAATATTTCTACAATGTTTGCATCAAAGGGAAGAATTATGCATCAGAAAATAAATTTTTTCATGAGAGTGAAGGCAGAGAAGAGAGGTGAACGACGTGGGAGGCGAGAAAGAATGATGGAACAAGATTTAGGCTCAATCCGTTGATTTCTAATCACACTTTCTTATATAATTTTGATTTTATTTTAATAAATCTTTTAGATACGCTTATCATGTTAGATTAATCTCAATTATGTTTAAATAGTATGTAAATATACATATAAATAGTTTATGTATAGGTAGTTATTCATGGAAATGTGTGATTGTTCATAAAACAACACAACCCTTAGTGAACCATTGTGATGGTTCAAAGGCACCCTTTCAGTGTCTATAAATAGGTTTGATTATGTACATTTCAAAGTGTGAATTTTCTCAGAATTATCTATAAACTTTGGTTATTGTCATTGTCTTGATCCAACATTTGGTATCAGAGCATTTGGTTTATCAACCAAAGTTCTCATCATCTACCGATTTCCATACAAAAATCGAGAGAGGTGGAGAGATAGAGATAGTCACCGAAACCACCGAAGATTAACGATTTATCACCACCAAAGTATCATTTGGGATAATCAGAATCTCAGGGAGAACACCCAGGGCGGTTGAAATCAGAAAAAGTCTACCGTTTGTTGGCATCAAATCGGTACCGGAACAACATCCGACAAAATCATTTGGTCAGAACGACCATCGTTTTTTTTTAAGCAGAAAACGCAGCAAGCGTCGCTTCATAGAACATATTGATAGAAAATCAATTGTTCAAATTCGAAATCAGATCGGAGAAAGGAGTAACCACCGATCGATTCAAACCAGAAAACTTCGACCTCATCAGAAATCGAAGACCATTAATCGATTCAGAAAGAATCGAGAAGACCCCATCGATTTTCAGAAAGAAAAATCGAACACGGCCATCGATTCAGGAGGAATCAACACCAAAATCGGTACAAAACCGAATCAGCACCAAAGCATCAACATCCCAAGAAAGAGGAATCTAATCAGTAACCATTGATTCAGAAGGAGAATCGAAGAAATTGCAATCGGCGCAAGGAGAAACCGAAACGCCATCTAAGGGAATCGGCACCATCTAGAAAACGTACACCCTTCCCCTTTTCTTTTATCTTTTCTTTTCCCATTTATTATAAACAAAAAAACCAAATTTCTTTTCTTTTATTGTTTTTTAAAGGAAAAGAAAATAAAACCCTTTTAAAATAATTTTTGTTTATTGTTTTAATCTATTACTAAAATTGTTCTTTAGTAATTTATTAAAATCAAAACAAACAAAATTCTTAATATAAATTTTACACAAAATATGACCGGGAAAGGAAACAAAGATCAAGGAGAAAATTCCAAAATTTGCAAGGAAATGAGTCCTAGTGTCCATTTTCAATGTCCGATGTTGAATTCAACAAATTACACAACATGGGCAATTCGAAAGCAAATTATTTTGGAAGCAAACAATCTTTGGGAAGCAATCGAACCACAACCAACAACGAAAGACGATGTGAGAAGAGATAAAACTGCTACTGCTTATCTCTATCAATCACTACCAGAAGATCAACTGCTTCTCATTTCAAAATACAAGACTGCAAAGGAAGTTTGGGATGCACTGAAGGCCAGACACGTTGGAGTAGCCAGTGTCCAAAAGGCAAGATTACAAACTCTCAAGACGGAATTTGAGATGTTACAGATGAAAGAAAATGAATCAATTGATTCATTCACTACGAAGTTAACGGGTATTATGAACAAAGCAGCAAGCTTGGGACTAACATATGAAGATTCCACTCTCGTTCGGAAGTTACTAAACGCAGTACCCGATCGCTTTCTTCAAATTGTTGTGTCCATTGAACAATATTCGGACCTAGATACTATGTCTCTAGGCGAAGCAATCGAGAGACTGAAGACTTTTGAAGAAAGACTCAAATACAAGAAAGAAAGAGTCGTGGACACTCAAGAAGGATTGATGTTCACACGACATGAACATCGAGGCCAATCTTACAGAGGACGTGGCCATGGCAGATTTAATCAATCACGAGGTCGAGGGTGTAACAGATTCAGATCAGAAAGAAAGAACTGGGAACCCTCACAAAATAGTTTCAAATGAGAAACTATTGGTAATACAAAGAGATTTACTCTTGATAAGAGTAAAGCACAATGCTTCAAATGCAAAAAATATGGACATTATGCAACTAAATGTCCAGAAAAGGATCAAGAACCGGAACACTCTAATCTCGTTGAAGAAGACTTAGAACCAACGCTACTCATGGCGACTATTGAAGAGGACAAGTGTTAAGTCAGATTTTATAGTAATCATTGTATTTATAAACCTTGTAGCTAATACTGTGTACTTAGCGATATTCTATCTTGTATTGGCCAAGGGTATTTAAGTCCCTTGTGGCCTTTGTGTTGTGTAATCGACATTAGCGCATTCTTGTCATTCAGTTCATCAGGGGTTCAGTTTCTGGAGTAAAAGTCAGAATCTCGTCATCTTCAGTAGCGCAAATCTCAAATTTGTGCCTCTTCATATAGCGCAAATCTCAACTTTGCGTCGGATTCTTCTTCAGATTTTCACCAAGTTTTTCGCCATCAGTTCTTCGCGAATTTTTTTTTCGCTATATGTTCTTCGCGCAAAGAACTCTTTGCGCCATCTTCTCTTCGCGCAAATCTCTAGTTTACACCATCAACTTTGCGCCACCTTCTTCTCGCCCAAAACCAGTTTGTGCCAGCCTCTCTGCATCCAGACTTATCATTTTCTGAGTTTTCTGCCTTTATGGATAGTTCAAAATTTTCTCTTCAATCTCAGATTTACAAGAACAACATCATGATGTCATTGGGAATGGACACTCGTCCTCCGGTTTTGATCAACGAGAATGAGTTCACTCAATGGCAAGATCGGTTCATTAATTTCATCAAGGGTCAAGCAAATGAAGATAACATGATGAAGTCACTAACTCAAGGACCTTTCGAAAAACCCTTGAAAGAGATTCCCGCGACTGCAACTACACCGGCTGCTATGATTTTGAAGCCTACCGACGAGTACACAGCCGAAGAGACTTTGCGATATAAAGTTGATCGTGAGATAAAGTCTAATCTGATCCTAGCCTTGCCAAATTATGTCTACAACCGGATTGACTGTTACAAGAACAATCCAATGCAGATGTGGACACAATTAGAGAAGATTATACTTGGATCAGCGGTTGCAACACAACTCCGGCAAACGCACTACATGAACAACTTTGAGGAGTTCAAAGCCAAGAACGGTGAGTCTCTGAAGAGTGTCTTCAACAGGTTCTGGGTAACGCTGAATGATCTGCTCAAGATCAAAGTGACCAAGACTGAGTTAGATACTAATATGAAGTTTCTCAACTCTCTTCAACTAGAATGGAACAAATCATGCCACAAATTGAGGAATGATGTCCGGGTCTCTACCATGCATATTCAAGAGCTTTATGAGATTTTGCTGACAGATGACAGCGTCGTCAAGGAGAAGAAAGTCAAGTTTGATAAGAAGAACAAGCTTAAGACAGTGGATCCGATTGCACTCCTCGCGAGCCAATTGGCTGAACAAGCATTGTCTGAGAATGCTTATGACGGGGCCACTGATGACGATGGCGAGGCGCTAGAAAAAGCGATGATTCTTTTCTCTCAACACTATAACAAGAAGTTCTAGCATCGTTCGGGTTCCAACAACCTTCGCTTCACTTCGGGTCTAAAAAGTCCGAGCCTGCAAAAGTGCCCGAGCCTAAGAAAGCTACTACGTGCTTCAAATGTGGAAAGTCGGGTCACATCGCAAAGGAGTGTCGAGTAAAGGTGGTTCGGGATTCGGCGTATTACGGGAAGAAGATGGAACTAGCCGAAAAGAGAGAGAACGGAATCGTTTTGCTAGCTGAGGAAGAACATTGGCTAGATCACTCCGATAACGAAGCATAAAATGAGGAAATTTCCGCCGTGTGCTTTATCGGAGATGATGACATTGATGATGATGATGATGAAGATTCTTCTACTGACGAATCTGAGGTACCTTCGTAATTTGATTACAAATTAATTTCATCACAAATGAACGTCATTATCACTGCCTTACATGACTTACGTTCAAAGTTTTTATCTGAAAAACTTATTAATCAAGAAAAATCTATTTTGATTGAAAAATTGCAAATTTCTTTGAACGATAAAAAAATCCATTTTGACGGACACAAAAGAAAATTTTCAAAAGAAATTGGATGAATTAGAAAGTTTAAACAAGACTTATCTTGAATCTTAGACGGAAATGACCAAATTAAAAGAAAATTTTTCGGATAAAATAAATAATTTGGAAGAAAAATTATATCTGCGAGATCAAACTGAGCAAACCATTTATATGAATAAACCAATGAGTTATGATTCAATAAAAGAAAAATGGGGACTTGGTTTTGAAAATCCGCATTTTTTAAATCAAGCAAAAGAAAAAAAAACCCACTTTATATGAATTCGATTATCTAAATCTTGCAAAATATGCTCCTCAATTCAAAATCGATTGGATGAATGAAAAGCAAATTTTAGATATCGAAAATGAGAAAAGGATGAACAAGACTAAAATGGAATTACCGTTTGTCTATACTCGTGAAAATGCTAAATATTTTCCGGAAGTTTTAAAGAAAAATCGAAAATCCAGAAAAGATATAAAAATTGTTTCTTCTGTTAAGTCCTCATTATCTAACGACTATTTCGATATATATGCCATTAATGCTAATAAGGAAAATATTTCTCAAGTTTCTTATGATTCTAAGAAATATATTCCTCCATTGGTGCTTATGTGTCCCTGAAATCAAGATTCTAATTGCAATTAATCAAACACAAACAATATGATCACAATTACCTATTTGATTCAATTCTAAATTCACAAGATTACAACTTTCTCTCTCTAGAAAACTTTCTCTCTCTCTACAAATTCTCTCTAAAATGTAAACTCAAACTCTAGCCATCTATCTATTAAAAAGAAAATAAAACTATTTATACCCATTACTAAAACAACAAGGAAACAAAACAAACACAAGTAACTTTGACTTTATTACATTTAGACTTTGACTTTTAATGATAGTTGACTTTCTCAGCTTTGACTTCTTGTATTTTGAACTTCAGTATTCATGATCTTGTATCCAACATATTTCTGCTCTAAAAATCTCCCCCTTTGGATTCAAGATCATCACAAAAAGATTTAGCAAATCAATCTCCCCCTTTGGTTACATTGAAGAACTTCAAATCTCCTCTATAAGCACAATCTGAGTACAATCTTCCTCTTTTGGTTGATCTTTAACTTTAATCTCCCCAAAGATGATAGAAATGATCTTCAATAATTTCTTCAGATTCATCACGAGACTCTTTCAGACTTCAGAAAGAAATTATCTTCAGATTTAGCTCAACTTGCTTCAGCAAATAATCTTCAAAGAAAATTTCAGCAAAATCAACACATCTTCAAACAACTTTGACTCTTCTTGAACAATCTTTCAACCTTTCAATCTTTGAACTTTATCTTCTTCAAATCTTTCTCCAAACTTTCAAATCTTTGAAATTTCTGATCCGGACATTTCTGTAAATCATCTCCCCCTTTTTGATGAATAGAGCATCTATCACATCAAAACTTTCTCCAAGAAATATCTCTGAAATTCTTTTCGGACCACTGATCTTTCAAGAGCCTCTGATTCACCGTCAATTAGAACAATGTATTCATCCAGATCTTTGCAAATCTAGACAAAATAGGAATGTAACACCTGAATCAACAAATGAATCAGTTAATATGCCTGTCAGTAACATGAAGTTACTGTGTGTAACAGATACACATAGGAAAGGAGCTTTTTGATGTTCACTCCCCCAGGGCTTCCATCCAATCATCGAAACACCACAAATGCAATTTCTATGAACGTTATGACAAGAAAACAAATTCCTTGTGTGTTCGTGCATGTGATAGAAAGAATTAAGCATATGATGATTGCTTTTATAAAAGGCTCAACATTGTGTAAACCACTGAGACAACAGTAGATAAACACAGACTTAATGTGCATTATTGAAGTGCGAAGGTGGGGCAGACTTCCTTCATTTTCAATATCCAGATTTTCCAAATGAAAATCAGATAGATTATGTGTTGCGTCCCCAGAAAATATGAAACACTTTCTTTTTAAGAAGAAAATGAGTGGTTGGTGGGGTTATATCAAGAGTTGGCATGGGCTAGTTACCTGTTTAAATAATGTTCACCAATAATTGTGAAACATTAGTAATGTGGCTGCCCGACTCAGAAAGTAGGTGGTGCAGAGTTTGATATTTTTTACTCTGATCTCACACCCTCTTTCTTTTAATCATTAAGCTCACATATAACCAAACTCTCATTTCCATTTTACCTCAACGCACATCTCACACTCATTTCTTTTTGACTCCTCACACTCAATCACTATGGATTAACTTCTTGGGTAGAAAACACTGGTAATCATGAATCCATAGAAGTTCATTTAAGTCCTAGCACAAAGAACCCATAATTTTCTATGAAGCATATGTTGCTCAAAATGGTTTAACTTGAACAGTTAAAGCACAAATACAAGTCAGATAAATATATATGCTCAGAATATAATCATGAAGATATGAGCATTTTTAAACATGGAAGTATTTTCAAACAAGTAAATTGAATAAATGAATATGAATGCAAGAAACTTGTTTGAAAATCTGACATTGTATAAAAAATGATTAGAAATGAATGATATAGCAATTAAAGCTTATGGTCAAGAATAATGGATATTGTCTATATGAATCAAAATATAGACATTCTTGAAAAACGCTTAATGAAATTACGCTCAAAATTCTTTGAAGTACAAGCGGGGTGTCTTACCATCGAAAAATATGTTTCAAATTTGAGACATGGTAAGAACAATATCAAAAAAAATTAAACCGGTGTGTGTGAATACTTGAAAGTATAAAGAAAAGACAATACGTAAGTATTTATCTTTGCAAACACACGGTTTGTAATCATGTAAGCACAATTAAATCTTGAAAACATTTAAAAATCACACTTCCAATTCATGAAATCTGTTTAAGAATCGGGAAGTGTTTTGAACATTTGAGAACATGTTTTCTATGATTGAAAGTTGTCCTTCTTTCAACCATATATGAGATTAAGATAAGAAATTAACCTTTTCGCTTCGTCTTAAAACTCATGAAGTCAGCTGAAGTCATAAAGATATGATCTTGATAGCTTCTCTCATTCTGCACAAGTCTCAAAGTCATGTCAAAGCAACTTTATTCACAAATTTATTCAAAGTAAAAAGACATAAAGTAGTAAAACGATTAAAGTATGAGTTCTGATTTGAATTAATCAGAAGTCACCACATTTACTCCCCCTGAAATTATGCATCTAAAATATGTCAGTGAAAAAACACATGATAGAGATCTACTATTCTATTTTGAAATGTAGTTCATCATATCTTATCGAATGCAAAGTATTTTAGAAAAGTATGTACTCCCCCTTGATGGTTGATTTCCTCATTCGAGTATTGGAGTACAATTTCTTATCAGCTCGGGAGTATCATCTCTTTTTCATCTTTGAAGTACGAGTCCTAAACTGTTATGTTTAGAAGTCAAACTTCGTTGAAGTACGGGTTCTAATCTGATTTACTTAGAAGCCTTGGTTCTCTTACTCCCCCTTGACAGTAGGTGCCTGCAACACAGAATCAATCTTTGGTTTTGGTACCCACTGGTATTTGGGTCCATGTGTGTTAGTTGCAGTTCGAATAGGAGTAACTGAGTAAGAACCATACCAAAAATGATCACTTGTCTTGTGAACATGATCATGTGTACGACAATAAGAACAATAGTATTTCTTACCTAATAACCTGATTAATTGATCTTTTGTGTAAATATGATCAGGTTTACCTTTACGTGCATTGTTCTTCTTGGCTTTATGTGAATGTACACATGATTTCTTTCCTTTCAGCTCATCTTGCCTTCCATCTTTCTTTTCATCTTCAACTGGTTTCTTTTTCCAGACCAGTTTTTCTTCTTTGTATCTCCTTCTTCTTTGATGTGTACCTGAACCATCTATATTTCTATCATAGAAAAGGTTAGTACTACGAATCTGATTAGAAGATTTAATTGAGCTTTTGGAAGAAACAATCTTATGATGTGAGCTTGCAGCTGTCTTGAATGAGCATTCAGAATCAACTGAATCATCTCTAGGTGTGTGGATAATTGACTCTGGAGTCTTGTACTCAGTCACCACCACCATCTTAGAAATGATACCTTCAAGCTCTTTTATCTTTGAAGCAAAACTGTTTCTTTCTATGACAAGAAGATCAATCTTCGTCTCAAACTCAGACTTCATTTTCTTCTCTTTCAGTGCACACTTAGATAGTTCAGATAACTTCTCAGTAAGCTCTCTAATCTCAGCCTCAAACATGCCTCTTTCTTCTTCAAATCCCTTCTCAGCATTGTTTCTCTGGCCGGATATTTCTTTGAAGAATCCAATGTTCTTTTGTTCAATGGCCTTCTTCTCTTTGGCAAACTTTTCTCTTTCCAAGATTATTACTTTCTCAAAATCAGAAACTTACTGAGAAAGTGTTATACACTTAAGCTGAAGAGTCTTCTTTTCTTCAATACTCTTCTTGGAAATTTCTTAAAACTTCTTTTCAAACTCATCTTTATCCGTAGCCATTTTTATCTCCAAATCTGATATTTTCTTCTGAAGCTCAGTGTTCTCAGTTCTCAGACTCTGATCCTTGTCTTCAATGCTTTCATCATTAATTACAGAAGGAGAATGATCTGGAAGTGAAGCATTGAAGTCAAACATATCAATTTTCTTAACACACCTATCATCAGATTTAAGAAAATCATTTTTAGACGCAAATAAATCAACAAAATAAGTCTCAGAAGTTTGAAGTACTTTAGAAGATGGAGAACACACGTTAGATTTAAAATGAAAATCTGTGTTCTTCAACACTGTAGAAAAGACATCTTGTTCTATATCAACCAAAATTCTTTCTTCAGATAAAACACTTTTAAGCTCAACTATTTTGCTTTCTAGAATGAGTGGAGGAACATAAATTTTTGCAGTTTCAGGTTTTGCCTCCATCTCAGTAACAGAATAGCTAACAAAATAGTCATCCTAAAGAACTTTTGGTGTTTCAAAACGGTAACTATCATTCAGTCTTTCATAACAGAATGGTAGTTGCATTTTCTTTAAATTCATTCTTTTCTCATCTTCTTTGTCCTAAACTTCTTTTGATGCTTTGGTGATAAATTTGGATTTCAAATGTGGATGTTCATCAGCAGCATACATATAATTTGCATTATATATACCTGGTTGTTTTCTGATAGTTTTTTCTTGATAATGAGGATTATGATAACCTAGTCCCCATTTTTCTTTAAAATCAGCTTCTTCATTAGGTGTATTCAAGAAAATCGTTTGATCTGTTTGACCTCTAATATATAGTTTTGCTTCCAGATCATTAACCTTTTGCTCTAAAGTCTTATTCTCAACATGCAGTTTAAACGCTTTTAGAACACATTCTTGTTTTTTAGAATCAGACTTAGACAATTGTTTTTCAATATCAGAAACTTTACTTTCAAAACAATCCTTTTCATTTTTAAAATCAGAAGCAGATTTGCATAGAGAATCAATTAAATATTTGTTCCCAATTACTGACTTGTTAAGCTCAAAGATTTGTTGATTTCTCCTAGCAACTCTGTCTTTTTCCTTTTTCAATTTATTCTGAAGATCTTCAACTTGAACCATCATATCTTTCATTTTGATCATGAAGTCAATTTCAGTGAAATCTGTTACCTCCTTAGCTGAAAAACTCATCTTGAATATCTGTTACAAAAAGAAACTTGAAAAAATGATCGTTAGAAATTCAGAAACTTTGATCACTATGAAAAATTTGACTAAGAATAGAAACTCGCAAAACACAGAAAAATTGCTTGAAACACGCAAATGCCTAAACTCGCAAGTAATTATTCACTGATAAACTCGCAGGCTGAGGCGTGCGTGTTTTAGAAACTCGCAAACAAAAGGTTGCGTGTTTTGAGAACTCGCAGACCGAATGAACTCGCAGACTACTGTTCCACTGGAACTCGTAAACAATGTAACAATTTTGTCCGGCGAAGTAACCGAATTTTCCAACAACCAAAAGCCATCGACTTTCTTACTGAACCTTTGCCATTTTCTTGCAATATGATAGAAATAATGAAATGAACAGATCTGAGTCGATTCACAGCAACATTCCGGCGATTTTCTGGCCAAAAACGTTTTTCCGGCGAGGATTTTCCGACGAACCCATCCAATAGCTCTAAACTTCAATTTTATGCTAAAAAACGTTGCCATTATCATGCCAAATGATTAATATAACAAAACAAACAGATCTGGATCGAAAATTTGACAATATCACAGCTCAAACTCGAAAATCCGGCGATGAACAGTAACTTTTCCGGCGAAGTCGTTTTTCCGGCGAGGTGTGTTCATAGATCAAAATTTCTCGAATTTGTTGCTCAAAAATGCATCAAACAATCGAGGTAAACATTTAGAACAAATCTTGTACGAAGATATAACAGTATCAAGGTTCAAACCTCAAACTCCGGCGAGATTCCGGTCAGATCTAAATTTTCCGGCGAACTCTCTTTAAAAGCTCATATCTCACTCATTTTTCATCGTTTTTCGATTCTGAAAATTATAGAATGCTCGAAAATAGACAAAGAACAGATCTAGGTAAATCAAATTGCCTCATGCAAGAAAAATTCGGATTGAAGAATTTGACGCAAGAATACCGAAAATTTCGAACGAAAACTTCGAAAAACCTCAAAACTCAACGAAATTTGAATCCAAAAATTGTAGTAGATCTGTAATCGTATAAGGAGCAAATCTTCAAGGGGAATTGATTTTTGGAGAAACTTACTTGTAGATCGGGCTAATAAACACGAAATGTCGAGATCCGAAAATCGTTGCGATAAGATTTTATCGTTTGGCTTTGATACCACTTGTTTGGTCCATGATCTCTCACATCTCAAGTGTTTGTGTAACAAGATTGAATAGGAATGGACTAATTATTTTAGAGAGAGAAACTAAATCTAAACTAGAGAGAGAAATTGCTTTAAGGACTACATTTTGTATTATGGAATTATGAAAATATTACAACTAAGACTTCTATTTATAGTCCAAACTACCATCACTCCCTTGTTACAACATTAAGCCCAAGCCCATCTACTCACTAAAGCCCAATAGGCCCAATTACAATTACAAACACATTTACTTTCCTAAACTTTCTATAATTCATACACTAACACGTTGCGCATTTTGAACACTCGCAGATGCCTACTTGCGCATTTTGACAAACTCGCAGATCAAGTGAACTCGCAGATCACTATTCCGGAGAAACTCGCAAGCTTAGTCTTGCGCATTTTGAGAACTAGCAAAGGTCTACTTGCGCGTTTGAACACTTAGAAACTTTTTGTTAGACTGAAATTGTATTCAAGATTAAATGAGGGTCATTGTTGTATTTAGTGTTTGTGTGTGAGTTGTAAATGAGCTTAGAAGGTTTGACCTTGCTTGGTCATGTTGACCTATATATAAGCAAGTCTTTGTGTTGTTTCAAAGTAGATGTGTAAGTAAGTGTGTGAAAGTGAAGGTGTAATCTTGGTGGTAATTGAGAGAGTAAGAACACATAGTTGGACACATTGAGTATATATACAAACATTCACTCTTATGGTTTGATGTAATCTTTGTGATTAATAAACAAAAGTGTTTTGTGTAAATCTGTATGTGTTTATGCTAGTAATTCTTGGGCCACAATTGGTATCAAAGCCAAATCCATTTCAAAATCAAGAAAGTTTTTGAGTCGACACTATTCACTGTTACTGTTCACGAAGTCCAAAATCGATTTTGAGTTTTAATGAAAATTTCGAGTTGAAATCGATTAGGTTATGTTCGGAGTGTGAAATCGATCGAGTCTGTATAGTTTGTTTCAAGAATTGCACTGTATTTGATTGGTAATTTTGATTTTAAAGAAGTTCGTATTCACGAGTTTTCATGCACTGTTTTGAATCAAATTGTCGATTTGTGTGTTTTTAATTTAAATTTCTTGTTAAGATTGTGTTCCAAATGTGTAAGTGAGTAAATTGTCAAATTTTCAAATTGAAATTCGAGGTCTAGATGAGTTTTTGGTGAAGATTTATTCGTTTTTAGTCAGTTTGCGTGAGATCTAAAGTTTGCGCAAGTTCATCCGAGGTTTGCGCAAGATTCATCGAGAATTTCTTCAAGTGATTGATCTGAACTTTGCGTATACAATGACAAACGCAAGTTGATCTTTGCGTATTACATTCGAAACGCAAAGTGTATTTTGCGTAATCAGTGTTAATCATAAATTCAATGTTTGCGTATCAGTAGTGTTGATGAAAAGTTGATGTTTGCGTATTATACTTGTCACGCAAAGTGTAGTTTGTATCACACACTGAACACGCAAAGTGTCGTTTGTGTCACACACTGATCAAGTAACGTTTGCATATCAAGGCACGTACGCAAAGTAGTGTTTGTGTATCAAGGCACATACGCAAAGTAGTGTTTGCGTATCAAGGCACATACGCAAAGTAGTGTTTACGTATCACGGCACATATGCAGAGCAAGGTTTGCGTATCACACTTATAACGCAAAACAAGGTTTGCGTATCACGCAGGTTACGCAAAGTCCGGTTTGCGTACCGCACTTGACACGAGAAGTGTGGTTTGCGCAACAGCCTGTTCACGCACAATTCTATCTTGCGTTTAACACTGTGTAGTACTTAAATTTTTTTTTTGAAAGTTTTCTTGATTTGTTGGATTTAAAGATCTTTACTAGCTAATATTTTTTTTCATCTTGTGTAGGTTTATATATCTTTTAATCATGACAAATGAATTACTTTCTATGGGATCTCATCTGAAGCCTCCGGTCTTATCTATCGGAGATTATTCACAATGGAAGAAAAGGATGACTCAGTTCTTGAATCTAAAGAACAGAGATTATATGGATTCCATCCTTCATGGTCCAACTGAGCCACAAACGCATGTACCTGGACAAGCAACAATAGCTACATCTCCAAAAATCCCAGATCGATATGTGCCGAAACCTTATCAATTCTTCAGTGATGCAGAAAAGGCAAAACACAAGATAGATGAAGAGGCACTTATCTATCTTACTGTGGCAATTTCTAATGATATCTACAATCACATAGATAGTAGGGAATCAACAAAAGCTTTATGGGATGAACTAGAAAGACAGTTTCAGGGAACAAAGAAGTCAATTCAAACAAAGCTGAATCAAAGTATAAATGCGTATGAAGGCTTCCATGCGAAAGAAGGAGAGACTTTGTTGGAAACATACAATCGTTTTAATGTGATATTGAATGATTTAAGGAGAAATGGAATGAACAAGTCAGAATCAGAGATTAATTATAAGTTCATTAAGAACTTGAACCCAGAATGGAAAAGTTATGCTATCAACATTCAGATGACTAAGGACATGGCACAAGAAGACGTCAATGATATCTTCACAACTTTATCTCAGCATGAGGATGAAGTAAAGCAGCTAAGTGCTGAAAAGAAGATGGTCAAAGATTCATTAGCCTTAATGTCTGAACGTAAGAAAGGGTCAAGTTTCAAGTCCAGTTCTTCTTACAAGACAAAGTCAAGGAACTCCAAAGCTCTTCTCACTGAAGTCACTGATTCAAGTACTGATGAATCTTCTACTGAAAGTGAAGAAAATTCAGATGAGGATATTCAACGATTTGCTGAAAATCTGGCTCTCCTCACAAAGTAGTTTAAGAAAAGCTTCGGTAAGAATAGATACTCCAAGCCGAAATATGATAGTTACAAGAAAGACAAGTACAAGCCAAGATCTGAAAAGAAGAACGAGAAAAGAGGAGAGAAAAGAGATGAAAAGCGAGAAGAGAAAAGAGAAGAGAAGAGAAGAGAGAAAGAAAGAAAGAAGAAACTGAGCCGAAATATGGAAGATGCTATACTCGGAAAGATTGAGCCGAAATATGGAAGAAACTGACCAAAGACTGCAAGCAGAAGCGAATAAAGAATTCAGAATATTATACTCGGAAATCACTGATAGCAAAGAAGGTGGAAGATTGTCAAAACTTAATGGCGGAAGAAGAAAATTGGTTCTACAAGAGTTCTGATGATGAATCTGCACACTTTACTCAGGTGTGTATGATGGCCAAAGTGAATGAGGACATTGGATCATCTTTTGATCATTCCGACAGTGGTTCTGAGGTACATATTCAATCTTTAAAGGCTCAAGTTAAATTCACGAAAGAAGAGTTTAAAACTTTGAAAGTCAAACTTAGTCATGAAAGACAAACAATGTTGAATTTTCGTGATGAAAATGCAATGTTGAAAGATGTTGTTAAGGAAAAAGAATCTGAAAAAGATTTGTTGAAAAAGGACAAAGATGTTTTAAATTCAAAAATATCTGAGCTTGAAAGAGATCTTGTAAATTTAAATCCTGAAAAAGGTGATTTTAAAATAAAGTTTGAAGCGTGTTTTCAAGAAAGAAACGAGGCATATTGTAAAATCAAGCAACTGGAGGATTTAAATCTGAAACAAGGACAGACTGAGCAAACATTAAATCTTTTAACAAACAAACTCCAAGATGTCCGATTTTATAATGTTAAAAAAGGTTTAGGTTTTGAACCAAATAATGTTTTGAAAAGAGCACCAGAAAATTTGTATAATTTTGATAAAATGGGCTCTACTCTTACAAAACCCGATATTCATGATACTTTTGTAAAAGGTAAAGTCGTGAATGATGATGACACTTCATCTTGTGCTTATTCAATTTCAAGTTTAAAGTCTGTTGGTTTTGCTTATAAAGATTTGAATGAAAGTTACAAAACAAGAAAGATAGAATTTAGTGAATTTACGTCACTATTTTCTCCTTGTTTACCAACAAAGTCAGCCAAGGTTGAAGCAAATAGTACTGAATCTAAGTGTCAGTATGATGAATCTGATTCAGAATCTGATTCATTCACTTCTAATTCCTCAAAAGAATCAAAAGATGAAAATATCATGAATCAAAACCTTAATTCTGATTTTTCAAAAATTATGACTGAGGAGATCTTTACAGAAATGATGATGCTCCAGATCCTGTTCCTATAATAGAAAAGATGGAATCAAACTCTGAGGTGAATCAAGCATCTAATTTTGAGAAACAAATCACAAATCTTCAAAAGACAATTGAAGATTTAAAAGATGAGAACGTTGATCTCAAATTCAAACTTGACAAGTCTTTTGAAGAAAACAAAGAACTCTCTAGAGAGTTAAATGTTTTGAAAGATGATTTGTTTAAACAAAATTTAAAAGATAAAAATATGTTTGAATCTCCAAACTGGAATGTTCATTCTAATCCAGAGTTTGAGACTATTAATTCTAAAACTTCAGTTGTTTATACTAATACTCCTAAATATCCTCCGAGTAATTTTGAAAAATGAGAAGCTTCTTGTAATTCAAAGACAAAATCATCTTCTTCAAAGAAATCTAACAAGATTCTATTTCCTGTTTCAGATATAAAAAGGCAGAATGGTAAAGGAGAATGGATGAAGAATGTGAAGGAAAATAAAGTTGCTAATAATAAATGTAATATCAGTGATAGTGATAGTTTGATTTGTAAAAATTCAAACGTTTCCAAATGTCAAAGTTGTATGAATGCTTGTACGTCATTGGATAAATCTAAGCTTTTGACATTTGCATGTAAGAATTTTATTTGCAAACACTGTGATGATAATGCATTTATCATTCCTTCCATTTATCCTAAATCTAAAGACGCCAGAAAAACATCTCGTGTCAAATCTGTTTTCAAACCCTTAACACATCAGGCTAAAAATTTTCATGCTAAGATTGATCATTTTTCGAAAAAGAAAATATTTCATGAGCTTAATGTTAAAATGATATGGAAATGGGTACCTAAGCCACGCTATGTGTGGCGAATTAAGGCTAAGGTAAATGATGTTGATGAATTCCAAAAAGCTAACAAGGAAGGACCGATATGGATATGGGTACCTAAGCAAAAGTAATTTGTTCTCTTTACAGGCCTCACATACATGGTATATAGATTCAGGATGCTCGTGCCATATGACAGGATTTAAGCATCTACTTCACAATTATGTTGAGGAACCTGCCGGTACTGTAAGTTATGCAAATTCTCAGGTTACTGGATATATTCGAGGACACGGATCTTTAACAAATGGCATCGTGATGATCAAAAGAGTACTATACGTAGAAGGACTTGATCATAATCTCTTCAGTACAAGTCAACTCTGCGATAGTCAATTTAAAGTTCGGTTTACTGATAAATGCTGTTATATTGAAGATAAAGATGGTCGTGCAGTTTTTAAAGCTAAGCGGAATGCAAATCTTTATTCAATGAATTTTCCAACTCTTTCTGCATCAAGACCTGTTTGTCTGATTGCAAAAGCTTCACGAGCTGAAAGTTGGATATGGCATCGGCGTTTGTCTCATCAAAACTTTGATGCGATTAATCAGTTGGCGAGACAAGGTATTGTCAAAGGTCTACCAGAACTAAGGTTTGAGAAGAATTCTCTTTGTCCCGCTTGTGAAATGGGAAAGATGAAACGAACATCTCATAAAGCAAAGTCAGAATTCTCATCTTCAATACCTCTTGAATTGATACATATGGACCTTTGTGGCCCGATGAAGACTCAGTCTATCAACGGTAAGAAATATATTTTGGTCTTGATAGATGAGTACTCCAGATATACTTGGCTGGAATTTTTAAGGAACAAATCAGATGCAGCAGAGCTGATCATTGAGTTTATAAAGAAAATCCAGGTTCGACTACAATTGTCGGTTATATATTTGAGAAGTGACAATGGCATGGAATTCAAAAATGAAAATATTCAGAGTCATCTCATATCTGTTGGGATCTCTCACAACTTTTCTGCTGCCTACACTCCTCAGCAAAACGACGTAGTTGAAAGGAAGAATCGAACACTGGTGGAAGCTGCGAGGACAATGTTAGCCTATTCTGAGTTGCCAATGTTTTTGTGGGCTGAAGCCGTAGCCACTGCGTGTTTCACACAAAACCGCACAATTGTCATCAAAAGACATACAAAGACAGCGTATGAACTTACTAATTGTCGAAAACCGAATATTAAATTTTTTCGTACGTACTTTTGGTTGCAGGTGTTATATTCTCAATGATCGAGAAAATCTTGGTAAATTTGACAATAAGGCTGACGAAGGATATTTCATTGGTTATTCGTTAACGTCTAAAGCCTATCGAATCTACAATAGACGAACCAAGACGATCATGGAGAGCATTAATGTGTCATTCGACGAATCATCAACGTTGACTTCTGATCACAACAGTTCAGAACTCAAGCTTAAACATAAAGTTTCTATTCAAGACAGAATAGAACCCGAAGTCAAACAGACTAAGTCTTCTAATTCAAATAGAATTATAGCTGAATTAGACTTATTATTTTTTGATGCTTTTATGGATATCTGTGCAGATTTTGAAAAATCAAGCATATCCACATCAACTTCAGAGGTTCCAATTATAGTAGCAGATATTTCAGGGCCTTCTGAAAATGTCACAATATCAACCACATCAGGTACATCTACACATATACATTCTGAAGATACTAATGTTAATTCTGTGAATGCAGATCCAAATTCTGCAATAGAAGTTCCGAGTGATTCTTCTATTGCTCCAGAAATTTTTACTTCAGAAGAGGTTGTACAAGATGTCACGAGCACATCTGGGGTTGATCAAGACTTACCTGCAGTATATGATGAATGAGGAAGATAATACTCAAGCTGACATTCATCCGATTCCAAGTACCATGAAATGGACACGAGCTCACCCACTTCATAATATTATTGGTGATGCACAATATGGTGTACAAACGCGTGCAACATCAGCTAATTTTTGTCTATATTCAAGTTTTTTAAGTTCTCTCGAGCCGAATAAAGCTTCAGAATCCTTGCGCGATCCAGATTGGATACTGACGATGCAAGATGAACTTCTGCAATTTGAGAGAAACAAAGTTTGGCGACTTATACCACTTCCAGAAGGAAAATATGTAATTGGAACAAAGTGGGTGTTCAAAAATAAGAGAGATGAATCTGGAGTTGTAGTTCGAAACAAAGCTCGCCTTGTTGCAAAGGGTTATTGTCAACAGGAGGGGATTGATTATGACGAAACGTTTGCTCCTGTGGCACGACTGGAAGCTATACAAATCTTCTTATCTTATGCAGCACATAAAAGTTTTACTGTCTTCCAAATGGACGTAAAATCTGCATTTTTAAATGGGATATTGCATGAATAAGTATATGTTGCTCAACCAGAAGGATTCATTGATCCAAAGAACCCTGATCATGTCTATGTCTTAGACAAAGCTTTGTATGGACTCAAACAGGCACCAAGAGCTTGGTATGAAACTTTAACTCAATTCTTACTTGCTTCAGGATTCAAGAAAGGTACAATTCTTACTTGCTTTGGTCTTCAAGTGAAACAGTTACCCGAAGGCATTTTCATTAATCAGTCAAAATATATTCGAGATATTTTAAAGAAATTTAACATGAGTGACAGTTCAGTGATGAAAACACCGATGGCAACGGGCATACTTTTAGATGCAGATCTTTCTGGCAAATCAATAGATCAAAAAGTGTACCGTAGCATGATTGTTTTACTACTGTACTTAACTGCGAGTAGACCGGATATTATGTTTGCTACATGTTTCTGTGCTAGATATCAGGCCAATCCGAAGGAATCACACTTGGTCACTGTTAAACGAATTCTTAGATATCTTAAAGGTACTACTGAGTTAGGTCTTTGGCATCCTAAGGGTTCGTCTTTTGATTTAACTGCCTATACTGATGTTGATCATGCAGGATGCAAACTAGATAGAAAGAGCACCTCTGGTTCTTGTCAGTTCTTAGGTGATAAGTTGGTTAGTTGGACATCTAAGAAACAAAATTGTGTTTCTACATCCACCGCCGAGGCTGAATACGTAGCAGCCGCAAGCTGCTGTTCACAAGTCCATTGGATGAAAACACATTTAAAAGATTTTGGTTATACTTACCAACGAGTCCCTATCTACTCTGATTCTAAGAATGCGATTGCGATAACAGCCAATCCAGTGCAGCATTCCAAGACGAATCACATCGACGTGCGTTATCATTTTATAAAGGATCATGTCGAGAAGGGCGATATCGAGATGCACTTTGTGACTACAGACTACCAGTTGGCTGATCTTTTCAACAAGCCGTTGGATGAAAAGAGGTTTAACTTTTTAGTTAGCAAACTTGGTATGTTAAACACCACTTCATGATTCTAGGGGGAGTTTTCTAAACTTTTGCGTTATTTGCATATATTTTGGATATTTCATCATATGTTGACTGACTAAAGCGGAATCATTTTTATAATGATTACCAAAAAAAAAAATCTTGTAGGAAATTTTATGTGACAATGGCTTTTGGACAATTCAGTTCAAAACCCGTATTCAAATGTTTTCTTCTGAAGGATGCTTTCATGATTATATCTTTTCAGGAAGTTTTCGTTTGAAAGGGAGTTTAGATATTATATTGCTATATCTTTTATAATAATATTTCTAAAAAGTTTGATGTTTTACAGATATCAAGGGGGAGGATATCTATTCAAGGATACTTTAATTGTTATATTCATTCCAGGGGGAGTTAAGGATTCTGATCTACAGGTATATTATTCTAATCCTTACACTCTAACACTTGTGAAAGAAGAACAACTTTTACTTGTGAAAAATGGTGTTAAAATGTTCAAACCACTTCACGATCTTAAAATGTTTTTCTGATTTGAGAAGTGTGAATTTTAAATGATTTTTGGATATTTGTGAATTTTATTGTTTATTTGGCCGTGTGTTCTTTAAAGAATAATACTTGTGTATTTTCTTTTCTATATACTTTGTCGAGTATTCATACACACACTAGTTCAATATTTTCAAATTGATTATGTTATTACCATGTATCAAATGATATATTTTTCTATGGTAATACTCCCGTTGTTTGTTATTCAATGTTGTTTGAATCAAACGTCATTTCATTTTTAATGAGCTTTCATTGATAATATGTTTATATATTGGTAATATAAACAACATACGTCTTTGAATTCCCAAATATTTTTTTCTTCATGATAATTTGATCTGATCTTAATCATTATCAGATTCTCAAAACATTTCTATTCTTTCTTGGTTATTCATTGATATAAAGTTTTGAGATATCTTAAATGTTTAAAATGCTCAAATTTCATTTCTGATTTTTGAATGACCATACAAACACTGACATATGATTTCTTGTTCTTTACATGTCAAGAAAATCATTGAACAACATGTACTTTTAGGAACATGGGATTCAGTGTGAGTGCTTAATAGATCTTCCATGGATTCACGATAACCAGTGTTTCCTACCCCGGAAGAAATCCTTTGAGTGATTGAGGGGAGAGGGGTCTAAAAGAATTGAGTGTGGGAGTGAGCTGAGATAAAATGGAAATGAGAGATTGGTTAGATGTGAGCTTATATGATTAAAAGAAAGAGGGTGAGAGAACAGAGTTAAAAGAATATTAGAACTCTGCACCAAACATCTTTCTGAGCCGGGCAGCCACATTACTAATTGGTTCACATTTCTTTGGTGACCATCATTGAAATAGGCAAATAGGCCATGTCATCTCTTGCATACAACCCCACAAGCTACTCATTCTTTTCTTAAAAAGAGAATGTTTCATATTTTCTAGGGAAGCAACACATAATCTATCGGATCCTCACTTGGAAGATACTGATATTGAAAAAGAAGGAAAGTTGCCTCACCTTCGACCCTTTCTCATGCACGTTGAGTCCATGTACAATCATTGCTGTCTCAGTGATTTACATACTTTGAGCCTTATGAAACACAATCATTGTGCTAATTCTTTCAAAACACAAGCATGTGCGCACAGAGAATTTGTTTTTCTGTCAGAACATTCATAGAATTACCTTGTATTTTTCAATGATTGAATGGAAGTCCTGGGGAGTAAACATCAAACAAACTCCTTAAGTTGTACATTCGTTGTACACAGTAACTTTGTGTTACTGACAGGCATTTCTAACTGTTTCATATGTTGATTCAGGGTTACAACTCTTATTTTGTTTGAATTTGAAAAGATTCAGATGAATACATTCATGGTTCAACGACTCTTTCAGATCAGACGACAGATTTTATCACATCATGTATTGGGGAGATTAATAATTTTCCTATCTGGGGGAGATTGTCTATTATCATAAGGGGGAGATGGAAGTTCATGAAGAATGTGCTTATCAGACGGTGGGAAGTTCATTCAATGACAGATCTGACCTTGAAGTGTTTTAATGATTTTGATTTTTACAAATCATTAAAAAGGGGAGAATTATCAAAGTTCAAGATCAGATTGAAGTTTTAAAGATTTCAGAGGAGATAAAGTTTTTAGATGATTAAAGTTAAATGTTAAAGAAAGATTGTCAAAGAGAAAGTGAAAGAAATTCAGAGTTTGAAAGAAAGGTTGTCTAGTCAGAGTTTAGTCAAAAGCTAATTCAAAGGAAGAGACAAGTTTGAAGAATTGTCAAAGATCATACAAAGTGTAAAAAGACTTAAAGATATCAAAGTTATGAAAGAGCAAAAGCTGAAAGCTGAAAACAATTCTGAAGATAAGAAGACCTGAAGATTATTGTCAAATTTTTTTTAATCTTGAATCCAAATGGGGAGATTGTTAGACAGAAATTGTATTCAAGATTAAATGAGGGTCATTGTTGTATTTAGTGTTTGTGTGTGAGTTGTAAATGAACTTAGAAGGTTTGACCTTGCTTGGTTATGTTGACCTATATATAAGCAAGTCTTTGTGTTGTTTCAATGTACATGTGTAAGTGAGTGTGTGAAAGTGAAGGTGTAATCTTGGTGGTAATTGAGAGAGTAAGAACACATAGTTGCACACATTGAGTATATACACAAACATTCACTCTTATGGTTTGATGTAATCTTTGTGATTAATAAACAAAAGTGTTTTGTGTAAATCTGTATGTGTTTATGCTAGTAATTCTTGGGCCACACTTTTTCCTAATTTTCAAGCTCGCAGACTGAAGAGCTAAACTTGCAGGCTTCGATCTGCGCGTTTATAGAACTCGCAGATAACCCTCTGCGCGTTTCTGGACAAAATCAATATCCTTCGGCTTGCGCGTTCTTCCATATGAAGCTTGCGTGTTTCACAGATCTTGCGTGTTCTTGGGCTCTTCGAACAAAAATTCAAACTTTCACACTGTTATCCATCGAAACCTTCGTCAATTGGCTCAAGACTTTGCAGGAATGCTCGATTACAATACTAGAACTGATTACAATGCAAGAATTTTAAATACAAACACAAATAGATGCAATTTGATTCGATTTACAGTGCAATGAACATTTTCGAACAAAAATCTACAAAACTTAAAATTCAGCCTTAATTTTTTTGAATTATCCTAAGTGAATCAAATACAATCCATTCTAAACAACAAACCGAGTCTATATCAATCAATTTTAAAACCAAATCAATATTTGTTAGCTCCACTCACTTTGTATAGAAGTATTGAAAAATAGGCTAAGTATGGAAATCGCAGAAGCCTGCCGCTGAACACTCAAATACACCGCAGAAGATCTACCAGAAATAGAACCTGAATGATACTTGGATTACAGAGCCTCTGTGATCACTCACAGAGCCTCTGTGAAGGCCAACCTCTGGAGATCAGCTGTTGAAGCTTTTCTTAGAGTTCAAGACAAGACCACGTGCAGAACACGTGAGACCTGCTGTACGAAGATCCTCAAGATCAAAGTAATGGGCATCCCACGATGTTTACTTTACAGGTGGCATTCCGTTTATGGAATGTCAGTTCTTGTCTTGTACTAAGGGGTGCATCCTTCCGCTATATTAAGGAGCACCACCTTAGAGCTCATCGTACGAGAGCACACAAAAAAAAACAGAAGTCTGTATAATCCTTGAGCACCTTTTTACATATACCAGTGCGTGTTCTTGGTGTTCTTGGGAAATTAATGAAACAATTCTTTGAGTAACTTTCGTGTAATACTTTACTTCCTGTTCATTAATTACCTGTGTGTTTACTACCTTGCATGTTCAATCTCTTCTACACATCTTAAACGCTTCCGCACTCTAGTTATATAATCTATGTGTAGTAAAAGGTTAAATCAAGTTAAAGAACATCTAAACTGGGATCAACAATTGGTATCAGAGCAAACTTTGATTTTCAATATCAAAGGATCCTGTTCTATACTTGTTTCCAGTACTCAAGGTAGTAATTTGAGTCTGTTCTTCGTTCCAAACTCCACTCACAGTCACACTCTGTTTTTCTGAAGCTATATCAATCTGTTTGATATAGTAATAGGTACAAGTGTGTTCTTCACTTATAGACAGATTCAAAGCTAGTTGGTTGATCATTTGTTCTTACCAATTCATATTCTCATCTTCACAAATCATCACAGTAATACTCTTTCTGATTCGTGCCATACTCTGTTTTACTCTCTGAAACCAAAATGGCAAACACTGTCAACTACTTCAGTGCGGGATCTCAATCCAAACCTCCCACTCTTCTAAGGGATGAATATCCTCAGTGGAAGATCAGGATGGTGCACTTCCTTGAAGGTGTGGATCCTGGTCTGGTTGAGTTTCTTCACAATCCTCCTTTCATTCCAATGACAACAGTTCCTCGTGTTCCTGCCACTGCCAATACCCCTGAAATTCCTGAATATCAACACCCCAAACCTGTCCTTGAATGGAGTGAAGAAGAAAAGGCACAACATGAGCTTGCAAAGAAAGCCAAAAGACTAATCATAATGGCTATTCCAAATGATATCTTTCAATCTCTTGACTCATGTGAAACTTCAAAGGACCTATGGTTAGAGCTGGAGAAACAACTTGAGGGTGGTGCCAAAACCCTCAAGAACAACAGAGCCTTATGCATAAATGATTATTTTGCATTCAAAGCTCTGCCGGGTGAATCCATTCAAAGCACTTACAATAGATACAACTCTTTGATAAACAAGTGCAAGAGATATGGGATCCACTGAACCTCCGAAGAAAACAATGTCAGATTTCTACAGAGCCTGAATGATAAATGGCTTCATTTAACCATGTCCATGCAAGCCACATTGGATCTTGATGTTTGGTCCATATCTGATCTCTTCGGAACACTAATTAGCCAAGAGAACAGAATTTCCAAACTATCAACCTCTGTCGGAGGTCCTCTGGCTCTTGTAGGATGTGCCTCAGAAGGCAAAGACAAGGGAAAGAAGGATAAGGCAGCTGAGGAGGCTCAGAAGAAGAAAAAGAAGGTACTTGTAGCAGAGAGTGAAAGTGAAGAAGACTCTGAGGAGGAGATTGACATGTCTGCTCTGGCCAAAACTCTTGCACTAATGACCCGACAGTTCAATCGTGGTCTCAAGAAGAAGCCGGAGTACAAAGGAAGAGAAGAAAGAGATGACAGAAGCAGAGGATATGGTGAGGCAAAGAGAAAGGAGTTGTCTGAAGAACCTAGGCAAGAAGAGAGAAATGGACAGAAGTCAGACGGCAGAGCTGGTGACAAATTCCCGAAGCAAACTGAAGGATGCTTTAAATGCGGAAAACTAGGACACTATGCAGCAGAGTGCAGGTCCTCTGCCAACACAGGGAAACCCACAAGGGACGCTGCCTTCTACAAAAAAAAAGCAGAGTATTACACTCAGAAATCCCTAATGGCAGAACAAGAGAACCTTGTGACCGATGAATCATCTGATGAAGAAAATAACGCACTCTTCTGTGGAATGGCAGAAGTCCACTCTTCTGACAACGAAAGTGAGGTATCTACTTCTAACTCTTGCAACTCAGACTTTGAAAGCAAGCTTCTTGAAATACAAAATGATCTTCTAGCTTACAAACATACATGCTCAGATCTTGAGAAAAAGCTTGCCTTCTTTGAAAGAGAAACTAGACTTCTCACAAAGGAGAAGGATAAGCTTTACTTTCAAAACAAAACTCTCATCTCTGAGCATATTTCAACAAAAAGGGATTTCAAGGACAAAATCACAAATCTCAACAGAGCTTTGAAAGAAAAGGTCAAAGAGCTTAAGAAATGTGAGAGTGATCGTCTAAATGCAATTTCTTTGAAAAACTTCTTTCAAAAGGAAAGAGAAGCTCTTCATCGAGATCTGTTCGACAGAGATCTCAAAATCAAAATGTATCAGGATGCTCAAAAAGTCACTGAAAAGGTCAACACCCAAATTGGCAGAAGAGGTATAAGGTTCGATGATATCGATCCCTATACTGGAAACAAAAGAAACAAATCTTTAGCAAATATCTTCTGCGTTGGAAAATCATTAAATCCAAGTCTTCCAAACCTTCTATCCACATTTAAAAGGCGAAAAACATCCGAAGAACCACATCCGAGGAATCCTCTGTTGATGGTAGATACATGGTATGAAAACAATAATCTACCTTCTTCTCTCTCATCAAAGAGAAATTCAATTCCAAAGAAATATCTGTCTAAAAAACAGATAGGAATCTTCAGATTCGGTCATCCAGAAACACAAACTCAAATGGCTTTTGTATGCATGATGACTCCTGAAAAGGAATTGTCCTCTGAAGCTCCAGAGTTTGTTCCGGCCTCTGTGAAAGAAAAACTTTTTAAAAGATTTCTGGAAAATGACTTGAGAAAGACCTATGAAAACCATTTTCTTAATCATCCTGATATTATCTCTGATGTAAGAGAAATCTTTGAGCAAGATCTACAAAACTGTCTTAACGTTCCTATGGTCATTCCGTGTATTTCAAAAATTCTAAATACTTCAGAGGACACCAACGGACAAAGCAAGGCACTCGCAGAAGGTCAAGATTTCATTCACAGAGACTTCCTCGATTCAGACTCTGAGTCAGAATCAGAGTTCTCTGTTGGAAATGAGACAAGTTCTGTAGAACTTGAGATACTCCCCTGTGGTCCAGAGAAGAGTAAACTTACCTCTGGCATTCTCAATAGAACAGTTCTTCCCAAAAGGAAAACCACAGGTGTATTTATCTATCCTGATTTCCTAGACATGTGCTTGCAAGCAAAGACTTCTCTTGAGCTTGAAAGATCTAAAAGGAACAAGATCCCTCATGATTCAAAAGCTCCAAGACCATTAAAACCTTTTCAAGAAAAACTCACTTGGCAACAGAAGAATAAATGGCCTAAAATTGATAAACTTGATGCTTCTGTTGTAGTGAAAGCAAGGAAAGAAGATCAAGGGAGAGTACAACCAAAGGGTCCCTCAAGAAGAGTTTTTGAAAAAACTCAACCTAGATTAGACAAAGCTTTCTGTAAAAAGAAACCCAAATCTAAAATGGGTTGTAGTAAAATTTGCTCTGTACCCTCCTTTGACAAATTTAATGAAATTTTCAAGAAATTTGCTTCAAATGTTCCTTATTGTAAATGCTTTGATCTCATGCATTCTTTGAATCAACATTTCTCAAGGCCCTCCTGTCTTATATCTCACCCCAAGCCCAAGAATGCAAAATTCAAGGGTGAGAAGAGACAAAATGGTACCTCTGCAAATGAGGATAAACCCAAAACCAAAGATGTTAAGGCATCTTCAAAGTCTCCTAACAAAAATGGACCCATTTGGAAATGGGTACCTAAAACTCTCTAATCTGTCCACAGAAGAAACAACATGTGCCTATCTGGTACCTAGACTCCGGGTGCTCAAGGCACATGACTGGCGACAGAGGGTTGCTTTCCTCTTACAAAGAAAAACATGGAGGAGGATCTGTAACTTTTGGAGATAATAAAAAGGGTAAAAAAAAAGGCTATGGAATCATTGCCAAAGGAGACATCGATGTCAACAAAGTTGCCTATGTGGATGGCCTCAAGCACAACCTTCTGAGTGTAAGTCAACTCAGTGACAATGGACTCGATGTGATGTTCAAAAGACAGTACTGCTCTCTATTGAAGGAAGATACAACCACAGAGCTTCTGCGAGCCAAAAGAAGAGGTGATCTATACCTCATGGACTTTAAATCAACTAACAGAGAAGAAAAGCTCTGCTTAGTCTCAAGTAAGAATAAAGAAGCTTGGCTCTGGCACAACAGGTTCTGTCATCTAAACTTTCACACACTTAACAAACTTGTGAAACTAGAACTAGTAAGTGGTCTACCAAGTATTAGATTCGACAAGGATCATCTATGCTCAGCTTGTGAGATGGGCAAACTCAAAAGAGCTGCTCACAAAACCAAGTCTGACATATCTTGCACCAGACCTCTGCAGATGCTTCATGTTGACCTCTGTGGTCCTATATCTATGCAGAGTCTTGGTGGCAAGAAGTACATCCTTGTACTCATAGATGAATTCTCTAGATATACTTGGGTTGAATTTGTTCGAAAGAAATCAGATGTTCCTGAAGTACTAATCAATCTTATCAAGAGAATACAAGTCCTTTATGACTGCAGGGTACAAAGAATCCGAAGTGACAATGGGACAGAGTTTAAGAATTCAACCATTGAAGCCTATCTGTCGACAGAAGGAATTTCACAGAACTTCTCTGCTGCAAGGACTCCACAACAAAACGGTGTTGTTGAACGAAAGAACAGAACACTAGTGGAAGCCGCAAGGTCTATGCTCACTGCTTCAGGGCTCTCTACTTCTTTCTGGGCAGAAGCAATTTCAACTGCATGCTTCACCCAAAGTCGATCCTTGATCGTAAAGATACATGCAAAGACACCATATCACTTACTACACCAGAGGAAGCCAAACATTAAGTACTTCCATGTTTTTGGCTGCAGATGTTTCGTACTAAACGACAGAGACCAGATAGGGAAATTCAGTCCCAAAGCGGATGAAGCCAAATTTGTTGGCTATTCATCAAACTCCAAGGCATACAGAATCTATGTACTCAAATCCAAGCTTATACTCGAAAGTATTAATGTTTCATTTGATGATTCTTTTCAGATGACTCCTGAGCAAATCAGCTCAGGACTCAAACGTCAGGATGAAGATTCTGGTGGATCATCACGAACAAATGTTCTTCATCATCTGTTTGAAGAGATGTTCAATGATGATGAACCTTCTGAAGATGACCGCAGAGCCTCTGAAGCCGAACCCTCTAAGGACCAAACAGGTACTTCTCTAACTGCTCCTAGTAATGCTTCTCCCTCCTCCAGTAATGCTGCAGGTGCAACCATCGAGGGGGAGCACTCTGAGGACAAAACCTCTCAGAAGGGTCAATGCCAGATAAAGGCTCTCCAGAACTCTCTACCTCCACTCATGGTGAACAACCAAGTCCTGTGGAAAGTACAAATGATCAATTTCTTTCAACAGAAGATGATCTACATCAAAACGAATGTGCTCCTGAACTAACCACAGAAGTCTCCAAAGATCACCTATCCCGCATGATAAAATGGACCAAAAGTCACCCACAGAGCCAAATCATCGGTGACGCTTCTGACAAGGTCCAAACTCGATCGAGTACTGCAAACTTTTGTTACTATACAAATTTTGTGAGTATCATCGAACCCAAAAAGATATCTGAAGCACTTGAAGATCCAAACTGGGTAGAAGCTATGCAAGAAGAGCTTCTGCAGTTTGAAAGAAACGAAGTATGGACCCTAGTGCCTCTACCGAAAGGCAAAACCGCAATAGGAACCAAATGGGTCTTCAGAAACAAAAAGGACGAGGATGGTGTGGTGATCAGAAACAAAGCAAGACTGGTGGCCAAGGGATATTGCCAAGAAGAAGGCATCGACTACGAAGAAACCTTTGCCCCTGTGGCAAGACTCGAAGCAATAAGAATCTTTCTTGCCTTCACAGCCCACAGAGGTTTCAAAGTATATCAAATGGATGTCAAGTCAGCCTTTCTGAATGGACAAATCATGTCTACTTCTTGGACAAGGCTCTGTATGGACTGAAACAAGCTCCTAGAGCCTGGTACGACAGACTTTCAAACTTCCTCCTTGCAAATGGTTTCGAAAGAGGTACAACTGATACTACTTTATTCTATAAGAAGAGAAAAGGTGAGATTCTACTTGTACAGATCTATGTTGATGACATTATTTTTGGGTCTACAAATGATTTATACTGCAAAAAATTTGAATCATTGATGAAGAGTGAGTTTGAGATGAGCATGATGGGAGAACTCACATTCTTCTTAGGATTGCAAGTCAAACAAACCACAGAGGGCATTTTCATAAACTAATCAAAATATGTCTCTGACATACTTGAAAAATACAAGCTCTCTGACTCCTCACCAATAAAGACTCCTATGTCCACTGGATCCAAACTTCATGCAAATCCAGAAGGCAAGCCTGTGGAGTGTAAACTCTACAGAGGCATGATAGGGTCTCTGCTCTATTTAACCGCAAGTAGACCCGATATAATGTTCGCCACATGTCTCTGTGCAAGATTTCAAGCTAACCCCAAAGAATCTCATCTTTATGCTGTCAAGAGGATCTTCAGATACCTAAAAGGGACCAAAAATCTTGGTCTCTGGTATCCGGAGAACTCTGGCTTTGATCTCATGGCTTATATAGATTCCGATTACGGAGGATGCAAGCTCGACAGGAAAAGTACCTCTGGGAGTTGCCAATTCCTAGAAGGGAAACTAGTAAGTTGGACTTCCAAGAAACAGAACTGTGTCTCGACCTCTACGGCAGAAGCAGAATATGTTGTTGCTGCAAGTTGCTGTTCCAAAGTTCTGTGGATGAGGACCCAACTTAGAGACTATGGATTCGATATCGAAAAAATCCCCATCCTTTGTGACTCCAAAAGTGCCATTGCGATCTCTGCCAATCCAGTACAACACTCCAAGACCAAGCATATCGATATCAGGTATCACTTTCTGAAACATCATGTGGAGCAGGGCACAATAGAGATGTACTTTGTGCCCACAGACTGCCAACTTGCCGACCTTTTCACAAAGGCATTGGATGAAAAAAGATTCACTTTTCTAGTTGGCAAGATTGGTATGCTCAACATGGGTTGACCACAGAGCCTCTGTACCCCTGCACAGAGCCTCTGTTGCACATATTTGTATATAACATATTCCTTGTTTGTAAATAATCTCTTTAACTTTCTTTATATTACATTGTTTTTGCAAATTTATGTCTTGTGCAAATCTTATCTTTATATGATCCAAGCATAGTTGAAGGGGGAGCAGATCTAACCATCACCAATCGCGACTTTTCAAGGGGGAGCAAGGTTGTTCTTCGCAACAGCCTACAGAGTGAGGTTAGTCCATCCGAACCAAGGGTCAAAACTCTTTCTCGAGCACTATGCCCTCAGAAAGATCCCTCTTTGTACTAATTTCACAGTCAAAACTTTGAAATGATCAAATCTTTGAAAATCTTTCCTAAAAAGAAAATTTCTGGTCTCAGAACCTCTGAGGTCGACCACAGAGCCTCTGTGATATATCACAGTCTCTGCACCTCTAAACTGGGTGCTTGAGCAAATGCACTTTAAAAGGAACTCGATCATTTCATCGAACTTTTCTCCCTCTTAAACTTGCCTATGACCTCAGAAGCCTCTTATTCACAGAGCTTCTGTCATTCTCATCACTTGAGAAACTCAGGTCATGTGATGCGGGTTATTTTTTAAAACTCACTGTCACGTGAGAATAGAAAATGCCAGGCGCGTGAGAATAGGGTGGCGCACGTCCCAGATCGTGCACCGCCATCATCTGACATGGCAATATTTGATTGGATCGTAATCTGTACCGTCGTTTTTATGAAACGGTTTCTTATCCGTTTCCACTCATCTCGGATTTGAAAACTTAGTTTTTTACCGCTCATTCTTTTTACCTTCCATGTATAAAATCCTTTTTGCCCCTTCTTTTCCTTTTTACCTGCACCTTTTTCTCTCAAGAACTTCAAGCAAAAAGCCTTTCCTCTTCTCCTCTGTTCTTTCAATGGCTTCTCCCTCATCTTCCTCCAAGAACTCTAATGGATCCAAGAAATCCAACAACTCTCATCACTCAATGGTTCAAAAGGCTGATTCAGACTCCGTCGACCAAGAACATGTGCTCACCAGCAGGATGTTGTCCTTCACCAGACATGACTATCACTTGACCCAACTGAATAACAAGCCAAATAACCACTTTGTCACCCTAAATCCCTCTGGTTTTCCCACTGAAGCAGCACCATTGATTCAACTCCTCAAGAATCATTTCCTAGTTAGAGCCCTAACGATGAAACGAGATGACATCCCGAAATCTTACATCCAACAGTTCTGGCTAAGTGCCCGCCATGTCAAAATGGACAAATATGGTCATTGCATCATTGGATATGTAACCCATCCCTCAACTGAAAAAATTCTGGACTTAGGGATCAATCGTAGGAAACTCTCCGATGTCTTTGGACTTCCCACCAAAACAGATCTCAACCTGCGAAAATTCTCAGAAGAGCCCACAGCAGAAGAGATACTAGAATTTCTGAGGTTCATTGGCTACGCAGTTCCAATCACCAAAAGAACGAACTTCAGGCGACAGAATCTACCCCCTCTGTGGAACGTCCTTTTCTCAATTCTGAACCGATGCCTAACATCGAAGGTTGGAAGCCCTTATCAATCAAGCCATACAATTTTGGCAATAATGTATGGGATTTACTACGATCTCCCACTAGACTACGCTGGACTTATCTTTAGGGAGATCCAAAATGTCGTGATTACCAAACAATAGGACCAAGACAGAGGGACAGAACCAAAGAACATCGTGTTTGGACGTTTCCTAGGACTGCTACTAGGCGATGACTTGATCGGAGAAGGAAAACTACCAGCAGAGGATAAAACAATCAAATTATATGAGATGAAGTCTCATAAACCCACCACCATCAAAACCGGATATCTAGAAGCCAGACCTCTGTCAACAAAGATGTTGACTTATTTGGGTAGCGAAGAAGAGGCTAGGGAATACATACGAGGGAACAGGACACCAGAACCGCGTCCTGTAACCCCCCCTCGCGTAGGATTCAAAGTAGGAGACATTGTAGTGTACCTGAGAGACGAGGAAGTGCGAACAGAAGTTCAAGCCGCAGAGGCTAAAGAGAGTGAAAAAGAGAACCCATTAGTTAGAGGGGAGGGGAGTGAGAGAAAGAAGAAAAAGAAAAACAAGAAAAAGTGAGTCGCAGAGGCAGAGGGTCAGACAAAGCCCCTGCAGAAGGCAAGAAGAGCCCTAGTCCTTGCAGAGTCCCCTGAGGATGGACCTCAGAGCCCAACTCAAATAGCCTCTGCAATAGCACGTGAGGTCTCTCTTCAATACTCTGGAGGTTTAGGGGAAACCGTGGCAATGGAATTAGATGATGTGACAGGAAGGTCACAGAGCGATGATGAAGAAGTGGAACCAAGTAAAAAATCGTTGGAGGAGAGGGACATAAAAGATGCCTTTGGCACACCACCAAAACCAACTCCCAGTGCAACCCACACTTCTACCCCTGCAGTTCTAGTGCAGAGGGGTATTGAAATAGGACCACACAGTCCGAACCCCGCCCAAACCATCCAGACAGAGGATATTCCTTCATCCTCTGTGCCACCATCCGCGGAAACTAAAACCACCTCACCCTCTCAAAAGGGTGAGAGTGTTGCTCTGCGTGTCCATTTTCCCCAGGACACATCTCTTTCTCACACATAGGTATTCGTTACCTCTGTCACACACAAGAGTGACATCCAAACCATCTCAGAGTTGATGGTGCGAGAACACGATGATTATGTGGTTCTAGAACAACCACGGAATCCATTCAACATCGATCTTAAGGGAGTCTGTGAACCCTCCCCCAAAGAACGTGTTGACAGAACTTCCAGAGGTGCTTCCTCTGTGGAACATCGAGGATTGGAAGGAAATCCTCCAGAGCTCATCATAAAAACAGGCTCTGAAGGTGCCAAAGTCTCGTTGGCTAAATCTGGAACATGTGTTGTTCCAGAGGTTACCTCTGACATCTTCGTCACAAAGGACGAGTTTAAAGCCTTTGCTGACATGATGCTAAAAAAACTTGACGAGTTGCAAAGCTCGATCTCCAGAGAGTCCAAAGCCAACTCTCAAATCCTTGCAGAGGCCCTAAAAGCTAATACTGAAGCTCTGCAAGCACTCAGTACTAACTGCGCAAAATGGGATGATCTTCAAGCTTGTGGACAAGCCATCATCGCACACTCCCATCAAATTCAAGTTCTGGGCGATCTTTGCACAGAGGAGTTCCCCAAATATGCTTCGACCGGAGTTCAGACCGGAGTGGTCGAAATGGGCAGGCTCAGAGAGGAAATAAAGGACATAACTCGCAGTGTTATGGTCCCGGCTCACACACAGGCATCAACCTCTGCCCTAGACTCCTCTACATTTGCAACAAAAGCTGACTTGGAAGCAATGGGCAATCTGTTTCTGCAAGACCAAAAACTCCATCGATCAAACTTCAAAGACCAAGGAGGGAAGCTATCAGCTGACTTGGAGCGATCTATAGCCACTTTTCGTTTCAAGTCAGATATAGAAATCAACGCTCTGTCATTGGTTGCAGAGGACACAATCAAGAAGATCACAGATCATGTCGACAACAACCTCTGTACGCCAAAGAAGAGGAAGGAACCTGTCACTTGCCAAACCCAGGCAGGACAGAAGAGGGCACGACGTGAGGACCAAGATCCTGATGCCTCCGGCCATGGTCCTCATGAGGGGGAAAATCTGCAATCCACAAAGGAAGCACGAATATCAGTGTTTCCCCTAAATCAAGTCCCTATGAGCTCAGAACCTGGACCACAGAGATCATCTAAACAAAAGGTCTCTGCAGCCCCCTTTCCCACCATAATCCAAATCACTGAATCCCCACCAACTGCAAAAGACAAAGGCAAGGCAATAGCTACAGAACCTCTGAAGAAGGTCAAATCTCCTCCTCCCACCTCTGAGAAACTACTAAAAAGCTCTTTTGATGCTTTCAAAAGAGTGAAACCTGAAGAGGAAGACTGGGCCTTTGATCTACAACCTCTGTCAGAACTCCCCATCCTACAACCACTTGACACACCATCAGAGGATAGAGTTGCAGAGGTTATCCATGGCTTTGAGAGCCTAAGAAGACCCTTCCCTGTTCCTCCAAAGAAGGACATCGAAGAAGAAGTATACAAATACCTCTATAGTCGCGGAGCTCAAGATCTTCCAACAGTCAGACTCTGAGAGGAAGCTATATCAGAGGAGCGAAGGAGATTCTACAAAGATAAAGCCAAGCCAAAATCCAAAGTCTTCAGCATGGCCAAGATCACAGAGGTCGTGGCAATCAAGCTTGGACACACAAAGTGTAAGAACTTCTGGTTCAGTGAATACGCTGTAAAAAGGGAAGATACAAAGATATGGACTTTCACAGACGCAGATCTACCCAATCTTCATCCTCATGATCTTCCAGAGTTATTCAAATGGACAGAGGATAAGTTCGGCTGGAAGAAGGAACACCAAGAAGCACATCTCACAATCAAGAGGGTCATGAGAGAAAAGCTGCTGTTCTACAGTATAGCTGACTTTCAAGTGGCACTTGACCTGGGAGTCAAAAAGGTCAACTTTCCTCCACCAGAAGACAGCTTACCATCCTCTGCCAATATTTTGCCAAACTCCATCACCACTTCGCCTTCTTTTGGTTTTGCGTACTTAAACCTCAAAGGAGAAAAGAAATTGTTCATGGGGATGGAAAGCCAAAAGTACTCAACCGAATCTCTGCTACTCATTCAAGATCTACTTATCAAACACAGAGGCACCCCACTCGTACCTACAGAAGCCGCAGACATCCTTCTGACAAACATAGGTGCAACCTTAAACTTCAGAGACCTATGCGTATGCTACTACAGAGAACTGAAGAATGAAGGTGGGTTTGGAAAGAAGATCAATGATTTTCCAGACGCCAAAGTATAGGCTCTGATGACCTGTAATTTTTTCTTTTTCTGTCAAATGTAATTGCCTTCTGGCATTATCCTATTTTAAATGAAAATCAAGTTTCAGGGGTTGAGTTCCTTTCACCTCGTTTGCTTCTAGCTTAGCCATCGCTCTAAATTCCAAATTTTTATTTTTCAATACTTAGGGGAAGATTGTTAGCTCCACTCACTTTGTATAGAAGTATTGAAAAATAGGCTAAGTATGGAAATCGCAGAAGCCTGCCGTTGTACATTCAAATACACCGCAGAAGATCTACCAGAAATAGAACCTGAATGATACTTGGATTAAAGAGACTCTGTGATCACTCACAGAGCCTCTGTGAAGGCCAACCTCTGGAGATCAGCTGTTGAAGCTTTTCTTAGAGTTCAAGACAAGACCACGTGCAGAACACGTGAGACCTGTTGTACGAAGATCCTCAAGATCAAAGTAATGGGCGTCCCACGATGTTTACTTTACAGGTGGCATTCCGTTTATGGAATGTCAGTTCTTGTCTTGTACTAAGGGGTGCATCCTTCTGCTATATTAAGGAGCACCACCTTAAAGCTCATCGTACGAGAGCACAAAAAAAAAAACAGAAGTCTGTATAATCCTTGAGCACCTTTTTACACATACCAGTGCGTGTTCTTGGTGTTCTTGGGAAATTAATGAAACAATTCTTTGAGTAACTTTCGTGTAATACTTTACTTCCTGTTCATTAATTACCTGTGTGTTTACTACCTTGCATGTTCAATCTCTTCTACACATCTTAAACGCTTCCGCACTCTAGTTATATAATCTGTGTGTAGTAAAAGGTTAAATCAAGTTAAAGAACATCTAAACTGGGATCAACAATATTGAATCAAGAAATTCAATACTACAGTGAGTTCGACGATGAACAGTTCTCAAAATTCAAATTCGATCCAATTTTCCGAATTCCTATCTGCTCTGATACCAATTGTGTGTCCCTGAAATCAAGATTCTAATTGCAATTAATCAAACACAAACAATATGATCACAATTACCTGTTTGATTCAATTCTAAATTCACAAGATTACAACTTTCTCTCTCTAGAAGACTTTCTCTCTCTCTACAAATTCTCTCTAAAATGTAAACTCAAACTCTAGCCATCTATCTATTAAAAAGAAAATAAAACTATTTATACCCACTACTAAAACAACAAGGAAACAAAACAAACACAAGTAACTTTGACTTTATTACATTTAGACTTTGACTTTTAATGAGAGTTGAGTTTCTCAGCTTTGACTTCTTGTATTTTGAACTTCAGTATTCATGATCTTGTATCCAACATATTTCTGCTCTAACAGTGCTTGAGGGCAAAATCGTTGAACTTGAGGATAAAATAGAAGAACAAAATCTTGCAAAAGAGTTTGAAAAGGATTTAATTTTTTCTTTCATGACATCAAGTCTTGAAGAAAAATTAATTTCTCAAAAACAAGATTTAATTAAAGATTTTGTTTCTGGATTTTCATCAGCTTTTGAGGAAAACAAAGCGGAAGTTCCAATCAGTAAAAGTTTGCGCCAACCACTGGTAGAGCAAACTGACAGTTTGCGCCAGCAGTTGGTAGTGCAAAATGCAGTTTGCGCCACCAGTGGGTCGAGCAAACTTTGTTCAGACTTGTGTTTTTCTGAAAATTATGACTCTGAGGCTAATTCAAAAACGATGAATAATCAGTTTGGTTTCATAGATAAAATCTCTTCTTCAAATTTAAATATTAAATCAGAATTTATTGATGACTCTTTTACGCTAAATGATGAGTATTATAAACCAAAGCGTAAAAGAAGAAGGTCAAGGAAGTCAAAGAAGCAAGCTAATGTCATTGCTGAAAATTCTAATTCTTTCGATTCTAATGTTTCAGATAGGACTTCTCCAAGGCAGATATGGAGGGTCAAACAGAAATCTGATGAATCTGCGACTGTTGAGGATCGATATGTAGACAAAATTTGTAGTAGTGATTCATTTGCTATTTGTAATAAAATTTTCAAATATTCAATAAAGCAAATGATTTCAATTGCATAAGATGTCTCATATTATTCCTCTGGTTCAAGTTCAGATGATTATGCTTCGTCCTCTACTAGTGATTATGTTCATTTCTCTGATAATTTTAATCATGTTTTGTTTGTCAAATCTAACAACTTTTCTCGTTTTAGAAATGCAACTAACAAACCTGGATCCAAATTATAGTGGATTCCAAAAGCTAAATCTGTGTTGCAGGCATCCAAAACTTAAAGGGAATTCATCACATTGACTTCTAAACATCTCTGTTTAGGACTCGTTCTTCCAATGTTAATGACTTCTGAGTAAAGCAGCTCAGGACTCTCCCTTCAACGTGTTTAGCTTATGGACATATGAGAAACTGTGAGCGCATCTACTTCAAATTCCACTTCACCTATCTCTGATAGTGATGTTGTTCCAGTTACATCAAACTATGCAAGAATCTGAGCTAGTTCGACCAGAACCTGAATAAGTACAAACTAAACACATTGATATGAGGTATCGCTTCATTAAACATCATATGGAAGAAGGTATTATTGAATTATATTTTGTTCCAACTGAATATCAACTTGTCAGATATTTGTTTACAAATGTCTTAGATGAAAAATGATTTAATTTTCTGTTTTCAAAATTCGGCATGTTCAATTTAAAAGATTAAACCTACACAAATTTTATTCTACAAAGTAAAATTTTTACAATTTTATTTTATTTCTTTTGAATAAAATGCTTGTCTAGGATAAATTTTCAAGTTGCTTTGTTTATATCTAAGTTTTATATGTTCATATTTCAAGTCTTACAAAAATCAAAAGTTCAGCAAAACATGTTGAAATTTTTTACAATGCTTTAAAGTTGTGTCATTCGGAATATTTATAGTTTACAATGCTTAGAAAACCTAAAAAGTCAGAATTATGGATCGTAATGAAAATATAGGCTAAGCAATTAGATGTAAAACCGAGTGATTAAGATGAAAATTACATATATATAAAATACAGAAATCACTAAGTTTAAAAGTTTGTAACTGTGACCTTTCTGGTTTGGGAAAGTAAGTTCCGTGGGATGCTTGTCATGTAACACTCTAACATTCAGAGTAAATTAAAACCTGGAAATATGGAAACATGACATTCGTATTGATATAAACCTCCCATAAAGGGGATCAATCCTTAAGACTTTACAAAACCTGTACAGATATAGAATTCATCAACAAACTAATCTAGACACATCTATCTAGATTACATCAGTTGACAATCCAATATTCACCAAAAGATGGGACTTAACAAATGCCCAACTACAATACTGGTCACCACAAAAATGCCTCGAGACCATGCTCGTCTCTCAAAACCCTTGGCAACCCACCGCTAAGGGAAACCTGTTATACACATTATTTGAGAAAAAGTGTTAGGCTTAAAGCCTAGTGAGAACATACAGTTTATAAATTTTCAAGAGATATAAACATTTGTATCTCAAAGGAAATCTTTTCAAATAAGCATTTCCAAGCTAACAGCTGATAAGAAATCATAAACATTCATTCTAGAACCTCACAAATTAATGCGCATGTAGTTCTACATTTCATTTTACCATCAGAACCTCACAACTTAATGTGCATGTAGTTCCACATTTCATTGTACATTCAGAACCTCACAACTCAATGTGCATGTAGCTCTACATTTCACTTTACGTTCAGAACCTTACAAATTAATGTGCACGTAGTTCTATATTTCACTTTACATTCAGAACCTCACAAATTAATGTGCATGTAGTTCTATATATCACTTTACATTCAGAACCTCACAAATTAATGTGCATGTAGTTCTACATTTCACTTTACATTCAGAACCTCACAAATTAATGTGCATGTAGTTCTACATATAATAAATGTTACCCTCCAGTAACTTACATAAAAGTGCAAGTAAAACATCCGTTTACTTCAAATAAGATGGAACCCATTATTTTAGTCAGAACTGACCGGGAACCCCAAAATCTCCCAAAACTCAAGTTATGTCAAAATGTAGTGGACTTAAATCCATACCGTAGAAATACTTCATACTTCAAAGATATAAGTTTTGACATGTATAAAGTTTGTGAAATGATAGTAAGAACTCACCAGTAGGTTTTAGAATAAAACCTGAAAAACCAGATATCGATCACGACGAAGAGGTGAAGCTTTTAACACCGACCCTTGCTAGTAACACTTAAACTAGCAATTCAAACAAGCTCTCAAGATCCAAGAAGAAAAGAGAGAAACCAGAGAGAGAGATCTAATCTGAGAATTTTGACATAAATGAAAATATATCACAAAAAGATATTTAAGGCTGCAAAATATCAACACTAACATAACGCACGACCCGTGCATTTTCAAGGAAGGGAAAGCGCACGACCCGTGCGAAAACCACTGCCTTCGACCCTGATCTTGTGCACGACCCGTGCGTTCTATTATGAAGGAGGGCGCACGACCCGTGCGCCCTGTAGACCAGCGCAGACAGCCCCTTTTTCCTCTTTTCTTCATCGCAAAAGACCAAACGAAATTATGGGTGTTACAATCCTCCCCAACTTGGGAATGATTTCCTCCCCGACATCCAACTATACAAAAAACTGAGGATATCTTCGCTTCATATCCTCTTCAGTTTCCCACGTCACATTTGCTCCCCGGTGATGCTTCTACTGCACCTTGACCAAAGTGACCTCTTTGTGACGTAACTTCTTAAACTTTCTCTCTAAGATGGCATCGGGTTCTTCCACACAACGGTTACCTTCATCCACTCTTAACTGTGAGAGGGGAATGACGCTGTCTTCTACCGCTAGACACTTCCGAAGGTAACAAACATGAAACGTATTGTGGATTATGTTCAACTCCGGTAGCAGTTCCAACTGGTAGGCTTGCAAACCCACCCTTTTAAGCACTTAGAAGGGTCCGAGGAATCGGGGACTCAGCTTCCCACATTTTCCGAATCGGATAATACCCTTCCATGGCGACACCTTAAGCATCACGCGGTCGACCATTTGGAACTCTAGCGGTCGTCTCTTCTTATCGGCATAGCTTTTCTGCCGATCTTGAGCCGCTTTCATTCTTTCATGAATGCATTTGGTCTTATCGGTAGTCTCTTGCATGATTTCAGGTCCGGCGAACTGCTTTTCTCCCACTTCAAGCCAGCACACGGGAGTTCGACACTTTCGCCCATACAATGCCTCAAAAGGTGCCTTTCCAATACTTGAGTGGTAGCTATTGTTGTAAGCAAACTCCACCAAAGGCAGGTGAGAGTCCCAACTACCCTCAAAATCGATGACACACGACCTCAACATGTCTTCTAACGTTTGGATCGTCCTCTCGCTTTACCCATCGGTTTGCGGATGGTAAGCCGTACTCAACTTAACTCGTGTACCAAGCTCTTTCTGAAACCCATCCCAAAAGTTTGAAGTGAACCGACTGTTGCGATCCGACACGATCGACAATGGTATTGCATGCCTCGAGACCACTTCATCGATATAAAGTTTTGCTAACTTATCCATTGGTAGAGTCTCGCGCATAGCCAAGAAGTGAGCGCTCTTTGTCAATCTATCAACTATCACCCAAATGGTATCGTGACCTCGAAGAGTTTTAGGCAACTTCGTCACGAAGTCCATGGTGATATGCTCCCACTTCCACTCGGGAATCTCTAAAGATTGAAGACTCCCGGTCGTTGATGTTCGGCCTTAACTTGCTAACACGTCACACAACGCTCCACGTAACGCACAACATCAAGTTTCCTTACTGGCCACCAATAGTGGAACCTCAAGTCCCTGTACATATTTGTACTCCCCGGATGAATGGAATACTTGGACTTGTGTCCATACTCAAGCAACAGATCACGGTTACCCCCAATCTTGGGCACCCACACACGACCGATGAACAGTTTCACTCCACGACTATCTTCCATTAAGAGCAAACACTGCTTCGTCATGACTTCCTCTTTGAGATTTTCTTCTAACAATGCTTCAACCTACGATGCCTTGATCTTCTCAACAAGGCTAGACACTACCTCGATTCTCGAATAGGTAGCCCGTATACTTCCGCTATAGTCTTTCCGACTTAACGCATTGGCCACCACGTTTGCCTTACGGGGATGGTAAAGCAACTCACAATCGTAATCTTTAAGCAATTCGAGCCACCGCCTTTGCCTCATATTCAACTCTTTCTGGTCAAAGACATACTTCAGACTCTTATGATCTGTGTATAGAGTACATTTCGTATCGTAGAGGTAGTGTCGCCAAAGCTTTAAGGCAAACACCACCGCTGCCAACTCCCGATCATGGGTAGTGTGTGTTCCACATTCTAGTTCCTATTCAATAACAATCAAACAAACAAGATTAACACAATCAATTACCTGTTTGATTACATTGAATTCTCAAATTACAACTTTCTCTCTCTAGAACTCTCTCTCTCTCTCTCTCTCTAACGTATTCTCTTTCAAGCATACAACTCTGTTAACTTCTAACACTACAAATACAAATAGAAAAACTATTTATACTACCATCTAATACAAGGAAACAACAAATACAAAATACATTGACTTATTACAAATAGACTTTGACTTTGAATGAGATTTGACTTTAGCAGCTTTGACTTTCTCAACTTTGACTTTTCAGTATTCTTGATCGTGTATCCGACAAATTTATGCTCTAACAATCTCCCCCTTTGGATTCAAGATCACTGTTGAAAGATCTAGCAATTCAGTCTTCACTTTTTAAGCTCTGTCAGTACAATCTCCCCTTTTTCTTTAACAGTCTTCTTTCCAAAATTATCTTCAGACGATTAACAATCTCCCCAAAACTTTCATAGAATACTTTCAAACTTTGGAAAGAAATTCTCTTCAGAATCAGCGCGAATTTCTTTAGCAAATAATCTTTAAAGAAAAATTCTTCAAATCTTCAGAAATTCTTTGATCGTCTTCAAGTCTTCCCTTTGAACTTTCTGACTTGAACATTTCAGAAAATCAACTTCATAAAACTTTATCAGATCTTGATATCATCTCTTCCAAACTTCAAAACTGTAACATTTCTTCATATCATCTCCCCCTTTTTGATGATTTGAGCATCTATATCATCAAAACTTTTCGTCCAAGAAATGTCTTTGACCATTCTGATCTGTCATACTGAGCCTTTGATTCGGTAACCATAATTCATCTGGATCTTTGCAAATCCAGACAAAATAAGAATAGGTAACTCCTGAATCAACAGATGAATCAGTTAAAATTGTCAGGATCGAATTCTCAACAAGAATTAATTCTCAGAAACAATATCAAAGAAGTTTGTGGAATAACACTTTGATATTCAATGAAACAGTAAATCAACACAGTAAATATGAAGAAGAAACTGTAAACTTGTATTGAATGCTTTGAAGTTACAAGATTACACACTCAACCTCAATATTGATGAACAGGCTCACCAATACGAATTCTACTTCTCTAGAATTAGGATCTATGCCTTGAGGTTGATTTCTCTCTTAAACTTGGAATTAATCTTTTTTAAAACTATTCTGTATCTTCTATACATATACTAATCAAAAAGATAATTACAATAAAATAAACATATCTTCAGCATATCTTCCATGTATATCTCTAAGCCTTCCATAATCTTCAGTCCATCCAGCTGTTGTCCTTTAATGCGAATCTTTATCATATAAGCAGTATTAATCTTCAGCAGCATTAACTACTAAGCAACACTAACTACTAGCAGTACTAACTAGCTAAGCAGTACTAACTTTGTTCAAGTAGCACTAACTTTGACTAGCAGTATTAATTACTAGCAGTAGTAATACTCAGCAGTATTAACCTTGAAGTCTTCTAGCAGTATTAACTCTGAACCAGCAGCATATACCTCTTCTTCGATTGAACCATAGAGAAAAGCACTTTTTACATCCATTTGATAGACTTTGAAGTTCATGTAAGAAGCATAGGCTAGGAATAATCTGATTGCTTCTATCCTAGCCACAGGTGCAAAAACTTCTTCATAATCTATACCCTCTTCTTGAGTATACCCTTGAGCCACCAGCCTTGCTTTGTTCCTTATGACAATTCCTCTTTCATCTCTCTTGTTCCTGAAAATCCACTTTGTGCCAATTGCTCTATGACCTTTAGGAAGGTCTACTAGATCCCATACATCTTGTAGTTTGAACTACAACAGTTCTTCTTGCATTGCTTCTATCCAACTGGATTCTTTCATAGCATCATGTGCCTTTTTAGGCTCAAGCTGGGATAGAAAACAAGAAAGCACTGTATGTTGTTGATCTTGCATTTCTTGAAGCCTGCTTTGGTGTCTAGTCATCATAGGAGAGGATATATCTCCTATTACCAGCTGTGGAGGATGATTCTTTTGAACTCTGGTGTTATGACTAGGTTCTTCATTAAGTCCAGCCTCTAGATTAGAGTCATTCAACTCAACTGAAGTGTTTTCAGCAGCCACTTCTGATTCTTTATTTTCTTGAGTCTCCTCATCTCTACTTTCTTCTTCACTCTGACTTGGTCCAGTAGATGGTTCCTTTTCACAGTCTTCAAAGTAATTCACTGTGGGTATGGGAAAGATCACAGATTTAGATATACTTTCTTGAACCTGTGTAGTCCTGGATCCTCCACATCCTGAACCTGCATAATCATCACTACTGAAACCAAAGGAGTTAGTTAGTGAATCAATGTCAAATAGCCACTGAGGACCAGACCCAATAGGATTTGGTGTGTTCTCATTGCATTTGACATTGTCACTTTCTTCAATTATTCTAGAAGATGAGTTAAAAACTCTGTAGGCCTTACTCTGAGATGAATACCCAACAAGAAATCCATCATCTGCTTTGCTATCAAACTTACCTAAGTGAGATTTGGTATTGAGAATTGTACAAGGACACCCAAAAGGTTTAAAGAAACCAATGAAAGGTTTTCTTTTATTTAAAAGCTCATATGGTGTCTTGTTCTTTGGCTTAACTACTAGAACTCTGTTTTGGACATAGCAAGCCGTGTTAACTGCTTCAGCCCAGAAGGTAATTGGCAGTTTTGAATCAGCCAACAGAGATCTAGCAGCCTCTATTAGTGTCCTATTTCTCCTTTCAGCAACACCATTCTGTTGAGGAGTCCTAGGAGCACTATATTGTCTCTCAATGCCTTTTTCTTCACAAAAGGTGTTTAGATCAAGATTTTTGAATTCAGTCCCATTATCTGATCTAATGACTTTTACTTTTTGATTGGTTTGGTTTTCAATTCTTAGGATAAAGGATTTGATCAGTCCACTTGTCTCATCTTTAGTCCTGAGAAAATATACCCAGGTAAATCTAGAGTAATCATCAACAATAACCAAGCAGTAAGATTTCTTGCCTATACTCATAACATTTGTAGGACCAAACAGATCCATATGTAATAACTGGAGGCAAGAAGAAATTGAGTTTATCTCTTTGGTCTTATGAGAAGTTTTATGTTGTTTGCCTTTAAGGCAAGCAACACAATGATCATCACATGAAAAGACTTTAGATGGTAAACCTCTTACAAGGTTGTTTTTAACAAGTTTGTTCATAGTCTTAAAATTCATGTGACACATCCTTCTGTGCCAAAGAGAGGATTCATCTACAGAAGCTTTGGAAACAAGACAATTTAGAGATGAATCACTATCCACATTGTCCATATCTAGACAGTAAACATTGTCCTTTCTTGGAGTTCTAAGTAGTATCACGCTTTCATCAACTACCTTGAACCCTGGAGCAAGGATCATACACTCAGTATTTGTAAATAATATACTATGTTGTTTGTCACATACCTGTGATACACTTAACAAGTTGTACTTCAATTGATCAACATAGTAGACATCCTCAAATGTCATCTTCCTTTGGTGACATTACCTTTTCCACTTATTTTTCCACCAGTAAGATTATCTCCAAATGCAACATGTCCTCCATTGATATGCTTGAAATCCTGAAGGCATGACATGTTGCCTGTCATGTGCCTAGAGCAACCACTATCAACATGCCATATGCTCTTTCCCTTGAGCTGTTGGTTGCCCTGCACATATGATAGATCAGTTAGTATGAAATAGGAACCCAAGCCAAAGTGGTCTTGGGTACCCCTTTCTCATCAAAATACTTGCATTCTTTCTTGACAAGATTTTTGAACTTTAACTCCTCATTCTTGGAGTACTTTGTCACAATAATAGGCTTGGAAACATTTGTGCTAGAAGCAGTACTGGTTTTAGAAGTACTAACTGCCTTAGCAGCACTTGCATGCTTAGCAGTAATAACCTTGTTAGCAGTAGTAACTGTGTTAGCAGCAGTAACTGTGTTGGAAGTATTAACCTTTGAAGAGGTACTAATTGTATTAGCAGCATTAATGTTTTCAGCAGTACTAACACAGGTAGCAGCAGTAATACTTCCAACAGCACTAACCCTGTCAACAGTACTAACAGTTTTAGTGCTTTTAGGCACCCACATTTTAATACTTTCTTTTAAAATCTTTTTCTTCATGGGGCCTTTCCTTTCACCATGTTTCTTTATCACATGTTTCTTTCCAGCCTTCCTATAACCAACAGGTTTTTGCACAAATCTTTGAAAGGTCATCTGTTGATTAATAGGGTTAAAGAAGAAATATTTAGCCAAATGATTTAACTTGCCACATATGAAGCAAGGTTTTGGTCTATTGATTTTACTCAGATCAACTCCTTGCTTCTGAGCCCATTGATTATTCCAGTTTCTTTGATTTCCTCTTTTTAAACCAGAATTTAGGCTCTTGGCTTTACTGCAATCACACTGTTTACAAGATCCAGGATTCACAACCGTGGTTTGTTTGTAATGGACCTTGTTATCCTTTCCTTTGGTGTTCTCTATCTCCTTGAACTTGACCCAGATTTTCCCACATCCCTCATTGGTGATAATGTTGTTTTCTAATGGGATCTCTTTACTCACATCATTATCCCTATACTCACTGGCTTCTTTCTCAGTTAAATCCTTAATTATTACTTCATCCAAAGGATCTATCTTAAAGGCTTTCTCAGATAAGTCCTTTTTCTCCTTGGTTTCTAACAAGTCTGAAGTAGGAGAGATATAATTGTTGTTGTAAGGAGGAGGTGTATTGTTGTATCCAATACCAGGCTTCATCTTGTCATGAATCTGAGCCTTTAGAAGATAATCCATTACTTTTGAAGCATATGAAAACTTTTCTATGTCAAGTTTAACTTTAGACAGTTCCTCTTTCAGCCTATCACTCTCTTCTAGGGATTTAGACAGTTTGGTCTCTAACTCATTCTTTTCCCACTTCCAATAGTTTGTGTCATAAGAGTGTTGAAGTTCATTAGCTTGAAAGCCTTTGATTTGCTCTTCAAATCTCTCTACTATTAACACATAATCTCTTCTATCCTTTTCTAATCTTTTGAGGTCATCACACATACTTTGATTGTGATCCCTGTATCTTTTGACAGTGTCAATGCAAGATTTAGTGAAAAGATTAGAAATTACCTCAGAGGGGAGATCAGACACTTCTGCCATAAGAGCTTGATTCTGAATGGCTTCCTCAGCTTGATTACTCCAGTCAAATCCCATTCCAGAGAATCTGAGCATCAGTGCAGTTGCAAAATTGATGCTGATATTTATTGGGGATGGCCAAGAGCAGAGTGCTCAAGGCCTTCATCTCTGTCTGTCTGATCTTCCTCTCACCATCTATCTTTGGTGGAGGTCTTTTCCCATCTGGTCCTATCCTTCCAGCTTCAGAAGGACCATTCTCAATGATATCCCACATTGAGTAGTCATTGAGAAGAATATATTGTCTGATTCTGATCTTCCACATGTCAAACTCACTGGGTTTAAGCATTGGAACCTTAGAGACCAAAGTACTGCTTGATTCTGTAAGATTTTCCATGATGAATAGATGTTTCTGAGAGAGTTTGGCTCTGATACCACTTGTCAGGATCGAATTCTCAACAAGAATTAATTCTCAGAAACAATATCAAAGAAGTTTGCGGAATAACACTTTGATATTCAATGAAACAGTAAATCAACACAGTAAATATGAAGAACAAACTGTAAACTTGTATTGAATGCTTTGAAGTTACAAGATTACACACTCAACCTCAATATTGATGAACATGCTCACCAATACGAATTCTACTTCTCTAAAATTAGGATCTATGCCTTGAGGTTGATTTCTCTCTTAAACTTGGAATTAATCTTTTTTAAAACTATTTTGTATCTTCTATACATATACTAATCAAAAAGATAATTACAATAAAATAAACATATCTTCAGCATATCTTCCATGTATATCTCTAAGCCTTCCATAATCTTCAGTCCATCCAGTTGTTGTCCTTTAATGCGAATCTTTATGATATAAGCAGTATTAATCTTCAGCAGCATTAACTACTAAGCAGCACTAACTACTAGCAGTACTAACTAGCTAAGCAGTACTAACTTTGTTCAAGCAGCACTAACTTTGACTAGCAGTATTAATTACTAGCAGTAGTAATACTCAGCAGTATTAACCTTGAAGTCTTCTAGCAGTATTAACTCTGAACGAGCAGCATTAACAATACTTGATAAATTCTTCAGTTCCCAACAAAAATGCCTGTCATTAACACAAAGTCACTGTGTGTAATGAATACACAATATAAACGAGCTTTTTGATGTTCACTCCCCCAGGGCTTCCATCCAATCATTGAAATACCACAAAGGCAATTTCTATGAATGTTATGACAAAGAAACAAATTCTTTGTGTGCTCGTGCATGTGTAGAAAGAATTAAGCACGATGATTTCTTTTATAAGGCTCAACATAGTGTAAACCACTGAGACAACAGTAGATAAACACAGACTCAACGTGCATGATTGAAGTGCGAAGGTGGGGCAGACTTCCTTCTTTTTCAATATCCAGATTTTCCAAATGAAAACCAGATAGATTATGTGTTGCTTCCCCTTGAAAATGTGAAACATTTTCTTTTTGAGAAGAAAATGAGTGGTTGGTGGGGTTTAAGCAAGAGTTGGCATGGGCTAGGTGCCTGTTTCAATAACGTTCACGAAGAAATGTGAAACATTAGTAATGTGGTTGCCCGACTCAGAAAGTAGTTAGTGCAGAGTTTGATATTCTTTAACTCTGAGCTCACACCCTCTTTCTTTTTAATCATTTAGCTCACTACTAACCAATCTCTCATTTTCATTTTACCTCATCACACCTACACTCATTTCTTTTAGACTCCTCACACTCAATCACTAAATGATTAACTTCTTGGGTAGAAATCACTGGTTAACGTGATTCCATAGAAGTTCAGTTAAGTCCTAGCACAAAGAACCCAGTAATCCTAAAAGAACGTGTTGCTCAAAATGGTTTATCTTGAACATGTAAATCATAGAAACTATGGGTCAGATATATGTATATTCATATAATATAATCATGAAGATTTGAGCATTTGAAACATTGAAGTATTTTCAAACAAGTATATTGAATGAATGAACATGAATGCAAGAGACTTGTTTGAAAATCTGACATTGTATGAAAAATGATCATAAATGAATGATATAACAATCAAAGTTTTATGGTCAAGAGTAATTGATATTTGTCTATACGAAACAAAATACAAACATTCTTGAAATGACGTTTTGAAATGAAATATCGCTCAAAATTCTTTGAATACAAGCGGAGTGTCTTACCATCGAAGAAAAATTGTTCCAATTTAGAGACATGGTAAGAACATGTTGAATAAAGTCAAACCGGTGTGTGTGAATACTTGAAAGTATATGGAAAAGATAATACATAAGTATTTATCTTTGGAAACACACGGTTTGTTTATCAATTAAGCACAAAAAATAATGAAAACATTTAAAATCACACTTCCAAATTATAAAATCTGTTTAAAAATCAGGAAGTGGTTTGAACATTTAAGAACATGTTTTCTATACCTGAAAGTTGTCCTTCTTTCAGATATATTTGAGATTAAGATAAGAAATTTACCTTCTCGCCCAATCTTAAATCTCAGAAAGTCAGTTGTAGTCATTAAGATATGATCGTTGCAGCTTCTCTCATTCTGCAAGTCTCAAAGTCTAGTAAAAAAAAATTTCACAAAATTTATTCAAATGTAAATGACATAAAGCAAGAAAACTTTGATAGTACGAGTTATGATCTGAAACAATCAGAAACCGTCGTCTTACTCCTTTTGACTTATAAGCTCCCCCTAAAATCTTGCATCACAAAAATTTTGTCAGTTAAAATGTATAATGCAGAAATTAGTTTTGCTCCCCCTCAAATGAATGTAGATCATCTAAAAATCTTCTCTTACTCCCCCTGAGATCATGAGCAAACAAATTAAAGTGCAGATATCCTTCAGACATAAAAATAAAGAAAATGATGAAAAATAACAATTCGTAACTTTAGTAGGTAACAACCGATTATGTCTTAAGATTTAACATACCAAGCTTAGAGATAAGAAAATTAAATCTCTTTTCATCCAAGGGTTTGGTAAATAAATCTGCAAGTTGATAATCTGTTTTTACAAAATAAAGTTCAATTGTTCCTTTTTCTACATTATCTTTTATAAAATGATACCTGACATCAATGTGTTTGGTTTTCGTATGCTGGACAGGATTAGCAGATATGGCAATCACACTCTTCGAGTCACAGTAGATTGGAATTTTATCAAATTTGAATCCATAATCTCGTAGCTGTGTTCGCATCCACAAGACTTGAGAGCAGCAACTGGCAGCAGCTACGTACTCTGCTTCAGCAGTCGATGTGGAAACGCATAACTGTTTCTTTGTTGCCCAGCTAACAAGCTTGTCTCCAAGAAATTGAACGTGACCAGAAGTACTCTTTCTATCCAACATACAACCTGCATGATCTGCATCTGAATATGCAGTCAGTTGAAACCCAGTATCCTTAGGATACCACAAACCAAGATCTGCAGTCCCCTTCAGATATCTAAAAATCCGTTTGACAGCAGCCAAATGGGATTCTTTGGGAGCAGCTTGATATCTAGAACATAAACATGTTGAAAACATAATATCTGGTCTACTTGATGTAAGATACATTAACGATCCTATCATACCTCTATATGTTCTAACATCAACACTTTTACCTGAAGGATCTGTGTGGATCTTAGTAGCTGGTGCCATCGGGGTTCCAATAGGTTTACAATTTTCCATTTTGTACTTCCGAAGAATGTCCAAAATGTACTTAGATTGGTTAATGAAAATCCCCGTAGAAAACTGTTTAACTTGTCATCCGAGAAAGAAATTCATCTCTCCCATCATACTCATTTGAAAACGTGACACCATGAGGTTAGAAAAGTTTTTACAATATTTTGGATTAGTAGAACCAAATATTATATCATCAACATATATCTGAATAAGAATAATATCATCTTTTTCCTTCTTGATGAATAAAGTAGTATCAATCTTACCTTTGGAAAAACCAGACTTGACCAAGAATTTGGATAAAACATCATACCATGCTCGAGGGGCTTGTTTTAATCCATAAAGGGCTTTGTCCAAGATGTAGACATGATCTGGCTTATCTGGATTGACGAACCCTTCTGGTTGAGACACGTACACCTCCTCTTTAAGAATGCCGTTCAGAAAAGCTGTTTTCACATCCATCTGAAAGACTGTGAAATTCTTATGAGTTGTGTATGCTAGAAACATGCGAATTGCTTCTATACGAGCTACTGGAGCATACGTCTCATCATAATCGATGCCTTCCTCTTGCCGGTAGCCTTTGGCAACAAGTCTAGTTTTGTTTCTTATGACGATACCATCTTCATCCTTTAGTTCCTATTTAGTTCCTATCACGGTCTTTCCTTCAGGTTTAGGAACTAATCTCCAAACCTTTAGGGCTTCAAACTGATTGATCTCTTCTTGCATTGCATATACCCAGTCCGAATCAGCAAGAGCCTCAGATACTCGTGTTGGCTCAATCTTGCTGAGGAACGAGTCATGCATACATTCGTTAAGTGTCGCTAACCTAGTCTGTACAGGCTTGTTGAGATCTCCAATTACTTGATGTAATGGATGGTCTTTGGTCCAGCGATGCTCATGAGGGAGTGGAGTAGATGAATTTTGAATATGATCATCATCTAGAAATCCACTTTCAGAATCTTCAGTTTGAATAACAAGAGGGGGTTTTGCATTTGAAGACTCAGGTGCAGAAGTATCAGTTGGAACAGCAGATTCTGGCTATTGAGTAGACAAAGTAGTACACCCAACTGAAACAGTTAATTCTGGCTCAACATTAACTTGTGTATCTTCAACTGTAGGAGTAACAATAGGAATGTGAGTTTCAGACTGAACAGGGGATGCTTGTTCAGTTATGACATCTGAAGTGACTGGATGATTGCAACTTGTGTCTTCAGGCCTGTCAGTCACAGCAGATTTAGATACATTAGTTCCGAGAAACTCATCATAAAAGAATTCAAATAACAAATCTAAATCAGTTAAATGTGAAGTAGATGTAGAAGCGTTATCCGAATTTGTCGCTGTAGAAGCAGGTTCTGGACTGATCTGCCCCGAAGCTAATAAAACTATGATAACGGGTTCTGAACTGATTTGATCAGAAGCCATTTCTTCATCAAATGTGACATTAACGCTCTTAACAACTGTCTTTAACTTCTTTAGATAAACACGATATGCAGCAGATGTTGAAGAATAACCGATAAAGATGCCTTCGTCCGCCTTAGCACTGAATTTATTCAGACTCTCTCTGTCATTGAGCACAAAACATTTACACCCAAATATGTGAAAATATTTTATAGTTAGTGTTCTGTTGTTGATCAACTCATATGGAGTCTTCTGAAAATGGCGGTGTATTATGGAACGATTTTGAGTATGGCATGCAGTCGACACAGCTTCTGCCCACAAGAATAGAGGTAAGTCCGATTGGCTAAGCATAGTCCGAGCGGCCTCGACTAGCGTCCTATTTCGCCTTTCGACTACTCCATTTTGTTCAGGCGTTCTAGCAGCAGAATACTAATGTGATATCCCGACCGATTTGAGATATTCATCAACAATCTTGTTCTTGAATTCTGTGCCATTGTCAGTATGAAGAAACTTGACTGGTCGCTGCATTTTCACCTGGGTCGTCTTTAAGAAAGTAATGAGAACTTCCGGTGTCTCATCTTTTGAACGAAGAAATTTGACCCACGTGTATCTTGAATAATCATCCACAATAACCAGTACGTATTTCTTTCCTCCCAAACTCTGAGTTCTCATTGGACCACACAATTCCATATGTAACAATTCTAACGGAGAACTAGTGCTTGGTTCAGGCTTCGGTTTGTGTTCGGCTCTCTTCATCTTACCCTTTTCACATGCTGCGCATAAGTGTTCTCGTTCATATTTCAGCTCAGGAAGTCCTTTGACCAATTTCCCACGAACCAGCTTGTTGATGTAACGAAAGTTCAAGTGAGATAAACGTCTATGCCAGAGCCAACTTTGTTGCGTTGAAGCTTTTGTCATCAAGCATACTTGATTGTCAATCTGAACTTTGGAAAGATTGATGGTGTAGAGGTTTGTCTTTCGATGTCTACCTAAGAGTTCTGTGTCGTCTTCAGTACGAACTGAGCAACTCTTAGACTTGAAGTTGACCTCTAACCCTTTATCGCAGAATTGACCTATGCTGAATAAGTTGTGCCCCAAGCCTTCGACATAACTCACCTTACTTATCGTTATGTTGTCTTAAATAATGTCACCATATCCTAAGATAGGTGAAAGTTGATCGTTTCCAAATCTGACATTTCCACTGAATTTCTCTGTATAGTTAGACAATAAAGCTTTTTGCCCAGTCATATGCTTGGAACATCCACTGTCCAAGTACCACATATGTCGGGTCTGCAAGCGAAATCAGGTAATAACAATTTTAGGTACCCATTTAAAAACGGGCCCTAACGGATTAGCACAAGATTTTGGTATCCACTTGAAAATGGATCCTCTGTTCTTTTGAAAACTTTGAAAAACATTTGATCTCGAAGAATTAACATGATAAGATCCATACCAATAAGAAGAATTATGAGAATAAACAAAATCAGTTCTCCGATAATTAGAATAAAATGTAGTAGGAATAGAAGATAATTGAATCAATTGCTTTAATGAATATTTCTTGTAAGAAGTTACAAGGTTTTGGTTATTTGAAGCAAATTGATCAATTACATCATCATCACTACTAACTTGGCTAGTAAAAGAATTATCAGAAACTGATTCAGCTATCTCAGCATCCTTCCGTTTTGGTCTCCATTCGGATTGAGCTTTTATCTTTTTCTTCCTTAAATCTGAAACATAAGTTATAGATCTATTAGGAAAAGTAGATTTCCGGGATTGAGTTTTCTTTTGTGTACCAGTGTATTTTTGTTTCTGTTATCGTTGTTTCTTATGTTTCTTACCATGAGCATATTAATCAGCAGTTACAGAAACTGAATCACCAACCTTAGTTGATGTTTCACCAATATGAACATCACTTGGTAACACTCTTTCATTTTTAAGACAAGTAGAATGATCAGGAAGTTTAGAATGGACATCAAAATATCATATTCTTCCATGCACCCATCATCAGAATTAAAAGAATCATTTGCAGACTCAAATAAGTCATCAGAATTATCAGAGAAAGTTTGAGGTGCCTTTGAAACTGTAAAACACTTTGTAGATTTATTATGAAAAACAGTGTTCTTTATAACTGTAGAAAATACATTTTGTTGTATATCAGCCAAAAGTTTTTCATCAGATAAAACATTTTCAAGCTCTACTATTTTGCTTTCAAGAATAGATGTAGGAACATAAACCTTTGCAATTGCAGGTTATGCCTTCATCTCAGAAGCGGAATAACTAACAAAATAGTAAGTTGAAAGAACTTTTGGTGTTTTTGAATGTGACAACCGTCAAGATTAGTGCTCAGGTTAATTTCTAAGTTAATGGAAATTAAGATTTAAGTATTGCCACTCCTTAAATTGCATAAAATTTTTAAGATAAAAGTTTCCTAAAAATTTAGGAGGTTGCGTAGAATGCCCGGAACAGTCCAGTAACTGACCGTCACAACTTAGAAATGCCAAAAATATTGATTAAGGTCCAAAATATATAAAATTATAAAGTTATATTATTTTAGTTGAAATACTTTCATTTTTTTTTATAAAAGTTGTTTTAAGCAAAAATTGAGAATCGGGTATTTCGGTTCTCGAATATATCTGATATTTTAATGAAATAGGCTAAGTATTTTAACTTTTTTTTTTAATTATTTCTTTAATTAGTCTTGGACACTTGTCATGTTGATAAAATTAGTCATTATATATATATATATATATATATATATATATATATATATATATATTTATTTAAAAACTATTTTATTTAAAAACAAGAAAGGAGCACATCATCTCATTTTAAATCAAAAACACTCTTCATCTCCCTCTCTCTCTCCCTTCATCGGCCAAAACCACCACCACCCCCATCTCCATATCATTTTCAAAATTTAAGCTAAATCAAGAGTGAAATCAAGAAATTGAACATCAAATTGAAGATTAGAACAAAGTTTGCACATCAATTTCACAAGGTATCATCCAAAAACCTACTTTCATTGTCTACATTTAGGTATTTTTGGTTTTAACTTGAAATATTGAAATTATGCATGATTAGGTTATGAAAATTTGATTTTTGTTCATGAAATGGATTACTTTTGGTAGATACAATGTTATGTTGCAAGTTTTGATTTCATTATCAAAGAAAGAAATTGGTTTTCATCAAGAATCTTGGTTTGATGTTCATGCATAAAGAATTTTGATACATTAGTGGTTTATTCCTTCATTTGAAGAATGCATGCATATAAAGTTTGAAGTACTAATGATAATGGTATAGTGATTATGTTTGCATGAAGAATAGTTTAACTTATATATGTTCTTAAGATGGAAATTCTCAAATCCAAATGATTAAGAACATAAAAGTGATGTTTATATCACTCTAGTTAGTAGATTGTTCATTTGGGTGTTGGATGAGCATCTAAAGATTGCTATGAGTCCATGAGTCAAAAGGTTTTCATCTCAAGAATATGTGATGATTGATTATGGTGTGATAACATATGGTTATTTTATTAAACCAATGGGAAAATGATCACCATTTCAAAATGTCATAATTTTAACTTTCTGCAGATTTGCTGTCCAGAAAATGGACCTACTTCCAACATGCATAAATCATGTTCTACATGTCAAAATTTGGGCTTTTTGCTTATAGACTTCAATTTAAGGTGTTAGCTTTCTAAAAAGTCCAAAAACACTAATTTTGGAGATGATTTGAGCACTTAAATGAATTTTACAAGAAAATGGTGCAATCTGTCCAATGAAGACAGATTCAAACACCTATCTTGTGGAGGCCATAACTTCCTCATTTCTTATCCCAAATTAAGTGAATCTTTTTCCAAATGATAGGATTTTGAGTTAGGTTTACACCCATATAAGGATTATGGGCTAATTCAAAGAATTGATACCTCAAAAGCATGCTACAAGTGAGGTATGTCACTGATCCGAAAATCAGTGACACACTGCTTTGTGGAAATTATTTCAGGTATCAAAACTCATCCAAAAATTATGAAAAAGTGCAGATTTACTCTTGACACACTATAGTATTACCACAAAAATTTTGGTGAATTCATTCCTTTGGGAAGATATGTTTCTATAGTGGTTTTGTTGACCAAAATATTGGACAGCTTCTGCTGAATTTTCAGAAAAGTGATTATAATGAGTTCTAAAATAGTGTTAAGGCATAATAAGTCTATAATTGATCTAAATATGGTTTTGGCTATTGAAACCTACTTAATGGCATTTCATAAGTTATTGGGACGGGTTATTTGGACATAGGAACGGGTATTAATGTATTTCCTCTATGGCAACCTTCACTATAGGAAACCAAGGAAGCGGCACCTAATTTGAGCACTATCATTAAGTTTCCAAGTTCATTCTCAAGGTGAGTATTCACAGCCCCTCTTTTATCGTTTTACGTATTTTGGGGTGAAAAGAATGCTTAAGTACGATTATAATGATTCATGAGTTAATTGAAATGTTTTGCGCTGTTAAGTCGCCAAGGCTTGTTTTCAAGCATTTTAAAAAAGTAAGATGTATGACGCTAAATAGTTGGTATGTTGAGTATTTAAGAGTTAGTCCCCAGACGACACTACTATTAACCCAGAAAATTGGGCCTATAGTATTAGTGGATAGCGCTATTTGGGCTTGACCAACCCCACTTCTTACAGCTGACGAGCTAGGAGTGCACTATACTAGAGAAGTGATTGAACATGTGGCGCTTGAGACCACCTCTGAGTCAAGGCACACGGGGCAAAAGCAAGGGTCGGGGACGGTTTAGTAGTGGCTCAACCAAGTTTAAGTTATACCGACTCAAGTCATACGTAAAACAATACTCATGAAATTTTCAAGTTAATCTAATGAGCACGGATATGCTCCAAGTATTTGAGCACGTATATGCTCTAAGTATTCAAGTTAAGCTTTTGAGCACGAACATGCTCCAACTATCAAATCTTGCATATAAAATGTTTTGTGCATATTTAAAACCTGTGAACTCACCAACTCTCGTAGTTGACCATATTTTTGTACATGCTTTTCAGGAAATCAAGAAGGTAAATTTTAAGGGTCGTTCTGCGTATGATCCGAATATGCTTGGGGGATGTACAAACTTTTGGACAATATTATCTTGAAATATCTCGGGATTGTAATTTCACGACAAACTTTCTACTTCTAAACTTTGTAATATATTTTTATTAAATGTATGGTGGTTGAACTTTATGCTTGTGGATTGTTTGTCGAAAACTGTTATACCCCGTGTTTCCGCTTTAGCGGGGTGTGACAGATTTGGTATCAGAGCCACAGGTTATAGAGAATACCGGTTTTATACAAAACCATACACTATAACCGTATAAAAAAATCAAAATTTATTATTTTATTTTACAAACGAAATTACGAACCCGAGTACATCCCTAGCATGACTAAGATGTGTCTTTCGTAATCACACCCTAACTTAGGCAAAGCTTGATCACCTTTGTTTAATTTGAGTGTGCATAATGGAGACATGGATCGGGTATGCTAAAAGTTACTAAAAATAGAAACTTTTCAATTCAAAGACATAAAGCATGTTTTGTTTGTGAGTTCGCATGACATCTTTGGTTATTAAAGGATATTATCAAGTGCTTAATAATTAAATTTTGTTAATTATCGCAGTCATCATGTCTCGATCACCCTCACACCAAGATCAGTCACTTGACGATTATGACCCATCCGAGCACGAATACACTGATTCTGAGCGATCACCGGAGAGATCGATCACCCCCACCTTGGAGCCGACTTCACCCGTTCCACGTAGGGACGAGGCGGGGCCTTCTCGACTTCGGAGTCGGAGGGTATCGCCACCGCCATGCGCCGATATACCAATGTCCCAACCAACTGGCATGACGACACTAGAAAACTATTGGGTTTCAGGGATGGCTCGAGAAGTAGAGAGAGTTAGGTTGGAAGTAGACCATCATGGGCATTCCCTCGATGCACTCATGATGATAATGAATTCAAGTGACCAGATCCTAAATGGACTGATATCAATGGTGAGTGCGGACGATCAAGCTATGAGTGCAATTATGAGAGAATTAGTGGAAACTAGGACGATGGTAGCCTGGTTGCACTCTTGCTTATCAGTGGTGATGGGACTCTTAGTGGTTGTGATAGCGTGGTTGATGGTGTCATTTTTCGGACATTAGTAGCGTGGTATGCTTATGGATATTTGGGCAACTAATTTTCTTTTGATATGTAACTCGTCGTATTGGTACATTATTACATAGCTTGACTATTATTTTTGGGCGAATGATTAAATGTATGGCATAGTTTTGTAATGATCATGATTATGTTATGTTATATTGTTTATGTATGTTTAAGAATTTTGAATTTCAATTCCATAAGGTTGATCTTTGTTATATTAGATGTATGATCAATTAAATACAATTATTATTGTATTAAGATTAAGGAATAGGAATAAGGGAAATAAGAATTTGGAATTAATTATTGACGTGACGTTAAAATAAATTGTGCAATAGAATTATGCCGCCAAGAAGAGAAGATCCTGAGATTGCACGACTCGTATCCGAGCAAATCTTAGCTTCACTTCCTAACATAGTCAGTCAGATAGCAGCAGGTTTAAATGCTAACCAACCTAACCAACCAGGAGTTGGTGTTAACGTTGAAAGAGAATGTACATATAAGACCTTTAGGACTTGTAATCCAAAGGAATTCCATGGTACTGAAGGAGCAGTTGGATTACTGTCTTGGATAGAAGGAATGGAGTCTGTCCTTCACATTAGTAAATGTCCGGAAACTAAGAAGGTAGAATTTGCAACTTGTTTATTACAAGGGAGAGCACTGACTTGGTGGAACACCCAAGTGCAAACGAGAGGAAGAGTTGCAGCAAATGGATTGACATGGGACGAGTTCAAAGAGATGATAAAAGGGGAATACTGTTCAAGGAGTGAAATGCAGAAGTTGCAGGCAGAATTCTGGGATCATGAGATGAAAGGCAATGATGTAGATTCATACACGGCACGATTCAATGAGTTGGCGAAAATTGTACCACATCTGGTGACACCAGAAGAAAATCGAGTTGACAGGTACATTTGGGGATTAGCACCGGAAATTAGAGGAGATGTAACTTCGGGAAAACCGAAAACCCTTCAAGAGGCTGTGGATTTAGCAACGAAGCTCACCAATAATGCAATTCGTTCAGGACTTTTCTCTAGCGACAAAGCCAAAGGAAAGAGGAAAGTTGAAGAGGGTTTAAGGAGGCAGGATGACCGAAGGAGGGGAAAGGATCGGAGGATCATGGGTAACTATGGGGTTCAGGTGCAGGCAGCCGATAAGGGAAAAGGGACATACCCAAGATGTGATAAGTGTAATAGGTCACATGTTGGAAACTGTATTATATGTCGCAAGTGCCACCGAGGAGGTCATTACGAGAAAGATTGCAAGGCTGGAGGAAGGAGAGTTTGTTTCGAATGCGGGAGCCCGGATCATTTTAAAAACAACTGTCCCAGGGTGAACAGAAGGGCGAATGCGAATCAGATTCGTCCAGTTGGACAGAGGGATCAAAGGGGCCAAGCAAGAGGCCGAGTGTTTGAAATTGGGACGGAAGAAGCAAGGCGGGACCCAAATGTGATTACAGGTATGTTTCTCTTAAACAATCACTCCGCATCTGTACTATTTGATTCTGGAGCAGATAAAAGTTTTGTGTCGTTAAATTTTAGACCGAAAGTTAATCAAATGACACAAAAATTAAAAGAAGACTATGTCATTGAGTTTGCTAATGGGCAAGAAATTAGGGTCAAAGATGTACTTCCAAATTGTACTCTAAGTCTAGCTGAAAAGAATTTCAAAATAGATTTAATCCCAATAAAGCTAGGTAGCTTTGATATAGTCGTGGGCATGGATTGGTTGTCAAAGAACCACGCGGAGATAAGTTGTTCCGAGAAGATTCTCCGAATCCCGTTACCGGGAGGAGAAGTACTTATAGTACCTGGAGAAAAATCTAAGAGAAAACTGAAGATGGTGTCTTGTATGAAAATGCGGAAGTACCTGAGGAAAGAATGTGACGCATTTCTGGCGCATGTAATAAGTAAAGAACCTAAGCAGAAACGTCTGCAAGAATTTCCTGAAGTATTTCCCGAGGAGTTACCTGGATTACCTCCACCGAGACAAGTCGAATTCCGTATCGATTTGGTTCCAGGAGCTGCACCGGTGGCCAAGGCACCGTACCGTTTGGCACCTTCTGAGATGCAAGAACTGTCAGAACAACTGCAAGAGCTACTCGACAAGGGATTTATTAGGCCTAGCTCTTCGCCTTGGGGAGCACCAGTACTTTTTGTTAAAAAGAAGGACGGGACGTTCCGAATGTGTATTGATTATAAGGAACTCAATAAGCTGACCCTAAAGAATCGATACCCACTTCCCCGAATCGACGATTTATTTGACCAATTGCAAGGCGCATCGTACTTTTCAAAGATTGACCTACGGTCCGGATATCATCAAATGAGAGTGCGTGAAGAAGACATTGACAAAACGGCGTTTAGAACTCGTTACGGTCACTATGAATTTCTAGTTATGCCCTTCGGACTGACAAACGCTCCAGCAGTTTTCATGGACTTGATGAACAGAGTCTGCCGACCATACTTGGACAAGTTCGTGATCGTGTTTATAGATGATATTCTGATTTATTCGCGAAGCAAGGAGGACCACGAACAACACCTAAAGTTGATGTCGGAATTGCTTAAGGAACAGAAATTGTACGCCAAGTTCTCCAAGTGTGAATTTTGGCTTCGAGAAGTACATTTTCTGGGTCATGTGGTTAATAAGAAAGGGATTCATGTTGATCCAGCAAAGGTTGAGGCCATTAAAAAGTGGGAAACTCCTAAGACACCGACGGAAATTCGTCAATTTCTTGGCCTGGCAGGTTATTATCGACGATTTATCGAAAAATTTTCCAAGATTGCTCAACCACTCACGTCGCTAACCCAAAAAGATAAGAAGTTTGATTGGGGAGAAAAACAGGACGAGGCATTTCAAACGCTGAAGCATAAGTTATGCAACGCACCAATTCTAGCGTTACCAGAAGGTACAGAAAATTTTGTGGTATATTGCGATGCATCACATCAAGGTTTGGGATGTGTATTGATGCAGAGAGATAAAGTTATAGCTTATGCCTCAAGACAACTTAAAGTTCATAAAAAGAATTATACCACTCATGATTTGGAGTTAGGAGCAGTGGTATTCGCTTTAAAGATTTGGAGGCATTATCTTTATGGTACCAAGTGTATCGTTTACACTGATCACAAAAGCCTCCAACATATCTTTGATCAGAAAATGCTAAACATGAGACAACGAAGATGGGTGGAACTACTCAGTGACTACGATTGTGAGATAAAATATCATCCCGGAAAAGCCAACGTAGTAGCAGACGCATTGAGTAGGAAGGAGAAGGTAAAACCAACAAGAGTACGAGCTATGGGAATGTTGGTACGAACGAGCCTCAAGACACAAATCTGTGAAGCTCAAAAAGAGGCACTGAAGGAGGAGAATCTAAAGAATGAGGCACTTCATCAGTCAGAAAAAGAATTTGAAACCCGATCAGATGGGGTACAATATTTCAAGAATAAGGTCTGGATACCAAAAGTGAAAAGTCTGCGGATGTCAATCTTGGAAGAAGCGCACCAATCGAAGTATTCGATTCACCCGGGAGCTGACAAGATGTACAAGGATCTAAAAGAATATTATTGGTGGTCGGGAATGAAGAAAGACATTGCTGAATTTGTGAGTAAATGTTTGACTTGTGCTAAAGTTAAAGCAGAGCATCAAAAGCCATCTGGACTCTTGCAGCAACCGGAGATACCTCAATGGAAATGGGATCAAGTATCCATGGATTTCATCACAAAGTTACCAAGAACAGGAAGAGGTAATGATGCAATTTGGGTTATTGTGGATAGACTTACAAAGTCCGCGCATTTTCTTCCTATCCGAGAGGATTTCAAAATGGAAAGATTGGCACAAGTATACATTGATGAAATTGTCTCTCGTCATGGAGTACCATTATCCATCATTTCAGACCGAGACAGTCGTTTCACTTCTCGATTTTGGCAAGCGTTTCAGAAAGCTCTGGGTACCAGGTTGGATTTGAGCACTGCTTATCATCCTCAAACGGATGGTCAATCTGAAAGGACCATCCAGACTCTGGAAGACATGTTACGCGCTTGTGCTATAGACTTCGGAGGTAGCTGGGATAAGCACTTACCATTGATTGAATTTTCTTATAACAACAGCTACCATACCAGTATTCAATGCGCGCCATACGAAGCCCTTTATGGACGTAAGTGTCGATCTCCACTTAGTTGGGTGGAAATTGGTGACAGTCAATTGTTTGGGCCTGATATTATACGGGAGACTACCGACAAAATATCGACCATACAAGACAGGCTTAAAGCTGCAAGAGATCGACAGAAAAGCTATGCAGATAATCGCAGAAAACCCTTAGAATTCCAAAAGGGTGACAAGGTTCTTTTGAAAGTGTCTCCATGGAAAGGAGTAGTGAGATTTGGAAAAAGGGGTAAATTAAGCCCAAGATTCATTGGTCCATATGAAGTATTAGAAAGAATTGGACCAGTAGCTTATAAGCTTAAGTTGCCACAAGAGTTGAGTGTCATTCACGACACGTTCCACGTGTCAAATTTAAAGAAGTGTATAACTGACGAGATGACGATTGTACCCCCAGATGAAATCTTAGTGGACGAGCGGCTTATTTTCAGAGAAGAGTCGGTTGAAATTTTGGATCGTGAAGTTAAGCGACTAAGGAGAAGTAAAATTCCTATTTTAAAAGTTCGTTGGAAGTCGCGTCACGGACCTGAATTTACGTGGGAAAGAGAGGATTTTATGAAGCACAAGTATCCTCATTTGTTTGATCAAGAGGCGGTCCGGAAGTGACAAACTTTAAATTTCGGGACGAAATTTCTCGAAGTAGGGGAGACTGTGACAACCGTCAAGATTAGTGCTCAGGTTAATTTCTAAGTTAATGGAAATTAAGATTTAAGTATTGCCACTCCTTAAATTGCATAAAATTTTTAAGATAAAAGTTTCCTAAAAATTTAGGAGGTTGCGTAGAATGCCCGGAACAGTCCAGTAACTGACCGTCACAACTTAGAAATGCCAAAAATATTGATTAAGGTCCAAAATATATAAAATTATAAAGTTATATTATTTTAGTTGAAATACTTTCATTTTTTTTTTATAAAAGTTGTTTTAAGCAAAAATTGAGAATCGGGTATTTCGGTTCTCGAATATATCTGATATTTTAATGAAATAGGCTAAGTATTTTAACTTTTTTTTTTAATTATTTATTTAATTAGTCTTGGACACTTGTCATGTTGATAAAATTAGTCATTATATATATATATATATATATATATATATATATATATATTTATTTAAAAACTATTTTATTTAAAAACAAGAAAGGAGCACATCATCTCATTTTAAATCAAAAACACTCTTCATCTCCCTCTCTCTCTCCCTTCATCGGCCGAAACCACCACCACCCCCATCTCCATATCATTTTCAAAATTTAAGCTAAATCAAGAGTGAAATCAAGAAATTGAACATCAAATTGAAGATTAGAACAAAGTTTGCACATCAATTTCACAAGGTATCATCCAAAAACCTACTTTCATTGTCTACATTTAGGTATTTTTGGTTTTAACTTGAAATATTGAAATTATGCATGATTAGGTTATGAAAATTTGATTTTTGTTCATGAAATGGATTACTTTTGGTAGATACAATGTTATGTTGCAAGTTTTGATTTCATTATCAAAGAAAGAAATTGGTTTTCATCAAGAATCTTGGTTTGATGTTCATGCATAAAGAATTTTGATACATTAGTGGTTTATTCCTTCATTTGAAGAATGCATGCATATAAAGTTTGAAGTACTAATGATAATGGTATAGTGATTATGTTTGCATGAAGAATAGTTTAACTTATATATGTTCTTAAGATGGAAATTCTCAAATCCAAATGATTAAGAACATAAAAGTGATGTTTATATCACTCTAGTTAGTAGATTGTTCATTTGGGTGTTGGATGAGCATCTAAAGATTGCTATGAGTCCATGAGTCAAAAGGTTTTCATCTCAAGAATATGTGATGATTGATTATGGTGTGATAACATATGGTTATTTTATTAAACCAATGGGAAAATGATCACCATTTCAAAATGTCATAATTTTAACTTTCTGCAGATTTGCTGTCCAGAAAATGGACCTACTTCCAACATGCATAAATCATGTTCTACATGTCAAAATTTGGGCTTTTTGCTTATAGACTTCAATTTAAGGTGTTAGCTTTCTAAAAAGTCCAAAAACACTAATTTTGGAGATGATTTGAGCACTTAAATGAATTTTACAAGAAAATGGTGCAATCTGTCCAATGAAGACAGATTCAAACACCTATCTTGTGGAGGCCATAACTTCCTCATTTCTTATCCCAAATTAAGTGAATCTTTTTCCAAATGATAGGATTTTGAGTTAGGTTTACACCCATATAAGGATTATGGGCTAATTCAAAGAATTGATACCTCAAAAGCATGCTACAAGTGAGGTATGTCACTGATCCGAAAATCAGTGACACACTGCTTTGTGGAAATTATTTCAGGTATCAAAACTCATCCAAAAATTATGAAAAAGTGCAGATTTACTCTTGACACACTATAGTATTACCACAAAAATTTTGGTGAATTCATTCCTTTGGGAAGATATGTTTCTATAGTGGTTTTGTTGACCAAAATATTGGACAGCTTCTGCTGAATTTTCAGAAAAGTGATTATAATGAGTTCTAAAATAGTGTTAAGGCATAATAAGTCTATAATTGATCTAAATATGGTTTTGGCTATTGAAACCTACTTAATGGCATTTCATAAGTTATTGGGACGGGTTATTTGGACATAGGAACGGGTATTAATGTATTTCCTCTATGGCAACCTTCACTATAGGAAACCAAGGAAGCGGCACCTAATTTGAGCACTATCATTAAGTTTCCAAGTTCATTCTCAAGGTGAGTATTCACAGCCCCTCTTTTATCGTTTTACGTATTTTGGGGTGAAAAGCATGCTTAAGTACGATTATAATGATTCATGAGTTAATTGAAATGTTTTGCGCTGTTAAGTCGCCAAGGCTTGTTTTCAAGCATTTTAAAAAAGTAAGATGTATGACGCTAAATAGTTGGTATGTTGAGTATTTAAGAGTTAGTCCCCAGACGACACTACTATTAACCCAGAAAATTGGGCCTATAGTATTAGTGGATAGCGCTATTTGGGCTTGACCAACCCCACTTCTTACAGCTGACGAGCTAGGAGTGCACTATACTAGAGAAGTGATTGAACATGTGGCGCTTGAGACCACCTCTGAGTCAAGGCACACGGGGCAAAAGCAAGGGTCGGGGACGGTTTAGTAGTGGCTCAACCAAGTTTAAGTTATACCGACTCAAGTCATACGTAAAGCAATACTCATGAAATTTTCAAGTTAATCTAATGAGCACGGATATGCTCCAAGTATTTGAGCACGTATATGCTCTAAGTATTCAAGTTAAGCTTTTGAGCACGAACATGCTCCAACTATCAAATCTTGCATATAAAATGTTTTGTGCATATTTAAAACCTGTGAACTCACCAACTCTCGTAGTTGACCATATTTTTGTACATGCTTTTCAGGAAATCAAGAAGGTAAATTTTAAGGGTCGTTCTGCGTATGATCCGAATATGCTTGGGGGATGTACAAACTTTTGGACAATATTATCTTGAAATATCTCGGGATTGTAATTTCACGACAAACTTTCTACTTCTAAACTTTGTAATATATTTTTATTAAATGTATGGTGGTTGAACTTTATGCTTGTGGATTGTTTGTCGAAAACTGTTATACCCCGTGTTTCCGCTTTAGCGGGGTGTGACATTGAAAGATAACTATCATTTAACTTTTCATAGTTAAACGGTAGTTGCATTTTCTTTTTATTCTTTCTATTTTCAGTTTCTTGATCCTCAACTTCTTCTGGCAATTTGGTAACAATTTTGGGTTTTAAATGAGTATGTTTACCAGCACAAGCAAGAAAATCATAGTTATAAAGTGCCGGTTGTTTTCTGATGGCTTTCTTAAGATAATGGGGGTTTTCAAAACCAAGTCCCCATTTCTCTTTGACATCAGCCTCTTCATTAGGTGCATTGAGAAAAATGATTTGATCTGTTTGACCTCTCGCATAAAGTTTTGCTTCCAGACCATTTACCTTCTTATTCAAATTCTTATTTTCAACCTGCAATTTATAAACAGTTAGTGCAGATTCATTTTTCTCAAACTCATATTTAGACACTTCACCTTCAAACTCAGAAATCCTCTTTTCAAAACAATCTACTTTAGATTTAGAATCAAAATCAGACTTGCGTAAAGAATCAATCAGATCTTTGTTTGAAATAACAGACGTATTAAGCTCAAAGATCTTTTTGTTCTTTTTAGCAACTTTTTCTTTTTCCTTTTTCAGATTATTTTGTAAATTTTGTAGCTCAACCACCATGGTTTCCAACTTGGTAATGAAATCTTTTGGAGTTAAGTTTAATACCTCATTAACTGCCTCATCATCTGACTCTTCATCTTTTACTTCTTTGCCCATGAGACAGATATGAGTTGTTTCTTCTTTCACTTCTTCTTCTCCTTCTGAGTAATCCATCCAAAACTCATCTTCAGCCATTAGAGAGACACCCGCTTCTTGTTGTCTTGCCAAAAGCAACTTGTTCTGATAGTACTGAGAGTTGCGAACTTTCGGCTTTCGACAATATTTAGCAAAATGACCCATCTTGCCGTAATTGTAGCACTTGATTGAATCAGTTGCTGGCTTTTCAACAGCGGTGTAATCATTCATAAACTTCTTCTTCTCATCTGATTTCTTCTCCACATATCTATCTTCTTCATACCTCTTACCTTCCACTTTTTGTCGGTGCTCGTGGTTTCTTTGAACTTGATGAAGAATAGCGTTGAGAATTTGATCCCGGCTTCTTGTAAAATTTCTTCTGAAATGCACGGGTCAGCAATATCATGGCTTGTTTCAGACTTTCTCCATCATCACTATCTGAAACAGAATCTGACTCAGAACTGGTAAGAATTTTCTTCTTTTTCTTCTCTTTCTTTTCTTTCACCTTCTCTCCAGCTACTAAAGCAATAGGATCAGGAACTTGTGCTGCCTTCTTCTTCTCAACTCTTTTTTCTTCAACCTCTTCTTCATTCTGTTTCAAAGTCTCAAATACCTCATGTAAAGGAATTTTATTCAAATCCTTCATTTGCTTCATTCTTCTTGTATGCTTCTTCCATTCCGGGCATAGTGTACTCAGAAATTTGACATTGTTTTCCAACTGCTTCTTTTTGACTTTATTCTTTGTCAGCTCATTCAGAAGCAATACAAACCTCTCATATGTATCTTCCAGACTCTCATTCTCCTTAGCTTTGAATTCCTCATAACTATTGATGCAGTTTGCTACTTTCATCTGATTTCCAATCTTGGATCCCATCATCATCTTTTGCAACTGATCCCACATCTTCTTAGCATTGCTTTTGTAACTATCAATCTTGATGTAGATCTCATTCGGAATGCTCTGAAGAAGTAATGATCTTGCTTGTTTATCTGCTTTGTATCAACTTTTCTGTTCTTCAGAATACTGAGAAATATCCACTGTCACTGTTTTCATCTTTTGCTCTCTTTCCTCAGTCCCATCTTCACTATCAGAAAAATCAACATCAGGTACTTGAACTGTTATTGGAGCCATTGGACCTTCAGTGATAGACAGAAGAATATTCTCTCCATTTGAATGCCGATCTATGAAATCCAAGAATCTGTCCTTCCATTGTTCATACTCGCCTTTGAATAGAACTGGAGGCTTTACATCGGCGCCAATTGAAAGTGCATCTTTTGAAGTCATCTTCTTTAAACCTGTTTGAAAAATATATCAAATAAGAAACTAGAACTGATCGTTAGTCCAAAATGTGAAATCAAAAAAAAATCTTAAAAAAAAATTCAGAAATTTTGAACACAGAAAGAACTTTTGTTCCCCTCCGCAGACTTAGCACAGGGGTCCCGCTACCCTGTAGAAAAAATTTTCACTATTAAAGAGCATATTTCAGTTTTGAAAATTTCTCAGAAGAAAAAAAATTCTAAGTATAGAAACTCGCAAGTCACTATTCAAAGTAAAACTCGCAGACGCTTAAACTCTCTAAGCCCTATTCACTGTGAAACACGCAGATCGAGACTTGCGCGTTTGATAAACTCTCAAGCAAACTCACAGACAAACTCGCAAGCAAACTCGCAGACAAACTCGCATGCAAACTCGCAGATCAAACTCGCAGATAATGAAACTCGCAAGTGCTTAAGCTCGCTAACAACTGTTCACGCTAAAACTCGCTAACAGAGATGTGCGCGTTTCCCAAACTCGCACGTTGAAGCTTGCGCGTTTGAACAAAACTCGCTAGCTTCACTTGCGCGTTTCAACACTTAGAAATAATTCTTGAAGTTTCAAACTCGCAGGTCGATGAACTCGCTAATTACTATTCCTCGTCAAACTCGCACACCGAAGAACTCGCAAATCACTATTCCTCCTGAAACTCGCTAGGTTCGATTAGCGAGTTTGTAGAACTCGCTGGCCACTACTAGCGCGTTTCTTAGAACTCGCAGATAGCCCTTGCGCGTTTTAGACCAAAATTCTTCTTTTGACTTGCGCGTTCTAACTGATGAACCTTGCGCGTTTCACGACGAACTAGCGCGTTTGGACGATGAACTAGCGCGTTTTAGAGATCTAGCGCGTTCTTCCGTTTGTCGACCCAAAAACTTACTTTTTCATCTGAAATCGATCAAACCTTGTCCAATCGATCTAAAACTTTGAACGAAACTTTGTAATCAACCCAATAACATGTTCCAATACATGATTTTTACAACCAAACACTTACAATACAACTTGATTGATGAAACAGTTAACTTCGACTCGTGAACAAAAACTTAACAAAAATCACAAATTCGATTGAAATTACAGTGCAATACTGAAATTAAAGTACATGGACTCGATCTAGTACACTTTGCGAACACTTCCTAATCAAAATCTGCTCCAAAAACACTCAAAAATCCAAAATTCGATTTTTCTTGAATGAACAGTGACTAACAATCCAAAACTTTGATTTTCTTGATTTGATTTCACTTTGGATCTGCTCTGATACCAATTGTGTGTTCCAGATTCTAGTTCCTCTTCAATAACAATCAAACAAACAAGATTAACACAATCAATTACCTGTTTGATTACTTTGAATTCTCAAATTACAACTTTCTCTTTCTAGAACTCTCTCTCTCTCTCTCTAACGTATTCTCTTTCAAGCATACAACTCTGTTAACTTCTAACACTACAAATACAAATAGAAAAACTATTTATACTACCATCTAATACAAGGAAACAACAAATACAAAATACATTGACTTATTACAAATAGACTTTGACTTTGAATGAGATTTGACTTTAGCATCTTTGACTTTCTCAACTTTGACTTTTCAGTATTCTTGATCTTGTATCCAACAGATTTATGCTCTAACAGGTAGGATAATTTTTCACGTGAATCTTGAGTTGTCTCGATCCGTAGGCGATTACCTTGCCTCTTTGCATCAACACACAAGCCAGCCCCATTTTCGAAGTGTCGCTATAGACCACGAAATCTTCTGACCCTTCAGGTAACGAGAAGATCGGAGCTTCACACAACTTCTTTTGAAGGATTCGGAACGCCTTCTCTTGTGTTTCGGTCCATTCAAACTTCACATTCTTCCGAGTCAAAGTCGTCAAGGAAGAAGCGATTTTCGAAAAGTCTTGGATGAATCTCCGGTAGTATCCCGCCAGACCCAAGAAACTTCGGATCTCGGACGGATTCTTGGGAGGCTCCCAATTCATCATGGCTTCGATCTTGGAGGGGTCCACTTTCACTCCGTCTCGAGTGACAATGTGACCCAAAAATTGTACCTCATCAAGCCAAAAGTCACATTTGGAAAACTTGGCGTACAACCTTTCTTTTCTCAACACTTCAAGCACTTCACGTAGATGTTGTTCGTGTTCTGACTCACTCTTGGAGTACACGAGTATGTCATCAATGAATACAATGACCGATTTGTCAAGAAATGATCGGCATACTCTATTCATCAAGTCCATAAATATCGTCGGTGCGTTCGTTAGGCCAAAAGGCATCACGAGAAACTCGTAATGGCCATAACGCGTTCTGAAAGCCGTCTTCGGAACGTATTCTTCTCTAACCTTCACCTGGTGATAACCTGAACGTAAGTCGATTTTGAAAAAACAACCCACTCCTTGAAGTTGATCGAACGAGTCGTCTATTCTCGGAAGCGGATACCTGTTCTTCACTATAGCTTTGTTCAACTCACGATAATCGATGCACATTGTCAGCGTGCCACCTTTCTTCTTGACAAACAAGACCAGAGCTCCCCAAGGTGACGAACTCGGTCTTATAAAGCCTTTCTCCAATAGCTCTTGAAGTTGTGCCATCATATCTTGCATCTCTGATGGCGCTAAACGGTAAGGAGCTTTAGCAATTGGTGCTGCTCCAGGCACAAGGTCAATCCGAAACTCCACTTGCCGATCGGGTGGTAACCCGGGCAAGTCGTCAGGAAAGACATCTGGAAACTCACGCACAATCTTCACATCAACAAGCTTTGATTTCTCTAACTTGGCATCGATCACATAGGCTAGGAAAGACGAACATCCTTTTATCAGACACTTGCGTGCCCTCGCCATTGTGATTATCTCCACTTCGCCTTTTCTCTTCTCACCATAGATCACAACGACTTCACCACAGGGATCGGGAAGTCGAATCAATTTCTTGGACCAGACAATATCGGCATGATTATTTGATAACCAATCCATGACAACTACAACATCAACACCTCCGATAAACATCAGCAGTAAATCGATCGAGAATTCTCTCCCCTCGATCCCGAGAGTACACTTCTTCAAAACATCACGGATCAGAACTTGACTACCATCAGCTATCTCTACCACTAACGCATCCTCAAGACTAGTAGTGGGCATAGCAATCTTTTGACGGAACAACTCAGATACGAAATAGAAACTGGCACCCGTATCAAATAAAATACGAGCAGGTACAGAGTTCATAAGAAATGTACCCGATACAACATCAGCGGATGCCTTGGCCTCATCAACCGTCATCTGAAATGCTCGAACCGGAACCCTAGGAGGGTTCTCCTTCTTTGCCGTCACGCTACCTGATGCAAGCTTCGTGCAATCTCTCCTCATGTGCCCCGGTGTCTTGCACTCGAAGCAGATAAGCCCTCTGATCGTACAGTCACGGGCGACATGGTCAGACTTCCCATACTTGCTGCAAGGTTGAGGAGTGGTATTACAGTTACCGTGGTGCTTGGTCCGACACTTCGGACACCATCTAGCTTCTTGATAACCGCTGAAGTTGCGTTTTCCGACAAAAGGTCGGGTTCGCTTGGGAGGTACAGAACTGCTCTCCCACTTTCTCTTATCAGTAACCACCACAGCTTTCTCAGCTTTGTTTCTCGCGAACATCTCTTCCATGTACTGGGATTCCTCAACCATCTCGCGGAGGTTAGAAGCTTTAGAATTGTGGATCATGGATTGCATGTCCGCGGGTAGACCATTCAGATAGGCCTTCATCTTATCCTTCTCTGTTGGGGCAGCGTACCCCACCAGATCAAGCTTCTCCATGAACTGACGGGTGTATTCCCTTACCGTCAGGCTTCCCTTTACCAAAGACCGGAACTCACTCTCGATTCGGTCCATAGTTCTCTCACTGCAGAATTCTTCCAACAGATTCTTCTTAAACTGGGCCCAAGACAACTGAGCCAACACCTCAGGAGACAAGGTGGATTGAGTGACATTCCACCATGTGAGGGTCGTATTCCTGAACAACTGGGTACCGAACCGCACCCTCTAATCATCTCCACATTCGGAAGAGCCAAAAGCTTGCTCGACCGCTTGAGTCCACTTCACACACATGACTGGGTCGTCGAAACCAGAGAATTCTGGCGGTCCGCAAGCCAGAAAAGATTTGTAGGAATAACTCTTCCCACTTCTCGGAGCATTAACAACCACACGCTCCTCGGTCCTGATCCCAGGGCCAGCGCCTCCAGAACCAATCACAATGTTTCCTACAACCGTTTCACTCCTCCGATTGTTTACATCGTGATCTTCAATTACTTTCAGCAGAAACTCTTTCTGCTTTGCCATCTCTTCCCTCATTACCAACATCATGCTAGCCATCATTTCAGACTGGGATCTAGCATCCCTGATGACTGGGTGGGACGAAGCCAGGTCTACTCGCGGAATGACCTCTGGCCCCCCACCTAGCCTTTGCTGAACAGGTGGTCGCACAACAAGCTCAACTCCCTCCGGCTGACCACCGGTGGAGGTTGTCGCCTCCAGGACATCAACACGCGTACGCGGTCTACCGCGTGTACCTACCATACTAAACTGCTACACAGAGCAGAGAAAGAGATAAGAGAGAGGTAGGATAAACACGAAGGAAACGTACTACCACATTACCAATTGTCATAGTAATAGCAATTCAAGCACACTTACGTACAATATCCTCACAATAACATTAGCTAAGTGAGATTATGAACATATAACACATAAAGGTTCTCGTTACCATCGCTACAACGCCTGATAAACGTACTTTCCATCGACTCTAAGACTAACCCATCTTAGAAGTTTTACCCAAGCTCACGAATCAATACTTAGCATACTCGGTCTAAGTCTAGACATCTTACATTCATGCCTAGTTCGCTTAAACTAGAGCTCTGATACCAACTTGTAACACTCTAAAATTCAGAGTAAATTAAAACCTGGAAATATGGCAACAAACTAATCTAGACACATCTATCTAGATTACATCAGTTGACAATCCAATATTCACCAAAAGATGGGACTTAACAAATGCCCAACTACAATACTAGTCACCACAAAAATGCCTCGAGACCATGTTCGTCTCTCAAAACCCTTGGCAACCCACTGCTAAGGGAAACCTATTATACACATCATTTGAGAAAAAGTGTTAGGCTTAAAGCATAGTGAGAACATACAGTTTATAAATTTTCAAGAGATATAAATATTTGTATCTCAAAGGAAATCTTTTCAAATAAGCATTTCCAAGCTGACAGCTGATAAGAATGAAAATCATTAACATGAGATCATACACATTCATTCCAGAACCTCACAAATTAATGTGCATGTAGTTCTACATTTCATTTTACCATCAGAACCTCACAAGTTAATGTGCATGTAGTTCCACATTTCATTGTCTACATTTCACTTTACATTCAGAACCTCACAAATTAATGTGCACGTAGTTCTATATTTCACTTTACATTCAGAACCTCACAAATTAATGTGCATGTAGTTCTATATATCACTTTACATTCAGAACCTCACAAATTAATGTGCATGTAGTTCTATATATCACTTTACATTCAGAACCACACAAATTAATGTGTATGTAGTTCTACATTTCACTTTACATTCAGAACCTCACAAAATAATGTGCATGTAGTTCTATATATAATAAATGTTACCCTCAAGTAACTTACATAAAAGTGCAAGTAAAACATTCGTTTACTTCAAATAAGATGGAACCCATTATTTTAGTCAGAACTGACCGGGAACCCCAAAATCTCCCAAAACTCAAGTTATGTCAAAATGTAGTGGAATTAATTCCATACCATAGAAATACTTCAGATTTCAAAGATATAAGTTTTGACATGTATAAAGTTTGCAAAATGATAGTAAGAAATCACCAGTAGGTTTTAGAATAAAACCCGAAAAACCGGATATCGATCACGACGAAAAGGTGAAGCTTTTAACACCGACCCTTGCTAGTAACACTTAAACTAGCAATCCAAACAAGCTCTCAAGATCCAAGAAGAAAAGAGAGAAACCAGAGAGAGAGAGATCTAATCTGAGAATTTTGAGATAAATGAAAATATCTCACAAAAAGATATTTAAGGCTGCAAAATATCTACACTGACATAACGCACGACCCGTGCGTTTTCAAGGAAGGGAAAGCGCACGACCCGTGCGAAAACCACTGCCTTCGACCCTGATCTTGCGCACGACCCGTGCGTTCTTTTCTGTAGTCGTGCGCCCTGTAGACCAGTGCAGACAACCCCTTTTTCCTCTTTTCTTCATCGCAAAAGACCAAACGAAATTCGGGGTGTTACATGTCATCTGTTCCCCTAAGGTCAATTGGTCTGGGAGTGATCGAACCCAAATCCTTCTATAGAACCAGATCAAAAGTCATGTTTTACTGGTATGAATGGGTTTGGAATGTGTCGATGTAGCCTTTATGATCCGGGAGAGTAAGTTTCAAGGGATGCTTGACACCTAGTCCCCTAAGGCCAACTGGTCTGGAAGCGGCTGACCCAAATCCTGCAATAGGATCAGATAGAAAGTTACGTTTACGACATGTTTTTACTTACCAAACTTCTTGATTAAAAGATGCCAATGTGCACAACGCTAAAAGATGCCAAAGAGCACAATAATGTGAAGATGCCAATGTGCACATATTATAGAAAGATGCCAATGAGCACACATCTCATGATACTTGGTGATATTTTTAAGTTGCGATAAACCTATAAATTTGTGAAAGTCTTAATTCTTGTCAGATTTGTGTGAGTAAAGGCAAAGTTCTCTATTATATTTTTAGAATTACATTTACTTGAAGCTAATCAAAGTTCGCATGCTAGCACACTGAATAGATTGATGAAAGTTTTTGAAACTGAACATGTATTAACTTGATATGCAATGAAACTTGTATCTGTATCCAAAAACACACACTTGATTTCAATAGATTGATTAATATATGATATTTTATTGAATATAATTTAATTTGTATGATGTTTAAAATTTTATATATTTAGTTGTTTCAAAATACATATTCAGTATATTTTTCTTTCTTCGATTGATGTTTCGATACTTGTGTTCTCATATCTGTGTAAGTGGGTCTTTGCATATTTCGAGGGGGGTGAATTAGGAGAAAATTCTGAAAGAACTTCTAATCATATCTCATTTCGAGGGGGAGTACATAAAGTGATCATATTTGAAGAAAAATACTTGGACATTGCATTTGTGTAGGGGGAGTAAAAGAGCTCAACAGATCTGAAGTTGTCTTGTCTCCAGCGTAGACATGACCAAGATGATCTTGATCATCAAGGTCATGAGGGGGAGAAGTTAAAGAAACAAAGATTTCAAATTTTATCTACTCAACTGCTCATGATTCTATTTTTTTAGCTATACTAGTCCTTCTGTTGTTCCAGCTCCGACCACCACAGCTCCTTCGAGTACATTTGAAAGAGGTGCGTCGTTTAGAGCACAAGCTGATGTTCCTGTTCCTGAACCGATTGTTCCTCCAAGCTTATTACAAATTGGTCCAGTCTTGTCAAGGCAACAAAGGCAACAAACACTGAAAGATGCTGAGAAGAAAAAAAAATTTAGTCAAGAAGCTTCGCTAAGACGCTTAGAAGGTTTGTTTTGAGTTCGAAGATGGGTGTAACAGCCTACATTGAAGACCGAAGCGCCAATGATTACTAAGGGGGAGATTGTTAAGTCAGATTTTATAGTAATCATTGTATTTATAAACCTTGTAGCTAATACTGTGTACTTAGCGATATTCTATCTTGTATTGGCCAAGGGTATTTAAGTCCATTTTGTCCTTTGTGTTGTGTAATCGACATTAGCGCATTCTTGAATATACACAGACTTTGCATCATATACTTTCTCTCTCTACTTTCTCTCACATAGATTAGATCGATCTTGGTTTATCAACAAGAAAGTTCTCTTGAACGAAAGGAATCTCGAAATAAGCAAAATGAATTCAAATGATGAAAGTATATGGTATTTAGACAATGGTGCAAGCAATCACATGACAGGAGTCAAGGATAATTTCAACGAGATTGACGAAAGGACTACCGGGAACGTAAGATTCGGAGATGGATCATACGTAGAGATCAAAGGAAAAGGATCTATATTGTTGGAATGCAAAAATGAAGAGCAGCGGGTCATTTCACAGGTATATTACATTCCAAGTCTAAAGAGTAATATACTAAGCCTAGGTCAATTGACAGAAAATGGCTGTAAGGTAGTCATGGAAGACGACTTACTACTACTATATGACTCATGCAACAAAATGCTACTAAGGGTCGCGCGATCGAAGAATCGACTATATAAGGCAAATCTGAAGATATGCAAACCCGTTTGCTTATTAGCCAATCTACAAGACAAGGCATGGTTATGGCATGCAAGGCTGGGTCATCTGAATTTTGGCTCAATGAAGAAAATGGTTTCAAAGAAATTGGTTCACGGAATACCTCCCACCAAACATACGACAAATATTTGTGACATATGCTTAATAGGAAAACACAGCAGATCTCCATTTCCACAACAAACAAAATCAAGGTCAGAAGCACCATTGGATTTAGTATTTGGAGATCTCTATGGTCCAATGTCACCACCTACACCAACCGGCAAAAGGTACATATTTCTACTAATAGATGATTATTCAAGATATATGTGGGAATACTTTCTAGAATCAAAAGATCAAGCTTTTGAGATCTTCAAAGTATTTAAGCAAAGGGTGGAAAACGAACTTGGAATCAAGTTGAAGATGTTTAGAACAGACAGAGAAGGAGAATTCACATCAAATGAATTCCTTCAGTACTGTAAAGACAATGGCATATCAAGGCAATTAACTGCACCATATTCACCTCAACAAAACGGAGTTGTTGAACGGAAGAATAGAACAATTCTTTCAGCAACAAGATGTATGATGAAGGCAACGAACCTGCCATAGAATTTTTGGGCAGAAGCAGTTAGACATGCCATACTGACATTGAATTGCACACCAACAAAGTCACTTGATGACATTACTCCATACGAAGCATTGAAGGGAAGAAAGCCAAGCCTACATCATCTAAGGATTTTTGGCTGCATCGCATATGCAAAGGTACCTTCACACCACTTGACAAAATTAGATGATAGAAATATACGAATGGTATACTTAGGCAGTGAGCCAGGATCAAAAGCATATCGCCTGTTTGATCCAATAAAGAATAGAATTTGCGTCAGTCGGGACGTAAAATTCAAGGAAGATGAAACATGGAATTAGGAAGAATTTACTAAAGGTTTCGATCTAGATAGACAAGAATGGACTAATTTCATTATAGGGAATAATGAAACATCTGGTACTCATTCTATCTCGAATGGAAATGAAGGTTTCGAAAATGATGTTACACATGGTAACAATGACTTAGATGAAGAAGTATCTACTACACCTAATTCCCAGATGTCTACTCATGAATATAACCCACAACAATCCACCATCAATTCACCAGATTCAGAAATTGATGCACCTTCTACAACAGATTCAAGAATTGATCATACGCCTGTAAGAGGTTACAGGGCCTTAAGTGACATATATGCCAATACAGATGAACTATTATTGGTAGAAGACGAACCAAGAAACTACAAGGAAGCAGCAAAGGATGACAAGTGGATTGAAGCTATGAAAGCAGAAATTGATTCTATCAACAAGAACAATACTTGGAGGCTAACCACGTTGCCAAAGAATCATAGAGCAATTGGTTTAAAATGGGTATTCAAGACAAAAAGGGATGCTGACGGAAGGATATTAAAGCACAAAGCACGACTAGTAGCTAAAGGATATATTCAAGAACATGGCATAGACTTTGATGAAGTCTTCGCACCAGTAGCACGAATCGAGACAATACGATTAATATTGGCTCTGGCAGCATACAACAAATGGGAAGTACATCATTTAGATGTAAAATCAGCATTTCTGCAAGGAGAAATGAAGGAAGAAGTTTATGTCTCACAGCCAGAAGGTTTTATAAAGGAAGGAGACGAAAGAAAAGTTTACAGACTCATGAAAGCACTCTATGGATTAAGAAAAGCTCCACGAGTATGGTATACCAAGTTGAATAACACATTAAAGATACTTGGTTTTAAGAAATGCGCTTTAGAACAAGCAGTCTATACAAGAACGAACAACGCATCAACGCTATTGATCGGAGTATATTTAATGACTTAATAGTTATTGGATCATCAAAGAAAGATATTGAAGGGTTCAAAGATCAAATGAAGAAGAAGTTCGACATGAGTGATCTAGGATTACTTGCTTATTATCTTGGCATTGAGGTTACACAGAAAGAGGGTGAAATCTCAATAAAGCAAACTGGCTACGCAAACAAGATACTCACTGACACAGGGCTGTCAGATTGCAATGAAGCAAAGATACCTATGGAACCAGGTCTCAAACTTACAAAAGAAACTAAAGAAAAATCCGTAGACGCCACCGAATATCGAAGCCTAATTGGATGTTTACAATACTTACTACACACAAGACCTGATCTAAGTTTTTCAGTTGGATTACTTAGTCGTTTCATGCAAGATCCACAAGAGCAGCATATGAAAGCAATCAAGCAAGTGTTGCGTTATATCAAGGGAACAAAAGACTATGGCATAACTTATGAACACAAAGGAGGAAACAAGGCACAAGGCTATAGTGACAGCAGTTACGATGTTAACACACAAAAAGGAAATGGTACAACTGGAATAGTTTTCTATTTTGGAAAATCACCTATCAGTTGGAGCACTCAGAAACAAGGTACAGTAGCTTTATCTTCATGTGAATCAGAGTTTATTGCCGCAACCGCAACAACAACACAAGCACTTTGGTTAAAAAGACTACTCAGCAAGATTACCGATACAAAGGAAGAAAAGATTACTATCTATGTGGATAACAAGTCAGCAATAGCACTAATGAAGAATCCAGTGTTTCATGGAAGAAGCAAACACATTGATACAAAGTATCACTTTATACGAGAATGTGTCGAGAAAGAAGACTTAGCAGTTCAACACATCAGTGGAGAACTACAACGAGCTGACATCCTGACAAAACCACTACCAAGGATAAGATTTGTCACTATGAGACAACTACTTGGAGTTAAAGACATCCTTCAACATAATCGAGATTAAGGGGGTGAATGTTAGATTAATCTCAATTATGTTTAAATAGTATGTAAATATACATATATATAGTTTATGTATAGGTAGTTATTTATGGAAAGGTGTGATTGTTCATAAAACAACACAACCCTTAGTGAACCATTGTGATGGTTCAAAGGCACCCTTTCAGTGTCTATAAATAGGTTTGATTATGTACATTTCAAGGTGTGAATTTTCTCAGAATTATCTATAAATTTTGGTTATTGTCATTGTCTTGATCCAACATATCAAAGTTATGAAATGGTTACTAAATCATTTATTCCATTTTATTTTATTATAAAAAAACTTTTTTTTTTAGGGACACTTAAGAAACCGTCACTAAAACTTTTGTTTATACTTTTAGAGACATTTTTTAAAGGAGCGTCTCTAAAACTTTTAGAGAGATTTTTGATAGTGTATTTGTTGACTCAAAATCCTTCTCTAATAATCTCCCTAGCTTCAGTTACTCCTTTTTACTTTTGTCGTTTTATTCATTCCCTAGAATGTATCTTTAAATACACTTTCAAAACCTTCTCTAAAAAATTCTTCTCTAAAACTCAATTTTCTTGTAGAGATTAGTGAAGGTGTTTAGGAGATTTAGTTTGTTTGATAGAACAAAACCGAAAAGAAAACCATGTGTAACCGGGGCTTACACCCAAAATCATTGTAAAATATTTACTTACAATAAGCTTTTTAGCAATCTTTGCTTCAATAAAACGAAATACTCAAAGCCAACGGTAAAGAAATCAAACCAAAAACATAGTTCTTAACTTGTTATATATACATAAGATCACCGTAACATAGTTACAAAACATCAACCAACATTAGAATTTGGAAATCAAATGCTACATATAAAACCATAGAACAAACATCAAGTTGTAACAAGTAGAGTATGTTGTTACGTCACAGTTGTTGAGATTAATATTAATTATATATACCAGGTACGGACGGGTCCGAGGGTGTATTACCTGGCCCTGGCCACGGTACCCCGTTTAGCAGGGAATCCCAGCCTCAATCGGGTCGCGTGAACCGGATTCCCTGCCAGGTCGGCGCAAATTACCATCCCTAATGACCATCATGGTTTGTAAAAACATATGGATTTAGTCACTCCCTCTAACGCCTGTAAAAAAATTCCATTAAATAGGAGACATTTTTGACCAAATCTAGATGTTTTCACAAACCATAGTGACTGTTATATAATTTGGTAAGTGTAAAGAGGACAAATGTTATATTCCACCAACCACATTGTACCAAATTTGTAGTTTACTCTAATAATCTATATCTATATTACATATTAAAATTCTAATACCGTTTTGGAAAACAATTTTTGGAAAACCATTAAAATTAAATGTTACATTTACCATTCTTACAATTAATTATTTAATTTACTTTATATCCCTTGTTTTTTCATTTTTCATTTTACACTCTTATCATGTTAACACAAATAATTGTATATGAACAAAAATGCAATGAAAAAATACGTTTCTTTTTTTACAAATTATACCATTATAATCGTCTCGTCAATACCTTCAAAACGAGCCCAATATTGAATATTTTTTAATTTAACCGTACTATTAAATATCATGAATATCTACGAATTAAATTGTTTTATATAAAAATTCTAAAACGGGTTATTGTACAATTACATTTACCACCCTTAAATGTTATATTTACCACCTTACAATTACTTATTTAATTTACTTTATGTATACAACTATATAAAAGAACTAATACGGTTATTGTACAAACTTTTGTACAATAACACTTATCACCATAAACTTTTGTACAATAACATTTATCACTCTTATAATATTACATTTACCACCCTTACAATTACTTATTTAATTCATTTTATATCCCTTCTTTTTTTCATTTTTCATTTTACACCATTATCATATTAACACAAATAATCGTATATGAACAAAAATGTAATGAAAAAATACGTTCCTTTTTCTACAAATTATACAATTATAATCGTCTCGTTATTATCTTCAAAACGAGTCCAATATTGAATATTTTTTAATTTAACCATACAATTAAATATTATGAATATCTACAAATAAGATTGTTTTATATTCTTACACTTTATTTTATTTTCACCTTTAGTATATTAAAAATATGTAAACGAACTAAAATATATTAAAAACAGGTTTCATCAATTCATTTAAATTTGAAAAAGTTACATTATAACACACATAACAAATTATTGAAATAGTTCACATAAATTATCAAATAGCGAATTCCGTATAGCTAAGTGATATTTGTTATCCTTGATTTGATTATACAATAAACATGAAATTATTGGAATTTACGTCTATCTTCAACGACCTCTTTTGCCCTTTATTTAACTTTTTAAATAAATTTGGAAGATAAAAATAAACTTTTACACCCGCCGCATTGCCCGGACATATAACTATATAAATATATATATAAATTTGTAAAACTTGATAAATTGTTTTATATAAATTTTTTTGATAAAATTGTTTCATATATTTGTGTTTTTTATGTGAAAATGAAAATGTTTCATCAGATTGAGAAAATGCATGAAACAATTTCATTAGAATGAGAAAATACATGAAACAATTTCATTTTTACATAAAAAAACACAAATATATGAAACAATTTCATCAACAAAAAAATTATATAACACAATTTCATCAAATTAAACAATTTCATGAACCAATTTCATTAACTTAATCAATAAAATCGATGGTTTACACGGTTTGCAAAATTAGAGTGGTTTCCATTTGATCTATATATATCTATATTATTTATACAAAGTGTTTTTTGTACAATGTTACATTTACCATCCTTACACTTACTTTATATCCTTTGTTTTTTCATTTTACACCATTATCATATTAACACAAATAATCGTATATGAACAAAAATGCAATGAAAAAATATGTTTCTTTTTTTACAAATTATACCATTATAATCGTCTCGTCAATACTTTCAAAACGAGCTCAATATTGAATATTTTTTAATTTAACCGTACTATTAAATATCATGAATATCTACAAAATAATTTGTTTTATATTCATACGTTTTATTTTTTTTCCACCGTTAACACATTAAAAATACACTAGAAGCGTACTCGCGCAATGCAGCGAGATATATCACGATTTTAATGTTTCTTTTTATTTTTTGTTTTTTATCGATTTACAGTACGATTTTGGATGGTTTTTAAAGAGTGATAATGGTTTTTTTTTATAAATTTGTTTAATTTAGGCTTCATAATATAATGTTTTTATATAAAAAGAATTAAGTAGTTTGTTAAAATTCATTAATTATCTTATATATTTTATCTTTTTTATATTTAAATTGAGATTTTATCCTGTTTTGATTATGTTTATCATAATTCAAATTTCATAATTTTAGGGTTTGGGGATTAGAAATAAGGATTTTGGGGGATAAGGATAAAATTTTCCAATTAGGGTTAAAAAATATTTAAAAGTAGTACATATTGCTTCATTAATTGTTTTTTAAGAGATTTTAAGTAGATTAACATTAAATAATAGTACATAATGCTTAATGGGTTGTTTTTAAGAGTTTTTTATGTCTCTTTTATAATATAGTATAGATAATCGTAAAATACGTTTCATTCTTATTATAAATTATATCATTATAATTTTTTTTTTTTGTCAATAATTGTAATATAAACTAATTATTGAATATTTTTATGGGTTTAGGATTTCATAAATTGTAATTCTTAGGTCATGGTTGATTGTTAATGACATGTCTATAAGGAAGTAACATTAATTGTTCGTTATTTACTTACATTCCGCTGCATCGTGCGGGTATATGCCTAGTATTTCTAAAAATTCTAAAACGGTTATTGTACAAGCTTTTGTACAATAACATTTACCACCCTTACAATGTTACATGTACCACCCTTACAATTACTTATTTAATTTTACTTTATGTCCCTTACTTTTTCATTTTACACCATTATCATACTAACACAAATAATCGTATATGAACAAAAATGCAAAGAAAAAATACTTTTCTTTTTTTACAAATTATACCATTATAATCGTCTTGTCAATATCTTCAAAACGAGCCCAATATTAAATATTTTTTAATTTAACCGAACTATTAAATATAATGAATATCTACGAATTAAATTGTTTTATATAAAATTCTAAAACGGTTATTGTACAATCTTTTATACAATAACATTTACCACCCTTACAATTACTTTTTTAATTTACTTTATATCCCTAAAAATTTTAAAAGGGTTATTATACAATCTTTTGTACAATAACATTTATCACTCTTAAAATTAATTATTTAATTTACTTTATATCCCTCGTTTTTTTCATTTTTCATTTTACACTATTATCATATTAACACAAATAATCGTATATGAACAAAAATGCAATGAAAAAATAGGTTTCTTTTTTTACAAATTATACCATTATAATCGTCTCGTCAATAGCTTCAAAACGAGCTCAATATTGAATATTTTTTTAATTTAACCGTACTATTAAAAACTACGAATATCTATGAATTAGTTTGTTTTTGTAATCCATACGTTTTATTTTTTTCCACCGTTAGCATATTAAAAATACATAATTGTAGATCACTAAAATATATTAAAAATATGTTTCATTTGTAACACCCTCAAATTTGGAAATAGCAACAAATTTAAAATTTTCTAAATACACCAATAAATTATTCATTTACAATCATAAATTAAGATTTAACCTCAATACACACATTCATTCCATACATACAGTCTATAGCAAGAACGGGTGCTGATAAAACCCAATAGTAGTCACTATCTCCAAAACTGCGGAAGACTTCACCAACTACTTACACTTGCACAAGCTAAGGCTCAACTCTTCATAGCTGCTAGAACCAAACCCCAACCGGAACCTGATGCACATGCCGACAAATAAAAAGGTTAGGCTAACGCTTAGTGAGTCCAAGAGTTTTACATGAGTAAATATATCTTTAGAAGAATGAACCTCATTTGAAACCATAACCAGACAATTGGTGTCCTTTAAAACGTGGAAACGACTCTTTTCCAAAATCATGCACTTTCAAAGATGGATACCTCATTTAAAACTTGATTTATAAATTGATGCAACTTAAACTAACTCGAAACATGAACCATCATCAAAACCATGTATACCGTATGCCCGAAAACATGGACACTAGGTCCAATACTCACACGACCATAAACGAACAGACTTTAATTATCAAAACACGGAGTGAACATAATTCATTCAAACCTTAATATACGAGGAGGATGGTCCAATATTAAGGTCCTCATTCACTGTCGACCATGTAGACCCAATGACAATAAAGTAATGAATCCTTATATTTAAAAACGCTGATAGCCGACAACGGGGGAAACCCGTATCCGTTGACGGTGGATGGAACACAAAAAGTATGCCATCCAAGCAACGTTAATCGCATGACACCTCCCGACATCACAGCCACGTGTCCCTACGACTTCTTTACAAGCCCACCCCAAGTAAAGTTGACCTTGATGCACATCCCGAAGGACACCACCTGTAACATCCCATACTAGTTATACTCACTTAAACGCATATAGAGCAACTAAGTTAGCTTTATAGCAATATAGTAATAGTTGTAGACAACCGGACGTTAAGGTACATATATAAATATATACAATCCCAAAAGTAACTATTCACAAAAGTAGGTTGTCTGGTAAGTCAATCTTCAAAATATCCACTCTTGGTCTCTCAACCCGGATATTCCCTAAGTCTGTCTCTAGAACCTGCCACGGAATAACAAACGTGGCTGAGCAATAACTCAGTGAACAGATCAATGAAATCAACAATAAACAATATAGGGTAAGTACAAATTATCTCTATATCCATAAAACAATAAAATAAATCAATCGAATATCACAAAGATATAACAAAGGGGTTCACATAATCACCCGTTCCGTGTTTCGTGTTATTCAAGTTCACATAAATCACCCGGATACACTAAACCTGTTGTTCCCAAAGAATGTACGGTTCTATGGGCATAAGTGAGAACTAGCGGTGTGGGCACGACACCCACTAGCCCTTGACTACTATTAAAGCAATCCTAGTTCTGTTCTGTTCCTAGGATATCCATTCGCCCCTATGGCCGGATCAGGGCCAGCGCACTTTCCACGCATACAAAAGGACGCCATAGTGATTATAGCCGCCATGGCTTGGCGTAAAGTTTTTTCTTTCGGAGTGTATCCAAAGCTAATCGGAGATGTGTTTCATGTTCAGACTTCGACTTTGAATAAACAAGAATATCCTCGATAAAGACAATCACAAAGTCGTCCAGATAATTCTTGAATACTCTATTCATCATATCCATGAAAATTGCTGGAGCATTTGTCAACCCGAATGGCATAACTATAAACTCATAGTGACCATATGGAGTTCGGAATGCAGTCTTCGGCATATCTGATTCCTTGATTCTGAGCTGATAATACCCAGATCTCAAATCAATCTTTGAGAAACAACTGGCACCTTGTAACTGATCGAACAGATCATCGATCCTAGGTAAAGGGTATTTGTTCCGAATAGTGAGACGATTCAACTCACGATAGTCAATACATAGTCTCATGGAACCATCTTTCTTCTTTACAAAGAGTATAGGTGCGCCCCACGGAGATACACTGGGTCGAATGTACCCTTTGTTTAACAAATCTTGCAGTTATTCCTTCAGTTCTTTCAGCTCAAACGGGGCCATACGATATGGAGCTTTTGAAACTGGGCCAGATCCTGGAATAAGATCAATTGAGAATTCAACTTCCCGTTCAGGCGGTAATCCAGTAAGTTCATTTGGGAACACATCGGGAAATTCTTTTACAATTGGAATATCTTACAATTTAGGACTTGCTTTAGAAACATCATGGACCGCGGCTAGAAACACTTCACACCCACGATCCATTAGTTTGTGAGTCTTTAAAGCAGAGATAACACGGATAGATTTTCGGGGCATAATACCCTGAAGTATATGTTCAAGTTCAGTGACGTCCCCAAATATAACTTTTTTGGCTTCACAGTCAATTGTGACTCGATGTTTACCCAACCAGTTCATACCGAGTATGAGATCGAAATCTCTCATTCTCATAGGAAGTAAAGTGGTTATCCAGACTTTGTTCCCAATCATCAATAGACAATCAACATATACATCGTTAACGTATTCCGTATAGCCCGAAGGTGTTGTAATAGTAAAGAATTCATTTAATGGCTGTTTATACGGCTTGAGAAATTTCTCAAACTTTTCTGACACTATAGAGTGAGTAGCTCCGGTGTCGAATAAGGCATAAAAATCATTATCATTAATATGAACAGTGGTAGAAACCATAGCATCGGTAGTTTGATCTGCTAATAGTGCGAAGACTCGCCCGCCTGCAGTGGTCTGCTTGCCTTTATCTTTGAATCCCGAGCTACCACTTACACCCTGTTTACAGTCTCTAGCCATGTGACCCTGTTGGCCACAACTATAACAAGCACCCGTCATTCGAAGACACGGACCCGACCTGTGGATTTTACCGTAATCTTTACTTTGGGTAGGGGAGTGAGGTTTACTGTATTTGATGCTGCTTTCGATGATAAGGATGATCGTGAACTAGCTTTCTTTCGTTGCCCCATAGAGTTATACTTTTGTTGAATATTTTACTGCTCGCTTTGACTTCCAAATAATGAATTTCGACTCTTTTTTATTGAATCACCTTTAGTAGCAAGAAACTCAATCAGGTCATAACTCTGTGAGTCTTTGCCCCATAATCCTTGAACGATATTTTCTTTGTAAGGCCCATTTAAACTTTTGGATTTGATTAACCTCAGTACCGGCAAGTGGTTCGGCAAAAGCGACTAATCGAAGAAACCGAGCCACAAAGTCTGTTACAGACTCGTCCTCATGTTGTTTGAGCAAAGAAAATTCCCACATATATGATTCTCGATCGTCTTCAGTAAAGTATTGCTCGAGAAATGCATCTCTAAATTGACTCCACGTAAGATTTTCCACAACTGTATTGCCTCCTCGAGCCTGCTTCCAAGATTGCCACCATTGATTTGCATCACCCTCTAATTTGTATGCCGTCAATCTGACTTGAATATTATCGGGACCTTCAAGTATTTCAAATATCTTCTCTAGATGTTTAATCCAGTGTTCGGCCTCAACAGGATTTGTAGCCGATGAGAAAGATTGAGGCTTCTGTTTATGGAACTTCTCTAACCACTAGTGTAGGGTTAGCTGAGTCCCAACTGTAGCAGTGGTGGTACCTGAAGATGTAAGACCAGTACCTCCAACATTATTAGGAGTTGCGGTCCCACCAGCCTGACGCACAGCTTCAACTACTTGTGTTATTAGACCAGGCATCATTGAGTTCAATGCTTGTTGCACAGCCTCAGAAATTTCAGGATTCGGCTGATTAGGAGGGGGATTACCATCACCGTAGACCTCCTCTATTCGCCTCCGGCGTGTATTCCTTCTTGGTGGCATTCTGATTACACCACATAAAGCATCTTGATTAGTGAATTCATCTAAATGAAAATTAGTTAAATAGCACATAATGTAATATGACATAATAAACTATTTCTATCCCATCCTAAGTCTACCCATTTCTCACAGGTCAAACATAGATTTATTCTACAGGTCGTAACCTATGCTCTGATACCATAAATGTAACATCCCATACTAGTTATAGTCACTTAAACGCATACAGAGCAACTAAGTTAACTTTATAGCAATATAGTAATAGTTGTAGACAACCGGACGTTAAGGTACATATATAAATATATACAGTCCCAAAAGTAACTATTTACAAAAGTAGGTTGTCTGGTAAGTCAGTCTTCAAAATATCTACTCTTGGTCTCTCAACCCGGATATTCCCCAAGTCTATTGTAATACCCAGTTTCGAAATTTTGTTAATTTTGGAAGTTGGGGGAAAAAGTGTAAAGTTAATCAAAGTTAAGGGGGTTTAATGAAAGTTTGGTTTGTATCAAATAAATATCAGATTATGAGATTTATATCTCATTCTGATCAGTTTGTTAGCCGACTTCATATTTGCAAAGAGAGAAAGAGTGAAAGAGAGAAAAGAAGAGAGAAAAGAAGAGAGAAAGAAGAAGAGATTCTTGAAGGGATCGTCCGACTTGTCAAATAGAGGTATGTTTTTAGCTTCATACTTCTATCTGCATGTTATAGTCGGTAAATAGACGTGTTAATCGAGTTTTTAACCGTGTATTTGATCGATTTAATCGATCAAAATAGCTTCTGGGTTTAAGAACTAGGTAACCGACTCTGTTCTTGAGTAAGACCGGAAGATGAGGTATCGGTCTTATGCATTAGACCGATGTGGTATTAGACCGGTTGAGGCATTCGACCGGTGTTATGTAAGACCGATTGATACCTTCGACCGGAGATAAGTAAGACCGGTGATAGGTAAGACCGATCGATGCATTTGACCGGATATATGTTCGACCGAAGGTCTGTTCGACCGAAGGTTGTAAAGGACCGAGAGTTATTCAACCGATGTGTTGATTAGAACAGTGTATTCGGTCTATTTGTTAGACCGATAGTTTGTTAATTGGTCCAAGAGGTTTTTAATCAGTTTGGTTTTGACTGGGTTAAAAACAGTAGATTTCAATTGATGAGTCTTTTGAAAGAAAGAGAGTTAGTTGCAACTTAGCTTACCTTTGTTTTAATACCATCGTAGGTGGTGTTAATCGGTAAGAAGTCAGAGTTAATTCGGAAGAATTAAAGGTGAGTCTTTCAACTAAATCTTTTATGATTTGAGCAGTTATTTTATAAATGTGAGTTTTTATATACTACACATTTATAATATGAAAAGTTAGTAGAATTATTTCAAATGATTGATTTAATTAGTTGAGCATGTTTATGTTCAGGGTATATAAACTTGTTTTATATACTGGCAGGACCAAATGTATGCGTACATTTGAGTCAGAAGTTTGACCTAAGTCGGGAAGTGTGACCCGCCTGCTCGTACCGGGGAGTGTGGCCCGTTTATGCCATTAGGGTGTGTCCTTAAAATAAGGCAGTGCGAGTCAGACATACCGTCTTTGACGGGAATGTTGGTCAGTAGTTGAAAGTACGCTTGCGAGTGTAGAAAGTGATCATAAATGGCCGGTAGATTGATTTATGTATGTAAAGCATAAATGTGTTAAAATGATTTAAAGAGCAGGCATGTATTGATATATGCAGTTGTATTTAAATGTTTTAATTAATATTTGAACTGTGTAGTAGTGTTAGGAGGGGACTCACTAGACCTTTTGGTCTAACCCTCGCTGTTTCAAAACTTTAATTCTATTTCAGGTTATCGAAAAGGAGCAGATAAAGGTAAAGAGAAGGTGTGAGCTTTAAGCAGGAGATAGAAGACTTCCTGCCATAGCTATCTTTTTGAGAAACTCAGTTGTGTAATAGCTGATAGTAAAGACATTGTAAGCTTGGGACAGTTGTTAGTAATAAATGTTATTTTATTATGTAAATAAATGTTCAGGTTGTTACGATTGGTATCATAGCATTAGTTTAAGGGATCTAGGTGACCGGATGGGCCTAGACTTAAACTGAGATAGTAGAAGCACAACTGAGTAGTAGGAAGACCATAAGAATATGACATTAAGGTAGTAAGGACTAGCATGTAAGGTAAATTTGGGATTCCATTTGGCCAGTGTAATTGTGAATTTACAAGTACATGCTTTTGCTTAAACTACCGTAATGTGTAGCATGTGAGATTGAATATCTTATGTTTATTCTTAGCAGAGTTATGTCTGAGCGAGTGACCAGGAGTAGATCTGTAGTAAATCCAGAAATGGATCCAGAGCATGAAGTCATTGTCGGAGAGCAAATAGCTAATGTCAACCCGACTGCTATCCAAGGAAAGAGTCGAGGTCGACCTAAAGGTAAAGCAGTTCAGAAAACAGCTACTCAGATAGGAGTTTCTAATGTGGGAACTAGAGGTGGGAAGACGAGTCGTGGTATTCGTCAGAATGAAAGCGTAGAGATAAGAGATGAGCAAGAGATTTCTCATCAAGAAAGTTCGGCTTCTGTGAGGGGTCGAAAGCAGACGTGAAACCGTGGTAGAGGTAGAACTCAAGGTTTTGTTACGCAAGAAACCTTTACAACAGAAATGGGAAAGTTACAAGAAACTTTGAATGCTTTGTTAGCTTATCGTGTTAATGAAGTTTCAGTAAGTAAAGAAAAGAGTGAAGATAAGGTAGGGACTGAAGTATCAGAATCACCAGTAACTGGAATGGGAAGTCATCCTCAGTCAGGACCCATTGTGTCAGTTAAAGCTTTAGCCGGAAAAGGATGTAGTTTTAAGGAGTTTGCTGCTTGCAAGCCTCCTTCATATAAAGGGGAATGTGATCCCGTAGTAGCATTAAGATGGATAAAAGGTATGGAGTTAGCTTTTGACACGAGTAAATGTGCGGAAGATGATAAAGTAGTATACGCTCTGTCAATGATGAAGGATGAAGCAGTAATGTGGTAGGATGTAGAATCTGGAGGTCAAGGTTCAGCGATAGCTAAAGAAATGGTTTGGAATGACTTTGTAAAAGTATTCAAAGCACAGTTCTGTCCTCTAGCGGCAGTTAAAAAGGTGGAAGAAGAATTTCTAGGCTTAGAACAGAAAGGAATGTCGGTTAGAGAATATACGACCAAGTTTATTGAAAAGTCTAGATTTGCAGGGATTTATGTTCCGAATGAAGAAAGACGAGTAGAACATTTCGTCTTTGGATTAAGAAGTGATATTCGGGAATTTGTCTCGAATAAAGAACCGTTGACTTTTCAGATGGCTGTTAATGCAGTGGAGATGAGAGAGAAGGAAAAGAACAGGCAAGCCACTAAGCGAAGTGGAGATAAGAGAAAGTGGGAAGGAACAGTTCGTGATTTCAAACCAGTTAAGTCTGTTAAGTTTGATCAACGTCCTGTTAGTAAGCTTGAAAATAAGCCCTGTAGTAAGTGTAATAGAATGCATAAGGGAGAATGCAACATAAATCAAGAGGGCTGCTATAAGTGTGGGAAGGTTGGACATTTGGCTCGGGACTGTCAGAATTTGAGGTCTTGTTATCAGTGTGGATCTCCTGATCATATCAGGCCCAATTGTCCACAGTTGAAAAAGGGAACAGTTGGAGGAAGTGTAGAAAAGGGAAGTGAGAAAAAGGGAGAGCCAGCTAAAGCCAGAGCTAGAGTGTTCAACATGTCAGCAGAAGAAGCGGCGGAGATACCTGATGTAGTTACAGGTACTTTCTTTATAGATTCAAATTATGCAAAAGTGTTGTTTGATTCAGGAGCAAATCGTTCTTTTGTGTCTCCAAATTTTGTGCATAAATTGAATGTGAAACCTAAGAAACTTAAGAGTGAATTGAAAGTAGAAGTGGCTGATAATAGTCAAATTTTGGTAGAAGAAGTATATGATGGGAGTAGTATTGTCATTGATGGACAAGCATTTCCACTTCGACTATACCCAATGGGTATGGGAGAATTTGATGTTATTGTGGGAATGGACTGGTTGGCGTCTAATGATGCTTACATAGTATGTAATAAGAAATTGATTCGTATAGCGCAACCAGGAAATGAAGAGATAGTAGTATTTGGAGATCGAAGGGATAGAAATTCATGTTTGATTTCTATGTTAAAGGCTAAGAAATGTTTAATAAAAGGGTGTGTGGGATTCTTAGCTTATGTGATAGATGCTAAGAAAGAAAAGAAGGGATTAGAGTCAGTTCCGGTAGTCAGTGAGTTTCCAGAAGTATTTCCGGAAGATTTAACCACTTTGCCTCCTGATCGGAAAGTGGAGTTTCGGATTGATTTAGTTCCCGGAGCAGCGCCGATTGCAAGAGCACCGTACAGACTGGCACCGGCAGAGATGAAAGAAATGATGACTCAGTTGCAGGAGTTGTTAGACAAGGGGTTTATTCGCCCTAGTACTTCACCTTGGGGAGCGCCAGTATTGTTTGTTAAAAAGAAAGACGGGTCTATGAGAATGTGCATAGATTACCGTGAGCTCAATAAGTTGACTGTTAAGAATAAGTATCCGCTTCCCAGGATTGACGATCTTTTTGATCAATTGCAAGGAGCGAGTTATTTTTCGAAGATAGATCTGCGCTCTGGGTATCATCAGTTAAAGGTGAGGGAGGAGGATGTGTCTAAGACTGCTTTTCGTACGAGGTACGGACATTATGAGTTTTTAGTTATGCCTTTTGGTTTGACTAATGCGCCAGCAGCTTTCATGGATCTTATGAATAGAGTGTGTAGTCCGTTTTTAGATAAATATGTCATTGTTTTTATAGATGATATATTGATCTATTCACGTTCTAAAGAAGATCATGAAACTCATTTAAGAGCAATTTTGGAATTGCTGAAGCGTGAAAAGTTGTATGCCAAATTTTCAAAGTGTGAATTTTGGTTGAAAGAAGTGCAGTTTTTAGGGCACGTGGTGTCGAAAGATGGGATTCAGGTTGATCCAGCTAAGATTGAAGCCATAAAAGGGTGGGAAGCACCGAAATCGCCATCTGAAGTAAGAAGTTTTCTGGGATTGGCTGGTTATTATAAAAAGTTCATTCAGGACTTTTCCAGAATAGCTACGCCATTAACAGCGTTAACCAGAAAGAATGTTAAGTTTGTTTGGACAGAGGCTCAGAAAGAAGCGTTCAGTAAGTTGAAAGAAAGTTTAAGTAGTGCTCCTGTTTTGTCTCTACCCAACGGGTCGGAAGGATTTGTTATTTATAGCGATGCTTCAAAGTTGGGTTTGGGATGTGTGTTGATGCAAGAAAGCAAGGTGATTGCATATGCATCTCGTCAGTTAAAAGAGCATGAAAAGAATTATCCGACACATGATTTAGAATTGGCAACTGTAGTATTTGCTTTGAAAATCTGGAGACATTACTTGTATGGGATCAAGTGTCAGATTTACACAGATCACAAGAGTCTTCAGTATCTGTTTAATCAGAAAGAGCTTAATATGAGGCAACGTAGATGGATGGAGTTATTAAGTGATTATGACTGTGAAATTTTGTACCATCCAGGAAAGGCTAACGTGGTAGCAGATGCTCTAAGTCGTAAAGAGCATGGAGAAATAGCAGAGGTTGTAGCATTTAGAGTCGATGTTGTTTCCAATTTCTTGGAAGAAGTTATAAAGTTTCAAGAAGAAGCAGTGTCAGTAGAAAATTTGAAAAGTGAAAGGATAGTTGGGATTGTTAACTCGTTAGTAGTTGACAATCGAGGAGTAAAGTGTTTTAATAAGCGGTTTTGGATTTCAAGAGCAGGAGATCTGAGGCAGAAAGTGTTGGAAGAAGCTCATAGATCTCGGTATTCAGTTCATCCTGGAACTAATAAGATGTATAGAGATTTGAGGCAAAGTTATTGGTGGCCAGGTTTAAAGAAAGATATTGCTCATTTTGTTGAACGATGTCTTACATGTTTAAAGGTTAAAGCTGAGCATTAGAGACCCTATGGGGAGCTTCAGCCGTTAGAAATTCCAGTGTGGAAGTGGGACGAGATTACGATGGATCTTGTTACTGGGTTACCACGATCACCAAAGGGGCATGATGTTATTTGGGTGATAGTGGATAGACTTACAAAGTCAGCTCATTTCTTATCGATCAAGGAGACGTACTCATTAGAAAAGTTAGCTCGATTTTATATCGACGAAATAGTGACAAGACATGGAGTACCGTCGTCTATTGTATCAGACAAGGATGCTCGATTTACGTCAGCGTTCTGGAGAAGTTTGCAAAGGGAATTAGGCTCTCAACTGAAACTGAGTACGGCCTATCATCCGCAAACAGATGGTCAGAGTGAGAGAACTATACAGACGTTGGAAGATATGCTACGTGCATGTGTTATAGATTTTAAAGGTTCGTGGGAGATTCATTTGCCGTTGATTGAATTTTCCTACAACAATAGTTATCATGCTATCATACAAGCAGCTCCTTTTGAAGCTTTATATGGTCGTAAGTGTAGAACACCTCTATGTTGGAATGAGGTAGGTGAACGTCAGTTAGCAGGACCAGAAATTGTACAGTTGACAGCTGATAAGGTTGATCAGATTCGGGCAAGATTGAAGAGTTCTCGAGATCGTTAGAAAGTGTATGCTGACAGACGAAGGAAACCGATAGAGTTTCAGATAGGAGATAAAGTAATGTTGAAAGTTTCACCTTGGAAAGGGGTGATCAGATTTGGAAAGAAAGGAAAGTTAAGACCAAGGTTTGTTGGCCCATTTATCATCACTGATCGTGTTGGTGAAGTGGCCTACAAACTTGATCTACCAGCAAGTTTGAGTGGGATTCATCCTACGTTTCATGTGTCAAACCTGAAGAAGTGTTTGGCAGAAGCAGATATAGTTGTTCCTTTAGAAGATATTCAGATAGATGAGAAACTAAGTTATATTGAGGAGCCTGTAGCAATTACAGACCTCAAGATAAAGAAGTTGTGGAACAAAGAGATTCGCTTAGTGAAAGTTAAGTGGAAATTTCACCAAGGGCAAGAGTCTACATGGGAAGTAGAAGCAGATATGAAAGCTCAGTATCCCCAGTTGTTTAGCGATAGAATTCCGGGGACGGAATTCTCTTAAGGGGGGAAGATTGTAATACCCAGTTTCGAAATTTTGTTAATTTTGGAAGTTGGGGGAAAAAGTGTAAAGTTAATCAAAGTTAAGGGGGTTTAATGAAAGTTTGGTTTGTATCAAATAAATATCAGATTATGAGATTTATATCTCATTCTGATCAGTTTGTTAGCCGACTTCATATTTGCAAAGAGAGAAAGAGTGAAAGAGAGAAAAGAAGAGAGAAAGAAGAAGAGATTCTTGAAGGAATCGTCCGACTTGTCAAATAGAGGTATATTTTTAGCTTCATACTTCTATCTGCATGTTATAGTCGGTAAATAGACGTGTTAATCGAGTTTTTAACCGTGTATTTGATCGATTTAATCGATCAAAATAGCTTCTGGGTTTAAGAACTGGGTAACCGACTCTGTTCTTGAGTAAGACCGGAAGATGAGGTATCGGTCTTATGCATTAGACCGATGTGGTATTAGATCGGTTGAGGCATTCGACCGGTGTTATGTAAGACCGATTGATACCTTCGACCGGAGATAAGTAAGACCGGTGATAAGTAAGACCGATCGATGCATTTGACCGGATATATGTTCGACCGAAGGTTGTAAAGGACCGAGAGTTATTCGACCGATGTGTTGATTAGAACAGTGTATTCGGTCTATTTGTTAGACCGATAGTTTGTTAATTGGTCCAAGAGGTTTTTAATCAGTTTGGTTTTGACTGGGTTAAAAACAGTAGATTTCAATTGATGAGTATTTTGAAAGAAAGAGAGTTAGTTGCAACTTAGCTTACCTTTGTTTTAATACCATCGTAGGTGGTGTTAATCGGTAAGAAGTCAGAGTTAATTCGGAAGAATTAAAGGTGAGTCTTTCAACTAAATCTTTTATGATTTGAGCAGTTATTTTATAAATGTGAGTTTTTATATACTACGCATTTATAATATGAAAAGTTAGTAGAATTATTTCAAATGATTGATTTAATTAGTTGTGCATGTTTATGTTCAGGGTATATAAACTTGTTTTATATACTGGCAGGACCAAATGTATGCGTACATTTGAGTCAGAAGTTTGACCTAAGTCGGGAAGTGTGACCCGCCTGCTCGTACCGGGGAGTGTGGCCCGTTTATGCCATTAGGGTGTGTCCCTAAAATAAGACAGTGCGAGTCAGACATACCGTCTTTGACGGGAATGTTGGTCAGTAGTTGAAAGTACGCTTGCGAGTGTAGAAAGTGATCATAAATGGCCAGTAGATTGATTTATGTATGTAAAGCATAAATGTGTTAAAATGATTTAAAGAGCAGGCATGTATTGATATATGCAGTTGTGTTTAAATGTTTTAATTAATATTTGAACTGTGTAGTAGTGTTAAGAGGGGACTCACTAGACCTTTTGGTCTAACCCTCGCTGTTTCGAAACTTTAATTCTATTTCAGGTTATCGAAAAGGAGCAGATAAAGGTAAAGAGAAGGCGTGAGCTTTAAGCAGGAGATAGAAGACTTCCTGCCATAGCTATCTTTTTGAGAAACTCAGTTGTGTAATAGCTGATAGTAAAGACATTGTAAGCTTGGGACAGTTGTTAGTAATAAATGCTATTTTATTATGTAAATAAATGTTCAGGTTGTTACATCTGTCTCTAGAACCTGCGACGGAATAACAAACGTGGCTGAGCAATAACTCAGTGAACAGATCAATGAAATCAACAATAAACAATATAGGGTAAGTACAAATTATCCCTATAACCATGAAACGATAAAATAAATCAATCGAATATCACTAAGATATAACAAAGAGGTTCACATAATCACCCATTCCGTCTTTCGTGTTATTCAAGTTCACATAAATCACCCGAATACACTACACCCGTTGTTCTCAAAGAATGTACGGTTCTATGGGCATAAGTGAGAACTAGCGGTGTGGGCACGACACCCACTAGCCCTCGACTACTATTAAAGCAGTCCTAGTTCTGTTCTGTTCCTAGGATATCCATTCGCCCCTATGGCCAGATCAGGGCCAGCGCACTTTCCACGCATACAAAAGGACGCCATAGTGATTATAGCCACCATGGAAGCATCACAAAGTCGGTGCCCCGACTAAGTGTCTGGGTAAAGGATCACAACATATGTGATCTAACCGGATCATAAAGATATAACAACAATCAATGAACAATGTCAATATGGCTTGACTCTATCTAGTCGTTCCATTCTCAATCTGATAATATCACGGTCATTGGACCGATTCAACAAACCATATTTATCACATTCCATTCGCGCCTCAGCATTCAGAGTAAAACTCAAGAACCGGGCCAAAGGTCCCTATTAGGGGCAACAAACTTTGGAACAGTCCTAAGTCATGCTCAACTAATGGAACACCAAATGGAATTCAACAAAAGGAATTACACGATGAAAATGCAAGAAACAACATCATTGAGATCTTTTCGAACCTCAAGATTACTTTTCGGTAAATCATATTTGAATGGATTGACCCTCAACAATAGGTCAATCCCGTTCCAAGACAATAAGAGATCTGTACCTTTATATAGTCGAGATAACCAAAATACGATGCCCAAATGCCAAAGTGTCCAAAATCCTTGCTAGTCAGATTTTCCTATCACAAGTAATATATATGCACTTAGAATTATGCAATGATTTCGTATATTTGTTTGATCTACTTAGCCTATTGACTCCCTTATATTAGCTTAATCTAACCTTATTTCCTTCTTTATAGTCTTATAGTTCAATATCATTGTTATGAAAAGGATGCTAAATGAATAGAACATAACAATCAAAATATTGCAAGGAAAAACTCCCCTGCACATTTCAGCTTCTGTCCATCTCTGTGTTGGACATATTGCTCATACTTAGGTGCTAAATTTCATGATATTGTCTAAATGGAAATTGTACCTATGCTTCTTAGGAATCCAATCGCACTAGATTCATGATTTTTGAAGCTATGATTGATTTTATATGAATTTTTCACTAACAGTGTGCAGATCCCGAATTTACAGAGACCAGCTACTGTAATTTGAAATTTTGACATACTTAAGCTCAAAAATAGGTTTTGGATTCTTCATAACAATTGTTCTAGACACACTAAGGTTTCCAACCACATATTACACACCTCAATTGGATCAATGGTTAATGTTATACACATTTTTAAAGTAACAACAATTTTCTGCTTCCTTCCAACAGCACCAAAATTAACAATTTTTATGATATCAACACTACCATTTGATTTGATTACCATTCTAAACCATCTATGAACCAATTTGAAGTATTTTTACTTTGTTTTAACAGCCTTGAACATCACATAATCAAAAGTTCACTAGAATTTTAGGTTACCAAACATGTAATGAAGGATTTACAAACTTCTTACCTTAAGGATGGTTACAAAATCTTCAAGATGTAGATTCCTTTAATCCCTTACTAGCTCCAGCCCCTAATCAACAAAAACACACATAAACTTAGTATGAATCTTCCTCAAATAACCTAGATTTCAAAATTACAAGCTTACCTAATGGTTACCTTCAAGATTTAGCTTCAAAATCATCAATTTCTCACCATTTCACCAAAGTTTTGAGGCTAATTTCATGGGGATAGGTTTGGTTCTAGGGTTTGAAGAGAAACGTGAAGAAGAAAGAGATATAATCTGATTATGATTTCTTTTAATTTCAGAATTCTTTTTATATTTTCCAATTTTTCACTTTTAGTCCCTCAAGTTTCATAAATTGCATATTTACCATGTTTAGAGAATTTCTTCACATTTTGGTTTAATTATTGTTTCACTTATCCATGTTTAACCCCTCTAAAGGTTATGTTTGACAAAGTTAGTTCGTTTTAAGTCCATATGCTATATATATAAGCATACAAAACAATGACCAACTCCAAACACTAACTTTTCACTTAATGTTCGATATAAATGTCCGGTTATTATACCACCCCAAAGGCTCAACACACTTAAAGACTACCTCTCAGGCATTACTTCAAGCGGCGGAGGTCCAAGCGCCTACTTTGCCTGTAACGCTACCAGACTCAACCCCTCCCAATGCATACTTGTAAAGTTTCTGGTTATAAAACATGGGTACTGAAGGTCACCCGCAATACCCAATCGACCATCCAAAACAGATTGACTTACGTGCCTATGGATCCAATGCAACACAGTATAACCTTACCGGACTACACATGAATGACCAAAGCACTCGATCCCGTTACCAACCTCAATACGCAACACAACGCATTAGTACGTACGTCATAACTGGACTCTACATTGAGCCATATAACCGGACAAGCGTCTTCAAGAACCCTTTAAAATGACATCGAGCCGAAATACTCAAAACCTCTTTTTGACCAATGATTAACGCTTTTCAAATAATAGACGCACTCGACCCATGCCATGCAATCACACGCTCCAAAATACCTGAATGGACTCCAACACAGTTTAAGTCGGGACAAAAGGTTTCCCAAATAGATTTATGCTTTTTATCCTTTCAAAACGTCCTATACCATAAAATTAAACCTTTTACCCTAACAACACTAAAATGCCTTTTAACCAAATAATCTCATTTATGCAAAAAGTTACCAAACACACCCATTTATGACTCCTTTGTCAAAATGCCCAAAAATCACAAGGATATATGCTATGTAAGTTTATAAGGTTAAACACTTTTAAAATAACCAAACTGATCAACAGTTAACAAATTTAATGTAAGATATAAAACACTTTAAAATAACCATTTTGGCATGTACACCGTTTTCACAAATCAACTTGAACTCACCTTGCTAGGTTAAGTTAAACTTAGGTTTCAATCCCCAACCATTGGCCTCCAAAAGCATAGATCCCACCCAAAGCTTTCCGAAGACATCCATTCTAACTCTTCAACTCATGCTTCCAAAACCTAGATCCACACATTTTCAACCATAAATTACCATATTCAACCATATAGAAACATTCCCCAAACATTTTACACCAAAATCTTCATTTTAGTCCAAACCCTAATTTTGACCCAAATCTTCCAAACCGAAATTAGAGTAACATAATACTTAGGAAATCATCAAAGGGGAATTTACAACTTATATTAGGGTTTAGAAATGGAAGGGATGAACTTACCACTTAGGTTTTGGTGAAAACCTAGAAAACTTAGAAATCTTCAAGAAATAGTGGGAGGACACATGAACTAGCCACAAGAGGTTGAGATCACAAGCTTGATGGTGAAGAAACACCTTGGAATCCATGGAAATGGCTTTAAATTGAGTTAGGGTTTGTGGGTAATGAAGAAGAAGCGATTTGAGAGAGAATGGGAGAGTTTTGGAGAAGAGAATGAGAAAGAAAGCTGGAAATCCCGACTTAATAGCACCCTGCACCTACTGGGCGACATTGCCACGCGACAATGCCCTGGGCATTGTCGCTGGTCAATGTCTCATGAAGCCCCTCAGCTTCTGCTTCACTTCTGCGACTTTGCCCCGTGCGGCTGTGACTTGTCATAGTCGTCGGGCATTGTCGCGGGACCATTCCGGAGCCCCGATACCCGACCTTTTCACCGCCGAAAGCCCCGATACTCCGAGGGACTTTAAACAATACATTTCCCAGCAAAACCCCACTGCTTACAAGTCACAGAAACGTCCGGTTGACAATTATTTACCGAAAATTACGGGTGTTACATCATTAGTATTATAAATTGTAATATTATAATTTTTTCGTCAATAATTTTAATATAAAGTAATTATTGAATATTTTTATGGATAGCATAAATGTGTAACATTATATATATACTATCTATATCTATACTATTATATTAAAAATTGTAAAATGGTTATTTTCAAAATTCAATGTAACATTTAACATATTTATAATTAGTTATTTAATTTAGTTTATATCCCTTACTTTTTTATTTTACACCTTTGTTATATTAACACAAATAATGGTATATGAACAAAATGCAATGAAAAAAAGATGTTTCTTTTTTTATAAATTATACCATTATGATCGTCTCGTCAATATTTTCAAAAGGAGCCAAATATAGAATATTTTTTAATATAACCGTACTATTAAATATCATGAATATCTATGAATTAATTTGTTTTCTATCTATACGTTTTATTTTTTTTTTCACATTTAACATATTAAAAATATATAATCATAGATCAACTAAAATATATTAAAAATACATTTTATTATTATTATAAACTAGGCATATATCTGCGCACGATGTGGCGCGAAAAATCGTGAAATTGAAGGAACAATTGACAAAGGTATGTATCCGCTCGCGAAACATCTCGAAATCAAAATGACAACAACATTTCATTTTAAGTTTGTATTTCTTCGTCCTTATCGATACTTTAGTCTATGATTCACATATAAGTGCACCAAACGACTCAAGCACCGTGTTTTTATAGACTAAAGTATCGATAAGAACGAATAATACAAACTTAAAATGAAAACGTTGTTATTTTGATTTCGAGATATTTCGTGAGCGGATACATACCTTTATCAATTGTTCCTTCAATTGTATGATTTTTCACGTCACATTGTGCGCGGGTATATCCGTATCTATACTATATTATAAAAATGGTATAAAAAACTCTTAATTACAACTCACTAAGCTTTATGTACTATCATTTAAAGCTATCTACTTAAAATCTCTTAAAAATAACTACTAAAGCCTAATGTAATACCTATAAAGTTTTTAACCCTAATTAATATATTTCATTCTAATCCCCAAAAACCCTTATCTCTAATCCCCAAACCCTAAAATTATGAAATTTGAATTCTGATAAACATAATCAAAAGAGGATAAATATCTCAATTTAAATATAAAAAATTTAAAATATATAAGATAATTAATGAATTTTAACAAATTACTTAATTTTTTTTATATAAAAAACATTATATTGTTAACCTTAAATTAAACAAATTTATATATAAAAACCATTATCACTCAATAAAAACCATCCAAAATCGTATTGTAAATCAATAAAAAACAAAAAATTAAAATAAAAATTAAAATCGTGATGTATTAAACATTATGTACTATTATTTAATATTAATCTACTTAAAATCTCTTAAAAAATAATTAATTAAGCAATATGTACTACTTTTAAATGCTTTTAACCATAATTAATAAATTTCATCCTTATCCCCCAAAATCCTTATCTCTAATCTCCAAATCCTAAAATTATGAAATTTGAATTCTGATAAACATAATCAAAACAGAATAAACATCTCAATTTAAATATAAAAAATTTAAAATATATAAGATAATTAATTAATTTTAACAAACTATTTAATTTTTTTTATATAAAAAACATTATATTGTTAAGCCTAAATTAAACAAATTTATATATAAAAAACCATTATCACTCAATAAAACCATACAAAATCGTACTGTAAATCAATAAAAAATAAAAATAAACATTAAAATCGTGATGTATCTCACTGCATTGCACGAGTACGCTCCTAGTTAATAAATAATAAAACAAAAATCTGGTTTGAATGAACGCTTAGGCTTCCATATTCTTAAATTTGTCGACAAAAGTCAAATGCTAATGATTGAAGTCAAATGTTAGGGAGAAATAAATGGCAAGATATAGCATTTGAAAACTTGTAATCTTTGCAACCAATTAAGGCTCAAGATTAGGACACAGACCAATGGTTTCAATAGTTTTGACTGAGTGAGTTTCCTATAAATAAGGCAATTCCATTTCTATACACAACATTTCCTCGCTCCCTATCACAACACAAAATCGTCGCCGGAAAATTCAAAAATGGACATCCGACGACGATCATCATCACCATCAACCACCAACACCAACAACATGGCACAAGGGAAGAGGGTGGACTTGGTCCCTGTCTTTCTATACCTGACTAATGCTGTCTTCTTCTTCTCCGTCGTCTATTACGTGCTGATGAGGTGGCGTGACAAGATCCGCCACTCCACTCCGCTCCATCTTGTCACCTTCTCCGAGATATCAGCCATTGCGGCCTCCTTCATCGGCTTCTTTGGCATCGCCATCGTCCAACCTTTCCTCTTCCCAAGGCTGCCTTTTCCATATATATATGAAGAGGAACACACCATGATCAATTCCCAAATCAATTTTCCACCGAAAGACAAGAAGGTGATCATAGAGGAAGACGAGGAGGTGATAACGTCGGTGGTTGAGGGGAAAACACCATCTTATTCCCTGGAATCAAAGCTCCGCGACTGCAAACGTGCAGCCTTCATCAGAAGACAAGCGTTAGAGAGGATTACCGGAAAATCCCTACAAGGTCTTCCCTTAGACGGCTTCGATTACGATTCCATATTGGGACAGTGTTGTGAGATGCCAGTCGGTTACGTCCAGATACCAGTGGGTGTTGCTGGTCCACTGTTGCTCGATGGGATGGAATTTACGGTGCCCATGGCCACCACCGAAGGGTGTTTGGTGGCCAGCACTAATAGGGGTTGTAAGGCCATTTATGCCTGTGGTGGTGCCACCAGCGTCCTTCTCAGAGATGGCATGACCAGAGCTCCGGTGGTCAGGTTTGCCACCGCCAAAAGAGCTGCAGAATTGAAATTCTTCTTGGAGGAACCTCTCAACTTCCATCTTTTGGCTTCTGAGTTTAACAAATCCACCCGTTTTGGTCGGTTACAAAGAATCATCTGTGCCATTGCTGGGAAGAATCTTTACATAAGGTTCACTTGCAGCACCGGTGATGCCATGGGGATGAACATGGTTTCCAAAGGAGTTCAAAACGTTCTGGATTATCTCCGGACGGATTTCCCGGACATGGACGTGATTGGCATCTCTGGGAACTATTGTTCCGACAAGAAACCGGCAGCCGTGAACTGGATCGAAGGGAGGGGAAAATCTGTGGTATGTGAAGCGATCATAAAGGAAGAGGTGGTGAAGAATGTTTTGAAAACAGATGCAGCTTCTTTGGTTGAGTTGAACACGCTCAAGAACCTTACTGGGTCCGCCATGGCTGGTGTTCTTGGTGGGTACAACGCCCATGCAAGTAACATCGTCACCGCTGTGTACATCGCCACAGACAACGCCCATGCAAGTAACATCGTCACCGCTGTGTACATCGCCACAGGCCAAGACCCAGCCCAAAATATTGAGAGTTCTCATTGTATCACCATGATGGAAACGGTAAACGATGGAAGGGACCTTCATGTATCAGTAACCATGCCATCTATCGAGGTTGGGACTGTGGGTGGTGGCACCCAATTGGCATCACAATCGGCGTGTCTGAACCTGCTTGGTGTGAAGGGTGCGAACCAAGAATCACCAGGGTCGAATGCGAGGCAGTTGGCGAAGGTGGTGGCAGGTGCTGTTTTGGCCGGTGAGTTGTCTTTAATGTCCGCCATTGCTGCAGGCCAACTTGTGAAGAGTCACATGAAGTACAATCGTTCAAATAATGATAAGGATGCCACCTCCAAGCAAGCTGAAGCCAGTCCAGAACTGGAATTCGTGCTTCTTTAACGAAAACTTTGGAAGCAGTAGTTGTTCCTGAAGATGGATCGATGTATATATATATATATATCACGTGTTCATAATTTGTCCCTTGTTTCCTCGATTCTTGGAAGAATTTTTCCATCCATGTCTTGTATGCAAACTTCCTATATTAAACAAAACAATGAGTTACCTGCAGATTATAATTTTAAAGATTTGTTCAAGAATTGGGTATCACCTAAAAACATCCAAATTTACAAATAGTGGTGTGTAAAAACAAAGTTTTTGCAAGTGCTGCAAAATGTGAATACTTGATATTGGAAGCAATAGACTTGGAAGGTTACAGCCTACAGGTACTGTTGGAGATAAATTAAGAATGCCAAAAACTTGCTTCAAGGAATAAACCACAGATAAAATTATAATATCACTTTTATTATCAGCACACACATTCACGAGTTTGTAGACAGACATATATACAAAGTAACTGTCAAATAACTTCAATTTGACAGTTAAGAGTAAATGCCCTTCTATATTACTGCACCCTGTTATGAATTAACTTTATGGAACAAGTCTAGATTACAATTCTAACATTCATTCCCCCTTTAGCTAGACTTGTGACATACCAGTTTCTTCTTCAATTGATTAAAGACTCCAACTTGCAAAGCTTCAGTAATTAAATATATCTGCAACTTGTTCTTTAGTGCTGCAGAAGTTAACTTCAATCTCCCCATTATTAACTAGTTCACGTATGAAGTGATATTTTATCCGAATGTGCTTACTCTTTCCATGAAACACTGGGTTCTTAGTCAGAGCTATGGCAGATTTATTGTTGCAGTAGATTTTAGTTGCCAACTCTTGGGAATTCTTGAGTTCCCTTAACCCACCTCTTAACCAAATGGCTTGACATCCAACGAATGATAAAGATATATATGTACTCAGCGCGCCTCTGCTGAAGACAATGCTACAACATTCTGCTTCGTTGACTGCCACCAAAAGAGACTGCACCTGAACCTATATTGAAAATGTATCCAGAAGTGCTCTTGCTATCATCATAACTACCACCAAAATCACTGTCACCAAAACCCTTTAACCTTGGCTCACTAACCTTTCTATAAATAATACCATGATCAATTGAACCATTTATAAAGTGTAGTATTAGTTTTCCAGCCTCACAATGACTTCACTTTTGTGATTCTACGAACCGACTAATCATGCTAACTGCAAACATGATATCTCGGCATGTAGCAGTTAAGTACATCAAACTCCCAACCAAACATCGTAATAGACTAGGTACAACATTCACTTCTGTTGTGTGTTTTGATAACTTCAGACCATACTCCATTGGGGTAGATGTAGGACACAAATCACTCATATTAAACCTCTTTAATTAGTAAATCCTTTGCATATTTCTGTCGTGAAATAGAGATTGTATCCTTCCCTTGCTTGACTTCGATTCCAAGAAAAAGGTGAAGAGGTCCCATGCATATCGGTCATCTCGAACTCATGTTTCATCGAATCTTTAAATTCTTCAATCTTCTTAATGGAGTTTCCTGTCAAAACTAGATCATCAACATAAAGCCAAATTATTAACAAAGTACCTTTGTGTTCCTTAATATATATAGAGAGGACAGATGTACGTATGTGCACTTCTTGAATCCATTCTTTACGAATAGCGGTTGATTCTAATATACCAGTTTTAATTCGTATAAGGCCTTTTTCAAGCGACATGTTTTTCGTTCTTCTCCCTTCTTAATATACCCGACAGGTTGTTCAATATAAACTTCCTCATTCACAAAACCATTCAACAATGCTGATTTTACATCCATTTGATGTACTTCCCAACCATTCTGTACTGCCAAATTAAGCTAGAACCAACTGTATAGTTTTAAGGCGAATGATATGAGCAAAAACTTCTTTGTAATCAATTCCATACTTTTGTTTATACCCTTTTACGACTAACCTTGGTTTGTGTTTATCGATTTCTCCCTTCTCATTCAGTTTAGTCTTGTAAACCTACTTCACACCTATGGGTTTGTGTTCCTTGGAGGCTCTACTAGTTCCCATGTATTGTTTTTCATAATGGATTTGATTTCTTCGTCCATTGCATTTCTCCATTTCTTGTCTTAAAAAGCTTTTTCAAAATGTACAAGATTAACATCAGCGAATAAAATTAATCTGCAACTTCATCAAAATCAAGTCTTTTTGTGTTGTTATATATATATATATATATATATATATATATATATATATATAGGGTGCGTTTCTTTTGTAACCCAAACAATTTGTACAAACTATGCAAACCACTATATTAGGAAATAATAAATATATTTATGGATAATGATTATGATTCATTAATAATGACTGTGATATATATGGAAAATGTTAAGTTTATTCATTATAATCATGATTTTAAATATGATTTTAAATTAGGAAACATAATAAAATCATATATTCATTAGACTTGATGAACGACTAAGATTAGTTTGCATAGTTTATACAAATTGCTTGAGTTGCAAAAGAAACGCACCTTCTATATATGTCTCTCAAGTCTCTCGTCTTTCTTGGAGGTGTCTCTAGGGAAGCTGAAGAAGATGCTATATTTGATGATTATGAACCACCAATAGGTGACAACATAGCTGGGTCATCATTGTGATTTTCATTATCTTGTCTTTGAACATTCTCTTCATCAACAGTTGTATTATTTTATGTTCTTTCCTCAAAGGTGTCATCCCACGTTTTATCTTCATCAAACACTACATCTCTACTAAAGATAACCTTCTTGGTACTTGGATTGTATAATTTATATGCCTTAGAGTTCTCACTATAACAATGAATATACCTTTTTCAAATTTGACATCTAACTTATAACCCCTCTTCTCGTATGGTATATGTGAGTATGCTAAGCATCAAAATACCCTTAAGTAGGAAACAAAAGGTTTAAAAACACTCCATACTTCTTGGGGAGTAACACCCAAGAGACTTCTTGTTGAAGCATGGTTTAATAAGTAAGTGGCACAAGCAACTGCCTCAACCCAAAACATATATGGTTTTCTTGCCTTTTAGCATGCTTCTCGCCATTTCCATAATCGTCCTATTCTTCCTTTAATTTCGGCCACCCCATATTGTTGAGGGGTGTAACGAGTAGTGTAACATCTTAAAAATTTAGGGGAAATCAAAATTTGAAAATTTGGCTATATAACGTCTGAAAGTGGTAGAAACCATCCTACCCAAAAAGGGGTTCTTAAACCTGTAATATGAATACGACAATATCAACCCAAAGTACGTCAACCCAACACGGGGACAACAATACGGTAGTTACAACTCAAACAAATTAGGAATAAAATACGACAACCTACTAATCTAACTAGAACGAGTAAGATTAGGCTCGAGTGTCGCTATTCCTCCAAATATATAATTTATAAACTTCAATGTGTGGTCGCTATATCATCAAAAAGACCGCTCACAACCCCAAAGCCGACCCCTCAATCCCGACGAGTCCCACCGCTAGAATGACCTGCCATACACGACAACCAATAAGAAGTGTTAGGCTAGAGCCTAGTGAGAATAATTAAGCGGAAAGTATTATAAACAATAAACCCGATTGAAGTCAAGTAGCCGATCTAGTCGTGAGCTAAATCAAAACAAATCCATCAAAATGTTAGCCTCCAACAAAATACAATAACAGTTCATAACACGTAGCGAGCTCAACTACTCCAAGTCTATTGCCCGAAAACATCAAGTCAACCATCCAGGTTTCTTCTTGAGAGTTCCAAAACAGGGGAACTCATGCACATATGGAATTACACCTTACTGTCAATGAGACATTGCCCGACCGTATAGGCCCACACCTTACTTATCATGGAGCCCGATGCCTATCCCGTGCCAAGGGTAACCAAATGTCCGGACAAGACATTGGAATACCGTGCCTATGGATCCATTGCACTAACACCAAATACCAAGACATGATAATGCAACCATTATTAAACATGCATATTATCCTTGGAAAAAGCTTCCCAAATATGCAATTCACTAACATGAGACTTACTCCACAATTAGTTAAGAGAAACATTACCACACAATCCCATGAGAGATAATACCATAATTCCCATTAATAAAACCAACAACCCATTAGTTAGCCCAATGCATAACTTCTCACCAAACCCTAGTTTTCACTTTTGCCTCCTCAAAATTCCATTGACAAGTTTTAGTTGTACAAAGGTAAGTAAGTATCCAAAATCATTAGTCTTCTTTAAAAACCCCAACCATTGGAAACCCTTGATTAAACCAAAAGTCTTACATTTCCAAAATCCATGGTTAGGTCAAAACTCAATAATTACCCAAATGTGATTAAAGGGTGAACATGAGATCATAAATACATAAACACAAGTACTTAATAGAGAGTGGATAAGTAAACTCACCTTGCAAGGGTTATACACCAAACCCTAGATAATGATACTTGAGGAAGATGGGTGAATAGCACTTGAGCTTCTAAATCACCACCAAGAACCTAAATCAACCCAAATAATCAACCATAAATACCTCTACTATGTACATTCAATGAAGGGAGAGAAAACCCTACCTTTTGCTTCTCCTAAAATCGTCCCTTCCAGCTTCCAAATAACATAAATGAAGTAAAAATCGCGACCAAGGCATTTAAGGCTCTGCACCCCGCTCGCGACATTGCCCTGCGAGAATGACATGGTCATTCTCGCGTGTCATAGTCGCCCGCGTTCAGTACCCTACGGTACCATCTTGGCGACATTGCCCTGCGAGAATGACACTTGTCATTGTCGCCGGGCATAGTCGCGGTCTTCCAACCACTCACGGTACATACTTCGCGATTGTGCCTTGCGAGAGTGACCTCTGTCACAGTCGCGGGCACAGTCGCCCAAGTCTTCCGCGACCTAATTTTCTTCCGTTTTTGACCCGAAGATTCCACAATTGAAACTAAGCAATCACAAGGGAAAAAAACTAGGTTCGGAGACGTACCTAAAACACGGGTGTTACAATCCTCCCCAACTTAAAGAAGATTTCGTCCTCGAAATATTGTCTAAGCGAAAAGGTGAGGATATCTTCGCTTCATATCCTCTTCAGCTTCCCAAGTCACGTTGGCACCCCGATGGTGCTTCCACTAAACCTTGACCATGACGACCTCTTTGTGGCGAAGCTTTTTCGTCTTTTTTTCCAAAATCGCATCGGGTTCTTCAATACAACGATTTCCTTCATCAACTCTAATCTCGGAGAGGGGAATAACACTCTCTTCTTCCGCTAGACATTTCCGGAGGTAACACACATGAAATGTGTTATGGATTCCATTCATCTCCGGAGGGAGTTCCAATTGATAGGCTTGAAGCCCTATCCGCTTAGTCACGGTGAACGGTCCAAGGAAACGGGGACTCAACTTCCCGCGTTTTCCGAATCTAATGATTCCCTTCCAAGGGGACACCTTCAACATAACACGATCCCCCACTTGGAATTCTATTAGCCGTCTTTTCTTATCGGCGTAACTTTTCTGTCGGTCTTGGGCCGCCTTCAGGCGTTCGCGAATGCCCTTGACCTTGTCCACCGTTTCTTGCATAATTTCGGGCCCGACAAATTGCTTTTCTCCCGCTTCAAGCCAACATACGGGAGTTCGGCACTTGCGACCATATAAAGCTTCAAACGGGGTCATCCCAATACTCGAATGATAGCTATTGTTGTATGCGAATTCTACCAACGGTAGGTGCGCGTCCCAACTACCTCCAAAGTCGATCACACAAGATCTCAACATATCTTCTAACGTTTGAGTGGTTCTTTCGCTTTGTACGTCGGTTTGAGGATGGTAGGCCGTGCTCAACTTCACTCGCGTACCCAATTCCTTTTGCAATCCGTCCCAAAAATGTGACGTGAATCGGCTATCTCGATCCGAGACGAATGATAACGGTACTCCATGACGAGAGATCACTTCGTCAATATACAACTTCGCCAGTTTGTCCATAGGTTAAGTCTCCCGCATGGCCAAGAAATGAGCGCTCTTGGTTAAACGGTCCACTACTACCCAAATGGTGTCATGACCTCGCGAGGTCTTTGGTAATTTCGTCACAAAGTCCATCGTGATGTGTTCCCATTTCCATTCCGGAATTTCCAAAGACTGTAAACTACCGTAAGGGCGTTGGTGCTCAGCCTTTACCTGTAAGCAAGTCACACATCGTTCCACATACCGTGCCACATTGAGCTTCATGACCGGCCACCAATAGTTTAACTTCAAATGCCGATACATCTTCGTGCTTCCCGGATGTATGGAATATTTTGATTTGTGGGCGTCCTCGAGGAGAAGTTCTCGATTGTTCCCAATTTTAGGCACCCAAACCCTTCCATCGAAAAGTTTGACTCCTCGACCATCCTCCGTCAAGAGTAGGCGTTGCTTTACCATAACCTCTCCTTTGAGGTTCTCTTTTAGTAACGCATCGGCTTGTGACGCTTTAATTCGGTCAATGAGGGTTGACTTCAACTCAATCCGCGCGAAAGTAGCTTTGGAATTTCCTCCATAGTCCTTTCGACTGAGGGCATCGGCGACAACGTTTGCCTTACCCGGATGGTAGAGCAATTCGCAGTCGTAGTCCTTCAATAACTCTAACCACCTTCTCTGCCTCATGTTTAGCTCTTTCTGATCAAAGATATGCCTCAAACTCTTGTGATCCGTATAAAGGGTGCACTTTGTGCCATAAAGATAGTGTCGCCACAATTTTAAGGCGAATACTACCGCCGCTAGTTCCAAGTCATGAGTTGGGTAGTTGACTTCGTGAATCTTGATCTGCCGTGATCCATAAACGATTACCTTACCCCGTTGCATTAGAACACAACTGTGACACCTGTCAAATTCTGAATATTAAGGTTAACACCCTTAGATTATTTTATAAGTTTTGTCACTTCTAGATTTTTATTAAAAGCCTTTAAGATAAAAGTTTCCCGAAAAATTTAGAAGTTGCGTTAAAAACCCGGAACAGTTCCGCATCTGACCGTCACTGTCCAGAAATGCCAAATAAGTGAATAAAAGTCCAAAATCCTTAAACTATAAAAATCAGTATGTTAATTTCTCTTGCATTGCAAAATTTTCAAATTTGACATTTATTTAGCAAATATTGAGAATCGGGTATTTCGGTTCTCAATTATATCTGATATTTTATAAATTAGACTAGTAATTTAATTAATAATATTAAATTAATTTTTTTTTGATGATGAGTCATTAGGACACTTGTCTTAATTATAATATATTATAATTATTTTATTTATTAAAAACAAATTAAAAACAAGATTTATCCTTATTTTTCAAATGTAACTCTTCATCTCCTCTCCCCCTCCTCCCTCCTCCCTCTTGTTCGGCCGAAGACCACCACCACCACCACCACCACCATTCCATTTTTTTTTCTTTGTTAAAAATCAAAATACAATCATGAATCCATCTCCAAATTGAAGATAGAATCAAGTTTCCTTCTCAAATCTCCAAGGTAACCTCAAAAACTACATTCTTATTATGCATGTTTTCATATTTTGAATTTTGGGTTTGAGGAGCAAAAGATTCATCTAAATGTGGTATAAATTAGGTTTTGTTGATAAAATAGCTTTCAAATTTATGTTCATATATTCAAAACAATGAGTTTTTGATTCTTATTTTTTTAAAGAAAACTTGTTTATCATCAAGTTTAGGGTTTATGATGAAAATGTTGAATTTTGGTATCATAAACCACTAAAATATTGGTATTATTGAAATTATGATTATGTTATCATAATGAAATGTTAGTATAAAAATGTTCTTATGAAGGAATTTTCTAAGTTCCACATGATTAAGAACTTAGTAATAATGTTAATGTCATTTTTTTTATGTTGTGTTCATGCATGCATTTGGATGAGCATTTTGATTGCAATGAATCCATGATGCATAAGTTAGTTTATCATGCAATGAGGAGTGAAGACATGGTTTATAATCAAAAACCATGTCTAATGATCATCATTTGTGGTTTAAAATAGTATTTTCTTCATTTTAGAATCTGTCCAGAAAATGGACTTCATTTCTAGCTTGCACAACTCACAAACCACATGTCCAGATTTGGGGTTTTTGCTTCTAAACTTTAATTTAGAGTGTTAGATTTCTAAAAAGTCCGAAAACACTGAATTTGGAGTTGATTTGGGCACTTAAATGGAATTTATAAGAAAGGGGTGCAATCTGTCCAATGATGACAGAATCATACACCCAACTTGTAAAGACCATAACTCCCACATTATTCATACAAAATAAGTGAATCTTTTTCCAAAAGATAGGATTTTGAGTTAGGTTTGCATCCATATAAGAATCACTATCTAATTCCAAGAATTGATACCCCAAAATCCTGTTACAAGTGAGGTATGTCACTGATCCGAAAATCAGTGACACTCTGTTTTGTAAAAGTTATTTGAGGTATCAAAAGTTATACAAAAATTATAAAAAAATGCAGATTTACTCTAAACATATTATAGTATCATCACAAATTTTGTGATTAAATAATTCTCTTGGGAAGTTAAGCTTCCGTGATGATTTTATCGAATAACTTTCTGGACAGCATATGCTGAATCCAGAAAGGTAATCTTATTAAGTCTAAATTTTGTTTTATTGTATTTTGGAACTTTGCATTTCATGGGACAATTGGACATATTGGTTGGACATCGGAATAGGGCATTAATGTGTTTCTCTATGGCAACTCTTGTATAGGGAAACTAAGGGCGTGGCAAATTCCATAAGTATTAAAGTAAAGTTTCACCCGTTCCATTCGTTAAGGTGAGTATTCACAGCCCCACTTTTATCGTTTTAACTGATTTTGGGGTGAAAAACATGCTTTAATTGCGTATATAAAGATTCATGAGAATTGTGTGAAAGTATTGCGAATCGGCAATTTATAAGGCTTGTTAAAAGCGTTTGGAATTATAAGCTATATGATAAGTATGCAACTGATGTGTTGAGTATTAAATGTTAAGACCCCGTGACACTACTATTAACTCGAAGAAAATCGAGCCTATAGTATTAGTGGATAGCACTATTTGGTGTGACAAACCCACCTTAATGCTGACGAGCAGGGGTGCACTATACTAGAGAAGATGACTAAACATGTGGCTCGAACCACCGCTGAGTTAGTTCATCGGGGGCGTTGAAGTTGGTCAGGGATGGCTTAGTAGTGGCTCAACGTAATATTATCTTTGCATACACTTATCATAAAGAAATTGAATTATGGTACTCATGAATCAAAGAATTGAAAATTTGTTTATACACATGATTTACAATGTCAACTTGCATATAAATTGATTTGTGCATATCTAAAACCTGTGAACTCACCAACTCTTTGTAGTTGACCTTGGTTTTTATTCATGCTTTTCAGGAATCGAGAAGGTAATTCCATGATATTTTAGCAGTGCACTTCATATTTTGAAAAGCAAGATTATTTTGCTTTATGCGTATCGTTATATTTTAAGTTTGGGAATTGTAAACAATGACAATACTATGTTCTTAAAAATGTAATGTCTTTTGAAAGTTAAGTAAATGTTGGTATGTTTATAATCTTGTGCTATGACATCGGAGCTGTTATGCCTCGTGTTTCCGCTTTAGCGGGGTGTGACAACAACCCAAACCCATCTTCGACGCATCGCTATACACCACAAAATCTTCCGTTCCATCGGGTAGGGATAAGATGGGAGCTTCGCAAAGCTTCCTTTGTAGAGTTCGGAATGCCATCTCTTGCTTCTCGGTCCACACAAATTTTGCGTTCTTGCGGGTTAAGGCCTTCAATGATGAGGCTACCTTGGAAAAATCTTGGATGAATCTCCGATAGTATCCTGCCAATCCTAGAAGCTTCGGATTTCGGACGGGCTCTTGGGCGGTTCCCAATTCATCATAGCCTCAATCTTTGCGGGATCCACCTTCACTCCTTCTATCGTAACCTCGTGCCCCAAAAATTGCACCTCTTGAAGCCAAAAGTCGCACTTTGAAAACTTTGCGTAAAGCTCTTCTCGCCTTAAAACCTCTAACACTTCCCGAAGGTGTTGCTCATGACTCTCCTCGTCCTTAGAGTAAATAAAGATGTCATCGATGAACACAATTACCGACTTGTCGAGAAATGGTCGGCACACTCGGTTCATCAAATCCATGAATATAGCTGGTGCATTGGTCAGACCGAACGACATCACTAGAAACTCATAGTGGCCGTAACGCGTCCTAAATGCCGTCTCCGAGATGTCGTCCTTTTCCACCTTCACTTGATGATACCCCGATCGAAGGTCAATTTTTGAAAAGCAACCCGCACCTTGTAGTTGATCAAACAAGTCGTCGATCCTCGGAAGTGGATACTTGTTCTTCACCGTTACCTTGTTCAGTTCTCTGTAGTCGATACACATTCTCATTGAGCCGTCCTTCTTCTTCACAAATAAAACCGGTGCTCCCCAAGGTGATGAACTCGGTCGAATGAAACCCTTCTCAAGAAGGTCTTGAAGTTGGGTCATCATCTCTTGCATCTCGGTAGGAGCTAGACGGTAGGGAGCTCGAGCAATCGGAGACGCTCCCGGTATGAGATCAATTCGGAATTCTACTAGTCGATCGGGTGGCAAACCGGGCAAGTCTTTTGGGAATACATCGGAAAACTCGCGTACCACCCTAACATCCTCTAGTTTCCTCTTATCGAGTTTGGTGTCGATAGCATACGCCAGGAAGGAGGAGTATCCTTTCGCCAAAAAATTTCGCGCTTTGATCATCGAGATAATCGCCACTTCACCTCTATTCTTTTCACCATAAATGATTGTCGCCTCGACACTAGCTGCGGGTAATCTGATCATCTTCTTAGAGCACACAATCTCCGCTTGATTCTCCGATAGCCAATCCATCCCTATTACCACATCGAACCCGCCGATTTGCATAGGCATCAAATTAACCGGGAAGATCCTTCCATCAAATTCAAGAGTGCAATTTCTTACAACCTCCCGGATTATCACTTGGCCCCCGTTAGCTATTTCTACCACAATAGTGTAACACCTCAAAAATAAGAGTAAATTAAAATCTGGAAATCCTGGCAACAAGACGAAAGTATTGCTATAAACTTCCCATAAAGGGGAAATCCGTCCTTAAGACATTACAAAAACCTGTACAAATATGGGGTTCATCAACAATCTAATCTAGATACCTATATCAAGATTACATCAGCTGACAATCCATAATTCACCAAAAGAATGGGACTTAACAAATGCCCGGTTACAATACTATTTATCTCCAAAAGCCTTGAGACCAAACTCGTCTCTCAAACCCCGGCAGCCCACCACTAAGGGAAACCTGTTATACAAATCATTTGACAAAAAGTGTTAGGCTGAAAGCCTAGTGAGAACATACAGTTCATAAATCTCAAGAGGTATTGACAATTGAAATAAGTAAATCTTTTCAAAGGTTTGGTTGTGCAAAATACAACTCTTGATATTAAATGGACAACCGGTCCAAAACACATCTTTCGATGACGGGGATTACCCGATTTACCAAGGATTATAGTGGAATACAAAGTAAGCCACAAAATCCGAGTTATGAGCTAAATACATGGAACCATGGCCACAAACTCTTCAGTCCGTACTATGATGTGAGGGAGGGCCCCCAAGGAACCATGTCATACTCGTTCGTTAGACTACATCTGAACCATGGCTAGGATCGGGTCTCACATAACCGTACCTAAGTTGCCCCCGAGGATCAAATGTAGCTAACTACAACGGAAGGGGCGTGACCTTCCCAGCCATAAGTCGACTCGATACCTAGGGATCCACTAGTATAGTCATGACTTGTCACAATATTTCATGTGACCAACAAAGCTAGATAAATAGCTTCAACACATTTATATTTCAAAATGCCTCTTTCAGACCAACTGCTGGTAAGAAAGATAATCATAAAACCAGTTTATATCATTCTTTCAAATAAGTCTCATACTGGGCAAGTAAAACATTATTTTACTTCAACAAGATGAAATCCTTCATTTTAGTCAAAACGTTTCGGGACAAACATTCAGAAGCTACCTGACTAGAACTCAAAGAAAACAGAAGCTAACAACTAACAGAACCTAATACGGTCGAACACGAAATCCGGTCGAAGGCATACCGGTCGAATACACTCTACCGGTCGAAGCATCTTCCGGTCGATAGGCACTACCGGTCGAAGCATCTCCCGGTCGAACACACACCGGTCAAGTGCATATTCCCGGTCGAACATACACCGGTCGAATGCATCTTCCCGGTCCTTAGCATATCCGGTCGTCTTGTTCATCAAGAACACGCCGGAGATGCTGAACCCAGATCCAAATCGAAAATACTCAGATCTCGAAATGGAACGGTTAAAAACCTTCACAACGAGATTCTACACGGCTACAAACATTGAGATCAAAGCATTAAGCTATATTCGTACCTGGATTTGTCCGAATCGATCGAACCCTTTTCACCTGCTTTTCCTACTGCTTTTCTCTTCTTTCTGGCTTCTCAAACAAGAATCAGATCAAAATGAGATATTAGAAAATATCTCAGATTTGATTTCTATTTATATAGCCCCAGTTACAATTTACCCCCTTGAACTTTGGGTAATTGTCAACTTTTCACCCAACCCCAAAATTCAGGGTGTTACAATCCTCCCCAACTTGGGAATGATTTCGTCCCCGAAATCTAACTATACAAAGAGATGAGGATATCTACGCTTCATATCCTCTTCAGATTCCCAAGTCACATTTGCTCCTCGGTGATGCTTCTACTGCACCTTGACCAAAGTGACTTCTTTGTGACGCAACTTCTTAGACTTTCTCTCTAAGATGGCGTCGGGTTCTTCCACACAACGGTTACCTTCGTCTACCCTTAACTCTGAAAGGGGAATGATGTTGTCTTCTACCGCCAAACACTTCCGGAGGTAGCAAACATGGAACGTGTTGTGTATTCTGCTCAACTCCGGTAGCAGTTCCAACTGGTAGGCTTGCAAACCCACTCGCTTAAGCACTTTGAAAGTTCCAAGGAAACGGGGACTCAGCTTCCCACGTTTTCCGAACCGTATAATGCCCTTCCATGGCGATACCTTAAGCATAACGCAGTCGCCTACTTGGAATTCCATCAGTCTTCTCTTCTTATCGGCATAGCTTCTCTGTCGATCCTGAGCCGCTTTCATTCTTTCACGAATGCACTTGACCTTATCGACAGTCTCTTGCACGATTTCAGGCCCGACGAACTGCTTTTCTCCCGCTTCAAGCCAGCACACGGGAGTCCGACATTTTCGCCCATACAATGCCTCAAAAGGTGCCATCCCAATACTCGAGTGGTAGCTATTGTTGTAAGCAAACTCCACCAAAGGCAGATGAGAGTCCCAACTACCCCCGAAATCGATGACGCAAGACCCCAACATGTCTTCCAAGGTTTGGATAGTTCGTTCGCTCTTCCCGTCGGTCTGTGGATGGTAGGCCGTACTCAACTTAACTCGTGTACCAAGCCCTTTCTGAAACCCATCCCAGAAGTTCGAAGTGAACCGACTATCGCGATCCGACACGATCGATAATGATACTCCATGCCTCGAGACCACCTCATAGATATAAAGCTTCGCCAACTTATCCATCGGTAACGTCTCGCGCATAGGCAAAAAGTGAGCGCTCTTTGTCAATCTATCAACTATCACCCAAATGGTATCGTGACCTCGAAGGGTTTTAGGCAACTTCGTCACGAAATCCATGGTGATATGCTCCCACTTCCATTTGGTAATCTCTAAAGACTGAAGACTCCCATACGGTCGCTGATGTTCGGCCTTAACTTGCGAACACGTCACACAACGCTCAACGTAACGCGCCACATCAAGTTTCATTACCGGCCACCAATAGTGCAACTTCAAGTCCCTGTACATCTTTGTACTTCCCGGATGAATGGAATACTTGGACTTGTATGCATCTTCTACCAACAGTTCACGGTTGCCCCCAAACTTGGGCACCCACACACGACCGCTGAACAGTTTCACTCCACGGCTATCTTCCGTTAAGAGCAAACGTTGTTTTGTCATGATTTCCTTTTTGAGATTCTCTTCTAACAAAGCTTCCACCTGCGATGTCTTGATCTTCTCAACAAGACTAGACACTAGCTCGATTCTCGAATGGGTAGCCCGAATACTCCCGCTATAGTCCTTCCGACTTAACGCATCGGCCACCACGTTCGCCTTACTGGGATGGTAAAGCAATTCACAGTCGTAATCTTTAAGAAACTCGAGCCACCGCCTTTGCCTCATATTCAGCTCTTTCTGGTCAAAGACATACTTCAGGCTCTTGTGATCCGTGTAAAGAGTGCACTTCGTGCCGTAGAGGTAATGTCGCCAAAGCTTTAAAGCGAACACCACCGCCGCTAACTCCAGATCATGAGTTGGATAATTTTGCTCGTGTATTTTAAGCTGCCTCGAGGCATAAGCGATTACCTTTCCTCGCTGCATCAACACACAACCCAAACCCATCTTTGAAGCGTCGCTGTAAACCACGAAATCTTTCGACCCTTCAGGTAAAGTCAAGATCGGAGCTTCACACAACTTCTTTTGAAGGATCCAGAACGCCTTCTCTTGGGTTTCGGTCCATTCAAACTTCACATTCTTCCGAGTCAGAACTGTCAAGGAAGAAGCGATCTTTGAAAAGTCTTGGATAAATCTCCTGTAGTATCCCGCCAGACCCAAGAAACTTCGGATCTCCGACGGACTCTTAGGAGGCTCCCAATTCATTATAGCTTCAATCTTGGAGGGGTCTACTTTCACTCCGTCCCGAGTGACTACGTGACCCAGAAAATGTACTTCTTTAAGCCAAAAGTCGCACTTGGAAAACTTGACGTACAACCTTTCTTTTCTCAACACCTCCAGAACTTCTCGTAGATGCTGCTCGTGCTCTGTCTCACTCTTGGAGTACACGAGTATGTCATCAATGAATACAATGACCGACTTGTCGAGGAATGGTCGGCACACTCTATTCATCAAGTCCATAAACACCGCTGGTGCGTTTGTCAGGCCAAAAGGCATTACAAGAAACTTGTAATGGCCGTAACGCGTTCTAAAAGCTGTCTTCGGAACATCTTCTTCTCTTACCTTCACTTGGTGATAACCCGATCGTAAGTCGATTTTAGAAAAACATCCCGCTCCTTGAAGTTGATCGAACAAGTCGTCTATTCTCGGAAGCGGATATCTGTTCTTTACTATAGCTTTGCTCAACTCACGATAGTCAATGCACATTCTCAATGTGCCATCCTTCTTCTTGACAAATAAGACCGGAGCTCCCCAAGGTGACGAACTCGGTCTTATAAAGCCTTTCTCCAATATCTCTTGGAGTTGTGCCACCATCTCTTGCATCTTCGATGGCGCTAAACGGTAAGGTGCTTTAGCGATCGGTGCTGCTCCAGGCACAAGATCAATCCGAAACTCTACCTGACGATCGGGTGGCAACCCGGGCAAGTCGTCCGGAAAGACATTTGGAAACTCACGCACGATTTTCACATCTTCTAGTTTTGATTTATCTAACTTGGCATCGATCACATAGGCTAGGAAAGACGGACATCCTTTTACTAAGCACTTGCGTGCCTTTGCCATTGTGATTATTGCCACTTCCCCCATTCTCTTTTCGCCATAGATGACAACGACTTCGCCAGAGGGGTTGGGAAGTCGAATCAACTTCTTGGAACACACGATATCGGCATGATTGTTTGACAACCAATCCATGCCGACCACCACATCAAAACCCCCGATTAACATTGGTAGTAGATCGATCGAGAATTATCTCCCTTCGATACTAAGAGTACACTGCCTCAAAACATCGTGGATCAGAACTTGACTACCATCGGCTATTTCTACCACTAATGCATCCTCAAGACTAGTAGTGGGCATAGCAATTTTCTGACAGAACAATTCAGATACGAAAGAGAAGCTAGCACCCGTATCGAATAAAATACGAGTAGGTATAAAGTTTATAAGAAAAGTACCCGATACCACATCAGCGGATGCCCTGGACACTTCGGCCGTCATCTAAAAAGCTCGTCCCTGAACCCTCGGAGGGTTCTCCTTCTTCGCCGCCGCACCACCCGACTTGAGCTTCGGGCAATCTCTCTTCACATGCCCCGGTGCCTTGCACTCGTAGCAGACCATCCCCACGACAGAACAGTCGTGGGCGGTGTGATCATTCTTACCACACTTGTAAAAAAATCTAGAAGTGGAGTTACAGTTACCATGGTGCTTTGTTCGACACTTCGGGCACCACTTTGCTTCCTGGTAACTGTTGAAGTTGCGGTTTCCGACAAAAGGTCGGGCCCGCTTGGGGGGTACTGAACTGCTCTCCCACTTCCTCTTATCAGGCACCACCACTGCTTTCTCAGATTTGCTCTTCGCGAGCATTTCCTCCATGAACTGAGCTTCTTCAACCATCTCTCGGAGGTTAGAAGCTTTGCAATTGTGAACCATCGATTGCATATTCGCTGGCAAACCATTGAGATATGCTTTCATATTGTCTTTCTCTGTTGGGGCAGCGTGCCCCACCAGACCAAGATTCTCCATGAACTGACGGGTATACTCCCTCACCGTCAGGCTTCCCTTCACCAGAAACCGGAATTCTTTCTCAATTCGGTCCATTGTTCTCTCGTTGCAGAATTCTTCTAGCAACTTCTTCTTGAACTCGGCCCAAGACAACTGAGCCAACACTTCAGGAGAAAGAGTGGATTGGATGATATTCCACCAGATGAGTGCAGTGTCCCTCAGCAGTTGGGTACCGAACCGCACCCTCTGATCATCTCCGCATTCGGAAGAGCCAAAAGCTTGCTCAACCGCTCGGATCCACTTTACACACACCGCCGGGTCATCAGAACCGAAGAATTCTGGCGGTACGCAACCTAGGAAATATTTGTAGGAACAACTCTTCTTATTCCCCGGAACACCAACAATCCTGCGCTCTTCAGCCTTGACCCCCATACCATCGCCTCCAGAACCCACTACTACGTTCTCCACAATCGTCTCACTTCTCCGATTGTTTACGTCGCGGTCCTCCATCGCTTTCAGCAGAAACTCTTGCTGCTTTGCCATCTCTTCCCTCATTGCCAACATGACGCTGGCCAACAACTCAGACTAGGGATTAGCATCCCCGATGACTGGGTGGGACGAAGCCAGGTCTAATCACAGAATGACCTCCGGCCCGCCACCTAGCCTTTGCTGAACGGGTGGTCGTACAACAACCTCAACTCCTTCCGGCTGACCCGCTGTAGAGGCTGCTGCTTCTAGACCATCAACACGCGTACGCGGTCTTCCGCACGTACCTACCATACTGATCTGCTACACCGAGCAGAGAAAGAGATAAGAGAGAGATAGGAAAACACGAAAGGAAAACGTACTACCACATTACCAATTGTCATATTAACAGAAATTCAAGCACTCTTACGTACAATATCCTCATAATAACATTAGCTAAATGAAATTATGAACATATAACACATAACGATTCTTGTCACCACCACTACAACGCCTGATAAACGTACTTTTCGTCGACTCTAAGACTAACCCAACTTAGAAGTTCTACCCAAATCTCGCGGATCAATTCTTAGCATACTCAGTCTAAGTCTAGACATCTTACATTCATGCCTAGTTCGCTTAAACTAGAGCTCTGATACCAACTTGTAACACCTCAAAAATCAGAGTAAATTAAAATCTGGAAATCATGGCAACAAGACGAAAGTATTGCTATAAACTTCCCATAAAGGGGAAATCCGTCCTTAAGACATTACAAAAACCTGTACAAATATGGGGTTCATCAACAATCTAATCTAGATACCTATATCAAGATTACATCAGCTGACAATCCATAATTCACCAAAAGAATAGGACTTAACAAATGCCCGGTTACAATACTATTCATATCCAAAAGCCTTGAGACCAAACTCGTCTCTCAAACCACGACAGCCCACCGTTAAAGGAAACCTGTTATACAAATCATTTGAGAAAAAGTGTTAGGCTTAAAGCCTAGTGAGAACATACAGTTCATAAATCTCAAGAGGTATTGACAATTGAAATAAGTAAATCTTTTCAAAGGTTTGGTTGTGGAAAATACAACTCTTGATATTAAATGGACAACCGGTCCAAAACACATCTTTCGATGACGGGGATTACCCGATTTACCAAGGATTATAGTGGAACACAAAGTAAGCCACAAAATCCGAGTTATGAGCTAAATACATGGAACCATGGCCACGAACTCTTCAGTCCGTACTACGATGTGAGGGAGGGCCCCCAAGGAACCATGTCATACTCGTTCGTTAGACTACATCTGAACCATGGCTAGGATCGGGTCTCACATAACCGTACCTAAGTTGCCCCCGAGGATCAAATGTAGCTAACTACAATGGAAGGGGCGTGACCTTCCCAGCCATAAGTCGACTCGATACCTAGGGATCCACTAGTATAGTCATGACTTGTCACAATATTTCATGTGACCAACAAAGCTAGATAAAACGCTTCGACACATTTATATTTCAAAATGCCTCTTTCAGACCAACTGCTGGTAAGAAAGATAATCATAAAACCAGTTTATATCATTCTTTCAAATAAGTCTCATATTGGGCAAGTAAAACATTATTTTACTTCAACAAGATGAAATCCTTCATTTTAGTCAAAACGTTTCGGGAACTCTATCATATCTCAAAACCCCAAGTTACATCAAATTGTAATAAACGGACAATCCGAAAACGTAGAGATATGTAAAAGTTAAAATCACGGTCTTTGACATATATAACAGTTTAGAAAAGTTAGTAGGAACTCACCTCTGATTCCATCTTCTTAACGAGCGCTACCTATGACAACACCGAAAGAATCGGTAAGTCGAAATACAGATAACCCTCTCACTACCTGACTAGAACTCAAAGACAACAGAAGCTAACAACTAACAGAACCTAATACGGTCGAACACGAAATCCGGTCGAAGGCATACCGGTCGAAGCATCTTCCGGTCGATAGGCACTACCGGTCGAAGCATCTCCCGGTCGAACACACACCGGTCGAGTGCATCTTCCCGGTCGAACATACACCGGTCGAATGCATCTTCCCGGTCGAACATATACCGGTCGAATGAATCTTCCCGGTCCTTAGCATATCCGGTCGTCTTGTTCATCAAGAACACGCCGGAGATGCTGAACTGGAACGGTTAAAAACCTTCACAACGAGATTCTACACAGCTACAAACATTCAGATCAAAGCATTAAGCTATATTCGTACCTGGATTTGTCCGAATCGATCGAACCCTTTTCACCTGCTTTTCCTCCTGCTCTTCTCTTCTCTCTGGCTTCTCAAACAAGAATCAGATCAAAATGAGATATTAGAAAATATCTTAGATTTGATTTCTATTTATATAGCCCCAGTTACAATTTACCCCCTTGAACTTTGGGTAAAGGTCAACTTTTCACCCAACCCCAAAATTCAGGGTGTTACAAATAGCCTCATCTAAGCTACTCATAGGCATGTCAAGCTTTTGACACCAAACATCGGATACAAAAGAGAAGCTAGCACCAGTATCGAATAATACACGTGTAGGTACGGAGTTTAGGAGAAACGTACCCGACACCACATCAGTAGAGGCCTTGGCCTCCTCGGAATACATATGAAAAGCTCTTCCGACCGCTCTCGGAGGATCCATCTTCTTTCCACTGTTTCCGCCGGTTTTTAACTTCGGACATTCATCTCTAATATGAACCGACTCCTTGCACTCGAAGCACAAACGCCCCTTGACGGGAAAATCTTTATAGGCGTGTCCGAGCTTTCCACATTTGAAACAAGCCCTGGGAACGAAGTTGCACGGGCCAAAATGTTTGTTTCGGCACTTGGAACACCACCTAGCCTCGGGCCTTGAATCAGCTCTTCGTTGGTAGTTATTGTACGGTTTCGGTTTCTTGGAGGCTAAGGAGTTCCCTTCCCATTTTCTCTTTTCGGATTGACGAGAACCTTCTTCTCTATTCAAGTTGTACGCGTCCTCCATTAGTTGTGCCTCCTCCACCGCTTCTCGGAGAGAAGTAGTCTTCGACACTCTAACCATCGACATCATGTCGGACGGGAGCCCCTTAATATATGCTTTGATTTTCTCTTTTTCCGTCGGGACCAGATGTCCCACTAACCCCATTTTGTCCATGAATAGACGGGTGTATTCTTTCAAGGACCGGTTACCCATCTTCAAATTTTGGAATTCGTCCTTGATTCGGTCCATTGTTCTCTCGTTACAGAACTCCTCTAGAAGTTTCTCTTTGAACCTTGCCCAAGTCAATTTGGCCAAGACGGCCTCCTCGAGAGAAGCGGAATATACATTCCACCAAGTAAGGGCCGTCCCCCTAAACATTTGTGACCCAAAGATTGCCTTCTGATCTTCTCCGCACTCACTCGATCGGAAAGCTTGTTCCGTCTCCCGTATCCAACCCACACAAACAGTCGAATCATCTGAACCCTGGAATTCCGGTGGTCGACAACCAAGAAAGGCTTTGAAAGTGCAAGCCTTCACCGCTTGCTTGACTCCCCTGATTATGGTTTCCTCAGCTTGGAGTGGAGGTCTGGTACCCCCGGATCCCGCTATGACTATGTTCTCTTCAACCGTTTCAGGACGCCGGTGGTGCGTATCCCGGTCCTCAAGGAGTTTCGCGAATATTTCTTGTTGTTTTGCCACCGTCTCATTCATGGCTCTCATCATATCCATCATCTGGGCCTAAGAGGCTGCTTCAGTCATGATCGGTCCTGTAGTGGCAATGACGGTTCTCGGGATTTGTTCTACCCTCCCGACGAGCATAGGTGGAATGGGAGGTCCATCTGACATTGTCACATTCGGCCTCTCGACCGCAGATTCGATTACCGCTTGACCCTCTGGCGATGACTGAAGATGACTCCGAGTATTTACCATTTTCGTCTGTCATCAAGTCAAAAGAGAGTGAGAGATGTCTACACAAGATTATACACACGAGACGTACTAATACAACTTATTAGTCATCATAATCATAGCAATTCAAGCATGTTCATGTATTCATACATTCATAATAGCAGTAGCTAATTGGAATTATGAACATACAATACATAAAAAAGTCTCGTTACCACTCTTATAACTCTCAACAAGGTAGTTTCCGTTGACTCTAAGAATGTCCTATCTTAGAAGTTCTACCCCAACCTCACCAGTCATAACCTAATAAGTCTCAGTTTAAGTCTAGGCATCTTACAAACATAACTAGTTCCCTTAAACTAATGCTCTGATACCAACTTGTAACATCCTAAAAATTTAGGGGAAATCAAAATTTGAAAATTTGGCTATATAACGTCTGAAAGTGGTAGAAACCATCCTACCCAAAAAGGGGTTCTTAAACCTGTAATATGAATACGACAATATCAACCAAAAGTACGTCAACCCAACATGGGGACAACAATACGGTAGTTACAACTCAAACAAATTAGGAATAAAATACGACAACCTACTAATCTAACTAGAACGAGTAAGATTAGGCTCGAGTGTCGCTATTCCTCCAAAAATATAATTTATAAACTTCAATGTGTGGTCGCTATATCATCAAAAAGACCGCTCACAACCCCAAAGCCGACCCCTCAATCCCGACGAGTCCCACTGCTAGAATGACCTGCCATACACGACAACCAAGAAGAAGTGTTAGGCTAGAGCCTAGTGAGAATAATTAAGCGGAAAGTATTATAAACAATAAACCCGATTGAAGTCAAGTAGCCGATCTAGTCGTGAGCTAAATCAAAACAAATCCATCAAAACGTTAGCCTCCAACAAAATACAATAACAGTTCATAACACGTAGCGAGCTCAACTACTCCAAGTCTATTGCCCGAAAACATCAAGTCAACCATCTAGGTTTCTTCTTGAGAGTTCCAAAACAGGGGAACTCATGCACATATGGAATTACACCTTACTGTCCATGAGACGCTTCCCGACCGTATAGGCCCACACCTTACTTATCATGGAGCCCGATGCCTATCCCGTGCCAAGGGTAACCAAATGTCCGGACAAGACATTGGAATACCGTGCCTATGGATCCATTGCACTAACACCAAATACCAAGACATGATAATGCAACCATTATTAAACATGCATATGATCCTTGGGACAAGCTTCCCAAATATGCAATTCACTAACATGAGACTTACTCCACAATTAGTTAAGAGAAACATTACCACACAATCCCATGAGAGATAATACCATAATTCCCATTAATAAAACCAACAACCCATTAGTTAGCCCAATGCATAACTTCTCACCAAACCCTAGTTTTCACTTTTGCCTCCTCAAAATTCCATTGACAAGTTTTAGTTGTATAAAGGTAAGTAAGTATCCAAAATCATTAGGGTTGGAAATTACAGAATTGCACAAGTATGGTTAACACTGCTAGCACAACATGATTACTACTACTAGTAGATTTAATACTGCTTGACAAGTTAGTACTGCTACTTCAATAGTTAGTACTGCTTGAAGAGTTAGTACTGCTAGTAGTTAGTACTGCTAAGGAATTAATACTGCTGAGCACAGTTACTACTGCTGATGAAGATTAATACTGCTCAGAGTGTTAATGCTGCTACAACTTAATACTGCTTATGAGATGAAGACTTCATATGGCAATGATGACAGCTGTATTGATTGAAGATATTCTTGGAAGGCTTGGAGATAACTATGGAAGATTATACTGAAGATATTTTATTTTTTTTAGTATCTTTTATTTTCAGTATATGTATAGACTTATTGAGAATAGTTTAGAATATCAAGTTAGATAATATTATGAGTTTTTGTTTTTGATAGAGAGAATTAACCTCAAGGTTTAGAACCCTAGTTCTAGAGAAGTAGAATTCGTATTGGTGAGCCTGTTCATCAATATTGAGGTTTTGTGTGAAATCTTGTAGCTTTAAATCATTCAATAAAGTTTACATGTTGTGATTTCTGATTCACTGTTACATTGATCTTTGAATATTAAAGTGTTATTCCGCAAAATGCTTTAATATTGTTTCTGAGTTCATTATTCTTGTTAAGAATTAGATCCTGTCAAGTGGTATCAGAGTTAGTTTTCTCAGAAACCTTCATTCATCATGGAAAACACAGTTGAATCAAACAGTACTCTTGTCTCAAAGGTTCTAATGCTCAGATCTAATGAGTTTGATATGTGGAAGATTAGGATCAAGCAATACATTCTGCTCACAGATTACTCTATGTGGGACATCATTGAGAATGGCCCATCAGATGAAGGAAAGATTGGTGCAGATGGAAAAAGAATCCCACCAAAGACGGATGCAGAAAGGAAGACAAGGCAGACAGAGATGAAAGCCTTGACCACACTGCTCTTGGCTATTCCCAATGAGTATCATCACCAATTCTGCAATTGCACTGATGCACAGATGCTTTGGAATGCTCTAGAGAAGAGATTCTATGGTACCAAAAGTACCAAGAGAAATCGGAAGGTAATATTGAAGCAACAATATGAAAACTTTATGTCAACTAAGAATGAGTCCATGACTCAAACTTTTGACAGGTTTAATAAGCTGATTGGTGAACTAGCTACTGTGGGAGTACAGATTGATCAAGATGATGTAAACAGAAAGTTCTTAAGGTCCTTTGGAGATGAATGGACCATGTATACTGTTTCATTAAGACGGAATGAGCAATTGGAAGAAAAAGAACTTGATGATCTGTACAATGACCTTAGAGTGTTTGAATCTGAGGTGGAGGCAAAGAAGAAGCCTTCTGGATATGTTCATAATGTTGCACTCCTATCAGCATCAATTGATTCTACTGCTAACCCTGAATCAGTTAATGCTGCTAATGGTGTAAATCAAGAAAAAGGCACTGAATCTGTTTTTGAAGCCTTTCTGTCCAGCCATGGAAACTCTTCTTTAATCAATGATGACTTGGAACAACTTCATCCTGATGATCTTGAAGAGATGGATATCAAATGGCAGATGACCATGCTTTCTATGAGGGCGAAGAAGTTCATCAAGAGGATTGGGAGGAACAACTTCTCCCAAAGAAGAGAAGATGGAGCAGGCTTTGATAAGTCAAAGGTAGAGTGCTATAAGTGTCATCTAAAGGGACACTTTGCCAGAGAATGCAGAAGTGGAATGTCTCAAAACAACCACCAATAAGCTCAGACTGGAAGCTTCAATCAAAACAGAAACTCTGCTCAAGCCCTTGTTTCTCAACAAGGAATGAGATTTGACTGGAGTGATCAAGCAGAAGAGGCTATTGAAAATCAAGCTCTCATGGCAGAGGTATCTGATCTCCCAACTGAGGTACTTTCTAATCTCTGTTCTCAAACTTGCATTGACACTGTTAAAAGGTACAGGGATCACAACCAGAATATGAGTGATGACCTTAAGAGGTTAGAAAAAGATATAAAAGACTATGTGAGAATTGTTGAGAGGTTTGATGAACAAATTAAAAGTTTCCAAGCCAATGAACTTCAAAACTCATATGATACAAATTACTGGAAGTGGGAGAAAAATGACCTAGAAATCCAACTGACCAAATCTAAAGAGGAGAATGAAAAGTTGAGAGGAGAGCTAGCCAAGGTTAAGCTGGATGTAGAAAAGTTTTCCAATGCTTCTAAAGCAATGGACTCTTTACTTACTACAAACTCAGTTTCATGACAAACTGAGAAGAGGAATTGGGTACAATACTACACCACCACCATACAACAACAACTACATTCCTCCTATATCAGACTTGATAGAGACCAAGGATAGGAAGGACTTGCCTGAGGGAGCCACTGAGATAGATCCCTTAGATGAAGTAGTTGTTGAGGACAAAACAGAGAAAGAAGCTAGTAAGAATAAGGAGAACAATGTGAGTGGTGAGATTCCTCTAGAAAATCACATTATTACCAATGAGGGTTGTGGAAAAATATGGGTCAAATCTAAGGACATAGAAAATACTGAGGGAAAGTCTAAGAAGGTCCATTACAACCAGACCACAGTTGTGAATCATGTTCCTTGCAAACATTGTGCATATAATAAGTCTGAGCCCCTAAAACATGATAAAAGGAGGGGAAATCAAAGAAATTGGAATAATCAATGGGCTCAGAAACAAGGAGTTGATCTGAGTAACATCATCAGACCAAAACCTTGTTTCATATGTGGCAAATTGAATCATCTTGCCAAGCACTGTTACTTTAATCCTATTAACCAAAGAATAAATTTTCAAAGATCTATGCAAAAACCCTTTGGCTATAGGAAGGATGAAAGGAACCATGTGGCTAAAAAATCTAGTAAAGCTAAAAGCCACATGAAGAAAAAGACTGTGAAAGAAAGTGTCAAGATGTGGATTCCCAAAAGCACTAAAACTGTTAGTACTGCTACCACAAATAGTGCTGCTGACAATGATAATGCTGCTAGAAGCAATACTACTGCTACTAATGTTAGTGCTGCTAAGAGTATTAGTACTGCTAAAACTAACATTGTTAGTACTTCTTCTAATGTTAATACTGCTAAACCTGTTAGTGCTGCTAACTCTGTTAGTACCTCTAAAGTTAGTACTGCTTCTAGTGTTTGTGCTGCTAAGCCAATTATCTTGACAAAGTACTCCAATAAAGACGGTTCTGATTTTAAAAATCTCATCAAAAAGGAATGTAAATACTTTGATGATAAAGGGAGACCCAAGACCACTTTGGCTTGGGTTCCCAATCAATACTAATTGTTTTATCTTATGTTCAGGGCAACCAACAGCTCAAGGGAAAGAGCATCTGGCATGTTGATAATGGTTGCTCTAGGCACATGACAGGGAACATGTCTTGCCTAAAGAATTTCAAGAAGATTGATGGATGACATGTTACCTTTGGTAATGCTCCAGATGGAGGTAAGATCAGTGGTAAGGGTGATGTAACAAAAGATAAAATGACCTTTGAAGATGTTTTCTATGTTGAGAAGTTAAGGTACAACCTGTTAAGTGTATCACAGGTTTGTGACAAAAAGCATAGTATATTATTCACTGACTCAGAATGTATTATCCTTGCTCCTGGATTCAAGGTAGTTGATGAAAAGATGATACTACTAAGAACTCCCAGAAAGAATAATGTATATTGTTTGGATATGGAAAATGTTTCAACTGATTCATCCCTAAACTGTCTAGTTTCAAAAGCATCTTTGGATGAATCATCACTTTGGCACAGAAGGATGTGTCACATGAATTTTAAAACAATGAATAAACTTGTTAAAAACAACCTTGTAAGAGGTTTGACTTCAAAAGTCTTTTCATGTGATGATCATTGTGTTTCCTGTCTCAAAGGCAAATAACACAAAACTTCTCATAAGTCCAAAGAGTTGAACACAATCTCTAATTCTCTTCAGTTGTTGCATATGGATCTGTTTGGTCCTACAAATGTTATGAGTATAGGTAAGAAATCATACTGCCTAGTTATTGTTGATGATTACTCTAGATTTACTTGGGTATATTTTCTAAGGACTAAGGATGAGACAAGTGGATTGATCAAATCCCTTATTCTAAGAATTGAAAACCAAACAAATCAAAAGGTAAAAGTCATTAGGTCAGATAATGGTACTGAATTTAAAAATATTGACCTAAACACCATTTGTGAGGAAAAAGGAGGCAATACAGTGCTCCTAGGACTCCACAACAAAAAGGTGTTGCTGAGAGAAGGAATAAGACACTGATTGAGGCGACTAGATCTCTGTTAGCTGATTCCAAACATCCAATTACTTTATGGGCTGAAGCAGTTAATACTGCTTGCTATGTCCAAAACAGAGTTATAGTAGTCAAGCCTAAGAACAAGACACCATACGAGCTTTTAAATAAAAGGAAACCATTTATTGGATTTTTCAAACCTTTTGGGTGTCCTTGTACCATTCTCAATACCAAAACTGACTTAGGAAAGTTTGATAGCAAGGCAGATGATGGTTTTATTGTTGGTTACTCGTCTCAGAGTAAGGCTTACAGAGTATTTAATTATTCTTCTAGAATAATTGAGGAAAGTGACAATGTCAAATGCAATGAGAACTCACCAAATCCTATTGGTTCAGATCCTGAGTGGTTGTTTGACATTGATTAACTAACTAACTCTTTGGGTTTAAGTAGTGATGATCATACAGGTTCAGGAAGTGGAGGATCACGGGATACACAAGTACAAGACACTATTCCTCAGTCTGTGATCTTTCCCATACCTACAATGGAACCTGTTGAAATATGTGAAAAGGAGACTGTTACTGAACCAAGTCAGAGTGAAGAAGAAAGAAGAGATGAGGAGAATTCAGAGCATGAAGAGCCAGAAGTAGCCGAGGAGATCCCCTCAGCTGACTTAAATGATTTCAATTTAGAAGTGGGAATCAATGAAGAACCTAGTCATCAGACTAGAACTCAAAAGAATCATCCTCCAGAGCTGGTAATAGGAGACATCTCTTCTCCTATGATAACTAGAAATGAAAGCATATTTCAAGAGTTGCAAGATCAACAACATACAATACTCTCTTGCTTTCTATCTCAGATTGAGCCTAAGAAGGTTTATGATGCAATGAAAGATTCAAGTTGGATAGAAGCCATGTAAGAAGAGTTTCTACAATTCAAGTTGCAAGAAGTTTGGGACTTGGTGGACCTTCCAAAAGGTCATAGAGCTATTGACACCAAGTGGATTTTCAGAAATAAAAAGAACGAGTGAGGAATTGTCATCAGGAACAAAGCAAGGCTTGTGGCACAAGGGTACACTCAGGAAGAAGGCATATATTATGAAGAAGTTTTTGCTCCAGTTGCAAGGGTAGAGGAAATTAGGCTATTTCTAGCCTATGCCTCATACATGAAGTTCAAAGTATATCAAATGGATGTGAAGAGTGCCTTTCATATGGTACAATTGATGAAGAAGTATATGTCTGTCAGCCCCCTGGATTTGAAAATCCATCATATCCTGACAGAGTATACAAACTGAAGAAAGCACTTTATGGTCTACATCAAGCCCCAAGAGCATGGTATGATACTCTGTCTACCTATCTCTTAGAAAATGGGTTTGAAAGGGGAATAATTGATAAGACCCTCTTCATTAAAAGAAGTAAGAAGGACATCCTACTTGTTTAGATCTATGTGGATGATATCATTTTTGGATCCACAAAAGATCATATGTGTAGAGACTTTGAAAAGTTGATGCACAAGAGCTTCAAAACGAGTTCAATGGGTGAACTCACCTTCTTCCTTGGACTTCAAGTGAAACAGTAGAAAGATGGGATCTTCATAAGTCAATCAAAGTATGTGAAAGACATCCTGGATAAGTATGGTTTAACAGACTCAAAGCCAGCAAGCACACCAATGGAGACTCATAAACAGATCACTGCTGATCTTGAGGGGGAGGATGTTGATGTCCATCTATATAGATCAATGATTGGATCTCTCATGTATCTCATAGCCTCAAGACCAGACATCATGTTTCTAGTATGTGTGTGCCAGATTCCAAGTCAAACCAAAGCAATCACATCTTCAAGCTGTTAAGAGGATTTTCAGATACTTAAGAGGGCAACCTAGATTAGGTCTTTGGTATCCTTATGAATCCAACTTTGACTTGACTGCATATTAAGACAGTGACTTGGGTGGTGCTAATATGTATAGAAAGTCTACTTCAGGTGGATGTCAGCGTTTGGGTGCAAGACTAGTAACATGGCAGTGTAAGAAGCAAACCACAGTGTCCTTATCTACAACAGAAGTTGAGTACATTGCTGCTGCAAGTTGCTGCTCTCAGGTTCTATGGATTCAGAATCAAATGCTGGACTCTGGGGTAACCTTTGTTCACACTCCAATCTTCATTGACAATAGCAGTGCTATAAGTATTGTTAACAATCCAGTCAAGCACTCCAAAACAAAGTACATTGAGATCAGGTATCACTTTATTAGAGACTGTAATGAAAAGAAGCTTATTCAAGTTGCTAAAGTTCATACTGACAACCAGTTTGCTGATCTATTCACTAAAGCTTTTGATGTGGGTAGATTCACTTTCTTGGTCACAAGTGTGGGCATGATCAACTCTGAATGAGCTCATGTTTTAAAAAGTGTTTACATACCTGTTATTTGTTATTCTTTGGTGCTACTAATCATCTTTCTCAGGAAGTTATTACCTTGCTCAAGCTTCAACAGTGTAAGTGCAGTTAATGCTGCCAGTACAGTTTTAATACTGCCAGTGCAAAGTTAATACTGCTAGTTAGTTAATACTGCTAGTAGTTAATACTGCTCTCAGTTAATACTGCTAGTTAGTTAATACTGCTCTCAGTTAATACTGCTAGTTAGTTAATACTGCTAGTGGTTAATACTTCTCTCATTTAATACTGCTAGTTAGTTAATACTGCTCTTAGTTAATATTGCTTCTGTCCCGAATCGTATAAATACCCTTTTTGCCCGCCTAAAAGCTCATAACGACTCTTTGAATACTATTCATCTTCTCTCTAACCCTTTTTCTCTCAAGCACCTGGTAAGTTTCAGGCAAGAACACTCAAGATCGATGGCATCCGTGGCGTTCATTGATGAGCACAACGAAATCGCAATGCTTCAAAAGCCGAAGCAGGCTGATGGATTTCACCAGATAGTCGATTTTCTAAAGACAAGCCATATCGCGTATGCTCTTATAGTGTCACCATCCATCTACATTGAGCACCAGACACAATTCTGGGCAAATGCCACCATTGTTGCTGAAAATGGTGTGCAAGTTATCAAGACAAGGGTGTGTGACAAACCCTTGACAGTTTCTGAAGAGGTAATTCGCATCAGTCTACGTCTAGACGATGCCTCAGGTATCTCATCTATCTCTAATGATGAACTGTTTTCAACTCTTACTAGAATGTGGTATGGAGGCCCATTGGGTGTTTTTAAGTTCTCAAAAGCTAAATTTTCTCCCCAATGTCGGTTCTTTGCCCATACCCTGATGCACTTTATTTCTAGAAAAACTACTAGATGGAGTGAGTTCAGTAGTACCATTGCTTATGCATTGGTCTGCTTGGCCACTGCCAGAAAGTATAATTTTTCACAAATGATTTTCAATGACCTTGTGTCAAACTTCGACAACAAAAAGAATTTTTACATGTATCCAAGATTTGTCCAGGTAGTTATTAACTCTGAATTGACGGATATACCTCAGTTTGATGAGGTATATGTACCTAAAATCCCTAATGGCAAGGTCTTTTCAAATATGAAGAGATCTGCCAAGGACTCGAAAGGAGTTGACACCCCATTGTTCTCTACAATGATGGTGGTGTCCCACAATCAAGAAGGTATGGCATCAGGGTCAAGGCCCTCACTAGACCATCCCACTGAGAGACAATCCCAACCTTCAATCAGTATATCAATCCCTCAGTCCCTTCTTCAAAAACCAACTTCTCCAATCACCAATACCTACATCAGGAAAAAGGTAAAGAAGGCTCCTTCCCTTCTTGTACCTTCACCCATAAAGCCTTTAAGCCCTCTAATGGAGAATTCTCCATTAGAGAATATCTATAGGGAAACCACAGGGGTGTCTCCCAACCCCAAGGAGGTGCCCACTGAGGAGATGAATGAGCATATGGGTGAAAAGGCTGCCACTACTTCTGCTAGAACAGAGGAGGCTAGTGGTAACATCAGTAAGACCTTCCCCATGTCAACTTTGGGTGAGAAATCATCCAAAGGTCCCAGGTGCCAAGAACCCAAGGGAGTAGCAGGTGCTTCTGCTAGGCAGAAGACCTCTACTACAAAAAGATCCAATGATCCTCCAAAGGTTCAAGCAGCAGCAGTAACAGAACAGGTAGCAGCAGTAACAGAGCTATCTGTTGAAGAGTTGGAAATAGCAGAAACATTGGTAAAATCCAAGAATGACACTCCTAAGGCTACTCAAAAGGCCAAGGGAGTGGTCATTAAAGAAGGAGGCGTTTCAAAGAAAAGAAAAGAAAGCAACGAGACAAGTTTGAAGGATGTAAAGGGAAAGGGAAAGATGGTTGAACCTGAACAACCTTCAAAGAAGAAGAGTCAGATTGAGTTAGATGAAGAAGTGGCAAAGCAGCTTCAAGCAGAAATAGAAAAGGAGGAACAATTACAATATGAAAAAGACAGGGAGCTTGCACTGAATATGGCCAGAAAACTCAATGAAGAGTATCAAAAGAACATGAAAGCAACAACTGAGGCCAAGAAAATAGCAGTCAAAGCATCAAAGCAAAGAATGCCATTCAAGAAGCAGAAAAGACAACCTTCTAAGACTTTTTTGGCCAATCAGGATAGGAGAAAAATGATCAATTTCCTGAAAGGTTCAATTGGTGTCAAAGGAGAGATGTTTACTTATATGGCATACAGTCAAGTTGAGGAGCTCTATAAAAAGGAAATGGCTAAGCTTCAAGGGGACTCCTCATAAAGGGAAGAGGTTGAAAGAAGGATGAAGGAGAGACATGATCTAAACATTCAACAACCATTCCCTGAGGAAGTCACTCCTACAAAAGAAAAGGCTGAAGACACTAAGGAAGAGAATGTTACTGTGGAAGTAAAGTCTCCAAAGAAAGTGAAGACCATAGCTTCCAAGAAACAGTCCAAGAAACCAAGAGTTGAAGAAGCAGAAGTAGTAGCAGAACCATCTGTGGCAGATCATACTGAGTAAACTAATCAAAGTACACATCAAGCAAGTCAGTCTGATGAGCATGTGGGGCTGTATATGATATTAATAGAACCAGTTCAGGCTGTTCCAATTTCTGTGTAGGCTCCAGAGATCATCTTCTAGGATATCTTAAGGGAAAATAGAAAGGATTATTTCAGGCTGAAAAGAGTTGGTGATCTATTTGAAGTATATGCCACTTGGGGGAGAGTAATCAGAAGTTGTTCAAGAGCAGATCTAGAAGAAATGCATAAAGTGGGAATGAAGCTTTATGAACATGTTTTGAAAGTTACTGAAGACAGCCTACTCAAAGTAGCTATGGAATATCTATGTATGATGTTTGAACCAGAGAAGGTGGTGTACAGGATTAAAGATCTACATCATGAGTATGGGTTGAAGAAGATTGATCACTGGATATTATTTGAAAACTGTGGTGTATACATGATCACAATAGATAAATGTTATCATGAATACTAACTAGTGGACAAAGTATATGATCACAGCAAGGAGAAGCTGGAAGGGATGCTGAAAGCTAAGCTAGTGTGTGCAAAGGAATCAGAAATGGCCAGAATTGTGGTAAGAAGAACAATCAATCAAAGTCTGGGTCTGAATCCAAATTTGGGCAACTAAGTTGTAGTGTTGAAAGCATCTTGAAGACTATATCTGAAGAACTTGACTTCTCTTCCTAAAAGTCAAGTTAGAGGAGATTGTTGGGAATTACAGAATTGCACAAGTATGGTTAATGCTGCTAGCACAACATGATTACTACTGCTAGTAGATTTAATACTGCTTGACAAGTTAGTACTTCTACTTCAATAGTTAGTACTGCTTGAAAAGTTAGTACTGCTAGTAGTTAGTACTGCTAAGGAATTAATACTGCTGAGTACAATTACTACTGCTGATGAAGATTAATACTGCTCAGAGTGTTTATGCTGCTACAACTTAATACTGCTTATGAGATGAAGACTTCGTATGGCAATGATGACAATTGTATTGATTGAAGATATTCTTGGAAGGCTTGGAGATAAATATGGAAGATTATACTGAAGATCTTTTATTTTTTGTTATTATCTTTTATTTTCAGTATATGTATAGACTTATTGAGAATAGTTTAGAATATCAAGTTAGATAATATTCTGAGTTTTTGTTTTTGATAGAGAGAATTAACCTCAAGGTTTAGAACCCTGGTTCTAGAGAAGTAGAATTCATATTGGTGAGCCTGTTCATCAATATTGAGGTTTTGTGTGAAATCTTGTAGCTTTAAATCATTCAATAAAGTTTACAAGTTGTGATTTCTGATTCACTGTTACATTGATCTTTGAATATTAAAGTGTTATTCCGCAAACTCCTTTAATATTGTTTCTGACTTCATTATTCATGTTAAGAATTAGATCCTGTCAATTAGTCTTCTTTAAAAACCCCAACCATTGGAAACCCTTGATTAAACCAATAGTCTTACATTTCCAAAATCCATGGTTAGGTCAAAACTCAATAATTACCCAAATGTGATTAAAGGGTGAACATGAGATCATAAATACATAAACACAAGTACTTAATAGAGAGTGGATAAGTAAACTCACATTGCAAGGGTTATACACCAAACCCTAGATAATGATACTTGAGGAAGATGGGTGAATAGCACTTGAGCTTCTAAATCACCACCAAGAACCTAAATCAACCCAAATAATCAACCATAAATACCTCTACTATGTACATTTAATGAAGGGAGAGAAAACCCTACCTTTTGCTTCTCCCAAAATCGTCCCTTCCAGCTTCCAAATAACATAAATGAAGTAAAAATCGCGACCAAGGCATTTAAGGCTCTGCACCCCGCTCGCGACATTGCCCTGCGAGAATGACATGGTCATTCTCGCGTGTCATAGTCGCCCGCGTTCAGTACCCTACGGTACCATCTTGGCGACATTGCCCTGCGAGAATGACACTTGTCATTGTCGCCGGGCATAGTCGCGGTCTTCCAACCACTCACGGTACATACTTTGCGATTGTGCCTCGCGAGAGTGACCTCTGTCACAGTCGCGGGCACAGTCGCCCAAGTGTTCCGCAACCCGATTTTCTTCCGTTTTCGACCCGAAGATTCCACAATTGAAACTAAGCGATCACAAGGAAAAAAAACTAGGTTCGGAGACGTACCTAAAACACGGGTGTTACAAGTAGTGAGCATTATACTTTCCACCACAATCTGATCGCAAACTCTTAATTGTATGGTCACTTTGTTTCTTAATGAAAAACTTGAAAATCCTGAAAGAGTTGAAGACATCTGCATTTTCTTTGAGAAAATACGCCCATGTCTTTTTACTAAAGTCATCGATGAAAGTGAGAACATAATGACTGCCTCCCATTGGCCCTGTTCTCGTTGGACCACATACATTTAAATGTACGAGCTCTAGAGGTTTGGATGCTCTCCATTCCATGTCATGTGGGAATGATTCTCTTGAATGTTTGCCTAATGTACATCCTGTTGGGTACAAAAAGCATACAACCAAATATATTCCCTTTATTGATTAATGTCACAACAACATGAGAGAATTGCAAAGACATACATATAAATAGACATGAAGGCGCATACCTTTTGATCAACCAACGTGACTATTCTAAGGGACATAACCTTACGATGCAACTGTTCCATGGATGACAGTTACATAACTGTTATTTTATGTGACAGACAGTAACTAACATAACTAACACATATACTAGCTTATAATTCAACACTCCCCCATAAACTAGTAATGATAATACCCAAGACTTTTTTTAAAGGCCATAAAGCTTCCAGTTTGTAATGCCTTTGTGAAGCCAACTGCAACTTGTTCCTTTGTCCCACAAAAGTCAATTCTTACTTCATCATTTGCCACAAGGTCACGTATGAAATGAAACTTGATTTTAATGTGCTTACTTTTCCTGTGAAAAACTGGATGTTTGGATAATGAAATTGATGACTTGTTATCACAGAGAATAGTAGTTGGATTTCCCTGTGGATGCTCAATTTCACCGAGTATTGCTCTTCTCCATAGAGCCTGACATCCAAAAATTGACAGTGACATTTATTCTGCTTTCTATAGAAGATAATGCTACCACACTTTGTTTCTTAGATTGCCATGAAATAGCTCATGATCCCATATTAAAAACATAGCCTGTTGTGCTTCTTCCATCATCTATGTTTCCTCCAAAGTCAATGTCACTATATCCAATAAGAGTGAAGTTCTTTGTTTTGAGTAAACAATCCCACGATCAATTGTTCCCCTCACATACTTTAGTATCCTATTACCTGCCTCCTAATGACTTTCTTTGGGATTGTCGATAAATCTGTTTATTATGCTAACAGAAAAGGCCAAATCTGGTCTAGTTGTTGTTAGATACATAAGACTACCTACCATGCTTCTATAAAGACTTGCATCAACCTTGTCATCCTTGCTCTCCTTAGACAGCTTGAGTCCAAACTCCATGGGGGTAATAGCAGGAGATGAAAGCTTCATATTAAATCTATCAAGTAAGTTTTGTGCATACCTTTGTTGGGAAATCTTGATCTTTCCATCCTCTTGCTTTACCTTTATCCCAAGAAAGTAGTGTAGTAGGCCTATATTTGTCATGTCAAACTCTTTCTTTATAGTCTCCTTAAAGTCCTCTATCATTTCTTGTGAATTTCCTGTGAAAACCAGATCATCCACATAGATGCAAACTATGAGGATTAAACTTTTGTTCCTTTGAGTGAACAATGTATGTTCCTATGGACACTTTGATGGCAAAAATGCACACGTATAAAATGTGGCACAATAATGGCGCAAGTATACACCACGTATTGCGTTCGCTTCTCAATTAATATAATGGTAAGGACCAAATATCGTATCCACAGGGATTAGACTTAACTAAAAATCAGAGATTTTCACGAACTTCCAGTGCAAAGTTAAAGATTTATAAAATTGATTGGTTGGTTTAGAGCGAAGTATTAAATATTAAATTTAACAATTAATAAAAATGGCAGGTACGAGTGTAAGTTTTCCTCGAGAGTATTTTTATAACTTAAATGATTAACAAAATCGGTCACAATGAGGTCCCACACGATTTCCTCCTCTCGAAGCTACGTCGTATAGGTTGTGATAACGGTATTATTATAAAATTACGACAAATGCTAACTTTCGGTCTACCAATCACACTAAGTAGATCTCGAAGATCTTAGCCCCACCAGTATAGAGAGATGCACATATTTCTATGACACACCAACTCGACCGACATCTGGACCTTAGTTTAATTATGCAAAAATCCATATCTTTATGCGATTATTGAAGATTTTCTCAAACCTCTATGCATCACCCAAGCCGTATTCGGATCCGCCCCTCTTGAGGTCTAAGATCTAATGTTAAAACACACAAATGATCGGCTTGTCCGCGTTGAGATGAAGCTTCAACTTGGATGATTAAACCAAGAAGTTAGTCAAATGCGGTAACACCCAAGTGTTACATTTTAACCTCTCGGGTTTGGCTTACACCCACACCCAAAGGGGGGTTTATCTACTAATCATAATTAAAGACATAACAAAAGAAAAGTAGTGCTGGAAATTAAATTGCATTAATCTGAAAAACTGTCACTGTGGTCACAAACTTACCACAGTGGTGACGAAATTTAAAGTGCAGAATTTAAATCTAAGAAATTAAAAGAACAAACTAGCTAAGAACTTGAAATTTAAAATACTTGAAGCTTCTCTCGAAGTTCCAAGGGCTTGATGGATTATTGGATGCTCCCTAAATTTCAACCTCAAGCCCCTTTATATAGTGAAAAAGGTGAAAGGGACTTGAGGGAGTGAAAGTGAGTTTACAATGTTTATCATCTTCTATCCTTGTCTTCATCCCTCTTGTCTTCATCCTTCTCTTTTTCATGAAAGAACTCAGCTTTGACCCAACTCAAACGTGCAAGTCTTCTTCATAATTTGGGAAATAAAATCCCTAAGAAGATTTCCAGCCATTATATACCACAGTGGTGACTTGCCACATTGGTTTCCAACGTCCAAAACCTGATTTTTAAATTATTTCTTGACTTTTTAGATACTTTGGACCAAAGAAAGGTAAAAGGATCAAATGAGTCTTTGGGATGACTAAAAGAGGTGAAAATGGGTATAAAAAGAGGGACAAATAACCCTAAGATATGAGGGTTATCATATCCCCAAACTTAAGCTATTACTTGTCCCAAGTAATGAAAAAGAAAAGAAATGACTTGAAAAAGAACACACCAAAAATGCGGAAAGTGGGTTGATGAATTACCTATGAACTAATCGTAGTGCATGCCTTCTCCTTTGTTCGCATGATCTTTGGTTTAATCGGCAGGTCTTGTAGGGATAAGTGTTTGTGGGTTGGGTCATTTTTGCGGCTTTCCTCTTTTTGCTTCCCCAAACATATTTATTTTTGTGGGAAAAATTGGTACGGATTTTGCATGGATATAGTTCTTTTTCCCAATTTTATTTTTGATGAAATAAATCTTTGCTATTTGTTTGGGGAATATTTCGAGTGGCCGAATTGAAACATATTTGTGGCGTAACTTTAAAAAAATCTCCCGTTTTACGGTATTTTTCTCATCATTTTATACGATTTCTAAGTCCCTCCCCCAAGCTTTTAGAATGTGCAACGTCCTTGTTGCATGAGAGAGGAACAAAGGTGGCAGCAAATAGGTGGAAATGATGTGTGTATGGGCCAATCATAACGAAAGAGTGCCTATGTTTTTTTAAACCAAGGAAAACAAGCAAAGTAAAAGGACATGTACCTGCAAAAGTTAGTTCACATAAGATAGTAGTCGAAATCATCGGGTAATATCATATATCACAACCATCATAGCAAGGTACGATCAAAAAGTAGCAAAAGAACCCAAAGTTAGACCCGACAGAATATAGAACAAAACATAATCCAAAAGACAGATCATATATCCCAAAAGTCAGTGAAATAAACTAAAAGTCAAGTAGACGGGGGATGGCAACTACGGTGAGTCGCGTCAGTGGCTGAATCAGTACCGAGATGGGCTGGAAAGATAGGTCGCGAGGCCACAGTGGAGGATCTCGTCAAGTCAGTAGGGCAACCATCATGAGCATCATGAGCACGGGCGTACGCGTGATAATGTTTGTTCTCAACTTCCAAACAGTTCAGGCGGTAAGTGGGGGTGTGGTGGTGGGTTAGGACAATATGGGATTCCACCATTGTCATAGAGTAGGAGGGCGATGGGGTTACGGTGGTTGTCATCATCGGAGGTTCAATGACGGTTGAAGGTGGTGGAGGTATGATAGGGGGTGTGGAGAGAGATGGGGCTACAGTGGTGGCTTTCGCCGAAGGTTCAGCGGTGACGGATAGCACGGCGGTCGACGTAGAGGATGAGGGGGGTAGAGGGAGGCGGAGAGGCAGTGGTTTGCTCGCCAGTGGTTGAGGGCGCAGGGGAGGCGACACTCCGACGATGGGTGGCGATTTGGGACCGGGTAAGTCGCTGGTGCGGTGGGAGGTGGGAAAAAAGGCCGGCGGTTGTTTGCTTCGATTTATCCATAGATGGAGATGGCGGTAATTGTTTTGATTTGAGAAGAGAGGGGAAGGAGATGGAAATGGCGGATTCCAAAAGGTGATGGGATGGGAGAGGGAAGAGGGTAGAGTGGTTATGGGGAAGTGGAAATTAGGTTTTTAAAACAAAAAAGAAAAGGGGAGTGAAAGAGTTTTGGTTGACAGGTTCTAAAAAGATGAAACTTTTTTTTTTTTTTTACAGATTAAAATAGGCTTAACTTTACTCCACAAATAGATTTTTCAAAAAGTTCAACTTTTCTCAACTTTTAAGAAAGCCAAGTCAAAAGTCCTCAGGGTCAGATGTGGGGATCCTTCTTAAAATCCAATACCAAATTTTATCTACTGGTTTAGACCCTCAATCCTCTTTTTGGAATTTTCTTGCCTTCAGATCTGTCACCACAGTGGTGACCAACTCACCACAACTCCGAGAATAACATAATAAAAAACTACAGAAGTCACAAAAAAATAAATCATATCCTACTATGTACAAGGGTTATTTCTAACCCACAACAAGGCTTACTGAGAGGATTCGTCATGGTTGGGCACTCCTTCGGGAAGGTAGTGCTTAACTCGATGACTGTTTACACGGAAGAGACTGTCGTCTTAAGGATTTACCAGATCTAGAGTACCATAGGGGCTAACTTTTTCAATTTTGAAAGGAATGGACCACCTAGACTTGAGTTTGTCCGGAAACAATTTTAAACGAGAATTGAAGAGTAAAACTTGTTGTCCTTCCGAAAACACTCGTTGGTTGATTCTGCGATCATGCCACACCTTTGTTTTTTCCTTATACATTTTAGCAATTGTGTGTCCCACAATATGTGCAAATCAATCAAGATGACAACAAGATTCAATCAAACAATTTCTATTAATCTCGATTTTGATTATATAGTGCTCTCAATATTTCTCTCTCTAAACAAACATGCTCACTCTTAGTCTAATGATTCCCTCAAAGCCTAATGATTCTACTAACATAAAAAGACTATTTATACCCTATTATAATTAATAGACAAAACTAAAATACATTGACTTTTAACTAAGATTTATTACAAAAGACTTTGACTTTATGCTTGAGAGGCTTTGACTTGAGCTTTTGACTTTGACTTTGACTTTCATCTTTTGTCACGATCGAATTCTCAACAAGAATTATAAATACTCAGAAACAATATCAAAGGAGTTTGCGGAATAACACTTTGATATTCAATGAAACAGTAAACAAACAGTAAATCTGATGAACAACTTGCAAACTTGTATTGAATGATTGAAGTTACAAGATTAAACACACAACCTCAATATTGATGAACAAACTCACCAATACAAATTCTACTTCTCTAGAATTAGGGTTCTAACCTTGAGGTTGATGCTCTATATTAACTAAAGACTCAGAATGAATAATCTGTTTTTAAAACTATTCTAAACAATTATATACATACTGAAGATAAAGCTAATTAAAAAAGAATAAAAGATCTTCAATATAAACTTCCATCTTTATCTCTAAGCCTTCCATAATCTTCAGATCCTCCAGCTGTCATTCTTTCCATACAAATCTTCATCTCATAAGCAGCATTAATCTTCAGCAACATTAATACTCTGAGCAGTACTAAGTTCAACAGTACTAACCATGCTCAACAGTATTAATCTCTTCAAGCATTAGTAAAATCCACTAGCAGTAGTAATCTTGATTTACTGGCAGTAGTAATTCTGTTGTAGCAGCATTAACCATACTTAAGCTTTTCTTCAGTTCCCAACAATCTCCCCCTAACTTGACTTTTAGGAAGAGAAGTCAAGTTCTTCAGATCTTCTTCAAGATGCTCCCAAAACTTCATCATGGCTTAAATTCCAGTATTTGCATCCAACCCCAAACTCTGATTGATTGTTCTTTGGATCAAATATTTAGCCATTTCTGAATCTGGAATATATCCTAACTTCTTCTTCAGCATGGCATGAAGCTTCAGTCTGCTATGGTTGTATACTCTATCCACTAGGAAGTACTCAGTGTGATTTAAATCCAAAGTCACTGCATATACTCCACTAGTTTCATATAGAGTCCAATTATTCACTGTTTGAAAGACACTCCTTATGATCTCCTCCACTTCATCAAGTTTGAACATCATACCCAGATACTCCATTACCAGCTTTGTAATTGAAATCACTGGAGCTTTCAGTTGATCTGCATATAACTTCATCCCTATCTCAAACATTTCTTCAATATCAGACCTTGAGCAGGTTCTAACAATCTTGTTCCAAGTGCTGTAAACTTCATACTTCTCATCTTTTCTCTTCAGCCTAATATACTCCTTTCCATCCACCTCCAGGACATCCCAGTGAATGACTTCAGGAGGTTTAACTCATACAGGTTCTGCTGAAATTGGTTCAGTACCATGTACATTTTGACATCCTCAGTACTTGAAGGTTCTTTCATTGCAGATGACTCAGGCGCCTCTTCTTCTTCAGCAACCTTTTCAACCTCTTCTTCTGCTATTCTAGGCTTCTTTGTTGACTTTCTCCTTGCAATCATCTTTGTTCTTTTCAAAGTTCTTAGACTTTCACCAATTGTTGCTTCCTTCTATGGAGTTTCTTGCTCATTAGGGAATGGTTTTTGTAAGAAATCATTGCTCTCTTTCATTCTTTTCTCCATTTCAACCCTTGCAGTATCATCCCCTTGGAGCTTGATCATCTCAGCATCATACATCCTTTTGAGTTTCTCAAAAGACATCTTTGAGAACATCTCCACTTTGACACCTACTGCACCCTTGAGGAAAGTAATCATTTTCTTTCTCTCTTGAGCACCAAGGTATGTCTTTGAAGGTTGTCTTTTCCTTGCAGCCATTTTGATCTTGGCAGGCTTCCTCAAAGATGTGGCTTTCTGTTTGGCTTGTTCTGTTGCTAAACTTTGTTGATAGGCTTTATTTAATTCTGCAGCCATTGCTTTAGCTATCTCTCTATTCTTTTGCACTTGCATAGTTTCTGCTTCTTCAAGTTCAACCTGTATCTTCCTAGCTAGAGCTTCATCTGAATCAATCAACTTCTGCTTTTTCATTGGTTGATCAGGTTCAACTAGCTTTGCCTTGCCTTTCTCTTTACTTATTACCTTCTCTTTGCTTGATTTCTTTGAAGCATCACCTCTTTCTTTGATGACAACTCCTTTGGCCTTTGAGATGACCTTGGAAGTATCATGCTTGGCTTTCATTAGAGTTGCTGCAATCTCAAGATCTGTGAGCACTTCTTTCACTGTTTCTGCTGCTTCACTTGGTTCAACAGCATTAACAGTTTCTGCTGCTATTGATTCTGTTACTGCTTCTGCTTCATGCTCCCCCTTAAACTCAGCTTTCTCTTGCTCCCCCTTAGATTTGACATCTTCCATATTGACATCAACTTCTGACTCCCCCTTTTTGGGAGCATCAGTCACTTGTTTCCTCCTTCTTAGTACAAATTGGTTCTTCTTCTTTTGCAGAATCAGTTTTCTTACCATTTGCTTCAAGTTGATGATTTGTTCTTGTTGTGACAGAACTATGAGTTTAAGCTCTTCAATATCTTTGCCCTGGTTGATCACATCCATGTTGATGTTTCCCATTGCATCCATCAATTCTTGATAGTTATATCTGTCCTCACCTCCTCTAGAAGTATTACCCTCTTTTGAAGGATCATTGGATCTTTTTGTAGTGGAAGTCTTCTGCCTAGCAGAAGCACTATCCACCCCCTTGGTTTCTTGGCACTTGGGACCTTTGGATTATTGCTCACCCAAAGTTTCCATGGGGAAGGTCTTATGTATGTTACCACTGACCTCCTCTGTGCTAGCAGGAGTAGTGGCAGCCTTAGCACCCATATGCTCTTCCATCTCCTTAGAGAGCACCTCCTCAGGGTTGGGAGACACCCTATTGGTTTCCCTTTGGATATTCTCTATTGGAGAATGCTCCAATAGAGGGCTTTGAGGCTCTTGGGTAGTAGTAGGGACAACAAGGGAAGGAGCCTTGTGTACCTTTCTCTTGACATAAGTCTTGGTTATCAGTGGGGTGGGTTTAGCAGCAAAGGACTGAGGAAAAATTTGAGAGAGTGAAGGTTGGGATTGGCTCTCAGTGGGTTGGTCTAATGAGGGCCTTGACCCTGAGGCCATACCTTCTTGTGGTTGGGACACCACCATCATTGTTGAGAACAATGAGGTGTCAACTCCTTCCGAGTCCCTAGCAGATCTCCTCATGTTTGAGAAGACCTTGCCTTTAGGGGGTTTAGGTACATATACCTCATCAAAGTGAGGTATATCCGTCAATTCATTAGTTATAACTGCCTGAACAAACCTGGGATACATGAAGAAAATCTTCTTGTTGTCCAGGTTTGAGACAAGATCATTGAAGATTATCAGTGAAAAGTTATATTTTTGAGCAGTAGCTAAGCATACCAAAGCATAGGCAATGGAACTGCTAAATTGGCTCCAGCCAGTAGTTTTCTTTGAAATACAGTGCATCAGGGTATGAACAAAGAACCTCCATTGGGGTGAAAATTGAGCTTTGAAAAACTTGAAAATCCCCAGTTGGCCTTCATACCCCATTCTTGTGAGGTTTGAAAACAAATCCTCATTTAGAATAGATGATATACCTGAAGCATCATCTAGACATAGATAGATGCGAATGGTCTCCTCAATAACTGTCAAGGGTTTGTTACAGACCCTTGTTTTGATGCACGACACTCTGTTTTCAGTGCTAGTAGTGGCATTGTCCCAGAACTACTTTTGATGCTCTATGTAGATGGTAGGAGACACAGTGAGAGCATGAGCGATGTGGCTTGACCTCAGAAAATCAACTATCTGGTGAAAACCTTCGGCTTGTTTTGGCTTTTGTTGCATGGCTATCTCATTGTGCTCATCAACAAACACCATTTAAGCCATCTGTACGGAAGGATTCCTGACTATCGAGCACTGGATACTTGAGAGAAAAGAGTGAGAGAGAAGATGAACAGTAGACAAAGAGTCGTTATGATATTTTAGGCGGGGAAAGGGTATTTATAGCTTTTGGATTATAAGCAGTATTAACCTTAAAAAGATAGTGAAAGCAGTATTAACAGTGAGCAGTACTAACTGAGAGCAGTATTAACCACTAGCAGTATTAACTAACTAGCAGTATTAACTGAGAGCAGTATTAACCACTAGCAGTATTAACTAACTAGCAGTATTAACTGAGAGCAGTATTAACCACTAGCAGTATTAACTAACTAGCAATATTAACTACCTAGCAGTATTAACTACCTAGAAGTATTAACTGTGCAGTGGCAGTAGTAAAATTGTACTAGCAGTACTAAAACTGTACTGGCAGTATTAACCATGCTTACACTTTTAAGCTTATGATGAACTGAGTACTGCTATACATTTCCTGAGAAAGAAGATTAGTAACACCAAACATAAACTATATACAGGTATGGAACCACTTTTTAAGTATGAGCTTATTCAGAGTTGATCATTCCCACACTTGTTACCAAGAAAGAGAATCTACCCACATCAAAGGCTTTGGTGAATAGATCAGCAAACTGGTTATCAGTATGAACTTTTACCACTTGAATAAACTTCTTTTCATTGCAGTCTCTTATAAAGTGATACCTGATCTCAATGTGTTTTGTCTTTGAGTGCTTGACAGGATTATTAACAATGCTAATAGCACTGCTATTATCAATAAAGATTGGAGTGCGTAGAAAGGTTACCCCATAGTCCAGCATTTGATTCTGAATCCATAAGACTTGAGAACAACAACTTGCAGCTGCTATGTACTCTGCTTCTGTTGTAGACGTGGACACTATGGTTTGTTTCTTGCACTGCCATGATACTAGTCTTGAACCCAAAAACTGGCATCCTCCTGAAGTAGATTTTCTGTCCAAGTTTGCTCCACCTAGGTCACTGTCTGAGTATGCAAGTAGGTCAAATGATGAGTCATGAGGATACCAAAGTCCCAATCTAGGTTGCCCTTTGAGATATCTGAATATCCTCTTAACAGCTTGATAGTGTGATTGCTTTGGCCTAACTTGAAATCTTGCACACACACAGACTGGAAACATTATATCTGGCCTAGAGGCTGTAGGGTACATGAGAGAGCCAATCATGGATCTATAGTGATGAACATCCATATCCTCCCCCTCAAGATCTGTTGTTATCTGCTTGTGTGTTTCCATAGGTGTGCTGGCAGGCTTTGAGTCTGAGAAACCAAACTTGGTTAGAATGTCCTGCACATACTTGGACTGACAGATAAATATACCATCTGACTTCTGTTGGACTTGGAGTCCAAGGAAGAAAGTAAGTTCTCCCATGGAACTCATTTTGAACCTTTGATGCATTAGGTCCTCAAACTCCTTGCACATATTGTCTCTTGTGGATCGAAAGATGATATCATCTACATAGATTTGGACCAGCAAGATGTCCTTCTTCTTTCTCTTGATGAACAGAGTCTTATCAATGACTCCTCTTTTAAAGCCATTTTCCAAGAGATAGGATGACAAAGTGTCATAGCATGCTCTTGGTGCTTGATGCAGTCCATAAAGTGCTTTCTTCAGTTTGTATACTCTGTCTGGATAGCTTGGGTTTTCAAACCCTGGTGGTTGAAAGACATATACTTCTTTTTCAATTGAGCCATACAGAAATGCACTTTTTACATCCATTTGGTAGACTTTGAACTTCATATAAGAAGCATAGGCCAGGAACAATCTGATTGCTTCTATCCTAGCCACTGGTGCAAAAACTTCTTCATAATCAATTCCTTCTTCTTGTGTATACCCTTGTGCCACCAACCTTGCTTTGTTCTTTATTACTATTCCTCTCTCATCTCTCTTATTCCTGAAGACCCATTTTATGCCTATTGCTCTTTGACCTTTTGGAAGATCTACCAGATCCCAAACATCTTGTAGCTTGAATTGTAGCAGTTCTTCTTGCATGGCTTCTATCCAACTGGAATCTTTCATAGCATCATAAGCCTTCTTAGGCCCAAGCTGGGATAGAAAGCAACAAAGCACTATATGCTGTTGGTCTTGCATATCTTGCAGCCTACTTTGATTTCTAGTCATCATAGAAGAAGTGATATCTCCTATTACCAGCTGAGGAGGATGATTCTTTTGTGTTCTTGTTTAATGACTAGGTTCTTCATTGAGTCCCACCTCTAGATTGGAGTCCTTCAACTCAACTGAGGTGATTTCAGCAGCTACTTCTGGTTCTCTATTTTCTTGACTCTCCTCATCTCTTCTTTCTTCTTCACTCTGATTTGGTTCAGTAGTTTGCTCCTTTTCACAGTCTTCAACAGGATCCACTGTAGGTATGGGAAAAATCACAGACTGAGGTATACTGTCTTGAGCTTGTGTAGTCCCTGATCCTCGACTGCCTGATCCTGCATAATCATTACTACTGAAACCAAAAGAGTTAGTTAGTGAATCAATGTCAAACAACCACTTAGGACCAGACCCAATAGGATTTGGTGTGTTCTCATTGCATTTGACATTGTCACTTTCTTCAATTATTCTAGAAGAAGTATTAAAAACTCTGTAGGCTTTACTTTGAGATGAGTAACCCACAAGAAATCCATCATCTGCCTTGCTATCAAACATTCCTAAGTGAGATTTGGTATTGAGAATTGTACAAGGACACCCAAATGGTTTAAAAAATCCAATAAAGGGTTTTCTTTTTTTTTTAAAGTTCATAAGGTGTCTTGTTTTTAGGCTTGACTACTAGTACTCTGTTTTGGACATAGCAAGCAGTATTAACTGCTTCAGCCCAGAAAGTAATTGGCAGTTTTGAATCTGCTAACAGAGATCTAGAAGCCTCAATTAGTGTCCTATTCCTTCTCTCAGCAACTCCATTTTGTTGTGGAGTCCTAGGAGCACTATATTGTCTCTCAATGCCTTTTTCCTCACAAAAGATGTTTAGATCAAGATTTTTAAATTCAGTTCCATTGTCTGATCTAATGACTTTTACTTTTTGATTTGTTTGGTTTTCAATTCTTAGGATAAAGGATTTGATCAGTCCACTTGTCTCATCCTTAGTCCTTAGAAAATATACCCAAGTGAATCTAGAGTAATCATCAACAATAACTAAGCAATATGATTTCTTCCCTATGCTCATCACATTTGTAGGGCCAAACAGATCCATATGTAATAACTGGAGACAAGAAGAAATTGTATTTAACTCTTTGGACTTATGAGAAGTTTTGTGTTGTTTGCCTTTAAGACAAGCAACACAATGATCATCACATGAAAAGACTTTTGATGGTAAACCTCTTACAAGGTTGTTTTTAACAAGTTTGTTCATTGTCTTGAAGTTCATGTGACACATCCTTTTATGCCAAAGAGAGGATTCATCCACAAAAGCTTTTGAAACAAGACAGTTCAGGGATGAATCACTTGAAACATTGTCCATATCTAGACAATAAACATTGTCTTTTCTTGGAGTTCTAAGTAGTATCATACTTTCAACAACTACCTTGAATCCTGGAGCAAGGATCATACATTCTGTATTGGTAAATAATATACTATGTTGTTTGTCACAAACCTGTGATACACTTAACAGGTTGTACTTTAACTGATCAACATATTAGACATCCTCAAATGTCATCTTACCTTTTGTAACATTACCTTTCCCACTTATTTTTCCACCTGCAAGATTGTCTCCAAATGCAACATGTCCTCCATTGATATGCTTGAAATCCTGAAGGCATGACATGTTTCTTGTCATGTGCCTAGAGCAACCACTATCAACATGCCAGATGCTCTTCCCCTTGAGCTGTTGGTTGCCCTGTGCATAAGATAAATCAGTTAGTATTGATTAGGAACCCAAGCCAAAGTGGTCTTGGGTACCCCTTTCTCCTCAAAATATTTGCATTCCTTCTTGACAAGATTTTTAAACTTTGACTCCTCATTGATGGAGTACTTTGTCACAATAATGGGTTTGGCTGCACATTTGCTATAAACAATACTGGTTTTAGAAGAGCTAACTGCATTAGCAGCAGTTGCATGCTTAGCAGTACTAACCTTGTTAGAAGTAGTAACTGTGTCAGCAGCAGTAACTGTGTTAGCAGTAGTAACCTTTGAAGAAGTACTAACAGTGTTAGAAGCATTAAAATTCTCAGCAGTACTAACACTGTAGCAGCAGTATTACTTCTGGCAGCACTATCCCTGTCAGCAGTACTATTTGATGTAGCAGTACTAACAGTTTTAGTGCTTCTAGGCACCCATATTTTAATACTCTCTTTTAAAACCTTTTTCTTCATTTGGCCTTTGGTTTCAACAGATTTCTTAGTCACATGTCTCTTTCCAGCCTTCCTATAACCAACAGTTTTTTCCACAAATCTTTGAAAGTTCATCCTTTGGTTAATAGGGTTAAAGAAACAATGCTTAGCCAAATGATTCAATTTACCACATATGAAACAAGGTTTTGGTCTAATTATTTTACTCAGATCAACTCCTTGTTTCTGAGCCTATTGATTATTCCAGTTTCTTTGATTACCTCTTTTAGTACCAGAATTTAGGCTCCCAGTTTTATTGCAAGCACACTGTTTACAAGGGCCAGGATTCACAACAGTGGTCTGTTTGTAATGGACCTTGTTGGTCTTTTCTTTGGTCTTCTCTATCTCTTTAGACTTGACCCAGATCCTTCCACCACCCTCATTGGTAACAATGTTGTTTTCTAAGGGTATCTCTGTACTCACAGCTTTGTTCTTATTCTCACTGGCTTCTTTCTCAGTCATATCCTTAACAACTACCTCATCCAAAGGATCTATCTCAAAGGCTTCCTTAGACAAGTTCTTTTTCTCCTTGGTTTCTAACAAGTCTGATGTAGGAGGGATGTAGTTTTTGTTGTAAGGAGGGGGTGTGTTGTTGTATCCAACACCAGGCTTCATCTTATCATGAATCTAAGCCTTTATAAGAGAGTCCATTGCTTTTGAAGCATATGAAAACTTTTCTATATCAAGCTTAATCTTAGCTAGTTCTTCTTTCAGCTTATCATTCTCTTCTTTGGACTTAGACAGTTTGGTCTCTAACTCATTCTTTTCCCACTTCCAGTAATTTGTGTCATAAGAGTGTTGAAGTTCATTGGCTTGGAAGCCTTTGATTTTTTCTTCAAACCTCTCAACTATCAACACATAATCTCTTCTGTCCTTTTCTAATCTTTTGAGGTCATCACACATGTTTTGATTGTGATCCCTGTACCTTTTGACAGTGTCTATGCAAGACTGAGTACAAAGATTAGAAATTACCTCAGAGGGGAGATCAGACACCTCTGCCATAAGAGCTTGATTCTGAATGGCTTCCTCAGCTTGGTCACTCCAGTCAAACCCCATTCCTTGTTGAGAAACAAGGGCTTGAGCAGAGTTCTTGTTTTGATTGTAGCCTCCATTCTGAGCTTGTTGGTGGTTGTTATTTGGCACACCACTTCTGCACTCTCTACCAAAGTGTCCCTTCATGTGGCACTTTTAGCATTCCACCTTTGTCTTATCCAAACCAGCTCCATCTTTTCTTCTTTGAGAGAAGTTGTTCCTCCCAGTTCTTTTAATAAACTTCTTCACCCTCATAGATAACATGGCCATCTGCCATTTAATGTCCATCTCCTCCAGATCATCAGGGTGAAGTTGTTCCAGATCATCATTAATCAAGGAGTTGTTGCTGTGACTGGACAAAAAGGCTTCAAAGACAGTTTCAGTGCCTTTTTCTGAATTTATTCCACTAGAAGCACTAACTGCTTCAGGGATGGCAGTAGTATCAGTAGATGCTGATAGAAGTGCTGCATTATGAATATATCCAGTGGGCTTCTTCTTAGCTTCTACCTCAGTTTCAAAAACTCTTAGATCATTGTACAGATCATCAAGTTCCTTCTCTTCCAGATTGTCACTCTGTCTATATAAGACAGTGTACATAGTCCATTCATCCCCAAGAGATCTGAGGAACTTCCTATTGATATCATCTTGCTCCATCTTCAATCCAACAGTATCCAGTTCACCAATAAGCTTGTTGAAACTGTCAAATATTTGAGTCATAGCCTCATTCTTTGAAGAAGTGAAGTTCTCATACTGCTGCTTCAGAACATCCCTTTGATTTCTTTTGATGCTCTTAGTTCCAACAAATCTTTTCTCTAGAGCATTCCAGAGAATTTGAGCATCAGTGCAGTTGCAAAATTGATGCTGATATTCATTGGGGATGGCCAAGAGCAGAGTGCTCAAGGCCTTCATCTCTGTCTGCCTGATCTTCCTCTCACCATCTGTCTTTGGTGGAGGTCTTTTCCCATCTGGTCCAATCTTTCCTACTTCAGAAGGGCCATTCTCAATGATGTCCCACATTGAGTAGTCAGTGAGGAGAATATATTGTCTGATTCTGATCTTCCACATGTCAAACTCATTGGGTTTGAGCATTGGAACCTTAGATACAAGAGTACTGTTTGATTTTGCAAAGTTTTGCATGATGAATGAATGAATGTTTCTGAGAGAACAGGCTCTGATACCACTTGTCAGGATCGAATTCTCAACAAGAATTATAAATACTCAGAAACAATATCAAAGGAGTTTGCGGAATAACACTTTGATATTCAATGAAACAGTAAACAAATAGTAAATCTGATGAACAACTTGCAAACTTGTATTGAATGATTGAAGTTACAAGATTAAACACACAACCTCAATATTGATGAACAAACTCACCAATACGAATTCTACTTCTCTAGAATTAGGGTTCTAACCTTGAGTTTGATGCTCTATATTAACTAAAGACTCAGAATGAATAATCTGTTTTTAAAACTATTCTAAACAATTATATACATACTGAAGATAAAGCTAATTACAAAAGAATAAAAGATCTTCAATACAAACTTCCATCTTTATCTCTAAGCCTTCCATAATCTTCAGATCCTCCAGCTGTCATTCTTTCCATACAAATCTTCATCTCATAAGCAGCATTAATCTTCAGCAGCATTAATACTCTGAGCAGTACTAAGTTCAGCAGTACTAACCATGCTCAGCAGTATTAATCTCTTCAAGCAGTAGTAAAATCCACTAGCAGTAGTAATCTTGATTTACTGGCAGTAGTAATTCTGTTGTAGCAGCATTAACCATACTTAAGCTTTTCTTCAGTTCCCAACATCTTTCATCTTCATGATCTTGTATCCAACACATTTGTGAACCAACAATCTCCCCCTTTGGATTCAAGATCATTTTCAAAAAGAAATTTGACCAATAAAGCACAATCTCCCCCTTTGTTAAGAATCGTTAACAAAACATAATCTTCCTCTTTGGAAATAACACTGTACATCTTCAAAGAATAATATCTCGAGCTCCCCTTTTGAATTAGAAACAAATTATCCCCTTCTTTCGGATAAGCAAAATCAACTTTCAACATTCTCGAGCAATCTTCTTCTTTAAGTTATGTAATATTCCCCAAAGAATATTTAACAATCTCCCCAAAAGGTTATTACAACCTCTTTCAGACTTTAGAAAGAAATTATCTTCAGATTTAGCTCTCTTTGCTTTAGCAAATAATCTTCAAAGGAAATGTTCTAAAATCTTTGAACTTTCTTTCAAATCTTGAATAATCTCTCCAGACTCTAGAAAAATATAACATTCTAGCTCTGCCAAATTCTTGATCAACTCGTCATAACTGTTACAAACTTTTCTTCAAACCGCATTTCTTGAAATTTATTTCTCCCCCTTTTTGATGATAAAGCATAGAAATCATTAAAACCTCCTCAAGAAATATCATGAATCTTTTCTGACCATTGATCTTTGCCACTAAGCCACTGAACATCCGTCAATTCATAAAATATTCATCTGAATATTTGCAAATTCAGATAAATAAGAATGTAACACCTGAATCAACATGTGAATCAGTTAAGATGCCTGCAAGTAACACAAAGTCACTTAGTACAACAAATGTACTGTACAAGGAGTTTTATTGATGTTCACTCCCCAGGTCTTCCATTCAATCATCGAATAACACAAGATTATTCTATGAACGTTCCGACAGAAAAACAAATTTTCTGTGTGTACGTGCTTGTGTATGAAAGAATTAAGCATAATGATTGCTTTTAATACGCTCAAAATGTGTAAACCATTGAGATAACAACAATATTACACGAACTCAATTGTGCATGATCGAAGTCCGAAGGTGGGGCAGACTTCCTTCTTTTTCAATATCCACATATTTCGAATGAAGATAAGATAGATTATGTGTTGCTTCCCCAGAAAAATTGAAACATCTTTTTGTTGAGAAAAAGATGAGTAGCTGGTGGGGTTTAAATCAAGAGTTGGCATGGGCTGGTTGCCTGTTTCAATGATGTTCACGAAAGAATTTGTGAAACAACAGTAATATGGTTGCCCGACTCAGAAAAAGTTGGTGCAAAGTTTGATATTATTTTACTCTGATCTCTCACTGTCTTACTTTTTAACATTTAAGCTCACTTCTAACCAAACTCTCTGTTCATTTTATCTCAGCACACACACCCACACTCAAATATTGACTTCTCGCCTCTCGATCACTCAAGAATAACTTCTTGGGTAGGAAACACTAGTTATCGTGAATCCATAGAAGTTCTATTAATTCCTCACACAATTCCCATGTATTTGTCCTAAAAGCACAATGTTGCTTAATTGGTTTAACTTTTTAGTTACAACACAAAATGAAATACATGTTAGATATATATATATGCTCAGTAAGATAATGATGAAGATTTGAGCATTTTAATCATGAAATACTTTCTCAAAACAAGTATATTGAATGAATGAAATGAATGAAAATTTCTTGTTTGAGAATCTGACAATGTATGAAAAAGATCAAATATGAATGATTTATCAATAAAAGCTTAGGTCATGAAAAACTGCAATTTGTCTATATGAAACAAAAATAGACATTATTGAAAGAAACATTTTGAATGAATCAACGCTCGAATATCAATGAAGTTCAAACGGGGTGTCTTACCATCGAAAATTAGTTTCAAATTTGAGACATGGTAAGAACATAGACAATAAAAGTACTAAACCGGTGTGTGTGAGTACCTGAGAGTATATGGAAAAGATAATGCACAAGTATATATCTTCGAAAACACACGGTTAGTTAAACATTCAAGTCTAAAAATTGAAAACATTTAAAATCACACTTCTATATTCATGAAATATGTTTAAGAATCGAGAAGTGGTTTGAACATTTAAGCAAATTGTTTTCATGTCTGAAAGTCGTCCTTCTTTCAAACATGTATGAGATTAAGGTTAGAATAATCCTTACGCTTAGCTTGAATCTCATAAAGTCAGCTCCAAAGTCATTAATGATATGATCATGTAAGCTCCCCCTCAGAATCTGCATTCAGTCAAAAAGTCGTCAAAGTACAAAGTCTTATTCACAAACTTTATTGAAAAATTAAAGCCATGAAAGCAATAAAACTTGTTAAGAACGAGTTCTGATCAGATGTAATCAGAAGTCATTGTCCTTACTCCCCCTAAACATATGAATCACAAAATATGTCAGTGTAAAATATATGCAAAATTCTCTAACTCCCTCTAAAATGTGGATCATCTTATCTTTGTCTCACACTCCCCCTGAAATCATGAACAACCTTTAGTGCAAATATCTTTTAGATTAAAAATATAAAGAAATGAAGAGAAGTAAAAAAAATAAACTGTACTACGTAACTACAGATTAAGTCTTGAGATTTTACATACCAAGTTTTGAAATGAGAAAATTAAATCTCTTTTCATCTAACGGCTTGGTGAATAAATCAGCAAGTTGATAATCTGTGTTTACAAAGTAAAGTTCGATTGTACCTTTTTCAACATTATCTTTGACAAAGTGATATCGCACGCCAATGTGCTTGGTTTTTGTATGTTGAACAGGGTTTGCAGATATAGCAATAGCGCTATTTGAATCGCAGTAAATCGAGATATTGTTGTACTTGAAGCCATAATCTCGGAGTTGTGTTCGCATCCACAACACTTAAGAACAACAACTAGCCGTAGTTACAAACTCTGCCTCAGTTGTTGAAGTAGATACACACAGTTGTTTCTTCAAAGCCCAACTCACGAGCTTATCTACCAAGAATTGTATGTGTCCTAAAGTACTATTCCTCTCAAGCATACAACTTGCATGATCTTCGTCTGAATACGCTGTTAGATCAAAACCAGTATCTTTAGGATACCACAAACCAAGATCTGCAGTTCCCTTCAGATACCTAAATATACGCTTAACCGCTGAAAGATGGGATTCTTTAGGCGAAGCCTTATATCTAGCACACAAGCATGTAGAAAACATAATATTTGGTCGACTATCCGTCAAGTACATTAAAGAACCAATCATTCCTCTATAGGTGATATTGTATTTCCCAATCACATTCAAGCAATCAATCTCTAAACAAGATATAACAATGTCAATGTGCTAGAGAGAGAGAGAGTGTAGAGAGAGAAACATTCATGTCATTGATCTAACAATCTTGAGTACAATCCACTAGCCTAATGATTTACAAGGCAACATGATATTTATACCAAGAATTAAAACCACAAGCTTAATGACTAAGTAAACTCATATTTGACTTTCTACATTTTGACTTTGTTGACTTATCTTGAATTGACTTTTCCTATTAAATCTTGGATACAATAATACACTAACAATCTCCCCCTTTGTATTCAAGATTTAAAAAAAATTGGACACTTGTCTTCAACACTTGATTCTTCAACTTTATCTCTGACAGTTTTTAAACTTTGAAGCTCTGGCAATCTTCAGTCTTTCAGTCTTTGAAGAATCTTTGAAAAGTCTTTTGCACTTTGCATCTTCGGAATGTCAACAAGTCTTGAACAAATCTTTGAAAACTTTGGAACTTCGAGGGATCTTTGAAAATTGTATCTTCATCACTGTAATCTCTGATCAGTCTTCAGAAAAACAAACTATCTTGAATTATCTTGAACTTGTACTTGTCTTCAGAAGTCTTTGAGAATGATTTCTTTTCATCTGATTTGAACTTTTCAGAAAATTCTCCACAAGTCTTGACTTTAAACATTCTTCAGAACTTTGAAATAGATTTGAAATTGAACTCTGTATATTTCTCCCCCTTTTTGATTATTGTGAGCTTTATAATCATCAAAACATCTTCAATTTCAACATAATCTTTGATTCTCCCCCTTGAAAATACATTCTCCTCCTTTTTGATCTGCACTTAATCATGAACTGTATATACCTGAATCTTTTCAAATTCAGATATAATGAACGTTGTAACCCTGATTCAACAAATGAAACAGTTAGAAGTGCCTGTCAGTAACACGGAGTTACTGTGTAAAACGAATGTACAATATAACGAGCTGGTTTGATGATGACTCCCCAGGACTTCCATTCAATCATTGAAAAACACAAGGTTTATCTATGAATGTTCTGACAGAAAAACAAATTTTTTGTGTGCTCGTGCTTGTGTATGAAAGAATTTAGCACAATGATTATGTTTCATAAGGCTCAAAATGTGTAAACTATTGAGACAGCAACAAGTATTACACGGACTCAATGTGCATGAAAGAGGTGCGAAGGTGGGGCAACTTTCCTTCTTTTTCAATATCTAAATCTTCCAAGTGAAGACTAGATAGCAGATATGTTGCGTCCCCAAAGAAAATGAAACATTTCTTTGTTAAGAAAGAAACGAGTGGCTAGTGGGGTTAATTGCATGAGTTGGCATGGGCTCACTGCCTGTTTCAATGATGGTCACCAAAGAATGTGAACCAATCAGATTTTGTGGCTGCCCGGCTCAGAAAGTGGTTGGTGCTGAGTTTTGATATTCTTTTAACTCTGTTCTCACACCCTCTTTCTTTTTAACATTTTGCTCACTTCTAACCAAACTCTCATTTACATTTTACCGCTCAGCACAATGAGAAAAACTCAACCGGATGAGTTATGTCCCCCACTCTTTGATTTTGACCCCTCACCCCTCAATCAATCAAGGATTACTTCCTGGGTAGGAAACACTGGTAAACGTGAATCCATGGAAGTTCTTATAAGCTCACACATGAATCCCATGTAAGTCTTATAAAGAATAATTGCTCAACAATTTAACTTTAGCAGTTAAGCTTAAAATTAAAATGTATGATGACATTGTCAAAATGTATGCTCATTTTAAAAATAAGAATGAAATTTGAGCATTTGAAATTTGAAGATCTTTCAAAAACAAGGATATTGAATGAATGAAATGAAATCAAGAGAATTGTTTTGAGAATCTGACAATGTATCAATCAGATCAAATGAAATGGTTAGGGTATCGAAGAATTAGATATTTTGTTTATATGAACAAATATAAACAATTTAGCAATGAAAGCACAAGAATAGAAATGATGATTGATGCTCAACAACATTTGAAAGCAAACGAGGGTATTACCATCGAAAAATTTGGTCGTTATGAGACATGGTAATAACAATTTCAAATGAAGTATTGAACCAGTGTGTATGAATACTTGACAGTATATAGACAATATAATACACAAGTATTGATCTTTGGAAACACACGGTCAGTTAAACATTAAAGCTCAATATTGAAAAACATTTAAAATCACACTTCTTAATTCATGAAATCTTTTGAGAATAGAGAAGTGGTTTGAACATTTAAGAAACGGTTTTTCATGCTTGAAAGTTGTTCTTCTTTCAAACAATCAGAGATCTAGGATTGAAAGATACTTACTGTTAAGCTCCCCCTAAAATCATGATAAAATGATTTAGGTCATGTAAGCTCCCCCTGGATATTTTGCATAATATCCTTATTTGAACATTGAAGAACGGGTCCTGATTTGTCATGTGATCAGAAGCCACAATCTTGAGACTTAAGTCCGGGTTTTGAACTGTTTTATTCAAAAGCCATACTCTTTGACTTTGAAGTCTGAGTCCTAGACTGTTTTGTCTAGAAGTCAATCATCTTGCTACCCCTACACCTGTGGTACCTGCGAAACAGATTTAACAGGCTTTGGTACCCACTGGTATTTGGGTCCTGGTATGTTAGATTTAAGAATCCACTTCTCATTAGATGTATATCTTTTAAAACCAGAATTCTGAGAAGTTCTTCTATAAGAATCGTACCAGTTATGAGCAGATTCTTGTCGGACGAAATCATTCTCTCCACAGTAAGAACAACATATCTTCCTTTGAGCAATCCTGATAAGATGATTAGTTGAGTAAAACATATCAGGATAAACAAAGGATTTACCTTTATGCGCTCTGTTCTTCTTGGCTTTGGATGTGGATGTGAATGCTTTGTCCTTCATTTTCTCATCATCTGAAAAACTCTTCACTCTCCAAACCATCTGACTTTTCTTTGATTGTTTTCCAAGAGATTTGATGTAATAGCTCGCTGAACCATCAACAGATTTATCATAAAATAGATTTGATGGTCTGATATGACTTGATTTGACGATGATTGGTTTAACACTTTTCTTTTTGAAAACATTTTTGTCATGAATAGAACTTGAAGCTGTTTTGAAAGAACAGACTGATTCTGTTGAGTTATCAACAGGTGATTGGCTAATCACATCAGCTGTTACTTTATCAGACAATTCAATGTTTGCAGCTTCTAAGTCTTTTATCTTTTTAGCTAAAATGTTTCTTTCAGAATTTAGTGTGTCAAACTTGTGTTTCAAATCAGATCTGGCCATCTGTTCTTTAAGAATATCTGATGATAGAACAGAGATCTTGGACATGAGCTTGGATATTTCAGTTTCAAAATATGAATGTTCTTGCTCAAAATCTTTTTGTAAGTTCTTAGATTTATCAGAAATTTCATTGAAGATCCCAACATTTCTCTTTTCAGAATTTTTTCTTTTCAGATTCAAAAGACTTTTTCTTTTCTTTAAAAATTTGTCTTTCTTTTTCTAATAAGTCTTGTAAAACTGAGATCTGTTTGGGAAATTCAGTGTTTTTATCTTCAAGAACTTTTCTTTCCTTAGCAAATGTGTCTCTTTCAGTAATTAGAATCTTTTCAAAATCAGACACTTGCTTGGAAAGTTTAATGCATCTCAGCTCAAGATCCTTTTTCTCTTGCAAAGTTTTCTTGGAAATCTCAGATGATTGTTCAGTTGAAGATGTCTTCACATTTGATTTTTCTTTTTCTGCTTGGAGACTTGTTTTCAATTCAGCATTCTTCTTCTCCAAGACAGATATCTGATCTTCAAAAGCCTTTAACTTGTTTTGAAGCTTGACTGATTCATCTTTCAGCTCAGATGACTTCTGTTCAGTCGTCTTCAGTTGGCTTTGAAGATTGCTTATCTTTCTCTCTTTTTGTAAAATTATTTTCTCTTTTACCCCTATGATTTTTTCTTTTATTTCAATTTCATTCTCACTTGCTCTGATGATACCTGCAAAATCAGATTGAGAATTATTAGCACATTTTGTACAAACAGGAGTTTTATCAGAATTTGACAAATTTAATTTCAACTCCTGAATTTGATTTAGAAGCTTTGAATTCTTATTTTTTAGCTTGTCTAATTCAGCTTCCATCTTTGGAATTTCTGGCATGTACAAAACAGCCATATCTCTTGCAGATAAAATGGTATTTCCTCTCTCATCTGTAACAGGCATCTTGTCAGAATGTTAGCTTAAAAAAATGATCGTCAAAAATCAGAAAATTATGATCACTAACAAAATATGTCCCCCTCCGCAGACTTAGCACGGGGGTTCCGCTAAACACGCTAAACACTGTTTCGAGAAAACTCGCTAGCTGAACCGTGCACGTTTTATGAAACTCGCAGATGATAACTTGTAGACAAACGCAGACACACTCGTAGGTAAACGCGCAGTCAAACTCGCAAATATACGGAACTCGCTGACTAACTTGCGCGTTATAGACACTCGCTGATTTCGACTAGCGCGTTATGGAAACTCGCTAACTTCGACTAGCAATTTGAGACCGAATCTCCAACTTGCGCGTTCTAGCGACTTGCGCGTTTTAACAACTTGCGCGTTCTAACGAGTATGATGAACTTGCGCGTTCTTCAACTTGAAGCTTGCGCGTTCTACGAAGAACTTGCGCGTTCTCTGGATCTTGCGCGTTTTGACAGATATGTTCACGAAATCACTCCAAATCGTTCTAAAACCTGCAATTGATTCTCAAAATGCATCAGTGTGTTCGAAAAACATATTATAACACTTTTCTATCACAAGATTTCCATTAAAACCATAAAAATCAACGAATTGATTCAAGAAACAGTGCTCGTGTTCGTTTTTCAAGAAACTGACAATTTGATCAAATTGATCAAAATAAAGTTCGAATTTGACAATGTGATCTGAACGAAAGATGATCCTTATGATAAAACGTTTACAATCAAATCAATTTCTTGATTTAATTGTACACAAACAAGAAAATTTGTGATCAAACAGTACTTTTTCAACAAACGAGTTCTTGACAAAAATTCTCAGAAAATCAATCAGTTTAATAAATCCAATCACTCTGAAATTGTTTGGTTTGCTCTGATACCAATTGATATTGTATTTCCCAATCACATTCAAGCAATCAATCTCTAAACAAGATATAACAATGTCAATGTGCTAGAGAGAGAGTTTAGAGAGAGAAACATTCATGTCATTGATCTAACAATCTTGAGTACAATCCACTAGCCTAATGACTTACAAGGCAACATGGTATTTATACCAAGAATTAAAACCACGAGCTTAATGACTAAGTAAACTCATATTTGACTTTCTACATTTTGACTTTGTTGACTTATCTTGAATTGACTTTTCCTATTAAATCTTGGATACAATAATACACTAAGAATAGGTTCTAACGTCGACAACTTTTCCCGAAAAATCAGCTCCGATCATAGTTCCCGGTGCCATCGAGGTAGAAATTGGAGTACAATTTTCCATTTTAAATTTTCTCAGAATATCAGAAATGTACTTCGCTTGATTAATGAAAATCATCGTAGAAAATTGTCTGACTTGTAATCGGAGAAAGAAGTTTATCTCTCCCATCATACTAATCTGAAAACGTGACACCATGAGGTTTGAAAAATTCTTACAGTACTTTGGATTAGTTGAACCAAATATGATGTCGTCCACATATATCTGAATTAAAATTGAAAAATGCAATTCCCAAATTCAATCAAGCAATTCTCAATTCAAGATTTGACAATATCAAGATCTAGAGAGAGAGTAGAGAGAGAAAGCGTATTAGTCATTGTTATTACAATATGAAGTCCTTGGTTACAATGATGGATACTAACAACTCACAACTATATCCCTATTTATATGAGGATAAGAAACTCTCAAGAGCCTAAACTCATAAGCTATAGAAACTCTTAAACAACTAAAGATGACTTTATTGACTTTACAGACTTTGACTTTTCTCATTAAATCTTGGATACAATTAATACAATAACAATCTCCCCCTTTGTATTCAAGATTTAATAAAAACTTGACAATCGTCTTCAGTGCTTGATTCTTCAACTTCTATCTCTGACAATCTTTAACAATGAAGCTTTGGCAATCTTCAGTCTTTCAGTCTTTGAAGAATCTTGAAAGGTCTTTAACACTTTGTATCTGTGGGAAGTCAACAAGTCTTGAAAACGAATCTGAATTCTTTAAAATCTTTTGAAACTCTTTAAACTTCTTTGAAATCTTCAAGAATCTTTTGAAACTTCGAGGAATCTTTCAAAATTGTATCTTCATCACTCTGATCTCTTGACTGTCTTCATAAAAACAAACTTTCACGAATCTTCTTAATTTGTCTTTGAATCATCTTTCTTCTTCAGTATCCTTTGAAACTTCTTGATCAAAAAAAAACTTTCATCTGTCTTGATCTTATCCATCTGACTTGAAAATTCTGTATTGTCTTTTCTTTTTCTTAAGTCTTTTCCACTTTAACATCCCTTAAGCTCTGAAACTATGACATTGAAATTGAAATTTGTAATTTTCTCCCCCTTTTTGATGATTGCGAGCATCATGATCATTAAAACATCTTCAATTTCAGCACTTTCTTTGATTTCACCCTTTTTAAAGACTAACAATCTCCCCTTTATGATAAATTGACATTCTCCGCCCTTTGATCTGAGTATCCGTCAATTCATAAGATTTATATATCCAAATCTTTTCAAATTCAGACATAATGAAGAGTGTAACCCTGATTCAACAGATAAAAACAGTTAATATGCCTGTAAGTAACATGGAGCCACTTTGTACAACAGATGTACATTGGAAAGGATCTTTTGTAATGTTCACTCCCCCAGGGCTTCCATTCAATCATCGAAAAACCACAAAGGAATTACTATGAATGTTATGACAAGAAAACACATTCCTTGTGTGCTCGTGTAAGTGTATGAATGATTGAAGCTACTTAAGCTTTTTCAGGCTCAAATTGTGTAAACTGTTGAGACAACAACAGATATTACACGGACTCAATGTGCATGACAGAGGTGCGAAGGTGGGGCAACATTCCTTCTTTTTCAATATCTGAATCTTTCGAGTGAAGACTAGATAGCAGATATGTTGCATCCCCAAAGAAAATGAAACATTTCTTTGTTAAGAAAGAAACGAGTGGCTGGTGGGTTATAGCAAGAGTTGGCATGGGCTCACTGTCTAGTATAAATAGTATTATTTTTGTTTGTAGACTCATATGACTAGAAGACTAGAAAGGTTAGATGCGTGTATTTGGTTAGAGAGAAAAATATTGTGAGAACTTCATACTGTATCAAAATTGATTAAAATAAATTTGTTTTGATCATCATTGTTTGTCATCTGAATTAATTGCACACATTGTGGGACACACAATTGGTATCAGAGCATACAAAGATTCAGAATCATGATCTAAATCAAGATTTTTGGTCGACTTATTCAAGAACTCGCAAAACGTCTGTGCAGATTTGATTTTTGAGCTACAATGATGTTTTTGATCTGAATTTGGTATTTTAGTGCTCGATTTTGCATCTAGAATACATTTGTTTTGTAATGTTTAGCCCAATTCACAACTTTTCAGTGTGAATTTTGGATTTTGTTGGATTTTTTTGTTCGAGTTTGCAAACGAACTGTTACTAGATGATTTTGTACTTTTTGGTGTTTTTAATTTTAATCATTCAATTGTAATCTGTTCGAGGTTTGATATGGAGAATATCTGCAAAGTTTCAGAACAACTTCGTGAAGTTTTGGTTAAGATTCAAGTGAAAAAGTTTGGTTTTTGAATGAACAGATTGTTAGCACATAAATCTGTTGGATACAAGATCAAGTATTCTAAAGGTCAAAGTTGAGAAAGTCAAAGCTGAGAAAGTCAAAGCTGAAGAAAGTCAAATCTCATTAAAAGTCAAAGTCTTTTGTAATAAAAGTCAATGTACTTGTTTAGTTGTATTTTAGTTTCCTTTGTATTAGGAGTAGTATAAATAGCTTTGTTCTTGTAATTTATAAGTACAAATTTAGAATACATATCTTTGTAAGAGGTTAGAGAGAATTCAGTTTTAGAGAGAGAGAAAGATTTCTAGAGAGAGAAAGTGTAATTCTTGAGAAATCAAGTAATCAAACAGGTAATTCAATTGTTTAATCTTGTTTGTTTGATTGTTAATGAATAGAAACTAGATTTTGGAACACACAATTGGTATCAGAGCAGATCCAAAGTGAAATCAGATCAAGATTGTGATTGTTCGTCACTGTTCTTGAAAGAAAATTCGGATTCTGAATTTGAGAGTGTTTTTGGAGAAGATTTTGATTTGGAATTGTTACAAAAGTGTAATAGATCGAGTCTATGTACTTTAATTTCAGTATTACACTATAAATCACTCGATTTTTGTGATTTTTGTTGAATTTTGTTCACGAGTCGATTATTACTGTTTCATCTATCTTTTTGGATTGTAAGTGTTTAATTGTAAAAGTTGTGTATTGTAATATGTTCTTGGGTTGATTACAAAGGATTCTTCAAAGTTACAGATCGTTTGGACAAGAAAAGGTGGAAATCAGAAGGAAAAGTTAGTTTTTGGGTCGACAGAAGGAAGAACGCGCTAGATCTCTCAAACGCGCAAGTTCTTCGTGAAACGCGCTAGTTCGTCGTGAAACGCGCAAGGTTCATCAGCTAGAACGCACAAGTCAAAGGAATCGATTTTGGTCAAAACGCGCAAGTAACGACTAGCGAGTTTTAAAAACGCGCTAGTTGAAGTCTGTGAGTTTGGAAAAGTTGGAAAATTTTTTCTAAGGGCCAGAACGCGCTAGTAGCGGTTAGTGAGTTCTCCAAATGCGCTAATCGAAGCTAGCGAGTTTGGAGAGGAACAGTGGTTAGCGAGTTCTTCGATGTGCGAGTTTGGTGGTTTGCGAGTTCTTCGACGTGCGAGTTTACTAAACGCGCAAGCCTCAGTTAGCGAGTTTCAGCGTGAACAGTTTTTAGCGAGTTTAGGCACTTGCGAGTTTCATCATCTGCGAGTTTGATCTGCGAGTTTGATCTGCGAGTTTGCTTGCGAGTTTGTCTGCGAGTTTGCTTGCGAGTTTGCTTGAGATTTTATCAAATGCGCAAGTCTCAATCTGCGTGTTTTTCAGTATCTGCGAGTTTTAAGCTTGAATAGGGACTTGCGAGTTTCTTTACTTAGAATATTTTTTTGAGAATTTTTCAAAACTGTAATATGCCCTTTAATATTGAAATTTTTTTCTCTAGGGGCGCTGCCCCTCGACCCCGCAAGGGCGTTGCCCCTTGACCCCACCCGCTAACCGGGTAGCGGGACCTCCGTGCTAAGTCTGCGAGGGGGACAAAAGTTCTTTCTGTGTTCAAAATCTCTGAATTTCTTTTCAAGATTTTTCTTGTGATTTCATATTTTGGACTAACGATCAGTTCTAGTTTCTTATTGATATATTTTTAAAACAGGTTATACAAGATGACTTCCAAAGATGCACTTTCGATTGGTACTGATGTTAAGCCTCCAGTTCTATTCAAAGGCGAGTATGAACAATGGAAGGACAGATTCTTGGATTTCATAGATCGACATTCAAATGGAGAGAATATTCTTCTGTCTATCACCGAAGGTCCAATGGCTCCAATAACAGTTCAAGTACCTGATGTTGATTCTTCTGATAGTCAAGATGGGACTGAGGAAATAGAGCAAAAGATGAAAACAGTGACAGTGGATATTTCTCAGTATTCTGAAGAACAGAAAATCCGATACAAAGCAAATAAGCAAGCAAGATCATTACTTCTTCAGAGCATTCCGAATAAGATCTACATCAAGATTGATAGTTACAATGGCAATGCTAAGAAGATGTGGGATCAGTTGCAAAAGATGATGATGGCATCCAAGATTGGAAATCAGATGAAAGTAGCAAACTGCATCAATAGTTATGAGGAATTCAAAGCTAAGGAGAATGAGAGTCTGGAAGATACATATGAGAGGTTTGTATTGCTTCTGAATGAGCTGACAAAGAATAAAGTCAAAAATAAGAAGTTGGAAAACAATGTCAAATTTCTGAGTATCCTACGCCCGGAATGGAAGAAGCATACAAGAAGAATGAAGCAAATGAAGGATTTGAATGAAATTCCTTTACATGAGGTATTTGACACTTTGAAACAGAATGAAGAAGAGGTTGAAGAGAAAAGAGCTGAGAAGAAGAAGGCAACACAAGTTCCTGATCCTATTGCCTTAGTAGCTGGAGAGAAGGTGAAAGAAAAGAAAGAGAAGAAAGAAAAGAAAAAGAAGAAAGTTCTTACCAGTTCTGAGTCAGATTCTGTCTTAGAAAGTGATGATGGAGAGAATTTGAAACAAGCCATGTTGCTGCTGACCCGTGCATTCCAGAAGAAATTTTACAAGAAGTCGGGATCAAATTCTCAACGCTATTCTTCATCCAGTTCAAAGAACCACGAGTACCGACAAAAAGTGGAAGGTAAGAGGTATGAAGAAGATAGATATGTGGAGAAGAAACCAGATGAGAAGAAGAAGTTTATGAATGACTACACCGCTGTTGAAAAGCAAGCAACTGATTCAATCAAGTGCTACAATTGTGGCAAGATGGGTCATTTTGCAAAAGATTGTCGAAAGCCGAAAGTTCGCAACTCTCAGTACTATCAAAACAAGTTGCTTTTGGCAAGACAACAAGAAGCGGGTGTTGCTCTAATGGTTGAAGATGAGTTTTGGCTGGATTACTCAGAAGGAGAAGAGGATGACAAGAAAGAAGAAACAGCTCATATCTGTCTCATGGGCAAAGAAGTAAAGGATGACGAGTCAGATGATGAGGCAATTGATGAGGTATTAAACTTAACTGAAAAAGATTTTATTACCAAAATGGAAACCATGGTGGTTGAGCTACAAAAATTTACAAAATAATCTGAAAAAGGAAAAAGAAAAAGTTGCTAAAAAGAACAAAAAGATCTTTGAACTTAATACGTCTGTTATTTCAAACAAAGATCTGATTGATTCTTTACGCAAATCTGATTTTGATTCTAAATCTAAAGTAGATGATTTTGAAAAGAAGATTTCTGAGTTTGAAGTTAAAGTGTCTAAATATGAGTTTGAGAAAAATGAATCTGAACTAACTGTTTATAAATTGCAGGTTGAAAACAAGAATTTGAATAAAAAGGTAAATGATCTGGAAGCAAAACTTTATGCGAGAGGTCAAACAGATCAAACCATTTTTCTAAATGCACCTAATGAAGAGGCTTATGTTAAAGAGATATGGGGACTTGGTTTTGAAAACCCCCATTATCTTAAGAAAACCATCAGAAAACAACCGGCACTTTATAACTATGATTTTCTTGCTTGTGCTGGTAAACGTACTCATTTAAAACCCAAATTTGTTACCAAATTGTCAGACGAAGTTGAGGCCAAAGAAACTGAAAATAGAAAGAATAAAAAGAAAATGCAACTACCGTTTAACTATGTAAAGTTAAATGATAGTTATCTTTCAGAAACACCAAAAGTTCTTTCAAACGACTATTTTGTTAGTTATTCCGCTTCTGAGATGAAGGAAAAACCTGCAATTGCAAAGGTTTATGTTCCTACCTCTATTCTTGAAAGCAAAATAGTCGAGCTTGAAAATGTTTTATCTGATGAAAAACTTTTGGTTGATATAGAACAAAATGTATTTTCTACAGTTTTAAAGAACACTGTTTTTCAAGTTAAATCAACAAAGTGTTCTACAGTTTCAAAGGCACCTCAGACTTTCTCTGATAATTCTGATGACTTATTTGAGTCTCCAAATGATTCTTTTAATTCTGATGATGGGTGCATGGAAGAATCTGATATGTTTGATGTCCATTCTAAACTTCCTGATCATTCTACTTATCTTAAAAATGAAAGAGTGTTACCAAGTGATGTTCATGTTGGTGAAACATCAACTAAGGTTGGTGATTCAGTTTCTGTAACTGCTGATTACTATGCTCACGGTAAGAAAAATAAGAAACAACAATTACAGAAACAGAAATACACTGGTACACAAAAGAAAACTCAATCCCGGAAATCTACTTTTCCTAATAAATCTATATCTTATGTTTCAGATTTAAGGAAGAAAAAGATAAAAGCTCAATCCGAATGGAGACCAAAACGGAAGGATGCTGAGATAGCTGAATAAGTTACTGATAATTCTTGTACTAAATCTGTTAGTAGTGATTCTGATGTAGTTGGTCAATGTGCTTCTCATAAACAAAACCTTGTAACTACTTACAAGCGTTACTCAATAAAGCAATTGATTCAATTATCTCCTATTACTACTAAATCTCGTCCTAATTATCGAAAAACTGATTTTGCTTATTCTCATAATTCTTCTGATTGGTATGGATCTTATTATGTTAATTCTTCAAGGTCAAATGTTTTTCAAAGTTTTCAAAAGAACAGAGGATCCATTTTCAAGTGGATACCAAAATCTTGTGCTAATCCGTTAGGGCCCGTTTTTAAATGGGTACCTAAAATTGTTATTGCCTGATTTCTCTTGCAGACCCGACATATGTGGTACTTGGACAGTGGATGTTCCAAGCATATGACTGGACAAAAAGCTTTATTGTCTAACTATACAGAGAAATTCAGTGGGAATGTCAGATTTGGAAACGATCAACTTTCACCTATCTTAGGATATGGTGACATCATTCAAGACAACATAACGATAAGTAAGGTGAGTTATGTCGAAGGCTTAGGACACAACTTATTCAGCATAGGTCAATTCTGCGATAAAGGGTTAGAGGTCAACTTCAAGTCTAAGAGTTGCTCAGTTCGTACTGAAGACGACACAAAACTCTTAGGTGGACATCGAAAGACAAACCTCTATACCATCAATCTTTCCAAAGTACAGATTGACAGTCAAGTATGTTTGATGACAAAAGCTTCAACGCAGGAAAGTTGGCTCTGGCACAAACGTTTATCTCATTTGAACTTTCGTTACATCAACAAGCTAGTTCATGGGAAATTGGTCAAAGGACTTCCTGAGCTGAAATATGAACGAGAACACTTATACGCAGCGTGTGAAAAGGGTAAGATGAAGAGAGCCACACATAAACCGAAGCCTGAACCAAGCACTAGTTCTCCGTTAGAACTGTTACATATGGATTTTGTGTGGTCCAATGAGAACTCAGAGTTTGGGTGGTAAGAAATACGTGTTGGTTATTGTGAATGATTATTCAAGATACACGTGGGTCAAATTTATTCATTCAAAAGATGAGACACCGAAAGTTCTCATTACTTTCTTAAAGATGACCCAGGTGAAAATGCAGCAACCAGTCAAGTTTCTTCGTACTGACAATGGCACAGAATTCAAGAACAAGATTGTTGATGAATATCTCGAATCAGTTGGGATTTCACATCAGTATTCTGCTGCTAGAACGCCTGAACAAAATGGAGTAGTCGAAAGGCGAAATCGAACGTTAGTCGAGGCCGCTCGGACTATGCTTAGCCAATCGGACTTACCTCTATTCTTGTGGGCAGAAGCTGTGTCGACTGCATGCCATACTCAAAATCGTTCCATAATACACCGCCGGTTTCAGAAGACTCTATATGAGTTGATCAACAACAGAACACCATTTATCAAATATTTTCACGTATTTGGGTGTAAATGTTTTGTGCTTAACGACAGAGAGAGTCTGAATAAATTCAGTGCTAAGGCGGACGAAGGCATCTTTATCGGTTATTCTTCAACATCTGTTGCATATCGTGTTTATCTAAAGAAGTCAAAGACAGTTATCGAGAGCGTCAATGTCACATTTGATGAAGAAATGGCTTCTGATCAAATTAGTTCAGAACCCGTTATCACTGGAGTATTAGCTTCTGGGAAGATCAGTCCAGAACCTGTTTCTACAGCGAAAAATTCGGATAACACTTCTTCATCTACTTCACATTTAACTGATTTAGATTTGTTATTTGAATTTTTTTATGATGAGTTTCTATGATCTAATATACCTAAATCTGCTGTGACTGACAGGTCTGAAGACACAACTTGCAATCATCCAGTCACTTCAGATGTTATAACTGAACAAGCATCCCCTGTTCAGACAGAAACTCACATTCCTACTTCTACTCCTACTGTTGAAGATGTACAAGCAAATGCTGAGCCAAAAGTAATAGTTTCAGTTGGGTGTAATACACTGTCAACTCAACAGTCTCAATCTGCTGTTCCAACTGATACTTCTGTACATGAAACTTCAATTGCGAACCCTCCTCATGATATTCAAACTAAAGATTCTGAAAGTGGATTTCTAGATGATGATCATATTCAAAATTCATCTACTCCTCTCCCTCATGAGCATCGCTGGACCAAAGAGCATCCATTACATCAAGTAATTGGAGATCTCAACAAGCCTGTACAGACTAGGTCAGCGACACTTAATCAATGTATGCATGACTCGTTCCTCAGCAAAATTGAGCCAACACGAGTATCTGAGGCTCTTGCTGCTTCGGACTGGGTATCTGCAATGCAAGAAGAGATCAATCAGTTTGAAGCCCTAAAGGTTTGGAGACTTGTTCCTAAGCCAGAAGGTAAAACCGTGATCGGCACTAAATGGGTTTTCAAGAATAAAAAGGATGAGGATGGTATCGTCATAAGAAACAAAGCTAGACTTGTTGCAAAAGGCTACCGGCAAGAGGAAGGCATAGATTATGATGAGACGTATGCTCCAGTAGCGCGTATCGAGGCGATTAGAATGTTTTTAGCCTACGCAACTCATAAGAACTTCACAGTCTTTCAGATGGATGTGAAAACAGTTTTTCTGAACGACATTCTTAAAGAGGAGGTGAACGTGTCTCAACCAGAAGGGTTCGTCAATTCAGATAAACCAGATCATGTCTACATCTTGGACAAAGCCCTTTATGGATTAAAACAAGCCCCTCGAGCATGGTATGACGTTTTATCCAAATTCTTGGTCAAGTCTGGTTTCTCCAAAGGTAAGATTGATACTACTTTATTCATCAAGAAGGAAAAAGCTGATATTATTCTTATTCAGATTTATGTTGATGATATAATATTTGGTTCTACTAATCCAAAATATTGCAAAAACTTTTCTAACCTCATGGTGTCACGTTTTCAAATGAGTATGATGGGAGAGATGAATTTTTTTCTCGGATTACAAGTTAAACAGTTTTCTACGGGGATTTTTTTTAACCAATCTAAGTACATTTTGGACATTCTTCGGAAGTACAAAATGGAAAATTGTAAACCAATTGGAACCCCGATGGCACCTGGTCCTAAGATGCACACTGATCCTTTGGGTAAAAGTGTAGATGTTAGAACTTACAGAGGTATGATAGGATCGTTAATGTATCTAACGTCGAGTATACCAGATATTATGTTCTCAACATGTCTATGTTCTAGATATCAAGTTGCTCCCAAAGAATCCCATTTGGTTGCTGTCAAACGGATCTTTAGATATCTAAAGGGCACTGCAGACCTTGTTTTGTGGTATCCTAAGGATACTGGGTTTCAACTGACTGCATATTCAGATGCAGATCATGCAGGTTGCATGTTGGACAGAAAGAGTACTTCTGGTCACGTTCAATTTCTTGGAGACAAGCTCGTTAGCTGGGCATCAAAGAAACAGTTATGCGTTTCCACATCGACTGCTGAAGCAGAGTATGTAGCTGCTGCAGTTGCTGCTCTCAAGTCTTGTGGATGCGAACACAACTACGAGACTATGGATTCAAATTTGATAAAATTCCAATATACTGTGACTCGAAGAGTGCGATTGCCATATCTGCTAATCCTGTCCAGCATACGAAAACCAAAAACATTGATGTCAGGTATCATTTTATAAAAGATAATGTAGAAAAAGGAACAATTGAACTTTATTTTGTAAAAACAGATTATCAACTTGCAGATTTATTTACCAAACCCTTAGATGAAAAGAGATTTAATTTTCTTGTCTCTAAACTTGGTATGTTAAATTTTAAGACGTAATCGGTTGTTACCTACTAAAGTTACGAATTGTTATTTTTCATCATTTTCTTTATATTTATTTCTGAAAGATATCTGCACTTTAATTGTTTGCTCATGATCTCAGGGGGAGTTAGAGAAGATTTTAGATGATCTACATTCATTTGAGGGGGAGCATAACTAATTTCTGCATTATACTTAACTGACAAAATTTTTGTGATGCATGATTTTAGGGGGAGCCTATAAGTCAAAAGGAGTAAGACAATGATTTCTGATTACTTCAAATCAGAACTCGTACATTAATCGTTTTATTGCTTTATGTCATTTTCTTTTAGAATAAATTTTGTGAATAAATTTTTGACTAGACTTTGAGACTTGCAGGATGAGAGAAGCTGACAATATCATATCTAAATGACTACAACTTGACTTTCTGAGAATTAAGATTGTGCGAAAAGGTAAATTTCTTATCTTAATCTCAAATGTATCTGAAAGAAGGACAACTTTCAGGTATAGAAAACATATTTTTAAAATGTTCAAACCACTTCCCGATTTTTAAACAGATTTTATAATTTGGAAGTGTGATTTTAAATGTTTTCATTTAACTTTTGTGCTTAATCGATAAACAAACCGTGTGTATCCAAAGAAAAATACTTGTGTATTATATTTTCTATATACTTTCAAGTATTCACCCACACTGGTTCGAATTTTTGTTCATCATGTTCTTACCACGTCTCTAAATTGAAACAACTTTTCTTCGATGGTAAGACACTCCGCTTGTAATTCAAAGGATTTTTGAGCGATATTTCATTTTGAAGCGTTTCATTCCATAATGTCTATATTTTGTTTCGTATAGACACATATCCATTATTCTTGACCATAAGCCTTAATTGATATATCATTCATTTCTGATCATTTTTCATACAATGTCAGATTTTCAAACAAGTCACTTGCATTCATATTCATTCATTTCAATATACTTGTTTGAAAATACTTCAATGTTTAAAAATGCTTAAATCTTCATGATTATATTTTCTGAACATATCAACATCTGACATTTGTATATGAGCTTTAACTGTTAAAGTTAAATGTTGGGAACTGAAGAAAAGCTTAAGTATGGTTAATGCTGCTGGTTCAGAGTTACTACTGCTAGAAGACTTCAAGGTTAATACTGCTGAGTATTACTACTGCTAGTAGAATTAATACTGCTAGTCAAAGTTAGTGCTGCTTGAACAAAGTTAGTACTGCTTAGCTAGTTAGTACTGCTAGTGGTTAGTGCTGCTTAGAAGTTAATGCTGCTAAGCATAGTTAGTGCTACTTATGACTTGAAGATCCGAATGAAAAGGATGACAGCTGGATAAACTGAAGATATTCATGGAAGCTTAGAGATATACATGGAAGATATACTAAAGATATGTTTATTTATTGTAATTATCCTTTGATTAGTATATGTATAGAATGTATAGAATAGTTTAGATTATTATTATTCATTCTAAGTTCTAGAGGGAAAATCAACCTCAAGGCATAGATCCTAATTCTAGAGAAGTAGAATTCGTCTTGAAAGAGTCTGTTCTTCAAGATTGAGGTTGAGTGTGTAATCTTGTGATTTCAATTATTCAATACAAGTTTAAAGTTTGTTCTTCATATTTACTGTTTTGGTTTACTGTTTCATTGAATATCAAAGTGTTATTCCGCAAACTTCTTTGATATTGTTTCTGAGAATTAATTCTTGTTGAGAATTCGATCCTGACAAGTGGTATCAGAGCTAGTATTCTCAGAAACCTGCAATCATCATTCTTCCTTGAAATCAGAAATCATCAATGGCTAAAGTTTCAGATTCTTCAAACACAGAAATCCCCACAGAGGTAATGTCTAATCTTTGCTCTAAAACTTGTATGGAAACTATTAAAAGGTACAGGGATCACAACCAGACAATGAGTGATGACCTTAAAAGATTAGAGAGAGATATAAAAGACTATGTAAGAATTGTTGAGAGTTTTGAGGAACAGATCAAATTTTTCCAAGCCAATGAACTACAACATTCTTATGATACAAATTACTGGAAGTGGGAGAAGAATGACCTAGAACTTCAGCTGAAAAAGTCTAAAGAGGAGAATGAGAAGATAAAGAGTGAGTTTGAGAAAGCCAAGCTGGATATTGAGAAATTTTCCAATGCTTCAAAAGCAATGGACTCTTTGCTCCAAACTCAAATCCATGACAAACTTAGAAGAGGAATAGGCTATAACACCACACCACCACCATACAACAACAATTACATTCCTCCTATATCAAACTTACTAGAGACCAAGGATAGGAAGGAATTGCCTGTTGGAGCTACTAAGGTAGATCCTTTAGACAAAGTGGTGGTTGAAACAGACTCTGAAGAAGAGAACTCTAGTGAAAAGAGTAAGGAGAACACTCGGAGTGGTGAGATTCCTCTAGAAAATCACATTATCACCCATGAGGGATGTGGAAAGACTTGGGTCAAATCTAAGGACATAGAGAAGACTGAGGGAAAGTCTGAGAAGGTCCATTATAAGCAAACCACAGTTGTGAATCCTGTCCCTTGCAAACAGTGTTCTTGCAATAAATCTGAGCCCCAAAAACATGATAAACCAAGGGGAAATCAGAGAAACTGGAATAATCAGTGGGCACAAAAACAAGGGGTTGATTTGAGTAAAATCAATAGACCAAAACCTTGTTTTATCTGTGGCAAATTGAATCATCTTGCCAAACACTGTTATTTCAACCCTATCAACCAAAGAGTCACTGTTCAAAGAAAACCACAAAACTCTTTTGGTTATAGGAATAAAAGAAGGAATCAATTGGATGAGAAAAGAGCACCTTTAAAGTCTCATGCTCAGAACAAGTTTGCTAATACAAAGAAAAATGCTCCAAATAAGCCAAGGAGTAATTTAAAGACAAAGAAAGCAAACAACTTTGTTCAAGTTTGGGTTCCAATTGTAAAGAAACCTGTTAGTACTGCTATCCCAGATAGTACTGTTAACAGAAATAGTGTTGCTGCAACAAATACTACTGGTAACAAGGATAGTGCTTCTACTAGTATTAATGGTGCAAAGCCTATAATCTTGACAAAGTATTCCAGCCATGAGATTCCTAAACAACTCATTCAGACCAAACTGACAGATTATATAAATGAGAAAGGACAACCCAAGACTACTTTGGCTTGGGTTCCCTCCAAGACTAACTGATTTATCAAGTGTGCAGGGCAACCAACAACTCAAGAGAAAGAGCATTTGGCATGTAGATAGTGGTTGCTCTTGGCACATATCAAGTAACATGGACTGCCTTCAAAGCTTCAAAAGGTTTGATGGAGGACATGTTGCTCTTTGTATGATACTCCAGATGGAGGTAAGTTCAAAGGTAAGACAAGTGGTTAAAGAATGATAGAAAATGGAGAGATGGAATAAAAATGTGAGGTACAAATGAAAGGTTATGGACAACACAAGCTTAAAAGTTGTAAGTTCAGTTAATACTGCTAGTTCAGTTAATACTGCTAGTGGTTAATACTGCTCTCAGTTAAAACTGCTAGTGGTTAATACTGCTAGTTCAGTTAATACTGCTAGTGGTTAATACTGCTAGTTCAGTTAATACTGCTAGTGGTTAATACTGCTCTCAGTTAATACTGCTAGTGGTTAATACTGCTAGTTAGTTAATACTGCTAGTGGTTAATACTGCTCGCAGTTAATACTGCTATCAGTTAATACTGCTATTTAGTTAATACTGCTAGTGGTTAATACTGCTCGCATTTAATACTGCTTGTCCGTTAATACTGCTCTAGGTTAATACTGCTTGTCTGTTAATACTGCTCTAGGTTAATACTGCTTGTCCGTTAATACTGCTCTAGGTTAATACTGCTTATGTCCCGAATACTATAAATACCCTTTGCTCGCCTAAAAGTTCATAACGACTCTTTGCATATTGTTCACTTGCGCTCTAAACCCTTTCTCTCTCAAGTTCAAAGCTTTTAGGCAAGATTTTCTCAAAGCTCAATGGCATTCATAGATGAACACAATGAAATCGCGATGCTACAGAAGCCCAAACAGGCCGCTGGGTTCCACCAGATTGTGGATTTCCTCAAGTCAAGCCATATTGCCCATGCTCTTACTGTTTCGCCTACAATCTATATCGAGCATCAAAGGCAATTCTGGGCAAATGTCACCATTATCACTGAGAATGGTGTGCAAATGATCAAGAAAAGGGTGTGTGACAAACCCTTGACAGTTACTGAAGAAGTTATTCGCATCAGTCTACGTCTAGACGATGCCTCTGGTATAACTTCTATCCCAAATGATGAATTGTTCTCTTCTCTTACAAGAATGGGGTATGGAGGCCCATTGGGTGTGTTCAAGTTCTCAAAAGCCAAATTTTCACCCCAATGGCGTTTCTTTGTCCATACCCTTATGCACTCTATCTCCAAAAAGACTACTGGATGGAGTGAGTTCAGCAGCACCACTGCTTATGCTTTGGTGTGCTTGGCCACTGCCAGAAAGTACAACTTTTCTAAAATGATTTTCAGTGATCTTGTCTCAAACATGGGAAACAAAAAGAGCTTCTTTATGTACCCCAGGTTTATCCAAGAAGTTATTACTCATGAATTGACGGATATACCTCATCTTGTTGGGGTATATGTACCTAAACCCCCCAAAGGCAAGGTTTTCTCAAATATGAGAAGATCTGCTGGGGACTCGGAAGGAGTTGACACCCCATTGTTCCCTACAATGATGGTGGTGTCCCACACTGATGAAGGTATGGCAGCAGGGTCAAGGCCCCCATTAGACCATCCTACTGCTAGCCAATCCCAACCTTCCCACTCTAAATCTATTCCCCAGTCCCTTCTTGAAAAACCAACCTCACCAATCACCCAAACATACAAGAGGAAACAGGTAAATAAGGCTCCTTCCCTTCTTGTACCATCAACCCCCAAGCCTTTAAGCCCTCTAAGGGAGAATTCTCCTTTAGGGAATATCAATAGGGAAACCAAAGGGGTGTCTCCCAACCCCAAGGAGGTGCTCTCTGAGGAGGAGGTTGAGCATATGGGTACTGAGGCTGCCACTACTTCTGCTAGCACAGAGAAGGACAGTGGTAACATAAATAAGACCTCCCCCATGGAAACTTTGAATGAGCAATCATTCAAAGGTCCCTGGTGCCAAGAAACCAAGGGGGTGGACAGTGCTTCTGCTAGGCAGAAGACTTCCACTACAAAAAGATGCAATGATCCTTCCAAAGAAGGTAACACTTCTGGAGAGGGTGAGGACAGATATTCTTACTATGAATTGATGGAAACAATAGGCAACATCAACCTAGATGTTCTCAAACAAGGAAAAGAACTTGAAGAAATGAAATTGGTAATCTTGTCCCAACAAGTGCAGATTACCAAACTCAAGAAATTGGTGATGAAGCTAGTACAGAAAAAGAAGAAGAGACAATTTGTGCTAAGGAGAAGGAAATCTGGGAATGATGCTCCCAAAAAGGGGGAGATCAACATGGAAGAATCTACAGAAAAGGGGGAGAAATTTGATGTCGAGGGGGAGCAGGAAGCAGAAACAGAAAGAGAATCAGTGCAAATAGAAACACAAGAAGCAGCAGAAATGGTTAATACTGCTGAAATTAAACAAGCAGCAGAAACAGTGAAAGAAGTATTAACAGATATTGAGATTGCAGAAACCTTACTTAAAGCCAAGAATGATACTCCCAAGGTCACTTCAAAGACCAAAGGAGTAATCATCAAAGAACAAGGTGAAGTGATCAAGAAAGATAACAGTAAGAAGGCAATGAACAAAGACAAAGGAAAAGCAAAGATGGTGGAATCTGATCAACCAGTCAAGAAGCAAAGGTTGGTTGAATCAGATGAAGCCTTAGCCAGGAAGATGCAGGATGATATTGAAAAAGAAGAAAGAGTTCAGGTTGAAAAGGACAGGGAGATGGCAAAGGCTCTAGCTGCTGAACTGAATGAAGCTTATCAACAAAGCCTGGCAACTGAAATTGCACAGAAGAAAGCTGCAACTCTGAAGAAATCAGTGGTGGTAAAAACAGCTGTAAAGAAGAGACAACCCTCAAAGACTTTCCTAGGTACCCAAGAGAGAAACAAGATGATTATATTTCTCAAAGGTGCTATAGGAGTCAGAAAGGAGATGTTCTCAAAGATGTCCTTTGAGAAGATTAAAGAACTGTATGATTCAGAGATGATAAAGCTTCAGGGGAATGAAACTGCAAGGGTGGAGATGGAGAAGAGGATGAAAGAAAGTAATGACTTTGATTTTCAAAAGCCCTTTCCAGATGAGCAAGAAACACCACCAAAGAAAGAAGCCACTTTGAAAGAAAGTATAAGGACTTTAAAGAGAACCAAGATGATGGCAAGGAGAAAGTCAATCAAGAAGCCTAGAATAGCTGAAGGAGAGGCTGAGAAGGTTGCTGAAGAAAAAGGGGCACCTGAGTCATCTAAACAGAAAGAGCCATCAAACACAGATGATGTAAATTTGTATATGGTAGTGATGGACAAAGTTCCTGAACCAATTTCAGCAGAACCTGTTGGTATAAAGCCTCCTGAGGTCATTCACTGGGATACATTGACAGTGGATGGAAAGGAATACATAAGGCTAAAAAGGAAGGATGAAAAGTATGAGGTGTTCAATACTTGGGCAAAGATTGTAAGAATATGCTCTAGGTCAGATCTTGAAGAGATGTTTGATATAGGAATGAAGTTGTATGCAGATATACTGAAAGCTCCAGAGATTTCAATTACAAAACTGGTAATGGAGTATCTGTGTATGATGTTCAAACCTGAAGAAGTAGAGCATGCGATCAAGAATGTCTTCAAGTCAGTCAACATTTGGACTCGATATGAAGCTAGTGGAGTATATACAGTGACTTTGGATCTAAATCATACTGAATACTTCCTAGTGGATAGAGTGTACAATCATAGCAGATTGAAGCTTCATGCCATGCTGAAGAAAAAGCTAGGATGTATTCCAGATTAAGAGATGGCTAAATATTTGATCCAAAGAACCATCAATCAGAGTTTGGGATTGGATGCAAATACTGGAATTTAGGTCATTATGAAGTTTTGGGAGCATCTGAAGAACTTGACTTCTTTTCCTAAAAGTCAAGTTAGGGGGAGATTGTTGGGAACTGAAGAAAAGCTTAAGTATGGTTAATGCTGCTGGTTCAGAGTTACTACTGCTAGAAGACTTCAAGGTTAATACTGCTGAGTATTACTACTGCTAGTAGAATTAATACTGCTAGTCAAAGTTAGTGCTGCTTGAACAAAGTTAGTACTGCTTTGCTAGTTAGTACTGCTAGTGGTTAGTGCTGCTTAGAAGTTAATGTTGCTTGAAGAAGTTAATGCTGCTAAGCATAGTTAGTGCTGCTTATGACTTGAAGATCCGAATGAAAAGGATGACAGCTGGATAAACTGAAGATATTCATGGAAGCTTAGAGATATACATGGAAGATATACTGAAGATATGTTTATTTATTGTAATTATCCTTTGATTAGTATATGTATAGAATGTATAGAATAGTTTAGATTATTATTATTCATTCTAAGTTCTAGAGAGAAAATCAACCTCAAGGCATAGATCCTAATTCTAGAGAAATAGAATTCGTCTTGAAAGAGTATGTTCTTCAAGATTGAGGTTGAGTGTGTAATCTTGTGATTTCAATTTTTCAATACAAGTTTACAGTTTGTTCTTCATATTTACTGTATTGGTTTACTGTTTCATTGAATATCAAAGTGTTATTCCGCAAACTTCTTTGATATTGTTTATGAGAATTAATTCTTGTTGAGAATTCGATCCTGACATTAAACCATTTGAGCTACTCATGCTTTATAGGAAACTTGGGTTCTTTGTGCTAGGAATTAACTAAACTTCTATGAAATCACGTTAACCAGTGGTTTCTACCCAAGAAGTTAATCCCTTAGTGATTGAGTGTGAGGAGTCAAAAGAAATGAGTGTGGGTGTGACGAGGTAAAATGGAAATGAGAGATTGGTTAGTAGTGCGCTTAATGATTAAAAGAAAGAGGGTGTGAGATCAGAGTAAAAGAATATCAAACTCTGCATCAAATACTTTCTGAGCCGGGCAACCACATTACTAATGTTTCACAATTCTTTCGTGAACATTATTGAAACAGGGAAATAACCCATGCCAACTCTTGATTATAACCCCACCAACCACTCATTTTCTTCTCAAAAAAAAATGTTTCATATTTTTCTGGGGACGCAACATATAATCTATCTGGTTTTCATTTGGAAAATCTGGAGATTGAAACCGAAGGAAGTCTGCCCCCCCTTCACATTTCAATCATGCACTTAGAGTCTGTGTTTATCTACTGTTGTCTCAGTGGTTTACACAATGTTGAGCCTTATTAAAAAGCAATCATTTGTGATTTAATTCTTTCTACACTTCCACGAGCACACAAAGAATTTGTTTCTTTGTCATAATATTCATAGAAATTGCCTTTGTGGTATTTCGATGATTGGATGGAAGCTCTGGGGGAGTGAACATCACAAAAGCTCCTTTATATTGTGTATTCGTTACACATAGTGACTTTGTGTTACTGACAAGCATTATAACTGATTCATCTGTTGATTCAGGAGTTACCTATTCTTATTTTTGTCTGGATTTGAAAAGATCTAGATGAATATCTTGTTATGGATCACAGAATCAGAGGCTCAGTTTGAAAAAAAAAATCAGAATGGTCAAAGACATTTCTTGGACGAAAAGTTTTGATGATATAGATGCTCAAATCATCAAAAAGGGGGAGATGATATGAAGAAATGTTAAAGTTTTGAAGTTTGTGGGAGATGATATCAAGAAATGTTAAAATTTTGAAGTTTGTGGGAGATGATATCAAGAAATGTTAAAGATTTGAGAGATGATTTTTCAGAAATGTCCAAGTCAGAAAAGTTTAAAGTAAAGTTTTGAAGACGATCAAAGAGTTTATGAAGATTTGAAGAATTTTTTTTTTTGAAGATTATTTGCTGAAGCAATCTGACCTGAAATTGAAGATAATTTCTTTCCAAAGTCTGAAAGTGTTGTGTGAAAGTTTTGGGGAGTTTGTTACTCGTTTGAAGACAGTTTTGGAAAGAAGACCGTCAAAGAAAAATGGGAGATTGTTTAGACAGAGCTTAAAGTGAAGACTTAATTGCTAAATCTTGCAACAATGATCTTGAATCCAAACGGGGAGATTGTTAGCGCATAAATCTGTTGGATACAAGATCAAGTATTCTGAAGGTCAAAGTTGAGAAAGTCAAAGCTGAAGAAAGCCAAATCTCATTAAAAGTCAAAGTCTTTTGTAATAAAAGTCAATGTACTTGTTTAGTTGTATTTTAGTTTCCTTTGTATTAGGAGTAGTATAAATAGTTTTGTTCTTGTAATTTGTAAGTACGAATTTAGAATACATATCTTTGTAAGAGGTTAGAGAGAATTCAGTTTTAGAGAGAGAGAAAGATTTCTAGAGAGAGAAAGTGTAATTCTTGAGAAATCAAGTAATCAAACAGGTAATTCAATTGTTTAATCTTGTTTGTTTGATTGTTAATGAATAGAAACTAGATTATGGAACACATACAGATGAAGAACGTGCAAGATCTATTAAACGTGCAAGATTCATAGGGAAGAACACGCACGTCGAAGAATCTCACTAAGAGTGAAGAATACGCAAGAAGTATCTTGCGAGAAGTGGAAACGCACACGTTATTGTGTGCGAGTTTTGTTATCTCTTTGATCTGCGTGAAGTTGGATTTTGCGATAAGTGTTTTGTGTGCGCAAAGTTAAAGTTGATTTTTTTTCTAAGTGTCAGAACACCCAACGTGATTGCGCGAAGTGTTTGCGTGATGTAATTTCTCAAAACTCGCAAGACATGCGCAAAGCAAGAACGCGCAAGCCCCTGTCTGCGCGAAGCTAGAACTCACATATTTCTTCTTGCGCATGTTAGTGTATTTTATTGTATCCAAGATTTAATAGGAAAAGTCAAGTCATGTAAAGTCAACTAAGTCTAAGTAAATGTGAGATTATCTTAGAGCTTTGTGCTTAATCTTGTGGTTTAGTCCTTGGTATAAATATTTTGTGTTGCCTTGTAAATCATGTAACACAACTAAGGCATTCATTGTATTATATGTTAGATATATGACAAGAACCTTTCTCTCTCTACTCTCTCTCTAGATCTTAAACAATGTCAAATCTTGTTTTAAATTGAGAATTGCTTGATTGTGAAAGGGAATTACATTTTCAATTGGTATCAGAGCAAACCAAACAGATTCATAAAGATCAGATCACAAAACTGAATTCAATTTTTGGATTTTTGGTTTTTACGAACTCGTTTCTTGAAATTCACTATTTGATCACAATTTTCATTGAGTTGTTGAAATTTGTGTGTAAGAATGGATTAGTGGTAGTCGATTTGTAATTGTACTCACTTTTATTCACACAATTTCATAATTTAATCACTGTATCGTTTGAATTTTGAGTTTTTGCGATTTTCTTGAAAACACGAACACAGAGTCTCTATCTTGATCAAAATGCACTGTAATTTGACGTTTTTAGCAAGTTTGTATTAATAGAAATATGTTATAGTTTGTATTTCGATCACTGTGGATGAATTAGAAAATCAAATTGCAGGTTTGAATCGATTTGGATCGGTTTCGTGAACAAGTGTCAAGAACGTGCAAGATCAGTAGAACGCGCAAGAGTCATGCTGAAGAACGCGCAAGCCAAAGGATTTTATTTTTGGCCAGAAACACGCAGATAGTGGCTTACGAGTTTCAAAAACACAAAAGACAAAGCTTGCGAGTTTTGGTCGAGTAGTTCAAGTTATCTGCGAGTTCTTGACAAACGCGCTAACAGAGGTCTGGGAGTTCCAGAAACACGCAAGACAAAGCTTGCGAGTTTTGACCGAGTAGTTCATGTGATCTGCGAGTTTCTCAGAAACGTGCAAGAAGTGACTTGCGAGATTCTCAGAAATGCGCAAGAAGTGTTGAAACGCGCTAATAACGTCTAGCGAGTTTGAGTTTTGCGCTACCAACGTCCTGCGAGTTTCTACTTTTGCGCTAACAACGTCTAGCGCATTCCTCAGTGAATAGTGCTTTGCGTGTTTAGTGCTTTGCGAGTTCTAGTTTCGCGCTAACAACTACTAGCGAGTTTCTAAGTGAACAATTTTTAGCGAGTTTCAGTGACTTGCGAGTTTCAAAGATAGAAAAATTTCTGAATTTTTTTTTGAGATTATTTTTTTTGTGCTGATCTAAGTTTGACTTTCAGTCAAATCTTCTGAACTGTTTGAGAACGATCATACCAATCAAGTTCATTTTTCATTCAAGATGCCAAAGACAGATGATAAAGGAAATACTGTTTTATCAGCAAGAGATATGGCTGTCTTGTACATGCCTGAGATACCTGTTATAGAGGCTGAACGAGATAAACTGAGAATTCAGAATGCAACCTTTATCAAACAAATTCAGGAGTTTAAATCAAAATTGTCAAATTCTGATAAATCTTCTGATTGTGTAAAATGTGCTAATCATGCTAAATCTGATTATGCAGGTATCATTAGCACAAGAGAGAAGGAAATTAGAGAAAAAGAGACACAAATTAAAGATGGAGAGAAAATGATTAAAATAAAAGAATATGCCATTCAGTCTCTTGAGAGAGCAATCAAAGTCAAAGAGACTGTAATTAAAATCTTCAAAGCCAACTAAAGACGACTGAACATAAATCATCAGAATTGCAAGATGAATAAGTCAAGCTTCAAAACAAGTTTAAGGCTTTCGAAGAGAAGATATCTGCCTTGGAAATACAGAATGTTGAACTGTCAAAAAGCATCCAAGCAGATAAAGAAAAATCAAAACTGGGGACATATTTACCTCAACAGACATCTGAACTTTCCAAGAAAACTTTACAAAAGAAAATGGATTTGGAGCTTAGATGTCTTAAACTTTCTAAGCAAGTGTCTGAATTCGAAAAGATAATAATCACTGAAAGAGACACTTTTACCAAAGAAAGAAAAGTTCTTGAAGATAAAAATTCTGAATTTCCCAAATAGATCTCTATTCTACAAGACTTACTTGAGCATGAAAGAAAAGCTTTTCAAGAAAACAAAAAGTCTTTGGAGATTGAAAAGAAGAAATATGAAAAGAGAAATGTTGGGATCTTCAATGAAATTTCTGATAAAACGAAGAACTTACAAAAAGATTTTGAGCTTGAACGCTTACATTTTGAATCTGAAATATCTAAGCTCACATCCAAATTAAATGCTCTGTCATCAGATTACCAAAGAGAACAGAAGGCCAAATCTGATTTGAAACAAAAGTTTGACACACTTTCAGATGAAAGAAACATTTTAACTAAAAAGATAAATGACTTAGAAGCTGCAAACATTGAATTGCTTGATAAAGTAACAGCTGATGTGATTAACCAATCACCTGTTGATAACTTAACAGAATCAGTCTGTTCTTTCAAAACAACTTCAAGTTCTATTCCTGATAAAAAAAATTTAAAAAAGAAAAGTGTCAAACCAATCATTGTCAAATCAAGTCAGATCAGACCATCAAATCTATTCTATGACAAATCTGTTGATGATTCAGCAAATTTTTATATAAAATCTCTTGGAAAGCATTCTAAGAAAAAGCAGATGGTCTGGAGAGTGAAGAGTTCTTCAGATGAAGAGAAGAAGAAGGACAAAGCATCTGCTTCCACATCCAATGCCAAAAAGAACAGAGCACATAAAGGTAAATCTTTTGGTAATCCTGATATGTTTTACTCTACTAATCACTTGATCAGGGTTGCTCAGAAGAAAATATGTTGTTCTTATTGTGGAGCACATGACTTTGTAAGTAAAAATTTTTGTTAATTACTGGTATGGTTCATAGTATGTTACCCTCACAAGAACTGCAACTAACACTTCAGGACCCAAATACCAGTGGGTACCAAAACCTGTCAAATCTGTTTTGCAGGTACCACCGGTCTAGGGGGAGCAGGAAGAGAGAATTTTGAACAAAACAGTTCAAAACCCGGACTTCAATGTCAAGAACCGTGGCTTCTGATCACATGACAGATCAGGACGCGTTCTTCAATGTTCAGATAAGGATATTTTGAAAATATCCAGGGGGAGCTTACTTGAATCTAAATCATTCTATCATGATTTGAGGGGGAGTTAAAAGGTAAATATCTTCTAATCTAGATTTCTGATTGTTTGAAAGAAGAACAACTTTCAAGCATGAAAAACAGTTTCTTAAATGTTCAAACCACTTCTCTATTCTCAAAAGATTTCATGAATTAAGAAGTCTGACTTTAAATGTTTTTCATTGTTGAACTTTAATGTTTAACTGACCGTGTGTTTCCAAAGATCAATACTTGTGTATTATCTTTTCTACATACTGTCAAGTATTCACACTCATCGGTTCAATACTTTATTTTATTCTGTTATTACCATGTCTCTAAACGAACCTATTTTTCGATGGTAATACTCCCGTTTGCTTTCAAATGTTGTTTGAGCATCATACGTCATTCCTATCTTATGCTTTCATTGCTAACTTGTTTATATTTGTTCATACAAACAAAATATCCAATTCTTTGATACCCTAACCATTTTATTTGATCTGATGATACATTGTCACATTCTCAAAACAATTCTCTTGATTTCATTTCATCCATTCAATATCTTTGTTTTGAGAAATCTTCAAAGTTCAATTGCTCAAATCTCATGAGCATACATTTTGACAGTGTTATCTTATCTGTTCAAGTTAATCTGTTGAGCAACTATTCTTTTTAGGATATATTCACATGGGATCAGTGTGAGAACTTAAACAGAACATCCATGGATTTACGTAAATTGTGTTTCCTACCCAAGAAGTTATCCTTGAGTGATGAGTTGTCATAAATCAAAGAGTGGGGGAGATAACTCATCCGGTTGAGTTTTTCTCATTGTGTTGAGCGGTAAAAAGAAAAAGTGAGATTGGTTAGAAGTGAGCTTCAATGTTTAAAAGAAAGAGGATGTGAGATCTGTTAAAGCACATATTTATTGGATTCAAGATTATAATTATCTGAAGATGGAAATATGAAGTTAAAGCTGTTAAAGTCGTCTCAGCAAATAGTCTAGGGTCCTTTTGTAATAATTAGTCAAAAGTATTTTTACGTATTTTATTTATTAGTCTTTTATTTTGTTAAATAAGTTAGTTGTTATTAGTTTGTTGGGCCAAGCCTTGCTAGCCTAGCCCATTAGGCTATATGGCCTAAATATAAATAGTTTTTGTTTAGTGGTAATTAGGGTTAGATATCTTAATTGCAAATTAATTATTGAGACAGGTTTGGTGGTGGTGTGGGGCGCTGTGAAGAACAAGAAGAGAGAAAGAGAGGATTTCAATTTCAAGTTTGTAATCCTGTTGAATCCATTGAATATCAATATCAGGTTTGATTTATTATATTGTTTATGTGATTGCTTGTTTGAATGATTACGTTTTGGGACACACAATTGGTATCAGAGCACAGTACAGATTGGATTGAATAAGTTTTTGTTCGGTACTAATTTTCTGTCAAAGATTCATGTTTTTTATTGTGTGATTGTTCATTCAAGTGGATATTAGTTTGATTGTGTTTGTTTTGCATATTAAAGTGATTGGGTATTGTTTGATTTGATAATTGCATTGTTTCTGGTTATCAATTTGTTGAATTTGGTTTTCTGGGTTCGGTTTGGAGACGGCACTGTGTGCTCAATCGAATTTTTCATAAAGTGGTTTTTACTGAAATTAATTGGTAGCAATTAGTTCTAATCGTGTAATCGATCGTTTTTGCAAAGTTTGGGAGTTTAATTTTGTGTTTTCATCTGTTTCTGGGTCGATTTTTTCGAAGAACATATCGGTCTTTGCGCTTCCGGTCGAAGTCTTTTCTATCGGTCTATTGCATTTGACCGATACACTCACAATTCAGTCTATTCGGGTCTAAGACCTTCTTCCGGTCGAAGACCAATACCGGTCGAAGCTTTTGTTTTTATCGGTCTTAGCAACATCCGATCTTAATACTTACGGTCTTTCATATTATCGGTCGAAGCATAGTATCCGTCGAACAATCATCCGGTCTTACCAACATCCGGTCATAACACTATCGGTCTTGCATTCTATCGGTCAAATCACTCGACCGGACTTTACAAGTTCCCGGTCGAAGGCAATATCGGTCTTTGCACTCCCCCGGTCGAACAAGTTCCCAGTCGAACTCTCGACCGGTCTTTACAAGTCTCCGGTCGACTCAATACCGGTCGAAGCACATCCTCGGTCGACTTAGCGGGATCCCCGTGCTAAGTCTGCGAAGGGGACAAAGTTCTGTTCGTGATCAGATTTTTCTGAATTTCATTCTAAGTTTTTCAGTATTGTGTGATTTTATCTTGACTTCTAACGATCTCATCCAGTTGATTGTTTCAATATCAGATAAGTTTGATTTCTAATCATATAAGTAAAGATGTCTCGGGAAGCTCTTGCTATTGGAACAGATGTGAAGCCACCAGTACTCTTCAAGGGGGAGTACGAGCAATGGAAGGACAAATTTTTGGACTTCATTGATCGACATGATTTGGGAGATGAAATCAGAAAATCTCTAAAAGATGGGATCATGACACCTCCGACCAAGGTTCTCACTGTAGATGGAGAAAATGGTCAAGAAGAAGAGACAGAGTACAAATTACCGATTGGTGAATATTCGGAAGATCAGCTGAAGAGACACAAGGGTGACAAGCTGGCAAGATCATTTATTCTCCAAGGCATACCGAATGAAATATATGTCAAGATTGACAGCTATAATGCTACCAGTAAGCAAATGTGGGATCAATTGGAGAATATGATGATCGGATCCGAAGTCGGCAATCAGCTCAAAGTATCTACATGCCTGAATAATTATGAAGAGTTCAAAGCCAAAGCTGGAGAGTCTCTCGAAGCTACTTATGACAGATTTGTCACTTTGCTGAACGAGCTTAGCAAGAACAAGATCAGCAAATCTCATGTGAAGCTGAATGTGAAATTTCTCAGCAATCTTCAGCCTGAATGGAAGAGGTTCACCCGTCAGATGAGACAGTTGAAGGATCTGCATGACATTCCTCTTCATGAAGTTTATGAGATCCTCAGACAGAATGAGGAAGAGGTAGAAGAGATCAAGGCTGAGATGAAAAAGGCTGACAAAGCAGTTGCTGATCCAGTTGCTCTTGTCGTTAAGAAGTCAAAGAAGAAGAAGGTGATAGATTCTGATTCGGAAGAAGCTGATTGTGCGGAAAAGTCTGAAACTGACGATTGTGAAAAATTGATGGAAACCATGCTCATGTTAACCAAGGCTTTCCAAAAGAAGTTCTATAAAAAGCCAAACTCCAATAGTCAGCGATACTCGTCTGGTCCGAACAACTACAAGCATAAAGAGAAAGTTGAAGAAAGGAGATCAGAAGAAATGAAGAAGGATGGAGCTGAAGAGACCAAGAAAGAAGAACCGATTAAGTGCTACAACTGTGGTAGACTCGGTCATTTTGCCAAGGACTGCCGCAAATCAAAAGTCCGAAACTCAGACTATTACAAGAATAAAATGCTTCTAGCCAAGCAACAAGAGGCTGGAAAAGCATTAATGGCCGAGGATGAATACTGGCTCGACCACTCGGATGAATAATCTGAAGAAGGAGAGAAGGATGAGACAACACATCTGTGCTTGATGGGGAAGAACCAGTAAGAAGCTGAAGCTGATTCGGAAGATGGAGATACTGATGAGGTATGTAACTTTACTGAATTTGATTTATTGAACCAAATGAATGCCATGATGTCTAAACTCCAAGAATTAGAGTCAAAACTGAAGCGTGAAAGAGGTGTCATAAATGAGAAAAATCAATCTATACATAAACTTAGTAATGATATTGCTGAGAAAAATGTATTAATTGAAACTTTGCACAAAAATATAGACACCAGCGCTAAAGAAAAGACTATAATTCATAAAGAGTTATCTGAAACTGATTCAAAGTTTAAAGAATGTGAGTTTAAATCTAGAGAGATTGCTAAAAGGTACTTTTCTATTTCAAAAGAGAATAAATCTTTAATAGAGAAGGTGAATGCTTTGGAAGAAAAATTACACTCTTTGGGTCAAACTGAACACACTATTCATTTGAACAAACCTAAAGAGAAACCTGATACTTGGGGACTTGGTTACAAGAACCCACATCATCTCAAAAAGGGTATATCTGAAGTGCCTGCACTTTATGACTTTGGGTTTATGTTGTTGGCTCCTCAACATCAAGAACTCAAACCCTTTTGAACTAGTCTGTCGGAAAAAGATAACGCCAAGGAATATGATAAAAGAAAGAACACAACTAAAGTTCAACTTCCATTTCGCTATGAGAAGTTGAATAACAGTTATCATTCTAATAAATCAAAATTTCTTTCAAATGATTATTTTGAAAGTTATTATGTTAAAGAGTTGGAGGCTAAACCCATTGAAGGTAAGCTTTACGTCCCTCCCCTATTTTTGGAAAGTAAAATTTCTGAACTTGAGAATACTCTTACAGATGATAGAATTTTGATGGACTTAGAACAATCTGTATTTTCAACAGTGTTCAAAAATTCTAATTTTCCTAAACTCTCCAAAGCTTTAAATTCGGATGACAGATCTGGTTCACTTGATAATGAGCTTAATTTCTTAAACTCTGAAGGTGTTTTAAATAAGTGTGTTTCTCAGTTTGATTTTTCTTCTAAACTTCCTGATCATTCATCTTGTGTTGTTAATTCCTTTGGATTACCCAGTGTTTTTGACAAAGGTGAAACATCAACGAAAGTTGATAAATCAGTTTCTATGAAATCAAAGAAAGCAAAAGGTAAGAAACAAATATCTCATCTTTCACAGAAACCGATCCCCACTGGTAAGCCAAAGAAGAAGCATTCTCTTAATTCTCATCATTCTAACTCTAAAGTCTCACATGTTTCAGATTTGAGAAAGCAAAGGGTTGGAGTTAAGACTGCATGGATACCGAAACAGAAGATAGACGAGAAAGCTAAATCTAGTTCTAGTTATATTTTGAATAAAAAGACTTCTAGTAAAGATGATTTGAGTGTGAATGTTGCTACTTTTAAAAATAATCTTGTTGATTCTCGCAAGAAATACTCTATAAAGCATTTATTTCAGTTAGCTCCATCTAGTACTAAAAAGTTTTTAAATTATGGTGAATGTGATTATGCTTTTCGTAGATATTCTGATGTTTGGTATGGTTCATATAATGTTTCATCTTATCATTATCATACGTCTTATCATGCTTCTTGTTTTCAAAGAAAAAGCGGACCCAAATTTAAATGGGTGCCAAAATCAAGTACTAACAGTGGAGGTCCTATTTTTAAATGGGTTCCTAAACCTCTTCTTTCTTGATTTGTGTTGTGCAGACCCGTCATATGTGGTATTTGGATAGTGGGTGTTCCAAACATATGACCGGGCAGAAGAGTATGTTGTCTGATTATAAGGACAAGTACTGCGGCACAGTTCGTTTTGGGAATGATCAGCTTTCACCTATTCTGGGATATGGTGATGTTGTACATGAAAATCTTACGATCAAGAAGGTGAGTTACGTTGAAGGCTTAAGGCACAACCTATTCAGCATTGGCCAGTTCTGCGACAAAGATTTAGAGGTTAATTTCAAGGCCAAGACATGTTCAGTACGCACTGAAGAAGGAAAAGAACTCCTGGTCGGATCTCGCAAGTCAAACCTCTAAACCATCAATTTGTCAAAGGTCCAGGTTGACAATCAGGTCTGCCTACTATCAAAGGCCTCGATGAAACAAAGCTGGTTATGGCATCGACGGCTTTCTCACCTCAACTTTCGGTACATCAACAAGCTGGTCAGTGGCAAGCTAGTGAAAGGTCTTCCAGAACTGAAGTACGAAAGAGAACATCTATGTGCAGCGTGTGAAAAGGGAAAGATGAAGAGAGCCCCACATAAACCAAAGCTTGAACCGAGTACAAGATCTCCGTTAGAGTTGTTGCATATGGATCTATGTGGTCCTATGCGAACGCAAAGCTTAGGAGGAAAGAAGTATGTGTTGGTTATCGTGGATGACTTTACGCGATACACTTGGGTTAAGTTTCTACGGTCTAAAGATGAGACTCCCGATGTTCTCATTACGTTTCTGAAGACGACCCAAGTCAATCTGCAAAAACAGGTCAAGATTCTCAGGACTGACAATGGCACAGAGTTCAAGAATAAGACAGTTGAAGAATATCTCGAATCGGTCGGGATATCACATCAATACTCTGCTGCTCGCACGCCTCAACAAAACGGAGTCGTCGAAAGGCGAAATCGTACACTTGTCGAGGCCGCTCGGACGATGCTCAGTCAATCTGAATTACCTTTATTTTTATGGGCTGAAGCTGTATCGACTGCGTGTCACACTCAGAATCGCTCCAGGATACACCGCCGATTTAAGAAGACTCCGTATGCGTTGATCAACAACCGCACAACATCCATTAAATATTTTCATGTTTTTGGTTGTACGTGTTATGTTCTAAACGACCGAGAGAATCTGAACAAGTTCAGTGCTAAGGCGGATGAAGGCATCTTTGTTGGTTATTCCTCTACATCTACTGCATATCGGATTTACTTGAAGAAGTCGAAGACTGTGATCGAGAGCATTAATGTTACATTCGATGAAGAAATGGCTTCTGAGCAAATCAGTTCAGAACCCGTCATTACCGGAGTATTAGCTTCTATACCAACCAGTCCAGGACCTGCATCTCAAGAGAACAAATCAGATGGTGCTTCGTCGTCTACTTCTAATTTATCTGATTTGGATTTATTATTTGAACTGTTCTATGATGAATTTCTTGGTTCTAAATTGCCTAACTCTGTTGTGATTGACAGGATAGAAGACTCGAAGACTACTCATCCGACGACTTCCGATATCTCTACTGAATTTGGTTCCCCTATTCAGCAAGAAGTTCCAGTTCAAAAGCCTACTCCGACAGTTGAAGTTGTGACCAACAATGCCGAGACAGAAGTAGCTGACTCCGTAGGATGTACTGTAAGGACTGATCAAGAGATTGACCAAACTGTACCTACTCCTACTTCTGCAACAACTACTTCAACTGAAGCCCCCGTTAATTCTGAAACATCTGAAGGAGATACCAGTGGATTCCTAGATGCAGACAATGATCAACATGCATCTAATCCACTCCCTCATGAACATAAGTGGACCAAAGAGCACCCAATACATCAAATTATTGGAGATCCTTCTGCACCGGTGCAAACTAGGTCTGCAACATCAAATCTATGTATGTATGAATCCTTTCTGAGCAAGATCGAGCCTACATGCGTATCTGAGGCCCTTGCCGATTCAGATTAGGTAACTGCGATGCAAGATGAGCTGAATCAGTTTGAAGCACTGAAAGTCTGGAGACTCGTACCCAAACCGCAAGGTAAAACCATCATTGGTACGAAATGGGTGTTCAAAAACAAGAAAGATGAAGATGGCACTGTTATCCGAAACAAAGCACGACTTGTCGCCAAGGGATATAGGCAAGAGGAAGGGATAGACTACGATGAGACTTATGCTCCAGTGGCACGTATAGAGGCAATTCGGATGTTCTTAGCCTACGCAGCCCACAAGAACTTCACCGTCTATCAAATGGACGTGAAGACAACTTTTCTGAATGGAGTACTCAAGGAAGAAGTCTACGTCTCACAGCCAGAAGGGTTTGTAAATCCAGATAAGCCGAGCCACGTCTACATCTTGGATAAAGCTCTTTATGGACTGAAACAAGCTCCTCGCGCCTGGTATGATATTCTATCTCAATTCTTGGTTAAGTCGGGTTTCACAAAAGGTACGGTTGATACCACTCTTTTTATTAAAAAGGATAAAGGCGATATCATTCTTATTCAAATATATGTGGATGATATTATTTTTGGTTCTACAAATCCTAAGTACTGTAGGAACTTTGCAAACCTCATGGTGTCTCGTTTTCAAATGAGCATGATGGGAGAGATGAATTTCTTTCTCGGATTGCAATTCAAACAATTTTCAACGGGGATCTTTATCAATCAATCTAAATACATTCTGGATATTCTTCGGAATTTCAAAATGGAAGATTGTAAACCGATTGGTACCCCAATGGCACCTGGTACTAAGATTGGCACCGATCTTTCGGGAAAGGCTGTTGATGTTAGGACTTACAGAGGGATGATAGGTTCTTTAATGTATCTCACTTCAAGTAGGCCGGATATAATGTTTTCTACATGCTTATGTGCTAGATATCAGGCCAATCCTAAGGAATCCCATTTGTCTGCTGTAAAGCGAATTTTCAGATATTTGAAGGGGACTGGAGATCTTGGTCTGTGGTATCCTAAGGATACAAGCTTTGAACTAACATCTTATTCAGACGCAGATCATGCTGGTTGCATGTTAGACAGGAAAAGCACCTCGGGTCATATACAATTCCTCGGAGATAAACTCGTCAGTTGGGCTTCGAAGAAGCAATTATGTGTCTCCACATCAACGGCCGAAGTGGAATATGTAGCTGCGGCTAGCTGCTGTTCTCTGGTCTTGTGGATGAGAACGCAACTACGAGACTATGGATTTCATTTCAATAGAATCCCGATCTATTGTGATTCGAAGAGCGCTATTGCGATTACCGCTAACCCTGTTCAACATACTAAGACCAAACACATAGATGTGAGGTATCATTTTATAAAAGATAATGTAGAAAAGGGCACAATTGAACTTTACTTTGTAAAAACCGATTATCAGCTTGCAGATTTGTTTACCAAACCTTTAGACAAAAAGAGATTTAGTTTTCTTGTCTCAAGACTTGGTATGCTAAATCTTAAGACCTAATCGGTGGTTACCAATTAAAGTTTCTTATTGTATTTCTTTATCATTTCTTTATTATTATTTCCGCATGATACCTGCTCTTTAATAGTTTGTTCATGATCTCAGGGGGAGTGTGAGAAGTATCTTATAGATGATCAATGTTAGTTTGAGGGGGAGCAATTCTGAATGCATTGTACTTACTGATCGACTTGTTAGTAATGCATAATTTTAGGGGGAGCGATCAAGTCAAATGAGTATGGCGATGACTTCTGATTATTTCTGATCAGAACTCGTACATCATTTGTTTTACTGCTTTATGTCATTTCAATTTCAGTGAATAAAGTTACTTTGACTAGACTTTTAGACTTTTGTAGGTTGAGAGATTCTTCAAAGATCATATCTATATGACTTTAAGCTTGACTTCGTGAGATGTAAGACTGTACTCAAAAGGTATAATTCTTAATCTTCATCTCCTCCATGGTTGAAAGAAGGACAACTTTCAATCAGAAGAAAACATGTTCTTAATTGTTCAAACCACTTCCCAATTCTCAAAAAGATTTCTTGATTTGGAAGTGTGATTTTAATGTTTTCTGCTTCATTATTGAGCCTTAACTGATAAAGTTAAATCACCTGAGCATCTTATGCTTCATAGGAAAACATGGGATCAGTGTGCTAGGACTTAAGTGAACTTCTATGGATTCACGTTAACCAGTGTTTCCTACCCAAGAAGTTAATCCTGTAGTGAAATAATGTGAGGAGTCCAACAAGAAATGAGTATGGGATGTGTGATGAGGGACAATATTAAAAGAGAGTTTGGTTAGCTGTGAGCTTAAAGATTAAAAGAAAGAGGGTGAGAGATCAGAGTAAAAGAATTTTTAAACTCTGCACCAACAACTTTCTGAGCCGGGTAGCCACATTTCTAATGCTTCACAATTCTTGGTGAACATTATTGAAACAGGAAACTAGCCCATGCCAACTCTTGACTTTACCCCACCATCTACTCATTTTCTTCTCAACAAGAAAATGTTTCATTTTCAAAGGGGACACAACACATATGCTATCTGATTTTCATTTGGAAAATCTGGATATTGAAAAGAAGGTAGTCTGCCCCACCTTCACACTTCACTAATGCACATTGAGTTTGTGTTTGACTACTTGTCTTAGTGGTTTACACTTATTTGAGCCTTATAAGCAAACATCATCTGCTTAATTTATTCTATCACTTGCACGAACACACAAAGAATTTGTTTTTTTTGTCATAACGTTCATAGAAATTGCCTTTGTGGTGTTTCGATGATTGAATGGAAGCCCTGGGGGAGTGAACATCATAAAAGCTCCTTTATATTGTGTATTTGTTACATACAGTGACTTTGTGTTACTGACAGGCAATTTTAACTGGTTCATTTGTTGATTCAGGTGTTACCTTTCATATCTATCTATTTTGTCTGGATTTGTAAAGATCTGGATGAACATCTTAATGAATTGACGGATAATCAGTGGTTCTGTTTGCAAGATCAATAGTGGAAGAAATTTCTTGAAGCCACGTTTTGATGAACTCTTTGCTCTTTTCATCAAAAAGGGGGAGAAGCGTCAATCAAGAAATATGGAGATCAAAAGTTTTTGAAAGAGTTTCTGAAGATATTATGAAGTTTTGCTGCTTTGAAGAAATTTTTTTTGAAGATGATTTGCTGAAGTATTCCGAGCTGAAAGTGGAGATAATTTCTTTCCAAAAGATATTCTCATCGATTGGGGAGATTGCTACATTCTGAAGACAAAAAGGAAGATTACATTTTCTGAGCTTAAAGAATGATCTTGATCCAAAGGGGGAGATTGTTAATGCACATATTTGTTGGATTCAAGATCATACTTATTTGAAGATGGAAATATGAAGTTAAATCTGTTAAAGTCGTCTCAACAAATAGTCTAGGGTCCTTTTGTAATAATTAGTCAAAAGTATTTTTACGTATTTTATTTATTAGTCTTTTATTTTGTTAAATAAGTTAGTTGTTATTAGTTTGTTGGGCCAAGCCTTGCTAGCCTATCCCATTAGGCTATATGGCCTAAATATAAATAGTTTTTGTTTAGTGGTAATTAGGGTTAGATATCTTAATTGCAAATTAATTATTGAGAGAGGTTTGGTGGTGGTGTGGGGCGCTGTGAAGAACAAGAAGAGAGAAAGAGAGGATTTCAATTTCAAGTTTGTAATCCTGTTGAATCCATTGAATATCAATATCAGGTTTGATTTATTATATTGTTTATGTGATTGCTTGTTTGAATGATTGCGTTTTGGGACACACAAGATCGGAGTTAAAAGAATATCAAAACTCTTCACCAACTACTTTCTGAGCCGGGCAGCCAAATCTACTGATTGGTTCACATTTTTTGGTGACCATCATTGAAACAGGCAGTGAGCCCATGCCAACTCTTGCAATTACCCCACCAGCCACTCGTTTCTTTCTTAACAAAGAAATGTTTCATTTTCTTTGGGGACGCAACATATCTGCTATCTAGTATTCACTCGGAAGATTTAGATATTGAAAAAGAAGGAAAGTTGCCCCACCTTCGCACCTCTTTCATGCACATTGAGTCCGTGTAATACCTGTTGCTGTCTCAACAGTTTACACAATTTGAGCCTTATGAAACACAATCATTGTGCTAAATTCTATCATATACAAGCACGAGCACACAGAAAATTGTTTTTCTATCAGAACATTCATAGATAAACCTTGTGTTTTTCAATGATTGAATGGAAGTCCTGGGGAGTCATCATCAAACCAGCTCCTTAAATTGTACATTCGTTGTACATAGTAACTCCGTGTTACAGACAGACACTCTAACTGTTTCATTTGTTGAATCAGGGTTACAACGTTCATTATATCTGGATTTGGGAAGATTCGGGTATATACAGTTCATGATTCAACTATTCAGATCAAAGGGCAGAAAATGTCAAACATATCTCAAAGGGGGAGAATATCTGTAAAAGGGGGAGATTCAAAGAAAGTGCTGAAATTGAGAAAGTTTTGATGATTATGATGTTCACAATCATCAAAAAGATGCAAGAAATCTACAGATATCAATTTCAAAGAAGTCCTGAAGAAAATTCAAATTCAAGACTTGTGGAGAATTTCTGAAAATTCAAATCTGATGAAAAGAAATCATTCTCAAAAGATTCTGAAGACAAGTCCAAATTAAGATGATTTGAGAAAGTTTGTTTTTCCGAAGACAATCAAGAGATCAAAGAAATGAAGATACAAATGTTGGATCCCAGATCTAATCTCATAACAATGATATAAACAATAAGAGTAATGACAGCGGAAGTAATACAGTTTAATATCAAAGGAGATTCAAATATCACAGTTCATAAAGCAGATAAAGATAAACAAGATATTTTGGAATAAAGTATTCAACTTATATTATCAGATATATAACTTCTCAAGAACACTTGAACAATAAGGTGATGGTCATATTTATAGGACCATAAAGTAAGCAGTGTACTTGTATGACGAAAGGAAGCATGCTGAACAGTGACCTATTCTAGAAAGTAAATCTTATCACAAGGTGACGTGTCATCTGTTCTTCTGTTCACTCGTAGATAATTTTAGAGTGAACATCTTCAGAGAGAATGTCTTCAGAGCTCTGACGTTGTCTTCAGAGCCTCTGATGAAGCTATCTCTGATGTCTTCTCTGAAAGTTGCAATCTCTGATAAGTACTTCAGAGGCAGGTTTGTCCTCTGAAATCTTCGTCCTCTGAAGTCTTCATCCTCTGAAGTCTGTCTCTGGAAGTCCTCTAAAGTAGGACTTGGGTATTTTAAACACTTTAAAGAAGAAACTATTGGAGCTAACAATCTCCCCCTAAGTGTTGACAATAAAAGATGCAAGAATAGCAGAGAACAGAACTTAAACTAGAAAGCATAGAGGAGAAAAACATCCCCTTAAATATTACTAACACAGTTGGAAATACATTATAGAAAAAGTAATATTCAAGAACAAGGAAGCATGCTAAAATTTGTTAGTTGAACAGATTCCATGGAACTTCATGATCAGAGCTCTGAAGTTGATCATCGAGTCAATCTCTATGTCAAGTTTTGCCACTAACTCTGCTCTGTGCCTTTCTTCTTTTACATGGATCATTTTCTTTATACCTCTCAAGGTTTCATCAGAGTACTTCGACACTTCCAAAGCTAGAAAGATCTTCTTTACTTGATTTACTCTGTAGACGAAACCCAGAGGTTCAACACCGATGGATCCAGTCTTCTGTTCTTCAAGTTTGTCGAATTACTCCACAGGTTCAGTTACCTCCAGCTTTTCTTCCCCTAGGTTCAGAGGAATTTGAAAGTCACGTTTTGCTCTATGTTTGACATAGGCCTCCATTGCTCGTCTGACTTCAACCATGCCCATCCTTATTTCCCTTCTTCCATGATCATATATAGCAGAGCAATAGGCATATAAATGTGGTAAATCATAAGGATTTAGATTTATGAGATCATTATCATTGAACTCGTAAATCTTCTGATCAGCTCGAGTTACCACATAGTGCCTATAGATGATCTTGTTGTAAGCAAATGTCTTTTCTGACATTTTGTTGATCTTGGTGATTGGATCATCAAAGAGGACCTCTGCTCTTGGTCTGGTTTTATCTCAGACAAATCTTCGCTCATAGTCCGACATGTCTTCTCTGATCCTTGGATTCAGAGGAATGACTAGAGTGTCTGCCATATTGAACTCACAGTAGATGTATCTGAAGTGGTCTTCTATGGAAGCTTCGGGATTTGATTCAAGGAATGTAGGAGGTTTATTGAACACTTTGGCTAGAAGACCGATGCTTGCCTTCTGAACAGGATTTTCTGAAGGAACCTGTTCATCAACATCCATGGTTTCTGGTTCCTTCGTCTGTGGAGGATTATCTGTTGTGGGTTCAGAAATGTAGCCATCTATCTCTGGTGATTCCCTCAGCTCTGTTGCTGTTGAAGTATGATGTGGTTGAGCATTCTTGAATACATACTCTTCGACATCAATTACTTCAATTTCTTCTTCAGCAACTTCTTTTCCAGAATCTGATTTTTCTTCCTTTTCAGATTCTGATTCTGCTCTTTCAGCCTCTGATTCGTAAGCATCTCTCATCACATAAGTTGGTCTTTCTGGTGATGAGAATGCATCTTCTGACGTAGAGAAGTCAACTAATTGCTCTTCATCTTCTTCCAGAGCTCCAATAGTTTCTGGAGTTGCAGCTGTTATTGGAACTATTAGAGCACCCGATGTGGATGGTGCTAGAAAGATCACAGGTACTAGTGACTTTAAAGTGGCCTGAAGATCTTCAGCAGAGGTGGAGGTTGAACGTCTCTCTTTTCCTTTCTCCTTGCTTTGGTTTGAATCAGAGAGAGTGGACTCCTTTTGTGTTTCAACAGGTTTTGGTGTAGGAGTTTTCTCCCCCTTATGAAGATCGGATGACCCCTGAGGTTGGTCATCTGCATCATCAGAATCTTTATACCTTGCCTTCTTCCGTGCTTCCTCAGAGCATGCGACCTCTGGTTCCTTTCTCTTTAATACTCCCTCTGAAGATTTGACATTCTTCAGAAGATCTTCAATCTTTCTGTTCTGCTGAGTGGTCTTGGAGACGAACTTGCTAGAGATATTCATTACATTGCTGGTGATCTTCTTGGAGAAGTTGGTGAGGTCAGCCTTTGTAACAAATTCTGTTGTAGCAGGAGCAGCAGTAGAGGAAGTAGGGATCCTTGCAATTACCTCTGCCAAAGAGCGCAAGACTTCCTCTTTGAATTGAGAAAAGTCTGCAAGTGTTGGAGTGGGGGCAGAGGTAGGTGGAATTGCCTTGAGGAGCTCTGCGGTGGAGTTCGAAATTTCTCTGGATAAAACCGAGTCATTTTTTATGACCAGGCTTTCCATAGCATCCAGTTTGGCGTTCTGAGAGAGAACGGTCGTGCGCAGCTCAGAGACCTAGTGAGCTTTGCAACTTCAGAGTTTGAGTCAGAGGCCTCTGAGGTCTTCTCCATTTGAAGTTTAATCTCCTTTAGAGATTCTCTGATTTCATCACCAAAGATTCTGAACTCTTCTTTGGTAACGTAATCAGAGGGGGTGACCTTAGGATCAACACATGATTCTAAGTTTCCCTCGAGTTCAGAGGGGCCTTCTTTCGGAGTTGGCTTGATATTGTCTCCGGAAGGACTTCCCATTAATCCTTGGGGACCCTTTTTCAAGGATTTCCCTATAATGGTTCCGATTGGTCTCTGATCATCAGAGTCAGAATCTGATGAGGAGAAACGAATGTGGGTGGAAACCTTGCTGTCCAGGCTAAGGAGTCCATGTGCAAGAAGGTCGTGCCATTCTTTTTCTGACAGGCAATCCTTACGATCTAAGGGACGGTCCAACTTTTGATGAGCCACAAAGGCATCATGTGTGTGTGGATGTGACATACTCTGGGGTGAATGAGTATTTTTATCGTGGTCCAAGTCCTGTTGAGAGGACTTAGCTGCATCAGAGGTTTCCCCTGTGGTGCGTTCTTCAGAGGCAGAAGTAGATGCCTCTAAGCGGTTAGGATGGGTAGGGTTAGAGGTGTGCACCTCTGTTTCAATGTCCATTGATGCTGGACCATCTTGGACAGTAAATGTGTTTGCACGGGGATTTGGGCTTTGGAATCTCTCATGTGTGTCATCAAGGGCATCTTTTTCTACCTCACCGCCCTCAGATTCTAGGTTTAGAAACTCACCCTCTGGAATTCTCTCCTCACCTTCCTCTGCTCTGACAGAGTTATTCTCTTCGTCAAAGGGAGGGTTCTCATGTTCTCTCTTTCTCACTCTCTCAGAGCCACCCTCTGGTTGCGCTCTGTTAATGTTTTGAGCAGTATCAAAGATATCATTCTCTGATTCAGGCTCAGGCTCAGAACTTAAGTGTGTTGGGGATCCCATTATCGGTTCTGATGATTGGGCAACACGACTAAGTAGGAGATGGGTAGGAGAGTCAGCAGGAATTACCTCAATCATGGTGTGTGGGAATCGTCGGTCATGTGGATAAGGAGGAACCTCTGTGGCTTTGAATGAGTTCATCATAAACAGAGGTGTCATTGGGCCCTCCTCAGTGATGGAGAATTTCTCCATTGCTCGTTGAATGACCACAGAGATGAATCTGGGAAACAGTACCGATATTGGTTGTTTTCCTTTGGCCAAGTCCTTGTTCTTCTTGTCCACCGCCGTCAGCATCTCACAGAAGAGAATGTGAGCCATATTTATGCTTCTGTTGAAGAAGAGAGCATAAATTATGGCTATGATCACTGGATGAGTCTGATCCTGACTTCCAATCTTGCAGGTAATTGTTCTGTTGAGAACACTAAACATAAAGTTCCATTTGGGAGGCAGGTACTGACGTCTGAATTGACTTAGGCGTGTTATTTCTTTATTGTAGCCTAAGTGGTGGAGGAACTGAAGAAGGACTTCTTGACTTGGTAGTTTCTCAAAATTTTCTATTTGAAGATCAGTTTTCGTGAGGAGGTTGAATCGGCGAGTTAGGTTTTGTGGGATGATTCTTATGCTCAGGCTTTGTTCTCCTAAGTCAATGTGCCCAACCAGTCCTTCCTTTTCATCGTCGTATTCACCTGAATACCACCACTGTTGGACAAAGCAAAGGGGAATATCTGAGGCATGTTTGGTTAGAACATCATTGAGTTCGTAGTTAGTGAAAAAGTCGAGGATTGGGCGAAACTGTTCATCGTATTTGGATTGGGTGACGTCCAGAAAGTAGTTGTTACCTTTTACTGGAACATCGAACTGTGCCATATTCAAGTTTGGAACAAGTTCGCTCGAGTTATCTGAAGTTTGGGAATGAGCCGCCATTGTTGCAGGTTGAGAAAGATGAAAGCTTAGAAAGAGATATTTGGGATTTTGGATTTTGAGAGCGTAAAGGATAATGAAAGGTGAAACAGGGTTTTTATAGATACAAAGGGTAGTGGGAGAGGTGTTTGAAGCGGCGAATGGGAGTCCCAATGTCAGAAAGGACGTTCCATCATCCCCTAATTAATAGGTGACACGTTTAGATGAGTAGGGGAGAGCCGCTTTGTGTCAGAAAACCGCCAGTTGGGTTTTTTGAAAAGAAAAGAATGGTTATCCAAAAAGATTTATTATTAAAGGAATTTCCTGGAATATTCGTTTAATGAGAAAAGATCAGAAACTCTGATATAAATATCAGAGACAAGATCAGAGGCTCTGATATAAATATCAGAGACAAGATCAGAGGCTCTGATATAAATATCAGAGACAAGATCAGAGGCTCTGATATAAATATCAGAGACAAGATCAGAGGCTCTGATATAAATATCAGAGATCACTTTCTCCCCCTTGAAAGATGAAAGTCTTTGTCTCCCCCTTGACCAAAGAATGAAGTATTTTATGTTCTCCCTCTTTACACATGCTTGGAGATACAAAAGAGTGATTTTTACCATTTGTGAAAAAGTCCTGAGGCTCTGATGAATGGATCAGAGACTCTGATGTTTTCTTGTGTTGAGTAGTCATATGCTACTTGGGTCAGAGGCTCTGGTAATCGATCAGAGACTCTGAGTTTCTTCTTGGTTAGGTAGACATATTCAACATTCCCAACTTGCTAATTAAAAAATTGAACCTTCGCTCATCTAAAGCTTTTGTGAAAATATCAGCAAGTTGTAGTTCAGTTGGTACAAAATACATCTCTATTGTTCCCTTTTCAACACGATCTTTCAGAAAGTGGTACCTTACATCGATGTGCTTGGTTTTGGAGTGTTGTACTGGATTGGAAAAGATGGCTATGGCACTTTTTGAATCACAGAGAATTGGAATTCTTTCAATTTGTTGGCCATAATCTCTGAGCTGAGTTTTCATCCATATTACTTGTGAGCAGCAACTAGCAGCAGCGACATATTCTGCCTCTACAGTTGAAGTTGAAACACAGTTTTGCTTCTTGGATGACCAACTTACCAGCTTATTGCCCAATAACTGACAACATCCTAAGGTACTTTTTCTGTCAAGCTTACATCCGGCATGATCTGCATCAGTGTAAGTTGTTAGATCAAAACTAGAAAGTTTTGGATACTAGATGCCTAATGAGTGTGACGCTCTGAGATATCTGAAAATTCTCTTGACAACAGATAAATGAGATTCTTTTGGATTTGCTTGATATCTAGCACAATGACATGTTGCAAACATTATGTCAGGCCTACTTGCAGTTAAGTATAATAGTTAACCTATCATGCCTCTGTAGGTTTTTATATCCATAGATTCTCCTGAAGGATCAGAGTCAAGTTTGACTTCGGTGGATAGAGGAGTTCTCATTGAAGTTGAATCATTGAGTTTGTACTTTTGCAAAATTTCAGAGACATACTTAGATTGACTTATGAATGTACCTTCTGAAGTTTGTTTTACTTGTAAGCCCAGAAAGAAAGTTAATTCTCCCATGAGACTCATCTCAAATTCACTCTTCATCAACTCTGAGAACTTGTCACAATACTTTTGATTTGTAGAGCCAAATATAATGTCATCAACATAAATTTGTACTAAAAGCATCTCATTTTTGTACCTTTTGATGAATAAGGTAGTATCAACTGTGGCTTTTTCAAATCCATTTTGAATTAGAAAGGTGGACAAAGTTTCATACCAAGCTCTTGGGGCTTGTTTAAGTCCATACAGAGCTTTATCCAAATAATAAACATGATTAGGATACTCTGTGGTTGCTGGACATAAACTTCTTCATTTAATTTACCATGAAGAAAGGCAGATTTAACATCCATTTGATAAACTTTGAATCCTTTGTGTGCAACATAGGCTAAGAAGATTCTGATTGCTTCTATCCTAGCTACAGGTGCAAAGGTTTCATCATAATCAATGCCTTCTTCCTGGCAATATCCTTTTGCAACCAACCTGGCTTTGTTTCTGATTATTATTCCATCCTCATCCTTTTTGTTTCTGAAAACCCATTTCGTTCCAATTGCAAATTTTCCTTTGGGAAGAGGAACTAGGGTCCAGACTTTGTTTCTTACAAACTCTTGAAGTTTATCATGCATTGCAAAGATCCAATGAGGATCTTCAAGGGCTTCTTTTACCTTCTTTGGTTCAATAATGCTCAAAAAGTTTACGTAGAAGCATTCAATGATGGTGGCAGATCTTGTTTTAATTCCTGCGGATGAGGATCCAATGATTTGATCAATTGGATGATCTTTTGTCCATCTGGTAATTGGAGCATAAATTTGGGGTAGAGTTTGAGCTTCAGAGGCTCTGACAGTTGGTGACACCTCTGTTGTATTGTTCAGAGGCTCTGTAGGTGATACCTCTGTTGTACTGTTCAGAGGCTCTGTTGGTGACACCTCTGTTGTACTATTCAGAGGCTCTGAGTTTTGTTCCAGAGATGGTGAAGCAGATTCTTGTTCTTCACCATTTGCTTCTGGAGTTACTTCGGATACTTCTTGATCTTCTTCGGATTCACTTTGCTGATATGCATTTGGTGAAATAGAAGGTGTTAATCCAGAGGGCCCTGAAAGGGTTGTACCTGTTTCTTGAGGTTCTTCTGAATTCACTCTCGGTCTATTTCTGAAGATAACTTCAGAGTTTTCATCATCAAAGAAATTTTCAAATATTCTGTTTAATTCAGATTCCCTTGATGATTCAGAGATAGGTGACGAGGAACTCTCTTGTTTTTCAGAGCTTTTATTGTCGTCAAAAGAGATATTGATGCTCTCTTGGATAGTCCTTGTTCTAAGATTGAACACTCTGAAAGCTTTTGAGGCTAATGAATATCCAATGAATTTGCCCTCATCAGCTTTCTTGTCAAACTTTCCAAGATATTCTCTATCTTTCAGAATGTAACACCTGCATCCGAAAACATGAAAATATTTAACATTAGGTTTCCTATTGTTAATGAGTTCATAGGATGTTTTCTGAAATCTCTTGACAATTTTAGCTCTATTCTGAGTAAAGCAGGCTGTTGCTACTGCTTCTGCCCAAAAATTTGTTGAAGGATCAGATCCAACAAGCATTGTTCTTGCAGCTTCAACAAGTGTTCTGTTTTTCCTTTCAACTACTCCATTTTGTTGAGGAGTTCTTGCTGCAAAAAAGTTAGGAGTAATGCCTTCTTCTGATAGATAAGAATTGATTTTGGCATTTCTGAACTCTGTTCCATTATCACTTCTTAGTTTCTGAACTTTGCTGCTGAACAGAACCTGTAATCTTTTCAACAACTTTATTAATATGTCAGGTACATCAGATTTAGCTCTGCTGAATTCTATCCATGTGTATCTGGAAAATTCATCAATTAGAACCAGAATGTATTTCTTACCTGCTAGACTCTGTACAGAGATAGGACCACAGAGGTCCACATGAAGCATGTGCAAAGGTCTAGGACAGTTGTTTTCACTTTTGGTTTTATGGGAAGATCTTTTCATTTTTCCCATCTCACAAACAGAACAAAGATGATCTTTATTAAACTTTAGAGTTGGTAATCCCTTAACCAAATTAAGTTTAACTAACTTATCAAGTGAGGAAAAGTTTAGATGTGAAAACTTTTTATGCCAGAGCCAGATTTCTTCACTATTCAGAGATACAAGACAAAGTTTCTCTGAATCAGGGTTTGTGATTTTGGTAAAGTTCATTCTGTAGAGATTACCTTTTTGTCTGCTCTTAGCATTTTTGACCTGATTCTGAGTGAAGAAGTGAACAATGTTTTCTTTGAAATTTCACATCAAAACCATGACCACAAAGTTGACTTATGCTTATCAGATTGTGTTTTAATCCATCCACATAAGCAACCTTTGATACTGAAACATTTCCTCTTGATAACTCACCATAACCTTTAATCTGTCCTTGTTTGTTGTCTCCAAAAGTAACTGCTCCTCCAGATTTTGGTTTAAATGAGGATAGCAGTTCTTTATCTCCTGTCATATGCCTTGAACATCCAGAATCTAGGTAACAGATTGGCATTGACTGTTTCTGCAAGACAGATTATTGTTTCTTAGTTACCCACCTCATTATGGGTCCTTTTGTGTTAGACTTTGGTGGATTCGGATGACTTTTTGGCATCTCTGTTAGTGTATTATTGTATACAAGATTTAATAGGAAAAGTCAAGTAAAGTAAAGTCAACAAAGTCAATGTATGTTTAGTCAAATCTTAGAGATTACTTAGTCATTAAGCTTGTAGTTTTAGTCCTTGTTATAAATACCATGTTGCTTTGTAATCAAGTAGTTAGTAGAGTTCATTGTATGCCTTAATATTGTTATATATATGACATGAACGTTTCTCTCTCTACTCTCTCTCTAGAATATACTTTGATTGTTAATATCTTGTTTGTTTGATTGCTTGATTAAAAGGACAATATCAATTGGTATCAGAGCAAACCAAACGAATTCAGAAGGATCAGATCATAGATTGAATTCTAATTTTTCAAATTTTGGATTTCACGAACTCGGTTCTTGAAAGTCACTGTTTGATCCGTGGATTTCATGTTTTTGTACAATTAAATCAAGAAATTGATTAGATTGTATACGTTTTATCAACTAGATCATATTTCATTCAGATCACAGAGTCAAATTCGAACTTTAAATCGATCAATTTCATCAAAATGTTGTTTTTTGAAAACTCGAACTCATGCACTGTGTTTTGATTCAAATCGTTGATTTTTGGTGTTTTTAATGGAAAGTTTGTGATAGAAAAGTGTTCTAATATGCAAATCGATCATATTGTTGCAAGTTTATGTTTCAATTTGCAGGTTTAAGTTGATTTGAATCGATTTCATGAACTGAAGTGTCGAAACGCGCAAGATCCAGAAAACGCGCAAGTTCATCCTAGAACGCGCAAGCTTCATCAAGTGAAGAACGCGAAAGTTACTGAAGAACGCGCAAGTCAAAGGATTTGATATTTTGGCTAAAACGCGCAAGCTGAAGCTAGCGAGTTTGGTCGAAACGCGCTAAAGAGACGTGCGAGTTTCAGAAACGCGCAAGTGCTTGCCAGCGAGTTTTAGTGTGAATAGTGTTTAGCGAGTTCGTCTGCGTGTTTGCTTGCGTGTTTGCCTGCGAGTTTGCCTGTGCGTTTGTCTAAAAGTTATCATCTGCGAGTTTCATAAAACGCGCACGGTTCAGCTAGCGAGTTTGTTTTGAAACAGTGTTTAGCGTGTTTAGTGGTATGCGAGTTCAAGAAACGCGCACGTTATCCTTTGCGAGTTTCAACGTGAACAGGGATTAGCGAGTTTAGCGTCCTGCGAATTTCAAGACTTATTTTTTTCGAAAATTAAATTTTTTTTTTGATCCAAGTTTGACTTTTTAGTCAACATTTCTGATTTGTTTGGGAACCCCCGTGCTAAGTCTGCGGAGGGGGACATATTCTGATATTGGTCATAATTTTCTGATTTTTTACGATCATTTTTTTAAGCTAACTTTTTCTTTCAAGATGCCAAAGACAGACGAGAGAGGAAATACTGTTTTATCTGCAAGAGATATGGCTGTTTTGTACATGCCAGAAATACCAAAGATGGAAGCTGAATTAGACAAGCTGAAAAATCAGAATTCAAAGCTTCTAAATCAGATTCAGGAGTTCAAATCTAAATTGTCAAATTCTGATAAAACTCCTGATTGTATAAAATGTGCTAATCTTGATAAATCTGATTTTGCAGATTTTATGAAGGAAAGAGAGAAAGAGATTAAAGATAAAGATAATCAAATAGATATGAAAGAGAAAATCATAGGAGTTAAAGAGAAGATTATCATGCAAAAAGAGAGAAAGATAACGAATCTTCAAAGCCAACTGAAGACGACTGAACAGAAGTCATCAGAATCACAAGATGAATCAGTCAAGCTTCAACAGAAGTTTAAGGCTTTTGAAGATCATATATCTGTTCTGGAAAAGAAAAATGCTGAATTGGTAAAAAGCATTAAAGAAGATAAAGTCAAAGAGAATCTTCAAAGTCAACTGAAGACGACTGAAAAGAAATCATCTGAGCTGAAAGATGAGTCAGTCAAGCTTCAACAAAAGATTAAGGCTTTTGAAGAGAAGATATCTGCTTTGGAGAACAAGAATGCTGAACTCCAAACAAGTCTCCAAGAAGAAAAAGAAAAAGTAAATGTGAAGACATCTTCAACTCAACAATCATCTGAGAATTCTAAGAAAGCTGACCAAGAGAAGAAAATTTTGAGTTTAGATGTATTAAACTTTCAAAGCAAGTGTCTGATTTTGAAAAGGTTTTAATCACTGAAAGAGACACTTTTGCCAAAGAAAGACAAGTTCTTGAAGCAAAAAATACTGAACTTCCCAAGCAGATTTCTACTTTACAAGACTTGCTTGAAAAAAAAAAGAAATATTTTCAAAGAAAAGAAGCAGTCTTTTGAGGAACAAAAGAAATTATTTGAAAAGAAAAATGCTGGGATTTTCAAGGATATTTCTGAGAAAAACAAGAACTTGGAAACAGATTTTGAACAAGAACGTTCATATTTTGAATATGAAATATCTAAGCTCACATCCAAATTATCTGTTCTGTCATCAGAAATACTAAAAGAACAGATGGCCAGATCTGATTTGAAACAGAAGTTTGACACACTTACTTCTGAAAGAAACATTTTATCTAAAAAGATAAAAGACTTGGAAGCTGCAAACGTCAATTTATTAGAAAAGATTTCAGCTGATGTGATTAATCAATCACTTGTTGATCATTCAACAGAATCAGTCTGTTCTTTCAAAATAGCTTCACGTTCTATTCATGATAAAAATGTTTTCAAAAAGAAAAGTGTTAAACCAATCATTGTCAAATCAAGTCAGATCAGACCATCAAATCTATTTTATGATAAATCTGTTGATGGTTCAGTGAGCTATTATGTAAAATCTCTTGGAAAGCAATCAAAGAAAACTCAGATGGTCTGGAGAGTGAAGAGTTCTTCAGATGAAAAGAAAATGAAGGACAAAGCATTCAAATCCACAACAAATGCCAAAAAGAACACTACGCATAAAGGTAAATTTTTTGGTAATCCTGATATATATTACTCGACTAATCATCTGATCAGGATTGCTCAAAGGAATATTTGTTGTTCTTACTGTGGAGAGAATGACTTCGTTCAGAGAGAATCTGCTCATAACTGGTACGGTTCTTATAGAATAACTTCTCAGAATTCTGGTTTTAAAAGATATACATCTAATGAGAAGTGGATTCCTAAATCTAACATACCAGGACCCAAATACCAGTGGGTACCAAAACCTGTTAAATCTGTTTTGCAGGTACCACCGGTCTAGGGGAGCAGGAATGATGGTTTTTGAACACAGCAGTTCAAAACCCGTACTTCAAAGTACAAGATATTGAGTTCTAAGTACTACAACTTAGAACTCGGACTTCAATGTCAAAGACAATGGCTTCTAAACACTTCAGTTTAGAACCCGAACTTTAATGTAAAGAATTGTGGCTTCTGATCACATGACAGATCAGGACCCGTTCTTCAATGTTCAGATAAGGATATTATGTAAATATCCAGGGGGAGCTTATCTGACATAAATCATTCTATAATGATTTGAGGGGGAGCTTAAAGGTAAATATCTTTTAATCCTAGATCTCTGATTGTTTGAAAGAAGAACAAGTTTCAAGCATGAAAAACAATTTCTTAAATGTTCAAACCACTTCTCTATTCTCAAAAGATTTCATGAATTAAGAAGTGTGATTTTAAATGTTTTTCAATATTGAGCTTTAATGTTTAACTGACCGTGTGTTTCTAAAGATCAATACTCGTGTATTATCTTTCCTATATACTGTAAAGTATTCACACACATCAGTTAAGTACTTCATTTTAATTTGTTATTACCATGTCTCTAAACGAACCTATTTTTCGATGGTAATACTACCATTTGCTTTCAATTATTGTTGAGCATCATTCATCATTTCAATTTTTGTGCGTTCATTGCAAAATTGTTTATATTCGTTCATATAAACAAAATTTCCAATTCTTTGATACCCTAACCATTTTATTTGATCTGATTGATACAGTGTCAGATTCTCAAAACAATTCTCTTGATTTCATTTCATTAATTCAATATCTTTGTTTTGAGAAATCTTCAAAGTTCAATTGCTCAAATCTCATGAGCATACATTTTGACAATGTTATCATTTTTGTGCTTAACTGTTCAAGTTAAATTGTTGAACAACCATTCTTTATAGGACTTACATGGGATTCATGTGTGAGCTTAAACAGAACTTCCATGGATTCACGTAAACCAGTGTTTCCTACCCCGGAAGTTATCCTAGAGTGATTGAGGGGTGAGGGGTCATAAATCAAAGAGTGGGGGAGATAACTCATCCGGTTGAGTTTTTCTCATTGTGTGGAGCGGTAAAATGTAAAAGAGAGTTTGGTTAGAAGTGAGCATAATGTTAAAAAGAAAGAGGGTGTGAGAATAGAGTTAAAAGAATATCAGAACTCTGCACCAACCACTTTCTGAGTCGGGCAGCCACAAAATCTGATTGGTTCACATTCTTTGGTGACCATCTTTGAAATAGGCAGTGAGCCCATGCCAACTCTTGCATTAACCCCACCAACCACTCGTTTCTTTCTTAACAAAGAAATGTTTCATTTTCTTTGGGGACGCAGCATATCTGCTATCTAATCTTCACTCGGAAGATTTAGATATTGAAAAAGAAGGAAAGTTGCCCCACCTTCGCACCTTTTTCATGCACATTGAGTCCGTGTAATACTTGTTGCTGTCTCAATAGTTTACACAATTTGAGCCTTATGAAACACAATCATTGTGCTAAATTCTTTCATACACAAGCACGAGCACACAGAAAATTTGTTTTTCTGTCAGAACATTCATAGATAAACCTTGTGTTTTTCAATGATTGAATGGAAGTCCTGGGGAGTCATCATTAAACCAACTCCTTAAATTGTACATTCGTTGTACACAGTAACTTCGTGTTACTGACAGGCACTTCTAACTGTTTCATTTGTTGAATCAGGGTTACCAAGTTCATTATATCTGAATTTGAAAAGATTCGGGTATATACAATTCATGATTCAGTTCAGATCAAAATGAGGAGAATGTATTTTCAAGGGGGAGAATTAAAGATTATGTTGAAATTGAAGATGTTTTGATGATTATGATGCTCACAATCATCAAAAAGGGGGAGAAATATACAAAGATCAATTTCAAAATTTATGAAGAAAGTTCAAAGACTTCAAAGAAGTTCAGAGTTTCTAAAGTCAAGACATGTGGAGAATTTCTGAATTTTCACATTAGATGAAAAGGAATAATTCTGAGATTATTCAAAGTCAGATTCTAAAGATGATTCGAGAAAGTTTGTTTTTCTGAAGACTGATCAGAGTTTACAGTGATGAAGATACAATTTTCAAAGATCCCTCGAAGTTTCAAGTTTTAAAGTGTTTCAAATATTTATTTTCAAGACTTGTTGACTTTCCGATCTGTAAAGTGCAAAAGACTTTTCAAGATTCTTCAACAACTTCAGAAAGAGCATCAAAGTTCAAGACTGTCAGAGACAAAAGATTGAAGAATCAAGTGCTGAAGACTTATGCCAAATTTTTATTAAATCTTGAATACAAAGGGGGAGATTGTTAGTGTATTATTGTATCCAAGATTTAATAGGAAAAGTCAAGTTTAGTAAAGTCAACAAAGTCAACAAAGTCAATGTCTGTATTAGTCAATATGAGATTACTTAGTCATTAAGCTTGTACTTTTAATCCTTGATATAAATACCATGTTGTCTTGTAAATAAAGAACATAGACGTATATTATTAGATCTTGACAAAGAAGCTTTCTCTCTCTACACTCTCTCTCTAGAACTCCATTGTTAAATCTTGTTTGAGATTGAATTGCTTGAATGTGATTGGGATTTACATTTTCAATCTCATCTTTTGATGTCTTGCCTTTACGTGTCTTCTTTTGAGATTTTGTCTCTGAGATATTTTTCAGAGATTGATTCAAAAGGCAGTGTGATCCTTTAAAATGATTCTTCTGTTTCATCAAGAGATAAATGCAGTTACAAGTAATAGAACAAGAAGAAGTAGGAGCAAAGTTTTTCTTTTTATTAAAAGCATTTGTTACATTTTGACTTCTTCTGAAACTAGCACTAGGAATATTACATTTATCCCTAACTACTTCTTTTCTTTTTGCTTGAAAGACAGTCTTCTTTTCAAGTTGCTTTTTCTTGTTCAAAAACATCTTCTTTTCTTTGCTGCTTACTGCACAGACAGGATCAATATGGTTAGTTTTTGTCCATTTGCCCTTTTGTTCAGGAGAGAATTTTATTGTTTTATAGGTGTAAGAACCAGAAGTGTTTGTTTTGTTCTTTGCCTTTTCTTGCAACTCTTTTTCAAGTTCCAGAGATGTTTTTGCTTGTAAACACATATTTGCAAAATCAGGACTTATTGGTATTCTGGTTTTGGTTTTCAATACTGAAATTGGAACATTCAAAATACCAGAGCCAACAGTTTTTATCTTTTTGTGAATTACATTCCCTGGTTTACAAAAAATCTGTTCATCAATCTCTAAATCAGATTCTGAATCAGAGTCAAGAAAGTCCCTCTTAGATTTAATAGAGATATCTACCTCTATTGGTTTTTTAATTTCTTTTGATCTAGAGACTTTTATGATCCGTTTCATGCTTTCTTTTCTTTTTAAGTCCTCCATGACATTTTCTTTCCAAATCTTTTGAACATCATCTTCAAATATAGTTCTGATGTTTTCATCTGACTTTGGTGAATATAGAGGAGCATTCGGATTAAGTGAACTCTGAGATCCATTTTCATAAGTACTTGTATCAGAGGTACTTGGTTCAAGTGTCTCTGATTCACTTGAGATGAAAGCATCATATCTGAAAATTTCTTTGGGATCATAGCTCTGAGGTTTTGTAAAGAGTACCTCTGAAGTTTCTTCTTTTATCTGTAGCACAGACTCTTGAATGTCTTTTCCTTCAGAGTACGTAGTATTTTTTAAATTCAAGGCTCTTGCTTTTGATCCCTCTGATGTTTTCATTCTTTTGAAATTATTCAGAGATGGACCTTCAAAGCTTTGGACCTTTCCCATACAGAAAGTGGAAGAAAGTGAAGTTTTCTCCAATCCATTGAATGAATTCAACTCATTGAATCCTAGCCCTTGAGAGTCCATTTGAGATTCTATTTTGTCGAAGACACTTTGTGCATTAACATAGCTTTTGATTCGAAGATTTTTTCTATCTAGAGATTGATGTAAGATTTCTCTTTCCTTTTGAAAAAATTTGGTTAAAGCAATAGAATTGAGCCTTTCATACTCAGATTTCTTTACTTCTTCTTCTTTTCTTTTTAAAACTTTCTCAATTTCTCTTATCTCTTCTGAAAAATATTTTTCTTTTTGCTTGTAGGTTTCTTCAAGTTTGGTCTTTTCAAGAAAAGTTTCTTTGTTTTCTGATTCCAGAAGATTCTTTTCTCTTTTGTAAAAAATGAGCTCTTTTGTTACTTGCTCTCTTTTCTGTTTTTCTTCAACAAAATTTTTCTCTAAATCCTGAAGTTCATTAATTAGTTTAAATGCATCTATTTCAGGATCACTGTCAGATGTGTAAAGAGGTTTTACCTTCTCAGAGTTGTCTTCAGATGCTTCATCAGTTTGATCTCCATCTGAAAAAGCCATACCACAGAGATATGTTGTCTCTTCCTCGCCGTCGCTTGTCGAGTCTGATAGCCAGTCTTCCATTTCTACTACAAGAACTCTTTCTTTTACATTGTATTTGTATTTGTTCTTGTAGTAATCTTGATCTTTGACAAGTTTTCCTCTGCAGTTTGCAGAGAAGTGGCCTGGTTTTCCACATCTGAAGCATCTTCCATCATTTTGATTTGTTGGAAGAGTGGCAGTACTTGTCTCTGGCTTCTGTTCTTGAGGTTTGAAGTATCTCTGTGGTTGTGGATACCTTGGTTGGAATGGTTGTTGTGGTCTTGTTTGTTGTGTTGCATCATCATGGTTGAAGTTTGCACCCTTTTGATCACTATATGGAGTGAATCTGGGTTCTTGTTGAAATCTTCTTTCCGGATTTCTTCTTTCTTCATTTTCTCTCCTTCCTTCAAATACCTTCTTACCAAATTTCTTGTTAAATTGATGAGTGATTAATGCAAGAGATTTGGCGAAGGCATTGATATCTTCATCTGAGTCTGAATCTCTATGAGTTTCTTCTGCCATCAAGACCTTTTTGGATCTTCTTTTTCTTTCCAAACATTTTTGTGACTCTTCACAGTTGTTTTCTTTCGATATTTGTTTAGAAACAAGTGCAAGGGGTCCACCCAAAGAGGTTTTTGATTTTTGCTTCATAAGTTCTTTTTCATGTGCAACAAGAGTACCATAAATGTCAGTTAATGATCATGACTCAAGATCTTGATTAGCCTGTATAGACATGGACAGTTGTGACCATTCTTCATTCAAGCTTTTCAAAAAAAGAACGTTGTTTTCCTCTTTTGTTCTTATCACTCCAAACTTTCTGCATTTGTTTATTAGAAAGTTGAATCTTGAGTAAGTTTGGTGTAATGTTTCTTCTGGTAGAGCATGAATATCATGATATTCATTGATGCAAAGATTTCTTCTATTTTTCTGGGTTTGTAGGCCACCTTCAAGTTGATTTAACAACTGATCCCATATCTTTTTTGCAGTTTTACAAGAATCAAGTTCTTGAAAGATATCATTGGGAATGGCCATTATGAGTAATCTAACAGCTTTTGAGTCATTATCCATCATATTATTTTCTTCATCAGTGAAGTTTGTGGTTTTCTTTTCATAATATGCAGGTATTTCGGCAGTATCTGCTGTTGCAGGAACTCTAGAGCATATGATGTTCTTTAATAAACTGGGTTTATATGAACATGCACAGATAATGAAAGTATAGAATCAATGAGATGTAAATCTATCCGAGTATGCAGATATGATCTTTCTTTGTTTAGAAACAAAGGAAGCTCTGATACCAATTGTTGGATCCCAGATCTAATCTCGTAACAATGATATAAAAAATAAGAGTAATGACAGTGGAAGTAATACAGTTTAATATCAAAGGAGATTCAAATATCACAGTTCATAAAGCAGATAAAGATAAACAAGATATTCTTGGAATAAAGTATTCAACTTATATTATCAGATATATAACTTCTCAAGGACACTTGAACAATAAGGTGATGGTCCTATTTATAGGACCATAAAGTAAGCAGTGTACTTGTATGATGAAAGGAAGCATGCTGAACAGTGACCTATTCTAGAAAGTAAATCTTATCACAAGGTGACGTGTCATCTGTTCTTCTGTTCACTCGTAGATAATTTTAGAGTGAACATCTTCAGAGGGAATGTCTTCAGAGCTCTGACGTTGTCTTCAGAGCCTCTGATGAAGCTATCTCTGATGTCTTCTCTGAAAGTTGCAATCTCTGATAAGTACTTCAGAGGCAGGTTTGTCCTCTGAAGTCTTCGTCCTCAGAAGTCTGTCTCTGGAAGTCCTCTGAAGTAGGACTTGGGTATTTTAAACACTTTAAAGAAGAAACTATTGGAGCTAACAACAAAGATCAAAGATCCCTCAAAGTTCAAAGTTTCAAAAGTTTCAAAGATGAAGTAGTTTTCAAAGTATTGTTTCAAGACTTCATATGATTCATTTTCAAGACTTGTTGACATTCCGAAGATGCAAAGTATAAAAGACTTTTCAAGATTCTTCAAAGACTGAAAGCTTGAAGATTGTCAGAGCTTCAGAGGTTAAAGTTGTCAGAGTTAAAAGTTGAAGAATCAAGCGCTGAAGACTAGTGTCAAATATTTTTTAAATCTTGAATACAAAGGGGGAGAATGTTAGTGTATTTTATTGTATCCAATATTTAATAGGAAAAGTCAAGTCATGTAAAGTCAACTAAGTCTAAGTAAATGTGAGATTATCTTAGAGTTTTGTGCTTAATCTTGTGGTTTAGTCCTTGGTATAAATAGTTTGTGTTGCCTTGTAAAACATGTAACACAACTAAGACATTCATTGTAATATCTGTTACATATATGACAAGAACCTTTCTCTCTCTACTCTCTCTCTAGATCTTAAACAATGTCAAATCTTGTTTTAAATTGAGAATTGTTTGATTGTGATAGGGAATTACATTTTCAGCGCAAACTTCAGAACTCGCACGATTCGTTTTGCGCAAACTTAGAACACGCATAGTACTTCGTGCGTGAACCTTAAACGCGCATAACATTGTTTGCGCGATGTTGGTCATTTTCTTTGATCTGCGAGTTTCAACACTTAGAACTTTTTCTGAGCTTTTCAAGCGTTGACCAAGTTTGACTTTCAAAGTCAAATTTGTTTCTGAATTTTTGGACGATCATTTGTGCAAATATTTTTCAAGATGGGATATTTTGACGATCAAGTAGAAATAGAGAAACTTACAGAAGAGAATACTGAACTCAAAAGAAGGAATAATATGCTTGAGACAGCTATGGATAAATATGCTATAACTTGCAAAAAGAAAGAAAATGCTAAGAAACTACTCGATGAAGAAATCAGTGCATTAAAGAAAACAATTGAAGAGCTTACAAAATAGATTTCTGATTTACAGGAAAGTGATAAGAGCAAGGAAACTGAAGGGAAAGCCCAAGTCTTGGAAATTAAAAATGCAGAGCTGAAAAAGCAGATTTCAGAATTGGAACAGAAGATTTCCAAAGACAGAGATGTATTTGAAAAAGAGAAGAAAGGTTTTGAAAGTGAAAAACAAAGGTTTTCAAAGAAGTTCTCTGAATTTTCAAAGAAATCATTTGAAGAGAAGAACGCTATTGAACTTAATGTGCAAAACTTTCTCAATAAGTGACTGATTTTGAGAAAGTTATCATCATTGAAAGGGAAAAATTTGCAAAAGAGAAGAAGGTAATTGAACAGAAAAATGTTGGAATCTTCAAAGAAATATCTGGTCAGAGAAAGAATGTCGAGAAGGATTTTGAAGAAGAAAGAATTTTTTTTGAGTCAGAGATTAAGAAGCTTACAGAGAAGCTATTTGAACTATCAACAAAGGCAATGACAGAGCAAAATACGAAGTCTGAATTCCTGAAGAAGATTGATCTACTCACGATAGAAAGGAATAGTTTATCTTCCAAGATAAAAGAGCTTGAAGAAGTTGTCTCTAAGGTGGTTGTGACTGAGCAGAAGACTCCAGAGTCAATAATTCACACATCTAGAGATGAGACAACATCAAGTTCACATCATAAAATGTTTCTACAAAGGGGTCAGTTAATTCATATGATCCGATTCGTACTACTAACATTTTCTATGATAGGTATCTGGATGGTTCAGGTACATACAGAAGAAGAAGGTATGGAGAAGAGAAGTTGATATGGAAAGTCAAACCATCTTCTGATGAGAAGAAGGGTAAGAAGTCATTTGTGCATACATCACATGCCAAGAAGAATAATGTGCGAAATTGTAAACCTGATTTTGTTTATTCGAGAAATCAATTAATCAGGTTAGCTCATAAGAAGAGTTATTGTTCTTACTGTCGTGCAAATGATTTTATTCATAATACTTATGATCATTACTGGTATGGTTCTTATTCTATTACTCCTAACAGAACTTCAACTAACAAACATGGACCCAAATACCAGTGGGTACCAAAGCCAAAAGATTCTTCTGGTTTGCAGGCACCACAAGTCTTGGGGGAGTAAAGGAACCATGGATTCTGATCAAAATAGTTCAGAACCCGTGATAACTGGAGTATTAGCTTCTGGACAAATCAGCCCAGAACCTGTAGTTAATGTTACTAAATCTGAAAAAGCGTCAACGTCTACATCTCATTTAACAGATTTAGATTTACTGTTTGAATTTTTCTGTGATGAGTTTCTTGGTACTAGAGTGACTAAACCTGTTGTGATTGAAAAATCTGAAGATTCAAGCAATCATCATCCAATCACTTTAGATGTCAAAACTGAATCCGATCTCCTGATTCAGGAAGAAACTCAAATTCAATCACCTACTCACTCAGTTGAAGTTGCTAATGAAACTGTCGAGCCAGAAAGTACACAATCAATTGGATGTACGGAAACGCCTATTCAATAGACATCAAATGTCCAACCAACTGAATCTTCTGCACCGATTGCTTTAACTAAACCCCTTTCTAAACAACAAGATGAAAGTGGATATCTAGATGCTCAACATGATCATTCTGCATCTAATCCACTTCCTCATGTTTACAAGTGGACCAAAGAGCATCCGGTTCAACAAATCATTGGAGATCCATCTAAGCCGGTGCAAACTAGGTTTGCAACTGCAAATGAATGTCTATTTGACTCTTTTCTGAGTTAAACAGAACCAACAAAAGTTTCAGAAGCTCTTAGTGATCTAAATTGGGTTACAGCTATGCAAGAAGAGATCAACCAATTCGAAGCACTAAAAGTATGGCAATTGGTGCCCTAACCTAAAGAGAAGACTATTATTGGCACCAAATGGGTATTCAAAAACAAGAAATATGAAGATGGTGTTGTAATTCGAAACAAAGCACGACTTGTTGCCAAAGGATACAAACAAGAGGAAGGTATTTATTATGACAAGACGTATGCACCAGTTGCACATATTGAGGCAATTATAATGTTTCTAGCCTACGCTGCACACAAGAACTTTACGGTCTATCATATGGATGTCAAGACAACCTTTCTGAATGGATTGCTAAAAGAAGAGGTGTACGTTTCTCAACCAGAAGGATTCGTAAGTGCAAACAAACCTGATCATGTCTATATTCTAGAAAAAGCACTTTACGGACTCAAACAAGCCCCTCACACATGGTATGATGTTTTATCCAAATTCCTGGTCAAGTCTGGATTCTGAAAAGGTAAAATCGACACCACTTTATTCATTAAAAGGGAGAAAGTTGATATCATTTTAATTCAAATATATGCTAAGGATATTATATTTGGTTCAACTAATCCAAAGTACTTTAAGAATTTTTCTAACCTCATGGTGTCACGTTTTCAGATGAGTATGATGGGAGAGATGAACTTCTTTCTCGGATTACAAGTCAAACAATTTTCTACGGGGATTTTTATAAATCAAGCGAAGTATATTGCTGACATTTTAAAGAAATTTAATATGTCAATTTGTACTCCAATTTCTTCCCCGATGTCACCAGGAACTAAAATCGGCGTTGATCTTTCAGGAAAAGCTGTTGATGTTAGAATTTATAGAGGGATGATTGGTTCTTTAATGTACTTAACATCTAGTCGTCCAGATATAATGTTCCCTACATGTTTATGTGCTAGATATCAAGCTTCACCCAAGGATTCCCATATGTTGGCTGTAAAGTGCATATTTAGATATCTGAAGGGAACTGCAGACCTTGGTTTGTGGTATCCTAAAGATACAGGTTTTGAGTTAACAACGTATATTCAGACGCAGATCATGCAAGGTGTATACTAGACAGGAAGAGCACATCGGATCACATACAATTTCTTGGAGACAAGTTCGAAAGATGGGCATCAAAGAAACAACTTTGTGTTTCCACAGCGACTGCTGAAGCAGAGTACGTAGTTGCTGCCAGTTGCTGCTCTCAAGTGTTGTGGATGAGAACACAACTTCGAGACTATGGTTTCCAGTTCAACAAAATTTCGATATACTATGATTCGAAGAGTGCCATTGAAATATCAGCTAACCTTGTTCAGCACACTAAAACTAAACATATAGATGTGAGATATCATTTTATCAAAGTTAATGTCGAAAAAGGTACAATCGAAATTTACTTTGTAAACACAGATTATCAACTTGAATATTTGTTTACCAAGCCACTTGACGAAAAGAGATTTAACTTTCTCATTTTGAAACTTGGCATGTTGAACCTCAAGACTTAATATGTTGTTTCCTAGTAAAGTTTAGTTTTGTTATTTTTCTGCAATTCTTTATTTTTAATTTGAAAGATATCTGCACTAAATGGTTTTGTTCATGTTTTCAGGGGGAGTTTGATAAAGCTTACTTGATCTACATTCTAGGGAGAGTTGTAGAGATTTGCATATAATTTTCACTGATATATCATGTAATGCATATTTTTTAGGGGGAGTAAGGACAATGACTTCTGATTACATCTGATCAGAACTCGTTCTTTAAAATGTTTTATTGCTTTCATGTTGTCGGTCCAACAATACTACTTAACAAGTTCTAAGAAACAACAACACATTAACGATTACCAACCTGTATTGAATATAGAAACAATTACAAGATTGAATGATTAAGCTTGAATGTGTTCTCAATGTTTTCTCTCTTTTACACCTTCTTGTGTGTGTTTGTGTGTGATAAGTTATCTAATTGTTTGAGAGTTTGAGAGACAACAACTATCTAAAGTGTGTCTTACACACTAACTAGATAATATCTAGATATTAAATCTAGATATTATTTCTAACAAACTAGAAACTAACTTAGAAACAAACTAAGTTACCTTTTTCAATATTTATAATACTATAACTTAGATATTAAATCTAAGTAAACTAGAACAATTACATTGACATTTATTAAAATAGACATAAACTTTTATATCGAGAGTCGACGTTCCGGCTTTAGCTTTAGATTACGATCTTCAGATTGGATGATCTTGAATCCAATGAGACTGTGGTCTAACAATCTCCCCTTTGGATCAAGATCATATAATAAAAAATATTTTTCCAATTCAGTCTTCTTGTTTAGCTCAGAAGATGCAATCTCTTTTCTCTAGCTCTGAAATCAGCATGTCTTCAATCTAATAATCTCCCCTTTTGAAGAGTAGACGTGATTCTTGAAACATGTGATATTTGCGTGATATTTGCCATTTCTTCTGTAGTCATTCTCCCCCTTTTTGATGTTAAGTGCAACGACTTCATCAAAATTTGTGGTAAGAAATGTCAATCTGACGGTTAGAGCCCCTGTTTCGTCAATTCATAAGATATTCATCCAGATCTTTGCAAATCCAGACAAATTAGATATGTAACACCTGAATCAACTAATGAATCAGGTAACATGCCTGTCATTAACACTAAGTCATTGTGTGTAACGAATACACATTGGAAAGGAGTTGTTTGATGTTGACTCCCCCAGGGCTTCCATTTAATCATCGAAATACCACAAAGATAATTTCTATAAACGTTATGACAAAGAAACTAATTCCTTGTGTGTTCGTGCTTGTGTTGAAAGAATTAAGCACAGATGATTGCTTATTGGCTCAAAATTATGTAAACCACTGAGACAACAGTAAGTTAAACACAGACTCATTGTGCATGATTGAAGTGCGAAGGTGGGGCAGACTTCCTTCTATTCAATATCTAGATTTTCCGAATGAAAATCAGATAGCATATGTGCTGCATCCCCCCCCCTTTTTTTTAAAATGGAACACTTTCTTGTTGAGAAGAAAATGAGTAGATGGTGAGGTTTGATCAAGAGTTGGCATGGGTTATTTGCCTGTTTCAATAATGATCACCAAAAAATTGTGAATCACTAGAATGGTGGCTACCCGGCTCAGAAAAAGTTGGTGCAGAGTTGTGATATTCTTTTAACTCTGTTCTCACACGCTCTTTGTTTTAAACTTTTTGCTTTCTCTAGTCACACTCATTTCTTTTCGCTTGCACACTCAAACATTAAGGATTTAACTTCATGGGTAGAAATCACTGGTTAATGTGATTCCATTGAAGTTGTGTTAATTCCTAGCACAATGATTCTTTGTTTTCCTAGATGCACGTGATGCTCAGATTGATTTAACTATTTCAGTTAAAGCACAATTTAGATCATGAAAACATTTAAAATACACTCCCAAAATATAAAATTTGATGAAAAATCGGGAAGTGGTTTGAACATTAAAAACAATGTTTTCTATGATTGAAAGTTGTCCTTCTTTCAACCATATATGAGATGAAGATATAGAATTATACCTTAACGAGTGATATTTCATCTCATGAAGCTAAGCTTTAATTCATAGAAATATGAACTTGTAAGCTTCTCTCAAAAATTCTGCAAAAGTCTAATGTCAAGTCAAAGTAATAATTATTCACTTATATTGAAAAAGACAAAAAACAGTAAAACTTTTAAAGTACGAGTTCTGATCAGAAATAATCAGAAGTCATTTCCGTACTCCCTTTTTGACTTGAATAGCTCCCCCTAAAATCTTGCATTACTAAAAAAAATTGGCATTAAAAGGTACATGCAATATTTTATGAGCTCCCCCTCGAAGTAATATTGACCAGATGTCAATTTCTTCTCATACTCCCCCTTGGATCATGAAGATATGATAGAATGGCAGATATCAATCAGAGTTAAGAATGAAGAAATGATGAATAAGTATACAATTAGAAAACTTTTATAGGTAATTACTGGTTATACTTTGAGATTTAGCATACCAAGCTTCGAGACTAGAAAGGTAAACCTCTTTTCGTCTAAAGGTTTGGTGAACAAATCAGCAAGTTGATACTCAGTCTTTACAAAGAAAACTTCAATTGTTCCTTTCTCTACATTATCCTTGATAAAATGATACCTGACGTCTATATGCTTTGTCTTCGTGTGTTGTACAGGATTCGCCGTTATTGCGATGGCGCTCTTGGAGTCACAGTAGATCGGGATCTTATTGAAGTGGGAACCGTAGTCGCGTAATTGAGTTCTCATCCACAAGACTTGAGAACAGCAGCTAGCAGCAGCTACATATTCTTCTTCGGCCGTGGAGGTTGAAACACAAAGTTGCTTCTTTGATCCCCAACTTACTAATTTGTCACCGAGGAACTGCACATGTCCTGACGTGCTCTTCCTGTCTAACATACAACCTGCATGATCTGCATGTGTGTAGGTTGTTAGTTCAAAACTAGTATCTTTAGGATACCATAGACCAAGATCTGCAGTGCCCTTCAGATACCTAAAGATGCGCTTCACAGCAGACAAATGCATTTCTTTAGGATTGGCCTGATATCTTGCACATAAGCATGCTGAAAACATTATATCTGGCCTACTCGACGTAAGATACATTAAAGAACCTATCATCCCTCGATAAGTCCTAATATCAACAGCCTTTCCTGAAGGATCGCTGCCAATCTTAGTACCTGGTGCCATTGGGGTACCAATCGGTTTTGAATTTTCCATTTGGAACTTCCGAAGAATATCCCTAATATACTTTGATTGATTGATAAAGATACCCGTAGAAAACTGTTTGACTTGCAATCCGAGAAAGAAATTCATCTCTCCCATCATGGTCATCTGAAATCTAGACACCGTAAGGTTTTCGAAATTCTTACAGTACTTAGTATTTGTAGAGCCAAAGATAATATCATCTACATAGATTTGAATTAAAATGATATCGTCTTTTTCCTTTTTAACAAACAAAGAAAGGACATCATACCAGGTTCGAAAACCCAGACTTGACTAGAAAACCCAGACTTGACTAGAAAATTAGAAAGGACATCATACCAGGTTCGAGGTGCTTGTTTTAGACCGTAGAGTGCTTTGTCGCGAATGTAAACGTGATTTGGCTTCTCTTGAGTGACAAATCCCTCTGGTTGAGAGACGTAGACTTCCTCCTTCAGAATTCCATTGAGGAATGCTGTCTTCATGTCCATTTGAAAGACCGTGAAGTTTTTTGGGCTGCGTAGGCTAGAAACATTCTAATTGCCTCTAATCGCGCCACAGGAGCATATGTTTCGTCATAGTCTATTCCTTCCTCTTGTCTGTATCCTTTGGCTACTAGTCGTGCCTTGTTTCAGATGACGGTTCCATCTTCGTCTTTCTTTATTTTGAACACTCATTTCGTACCTATAATGGTTTTACCTTGAGGTTTCGGTACGAGTCTCCAGACTTTAAGTGCATCAAACTGATTTAGCTCTTCTTGCATTGAGATCACCCATTCTGGATCAGAAAGAGCTTCTTATACTCTTGTTGGCTCAATCTTGCTCAGAAAGGAGTCATGCATGCACATGTTCATTGATGCTGACCTAGTTTGCACCGGTTTTGATGGATCACTTATGATCTGGCTTATCGGATGCTCTTTGGTCCATTTATGTTCATGAGGCAATGGATTATATGAATGTATGTCAATTGTGCCATCTATAAATCTACTTGTACCTTCTTCGGTTTGTTCATGAGGAGTGATTTCAGTTGAAGTGGCAGGTTCAGAAGGCTCAGCAGGTACAGCTTGAACTGGCTGTAGATGGATCTGTATGGAATCTCCTACTGTTGCAGCTACTTCTGTCTCTTTATCACATGGAACTTCTTCAACTGTTGGAGTCGGCATTTGAATTGTAATCTCTTGTTGAATCGGGGCATTTGATTCAATTGGAACATCTGAACTGGTTGGATGAGTAGTCGTTAAGTCTTCCATCCTGTCAACCACAACAGATTTCTTTACATTAGATCCGAGATATTCATCATAAAACAATTCAAATAATAAATCTAAATCAGATAAATGGTTAGTAGAAGTTGATGCTTCATCTGATTTATTCTTTTGAGATGCAGGTTCTGGACTGAGATGCCCAGAAGCTAGTACTCCGGTTATAACGGGTTCTGAACGTTGTTGTTCGGAAGCCATTTCTTCATCAAAGGTGACGTTGACGCTTTCAATCACCGTCTTTGTCTTCTTTAGATAGACACGATATGCAGTCGCTGTTGAGGAATATCCAAAGAAGATTCCTTCATCTGCCTTAGCGCTGAACTTGTTGAGATTCTCCCTATCGTTTAGTACGAAACACTTACATCCAAATATATGGAAGTATTTGATTGTCGCTGTTCTGTTGTTGATCAAACCGTAAGGAGTCTTCTTGAATCTCCGATGTATCATGGAACGATTCTGTGTGTAGCACGCGGTCGAAACAGCTTCTGCCCACAAAAATAGAGGTAAGTTGGAATGACTTAGCATAGTACGAGCAGCCTCGACTAGCGTTCAATGTCTTCTTTCAACTACTCCATTTTGTTGAGGCGTTCGAGCAGCAGAATATTGATGTGAAATCCCGACAGATTCGAGATATTCTTCAACTTTGTTGTTCTTGAACTCTGTGCCGTTGTCTGTTCTTAGAATCTTGACCGGTTTCTGCAGATTCACCTGGGTCGTTTTCAGGAATGTAATGAGAACATCAGGTGTCTCATCCTTTGAATGAAGAAACTTGACCCATGTGTATCGCGAATAGTCGTCCACGATCACGAGTATGTACTTCTTGCCACCTAAACTTTGAGTGTGCATTGGACCGCATAGATCCATATGCAATAACTCTAAAGGAGCATTGGTACTTGGTTCTGGCTTCAGTTTATGAGGTGCCCTCTTAATCTTGCCCTTTTCACAAGCTGCACAAAGATATTCTCTTTCATATCTCAGCTCTGGAAGTCCTTTGACGAGCTTTCCACTGACCAGATTGTTGATGTACCGAAAGTTGAGGTGAGAAAGACGTCGATGCCATAACCAACTTTGTTGCATCGAAGCTTTCGATAGTAGGCAAACTTGTTTGTCAGTCTGGACATCTGATAAGTTGATTGTGTAGAGGTCTGATTCTCGTGTACCGACTAAGAGTTCTTCGCCTTCTTCATTGCGAACAGAACAACTCTTGGCTTTGAAGTTGACCTCTAAGTCTTTGTCACAGAACTGGCCTATACTGAATAAGTTGTATCCTAAGCCTTCTACATAGCTCACCTTCTTGATAGTGACATTGTCATGTTGTACATCACCATATCCCATGATTGGAGAAACCTGGTCGTTGCCAAATCTTACTGTTCCACAATATTTGTCTTTGTAATTGGACAATATCTCTTTTTGACCTGTCATGTGTTTGGAACATCCGCTGTCCAAGAACCACGTATGACTAGTCTGCATAAGAGAAATTAGAAATTTAGATTTGTATATGACAACATTGGAATATGCACTTTGGTCATCGAAGTGCGGGTCTTGAACTGATTTGTTCAAAAGCCTATTTTTGATCTTTGATGTTCGGGTTTTGAACTGCATTATCCAAAAACCTATTTTTGACATTGAAGAACGAGTCCTGATCTGTACATAATCAGAAGTCGCTTTCTCTTTAAGCTTTGTGCGCCTGCAACACAGATTTAGCCTTAGGTACCCACTGGAATTTGGGTCCTGCTGTGTTAGCACAAGTTTTTGGTATCCATTTCAAATTGGATCCTATTTTCTTTTGAAAAACATGAGAGTTGGTATGAGATGAATGCACATGGTAATTTCCAAACCAATCTCCAGAATCTTGACAAGTAATAGAAACATGTTTATTATAGATAGAGGACTTTCCAACAGATAAAGATAACTGAAATAATTGCTTCATTGTATATTGTTTACGAAAAACAACAAGTTTTGGATTCAAAACAGCAATTTCAGCAATCACAACATCTTTAGTAAGCGAAGTCTTATTACAATTAACACTACTAGACGATAAAATGGCCTTGTCAAGCTTCCGTTTTGGTTGCCATTGAGAATGGGCTCCAGGTCTTGACTTGCTCATATCTGAAACATGTAAAACTGGTGAGTTAGACCTTTGAGCAACAACTGAATGCTTATTCTTAGAATTACCAGTAGTGGTTGGTTTCTTTGAATGCTGAGATATTTTCTTACCTTTAGCACTCTTAACGTTCACAGAGACTGATTTATCAACGAAAGCTTTCGTTGATTTTGCACTAAACACAGGCAAACTGGTTTTTCTTGAAGTTTTCTTAACAAAATATGCATGGTTAGGAAGTTTCGCATTAAAATCAATTTGTTCAAAACAACCATCTAAACCACCGTCAGAATTAAGAAAATTAAACTCTTTGTTTGATGAACCAAACATGTCATCAGAAGTAGAAGCCTTTGTAAAAACAACATTTTTCATAACAGTTGAAAAAACCTTTTGTTGAATCTCAATCATAAGTTTTTCATCTGATAAAGAGTTCTCGAGTTAAGAAATTTTACTTTCTAGCACGAGAGAAGGGACATAAATTTTACCTATAACAGGCTTCGCCTCCATTTCTTTTTCAGAATAACTTTGAAAGTAGTTAGTTGAAAGAGATTTCTTTTCATCATTTGGATAGTCATAACTATTATTCAACTTTGCATAATAAAATGGAGCGTGAACTTTAGTTGACTTCATCCGTTTTTCAAATTCATTAGCTTCATCCTCTTCTGATAGTTTAGTATGGAAAACTTTAAATGAGTCGATTCGGTGAGAAACAAGCATAGAGGTATAGTCATAAATTGCAGGCACTTCTCTTATACCGTTTTGAAGACGTTGAGGTTTCACATAACCGATTCCCCAATTTTCTTTATTCTTTTTCGGTTTGTTAAGATGAATGGTTTGCTCACTTTGACCTAATGAGTATAGCTTCTTTTCCAAAACATCTAATTTAGCAATTAAGGTCTTGTTTTCTTTAGTACATAAAGAATGCACTTCAGTAAGCTTATAAAAATCAATCTCACTTTTTGTCAATTTAGACTTGAGCTCACTATTCTCTTTTAGAATTATAGTCTGTTCTTTTGCGTTGGTGTCAGCGTTTGTATGTAAAACCTCAACTAATACTTTCTTCTCAGCAATTTCATCGCTAAGTTTCTGTATCAATTGGTTTTTATTAATAATAACACCATTTTCTCGCTTAAGATTAGATTCTAACTCTTCTTGTTTTAAAACCATAGCATGCATTTTATTCATTAAATCTTTATACGATAAATCACATACCTCCTCTTCTTCATTTTCTGAATCAGCTTCAGCATCTGATTCGATTTTGCCCATCAAGCACATATTGACGGCTTCATCCTTTTCTTCTTCATATGAGTGATCCAGCCAGTATTCATCTTCAGCCATCAACGCCTTGCCTGCCTCCTGTTGCTTTGCAAGAAGCATCTTGTTCTTGTAGAAGTCGGAGTTTCTAACCTTTGATATTCGGCAATCCTTGGCAAAGTGACCGGTTTTGCCACAGTTGTAGCACATCGGTGGTCCTGGCTGACTTGATCCTTCAGCTTTGTACTTCCTTTCTTCCGGTTTCTTCTCTTCCAATCTGTTTCCTTCTGTCTGATATCTTCTCTCATCAGATCTCTTCTCCTCTTGTGTCTTCCCTTCAAATCTCTTCCCTTCAAATCTTTTCCCTTCATACCTATTTCATTCATATCTGCTTCCCTCAATTCTTTCCTTGTGAGCATAGTTGTTGGGTCCAGAAGAGTACCTCTGACTGTTTGACGTTGGATTTCTGTAGAACTTTTTCTGAAATGCATTTGTTAGAAACTGCATTGCTTGCTGCATTTGTTCATTTTCATCCGAGTCAGAGACAACATCAGCTTCAGCTTCTTCTGATTCATACACAATCGTCTTGTTCTTCTTCTTCTTCACAACAAGAGCGACTGTGTCTTCAACTGTCTTTCCTTTTCTCTTTTCTGCTAGAATTTCATCCACCTCATCTTCATTTTGTCGGAGGGTTTCATACACCTCGTGAAGTGGAATTTCATTCAGGTCTTTTATCTGCCTCATCTGCCTGGCAAAACTTTTCCATTCTGGTTGTAGAATACTCAGGAATTTGATATTTAGCTCGATTTGAGATTTGTTGACCTTGTTCTTGCTCAATTCGTCTAGCAATGTCACAAACCTATCATATGTTCCTTCTAGAGTTTCTCCAGTTCTGCCTTTGAATTCTTCAAAACTGTGCAGGCAGTTAGAGATTTTCAGTTGGTTCCCAATCTTTGAACTCAACATCATTTTCTCTAGTTGATCCCACATTTGTTTGGCTGAGGCTTTGTAGCTGTCAATCTTTACATAGATTTCATTTGTAATCCCTTGTAGAATGTATGACTTGGCTAACCTGTCACCTTTTGCTCTTAGCGTAGCATCACCTGTTAGATCTATATAAGAGAGTGCAACTCTTGCTTCTTGAGTTCCTGTTGCTGGCTCCCTATACTGTGTTTCCATTAGGCCCTCTTCTAGGGATTGTATAATGAAATTACCCAAATCCTGTCTTTCAATGAAGTTTAGAAACCTATCCTTCCACTGTTCGTATTCCCCTCGAAAGAGAACTGGTGGCTTGGTGTCAGTTCGTATTGCGAGAGCTTCTTTGGATGTCATCCTGTATTGAAAAATTCTCAGAAAAATATTCTAAGTCTGGAAATTGGAGCTTTGCGATTGAGAAGGTTTGCGTTTCAAGTTAGGAACGCAAAGTTGAGGTTTGCGTTTCTAATGGGACGCGCAAATGGAGGTTTGCGAGTCTAGTGGGAAGCGCAAACTGAGGTTTGCGGGTCTAGTTGGAAGCGCAAAGTTGAGGTTTGCGGGTGCTTTGGGAGCCGAGAAGTAGACTTTGCGATTGATGTTGGAACCGCAAAGTAAGCTTTGCGTTTGTAGTGGGAGTCGCAAAGTCTGCTTTGCGTTTGTAGTGGGAAGCGCAAAGTGGGACTTTGCGTGTTATTCTTCCTCTGGTTTGCGTGTTTTCGTCCTGAACTTCTGAAAATCGACTGAAATCTGTTCCTGTATTGATTAGCAATAACAAACACTACCCTTGTGTCTAGAAACACTTCTAGAACAGATTGTAAGCAGTCGATCTCACTAAAACACTCTTTTTGAAAATAATTTTGATCGCACAGTACGTTTCTTCACTCGACTGTTTCTTCACAAAAATCACAAATTGGAACTCGATTTAAGCTTTAAAGTGAAATTAAATAGCAACAACTCGATCTAGCATGTAGTACGATCACAACCTGATCGATTCTAACACCTATAACACTTAAAATCACAAAATCGAACTTTATTCAAGAACACAGAGTCGTTTTTCTCATAAACATGTTTTTGATCTTAATCAGGCTCTGATACCAATTGTTGGTCCAACAATACTACTTAACAAGTTCTAAGAAACAACAACACATTAACGATTACCAACCTGTATTGAATATAGAAACGATTACAAGGTTGAATGATTAAGCTTGAATGTGTTCTCAATGTTTTCTCTTTTTTACACCTTCTTGTGTGTGTTTGTGTGTGATAAGTTATCTGATTGCTTGAGAGTTTGAGAGACAACAACTATCTAAAGTGTGTCTTACACACTAACTAGATAATATCTAGATATTAAATCTAGATATTATTTCTAACAAACTAGAAACTAACTTAGAAACAAACTAAGTTACCTTTTACAATATTTATAATACTATAACTTAGATATTAAATCTAAGTAAACTAAAACAATTACATTGACATTTATTACAAATAGACATAGACTTTTATATCGAGAGTTGACGTTCCGGCTTTAGCTTTAGATTACGATCTTCAGATTGGATGATCTTGAATCCAATGAGACTGTGGTCTAACACATGTCTTTTAATTTTTCAGTAAAGTTTGTGAATAAAACTTTGTACTTTGACGACTTTTTGACTGATTGCAGATTTTGAGGGGGAGCTTACATGATAATATCAATCATGACTTTCGAGCTGATTTTATGAGATTTAAGATGAGCGTAAGGATTATTCTAATCTTAATCTCATACATATTTGAAAGATGGACGACTTTCAGATATGAAAACATGTTTTTAAACGTTCAAACCACTTCTCGATTCTTAAACACATTTCATGAATTTAGAAGTGTGATTTTAAATGTTTTCTTTTATGAATTTCATTGTTAAATGAATCGTGTGTTTCCAAGATAAATAATTATGTATTATCTTTTCCATATACTTTCAAGTATTCACACACACCGGTTTAGTATTTTGTTGATATGTTATCACCATGTCTCAAATTAACCAAATTTTCAATGGTGATACACCCCGTTTTGTACTTCATTGATATTTGAGTGCGATTTCGTTCAAAACGTTTCTTTCAAGAACATTTATATTTTTTCTTATAGACAACATCCAGTTTTCATGACCTAAACCTTGATTGTTAAATCATTCATATTTGATCTTTTCATACAATGTCAGATTTTCAAACAAGTTTCTTGTATTCATTTCATTCATTAAATATACTTGTGTTAAGAAATATTCTGTCAAGATCGAAAATTCTAAACAAGAATTTAATACAAACTCAGAAACAATGTTAAAGAAGTCGCGGAATAACACTTTAACAATTAATCAAAACACAGAATATGAACTAAAATCATAAGTTTATATTGCATAAAACTTAATGATTACAAACACAACCTCAATCTGTTGAACAGACTCAACAGACGTTCTATACTTCTCTATAGAAAGGATCAATACTGGTCTTGAGGTTAATTCTCTAAACAAAAACAACTATATGAATGTATATATTTCTATCAAGAACTTCTAGACTATATACACAGAATTAATTACAAGATAAATACAAATGAAATATTATTCTTCAGAATCCAGTCCATAATTATCTTCATCTCCTATTCTTCCGCATCAATCCATCTTTATCTTCAGAAGCATCATTAACTCAATAGCAGTATTAACTTTGACCCTGGCAGTACTAACCATGCTTGCAGTATTAACTCCTCACTTGCAGTAGTAATCTTCAGCAGTACTAACTACTAGCAGTACTAACTCTTCAAGCAGTATTAATTCTACTAGCAGTAGTAATATTTCATCACCTAGAAGTACTAACCAGACTTAGTTACTTTTGACCCAACAATCTCCCCCTAACTTAACTTTTCAGATTGAGAAGTTAAGTTCTTCAGCAAGATTGTTGTCTTCATGATGCTTTCAAAACTGCTTCTCAGTTGCATAGATTAGGATCCAGACCCAAACTCTGATTGATAGTTCTTCGGACTACTATCTTGACCATTTCTGAATCCTTTGAACACACCAGCTTAGCATTCAACATACCTTGCAATTTGGCTTTGCTGTGATCATAAATTCTATCCACCAGGTAGTACTCATGATAAGATTTGTCAATAGTGATGACATAGACTCCACACCTTTCAAATAGCATCCAATTTTCTATTCTTTGGAATTTATTCTCCAGATGCAAATCTCTGACAACATGTTGAACTTTGCTAGGATCAAACATCATGCATAAGTACTCTATGGCTAGTCTTATTAAGCTCATTCCTGCTCCTGTCAAGTCCTTTTCATACAATCTTATTCCAACCTTGAACATTTCTTCTAAGTCTGATCTGGAACAACTTCTGATGATTTTGCCCCAAGTAGAGTAAACCTCATACTTGTCTCCCATCCTTTTAATCCTGAAGTATTTCTTCCTTTGATCTTCCAGGATATCCCAATGGATAATTTCAGGGGCTTGGACTGATATTGGGTCAGCTTCTACAGATTCACTGTCAGTCACTGTCATATACAAACCAACATGTACCTCAGATTGTTCAGATTGTTCTGCACCATGTTGACTTGATTGTTCTTCAGGGGTTGCAACAACAGGTTCAGCTTCTTTATGAACTTTTTCAATCCTTGGCCTTTTGGTCTGTTTCTTTGAAGCTATGGTTTCATTCTTTTGACAGCTTTGACTGTTTGAGCAAGTGTTTCTTCTTTCTGTTCTTCTTCCACTTCTTTTGTAGGAGTGGTTTCTTCATTCTCAGGAAAAGGTTGTTGAATATGCAGATCATGCCTTTCTTTCATTTTTCTTTCAACCTCAACCCATTGACTGAAGTCTCCTTGCAGCTTTGCCATTTCTTTCTTGTAAAGTTCTTCAAGCTTTCCAAAAGACATACCTGTAAACATTCCCTCAGAAACTCCAATAGCTCCTTTCAGGAAGTTTATCATCTTCCTCTTTCTTGGTTGGCTAAGTATGTCTTGGAAGGCTGTCTTTGTCTAGTCTTCAGTGGTAGCCTTTGCCTTGAAGCCTTCTTTGTGACTTTCTTAGCAGCAGCTGCAGACTTCAGACTCTTTTGATATTCTTCATTAAGTTTAGCAGCCATCTCCAAAGCAATCTCTCTGTCTTTTGCAAATTGAATCTATCCCTCCTTTTTCAGGTCTGCTTGCATCTTCCTTGAAAATTCTTCATCCAGAGCTATTTGACATTGTTTCTTTGATGCTTTTGCAGATTCAACCACCTTCTTTTTGCCTTTACCCTTAATCTCAACAATACTAGCTTCTTTTCTTTTCTTTGCTAGACCACCTTCTTGGATTTCCACTCCCTTAGCCTTAGGAGTGTCAGCTTTGGCCTTGACTAGAGTTTTTGCAATTTGTATTTCCTTAATAGTCAGCCCTGTTTCTGCTACTACTTTTTCAGTTTCTACTACAGCCTTCTCAGTTTCTGCTGCTTGACCTTTTTCTGCTGCTAGCCCTATTTCTGCTGCTAGCTTAAAGGTTTCTACTGCTTTGTTACCTTCTGCTTCTGTAACCGACTCCCCCTCAAATTTAGATTCCATGCCAACAGGACTTTGTTTTTCAGTTTCAGCTTCAGTTGTCTCCCCCTTTTTGGTAGCATCATGATTTATGCTCCTCTTCTTTAGCACAAACTGCTTTCTCTTCTTGTTCTGTACCAACCTCAGAACCATCTTTTTTAATTTGCTTATATGCACTTGTTGTGAAAGAATCACCAGTTTCATCTCCTCTATTTCTGCACCTTGTTTGAGTACATCTAGATTGACATTTGCAATAGTTTCCATCAATTCCTTATAGTTATATCTATCCTCACCTCCCTTGGGTGTGTTGACCACCCTTGAAGGATCGTTGGAAGTTTTAGTAGGAGTCTTCTGCCTAGCAGAAGTAGCCTCTATCCCCTTGGTTTCTTGGCACCTGGGACCTTTGGATGATTGCTCACCCAAAGTTGCCGTGGGGAAGGTCTTAATGATGTTCACACTGTCCTGTCCTGCACTTTGTGCAAAGTAAGTAGTGTAAGCCTCACTACCCACATACTCATCCACCTCCTTATTGAGCACCTTCTTGGGGTTGGGAGACACCCTTGTGGTTTCCCTTTGGATATTCTCTGATGAAAAATGCTCCATCAGAGGGCTTTTAGGCTTTGGGGGTGAAGATACTAGAAGGGAAGGAACCTTCTGTACCTGTTTCCTTGTGTAAGTTTTGGTGATGGGGGATTGTGGCTTGTCAATAGGAATCTGAGGGTTATTAATAGAAATGAGTGGTGTGGGTAGGTCATTAGTTGGGTGGTCAAATGTGGGTTGTGACCCTGATGCCTCACCATGGGAATGAGACACACCCATCATTCTAGAGAACAATGGAGTATCCTTACCTGAGAAGTCTTTACCGGACCTCTTCATATTTGAGAACACCTTTCCCTTTGGGAGTTTTGGTACATATACCTCCTTGAAGGTAGATAAATCCGTCAATTCCTTATCAAGTACTTCTTGTACAAACCGTGGATACATAAAAAAGTTTTTTGATTTGATATCCTGGTTTGACAATAAATCATTTAAGATCATTTGAGGGAAATTAAACTTTCTATAAGTCGCTAAGCAGACCAAAGCATAGCTATGGTGCTACTGAACTCACTCCAGCCAGTTGTTTTTCTTGAAATGCAGTGTTGCAGGGTATGAACAAAGAATCTCCATTGAGGTGAAAATCTGTTCTTGAAGAACTTGAATACCTCTGTGGGACCTTCATACCCCATTCGACTAAGAACTTAGAAGAGATCTTCCTTAGGAATAGAGGTAGTCCCTGAGGCATCATCTAAGCGTAGATGGATGGGAATACAACCTTCTATGATGGTTATAGGTTTATCACAAACCCTTGTTTTGATGATCTGAGTGCCATCTTCGGTTTGAATAGCAACATTGGCCCAGAACTGTCTTTGATGTTCCACATAGATTGTGGGATTGATAGTTAATGCCTGAGCGATATGTGAGGATTGTAGGAAATCCACAATCTGATGAAAGCCTTCATCCTGTTTGGGTTTTTGCAGCATAGCAACCTCATTGTGTTCATCAAAGAATTCTAGTCCTGCCATCTTCTGATTGATTCTAGGGTTCGAATCACAACTAGTGGTTTACACTGGTGAGCAAGAAATCGAGAGAGAGAGAGAGAGAGAGAGAGAGAGAGAGAGAAGCAATGGAAGTTCAAAGAGCCGTTGTATTTTGGCGGTCACAAAGAGGTATTTATAAGTGGAGGGTTTCAGTTAGAAGCAGTACTAAGTACCCTAGCAGTATTAACCAACTTGCAGTATTAACTCATATTAGTAGTAGTAACACATACTGGCAGTACTAACACAGACTGGCAGTATTAACTCAGACTAGCAGTATTAACACATGCCAGCAGTAGTAACACTGATTAGCAGCAGAAACAAGGTAAGCAGTAGTAACTTTGCACTGGCAGTATAAACTACCTAGTAGTAGTAACCATACTTAACCATTTTTGAAATGTTATCATGAGTAATATAGAGAGTAGTATTAACTGAATTAGAAGTACCAAGTATCCATTTGAAGCAATCTGAAACACTGAAACACACAAGGTTAGCAGCACCATGCACAATACAATATGAGAAAGTAGACAGGAAGGAGTCTATACAGAAATGGTACATAAAGCAGATCAAATGAGGCTTATTCAGTGTTTATCATGCCCATACTTGTGACCAAGAATGTGAATCTACCAACATCAAAAGCATTGGTGAATAGATCAACAAATTTGTTACTTGTATGGACTTTCACAACCTGAATTAGCTTATTTTCATTACAGTCTCTGATAAAATGGTACCTGATTTCTATATGCTTTGTTCTGGAGTGATTTACTGGATTATTAACAATGCTAATAGCACTGTTATTGTCTATGAAGATTGGAGTGTGAAGAAAAGTCATACCATAGTCCAACATTTTATTTTGAATCCAGAGTACTTGTGAACAGCAGCTTGCAGCAGCTATATACTCTGCTTCTGTTATAGAGGTGGACACTGTGGTTTGTTTCTTGCACTGCCATGACACTAGTCTTGAACCCAAAAACTGACATCCCCTTGAAGTTGACTTTCTATCCAAGTTTGCACCACCCAAGTCACTGTCTGAATAAGCAAGTAGGTCAAATGGTGGGTCATGAGGATACCAAAGACCTAATGTAGGATGGCCTTTGAGATATCTGATATCCTCTTGACTGCTTGAAAGTGTGACTGCTTAGGCCTTACTTGAAATCTTGCACACAGACAAACAGGAAACATGATGTCTGGTCTTGAAGCAGTGAGATACATGAGGGAGCCAATCATGGATCTATAGTGATGAACATCCACATCCTCCCCCTCAAGATCTGCAGTGATCTATTTGTGTCTCCATGGGTGTGCTTGCATGCTTTGAGTCTGAGAATCCAAACTTATTAAGTATGTCCTGCACATACTTGGATTGTCTTATAAATATCCCATCTTTCTTCTGCTTAACTTGTAGCCCAAGGAAGAAGGTAAGTTCACCCATAGAACTCATCTTAAATTTCTTGTGCATCAATTCTTAAAAATCTCTGCACATTTGATCTTTTGTGGATCCAAAGATAATATCATCCACATAGATTTGCACTATAAGTATGTTCTTCTTCTTCCTCTGAATAAACTGAGTCTTGTCTCTGATTCCTCTTTGAAAACCATTTTCTAAGAGATAGGTAGACAAAGTGTCATACCATGCCCTTGGTGCTTGATGTAGCCCATAGAGTGCCTTCTTCAATTTGTATACTCTATCATGATAATTTGTATTCTCAAACCCTGGAGGCTGACAGACATACACTTCTTCTTCAATTCTCCTAGGAAGCATAGGCTAAAATTAGCCTGATTGCCTCAATCCTGGCCACTGGTGCAAATACCTCTTCATAATCAATTCCTTCTTCTTGAGTATACCTTTGTGCCACTAATCTGGCCTTGTTCTTTATTACTATTCCTCTCTCATCTTTATTGTTCTTGAAGATCCATCTTGTGCCAATTGCTCTGTGTCCTTTTGGAAGATTCACCATATTCCATACATCCTGCAGCACAAACTGCAATAGCTCCTCTTGCATTGCTTCTATCCAGCTTGGATCCTTCATTGCATCATATGCCTTTTTGGGTTCAACCGGAGATAGAAAGCAAGAAAGTAAACCTGATTGTATATCTTTCAATCCTCCCAACTTACTTTGATTCCTTGTGATTATAGGTGAATTGATGTCACCAATCACCAATTGAGGAGGGTGATTTTTCTGAACTCTTGTTTGATGAACAACCTCTTCATTAATATATGCTTCCAGATTAGAGTCATTCTTTTCAGGAGTGTTGCCACCAAAAACTGAAAAGTTATCATCATCTGTGTCATCTTCTTCCAAACATGGCATCAAAGGACCTTTGATTCCTGAATCTGAGGGTTGATCTTCCTTTTCATCTTTGTCCTCTTCATTCTGAGCTGGTTCAGTGTCCTTTGAATCTGAAGTATCTTTCTTAACTTGGTCACAGAATTCAACAGGATCAGCAGTGGGTGTTGGGAACAGCACAAACTCTTGTCTTTGTAGTTGTACCTTTTCTGTTCCTGTTCCTGCATTATGCTTATTACTAAAACTGAAAGAATTAGACAGTGAATCAATGTCAAATAGCCAATTTGGACCTGAACCAAGTTGATTTGGTGTGTTCTCATTGCATTTGACATTGTCACTTTCCTCAATAATCCTAGAAGAGGTGTTGAAAACTCTGTATGCCTTACTTTGAGATGAATATCCAACAAGAAACCCATCCTCAGCTTTGCTATCAAACTTGCCTAGGTGAGTTTTGGTATTGAGAATTGTGCAAGGACACCCAAATGGTTTGAAAAATCCAATAAAAGGTTTCTTCTTTTTAAAAAGCTCATAAGTTGTCTTGTCTTGGGATTTCACAACTACAACTCTGTTTTGAACATAGCAGGCAGTATTAACTGCTTTTGCCCAAAAAGTAATTGGAAGTTTTGAATCTGCCAACAGAGATCTAGCAGCTTCTATCAGAGTCCTATTTCTCCTTTCAGCAACACCATTCTGTTGAGGAGTCCTAGGAGCACTGTATTGTCTCTCAATGCCTTTTTCCTCACAGAAGCTATTTAGGTCATTGTTTTTAAATTCAGTTCCATTATCAGACCTTATGACTTTAACTCTTAGATTTGTTTGCTTTTCAATTCTAAGAACAAAGGATTTGATCAGACCACTTGTCTTATCCTTAGTCCTTATAAAATAGACCCAAGTGAATCTAGAGAAATCATCAACAATAACCAAGCAGTAGGATGTCTTACCAATACTCATCACATTTGTAGGACCGAACAGATCCATATGCAGTAAATTAAGAGGTGAAGAGATTGTATTTATCTCTTTGGACTTATGAGAAGTTTTATGTTGTTTGCCTTTTAGATATGCAACACAATGATCATCACATGAAAATACCTTTTGTGGCAAACCTCTCACAAGGTTGTTTTTCACAAGTTTGTTCATTGTTTTAGAGTTCATGTGACACATCCTTCTTTGACAAAGAGATGATTCATCCACTGAAGCTTTTGAAAATAAACAATTTAAAGATGAATCAGAAGGTACACTCTCCAAGTCTAAGCAATATACATTGTCCTTTCTAGGAGTTCTAAGTAGTATCATACTTTCATCAACTACTTTGAACCCTGGAGCTAGGATAATACATTCAGTATCATTGAATAATATGTTATGTTTCTTGTCACAGACCTGTGATACACTTAACAGGTTGTATCTCAATTGCTCAACATAGTATACATCCTCAAAGGTCATCTTACCTTTTGACACATTACCTTTTCCACTTATCTTTCCACCTGCTGGATTATCACCAAAAGCAACATGTCCTCCATCAATTCTTTTGAAGTTTTGAAGGCAGGACATGTTACCTGTCATGTGCCTGGAACAACCACTATCAACATGCCAAATGCTCCTTCCCTTGAGCTGTTGGTTACCCTGCACATATAGTAAAGTAGTTAGTTTTTAATAGGAACCCAAACCAAAGTGTTCTTGGGTTTCCCATTCTCATCAACATATTCATATTCAGACTTGATGAGATTATCAAATTGAGGAATCTTATTGCTTGAATACTTTGTCAGAATAATGGGTCTGTCACTGGAAGCAGTACTAACTTGATTTGCAGTACTAACTTTGTTATCAGTACTAACATCATTAGCAGTACTAATTTTGTTAGCAGTACTAACTGGGTTAGCAGTAGTATTGCTTACAGCAGCATTATTTCTATCAGCAGTACTATTTGAAGTAGCAGTACTAACAGATTTCTTTACCTTAGGAACCCAAACCTGGACAAAGTTGTTTGCTTTCTTTTTCTTTAAGTTACTCCTTGGCTTATTTGGAGTATTTTTCTTTGAATTAGCAAACTTATTTTGAACATGAGATTTTATAGGTGCCCTTCTCACATTCTCAGCCATATGATTCCTTTTTTGCTTCCTATAACCAATAGGATTTTGTATATTTCTTTGAAAAGTGATCCTTTGGTTAATAGGATTGAAATAACAGTGTTTGGCTAAATGATTTAACTTGCCATATATAAAACAAGGCTTTGGTCTATAATTTTTCTCAGATCAATTCCTTGTTTTAAAGCCCAATGATTATTTATGTTTCTTTGATTTCCCCTTATTTAATCACTGTTATGGGGCTTGTTCTGTTGACAAGTACAGGGATTTATAACAGAGGTTTGCATGTAATGAATTCCCTGTAACTTATCATTCCCTTTCCCAGAGGTCTCAGCTGTTTCATTCTTAACATTCTCTTTCCCAGACTTCACTTTCTCACTCTTGACAAAAGGTTTACCCCCCTTTCATTTTTCAGTATGTGGTTTTCTAAGGGAATATCTTTGTGGTCTTCCTCAATCTTACTCTTAGAGTCCTCTTCTTCAGAATCTGCTTGAACCACTACTTTGTCTAAAGGATCTACTTCAGTGGCTCTCTCAGGTAATTCCTTCTTGTTCTGTCTTTCTAAGAGATCTGAGGTGGGAGGGATATAGTTATGGTTGTATGGTGGAGGGGTGGTGTTGTAGCCTATTCATCTTCTTAGTTTGTTATGCACTTGAGTTTTGAGTAAAGAGTCCATAGCTTTAGAAGCATTGGAATATTTCTCAATATCTAATTTTGCTTTCTCAAACTCACTCTTAATTTTCTCACATTCTGTTTTGGTCTTCTGTAGTTCAGTCTCTAACTGATTCTTCTCCCATTTCCAGTAGTTGGTATCATAAGAGTGTTGAAGTTCATTAGCCTGGTATGACTTAATTTGTTCTTCAAACCTCTCAACAATAAAAACATACTCTCTTCTATCTTTCTCTAACCTTTTAAGATGATCACACATGCTCTGATTGTGATCCCTGTACTTTTTAACAGTTTCAATACAGGTTTTAGAGCAAAGGTTAGATGTTACCTCTGTGGGAATATCAGTGTTTGCTGACTTTGAAACTTTAGCCATTAAAGCTTGATTTTGAACTTCTTCTTCTGCTTGGTCACTCCAATCAAATCCCATTCCTTCTTGGGAAACAAGAGCTTGAGAAGAGTTCCTGTTGTTGAAGCTAGTGGACTGTGATGGTTGATGGTTGCTAGTATGCAGTTGAGGCATTCCACTTCTGCATTCTCTTGCAAAGTGCCCCGACTTGTGACACTTGTAACATTCAACCTTGGATTTATCAAATCCAACCCCATCTTTTCTTTTCTGAGCAAAGTTGTTCCTTCCAGTCCTTTTGATGAATCTTTTTACCCTCATTGTGAGCATAGCCATTTGCCACTTGATATCCATCTCTTCCACATCATCATCATTTATTTGTTCTAAGTCATCATTAATTAGAGTGGAATTAGCATGACTGCTAGAAAAGCTTCTAAAACTGAGTCATTAGCTCCATCTTGCTTAGATCCATGGGCAACACTAACTGATTCTGTATTAGCAGCAGAATCAGTAGAAGATGATAAAAGAGCAGCATTGTATGAGTATCTAGAGGGCCTCTTCTTTGCTTCTACCTATGCTTCAAACACCCTAAGGTCATTATAGAGGTCATCCAGTTCCTTATCCTCCAGTTGGCTATTCTGTCTGAAGGAGACAGTGTACATAGTCCATTCATCACCAAGAGATCTTAAAAATTTTCTGTTGACATCATCTTGATCTATCTGGACACCAACAGTAGCCAATTCACCATTTAACTTATTAAATATATCAAAAGTTTGAGTCATGGACTCATTCTTTGTAGACATGAAGTTTTCATATTGCTGCTTCAAGATGGCCTTCTGATTTCTCTTGGTACTTTTGGTTCCAGAAAGTCTTTTCTCCAGGGCATTCCATAGAATTTGTGCATCAGAACAGTTGCAGAATTGATGTTGATACTAATTAGGAATTGCCAAGAGCAAAGTGCTCAAGGCTTTCATCTGTGTCTGCCTCATCTTTCTTTCTCCATCAGTTTTTGGTGGAGGTCTCTTGCCATCTGCATCCATCTTTCCTCCATCAGAGGGACCGTTCTCAATGATATCCCACATTGAGAAGTCTGTGAGAAGAATATATTGCTTGATTCTGATCTTCCACATGTCAAACTCATTGGGTTTGAGCATGGGAACCTTTGAGACCAGAACACTATCACTTGAACCATCCATGATTATACGTTTCTGAGTATTCTAACTCTGATACCACTTGTCAAGATCAAAAATTCTAAACAATAATTTAATACAAACTCAGAAATAGTGTTAAAGAAGTCGTGGAATAACACTTTAACAATTAATCAAAACACAGAATATGAACTCAAATCATAAGTTTATATTGCATAAAACTTAATGATTACAAGCACAACCTCAATCTGTTGAACAAACTCAACAAACGTTCTATACTTCTCTATAGAAAGGATCAATCTTGGTCTTGAGGTTAATTCTCTAAAGAAAAACAACTCTATGAATGTATATATTTCTATCAAGAACTTCTAGACTATATATACATAATTAATTACAAGATAATTACAAAGGAAATACTATTCTTCAGAATACAGTCCATAATTATCCTCATCTCCTATTCTTCCGCATCAATCCATCTTTATCTTCAGAAGCAACATTAACTCAATAGCAGTATTAACTTTGACCCTGGCAGTACTAACCATGTTTGCAGTATTAACTCCTCACTTGCAGTAGTAATCTTCAGCAGTACTAACTACTAGCAGTACTAACTCTTCAAGCAGTATTAATTCTACTAGCAGTAGTAATATTTCATCACCTAGCAGTACTAATCAAACATAGTTATTTATGACCCAACATATTCCATGATTAAAATGCTCAAATCTTCATGATTACATTCATGAGCATACATATATCTGACATGTATTTCATATTGTGCTTTAACTGAAAAGTCAAACCATCTGAGCAACAATTTGCTTATAGGACTACATGGGTTTATTGTGTGAGAGCTTAACAGACCTTCTATGGATTCACGTTAAACAGTGTTTCCTACCCATGAAGTTAACCTTGAGTGATCGAGAGGTGAGGAGTCAAAATATATGAGTGTGGGTATGTGTGATGAGATAAAATGAAAAGAGCGTTTGGTTAGAAGTGCGCTAAAGATAAAAAGAAAGAGGGTGAGATATTAGAGTAAAAGAATATCAAACTCTTCACCAACTTTTTCTGAGTCGGGCATCCATATTACTGTTGCTTCACAATTCTTCATGAACATCATTGAAACAGGCAACTAGCCCATGCCAACTCTTGATTTAAACCCCACCAGCTACTCATCTTTTTCTTAAAAAGAAGATGTTTCAATTTTGTTTGGGGATGCAACACATAATCTATCGGGTTTTCATTTTGAAAATCTGGATATTGAAAAAGAAGGAAGTCTGCCCCACCTTCGCACTTCGATCATGCACAATTGAGTCCGTGTATTACTATTGTTGTCTCAATGGTTTACACATTTTGAGCCTAATTGAAAAAGCAATCATCATGCTTAATTCTTTCATACACAATCACGTACACACAGAAAATTTGTTTTTCTGTCTGAACGTTCATAGAATAAACTTGTGTTGTTCGATGATTGAATGGAAGATCTGGGGGAGTGAACATCAAAAAGCTCATTTCCAATGTGTATTTGTTACACACAGTGGCTTCGTGCTACTGACATTCATTTTTAACTGATTCATTTATTGATTAAGGTGTTACACTCTTATTTGTCTGAATTTGAAAAGATTCGGATGAATACATTATGAATTAACGGATGATCAGAGGCTCATATAACAAAGATCAATGGTCAGAAAAGATTAATGACATTTCTTGGTGGAGTTTTGATGATTTTTCTACTCTACATCATCAAAAAGGGGGAGAAATTAATTTTAAGAAATGTTGGTTGAAGCAATGCAAGTTATAAGGAGTGTTAAAGCACATATTTATTGGATTCAAGATCATAATTATCTGAAGATAGAAATCTGAAGTTAAAGCTAATAAAGTCGTCTCAACAAATAGTCTAGGGTCCTTTTGTAAAAAATAGTCAAAGTCTGTTTACGTATTTTATTTATTAGTTAGTTTTAATTTTAGTTAAATTAGTTTGTTTTAGGTTGTTGGGCCAAGCATTGCAAAGCCCATTACAAAGCCTTGCAATGCCCATTAGGCTTATGGCCTAAGTATAAATATGATTAGGTTAGATTAATTAGGGTTAGAAGAGCTAATTAGAAAATCAATATTGAGAGGGTGTTATTGTTGCTTGGTGCGCCGTGCGTATACAGAGAGATAGAAGCAGATTTCGTTTTTCTTCATCAAGAAATCTTGTAACTCATTGAATCGTTTGATTAATCAATATCAGGTTTGCATTATTGTGTTGATTATTTGTTTACTTGATTGAATGATTGCATATTGGGACACACAATTGGTATCAGAGCATGTACAGATTGGATTGAATAAGTTTTTTGTTCGGTTCTAATTTTCTGTCAAAGATTCATGTTTTTTATTGTGTGATTGTTCATTCAAGTTGATATTAGTTTGATTGTGTTTGTTTTGCATATTATAGTGATTGGGTATTGTTTGATTTGATAATTGCATTGTTTTTTAGTTATTAGTTTGTTGAATTTGGTTTTCTGGGTTCGGTTTGGAGACGGCACTGTGTGTTCAATCGATTCCATCATAAAGTGGTTGTTACTGAAATTAATTGGTACCAATCTATTCTAATCGTTTAATCGATCGTTTTTGCAAAGTTTGGGTGTTCAATTTTGAGTTTTGATTAGTTTCTGGGCTGATTCTGGGTTTCTGGGTCGATTTTTTCGAAGAACATATCGGTCTTTGCTCTTCTGGTCGAATTCTTTTCTATCGGTCTATTGCATTTGACCGATACACTCACAATTCAGTCTACTCCGGTCTAAGACTTACTTTCGGTCGAAGACCAATACCGGTCGAAACTTTTGTTTCTATCGGTCTTAGCAACATCCGGTCTTAATACTTCCTGTCTTTCATAGTATCGATCGAACAATCATCCGGTCTTACCAACATCCGGTCTTAACACTATCGGTTTTGCATTCTATCGGTCAAATCATTCGACCGAACTCTACAAGTACCCGGTCGAACACTATATCGGTCAAATCACTCGACCGGACTCTACAAGTTCCCGGTCGAAGGCAATATCGGTCTTTGCACTCCCCGGGTCGAACAAGTTCCCGGTCGAACTCTCGACCGGTCTTTACAAGTCTCCGGTCGACTCAATACCGGTCGAAGCACATCCTCGGTCGATTTTTGCAAACTGTAATAGGGCATCTAAATTGTAATAGCGGGACCCCTGTGCTAAGTCTGCGAAGGGGACAAAGTTCTGTTCGTGATCAGATTTTTCTGAATTTCTTTCTAAGATTTTCAGTATTGTGTGATTTTATCTTGACTTCTAACGATCTCATCCAGTTGATTGTTTCAATATCAGATAAGTTTGATACTAATCGTATAATTAAAGATGTCTCGGAAAGCTCTTGCTATTGGAACAGATGTGAAGCCACCAGTACTCTTCAAGGGGGAGTACGAGCAATGGAAGGACAGATTTTTGGACTTCATAGATCGACATGATTTGGGAGATGAAATCAGAAAATCTCTGAAAGAAGGGATCATGACACCTCCGACCAAGGTTCTCACTGTAGCTGGAGAAAATGGTCAAGAAGAAGAGACAGAGTACAAATTACCGATTGGTGAATATTCAGAAGATCAGCTGAACAAACACAAGGGTGACAAGTTGGCAAGATCATTTATTCTTCAAGGCATACCTAATGAAATATACGTAAAGATTGATAGTTACAACGCTACCGGTAAGCAAATGTGGGATCAGTTGGAGAAGATGATGCTTGGATCTAAAGTTGGCAATCAACTCAAAGTTTCTACCTGCTTGAATAATTATGAAGAGTTCAAAGCCAAAGCTGGAGAGTCACTCGAAAACACGTATGACAGATTTGTCACATTGCTGAACGAGCTCAGCAAGAACAAGATCAGCAAATCTCATGTGGAGCTGAATGTGAAATTCCTCAGCAATCTTCAGCCTGAGTGGAAGAGGTTCACCCGTCAGATGAGGCAGTTGAAGGATTTGCATGACATTCCTCTTCATGAAGTCTATGAAATCCTCAGACAGAATGAGGAAGAAGTAGAAGAGATCAAGGCTGAGATGAAAAAGGCTGACAAAGCTGTTGCTGATCCAGTTGCTCTTGTGGTTAAGAAGTCAAAGAAGAAGAAGGTGATAGAATCTGATTCGGAAGAAACTGATAGTGAGGCAAAGTCTGAAACTGACGATTGTGAAAAACTGATGGAAACCATGCTCATGTTAACCAAGGCTTTCCAAATGAAGTTCTATAAAAAGCCAAACTCCAATAGTCAGCGATATTCGTCTGGTCCGAACAACTACAAGCATAAAGAGAAAGTTGAAGAAAGGAGATCAGAAGAAAAGAAGAAGGATGGAGCTGAAGAGACCAAGAAAGAAGAACCGATTGAGTGCTACAACTGTGGTAGACTCGGTCATTTTGCCAAGGACTGCCGCAAATCAAAAGTCCGAAACTCAGACTATTACAAGAATAAAATGCTTCTAGCCAAGCAACAAGAGGCTGGAAAAGCATTAATGGCCGAGGATGAATACTGGCTCGACCACTTGGATGAAGAATCTGAAGAAGGAGAGAAGGATGAGACAACACATCTGTGCTTGATGGGGAAGAACCAATCATACGCTGAAGCTGATTCGGATGATGGAGATACTGATGAGGTATGTAACTTTACTGAATTTGATTTATTAAACCAAATGAATGCCATGATGTCTAAACTCCAAGAATTAGAGTCGAACCTTAAGCGTGAAAGGGGTGTCATAAATGAGAAAAATCAATGTATACATAAACTTAGTAATGATATTGCTGAGAAAAATGTATTAATTGAAACTTTGCACAAAAATATAGACACCAGCGCTAAAGAAAAGACTATAATTCATAAAGAGTTATCTGAAACTGATTCAAAGTTTAAAGAATGTGAGTTTAAATCTAGAGAGATTGCTAAAAGGTACTTTTCTACTTCAAAAAAGAATAAATCTTTAATAGAAAAGGTGAATGCTTTGGAAGAAAAATTACATACTTTGGATCAAACTGAACATACTATTCATTTGAACAAACCTAAAGAGAAACCTGATACTTGGGGACTTGGTTACAAGAACCCACATCATCTCAAAAAGGGTATATCTGAAGTGCCCGCACTTTATGACTTTGGGTTTATGTTATTGGCTTCTCAACATCAAGAACTCAAACCTTTTTGGACTAGTATATCGGAAAAAGATAAAGCCAAGGAATATGATAAAAGAAAGAACACAACTAAAGTTCAACTTCCATTTCGCTATGAGAAGTTGAATAACAGTTATCATTCTAATAAATCAAAATTTATTTCAATTGATTATTTTGAAAGTTATTCTGTTAAAGAGTTGGAGACTAAACCCATTGAAGGCAAGCTTTACGTCCCTCCCCTCGTTTTGGAAAGTAAAATTTCTGAACTTGAGAATACTCTTACAGATGAAAGAATTTTGATGGACTTAGAACAAACTGTATTTTCAACAGTGTTGAAAATTTTTAATTTTCCTAAACTTTCCAAAGCTTTAAATTCGGATGACAGATCTGGTTCACTTGATAATGAGCTTAATTTCTTAAACTCTGAAGGTGTTTTAAATAAGTGTGTTTCTCAGTTTGATTTTTCTTCTAAACTACCTGATCATTCATTTTGTTTTGTTAATTCCTTTGGATTACCCAGTGTGCTTGAAAAGGGTGAAACATCAACGAAAGTTGATAAATCAGTCTCTGTGAAATCTAAGAAAGCAAAAGGTAAGAAGCAAAAAGCTCAACTTTCACAGAAACCGATCCTCACTGGTAAGCCAAAGAAGAAGCATTCTCTTAATTCTCATCATTCTAACTCTAAAGTTTCAAATGTTTCAGATTTCAGAAAGCAAAGGGTTGAAGTTAAGACTGCATGGATACCGAAACTGAAAATAGACGAGAAAGATAAATCTAGTTCTAATTTTATTTTGAATAAAAAGACTTCTAGTAAAGATGATTTGAGTGTGAATGTTGCTACTTTTAAAAATAATCTTGTTGATTCTCGCAAGAAATATTCTATAAAGCAATTATTTCAGTTAGCTCCATCTAGTACTAAAAAGTTTTTAAATTGTGGTGAATGTGATTATGCTTCTCGTAGATATTCTGATGTTTGGTATGGTTCATATAATGTTTCATCTTATCGTTATCATTCATCTTATCCTGCTTCTGGTTTTCAAAGAAAAAGCGGACCCAATTTTAAATGGGTGCCAAAATCAAGTACTAACAGTGGAGGTCCCATTTTTAAATGGGTTCCTAAACCTCTTCTTTCTTGATTTATATTGTGAAGACCCGTCATATGTGGTATTTGGATAGCGGGTGTTCCAAACATATGACCGGGCATAAGAGTATGTTATCTAATTATACGGACAAATACTGCGGCACAGTTCGTTTCGGGAATGACCAGTTTTCACCTATTCTGGGATATGGTGATTTTGTACATGAAAATCTTACGATCAAGAAGGTGAGTTATGTTGAAGGCTTAGGGCACAACCTATTCAGCATTGGCCAGTTCTGCGACAAAGATTTAGAGGTTAATTTCAAGGCCAAGACATGTTCAGTTCGCACTGAAGAAGGAAAAGAACTCCTGGTCGGATCTCGCAAGTCAAACCTCTACACCATCAATTTGTCAAAGATCCAGGCTGACAATCAGGTCTGCCTACTATCAAAGGCCTCGATGCAACAAAGTTGGTTATGGAATCGACGACTTTCTCACCTCAACTTTCGGTACATCAATAAGCTGGGCAGTGGTACGCTAGTGAAAGGTCTTCCAGAGCTGAAGTATGAGAAAGAACATCTATGTGCAGCGTGTGAAAAGGGAAAGATGAAGAGAGCCCCTCACAAACCAAAGCTTGAACCTAGTACCAACTCTCCATTAGAGTTGTTGCATATGGATCTATGCGGTCCTATGCGAACGCAAAGCTTAGGAGGAAAGAAGTATGTGTTGGTTATCGTGGATGACTATACGCGATACACTTGGGTTAAGTTTCTACGGTCTAAAGATGAGACTCCCGATGTTCTCATTACGTTTCTGAAGATGACCCAAGTCAATCTGCAAAAACAAGTCAAGATTCTCAAGACTGACAACGGTACAGAGTTCAAGAACAAGATAGTTGAAGAATATCTCGAATCGGTCGGGATATCACATCAATACTCTGCTGCTCGCACGCCTCAACAGAACGGAGTCTTTGAAAGGCGAAATCGTACACTTGTCGAGGCCGCTCGGACAATGCTCAGCCAATCTGACTTACCTTTATTTTTGTGGGCTGAAGCTGTATCGACTGCGTGTCACACTCAGAATCGCTCCATGATACACCGCCGATTTAAGAAGACTCTGTATGCGTTGATCAACAACCGTACACCATCCATTAAATATTTTCATGTTTTTGGTTGTACGTGTTATGTTCTAAACGACCGAGAGAATTTGAACAAGTTCAGTGCTAAGGCGGATGAAGGCATCTTTGTTGGTTATTCCTCTACATCTACTGCATATCGGATTTACTTGAAGAAGTCGAAGACTGTGATCGAGAGCATTAATGTTACATTCGATGAGGAAATGGCTTCTGAGCACATCAGTTCAGAACCCGTCATTACCGGAGTTTTAGCTTCTGGACCAACCAGTCCAGGACCTACACCTCAAGAGAACAAATCAGATGGTGCTTCGTCGTCTACTTCTAATTTATCTGATTTGGATTTATTATTTGAATTGTTCTATGATGAATTTCTTGGTTCTAAATTGCCTAACTCTGTTCTGGTTGACAAGATAGAAGACTCAATGACTACTCATCCGACCACTTCCGATATCTCTACTGAATTTGGTTCCCCTATTCAGCAAGAAGTTCCAGTTCAAAAGCCTACTCCGACAGTTGAAGTTGTGACCAACAATGCCGAGACAGAAGTAGCTGACTCCGTAGGATGTACTGTAAGGTCTGATCAACAGATTGTCCAAGATGTACCTACTACAACTTCTGCAACGACTACTTCAACTGAAGTCCCCGTTAATTCAGAACCCTCTGAAGGAGATACTAGTGGATTCCTAGATGCGGACAATGATCAACATGTATCTAATCCACTCCCTCATGAACAAAAGTGGACCAAAGAGCACCCGATACATCAAATTATTGGAGATCCTTCTGCACCGGTGCAAACTAGGTCTGCAACATCAAATCTATGTATGTATGAATCCTTTCTGAGCAAGATCGAGCCTACACGCGTATCTGAGGCCCTTGCCGATTCAGATTGGGTAACTGCGATGCAAGATGAGCTGAATCAGCTTGAAGCACTGAATGTCTGGAGACTCGTACCCAAACCGCAAGGTAAAACCATCATTGGTACGAAATGGGTGTTCAAAAACAAGAAAGATGAAGATGGCACCGTTATCCGAAACAAAGCACGACTTGTCGCCAAGGGATATAGGCAAGAGGAAGGAATAGACTACGATGAGACTTATACTCCAGTGGCACGTATAGAGGCAATTCGGATGTTCTTAGCCTACGCAACCCACAAGAACTTCACCGTCTACCAAATGGACGTGAAGACAGCTTTTCTGAATGGAGTACTCAAGGAAGAAGTCTACGTCTCACAGCCAGAAGGGTTTGTAAATCCAGATAAGCCGAACCACGTCTACATCTTGGATAAAGCTCTTTATGGACTGAAACAAGCTCCTCGCGCCTAGTATGATATCCTATCTCAATTTTTGGTTAAGTCGGGTTTCACAAAAGGTACGGTTGATACCACTCTTTTTATTAAAAAGGATAAAGGCGATATCATTGTTATTCAAATATATGTGGATGATATTATTTTTGGTTCTACAAATCCAAAGTACTGTAGGAACTTTGCAAACCTCATGGTGTCTCGTTTTCAAATGAGCATGATAGGAGAGATGAATTTCTTTCTCGGATTGCAAGTCAAAAAAATTTCAACGGGGATCTTTATCAATCAATCTAAATACATTCTGGATATTCTTCGGAAGATCAAAATGGAAGATTGTAAACCGATTGGTACCCCAATGGCAGCTGGTACTAAGATTGGCACCGATCTTTCGGGAAAGGCTGTTGATGTTAGGACTTATAGAGGGAGGATCGGTTCTTTAATGTATCTCACTTCAAGTAGGCCGGATATAATGTTTTCTACATGCTTATGTGCTAGATATCAGGCCAATCCTAAAGAATCCCATTTGTCTGCTGTAAAGCGGATTTTCAGGTATCTGAAGGGGGCTGCAGATCTTAGTCTGTGGTATCCTAAGGATACAAGCTTTGGACTAACATCTTATTCAGACGCAGATCATGCTGGTTGCATGTTAGACAGGAAAAGCACCTCGGGTTATATACAATTCCTCGGAGATAAACTCGTCAGTTGGGCTTCGAAGAAGCAATTATGTGTCTCCACATCAACGGCCGAAGCGGAATATGTAGCTGCTGCTAGCTGTTGTTCTCAGGTCTTGTGGATGAGAACACAACTGCGAGACTATGGATTTCATTTCAATAGAATCCCGATCTATTGTGATTCGAAGAGGGCTATTGCGATTACCGCTAACCCTGTTCAGCATACTAAGACCAAACACATAGATGTCCGGTATCATTTTATAAAAGATAATGTAGAAAAGGGGACAATTGAACTTTACTTTGTAAAAACCGATTATCAGCTTGCAGATTTGTTTACCAAACCTTTAGACGAAAAGAGATTTAATTTTCTTGTCTCAAGACCTTGTATGCTAAATCTTAAGACCTAATCGGTAGTTACCTATTAAAGTTTCTTATTGTATCTCTTGATCATTTCTTTATTATTATTTCCGCATGATACCTGCTATTTAATAGTTTGTTCATGATCTCAGGGGAAGTGTGAGAAGTATTTCATTGATAATCAATGTTAGTTTGAGGGGGAGCATATTTAAATGCATCGTGTTTACTGATACTTGTTAGTAATGCATAAACCTAGGGGGAGCGATCAAGTCAAAGGAGTATGGCGATGACTTCTGATTATTTCTGATCATAACTCGTACATCAATAGTTTTACTGCTTTATGTCATTTCAATTTCAGTGAATAAAGTTACTTTGACTAGACTTTTAGACTTTTGTAGGTTGAGAGATGCTTCAAAGATCATATCTTTATGACTTTAAGCTTGACTTCGCGAGATGTAAGACTGTACTCGAAAGGTATAATTTCTTTCTCTTCATCTCCTCCATGGTTGAAAGAAGGACAACTTTCAATCAGAAGAAAACATGTTCTTAATTGTTCAAACCACTTCCCAATTCTAAAAAAGATTTCTTGATTTGGAAGTGTGATTTTAAATGTTTTCAGCTTCATCATTGAGCCTTAACTGATAAAGTTAAATCACCTGAGCATCTTATGCTTCATAGGAAAACATGGGATCAGTGTGCTAGGACTTAAGTGAACTTCTATGGATTCACGTTAACCAGTGTTTCCTACCCAAGAAGTTAATCCTGTAGTGAAAGAATGTGAGGAGTCCAACAAGAAATGAGTGTGGGATGTGTGATGAGGGACAATATTAAAAGAGAGTTTGGTTAGCTGTGAGCTTAAAGATTAAAAGAAAGAGGGTGAGAGATCAGAGTAAAAGAATTTTTAAACTCTGCACCAACTACTTTCTGAGTCGGGCAGCCACATGTCTAATGCTTCACAATTCTTTGGTGAACATTATTGAAACAGGAAACTAGCCCATACCAACTCTTGACTTTACCCCACTATCTACTCATTTTCTTCTCAACAAGAAAATGTTTCATTTTCAAAGGAGACGCAACACATATGCTATCTGATTTTCATTTGGAAAATCTGGATATTGAAAAGAAGGTAGTTTGCCCCACCTTCACACTTCACTAATACACATTGAGTTTGTGTTTGACTACTTGTCTCAGTGGTTTACACTTATTTGAGCCTTATAAGCAAACATCATCTGCTAATTTATTCTATCACTTGCACGAACACACAAAGAATTTGTTTCTTTGTCATAACGTTCATAGAAATTGCCTTTGTGGTGTTTCGATGATTGAATGGAAGCCCTGGGGGAGTGAACATCATAAAATCTCCTTTATATTGTGTATTTGTTACACACGGTGACTTTGTGTTACTGACAAGCAATTTTAACTCGTTCATTTTTTGATTCAGGTGTTACCTTTCATATCTATCTATTTTGTCTGGATTTGTAAAGATCTGGATGAACATCTTAATGAATTGACGGATAATCAGTGGTTCTGTTTGCAAGATCAATGGTGGAAGAAATTTCTTGAAGAAACGTTTTGATGAACTCTTTGCTTTTTTCATCAAAAAGGGGGAGAAGCGTCAATCAAGAAATGGAAGATATTCTGAAGTTATTTTGAAGATATTTTGAAGACAAAGAGGAAGATTAACATTTTCTGAGCTTAAAGAATGATCTTGATCCAAAGGGGGAGATTGTTAAAGCACATATTTATTGGATTCAAGATCATAATTATCTGAAGATGGAAATCTGAAGTTAAAGCTGATAAAGTCGTCTCAACAAATAGTCTAAGGTCCTTTTGTAATAAATAGTCAAAGTCTGTTTACGTATTTTATTTATTAGTTAGTTTTAATTTTAGTTAAATTAGTTTGTTTTAGGTTGTTGGGCCAAGCATTGCAAAGCCCATTACAAAGCCTTGCAAAGCCCATTAGGCTTATGGCCTAAGTATAAATATGATTAGGTTAGATTAATTAGGGTTTGAAGAGCTAATTAGAAAATCAATATTGAGAGGGTGTTATTGTTGCTTGTTGCGCCGTGCGTATACAGAGAGATAGAAGCAGAGTTCGTTTTTGTTCATCAAGAAAGCTTGTAACTCATTGAATCGTTTGATTAATCAATATCAGGTTTGCATTATTGTGTTGATTATTTGTTTACTTGATTGAATGATTGCATATTTGGACACACAAGGAGATTGTACAGAGTTGCAAGGATTTGTCAAGGAATGCAAGTTATAAGGAGATTGTACAGAATTGAAAGAGAAAGCTCAAAGGATTCACAATGTTCGCAGAAATTTGCTGAAATTTTCTTAGAAGTTGAGTTGCTAAAGAAAAGAGAGCTAAATATGAAGATAATTTCTTTCTGAAGTCTGAAAGTGTTTCTACAACCTTTGGGGGAGATTGTCAATGTTCACAGAAATTTGCTGAAATTTTCTTAGAAGTTGAGTTGCTGAAGAAAAGAGAGCAAAATCTGAAGATAATTTCGTTCTGAAGTCTGAAAGAGGTTTCTACAACCTTTGGGGGAGATTGTTAAAGATTCTTAAAAATAACATTATCACAGACTTTGGGGAAGAGTACAAAATGTTCTGAAGACAGTTCAAAGGAAAGAAAGATTGATTTTGAGCAAAAAGGGGAGATTGTTCTTTAATGTTGAAATTTTTGAAATTTGATCTGAATCCAAAGGGCGAGTTTTAATGCATATCTTTTTAAAGACGATTTTGAATCCAAAGAGGGAGAATGTTAGTGCACAAATATGTTGGATACAAGATCATAAAGATTAAATGGTGAAAGTGAAAGTCAAAAGCTCAAGTCAACTCTCAAGCTAAAGTCAAAGTCTTTATAATAAAGGTCAAAATCAAAGCTTTTGTATTTTAGTGTTAGAGTTTTCCTTTGTAATATGTCTAGTATAAATAGTATTATTTTTGTTTGTAGACTCATATGACTAGAAGACTAGAAAGGTTAGATGCGTGTATTTGGTTAGAGAGAAAAACATTGTGAGAGCTTCATACTGTATCAAAATTGATTGAAATAAAATTGTTTTGATCATAATTGTTTGTCATCTGAATTGATTGCACACATTATGGGACACACAGTGACACTCTGACCCATAAAGCACATGTGAGTAGTTTCCTCTTTGGCAGAATCAGGTTTAGAATGATCCAACCAGTATTCGTCTTCAGCCATTAATGCTTTTCCATCTTCTTGTTGCTTAGCTAGAAGCATTTTGTTCTTGTAATATTCTGAGTTATGAACCTTTGGCTTCCGGCAATCTTTAGCAAAATGGCCTACTTTGCCACATTTATAGCACTTAACTGGTTCAATCTCTTTCTTCTCCTCATATCTGTTCCCATGCTTCTTATCTTTCTTCAGACGTACTGATCTTTTCTCTTTCTTCTTAACTACCAAAGCAACAGGATCTGATATTAGTTTCTCAACTGTCTTTTTTTTAGCTATAATCTCATCAACCTCTTCTTCATTTTGTCTGAGAGTCTCATAAACTTCATGTAAAGGTATCTCATTGAGATCTTTCATCTGTTTCATTTGACGAGTTAACCTTTTCCACTCAAGTTGTAAAATGCTCAGAAACTTGACATTCAGCTCAATCTGAGACTTCTGGACTCTGTTTGTACTTAGCTCGTTCAAAAGAGTAACAAATCTGTCATAGGTAGCTTCAAGACTTTCACCTTCCTTTGCTTTGAACTGTTCATAATTGTTGAGGCAGTTTGATACTTTCAGCTGATTTCCTATCTTTGACCCTAACATCATCTTCTCAAGCTGATCCCTCATATGTTTTCCTGTAGCATTGTAGCTATCTATTTTCACATAAATCTCATTGGGATTCCTTGCAATATAAAAGATCTGGCTAGTCTGTCAGCTTTTTGCATTTTCTTCTATTCCTCAGAATATTCTTCTTCTGGCATCGGATACTCTTTGTTGACTAACTCTTCACCATCTGTTTCTGTAGAATGAATCTTAGTTAGAGGTTTCATCACTCCTTTCAGTGATAGTCTGATGTAATCACCTAGATCATTTCTGTCAATAAAGTCCAGGAATCTGTCCTTCCATTGCTCGTATTCTCCTTTGAAAAGAACCGGTGGTTTAACATATGTTCCAATAGCAAGAGCCTCCCTTGAAGTCATATTGAAATTACGCACTGATTTGATCTCAAAAATTCAGAACAAAAAGTCAAACTTGGTCAACACTTGAAAATCTCAGAAAAATTTCTAAGTGTCAAAACTCGCAGAACATTGTAGACCAAACTTCGCGTACACAGTTCTTTGCGTGTTCTAGGTTCGTGCAGAAAAAACTATGCGAGTTTTTGGTTCGTGCAAAAAGCATCTTGCGCGTTCTTGGTTCGCGTAGGCTATGGTTTGCATGTTTTGAGCTTCGCACAGGCTTTGATGTGCGTGTTCTTGCTTCGCGCACAATTTGATGTGCGTGTTCTTGCTTCGCGCACTCGTTGATGTGAGAGTTTTGAGGATTAGTTCATGTAAATTGTCTGCATGTTTCTGTACTTGTGTGTGTGTGTTCTAAGGTGTGCGAACTCTCTTACCAATCCTGCATTCGTATCTACAAATCTAACAGAGAACCTTGCTATTTATACCTGGTCAACATGACCTATAGCAAGTCAACCCATTTAACCCAAATACAAAACACATTAAACACTTTCTAACAATTACATTTTAGACCCTCTATTTAATCTTGAATACAATTTTAGTTTAACAATCTGCCCCTTTGGATTCAAGATTAAATTTTTTTTGACAATTATCTTCAGGTCTTCTTTTCTTCAGAAATGATCTTCAGCAAAAATCTTTTTCAGCTTTAAACCTTGAAAACTTTGACATTTTGAACACTTGAAGTACATCTATCTCTTCCTTTGACTTTTTCAATCAACTTTAACACTTTCTTCACAATCATTGAAGTCTTCAAACTTTGTCATTCTTCAAGCTCCCTTTCTTTTCTCAGCTTTTTCAATCAAATTGTAACTGACTTGAACTTTGAACAACTGAAACTTTGTATTTAACTTAGAAATTTTGAAATTCTCCCCCTTCTTGATAATATCAACTTTAGTCTGACTTTGAAACCTTGATATATCTCCCCCTTTTTGATGAATTATGAGAATCAGTATCATCAAAACTTTTTCAAGGTAGGCACAGTCTTTAAATAATCTCCCCCAAATCATCTGATAAGCACAGTCTTCATGATTAACAATCTCCTCCTTTGACAGTATATAAACATTCTCCCCCAACTGATCTGATAATGAGCCATCAATTCATGAATGTATATATCCGAATCTTTTCAAATTCAGACAAATTATGAGTTGTAACCCTGAATCAACATATGAAACAGTTTGGAATGCTTGTCAGTAACACAAATTGTATACAACGAATGTACAATGTAAGGAGCTTGAGATAATGTTCACTCCCCAGGACTTCCATTCAATCATTGAAAAACATAAGGTATTTTCTATGAATGTTCTAACAGAAAAACATATTTTCTGTGTGCTTGTGCTTGTGTTATGAAAGAATTAGCACAATGGTTGTTGTTAAGGCTCAAAATTATGCAAACCATTAAGACAACAATGATTATACATAGACTCAAATGTGTATGAAAAAGGATCGAAGGTGGGGCAACTTTCCTTCTTTTTCAGTATCAATATCTTCCTAGTGAAGTACCAATAGAGTATGTGTTGCTTCCCCAGAAAATGTGAAACATTCTCTTTTTAAGAAAAGAATGAGTAGCTGGTGGGATGAGTAGCTCGTTTGAACTAGTACATGTTAGACCAACACTAATGGTAACATTACAATCACTTTTATTAACTTTCTTTCACATTCTTTCTTCCTCCATTCTCCTTTATCATTTTGGTTTCTTAAATCTGAATCAAGAAATGAAAGCATGTTAGTTTTCTTCTGAAAAGATGAATTTTTCTTTAAAGTACTAGAAGACTCGCCTTTCTCAAATATGCTTGGAGGATATTCAGGAGTTTCAATATAAACAACTGAGGTTTTGGAAGTAATAGTCTCAAACTATGGATTTGAATGAACATTCCATTTCTGAGATTCAAACATCTTTTTCTCATCTAAATTTTGCTTAAACAAATCAGCTTTCAAAATATTTAACTCTTTGGAGAGTTCTTTGTTTTCTTCAAAAGACCTGTAAAGTTTGAATTTGAGATCACAGTTCTCATATTCCAACTCTTCAATGGTCTTTTGTAGATCACTGATTTGTTTCTCAAAATCAGATGTTTGATTCATCATAGAGTTTGATTCTAACTTCTCAATGATAGGAACAGGATCTGAAGCATTCATCATGTTTTCAAAAATCTCCTCAGTCATTTTCTTTGAAAAATCTGTTTTAATGTTATGATTCATGAAATTTAAGCACTCATCAGTCTCAACCTCTTTTGGAGATTCAGAAGTGACTGATTCATATATTTGAGTCTGATTCTCAACATCAGTGTTTGATTCATATTCATCATACTGACATTGAGTTTCAAGCATATCTGTGTCATTGTTGGCTGATTCTGTTGGTGATGGTGTAGAAAATAATGATTGAAACTCACCTAATTCAGGTTTCCTGTTTTTATAGATATTGTTGAATTCATTATAAGAAAAACCAACAGATTTAAAACTTGAAAATGTATTAGCACAACTCGATGTATCATCATCAATCACTTTTTACCTTTACTAGAGATGTCATACTTGAGAGTTTCGGCTTTAAAGAATGTGTCATGAATGCCCGGGATTTTCTTAGGTTTTGACCCCAATTTGTCAAAATTATACAAGTTTTCAGGGGCTTTCTTTAAAACATCATTTTCCTCAAAACCTAAACCCGTCTTAGCATTATAAAAACGGACATCTTGGAGTTTGTTTGTAAGCAAGTTCAATGTTTGCTCAGTTTGTCCTCTCTTTAAGTTCAAATCCTCTAGCTGCTTGATTTTACAATATGTTTCATTTCGCTCCTAAAAACAAGCTTCAAACTTAATTTTAAATTCTCCTTTTTCAGATTTCAATTTAACAAGATTTCTTTCAAGCTCCAAAATTTTAGATTTTAAAACCTCTTTTTCTTGCTTCAAGGCATCTTTCTCTGATTCTTTATCCTCAACGACAACCTTCAATAATGCGTTTTCATCACGAAAACTCATCATTGATTTTCTTTCGTTGCTAAGTTTACCTTTTAAATTCTCAAACTCGTTTTCCATATTTTGAATCTGTGCCATGAGAGATTCAACAAGTTCAAAATTATAAAGAGTACTTACCTCAGATTCACAATCAGATCGGTCAGAAGAGGTTTCAGCTTCATCATCAATCTTTGACATCAAACACACTTGTGTGAAGTATGCCGATTCTTTGTCTAAGCTTTGAAAGAACCAATTCTCTTCCTCAACCATTAGCTCTTTTCCTTCTTCTGCCTTCTTTGTGAGTAAAGACTTCTTTGCATAATACTCTGAATTTTTCTCTCTTTTGAACTTGCAATCTTTTGAAAAGTGGCTAGGCTTACCATAGTTGTAACACCTGCCATACTTGGGCTCAACTTTCTCTTCTTTCTTCTCTTCTCTTTTCTCTTCTCTTTTCTCTTCTCTCTTCCCTTCCTTCTTCTCATACCTCGACTTGTACTTTTCTGATCTGTCCTTCCTGTACCCTTCATACTTTGTCTTTGAAAACCTTTTCTTTCCAAAGCTTTCCTGAAATTGCTTGGTGATGAGGGCCAGGTTATCAACAAACTTCTGTATATCTTCATCAGAATGTACTTCAGTATCATCAGAGGATTCTTCAGAACTCGACTGACTAAGCTCTGTGAGGAAGGCTTTGGATCTCTTGGACTTGTACTTTGATGAGGAAACGGTCTTTGAGCTGGAACTCTTTTTCCTTCTAGCAAGAAGATCTAGTGAGTCCTTGACAATCTTATTTTCTTCATTCAACAGCTTGACTTCATCCTCATGCTGAGCAAGTGTAGTGAAGATGTCATTCACGTCCTCTAGTGCCATGTCTTTGGTCATATGTATGTTTATGGCATAACTCTTCCAATCTGGATTCAAGTTCTTGATGAACTTGTAGTTGATCTCAGACACGAGTTTTTTCATCCCGTTTCTCCTCAAGTCGTTTAATATCACATTAAACATTACATAGGTATCCAACAGAGCTTCCCCTTCCTTGACATGAAATGCTTCATAAGCATTGATGCTTTGGTTCAACTTTGCCTTAATTGATTTCTCTATACCTTGAAACTGCCTTTCCAGTTCATCCCACATGGCTTTGGTTGATTCTCGACTATCTACTCTGTTGTAGATATCATTTGGAATGGCTATAGTGAGATAGAAGAGAGCCTCTTCATCAATTTTGTGTAGTTCCTTCTCCCTCTCACTATAGTATTGATATGGCTTTGCACATATCGAACGGGAATTTCGGGAGAGGTATCTGTAGCCTCTTGGCCTGGTACAGTGACAACTGGTTGAATTGGTCCTTCTGCGATGGATTTCATGTAGTCATGGTTCTTATGATTCAAGAACTGAATCATCCTCCTCTTCCACTGTGAGTACTCTCTGATAGACAACACCGGAGGTTTTGATTGGGAACCCATGGAAAGTAATTCTTTAGACATGATGAGAATATCTGGACACAAAGAAATAAGCTAGTAATGATCTTTTCATTCAACAACTTGAGCAAGACTTGAAAATTTTTCAGAAACTGAAATTTCTAAAAAACATTAAGTCTAGAATTCACATACACTAGGAACAAGTAGCAATTCGCATGAAAATTGTATTATAATTCGTACAACACTTGAAATTCGTATAAGCAATTTTCACAATTCGCACAAGTATATAATTCGCAGACAATAGATAATCAGAATCAAACAATTCGTATAAAGCCTTATGCGAATACTTTCACAATTCGCACATCTCTATTATGCGAATTCCAACCTTAGAAAAATTTGAAAGCTAAACTTTTTGCACAAAAAGCTTTTCGCAAACAGAATTCGTATAACACAAGGATAAAAATTCTTTACTTGAACAATTTTGTGAAAATCCACCAACTTTTCGTATCTCGTACGAATTCTGAACCTAGAAATAATCTTTGAAAAACTATGCGAAATCTATGAGAATTCCTATGAACACTATGCGAAAACTTAGCAATTCGCACCACTCTACTAAGAGAATTCTACACAATTCGCATTACTCAGGTATGCGAATTTTGTGCAATTCCTAAAATGTCCCCAGCGAATTCTTGCCTTGATCTTTCAAAAATCAACTTTTCGTATATCAAGACACTTAGATATTTTCAAGACAAATTCTATGCGAATTCTACAACATTTCGTATATCACTGTAATACGAATTCTTTACTTAAAGATTTTAGATGAACTTTTAAGCGAATTCTTTCTACGAAATGAAAGTCATGCGAGTTCTTCATACGAGAAGAACAAGTCTTGCGAGTTCTTGAGTTCACCGTTCGAAAATATGAAATCTAGTCCAAAAATCTATCAAATTCTTCGAATATGAGGCTGTAACTTCAAAATGATAAATAGATTTGTATCAAGATCAATCCAGTACAACATAAAAATCAAATTCACACTCAATCATATCAAACTCGATCAAACAGGGACTCGACATCTTTCAAACAAAAATAGCCAAAAATCACAAAATTGATTATCAAAAACAATTTCTAAATGCAATTCAATCCAAGAAAGATGTTCAACAATACTTTTCGACCAAAACTCTACCAAAAGATTTACCAAAAACACAATTTATTTCAAAAATCCAATCAAGACTCACAAACACAGATACGAACTCGTTTTTCACAAATTTATTGAATCCTAAGCTCTGATACCAAATGTGATCCCAATTACTAGCATACAATTAACACATCAGATTAAGAACACAATCTTATTAATCAAATCAAATGATTACAATAGTCATAGATCTAACAAGTAGTCACAAATCTCACGTATATGTGTGTGTGTTCTAAGGTGTGCGAACTCTCTTACCAATTCTGCATTCGTATCTACAAATCTAACAAAGAACTTTGCTATTTATACATGGTCAACATGACCTATAGCAAGTCAACCCATTTAACCCAAATACAAACATATCAAACACTTTCTAACAATTACATTTTAGACCCTCTATTTAATATTGAATACAATTCTAGTCTAACACAACTCGGATGCAATATACTCGAGTTGGGTTTCGAATGCTCTCATGGTGGCATTGGTTGGATTAACGAAACCATTGGTCTAATTAATGAAACTTTTTAACAATGATTCCAAAGAACCAAGATCCATGGAGCTTTGTTGCCTAGATGCTTGAGGATGTGAATTTTGGTTATTGTTGTGAGATTGTGGGGACTGCCCACTATGATGAAATCTCGGGGGATTTTGAGGTCGGTTCTGTCCAGGAGTTACCCTAACGGTTGTAGTCCTGGATTTCCCGTTCACAAAAAATTGGGGTGGTTCCGCCAATTCGGGTTGTAAGTTTGAGATTACGGACTATTCCTTGAGTGATTTCCCACGTAGTTAACCGAGATGGGATTACCTGGACAATTTTCAAAAGCATGATTTTAATCACAAAATGCACAAGTTTCATTTGATAAATTAGTATTCATTGCATGCACTTGGTTTTTCTCTCCTATATTCAAGTTATTTTTTACCAAGTTTGTCAAAGCAACTATTTGAGCATTTAAAGCGGTGATGGATTCCACTTCATGAACTCCATATGCAGTTTTTGGAGGAACTGCACGGGGGGTTCGACCACTCAGTTTTATTGTTGGCAACCTTTTCTAGGATGTCGTACCCTTTATTATATGATTTGGCGGTAAATGCACCACCAGTTGTAGCATCAAGGACATTTTTCGTAAGCTTGATTTTCATCACAAAATGCACAAGTTTCATTTCATAAACTAGTATTCATTGCATGCACTTTGTTTTTCTCTCCTATATTCAAGTTATTTTTTACCATGTTTGTCAAAGCAACTATTTGAGAATTTAAAGCGGTGATGGCGTCCACTACATGAACTCCCGATGCAATTTTTGGAGGAAGTGCATGGGGGTTCGACCACTCAGTATTATTGTTGGCAACCTTTTCTAGGATGTCGTACCCTTCATTATATGTTTTGGCGGTAAATACACCACGAGATGTAGCATCAAGGACAATTTTCACAGCGATGGAAAGTCCATTATAAAATGTTTCCAATTGGATGCAACGGGATATTCAATGATGAGGGTATTTCCTAAGAAGTTCTTTAAACCTCTCCCATGTATCTGACACTGTTTCGTCTTCCCCTTGCTGAAACAGTAAAATTTCATTCATGAGTTTTACATTCCTTGTCGGAGGAAAGTATTTTTTCAGAAATTTTTCCGTCAGATCCGCCCAAGTAGAGATGGAGTGGTGCGGTTGGGAATTTAGCCAAGCTTTTTCTCTATCTCTTATGAAAAAGTGAAGAGCATTAGCCTTAAGGCATCTTGAGGCACTCCTTGAACATTAAAAGCGTCCGCAATTTCTAAAAATGATTTTAAATGTAAGTGCAGATATTCTGACGGTAATCCCCCAACGTGACCCATTGTTTGGATCATTTGGAACATCAACAATTTTAATTAAAAAATTACAGCTGTAATGTCGGGTCATAAGAATTCCCGAATTTATTGAGCAAATTCGGGGGTAGCATAGTCCTTTATTCCACGGTCCTTGTCATTGGAAATCTTTACCGTAGTTTCCACAATAGGTGGAAGTGGCGGATCATGAGGTCCTCCTCTAACGTCACCCATAGTGTTAGGTTGTCAACTGCCTCTTCCTCTTCTATCTCGTCGACGTCTCCGAACGGTTCTTTCGATATCGGGATCCAGAGGTACAAGTTCACCGTGTTGTAGCCTTGACATACAACACAGGAAATCGGCGCCAAAAATTTGATGGGAAAAATGCATATGTATAAAATGGGGAACAATAATGGCACAAGTAATATAATAGTGAGGACCAAATATCGTATCCACAGGGATTGGACTTAACTAAGAATCAGAGATTTTCACGAACTTCCGGTGCAAAGTTAAAGATTTATAAAATTGATTGGTTGGTTTAGAGCGAAGTATGAAATATTAAATTTAACAATTAATAAAAAAGGAGGGTACGGGTGTAAGTTTTTCCTTAGAGTATTTTTATAACTTAAATGGTTAACAAAACCGGTCACAATGAGGTCCCACACGATTTCCTCCTATCGAAGCTACGTCGTATAGGTTGTGATAAAGGTATTATTAAAAATTACGACAAATGCTAACTTTTGATCAACCAATTTCACTAAGTAGATCTCGAAGATCTTAGCCCCGCCGGTATGGATAGATATGCATATCTCTATGACACACCAACTCGACCGACATCTGGACCTTAGTTTGATTATGAAAAAATCCATATCTCTATGCGATTGTTGACGATTTTCTCAAAACTCCTTGCATCACCCATGCCGTATTCGGATCCGCCCCTCTCGAGGTCTAAGATCTGATATTAACACACACAAGTGATCGTCTTGTCCGTGTTGAGATGATTCTTCAACTTGAATGACTAAACCGAGAAGTTAGCCAAATGCGGTAACACCCAAGTGTTACATTTTAACCTGTCTGGTTTGGCTTACACCGACACCCAAAGGGGGGTTTAACTACTAATAATAATTAAAGACATAATAAAAGAAAAGTAGTGCTGGTAATTAAATTGTATTAATCTGAAAAACAGTCACTGTGGTCACAGACTTACCATAGTGGTGACGAAATTTAAAGTGTAGAATTTAAATCTAAGAAATTACAAGAACAAACTAGCTAAGAACATGAAATTTAAAATACTTGAAGCTTCTCTAGAAGTTCCAAGGGCTTGAGGGATTCTTGGATGCTCCTCAAATGCCAACCTCAAGCCCCTTTATATAGTGAAAAAGGTGAAAGGGACTTGAGGGAGTGAAAGTGACTTTACAATGTTTATCATCTTCTATCCTTGTCTTCATACCTATTGTCTTCATCCTTCTCTTTTACATGAAAGAACTCAACTTTGACCCAACTCAAACCTGCAAGTCTTCGTCATAATTTGGGAAATAAAACCCCTAAGAAGATTGTTGATCCCAAGATGTGTTCTATTCAACATATGAACCTCTAAACTACACAAATAGAGTGATATAGGTGCGAAAGCGATTTATGATGTAGTAAATAAATATGGTTTGGTAGTAAAAACACTAATATTCAACAAAGCATTCAAAAAACAAATATACAATGATCACTGAATCAAATGCTTCATTAAACTAGGTATTGCACCAAGAACACGCACAAGTGTGTGCTAAAATACTCAAAGATAATCTGGAAATACAAAGGTGCTCTCAAAATAGTGTGTGCTCACATTTTTTACAAATCAGGAGGTGCTCTCCTCATATAGGATGAGGAGCACACAATAGTACAAGACAAAGGCTGACATTCCACAAAAGGAATGCCACCTGTAAAGTAAAACATCGTGGATGCCCATGAAATGATCCTTAGAATCTTCGTACAGCAGACTCATATGTTCTGCACGTGTTCTTGTCTTGACTATTGTCTTAAAATGTTTAAGTCTTCCATTTCCAGATTAGCCATCACAAAGGCTCTGTGATCTGAAACGTATCTTCAGGTTACGATCTTCTCGAGTAGATGGTTGACAGATCTTCTGAGAATTGAACTTTTATGGTGTATCTTGGTGTATTTAGCGGTCTTCTGAAGTTTCTACACTTAGCTTGTTTTTCTATACTTCTGTACAATGAACTGGAGCTAACAATCTCCCCGTAAGTATTGAAAAATAAAAGATTGGAGTGTAGAGTGTATGGATAAGTTAGAAAAACTAAGAGGTGAAAGGAACTCGACCTCTTAAGACAAGATTATCATTCATATTTAGGAACAATGCCAGAAGGCAAGTACATAAAGGAAATTACATGAATGAAAACCTAAACTATTACAAAAAGTTACTAAGGAAAATCATTAATTGGGTTGGTGAAGCTGTCTGCACGTGTTATTCTCATTTACAGAATGAGGTCTCTGTACCTTATCTGCGCATCTATGTCTCTGATCAACCTTTCTGCGGGTCCCCTATGTACATTCTCTCTACCAATTCTCCTCAAAATGCTATACTTGATTTTTAACAAAGTGTTGTTTGAGTACCTGTGGGACTAATCAGGATTGAAGATCTTCTTTTGGTCTTGATCATCTCTGTAGACAAAACCACATTGAGGTTCTGTGATCACATAGTTGGAGGGTATTTCCTCTATGCCTAGCAAGTGGTCATTTGGTCTTGTAATCGATAGCTTTTCAACTCCAAGTGGTAAAGCTACTTTGAAGTCCATCTTGCTATGATACTTAACATGTCCGCACATGACCTCTTTGATCCTCCTATTTGCAATCATAAACTCCTTCCTTTGTTCCAAACGTTGCTCTGTGAATGCGTGCAGTTGTGGAAGATCATAGGCACAAAGGTTCTTTAGATCTGCATCTGTGAAGGTATACTGCAGTACGTCTTTTCTCTCAACCAAGTATTTAGCATACATTATGGTTTTGTTTGCGAAGGAGTGCAGAGTGATTCTCATTACATGCTTGATGTCTTCTGTAGAGAATACCTTAGATATGTCTTAAGCTGATTCCTCGAACCATCTTTTGACATCTTTTCTTATCAGAGGATGCATGTTTGGTGCAATGAACATAACTTCTGGTTATGCGCTGTAGAGATAGTTGTGGATGTTCTCATCAAACTCCAGTTCTCTCGGTGGTGGCCTGCTAGAGCATAAATATGTTAGATACAAGATCAAGAAGACTGAAGATCAAAGTTCAAGAAAGTCAAATTTCGTCAAAGTCAAAGTCTTTTGTAATAAAAGTCAAATATATTTGTATTTGTTTTAGTTTTATTTGTTGTTTTAGTTGTGGGTATAAATACCATGTATCTTGTATTTCTGTTTTTAAGAGGTAACGAACTGAGTATTCTGTAGAGAGAAGGAGAGAGTTCTAGAGAGGGAAAGTTTGTAATTATGAAATTTGAAAGTGAAATCAAACAGGTAATGTGATTAAAAAGTTATTTGTTTGATTGTTTGAATGATTGTAATTAGAAACTAGATTCTGGGAATAACAATTGGTATCAGAGCAAATCCAAATCGAAATCAGATCAAGAAATCAAGATACTGTTCATCATCACTGTGTTCTTCAATGTTCAAATCGAGTTTGAGTTTTAGTGCGAATTAGATGTTGAAATTGATCAGGTTATGATCGTAGAGTGTATTTGATCGAGTATGTATAGTTTGTTTCGAGAAATGCACTATAATCAATTATTAATTTTGATTTTGAAGGAGTTCGAGTTCACGAGTATGTGTGCACTGTTAATTGAATCATATTAGTTCAATGTGTATTTGTTTGTAAAATTCAAGCATTGTAACCTGTTCTTATGTTGTAATTGAGTATAATTGCAAAGTTTTAAGATGAAGTTTGAAGAATTTGATCGATTTCAAGACGAAAGGCTCAAAAAAGTCAAGAACACACAAGGATTTCTGAAGAACGCGATAGATCTGGAAAACGTGCAAGTTCTTCTTAGAACGCACAAGCTGAAGAATCTCAGTTTGGGTTAGAACGCACAAGGCATTGTTAGCGAGTTCTAGAAACTCACTGATCAAAGTCTGCGAGTTTTGAAAGTTGGGAAATTTTTCTAAGGACCAGAACACGCACGTAGTGGTTAGCGAGTTCTACAAACACGCTAATCGAAGAGTGCGAGTTTAAACTGGAACAGTGATCTGCGAGTTCGTTCATCTGTGAGTTTGAAAATCATAGAAAATTTTCTAAGTGTTGGAACGCGCTAATCTTGTTTCGCGAGTTTGTTCAAAACGCGCTAGTAGTATCTTGCGAGTTCAGGAAACGCGCACGTCGGCATTAGCGAGTTTTATTGTGAATAGTTACTTGCGAGTTTCAACGACGAGCGATTTCAGCAATTAGCGAGTTTGCTAAAACACGCAACCCTTTGCGTGCGAGTTTCATAAACGCGCTAGCTTAAGCCTGCGTGTTTTCTCACTAAATAGTGACTTGCGAGTGTTAGCTATTTGCGAGTTTTGTTACTTAGTCAAATTTTTCGAAATTTCTCATTTTTTTTCTATATTTCAAGATTTTTCTTGTGATTTCATATTTGGACTAACGATCTGTTCTAGTTTCTTATTGCATATATTTCTCAAACAGGTACAGAAAAGATGACTTCCAGAGATGCTCTTTCTATTGGCACTGATGTAAAGCCTCCAGTTTTGTTCAAAGGAGAATACGAGCAGTGGAAGGATAGATTTCTGGATTTTGTGGATAGGCATGCAAACGGAGAAAATATTTTGCTTTCAATTACCAAAGGTCCAATGATTCCATCTACTGTTGAAGTACCTGATAATGAATCATCTAATAGTGAAGATGGTGATGAGGACAGAGAACAGGAGACAAAAACAGTTCCAATAGATTTATCACAGTACTCTGAAGAATAGAAAAGCCGGTATAAAGCAGACACGCAAGCAAAATCTCTTTTACTTCAAAGCATTCCTAATGATATTTACATCAAGATTGATAGCTACAAGGATAATGCTAAGAAGGTGTGGGATCAACTGCAAAAGATGATGATGGGGTCCAAGGTCGGGAATCAAATGAAAGTGGCTAACTGCATTAACACTTATGAGGAATTTAAAGCCAAAGAGAATGAAATTATGGAAGATACTTATGAACGGTTTGTCTTGCTTCTGAATGAACTAACAAAGAACAAAGTGAAAAAGAAGCAGCTTGAGAATAATGTCAAATTTCTGAGCATCATACAACCTGAATGGAAAAAGCATACGCATAGAATGAAACAGATGAAGGATCTAAAAGAAATTACGTTACATGAGGTCTATGAGACATTGAGGCAGAATGAGGAAGAAGTGGAAGAGAAAAGAGTTGAGAAGAAGAAGGCAGAAAAAGTTCCCGATCCTATTGCATTGGTAGATGGAGAGAAGAAGAAAGAAAAGATAGAGAAGAAGAAAAAGAAGAAAGTTCTTACCAGTTCAGAATCAGAATCTGAATCAGATGGAGGTGATGGAGATATTCTTAAGCAAGCCATGCTATTATTGACCCGAGCTTTCCAAAAGAAATTTTACAAGAAGTCGGGATCAAATTCTCAGAGATACTCTTCATCCAGTTCTAAGAACCATGAGCACCGATAAAAAGTTGAAGGAATGCGATATGAAGAGAACCGGTATGTGGAAAGGAAGCCGGAAGAAAAGAAGAAGTTTGTGAATGATTACACTGTTGCTGAAAAGCCAGCAAATGATCCAATAAAATGCTACAACTGTGGTAAGATTGGACATTTTGTTAAAGAATGTTGAAAGCCAAAGGTTTGCAATTCTCAGTACTATCAGAACAAACTGCTATTGGCCAAACAACAAGAAGCTGGCATAGCATTAATGGCTGAAGACGAATTTTGGCTGGATCATTCAGATGCTGAAGAGGAAGAGAAAGAAGAAACTAATCATCTATGTTTAATGGGTAAAGAAGTGAAATATGATGAGTCAGATGATGAAGCGGCTGATGAGGTAATGAACTTAACTGAAAAAGATTTCATAACCAAAATGGAAGCCATGATGGTTGAGCTTAATGATCTTCAAGTAAAACTAAAGAAAGAAAAAGACAGAGTTGCTAAAAGAAACAACAAGATCTTTGAGCTTAATAAGTCCGTTATTGGGAACAAAGATCTAATTGATTCTTTACGCAAGTCTGCTTCTGATTCTAAATTTCAAGTAGATTGTTTTGAAACGAAGATTTCTAATTTTGAAGTTAAAATTTATAAGTATGAGATTGAGAAGAAAGAATCTGCACTAACCATTCATAAACTACATGTTGAAAACAAGCTTTTAAATAAGAAAGTAAATGGTCTGGAAGCCAAACTTTATGCAAGAGGCCAAACAAATCAAACTATCTTTCTTAATGAACCTAACGAAGAGGCTGATGTTAAGGAAAAATGGGGACTTGGTTTTCAAAACCCCCATTACTTAAAGAAAGCCATCAGAAAACAACCACCATTATATAATTTTGATTTTCTTGCTTGTGTTGGTAAACATACTCATTTAAAAACCCAAATTTGTTACCAAATTACCAGAAGAAGTTGAGGCCAAAGAAACTGAAAATAGAAAGAATGTAAAGAAAATGCAACTACCATTTAACTATGCAAAGTTAAATGATAGTTATCTTTCAGATACACCAAAAGTTTTTTCAAAACGATTATTTTGCTAGTTATTCTGTTTCTGAGATGGAGGCAAAACCTTCTATTGCAAAAAGTCTATGTTACTCCACTCGTTCTGGAAAGCAAAATAGTTGAGCTGAAAAATGTTTTATCTGATGAAAAACTTTCGGTTGATATTCAACAATGTGTGTTTTCTACAGTCATAAAGAACACTGTTTTTCAATCAAAATCTACAAAGTGTTCTATAGTTTCAAAAACACCTCAAACTTCGTCTGATAATTTTGATGAATTATTTGTGTCTGCAAATGATTTTTTAAACTCTGATGATGGGTGCATAGAAGAAATTGATATGTTTGACTTCAATGCTCCTCTTCCTGATCATTCTACTTGTCTTATAAATGAAAAAGTGTTAACAAGTGGTTTTAATATTGGTGAATCATCAGCTAAGGTTGGTGAATCAGTTTCTGTAAGTGTTGATTACTATGCTCAAGGTAAGAAACATAAGAAACAGCGATTACAGAAACAGAAATACACTTGTACACAAAAGAAAAATCAATCTTAGAAATCTGATTTTCCTAATAATTCTAAATCGATCACCAGTTTGGATTTCACCAACATATCGTCGATGTATACTTCCATTGTATCTCCAAGATGCTCTTTGAACATCCTGTTTACTAGTCATTGGTATGTTGATCCTACGTTCTTGAGACAAAAAGGCATGACCTTATAACAATAATTTCCTTTGTCTGTCATTAGCCGTCTTCACTTGGTCGTCCCGATGATTTATGATTTGATTTTATTCCGAATATGCATCCATGAATGTTAAGAGTTCATGTCTGGCTGTTGCGTCGACCATAACATCAATGTGGGGTAACGGGAACAGGTCTTTAGGACAAGCTGATGCGCAAAACTTGACTTTGCGTAATGAGTGTGATACGCAAACCTTCTCAGTATGTGATACGCAAATCTTTTCAGTGTGTGATACGCAAACCTTTTAAGTGTGACCAATGTATCATACGCAAATCTTACTTTGCGTATGTGTTGTGATACGCAAATAACACTTTGCGTATGTGTCGTGATACGCAAACAACACTTTGCGTATGTGTCGTGATACACAAACAACACTTTGGGTATGTGTCGTGATACGCAAACGACACTTGTGCAACTATTGAAACTAAACACTGAATATATGATAAACGAATCTTGCACAAAATACACTTTGCGTTTACAGTGGAATACGCAAAGTTCAATCTTGCGTTTGTCTTTGAATACGCAAAGATCAGATCAAACACTTGAAGAAATTCTTGATGAATGTTGCGCAAACCAGGATGAATCTTGCGCAAAGTACGACGAACTTGCGCAAAGTTTGAATCTTGCGCAAACCTCTAAACCCGAACAAATTTTTACTAAAAACTCATCTAGACCTCGAATCTCGATCTGAAAATTTGACAATTCACTCACCTAAACATCTCGAATCTAATTCTGATCATGAATTTCGAATAAAAACACAAAAATCGACAATTTTACTCAAGAACAGTGAATACAAACTCGTGAACACGAACTTCTTCAAAAACAAAATTACCAATCGAATTCTGTGCAATTCTTGAAACAAACTATATAGACTCGATCGATTTCACACTACGAACATAAACTAATCAATTTCAACTCGAAATTTTCATTAAAACTCAAAATTGATTTTGAGTTCATGAACAGTAACAGTGAACAATGCGACTCAAAACATTTTCTTGATTTTGAAATGGATTTGGTTCTGATACCAATTGTGGCCCAAGATTTACTAGCATAAACACATACAAATTTACACAAAACACTTTTGTTTATTAATCACAAAGATTACATCAAGCCATATGATTCAATACAGAGTGTTTGTGTGTGTACTCAATGTGTGCAACTATGGGTTCTTACTCTCTCTCAACTACCACCAAGATTACACCTTCACTTTCACACACTTACTTACACGCCTTCTTAGAAACAACACAAAGACTTGCTTACATATAGGTCAACATGACCAAGCAAGGTCAAACCTTCTAAGCTCATTTACAACTCACACACAAACACTAATTACAACAATGACCCTCATTTAATCTTGAATACAATTTCAGTCTTACAGTACCTAAATCTTTTGTTTCCTGATTTCTCTTGCAGACCCGGCATATGTGGTACTTGGATAGCGGCTGTTCCAAGCATATGACCGGGCAGAAAGCTTTATTGTCTAATTATACAGAGAAATTCAGTGGAAATGTCAGATTTGGGAACGATCAGCTTTCACCAATCTTAGGATATGGTGACATCTTTCAAGACAACATAACGATTAAGAAGGTGAGTTATGTCTAAGGTTTAGGGCACAACTTGTTTAGCATCGGTCAATTATGCGATAAAGGTTTAGAGGTCAACTTCAAATCTAAGAGTTGCTCGGTTCGTACTGAAGACGGCACAGAACTCTTAGCTGGAAATCGAAAGACAAACCTTTATACCATCAATCTGTCAAAAGTTCAGATTGACAATCAAGTATGCTTACTGACAAAAGCTTCGATGCAGCAAAGTTAGCTCTGGCACCGACGTCTATCACACCTGAACTTTCGGTATATCAACAAGCTGGTTAAATATAAGTTGGTAAAAGGACTTCCAGAACTGAGATATGAGAAAGAACATTTATGTGCAGCATATGAAAAGGGTAAGATGAAGAGAGCCGCTCATAAACCAAATCCTGAACCAAACACCAGTTCTCCACTTGAGTTGTTACATATGAATCTTTGTGGACCAATAAGAACACAAAGCTTAGGCAGAAAAAGATATGTGTTGGTTATTGTGGACGATTACTCAAGATACACATGGGTCAAATTTATTCGATCAAAAGATGAGACGCCCGAAGTTCTCATTACTTTCTTAAAAACGACCCAGGTGAATATGCAGCGACAAGTCAAGTTTCTTCGAACCGACAACGACACAGAGTTCAAAAACAAAACCGTTGAAGAATATCTCGAATCGGTCAGGATATCACATCAATTCTCTGTTGCTCGTACGCCTGAACACAATAGAGTAGTCGAAAGGAGAAATCGGACGCTAGTCGAGGCCGCTCGGACTATGCTGAGCCAGTCTGACTTACCTCTATTCTTGTGGGCAGAAGCTGTGTCAACTGCATGTCATACTTAAAATCGGTCCATGATACACTGTCGTTTTCAAAAGACTCCATATGAGTTGATCAACAACAGAACACCGACAATCAAGTATTTTCATATATTTGGGTGTAAGTGTTTCGAGCTTAACGACAGAGAGAGTCTGAATAAATTCAGTGCTAAGGCGGACGAAGGCATCTTCATTGGCTACTCTTCAACATCTGCAACATACCGTGTTTATCTGAATAAGTCAAAGACAGTCGTCGAGAGCGTTAATGTTACATTTGATGAAGAAATGGATTCTGAACAACTCATTTCAGAACCCGTTATCACTGGCATATTAGCTTCTGGGCAGATCAGTCCAGAACCTGTTTCTACAAAGAAAAATTGAAATAACGCTTCTACTTCACTTTCACATTTATCTGATTTAGATTTGTTATTTGAATTCTTTTATGATGAGTTTCTAGGATCTAATGTACCTAAATCTGCTGTGACAGACAGGTCTGAAGACACAAGTTGCAATCATCCAGTCACTTTAGAAGTTTTAACTGAACTTGTATCCCCTGTTCAGTCAGAAACTCACATTCCATCAACTACTCCTAGAGTTGAAGATACACAAGTAACTGATGTGCCAGAAGTAACTGTTTCAGTTGGGTGTGATATATTGTCTACTCAACAGCCAGAGTCTGCTGTTCCAACTGATGCTTCTGCACCTGAAACTTCAACTGCAAACCCCCCTCCTATTAATCAAACTGAAGAGTGTGACAGTGGATTTCTAGATGATGATCATGTTCAATCAGTATATACTCCACTACCTCATGAGCATCACTGGACCAAAGAGCATCCATTACGCCAAGTAATTGGAGATCTCAACAAACCTGTACAAACTAGGTCAGCGACTCTTAATCAATGTATGCATGATTCATTCCTCAGTAAGATAGAGCCCACGCGAGTATCAGAGGCTCTTGCTGATTCGGATTGGGTATCTGCTATGCAAGAAGAATTAAATCAGTTTGAAGCCCTGAAGGTCTGGAGATTAGTTCCAAAACCGGAAGGAAAATCCGTAATTGGCACTAAATGGGTATTCAAGAATAAAAAGGAGGAAGATGGTATCGTCATAAGAAACAAAGCTAGACTTGTTGCCAAAGGTTACCGGCAAGAGGAAGGCATAGACTACGATGAGACGTATGCTCTAGTAGCGCGTATAGAGGAAATCCGCATGTTTCTAGCCTACGCAGCTTATAAGAATTTCACAGTCTTTCAGATAGATGTGAAAACAGCCTTTCTGAACGGCATTCTTAAAGAAGAAGTATACGTATCTCAACCAGAAGGGTTCGTCAATCCAGATAAGCCAGATCATGTTTATATCTTGGACAAAGCCCTCTATGGTTTAAAACAAGCCCCTTGAGCATGGTATGATGTTTTATCCAAATATTTGGTCAAGTACGGTTTTTCTAAAGGTAAGGTTGATACCACTTTATTCATCAAAAAGAAAAAAGCTGATATCATCCTTATTCAAATATATGTTGATGATATAATATTTGGCTCTACTAATCCTAAATACTGCAAAAACTTTTCTAACCTCATGGTGTCACGTTTTCAAATGAGTATGATGGGAGAGATGAATTTCTTTCTCGGATTAAAAGTAAAACAGTTTTCAACGGGGATTTTCATTAACCAATCTAAGTACATTTTGGATATTCTTCGGAAGTTCAATATGGAAAATTGTAAGCCAATTGGAACCCCGATGGCACCAGGTACTAAGATTAGCACTGATCCTTCGGGTAAAAGTGTTGATGTTAGGACTTATAGAGGTATGATAAGATCGTTAATGTATCTTACTTCAAGTAGGCCAGATATTATGTTTTCAACATGCTTATGTTCTAGACATCAGGCTGCTCCTAAAGAATCCCATTTGGCTGCTGTCAAAAGGATTTTTAGGTATCTGAAGGGGACTGCAGATCTTGGTCTGTGGTATCCTAAGGATAATGGGTTTCAACTGACTACCTATTCAGATGCAGATCATGCAGGTTACATGTTGGACAGAAAGTGTACTTCAGGTAACATTCAATTCCTTAGAGACAAGCTCGTTAGTTGGGCGTCAAAGAAACAATTATACGTTTCCACATCGACTGTTGAAGCAGAGTATGTAGCTGCTACTCTCAAGTCCCGTGGATGCGAACACGGCTGCAAGACTATGGTTTCAAGTTTGATAAAATTCCAATTTATTGTGACTCAAAGAGTGCAATCGCGATATCTGCTAATCCTGTTCAGGCATCATTTTATCAAAGATAATGTAGAAAAAGGAACAATTGAACTTTATTTTGTAAAAATAGATTATCAGCTTGCAGATTTATTTACCAAACCCTTAGATGAAAAGAGATTTAATTTTCTTGTCTCTAAGCTTGGTATGTTAAATGTTAAGACGTAATTGGTTGTTATCTAATAAGGTTACGTATTGTTATTTTTCATCATTTTCTTTATCATTATGTTTGAAGGATATCTGCACTTTAATTGATTGCTCATGATCTCAGGGGGAGTAAGAGAAGATTAAAGTTGATCATTATTCTTTTGAGGGAGAGCATAACTAATTTCTGCATTTTACTTAACTGACAAGTTTTTGTGATGCATGATTTTAGGGGGAGCATATAAGAAAGGAGTAAGACTATGATTTCTGATTATCTTAGATCAGAACTCGTACATTAATCGTTTTACTGCTTTCTTTCTTTTCCATTTGAATAAATTTTGTGAATAAATTTGTTTTGACTAGACTTTGAGACTTATGCAGGATGAGAGAGGATGACACGATCATATCTTATTGACTACAGTTGACTTCATGAGAATTAAGATTGAGCGAAAAGGTAAATTTCTTATCTTAATCTCATATGTATCTAAATGAAGGACAATTTTCAGATATGAAAACATGATTTTCTTAAATGTTCAAACCATTTCCCGATTCTTAAACAGATTTCATGAATTGAAAGTGTGATTTTAAATGTTTTTCAAGAATTACTTGTGCTTACATGATTATAAACCGTGTGTTTCCAAAGATAAATACTTGTGTATTGTCTTTTCTATATACTTTCAAGTATTCACACACACTGGTTTGAATTCTTGTTCAAAATGATCTTACCATGTCTCATATTGTAACCAATTTTTTCGATGGTAAGACACTCCGCTTGTACTTTAATGAATTTTAAGCGTTAATTCATTTCGAAACGGTTTTTCAAGAATGTCAATATTTTGTTTCGTATAGACACCTATCTTTTATTCCTGACCATAAGCTTTATTTGTTATATCATTCATTTTCTGATCATTTTCATACAATGTCAGATTTTCAAACAAGTCTCTTGCATTCATGTTCATTCATTCAATTAACTTGTTTGAAATATCTTCAATGTTTTAAAATGCTCATATCTTCATTATTATATTTCTGAGCATATTTACATCTGACATTTGTATATGAGCTTTAACTGCTATAGTTAAATCAGTATGAGCAACACGTTCTTTTAGGATCATACATGTGTTCTTTGTGTTAGGACTTAATTAAAACTTTTATGAAATCACGTTAACTAGTGATTTCTACCCAAAAAGTTAATCCTTAGTGATTGAGTGTGAGGAGTCTATAAAGAAATGAGTGTGGGTGTGACGAGGTAAAATGGAAAAGAGAGTTTGGTTAGATGTGAGTTTATTGAATTAAAAGAAAGAGTGTGTGAGATCAGAGTAAAAGATCATCAAACTCTGCACCATCTACTTTCTGAGTCGGGCAACCACATTACTAATGCTTCATAATTCTTTCGTGAACATTATTGAAACAGGCAACTAGCCCATGCCAACTCTTGTCTAAACCCCACCAGCTACTCATTTTCTTCTCAAAAAGAAAATTTTTCATATTTTTCTGGGGACGCAACACATTATCTATCTGGTTTTCATTTGGAAAATCTGGATATTGAAAAAGAAGGAAGTCTGCCCCACCTTCGCACTTCAATCATGCACATTGAGTCTGTGTTTATCTACTGTTGTCTCAGTGGTTTACACTATGTTGAGCCTTAAAAGTAAAGATTCAAAGATGATCAAAGTAATTTCTGAAGATGTGTTGTTTTGAAAGAGATGTCCAAGTCAAAAGATTCAAAGTAAAGATTTGAAGATGATCAAAGAATTTCTGAAGATGTGTTGTTTTTGCTGAAAAATTCTTTGAAGATTATCTTCTAAAGCAATTTGAGTTGATTCTGAAGATAATTTCTTTCCAACTTCTGAAAGTATTATTGTGAAACTTTTTGGGAGATTGTTAATCGCTTGAAGACAGCTTTGGAAAGAATACCGTCAAAGAAAAAGGGGAGATTGTATTGACAGAATTTAAAGTGAAGACTGAATTGCTAGATCTTTCAATAATGATCTTGAATCCAAAAGGGATATTGTTAGATCATAAATATGTTGGATACAAGATCAAGAAGACTGAAGGTCAAAGTTCAAGAAAGTCAAATCTTGTCAAAGTCAAAGTCTTTTGTAATAAAAGTCAAATATATTTGTATTTGTTTTAGTTTTCTTTGTTGTTTTAGTTGTGGGTATAAATACCATGTATCTTGTATTTCTGTTTTTAAGAGGTAACGAACTGAGTATTCTGTAAAGAGAGAGAGAGAGTTCTAGAGAGGGAAAGTTTGTAATTGTGAAATTTGAAAGCGAAATCAAACAGGTAATGTGATTAAAATCTTATTTGTTTGATTGTTTGAATGATTGTGATTAGAAACTAAATTATGGGAATAACATGGTCGTGAGATAGGAATCCTCATAGAGCCCATCGATTGAACGATCTATTTAACTCTATCTATTGTGACCTTTTATTCAGAGGTACTAGCTATAGAGAGTGTCTTGACTTGTTCTTTGGGTTCAGAGGTTTTATTTGGTGTGCTCTGTGGAGGGATCTCTGCTTCATTATCTTGAGCATTTACTGGATCAGAGCTCGAGAATTGTACATTTGGAATGGATGCAGTGGTCATTAGCTCAGAACTTGATGGTTCAACGAACTTCTCAAGCCCTTCTGCTATAATGGTTGTTCCAACACTAACCTTTAATTTCGATGTAGGCCCGACAAAGGTTATCATTTGTAAAGCAACAACTTCTTTGGTCTTTACCTTAGAGGCACAAGATTTATACGTTGTTTGGTGCCCTTTGAGGTGTCTTTATTTAACGGCACTTCCTAAAGAGGAGTGACAACTATTGGTGCAGAGGTTGTGATGGTTGTAGCCTTCTCCCCCTCATGATGGCCAAGGACAGAGGCATTGGGCCCCTTGTCATCATGCCTAGGCTTCTTCTGCTCTACCTCTGCTTCGAAGGTAGCAGGTTCCTTCCTCTTTTTCCTTTGGCAGAGATAGGCTTCTGCATGATCCTTGATCTTCTTTATTGAATCATTTGCCGCCATGGAAGCACGGTTGATCTCGTTGTCTGATTTGAACTTAAGTGTTGCCACAGTTTTCTTCATCTTGGAGGCTACATATTTGGCTTCTGTAATCATATCTGCACCCATGAGATTGTAGTTTTGAAGTATCATCTTGCCCAAGGTTGTAAGTGCTTCTTTGGTTGCCAAATTATTGAGCGTATCAGTTAAGGGCTTCGGCACAGAAGATTAGGATGAAGCTTGCACTGGGACCATGACACTGCGAGTCATGTCCTTGATATCGTCCTTCAGCTTGGTAAGATCATTCACCCCAGAAGCTTCAACCTCAACGGCAAATTTTTCGGCCCTTTCCATGACTATTTCACCAAGATCCTTGATGACGTCAGTTTGGATGTTCACAGATTTGCCTACCTCGTTGAAGTCGTTCGTCGTAGAATTATTTTCAAAGGCTTCCGTCAGCTTCCTTATGTCGGCAGAGTTTTGTTCGCATGTTTTCTTCAGTTCTTGCAGAGCCTCTATATTGACCTTCAGAGCCTCTACGACAAGGTTTTGATTTTCAGGTACTAGGGGGGTCGGGATTGAGCTTTTCAACTCTTCCAGTTTTTAGAGCACATAGTCAGCAAAGGTTTTAAACTCATCCTTTGTGACATAAGTGTCTAGGGTAATCTCTGGACCAACACATGGTCTAGATTGAGCCAATGAGTTTTTTTGCTCCTATCATCTCCTCCTTCGATTTTTCTACTTCTCTATTTTTACCTGTTAGGACTGAAAGTCCTATGTGTTGAAAGTGGAATAAAGTATTTATTAGGGTTCAATATGTAATTAACTAATAGTTATTTTGTTACATGGGCCCAAGCCCATAAAGCCCAATTGCTTGTAAAGCCTAAGTATATAAAGGCTTATTTATCTCATAATTAGGGTTGAACAATTTAGAAAGGTTAGAAATTCATTATTCAATTTTCTAGTCATTAGGTTTACATATCCTTATCAGAAATTCTCTCTGTAAACCTTAACCCTTTGAAGTATTATCAATGATATGACTAGTTGATGTGGCTTATAATCTGTTCATCATTGTTCATATTTATTTGTGATTGCACTGCACAGGGATCTATAATTGGTATCAGAGCAAAGAGACTAAAGGTTTGATCCAGAAAAAGGTTTGTCAAAAATCCTATAATCAATTATTTGTGTTAATCACTTTTATCTACATTAATTGATTATGTGTTTATGAGTTTTATTGGTCGATCTATTGTTTTCCGGAAAAAGTTCATCGGTCTTTATGTGTACTGTTGATTTTCTATTTATCGGTTGATTACTGCATGTGTTTGAATCTGACTATTTGCTCATCGAAGTCAATTTTCTGGGCTCGATTGAATATATGGGTTATCATCATCGGTCTGTGTTCATCGTGTTCTTCGGTGTTCTTCGTGTTGATCGGTCGATTATTTTGTTAGTTTTTATCGGTCTTTACATGATTTTATCGATCTTTATCTGTTAACTTGTTATTCGACCGATAGTTATTCGACCTGAGCCTTCGACCGAGTGTTTGTAAACACCGGTCCTTACGTCGACCGGGTAAGTGTGATCTCCGGTCTATCCTTCGACCGGACCATAGCTTTCCCCGATCTTTTCTTCGACCGGGTAGGTGTAATCTTCGGTCAAACCCTTCGACCGGGTACTTGCTACTCCGGTCTTACCCTTCGACCGGGTACTTGCTTACTCCGGTCTTACCTTCGACCGGTATCTTGCATATTTCGGTCTTTTTCTTCGACCGGACCCCTGCTTGACCGGGTGTTAAAAAAAAAAAAAAGGACAAATTTTTTTGTCTCACGATCTTTTTGCAGTGCATTTATTTTAGCCCCCGTACTTCAAGGATTCAGCGTGTCATTTGTGACCCTAAACTTTCAAGTTTTACATTTTGTCACTTTTGGTCCCTGCACTTTCAAGTTTCATCTCTCTTCAAAGCCGGAGCGAATACATTCTATTTGAAACGATCAAAATGAGGTACCTACCAAGGCTGAAGTCCAAAAGAGAATATGAAGAGTGGAAAGTTTATTTTTTGAACTGTGTGGACGAACATGAGGTGGGGCCCTACATCAGATTATCTTTGACTGGAGGGGAGATGCAATCCCAGATTCCTACAGAAGCTTCACCTGTGGAAAAGGAGGAAAGAGAGAGGGCTAACAATGTAGCTAGAAATTATATGAAAAGTAGTATCTGTAATGAATTTATTAGTGACATTTTTAGTGAAATTATTGGTCAAATAAATACTAACAACATGACAGGAAAAGAGTTGTGGGATTGTGCTGAATGGTTGGTGTTAGGGACAAAGGGTTTATTAACAGGAAGAGAATTGGAAGCTGAGAACTCTGAGCTAAAAGGAAAGATCTCTATTTTGGAAGCTAAAACTCAGCAAATAGTCTCTGTTGGAGCAACTGAAAGATGCAAATGCAGATCTTCAAAAGCGTTTATCTGATTTGGAGCAACTGCTTGCTAAACACAAATCTGATTTTGAGACTAAAGAGAAATCTTTCGCAAAGAAGTTCTCAGAATTCTCGAGAAAATGTGCTGATGAGAAGAAAGAAGTTGAGCTGAAATGCATAAAACATTCTCAGCAAGTTTCTGATTTTCAGAAAGTAATCATTCTAGAAAGAGAGAAGTTTTCCAAAGAGAAGAAGGCCATTGAACAAAAGAATGTTGGTGTCTTCAAAGAAATATTTGGCCAAAGAAACAATGTTGAGAAGGGATTTGAAGAAGAAAGAAGCTTGTTTGAGACTGAGATCAAAAAGCTTATTGCTAAGTTATCTGAACTATCTGAGAAGGCACTAAAAGAGCAGAAAACGAAGTCTGAGTTCACAAAGAAGATTGACATGCTTGTTCAAGAAAGTGACAACTTCGCTTCAACGATTAAAGTGCTTGAAAAGTCTGTATCAAGCTCAAATCAGAAATCTATCTCTACACAAAGGTCAGTTAAATCTTTTGATCAGATTCGTAAAACTAACCTTTTCTATGATAGCAATATAGATGGTTCAGGTACACGCTCTAGAAGAAGGAGATACAAAGATGAGGAACTGGTCTGGAAGAAGAAACCAGCTGAAGATGAGCTGAAAGAAAGAGAATCGTGTGTACATGCGTCTAATGCCAAGAAGAACAAAACGAGTAAAAGTAAACCTGATCATATCTACTCGAGAGATCAATTACTCAGGTTATCAGGTAAGAAATACCACTGTTCTTATTGTCATACACATGATCACATTCACAAAACCAGTGATCATTTCTGGTATGGTTCTTATTCTATATCCCCCACACAAACTGCAACTAACATTCATAGACCTAAATACCAGTGGATACCAAAGCCGAAAACTGATTCTTTGTTGCAGGCACCTACTGTCAAGGGGGAGTAGAAGAACGATGGCTTCTAAGTAAATCAGCTTAGAACCTGGACTTCAACGAAGTTTGGCTTCTGATTACATGACATATCAAGACTCGTTCTTCAATGTTCAGACTTGGATATTCTGCAAATATCCAGGGGGAGCTTATCTGATATATATTTGTTTATCATAATTTGAAGGGAGCTTAAAAGGTAAATATCTTCTGATCTAGATCTCTGATTGTTTGAAAGAAGAACAACTTTCTAACATGAAAAACAATTTCTGAAATGTTCAAACCACTTCTGATTCTCAAAAGGTTTCATGAATCTAGAAGTGTGAATTTAAATCTTTTTCAATTTTGAGCGTTAATGTTTAACTGACCGTGTGTTTCCAAAGATCAATACTTGCGTATTATCTTGTCTTTATACTGAAAAGTATTTACACACACCGGTTCAGTATTTTATTTGAAATTGTTATTACCATGTCTCATAACAAACCAATTTTTCGATGGTAATACCCCCGTTTGATATTCAATATTGTTGAGCTTCAATCATAATTTCTAATATTGTGCGTTAATTGCAAAATTGTTTATATTCGTTCATATAAACAAAATATCCAATTCTTTAATACCCTATCAATTTTATGTGATCTGATTGATACATTGTCAGTTTTTCAAAGATCAATTGCTCAAATCTCCTGAGCATACCTTTTGACACTGTTATCTTATTTGAGCTTACATGTTCAAGTTAAACTGTTGAGCTACTATTCTTTTTAGGACTTACATGGGATTTGGGTGAGAACTTGAACAGAACTTTCTTGGATTCACGTTAACCAGTGTTTCCTACCCCGGAAGTTATCCTAGAGTGATTTGAGGGGTGAGGGGTCATAAATCAAAGAGTGGGGGAGATAACTCATCGGGTTGAGTTTTTCTCATTGTGTGGAGCGGGAAAAACGAAAAAGAGAGTTTGGTTAGAAGTGAGTTTTAATGTTAAAAAGAAAGAGGGTGTGAGAATAGAGTTAAAAGAATATCAGAACTCTGCACCAACCACTTTCTGAGCCGGGCAGCCACATGTACTGATTGGTCCACATTCTTTGGTGACCATCATTGAAACAGGCAGTGAGCCCATGCCAACTCTTGCATTAACCCCACCAACCACTCGTTTCTTTCTTAACAAAGAAATGTTTAATTTTCTTTGGGGACGCAGCATATCAGCTATCTAGTCTTCAATCGGAAGATTTAGATATTGAAAAAGAATCCCCACCTTCGCACCTCTTTCATGCACATTGAGTCCGTGTAATATCTGTTGCTGTCTCAACAGTTTACACATTTTTGAGCCTGATCAAGCTAAGTAGCTTCAATCATTTCTACACTTACAAGAGCACACAAGAAATGAGTTTTCTTGTCATAACATTCATAGAAAATTACTTTGTGGTTTTTCGCTGATTGAATGGAAGCCCTGGGGAGTGAACATCACAAAATCTCCTTTCCAAAGTACATCCGTTGTACAAAGTGGCTCCGTTCTACTTACAGGCATACTAATTGTTTCATCTGTTGATTCAGGGTTACCTTGTTCATTATGTCTGAATTTGAAAAGATTCGGATATATACATTTCATGAATTGACGGATCACAGGGCAGAGAATGTCATATTCTCAAGGGGAGATCAAAGAATGTGTTAAAATTTAAAAGTTTTGATGATCTTGATGCTCACAATCATCAAAAATGGGGAGAAAAAGTTCAATTTCAAAGTTTTAAAGAAAGAAAGTTATTTCTAAAGACAGTCTAGAGATCAAAGAGATGAAGATGATGTTTCATTTTGCAAAGATGAAGATTTCAAAGATTGTATTGATTCTTTCCCGTATCATGTGGTGTCTGCTACAAGTTTATTGTTTTTCATTCCTCCTACGAGCTGATTGAAACAAGTTCTTGAGATGAAAGTCTATTCAACTCGTGGTTCAAAGACAGATTCTTTGTTTTAAACTGAAGAAGCACCGTGGAATGTCAAGTAACTTTCACATTATTTTTCTTGTGCGCTGATCCGATGTGATTGAGTTTCTACAGTTAAATGCTTCTTGATAGTGCATTCAGTCGAGGCTACTGTACATTGAATCTGGTTACAAAGTTGATACTATGAAGACCGAAGAGCTTTATTCAAGGGGGAGCGTGGAAAGTCATGAAGTCAAGCAACATCAAAGTTTTTCAAAGATTCAAGAGGGAAAGAAGATCAAGGCCTGAAGTTTTTCAAGAAGATAAATGCTTTATTCAACTTTAGGGGGAGATTGTTAGGACTGAAAGTCCTATGTGTTGAAAGTGGAATAAAGTATTTTTTAGGGTTCAATATGTAATTAACTAATAGTTATTTTGTTAGATGGGCCCAAGCCCATAAAGCCCAATTGCTTGTAAAGCCTAAGTATATAAAGGCTTATTTATCTTATAATTAGGGTTGAACAATTTAGAAAGGTTAGAAATTCATTATTCAGTTTTCTAGTCATTAGGTTTACATATCCTTATCAGAAATTCTCTCTGTAAACCTTAACCCTTTGAAGTATTATCAATCATATGACTAGTTGTTGTTGCTTATAATTTGTTCATCATTGTTCATATTTACGTGTGATTGCACTGCACTGGGATCTACATTACCTTATGATAATTTTATCCTAGCTAGTTCTAGTAGACGGGTACCTGCCCCCCGAATATAGATGCCATGAAAAATACATTGTCCAAAACAACTTTCCTCCTTTTATAACACTTAGGGCGCGTTTGGTTTGCGGGATTGGAATGGAATGGATTGGATTTCAAGTAGGGATTTGGATTTGGATTTGGGGGGATTTGAAATCCCTTCATGTGTTTGGTTTGTAGGATTTGGAATGGATTTCAAATCCATTCCTTTACAAGTCTTGCTTGGATTGTAGGATTTGGATTTGGATTGAGTTTATTAATTTATTATTTGTTTGTTTTATAAAGAATTTATTTTTATTGGTAAACGTCGAATTTGGATCGATACAATTTGAAGTATGGAACAAGCTTTAGAATCCATCGGATTTGGATTTCAAATCCAGGCCCAATGCCAAGGATTTCCAAATCCATCACATGAGGGATTTTAAAATGGTCAACGGATTTGAAATCCGTTCAACGAAATCCTTTCCTGCAAACCAAACGCAGGATTGGAATGGATTTGAAATCCAAATCCATTCCAATCCCGCAAACCAAACGCGCCTTTAATGGGGCATCACCTGGTCCGATAGAGCATTGAATTTGGAACACAGGCCAAACTTAGCTACTGGCTTTCATAGTTTTCATGTGATTATACCCCCAATGAGATGGGGAATTTATAACTCCCTATTTAGACTTTTGGTCCCTTCATCTCTCTATTCTTCACATTTCCTTGAGCCTTCCTACTTATAGACCTGGACTTCTATTTGTTTCATACCTGAAAGCAAGTCAGGGATTCCTCGAACTGAGCCAGTGAAACGGTAGCTACTAAAGCGTAAACTGCTCGTTTTTCCTTCCCCACAAGTATAGCATGATGAGCCCAAGTTACGGTAGCTCCGGATGAAAGCCTCCACAAGGGGTTCCCTACCCGTATTCCCTGGAAGAAGTGATAGGGCGGATTTGGTCCTCTCAAGACTGAATTTAGCTTCCAACCCTAGTCAACAAGCTTCAAAAGTCATTTCTCTTTTCTTTTCTGAAACTCAAATAGAAAACTCTCCCCATAGGACCGGGGTTTGAGGTTATCATAGGACAGACTGAGAGAAAAACCGCAAGAAAGGAATTGGTTACTACAGACAGACTTTGCTTTTGTCCCACTTGGTTCAATTAATTGGATAACTCAAAAAGAATAGTAGAAGAAACTAGGGATTCTATCAGGACATCGAATCTGATTCCAAAGTTATGGTGGACTCCATCTTTGGTCACTACTTGGAAGCCATGTCAGGTCTTCCATTTCCATAGTGAGATCAGTGTAGATCCCAGTGCAGTGCAATCACAAGTAATTATGAATAATGATGAACAGATTATAGGCCACAGCAACTAGTCATATGATTGATATAACTTCAAAGGGTTAAGGTTTACAGAGAGAATTTCTGATAAGGGTATGTAAACCTAATGCCTAGAAAACTGAATAATGAATTTCTCTTAACTGTTCAACCCTAATTATGAACTAAATAAGCCTTTATATACTTAGGCTTTACAAGCAATTGGGCTTATGGGCTTGGGCCCATCTAATTAATCAACTATTAAAGAATTACATTTCGAACCCTTATAAATACTTTATTCCACTTTCAACACATAGGACTTTCAGTCCTAACAATCTCCCCCTAAAGTTGAATAAAGCATTTAACAACTTGATAAGCTTCAGGCCTTGATCTTCTTTCCCTCTTGAATCTTTGTAGAACTTTGGTGTTGCATGTCTTCATGACTTTCAACGCTCCCCCTTAAATAAAGCTCTTGGTCTTCATAGTATCAACTTTGTAATCAGATTCAATATACAATAGCCTCGACTGAATGCACTATCACGCAACTTTTAACTGTAGAAACTCAATCACATCGGATCAGCACACATGAAAGATAATGTGAGAGTAAAACAAAGAATCTGTCTTTGAACCGCGAGTTGAATAAGCTTTCATCTCAAGAACTTGTTTCAACCAGCGCGTAGGAGGAATAATAAAGAAACTTGTAGCATACACCACATGATACAGGAAAGAATCAATACAGACTTTGAAATATTCAATCTTTGAAACCTTCACTGTCTTCAGATAAACAAATTTAGCATTAAAATCTTATATTCATCTCCTTGATCTCTAGACTGTCTTCAGAACTGACTTTCTTTCTTTAATATTTTTAAATTGAGCTTGTAAACATTTCTCCCCCTTTTTGATGATTGTGAGCATCATGATCATCAAAACTCTTAAATTTCAACATATTCTTTGATCTCCCCTTTATGATAAGACGACATTCTCCACATTTTGATCTGAGTATCCGTCAATTCATGAAATATATATATCCGAATCTTTTCAAATTCAGATATAATAGGAATTGAAAACCTGAATCAACAAATGATACAGTTAGTATGCTTGTAAGTAGCACGGAGCCACTTTGTACAACGGATGTACTTTGGAAAGGAGTTTTTTGTGATGTTCACTCCCCCATGGCTTCCATTCAATCATCGAAAAGCCACAAAGTAATTTTCTATGAATGTTATGACAAGAAAACTTATTCCTTGTGTGCTCGTGCAAGTGTAGAAATGATTGAAGCTACTTAGCTTGATCAGGCTCAAAAATGTGCAAACTGTTGAGACAGCAACAAATATTACACGGACTCAATGTGCATGAAAAAGGTGCAAAGGTGGGGCAACTTTCCTTCTTTTTCAATATCTAAATCTTCCGATTGAAGACTAGATAGCAGATATGTTGCGTCCCCAAAGAAAATGAAACATTTCTTTGTTAAGAAAGAAACAAGTGGTTGGTGGGGTTTTATGCAAGAGTTGGCATGGGCTAAGTGCCTTTTCAATGATGGTCACCAAAGAATGTGAACCAATCAGTAGATGTGGTTGCCCGGCTCAGAAAGTGGTTGGTGCAGATTTCTGATATTCTTTTAACTCTGTTCTCACACCTTCATTCTTTTTGTCATTATGCTCACTTCTAACCAAACGCTCTTTTCCATTTTTCTGCTCCACACAACGAGAAAAACTCAACCCGATGAGTTATCTCCCCCACTCTTTGATTTAAGACCCCTCACCCCTCAAATCACTCTAGAAATAACTTCCGGGGTAGGAAACACTGGTTAACGTGAATCCATGGAAGTAATGTTTAAGTTCTCACACAAATCCCATGTAAGTCCTAAAAAAAATAGTTACTCAACAGTTTAACTTGAACATTTAAGCACATAATGTATGATAACGCTGTCAAACTGTATGCTCATAAGATTTGAGCAATTGAACTTTGAAGATTTCTCAAAACAAGTATATATTGAATGAATGAAATGAAATCAAGAGAATTGTTTTGAGAATCTGACAGTGTATCAATCCTATCACATAAAATGGATAGGGTATCAATAAATTGGATATTTTGTTTATATGAACGAATATAAGCAATTTTGCAATGAAAGCACAAGATTAGAAATAATGATTTATGCTCAACAATATTGAATATCAAACGGGGGTATTACCATCGAAAAATTGGTTCATTATGAGAAATGGTAATAACGAATACAAATGAAGTACTGAACATGTGTGTGTGAATACGTTACAGTATAAGGATAAGATAATACACAAGTATTGATCTTTAGAAACACACAGTCAGTTACACATTAAAGCTCAAAAAAATGAAAAAAATTTAAATTCACACTTCTAGATTCATAAAACCTTTTGAGAATCAGAAGTGGTTTGGACATTTCAGAAACTGTTTTTTTTTCATGCTTGAAAGTTGTTCTTCTTTCAAACAATCAGAGGTCTAGGATTAGAAGATATTTACCTTTTAAGCTCCCCTTCAAATCATGATAGAACGATATAGATCTATTAAGCTCCCCCTGGATATTTGCAGGTCTAAACGTTGAAGAACGGGTCCAGATCTGTCATGTGATCAGAAACCAAACTTCGTTGAAGTCCGGGTTCTAAGCTAATTTACTTAGAAGCCAAACAATCAGAGGTCTAGGATTAGAAGATATTTACCTTTTAAGCTCCCCTTCAAATCATGATAGAACGATATAGATCTATTAAGCTCCCCCTGGATATTTGCAGGTCTAAACGTTGAAGAACGGGTCCTGATCTGTCATGTGATCAGAAACCAAACTTCGTTGAAGTCCGGGTTCTAAGCTGATTTACTTAGAAGCCATCATTCTTCTACTCCCCCTTGACAGTAGTTGCCTGCAACAAAGAATCAGTTTTTGGCTTTGGTACCCACTGGTATTTGGGTCCATGAATGTTAGTTGCAGTTCTTATGGGGGATATAGAGTAAGAACCATACCAGAAGTGATCACTGGTTTTGTGAATGTGATCATGTGTATGACAATAAGAACAGTGGTATTTCTTACCTGATAACCTGAGTAATTGATCTCTCGAGTAGATATGATCAGGTTTACCTTTACTCGTTTTGTTCTTCTTGGCATTAGACGCATGTACACATAATTCTTTTTCTTTCAGCTCATCTTCAACTGGTTTCTTCTTCCAGACCAGTTCCTCATCTTTGTATCTCCTTCTTCTTTGATGTATACCTGAACCATCTATATTGCTATCATAGAAAAGGTTAGTTTTACGAATTCAATCAAAAGATTTAACTGACCTTTGTGGAGAGACAGATTTCTGATTTGTACTTGATACAGACTTTTCAAGCACTTTAATCGTCGAAGCAAAGTTGTCTCTTTCTTTAACAAGCAGGTCAATCTTCTTCGTGAATTCAGACTTCGTTCTCTGCTCTTTTAGTTCCTTCTCAGATAGTTCAGACAACTTGGCAGTAAGCCTTTTGATCTCCGTCTCAAACATGCTTCGTTCTTCTTCAAATCCCTTCTCAGCATTGTTTCTTTGGCCGGATATTTCTTTGAAGACGCTAACATTCTTTTGTTCAATGGCCTTCTTTTCTGTTGCAAACTTCTCTCTTTCAAGAATGATTACTTTCTGAAAATCAGAAACTTGCTGAGAAAGTTTTATGCATTTCAGCTCAACTTCTTTCTTCTCATCAGCACATTTTCTCGAGAATTCTGAGAACTTCTTTGCGAACGATTTCTCAAACTCGGATTTATCTTGAGCATGCTTTTGCTCCAAATCAGATATTTGCTTTTGAAGCTCAGCATTTGTATCTTTCAGATGCTCAATATTTTCCTCAGAACTTTTAACAGAGACTGTTTGCGTAGTTTTAGCTTCCAAAATAGAGATCTTTCCTTTTAGCTCAGAGTTCTCAGCTTCCAATTCTCTTCCTGTTAATAAACCCTTTGTCCCTAACACCAACCATTCAGCACAATCCCACAGCTCTTTTCCTGTCATGTTGTTAGTATTTATTTGACCAATAATTTCACTAAAAATGTCACTAATAAATTCATTACAGATACTACTTTTCATATAATTTCGTGCATTATTATTGGCCCTCTCTCTTTGTTCCTTTTCCACAGGAGAAGCTTCTGCCGGAATTTGGGATTGCTTTTCTCCTTCAGCCACAGATAATCTGATGTAGGGACCAACCTCATGTTCGTCAACAAAATCCAGAAAATCAGTTTTCCACATTTCATATTCTCCTTTGGACCGCAGCATTGGTGGGTTCACCATTTTGTACGAATTGACTAGACTGTATTCGATCCGGCTTAGAAGAAAGATGAAACTTGAAAGTGCAGGGACCAAAAGTGACAAAATGTGAAACTTTAAAGTTTAGGGTCACAAATGACACGCTGAATCCTTGAAGTACGGGGGCTAAAATAAATACACTGTAAAAAGATCGTGAGACAAAAAAATTTGACCTTTTTTTTAAAAAAAAAAAAAAAACACCCGGTCGAAGGTGAAAGACCGGGATACAAGTATCCGGTCGAAGGGTAAGACCGGAGTAGCAAGTACCCGGTCGAAGGATATGACCGGAGTAGCACGTACCCTGTCGAATGGCAAGACCGGGGAATACCTTATCCGGTCGAATGATACGACCGGGGATACACTTATCTGGTCGAAGAATACGACCGGGGATACACTTATCCGGTCGAAGGTGTTTGACCGGAGGAACTCTTAATCGGTCAAAAGGGACACGACCGGAGGAACTCTTATTCGGTCGAAGGGACACGACCGGAGGAACTCTTATTCGGTCGAAGGGCTCAGGTCAAAAGACAAAATTAAACGATAAACACAAACAAACAGATAAGATCGAATAAACTCAAATGACCGAAGAACACGAAGAAACCACCGAAGAACTCGATGATTTCGGGAACTCGATCTAGATCAAACCCAGAAAGTTCGACCGATAAACAGATTTCAACACTACCAATCGACCGAACAAAAAAAAGTTTCAGAAACTTAAACGATCGAACAAGAACTTTCCAGAAAATTAATCTACCGATAAACAGATATGCAATAAACACCAGACCGGATCTGAGTTGCAAACAGAATTCGGTCGAGAAAAAAAATAAACTTTTTTTTTCCCATAAAACTTAAACTTAGACCGATAGAACTTAGAAAAAAAACAACTCAGATCTGATTAATACTTTTCCAGATAACAATAGATCAACCACATACTCAAATAAAGTAGATAAAAGTGATTAACACAAATAATAGATTCTCGGGTTTTTAGACAAACCTTTTTACTGGATCAAACCTTTTTGCCTATCTGCTCTGATACCAATTGTAGATCCCAGTGCAGTGCAATCACAAGTAATTATGAATAATGATGAACAGATTATAGGCCACATCAACTAGTCATATGATTGATATAACTTCAAAGGGTTAAGGTTTACAGAGAGAATTTCTGATAAGGGTATGTAAACCTAATGACTAGAAAACTGAATAATGAATTTCTCTTAACTGTTCAACCCTAATTATGAACTAAATAAGCCTTTATATACTTAGGCTTTACAAGCAATTGGGCTTATGGGCTTGAGCCCATCTAATTAATCAACTATTAAAGAATTAAATTTCGAACCCTTATAAATACTTTATTCCACTTTCAACACATAGGACTTTCAGTCCTAACAACCAGTGACCCTAATGTCCACTGAGCCATACTGTTGAGCCACTTCGTTTGCAATATTAGTGGCCACCATCAGAGGACTCAGTGGTTTCTCAATTACAAATTTTGTGGCCTCTATTATGAGTGGAGAATTGTCCACAAGAAGCTTCCTCTTTGTCTTTCTCCTATGCAGAGGAGTTTCCTTTACCTCTGTAGGTTCCTTCAGTGGAATAATTGTTGCATTTTCAGAAGGATGGGCTTTTTCTTTGTCGACCAGTCTTATAAGCCTTTTATTCTTTGATTTCTGGGAAGGCTCATCAGCGGAAGTCTCTGCGTATTTTTCTTGGACTACCTCTGTTATTTCAGTATGAGGCCTTTTGTCCTTCTTCTTTTTCTCTTTCAGAGGCTTAACAACCTCTGTAGCTTCAGCTTTGGCCTCCTCTATGATCTTCTTGGCTTTATCTTTCTTAGCCTTCTTCTTCTTAGGCTTTGAAACCTCAGTCACCTCTGTTACTTGTTTTGGGGCCTCTACTTCTTCGACCCTCTTCTTGTGTTTCTTTTTCTTTTCCTTCTTTCTTGAGTTCTCACTCCCATCCCACTCTCAGGTCCTAATCTCTCAGATCTCACATGTGCCTCTACGGCCACATCTTCTGCTCCCTCTACTAAATCCTCTTGCAAATAAATGGCTATCTCGCCCACTTGGAAACCTACATGTGGGGGGGGGGGTACAGGACTCGGTTCAGGAGTCTTGTGCCCACGTATGTATGTTATCCTACTCTCTTCACTACCGAAATATGTCAACATCCTTGCTGGCAGAGGTCTTGCGGTTGGGTAACCATTATTTAGTGTTGTGGGTTTGTGGGATTTCATGTGGTATACTTTTATCAGCTTACCCTCTGCTGGCAGTTTTCCTACACCTATCAACTCGTCTCCCAGAAGGACAGCAAAAAACCTATTGAAGACAAGGTTCTTAGGCGATGTGCCCCTCTCTTGATCTTCTTGCTTGGCAATCACTACATTTCGGATTTCTCTAAAGATAAGGTTCACATAGTCCAATGGTAGGTCGTAGTAAATCCCATACATGATTGCCAAAATAGTATGGTTGGATTGGTCTGGGCTTCCTACTTTGCAGGTCAATGCTATGTTGAGAATTGAGAATAAAACATTCCACAGAGGTGGAAGGTTCTGTCGTCAAAATTCTGTCCTCTTGGTAATGGGTTAAGCATATCCAATGAACCTCAGAAAGTCAAGGATTTCTTCATCAGAGGGTTCCCTTGAGAACTTGACCAAATTCAGTTGTTCTTTTGTGGGTAGGTCAAATATCTCAGAGACTTTCCTGCGATTAATTCCTAGATCTATTATCTTGTCACTTGTAGGATGGGTTGCATATCCCATTACACAAAATCCACAAAATCCGTAGTCCTTAACCTTTTCATGCCTACAACTCTACCAGAATTGTTGTATATATGTTTCTGGAATATCAGTCCTTTTCAAAGTTTGGGCTTTTGACAAAAAGTGTGTTTTCATAATTTTGATTAGATTTTCAGCTTTAGTAGGGAATCACTTGGGGTCCAAAACCACATAGTGGTTGTTTGGTTTCAAGTTCAATGAGGTAGTGTGGTAGTGATGTTTAGTGAATGATAGCATTCGACTAGTTAGTGGTTGTTCTTGGCCAATAGATCTTGAGTTTTCTTTCAGGGCCATGGAGTGTTGAGAGTGGTTTGAGGCATTGGAGCCTTGAGAGTTCTTGGATGCAACAGAGTTGGATGCCATTCAAGAATGAGAGGAGTAGAAAAAGATTTCTTGCTTTTTCTTGCCTTGAATGCTCGAGAGTAAAAAGTTGCAGGTAAAAAATGAGGAAAGTGAAAAGGGTTTGTTAGCGGCAAAAGATAAATTTTCAAATCCTTAATAAGTACCTATGAGTAGTGTGCCGTTTGAAAAAACAACGGTATAGATTACGTACCACTAATAATGTGCCACGTCATTTAGACCGGTGCACGTTCGAGTACGTGCGCCTCCCATTATCCTCAGACGCGTGGCAGTTGCTATACCCATATGACTGTCCCTTTTAAAAATAACCCGCACCCCATAACTAAAAAAAATTCATGTGTTGAAACTCACAGAAGCTCTGTAGATTAAGAGCTCCTGAAATTAGGGGTTTGGTTCTTTCACATATGAAAACACCTTTCTAAGCCAATGTTATTTAAAGACAATGAAGTGATCTAGTTAGTCAATCAAAATTAGACATCAGAGGTCAATATGTGTCTCACAGAGGCTCTTTGACCAATAATTTCTAATTAAGGAAAGACATTTGAAAATTTTGATCACCTAAACTTTGGACAAGTTTTGGTTGGCAATTTGGGACATATGTTAAAACTTATGTCGGAGAAAACTGTTTTTGTTCTCTTGTGTGTGCGAAGGACTTACCTTACTCTACAGGCTCTTCTCGATAACAATCATTTCTTTGCTCTCCCTTGAGTCGACAAGGTTCTCTCCATGTATCTCCTTCTGCTCCCCCTTGACCTATGCTTGGATCATAAAAGGTAAGCTTTGTACAAGTCGTAGAATCAAGTGAACTTATTACAAGAAAATAATTAAAGGAAAACTGTACATACAAGAATAGATTATAAATGAAAGAATGAAAACTGGAGTATTGAAATGAAATTATGTACAATAGAAGCTCTATGCCAAGGTACAGAGGCTCTGTGGATCAACTCATATTTAGCATACCAAGCTTGCCAACAAGGAAAGTGAATTTTTCTCATCTAAAGCCTTTGTGAAAAGGTCAACAAGTTGGTAATTTGTGGGCACAAAGTACCTCTCTATTGTTCCATGCTCCACATGATGTTTCAGAAAGTGATACCTGACATCGATATGTTTGGTTTTAGAGTGCTGAACAAGATTGGCACATAATGCAATGGCACTTTTTGAATCATAGAGGATGTGTATTTTGTCAATAGCAAAACCATAGTCCCTGAGTTGGGTTCTCATCCACAGAACTTGTGAACAACAACTAGCAACAACCACATATTCAGCTTATGCTGTACAGGTTGATACACAGTTTTGCTTCTTAGAAGTCCATCTGACTAACTTACCTCCAAGAAATTGACAACTCCCAGAGGTACTCTTTCTGTCAAGTTTCAATCCTCCATAATCTGAATCTGTATAGGCCACAAGATTAAAGCCAGAGTTCTTTGGATACCAAAGACCAAGATTCTTGGTTCCTTTTAGGTATCTAAAGATCCTCTTAATAGCAAGAAGATGAGATTCTTTGGGGTGAGCTTGAAATCTTGCACAAAGACATGTAGCAAACATTATATCAGGTCTACTGGTAGTTAAGTACAACAGAGACCCTATCGTACCTCTGTAGAGTTTATACCCTACATATTTGCCTTCTAGATCTGCATAAAGCTTAGATCCAGTGGCCATTTGGGTCTTCATTGATGAAGAGTCAGAGAGTTTGTATTTTTCAAGTATGTCAGAGACATATTTAGATTGATTTAAGAAAATACCCTCTATAGTTTGTTTGACTTGTAATCCTACGAAGAATTTGAGTTCTCCCATCATACTCATCTGAAACTCACTTTTCATCAAGGTTTCAAACCTTTTACAGTATGATTCATTTGTAGACCCAAAAATAATGTCGTCTACATAGATCTGTACAAGCAACATCTCACCTTTTCTCTTCTTATGAAATAAAATGATATCAGTTGTACCTCTTTCGAAACCGTTTGCAAGAAGGAAGTTTGAAAGTCTGTCGTACCAGGTTCTGGGGGCTTGCTTTAGTCCATACAGAGCCTTGTCCAAGATATATACATGATTCGGGTACTTGGCACTTTCAAACCCTGGTGGTTGTTGGAAATATACTTCATCTTGAATTTTTCCATTCAGAAAGGTCGACTTTATATCCATTTGATAAACTTTGAAACGTCTATGGGCTACGAAGGCAAGGAAAATCCTGATGGCTTCGAGCCTTGCTATAGGGGCAAAAGTTTCTTCGTAGCCTATCCCTTCTTCTTGGCAATATCCCTTTTCCACCAATCTTTCTTTGTTCTTGATCATTACCCCATCTTCATCCTTCTTGTTTCTAAAGACCCATTTGGTCCCTATTGCAGTTTTGCCTTTCTACAGAAGCACTAGTGTTCATACTTCATTACACTCAAACTGTAGTAGCTCCTCTTGCATAGCTTCCACCCAGTTAGGGTCTTCTAGTGCTTCAGAGACTTTCTTAGGCTCGATGATACTTACAAAATTTGTGAAGAGACAAAAATTTGCAGTAGCATAGCGAGTCTTTACTTTGTCAGAAGGGTCACCAATGATTTGGCTCTGTGGGTGACTCTTAGTCCACTTGGTCATTCGGGGTAGGTTATCATTGGAACCTTCCAATTGCACTTCGGGAGCATTTTCTTGATCTTGATCAACCTCTGTTGGAGCAGGTAGATAATTTGTACTTCCCACAGGGATCAATTTTGCTCCTTGAGTTGATGTAGAGAGCTCTGTGGTAACTTGAACAAAGTTCTGTGATTGCCTAATTGTTGACACCTTAGAAATTGTGGGAAGATGATCTTCATCTTGGTTGAGCATAGAGCCTTGTTCATTATGTGTCTTTGTGTACTCCCCCTCAACATTTGCACCTACAGAGGTAGTGGAAGAGGGTGAAGTATTACTAGGACCACTTAGGGAAGTATAGTTGGACCTCAGAGACTTCGGATTCAGAGTCTCTTTGATTACCTTCAGAGGGTCCATCATCATTGAACATCTATTCAAACAAATGGTGAAGTTCACACATCTATTCAAACAATAGGGAAGTCATAGTGTTGTTTAGGAAGTGTGCAAGAACAAGAGATTAAGTGTGTGAAAGTGAAGGTGTAATTGAGAGAGAGTAAGAACACACATAGTAGCACACACACAAACACTCAATCTTAATTGTTCATCACAAATAGGGATATGGATTGATGTAATCATTGTGATTAATAAACAAAGTGTTTTGTGTATGTGTTTATGCTAGTAAATCTTGGGCCACAATTGGTATCAAAGCCAAATCCGTTTGAAAATGAAGAATATTTTAAAAATCGACACAGTTCATTAAGCACTGTTCATCGTCACTGTTCACCAAATCATTTTTGAGTTTTAGTGGAAATTTCGAGTTGAGATTGATCAGGTTTTGTTCGCTGACTGAAATAGATCGAGTCTGTATCGTTTATTTCAGTAATTGCACTGTAATTGATCATCAATTTGATGATTTTGTGTGTTTTTAAGTTTTCGAGTTTATGCACTGTATTCACATCAATTATATAGATTTTGTGTTGTAAATCGAAAATAGTTGTTGGAAATGAGTTCTCGGTGATCAAGTGAACACATTCTCAAAGTTTGGTTATCAGATTCGAAGTTTTATGTTGAAATCGATGAATTAGATGAAGAACACGCAAGCTATCTGAAGAACGCGCTAGATCTGAAGAACGCGCAAGTTCTTCGTTAAAACGCGCAAGATTCTTCGCTAGAACGCGCAAGCTGAAGAAATTTGTTTTTGGTCGAAACGCGCAAGGCGTTGGTTGCGAGTTCTAGAAACGCGCTGTTCGATATCTGCGAGTTCTCCAAACGCGCTAATTTTGTCGTGCGAGTTTGAAGATTTCAGAATTTTTCTACGTATTGAAACACGCAAGCATGATTAGCGAGTTTTCTCAAAGCGCGCAAGTAGTGCCTACGAGTTTCTGGAATGCGCACGCCTCTATCAGCGCGTTTCAGCATGAATAGTAACTTGCGTGTTTAGGCACTTGCGAGTTTTATCGTTTAGCGAGTTTCAGTGCTTAGCGAGTTCATCAGAACGCGCAAGTCTTTGCGAGTTTACTTGCGATTTTGCTTGCGAATTTGCTTGAGAGTTTATCAAACGCGCAGACTTTGATTTGCGTGTTTCTCAGCCTGCGGGACCCCCGTGCTAAGTCTGCCTAGGGGGACATTGTTCTGATTGTGATCAAAATTTCTGAATTCTTATTTCAAGATTTTTGTATTTTTCTTATGATTTCATATTGGATTAACGATCATTCCTAGCATATTTTTAATATATTTCAAAATGTATCAGGATGACATTTATGATATTGTTGAGATGATAAGAGAGCTTGATGATTGTAGAAGACGAGAAAATATTGCCAGTGAGACAGTTGATGGACTTAAAAAGTTAAATTCTCAAATTTTTGCGGAGAGAGATAAGCTAAAAAATCAAGTCTTTGGTCTTGAGATTGAAATTAATATGATGAAGGAAAAAGTAACCCAAGTCAAAGACAATACAAAAGCTCAAGATGACTTGAAGAAGATTGAACAACAAAGAAAAGAGTCTGAAAAAGAGAATGCTGAGCTGAAAAAGAAATTATCTGAATTAGAAGCTCAAGTTGAAAAAGAGAAGAAAGAAAAAGAAGGTTATGAAAAAGAAAGAAAAGATTTTGCAAAGAAATTCTCTGATTTCTCTAGAAAGGCATTTGAAGAAAAGAAAGTTGTGGAACTGAAATGCATTAAACTTTCTCAACAAGTTTCAGACTTTGAGAAAGTAATCATACTGGAAAGAGAGAAATTTGAGAAAGAAAAGAAGAAGATAGTTGAGACACAGATTATAAAGGAAGATTTTACTGAAGAGAAGAAAGTGTTTGAGAATGAGATTGCTAAGCTTACAAAGAATCTATCTGAACTTTCTTCAACAATATTTAAGGAGAAGAATGTAAAAGCCGAGTTGCATAAGAAGTTTGAAACATTGTCAAAGGAGAGAAACTGTTTGACCACAAAGATTAAAGAACTTGAGGAGATCATGTTCAAGGTGAAGCTGACTGAGCACAAAACGCCAGAGTCAATTGCTCAATCACCGAGAGATGATCTAGCTGCATTAGAATGTTCATTCAAATCAGCTGCAAGTTCAATTTTCACACATGTTTCTATGAATCCTTTATTTGATTCAATTGATAGTCATTCTTCTGCACTTAAAGATAAAATTCGTTCTTCTAACTTGTTTTATGACAAAAATGTTGATGGATCAGGTAACATCAAGAAGAAAGAGAATCAAAAGAAAATGACATGGAGAAAGAAAGATGAGAAAGATAAAGAGAATTGGTATTGGAGAGTGAAAGGATCTTCGGAAGAGAAGAAGAAAGAGAAATCATTTGAGCATACATCTAAAGCTAAATGGAACACTACTCCTAAAGGTAAAACTTTTGGCAAGCCTGATTTGATTTACACTGTTAATCAACTGATCAGGCTAGCTCAAAAGAAAATTAATTGTTCCTACTGTGGTTCAAATGATTTTGTAAGTAAAATTTTTAATAATTACTGGTATGGTTCTTAATATGTTTCTCCTAATAGAACTGCAACTAACAAATTCGGACCCAAATACCAGTGGGTACCAAAACCGAAAAATGATTCTGTGTTGCAGGCACCTACAGTTAAGGGGGAGTAAGAGAAAAATGGCTTCTAAGTAAATCAGCTTAGAACCCGTAATTCAACGAAGAATGGCTTTTGGATAATTCAGTTCAAAACCCGTTTTCAAATGTTTTCTTCTGAAGGATGCTTTCATGATAACATCATTTCAGGAAGTTTTTTTTGTTTGAAAGAGAGATTATATTGTTATATTTTTTTTCTGATAAGTTGATTTTTTACAGATATCAAGGGGGAGGATATCTAGTCAAGGATACTTTCAATGTTATATTCATTCCAGGGGGAGTTAAGGATTCTAATTCACAGGTATAACATTCTAATCCTTATACTCTAACACTTTTGAAAGAAGAACAACTTTCACTTGTAAAAAATGTTTTTTAAAATGTTCAAACCACTTCATGATCTTAACATGTTTTTATGATTTGAGAAGTGTGATTTTTAAATGTTTTTTTTGGATACTTCATTGTTTATCTGATCGTGTGTTCTTTAAAGAATAATACTTGTGTATTTTCTTTTCTACATACTTTGTCAAGTATTCATACACACACTGGTTCAGTATTTTCAAATTGACTTTGTTATTACCATGTATCAAATGATATATCTTTCTATGGTAATACTCCTGTCGTTTGGTATTCATAGTTGTTTGAATCAAACGTCATTTAAATTTTAATGTGCTTTCATTGATAATATGTTTATATATTGTTCATATAAACAATATACGTCTTTAAATTCCCAAATATCTTTCTTCATGATAATTTGATCTGATCTTAATCATTGTCAAATTCTCAAAACATTTCTATTCTTTCATGATTATTCATTCCTATAAAGTTTTGAGATATCTTAAATGTTTAAATTGCTCAAATTTCAATTCTGATCCTTGTTGAGCATACAAACACTGACATATGATTTCTTGTGCTTTACATGTCAAGAAAATCATTGAACATCATGTACTTTTAGGAATATGGGATTCAGTGTGAGTGCTTATTAGATCTTCCATGGATTCACGATAACCAGTGTTTCCTACCCCGGAAGAAATCCTTTGAGTGATTGAGGGGAGAGGAGTCTAAAAGAATTGAGTGTGGGATTGAGTAGAGGTAAAATGGATATGAGAGAATGGTTAGATGTGAGTTTATATGATTAAAAGAAAGAGGGTGAGACAACAGAGTTAAAAGAATATTAGAACTCTGCACCAAATATCTTTCTGAGTCGGGCAGCCACATTACTGATTGGTTCACATTTCTTTGGTGACCATCATTGAAATAGGCAAATAGCCCATGCCATCTCTTGCATAAAACCTCCCTAGCTACTCATTCTATTCTCAAAAAGAGAATGTTTCACATTTTCTGGGGAAGCAGCATATAATCTATCGGATCTTCATTTGGAAGATACTAATATTGAAAAAGAAGGAAAGTTGCCCCACCTTCGACCCTTTCTCATGCACTTTGAGTCCATGTACAATCATTGCTGTCTCAGTGATTTACATATGTTTAGCCTTATGAAACACAATCATTTGTGCTAATTCTTTCAAAACACAATCACGAGCACACAGAGAATATGTTTTTCTGTCAGAACATTCATAGAATTACCTTGTGTTTTTCAATGATTGAATGGAAGTCCTGGGGAGTCAACATCAAACAAGCTCCTTACATTGTACATTTGTTGTACACAGTAACTTTGCGTTACTGACAGGAACTTCTAACTGTTTCATGTGTTGATTCAGGGTTACCATTCTTATTTTGTTTGAATTTGAAAAGATTCAAATGAATATGTTTGTGAATCAAAGGCCAATCCAGATCAGAAGTCAGAATATCTTATTAATGGGGGAGATTGTTTACTTTTCTTATATGGGGGAGAATGTCTATTATCCAACGGAGGAGATGAAAGTTCATGAAGATTGCGATTATCAGATGGTGGGAAGTTCATTCAAGGACGGATCTGATCTTGAAGTGTTTTAATGATTTTGATTCTTACAAATCATTAAAAAGGGGGAGAATAATCAAAGTTCAAATATCAGATTGAAGTTTTAAAGATTTCAGAGGAGATAAAGTTTTCAGTTGATTGAAGTCAAAGATTAAAGAAAGCTTGTCATAGAAAAAGTGGAAGAAATTCAAGCAAATTCAAAGGGAGAGACAAGTTTGAAGAATTGTCAAAATTTTCAAGATGTCAAAGCCAGAAAAGATTCAAAGCTGAAGATCAATTCTGAAGATAAAAAGACCTGAAGATTATTGTCAAAAAAAAATTTATCTTGAATCCAAAGGGGGAGATTGTTAGACTATAATTGTATTCAAGATTAAATGAGGGTCATTATTGTAATTGTTGTATTAGTGTTTGTGTGTGGTGTAAATGATCTTAGAAGGTTTGACCTTGGTTGGTCATGTTGACCTATATATAAGCAAGTCATAGTGTTGTTTAAAGAGTTTGTGCAAAAACAAGTTAGTAAGTGTGTGAAAATGAAGGTGTAATTGAGAGAGTAAGAACACACATAGTAGCACACATTGAGTACACACACAAACACTCAATCTTAATTGTTCATCACAAATAGGGATATGGATTGACGTAATCATAGTGATTAATAAACAAAGTGTTTTGTGTATGTGTTTATGCTAGTAAATCTTGGGCCACAGTTCATTTGTTCATGATGGTTCACCAGAGTCCTCATCTTGAAGCTAGAGTCCTGAGTTGATTTGCTCAGAAGTCATGTGAAAAGATTCATCAAATGAAACATTAATACTCTCAAGTATATGTTTGGAATTTAGCATGAAGACTCTGTATGCTTTGGAGGTAGATGAATAGCCAAAAAATTTAGCTTCATCTGTTTTGGGGCTAAACTTCCCAATCTGCTCTCTGTCGTTCAGCTTAAAACACTTGCAGCCAAAGACGTGAAAGTATTTGATGTTTGGCTTCCTCTAGTGGAGTATATGGTATGGTGTCTTTGCATTCCTCTGCACTATTAATGATCTATTTTGAGTGAAGCATGCAGTTGAAATGGCTTCTGCCCATAAAGAAATCGGCAACCCTGAGGCAGTGAGCAAAGTTCTTGCAGCCTCCACTAGTGTTCTGTTCTTTCGTTCAAGAACACCGTTTTGTTACGGAGTTCTTGCAGCTGAGAAGTTCTGTGAGATATCCTCTTCAGTAAGATAGGCCTCAATGGTGGAGTTCTTAAACTCAGTACCATTGTCACTTCGAATCCTCTGCACCTTACATTCATAAAAAAACTTGTATCCTCTTTAATAGATTGATTAATACCACAGGGACCTCAAACTTCTTACGTACAAACTCTACCCAAGTAAATATAGAGAACTCATCAACAAGCATAAGAATATACTTCTTTCAACCAAGGCTCTGCACGGATATGGGACCACAGTGGTCGACATGTAGCATCTGCAGATGCCTAGTGCAGGATATGTCTGACTTGCTCTTATGGGCAGCTCCTTTGAGTTTGCCCATTTCACAAGCAGAGAATAGATGGTCTTTGTCAAGTTTCATACTTGGTAGACCACTAACCAAATCTAATTTTACAAGCTTGTCAAGAGTATGGAAATTTAAATGACAGAACTTGTTATGCCAGAGCCAAGCCTTTTCATTTTTACTGGATACCAAACAAAGCTTTTCATCTTTGTTGGTTAGCTTGAAATCCATGAGATATAAATTACCCATTCTTTTGGATCGCATAAGCTCTGTGCTTGTATCTTCTTTCAACAAAGAATAGTATCGACGTTTAAATTTCACATCGAGTCCATTATCATAGAGTTGGCTAACACTCAATAAGTTGTGCCTAAGGCCATCCACATAAGCCACTCTGCTGACATCGATGTCCCACTTTAGCAATGACTCCATAGCCTTTTGTTTGCCCCTTCTTATTATCTCCAAAGGTCACAGAGCCACCTCCAAGTTTTTCTTTATATGAGGTGAGTAACCTTTTGTCGCCAGTCATATGCCTTGAGCACCCGGAGTCTAGGTACCAAATTGGCACATGTTGATTCTTCTGTGGACATATTAAAGAGATTTAGGTACCCATTTCCAAATGGGTCCATGTTTGTTAGGGGTCTTTTAAGTTACCTTAGCACTCTTGTTTTTTGCTTTATCCTCTTTCACATAGGTACCAGATTGTCCTTTCTCACCCTTGAATTTGGCAGTTTTAGATTTGGGGTGAAAAATAAGACAGGTAGGTCTTGAGAAATGTTGGTTGAGATGATGCATAAGATCAAAGCATTTACAATACGAGACTCCATATGCAAATTTCTTGAATTTTTCATTAAAAAATATCAAAGGAGGGTACATAGCATTGATTACAACAACCCCTTTTAGTCTTGGGTTTCTTTTTACAGAAATCTTTATCTAATCTAGGTTTAGTTTTTGCAAAATCTCCTCACGAATTGGTCTCTTGATGTACTATCCCTCTTTGTGTAACACCCGTGATTTTCGATAAGCTTTACTATTGGATTATCGAGGATTGAATCAGGCGAGAAACGGGAATTTTGGGCCATCGCGAGTTGTGACGCGACTTGGGGTCGCCACACAAGTCGCGAAACTCCCTGGATGTGAGTCTCAGGGAAACGGGCGACTTATGCCGCGAGTGAAGGTCGCGGCATAACCCGCGTAATTTCCTAGTGAGATTAAAACTGATTTTCCAGCCACCAAACCTCATTCTCTTAACCCAAACCCTAAAACCTTCTTCCCTTTTATCTCCCAAACCCAAATGTCGAACCCTAACCTATTTTGAAGGGTTTTCTCCTTAAGTCCTTGGGGTGGAACTCGACGGAGTAGGGCTAGAGGCAGTAATACGGATTGAGGTTGTGATGTCTGGTATGGCATGGGAACTAAGTCTGGGATTCGTGGTGAAATCCAACAACATCAAGGGTGGCCCCATTCACGTGTTCTCGCCACCCAAGATGGAAACGTTTAGAGGACATGTAAGGAAGTCGCGTGAACGGCCTACTTACGTGTTCTCTATTCTCGGTGTTTACGGATCTCCTCATCGTTGATTCGTGGTATTTTATTTGGTAATGGGGTATTTTTATCAAAAGGACTTTTAAGTGGTGGACGGCAAATGATGGTTTTAATATTGGGTTTTTCCCACGTATACTAAGGTTCGCATGGACAGCGTCATTTCCACGTATCGGTATCTATTCTCGTCCATTTTATGGTCGTGTGAGTTTTAGGTTTAAAGCCGTGTTCATGGCGATATTTAATTATATAGATTTTCATCTATGATTTATTGGTTGTGTGTCGCGTTTCACCCATGTTGGGTATTTCAAGCTATAATGTGTTAAGCATGTTTTATAAGATTTGGAATCCGCTCTCTATTTTACTTTTTAGCAAGTTCCGGTTTACTTTACATAATTGCGTCTCTTATTGAGATCCTCGTCTTTAAAGCAGTTTGGTTTGGTTAACAGTTAACTCGGTGCCTCTTTCGTACAAAGTGCATCGTTAATGATAAACGAGTCGTTTTCATAAGTGAAGCATATGATTTTGAAGATTATGGTTTTATTCGCATTCTTCCTTTCTAAATGATTAAATCATATATGTTGAAAACTCTTGAGCTCACTAGGCGTTAAGCCTAACCTTTTTATTTGTCGGCATGTGCATCAGGTTCCAGTTGAGAGATGGGTTCTAGCAGTCCTATGGAGCCTAGAGCCTTAGCTAGACACTAAAGTAAGTAATTGGTGAAGTCTTCCGCAAGTTGGAGATAGTGACTATTATTGGGTTTTGGTAGCACCCGACCTTTTATAGTTTGTATGTAAAGATTGAATGTTTGTGTATTGAAGTTGAATCTAATTTGTGGTTGTAGATGATTCAATTATTGATGTATTTAGAAAAAATTAAATAAGTTGCTATTTCCAAATTTTAGGTGTTACACTTTGATTTTCCTTCCTTGCACTCACTTCCACAGAAGCATAAAATTTGTCAACTTTGGGTCATTTTCCTTTCTGTTGCCAACTGAGTTTCTCTTGAAAAGGTTTTGCAAATTTTGGAGCTTTGGAATTCTGAGAGATCATAATCTTTTCCTTGTTTAGTTTTTCTAGCTCAAGAGAAGTCTTAGCTTGCAGGCACATATCTAGAAAATCAGGGCAAATATGTATCCCTGTAGATCTCCTATTGGGAGCAACCATTCCATCTAGAATGCCAGAGGGAACTATTTCTTGCTCCATGGAGCTAGTCTCAATTTTGACAGAGGATGACTCAAATTTTGATTCAGAGTCTGAATCAAGGAAATCTTTGTGGATGGAGGCCGGGTTTTCCAGATATGTATTGCTCTTTCCATCATTGGTGTTGTTTGAAGCATTTATTTTTTTGAGAATACAAGGAACCACCTCAGGAACACTTAAACAGTTCATCAAATCTTGTTCAAAGATTTCAGGCACTGTAGAGGTTATATCGGGATGATTTAAAAAATGGTTTTCATATGTTTTCCTCAAGTAATTTTCCAAAAATCTTTTAAACAGTTTTTCTTCCACAGAGGTTGGTACAAACTCTGGTACCTCAGAGGATAGTTCCTTTTCAGGAACCATCATTCACACAAAGGCCATTTAAGTTTGTGTCTTTGGATGACCAAATCTGAAGAGTCCTTTCTGTTTTTGAGACAAATACTTCCTTGGAATGGATTTCCTCTTTGTAGAGGTTGATGATGACAAGTCATTGTTTTCATACCATACACTGGTTATCACCAAAGGATTTCTCAGATGTGGTCTTTCAGAGGTTTTGCGCCTCTTAAATGTAGAAATTAGGTTAGGAAGACTTGGTTTCAGGAATTTCCCAAGACATAAGATATTTACTAAAGATGTGTTTCTTTGGTTTCCTATATATGGGTCTATATCAATAAACCCTATACCTCTTCTTACAACTTGGGTGTTTACCTTTTCATGCACCTTTTGTGCATCCTGATATTTTCTAATTAGCAAATCTCTGTCGAGAAAGTCTTGGTGAAGGACTTCTCTTTCCTTTTGGAAGAAAATCTTTAAGGATATAGCATTTAATCTATCACTCTCATTGTTCCTTAGCTCTTCAATATTTTCTTTTAAAGCTTTATCAAGTGAAGCAACCATTTCTTTCAAAGACTTCTTTTCAGAGATGTGCTCAGAAACACGTGAGCAGTTCTCAAGATAAAGTTTATCCTTTTCTTGAGTGAGAAGTCTAGCCTCTCGCTCAAAGAAGGCAAGCTTTCTCTCAACCTCTGAGCATGTGCTTTTGCAAGCAAGGAATTCATTTTGTAATTCAGAAAATTTGTTTTTAGAATCATGGGATAAAGAGCTAGAAGTGGATCCCTCACTATCTCCATCAGAGGTGTTGATTTCTGCCAGACCGCAGAAGAGTGCATTTGGGTCCCCTTCATCAGAGGACTCATCGGTCACAAGATTCTCTTGTTCGGCCATCAATGACCTCTGTATAGTATTCTACATTTTTCTTGAAAAAGGCGACATCTCTGACCGACTTACCCTTGGTGGCATTTGATCTACACTCTACTGCAAAGTGCCTTGGCATCCCACATTTGAAGCATCCTTCATTTTGTTAGGGAGCCTTTTCACCACATCTGCCATCAGACTTCTGTGCACCCCTTCTATCATCTCTTCTCTCCTCTTGTCTCTGATCCTCATGTTCTTCCATCACAAACTTCCTCGGTTCACCATATCCTCTTCTATCATCTCTTTCTCCTCTTCCTCTGTTGTATACATGCTTCTTCTTAAGACCCCAGTTGTATTCTCTGGTTATAAGGGCAAGTGTTTTTTCCATAGAGGCCATATCCATTTCTTCTTCTGAGATTTCACCAAGCTCACTCTCAGCTACCAAAACTTTATTCTTCTTCTGAACATCTTCCATTGTCTTCTCTTTCTTCCCCTTTTCTTGTACCTCTGCGGCTTTTCCTACCAAAGCCAGAGGTCCACCAACCTGAGTTTTCAACTTTGAGATACGATTCTCTTGGCTCACCAGAGTCCCAAAAAGGTCAGATATGGACCACACATCAAGGTCCAATGTGGCTTGCCAAGACATGGTCAAGTGCAACCATTCATCTTTAAGGCTCTGAAGAAATCTTACGTTGTTTTTTTCAGGGGTTCTGTGGATACCATATCTCTTACACTTGTTTATCAGGGAGTTGAATCTATCATAGGTGCTCTGAATGGTTTCATTTGGCAGAGCTATAAAACCAAAGTATTCATTAATGCACAAGGCTCTATTGTTTTTTTGAGTCTTGGCACCTCCCTCAAGCTGCTTTTCAAGCTCTAGCCACAGATGTTTGAATGCCTCACAGAAGTCCAAGGACGGGAATTGCCATGATGAGTAGTCTTTTAGCCTTTTTGGCAAGATCATGCAGAGCACTCTCCTGTTCACTCCACTCAGCAATTGGTTTAGAATGTTGATACTCAGGGACCTCAGAGGTAGTAGAAGTTGCAGGTGCCTGGGAACAGTAGACATGGGGATGTATGGGGGATTGTGAAGAAACATGACCAAACCAAGATCCACACCTTCAAGAAAGTGTACCATCCTGAGTTTCCATTGGGGATATTCATCCCTTACTAGAGTGGGAGGTTTTGATTGAGATCCTGAACTGAAAAAGTTTACTGCATTTGCCATTTGTAGTGTAACAAAAATGGTTGCAAAAACAGAGTAATAATGGAATGGTTTGTTTTGAATGAAGAGAGATTCAACATGATGAGAGTATGGTGAGAGAAAGTGTAAAAATTCAACAAGCAAGCTTTAAGACTGTTCTTATAAATAAAACACACCTTTTTTTGAGTCTAAACCAAGCAAGTTGAAATAAACCCAGAAAACAGGGGATGTTCTTTTGAATAGGAAACAAGACGAGGAACAAACAAAAAATACTACCAAAAACACTTGAACCAAGTATAGAACAATATCCTTTGATATTAAAGATCAAAGTCTGTTCTGATACCAATTGTTGATCCCAATATGTGTTATATTTAAGATATGAACCTCTAAACTATTAAATCAAAGTGGGATATAGGTGCGGAAGCGATTTATGATGTAGTAAAGAAGTATGGTTTGGTAGTAAACACACTAATATTCAACAAAGCATTCAACAAACAAGTATACAATGATCACTAAATCAAATGTTTCATTAAACTGAGTATTACACCAAGAACATGCACAAGTGTGTGCTAAAATGCTCAAAGATAATCTGGAAATACAAAGGTGCTCTCAAAATAGTGTGTGCTCGCATTTTTTACAAATCAGGAGGTGCTCCCCTCATATAGGATGAGTAGCACACAATAGTACAAGACAAAGGTTGACATTCCACAAAAGGAATGCCATTTGTAAAGTAAAACATCATGGACGCCCATGAAATGATCCTTAGAATCTTCGTACAGCAGGCTCACGTGTCCTGCACGTGTTCTTGTCTTGAAATCTTTAAGTCTTCCATCTCCAGAGGTTAGCCATCACAGAGGCTCTATGGTTTGAAACTTATCTTCAGGTTGCGATCTTCTCTAGTAGATGGTTGACAGAGCTTCTAAGCATTGAGCTTCTGTGGTGTATCTTGGTGTATTTAGAAGTCTTATGAAGTTTCTACACTTAGCCTATTTTTCAATACTTCTATACAATGAACTGGAGCTAACAAAGATTTCCAGCCGTTATATACCACAACGGTGACTTGCCACACCGGTTCCTAACGTCGAAAACCTGATTTTTAAATTATTTCTTGACGTTTTAGATACTTTGGACCAAAGAAAGGGAAAAGGCTCAAATGGGTCTTTGGGATGACTAAAAGAGGTGAAAATGGGTATAAAAAGAGGGACAAATAACCCTATGATATGAGGGTTATCACACTTCTCAAAACCTTTTGACAGAAAATAAGCCTCAATTCTACTGTACCAAGCCCTTGGGGCTTGTTTTAAGCCATATAAGGCTTTCTTCAAATGCCAAACCTTGTAATCTTCCCCTTTCTTCATGTTACCTTCAAGTTGTTCAATGTAGACATCTTCTTCCAAATCTCCATTTAGGAAGGTAGATTTAACATCCATTTGATAAACTTTCCAGCTGTTTTGAGCTGCAAGTGCAAGCACCAATCTCACTGTCTCCAATCTTATAATAGGAGCAAACACCTCTTGGTAGTCCTTGACTACCAATCTTGCCTTATACTTATCAACTTGACCTTTTTCATTTATCTTTTTTTTATATACACATTTTACTCCAATGGATTTGTGATCCTTTGGAAGTTTAACAAGTTCCTAAGTATGGTTTTTCATGATAACTTCTAATTCTTTATCCATGGCCTCTCTCCACTTTTCTTCTTTACAAGCCTCCTCATAAGACATAGGATCTGGATATGAGAATAGACCAAAATCTGCCACATCATCAAGCTCTATTCTTCTAGAATTTTCATAGGTATCTCTCTAACTTATAAAACCTTTTATTGCTGGAGTTTTTGAATTGGAAGCAGACCCTGAGATCCATCTGATCCTTGAGATATTTGATCATTTGCATGGGTTGTAGGAGAATCTGTTAGTGGTGATCCATCTTGACTTTCTTGATTTACAATCTCCTTGTCATGATCATTACAGTCTTCTATGATTTGTGGATCCTTTTCTTCTTGTTTTCTGTTTCATCCCATCTCTTTCCTTCCTCAAAGACAACATCCATATTTCCACCAATGGACGGAGTTTTCATTGGTCCACATACATCTTTGTTGATAAGTTCCAAGGGCTTAGTGACTCTCCAAGCTTTATCTTGTGGGAATGATTCCCTTATTTGTTTGCCAAGCCTTCAACCTTCACATGTTTCATCCAACTTGTATACACTAGGAAATCCCCTTACCAAGTTATTTTTATACATATAACTTAGATAACCCAGGTTTGCATGTCCAAACTTGTGATGCCATATGAGAGAGCTCTGCCTTGTGCTTATATTAAATGAGAATAAGTGTCTCCTTTAAAGCTAAAAGAAAACATCTTATTTTTTGTCATGCTAATTCTTCCAAGAATATTTCCATATGAATCTTTAATCTCACATGTTCCTCCTTTGAAAAGTATGTCAAATCCTTTTTGTATCAATTTTCCAACATTAAGAAGATTATATTTCAATCCAAGAATATAATAAACATTTGGTATCTTCTTCTGCCCAAATTTTGTGCCAACCATAATCTCTCCTATTCCTTGTACGTTTAATCTCTTGTCATCACCAGTTCTGACCTCATTCTTTTGAGTTTCATCTATCTAAACAAAGATATTTTTGTTTCTAGTCATGTGGTTGCTACAACCATTGTCAACATACCATATATAGCAGGAAGAAGTTTCTTGGGTGCTAAGCATCTTGAATAAGGTGTCACTTTCCTTTTCACCTTCTATGTTAATAAAAGTGGAATCTCTCTCTTCTGCTATCCGTTTTCTACAATATTTGATGATGTGGCCAAATTTTTGGTAATGATAACATTGTACAGGAGGTGATCCTTTCCCTCTGCCTCTTTCTTTGTGTTCACCTTGTTGTTCTCTCACAAATACCTTGTTTCTGTTTGTCATTGGATTTGAAGATTGTAGTTTAAATTTCTGTTCAAAAGGATTTGAATCAAATTATCTCATCCTTAGTTCATGAGACAGTAGAGTTCCAAGTAGGCTTTCCAAAAGATAGTTTAGATATCCTTTCGATTGCAACCACAATATATTCGTGAAGTTGTAATCCCAATCACAATCAAACAATTCTCAATTCAATATTTAACATTGAAGTCTAGAGAAAGAGTAGAGAGAGAAAGGTTCTTGTCATTTATCTAACAGATATTACAATATGAACTTCTTGTTACATGATTAACAAAACAACACTATTTATACAAGGAACTAAAATCACATGCTTAAACCTACAAACATTAAGATTGACATTGCTAAACTTTGACTTTGTTGACTTTGCTAGACTTGATTTTTCACACTAAATTTTGGATACAATTTTATACAATAACATTCTCCCCTTTGTATACAAGATTTAAAAAAAATTGACATTAGTCTTCAGCGCTGGATTCTTCAAACTTTATTTCTAACAGTCTTGGACTTTGAAGCTTTAACAATCTTCAATCTTTCAGTCTTTGAAGAATCTTGAAAAGTCTTTTATACTTTACATCTTCGGAAAGTCAACAAGTCTTCAAAACTTTAAAAACTTCTTTGAAACGTCGAGGGATATTTGAAAACTGTATCTTCATCACTGTAATCTCTGATCAGTCTTCAAGCAAACAAACTTTTACGAATTATCTGAATTTGTCTTTGAATCATCTTTGTTTCTTTCATAATCTCTCCGCAAGTCTTTTTGACTTTGACATCTTCTTTGATGCCTTTGAAATTGATCTTTGTAAATGTCTCCCCCTTTTTGATGATTGTGAGCACCATAATCATCAAAACATCTTCAACTTCAACATTTTCTTTGATCATCACCCTTTGTATTCAACGTAAGAATCTCCTCCTTTATGATAATTTGACATTTTCCATCCTTTGATCTGAGTATCTGAATCATGAACTGTATATACCTGAATCTTTTCAAATTCAGATATAATGAACTTGGTAACCCTGATTCAACAAATGAAATAGTTAGGAGTGCTTGTCAGTAACACAGAGTTACTATGTACAACGAATGTACAATTTAAGGAGCTGGTTTGATGATGACTCCCCAGGACTTCCATTCAATCATTGAAAAACACAAGCTTTATCTATGAATGTTCTGACAGAAAAACAAATTTTCTGTGTGCTCGTGCTTGTGTATGAAAGAATTTAGCACAATAATTGTGTTTCATAAGGCTCAAATTGTGTAAACTGTTGAGACAACAACAAGTATTACACAGACTCAATGTGCATGAAAGAGGTGCGAAGGTGGGGAAACTTTCCTTCTTTTACAATATCTAAATATTCCGAGTGAATACTAGATAGCAGATATGCTGCGTCCCCAAAGAAAATCAAACATTTCTTTGTTAAGAAAGAAACGAGTGGCTGGTGGGGTAATTGCAAGAGTTGGCATGGGCTCACTGCCTGTTTCAATGATGGTCAACAAAAAATGTGAAACAATTAGTAGATGTGGCTGCCCGACTCAGAAAGTGGTTGGTGCAGAGTTTTGATATTCTTTTAACTCTGTTCTCACACCCTCTTTCTTTTTAACATTTTGCTCACTTCTAACCAAACTCTCATTTACATTTTTCCGCTCCACACAATGAGAAAAACTCAACTGGATGATTTATCTCCATCACTCTTTGATTTATGACCCCTCACCCCTCAATCACTCAAGGATAACTTCCTAGGTAGGAAACACTGGTTAACATGAATCCACGGAAGTTCTCTTTAAGCTCACAAATAAATCCCATGTAAGTCCTATAGAGAATAGTTGCTCAACAGTTTAACTTGACCAGTTAAGCACAGATAAGATAACACTGTAAAAATGTATGCTCATGAGATTTGAGCAATTGAACTTTGAAGATTTCTCAAAACAAAGATATTGAATGAATGAAATGAAATCAAGAGAATTGTTTTGAGAATCTGACAAGGTATCAATAAAATCAAATAAAATGGTTAGAGAATCAAATAATTGGATATTTTGTTTATATGAACAAATATAAACAAGTTAGCAATGAAAGCATAAGATAGAAATGATGTATGATGCTCAAACAACATTTGAAAGCAAATGGGAGTATTACCATCGAAAAATTGTTTCGTTATGAGACATGGTACTAACAAACTCAAATAAAGTACTGAACCGGTGTGTATGAATACTTGACAGTATATAGATAAGATAGTACGCAAGTATTGATCTTTGGAAACACACGGTCAGTTAAACATTAAAGCTTAATAATAAAAAACATTTAGAATCACACTTCTAAATTCATAAAATCATTTGAGAATAGAGAAGTGGTTTGAACATTTCAGAAAACGTTTTTCATGCTTGAAAGTTGTTCATCTTTCAAACAATCAGAGATCTAGATTAGAAGATACTTACATTTAAGCTCCCCCTCAAATCATGATAAAATGATTTAGGTCTATTAAGATCCCCCTGGATATTTACAAAATATCCAAGTCTGAACATTGAAGAATGGGTCCTGATCTGTCATGTGATCAGAAGCCACAGTCTTTACATTAAATTTCGGGTCTTGAACTTAATTATTCAAGAGCCATTGTTCTATGCTCCCCTTAAACTTTGGTTGCCTGCGAAACAAATTTAACAGGTTTTGGTACCCACTGGTATTTGGGTTCTAGTATTTGGGTTCTAGTATGTTAGATTTAGGAATCCACTTCTCATTAGATTTATATCTTTTAAATCCAGAATTCTGAGAAGTAATTCTGTAAAAACCGTACCAGTTATGAGTAGTTTCTTTCTGAACGAAGTCATTCTCTCCACAATAAGAACAACAGATTTTCTTCTGAGCAATCCTGATCAAATGATTAGTCGAGTAAAACATATCAGATTTACCAAAAGATTTACCTTTTTGTGTTCTGTTCTTTTTGGCTTTGGATGTGGAATTAAATGCTTTGTCCTTCATCTTCTCATCATCTGAAGAACTCTTAATTCTCCAGACCATCTGATTTTTCTTCGAATTCTTTCCAAGAGATATAATGTAAAAGCTCGTTGAACCATCAACAGATTTGTCATAGAATAGATTAGATGGTCTGATTTGACTTGATTTGACAATGGTTGGTTTGACACTTTTGTTTTTCAAAACATTTTTATCATGAATAGAACTTGAAGTTGTTTTGAAAGAACAGACTGATTCTGTTGAAATATCAACAGGTGATTGACAAATCACATCGGCTGTAATCTTTTCTGATAAATTGACATTTGCAGCTTCTAAGTCTTTTATCTTTTCAGATAAAATGTTTCTTTCAGAAGAAAGTGTGTCAAACTTTATTTTCAAATCAGATTTAGCCTTCTTTTCTTTTTGCACATCTGATGATAGGGCAGTTATTTTGGATGAGAGTTTTGATATTTCAGATTCAAAATATAAACGCTCAAGCTCAAAATCTTTTTGTAAGTTCTTTTTTTTATCAGAAATTTTATTAAAGATCCCAACATTTCTCTTTTCATATTTCTTCTTTTTAATCTCCAAAAACTTTTTGTTTTCTTGAAAAGCTTTTCTTTCGTTCTCAAGTTAGTCTTGTAGAATAGAGATTTGTTTGGGAAATTCAGAATTTTTATCTTCAAGAACTTTTCTTTCTTTGGCAAAAGTGTCTCTTTCAGTGATTATTATCTTTTCGAATTCAGACAATTGCTTAGAAATTTTAATGCATCTAAGCTCCAAATCCTTTTTCTCTTGGAGAGTTTTCTTAGAAAATTTAGATGACTGTTCGGTAGAAGATGTCTTCATATTTTTTTTCTTTTTCTACTTGGAGGCTTGTTTTCAATTCAGCATTCTTCTTCTCCAAAGCAGCTATCTGATCTTCAAAAGCCTTAAACTTCAGTTGAAGCTTAACTGATTCATCTTTCAGCTCTGATGATTTATGTTCAGTTTTCTTCAGTTGGCTTTGAAGATTCGCTTTAACTTTATCTTCTTTGATGCTTTTCTGATATTGTCCAATCAAACCACAATCAAATAACAATCAAGAACAACAAGAATCATGAGGAAATCATAAGTGTATTGATGTCACAAGTGATAGGGTTACATGTGTTTCTCTCTCAAGATTCTCTCAAAGATTACAATCAGGCTAGTTACATCTATTGAAAAACGAGGAAGACCTATTTATAGGTCAAACAAGGATACAAGCTAATTACATAGAAAAGTCAACATAAAATGATCTAAACCAAAATATAATAACAATCTCCCCCTTTTAGATCATTTGGCAAATTTGCTCTGGTCCTATCTTCTAAAAGAAATTCTTCTGAAATTGATTTGGTTTGCTCTGATACCAAATGATATTGTCCAATCAAACCACAATCAAGAACAACAAGAATCATGAGGAAATCACAAGTGTATTGATGTCACAAGTGATAGGGTTACATGTGTTTCTCTCTCAAGATTTTCTCAAAGATTACAATCAGGCTAGTTACATCTATTGAAAAACAAGGAAGACCTATTTATAGGTCAAACAAGGATACAAGCTAATTACATAGAAAAGTTAACATAAAATGATCTAAACCAAAATACAATAACACACACAAGTGTTTTTTCACGTACTTGAGCTCAGGAAGTCCATTCACTAACTTTCCACCGACCAGTTTATTTATGTAGCGAAAATTCAGATGGGATAGTCGTCAATGCCATAGCTAGCTTTGTTACATCGAGGCTTTTGAGAGTAGACACACCTGATTGTCAGACTGGACCTTTGACAAATTAATCGTGTAGAGGTTTGACTTACGAGTACCCACTAAGAGTTCTTTGCCATCTTCAGTACACACCGAGCAACTCTTAGACTTGAAATTGACCTCTAATCCTTTGTTACGGAACTAGCCAATATTGAATAGGTTGTGCCCTAATCTTTCTACATAACTCACCTTCATAATCGTTACGTTGTCGTGTACCACATCACCATATCCCAGAATTGGTGAGAACTGGTCGTTTCCAAATCGTACATTTCCGTTGAATTTCTCTGTATAATTAGTCAATAAATCCTTTTGCCCAATCATATGCTTGGAACAGCCGCTATCCAAGTACCACTTATGACGGGTCTGCAAGAGAAATCAGAGAACAATAATTTTAGGTACCCATTTAAAAACGGGTCCTAAAGGATTAGCACAAGATTTTGGTATCCATTTAAATATGGATCCTCTTTTCTTTTGAAAACTCTTGAAAACATTTGATTTAGAGGAATAAACGTGATAAGATCCAAACCCATCATTAGAATAATGATGATAAGCAAAATCATTCCATCGATAAGAATAAGATTTAGTAGTAGTAGGAGATAATTGGAACAATTGCTTTATAGAATATCTCTTGTAAGAAGTTACAAGGTTTTTATTAGTAGAAGCAACAGAACCAACTACATCAAACACACTACTATTTGTTCTATTACAAACATTATCAGGAATTGATTCTGCCTTGTCATCACTATTCATTTTAGGTCGCCATTCAGTTCTCTCTTCTGACCTTTCATTCTTATATCTGAAACAAAGAATTTGGATTTACTAGGAAAATCAGATTTTTGATATTTACTTTTCTTGTGTTTACTAGTGTTGTTTCGTTTATGTGAGCGTTGTTTCTTATGTTTCTTACCTTTAGCATAGTAATCAGCATTCACTAAGACTGATTCACCAACCTTAGTTGAGGAGTCGCCTTTTTCATAAACACTTGGTAAAGCTTCTCCATTAATAACAAAAGTAGAATGATCTGGAAGTGAAGCATTGAAGTCAAACATATCAATTTCATCAATACACCCTTCATTAGAATTTAAGAAATCATTTGCAGACTCAAATAAGTCATCAATATCAGGTTCAGAAGTTTGAGGTATTTTAGAAGATGGATAACACACTTTAGATTCAAAATGAAAATCTGTGTTCTTTAAAACCGTAGAAAATACATCTTGTGTTAGATCACTCAAAATTCTTTCATTAGATAAAATGTTTTCTAACTCAATTATTTTGCTTTCTAATACGAGTGGAGGAACATAAATTTTAGCTTGAATAGGTTTTGCCTCCATCTCAGTAGAAGAATAACTAGCAAAGTAATCATTTGAAAGAAATTTTGGTGTTTCAGAAAGATAACTATCATTCAGTCTTTCCTAACATAATGGTAGTTGCATTTTCTTTAAATTCATTCTTTTCTCATCTTCTTTTGCCTCAATCTCCTTCGATGATTTGGTGACAAATTTGGGTTTCAAATGAGGATATTTAGTAGCAGCATACATAAAATTGACATTATATAAAGTTGGTTGTTTTATGATGGCTTTTTCTAGGTAATGAGGATTATCATAACATAGTCCCCATTTTTCTTTAATATCAGCTTCTTCATTAGGTGTATTCAAGAAAATAGTTTGATCTGTTTGGCCTCGAACATATAATTTTGCTTCCAAACCATTTACCTTTTTCTCTAAAGTCTTGTTCTCAACCTGCAATTTAAAAGCTTTTGAACACATTCTTGCTTTTCTGAATCATATTTAGACAATTTAGTTTCAAAATCAGAAATCTTATTTTCATAACGAACCTTTTCGTTTTTAAAATCAGAAATAGATTGGCGAAGAGAATCAATCAGATCCTTGTTTCCTATAACTGCTTTGTTAAGATCAAAGATCGTTTGATTTTTCTTCTCAATTCTGCTTCTTTCCTTTTTTAGTTTATTTTGAAGATTATGAAGTTAGACCATCATGGCATCCATTTTGACCATAAAATCATATTTAGATAAGTTCATTACCTCATCAGACGTTTCATCTTCAGAATCATCATCTTTTACTATGTTGCCCATCAAACACATGTGGGCTTCTTTTTCTTTCTCTTCCTCAACATCGGAATGATCTAACCAATATTCATCTTCAGCCATTAATGCCTTGTCAGCTTCCTGTTTCTTGGCCAAGAGCCTTTTGTTCTTGTAGTATTCTGAATTCCGAACCTTCGGCTTCCGACAATCTTTTGCATAATGTCCAACCTTGCCACAGTTGTAGCACTTGATCAGATCATCAGCTTTCCTCTCAGTACTGGTGTAGATCCCAGTGCAGTGCAATCACAAGTAAATATGAACAATGAAGAACATATTATAGGCCACAACAACTAGTCATATGATTGATAATACTTCAAAGGGTTAAGGTTTACAGAGAGATTTTCTGATAAGGGTATGTAAACCTGATGACTAGAAAACTGAATAATGAATTTCTAAACTAACAAATGAAATAGAAATAACTTTAAATACTCAGGCTCGCAGGCCTAATGGGCTTATGGGCTTCAAGGCCCAACAAGCTTACAACATTAACAACCTGTCATAAACTACCCTGAACTTCTATTTAACATTCAAAATAGCCCTAACAATCTCCCCCTTTAAATAGAAGTTGATAGTCACGCCAGTTAGGAACATAGATTTTTCGGAAACCAAAGCTGATCTCGAAATATCGAATCTGAGTCCTGTACTCCAGTCGCTCTTTAATTACACCCAGTGCTTCAAGAACCAGTGACTTGTATTTAGGATCCAAAAGCTGAACCCCTTCTTCATCTTTATCAAGTACATGCTTCAACTTTTCTTTCAGCAACATCAACGTACCGTCACAGAATCTGGAAATCTGATTAAAACGAATGAAACGTATAATTCCTTTGTCTTTCACGTAGGTCATACCAAACTCTGGAAGCTTTATCACAGTAAATGCAGGTACATTCTGGGTATCAGACGGAATCTTCAAATCAGGCTTGAGCAGATTAATCTTTGGCTGGTTGCTTTCTAACCCGATCTGAAAATCTTCCACCGAGGCAAGCTTCATTGCACACTTCATATATCTCTTTACTGTCTCAAGTGCATCAATGACTTCCCCGGGTCTGTTAGTTCTGGTCTTTAAGTCTCGAAGAATGAACAGCAAATCTTGTGGTTCAAGAAACGGAAAGTCAGCTTCAGAGAAACAATACTTCTGACCATCTTTTCTAGTCACCATGAAATCTGAATACTTTACTTTCATGAAGAAACTAGATAATATCTGATCAACCGATGTAATCTTCAGCTTTGTCTTGATGTTTTTGACTTGAAACTTCTTGTACACAAATATGAGTTCACGCTGTTGTTCCTTGCTTTTCATTGACTGTAGACCATGCAATACAACTTCAGCATACTTACGTATCCAGTGGGCAAAGATCTTCTTTTGGCTTTCTTCAAGGAAAGGAACTTTTATTCGGACTCTTTCCCACTTGGATGGACAAACTGGAGTAGTACTTTCTGTTCCCATAACTGGAGATGATGGAGGAGATCTGAAGGGAAAATTTGTTTCAGGAAGTTCAGGATTAGCAACAGAATAGGTCAAAAGAGGAACCGCTACATAAGTCTGATCGTCTGGCTGATAGTCCGAATGAATGATCTCATCTATTTCGGCTTGCATGACTACCAGCGCTCGTTCAGTGTTAGCACATTCTTCCGTCGGTTCATAAACTTCATACGGATCAAGTATCAATGCCCAGTCTTCAGGGACTATCGGAGAACCTTCATCAAGTTCCTCAGGCTTTTCAACCCTTGGAATGTCAAATGGCACTAACTCCATACATTGTTCCCGTTCCTGTCCCTGCCCTTCTGATCGATTACCGGAACCCATACCCTGTTCTGACTCCACTACATGTGTCTCTGGCTCAGATAGACGTTGGAGCTTCTCCCCCTCATGGTGATCAGGATCATCCTGATCATCATGTCGGCGCTTGAGCCGTTTTGCCTGGACACGGCAGGTATCTTCCACTGCTGAAAGGCGTTCAGTCAAAACAGCTACGGTTTGCTGAAGTGACTGGAGCATAGCTTGCTGAATCTGGAAGGTTTTGGCAGAGACGATAGGCTGGGGTGTAGGTGGGGTAGGTGTGGATGCTTGAGAACGAAGTAAGGATAACAAATCGGCATCCTGGGTGGGTTCGGTTTGAGATTGGGCTATAAGTTTGGCGAGAAGGATAGATTTTAGTTCAGGTATGGACAAATCCGCAGCTGATAGAGAAGATGGAATAGATGTGGCCTCCGGCTCAGTCGCTGGACCTTTGCCTTTGACCATGCGTTTGATGTTGTCCAACTCCTCCCTCATCATATATTGGACAACCTTTAGGGCGCCGTCCATGTATTCCCTTGAGACAAACTCAGTTGGGGTAACTCCGGGGTCACTTAGACTTCCCGTTGTAGCTACGACTGTTGAAGTCGAGCCGCCTACGTTCACGGTTGGCGTGATGATAGCCATGGTAGGACTTCCACCCAATCCTCGTAAACTACCCGAAGGTGGGTTTACTATGGATGTTCCGGCCGGGCCACTTAGGCTCCCGGCGATAGCCGAAAAAGGAATTTGTGTCCTAGGAATGGCATGAATCACAAATGGCTCTAGACTCCGTGCAATCAAAGAAGGCGAGAATGGGGGCAACTGTTCTCTTGTTTCAATATCGGCACCCTCCAAGTGAGAGGCCGATAGAGTATGTGCTAAGTCCCCGTGAGTTTGTGAAACCACCATCTGTTGAGAGATGGTGGAGTGGCTTGGTGGGGTGTGCAATTGCGCCGCTAGGTCCACGGCGGCTTCTTCAATACCCTGTCCCAACACATGAGACTGGGTAGCAGATATGGCTACCTAGCTAGACGTGGCTAGGGGGGATACAACCGAAGATGGTTGTCTCGTCACTCGTGTACTCTCATAATGTAGTTTACTACGCCTTTCCCTCACACAGCTCACTTCTTGATGTTCAACTAATACTCCCTCCGCTCTCCTTATCTGTCCAGAAGAGGGCTGATTATCGTCACCATCAGAGTCAGAAGACTCTTCATTTGATGCCGATGCTGCGTTTTGGGTTTCCTCTGAGTCGGAAGTGGCTGTTGTTTCTTCAGTAGCAGCGACAGAAGAGGACTGAACTTGAATGGCTTCAGAATCTGTTGCCTCTTCTGTCATTGGAGTCTCTGTTGTTGGTGGCGAAGATGGTTGTCTTGAAGAACTAGGATGGCTCGTTCCAACGGCACTGCCCACTCCAGTTCCCCTCACGATAATAGCTCTCGACACACCCTGTCCGGAAGCCCGAGCTATCCGGAGGCTCCCACCTCTCGTTCGTGGACGCGGACCCTCACGTCGCTCAGGTCTCGCTCCCTGGGCAGGTCCTGCCGGTCCTGGACGGACCATAGGAGCTGGGATGTTGTGTGTGTGCCTATAAGCTATCACACTCAGTGCCGTGGGACGAGCATGGTCTAGTACCCCGACTGGGATTTGTCGGGCGACAACACCTTTCGGATCAGCACGGGAGGGAATCTTGCGAGTTGGATGTTGTGGGCACGTCGGGTGGGTAGAGCGGCGCTGTATCTCGGGATACAGGTTCATGTAGTTCCGGATGATGATCTGTTGGAACCGCATGAAAGGGATGAAGTTTGACCGGCGAGATGCAGTAGAACGAACTCTCTGAATGAGTTCAAACCAGAGAAGGTCGGCAAAGTCAACGTGGCGATTGAATGCCACCGCAAGAAAGATGCGTAGAATCGGAGCGCTCGTCTGATCAATGCACTTCGTTATAGACGAAAGACACCGATTGATATATGTGAACAGCGTGTACCATAACGTCGATAGATGTTTGCGGTTGAAGGTTGATGGAATGCGGAGTTCTGCGCCGTATCCCAACGGGAGAAGATCGGTGCACAATGTAGCATCAGTGACAAGCGGGTCGAAGTCTTCTCGGCCTGCTACGGATCCGGCGGTCGGTAACCGAAGAAATTGTGGGAAGAGATCACTTGTGAGAAGCACTGGTGTGTGATCTATCCGACCTTCAAGATGGAATCCGCCATCGGCTTCTAACACATTTAGAGAACGCCAGAACTGCTGTAGGTATATGATTGGAACGGTTGCAGTTTCCGTTAGAGCATAGGAGAGTGGATGGCCCCTGAGTATCTCGATGATGACCTGATGTTGAATTGCAGGTTGGGTCACATCGAGATGGTAGTTATTTGTTGTAAGAGGAAGGAACTGATCCTCGGGAATCAGTTCCGCATCTGCGATTGGATCAATCGCTGGTGGCTGATTTTGAGCCATTGTACCTGTGAAGAATTAATCGATTAGTACGCAGGTTTGGAAAAAGATACTCGCCGTTGGAGTTATACAGTCATGATTTAGATCACGCCAGATAGTAACTCCAGAAATTTGGAAGAGCAAACCCTACTCGTGAATTAGGGTCAGTCACCAAGGAGTGCAGACTTGCACCAGTACATATAACCAACAAAAAATTCCCCATAGACAGCATATTAAAAAAATATAGCTATAAGCACCAAAGAAATTTGACTCGACCGGTTAAGATTCAACCGGGGTTTGTCTAAGACCGGATAAAAGCATGATCGGACAAGGCATTCGACCGGAGATCACTTAGACCGGATCAAAGTTCGATCGGATGGGGTGTTTGACCGGATAAGGTCTACGACCGGAGGTCACGAAGACCGGAGGACACTAAGACCGGGGGTCTGTTAAGACCGGTGGTCATTCGCCCGGATAAGGTCTACGACCGGGGGCCACGAAGACCGGAGGACACTAAGACCGGGGGTCTGTTAAGACCGGTGGTCATTCGACCGGAAGAGCCATATGACCGGGGGTCTGTTAAGACCGGTGGTCATTCGACCGGAGGAGCCATATGACCGGGGCGTAACCTAGATCGGAGTAAAAACCCCCGGAGAGTCGAAACGTCGACTTACAGCTGTCGGAGACGACGCCGACGAACACCCAAACTATATAAAAAAAGGAAAACATCGATCGATAATCAGATTGAGCATCTAATCTACCTAAGAAACACTACCTGATCGATGGAAGGTTGAATTAGTCGAAGATGTTCGGTCGAAAAAAAATGTTGGTCGAATGGGGTCCGGGCGAGAGAGAAGATGAAGAAGATGAGAAGTTTGACAGGATTGATCGAATGAGGATGGAATTGTTCGACCAGGGTTTATAAACCCCCGGAGGTGCGATGGGCTTGGGCCGGGGGGGGGGGGCGGGTAGATATTGGGCCGAAACAAACCAAACACACAAGCCAAACCAAACACACAAAAATAAAACAAAATAAAACTCAGGAAGAAAAATATTTTGGGATTTTCTTATGTAAAAGGAAAACTGAAAGAACTAAAATATTTTTGACTTTTTCGAATACGAGAAAACGGGAAAAAAAATCCACGGAAAAGAAAATAAACAAAAAACACAGCTCCCCCTCAAAGAATTACCAAGAGGAGGTCCAAACACATGACCCACTTACCTGCTCCCCCTCGAAAGGAGGACTAAGGTGGCTTACCAACCATCAGACGCTAGTGCTCCCCCTGAACACATTACCGGGGTGTAGATCCACCACAATGAACTTGCACTTTTCAGGGAAGAAGAGATAAACTGCACACAAAATCACCAAAACAGACACACGAACACAAAAGACGCACGAAAAAACACGAAATCTATTTTGTTGATACAGAAGTTCGTAACGGGCACAGAGCTGAACGAGTAAAATGCAATAACCAAGGAGTGTGGATAATAACAACCAGCGACAAGGCACTTGTGCAGTTGTCACAGTTATTCGTTATTGAATGAAACTCGTAGAGAGCTGCGAACGGATCAAACTTTCAGATTCAGCATACCTAGCTTGGACACAAGGTAATTAAATTGTTTTTCGTCCAATGCTTTGGTAAATAGGTCTGCTAACTGATGCTCTGAATTAACAAAATAGAGTTCGATAGTACCTTTTTCCACGTGATCTTTTATAAAGTAATAGCACACATCAATGTGCTTCGTCTTCGTGTGCTGGACGGGATTGCTTGATATGGCTATAGCGCTCTTCGAGTCGCAGTAGATGGGAATCCTGGAGTAATTAAATCCATAATCTTTGAGCTGGGTAAGGGGGTGAGCTCGAGTCCACTTGGTGGTGTGTGGATGAGGTTGATATGTCTGATGGGAGGTATCGGAATCCACATGACCACCTGGGGGTAAGTCCTGAACTGCCTCGAGAGATGATGGCCTATGAGGTAGAAGCTTCGTAGTGGGAGTCGAACTAGGAGTCGAGGACGACTCAGCTGGAGATGAAATGATGGGAGGTTCCGGGATTGCCGGAGAGGAAGCTTCGAGAGCACCTTCAACAGGAGTCGGTTCAGGAAGTTGAACGGAAACAGGAGTCGGTTCAGTAGGACCGTCATCAAGAACTTGAGCTAGAGTCTGTCTTTCACTTGAGCTCGGGGAAGCTTGATCATTGGCAGTAGAGGATGGAGCACCAGGCGAGGATGGACCACCGGAGTTGGTAGGGCCAGTGACTTGTGTCACTTCTGGTGCTTGAGCAGTATTCCTGTCACATGACGTAGTATTAGACTTAACATTAAACAAGTCAGTATAAAAGAATTCAAACAATAAATCCAAATCAGAAAGATGTGCTCTTGACGTAGACGCAAGATTTGGATCCACTGGAGATTGTGTAGCTTCCGAACGGAATTGTCCAGAAGCTAACACACCAGTAAGCGCGGGTTCTGAACTGAGATGTTCAGAAACCATATCAGGGGCCTCGTCAAAAGTCACGTTTACGCTTTCAACGACAGTCTTCGTCCGTTTGTTGTAGACACGATAGGCTTTTGCGTGCTGAGAGTAGCCGATGAACACTCCTTCATCCGCTTTGGGACTGAATTTACCAAGATCATCCTTATCATTTAAGACAAAGCAGGTGCATCCGAAAGCATGAAAGTAGTTGATGTTCAGAATACGTTTGTTGATGATCTCGTACGGAGTCTTGTTGAAACGCTTGTTGATGATAGACCGATTTTGAGTATAGCAAGCGGTAGCAACAGCTTCTGCCCAAAGAAATAGTGGTAGCTTGGAATGAGATAACATCGTGCGTGCTGCTTCAACTAGAGTTCTGTTTCGACGCTCTACCACCCCATTCTGCTGAGGAGTACGAGCGGCGGAGAAAGTATGCGAGATACCCACTGAAGTGAGATAACCGTTGAGTATTTGATTCTTGAACTCAGTGCCGTTGTCCGTCCTGATGGTCTGAACTACTTGGTTGAGACTGACTTGAATGCTCTTCAGAAGAGAGATTATCAACTCGGTAGTTTCATCCTTTGAACGGAGAAATCGGACCCAAGTGTAACGAGAGAAATCATCAACCATCACCAGGACATACTTCTTGTGATTTATGCTTTGAACGCGCATCGGTCCACATAGTCCATGTGGATTAGCTCAAGGGACCGAGAAGTACTCGGAACGGCTTTGGGCTTGTGAGACGCCTTTTTCATCTTGCCCTTTTCGCAGGCAGCGCACAGATGATCTTTTACAAACTTGAGGTCTGGCATACCTTTGACATGTCCATCGAGCACCAACTTGTTGATATTCTTGAAGTTCAAGTGCGAGAGACGACGGTGCCATAACCAGCTTTGTTCAGCAGATGCTTTGGACAACAAAAATACTTCCTTATCGAGTTTTAAGGACGAGAGGTCGATCGTATAGAGGTTGGTGCGTCGCGTTCCAGCAAGTATTTCTTTACCATCCTCAGTTCGAACGCTACACCTTTTAGCCTTGAAAGTAACCTCGAGATTCTTGTCGCAGAATTGACCGATACTGAAAAGATTGTGACCGAGACCTTCGACATAGGAGACTTTCTTGATCATTCTCGAACGGTACATTTCCACAAAACCTCTCGGTGAAGTTTGTGAGAAGCTCCCTTCTTCCGGTCATGTGCTTGGAGCAACCTGAATCTAGATACCACACATGACCGTCCTGCAAAACAGGTTATTTCTTTTTAGGTACCCATTCGTAAATGGGTCCTTTGGGGTTAGATTTAACACCCGACTTAGAGACCCGTTTAGAGTTGGGTCTTTGTCTTTCACGGGAAACATCACGATGAGAATGATTATGAGCAATATGATATGAGCCAAACCAATCAGATGCATAACGACTATCAACAAAATCATTTGATCCACAATAAGAACAACACAAACAATCATGAGACAGTTGAAGTAATTGCGGAATAGAATAAACTTTTAAAGGAAGGTTTCCATTACAATCAACTAGAGATTTAGAAATAAAAACATCATGATTGTTATTGTTCTTTCTAGACTTTAAAACAGGATCAACTAATTCTGATGTTGCCGAGCTCTCTTTTGACTTCTTAGCTACCCAAGCATATTTCACTTCTTCCCGCCGACCATACGTATCTGAAATGCCGTTAAAACCATAGTCAGAGGATTTGAAAATTGACGATTGTGACCTTTGAGAGCGACCGGGCTTTTTCTTCTTCTGTGAACGCCTTTTAGATTTAGACTTGGAAAATTTTGAAGTATTGTTCAAAGAAGGTTTTTGCGGGGCAGATGCAGAACATTCACCCTTGTAAATTTTAGCCGGAGGCTCACATGACGCATTTAAAAAATCAACATGGCTAGGTAGAGAAGGATTAAAATCAAATTGGCTCAATTTGCTATCTAAACACACCTCAGAATTCAAGAATGCGGAAAATTCTAGTTCCTCATCAGAAAGGGCCTTATCACATGAGGACTTCAGAGCATTGGAAGAGTTTGTTGAGAGAAGATCATAGGCGGAAGCATTTTTACAATCAGGACACTGATCTGATTCAAAACTTTGAGGCTCTTTTCCTTTATTTGAAATGATTGGTGACGAGTCACCCATAAAAGCTTTGCAGGAAGATGTGTCAGAAGAAGGATAAGAGTTTTCAGACAGATGAGATATCTCTCTTTGGAGAATGGAAGGTTGAGTTTGAGGGTCAACCTTGTGAAGTTGCACTTTCAGATGATCTGCTGCCATAGCGGCCAGTTGTGAGTGCAACTTCTTTATTTCCGTCTGGTAATATTCTTTTTCCTCATCTGACAAAGTCTCCTTTTTGTTGGAACTGAGACACTCAATTTTAGATAAAAGACTTTGCTTTTCCTTTTGAAAATTTTCCCTTTCTAGTGCATACGATTCTTCTAGCTGAACAAGTTTCTTTTATAAAATCAGAGTTGGAACATAAACTTTGGGAGCTAGAGGTTCCTCCTCAGTTTTAACTGTTTTAGTATCTAGTTCAGCTTGAGAGTAACTATGGAAAAAATCGGATGACAGGAAACGGGGTTTGTCAGTATTATAAGTAGCATTTAATGAGTCATACACAAAAGGAACTGTCATTTTAGGAAGAACAGAGTTTTCTCTTCTCAACTTATCTTCCAATTCTTCCTCCTTAGTGGGTGTGGTCCAATGTATCTTATATTCAGGAAAGATTTTGTCTACCCCAAAAAATTCAGATGCATATAAAGTAGGAACTTTGGATAAAGCCTTGTTTAAATAATTAGGGTTATCGTACCCGATACCCGCATTTCCGTACTTTGGTTCTTTTGGTGCGATTAGCTTTAGCGTTTGATCAGATTGACCAAATTTATAATGTTTTTTTCAAGCTCTTCTAACTGATTAGATAACCTTATGTTCTCATTTTTGTAAGCCACATTTTGATTTAACAATTCAATTTTCTCGGTCTCAAACGTACGAAGCTCATTGGTCAGGTCATCTACTTTGGTCATTAGTTTTCGTGACTCAGTTGAACAACTCCCATTCTCTTCTCTTAAATTAGAAATAGTGCACATGTAGCTAGAAATTTCTAGGCTTTGTTTTTCCATAAAGTCAGACTGCTTAGTGACACGGTTTTCCAGAGATGAGAGAAGTTGTTCTTTTTCTTTTAAAAGTAGCTTGTAAGAATCAAGTTTGTTCATTGAAAGTTGCATCTGATCAAGTAAAGCTTCATGGAAAGGGGCACATACCTGACAATGAGCATTGTGATCTTCTTCATCAGTATCGGATGGTGACGAATGGTTGCCCATGAAACACAAATGAGCTTCAGCATCCTCAGGTTCTTCATCCGACACTTGTAACCAGTAATCGTCTTCAACCATTAGAGCTTTACCGGCTTCCTTTTCTTTGGCAAGAAGCAGCTTGGCTCGGTAGTAGTCGGCGTTGCGCACAATTGGCTTGCGACAATCTTTGGCGAAATGACCTAAACGACCATAATTGTAACATTTGATCGATTCGTCTTTCGGCTTTTCTTCATTTCGCTTGTCAGGCTTCTTACCAGCTTCAAAACGACTATTACCTTCAAACTTTTCTCGATGATCACGTCGAGTAGAGATTCTTTGCTTGTTGGAAGTTTTGTTAAAAAACTTCCTCTTTTGAAATGCTTGAGTGAGAAAAATCATTGCTTCTTTCATCTTGGCAAGTTCTGGATCCGAGTCGCTATCGGGATCTTCAGGTTCAGAATCACTCAGCACGGGCTCTTTTGCAGATGATCGGCTGACGGACTTGCCTCTTCTCTCAGATACTAGAGCTATTTGATTTGTTGCTGGCTTTTCCTCAGCTTTCCCAATAAGTTCCATCACTTCTTCTTCATCTTGGAGCAGCATTTCATAGAGTTCGTGAAGATACAACTTCTCCAAGGTCTGAGTGTGGCGAATATGGGAGACGAACGGTTCCCACTCAGGCTGTAAGTTGTTCATAAACTTTATGTTGTTTTCCGTGTTCATCTTTGTGATCTTATTTTTCTTAAGATCATTCAGAAGCATATTAAACCTTTCGTAGGTTTCCGTTAGCGTTTCACCCTTTCGTGCTTTAAACCCATCATATCTGGTGATACAGTTGGTCACCTTTAGCTGGTTGTTGATGTGGCTTCCCATCATCATCTTCTCTATTTGGTCCCACATCTTTTTCGATGAGTCCTTGAAGCTATCTATACAAGCATAGATGTCATTCGGTAGACTTCGAAGAAGGTACGATTTAGCCAGCTTTTCTGCCTCGTACATTTCCATTTCATCCTTAGTAAAATCACCAATCGATTTCCGAATCTGTCGCTCTAGCCATCCTTCAGCTGGGTTTTCTGGTATCACTTTCATTGGCCACTCTTGTGGACCCTCAGTCAGGCATTTATATATTTTTTCATAGTTGGGTTTTGCTTCTATGAAATTCATAAAACGGTCATGCCACTGAGGGTACTCTCCCCGAAAGAGCACCGGGGGCTTTTGGTCAGAACCGATGGCTAGAGCATCCCATGAGTTCATCTTTACTTCTTAACTTAAAAGCACTGTAATGATCGTTAGGCAAGCAGGATGATCCAAATAAAATAAAACCAGAAGAAACACAGAAACACTTGGTCTAACACAATATCGGTCGAAGGTATGCCCGGAGGAAGTAGGTATCCGGTCGAATGATACGACCGGGGATACACTTATCCGGTCGAATGATACCACCGGGGATACACGTATCCGGTCGAAGGACAAGACCGGGGGAACTCATATTCGGTCGAAGGGACACGACCGGAGGAAATCTTATTCGGTCGAAGGGGCAAGACCGGAGCACAAGTGTCCGATCAAAAGAGTAATTCCGGGGAAAACTCTTATTAGGTCAAAGGTGTAAGACCGGAGTACAAGAGTCCGGTTGAATGCTCAGGTCGAAAGATTACGATAAACACAAAAAACAGATAACCATACATATAACGATTAAGACCGAAGAACCCGAAGAACGACCGAAGAACTTCTGAGATTCGATCGAAACCAAACCCAGAACCTTCGATCTTCGATCGAATAAAGCCCAGATAAACAAACAAAAAATCGACCGAATGCGATAGAACACACTTAGACCGAAGGTTTGCAGATAGATAAACCAGATTCGATCGATAGAAGAAAAAAAATTTCCAGAAAAAAAATTTGATCGATACACAGACACACAAAAAAAAAACTTAACTTTGCAGAAATCAAATAATCAGATAACCATAGAATGTAAACACTAACAATCAATTAAACGCAAGTAAAGCAATTAATACAAGTAATTGATCTTAGGGTTTCAGACAAACCTTTTTACTGGATCAAACCTTTTTGCCTATTTGCTTTGATACCAATTGCAGATCACAGTGCAGTGCAATCACAAGTAAATATGAACAATGAAGAACAGATTATAGGCCACAACAACTAGTCATATGATTGATAATACTTCAAAGGGTTAAGGTTTACAGAGAGAATTTCTGATAAGGGTATGTAAACCTGATGACTAGAAAACTGAATAATGAATTTCTAAACTAACAAATGAAATAGAAATAACTTTAAATACTCAGGCTCGCAGGCCTAATGGGCTTATGGGCTTTAAGGCCCAACAAGCTTACAACATTAACAACCTGTCATAAACTACCCTAAACTTCTATTTAACATTCAAAATAGCCCTAACAACTGGTGTAGTCATTCACATACTTCTTTTTCTCGTATGTCTTCTTCTCAACAAATCTTGTCTCTTCAAACCTTCTACCCTCAACTCTTTCTCTGTGCTCATGATTCTTTGATCCTGTAGAAGAATACCTCTGTGAGTTTGACCCTGGTTTCTTGTAAAACTTTTTCTAGAAACCTCGGGTCAGTAAAAGCATTGCCTGCTTGAGGTTCTCCCCATCAACTCCATCAGATTCAGAATCAGACTCTGAAATGACTATCTTCTTCTTTTTCTTTTTCTTCTTTTTCTTTTCTTTCTCCTTTTCTCCGACTACAAGTGCTATGGGATCGACAGCCTTCTCAGCTTTCTTTTTCTCAGCTCTTTTCTCTTCCACCTCTTCCTCATTCTGTCGTAAAGTCTCATAGACTTCATGAAGAGGTATCTCACTCAAATCTTTCATCTGTTTCATCCTGTGGGTTTGTTTCTTCCATTCAGGTTGCAGGATGCTGACAAACTTCACATTTTTTTCAATTTGCTTCTTTGTGACTTTATTCTTTGAAAGTTCATTTAGAAGCAGTACAAATCGTTCTTAAGTGTCCTCCAGACTTTCATTCTCTTTCGCTTTGAACTCTTCGTAGCTATTTCTGAAGTTAACCACCTTCATCTGATTTCCAACTTTAGAACCGAACATCATCTTTCTTAGTTGATCCCACATTGATTTGGCAGTTGCATTGTAGTTGTCTATTTTCACATAGATCTCATTAGTCATGATTTGTAATAGTAAAGATCTAGCTTGTTTATCAGCATTGAACCGATTCTTCTGTTCATCGGTGAATTGAAGAAAATCTTTCTCAACTCTCTTAGTTTTCTGAACTCCATCTGAGTCATAACCTTCAGCAAGAATCTCCTCAGTATGTCTTTTCATTGGGCCATCTGTGATTGATGATAGAATATTCTCTCCATTTGTTTGTCGATCAACAAAATCAAGAAAGCGATCATTCCATTGTTCATATTCTCCTTTAAACAAAATAGGGGCTTGACATCAGTGCCAATTGAGAGAGCGTCTCTGAAGTCATCCTGTTTCAAAAATATGCAATAAGAAACTTGAAATTGACCGTTAGTCCAATAGAAATCACAAGAATATTGATCAACACTGAAATGAACTAGACAAAGGAATTTATGAAATTCACTAAGTCTAGAATTCGCAGAATACACAAGAAGATACACATAATTCCCAATGAACACATAACACACACAGAATTCGCAAGATTAAATTTAGAATTCACAAGCTAAAAGAAGCAATCAGAATTCGCAAGCAACAATGTGATAGAATTCACAAGATAGAGACTTACGAATTCTACACTTTGAAACTTTTCAAAACTTTTTGTAAAACACAAACAATTCGTAGACTACACTTCTGCGAATTCCAAAGAATTCGTAGACCAGGCTAAGACGAATTCCGGATACGAATTCTATACTTGATAAAAATTTCTTGAAAAAACCTGCGAATTCTGAGCAATTCGCAACACAGAGTAATGCGAATCCTTTACAATTCGCAGTAAAGACAATAGCGAATTCTATACTTCAAATTTTTCGAATTAACCCTCTGCGAATCCTACGTAATTCGCAACAGACTCAATTCCGAATTCTCGACTTTTTGCAATACAGAGTACTGCGAATTCTGTACTTATAAATTTTCAGAAATATCACAATGTGAAATCTAATGATCTCAATGAATTCTGAAGCTTTCTACGAATTCTTCATGAAATCTGTGAAAACTTAGAACTTTGCGAGTTCTTGGGATGAGTCTTGCAAGTTCTTGATCAAGCTTGCGAGTTCTTCAATTTTTCCAAGAAAAACTCATTTGATTTGTCCAAAATCCAAGTTAGACCTCGAATTTCAAACTCAAACTTTGACAATTAGATCACAAACACATCTAGAACAATTTCCTACCTCTGAATTTCAACAAAATACATTCAAAGATACAAATCGATCCAATATAGTGCTCGTGAACTCGTGAAACTCAAACTCAATGAAATCTCAACAATGATGAAAATTACAGTGCTAAAATCCAATTCACCAATACATTTTCATTCTAAAATACTATACGATCACAAACAAATCTATTACAACTAAAAAATTCACACGAAAACTCAAAGATGAATCTGAACTCTAAGACCACAGTTACGAACTCGGTTTCTTGATTTGATTACAATTAAATCTGCTCCGATACCAATTGTATGTCCCTGAATCAAGTTTCTAATTGCAAATTAATCAACAAAACAAGATTATTGAACTACCTGTTTCAATTCAATTATCAAATTCAAACGATTACAAAAACTCTCTCTCTAAAACTCTCTCTCAGAAGCGTGTATAAAATCTTTCTAGACTTATATCTATTAAACAAAGAAAAACTATTTATACCTACAAGTCTAAACAAGACAAAACTAAAACAAACAAACAAATACATTGACTTTGACATTTTTATTACACTTTGACTTTGACTTTCACTGAAAGTTGACTTTCTAGCTTTTGACTTCTTGAACTTTGACCTCTGATATTCATGATCTTGTATCCAACATGTTTCTGCTCTAACAATGTCTTGCGAATTCTCTGTAATTCGCAACACATACACCTGCGAATTTTACACTTGTAAAATTTTGAAACAAGAATATGCGAATTTTAGAGATTTGTGAAATCTAATATGAATCCTGTGAAATCCAACAATTCTACGAATTCTTCGTGACCCTGTGAGTTCTTGAAGGTAACTTGCGAGTTCTTCAGATCTTCTTGCGGGTTCTTCAACTTTCGAAGAAAAACACCTCTGGATTCCTCAAAAATCTATTTATACCTCAAATTTCGATCTAAGACTTTGACAATTAGACCACTAGAACATCTACAGTCAATTTCTATCAAAGAATTACCACAAAATTCACTTAAACAAACAAAGTGATCCAATTACAGTGTGTAGACCTCGTGTACGTAAAAACTCGTACAAAATCTATTTTTATCTCAATTACAGTGCAAAACACGAATTAATCTGAACAAACTCATTTGAATACAATATGCGAACTAAATGTAACCAATTACAAACACTAATTCACTTTAAAATTCAAGATTTGATTTCGACTCTATGAACACCGTATGAACTTTCATATTTTCTTGATTTCAATCTTTGATTTGCTCTGATACCAATTATTATTCCCAGAATTCAAGTTCTAATCATACAAACAAACAAGTTGAACAATTTCCATGGTCATATGTCATTGAATTCCATCACAAATATTATAATCTTACTTTCTCTCTATACACACTTTCTCCCACTAGAATGACATAACAGAAAAACCTCTTCTCTAATCAGCTCCATATGAACAACAATGACTTCCCACATTATTTCAAAGACAACAAAGGCAAATGCTATTTATATTACCTACAACATTACAAAAAAACAAAAACACATACTTTTACTTTGACTTTATTACAAGAGACTTTGACTTTCATGCTTGAGAGTTGACTTCAACTTTGACTTCAATCTTCAAACATTAGGATCTTGCATCGAACAAATATGTGCTCTAACACCATCTTTGTGTACTCGTTTCGCTGAAAGAATGAAGAAAGAATACAAAATGAGTATGATGGGTGAGCTACTGTACTTTCTTGGTCTTTAGATTAAACAAACTGAAAAAGGTACTTTTATCAGCCAAGGTAAGTACTTTTAAACAAACTGAATAAGTTTGATCTAACTCAAACTTCTGCGATGAAAACTCCTATGGCACCTCCTCTGACATTAAACAAGGATCCATCTGGAAAACCTGTAAATGTCACTGCCTATAGAGGAAAGATAGGCTCCCTGCTGTAACTTACAGCGAGTCGACCTGACATCATGTACTCTACCTGTTTATGGGCACGTTATCAATCTGAGCCCTAGGAATCCCATCTAATCACTGTCAAGCAAATATTAAGATATCTGAAAGGAACTCCTAACCTCGGTCTTTGGTATCCCAAAGACTCAGGGTTCGATCTATTTGGATATTCAGATAGTGATTTTGCAGGTTGTAAACTCGACAGAAAGAGCACCACTGGTGGATGTCGACTTCAGTGTCCACTTCCACAGCTGAAGCTGAATATGTAGCTGCTGGAAGTTGTTGTGCTCAGGGCTTATGGATGAGAAATCAACTATTAGACTATGACCTTCAGCTATCAAAAATTCCAATCTATTGTGACAGCACTAGTGCTATCGCTATAGCAAATAATCCAATGCTACATTCAAAGATAAAACACATAGAAAACAGATATCATTTTATCAGAGATCATGTGATGAATGGTGATATTGAACTTTACTTTATCTCCACTGACTATCAACTAGCTGATTTATTCACCAAACCTCTTAATGAGACAAGGTTCATCTTTCTTATCAGTGAGCTTGGAATGCTAAATCTTGAAGAGTAATTCTTCATCTTTCACGCATTATGTCAGTGATACTAAGTTCCCTTTATTACTTAATCTCTGAATAAATATCTGACTCTCAGGTATGTTCTCTCACTCTCAATCACTGAATGTGAAATTAGTAAGACATTTTTTTCAAAATCAAGACTTTAATCACTGATTTTTCTTAAAATGTTTAAAAGATTTTTGATAAACAAAATCTATCACTAACATTTCCCATCAGTGATCCTTTTTGAAAAGAAAAACAATCTCTGACTTTTATCAGAGGTTCTTTCAAAAAGAAAACATATCTCTGACTTTTCTTTAGAGATAATTTAAAAAAGGACAAATGAAACGTTTTTTCTCTCTCCTATGGCGTCATTTGAACCGACAATCCACGGCATGCCTTTTTCTTTGACACGTCCGTCCGTTGCCCTTCTATCCAATCAACTTCGTAAAACGTGTCCATGTCATGAGGAGCATTTATTTTCCCACCTCACTCATTCTCTTTCATTCTCTCTCTCTCTCACTCTCTCTCTTTTATATAAAAAGAATGTCTTTTCATTCTTATATTTTTTATGCTTTCTAAAGAACTTCTCAAAGGAAAAAAAAACTCAAGGCATTCAAGAAAACAAAAACCCATTCAAGTCGTTGGATCTTCATCTTCTCAAGATCAACAGGTTTTTGTTTCTCGTGTTCTTAACTTATTCTTAAAATCCTGCATATTTCTTTATCATGGATTTTTCAAGTTTTCTCAAACATTTAAATCATTTCTTTTGATTTTATCTTGTTTAAAAACTTTTGGTTTTCTTCATGTTCTTTATTCTTCACAAAGAACAATGCTTTACTCTGAAAATAACCTGGATTTTCTATGTTTCTTTCTAACTATAGAAACTGGTAAATTTTTTATTTATTTTTGGACTATAAACCTTTCATCATATTCTATTCTATTTTTCTTTCTATATTCAGAAATGGCCCAAGCTTCGCTTATTGCTACAAAGAACTTCAAGTTCAACATCTCTGAATCTGAGGTTCCAAAGAACAACCATCTCGTAAGGATGGACTTTGAAGCTGACAAATACCCACACTTGGTGGAGGTTGCTGCATTTCTAATGCAACCTTGCTTGGCCTACGCTCTTAATATCGACCCAAAACCTTCCAGGACACTTCTGCAATAGTTTTGGTTCACAGCTGATGAAGCCACCATCACCAACAAGAAGGGTGACGTAGTTCCTGCTATCTCATTCACTACTGAACTAGGATCAGGCATGCTAACTGCCTATGGTCTCAGGAAGGCACTAAGACTCCTTGAGAAGACAAAAGTTGGATTCGATGCCCTCTCTACTGACGCTGAACTCATTCAGTTCCTAGATGACATGGAGTACTACTGGGACAAAAAGCCTCGCTCCACCATCCCCAACAAGCGCCTGACAAAGATTCAGAAGGCAAACATGCCTTCTCAACTGAACTACATCTTCTCACACATCATTCAAAGCATGAGTGGGAAGATTGGCTCCCCGGATCAGGCGAGCAAAGTTCAGCTCCAGATGGGCTATTCAGTATTCGCTGGCAAGCTTTTTGATTACGCTGGCGCTATCTTTGACGATCTCAAGTCAAAGATAGAGAAGACGGAGAGGTATCCCAAGATCCTATATGTACGCTTTATCTGCACGTACCTACACTTTATCTACCCTACCACGTACCCAACTACTCCTTATGGTACTTTCTCCAAGGTAGGTCAGCGATCACTGGAGATCAAGTCGATCGCCAACGAGGTAACTCTCCACTCTTCGCTTTCAGCTGTCACGCAGGGGGTTCCTTCTCTTGCTATCCCTGCCGCTACCACCTCTCACAAACGACAATCAACTAGTCTTCATGGTCTTTCTAAGAAGGTCAAAAAGACTAAAGAGACTGCCACTATTGGTTCAATGCCTGAAGTAGTTTCTCAACAAACTACTTTGGATGCTTTTGTGGGTATATCCTCCACAACTTCCGCAGCCACCACATCATCCGTGTCAATGATGACAATCGCTGTCACAACAACAGTGATGCCACCCATCACCTCAGTTCTTCAACCACCCCCTGAGGTAACTTCAACTATCCTAATTTCTTCTATCCCCATTACACATCCTTTTATTTCTTTGGTCACTCAACCTCCATCTCTTTCACAGCAACCTCAATTTGCACCATTAGGACCTGATAATCAAACGTTTGAAGAATCTATGCACTTCTGCAACATGTTTGAAAACTCAGGTACTCCTACACCCCTAAACACCACTCCAATATCACCATATAAGCCTGAGCATCGTTGTGCTCATTCGCTAACTTTACTTACAGTTCCTACTTTGGCTACTGTTGACACTCACGTCAACACGCTTTCTGAAAAGGTGTAGTCTCTCACCACCCCGGTCAACGAATCCACTGGCGTTGTCAATCTCGTTGGTGATGAGCTAAATAATTTGACTAATGCCTCCTCCTCCAAAGTTGTGACTTCTTAGCTCACAACTGTTCAGGGGGACATCGTCAAGATCAAGGGCGACCTTGGTGGAACTCATCAACTGGTCCAAATCCTTCAGGAACTCTACGACAACCTCCAAAATGATGTCCGAGACCTGACAAAGAAAGTTGACACCTGTACCTCAATGCTTCAGCAAGTGCTTATGAAATTGAGTGCACCAACTCTAATGCCACCACCTTCCTTTACAGAGAATGATCGTACATCTCTGAACATAGCCGTTGAATTTATTCATCAGGCTACTTCAGACATTCCTGTCATCGAGGGTCGTCTCGAGCGTTTGGAGGTTGAAGTCCGATCTCTGGCAACTGCAAAAGCTACGCCTCCAAATATTGAAGTCCCCCAACCTCATAATGACAAAGAGGGGAGAAAGAGCTTCATGAAAAAAATATGGAGGAGGCTGCTGCAGAAGTCCAGACAGAAGAAACTCCCTATCATGTTGAGGGGGAGAAGGTTGTTGACCAAGCCCCTCCATCTTCAGTACTTGATCAAGTTCTTGAAGAAGAGGAGGGGGACGAAGAAGATGAATAAGATCTTGATCTGAAGGATCAAGGAAAAGAGCAACAAGTTGATGATGATGACGATGATGAGGAATACCAATCTCTCTGGTTCTCAGCGGCGAACATCACTTCAGCGGTAGTTTTGAAAGAAGTTGTCACAACAGGGGGTAGAAGTGGAACTTCTTCAGGTACTCCTTCCCAAGGCAAGCAGAAGTGTATAGTTGCCGAGGGAAACCTGAACATAGTCTCGCAATTTAAGGGGGATCATCCTTTTTAGGTATGTCTTCCTATTGCACCCATATCTTTCTATACCTACCACTCACCTGTCTCTTTCTAAGCCTTTATCTGTCTCTTCCCTAAATATACACTAACTCCTTTCACTTCTTGACCAGACAGTTCTCTCCCCTGTTTAAGGGAACATAACTCCAAATAATCCCAACCTCTAGAGCTGAAGATCAAATAATCCCAATCTCATTTAGTGAGATTGATGAACAAGAAGAAGAAGAAAAAGAAGCCCTACTCCACCCAAGAAGGCCCTCCAGACCAGCTCATTGGTCAGAGGAAGAACTGAACAGAAAAAACAGAGATCATCTCTCATCTGGAGAGTCAACGGCTAAAGATCCCTCTTCAAACTCCATCTACAGAGCTTGACTTCCAGACTGAAGCTGAAATTGAAGAATCTGTCAGAGTTGAGAAACTGATCGCTGAATGTCAAAAAGATGCAAATCTAGCTCTCAAGATTCAGTCCTCTCAAGTCAAAGACAAGAAACTAAAGAAAAATACAGTGGAAGTTCAGGCTACTCTACTCAAAGAAATTGAAGAGGAACGCTTGAAAAAACAAAAGGTCAGCGATAACACTGTCGATTGGTGTAAGCATAAAGTCGACTATCACTCCAACCCATTGAACATAACAGCCGTTATCATCTCTGGAAGAAAGAAGAAGGACCGAATTTCTGTCACCATGGAGGTAATCAAAGAGGATGCAAGCTCAAAGGCTATGTTCGTTTCAATGCTTGACAGTTTCGGCTACATGGAATGGCTATAGTTCAAAGATGCGCTGAAGAAATCCAAGTCAACCTACAAGGGCTATGTCGAAGGTATCCTAGAATCCCTCATCAATAGAGTCTCTATAGTCTTAAACGTGCCATTTGCTCTTCCTTCTAAGCCAATACAAATCAAAAGAAAGTTTGCTTCTTCCTCCTCTAAAAATGTCGCTGCCATCAGAAACGACACCTCCATCAAATTTTCAAAGGAAGCATTGCTCGGACCTCCTCATGATCTCTCAGTTCTAAACCTATCACTGCCTCCTGGTGGACCATATATTCTCGGGCAAGTACTCATCAATCCTCATGGAATCTTCTTCTGAGATGATGAAGGGTACCCAGATTTGAAAGAGTCTCTGAGATTCCCATCTGCCCCCTGAGTCATCTCAAAGATATTTTATGTCTTTGGTGCGACTTCTCTACATTAGCTGAACCGATCAAAACAATCATTCATCAAGAATCAGCAGATCGAAGGCAAAGAGGAGAAGTAGTACCTGACTATATGATAAAGGTTCTAAAATCCTAGCTAGATAGCTAATAGATTGGTCTCTTACTTCTTATAATTTATTAATTAGACTTACAGTAGTTAGTCCTTCACTTGTACTTTATATTTTCATCTCTTGTAATTCTTTCGTTGAATTAATGAAAATTTCAATGTACATAACCCCTATCAGTATTGTAAAAGATCCCTCAAAATAATAATTGGGACATGTATGTTATGAGTCCTTATTATTCCTTATTTTGAATTAAAGTAATTTTCTTCAGTTACTTTGTCATTATCAAATAGGGGGAGATTGTTGATCCAAACTCTCTCAGTGATTTGATAAAGACCCACTTCTATACTTAGTGAAAATTACGTTTAAACATTATGTGTTAGTGTTTCATCATCAGCAATCAGACTGGGTCTGTTCAGTTATCACTGATGATCTTTCTTGAAAACATTCATATGTATTAGTGTTTCACTGTCAGCAATTCAATATTGAGTATGTTCAGTATCGCGGATAATATCTGATGTAAACAGTTAGACGTAATCCCTGAAGACAAGTTTCACGTCAATAGATGTTCATAGCCGAATCGAAGATAAAGCTGATGAACAAAGACAAGTCTACTAGTGACCTGATGCGAATATCAGTGAAGCAAGACAAATCTACAGATGTGAAGAAACCTGAGGAAAAGCTTCATCGATAGTTGAACTCCTTTGTATCTCTGAAGGAAGAGATATTCAGCGATCTATGATCACTTAGCTTATGCCTCAAGTCTCTTTTGTATTTGCCTTGCATACTCAGTACGATGTGTCAGAACGGACATACCTCTGCCACAAATCATACAATAACTCTGTTAACTACACTGTTCATGATACGGCCGAAAGCATGTCTCCAAAAGTCAGACCCTCTCTGCCAATCAATGAAGGACACGTATAAAGTGTCCTGCCATGTATTTAATGCATAGGGTATAAATAGAAAGATTACCACTCCATCTGAAGACACTCTCTCGAAGCCTTCATCTTTCTAAAGTATAGAAACCCTTGCTTTCAATATCTCTCATATCTCTCATTCTCTATATTCTTGTGCAACCATCTATGTGTTTTCTTAAGTTTGTTTAGATTGAGTTTCACTTAATCTTATTCCGCAACAGACTTGTAAATTCTATTTTATATATCAATAAACAATATATTACACTTTAATTTATGTGTTTGTATTCTTCCCCCCTTCCCCCTTATACAAACTTGTTAAGCACCTTCGGGACCAACAAGTAAGAATGAGGAGGCTTGGCTATGGCATAACAGGTTCTGTCACTTAAACTTTCACACACTGGACAAACATGTAAAATTAGAACTGGTGAGTGGGCTACCAAGTATCAAATTCGACAGAGATGATCTATGCTCTGCTTGTGTAATGGGCAAACTCAAAAGAGCTGCCCATAAGAGCAAGACAGACATCTCTTGCACTAGACCTCTGTAGATGCTTCACGTAGACCTCTGTGGTCCTATATCTGTGCAGAGCCTAGGAGGCAAAAAGTACATTCTTTTGCTAATAGATGAATTCTCTAGATACACTTGGGTTGAATTTGTTCGAAAGAAATTTGATGTTCCTATGGTACTAATCAATCTTCTAAAGAGAATACAAGTTCTTCATTATTGCAGGGTGCAGAGGATTCGAAGTGACAATGGCACAAAGTTTAAGAACTCAACCATTGAAGCCTATCTTACGACAGAGGGCATCTCACAGAGCTTCTCAGCTGCGAGGACTCCACAACAAAATGGTGTTGTTGAACGCAAGAACAGAACACTAGTGGAAGCCGCCAGAACTATGCTCACTGCTCAGGACAACCTGTTTCTTTTTTGGCAGAAGCCATTTCAACTGCATGCTTCACTCAAACTAGATATTTAATAGTGAAGAGGCATGCAAAGACCCCATATCATTTACTTAACCAGAGAAAGCCAAACACCAAGTATTTCCATGTTTTTTACTGTAGATGTTTTGTGATAAATGACAGAGAATAGATAAGGAAGTTTAGCCCAAAGGTGGATCAAGCCAAATATGTTGGATATTCATCAACCTCCAAAGCATACAGAGTATATATGCTCAAATCCAAACATATATACTTGAAAGTATTAATGTTTCTTTTGATGACTCTTTTTAGGTGACTTCTGAGCAAATCAGCTCAGGACTCAAGCTTCAAGATGAAGACTCTGGTAATTCTACAAGAACAAATGATCTTCACCATTTGTTTGAAGAGATGTTCAATGATGAAGGACTCTCTAAAGGTGATCGCAGAGCCTCTGAAGCCGAGGCCTCTGAAGACCAAACAGGTACTTCGTTGACTGGTCCAAGTAATACTTCACTCTCCTCTACTTCTTTTACAGGTGCAAATGTTGAGGGGGAGCACACAAAGACCAACACTGAATAATGCACCAAGATCAAGTTCATCTCCCAACTATATCTGGAGGGTCATCACCAGAGGAAACACATAACTCTGAAAAATGCACCATAGAGCTCTCCACATCAACTCAAAGTGCTCAATCAAGCCTTGTGGCAAGTACAAATGATCAACCCTCTCTAACAGAGGTTGATCAACATCAAGAACAAGAATATGCTCCCGAAATGCATCTAGAAAGTTCCAATGATCACCTACCTTGTATGACTAAGTGGACCAGGAGTCACCCACAAAGCCAAATCATTGGTGACCCCTCTAACAGGGTAAAGAATTGCTCTAGCACTGCAAATTTTTGTTTTTTACAAATTTTGTTAGTATTATTCAGCCCACAAAGATCTCTGAAGCTCTTGAAGATCCAAACTGGGTAGAAGCCATGCGAGAGGAGCTTCTGCAGTTTGAGAGAAACGAAGTATTGACCCTAGTGCCTCTGCCGAAAGGCAAAACTGCAATAGGGACCAAATGGGTCTTCAGGAACAAGAAGGATGAGGATGGTGTGGTGATCAGGAACAAGGCAAGACTGGTGGCCAAGAGATATTGTCAAGAAGAAGGATTTAACTATAATGAAACCTTTTCCCCTGTGGAAAGGCTCGAGGCAATAAGGATATTCCTTGCCTTTGCAGCCCACAGAGGTTTTAAGGTTTACCAAATGGATGTAAAGTCAGCCTCCTTAAATGGACAGATTCAAGAAGAGGTATATGTCCAGCAACCATCGGGATTTGAAAGTTCTAAGTACCGAAATCATGTATATTTCTTGGACAAAGCTCTGTATGGAGTGAAGTTAGCCCCTAGAGCCTTGTATGATAGAATTTCAAATTTCCTTCTTACCAATGGTTTTGAAAGAGGTATAACTAATACTACACTATTTTATAAGAAGAGAAAAGGTGAGATTCTACTTGTGCAGATTTATATTGATGACATTATTTTTGGGTCTACAAATGATTCCTATTGCAAAAAGTTTGAGTCATTGATGAAGAGTGAGTTTGAGATGAGCATAATGGGAGAACTCACATACTTCCTAGGATTGCAAGTCAAACAAACCAAATAGGCAATTTTCTTAAATCAAACAAAATATGTCTCTGACATATTTGAAAAATACAAACTCTCTGACTCTTCACCAATGAAGACCCCTATGGCTACTGGATCTAAGCTTTATGCAGATCCGGAGCGAAAATCTGTGGAGTGCAAACTCTAAAGAGGAATGATAGGGTCTATGTTGTATTTAACTGCTAGTAGACCTAATATAATATTTTCCACATGCCTCTGTGCAGGTTTTCAAGATAATCCCAAAGAATCTCATCGTCATGCTGTCAAGAGGATCTTTAGATACCTAAAGGGCACCAAGAATCTTGGTCTTTAGTATCCAAAGAACTTTGGCTTTGATCTTGTGGCTTATACAGATTCAGATTATGGAGGATGCAAACTCGACAGAAAGAGTACCTCTGGGAGTTGTCAATTTCTTGGAGGTAAATTAGTCAATTGGACCTCTAAGAAACAAAATTGTGTATCAACATCTACGGCAGAAGCAGAATATGTTGTTGCTGCTAGTTGTTGTTCACAAGTTCTGTGGATGAGAACCCAACTTAGGGACTATGGTTTTGACATTGAAAAAATAACCATCCTTTGTGACTCCAAAAGTGCCATTGCGATCTCTGGCAATCCTGTTCAGCACTCTAAAACCAAACACATTGATATCAGGTATCACTTTCTGAAGCATCATGTCGAGCATGGCACTATAGAAATGTACTTCGTTTCCACAGATAACCAGCTTGCTGACCTTTTCACAAAGGCCTTAGATGATAAAAGATTCACTTTTCTTGCTGGCAAGCTTGGTATGCTTAACATGAGTTGACCTACAGAGCCTCTGTACTTGCCACAGAGCCTCTATTGTAATTTTTTTTTTTCTGTGTATATCTCATTTGTAAAAAATCCTTTTTTTTGTCTTCTTCTATATTGAGTTTACTTGATTCTATGACTTGCACAAAACTTATCTATAATGATCCAAACATAGATCAAGGGGGGGCAGAAGTAGCCATGAGAAGAAAACCTTGATCTTTCAAGGGGGAGCATAGAAGTTCTATTCATTGATAAAAGTTAAAGAATAAGGTAAGTTATTCGTGCATCCTTAAGGACAAAAATACTTATCTCGGACAGCACTTTCCAAATATGTCCACCTTTGTTCTTCAAAATTGGTCAAGACTTTGGGTGATCAAAACTTTCAAATATCTTTCCTCAATTAGATATTTTTGGTCTAAGAGCCTCTATGACCATTCACAGAGCCTCTTCACCTCAAAAAAGGCATCTTCACACTTCTGAACACTAATTTGATTAACACAATCACCTCACAATCCTTTCAAAAAAAGTTTCGTAAAACAATAGGAAACTTGTGCTCAGACCATGCACTTGACCTCTGAATCTCTTTACCCACAGAGCTTTTGTCACTTTCGTCTCTTATGAAATTTTTCAAAGGGTCATGAAGTGTGGGTTATTTATGAAAGTCACAGTCAAATGGGTATAGCATATGCCACTCGCGTAAAGATATAGGGAGACGCACGTACTCGATCGTGCACTGCCCTTACTGACGTGGCAAAATTTGACTGGGTCGTATCTGTAACGTCATTTTTTCCAAACGACTCCATATCCATTTTGTAAGTTATTATATGCCCACGACACGTGTCACACAGAGATACCGTTGAGGAGTATGTAAACCTATAGGGTCGCACACAAAGAATGCGTTTGTTTCCATTTGTAGAAACCCGGATTTAATGAAAATATGTGTTAAAATGTAATTATGATAATTACAGGGTGAAAACGTAATTATGTTAATTACGGGGAATTATCTGTAATTATATTTTAAAGTTTAAAAGGATAATTATATATACTTATATAATTATATTTTAAAGTTTAAAAGGATAATTATATATATATACATATATATATATACATATATATATATATATATATTTGAATATGATTTGAATATTACAGATAATAATTAAACCTTATTTAATTATTAATTGAATTATAGTCTAACTATAATTCTTCTGATATAAATAAGGGGTTAGGCTAAACCATTTGATATACAATAGAGTTAGAATAACTTTTCACAAAATACAGAAAAGAAACCCTTTTCTTTTCTGTAAAACACATATAGATCTAGGGTTATTGGGCTAGCACCCGGTGGAATTTCGCGTGTTCGTATGTGGATACCGCTAGAGGAAACCTAGATTGGTTTCTAAGTGCTCAACTAGTTCAACCACAACAGATCTGAAAGGTACATCTCTAAACACCCTATGGTGTGGTTTTAAGTTTTAATTAAAAACATCATTGGATCCGTTTGAGTTTTAATTGTTCAGAAAAGTTTTCTACGTTGTAACCAAAAAAAAAATAATTTCTGCTGCGTATAAGGGTTACAAATTGTTATTAAAACCCTACAGTGGTATCGGAGCCACTTTGATGTTATTTAATTAAAAGAAATACGAATTCTATATGGCAAATTAAATTGGTCCCAAATTTCAAATTGGATTTAAAATTTAAATCTAGTTGGTCTTTCATATTGAAGGCTTGTATGGTACCTAAAATAAATAAAACAAAATAAATGGGTTTTCTTTTTAGTCGATGGTAACAAAATAAAAGGAGGTTTTATAACCCTAATTTATTGTTCCACATCAAAGCCGCTATAAGGCATTCTGCCTATATGCAGATCGCCGACCGCCGCTTGCCGGCCGCCGCTAGCCGGCCACCGCTAGCCGGCCGCCGCTGGTCTTCTGCGACTGTTGCCACTGCTTGCTGTCATCGCCGGCGGTTTTTTCGTTGTGGTTCTGCGTCTTTTCTTCTTCGAGTAGTTGTGGCATCCAGATCGCCACCCTATGGGGCTGGTGGTGTTGGCTCGTTTTATCTCAAGTCGTCGCCAATGTAATACGGTTGACTTGGCCACCGCCGCTGGCTTTTGAGTCAGGCGGCGATTCTCTTCTTCATCACCGGCTGTTAGTGACCCAGTCGCCATTGACAGTCACTGACCGGAGACTAGTTGATTGTCTTCGACCATCATTGTTTCCTGCGGTGGTTAGTCATGTTAGACTATAATTGTATTCAAGATTAAATAAGGGTCTTTGTTGTAATAGTGTTTGTGTGTGAAGTGTAATTGTTTCTAGAAGGGTTGACCTTGCTTGGTCATGTTGACCTATATAAAAGCAAGTCATAGTGTTGTTTAAAAAGAGTGCAAGACGGTGTGAAAGAAAAGGTGTAATTGAGAGAGAGTAAGAACACACATAGTAGCACACATTGAGTACACACACAAACACTCAATCTTAATTGTTCATCACAAATAGGGATATGGATTGATGTAATCATTGTGATTAATAAACAAAGTGTTTTGTGTATGTGTTTATGCTAGTAAATCTTGGGCCACAATTGGTATCATAGCCAAATTCATTTCAAAATCAAGAAAATTTAAAAAAAAAATCGACATTGTTCACAGTATTGTTCATCGTCACTGTTCACCGAATCATTTTTTAGTTTTAGTAGAAATTTCGAGTTGAGATTGATCAGGTTTTGTTCGTTGAGTGAAATAGATCGAGTCTATATCTGTTAATTCTTGTAATGCACTGTAATTGATCATAAATTTGATGATTTTGTGTGTTTTGAAGTTCACGAGTTCAGTCACTGTATACACATCAATTTGTATAGAATTGTGCTTTTAGATTGAAAATATTTTCTTGTATTGTGTTCAAAATGTATAGGTGATCAAATTGTCAAAATTTCAAGTTAATTGGACAAGATTTGGTTCGAAATCAGTGAGATTTTGTTCGACTTTCTGAAGAACACGCAAGATATCTGAAGAACGCGCTAGATCTGAAGAACACGCAAGTTCTTCGTTAGAACGCGCAAGCTGAAGAAATTCGTTTTTGGTCGAAACGCGCAAGGCGTTGCTTGCGAGTTCTAGAAATGCGCTGGTCGATATCTGCGAGTTTGAGAAGGAACAGTGTTCAGCGAGTTCTTCGTCGTGCGAGTTTCAAAATCTCAAAAAAAAAATCTAAGTGTTGGAACGCGCAAGCATGATTAGCGAGTTTGCTCAAAACGCCCAAGTTGTGCCTAGCGAGTTTCTTGAACGCGCACGCCTCTATCAGCGCGTTTCAGTGTGAATAGTAACTTGCGTGTTTAGGCACTTGCGAGTTTTATCGATTAGCGAGTTCATCAGAACGCGCAAGTCTTTGCGAGTTTACTTGCGAGTTTGCTTGAGAGTTTATCAAACGCGCAGACTTTGATTTGCGTGTTTCTCAGCCTGCGAGTTTCATTTTCAATAGTGGTCTGCGAGTTTTGTCACTTAGAATATTTTCTGAGAATTTTCAAAACTGTAACATGCTCTTTAATAGTGAAAAAGTTCTTTCTGTGATCAAAATCTCTGAATTTTTCTTGATTTGATTGGATTTAAAGATCTTTACTAGCTAATATTTTTCATTTTTTTTTCAGGTATATTCATCTTTTAATCATGGCAAATGAATTTCTTTCTATGGGATCTCATCTGAAGCCTCCAGTCTTGTCTTCTGGGGATTATTCACAATGGAAGAGGAGAATGATTCAGTTCTTGAATCTAAAGAACAAAGATTATATGACTTCTATCATAGAAGGTCCGGGAGATCCAAAATCACTTGTACGTGGACAAGCAGCTACAACAACTGATCCAGCAATTCCAGATCGATATGTGTCAAAACCATATCAATTTTTCAATGAGACAGAAAAAGCAAGACACAAGGTTGATGAAGAAGCTTTTATCTATCTCACTATGGGAATTCCTAATGACATCTACAATCGAGTAGACAGTAGGGATTCTGCAAAAGCGTTATGGGATGAATTGGAGAAACAGTTTCAAGGATCAAAGAAGTCTATTCAGACAAAGTTGAATCAAAGTATCAATGCTTATGAAGGTTTCCATGCTAAAGAAGGAGAGACTTTGTTGGAGACATACAATCGATTCAATATCATATTGAATGATCTTAGGAGAAATGGGATGAACAAGACAGAATCGGAGATCAATTATAAGTTCATCAAGAAGTTGAACCCAGAATGGAAAAGCTATGCAATCAACATTCAGATGACAAAGGACATGGCACAAGAAGACGTCAATGATATCTTCACAACTTTATCTCAGCATGAGGATGAAGTAAAGCAGCTTAGTGCTGAAAAGAAGATGGTCAAAGATTCATTAGCCTTAATGTCTGAGCGTAAGAAAGGGTCATGTTTCAAATCCAGTTCTTCCTACAAGACAAAGTCAAGGAAATCCAGAGCTCTTCTCACTGAAGTTACTGATTCAAGCACTGATAAATCTTCCACTGAAAGTGAAGAACATTCAGATGAGGATATGCAAAGATTTGCTGAAAATCTGGCTCTTCTCACAAAGCAGTTTAAAAGTTTTGGAAAGAAAAGATACTGAAAGCCGAAGTATGACAACTACAAGAAAGACAATGATAAACCGAGATCTGAAAAGAAGTATGAGAAAAGCGGTGAGAAAAGAGATGATAAGGGAGAAGAGAAGAGAGAAGGAAAGAAAGAAGAGATTGAGCCGAAATATGGAAGATGCTATAATTGTCGAAAACCAGGTCATTTTTCCAAAGACTGCAAGCAGAAGCGGATAAAGAATTCAGAATATTATACTCGGAAATCATTGATAGCAAAGAAAGTGGAAGATGGTCAGAAGTTAATGGCAGAAGAAGAGAATTGTTTCTATAAAAGTTCTGATGATGAATCCGCCCACTTTACTCAGGTGTATGATGGCTTAAGTAGATGAGGACATTGGATCATCTTCTGACCATTCTGATTGTGGTTCCGAGGTACGTATTCAATCTTTAAAAGCTCAAGTTAAGTTCTTGAAAGAAGAGTTTAAGACTTTGAAAGTCAAACTTAGTCATGAAAGACAAACAATGTTGAATTTTCGTGATGAAAATTCAATGTTGAAAGATTTTGTTAAGGATAAAGAATCTGAAAAAGATCTTTTGAAAAAGGAAAAAGATATTTTAATTTCAAAAATATTTGAGCTTGAAAAAGATCTTGTCAACTTAAATGCTGAAAAAGGTGATTTTCAATTAAAATTTGAATTTGTTATCAAGAAAGAAACGAGGCATATTGTAAAATCAAGCAAATGGAGGATTTAAATCTGAAAAGAGGACAGATTGAGCAAACATTAAATCTTTTAACAAACAAACTCCAAGATGTCAGATTTTATGATGTTAAAAAAGGTTTGGGTTTTGAACCAAATAATGTTTTAAAAAGAGCACCAGAAAATTTATATAATTTTGATAAACTGGGCTCTATTTCTACAAAACCTGATATTCATGATACTTTTGTAAGAGGTAAAGATGTGAATGTTGATGAAACTTCATCTTGTGCTGATTCAATTTCAAATTTAAAATATGTTGGTTTTGCTTATAAAGATTTAAATGAAAGTTATAAAACAAGAAAAATAGAATTTAGTGAATTTACATCACTATTTCCTCCTTGTTTACCAACAGAATCACACAAGGTTGAAGAAAATAATACTGAATCTCAGTGTCAGTTTGATGAATCTGATTCAAAAAATGCTGTTGAGAATCACATATTATCTGATTTATTCACTTCTAATTCCTCAGAAGATTCAAAAGATGAAAATATCAAGAATCACAAACTTAAGTCTGATTTTTCAAAAACTATGACTGAGGAGATTTTTACAGAAATGATGAATGCTTCAGATCCTGTTCCTATAATAGAGAAGATGGAATCAAACTCTGAGGTAAATCAAGCATCTACTTTTGAGAAACAAATCATCGATCTTCAAAAGATGATTAAAGAGTTAGAAGATGAGAACGTTGATCTCAAATTCAAACTTGACAAGTCCTTTGAAGAAAACAAAGAACTCTCTAAAGAGTTAAATATTTTGAAAAATGATTTGTTTAAACAAAATCTAAAAGAGAAAAAGATGTTTGACTCTACAAACTGGAATGTTCATTCTAATCCAGAGTTTGATACTGTTAATTCTAAATCTTCAATTGTTTATACTTCTACTCCTGAATTTCCTCCGAGTATTTTTGAAAAAGGAGAAACATCTTGTAATTCAAAGGCAAAATCATCTTCTTCAAAGAAAACTAACAAGATTCTGTTTCCTGTTTCAGATATAAAAAGGTAAAATGGTAAAGGAGAAAGAGTGAAGAATGTGAAGGAAAATAAAGTTGCTAAAAATAAATGTAATATTCGTGATAGTGGTAGTTTGACGTGTAAAAATTCAAACGTTCCCAAATGTCAAAGTTGTATGAATGATTGTACTTCATTGGATAAATCTAAGCTTTTGACATTTGCACGTGAGAATTTTATCTGCAAACACTGTCATGATAATGCATTTATCATTTCTTCTCTTCATTTTAAATCTAAAATTGCCAGAAAAACATCTCATATCAAATCAGCTTCAAAATCCTTAACTCATCAGGCTAAAAATTTTCATGCTAAGATTGATAATTTTTCGAAACAGAAATCATTTCATGAGCTTAATGTTAAAATGGTATGGAAATGGGTACCTAAGCCTCGCTACGAGTGGCGAATTAAGGCTAAGGTAGATGATATTGTTGAGTTGCAAAAAGCTAACAAGGAAGGACCCATCTGGATATGGGTACCTAAACAGAAATGAGTTGTTATTTTTGCAGGCCTCACATACATGGTATATAGATTCAGGATGCTCGCGTCATATGATAGGATTTAAGCATCTACTTCACAATTATGTTGAGGAACCTGCCGGTACTGTAAGTTATGCCAATTCTGAGGTTACTGGATATATTCGAGAACACGGATCGCTAACAAATGGCATCGTGACGATCAAAAGAGTACTATACGTAGAAGGACTTGATCATAATCTTTTCAGTACAAGTGAATTCTGCGATAGTAAATTTCAAGTTCGGTTTACTGATAAATGCTGTTATATTGAAGATAAAGATGGTCGTGCAGTTTTTAAAGCTAAGCGGAATGCAAATCTTTATTCTGTGAATTTTCCAACACTTTCTGCATCAAGACCTGTTTGTCTGATTGCAAAAGCTTCAAGAGCTAAAAGTTGGGTCTGTCATCGGCGTCTGTCTCATCAAAACTTTGATGCTATTAATCAATTGGCGAGACAAGGTATTGTCAAAGGTCTACCAGAACTATGGTTTGAGAAGAATTCTCTTTGTCCCGCTTGTGAAATGGGAAAGACGAAACGAACATCTCATAAAGCAAAGACAGAATTCTCATCCTCAACACCTCTTGACTTATTACATATGGACCTTTACGGCCCGATGAGGACTCAGTCTATCAATGGTAAGAAATATATTTCGGTCATGATAGATGAGTATTCCAGATATACTAGGCTGGAATTTTTAAAGAACAAATCAGATGCAGCAGAGCTGATCATTGAGTTTTTAAAGAAGATTCAGGTTCGACTCCAATTGTCGGTTATATCTTTGAGAAGTGACAATGGCACGGAATTCAAGAATGAAAAGCTTCAGAGTTATCTCATATCTGTTGGGATCTCTCATAACTTTTCTGCTGCCTATACTCCTTAGCAAAACGGTGTAGTTGAAAGGAAGAATCGAACACTGGTGGAAGCTGCAAGGACAATGTTAGCCTATTCCGAATTGCCAATGTTTCTGTGGGCTGAAGCCGTAGCCACTGCGTGTTTCACACAAAACCGCACGATTGTCATCAAAAGACATAAAAAGACAGCATATGAACTTATTAATCGTCGAAAACCGAATATTAAATTTTTTCGTACTTTTGGTTGCAGGTGTTACATTCTCAATGATCGAGACAATCTTGGTAAATTTGACAAGAAGGCTGACGAAGGCTATTTCATTGGTTATTCGTTGACATCTAAAACCTATCGGATTTACAATAGACGAACCAAGACGATCATGGAGAGCATTAATGTGTCATTCGATGAATCATCAACGTTGACTTCTGAACACAACAGTTCAGAACTCAAGCATAAACAGAAAGTTTCTATTCAAGACGGAATAGAACCTGAAGTCAAACAGAATAAGTCTTCTAATTCAAATAAAATTACAGCTGAATTAGACTTATTATTTTTTGATGCTTTTATGGATATTTGTGCAGATTTTGAAAAATCAAGCATATCTGCATCAACTTCAGAGGTTCCAATTATAATAGCAGATATTTTAGGACCTTCTGAAAATGTCATAATTTCAACCACATCAGGTACATCTCAATATATACATTCTGAAGATACTAATGTTGATTCTGTGCATGCAGATCCAAATTCTGCAACAGAAATTCCGAGTGATTCTTCTATTGCTCCGGAAATATTTACTTCAGAAGAGGCTGTACAAGATGTCCCGAGCACATCTGGGGTTGTTAAAGACTTACCTGCAGTGTATGATGAATATGAGGAAGATAATACTCAAACTGAAATTCATCCGATTCCAAGTACAATGAAATGGACAAGAGATCACCCACTTCACAATATTATTGGTGATGCACAGTCTGGTGTACAAACGCGTGTAGCATCAGCTAATTTTTGTCTATATTCAAGTTTTTTAAGTTCTCTCGAGCCAAAGAAAGCTTCAGAAGCCTTGCGTGATCCCGATTGGATACTGGCGATGCAAGATGAACTTCTACAATTTGAGAGGAACAAAGTTTGGCGACTTATACCACTTCCAAAAGGTAAATCTGTTATTGGAACAAAGTGGGTTTTCAGAAATAAGAGAGATGAATCTGGAGTTGTTGTTCGAAACAAAGCTCGCCTTGTTGCAAAGGGTTATTGTCAACAGGAGGGGATTGATTATGACGAAACGTTTGCTCCTGTGGAACGACTGGAAGCCATACGTATCTTCTTATCTTATGCAGCGCATAAAAACTTTACTGTCTTTCAAATGGACGTAAAATCAGCATTTTTAAATGGGATAATGCATGAAGAAGTATATGTTGCTCAACCAGAAGGATTCGTTGATCCAAAGAACCCTGATCATGTCTATGTCTTAGACAAAGCCTTGTATGGACTTAAACAGGCACCAAGAGCTTGTTATGAAACTCTAACTCAATTCTTACTAGCTTCAGAATTCAAGAAAGGTACAATTGATACTACTCTCTTTCTGAAAAAGCAAGGTGATGATATGATTCTGATCCAGATTTATGTATATGATATAATTTTCGGTTCTACAAATCCAAAGTTTTGTAAAAACTTTTCAAGAATCATGGAATCTCGTTTTGAAATGTCAATGATGGGCGAACTAAATTTTTTCCTTGGTCTTCAAGTGAAACAGTTACCCGAAGGCATTTTCATTAATCAGTCAAAATATATTCGAGATATTTTAAAGAAATTTAACATGAGTGACAGTTCAATGATGAAAACACCGATGGCAACGGGCACACTTTTAGATGCAGATCTTTCTGGCAAACCAGTAGATCAAAAAGTGTACTGTAGCATGATTGGTTCACTGCTATACTTAACTGCAAGTAGACTGGATATTATGTTTGCTACATGTTTCTGTGCTAGATATCAGGCAAATCCGAAGGAATCACATCTTGTCGCTGTAAAACGGATTCTTAAGTATCTTAAAGGAACTACTGAGTTAGGCCTTTGGTATCCTAAGGGTTCGTCTTTTGATTTAACTGTCTATACTGATGCTGATCATGCAGGATGCAAACTGGATAGAAAGAGCACCTCTGGTTCTTGTCAGTTCTTAGGTGATAAGTTGGTTAGTTGGACATCTAAGAAACAAAATTGTGTTTCTACATCCACCGCTGAGGCTGAATACGTAGCTGCCGCAAGCTGTTGTTCACAAGTCCTCTGGATGCGAACACAGTTAAAAGATTTCGGACATACTTACCAACGAGTTCCTATCTACTGTGATTCTAAGAGTGCGATTGCAATAACAACCAATCTAGTGCAGCATTCCAAGACAAAACACATCGACGTGCGTTATCATTTTATAAAGGATCATGTCGAAAAGGGCGATTTTGAGGTGCATTTCGTGACTACAGACTACCAGTTGGCTGACCTTTTCACCAAACCGTTGGATGAAAAGAGGTTTAACTTTTTAGTTAGCAAACTTGGTATGTTAAATGCCACTTCATGATTCGAGGGGGAGTTTTCTACTTTTGCGCTTTATTTGAATATATTTTGGATATTTCATCATATGTTGACTGACTAAAGCGGAATCATTTTTATAATGATTACCAAAATCTTTTTCTTGCAGGATATGTTATGTGACAAAGCATAATGGCTTTTGGATAATTCAGTTCAAAACCCGTATTCAAATGTTTTCTTCTGAAGGATGCTTTCAAGATTACATCTTTTCAGATATCAAGGGGGAGGATATCTAGTCAAGGATACTTTCATTGTTATATTCATTCCAGGGGGAGTTAAGGATTCTTATTCACAGGTATAACATTCTAATCCATATACTCTAACACTTGTGAAAAAAGAACAACTTTCACGTGTGAAAAATGTTTTAAAAATGTTCAAACCACTTCATGATCTTAACATGTTTTTATGATTTGAGAAGTGTGATTTTTAAATGATTTTTTTTTGGATACTTCATTGTTTATCTGACCGTGTGTTCTTTAAAGAATAATACTTGTGTATTTTCTTTTCTACATACTTTGTCAAGTATTCATACACACACTGGTTCAGTATTTTCAAATTGACTTTGTTATTACCATGTATCAAATGATATATCTTTCTATGGTAATACTCCCGTCGTTTGGTATTCATAGTTGTTTGAATCAAACGTCATTTCATTTTTAATGTGCTTTCATTGATAATATGTTTATATATTGTTCATATAAACAACTTACGTCTTTGAATTCCCAAATATTTTTCTTCATGATAATTTGATCTGATCTTAATCATTGTCAGATTCTCAAAACATTTCTATTCTTTTCATTCATATAAAGTTTTGAGAAATCTTAAATGTTTAAAATGCTCAAATTTCATTTCTAATTTTTGAATGAGCATACATACACTGACATATGATTTCTTGTGCTTTAAATGTCAAGAAAATCATTGAACAACATGTACTGTTAGGAACATGGGATTCAGTGTGAGTGCTTATTAGATCTTCCATGGATTCACGATAACCAATGTTTCCTACCCAGAAGAAATCCTTTGAGTGATTGAGGGGAGAGGAGTCTAAAAGAATTGAGTGTGGGATTGAGTTGAGGTAAAATGGAAATGAGAGAATGGTTAGATGTGAGTTTATATGATTAAAAGAAAGAGGGTGAGAGAACAGAGTTAAAAGAATATTAGAACTCTGCACCAAACATCTTTCTGAGCCTGGCAGCCACATTACTGATTGGTTCACATTTCTTTCGTGACCATCATTGAAATAGGCAAATAGCACATTACTGATTGTTTCACATTTTCTGGGGAAGCAGCATATAATCTATCGGATCTCCATTTGGAAGATACTGATATTGAAAAAGAAGGAAAGTTGCCCCACCTTCGACCCTTTCTCATGCACTTTGAGTCCATGTACAATCATTGTTGTCTCAGTGATTTACATATGTTGAGCCTTATGAAACACAATCGTTGTGCTAATTCTTTCAAACACAAGCACGAGCACACAGAGAATATGTTTTTCTGTCAGAACATTCATAGAATTACCTTGTGTTTTTCAATGATTGAATGGAAGTCCTGGGGAGTCAACCTCAAACAAGCTCCTTACATTGTACATTTGTTGTACACAGTAACTCCGTGTTACTGACAGGCACTTCTAACTGTTTCATATGTTGATTCAGGGTTACCATTCTTATTTTGTTTGAATTTGAAAAGATTTAGATGAATACATTCATGGTTCAATGGCTCTTTCAGATCAAATGACAGATTCTATCACATCATGTATTGAGGAAATTCATAATTTTCCTATTTGGGGGAGATTGTCGATTATAAAAAAGGGAGAATTGAAGTTCATGAAGATTGCACTTATCAGATGGTGGGAAGTTCATTCAATGACGGATCTGACCTTGAAGTGTTTTAATGATTTTGATTCTTACAAATCATTAAAAAGGGGGAGAATAATCAAAGTTCAAGATCAGACTGAAGTTTTAAAGATTTCAGAGGAGATAAAGTTTTCAGATGATTGAAGTCAAAGATTAAAGAAAGCTTGTCAAAGAAAACGTGGAAGAAAGTCAAAGTTTGAAAGAAAGGTTGTTTATTCAGAGTTGTGTTAAAAGCAAATTCAAAGGGAGATACATGTTTGAAGAATTATCAAAGTTTTAAAGATGTCAAAGCCGGAAAAGATTCGAAGTTCAAGATTAATTCTGAAGATATAAAGACCTGAAGATTATTGCAATTTTCTTTTAATCTTGAATCCAAAGGGGGAGATAGTTAGACTATAATTGTATTCAAGATTAAATAAGGGTCTTTGTTGTAATAGTGTTTGTGTGTGAAGTGTAATTGTTTCTAGAAGGGTTGACCTTGCTTGGTCATGTTGACCTATATATAAGCAAGTCATAGTGTTGTTTAAAAAGAGTGCAACACGTGTGTGTGAAAGAAAAGGTGTAATTGAGAGAGAGTAAGAACATACATAGTAGCACACATTGAGTACACACACAAACACTCAATCTTAATTGTTCATCACAAATAGGGATATGGATTGATGTAATCATTGTGATTAATAAACAAAGTGTTTTGTGTATGTGTTTATGCTAGTAAATCTTGGGCCACAAGTCACCCCTCTGATGTGGTTGCTACCATCTTAGATCGATGCACCACCGCCGACGACATCTTCTTCCTCACCGACCACCGTCGTGGTTTATTTTCTTGCAAACTGGAAGTTTTCCAGTTAGGTTCCACGGCTGCTTCCGTTTTCTGGTTGGGTCCAACGGCTGCTGCCGTTTTCTTGTTCACCACACCGCCACTCCAAGCGGATGGAGTTTAGTTTTACTTTTGTTTCAAGATTCCATTGCTAGCCATCGAGCCAAACAATGGTTTATGGTCAAATCGTTGTTGTTGATTGTTTGGGGTCGTACTAATAGTGAAACAGTGGTGGGACTAGGGCTATAGCCCAAAGTTTCCGTCACCGGCTGCTGCCGTTATTCATTAAACACAACTAAAGGGTTGTTGGTCGTCGGTTTCTTTCTTTCCCTCACCATGGATAGTTGATTGCGTGATCCATGGTCATGATATCAGTGTCGTTACCACATGATACGATCACGGTCTAGGACCATATGGTTCATCGGCCTAATTCACAACTTAAATCGTCGATTTTGTTTCGATTAGTTTGTCCCCAAAATTCAACGGTTTAGTGACTAATGTTTTGGGCCAAATCTTTATTTTGGGTGTTGGACTCCGGCTAGTAGGCCCAAATATTTTTCACCCTAGCTTTCTTGTTGGACTTGTGTCCTAAAAGACTTGATCGTAGGACGGCCCAAGGCCCGTTTTATTGGGTCAACTCTCTTTTGGGTTTGGTTTGTTAACCAACAATTAAATTAGGTCAATAAATTTAAATTTGCCATATAATAATTTGTTCCAATTAAATTAGTATTTAATTATGTAAATTATTAATCGGCCTTTTAATTATGTTAGTTATTTTGGCCGAATGTTTTATTTTATGTTTAAAATAAAATAGTATATGGATTGCCTCGTGAAGACCCGTGGTTTGGATTGGTTGTTTTTTTTATTCATGGAAAATTAAAATGTAATAATTGCATGGGATGTATTTTTCGGTTTTAAATTTCCTAGATAGGAACAAATGTAAATAGAATAGACATGTTGTATTTTCTATTTTTCAAATCTGAAGACGGAGTCCCTGGAGTTCACCAAGATGGCGAGGCCAATGGGAGCTTGAAGACGTCCTTAAAATTGACCGTGGTTGTTGTGTTGGCTCACAACACCACATTAGGGGCAAATCCATATATTATTGTTGTGATTGTTTATTTTGTGCTTGCTTTTATTTATTGCTTTATTATTGTTATAATAATTGCAAACGTTTTAAAATAAAATCAAGCGCAAAATAAATTTTAAATCGGTAAATAAAATATGATATTCTATATTTGATATGTTTATCAAATTCAAACCGATTTAATAACATAAACTTTTAAAACAAGATTTTAGAGATAAAGTCAGACGTTTTAAAAAGGGAATTAGAATGTTTTCTAAAATTAAACCTTTTACAAAATGTAAATTTAACGCCAACCATTTAAGGTACTTGTCAAGCATACAGGATTATGGGGAGGTCAGTGCTCAGCCAATCATGCCGGTTGAACGTAGTGTTAGACAAGGAGCCAAAATATTGAGATTTAAGTGGACAGTTGTTTGGCCATTCACTTAAATAGTTGTATTTTGGACGACCGATCCCAATAAACCCTAAGTCCAGTATTTAGGTGGGATCACGATACCTTAGTATGGTTTGTTTACTTGAGAATGTCATAAACAGTTGCTTGGCCAATTATGAGTATTTTCAAGGCGTTGAAGTGGGATTAAACGTGCCAATTTCAATATATGATATATAGAATATGATCCCACGATATCTAAGAGTTATGTTGAACATAATTGGATGATGCCTACCTAAATAGCCTAATTACATAGACAGTTGCTTGGCCATTTATGGAAGTAGGTGAAATATGGATCTTAGCTCAAATCAAATGATTTTGAAAGGTAAATCCATTTATTTGAGATATTAAAGTTACTAAAATTAAATCATTTTTTTATAGATGTCTACCTCAGATTCAAACTCAAACAATTTATCTCAATTTACACTACGGTCAATCCTGGATAAGAAAAAATTGGACGGAACGAACTTCATCGAATGGTTTCGCTCCCTAAGGGCAGTCCTTAGGTATGAAAAGAAGTTCTACGTTCTTGAAAACCCCCCTCCAAATACACCAGTCAGAAATGCTCCAACTGAAGTCAGAACTGCTTATGATAAGTACCAAGATGACTCTCTGATTGTTGGTTGCCTAATGTTAGCCACCATGACTCCCGAATTATTACGGGATCATGAAAACATGACTGCTTGGGATATGATATCTTCACTGAAGTCTATGTTTCGGTTACAAATAAAACGGGAGAGATTTGATACAATTAAAGCACTGTGTGCTTGTAAAATGACTGAGCGTTCGTCAGTTAGTACCCACATTTTGAAAATGAAAGGGTACTTTGACCAACTGACTAGTCTTGGTTTCCCACTGGGTCAAGAGTTGGAAATCGATATGGTTCTCAACTCTCTACCCAAAACATATAAACAATTCATTAAGGGCTATAATATGAAAGGTTTGAATAAAACTCTCATAGAGCTTTACAGCTTACTTAAAACTACTGAGAAGGATATGAAATCCAAGTTGGGTTCAATCAAACCAAAACAGGCTTTGATGATCAAACCTGACAGTGGGATAATCAAGAAAAAAGGTGAGTTAACCAAGGCTAAAACACATGTTGGAGGATCCAGCATAGATAAGGGCAAAGGAGAAATTCCTGAGGTTGCAGTATGGTATAATTGTGTTCACCATGGGCACCAAATGAGAACTTGTTCAGCCCGATTGGCAGAAATCAAAAAGTAAAAGGCTACCAGAGTCGGGCCTTCAGGTATGTTTACCATTTGATTTAATTCACTTCTGACTAAGTGTTACATATTGAGTATAATACTCATATTAGTACTACTTTTTCAGGAAATAAGAAGTGAAGAGAAGATGAAACCAGACCAAATGAAGCTAAGCTAGCTGTTGCTCAAAGAGACATATGATATGAACTTTCCAGATGTTCTTATATTAACACTTAGCAAGTGTCATCATGTACCTAGTGCTACTAGGAATTTAGTTTCATTTTCTCAATTACAACGAACCGAATTTATGTTTTAGAAATAAATTTTCATTTTATCTTAATAACTGTTTTATGAAATTAATAGTTGTAATTGTAAATCATGTAACACCCTGAATTTTGGGATTGGGTGAGAAGTTGACCTTTACCCAAAGTTCAAGGGGGTATAATGTAACTTGGGCTATATATATAGAAATCAAATCTGAGATATTTTTAATATCTCATTTGATCAGATCTTGTTTTGGAGAAGCCAGAGAAGAAGGAGAAGGCAGGAGAGAAGCTTTGTTTTGGGTCGATCGTTTCAGGCAAATCGAGGTACGAATCTAGCTTAATGCTTTGATCTAAATGCTTTTAGCCGTGTAGAATCTCGTTGTGAAGGTTTTGAACCGTTCCATTTTGAGATCTGAGTATTTTCTCATTTGGATCTGGGTTGAATCTGGGTTCTGCATCGCTGTTCTTGATGAACAAGGCGATGGTCGATCGACCGGAGGTCGTTCGACCGGACTGGTGTTCGACCGAAGGGTTGATTCGACCGGACTGGTGTTCGACCGAAGGGTTGATTCGACCGGACTGGTGTTCGACCGAAGGGTTGATTCGACCGGATGGTCCTTCGACCGGTGTTGCCTGTTCGACCGGGGTAGTGTTGGACCGGGGAGGTGTTCGACCGGGGTGGTGTTCGACCGGTTGTTGCCTTTGACTGGATTAGGTTCTGTTAAGTTGTTAGCTTCTGTGTCTTTGAGTCCTATTCAAGTAACGAGAGGTTTATCTGTATTTCGACTTACCGATTCTTTTGGTGTTATCATAGGTAGCGCTCGTTAAGAAGAAGGAAACAGAGGTGAGTTCCTACTATCATTTTAAACGGTATACATATCAAAAGTTACCTTTTTGATCTCATCTTATTTTTAAATTTACCTGTGCGTTTATGCGAAAGAAATATTCAAAGGATCTTCTTTTAAATGATTTTCATTCTTACAGGAAATTGAACTGGGAATAGCATTTTGTTTATAAAAATGTGTTTGTAACCATATGTTTATTTATGGTTGGTCACATACGTTGTTGTGACGAGTCCTTACCATTACTAGTGGATCCATAGGTTTTGGAGTAGACTGTATTATTGGGATGTTACATTCCCCAGAATTGTAGCTATGGATCACTTGTTCCTCGGGGGCAACTTGGTACGGTTATGTGAGGCCGGATACTAGCCATGGTTCATAGTGATCCTAGCGAAGGAGTATACCTTGGTTTTGCGCTTGGGGCTTGATCTCACGTTGAAGCACGGACTTTGTGATTCGTATCCGCGGACTCCAATTGGTTTAGCTCGTAACTCGGTTTGTTGGCCTAACTTTGTGTTTCGCCACAATCCTTGGTAAAATGTTTTGCTTCGGTCCTTTTATGGCATGTTTATAATGAAAAAGCCCGTTTGTGGCAAGGACCTATTGTGTAAACTTGATCTCTTTGGAAATGTTATCTTGATGCAAATGTTTTATCTTTTGAGCTTCATAAACTGTATGTTCTCACCAGGCTTTAAGTCTGACACTTTTTCTCAAATGGTATGTGTATCAGGTTTCCATTAGCGGTGGGTTGCCGGGGTTTTTGGAAAGACGAGTTTTGAGTCTCGAGGTTTTTGGAATTGATTAGTATTATTGTTGGGCATTGTTAAGTCCCATTCTTTTGATGAAATCCTTGTATAGGATTGTATAGTCTTAAGGACTAATCCCATTTATGGGAAGTTAATGGAATTGCTTACGTCATATTGTCAGATTTCCAGGTTTTAATTTACTCTGATTTTTGAGGTGTTACAAGTTGGTATCAGAGCTCTAGTTTAAGCGAACTAGGCATGAATGTAAGATGTCTAGACTTAGGCTGCGTATGCTAAGAATTGATCCGCGAGATTTGGGTAGAGCTCCTAAGATGGGTTAGTCTTAGAGTCAACGGAAAGTACGTTTATCAAGCGTTGTAGTAGTGGTGACAAGAATCATTATGTGTTGTATGTTCATAATTTCACTTAGCTAATGTTATTATGAGGATATTGTACGTATGAGTCCTTGAATTGCTATTAATATGACATTTGGTAATGTGGTAGTACGTTTTCCCTTCGTGTTTTTCTATCTTTTCTTATCTATTCCACTGCTCTGTGTAGCAGTTCAGAATGGTAGGTACGTGTGGGAGACCACGTGCTCGTGTTGATGGTCAAGAAGCGACAGCCTCTACAGCAGGTCAGCCGGAATGAGTTGAGGTTATCGTTCGACCACCCGTTCAGCAAGTACTAGGTGGGGGGCCAGAGGTCATTCCGAGAGTAGACCTGGATTCGTCCCACCCAGTAATCGGGGATGCTAATCCCCAGTCAGAGTTGCTGGCCAGCGTGATGTTGGCGATGAGGGAAGAAATGGCGAAGCAGCAAGAGTTTCTGCTTAAAGCGATGGAGGACCGCGACGTGAACCATCGGAGAAGTGAGACGGTGGTGGAGAACGTAGTAGTAGGTTCCGGTGATGATGGTATAAGGGTCACGGCAGTAGAGCGCAGGAGTTCTGAAGCTCCGGGGAATAGGAAGGGTTGTTCCTATAAGTCCTTTCTGGGCTGCGGACCGCCAGAATTCTTCGGTTCTGACGACCCGGTGGTGTGCGTTAAGTGGATCCGAGTGGTTGAGCAAGCTTTTGGCTCTTCCGAATGTGGTGATGATCAGAGGGTGCGGTTTGGTACCCAATTGCTGAGGGACACTGCACTCATCTGGTGGAATATCATCCAAACCACTCTATCTCCGGAAGTACTGGCTCAGTTGTCGTGGGCCGAGTTAAGAAGAAGCTGTTAGAGGAGTTTTGCAACGAGAGGACCATGGACCGAATTGAGAAAGAATTCCGGTCTTTGGTGAAGGGGAGCCTGACGGTGAGGGAGTACACCCGTCAGTTTATGGAGAAACTTGGTCTGGTGGGGCACGCTGCCCCAACAGAGAAAGACAAGATGAAAGCTTATCTCAACGGCTTGCCTGCGGACATGCAATCCATGGTCCATAATTTCAAGGCTTCTAACCTCCGAGAGATGGTAGAGGAAGCTCAATTTATGGAAGAGATGTTCGCGAAGGGAAAATCTGAGAAGGCAGTGGTGGTGCCTGAAAAGAGAAAGTGGGAGAACAGTTCAGTACCTCCCAAGCGGACCCGACCTTTTGTCGGAAACCGCAACTTCAGCACCTATCAGGAAGCTAAGTGGTGCCCGAGGTGTCGAACCAAGCATCACGGTAACTGTTACAACAATTCTCAAGTTTGCTATAAGTGTGGGAAGCCCGGTCACACTGTCAGAGCTTGCACGGTCAGTGGAATCGTCTGTTACGAGTGTAAGGCACCGGGGCATGTAAAGAGAGATTGCCCGAAGCTTGTGTCGGGTAGCGCGCCAGCAAGGAAGGAGAACCCTCCGAAGGTTCAGGGCCGAGCTTTTCAGATGACGGCCGAAGAGGCCAGGGCATCCGCTGATGTGGTATCGGGTACTTTTCTTATAAACTCTGTACCTGCTCGTATTTTATTCGATAAGGGTGCTAGTTTCTCTTTCGTATCTGAATTGTTCCGTCAGAAAATTTCTATGCCCACTACTAGTCTTGAGGATGCATTAGTGGTAGAAATAGCAGATGGTAGGCAAGTTCTGATCCATGAAGTTCTGAAGCAGTGTGCTCTTAGCATCGAAGGGAGGGAATTCCCGATCGATCTGCTACCAATGTCAATCGGGGGTTTTGACGTTGTAATCGGTATGGATTGGTTGTCAAACAATCAGGCCGAGTTCGTGTGTTCCAAAAAGATGATTCGACTTCCCAACCCCTCTGGTGAGGTAGTGGTCATCTATGGCGAAAAGAGAAAGGGTGAAGTGGCAATAATCACAATGGCAAAGGCACGTAAGTGTTTAGTAAAAGGATGTTCGTCCTTCCTAACCTATGTGATCGATGCCAAGTTAGAGAAGTCCAAGCTGGAAGATGTGAAGATCGTGCGGGAGTGTTCAGATGTCTTTCCGGACGACTTGCCCGGGTTGCCGCCCGATCGTCAGGTAGAGTTTCGGATTGATCTCGTGCCAGGCGCTGCACCGATCGCTAAAGCACCTTATCGTTTAGCGCCATCGGAGATGCAAGAGATGGTAGCACAACTCCAAGAGCTTTTTGAGAAGGGATTCATAAGACCGAGTTCGTCACCTTGGGGAGCTCCGGTCTTATTTGTTAAGAAGAAGGATGGCACAATGAGAATGTGCATCGACTATCGTGAGTTGAACAAAGCTACAGTGAAGAACAGGTATCCGCTTCCGAGAATAGACGACTTATTCGATCAACTTCAAGGAGCGGGTTGTTTCTCCAAAGTCGACTTACGATCAGGCTATCACCAAGTGAAGGTGAGAGAAGAAGATGTTCCGAAGACGGCTTTCAGAACGCGTTACGACCATTACGAATTCCTTGTAATGCCTTTTGGCCTGACGAACGCACCAGCGGTGTTTATGGACTTGATGAATAGAGTGTGCCGACCATTCCTCGACAAGTCGGTCATTGTATTCATTGACGACATACTCGTGTACTCCAAGAGTGAGACAGAGCACGAGCAGCACTTGCGTGAAGTTCTGGAAGTGTTGAGAAAAGAGAGGTTGTACGCCAAGTTTTCCAAGTGCGACTTTTGGCTTAAAGAAGTACAATTTCTGGGGCACGTAGTCACTCGAGACGGAGTGAAAGTAGATCCCTCCAAGATTGAAGCAATGATGAATTGGGAGCCTCCTAAGAGTCCGTCCGAGATCCGAAGTTTCTTGGGTCTGGCGGGATACTACAGGAGATTCATTCAAGACTTTTCCAAGATCGCTTCTTCCTTGACAGTTCTGACTCGGAAGAATGTGAAGTTTGAATGGACCGAAACCCAAGAGAAGGCATTCCGGATCCTTCAAAAGAAGTTGTGTGAAGCTCCGATCTTGACGTTACCTGAAGGGTCGGAAGATTTCGTGGTGTACAGCGACGCTTCAAAGATGGGATTGGGTTGCGTGTTGATGCAACGAGGCAAGGTAATCGCTTATGCCTCGAGGCAGCTTAAGACACATGGGCAGAATTATCCAACCCATGATCTGGAGTTAGCAGCGGTGGTGTTCGCTTTGAAGCTTTGGCGGCATTACCTCTACGGCACGAAGTATACTCTATACACGGATCACAAGAGCCTGAAGTATGTCTTTGGTCAGAAAGAGCTGAATATGAGGCAAAGGCGGTGGCTCGAGTTGTTGAAAGACTACGACTGTGAATTGCTTTACCATCCCGGTAAGGCGAACGTGGTGGCCGATGCGCTAAGTCGGAAGGACTATAGCGGGAGTATTCAGGCTACCCATTCAAGAATCGAGCTAGTGTCTAGTCTTGTTGAGAAGATCAAGACATCTCAGATGGTAGAATTGTTGAAAGAGAATCTCAAAGAGGAAGTCATGACAAAACAGCGTTTACTCTTAACGGAAGATAGCCGTGGGGTAAAACTGTTCAGCGGTCGTGTGTGGGTGCCCAAGGTTGGGGGAAACCGTGAGCTGTTGCTAGAAGATGCACACAAGTCCAAGTATTCCATTCACCCGGGAAGTACGAAGATGTACAGGGACTTGAAGTTGCACTATTGGTGGCCGGTGATGAAGCTTGATGTGGCACGTTACGTTGAGCGTTGTGTGACGTGTTCGCAAGTTAAGGCCGAACATCAGAGACCGTATGGGAGTCTTCAGTCCTTAGAGATTCCCGAGTGGAAATGGGAGCATATCACCATGGACTTCGTGACGAAGTTGCCTAAAACTCTTCGGGGACACGATACCATCTGGGTGATAGTGGATAGATTGACGAAGAGCGCTCACTTTCTGCCTATGCGCGAGACTTTACCGATGGATAAGTTGGCGAAGCTTTATATTGATGAGGTGGTCTCGAGGCATGGAATACCATTGTCGATCGTGTCGGATCGCGACAGTCGGTTCACTTCGAACTTCTGGGATGGATTTCAGAAAGAGCTTGGTACGCGAGTTAAGTTGAGTACGGCTTACCATCCGCAGACCGACGGGCAGAGCGAACGAACAATCCAAACCTTGGAAGACATGTTGAGGTCTTGTGTCATCGATTTCGGGGGTAGTTGGGACTCTCACCTGCCTTTGGTGGAGTTCGCTTACAACAATAGCTACCACTCGAGTATTGGGATGGCACCTTTTGAAGCACTGTATGGGCGAAAGTGTCGGACTCCCGTGTGTTGGCTAGAAGCGGGGGAGAAGCAGTTCGCCGGACCTGAAATCGTGCAAGAGACTGCCGATAAGGTCAAGTGTATTAGAGAGAGGATGAAAGCGGCTCAAGATCGTCAGAAGAGCTATGCCGATAAGAAGAGGTGACCGATGGAATTCCAAGTAGGCGACCGCGTTATGCTTAAGGTATCGCCATGGAAGGGCATCATACGGTTCGGAAAACGTGGGAAGCTGAGTCCTCGTTTCCTCGGACCTTTCAAAGTACTTAAGCGTGTAGGGTTGCAGGCCTACCAGTTGGAACTGCCACCAGAGTTGAGTAGAATACACAACACGTTTCATGTCTGCTACCTCCGGAAGTGTTTGGCGGTAGAAGACAGCGTCATTCCCCTCTCAGAGTTAAGGGTTGACGAAGGTAACCGTTGTGTGGAAGAACCCAACGCCATCTTAGAGAGAAAGACTAAGAAGTTGCGTCATAAGGAAGTCACTTTAGTCAAGGTGCAGTGGAAGCATCACCGAGGAGCAAATGTGACTTGGGAATCCGAGGAGGATATGAAGCGTAGATATCCTCATCTCTTTGTATAGTTGGATTTCGGGGACGAAATCATTCCCAAGTTGGGGAGGATTGTAACACCCTGAATTTTGGGATTGGGTGAGAAGTTGACCTTTACCCAAAGTTCAAGGGGGTATAATGTAACTTGGGCTATATATATAGAAATCAAATCTGAGATATTTTTAATATCTCATTTGATCAGATCTTGTTTTGGAGAAGCCAGAGAAGAAGGAGAAGGCAGGAGAGAAGCTTTGTTTTGGGTCGATCGTTTCAGGCAAATCGAGGTACGAATCTAGCTTAATGCTTTGATCTAAATGCTTTTAGCCGTGTAGAATCTCGTTATGAAGGTTTTGAACCGTTCCATTTTGAGATCTGAGTATTTTCTCGTTTGGATCTGGGTTGAATCTGGGTTCTGCATCGCTGTTCTTGATGAACAAGGCGATGGTCGATCGACCGGAGGTCGTTCGACCGGACTGGTGTTCGACCGAAGGGTTGATTCGACCGGACTGGTGTTCGACCGAAGGGTTGATTCGACCAGACTGGTGTTCGACCGAAGGGTTGATTCGACCGGATGGTCCTTAGACCGGTGTTGCCTGTTCGACCGGGGTAGTGTTGGACCGGGGAGGTGTTGGACCGGGGTGGTGTTCGACCGGTTGTTGCCTTTGACTGGATTAGGTTCTGTTAAGTTGTTAGCTTCTGTGTCTTTGAGTCCTATTCAAGTAACGAGAGGTTTATCTGTATTTCGACTTACCGATTCTTTCGGTGTTATCATAGGTAGCGCTCGTTAAGAAGAAGGAAACAGAGGTGAGTTCCTACTATCATTTTAAACGGTATACATATCAAAAGTTACCTTTTTGATCTCATCTTATTTTTAAACGTAAAATGATGTTTTACCTGTGCGTTTATGCGAAAGAAATATTCAAAGGATCTTCTTTTAAATGATTTTCATTCTTACAGGAAATTGAACTGGGAATAGCATTTTGTTTATAAAAATGTGTTTGTAACCATATGTTTATTTATGGTTGGTCACATACGTTGTTGTGACGAGTCCTTACCATTACTAGTGGATCCATAGGTTTTGGAGTAGACTGTATTATTGGGATGTTACATTCCCCAGAATTGTAGCTATGGATCACTTGTTCCTCGGGGGCAACTTGGTACGGTTATGTGAGGCCGGATACTAGCCATGGTTCATAGTGATCCTAGCGAAGGAGTATACCTTGGTTTTGCGCTTGGGGCTTGATCTCACGTTGAAGCACGGACTTTGTGATTCGTATCCGCGGACTCCAATTGGTTTAGCTCGTAACTCGGTTTGTTGGCCTAACTTTGTGTTTCGCCACAATCCTTGGTAAAATGTTTTGCTTCGGTCCTTTTATGGCATGTTTATAATGAAAAAGCCCGTTTGTGGCAAGGACCTATTGTGTAAACTTGATCTCTTTGGAAATGTTATCTTGATGCAAATGTTTTATCTTTTGAGCTTCATAAACTGTATGTTCTCACCAGGCTTTAAGTCTGACACTTTTTCTCAAATGGTATGTGTATCAGGTTTCCATTAGCGGTGAGTTGCCGGGGTTTTTGGAGAGACGAGTTTTGAGTCTCGAGGTTTTTGGAATTGATTAGTATTATTGTTGGGCATTGTTAAGTCCCATTCTTTTGATGAAATCCTTGTATAGGATTGTATAGTCTTAAGGACTAATCCCATTTATGGGAAGTTAATGGAATTGCTTACGTCATATTGTCAGATTTCCAGGTTTTAATTTACTCTGATTTTTGAGGTGTTACAAATCATTATAACGAATTAAGCGGGGCTTAAAACTGATCTATTTGTGACATTTAAACAAGAAACACATAGCCAAACTCCAGGCGAACGGAGAGTTGGAATCATATGATGATTCATATGATACATGTGTATCTTGTTAGTCAAGATGACAAAAGAGCCTTCAAAGGGTAAACCTTTAAGTGCCACAAGAACTACTAGGGGTTAACCATACTGATGTATGTGAGACTTATAGTTATGTCACAAGATACGGTCATCACTACTTCATTACATCCTACTGATAACTTCAGTATACATAGGTATATTTTCCTAATAGAACAAATATAAAAGCTTTCAAATTTTCAAAGAGTTTTAGAAAGAAGTAGTGAGTTTATTTGGCAAAGGATAAAGATTCTTCGGTTAGATCAAGGTCATGAATATCTAAGCCGATAGATCATCCTTGAAATTTTTGGGACTGTATCCCCGTTGACTCCTCATGGGACACCGCATCACAACGGTGTATCCAAGAAAAGAAATAGAACCCTGTTGAACATGGTTCACTCTATGATGAATCTCACCATTCTGCCTAAATGTTTCTAGGATTATACCCTAGAAACAGTTGCCCAAATATTAGTTTATCTAGCAACCAACAAGGACCAATAAAACCCACTCTCTTAAATGAACTAGGAAGATCCCAAAGTAATCATATTTGAGAATATGGGGTTATAATGCTTAAGCTAAGCATAAAGCTTTTGGAAAGCATGATTCAAAGGTCCAAAAGGTACATATTTATGTGATATCCAATTGTATATTATTTCTACAAGTCTAGCGAGAACAAAAGTTTTGTTAACGCACCCTGGTGAATTCTTAAGAAAAGATTTTCTGTCAAGAATCACAAATGGGGACACAGTAGATCTTGAAGAAATTCAAGAACCACAAAGATGGGACGATGGTTGACACTGACATTCAACAAGATATTGAGCTTCAACAAACTGTTGAAGATAATAAAACGAGATACAAGATAATTCGAAGATCAGATTACTGATAAATGGCAAGATGCCATGAAGACTGATGTCAAAAGCCACATTCCTTAAAAGGAATATTGAGCGAGGACGTATACAAGGATTTAAAACATCAAACCTAAAAGTGCAAGTTGCAAAAGTCCATTTATGGACTAGAACAATCATCTCGTAATTGAAATCTTGTATACAAGAAGTTCAGTGGGAGCATAACAATATTCTAGATCCTATATGACATCCCAATGCTTGAAGGTGTAAAATCCAGGATTAAGATAGTACTTCGCGATGAAGGATCTAGAAGAGACAAAGTCCTTGGTATAAAGATCTCTCGTAACATATCAAAATGCTTAATTAGATTAAGCAAAAGTACATACATTGACAAGATCTTGAAACACTTCAAGATGAAGGGTTCCAAGAAAGGAAACTTGCCAATAGAACATAGTGTACATATGAGTATAACTCAGAGTCCTAGCACTAAAGAGGACATGAATCGTATAAAGGGTGTTCCCGGTGTTTTCAGCCAACTGTTCAAACATGTATGCCATGTTAATGTACTAAGACCGGATGTCTCGTATACCCTGTGTATGACGAACAGATATTAGTCAAACCAAGTGATGCTCACTGTATAACAATGAAGAACATTATGAGGTATCTAAGGATAACTAAAGATATTTTCTTACTATACAACGGTTAGGAAAGAGATCTGTGTGTTTGAGGATGCATAGATGCTAGTTTCCAAACCAACCTTAATGACTTAAATTATAATAGGGATATATGTATTGAACGAATGTACTATGAGCTATAAGAGTTACATACAAATCTACTTGTCAAGCCTATGTCTAAAAACAAACATGATGTTCATGTTATAGGCTTAAAGTTTTTTTATTGAATAAAAATTTTAGTAAAACTTTAAACTTTTTGGAACATTAAAACAATGATGTTTTTATCTAATATAGCATACTGGGTATGAGTATATACATTAAACATTTATGTGTTCTTTATTAGCATGTTTAAGTATCCTTAAATGAATATGATGATCATATTATTTAAAACTGTCCTTGATCACATATTATTAGGGGACTAGTAATAAATCAAGATCATTGTGAAGTCTGGTCATAGTCCAAGTTGGAAGTGCACTAGGTGCAACCAGAGTCACATGCGCTTGTCGGAGCACAAGGCGTTGGACAAGACCTGCGGTCAAGATCACCTCATAGATCGGCGTCATAAGGTGAGTCTTGAAATAGTACAACACTATTTATCCTCAGACCTGAGATGTGCATTGGGATCTAATACACAAGGATTGTTATACTTTGATATAGTCTAACGTTACCCTTGACCGGGTAATCAGAAGGGCTATATTAGGTATAACATGAATTATGTAGTTAGTCATGTACATGCAATATGGGATTTGCTCATCTCAAGATGAGAGAGATATTTCTGGGCCCCTCTATTACATATTCTGATTTACGTGCATGAACAAGTGGATTAGTTAGACTAATGACACTTGTATAATCAAATATGTTGGGATCGAGAAACACAATCTTTGAACTATAAATGATGAGATAGATCTATGCATTAAGTTCAAAATAAAATATCATGAAGCAAAGGGATAATGAATGATTCTACTATATGATTGATTATATCAATCAAATTGCTCGAAAGTAAAAGCACAATTACATAGCCTTGGGGCAGTGACGTGTTTCTAGACGCTTACCATCGTCTGTGTTACTGTGTATCGTGTGCAAGTGGGAGAATGTAAGTTATTATATGCCCACGACACGTGTCACACAGAGATACTGCTGAGGAGTATGTAACCCTATAGGGTCGCACACAAATAATGCGTGTGTTTCCATTTGTGGAAATCGGATTTAATAAAAATATGTGTTAAACTGTAATTATGATAATTACAGGGTGAAAACATAATTATGTTAATTACGGGGAATTATCTGTAATTATATTTTAAAGTTTAAAAGGATAATTATATACAATTATATAATTATATTTTAAAGTTTAAAAGGATAATTATATATATATATATATATATATATTCATATATATATATATATATATATATATATATTTGAATATGATTTGAATATTACAGATAATAATTAAACCTTATTTAATTATTAGTTGAATTATAATCTAACTATAATTCTTCTGATATAAATAAGGGGTTAGGCTAAACCATTTGATATACAATTGAGTTAGAATAACCTTTCTCAAAATACAGAAAAGAAACCTTTTCTTTTCTTTAAAACACATATAGATCTAGGGTTATTAGGCTAGCACCCGGTGGAATTTCGCGAGTTCGTGTGTGGATACCGCTAGAGGAAACCTAGATTGGTTTCTAAGTGCTCAACTAGTTCAATCACAACATATCTGAAAGGTACATCTCTAAACACCCTATGGTGTGGTTTTAAGTTGTAATTAAATACATCATTGGATCCGTTTGAGTTTTAATTGTTTAGAAAAGTTTTCTACGTTCTAACCAAATTTTTTTTTAATTTCCGCTGCGTATAACGGTTACAAATTGTTATTAAAACCCTACACATTTCCTCACTGAAAATCCAAGAATCACTATATCTCTAGAGAGAGAAAGTAGATAGAGAAAGTAGAGAGTTCCAAATGTGTACGTTCTATTCAGAATGAGAGCAAAGTTACAAAAAAAAGGCCCAAAGGGACTTAAATACACCTAGCCTTAACAACACATATAAGCACTCTAAGCACAGTATAGACTAGGAAAATAATTACAATGATTACTACAAAATCAGTATTAACAATCTCCCCCTTAGTAATCATTGGCGCAGTGGTCTTCAAAAAAAATAATCCTCTGAATCAGCATTGACCGACTAAGCGACTTTGGAAAATCATTGACGCTCTTCTCTTTGACGAAGTCTATTCAAACCAACTAAAACTTCCAGTCATCTTAGAGTTGAGCGGAGGTTGAATCTCTCATGAATTGTATTCAATGTCCTCTTGAGAAGTCGAATCTCGTCATTATCAACCAGAAAAGATTTACTTCTTGTATCCAAAAATCTTTTTTGAGCTTCTTTCAGACGTTGTTCCAACTGAAGCTTGATCACCTTCAAATTTCCATCTGAGTAATGTGCAATTTCTTCAAATCTGAGAAAACATTTTTGACTTGAGCCATTCTTGTAGACAACTCCTTATGAATCTTGAATTATGGTGAATAAAGGATAAGAACCTAAGTCTGGCAATCTTCGATTGGGCCTTTGAAGATTTACAACTGGCTGAAAGCTTTCAACAGCCATATGAAAATCACACACTCTGAACAATCTGATTTGCCATCGAATGAATCTTTTGAGAACAAACAGTGCCTGAGAAACATCCTAAGTTCTATGATAAAGATTCCTGAAATGATCATAAAAAAAATCAATATCATCAATAGAAAGATCTGAAAAATCTGCCTATGAGAAGGTATATCGGTTGCAATCTCTTCTTTCCACTACGAATTTCGGATACCAGATATTAACTAGCTTGTTTATTGTGACGCTGATAACTCGGACAATCAGATGTGGAGAAGAAACGCTATCGTCTCTACGGCGCTGGCACTTGATGAGCATCAAGTATTCATATTGATATGCCTCTGCCTCCTTTTCAACACCAAGGATAGCATAAATGTTGATCGGCCTTCTTCTAGAAACGAAAATATTTCTCTGAGTGTCTTCTAGAAAAGTTGATCTTTGCCTTGAAGCCATATATCTTTGATGAAGACTTCTTTGTCTCTCCTGCCTGGTCAAAGCTGATCCTTCTTCTAGAATTCTTGGTGAAACCACAGGTTCAGCAAGAGGAACATCAGTTTATGCTCTAGATGACTGACCTACTTCAAATGTACCTGAAGGAGCAGAGGTAGTCGGAGCAGTAGCAGCAACAGGAGTAGAAATATCAGGAGCAGTTTCTGGAACTTGAGTGGCTTTAGTACCTTGAATAATTTCAGGAACCTCTTCTTGAGAAGGAAGATCTCTGTACAACATATCTGTAATCTCTTCATCCTTAGCATCCATAAACACAGAATCATCTTCAGTGTCGGATAAGATGATGATGTCATCACATTCCTCTTCTTTCACCTTACAAAGCTTCTCATATCTGACATCATCGTCGTCATCTAAGTTTATCTCAATGAAGTTTGCAAAGAAGTTTCTCATATCATTAGCAATCTCCGAATCATGTATCTCATGAGCTCTTACAGCAGAGTCTGGATCCTCGTAAACAACAATCTGCATGTCATTCTGAATATCTTGTTCAAAAATATTCAAGACATTTGCCATGGAAGATAAATCTACACTTTGAATCAACACATTCACAAGATCATCAATGCTGCAATCTTGTAAATTGTCCACATTCTTTTTTTAGTATTACCAGCTACATTTTCTTGTGACTGGTCCTATCTAGCAGACGAACCCTACATCCTCTGTCTCTTATGCATCTCCCCCTCATGACCTTGAGGATCGGGATCATCCTGGTCATGTCGACGTTTAAGCGACGGACCGGCTTCAGTTCTGCAATTTTGTTCATGATGATCAAAGCGGTCAGAAAGAGATGTAAGAGCTTAATTCAATAGAGAAATGCCTTCCTTGATCTTCGAGAAATTCGTCCGAGCTTCAGTCCGAAAAGAAGTGAATTCTTCGTATAATGCAGAGACTCTGTCAGGAGTTGAAGTAGAAGCTGGAATCGGAGTCGGAGTTGGAGTGGGTTGAAATTCTCGTAAAAGAGAAAGCAAGTATTTCTCTTGTTGAGCAGGAGACGACATAGACAGAAGTCGAGCGTATAACATATCTGAAAACTCGGATATCGGAAGATCGGATACTTGAGTACTTGAAGTCGATACAGGAGCAACTAAAGAAGACACACTAACAGATTGCGTGAACGGTGGAGGTAGAGGAATAGACATGATTGCAGGAGTAGATGTTTGAACAACAGAAGACGGATCTCTAATAACAACCCTCAGATGGGCCTCCGAAAGGAATTACTTCAGGGATAGAAGATGTATCAATTTCTGGCATTTTACCCTTGAAGAAAGCACGCAATTTCTGAATTTCCGCTTGCTTGTGCTCTTCAAACAGCTCATTCATCTTTTGAATCATCTCATTCAGAGTAGAGAATTTATCAGAAGAAACCCGATCTTGAACAGAAGAATGTTCTACAGCTGAAACGGTTGATGACTGAATAGCCGCAAGAGAAGTTGTTGGAGCTTGACTCTGTACCAGAGCTAAGGCTTGAGCAAAAGCTATATCCAATTCATCTACTTGAATACGAGTAACTGAAGGATTAACAGAAACAGATTCATCTTCTGATACAACTTCTGTTGAAATACCAACTTCTTGTTCCTTGGATTGTCTTGCATAGACCCGAAGACGTGGTTGATCAGCATCATCACCATCATGATCATCATTATCATCCTCTTCACTGCCAGGAATATCATCATGAATAGCATCATCAACATCTCTATTTTCATCTTCATCAGCAATAACATCAGCATCAACAGCAGTATCAACATTATCATCATCATCATCCTCAATGTCAATAGCAGCAGCAGAACTAGCTTCAGAATCAAGATCAACAAGAACATCATCAACTTGTTGAGTTGCAACTGCTACTTGTTATGCAGATACTTCAGCTTCTTTCTCAACAGTTGTTTCAATTTCAATCTCTTTGTCAGCAACAGCTTCTTCAACTTCAACCTCTTGAACAGCAGCAACATGTGACGGATCAGCTTGATCAACTTCCAGAAAGATATCATTGTCTGGACAATATTCAATGATACTTGGATCAGATGGAAGGAATAGGCAAGGAATAGTTGAAAGACCGCTTCAACTTCTGAATGTACGTCATCTCTGTATCTAGACCCTGAGGCCAGGATAATCAGCGTGGAATAGCTGAATTGCTTCTGAGCACACTTCGAATGATCAACATCAAGAATCTGATAAATGGAATGAACTTGCGCTTCTTGTTTGTAAGCTTGTCTTGTACCCTCTCCGAGAGTTCAGTCCAGAATATATATGTATAGTCAACATGCAAGTCATAGATGACTGCATGGAACAATCGGAGATACAGAAGACTAGTACTGTCCGTTCCAGAATGCTTTGCCGTAAGACATCTGATGAGGACAGAGAAGAGAGCATACTAAACTGGAGGAAGATGTGACTTGTCAAAATCACTAACTCTGTTCAATGTACAAGTATATCCAAGATTTCTAATTCCGTCAAGAACATCCTCTTCAGAAGGAAAGCAGTCATAAGAAGTTCTGCCTGGTCTGGAGTTGGTCCCAGGAAGCTCCAGAATGAGACGTAGACGCTTGTATGAAAGAAATGAATCATATTGATCAATCTGCATATCAAATCTGTGCGGACGAGCAAGCTCATTCTTTGTAATTGTATGCCAGGCCTGCTGAATATAGACTTCCGGAACGTCAGCACATGAAGTAAGAGCCTGTGCAAGTGGATGACCTCTGAGAATCGCTCGAATCACCGAATGTATCTTGATTCTATCAAAATCCACAAAGTAACTGTTTGGATTGTATGGCAGAATGTACAACATAATCGGAAAAACATCATTCGGCATTCGGCGAGATTAGATAGATTGGCCCCTAGTGAAGGAACAGACGGCATCGGCGTCTCGTATGAAGCTTGATCAGACGGATCATCGAGATTGACATTCCCGTCTTGGATCATTGGATCAGTAGTATGGGTTCTAAAAGACATTTATAGACCTGGAAAACAAAAACGAAGAGGAATTAGACAAAGTAAGAAAACTAGAAAAAAAATGAAAAAATTTTCTAAGTCTGGTTTGTGCAACTAGTTAGAAACGCAAAGTGAGGTTTGCGCAATGAACGTGATACGCAAAGGACAGTTTGCGGAACATACATGATACGCAAACTGAAGTTTGCGTATTCAGTACATAATGCAAACTAAGGTTTGCGTGATGAACTTGTTACGAAAACCTTACCTGAAAATTTTCCAACACAAAACACAAGGTTTGCGGGACACGAAGGTTACGCAAAGTATACTTTGCGTGACTTAAGTGTTACGCAAACTAAACTTGAAACAAACACATAACATAAGTTTTGCAGGTCACGTAGGTTACGCAAAGTAGACTTTGCGTAATCAACGTGTTACGTAAACTATTCAACCAAAAAACTAACACAAAAACGACGAGGTTTACGTATCAAGTATGTTACGTAGAGTACACTTTGCGTGACCAACGGGATACGCAAACAGGACTTTGCTTGTCCTGTTGGTTACGCAAACTTAACTTTGCGTAATCCATCCTTGATACGAACACTAGGGTTTTCGTGAGTTCTTATCCGAAAAATACAAAACATCAAAAAATAAAGCAATAAACACTAAATCAAAGTGAAAGGAAACATACCTGAGGTTCGAAAAACAATTCTAAACGAAACCCAAGACTCGATTTTAGTAGAAACAACTCGAATTGAGGTTGAAGACAATGAACAGTGAAAATCGCACAGTAAGAAATCGATAGGAAATCAAACTCAACAAACAATGCTAATCTAAACATTAACTACAAAACAATCAACAAATCTATAATGAAATACAAACCTGATCGATTCACAATCTGAAATAAAGCAAAGAAAACGGTGCACAGTGATAAACGTGAGAGCGAAGATGAACAGTGCTTTGTTAAAAAATGAGATGGAGCGAAAAAAATAGAAAGATACATATCTAACCCTATATACAATAAACAAACAAAATTCCAAAAAAAAATATTTCACTAACAAAAATTACTCTAAAAAAATAGAAAACGTAATACTATATAAAAAAAATCAGACACATACCTGTCAAGCTCTTTTACTCCCCCTACACAAATGCACATAATTTATCAAGTCAGATCAGCATTTGCATAGAAATTTCAAAAAATCCTTACCTGAAGAATTTCTTATCAACACGTGAAGTAATTTATCAGCTATTTTCACTTCCCCTCAAAAACAGACTGTTGTTCAAATTGTCAGTTAGATGTTCTCTCCCCCTCGAAAATTGCACAGACTAGATTTGACAAAAATATGATACATAAACATTAAGACATCAGTGTAAAAAGAAAATGATACTGAATATAAATTTTCAAACAACTGAACATATAAAATTTTAAACACTAAACAAATTAAAGTCTACTCAGTAAAATTTCACAGATTTATCAATCAGTTGAAATCAAGCATATGTTGTAGGATACAAGAACATGTTTCATTGCATATCAAGTTAAGACATATTCAGTTTCAAAAACTTCCAGCAATCTATTCAGTGTGCTCGTATGCGAACTTCGATTAGCTTCAAGAAAAATGCAATTCTAAAAATATTATAGAGAACTTTGCATGTACTAATACTAAGCCATCAAAAATTAAGATTTTCACAAATTTACAGGTTTATCGCAACTCAAACATATTACCAAGTATCATGAGATGTGTGGTCATTGTCATCTTTTAGCATTGTGCACATTGGCATCTTCACATGAGTGTGCTCTTTGGCATCTTTTAATATTGTGCACTTTGGTATCTTTTAATCAAAAAGTTCGGTAAGTAAAGAACATGTTGTAAACGTAACTTTTTATCTGACCCTATTGCAGGATTTGGGTCAGCCGCTCCGAGACCAGTTGGTAATAGGGGACTAGGTGTCAAGCACCCCTTGGAACTTACTTTCCCAGATCAGAAAGGCTACATCGACACATCCTAAACCCATTCATACCAGTAGAACATGACTTTCGATCTGGTTCTATAGAAGGATTTGGGTTTGATCACTCCCAGACCAAATGACCTTAGGGGACCAGATGACAAGCATCCCACGGAACTTACTTTCCCAAACCAGAAAGGTTACAGGTACAAACTTTTAAACTCATAGATTTCTGTATTTTATGAAATTATAATTCATCTCAATCACTCAGGTCAATATCTAAGTGCTTAGCCCATATTTTCATTCCGATCTATAATTCTGATTATTTAGGTAGTCTAAGCAAAGTAAACTATAAAAATTCCGACTCACATATCATTAAAGAAGTATCAAAAGCTACAAACATGTTGTTGACTTTTCGAATTTTATAAGACTTGAAAGTTGAACATATAAAACTTTAATATAAACAAAGAACTTGTAAAAGATCCTAGACACACATTTTATTCAAAAGAAGGAAAATCTGTAAAATTCTACTTTATAGAATAAAATTTGTAAAGATTTAAACTTTTAAATTCAACATGCCAAGTTTTGAAAGCAAAAAATTAAAACGTTTTTCATCTAAATCTTTTGTAAAAATATCAGCAAGTTGATATTCAGTTGGTACAAAATATAATTCAATAGTACCATCTTCCACATGATGCTTTATGAAATGGTACCGCATATCTATGTGCTTGGTCTTAGTGTGCTGGACCGGATTGACTGATATCGCGATCGCGGATTTACTGTCACAATATATTGGCACTGTTTTGTACAGCATCCCGTAATCCCGAAGTTGTGTCTTCATCCATAGAACTTGAGCGCAACAACTAGCTGCGGTGACGTATTCTGTCTCTGAAGTGGAGATAGAAACAAAGTTCTGCTTCTTCGACGCCCAGCTTATCAGTCTGTCTCCCAAGAATTGAAGGTGACCTGAAGTACTCTTCCAGTCCAATTGATTACCGCCAAAATCTGCATCAGAATAAGCAATCAACTTATAGTCAGAACTTTTAGGATACCATAAACCTAAATAAGGAGTTCCTTAAATATATCTAAAAATGCGTTTGACTGCTAATAGATGAGATTCTTTAGGCTTGGCTTGGAATCTGGCACACAAGCATGTAGAGAACATTATGTCCGGGCGACTGGCAGTTAGAGACATCAGCGATCCGATCATCCCTCTATATGTCTTTTGATCCACAACTTTTCCATCTGGATCAAGTCCGATTTTGGCACCGTGAGCCATAGGCGTGCCGATTGAAGTAGATTTGTCCATCTTGAATTTCCTCAAGATGTCAAATACATATTTTGACTGTTTGATGAAGATTCCATCTGGAAGTTGTTTCACTTGTAAGATGAGGAAGAAATTGATTTCTCCCATCATGCTCATTTGAAACCTAGAAGTCATTAGATCAGAAAACCAAGTACATAAAGATTTGTTAGTCGCACCAAAAATAATATCATCTACATATATTTGAACTAAGAAAATATCCAAGATTGAACTATAAATGAAAAGAGTGGTATCGATGGATTCTTTAGTGAAGCCAGATTTGATCAAGAAGGCTGACAGCTCATCATACCATGCCCTCGGTGCTTGTTTCAAGCCATACAATGCTTTATCGAGAAAGTATACGTGATCAGGACGGTCTTTGTCAACAAACCCCTCTGGTTGAGATACATAAACTTCTTCTTTAAATTTCCCGTTGAGGAAGGTTGTCTTGACATCCATCTGATACACGGTAAAGTTGCGATAAGCAACAAAGGCGAGAAACATGTGGATAGCTTCTAATCTTGCAACTGGCGCGAAAGTTTCATCGTAGTCAATTCCTTCTTCTTGTCGATATCCCTTGGCTACCAATCTAGCTTTGTTCCGAATAACAATACCATCTTTGTCTTTCTTGTTCTTGAATATCCACTTTGTTCCAATTATGCTCTTTCCTTTCGGTCATGGTACAAGTCTCCAAACTTTGAGCGAGTCAAATTGCTTGAGCTCCTCTTGCATAGCTATAATCCAATCTGGATCCTCCAACGCTTCAGAAACTTTGGTTGGTTCAATCTTGCTTAGAACGCAAGTGAAGAGACATTCGTTGGAAGTAGCCATCCTGGAACGTGTAGACACACTGGCTTGAGGATCTCCAATAATTTGATGAATTGGATGAGATCTTGTCCATTTTGTTGTATGAGGGAGAGGATAAATTACATATTGAACCACTCCTAATTGTTGAGAGGGAGGTTCAGGAACTTCTAAGTCAGTTGAAGAGATAGAAACAGTTTCAACTGCAGGAGGAGGTAGCTCAACAACATCTGGATCAGATTCAGGAAGAGTTGGGTGAATAATAACAGTTTGATCTTCTTCCTGAACTGATTCCTCTTGAACAGGTTGTTCTTGTACAGATTCTTCTTGAAGAGGTTCTTCATGAATAGACTCATATTCTGATTGTGTCTTACCAACAGAAGGAACTGGAGCAACATCAAGTTCAGAGATAGATGCAGCGGAATTTGTAGCAGATGTGCTCACAGTTTCTGATTCAAAATATTTTCAGAGTTAGATCTAGAAACATCATCATAAAAATTTTCAAACAAAAAATCAAGATAAAAAAGATTAAGTGAAGAAGTAGAAGAATCCTGATTTGTTGGTTGTGGCGAAGGTTCTTAACTGTGTTGTTCAGAAGCTGAATTCCCTGTAAGAACGGGTTCTGAGCCTGATAAGATAAGAAAGACTCTGTAATCAAACTTGACATTTACACTCTCTATCACTTTTCTTGATGAGATAAGAAAGACTCTGTAAGCTGCAGAGTTAGAAGAATAACCCAGAAAAATACCCTCATCTGCCTTCGGACTAAACTTGTTCAGATTATCCCTGTCATTCAGAACGTCACACTTACACCCAAAAGACTTGAAATATTTGACATTCGGTTTGATACCGTTCATCAACTCATATGGTGTTTTGTTGAATCGGCGATGTAGAATCGATCGGTTCTGAGTATGACATGTAGTTGAAACAGCTTCAGCCCAATGAGACAAAGGAAGACCAGAATAAGCAAGCATAGATCTTGCAGCCTCAACAAGCGTTCTATTGCGGTGTTCCAACAACCCCATTCTGTTGTGTGGTGGACCTTCCAACAACCCTATTCTGTTGCGGTGTTCGAGCAGCATAAAACTGTTGTTGAATTCCTTGATCCTCGTAAAAAGCTTAAAGAGTACTGTTCTTGAATTCAGTACCATTGTCTGATCTGACAACTTTGACTTTCTTTTACTTGTTGATCTGAATTGTTTTGATGAGGTTGATGAGAATGTTTGGGGTTTCATCTTTGGATTTGAGAAACTTCACCCATGTATATCTTGAATAATCATCAACAACCACCAATACATACCTTTTCTTACCAATACTCTTTGTCTTAATCGGTCCGCATAAATCAACATGCAGTAAGTCAAGTATGTCTGAAGTGCATGGTTCAGCATTTGGCTTGTGAGAAGCTTTCTTCATCTTTCCTTTCTCACAATCCTGACAGAGATGGTCTTTATAAAAACAAAGTACTGGAAGACCTCTCACTGAATCATTCTTGACCAGACGATCCATATACTTAAAGTTGAGATGAGCTAGTCGACGATGCCAAATCCAACTTTCATGAAAAGAAGCTTTAGAAAGTAGACAGATGTCTGATGGGATGTTGACTTTGGAAAGATCAATAGTATACAGATTGGATCTTCTCTTTCCAACTAGTAGATCGCGGCTACTATCATTCTTCACAACAACTCTTTTAGATTTGAAGCTAACTTCAAGATCTTTATCACAGAACTGTCCGATGCTGAATAAGTTGTGGCTTAGACCTTCGACGTAGCTGACTCTCTTGACAGTTATATTACCTAGAACAAGATCACCATAACCAAGAATTGGAGCAGTCTCACAGTTTCCAAACTTAACACGACCGCAACATTTTTCTTTAAAATTTGAGATAAGTGATTTATTGCCCGTCATGTGTTTGGAACACCCCGAATCCAGATACCATAATTGACTAAGCTGCACAAACATAAACTACATAGATTTAGGTACCCATATGCTTATGGGTCCCTTCTTGTTAGATTTGTGTCTTTTATTTTTTACAAATTTATTATGCAAACAATCATGAAAGCAATCATCAATAGAGGAAGAAACACAATCATCAGAATCAGAACTAGAAGAAGCATATGAGACATTCTTTGCTATGTGAATCATTTGCTGAATTGAATATTTTGAGGTTTTATTACAAGAAGCAAATGTATCAATATCACAAAGATTTTCTACACATTTATCTCCTAACAGGTCAGATTCTGGTGTTTGTTGTTTAACACTCCATAACAGCTTTGGAGATTTCTTCACAGTCCGATCTGAAACAGAAAAATCAGAAGAATTAGAATTTTCAGACAAGACACTATCATGTTTCCTTTATTTCTTTGATCTTCTTCTTTTACGCTTCTTTTTATAATATTGAACATTTAGCGTTAAAGAATCATCAATAATTGAATCAAAAGAAGAAACTTTATCTATGAAATCAGTCTGAGCATTCGATATTGAAGAACTAGCCTTGGAGTGAGGATTTTAAAAAATGCACAAGTCAGGAAGAGGTTTGCGCAACGCATTGGTTGCGCAAACTGAACTTTGCGCGATCAACGGCTTGCGCAAATTGTCGGTTTGCGTAACCAACTGGTTGCGCAAATGCACTCTATTTTTAAGAACTTGAGTATTTTCCTTAGAATCTCTAGAAAATCCAGAAGAAATTTTGTCTTCAAAACATGTTTTCATTATAAAAAGAAATAAATTGTTTTCTAAATCAGTTTGAAGACTTTGTTTTTCCAATTTATCTTCAAGATCAACAATCTTACCTTCTAACACTAATGGGGGAATGTATCTCCTAGAATCATACGACACCGGAGATGCATTTTCCTTATCAGTGTTAGCATATATATCAACAAATTCAGTTGGTAAAGAAGATTTATTGGAAGATTTGACATTTAAAACATTTTTGGAAATTCTAGACTTCTTCTTTTTCTCAGGAAAATACTTGGCATTTTCAGACGTATAAACAAATGGCATTTCCATTTTCTTGTTATGCATCCTCTTTTGATTTTCAATTTCTAAAACATTTTTTTCATTCAACCAGTCAATTTTAAATTGAGGATCATAATTCACAAGAGTTAGATAATCAAAATTATATAAGGTTGGGGTTTTTGAAATAACATTGTTTAGACAATGAGGATTTTCAAAACCAAGTCCCCACCTTTCTTTTATAGCCTCGTCACTCCTAGGCTTATTCATATATATAGTCTGCTCAGTTTGATTTCTCTTATACAATTTTTCTTCTAACACAATTATTTTATCTGATAAACTTTTTTTCAACTCTGTGGATCCAAACTCTCTCAGTGATTTGATAACGATCCTCTCCTACTTAGTGAAAATTACGTTTTAGTATGTATTAGTGTTTCACCATCAGCGATCAGACTGAGTCTGTTCAGTTATCGCTGATAGTCTTTCTTATAAACATTTCTATGTATTAGTGTTTCACTATCAGTGATCGAACTGAGTCTGTTCAGTTATCACTGATAGTTCCTAAAGTAAACAACCAACGTAATCCCTGAAGACAAGTTTCGCGTCAACAGATGTTCATAGCTGAATCAAAGACGAAGTTGCTGAACAATGAGAAGTCTACTAGTGACCTGATGCGGATATCAGTGAAGCAAAGACAACTCTACCAATACGCGAAGGAACAAGAAAAAAAGCTTCAGCGATAGCTGAACCTCTTTATCTCTGAACTTAGAGATACTCAACTATCAAACGATCACAAAGCTTATGCCTCAAGTTTCCTTTTATCTATCCTTGCACAACCTAGTACGATATGTCAGAACGGACAAGTCTCTGCAAACATTCGTACAACAACTCTGTCCACTACACTGTTCATGACCCGGCCAAAAGCATGTCTCCCAAAAGTCAGTTTTTCAAAGCCAATCTGTGAACGCCACGTGTAAAGTATCCTGCCATGCATTTAATGCATAGGGTATAAATAGGAAGTTCACCCCTTCATCTAAATGTGTGCTTCATCCTTGAACTCAAGATAGAAACCCTTGTTTTCTATATCTCTAATCCCCATTCTCTGAACTTCTTGTGCAATTATCTTAGTGTTTCTTAAGTTTGTTTAGATTAAGTCTGTCTTGATCTTATTCCGCAACAAACTTGTAAATTGTATTTTGATTCTTCAATAAACAATTTATTAAACTTTAAATTCTGTGTTTGTATTCAACCCCCCCCCCCTTCTACAAACTTGTTTAGCACCTTCGGGACCAACAAGTGGTATCAAAGCAGTTTGTTTAAATCTAATAAACAAGATCTTGCTGTATACTCTTCCTTGCTATTCTAAAATGGCATTAAACACAAACACAAACTACTATGATAATGGTTCACTTTCTAAACCTCCTCGATTTAGCAGAGATAACTTTTCTCTATGGAAAAATCGAATGATGCTATTTCTTGAAGGTGCGGATCCTACTATACCTGAATATATAGAAAACGGACCCTATGAACCTGTTAGAATTATAGCTGCGGTTCCCGCTACTGCCACCACTGAAGCTGTCCCTGAACGATATGTCATTAAGGAAATAAGACAGTGGAGTGATGAAGTTAAAAAGAAGGTAGGCATAGATGCAAGAGCAAAGACCATTATTTCAATGGCTCTGCCTGATGAAGTTTTCCATTCCATCATGCATCTGAAAACTTCTAAAGAAATGTGGGAAACCATATGTGTTCAATATGAGGGCACCACTGAAATCCAAGAGACTCGAAAGATTAACTTGGTAAGACAGTATGAAAGTTTCATCGCTGGTAAGAATGAATCTCTTTCTGATGTTCATCAGCGATTTAACTGCCTAATAATTGATCTAAAAACTGTTGGTAGGACCTATTCTAATTCTGAGGTCCTAACAAAATTCTTGGAATGTCTTCCTGAAAGCTGGGACAGTTATTCAATATGTCTTAAGCTGACAAAAGACTTACATACTCTCTCCTTAAGCACTCTGTATGGAATATTGCTCAACTATGAGCAATCAAATCTTCTGAAGAAGAATCTTGTAAAAGATTCTAAAGACTCTAAAAGCACTCCTGTTGCTTTAATCTCTTCAGAGATAATTCCATCTCAGCGATCTACTCTCACTATCACTGAGTTAGATTCTGAATCTGAGGATCTATCAGACCCTGATCTTTCAGAGTTTGATGAGTCCTTAGCACTCTTGACAAACTCTTTTAAGAGATTTGCAAGAAAGAGTAACTTCCGAAGAAGTAAACCTCTCTCTATTTCTGAAAAGCCAAAATCAACTCCGGTTGATAAGGCTACTGCCACTTGCTATAACTGCGAAAAGATTGGACATTTTGCTAGTGAGTGCAGGTCGAAAAAGGTCTTCAAACCTTCTACCTCAGGAAGATCCAGTGATGACAAATACCTTAAGCTGAAGAACAAATATCAAAAGCTGAAAAGTCATCAGCGAAAAGGTAAAGGTCTCATCGCTGAAGAAAACGACTGGGCTGAATCAGAAGAATCATCTTCTGATGAAGAAGAAGTCGCTAATCTTTGCCTCATGGCTGAGATTAAAGAAGAAGTGGAAGAACCATCTGAATCTTCTATGAGCTACATATCATCTCAGGTATCTATCTCTACAAATACCTCTCTACCTGAAGCTGAGAGAAGTCGCGCTGTTGATGTACTGACGATTGACCTTTATAATGCCCTAAACGACAAAACTCAAGAGCTGGAGAAATGTCATGAAAAGATCAAAGAACTAAATCTTTTAGAAGAAAAGTTGAAAGATCAAGTCATTATAAATGAAATCATCAGTATTGAACGCGAACAAGCCATTGCTGCTTTAAAAAACAGAAAAGGCTCATGTTGAAAAATGGTGCAAATCATCAACAAAAATCTCTGAGATAATAAATGCTCAAACCCCTGAAAGTGATAAAACTGGTCTTGGTTTTTGGACACCTCAGGATGAACCTAAGAAAGAGAGTTCCTCGCTTAAGTTTGGAACCTTTGTCACCTCCTTCTTTGACACTTCTTACAATCAACTCTATCCCTGTTCTTCTTCAAATCCCATCCCTGAGGAGAAATCCAAAGACACTAAGTCTACGGATAAAGGAAAGTCCATTCTCCTTCCTCAGAAGGCAACCAGGAAAGCAAAGCTGAAAGTTCCTTCTAAACCTTCAGCTAAGCAATCCTCTAGCTCTGTGATAGAAATCTTTGATCTCTGTCCTCCAAAGCTGAAGATTGACCTTAAACCTTCGAGATCTGAAGGAATGAAAATTCCTCCCAGATCTCAAGAGAAAAGTCTTCTTGGACCTGGCCCTGCTCATCTTAAACTTGCAAAACCTTCTACTTCTGGTCCTAAAACCATTTTTAAATACAGAAAGTGTTATCACTGTGGTTTTACTGATCATATTGCAAGTAAATGTCCAACCGCCACTAAAGCTGATAAAATAGCTAAAGTGAAGAAAAATGCTTCTAAAGCTGAGAAGGTCACCAAGGCTGAAAAATCAACCAAGGTGAAAAATACCACTAAGGTTAAGAAATTAACCAAAGTGAAGATTATCACTGAAGCTGAATCTTCTTCAGCTGAGAATACTACTGAACTTACATTATCCACTAACTCTGAAGGACCCATTGAAAAGTGGGTACCAAACAACGCTTAATCTTTCTTATGTGTGCAGGGATCAAAGGGCATCTGGTATCTTGATAGTGGATGTTCTCGTCATATGACTGGACAAAAAGACCTGCTCACTGAATACAAGGAAGAAAAAGGTCCTTCTGTGACCTTTGGTGGAAATGGTAAAGGATTTACCCTAGGGTTTGGTGTCCTCAGCAATGGGACAACTACCTTTCGAAGAGTCGCTTACGTAGATGGACTGAAGCATAATCTTCTAAGCATCAGTCAGCTATGTGATAAAGACTATGAAGTACGCTTTACTAAGAAAGCATGTTCAGTGTTAAATGAGAAAGGAAAACTTGCTCTCAGTGGTCATCGCAGAGAAAATGTCTATGTAATAGATATGGACTCTACTATCACTGAAAACTTATGTTTTCTATCTAAAGCCTCTTCTGATGTCAACTGGCTATGGCATAAAAGGCTCTCTCATCTAAACTTCAAAACCCTGAATTCTCTCTCATCAAAGGAACTGGTTTCTGGTCTTCCTCAGCACTCATATGCTAAAGAATCTCTCTGCTCAGCATGTGAAAAAGGAAAACAAACAAAAACAAGTTTCAAGTCGAAACAAGTTTCCTCAGTGACAAGTCCTCTTCAGCTCTTGCATATGGATCTATTTGGCCCTGTCAACATCCAATCAATAGCTGGAAAAAATATACACTTGTCATTGTAGATGAATTTTCTCGCTACACCTGGGTTATCTTTCTTCGCTGTAAGAGTGATACTCCAGAAGAACTGATATCTTTTGTAAAAAAGATGGAAGTGCTGAACAATCTTACTGTTCGTTCAATAAGAAGTGATCATGGAACTGAATTCAAAAATAGTTCTCTGAACAATTTCTTTGAGAACAAGGGAATCTCTCACAACTTCTCTTCAGTAAGAACACCTCAGCAAAACGGAGTCGCTGAAAGAAGAAACAGAACGATCATAGAAGCTGCTAGATCAATGCTCAGCGATTCTCATCTCCCTACTCAATTTTGGGCTGAAGCTGTAAACACTGCATGTTTTACTCAAAACAGATCGCTGATAATAAAGCGATTTGGGAAGACAGCTTATGAACTTTTTGTTGGAAGGAAGCCTTCTATCAGTTTTCTTCATATCTTTGGTTGTCAGTGTTTTATCTTAAACAACAGAGATCAACTTGGAAAGTTCGACCCAAAAGCTGATGATGGAATATTTCTAGGATATTCCTCCATCTCCAAAGCCTACAGAGTCTTCAACAAGAGAAGACAAACCGTAGAAGAAACAATTCACGTCACTTTTGATGAAACTCGCTCAGCGAACTCCAAACCAATCGCTGACAATGAAGAGTTAAATGCTTGGATGCTTTCTCACTACAGAGAAACTGAACCTTTCTTTTCTAACCATTAGCATTCAGATCCTCCAGTCGCTGATGATGATCCAAACATTATACATCATACCGCTGAATCCAACTCATGGGTTTCAGCTGAACCTTTAAACACACTCCTACCATCAAATCTGCCTTCGTCTGAAAACCTCTCCAGTGAATCTACTCAACAGTTGATCGCTGATGAACCTCAATCATCATCATCGATAAACATTCAAATTGTTGATCCCACCTCTGAGTTAAGCAATAATGCTCCTGCTCAGCGATGGACCAAAGATCACCCAATAGATCAAATTCTTGGTGATCCAGATGCAGGTATTCAGACACGACGAAGCTCAGGTAATATTTGTCTCTTTGTAAACTTTCTCTCTTTAATAGAACCAAAGAAGACTGATGATGCCCTCAGAGATCCAAACTGGGTCAGTGCTATGCAAGAAGAACTGACTGAGTTCTCTCGAAACAAACTTTGGAATCTCATTCCTAGACCATCTGATAAAACTGTAATAGGCACCAAATGGGTGTTTAGAAACAAGTTAGATGAACATGGAACTGTAACCCGCAACAAGGCTCGACTTGTTGCTCAGGGATACAGACAAGAGGAAGGCATAGACTATGATGAAACCTTTGCCCCTGTGGCCAGGCTCGAAGCAATTCGACTATTCTTAGCTTATGCAGTCTATAAAGACTTCATCGTCTATCAAATGGACGTAAAATCAGCGTTTCTAAATGGAAAGCTGAATGAAGAAGTCTATGTAGAACAACCACCAGGGTTCTATGACCCTAAGCATCCAAATTATGTTTATAAATTGGATAAGGCTCTCTATGGTCTAAAACAAGCCCCTCGTGCTTGGTATGACACTCTCTCATCTTTTCTTATCTCTGAAAATTTTGAACGTGGCAAGATTGATAATACGTTATTTTTCAGAAAGATAAAAGGTCATATAATTCTTGTACAAATATATGTCGATGACATAATATTTGGTTCTACTAACCCATCTCTGTGTACTCGCTTCGCTGAAAGAATGAAGAAAGAATATAAAATGAGTATGATGGGTGAGCTGACATATTTTCTTGGTCTTCAGATTAAACAATCTGACAAAGGTACGTTTATCAACCAAGGTAAGTATGTTAAAGATATGCTGAAGAAGTTTGATCTTACTCAAGCTTCAGCGATGAAAACTCCTATGGCACCACCCCTGACACTTAACAAAGATCCTTCTGAAAAACCTGTTAATGTCACTGCCTATAGAGGAATGATAGGCTCTCTGTTGTATCTCACAGCAAGCCGACCTGACATCATGTACTCTACTTGTTTATGTGCACGCTATCAATCTGAACCCAAGGAATCCCATCTGATCGCTGTAAAGCGAATTTTCAGATATCTGAAAGGAACTCCTAACCTAGGTCTTTGGTATCCCAAAGACTCAGGGTTCGATCTAACTGGTTATTCTGATAGTGATTTTGCAGGATGTAAACTTGACAGAAAGAGTACCACTGGTGGATGTCAACTCTTGGGAGGAAAGCTGGTAAGTTGGACAAGCAAGAAGCAAAATTCTGTGTCCACTTCCACAGCTGAAGCTGAATACGTAGCCGCTGGAAGCTGTTGCTCTCAAATCTTATGGATGAGAAATCAACTATTAGATTATGACCTTCAGCTGTCAAAAATTCCTATCTATTGCGACAGCACTAGTGCTATCGCTATAGCAAATAATCCAGTGCTACATTCAAAGACAAAACACATAGAGATCAGATATCACTTTATCAGAGATCATGTGATGAATGGTGATATTGAACTTCACTCTATCCCTACTGACTTTCAGCTTGCTGATATATTCACCAAACCTCTTGATGAGACAAGGTTCAACTTTCTCATCAGTGAGCTTGGAATGCTGAATCTTGAAGAATAATTCTTCAGCATTCATGCATTGTGTCAGCAATCAAAAAGTTTCTTTTCATCATTCTCTGATAAGTATTCTGACTCTCATGTATGATTTCTCAATCCCTAAAACTGAATCTTCATTCAGTTATATAAAACTTAATCACTGAATTTTTATTCAAATGATTAAAAGCTTTTTGAAATTAAATTTATCACTGATATTTATATTCAGTGATCCTTTTAAAAGAAAATATATCCCTATCTTTTCATCAGGGATACTTTCAAAAAGAGAAAATTCTATCGCTGATTTTTCTTCAGTGATAATTTCAAAACGGAAAAATGAAACGTCTCTTTCCCATGACGTCATTTGAGCGGATAATCCACGACACGCCTTTTCTGACACGTTCGTCCGTTGCTCTTCTATCCAATCAACTTTGTGGAACGTGTCAATGTCATGATGATTTTTTCCCGCTTCATTCCTTCTCTCTCCTCTATCTCTTTGTAAAAAAGGAATTCTTCTCTCCTTTATACGGTTTACACTTTCAAAACTTTCTAAGCAAGAAACTCTCTCTCAAGAACACTCAAGCAAGTAAACCCAGAATTTTGAATCTGCCAATCTTCGTCTTCGAAATAAACAGGTTTATTTCATGTTTATGTGCATTGTTTGTCTGCTTTCTATTTTTTAAAATCCTACTCGTTCTTGTTCTTCATGGATTTTATAATTTATCTTGTTTAAAACTAAAAATCATTCTTTCTGATTTTATTTTTTTAAAATAAAAACCTTTTGGTTTTTAAAGTGTTCTTCATTCTTTCTACCCAGAACACTATTTTTTTCTCTTCCTAAAAATAACTTGATATTCTTCCAGTTTCCCCTCATTTAGAGAAACTGGTAATCATATTATTTTTAAACCATAATCATTTCTTCTATTATGATTCTTTCCATAACAGAAATGGCACAATCTTCAATCGTTGCTTCCAAGAATGTGCGATTCGCTATCACTGAAGTTGAGATTACTAAATGTAATCACTTGGGAAGACTCGACTTCAAAGCTGACAAATACCCACATCTGGTGGAAGCTGCTGACTTTCTTAAACAATCATGCATAGCTTACGCGATCACTGTGGATCCTAAGCTTTCAAAGACTCTACTCCAGCAGTTCTGGTTCACTGCTGATGCCACTGAACTCACCAACAAAAAGGGTGAACGAGTCCCTGCTATCTCCTTCAGCACGGATTTGGGTCCAGGGAGCATGACCGCTCTTAGCCTCAGGAAATCCTTGAGATTTCCTGACAAACCAAAGAGTGGGTTCGACGCACTCCCCACTGATGCTGAGCTGATCTCCTTTCTAGATGCAATGGGTTATTGTTGGGAAAACAAACCGAGATCGTCTATTCCCAACAAAAAGCTCACCAAGATTCTCAAAGCTCAGATGCCTTCACAACTGAACTTCATCTTCTCGCACATCATTCAGTGCATGAGCGGGAAGAGTGGTTCGCTGGATCAAGCTAGCAAAATACAACTGCAAATGGCCTACTCAGTAATCGCTGGTCAAAACTTTGACTACGCCACTGCCATCTTTGAAGACCTGAGGTCGAGATTAGAGAAGCCTGAACGAGATCCCAAGATCTCGTACGTACGTTTCATATGTACGTACATCAAGTTCCTCTATCCCAACACTTATCCCACCAAAGATGATGGCACTTTTGCCAGGATAGGTCAACGATCACTGGAGGTAAAGCCACTCGCCAACGAGGTAAGTATCTCTCTCCTTCGTTCTCGTCTCTCTCCCCATTCTTCTTTTTCAGCGACCACGCAGACGGTTCCTTCGTCTGCTATCCCTGTCGCTACCACTACTTCCAAACGTCCATCAGCTGGTCCGATTGGTTCTTCTAAGAAGGCCAAAAACACTAAGGAAAGTACACCTTCTAGTACTATACCTGAGGAAGCTTCTCAACAAGCTACCTTAGATGCTTTTGTGGGTCTTTCCTCCACAACTCCCGCAGTCACTCAACCTGCCGTGTTAGCGATTTCAATCGCTGTCACACCATCAGTGACCCCACCTACTATCTCATTCGCTGAGATTAACCCCAACCTTACTTCTATCCCCATAAATCTTCCCTCTCCTTCTTTGGTCTCTGAACCCGCTACCGCCTCTCTACCTATAGGACCTGAACATCAAACGTTTGAGGAATCTTTGCAGTTCTATAAAATGTTTGATACTTCAGGTAAACCTATTATCCTAAACACTTCTTTTCCCATCTCTCCAAATAAGCCCATATCTGAACTGATATCCTTTTCAGGTCCTAGTTTGGCGTCTGTTGACACGCATGTCAACAATCTGGGAGAAAAGGTGGACGCTCTCACCAACACCATCAACAACACCACCAGCGCCGTTAATCAGGCTGGTGAGGAGCTGAAAAGGTTGACAGCCACCTGCTCATCCAAAGCTGAGAACTCCAAACTTTCAGCTGTATAAGAACAAGTCGTCCAACTCAGAGAGTCCTCTCAACTCTTTCGGGGACGATTTGAGTCTCTTACCACTGAAGTTCGAGATCTCTCTTCTAAGGTTGATCTCTGCACGTCGCTTCTACAGCAACTTCTCCAAAAGGTATCTGAAACAGCTCCAGCGCTGCCTCCCTCCTTCACTGAAGATGATCGGACAAATCTCAACATCGCTGTGGAATTCATCCATGATGCCACATGCGACATCCCTGCAGTTGAAGAACGGGTCACGTGTCTGGAAGCTGACATTCAAGTGCTAAAAGCTTCAACAGCTACTCCAGCAGTTGAGCAACCCCCTACCGCTGATAATGACAAAGTGGGGGAGAAAGCTGAAGAAACATCTATCGCTGCTGCTGGGGAAGCTAAGACTTCAAAGAAACCTCCCTCTCAATCTGAGGGGGAGAAGGCGAAAGAACCCTCCTCATCTATTCATTCTCTTCTCTTTGAAGATGATGAGGAAGAAGACGATGAAGAGGAAGATGATCTAGATCTTGTTGATCAAGAAAAGGATCAACCCTCCGATGATGACGACGACGATGAAGAAGACCAATCTATGTGGTTCTCCAAGCCGAACGTTTCATCAGGGACAACTTCACAAGAGGTTGTCAAAGCAGGGGTGAGAGGTGATACATCTTCAAGCGATCCTTCGCAGAGCAAAGACAAGCAACCAATCGCTGAAGAATGCTTGAGGACTGGATCACAATCTGAGGGGGAGCATCCTTCTCAGGTATGTCTTTCAATTGTACCACACTCCTACTTTTTCCAAACCCCTATCTCTTTCTAGCCTTTATCTTTCTTTTTCTAAATATACACTTATCCCTTCTTTCCTTCATTTTTCTATCCAGACAGTTCTCACCCCTGCTTAAGGGTTCAGAACTACAAATAATCCCAGCTGCAATCGCTGAAGAAATAATCCCAATCTCCATCGTTGAGATTGATGATGAAGAAGAAGAAGACTCCCTGGTCCATCCAGGAAGGCCCTCTAAACCATCTCATGGGGCAGAGGAAGTGATGAAGAAAAGAGCTGAAATGATCACTCAACTAGAAAGTAAACGGCTGAAAGTCCCTCTTCAAACATCCTTCTCAGAGCTCGACTTCCTCACTAAAGCTGAACGAGAAGAATCTGCCAAAGCTGAGAAACTGATCGCTGAATGCAGACGAGATGCCCAACTCGCTTTAAAGATTCAATATTCTCAAGTCAAGGACAAGAAGCTGAAAAGAAAGCCTGTGGAAGTTCAAGCTGCACTACTGAAAGAAATTGAAGAGGAACGATCCAAAGAACAAGAAATCAACGATAAGTCCATTGAATGGTGCAAACAGAAGATGGATTATCGCTCTGATCTTCTTCCAATATCAGCCGTGACTATCTCTGGTCGCAAGAAGAAGGATCAACTCTCAGTGACCATGGAGATTACCAGAGAGGATGGAACTCAGAAAGCTATGTACGTTTCCAAACTTGAAGGTTTCGGGTTTACAGAGTGGATAGAATTCTGGGATGCGCTGAAGAAATCAAAATCTACATACAGAGGCTACGTTGAAGGACTTCTTAAAGCTCTCATCAACAGAGTCACTTCTGTACTGAACCTGCCATCTCCTATCCCTCCCAATCCCAAGAAACTCAAAAGAAAAATCGGGTCCTCCTTCTCTGAAGAAGTCGCCATCATCAGGAATGAAACTTCTATCAAATTTTCAAGAGATGCACTGTTTGGTCCTCCTCCTGATCTTTCAGTTCTGGATTTACCTATGCCTCCTGGTGGTCCTTTCCAAGCTGGTCAAGTAATTGATCATCCTTATGGAATATTCTTCAGAGATGATGATGAGGAACTCAGATTTCAAAGAGTCTCTGAGATTCCTATCTGTCCTCTGAATCATCTCAAGGATCTACTATGCTTATGGTGTGACTTCTTCCCTGCTGCTGAGAAAATCAAAGAAATCATCAGCCAAGAATCTTTGGAACGAAGACAGAAAGGAGAAGAAATACCTGAGTATATGATAAATCCTCCTAAATCTTCTTATAGCTGATAGATTAGTTTTCTCTTCTGTAATCTATTAGTTGTACTTACAGTAGTTAGTAATTTACTTGTAATTTTCATTCCTTGTAATTCTATTCCTGAATTAATGAAATTTCAGTAAAGTACTTAACTTCATCAGTGCTGTAAAAGATCCCTCAAAATAGTAATTGGGACATTTATGTTACGAGTCCTGATTATTCCATCATTTTGAATCATAAAGTAATTTTCTTCAGTTACTTTGTCATTATCAGATAGGGGGAGATTGTTGATCCAAACTCTCTCAGTGATTTGATAACGATCCTCTCCTACTTAGTGAAAATTACGTTTTAGTATGTATTAGTGTTTCACCATCAGCGATCAGACTGAGTCTGTTCAGTTATCGCTGATAGTCTTTCTTATAAACATTTCTATGTATTAGTGTTTCACTATCAGTGATCGAACTGAGTCTGTTCAGTTATCACTGATAGTTCCTAAAGTAAACAACCAACGTAATCCCTGAAGACAAGTTTCGCGTCAACAGATGTTCATAGCTGAATCAAAGACGAAGCTGCTGAACAATGAGAAGTCTACTAGTGACCTGATGCGGATATAGTGAAGCAAAGACAACTCTACCAATAAGCGAAGGAACAAGAAAAAAAGCTTCAGCGATAGCTGAACCTCTTTATCCCTGAACTTAGAGATACTCAGCTATCAAACGATCACAAAGCTTATGCCTCAAGTTTCCTTTTGTCTATCCTTGCACAACCTAGTACGATATGTCAGAACGGACAAGTCTCTGCAAACATTCGTACAACAACTCTGTCCACTACACTGTTCATGACCCGGCCAAAAGCATGTCTCCCAAAAGTCAGTTTTTCAAAGCCAATCTGTGAACGCCACGTGTAAAGTATCCTGCCATGCATTTAATGCATAGGGTATAAATAGGAAGTTCACCCCTTCATCTAAATGTGTGCTTCATCCTTGAACTCAAGATAGAAACCCTTGTTTTCTATATCTCTAATCCCCATTCTCTGAACTTCTTGTGCAATTATCTTAGTGTTTCTTAAGTTTGTTTAGATTAAGTCTGTCTTGATCTTATTCCGCAACAAACTTGTAAATTGTATTTTGATTCTTCAATAAACAATTTATTAAACTTTAAATTCTGTGTTTGTATTCAACCCCCCCCCCCTTCTACAAACTTGTTTAGCACCTTCGGGACCAACAAACTCAGTCAATTCAGTCAAAGAATCATGATAAGTCTGATTTGATAATTCTAATTCATTCAAATTCTTTTGAAATTTCTCTTTTGTGTCATTTAAAATGATCTTTTCATTTTTCAGAGAAATCTTCAGTTTTTTAATCAAAACAGACTTTTCTTGATTTTTAAGCTTTTCAGATATGAACTTAGAACGAAAATCATGTAAAGCATTGACAATAACGTTCAATTGAGAAGAAACAAAGTTAACATAAAGCTCAGAAATTACCTCAGAATCATCAGTGGAGATATCATCTTCTTCATCATCACTCTTGTCATCCCCTATGAAGCACATGGCTGCAGTCTCTTCATTTTCAGCCTCGTTATCTGAATGATCCAACCAGTACTCCTCTTCAGCCAGTAGAATAGTTCTGTTTTCTCTCTTCTCAGCCAGTTCCATCTTCTTTCTGTAGAAAGTTGAATCCTTTACTACCTTCACTCTACATTCCTTAGCTAGGTGCCCAGGCTTTCCACAGTTGTAGCAGTTCATAACCTTCTTTTCATCTTTTTTCGGTTCTACTACTTTTGCAAGCTCATATTTTGGTACGAAAGGCTTTGATGGAGCACCAGGTTCAACCTTCTTGGAGCCGGAAGTGAAACGGAGATTGTTGGATCCAGTTCTACGCTGAAACTTTTTCTGATAGTGTTGCGAGAGAAGTATCATTGCTTTCTCCAAGGCTTCACCATCATCTTCTGTGGAACCATCATAAGCATCATCTGTCAAGGCTTGTTCGGCTAACTGACTTGCTAAGAGTTCAATTGGATCCACGGTCTTTGGCTTATTCTTTTTATCCAACTTTGCTTTCTTCTCCAGAACCATGTTCTCATCAGTTATCAGGATTTCATATAATTCTTGAATTGGCATAGTGGAGATTCTGACATCATTCCTCATCCTGTGAGATGATTTACTCCACTCTGGTTGTAGTGCATTTAGAAACTTCAGATTGGCTTCTAACTCAGTCTTTGTCACCTTGATCTTGTACATATCATTGATGACTGCCCAAAATCTATCAAATACGCTTTTCAGACTTTCTCCATCCTTAGCTTTGAACTCCTCAAAATTATTCATGTATCTGGTCTGACGCAGTTTAGTTGACACAGTTGTACCAAGCATGATCTTTTCCATTTGAGTCCACATAAGCATAGGATTCTATTTAAAACAGTCAATTCTGTTGTAGATCGAATTGGGTAGTGCTAGAATCAGATTAGATTTGGCCTGGTTATCAGCTTGATATCTTAACAATTCATCAGCATCATACTCCCTTAAAGCTTTCTCAACAGTTGAAGCTAGAGTAGTTGCAGTAGCTGGTATGACTTTCATCGGCCTCTCCATAGGACCCCCAGTCAGAGATTTCATCATGTTATCCCCATTCGGTTGTCTTTCTATGAAGTTAATGAATCGGTCCTACCACTGTTCAAATTCATTTTCGTTGATCAGTACGGGAGGTCGAGTGTCAGACCCAATGACATCATCAGATCATTCTTGTAAACTTGAGCTTGCAAAGACATTTTGAGAAAATCAGAAGTTCAGAAAAAATTCCAAGTCTGGAACACACGCAAACAGATGGTTTGCGTAAGTAGTGAGATCCGCAAATTGAACTTTGCTACAGCCAAATGATACGCGAACAAAACTTTGCGTAACTTGAGTGATGCGAGAACTGAACTTTTCGGGACAAGAAGGTTGCGCAAACTGAGCTTTGCGTAAGACACTTGATACGCAAACAGAAGTTCTCTCAAGCAGAAAGATACGCAAACGATACTTTGCGTAATACAAGGGATACGCAATCTGAGCTTTGCGTAAGAAACTTAAAGCGCAAACTGAACTCTTGAGCTGAGATATGAAAACTAAGCTTTTTGGAATGCACTGGATACGCAAAGTATACCTTGCGTGAGTAGACCAATGCGCAAACCTGAAATATACTAACACAAGGATTAGTACTATATGAACTTGCGAAAAATAGAATGAATCTTGCGCAAACCAATAAGAACTTGCGCAAACAGTAAAAAGTCGAATAAAACTCGCAAGATCGATTATAACAATGAAAATAAACCAAGAAAATCACACACTGATTATCGAAAACAACTTTTTAACACATTTCCAAAAAGAAATTTGATTAAAAACCACACAATCTCAAATTCGATGATGAAACAGTATCCAACACGAGTTTTTCCAGAGAATAACAAAATCACAAAATCGAAGATCAAATACTAAATTTCATGCAAAAGAATATGAAACAAATATGATCGATTACTAAAAACGAATCTAATGAATCCAAATTCAACACAAATAGTCCATAAACCTATCCAAATTTGATGAAAAAGAAAAAACGAGATTTTCTTGAAAAAATCAAGAAAATCGATCAAATTTTCTGCTTCAATCCACAAATTCAGAATCTAAAACACAATCTCTCAGTCCTCTCAAGATTCAGAATGCTCTGATACCAATTGAAAGTCCAAGAATCACTAAATCTCTATAGATAGAAAGTAGAGAGATAAAGTAGAGAGCTCCAAATGTGTACGTTCTATTCAAAATGAGAGCAAGTTAAAAAAACAAAGGCCTAAGGGGACTTAAATACCCCTAGCCTTAACAACACATATAAGCACTCTAAGCACAGTATAGAGTAGGAAAATAATTACAATGATTACTACAAAATCAGTATTAACACTCACCAAGGCCCTAACCATGAAGAGGGACGATGTCCCTAAATCTTACATTCAGCAATTCTGGCTACGCAACTCATCCATCAATAGAAAAGATACTCGATTTAGGAATCAACAGAAGGAGATTATCTGACATTTTCGACTTGCCCACCAAAAATGATTTGCACCTCAAGAAGTTCTTAGAGAAACCCGTAGAAGAAGAGCTCTTGGAACTTTTACGCTTCATAGGTTATGTTGTTCCTATCTCCAAGAGAACCGACTTCAGAAGACAGAACCTCTCACCTATGTGGAACGTTCTGTTCTCCATACTCAACAGATGTCTTACATGCAAAGTGGGAAGTCCTAACCAGTCGAGCCACACTATTCTGGCTATCATGTATGGGATCTTCTATGACCTACCACTCGACTACGTTGGACTGATCTTCAGGGAAATCAAGAATGTCGTGATTACAAAACTACAAGATCGGGACAGGGGCACAGAACCAAAAAGTCTGGTCTTCGGATGGTTATTCGCAGTACTTCTAGGGGAGGACTTAATTGGCGAAGGGAAGCTGCCCGCAGAGGGTAAGGTGATCAAGCTTCATGAAATGAAGTCCCACAAGCCAACCACACTGAAGACAGGATATCCAGCAACCAGATCTCTGGCAGCTAGGCTCTTACAGTATCTGGTAGTGAAGAGGGTATTCAGGCTTACATTTGTGGGTACAGGACTCCTGAACCGAGTCCTGCAACCCCACCACGTGTAGAGTTCCAAGTAGGAGAGATACCAATATATCTTAAGGATGAGAGTTTTGAGGGAGCAGAGGATGTGGCCGCAGAGGCACAACTGGTGAGTGGAGAGAGAGTAGAAATTGAGAGATGGGTGGGTAGTGCGAAAAATGAGAAAAAGAAAAAAAGACAAGAAGAGGACCGAAAAAGAAGAGGTTCCAAGAATAGAGGAAGTACTGGTTATGGCAGCGGCTTCAAAGGCTGAGAAAATCAAGAAACACAAGGAAGTGGCAGAGGAAACCACAAAAGAAATGCTTGTAACAAAAACCACAAAGGTCGTTAATCCTTCGGAGAAAAAGAAAAAGAAAAGGCTGAGGAAGTTGGCAGAAGAGGACAGGGCCAAGGAAGCTGAAGCTGAGGCCTGATTCGCTGAGAAAGAACCTGTAGAGGTTGTTGAAAAACCAACAACCTCTGCAGACGACAAGAAGAAGAGCCTTGATCTTTGAATAAGAGGAAACTCCTGGAAAAAAAAGAGTCCTCTGCAGATAGCTGCTTATATTACCAAAGAAGTGACTCAGAGGTACTCAGCTGATATTGGAAAAATGGTGGACATGGAGATGGAGGATGTTACAGGGCTTCCTGGTTCTGATAAGGAAAGAGAAGAGAGGGCGAAGAAAAAATCATTGGAGGAGATAGGAGAAAAAGATGCCAAAGGCACACCACCTAGATCACCTCCCAGTGCAAGCCACATCTTTACCTCTGCAGTACAAGTGCACAGAGGTATTGAATTAGGACAGCACAGTCCGATCCTAAACCAGCCAAATCGGGCAGAGGATATTCCCTCATCCTCTGTGCCAAACATAGTCGGGGAATCCTAAACCACTCCATCCTACCAAAAGGATGGTGGTGTAGAAATAAGTGTCCCATCACCCCAGGACATGCCACAAATCCCCGCAGAGGCATTTGTTGTCTCTGCTTCACATGAGAGTTAATCAAAAAACATTTTAAAGATGGTTTTAAGTTTACATGATAACTCTGTGGATCTAGTACATCCATAGAGTTCACTCCTTAAGGATCTTGGGAGAGACTCTAAATCCTCCCCCAAGAGACTCATCGACAGAACCTTTATAGACGAATCCTCTAAGGATCGTCGAGAATTGAAGGGAAATCCTATAGAGCCCATCATAACCACAAGCTCTGAAGGTGCCAAAAACTCTTTGGAAAAATCTTGATAATGTGTTGATCAAGAGGTTACCCCACACAACTATGTCACAAAGGAGGAGTTTAAAGCCTTTGTTGACAAAGTGTTCGAAAAACTCAAAGAATTGGATGGTCACATTACCATCATCTCCACGATTACTCTCGATGAAATCCGGGAAGACTGTGTGACATCCAAAAATGTATCTCTAGCGAATGCTCTGGAACACAAAAAGCTCACAGAAACCTCTGTCTTCAGGGCTAACTTCAACAAACTAATTACGGCAATGGTAGCTCAAATAGAAGCTGTGAAGGCACTTCAACAAATCTCAGAACAGAACTCTGTAAATATTAAAAAGTTATTGGATGCCTTATATTCAAATGCTACAAAGAACGACTTCGACCAATGTGCAAAGTCCATCAACATCCAAACATACGCCATTAAACAGGTTGGGGATATTGCCATGGAAGAACTGGCTAAATTCGCCGTAGAAGTCACTGCCTCTGGAGTTGAAGATCTGTCAAGACTTAAAGAGGAAATCATGGACATGACTCATAGTGTCATGGTCCCAATCCAGGCTCCAGCAGCATCCTCTGCACCACAACCACCCACTTCTGCAACGAACACCAGAGCCCTGGCCACAAAGGAAGATCTTCAAGCCATGGGTCGCATACTTCTGAAGGATCTAAATCTTACGGGCTCAGATATTTCAAAGGAGGGCAAGTCTGTTGCCGAAGAGCTAAAGAAAATAGTGGCTACACTAAAGTCTAAATCTGACTATGAAGTCAACAAGTTGTCCTTAGCCGCAGAGAGTGTAATGACTAAGATCACCAAACATATTGAGAACAACCTCTGCAAGAGGAAGAAGAGAAAGGAACTTGCTTCTTTCCAAGCAGATGCAGAGCAGAAGAGGGCAAGACATGAGGACCAAGATCTTGATGCCTCTGGCCTAGTCCTCATGAGGGGAGAATCTGCATAAGACACTTCCAACTATACCCGTCTTACCAGAGCCTCTGAATCAAGCCCTACCAAGCTCAGAGTCGAGTCCTCAGAAAACCAATCAACCAAAAGACTCTGCAGCTTCACCTCCCTAAATCCAAATAAGCACCCCAAAAACCTCAACAAAAGACAAGGGTAAAGCCATAGCCACAGAACCTTTGAAGGTTAAAAAGTCACCCCCTCCCAACACTGAGAAACTTTTGAAGAGATCATTTGAGGCATTTAAAACCATAAACCCCGAAGAAGAGGACTGGGCATTTGACCTGCAACCATTCTCAGAACTCTCTATCATAGAACCAATTGTCAAACCCTCTAGGGATAGAGTCGCATAGGTTATACAAGGCTTCGGAAATTTAAGAAAACCCTTCCCTGTCCACCAAAGAAAGATATCGAAGAAAAGGTCTACAAATATATCTACAGCCGCAAAGTCAATGACCTTCTGGCTCCAATTAAGCTCTCAGAAGTTATAATTTCAGAGGAAAGAAGGAGGTTCAACAAAGAAAAGGCTCAACCCATGCACAAAGTCTTCTCCAAGTCAAAAATCTCAGAAGTTCTGGGGATAAAGTTAGGCCACACAAAATGTAAAAACTTCTAGTACTATGAGTACATTATGAGAAGAGAAGATGGAGAAATATGGACTTTCACATATGTTAACTTACAGAACGTCCATCCTCACGATCTCTTAGAGCTTTTCAAATGGACGGAGGAAAGGTATAGGTGGAAAAGGGAGAATCAAGAAGCCCACTTGATCATAAAGAATATGATGAGGGAAAAGGTGTTATACTATAGTGTCATGGATTTTCAGGTTACTCTTGATCTAGCTGTGAAAAGAATTAATTTGACTTCACCAGAGGATAGCTTACCCCCCCTGCCAATATCCTTCCAAACTCAATCATCACATCTCCTAAATTTGGCTTTGTATACCTAAACCCTAAAGAAGAAAAGAAGATCTTCATGGGTATAGAGAGCCAAAAATACTCAACTTGGTCTCTGCTATACATTCAAAAGAAATCATCATGCACAGAGGCACACCATTCGTCGACACTGAAGAATGCAGATGTAATCCTGGAAAATATTAGTGAAACTCTGAGCTTCAGAGACATGTGTGCTTTCTACTACAGAGAGTTGAAGAATGAAGGGGGATTTGGCAGAAGAATCAACGATTTCCCAAACGCCAAGATATAATCTCTGATGTTTTGTAATATTTCTTTTCATTCATGTAATTGAGCTTCAATGTAATTGCCTTCTTGCACTTTTTCTTTTTTGAATGAAAATCAGTCTTCAGAGGATGAGTTCCTTTCACCTCTTTGTTTCTAACTTAGCCAAACACTTAACTTTCCATTTTTTATTTTCTCAATACTTAGGAGGAGATTGTTAGCTCTAACCTACATGTATAGAAGTATTCAAAAATAGGCTAAGTGTAGAACCACAAAAGACTATTGCTGCACCAAGATCACCATAGAAGACTGTTATGCTCGAAAGACTATGTCAATCATCTGTTGGAGAGAAAGCTAACCTGAAGATCAACCTTGGAGCACAGAACCTCTGTGATCCCTCATAGAGCTTCTGTGGTAGCCGACCTCTGGAGATGAAGTCAACAGTTTCGTGCAACAAAAGTCAAGACAACACCACGTGTAGAACATGTGAGCCTGCTGTACGAACATTCTACAGATCCTTTATGCGGTGCACGATTGTTTGTCTTTCCATGTGGTATTCTCCTATTAGAATGCCAACCTTTGTCTTGTACTATGAGGTGCATCCTCCTCGTATATAATATGAGCACCACCATTGTTTGGAATACGCATGCGAGCACACACTAATCTGAGAACGCTGTATTTTCTTTGAGCATATTAGCACACACAAGTGCATGTTCTTGGTGTAATTTGCAAGTCAATGAAGCAGATTCTTCAGTAATCATCTCTATACTATTCATATTTCTGCTTATTGCTTGCTAGTGTGTTTACTACCATTCAAGTACTATTTTTGTACACTTCAAAACGCTTCCGCACTCTTAATCATCTGTTTTTGTGTAGTTAATAGTTAATCAAAGTTTAGAACACTATATTCGGGATCAACACTCACCATTAACTCAACTTCTCAAACAATCCTCCTTCCATATATATGTACACCTCCATATCTACAATAAAAGTCAAAACAATAAGTAAATGCCCACCGGTCATTTCTAAGTCAATCCACACAAGGGGCAACTGGTATTTGTCATTTTGCATCCCATTCGTGTTCTCAAGACTGTCATTCTCTTCCTTGGATTTCCTTGTGTCACCAAATAAATTAAACAACAAATGACGAATTTGTAAGTACCTTACTATCTCTTGCTTTCAAACAAAAGGTCCAAGCTTGGGGTGTTTAAAATTCGAGCTTTTAAAGAGATACTCGAGCTCGAGCTTAATAATTCTCGAGCTCAAGTTGGCCTTGAACACAAAATAAATCTTGCTCAACTTAACGAGTCAAGCTCCATAACATCGACTCCGCTTGTTCGAAAGTTCGATTAAATTTCTCATGTTAAGCCTAGCCATTCGAACGTACACTTTTTCGAGTATGTTCATAAATCGTACAACAAAATTATAAGCTAAAGCCAATAAACGATTTAATAAATCTATGTTTCGAGCCCATAAACGAGCTTATAAAGCTTAAATTATAGATATATTGTATAACTCAAATTTGTTAAGCGAATATCGAGCTCAAGCTCCAACATTGAAAAATATAATCAAGCTTATCACTACTTTGAAATAGTTATTCAAGCTCGATCTGGGTGTTATTTTCTCGAGTTGAGCTCAAACAACCTACTACTCGACTCAATGACTCAGCTCCTTAATCCCCTAATCCCAGAAGATATGCAGATAAAAAATTAGATTCTTGAAAAGCATCAACAGGTCCTTTTGGAATCCATTATTGATACTTCCATTTTATAAGGAGGGAATCACTGAAACGTTTGTGATCTAAGAAATATATATATATATATATATATATATATATATATATAACAAGCATAGATCTTCAACTAAAAAGCAAACACGTACCAATGGCTTTCTCAGTACTGTTAGTGGCACTTGTGTGCTGATTATCATCCTTAACATCTTATTATAGCAAAGAAAATGCATTTCGGAGCTCGTTCATATCTGATTAACAAGTCTTTGCACTTTGTCAATCACTTAGATCCTGTGACAATTTTAAAAAAACCGAGTAAATTGCCTAAAAAAATTATTAACAACGACCAAAGGATCATTGGCTTAGCGGTACTCAAGTTACCGGTAGATCCCAACCTCGCTCATGTCAAGAATCCAAGCATCCCTAACGTCATGGGTTCAAGCCTCACCATAGATGAGGAGTGTGTGTGAGTTTTACTGAATAAAATATTATATACATTAAATATAAATATATATGGGTTGGTTCAAATAAGAAGGCTAAATATTGTGAGACGCTAAGAAGTGAATGTTCATATATGCATCATCCAAAAAATCCCAAAAACTCTATATGAAGATGCATCATGCATATGTGAACCGACATTAAAGATTATTCATATGGGTTTACATATGCATCTTCAAATGGAATTTTTCAATGATTCACATATGATCCTTTCTTTAACCTTCCCGTCTACGACATTTAGCCTGCTTATTTTAACCTCACACACATACACACACATATATTGACAACATGGCGAAGGATCGTGTGAGATCCAAAATACCACCAAAACTAAATACCAACATAATAGTAATGCAAGTAGCCAGTGTCATGGAGAGATTGTTCTATTTCTTTCCATCAATGGCTAGCTAGGGAGCCATTGTTAACATAAGCAACATAATCAAAGCTAAGAAAATAAAAATATTATATATACAAGTTGTCAACTTCCAATTTGAGATGGCCAAGAAAATGATTCATTTTCCAACAATCCTTCACTAAGAATACTGGTGTCAACACATCTTACATTTCTTAATGAAAGACGTGGATGATGATTCAATAGATTACTATTGCTTGGGCTAGACTTGGGAGCCACCAAAGCTCACAAGTTTTGTACCTGTAATTTACAACATGATATAGCAAACCTATTAATTTACTATAATTCTTTTAGACTTGGTTAGCATGGTTACAGGATATGGAGTACCCACCCTTCCCTCCTCAAAACATATAAAATGTTTGGAACTTTGACTTTACCACCCGTGGCATTAATGTTAAATCATCTTGGAATAACGAGTCATATGGCTTTGCACTTATAATAACTTCTTGGAACAACTATGGTTCTATACTTCTTGAAATTAATATAAAAAATAATCAAAAGAGATTTTCAAGTAATTAGATCAAATGGCTCTTAAAGATGACGGCGGGTTAGTATCAATATTGATTTCATGGGACAATGGAGGACGACAAACACAACCTTGCCTTTTCTTTCCCTTCTCTCCCAAGTGCCAACTTAATTCCATCTTCTACTTAATCCCCTTTCAAAAAATCTTACCTAAAAGAAAGAAATCACCATAAGATAAGGATAATTCGCCTAGTCGGCGAGGTAGGATGCTTGCCCAATTGGTTGGAGCTAATTCGGAATAAGCTAGAGGTACTAAATTCAAATCCCAAATGTACATTTTCATAGGGGTGCATCAACAAAAAGATGAAAAAGTCACACTTTGTCAGGTGTTGGTCTTTCACATAAAAGAGATAATCACAAGTCAGAACATCAAATCGATCTATGACAACCACCAATATTACATCTAACTTACCATTTTTCCCTCTTTAACTTCAACAGAAAGGCATACATTAACTCGTTTACTCTATAAAAAACAATTGTGGTGAATTTGATGTAGATTTTCCTAACATAAACCATTCCCATTTGGTTAAACCTTTAAGCATTACTGTTTGATCATGATACTTTCACAATTCCACTATTTTTAACCCTCTTCTTCACACACCAAACCAATTGACCTATCTCCTCAATTCCAATTAAAACATAGCACAAACAATATAACCAGCAACACAAAGTCACAAAATACAAACTCAATTCCAATCGGGCATGTATTCTTATATAGTACCTTGCGATTCACAAAGTTAAGTAACAAGAACAGAAAATTCTCAAGAATGCAACCGACATTTCTTGAATTACCTAAAAGACTATAGACAATTTCACCAAAACAACATATAATATATTGTCAATCCATACTAAAAACAAATACATGTACCTGTTGACAACAAAAAAACAATTAATTCTACAACCAGGCATACATACATTTGTTAGTGTATTGTTGTATCCAAGATTTAAGTGTAAGAGTCAAAGTGTTGTAAAGTCAAGTATAGTCAAAGTTTTGTAACTCATTGTAGTTTACTTGTGTTTGTACATGATCCTTTGACCATATAAATACCTTAGTGTAAGTGTTTGTAATAAAAAAGAATAGAGTTGACATTTGTAGCTTTTGAGAGAACCGTGTGAGTCAATGTTGTAAGAGTTCTTTGTAAGCTTGTGTAACACACCGCATTTTCGTTATGTAATCTTGGTATTCTTGTGTTTAAGCGTTGTTGTTAGCACCGCGTTTGGTTTGAAGTTTGAGTTAGGATTTTGGTGGTTTTGGGCAAACCACAGTGAACTGCGCAAGTTGCACCGCGACTTGAGGTCGCAGCACAACCCGCAAAACCCCCTGTTTGTGTTGGGTTTTGTGCTAGCGGGCGAGTTATGCCGCGACTTGAGGTCGCGGCATAACCTGCGAGATTCCCTGGCCGACTTAGGTGGGTCTTCAACAAAATATTTCATTTGGGTTTAATATCTCAAATCTTGAGATCTCTTTTCCTTCCCTCTCTTTCTTCATTTTCTTGTTTGGTTAGCTTCAAGCTACCATTTATTGCTAGTATTTAGTGCATCTAGCAAGGGTTCGGTATACAAATCTTCGTCTTCTCTCGGTGGTCGATATCTGGCTTTTCGGGTTTTCGTCTAAAACCTATTTGGTGAGTTCCTACTACCTTTATCTAAACTTTATACAAGTCAAAACATATATTTTGAACTTCTATATATCTCCATGGTTTTAGATCTAAGTTTACTACATTTTGATATAACTTGAGTTTTGGGAGATTTTAGGGTTCTCGATCATTTTCGATTAAAATGATGGGTTCCATCTTATTTGAAGTAAAAGGAGGTTTTACTTGCACATTTATGTGGATTATTTGAAATAATGTATATAAACTCATTTTTATGATTTTCATTCTTACCAGAAGTTAAACTTGAAGGAAATCATTTTGTTTATAAAATGTTTTTATACCATATGACTATCTATGGTGGGTCACATATGTTATTGTGACAAGTCTGTACCATTACTATTGGATCCTTAGGTTTTGAGTCGGCTTTTATTATTGGGATGTCTATTCCCCTTTCTGTAGTTATGGATGCATTTGATCCTCGGGGGCCATTTGGTACGGTTATATGAGACCGGTTACTATCCATGGGTCATAATGTAGTCCTAGTGAACGAGTATGAGTGGTTTCCTCGAGGGCCCTCCCTCACATCTTAGTACGGACCTTCATTGTTTCTGGCCATGGATTTCATGTATTTAGCTCACAACTCGGATTGTGGCCTACTTTTGTGTTCCGCCGCAATCCTTGGAAAATCGGGTTTCCCCTGCCATCGCAAGATGAATTTTTGGACCGATCAGTCCTTATGTGGAAAAGATCTCTTTTGTAAACCGAAACTTATTGAAAAGATTTCCTTTTGATACAACTGTTTATATCTCTTCAAATTATAAACTGTATTTTCTCACTAGGCTTTAAGCCTAACACTTTTTCTCAAATGATATGTATAACAGGTTCTCATTAGTGGTGGGTTGCCAAGGGCTTGAGTGACGAGTTTGGTCTCGGGGGCTTTTGAGATGACTAGTATTTGATGTTGGACAATTGTTTATGTCCCATTCTTTTGGTGATTTTTGGATTAACAACCGATGTAATCTAGATAGTTATGTTTAGATTAGTTTGTTGTTGAACTCCATATCCGTATTCAGATTTTTGAAAAGGCTTACTATATTCCCCTTTTTGGGAGATTTATACCAGGCGTTGATGTTTATTTGTCCAGTTTCCGCATTTTAAATTCACTCTGGTTTTTATGGTGTTACAACTTGTGACTTAACAGATATATGTCATATTCTCTCTCTACATTATCTCTCTATGATTTATGCTTAATTGTGTGATTCCATTGTGTTTGCTTGAAATCTTGGACTTACATTTGGTATCAGAGCAGACCAATCTATTCTGAATGGATTGATACACTTTGATTTCATCGAATTTTCATTTCTTGAAAGCACACGTAGGACCGTTATCTGAAAATCACTGTTGAATCGAATTTTTCTTGTTTAGGCGATTTTATTCCAAGATAATGGGCTCTCAGTGATTGATTAGTGTTTTTGAATCTTTCTTGTGTTATTGTATTTTTACTTTAGATCATTTTATGTTGACTTTTGTTAGTGTACCTTTTGTTTCTTGTTTGACCTATAAATAGTTCTTCCTTGCTTTCCTTAGTGGTAACTAGCCTGATTGTAATCCTTGAGAGAATCCTTGAGAGAAGAACCTTGTAACCCTTTCACTTGTGACATTAATACACATGTGATTTCCCCATGATTCTCATTGTTCTTTGATTGATTTGTTTGTGTGATTTGAGAGGAGAATATCATTTGGTATCAGAGCAAACAAGAAGAAGCAGATTCGATCAGATTTGATTTTTTTTTGAATTTTTTTTTTGGCGGACTGTTGTTTTTTCACTGTTTGATCTTTAGTTTTCTTATTTTTGCACAATTAAATCAAGAAATTGATTTGATTGTGAACGTTTTATCATAAGGATCAACTTTCGTTCTAATCACATAGCCAAATTTCGACTCTAGATTTATCAATTTGATCAAATTGTTAGTTTCTTGAAAAGTTGATGTCGAACACTGTAAATCGATCTGAGCACTGTAATTTTCGGTTTCTTTTACAAATCTAGTGTTGTAATCTTGATTAGTTTGTTATAGTGGACTAATTGTGTGATTTACAGAATCAAAAATCAAGTTTTACTTGATTTTTGATCGAACAGGTGAAGAACTAACAAGGAAAACCGAAGAATGCGCTAGATCTGTAAAACGTGCAAGTTCTTCACAAGAATGCGCAAGATCTTGAAACGCGCAAGTTGAAAAAGGTTGTCTCAAACGCACAAGTTGTTGCTAGCGAGTTCATAGAACGCGCAAGTCGAAGTCAGCGAGTTTTCTTCCTTCTGCGAGTTTGCATGCGAGTTTGCTAAAACGCGCGAGTAAGCATCTGCGAGTTTCTTAAACGCGCACGGTTCAGCTAGCGAGTTTGTTCGAAACAGTATTCTGCGAGTTTCTTCGGTCGGCGAGTTTTACTAACACGCACGTCACGGTCTGCGAGTTTTATCGAAACAGTATTCTGCAAGTCGATTGGTCTGCGAGTTTGTTCGAAACAGTGGTGTGCGAGTTTTATCGGTCTGCGAGTTTCAAGCATTTCAGTGGTCTGCGAGTTTGAGTACTTAGTCATTTTTGTCCGTTGTTTCAAATTTGATCAGTCTTGAATTTTACACACCGAGTGTAATCTGCACTTCTTGAACGATCATTTCAAATCACATTTCTACAATCATGTCTAGAGATCTACTCAGCATGGGTTCGAAATCCAAACCTCCGGTTCTTCAAGCTGATGAATACTCACAGTGGAGGATAAGGATGATCAATTTCTTCAATAATCAAGATAAGAAATTAATGGATTCAATTCTTAATGGTCCACATTTTCCACATGTGACAGTTGCAAGAATTCCAGCTACTGATAATAGTCCTAAAATTCCCGAAAGGATTGTAGCTAGAGATCCTATTCAATACAGTGGCACTGATAGAGAGTTAGTGGAAAGGGATGCAATTGCTTTGACATTTCTGATAATGGCCATCCCTAATGATATTTTCATCCGTGTTGATAGCCGGGAATCCGCCAAGGACATTTGGGATGAGCTAGAAAAACAGTTCATGGGATCAGCAAAATCTGTCAAGACTAAAAGGAATCAGAGTATCAATGCTTATGAAGGATTCAAAGCAAAAGAAGGAGAATCTCTTAGGGAAGCGTATGATCGTTACAACATCATTCTAAATGATTTGAGAAGGAACGGAGTTCAAAAGTCTGAATCTGAAATAAACTTCAAGTTTATCAAGAATCTTCAGCCAGAGTGGGATGTCTACACAATACAAATGCAAAGAAATAAAGACATGGATGAAGAAAAGCTGAATGATCGCTTCTGTGCTTTAAACCAACATGAGGATAAGGTAAAGGAGCAGGCTTTTGTAAACAAAGAGTTACTTCAGTTAAAGGAGAAACAAAAGAAAGTAGAAGACTCTTTGGCTTTAATAGTTCAGGACAAGGGAAAGACAGTTAAGTCAAGTTCTGGTTCGGGAAAGAGTTTCAAAAAGAAAGCACTGATCACCAGCATGGTTAACAGTTCAGACAGTTTAGAGGATGATACTCCAAATGATTCTGATGATGATGAATTGAACGAATTTGCAGAAAAACTTGCACTTCTGACTTCAAGCTTCCATAAAAGGTTTGGTCGGAAGAAATTTTATAACAAGCCAAAGTTTGATTCCTACAAGTACAGAAAGAATAAAGGCAGACATGAAGAAAGAAAAAAGAAAGAGAAGAAAGAGGAGAGAAAAGAAGAAAAGAAAGAGAAGAAAGAGGAGAAAGAGGAGAAAGAAAGTCTGACAAATGTTTCAAATGTAGAAAGCACGTTCACTTCGTCAAGGACTGCCCAGAAAAGCGTGTCAAGAACTACGAGTATTACAAAAAGAAAGCTCAATTGGCAAAAGCATTGGAAAAGGGTATAGCTTTAAAGGCAGAAGAGGAGATATGGCTAGGTTACTCTGATGATGAAGAAACTGAGTTAGCTAAAGTGAATCTGATTCAAGTCCATTACAACTTAATGGCACATCTGAATGATGAGTCAGATTCTGAGGTAAATTCTAATTCTGATCAGGCTGATAATTCTGAATCTTTTAATGATAATGATGAAGCAATGAACTTCATGTCTCAACTAAATCTGATGAATTCTGAGTTTTTGAAATTAAAAGAAAAATTCAGACAACAAAGGAGTACAATACAAGGACATCAAGATCAGGCTTTCATCTACAAAACCTTGGCTGAGGAAAAAGAAGAAGAGAAAAATGTTATGAAATTGGAAATAATCAAACTTCAAACAAGAATTTTTGAACAACAAAAAGAAATCATGACTTTAAAAGATAAGAATCTTGATCTAACACTTCAGTTTGAAATTGTTTTGAAAGATAGGACGAAAGCTTACACGAAGATCAAGGAATTGGAAGATCTGTTAGGACTGAAAGTCCTATGTGTTGAAAGTGCAATAAAGTATTTATAAGGGTTCATTCTGTAATTACTTAATAGTTTATTTTATTAGATGGGCCCAAGCCCATAAGCCCATTAGGCCTGCGCGCCTAAGTATTTAAAGGCATTATTAGTTCATAATTAGGGTTGAACAGTTTAGACAGTTTAGAGAAGAAAAGTCTCATTATTTACAAACAACTAGTTTATAGGTTTACTCTCTCTGATCAGAAATTCTTTCTGTAAATCTGTAACCCTTTGGTTTTATATCAATCATATGACTAGTTGCTGTGACTCATATTCTGTTCATCTTTGATATAACTTGTTTGTTATTACACTGTACTGGGATCTATAATTGGTATCAGAGTAGAATCGAATAAAGTTTCATTCGATACGATCAGAAAAGGTTTGTCTAAAACCCTTAATCAATTATTTGGTTTAATCGTTCCTATTTGTTTATCTGCTATCTGCTGTCGATCTGTGAGAAAAAAAAACTATCAGTCGATTTCTGGGTAGATCTGTTTTAAAAAGTTTGATTTCTGATTGGTTTCTGCAAAATCGATTTGTTACTGTGTTATCGATCAATTTTGGTTCTAAGTTTATCGGTCTAAGTATCTGGTTTTAAAGTTCTCGATCGACTCTGTGATATTTGGAAATCAAGTTTCTGTCAGAAAATTGGTAAATTGTTTTAGTTTCTGGGAATTTGTTCTTGAAGTTAATGCTTAATCGATTGATTTTCTGGGTCGATCGTTCTTCAAATTAATTGAGTTTATCGGTCGTTAATTTTATTTGTTCGTGTTTATCTGTTTGATATCGACCGACCCTGTTGACCGATAAATTGTAGACCGGTATTATTTGACCGGTGCATTGTTTATCTACAATTAGTATTTGACCGATATTAATTGGTATTTGACCGGTAGTATTTGACCGATACATATTTTTTTGGATCACTTGACCGGTACAAGTGTTTGATATCAAATTAAATTAATTTCTAATGTGTTGGTTGGCGGCTGGTTGATATTTTTTTCTCTCATGTATATATATATTAATATATCTCATACTTCTCTCGCATATTTTCATCACATACATCTCATGCATATATATTTACATAGCATTCATATATCGCATGCATACATAGTTTTAGATCCATCGCATGCATACATAGTTTATATCCATCACATGCATACATAGTTAATATACATCTGCTTCTCATACTCTATATATCTCGACCGGGTTTTTTTTCCTTCGACCGGTACCTTGCAAAAGGACCGGTACTTTGTTTGAAAACAATCGACCGGTGCCTTGCAAAAGACCGGTGTCATGCTCACTCTCTCGACAGGAACATTAATCGACCGGACTGTGACATTCGACCGATACCATATTTCAACCGGTACCGTCCTTGCCCAGTGTCTCATCTTGACCGGACCATATATCTCGACCGGTGTCTCCCCGACCGGTCCCTTGCGGCTCCCGGTGTCCAGCGAACGAACATCGAACAAGTTTTGAGGTTTTCGATTGATTTTCGAAATCATTTCGGTTGATTCGGTAGCGATCGTGAACAAAGTTTTTCAAGTTTTAAACTGGTAAGGGTTGTTTACAAAGCTTAAACGATCGTTTTTGATCGAAAAATTTTCACCCATATCAAGTTTTTAAATTCTCGTTCGGTTTCCGAAAAATCTTCGGTTGCTTCGTTCGAGAGTTTGAGCGACTGTTTCGAGATTTAATGAGTTGAGGGAGCTTAAGGGAACATAAACGATCATTTTTGGTCGAAAAGTTTTATCCCTTACTGAATTTTTAATTTTTCGATCGTTTTCCGAAAAGTTTTCGGTTGGTTCGTTTGTGATCGTGGGTTGACCGGTTGAATTTTAATCTGTTAAGGACTGATCAGGGAGCTTTAACGATCGTTTTGCATTGAAAATTTCTAACCGTTTTCGAGTTTTGTCGGATCGCTCAACAAGGAAGATGATGAATAGTGTTTCCGTTAAGTGACGGTTAATTTTCTTACTTTTTGGTCCTTTTCCGTTAAGTCTCAGTTTGTCCGGTTAGTTTGTTAGTTTGGTTAGTTTTATTTCAGTTTTAGTCCTTTTTTCCGTTAGTTTTACTTAAGTCCGTTAGAAATTTTAACTTTTACATTTTTAGTCCTTCTAGTTTTTTAGTTTTAGTTTGTGTCATTTTTAGTCCTTCTAGTTTTAAGTTTTTGTTTGTGTCGCTTTCAGCCCCCGTACTTCATAGTTTCGATCGTTTGACATCTTTGACCCCTAAGCTTTCAAGTTTCACACGTTGTCACTTTTCGTCCTTGCACTTTTGAGTTTCATCACTTTTGCACTATTCGATACGATCAAAATGATGAACCTACCAAGGTTGCGGTCCAAAAGAGAATATGAAGAGTGGAAAGCTGATTTTTTGTGCTTTGTAGATGAACATGAGGTGGGACCCTATATCAGATTATCACTGACTGAAGGAGAGATGCAATCCCAAATTCCGACAGAAGTTTCGCTTGTGGAACAGGAGAAAAGAGAGTGGGCTAATAATTTAGCTCGCAATTATATGTCTGATAGTATTTCGTGTGACATTTTTCGTAACATTTTTAATGAAATTTCTGGTCAAATATTTTATAACAAAATGACAGGAAAAGAGTTGTGGGATTGTACTGAATGGTTGGTGTTAGGGCCAAATCTGATTTTAAAAGAGAGAGAACTGGAATCTGAGAACTCTGAGCTGAAAAGAAATATCTCTGATTTGGAGCAAAAGATTGCAAAAGACAAATCCGATTTTGAGACTAAAGAGAAATCATTTGCAAAGAAGTTCTCAGAACTTTCGAGAAAATGTGCTGATGAGAAGAAGGAAGTTGAGCTGAAATGCATAAAACTTTCTCAGCAAGTGTCTGCTTTCAAGAAAGTAATCAATCTTGAAAGAGAAAAATTTGCAAAAGAAAAGAAGGCCATTGAACAAAAGAATGTTGGTGTCCTCAAAGAAATATCTGACCAAAGAAACAAGGCTGAGAAGGGATTTGAAGAAGAAAGAAGCTTGTTTGAGACTGAGATCAAAAAGCTTACTGCCAAGTTATCTGAACTATCTAAGAAGGCACTAAAAGAGCAGAAAACGAAGTCTGAGTTCACGAAGAAGATTGACCTGCTTGTTAAAGAAAGAGACAAATTTGCTTCGACGATTAAAGTGATTGACAAGTCTGTATCAAGTTTAAATCAGAAATCTGTCTCTTCACAAAGGTCAACTAAATCTTTTGATCAGATTCGTAAGACTAACCTTTTCTATGATAGAAATATAGATGGTTTAGGTACACGTCCTAGAAGAAGGAGATACAAAGAAGAGGAACTGGTCTGGAAGAAGAAACCAATTAAAGATGAGCTGAAAGAAAGAGAATCGTGTGTACATGCGGTTAATGCAAAGAAGAACAATACGAGTAAAGGTAAACCTGATCACATCTACTCAAGAGATCAATTACTCAAGTTGTCAGGTAAGAAATACCACTGTTCTTATTGTCGTACACATGATCACATTCACAAAACCAGTGATCATTTCTGGTATGGTTCTTATTCTATTTCCCCCAGAAGAACTGCAACTAACATTCATGGACCCAAATTCCAGTGGGTACCAAAGCTGAAAACTGATTCTTTGTTGCAGGCACATACTGTCAAAGGGGAGTAGAAGAACAATGGCTTCTAAGTAAATCATCTTAGAACCCGGACTTCAACGAATTATGGCTTCTGATCATATGACAGATCAGGACCGTCCTTCAATGTTCAGACTTGGATATTCTGCAAATATCCAGGGGGAGCTTATCTGATATATATCTGTTTATCATAATTTAAAGGGGAGCTTAAAAGGTAAATATCTTTTGAACTAGATCTCTGATTGTTTGGAAGAAGAACAACTTTCAAGCATGGAGAACAGTTTCTGAAATGTTCAAACCACTTCTGATTCTCAAAAGGTTTTATGAATTAAGAAGTGTGAATTTAAATGTTTTTCATTGTTTTGAGCTTTAATGTTTAACTGACTGTGTGTTTCTAAAGATCAATACTTGTGTGTTATCTTATCCTTATACTATAACGTATTCACACACACAGGTTCAGTACTTCATTTGTATTTGTTATTACCATGTCTCATAACAAACCATTTTTCGATGGTAATACCCCCGCTTGAAATTCAATGTTGTTGAGCATCTATCATTATTTCTAAATGTGTGCTTACATTGCTAAATTGTTTATATTTGTTCATATAAACAAAATATCCAATTCTTTGATACCGTAACCAGTTTAGTTAATCTGATTGATACATTGTCATATTCTCAAAGATTAATTGCTCGAATTTCATGAGCATACATTTTGACAATGTTAAACATACATTTTGAGCTTAATTGTACAAGTTAAACTGTTGAGCAATCGTTTTTTTTAGGAATTACATGGGAATCGTGTGAGAGCTTAAACAGAACTTCCATGGATTCACGTAAACCAGTGTTTCCTACCCCGGAAGTTATCCTAGACTGATTTGAGGGGTGAGGGGTCATAAATCAAAGAGTGGGGGAGATAATTCATTGGGTTGGGTTTTTCTCATTGTGTAAAAAAAATGAAAAAGAGAGTTTGGTTGGAAGTGAGCTTATATGTTATAAATAAAGAGGGTGTGAGAACAGAGTTAAAAGAATATCAGAACTCTGCACCAACAACTTTCTGAGTCGGGCAGCCACATATTCTGATTGGTTCACATTCTTTGGTGACCATCATTGAAACAGGCAGTGAGCCCATGCCAACTCTTACATTAACCCCACGAACCACTCGTTTCTTTCTTAACAAAGAAATATTTAATTTTCTTTGGGGACGCAGCATATCTGCTATCTAGTCTTCATTTGGAAGATTTAGATATTGAGAAAGAAGGAAAGTTGCCCCACCTTCGCACATTTTTCATGCACATTGAGTCTATGTAATATCTATTGATGTCTCAACAGTTTACACAATTTAAGCCTGATCAAGCTAAGTAGCTTCAATCATACACTTGCACGAGCACACAAGGAATAAGTTTTCTTGTCATATCATTCATAGAAAATTCCTTTGTGGTTTTTCGATGATTGAATGGAAGCCCTGGGGGAGTGAACATCACAAAAGCTCCTTTACAATATACATCCGTTGTACAAAGTGGCTCCGTGCTACTTACAGGCATTCTAATTGTTTTATCTGTTGAATCAGGGTTACCTTGTTCATTATGTCTGAATTTGAAAAGATTCGGATATATACATTTCATGAATTGACGGATACTCAGATCACAGGTGGGAGAATGTTAAATTATCAAAAAGGAGAGATCAAAGACAGTGCTGAAATTGAAGAAGTTTTCATGATCATGATGCTCACAATCATCAAAAAGGGGGAGAAAAAGTTCAATTTTCAATTTTTCAAAGAGATTTCAAAGATTGTATTGATTCTTTCCGTATCAGGTGGTATTTTTACAAGTTTGTTTATCATTCCTCCTATGTGTTGATTGAAACAAGTTCTTGAGAAGAAAACAAATCTATTCAACTCGCGGTTCAAAGACAGATTCTTTGTTTAAACTGAAGTTTCACCGTGGAATATCACGTAACTCACACATTATCTTTCTTGTGTGCTCATCCGATGTGATTGAGTTTCTACAGTTAAAACTGCGTGATAGTGCGTTTAGTCGAGGCTACTGTATATTGAATCTGGTTACAAAGTTGATACTATGAAGACCAAGAGCTTTATTCAAGGGGGAGCGTGGAAAGACATGAAGTCAAGCAACACCAAAGTTCTTCAAAGATTCAAGAGGGAAAGAAGATCAAGGTCTGAAGTTTTTCAAGTTGTTAAATGCTTTATTCAACTTTAGGGGGAGATTGTTAGGACTGAAAGTCCTATGTGTTGAAAGTGGAATAAAGTTTTATAAGGGTTCATTCTGTAATTACTTAATAGTTTATTTTATTAGATGGGCCCAAGCCCATAAGCCCATTAGGCCTGCACGCCTAAGTATTTAAAGGCATTATTAGTTCATAATTAGGGTTGAACAGTTTAGACAGTTTAGAGAAGAAAAGTCTCATTATTTACAAATAACTAGTTTATAGGTTTACTCTCTCTGATCAGAAATTCTTTCTGTAAACCTGTAACCCTTTCATTTCATATCAATCATATGACTAGTTGTTGTGACTCATATTCTGTTCATCTTTGATATAACTTGTTGCTGATTACACTGTACTGGGATCTACAAGATCTAAATTACAAAAGAGGTCAAACGGAACAAACTCTTAAAATTCTAACCAGCAATCAGAAAGACACTCGTTTCTATACAGCAAAACCAGGTTTAGGTATCTCTGATGTGGATGTGTTGAAAAAGGCACCCGAAAATCTTTATAACTTTAAAAAGTTGGGTGATTAACCTATTGTTTTAATTCCACACATCATAGAAACATTTGTAAAACCTGAGACTCCTGAGCCTAAATCTCCTAAGACAGAAAAGGAAAAGATAGTAGAAGAAAAGACAGAAATTGAAACTGAATCAGAAACTCAGTATTTTAAATTTGTTAAATTTTCATATGATGAACTAAATACTTCTTACAAAAGTAACAAGGATTCGTTTGTAGAATATGAAAATATATTTAAAGAAAAACCTGAGTCTTCATGATCTAATTCAAATTCTGACAATTCTGAAATTGTCTTGACCTGCTCATTCTTAGAAAATAAAAAGGAAAATGTCATTTCTGATAAGTCTAATTCCGTTTGTACTTCTAAATTTTCTGATATTGAATATCAACAAGCCTTGGATAAAATTGAATAATTACAAAGGCAAATCTCCCATCTCAACAACATGATTGTTGAATTGGAAGACGCAAATGAGAATTTTAGGATGGAACTAGACTCAAGATTTAATCAAAATGAATCTTTGCAAAAAGAAATCAGAAGTTTAGAATCTCAAATTTTCAAATTATCAAAAGGCAAAAAGGTTATTGTTGATAAAGATATTCCAATTTCTGTGATTAAATATGAGTCTTCATCTGAGTCTGGACAAGCAAAAGTAAAAGGTGAATGTTCTTATTCTTCATCATTTGATAATATTTCTAAATCTATTTCTATTTCAGATGAAAATGTGAAGAAAGATTGTTTGAAGCAAAAGAAGACTATAGTGGAAAAGACTGTGAATGAAATGGATAAATGTCAATGTAATAGAGTAGATAATGCTTGTTCTTCTGTCAAACAACAAAATTTCAATAAAACGAATATCTTTTCCCGAAAAGAGTTGTTGACGCAAGCTACTACTAGATTGCAATGTTCATATTGTCTTAGTAGTTCATTCTCTTGGAAACAAAAGTCTTTGAGAGTCCAAGATCACTGATTCTTTAGAGAGAGAAAGTAGAGAGAGAAAAGTGACAAGCGCAAACTTCACTGATGTATTGAAAATGTAATTCCAAAGTTACAAAACAAAGGCTTAAAGGGGACTTAAATACCCCAAGCCTTTACAAAACAGATTACACTAATAAAAGCAGTAAAAGCTAGAAAATAAATACAATGATTACTACAAAATTAGACTTAACAATCTCCCCTTAGTAATCATTGGCGCCGTAGTCTTCAAAAACAATCTTCAAAAACAACATAGATCAATCAGGCGACTTTTGAAAATCACTGACGCTCTTCTCTTTGACGTAGTCTATTCAACCCGATTAACACTTCTAATCGTCGCAGAGTAGAGCGGAAATTCAACCTCTCATTGATTTTATCCAATGCATTCCGTAAAAGTTGAATCTCATCATTTGTTATCTGAATCCTGCTTATTCGCGTTTCCACAAATCTTCTAACAACATCTTTCAATCTATGATCTAACTGCAGCCTGATCACTTTTAAAGTTCCATCGGAGTAATGACTTATCTCTTCAAATCTGAGGAAGCACTTTTGACCTGATGCATTCCTGTATACAACTCCATGTGGATCCTGAAGAATAGTGAATAAAGAGTAAGAATCAATGTCTCGCAGGCTACGGTTAGGTCTTAGCAAATTCACCACAGGCTGATAGCTTTCGGCTGCCATTTGAAAATCGAAAACTCCAAAGAACCTGATCTGACGCCTTATAAACCTTTTGATTACAAACAAAGCTTGAGAGAGATCATTTGACCTGTAGTACTAATTCCTTAATTCCTTGTACAGAAACTCAACGTCGTCAATGGATAAATCATTAAAGTCAGCCTTTGAGAAGATATAACGGTTACAGTCTCTTCTTTCAACCTCGAAAACTGGATACCAGATATTAACCAACCTCTGAATTTCAATTTTGATAACCCGAAATATAAGATGAGGAAAGTAACCAAATCCCTTCCACGACGCTGACATCTTATAAGCATTACATATTCATATTTATAGGCATCTGATTCCTTTTCTACACCAAGAATGGCATGGATGTTGATCGGTCTTCTTCTTGAAACAAAAATATTGCTCTGAGAATCTTCAAGGAAGGAAGATCTTTGTCGTGAAGCCATATAACGTTGTTGTAAATTTCTTTATCTCTCCCGTCTTGACAAAGCTGGTCCTTCTTCTTGAATACTTGGAGAAATTACAGGTTCAGTAGGAGGCTCAACTGCTTCTGTTCTAGACGACTGACCTACTTCAAACGTACCTAAAGGAGCAGAGGTAGTCGGAGCATTAGCAGCAACAGGAGATGAATAAATGTAACACCCCAGATTTCCGTTGTGTAATCTTGTTATTCTTGTGTTAAGCTTTTGTCGTTAGCTCCGTGAAACCCGCGAAACCCACTAGATGATTTAGGGTTTTGGACATGGGCGAGTTATGCCGCGAGTTAAAGTCGCGGCATAACCCACGAAGTTTCATGGACCGTCTTAAGAGGTTCAGTTTCCCAAAAATCTCATTATCTCGAATCTCAGATATTCTTTCTCTCTCTCATCCTTTTCTCTCTTTTTCTCTTTCGATCTTCAAAGGCTAGTTTAGTTGCTAGTTTTCGGTGTTTCTAGCAAAGGGTCGGTGTTTTAAGCTTCACCTCTTCGTCGTGATCGTTATCAGGTTTTTCGGGTTTTATTCTGAAAACCTACTGGTGAGTTCCTACTACCATTTTACAAACTTTATACATGTCAAAACTCTTATTTGCGAAATCCGAAGTATTTCTACGGTATGATTTCATGTTCTCTACATTTTGATATAAATGAAGTTTTTGTTGATTCTCGGGGTTACCGATCAGTTTTGACCAAAATGACGGGTTCCGCCTTATTGAAGTAAAATGATACTTTACTTGTACATTATGTGGATATGTAAAAAGAATGTTTAAAGACTCATTTTAATGATTTTCATTCTTACCAGAAGTTGAACTGGAAATGGCATTTTGTTTATAAAATGTGTTAATACCATATGTTTATTTATGGTTGGTCACATATGTTGTTGTGACGAGTTTGTACCATTACTAGCGGATCCCTAGGTTTTGAGTCGACTGTTTTGTTGGGATTTTATATTCCCCAACTTTGTAGCTATGGATCATATGTTCCTCGGGGGCAACTTAGTACGGTTATGTGAGGCACGATACTAGCCATGGTTCATAGTGATCCTAGCGAAGGAGTATACCTTGGTTTTGCGGCTGGGGCTTGATCTCACGTTGAAGCATGGACTTTGTGTTTCGTATCCGCGGATTCCAAATGGTTTAGCTCATAACACGGATTTGTGTTCTACTTTGTGTTACACCACAATCTTTGGTAAAATGGTCCTTTTGTCAGCATTTAACGAGTTTTGGACCGAAAAGGCCCGGTTGTGGCGAAATGTTATCTTTATGAACTAAACCTTTATGAAAAGATTTCCTTATGTTACTGATGTTTATATCTTTTGAGCTTTATAAACTGTATGTTCTCACCAGGCTTTAAGTCTGACACTTTTTCTCAAATGATGTGTATAACATGTTTCCTTAGCGGTGGGTTGTCGGGGTTTTGAGAGACGGGTTTAGTCTCGAGGCATTTTGAGATGACTAGTATTGTTTCTGGGCATTTTTTAAGTCCCATTCTTTTGGTACATTTATGGATCGTCAACTGATGTAATCTTGTTATAGGTGTCTAGATTAGTTTGTTGACAAACTCTATCGATACAGGATTTTGTAAAGTCTTAAGGACTGATCCCCTTCTTGGGAGTTTATTATCAATACGAATGTCATGTTGCCAAGTTTTGCAGGTTTTAATTTACTCTGATTTTTAGGGTGTTACAGGTTGGTATCAGAGCTCTAGTTTAAGCGAACTAGGCATGAATGTAAGATGTCTAGACTTAGACTGAGTATGTTAAGAATTGATCTGCGAGATTAGGGTAGAGTTTCTAAGATGGGCTAGTCTTAGAGTCAACGGAAAGTGCGTTTATCAGGCGTTGTGGTGATCGTGACGAGAACTTTTATGTGTTATATGTTCATAATTTCACTTAGCTAATGTTATTATGAAGATATCGTACGTAAGTGTGCTTGAATTTCCATTGCTATGACAATTGGTAATGTGGTAGTACGTTTTCCTTTCGTGTTTTCCTATCTCTCTCTTATCTCTTTCTCTGTTCTGTGAAGCAGTTCAGTATGGTGAATACGCGTGGTAGACCGCGTACTCGTGTTGATGGTCTGGAAGCGACAGCCTCCACCGCTGATCAGCCGGAAGGAGTTAAGGTTGTCGTGCGTCCGCCAGTTCAACAAATACTAGGTGGGGGGCCAGAGGTCATTCCGCGTGTGGACCTGGCTTTGTCCCACCCAGTAATCAGGGATGCTAGTTCCCCGTCTGAGTTGATGGCCAACATGATGTTGGCAATGAGGGAAGAGATGGCGAAGCAGCAGGAGTTTCTGCTGAAAGCGATGGAGGACCGCGACGTAAATCATCGGAGAAGTGAGACGGTGGTAGAGAACGTCGTAGCAGGTTCGGGAGATGATGGTATAAGGGTCACGGCGGTAGAGCGCGGGATTTCTGGTGCTCCGGCGAACAGTAAGAGTTGTTCCTATAAGTCCTTCTAAGTTGTGGAACGCCAGAATTCTTCGGTTCAGATGACCCGGCAGTGTGTGTAAAGTGGATCCGAGCGGTTGAGCAAACTTTTGGCTCTTCCGAATGTGGTGATGATCAGAGGGTGCGGTTCGGTACCCAACTGCTGAGGGACACTGCACTCATCTGGTGGAATATCATCCAATCCACTCTATCTCCTGAAGTGTTGGCTCGGTTGTCTTGGGCCGAGTTCAAGAAGAAGTTGCTAGAGGAATTTTGCAACGAGAGATCGATGGACCGAATTGAGAAAGAATTCCGGTCTTTGGTAAAGGGAAGCCTGACGGTGAGGGAGTACACCCGTCAGTTTATGGAGAGGCTTGGTCTGGTGGGGCACGCTGCCCCAACAGAGAAAGACAAGATGAAAGCTTATCTCAACGGCTTGCCAGCGGACATGCAATCCATGGTCCATAATTTCAAAGCTTCTAACCTCCGAGAGATGGTGGAGGAAGCTCAATTCATGGAGGAAATGTTCGCGAAGAGCAAATTTGAGAGGTCAGTGTTGTTGTTTGAAAAGAGAAAGTGGGAGAGCAGCTCCGTACCTCCCAAACGGTCCCGACCTTTTGTTGGAAACCGCAACTTCAGCAGTTATCAGGAAGCTAAGTGGTGCCCGAAGTGTCGAACCAAGCATCACGGTAACTGTTACAACAATTCTCAGACTTGCTATAAGTGTGGGAAGCCTGGTCACACTGTCAAAGATTGCCCGGTCAGGGGACTCATCTGTTATGAGTGCAAGGCACCGTGGCACTTGAAGAAAGATTGCCCGAAGCTTGTGTCGGGTAGCGTGCCAGCAAGGAAGGAGAACCCTCCTAAGGTTCAGGGTCGAGCATTTCAGATGACAGCCGAAGAGGCCAGAGCATCCGCTGACGTGGTATCGGGTACTTTCCTTATAAACTTTGTACCTGCTCGTATTTTGTTCGATACGGGTGCTAGTTTCTCTTTCGTATCTGAATTGTTCTGTCAGAAAAATTCTATGCCCACTACTAGTATTGAGGATTCATTAGTGGTAGAAATAGCCGATGGTAGTCAAGTTCTGATCCACGAGGTTCTGAGGCAGTGTACTCTTAGTATCGAAGGGAGAGAATTCCAGATCGATCTACTGCCGATGTCAATCGGAGGTTTTGATGTTGTGGTCGGCATGGATTGGCTGTCAAACAATCATGCCGAGATCGTATGTTCCAAGAAGTTGATTCGACTTCCCAACCCCACTGGCGAAGTCGTTGTCATCTATGGTGAAAAGAGAAAGGGTGAAGTGGCAATAATCACAATGGCAAAGGCACGCAAGTGCTTAGTAAAAGGATGTTCGTCTTTCCTAGACTATGTGATCGATGCCAAGTTAAAGAAATCAAAGCTGGAAGATGTGAAGATCGTGCGTGAGTTTCCAGACGTCTTTCCGGACGACTTGCCCGGGTTACCACCCGATCGGCAGGTAGAGTTTCGGATTGATCTTGTGCCTGGAGCAGCACCAATTGCTAAAGCTCCTTACCGTTTAGCACCGTCGGAGATGCAAGAGATGATGGCACAACTCCAAGAGCTATTGGAGAAAGGCTTCATAAGACCGAGTTCGTCACCTTGGGGAGCTCCGGTCTTATTCGTCAAAAAGAAGGATGGCACAATGAGAATGTGCATTGACTATCGTGAGTTGAATAAAGCTACGGTAAAGAACAGATATCCGCTTCCAAGAATAGACGACTTGTTCGATCAACTTCAAGGAGCGGGTTGTTTTTCCAAAATCGACTTACGTTCGGGTTATCACCAAGTGAAGGTAAGAGATGAAGACATTCCGAAGACGGCTTTCAGAACGCGTTACGGCCATTATGAGTTTCTTGTAATGCCTTTTGGCTTGACGAACGCACCAGCAGTGTTTATGGATTTAATGAATAGAGTATGCCGACCATTCCTCGACAAGTCGGTCATTGTATTCATTGATGACATACTCGTGTACTCCAAAAGTGAGTTAGAGCACGAGCAACATTTACGTGAAGTTCTGGAGGTGTTGAGAAAGGAAAGGTTGTACGCCAAGTTTTCCATGTGCGATTTTTGGCTTAAAGAAGTACAGTTTCTGGGTCACGTAGTCACTCGGGTCGGAGTGAAAGTAGACCCCTCGAAGATTGAAGCTATGATGAATTGGGAGCCTCCTAAGAGTCCGTCGGAGATCCGAAGTTTCTTGGGTCTGGCGAGATACTACAGGAGATTTATCCAAGACTTTTCGAAGATCGCTTCTTCTTGACAGTTCTAACTCGGAAGAATGTGAAGTTTGAATGGAGGCAAGGTAATCGCTTATGCCTCGAGGCAACTTAAGATACACGAGCAGAATTATCCAACCCATGATCTGGAGTTAGCGGAGGTGGTGTTCGCTTTGAAACTTTGGCGACATTACCTCTACGGCACTAAATGCACTCTTTACACGGATCACAAGAGCCTGAAGTATGTCTTTGATCAGAAAGAGTTGAACATGAAGCAAAGGCGGTGGCTTGAGTTGCTTAAAGACTATGACTGTGAATTGATTTACCATCCCGGTAAGGCGAACATAGTGGCCGATGCGTTAAGTCGAAAGGACTATAGCGGAAGTATTCGAGCTACCCATTCGAGGATCGAGCTAGTGTCTAGTCTTGTTGAGAAGATCAAGACATCATAGATGGAAGCACTGTTAGAAGAGAATCTAAAAGAGGAAGTCATGACAAAATACCGATTGCTCTTGACGGAAGATAGTCGTGGAGTGAAACTGTTTAACGGTCGTGTGTGGGTGCCCAAGATTGGGGGTAATCGTGAGCTGTTGTTAAAGATGCACACAATTCTAAGTATTCCATTCACCCGGGAAGTACAAAGATGTACAGGGACTTGAAGCTGCACTATTGGTGGCCGGTAATGAAACTTGATGTAGCGCGTTACGTTGAGCGTTGTGTGAGATGTTCGCAAGTTAAGGCCAAACATCAGCGACCATATGGGAGTCTTCAGTCCTTAGAGATTCCCGAGTGGAAGTGGGAGCATATCACCATGCACTTCCAGACGAAGTTGCCTAAAACTCTTCGGGGACACGATACCATCTGGGTGATAGTGGATAGATTGACAAAGAGCGCTCACTTTTTGCCTAGGCGCGAGACTTTACCGATGGATAAGTTGGCGAAGCTTTATATCGATGAGGTGGTCTCGAGGCATGGTATACCTTTGTCGATCGTGTCGGATCACGACAGTCGGTTCACTTCGAACTTCTGGGATGGGTTTCAGATAGATCTTGGGACTCGAGTGAAGTTGAGTACGGCTTACCATCCGCAAACCGACGGGCAGAGCGAGCGAACAATCCAAACTTTGGAAGACATGTTTAGGTCTTGCGTTAACGATTTCGGGGGTAGCTGGGACTCTCACCTGCCTTTGGTGGAGTATTGGAATGGCACCTTTTGAGGCGTTGTATGGGCGAAAGTGTCGGACTCCCGAGTGCTGGCTTGAAGCGGGAGAAAAGAAGTTCGCCGGACCTGAGATCGTGTAAGAGACTGCCGATAAAGTCAAATGCATTCGTGAAAGAATGAAAGCGGCTCAGGATCGACAGAAAAGCTATGTAGATAAGAAGAAGCGACCGATGGAATTCCGAGTGGGTGACCGCGTTATGCTTAAGGTGTCGCCATGGAAAGGCATTATTCGGTTTGGAAAACGTGGGAAGCTGAGTCCCCGTTTCCTCGGACCTTTCAAAGTGCTTAAACGGGTGGGTTTGCAAGCCTACCAGTTGGAACTGCCACCGGAGTTGAGCAGAATACACATCACGTTTCATGTTTGCTACCTCCGGAAATGTTTAGCGGTGGAAGACAGCGTCATTCCCCTTTCAGAGATAAGGGTAGACGAAGGTAACCATTGTGTAGGAGAACCCGACGCCATCTTAGAGAGAAAGTCTAAGAAGTTGCGTCATAAAGAAGTCACCTTGGTCAAGGTGCAGTGGAAGCATCATCGGGGAGCAAATGTGACGTGGGAAGCCGAGGAGGATATGAAGCGAAGATATCCTCACCTTTTTAAGTAGTTTGGATTTCGGGGACGAAATCATTCCCAAGTTGGGGAGGATTGTAACACCCCGGATTTCCGTTGTGCAATCTTTTTATTCTTGTGTTAAGCTTTTGTCGTTAGCTCCTTGTTTGGTTTGTAGTAGAGTTTGGATTTTGTGAAGTTTGGGGACAAGCAGTGAACTACGCGAGTTACACCGCGACTAGAGGTCGCGACACAACCCGCGTAACCCACTGTTTTGTGTGAGTTTCAGGGAACTATGCGAGTTGCACCGCGACTTAAGGTCGCAGTACAACCCGCGAAACCCACTGGATGATTTAGGGTTTTGGACATGGGCGAGTTATGCCGCGAGTTGAAGTCGCGACATAACCCGCGAAGTTTCATGGACCGTCTTAAGAGGTTCAGTTTACCAAAAATCACATCATCTAGAATCTCAGATATTCTTTCTCTCTCTCATCCTTTTCCCTCTTTTTCTCTTTCGATCTTCAAAGGCTAGTTTAGTTGCTAGTTTTCGGTGTTTCTAGCAAGGGGTCGGTGTTTTAAGCTTCAGCTCTTCGTCGTGATCGTTATCTGGTTTTCCGGGTTTCATTCTAAAAACCTACTGGTGAGTTCCTACTACCACTTTACAAACTTTATACATGTCAAAACTCTTATTTGCGAAATCCGAAGTATTTCTACGGTATGATTTCATGTTCTCTACATTTTGATATAAATGAAGTTTTTGGTGATTCTCGGGGTTCCCGATCAGTTTTGACCAAAATGACGGGTTCCGCCTTATTGAAGTAAAATGATACTTTACTTGTACATTATGTGGATATGTAAAAAGAATGTTTAAAGACTCATTTTAATGATTTTCATTCTTACTAGAAGTTGAACTGGAAATGGCATTTTGTTTTTAAAATGTGTTAATACCATATGTTTATTTATGGTTGGTCACATATGTTGTTGTGACGAGTCTGTACCATTACTAGCGGATCCCTAGGTTTTGAGTCGACTGTTTTGTTGCGATGTTATATTCCCCAACTTTATAGCTATGGATCATATGTTCCTCGGGGGCAACTTAGTACGGTTATGTGAGGCACGATACTAGCCATGGTTCATAGTGATCCTAGCGAAGGATTATACCACTGTTTTTCGGTTGGGGCTTGATCTCACGTTGAAGCACAGACTTTGTGTTTCGTATCCGCGGATTCCAAATGGTTTAGCTCATAACACGGATTTGTGGTCTACTTTGTGTTACACCACAATCCTTGGTAAAATGGTCCTTAGCGGTGGGTTGCCGGGGTTTTGAGAGACGGGTTTAGTCTCGAGGCATTTTGAGATGACTAGTATTGTTTCAGGGCATTTGTTAAGTCCCATTCTTTTGGTACATTTATAGATCGTCAACTGATGTAATCTTGTTATAGGTGTCTAGATTAGTTTGTTGACAAACTCTATCGATACAGGATTTTGTAAAGTCTTAAGGACTGATCCCCTTCTTGGGAGTTTATTATCAATACGAATGTCATGTTGCCAAGTTTTGCAGGTTTTAATTTACTCTGATTTTTAGGGTGTTACAATAAACAGGAGTAGCTTCAGGAACAGTAGAATTTTCAGGAACAGAAGACTCTTCAGGAACAGTAGTATCTTTAGGAACAGAAGTCTCTTCAGTAGCAGTAGAATCTTCAGGAAAGACATCTTTTGAAGGAAGATCTCTGTACAACATATCTGTTATCTTTTCATCCTTAGCATCCATGAATACTGAGTTATCTTCTGTATCTGATATGATAATGATGTCATCACAGTTTCTTCATTGACTTGACATATCTTTTCCAATCTGACATCTTCATCATCATCAGAATTAATCTCGATGAAGTTAGCAAAGAATGACCTCATGTCAATTGCAGCTTCAGATTCTTCAACTTCATGAACGCTTGCAGAAACATCTGGATCCATGTAAACAACAATTTGCATATTATCATTAATATTGCTCTCAGTAATGTTCAGTTCATTATGCAAAGAAGACATATCAACATTCTCAATCATAATATTCACTAAGTCCTGAATGTTGCAGTCTTCAACAGATTCTCCAATCTTTCCTCTATCACCAGTCTCTTCTTCTTGAATATCTTCTCTTGCTTTTGAAGATCCTTCAACTCTTGGTCTCTTTGCATTCTCCCCCTCATGGCCTTGATGATCAGGATCATCTTGGTCATGTCGGCGCTTAAGAGACGGACCGGCCTCAGTTCTGCAGCTTTAGTTATGAGAATCAAGCCTTGAAGATAAATCAGAGAAGGCTTGATACATAAACGATTTGAGATCAGCAAAACTTGATCGAACTTCTGATCTGAATTCATGAAACTCATCAGATAAAGCAGTGATCCTGTCAGATTCAGACGAAGGAACTGGAGGCGGCGTAGGTTGGAAGTTTCGTAAAAGAGAGATAAGATCTTGATCTTGATGTTCAGGCGGCGACATAGAGAAAAGTCGAGCATAGAGCAGATCTGTCAACTATGAAACTGGAATATCATGAAGAGAAGACCGTGAAGGAGCAGATGTAGAAATTCCTGCAGATAAAGAAACCATTGAAGGAAAAGGAAGAGAAACAACCGGAGAAGTAGATGTAGGCATAACAGAAGAAGGTTCACGAAGAACTACTCCAGTTGGTCTTCTGAATGGAATGTCTGAAGGAATAACTGAAGTATCAATCTCCGGCATCTTTCCTTTGAAGAAAGTGTTTAATTTCAGAATTTGAGCTTCCTTTTCTGCATCCATTCTTTCAGATAACTGACGAATAACATCATTCAACGTAGAGAATTTGTCAGTAGAAGCCCGAGCTTGATCAGAAGTAAGCTCTACAGCTGATGGTGTAGACTGAATAGCTGTAAGTGTAGTTGCTGGAGCTTGACTTTGAACCGATGTTGTGGCTTGATCAAAAGTTGTATTTAATTCATCTACTTGAAGATTTGCAACTGAAGGATTAACTGGAACAGATTCATCTTCTGAGAGAACTTATGTTAAGACAACCACTTCCGGTGTCTTGGACTTTCTTTCATATACTTGAATGCACGGTTGATCAGCATGATCACTATCACCGTCATCAGAATCACTTTCATCCTCATCTTCATCACTAGCAAGAATAGCATCAGCAGCAGTATCATCCTCATCTTCAAAATCAAAAGCAATATCATCAGTTGCTGCAGTACCAATATCAACAATAACATTCTCAATTTGTTGAGAAGCAACATCTTCTTGAACTATTTCTGTTTCTACAATAACAGCAACTTCTTGCTCATTTTCAGCCTCTTTTTCAACTTCAGGGTCTTTGTCAGAAACAGCTGCTTCAACATCTTGTTCAACAGCTTGATTGTCATGAGAAGGCTCTTCTTGTACGACTTCCACAAACTCATTCTCCATACAATATTCTATGACATCCTCATTTGCAACATCAGCGTAGTTGGCAATAAGAGCATATGGAATAGTCATAGAATAGTTGAAAGTCTTCTTCTGCTTCTGAATGTAAGACATTTCCGAGTCTGGAACCTGAGGCCAAGATAACCTGCGAGGAATAGCTGGATTGCTACGGAGCATGCTTCGAACAATGAGCTTCATAAATCTGACAAACGGAATGAACTTTTGTTTCTTGTTGGTGAACTTGTCATGTACCACCTCCGAGAGTTTGGTTCAAAAGATAAACGTGTAGTCGACATGCAAGTCATAGACGACTGCATGGAACAATCAGAGGTACAGTAGACTTGCACTGTCAGTGCCAGAATGCTTCGATGTCAGGCACCTGATGAGAACAGAGAACAGTGCATACCATACTGGAGGTAGATTAGACTTGTCAAAATCTGTAGGTTTGTTCAAATTACCAACATATCCAAGATTCTGTATCCCTTCATAGACTTCCTCTTCAGATGGAAAGTTGTCATATGTACTTCTGTCTGGTCTGGAGTTCGGCTCAGGAAGCTCCAGTATCATTCTCAGTCGTTTGTAGGAAAGGAAAGATTCAAACTGATCTACTTGAAGCTCAAAGCGGTGCGGACGAGCCAATTCATTCTTTGTTATAGTATTCCAAGACTGCTGTAGATATACTTCAGGAACATCTGCGAAGTATGAAAGAGCAAGGGCAAGTGGATGTCCTTTGAGAATTGCTCGTATCACTGGATGAATCTTGATTCTATCAAAGTCCACGTGATGATTGTTCGTCTTGTATGGCATATACATGATGGTTGGGAACACATCATTTGGTGTGCGACGAGAAGCAGAAAGATCGGCCCCAACAGAAGGATGTGACGGCATCAGAGTATCATGAAAGGCTTGATCAGACGGATCATCGAGAATGGCATTCTCGTATTGAATCATTGGATCAGTATTGGTTTTGGAAGACATAGTAGACCTAAAAAATAAAATGAAAAAGAATTAGACAAAAATAAAAAAAATTCTAAGTATGGTTTGCGTGCCAAGTTAGAAGCGCAAACCAAGGTTTGCGTTTCAGTCAAGGGACGCAAAGGTAAGTTTGTGTTTCTAACATGGTCCGAAAATTATACTTAGAAAAACAAAACAAAAACACACAAAAACGCAAGGAAGGTTTGCGTATCAAGTTAGAAGCGCAAAGTAGACTTTGTGTTTCTAGTTAGACGCACAAAGTTTACTTTGCGTTTCTAGTTAGACGCGCAAAATTCACTTTGCGTTTCTAACAAGACACGCAAAGGTCACTTTGCGTTTCTAGTTAGACACGCATAGTTCACTTTGCGTTTCTAACTAGACTCGCAAAGTTCACTTTGCGGGTCAAACGTACTTGATATCAAAACCTGAACAAAACACGAAACACACGCAAAAATAAAGTTTGCGTGTCAAATAGGAGACGCAAAGTACACTTTGTGTGTCCTAGTTGATACGTAAACTATACTTGGAAAGGAAACACAAAATTTTACACAAGATAGAAGCGCAAAGTAGACTTTGCGTTTCTAGTTAGACACCCAAAGTTCACTTTGCGTTTCTAACTAGACTCGCAAAGTTCACTTTGCGTTTCTAGTTAGACACGCAAAGTATACTTTGCGTTTCTAACTAGACTCGCAAAGGTCACTTTGCGGGTCTATCATCCTTGACCAAAAACCTAGGGTTCGCGATTCTCATACCCGAAAAGCACAAAAACTCAAATTAAAGCGAGAAAAAAACGAAATGAAAGTAAAAGGACACATACCTGAAGATCGATTTACTGATCTAAGCAAAACCCAATACTTGATTTTTCGAAAAATACGAATCTGAGTATTTTGGATGAAATGAGAAATATGAACATCAGATTTATGAGAAATTCAAATCGATTAATAAGCACAAACATATGTAACTCAAAATCAATACACGAAGTGAATGGAAACCAAAACATACCTTGATTTCGTGTAACAAAATCTGAAAGAAATCAGATTGGAATCGAGAACACAAAGAGGGACAGAGAGGATGAGGGAGCCGAAAAGTCAGATATAAGGAATAGTGGGCGGGAAATGAAAATGAAAATAAAAAACACTATTTAACCTAGAAAACAAAAATAAAACTAAAACTAAAAAAAATCATAAAAATAAAAATAAAAAAAATGTAAAAAAAATACCTGAAATCCTTTTGCTCCCCCTACACACATGCACAAAAATTAAACTGTTAATATAGCAAATGTGTAGAAAAATATGAAAAACGTACCTGTTTAACTTTTTATCAGCACAAATAGTTTTCTTCCTTACTCCCCCTCAACCACAGAAAAGTTCAGATAACTTTTTCAGATTAGCTCTCCCCCTTGAAAATTGCACAAACCATATCCAAAATACAGATACTCAAACATAAAGACATCAGTATGAAAGATGATCATATTGAATAGAAATTTTGTAACAACTGAACATATAAAATTTTAAACACTAAACAAATTAAAGTCTACTCAGTAAAACTTCACATATTTATCAATCAGTTGAAATCAAGCATATATAGTCGGATGCAAGAACAAGTATAATTGCATATCAAGTTAAGACATGTTCAGTTTCAAAAACTTCCATTTGTCTATTCAGTGTGCTCGCATGTGAACTTCAATTAGCTTCAAGAAAAATGCAGTTCTAAAATAATTATAGAAAACTTTGCATGTACTGACACTAGGTCATCAAAAATTAAGACTTTCACAAATTTACAGGTTTATCACAACTCAAACATATCACCAAGTATCATGAGATGTGTGCTCATTGGCATCTTTTTAGCAGTGCTATTTGGCATCTTTTAAGCGCATGCACTTTGGCATCTTTTGATCAAAAAGTTTATTAAGTAAAGAACATGCCGTAAACGTAACTTTCTATCTGACCCTATTGCAGGATTTGGGTCAGCCGCTCCCAGACCAGCTGGCCTTAGGGGACAAGGTGTCAAGCACCCCTTGGAACTTACTTTCCCGGATCAGAAAGGCTACATCGACATATTCTAAACCTATTCATACCAGTAAAACATGACTTTCGATCTGATTCTATAGAAGGATTTTTGTTCGATCACTCCCAGACCAAATTACCTTAGCGGACCAGATGTCGAGCATCCCACGGAACTTACTTTCCCAAACCAGAAAGGTCACAGGTACAAACTTTTAAACTTAGAGATTTCTGTATTTTTAAGAGTTTATTATTCATCTCAATTACTCAGATCAACGTCTAAATGCTTAGCCCATATTTTCATTTCGATCTATAATTCTGATCATTTAGGTAGTCTAAGCAAAGTAAACTATAAAAATTCTGACTTACATATCCTTAAAACAGTATTAAAAGCTACAAACATGTTGCTGACTTTTCGACTTTTGTAAGACTTAAAAATTGAACATATAAAACTTTAATATTAACAAAGAACTTGTAAATGATCCTAGACATACGTTTTATTCAAAAGAAAGAAAATCTGTAAATTTTTATTTTATAGAATAAAATTTGTAAAGATTTAAACTTTTAAATTCAACATGCCTAATTTTGAAAGCAAAAAATTGAAACGTTTTTCATCTAAGGCTTTTGTAAAGATATCAGCAAATTGATATTCAGTTGGTACAAAATATAATTCAATAGTACCTTCTTCCACATGATGCTTTAACAAATGGTACCGCATGTCTATGTGCTTGGTCTTGGTGTGCTGGACATGATTGACTGATATGGCAATTGCGGACTTGCTGTCACAATAAATTGGCACTGTCTTGAACAACATCCCGTAATCCCGAAGTTGCGTTTTCATCCAGATCCAAATTTTATGAGAAATCAAGAAAACGAGATTTTCTTGAAAAATTCAAGAAAATCGATCAAATTTTCGATTTCAATCACAAATTCAGATATAGAAAAACAATCTCTCAATCCTCTCAAGATTCGTATTGCTCTGATACCAATTGAGAATCCAAGATCACTGATTCTTTAGAGAGAGAAAGTAGAGAGAGAAAAGTGACAAGCGCAAACTTCACTGATGTATTGAAAATGTAATTCCAAAGTTACAAAACAAAGGCTTAAAGGGGACTTAAATATCCCAAGCCTTTACAAAACAGATTACACTAATAAAAGCAGTAAAAGCTAGAAAATAAATACAATGATTACTACAAAATTAGACTTAACAGTCTTCAAAGAAAATTAAACATATCCAATTTAAGAAAATAAAATCTCTTAATCATTTTAAGGCCAACAATGCTGAGATTTATTCTTTAAAGAAGAAAAATAATGATTTTCATGTTAATAAACTTGCTGATGTGAAGTTTATGTGGAAGTGGATTCCAAAATCTAAACTGAACACACAAACTCTTCCAAAAGGACCAAGATTTGAACGGAGAATTAAAGGGTCATCAGCAAATTTAAATATTGTTAAGAGTACTAACAATAAAGGACCCATATTCATATGGGTACCTAAAGTTAAGTGATTATTGATTTCAGGCGTGTCATGTGTGGATCATTGAATTCCGGAGCTTCAAGACACATGACAGCGCATAAACACCTGCTGTTCGACTACGTAAATCATTACGCAGGTACAGTAAGTTTTGGGAATGAGATGAAAGGATATGTCAGAGGTTATGGGACTATCAAGAACAATTTGATCACAATATCGAAGGTTCTGTATGTGGAAGGCTTGGCTTACAATTTGTTCTCCATAAGCCAATTTACAGAAAAGAAATGCAAGATAGAATTTGATGCTGATGTTTGCTACATTAAAGATCAAAGTGGAGCAGGACAGATTAAAGATGGTAGAATTGGATTGTTATACGGTGTTCACTTTCCAACACTGAAAGATTCAAAGCCATTATGTCTAATCTCAAAGACATCAACAGAAGAAAGTTGGTTGTGGCATCGGAGACTTTCTCAACAACATTTTCGTGATTTGAACAAGCTGAGGACACAACAGTTAGTGACTGGACTTCCTGAATTGAAGATTGAACAAGACTCACTTTGTTCAGCCTGTGCAAAAGGAAAGATGAAGAGAAGTTCACACAAATTAAAGATGTTATCAAACTGTAATAAGTGTTTGGAGCTAATTCACATGGACTTGTGTTGACCGATGAGAACTCAATCCATCAACGGAAAGAAATACATATTAGTGATGGTGGATGAATTTTCTCGGTATACTTGGCTAGAGTTTCTAAGACAGAAATCTGAGGCTCCTGGTCTAATCATCAAGTTCATCAAGAAGATTCAAGTTCTGATGCAAAGCCCTGTAAAGCAACTGAGGAGTGATAATGGAACAGAATTCAAGAATGCTACTTTGGAAACATTTCTAGAATCTGTTGGCATATCACATAATTTTTCTTCTGTGTTGACACCTCAACAAAATGGGGTCGTTGAACGTAAGAATAGAACTTTGGTTGAGGCTGCACGAACAATGTTGGCATATTCAGAGCTACCAATGTTTCTATGGGCTGAGGCTGTAGCAACTGCATGCTTCACACAAAACAGGACTATTATCAATAAACGTTTTAATAAAACTTCTTATGAATTGATTAATGGTCGTAAGCCTACTGTTAAATTTCTTCGTGTGTTTGGATGCAGGCTATGTTCTTAATGATCGAGAGAACTTATCCAAGTTTCAACCAAAAGCCAATGAGGGGATATTCATTGGATATTCTCTCCAGTCCAAAGCATACAGAGTCTACAATACTCGAACGAAGACGGTGATTGAAAGTGCAAATGTAACCTTTGATGAAAGCAAGACAAGGAATTCTGAACAAAGCAGTTCAGAACTCAGATCTAAAGAAAAAGACAAAGCTTCTACTTCACCAAGAGTAGAACTTGTTCAACAACAGACTAAGAAATCCGACTCCTACACTGATTCTGATCTTGATCTATTATTTCTTGATGCTTTTAATGATTTGTCTGTTGAAGACAATAGACAAGAAAATTTAGAAAATACTAACACAAACTCTACCGGTGCAGATATATCTGGACCAATTCAAGAAGTTGGTGACGCTTCTACAAACACAACGCAAGAGATCTCTGAAAAAGTTGTTCCAGAAAACACAACAGAAATGATCTCATCACAATTTGAAGTGGGATCAACATTAGCAACATCTGAACAACAACATCAGACATAATCCACATTTGCAGAAGCTGAACCTTCTTCTAGTGCACAAAGTCCAACTGCAAGTGCATCTGAACAACATGCAGTAGTTGATGAGTTTGACATGACAAATAATAAAACTGAACGAGATGTATTGCCAAGTTCACATAAATGGACAAAAAGTCATCCCCTTGAAAATATTATCGGAGATCGGAATGCTAAGGTATCCACCAGATCTGCAACTGCTTCTGCATCGGCCAATTTTTGTATGTTCTCAACCTTCCTCAGCAGCAAGGAACCCAAAATGCCATCTGAAGCTCTCACGGGTCCTGATTGGATAAATGCGATGCAAGACGAGCTAAATGAATTTCAAAGAAATGAGGTGTGGAGACTTGTACCAAGACCCAAAGATAAGACCATTGTTGGAACAAAGTGGGTATTTCGAAACAAGAAAGACGAGGCTGGTATTATTGTAAGGAACAAAGCACGACTTGTAGCGAAAGGTTATAATCAACAAGAAGGGATCGATTATGATGAAACCTACGCTCCCGTGGCAAGGATCGAGGCAATACGGATTTTTCTTGCGTACGCAGCACACAAAAACATCAAAGTATATCAAACGGATGTCAAATCGGCTTTCCTGAATGGTATATTACATGAAGAGGTGTACGTGAGTCAACCCGAAGGCTTCGTTGATCCAACATTTCCAGATCATGTATACGTGCTAGATAAAGCTTTGTATGGACTCAAGCAAGCACCGCGTGCATGGTATGAAAAACTTTCAATTTACCTTACCAAGTCAGGTTTCCAAAAAGGTACGATCGATACAACTCTTTTTCTTAAAAAGAAAGGTGAGGATTTGATGCTAGTACAGATCTATGTAGACGATATTATTTTCGGTTCTACAAATAAAAAACGTTGTGATGAATTTCAAAACATCATGAAGAAAAGATTTCAAATGTCAATGATGGGTGAATTAAATTTCTTTCTTGGCTTACAAGTTAAACAAACCCCGCAAGGGATTTTTATAAATCAAGCCAAGTACATTAGAGACATGTTAAAGAAATTTGACATGACTTCTTGTACACCCATGAAGACTCCCATGCAAACTGGAAGTTTGTTGGATGTTGATATTTCTGGTAAATCAGTGGATCAACGGACATACAGGAGCATGATTGGATCTCTTCTATACTTGACATCTAGTAAACCGAACATAATGTTTGCTACATGTTTCTGTGCCCGGTATAAAGCTAATCCTAAGGAGTCCCATCTTGCTGCAATTAAGAGAATCTTCAGATATCTCAAAGGCACACCAAATCTGGGTCTTTGGTATCCGAAGGATTCTAGTTTTGAACTAATGGCCTATACAGGCACAGATCTTGCAGGCAACAAATTAGACCGGAAGAGTACCTCAAGAGCATGTCAGTATTTAGGTGATAAGATAGTAAGCTAGTCATCTAAGAAGCAGAATTGTGTCTCAACTTCTACAGCTGAAGCAGAGTATGTAGCAGCTGCTAGTTGTTGTTCACAAGTTCTTTGGATGATGACACAGCTGAAAGACTATGGGTATACATTCAGCAAAGTACCTATCTACTGTGATTCCAAGAGTGCCATTGCCATAACTTCTAATCCGATACAACATTCTAAGACTAAAAACATCGACCTCAGGTACCATTTCATAAAGGATCATGTTGAGAAAGGTAATATTGAAATGCATTTTGTGTTTACAGATTTTGAGGTTGCTGACCTTTTTACAAAACCTTTGGATGAAAAGAGATTTACATTTTTAGTCAACAAGCTTGGAATGGTAAACCTTGATGCATAGCAATATTTATTTTCTGTACCTGTTGTTGAGGGGGAGCTAGATGTATTTTTTTATATGCTTAAGTGTTTTGGTCAAAATGAATATTGAAAAGTTTGATATCATTAGCAATGGTGGACTCATGTTCAATGAGTACCAAAGACTCATTTTGTTTTGCAGTATTATCATATTTTGGACTATGACTTCTGATCAACTCAGATCAGGACTCGTACTTCATGATTTGTGCTTCACAGCAAAAATCAAGGGGGAGAAATTAAGATGTGTGCATACTTTAAGGGGGAGCTTAATGCAAAAGTCTGTAAGTGTGTATATATATTTGATAGATCTGAAAAGTTTGAAAAGTATTTTTTTGAGAAAATTATTGGTTTTGTGCTAAAAGGTTAATTTTACAAAGTTGCTATTTTGGGAAAGTAAAAGTTTTCATTTTTGGAAAGATTTGATTTTCTGAAATTTTATTCTCAAATTTTTTTCTAAGTAATGAAACGCGCAAAGCACTATGCTTACGCTTAAACGTGCAAGGCTTAGTCTGCGAGTTCACTAAACACGCAAGCTGAAGCTAGCGAGTTTGATTAAAACGCGCTTATAGAAGTGTGCGAGTTTCAAAAATGCGCAAGGCGTTACGTGCGAGTTCGGTCGAGAATTGTCTTTCAGCCTGCGTGTTTCAACATTCTTATTCCTTAGGCTTCCGAGTTTCACTAATTTTTCACTTAAATTGTTTCTTAAGTGAAAATCACACACCTATTTGTCGATTTTTGAGACGAATACCTTGTTTTCTTGATATGAGAGAAGAAAAACTTAAATCGTGCGTTGTGTGCGAGTTTTGTTCAATGAACAGTGGATAGCGAGTTCTTTGACTTGCGAGTTCTATGAGTGAACAGTGTCTAGCGAGTTCCTTGACTTGCGAGTTTTGTCGAGTATATAAATGTTCCATCTCTTTACTTCACTCATTATCAGTGTGCGGATTCCAACACTTAGCGATTTTTCTCTCTAACTTTCTTGCGACTTTCATCTTTTCAGATCATTTCTCTCGAAGATATCAGTGTAGGTTGTTGTTTTTCCATTGTTTGATTGATTGTTCTTATCTGTTATCGATTCTAGGGTTTTGTAATTAGTTTGTCGATTCAATTTTTTTTTTCATGTTCTGGTTCGTAATGTCCTTAAATTTGACAGGACACTAAACATTTTGAGTTTGTTCTTTCAAACTGATGGTAGTATTGAAAATCACAATTGATATAATCTGGGTTTTGCTCGATAGACTGATTTTTGCAGGTTACCATAACTCATGGATTCTTGAACTGACCATTGGTTACTCTAGACTGAACTGAACTCAACTCATGTTCTGGACTCGAACTGATATTCTGAACTAAACTAATCTGGACTTAATGGATAGATGAATGATTTCATAATCTTTAATCATATTGTTCAAAGATCAATAGAAGATTAAAAGTCAGATTCTTTTGAATTAAAGTGAAAATTTTGAATTTCAAAAATTTTCAAATAAAAAGTAAATTGTAAAGTTTGGTTATTGGAGTTCATTTAAAAAAAAATTCAAGTTTAAAGAGTCAAAAGTTTTTGGTTACCTTTGCAAAATCAGTATGATTTTTTTCAAGCTTTATTTTTTAATACAACATTAGTTTGACAGAATAAATTCGAAATGTGAAGTGTTGTTGTCAATTTTATGTTTTGTGTGTTGTTGTGCAATTTTGTTCATTCGAAGTTGCAACTTGTTTTCTGCAACTTACTGTGCTTTCAATGCAAGATCTTAAAGTACATTGTTCTGTACTTCGAAATTGGTTTTTTCTGAAAAACAGGTTTTTGGATTTATACTGACATATTGGATTTTATCCAATACGTTTTATGATTTTTCTGGAAATCAATGGCGGAGGAAAATATTCATGACCAAAGTGTTCAGATGGATGAACATGATCCGAATGTTTCACGGGAGATGCCCATGCCTTCTTCCCGGTCCCATTTTTCTGAAGTTGATGTTGATCCTGATCTTCAATTGATCAATCCTCAAGATGATCTCTCTTTGTCGCCAAATAATCATCATGTGATATTTGACAACCTCATGGTCAAGCCATTGATAAAGGAGATACTGAAAAATCATCCAATTTGTACTGCCTTAACTACAACTGCTACTGTACCAATGATCTATTTACAACAAGCATGGAGAACCATTGAGCATGTAGTGCAAGGCAACAGAAAGTGTTTTACCATTCGCATCGACAACTTCACATCCATTCTGACCTATCAGAGGCTGAGATTTCTTCCTGATCTACCTTTGCAAGATTCCAGAGAAGGAAAGACAATTTTTGATCCCTATCCGACAGATCAAGAAATGTTTGCTGGTATTCGCGCTCTTGGATATGTTGGAAGACTTATAAAGATGAGTGACTTTCGGAAGTCAAATTTGCCACCATTCTACTATCAGTTTTTCTTAGTGATCAACAAGTGCTTGACTTCACAAAACTCTGGGCATGACAATACAAACATTCATACTCTAAGACTGTTCCATGCTATCATTTATGATCTGCATGTTGATTATGCTGTGGCCATGTGGACTGAGTTGTATGAGAAAGTTCTGAGCAAAAGACATTCAAAGAAGCCAAAATATGTGCCTTATCAGAGATTCTTACAACTTATTGTCCGAGGTATACTGAGATCTAGCCCAGATGTTCCAAAAAGATTACATCATGAAAGTGCCCCAAAAAATGAGATGACACATCTTCAAAAGCAGAAGCAATCCTTCGCTTTTGAGATGCCAGTTCCTGCTGCACTGCTTGCTTATGCCGATCTGAATGCTCCGAGCGTTAGGAAATATAGGGAGTCCATGGGATTACCAGAGCCAGAGATCCCTACCCAGGACTCAGAACCAGTTAGTCGAGCGGAGTCAGTGACGGTTAAACATACTACGGGAGTAGTTGAACGGGAAAGTGAGCAGAGAGAAAATATAGAGAGGGGTTCAGGAGTGGGTGGGATTTCTGTACTGGAAGGTGTGGGAACACAAGCACAATCTTCCACGCATTTAGTGATTCCTACATCTCAACCTGAGATTGCTATCATTCCTCAATTGGGCACTCAGGAGGAGAATCCCAATGAAAGTCAGAACTCTAAGAGAACTATATCGGTTGGACAAGCAAGCTCTTCTAGTACTTCGGTACCTTCAGCAACATCATAACAGGATGCAACAAATCAATGAAATGATCAGAATGATAATACTTATGATAACATGGGTCATAGTTTCGGATTTTTGGAAAATGTTTCTTTACACCAAAGTCTTGGTTCTACTGTAAGAGATCTTGACTGTAACACCCTAAAAATCAGAGTGAACTAAAACCTGCAAAACTTGGCAACATGACATTCGTATTGATAATAAACTCACAAGAAGGGGATCAATCCTTAAGACTTTACAAAAACCTGCATCGATATCGAGTTTGTCAACAAACTAATCTAGATACCTATATCAAGATTACATCAGTTGACGATCCAAATGTACCAAAAGAATGGGACTTTAACAAATGCCCTGAAACAATACTAGTCATCTCAAAATGCCTCGAGACCAAACCCGTCTCTCAAAACCCCGGCAACCCCCGCTAAGGGAAACCTGTTATACACATCATTTGAGAAAAAGTGTCAGACTTAAAGCCTAGTGAGAACATACAGTTTATAAAACTCGAAAGATATAAACATCATTGTCATAAGGAAGTCTTTTCATAAAGGTTTAATTCATAAAGAAAACATTTCGCCACAACCGGGCCTTTTCGGTCCAAAACTCATTAAACGATGACAAAAGGACCATTTTACCAAGGATTGTGGTGTAACACAAAGTAGACCACCAAATCCGAGTTATGAGCTAAATACATGGAACCATGGCCATGAACTCTTTAGTCCGTACTACGATGTGAGGGAGGTCCCCTAAGGAACCATGTCACTCTTCAGTCCGTACTACGATGTGAGGGAGGGCCCCCAAGGAACCATGTCATACTCGTTCATTAGACTACATCTGAACCATGGCTAGGATCGGGTCTCACATAACCGTACCTAAGTTGCCCCCGAGGATCAAATGTAGCTAACTACAACGGAAGGGGCATATCCTTCCCAGCCATAACAACGGAAGGGACATATCCTTCCCACCCATAAGTCGACTCGATACCTAGGGATCCACTAGTACAGGCAGGACTTGTCACAATATTCCATTTGAGCAACAAAGCTATATAAATAGCTATCAACACATTTATATTTCAAAATGCCATTTTCCAGACCAACTGCTGGTAAGAAAGATAATCATAAAATCAGTTTATATACATTCTTTCAATAAGCGAACAACATGGGCAAGTAAAACATCACTTTACTTTTGGTAAAGCGGAACCCGTCATTTTAGTCAAAACTGATCGGGAACCCCGAAAATCACCAAAAACTTCATTTATATCAAAATGTAGAGAACATAAAATCATACCGTAGAAATACTTCAGATTTCGCAAATAAGAGTTTTGACATGTATAAAGTTTGTAAAATGGTAGTAGGAACTCACCCAATAGGTTTATACTAAAACCCGAAGAACCAGATATCGACCCTCTTAACAAACCGAAGCTTTCTACCCCGAAACTTCGGATCAAATACTTTATATAAGCTATCAACTCTAGAGAGAGAACGACTTAAGAGAGAGAGAGAGAAGAGAGAGATTAGAGATTGAGATTTTTGGAAATATCAACTGAATGAGATATTTTGAGAAAACTCAATATATGTCGGCCAGGCAACTACGCGGGTTATGCCGCGACTTCAACTCGCGGCATAACTCGCCCATGTCCAAAACCCTAAATCATCCAGTGGGTTTCGTGGGTTGTGCCGCGACCTCTAGTCGCGGTGCAACTCGCGCAGTTCCAAAATCTTATATTAAACAGAGGGTTACGCGGGTTGTGCCGCGACCTCTAGTCGCTGTGTAACTTGCGTAGTTCACTGCTTGTCTCCCAAACTTCACAGAATCCAAAACGACAACCAACCATACACGGAGCTAACAACAAAAACTTAATACAAGAATAACAAGATTACACAACAGAAAATTCAGGGTGTTGCAATCCTCCCCAACTTGGGAATGATTTCGTCCCCGAAATCCAAACTATTCGAAAATATGAGGATATCTTCGCATCATATCCTCCTCGGCTTCCCACGTCACATTCGCTCCCCGGTGATGCTTCCACTGCACCTTGACTAAGGTGACTTCTTTATGACCAACTTCTTAGACTTTCTCTCTAAAATGGCGTCAGGTTCTTCCACACAACGGTTACCTTCGTCTACCCTTAACTCTGAAAGGGGAATGACGCTGTCTTCTACCGCCAAACATTTCCGGAGGTAGCAAACATGAAATGTGTTGTGTATTCTGCTCAACTCCGGTGGCAGTTCCAACTGGTAGGCTTGCAAACCTACTCGCTTAAGCACTTTGAAAGGTCCGAGGAAACGGGGACCTAACTTCCCACGTTTTCCGAACCGTATAATGCCTTTCCATGGCGACACCTTAAGCATAACCTGGTCGCCGACTTGGAATTCCATCGGTCGCTTCTTCTTATCTGCATAGCTTTTCTGACGATCCTGAGCCGCTTTCATTCTTTCACAAATGCACTTGACCTTATCGGCAGTCTCTTGCACGATCTCAGGTCCGGCGAATTGCTTTTCTCCCGCTTCAAGCCAGCACACAGAATTCCAACACTTTCGCCCATACAATGCCGCAAAAGGTGCCATTCCGATACTCGAGTGGTAGCTATTATTGTAAGCAAACTCCACCAAAGGCAGGTGAGAGTCCCAGCTACCCCCGAAATCGACACAAGACCTTAACATGTCTTCCAATGTTTGGATCGTTCGCTCGCTCTGCCCATCGGTTTGCGGATGGTAAGACGTACTCAACTTCACTCGAGTACCAAGCTCCTTCTGAAACCTATCCCAAAAGTTCGAAGTGAACCGACTGTCGCGATCCGACACGATCGACAATGGTATGCCATGCCTCGAGACCACCTCATCGATATAAAGCTTTGCTAACTTATCCATCGGTAGAGTCTCGCGCATAGCCAAGAAGTGAGCGTTCTTAGTCAATCTGTCAACTATCACCCAAATGGTGTCGTGACCTCGAAGAGTTTTAGGCAACTTCGTCACGAAGTCCATGGTGATATACTCCCACTTCCATTCGGGAATCTCTAAAGACTGTAGACTCCCGTATGGTCGCTGATGTTCAGCCTTAACTTGTGAACACGTCACACAACGCTCAACGTAACGCGCTATATCCAGCTTCATTACCGGCCACCAATAGTGAAGCTTCAAGTCCCTGTACATCTTTGTACTTCCCTGATGAATGGAATACTTGGACTTGTGAGCATCCTCTAGCAACAGATCGCGGTTACCCCTAATCTTGGGTACCCACACACGACCGCTGAACAATTTTACTCCACGACTATCTTCCGTTAAGAGTAAACACTACTTCATCATGACTTCATCTTTTAGATTCTCTTCTAACAGTGCTTTCATCTGTGATGTCTTGATCTTATCAATAAGACTAGACACTAGTTCGATCCTCGAATGGGTAGCCCGAATACTCCCGCTATAGTCCTTCCGACTTAGCGCATCGGCCACCACATTCGCCTTACCGGAATGGTAAAGCAATTCCCGGTCATAATCTTTAAGAAACTCGAGCCACCGCCTTTGCCTCATATTCAGCTCTTTCTGATCAAAGACATACTTCAGGCTCTTGTGATCCGTGTATAGAGTGCATTTAGTGTCGTAGAGGTAATGTCGCCAAAGCATCAAGGCGAACACCACCGCTGCTAACTCCAGATCATGGGTTGGATAATTGTGCTCGTCTATCTTAAGTTGCCTCGAGGCATAAGCGATCACCTTGTCTCGTTGCATCAACACACAACCCAGTCTCATCTTTGAAGCGTCGCTGTATACTACGAAATCTTCCGACCCTTCAAGTAACGTCAAGATCGGAGCTTCACACAACTTCTTTTGAAGGATCCGGAACGCCTTCTCTTGGGCTTCAGTCCATTCAAACTTCACATTCTTCCGAGTTAGAACTGTCAAGGAAGAAGCGATCTTCGAAAAGTCTTGGATAAATCTTCTGTAGTATCCCGCCAGACCCAAGAAACTTCGGATCTCGGACGGACTCTTAGGAGGCTCCCAATTCATCATAGCTTCAATCTTGGAGGGATCCACTTTCACTCCGTCTCGAGTGACAACGTGACCCAAAAACTGCACTTCTTCGAGCCAAAAGTCGCACTTGGAAAACTTGGCGTACAATCTTTCCCTTCTCAACACTTCTAGAACCTCACGTAGATGTTGTTCGTGTTATGACTCACTCTTGGAATACACTAGTATGTCATCAATGAGTACAATGACCGACTTGTTGGGGAACGGTCAGCATACTCTATTCATTAAATCCATAAACACAGTTGGTGCATTCGTTAGACCAAAAGGCATTACAAGAAATTCGTAATGGCCGTAACGTGTTCTGAAAGCTGTCTTCGGAACATCTTCTTCTCTTACCTTCACTTGGTGATAACCTGAAAGTAAGTCGATTTTGGAAAAACAACCCGCTCCTTGAAGTTGATCGAACAAGTCGTCTATTCTCGGAAGCGGATACCTGTTCTTCACTGTAGCCTTGTTCAACTCACGATAATCTATGCATTTTCTCATTGTGCCATCCTTCTTCTTGACAAATAAGACCGGAGCTCCCCAAGGTGACGAACTCGGTCTTATAAAGCCTTTCTCCAATAGCTCTTGGAGTTATGCTACCATCTCTTGCATCTCCGATGGCGCTAAACGATAAGGTGCTTTAGCGATAGGTGCTGCTCCAGGCACAAGATCAATCCGAAACTCTACCTGCCGATCGGATGGTAACCCGGGCAAGTCGTCCGGAAAGACGTCTGGAAATTCACGCACAATCTTCACATCTTCCAGCTTTGATTTCTTTAACTTGGCATCGATCACATAGGCTAGGAAATACGATCATCCTTTTGCTAAGCACCTGCGTGCCTTTGCCATTGTGATTATTGCCACTTCGCCCTTTCTCTTTTCGCCATAGATGACAACGACTTCACTACTGGGGTTGGGAAGTCGAATCAATTTATTGGAACATACTATCTCGGCATGATTGTTTGACAACCAATCCATGCCGACCACAACATCGAAACCCCCGACTAACATCGGCAATAGATCGATTGAGAATTCTCTCCCTTTGATACTAAGAGTACACTGCTTCAGAACCTCGTGGAACAGAACTTGACTACCATCGGCTATTTCTACCACTAATGCATCCTCAAGACTAGTAGTTGGCATAGAAATTTTCTGATAGAACAATTCAGATACGAAAGAGAAACTAGCACCCGTATCGAACAAAATACGAGCAGGTACAGATTTTATAAGGAAAGTACCCGATACCACGTCAGTGGATGCCCTGGTCTCTTCGGACGTCATCTGAATAGCTCGACCCTGAACCCTCGGAGGGTTCTCCTTCTTCGCCGCCGCACTACCCGACTTGAGCTTCGATCAATCTCTTTTCACATGCCCCGGTGCCTTACACTCGTAGCAAACCATTCCCACGACAGAAAAGTCACGAGCGGTGTGGTCATTCTTACCGCACTTGAAGCAGAATCTAGTAGTGGAGTTACAGCTACCGTGGTGCATGGTTCGACACTTCGGGCACCACTTTGCTTCCCGATAACTACTGAAGTTGCGGTTTCCGACAAAAGGTCGGACCCGCTTGGGAGGTACTGAACTGCTCTCCCACTTCCTCTTATCAGGCACTACTACTGCTTTCTCAGACTTGCTCTTCGCGAACATTTCCTCCATGAACTGAGCTTCTTCAACCATCTCTCGGAGGTTAGAAGCATTGAAATTGTGGACCATCGATTGCATGTCCGCTGGCAAGCCGTTGAGATAAGCTTTCATCTTGTCTTTCTCTGTTGGGGCAGCGTGCCCCACCAGACCAAGCTTCTCCATAAACTGACGGGTGTACTCCCTCACCGTCAGGCTTCCCTTTACCAAAGACCGGAATTCTTTCTCAATTCGGTCCATCGTTGAGATCGTTGCATAATTCCTCTAGCAACTTCTTCATGAACTCGGCCCAAGACAACTGAGCCAACACTTCAAGAGATAGAGTAGATTGGATGATATTCCACCAGATGAGTGCAGTATCCCTCAGCAGTTGCGTATCGAACCGCACCCTCTGATCATCACCACATTCAGAAGAGCCAAAAGCTTGCTCAACCGCTCGGATCCACTTTACACACACTGCCGGGTCATCTGAACCGAAGAATTCTGGCGGTCCATAACCCAGAAAGGACTTATAGGAACAACTCTTCCTATTCCCCGGAGCACCAGAAGTCCCGCGCTCTACCGCCGTGACCCTTATACCATCATCTCCCGAACCTGCTACGACGTTCTCTACCACCGTCTCACTTCTCCGATGATTTACGTCGCGGTCCTCCATTGCTTTCAGCAGAAAATCTTGTTGCTTCGCCATCTCTTCCCTCATTGCCAACATTACGCTGGCCAACAACTCGGACTGGGGATTAGCATCCCTAATGACTGGGTGGGACGAAGCCAGGTCTACACGCGGAATGTCCTCTGGCCCCCCACCTAGTATTTGCTGAACAAGTGGTCGAACGATAACCTCAACTCCTTCCGGCTGACCCGCTGTCGAGGCTGTCGCTTCCAGACCATCAACACGAGTACGTGGTCTTCCGCGCGTACCTACCATTCTGAACTACTTCACAGAGCAGAGGAAGAGATAAGAGTGGGATAGGAAAACACGAAAGGAAAACGTACTACCACATTACCAATTGTCATATTAACAGCAAATCAAGCACTCTTACGTACAATATCCTCATAATAACGTTAGCTAAGTGAAATTATGAGCATATAACACATAATGGTCCTTGTCACCACCACTACAACACTTGGTAAACGTAGTTTCCGTTGACTCTAAGACTAACTCATCTTAGAAGCTCTACCCAAATCTCGCAGATTAAATCTTAGCATACTCAGTCTAAGTGTAGACATCTTACATTCATGCCTAGTTCGCTTAAACTAGGGCTCTGATACCAACCTGTAACACCCTAAAAATCAGAGTGAACTAAACCTGCAAAACTTGGCAACATGACATTCGTATTGATAATAAACTCCCAAGAAGGGGATCAGTCCTTAAGACTTTACAAAAACCTGCATCGATATCGAGTTTGTCAACAAACTAATCTACATACCTATATCAAGATTACATCAGTTGACGATCCAAATGTACCAAAAGAATGGGACTTTAACAAATGCCCTGAAACAATACTAGTCATCTCAAAATGCCTCGAGACCAAACCCGTCTCTCAAAACCCCGGCAACCCCCTCTAAAGGAAACCTGTTATACACATTATTTGAGAAAAAGTGTCAGACTTAAAGCCTGGTGAGAACATACAGTTTATAAAACTCGAAAGATATAAACATCATTGTCATAAGGAAGTCTTTTCATAAAGGTTTAATTCATAAAGAAAACATTTCGCCACAACCGGGCCTTTTCGGTCCAAAACTCATTAAACGATGACAAAAGGACCATTTTACCAAGGATTGTGGAGTAACACAAAGTAGACCACCAAATCCGAGTTATGAGCTAAATACATGGAACCATGGCCACGAACTCTTCAGTCCGTACTACGATGTGAGGGAGGGCCCCCAAGGAACCATGTCATACTCGTTCATTAGACTACATCTGAACCATGGCTAGGATCGGGTCTCACATAACCGTACCTAAGTTGCCCCCGAGGATCAAATGTAGCTAACTACAACGGAAGGGGCATATCCTTCCCACCCATAAGTCGACTCGATACCTAGGGATCCACTAGTACAGTCAGGACTTGTCACAATATTTCATGTGACCAACAAAGCTAGATAAATAGCTATCAACACATTTATATTTCAAAATTCCATTTTCCAGACCAACTGCTGGTAAGAAAGATAATCATAATATCAGTTTATATACATTCTTTCAATAAGCCAACAACATGGGCAAGTAAAACATCACTTTACTTTTGGTAAAGCGGAACCCGTCATTTTAGTCAAAACTGATCGGGAACCCCGAAAATCACCAAAAACTTCATATATATATCAAAATGTAGAGAACATAAAATCATACCGTAGAAATATTTCAGATTTCGCAAATAAGAGTTTTGACATGTATAAAGTTTGTAAAATGGTAGTAGGAACTCACCCAATAGGTTTATACTAAAACCCGAAGAACCAGATATTGACCCTCTTGACAAACCGAAGCTTTCTACCCCGAAACCTCGGATGAAATACTTGATATAAGCTATCAACTCTAGAGAGAGAACGATTTAAGAGAGAGATTAGAGATTGAGATTTTTGGAAATATCAACTGAATGAGATATTTTGAGTAAACTCAATATATGTCGGCCAGGCAACTACGCGGGTTATGCCGCGACTTCAACTCGCGGCATAACTCGCCCATGTCCAATACCCTAAATCATCCAGTGGGTTTCGCGGGTTGTGCCGCGACCTCTAGTCGCGGTGTAACTCGCATAGTTCACTGCTTGTCTCCCAAACTTCGCAGAATCCAAAACGACAACCAACCATACACGGAGCTAACGACAAAAGCTTAACACAAGAATAACAAGATTACACAACAGAAAATTCGGGGTGTTACATTGACTTGGAAGGTGTCGATTCCACAATCAGGAATATTATTTCTGACTCTGGAGTTATAAGGCAGGAAGAGGGAGTATTAGTTGAAAACCCATAAAATGTTAGGACTAGAGTGAATGTAGAAAAAGAACATGGTGAGCGTGAGTGTATCCAAACCTAGCATTCTAGAAGGGCAGCCACATCTACTACCTCGTCGCATGTGTTGCGAGCATGAGGTATTGAAAATACATTAGTCGCCCACTAATGCATATGCACACCTCAGCCAAAAATTCTATTGCCTCTCAGCAGACTATAGTCTCATCTTTACACGGGGACTTAGCATATACTCTATCTGCCTTTCACTCTTAAATGGCAAGTATTGAAACAAGAACTCAGTTGCCCCCGAGTTTGACTTCTTTCAGTGCACCATTGAGTCTTGAACCAACTGTTACATCTATTTTCATTCCTAGGACACAACCAATCATATCTGCTACCATCGGGAGTCTTAGTGCCCCAATCGGAACATCTGTAGTAGATCCGCAATCCGGAGTACGAGGATAAGGTGGAAGTCCTATCATTGCTAACGCCATGCCAGCTTTGAGAACAGGCCACACTGTTGCATCTTCAACCGTTGTGTTAACGGGAAGCTTGAGTAGCCCCGGTGTTACTTTACCCGAATTCGTTTCAAGGGAATTTCTCAATGATGCCCTAAAGGTCGTTGAAACTTCCTTATCGCAGAAATTTCAGTCGGAGATGAATAAAGCAACTGAAAAGCTTGAGGAGGAGATTGGAAAGGTTATGAGAATGTTGAAAAGAAAAAATCCTGTTGTTGAGGAGCCTGAGCAAACACTTCCACCACCATCTGTTCCACAACCACCACCAGTTCAATCCGTTTCTGAGCTAAAATCTTTACTTCTAGCCCAGCTGTTATCCGAAGCTCCAACAGATCAAACCGAAGCACATCTTATTGGTTTACTAAGGCAACAATCCTAACCAATTGTTCCTCAGGTTCCAGTAGATTATGTCACACAGTCTCAGTTCAACCAGTTCAAAGATTCAGTGGAGAAGCACTTACAGGATCTAACCATAGCAGTTCAACTTTCTTACAAGGTTCAATCTGATACAGTTTTAAAGAAAAGGCATGATCGTGATTCTGATCAAGATCATGAGGGAGAGATGAATAAGAGACAGAAAACTGCAGAAGATATTGTTATTGTTACTGTTGATGAGCGGGGGACTGAAGTAGCTGAAGTAGAGTTGATGATCTATGACAATACGGGATCAAGGGTTGAAAAGCTTGCGATTGCCACTGTTGAGGAAGTAATGGAGATGTTGGGAGTTACTGCTGAAAACTTTGTCAACCTAGATGATTATGAAAGTGATGATGATGAACAGGCTACTGCTAGGTATGACAGTTATTGGAGAGTAAAGCAGGAAGGAATGGATGTTATTGAGCACAATATTCAAAATGATGGACCAAATCCTGAGAATACAGTTACAGTTGAAGAGTTTGTACAGAATGCTATTTCTCAAGGAAATCTGAGTCAGAGTGAAAATGTTTTGGATGATTTGTTTGGAGAAAATTTAGATGAAAATTTTGATGATCTTGAAGGTTAACATAAAGAGATTGTAGATCTTGATCAAACGTTTCCAGTTCAACAAGTCGAAGTTGTGGAGGTTGCACAGATTGCGAGTACAGTTGATCATGCTCCACCAACCTACAGATTGTTTGATGAAGATGAAATCTTGACTGCTATTCCGATAGTCTCACCCACAAGAAATTTTTATGTCCCTAAAAATCTTGATGCTTCTTAACCAAGAGTTGCTCTACCTTTGCCTGAAAATTTTGATTCTGAACAACCAGCTAATCAACTCAAGCATAAACCAAAAGCTGACAAACCCAGAAAGTCAAAAAGATCAAGAATTCCTACCTCAAAGCCCAAACCAAAAGATCTTGAAGAAGAAAGGCCAATTATTGTTGATATCCAAGACTTCAGGAATAAGCTGTACAAAGAAAGAAAACAAAGAGAAAAGGAGGAAAGGCAGATAATCAGGGAAGCAAGAGCTGAATTAAGAAAAGAGGAAGAACAAGTAACCAGAGCCAAAGATAGTGCATTTACTTACATTCGAAACCCAGATAGTCCAAAGATATTAAGCACAGCTAAAACCTCTATACAGTTAAAGCCAAATCCTTTTTTTGTTACTCCAATGGAAGTGGAAGAATTCTCAAAAGCTCATGGTCCAGAACTTGAAACAATGCAAGTAGAAGAGCTCATTTCTTATGAATTCAGCAATATAGGGAAGGTTACTTTTAAAAATGATGTTAGAGTTGGTGCTGTTCCATATACAGGATATGATGTTGAAGGAGATTTTTGAAGTTCATTGAGATCATCAGAAAGTCAATTAAAGTATCGTTCCTGGAAGAGTCAACCAAAATCTTCTCTGCAGCCGGTTGATGAAGCTTGTTTTTATGGTGTTTCTTCTCTGCAGCCGGTTGATGAAGCTTGTTTTTATGGTGTTGGAGATAGAGACAAAGTCTATCAGTCCAACTACATCACATTTATGAAGACTCAAAGCAGACTTTCCCCATTTGCAAAAAGAGAAGAGATTCTGCAGGTCCAAAATGTTCATATTTGCAAGATTCTTAATGTCCACTATCCAAAGTTCACAGTTCAAAGAAAAGATATGCAAATCAGTACCTTTACAGAAGCTGATTTTGTTAACTTAAACTTCTCAGACATTATGTTCATTGTAAATGAGTTCGGAGACAGGAGAAATAGAAGGAGGTCATAAGATGATGCTTATGCTTTGGATGCTATTAAAAAATTCATGACAAGGAGTGTCTACAATGCTTATTCGTTTGACTTTCAGCTTGGCATTGAAACCTGTTATCCCAAATTTATCAAGCTAATCTCATACAAACAAGATATATCAATCAAGAACTAGAGAGAGAGTAGAGAGAGAGAGTAGAGAGAGAAAGTAGATCTTGATTATTTCTCTAAAATATGAAATGTATACATTGAAGTTCTTACCCAATTACAAGACAACTAAACCTATTTATATCACCAAACTAAGAAAGACTTAATGACTAAGGAAACTAAACAACATTGACTTATCAAGACTTTGACAAAATAGACTTTGACTTTGACATTGTTGACTTTTAAATTTTGACTTTTCTAAATAAATCTTGGATACAATATTTTGACTTAACAATCTCCCCCTTTGTATTCAAAATTTAATAAAAAATTGACACTAGTCTTCAGCACTTGATTCTTCAGCTTTTATCTATGACAACTTTGAACTTTGAAGCTTTAACCATCTTCAATCTTTTAGCCTTTGAAGAATCTTGAAAAGTATTTTTCTCTTTGAAGCCTTGACAGCCAACAAGACATAAACACGCATTTTGAAACTTGAAACATCTTTGAAATGTTGACAGTAAAGTAATCTTTGACAAACAAGTATCTTCATCACTTTGATCTCTGAACCATCTTTGGAAGAACAAACTTTCACTAATCATCTTGATTAATATTTGAACATTCTTCCTTCAGAATCTTTTGGCTTTGAATTTTTTTATCAGACTTGAACTTTAAATCAGCGGAAGCATTTTCAATTTCTGACTTGAACTTTGAACTTGAATTCTTGAAATTGAACTTTGTATAATTATCCCCCTTTTTGATGATGTGAGCATCATTATCATCAAAACTTCATCAATTTCAGCTCAGACTTTGATTTTCCCCTTTGAGATGAACTAACAATCTCCCCTTTGACAACATCCGCACTTGATCTGAAGAGCCGAATCATGAACTGTATATATCCGAATCTTTTCAAAATCAGACATAATGAGCGTGTAACCCTGATTCAACATATGAAACAGTTAGAAATGCCTGTCAGTAACACAAAGTTACTGTGTACAACGAATGTACATTATAAGGAGCTGGCTTGATGATGACTCCCCAGGACTTCCATTCAATCATTGAAAAACACAAGGTAATTCTATGAATGTTCTGACAGAAAAACATATTTTTTGTTTGCTCGTGCTAGTGTATGAAAGAATTTTAGCAGAATGATTGTGTTTCATAAGGCTCAAATTGTGTAAATCACTGAGACAACAATGATTGTACATGGACTCAATGTGCATGAGAAAGGGTCGAAGGTGGGGCAACTTTCCTTCTTTTTCAATATCAGAATCTTCCAAAAGAAGAACCAATAGATTATGCGCTGCTTCCCCAGAAAATGAGAAACATTCTATTTTTAAGAAAAGAATGAGTAGCTAGTGGGGTTGTATACAAGAGATGGCATGGGCTATTTGCCTATTTCAATGATGGTCACCAAAGAAATGTGAACCAATCAGTAATGTGGCTGCCCGGCTCAGAAAGATGTTTGGAGCAGAGTTCTGATATTCTTTTAACCCTGATCTCACACCCTCTTTCTTTTAAACATATAAGCTCATATCTAACCAATCTCTCATTTCCATTATACCTCAAATCACTCCCACACTCAATTCTTTTAGACCCCTCTCCCCTCAATCACTCAAAGGATTTCTTCCGGGGTAGGAAACACTAGTTCTCGTGAATCCATGGAAGATCTATTAAGCACTCACACTGAATCCCATTTCCTAAAAGTACATGTTGGTCAATGATTTTCTTAAAATAAAAGTACAAGAAATCATATGTTAGTGTACGTATGCTCATTTAAAAATATGAATGAAATTTGAGCATTTGAACGTTGAAGATTTCTCAAAACAAAGATATTGAATGAATGAAATGAAATCAAGAGAATTGTTTTGAGAATCTGACAATGCTTAAAAGCAGATCAAATGAAAAGGCTAGGGTATCAAATGAATTGGATATTTTGTTTATATGAACAAATATAAACAAATTAACAATGAAAGCACAAATTTGAGAAAGATGAATGATGCTCAACAACTTTGATTTTCAAACGGGGGTATTACCATCGAAAAATTGTTTCGTTTGGAGACATGGTAATAACAAATTCAAATAAAATATTGAACCAGTGTGTATGAATACTTTACAGTATATGGACAAGATAATACACAAGTATTGATCTTTGGAAACACACGGTTAGTTAAACAATAAAGATCAGAAATGAAAAACATTTAAAATCACACTTCTAAATTCATGAAATCTTTTGAGAATAAGAAGTGGTTTGAACATTTAAGAAACTGTTTTTCATGCTTGAAAGTTTCTCTTCTTTCAAACAATCAGAGATCTAGGATCAGAAGATATTTACCTTTTTAGCTCCCCCTCAAATCATGAAAGAATGATTTAAATCTTTTAAGCTCCCCTGGATATTAGCATAATATCCTTCTTTTGATCGTTGAAAAACGGGTCCTGATCTGTCATGTGATCAGAAGCCACTTTATTCAAAACATTTATTAAAAAATAAATGACAGAAAGCAGTAAAACAATTTATAGTATGAGTTCTGATCTGAAGTAATCAGAAGTCATCACCTTTACTCCCCCTTAAATTAAGCATCTGAAATATATCAGTTATAACAGGATAGAGATCAAACACCCCCTTTTGAATTGTTAGACAATCAATATCAGAAAAATCTAGCAAAGAAAAAGTATAGGGTAGAGATCAGATAAATTCTCTTGGGATGGAGACCATCAATATCCATCGAATGCAAAAACACAGGAGTAAGGTCTTTTTATCATTGAGACCCGAGTCCTAAACTGTTGTGTTTAGAAGTCAAGCTCCTTTGAAAAACGGGACCTAAGCTGATGTGCTTAGTAGCTATAATCTTGACATTGAGGTGCGGGTCTTGAACTGCTATGTTCAAAAGCCACTGTCTTTCTTACTCCCTCTTGACTTGTGTTGCCTGCAACAAAGAATCAATTTTCTTCTTTGGTACCCACTGGTATTTGGGTCCAGAAATATTAGTTGCAGTTCGTGTGGGGGAAATGTAGTAAGGACCATACCAGAAATGATCACTAGTCTTGTGAATATGATCATGTGTACAGCAGTAAGAACAATAAAATTTATTACCTGAAAACCTAAGTAATTAGTCTCTTAAGTATATGAGGTCAGGTTTACCTTTATGCTCTTTGTTCTTGTTAGAGCATAAATATGTTGGATACAAGATCAAGAAGACAAAAGTCAAGGTTTAAGAAGTCAAAGCTGAAAAAAGTCAACTCTCAAGTGAAAGTCAAAGTCTTTGTAATAAAAGTCAAAGTCAACATTTGTATTAGTTTTGTTTCCTTGTTGTTTTAGTTGTAAGTATAAATAGTTTCCTTTCTTTTGTAATTAGTAGTCAACAGAAGTGGAATTCAGTTGTATTTTTAGAGAGAATACGTTTAGAGAGAGAAAGTTGTAATTGTGGAATTTGAAAGAGAAATCAAACAGGTAATTGGATTGAATTGTTTGTTTGATTCATTGTTTCTGATTAGAAACTAGAAAACAGGGAATAACAATTGGTATTAGAGCAAATCCAAATCGAAATCAGATCAAGAAATCAATATACTGTTCATCGTCACTGTGTTCTTCAAAGTTCAGATTCGTTTTTGAGTATTAGTGTGATTTTTGAGTTGTAATTGGTATATTAGTGATCGATGAATGTAATAGATTGAGTTTGTATAGATAATTTCATGAAATGCACTGTAATTTCCATGAATTTTTGGATTTTATTGAGTTTTAGTTCATGAGTTTTAAAGCACTATTACATAGATCAATCTTGTATTTTTGTTGTTTTTGTTTGTAATCTCTGCATTGTAATCGGTTCGAGTCATGATTTAGAAGAAATCTGCAAAGTTTCAGATCATTTGATGGAGATTTGAGTCGAATTTTGGTGAAAAAGTGAAGAACACGCACGGATTTCGTTAGAACGCGCTAGATCTGAAGAACGCGCAAGTTCGTCATTAGAACGCACAAGCTGAAGGAAATCGATTTTGGTCAAAACGCGCAAGTAACGATTAGCGAGTTTTAGAAACACGCTGATCGAAGTCTGCGAGTTTGGAAAAGTTAAGAAATTTTTCTAAGGACCAGAACGCGCACGTAGTGGTTAGCGAGTTCTACAAACGCGCTAATCGAAGGGTGCGAGTTTGAAGAAGAACAGTGATCTGCGAGTTCATTCGACATGCGAGTTATTTCATGAAAAAGTTCTAAGTGTTGGAACGCGCAAGTATAGCTAGCGAGTTTGATCAAAACGCGCAAGCATCGACGAGCGAGTTTTGGAAACGCGCATGCCTTAGTTAGCGAGTTTTGTCGTGAATAGTAATCTACACGTTTAGACGTTAGCGAGTTTCAAAAGGAATAGTCACTTGCGAGTTTCAGCGTCAAGCGAGTTTTAGCTATCTGCGAGTTTTTTAGAACACGCAAGCTTTAGCATGTGAGTTTCACAAACGTGCAAGCCTTAGTCTGCGAGTTTTTCAGATATAGTGTCTTGCGAGTTCTATAGTGACTTGCGAGTTTTGTCACTTAGTCAAAATTTTCAAAACTGTAATATGGCCCTTAATAGTCAGCGGGACCCCCGTGCTAAGTCTGCGGAGGGGGACAAAATTCTGATTGTGTTAAAAATTTCTGATTTTATATTTCAAGTTTTCTATATTTTCTTGATTGTTTCATTTGGACTAACGATTAGTTTTTAGTTTCTTATTGCATATATTTTTCAAACAGGTTTTATCAAGATGACTTCTAAAGATGCACTTTCCATTGGCACTGATGTCAAGCCTCCTGTACTGTTTAAAGGAGAGTATGAACAATGGAAGGACAGATTCCTTGATTTCGTGGACCGGCACACAAATGGAGAGAATATTCTTCTGTCAATTATAGAAGGTCCTATGGCACCAATCATGGTTCAAATACCTGATGATGACTCGTCTGATAGTGAAGATGGTACTGAGGAAAGAGATCAAAAGATGAAAACAGTGGCAGTGGATATTTCTCAGTATTCTGAAGAACAGAAAAGTCGATACAAAGCAGATAAACAAGCAAGATTCTTACTTCTTCAGAGCATTCCGAATGAGATCTACATCAAGATTGATAGTTACAAGGGAAATGCTAAGAAGATGTGGGATCAGTTGCAGAAAATGATGATGGGATCCAAAGTAGGGAATCAGATGAAAGTGGCTAACTGCATTAACAGTTATGAGGAATTCAAAGCCAAAGAGAATGAGAGTTAGAAGATACCTATGAACGGTTTGTCTTGCTGTTAAATGAATTATCAAAGAACAAAGTTAAAAAGAAGCAACTTGAGAACAATGTCAAATTTCTGAGTATCCTACAGCCAGAATGGAAGAAGCATACACGTAGGATGAAGCAGATGAAGGATCTGAATGACATTCCGTTACATGAGGTTTATGAGACTCTGAGGCAAAATGAAGAAGAAGTAGAAGAGAAAAGAGCTGAGAAAAAGAAGGCAGAAAAGGTTCCCGGTCCTATTGTATTGGTAGCCGGAGAGAAAAAGAAGGAGAAGAAAGTGCTTACAAGTTCTGAGTCTGAATCAGATGGTGATGATGGAGAAAGTCTGAAACAAGCCATGCTTTTACTGACCCGTGCATTTCAAAAGAAATTCTACAAGAAGCCGGGATCAAATTCTCAAAGGTATTCTTCATCAAGTTCAAAGAATCATGAGCATAGAGAAAGGGTGGAAGGAAGGAGATATGAAGAGAACAGATATGTTGAGAAGAAACCTGATGAAAGGAAGAAGTTCATGAATGACTACACTGTTGCAGAAAAGCCAACAAGTGATCCAGTTAAATGCTACAACTGTGGCAAAATTGGATATTTTGCAAAGGATTGTAGAAAACCAAAAGTTCGTAATTCTCAATACTATCAGAACAAACTACTCTTGGCCAAACAGCAAGAAGCAGGCATCGCTTTAATGGCAGGGGACGAATTTTGGCTGGATCATTCAGAAGGTGAAGAGGAAGAGAAGGAAGAAAATGCTCATCTCTGTCTTATGGGAAAAGAAGTGAAGTATGATGAGTCAGATGACGAGACAGCTGATGAGGTATTAAACTTAACTGAAAAAGATTTTGTAACCAAAATGGAAGCTATGATGGCTGAGCTTTATGATCTTCAAGTAAAACTGAAGAAAGAAAAAGAAAGAGTTGCTAAGAGAAACAATAAGATATTTGAACTCAATAAGTCGGTTATTGGGAACAAAGATCTGATTGATTCATTACGCAAATCTGCTTCTGATTCTAAATCTCAAGTAGATTGTTTTGAAAAGAAGATTTCTGAGTTTGAAGTTAAAATTTCTATATATGAGTTTGAGAAGAGAGAATCTGCACTAACTGTTTATAAATTGCAGGTTGAAAACAAGCTTTTGAAAAACAAGGTAAATGGTCTGGAAGCCAAATTTTATGCGAGAGGCCAAACAGATCAAACCATTTTTCTCAATGCACCTGATGAGGAGGCTGATGTTAAGGAAAAATGGGGACATGGTTTTAAAAACCCCCATTACTTAAAGAAAGCCATCAGAAAACAACCAGCATTATATAATTTTGATTTTCTTGCTTGTGCTGGTAAACATACTCATTTAAAACCCAAATTTGTTACCAAATTACCGGAAGAAGTTGAGGCAAAAGAAACTTAAAATAGAAATAGTGTAAAGAAAATGCAACTACCATTTAACTATGCAAAGTTAAATGATAGTTATCTTTCAGAAACACCAAAAGTTCTTTCAAATGATTATTTTGCTAGTTATTCTGTTTCTGAGATGAAGGCAAAACCTGCAATTGCAAAGGTTTATGTTCCTCCACTCATTCTTGAAAGCAAAATAGTTGAGTTGGAAAATGATTTATCTGATGAAAAACTTTTGGTTGATATTCAACAAAGTGTATTTTCTACTGTATTAAAGAACACTATTTTTCAATCTACATCTACAAAGCGTGCTAAAGTTTCTAAGGCACCTCAAACTTCGTCTGATAATTTTGATGACTTATTTGAGTCTGCAAATGATATAATTTTGATGACTTATTTGAGTCTGCAAATGATTTTCTTAATTCTGATGATGGGTGCATAGACGAAATTGATATGTTTGACTTTAATGATAATCTTCCTGATCATTCTACTTGACTTACAAATGAAAAGGTGTTACCAAGTGTTCTTAAAACTGCTAAATCATCAACTAAGGTTGGTGAATCAGTTTCTGTAGCTGCTGATTATTATTCTCAAGGTAAGAAACAGAAGAAACAACGATTAAAGAAACAGAAACACACTGGTACACAAAAGAAAACCCAGTCTCAGAAATCTGTTTTTCCTAATAAATCTACATCTTGTGTTTCAGATTTAAGCAAGAAAAGGTCGAAAGCTCGAAGTGAATGGCGACCAAAAAGGAAGGGTGATGAGAAAGCTGAATCAGTTTCTGATAACTCTTGTAATAGATCAGTTAGTAGTGATACTGATGTAGTTGATCAATTTGCTTCAAATAAACAAAAGCTTGTAACTTCTGACAAGAGGTATTCAATAAAGCAATTGATTCAATTATCTCATATTTCTACTACATCTTATCATTATCGGAGAAATGATTTTGCTTACTCTCATAATTCTTCTGATTGGTTCGGATCTTATCATGTGTATTCTTCAAGATCAAATATTTTTAAAGGTTTTCAAAAGAACAGAGGGTCCATTTTCAAATGGATACCAAAATCTTGTGCTAATCTGTTAGGACCCGTTTTTAAATGGGTACCTAAAGTTATTGTTTCCTGATTTCTCTTGCAGACCCGGCATATGTGGTACTTGGACAGTGGATGTTCCAAGCATATGACTGGGCAAAAAGATTTATTGTCTAACTATACATAGAAATTCAGTGGAAATGTCAGATTTGGAAACGATCAGCTTTCACCAATCATAGGATATGGTGACATCATTCAAGACAACATAACGATCAGTAAGGTGAGTTATGTCGAAGGATTAGGGCACAACCTGTTTAGCATTGGTCAATTCTGCGATAAAGGGTTAGCGGTCAACTTCAAATCTATGAGTTGCTCGGTTCGTACTGAAGACGGCACAGAACTCTTAGGTGGACATCGCAAGACAAACCTCTATACCATCAACCTCTCCAAAGTTCAGATTGACAATCAAGTTTGCTTAATGACAAAAGCTTCAATGCAGCAAAGTTGGCTCTGGCACAGACGTTTGTCACACCTGAACTTTCGTTATATCAACAAGATGGTTAGTGGGAAATTGGTAAAAGGACTTCCTGAGCTGAAATATGAGAAAGAACACTTATGTGTTGCATGTGAAAAAGGTAAGATGAAGAGAGTTCCGCATAAACCGAAGCCTGAACCAAGCACTAGTTCTCCGTTACAATTGTTACATATGGATTTGTGTGGTCCAATGAGAACTCAGAGTTTGGGTGGAAAGAAATACGTTCTGGTTATTGTAGACGATTACTCAAGATACACGTGGGTCAAATTTCTTCGATCAAAAGATGAGACGCCCGAAGTTCTCATTACTTTCTTAAAGACGACCCAGGTGAAAATGCAACGACAGGTCAAGTTTCTTCGAACTGACAACGACACAGAATTCAAGAACAAGATTGTTGATGAATATCTCGAATCACTCGGGATTTCACATCAGTATTCTGCTGCTAGAACGCCTGAACAAAATGGAGTAGTCGAAAGGCGAAATCGGACGCTAGTCGAGTCTGCTCGTACTATGCTCAGCCAATCCGATCTACCTCTATTCTTGTGGGCAGAAGCTGTGTCGACTACATGCCATGCTCAAAATCGGTCCATAATACACCGACGTTTTCAAAAGACTCCATATGAGCTGATTAACAACAGAATACCAACAATCAAGTATTTTCACATATTTGGGTGTAAATGTTAGGTGCTTAACGACAAGGAGAGTCTGAATAAATTCAGTGCTAAAGCGGACGAGGGTATCTTCATTGGTTATTCTTCAACATCAGCAGCATTTCGTGTTTATCTGAAGAAATCAAAGACAGTTGTCGAGAGCGTGAATGTAACATTCGATGAAGAGATGGCTTCTGAACAACTCAATTCAGAACCCGTTATCACTAGAGTATTAGCTTCTGGGCAGACCAGTCCAGAACCTGTTTCTACAGCGACAAATTCGAATAACGCTTCTACTTCTAGTTCTCATTTAACTGATTTTGATTTGTTATTTGAATTATTTTATGATGAGTTTCTAGGTTCTAATGTATCTAAATCTGTTGTGACTGACAGGTCTGAAGACACAAGTTCCAATCATCCAGTCACTTCAGAAGTCATAACTGAACAAGAATTCCCTGTTCAGTCAGAAGCTCACATTCCTACAATTACTCCTACAGTTGAAGATATACAACTGTTTCAGTTGAGTGTCATACATTCTCTACTCAACAGCCAGATTCTATTTTTCCAACTGATACTTCTGCACCTGAAACTTCAACTGCAAAACCCCTTCCTATTATTCAAACTGAAGAGCCTGATAGTGGATTTCAAGATGATGATCATGTTCAATCAATATCTACTCCACTCCCTCATGAGCATTGCTGGACCAAAGAGCATCCATTACATCAAGTAATTGGAGATCTCAACAAGCCTATACAAACTAGATCAGCGACTCTTAATCAATGTATGCATGACTCATTCCTCAGCAAGATAGAGCCCACGCGAGTATCAGAGGCTTTAGATGATTCAGTTTGAAGCCCTGAAGGTCTGGAGATTAGTTCCAAAACTGGAAGGTAAATCCGTGATTGGCACTAAATGGGTATTCAAAAACAAGAAGGATGAAGATGGTATCGTCATAAGGAACAAAGCTAGACTTGTTGCCAAAGGTTACCGGCAAGAGGATGGCATAGACTACGATGAGACATATGCTCCAGTAGCGCGCATAGAAGCAATCCGTATGTTTCTAGCCTACGCAGCTCATAAGAATTTCACAATCTTTCAAATGGATGTGAAAACATCCTTTCTGAATGGCATTCTTAAAGAGGAAGTATACGTGTCTCTGTTAGGTCTGATTTTATAGTAATCATTGTATTTATAGGACTTGGTCAATACTGTGTTTAGTGCTTATCAGTATTGTATCTGACCAAGGGTATTTAAGTCCCTTTGGTCTTGTTGGTTGTAAGTACCTGACACGCACTATCAATAGAAATCCTATCTTACGCTCCTATTGTCTCTCTCTCAATTTCTCTCTCTAGAAGTTCTAGTGATCTTGGACTCACAATTGGTATCAGAGCCTACTAGATCTTGAGAGGATTGAGAGATTTGTTTTCAAAAATCTGATTTGGTGATTGAAATCGAAAATTTGATCGATATTATTGATTTTTCAAATAAAATCTCGTTTTCTTGATTTCTCACAAATTTTGGATTGTTTTTTAATTGAATTGTGTTAAATTTGTATTTTTTTTTCTTCGTTTTTGATATTCGATCGTTTTTTATTCATATTTTGTTGCAAGAAAACCGGATTTAGTTCATCGATTTTGAGAAAAACGGATTTTCTGAAAAACACCATTCTTGTTGTGTTCATTGTCAAATTTTAAGATTGTGTTGTTTTTAATCGAAATTGGATATTATTTGTTGTTAGAATTGTGTTTTCGAAGTTCAGTGTATGATTTTCTTGGTTAAATTTCTTGGTTTGATCTGTTTTTGCGAAATCTTACGAGTTTATGAACTTTGCGTTTCATTCTTGAAGTTTGCGTTTCATTCTTCAACTTTGCGCCTCATTCATCACACTTTGCGTTTGCTTCATTGTTGAATTGCAATTTCTACTAATTTTTGTTATCTTTTTCAGGTTTGTGGTTCTCATTGGAAACACAAAGCCAAGCTTCTCGGTTCTAGTCAAACACGCAAACCATCAGTTTGCGTTTCTATCTTCAAGAGAATAGTATCTCACCCGTAAAGTTTTTCACCTGCAAAGTTAATCTCACTTTGTGTTTCTCAAGTCACCCGAAAGACTCATATTTGCAGCTCTCACTTCATACGCAAAGCTCCATTTTTCGTATCCCCTTGCACCCGCAAAGCCTACTTTGCGTTCCCCACTACAAACGCAAACCTCAAGTCTGGAATTTTTTTTTTGTGTGTGTCATCTATATTTTTTTTTTAAACTTTGTGTCATCACAAGTGTTTTTCAAATTTACAATTTTTAATATTTTTCGAATTTTTTTTTCAATTCATACTGATTTTTGTTTTTCAGATTCATCAGTAATGGATTCTGCCAAGTTTGCTTTCCAAGCTAGGTTCTACTCAAATGATCTGATGATGCAATTGGGAACAGATACTCGTCCACCAGTCTTAATCAACGAAGATGAGTTTACACAGTGGCAAGATAGGTTCATAAATTACATTGAGCGTCAGAGTAACGGAGAGTACATGATGAAATCTTTGTCTGAAGGACCATTTGTCAAGCCAAAAGGTGACATTGCTTTGACTGATGATGAAATCAAACGAGAAAAAGCCGATAGAGAAGCAAAGTCCAATTTGATGCTAGCTCTGCCTAACACGATCTACAATCGAATTGATTGTTTCAAACATAATCCAAATATGATATGGACTCAGTTAGAAAAGATAATGCTTGGGTCATCAGTTGCTACTCAGATTCGCCAGACACGCTTCATGAACAACTTTGAGGAATTTAAGGCGAAGGACAATGAATCTCTGAAGGCTATCTTTGACTGGTTTTGCGCTGTAATTAATGATTTAAGAAAGATTAAAGTGGAAAAGACTGCTCTTGAGACAAATCTGAAATTCATGAACGCATTACAACCAGAGTGGAACAAATCATGTCATAAATTGAGGAACGATGTCAGAATTTCCATGATGCAGATTCAAGAGTTGTATGAGATTATGCTAAGTGATGAGAGCTTGGTGAAAGAGAAAAAGGCCAAGCTGGATAAAAAGAAGAAATCAGTAGATCCGGTTGCGTTTCTCACGAAGCAACTGAATGAACAAGCGTTGTCTGATAACGCTTACACCGGGTCAACTGATGACGATGGAGATGCCTTACAGAAAGCTATGATTCTTCTCTCTCAACATTACCAGAAGAAGTTCCAACCTAGATCGGGTTCCAACTCTTCACGCTTCACTTCTGGGTTTAAAGCCAAAGTACCCGAGCCCAAGACTGCTGCTTGCTACAACTGTGGAAAGTCGGGTCACATCTCAAGGGAGTGTAGAGCAAAGAAGATTAAGGACTCAACTTATTTCCGAAGGAAATTGGAGCTGGCTGAGAAAAGAGAGAATGGAACAGCTTTGCTGGCAGAAGAAGAATTCTGGCAGGATTATTCCGATGATGAAGCATCGAATGTCGAGATCGCCCATTTGTGCTTAGTCGGAGATGACCAGTCAGACTATTCTGACACTGATGAGGATGAGGTATATTCTGAATTTGACTACAACTTTATTACCTCCCAGTTTAAAATCATGATTAATGCTTTATCTGATTTGCGCTCTAAATTTTTATCTGAAAAAGTTTTAAATTCTGAAAAGTCAGATTTAATTGAAAAGCTGAAAATTTCTTTGAAAGATGAAAAATCTATTTTAGAAAATACTAAAGACATCTTTCAAAAGAAATTGGATGCTTTGGAAAATTCAAACAAAACTTATCTTGAATCTTTGACTGACATGACCAAATTAAAAGATGAGTTTTCAGATAAAATAATTAAGTTAGAAGAAAAGCTTTATCGAAGAGACCAATCTGAACAAACAATTTATATGAACAAGCCGAGGAGTGAAGAGGCTTTAAAACAGAGATGGGGACTTGGTTTTGATAATCCTCAATTTTTAAACAAAGTAATAGACGAAGTTCCCACCTTATATAAATACGATTAGCTGACACTTGCTCATTATGCTCCTCAGTTCAAATTTCATTGGACGAGTGAAAAGGAAGTGTTACATCTCGAAAATGAGAAAATGATATATAAAAAGAAAAATGAAATTCCTTTTGTTTATACGTCCGAAAATGCAAAATATTTTCCTGAAAAATCAAGAAGAGGAAAGAGAGTTTTAAAAGATATATCTCCTATCAAATCTTCAATGTCTGATGATTTTATTGCTCCTTTTGCACCAGATTCTAATAAAGGAAATATTTCTCCAATCATTTATGATTCGAAGAAATATACTCCTCCGTTAGTATTAGAAGGAAAAATCATAGATCTTGAAGATTAGATAGATGATCAAAATATTTTTAAGAAAATTGAATCTGATATAATTCTTTCTTTCATGACGTCTAGTCTTGAAAAAAACTTATTTTCTCAAAAATCAGATTCTATTTCTAGCTTATCTTATGATTCCAAGGAAAATAAAAAGGAAGTTTCAAATTTTAAAAACCTTTCTCAAAATTCTTCAGATTCCAAGGCTAATTCAGATTTATTAGTTGATCAGATTGGTTGCTTGGATAAATTTATTTCTTCTGATTTAAATATTAAGTCTAATATTCTTGATGACTCTTTTACGCTCAATGATCATTATTATAAACCTAAGCGTAAAAGAAGACGGTTAAAGAAGTCGAAGAAACGAGATAAAGTTCTTTCTGACTGTTCTAAATCTTCTGATATAATTCTTACAGATAGGGCTTTGAGCGCTCAATCCAAGAAGCAGATCTGGAGAGCGAAGCCGAAATCTACTGATTCTATGTTTGAGGGAGATCGATATGTAGACAAACTTTATCATAATGATTCATTTGCTATTTGTAATAAAGTTTCAAAATATTCTATAAAGCAAATGTTTCAAATTTCCAAAAATGTCTCAAATTCGTCTTCTGATTCTAGTTCAGATGATTATGCTTTCTCTTCTGATGATTGTGATTATTTTTCTGATAATATTCCTCGTGCTTCTAATGTCAATTCTGTCAATTATTGTTTCCCCATACGAACTGCAACTAACAAACACGGGCCCAAATTCATGTGGGTACCCAAATCTTTATCTGATTCAAAGTTGCAGGCATCACATGTTAAGGGGGAGTAAGAGAAATTTTGGATTCTGAGTAATTCAGCTCAAGACCCGCACTTCATAGACTTCGACTTCTAAACACAACAGTTTAGAACTCGTTCTTCAATGATTAAGCTTCTGACTTAATGAGATACTGTGAGTACATCAATTTTAATTCCGCTGCATTTATCTCTGATAATGATGTTATACTAGTTTTTTTTCAATGTTTCAAGAATCTGAGCTTGTTTATCTATCTCATGAATTTGTATTACCCAAAATTTTCTTTTAATATGAGACACAAATTTATTTTCTTCAATGTAAAAGATGAAATAGTTGAATTTTATTTTGTTCGAACTAAATATCTATTAGAAGTTTAAACCTTTACAAATTTTATTCTATAAAGTAAAGTTTTACATTTTTTCTTTCTTTTGAATAAAATATGTGTCTAGGATAAATTTTCAAGTTCTTTTGTTTATATTAAAGTTTTTATATGGTCAAATTTCAAGTCTTACAAAAGTCGAAAAGTCAGCAACATGTTTGAAACTTTTATTAATGCTTTAAAGATATGTGAGTCGGAATTTTTATAGTTTACTTTGCTTAGACTACCTAAATGATCAGAATTATAGATTGGAATGAAAATATTGGCTAAGCATTTAGACGTTGATCTGAGTAATTGAGATGAATATTAAATTCTTAAAATTCAGAAATCTCTAAGTTTGAAAGTTTGTACCTGTGACCTTTCTGGTTTGGGAAAATAAGTTTCTCGGGATGCTTGTCATCTGGTCCCCTAAGGTCATTTGGTCTGGGAGTGATCGAACAGAAATCCTTCTATAGAATCAGATCGAAAGTCATGTTCTACTGGTATGAATGGGTTTAGGATATGTCGATGTAGCCTTTCTGATCCGGGAGAGTAAGTTCCAAGGGGTGCTTGACACCTAGTCCCCTAAGGCCAACTGGTCTGGGAGCGGCTAACCCAAATCCTGCAATAGGGTTAGATAGAAAGTTACGTTTACGACATGTTCTTTACTTAATAAACTTTTTGATCAAATGATGCCAAAGTGCACGAGCTTAAAAGATGCCAAAGAGCACACTCATGTTAAGATGCCAATGAGCACACTACTAAAAGATGCCAATGAGCACACATCTCATGATAATTGGTGATATATTTGAGTTGCGACAAACCTGTAAATTTGTGAAAGTCTTAATTTTTGATGACTTAGTGTCAGTACATGGAAAGTTCTCTATAATATTTTTAGAATTGCATTTTCTTGAAGATAAACGAAGATTCGCATGTGAGCACACTGAATAGATTGTTGGAAGTTTTTGAAACTGGACATGGTTTAACTTGATATGCAATGAAACTTGTTCTTGTATCCAACAACATATGTTTGATTTCAAATGATTGATAAATCTGTGATATTTTACTAAGTAGACGTTTATTTGTTTAGTGTTTAAAATTTTATATGTTTAGTCGTTTCAAAATTTATATTCAGTATATTTTTCTTTCTACATTAATATCTGATCATTGTGTTCTCATAAATATATTTTAATGGGTTTATGCATTATTCAAGGGGGAGTGAACAAAGAGAATGTATTTCAAAGATTATATCTGTTTTTGAGGGGGGTGTCTGATTTTCTTTACATGAATGCTAACTCGAATTGTCATATCTAGTGCACTTGTGTAGGGGGAGTCAAATAACTTTAAAAGGTACAAAATTTTCTAAGTCTGCTTTGCGCTTCAGGCATGACACGCAAAGCTTGTTTTGCGTTTCCTTCATGGACCACAAACCTTGCTTTGCTTGTCACATGTGAACCGCAAACCTTGCTTTGCGCTTCCTGCATGAAACACAAACGTCCCCGTTTTTCTCTGTTCTTTTGATTTTGCAGATCTTTCGTTGTCTCATCTCCAACATTAGCATGACCAAGTTGATCAAGATCATCAAGGTCGTGAAGGGGAGAAGTCAAGGAGAAGTTTAAGAGACAAATAGCTCAATAGTTTATCTGCTGATCAAGATTTGCTCGAAGATTCTATTCTCTCAGCTACAACTAATTCTTTTGTTGTTCCTGCTCCGAACACCACAGTTCATTCAAGATCATTCAAAAGAGGTGTATCGTCTAGAGCTCAAGCAGTAAAGACATTTTTATTCTGAAAGATGTTGAGAATAAATTTTTTCCTTTAAAAGTTAGAATGCTTCATAAAGTCGCTTTGTTGGTCCGTGCTGTTATAGAAGAAGATTTTTTGAAGACCAAAGCGCCAATGATTACTAAGGGGGAGATTGTTAGGTTTGATTTTATAGTAATCGTTGTATTTATAGGACTTGGTCAATACTGTGTTTAGTGCTTATCAGTATTGTATCTGACCAAGGGTATTTAAGTCCCTTTGGTCTTGTTGGTTGTAAGTACCTGACACGCACTATCAATAGAAATCCTATTTTACGCTCCTATTGTCTCTCTCTCTCTCTACTTTCTCTCTCTAGAAGTTCTAGTGATCTTGGACTCACAGTCTCAACCAGAAGGGTTCGTCAATCCTGATAAGCCAGATCATATGTATATCTTGGACAAAGCCCTCTATGGTTTAAAACAAGCTCCTCGAGCATGGTATGACGTCTTATCCAAATTCTTGGTCAAGTTTGGTTTCTCCAAAGGTAAGATTGATACCACTTTATTCATCAAAAAGGAAAAAGCTGATATTATTCTTATTCAAATATATGTTGATGATATAATATTTGGTTCTACTAATCCAAAGTTTTGCAAAAACTTTTCTAATCTCATGGTGTCACGTTTTCAAATGAGTATGATGGGAGAGATGAATTTCTTTCTCAGATTACAAGTTAAACAGTTTTCTACGGGGATTTTCATTAACCAATCTAAGTACATTTTGGACATTCTTCGGAAATACAAAATGGAAAATTGTAAACCTATTGGAACCCCGATGGCACCAGGTACTAAAATTAGCACTGATCCTTCGGGTGAAAGTGTTGATGTTAGAACTTATAGAGGTATGATAGGATCGTTAATGTATCTTACATCTAGTAGACCAGATATTATGTTTTCAACATGCTTATGTTCTAGATATCAGGATGCTCCCAAAGAATCCCATTTGGCTGCTATCAAACGGATTTTTAGATATCTGAAGGGGACTGCAGACCTTGGTCTGTGGTATCCTAAGGATATTGGGTTTCAACTGACTGCCTATTCAGATGCAGATCATGCAGGTTGCATGTTGGACAGAAAGAGTACTTCTGGTCACGTTCAATTTCTTGGAGACAAGCTCGTTAGTTGGGCATCAAAGAAACAATTATGTGTTTCCACATCGACTGCTGAAGGAGAGTACGTAGCTGCTGCCAGTTGCTGCTCTCAAGTCTTGTGGATACAAACACAGCTAAGAGACTATGGATTCAAGTTCGACAAAATTCCAATCTATTGTGACTCGAATAGTGCAATCGCAATATCTGCTAATCCTGTTCAACATACGAAAACCAAGCACATTGATGTAAGGTATCACTTTATCAAAGATAATGTAGAAAAAGGAACAATTGAACTTTATTTTGTAAAAACAGATTATCAACTTGCAGATTTGTTTACCAAACCCTTAGATGAAAAGAGATTTAATTTTCTTGTCTCTAAGCTTGGTATGTTAAATCTTAAGACGTAATCGATTGTTACCTACTAAAGTTACGAATTGTTATTTTTCATCATTTTCTTTATCTTTATGTCTGAACGATATCTGCACTTTAATTGTTTGCTCATGTTCTCAGGGGAGTAAGAGAAGACTTTATGATGATCTACATTTTTTTTGAGGGGGAGCATAACTAATTTCTGCATTTTACTTAAATGACAAAATTTTTGTGATGCATGATTTTAGGGGGAGCATATAAGTCAAGTCAAAAGGAGTAAGACTATGATTCCTGATTACTTCTGATCAGAACTCGTACTTTAATCGTTTTACTGCTTTATGTCTTTTAAATTTTTGTGAATAAAAGTTGCTTTGACTAGACTTTGAGACTTATGCAGGATGAGAGAGGATGACACGATCATATCATTTTGACTTAAGCATGACTTCATGAGATTTAAGACAAAGCTAAAAGGTAAATTTCTTATCTTAATCTCAAATATATCTGAATGAAGGACAACTTTCAGATATAGAAAACATGTTCTGAAATGTTCAAACCACTTCATGAATTTTAAACAGATTTTATAACTTGGAAGTGTGATTTTAAATGTTTTCATTTTATTTTTGTGCTTAATTGTGACACAAACCGTGTGTTTCCAAAGATAAATACTTGTGTATTGTCTTTTCTATATACTTTGAAGTATTCACACACACTGGTTTGAATTCTTGCTCAAAATGTTCTTACCATGTCTCATATTGAAACATATTTTCGATGGTAAGACACCCCGCTTGTACTTCAAAGAAATTTGAGCGTATTTTCATTTCGAAGCGTTTAGTTCGAGAATGTCTATATTTTGTTTCATATGGACAATATCCGTTATTTTGACCATAAGCCTTAGTTGTTATATCATTTATTTCTGATCATTTTCATACAATGTCAGATTTTTAAACAAGTCTTTTGCATTCATTTTCATTCATTTCAATATACTTGTTTGAAAATACTTTCATGTTTTCAAATGCTCATATTTTCATGATTATATTCTGAGCATACATATATCTGACCCATATTTTCTATGATTTAAATGTTCAAGATAAACCATTGTGAGCACCATATGCTTTGTAGGACTAGGTTCTTTGTGCTAGGACTTAATTCAAACTTCTATGATATCACGTTAACCAAATATTTCTACCCAAGAAGTTAATCCTTTAGAGATTGAGTGTGATGAGTCAAAAAGAAATGAGTGTGGGTGTGATGAGGTAAAATGGAAAAAAGAGTTTGGTTAGTAGTGAGCTTAATGATTAAAAAGAAAGAGGGTGTGAGATCAGAGTAAAAGAATATCAAACTCTGAACTAACTACTTTCTGAGCCGGGCAGCCACATTACTAATGATTCACAATTCTTTCGTGAACATTATTGAAACAGGCAAATAGCCCATGCCAACTCTTGATCAAACCCCACCAACCACTCATTTTCTTCTCAAAAAGAAAATGTTTCATATTTTCTGGGGACGCAGCATATAATCTATCTGATTTTCATTTCGAAAATTTGGATATTGAAAAAGAAGGAAGTCTGCCCCACCTTCGCACTTCAATCATGCACATTGAGTATGTGTTTATCTACTGTTGTCTTAGTGGTTTACACTATGTTGAGCCTTAAAAAGCAATTATTCATGCTTAATTCTTTCTACACTTGCACGAACACACAAAGAATTTGTTTCTTTGTCATAACATTCATAGAAATTGCCTTTGTGGTGTTTCAATGATTGGATGGAAGCCCTGGGGGAGTGAACATCAAAAAGCTCCTTTATATTGTGTATTCGTTACACACAGTGACTTTGTGTTACTGACAAGCATTTTAACTGATTCATCTGTTGATTCAGGAGTTACCTTTTCTTATTTTGTCTAGATTTGCAAAGATCTAGATGAATAATTGGTTATGGGTCACAAAATCAGAGGCTCAGTTTGACAGATCAGATTGGTCAATGACATTTCTTGGAGAAAAGTTTTGATGATATCAATGCTCAAATCATCAAAAAGGGGGAGATGATATCAAGAAATGATAAAGTTTTGAGAGATGATTTTCAGAAATGTCCAAGTCAGAAAAGTTCAAAGTAAGGATTTGAAATTTTGAAGAAGATCAAAGAATTTCGTAAGATTTGAGGAAATTTTCTTTGAAGATTATGTGCTAAAACAATTCGAGTTGATTCTGAAGATAATTTCTTTCCAAAGTCTGAAAGTATCTTGTGAAAATCTTGGGGAGATTGTTATTAGTTTGAAAATAGTTTTGGAAAGAATATCATCAAAGAAAAAGGGGAGATTGTACTGATAGAGCATAAAAGTGAAGACTGAATTGTTAGATCTTTCAACAGTGATCTTGAATCCAAAGGGGGAAATTGTTAGAGCATAAATATGTTGGATACAAGATCAAGAAGTCAAAAGTCAAGGTTTAAGAAGTCAAAGCTGAAGAAAGTCAACTCTCAAGTGAAAGTCAAAGTCTTTGTAATAAAAGTCAAAGTCAACATTTGTATTAGTTTTGTTTCCTTGTTGTTTTAGTTGTAAGTATAAATAGTTTCCGTTCTTTTGTAATTAGTAGTCAACAGAAGTGGAATTCAGTTGTATTTTTAGATAGAATACCTTTAGAGAGAGAAAGAGAGTTCTAGAGAAAGAAAGTTGTAATTGTGGAATTTGAAAGAGAAATCAAACAGGTAATTGGATTGAATTGTTTGTTTGATTCATTGTTTGTGATTAGAAACTAGAAAACAAGGGAATAACAATTCTTCTTTGCTTTGTGAGCATGTACACTTGATTTCTTCTTTTTCAGCTCATCAGTCTTGTCAACTTTGACTGATTTCTTCATCCAGACCAGTTTCTCTTTCTTGAAACTTTTTCTCCTTTGATAAGAATCTGAACCATCTAAATATTTATCAAAGAAAAGGTTAGTGCGACGAATCTGATTAAATGATTTGACTGACCTGTTTGAAGAGACAGATTTATATTTGAACTTGAAACAGATTTTTCAAGCTCTTTGATCTTTGACGCAAAGATGTCTCTTTCTTTCTCAAGCAGGTCAATCTTCTTTGAGAACCCATATTTTGTTCTTTGCTCTTTCAGCGCAGCAGCAGACAGTTTAGATAATTTTGAAGTCAGTTTCTTGATTTTAGATTCAAAGATTAATCTTTCTTCTTCAAACCCTTTTTCTGAATCATTTCGCTGGCCAGATAATTCTTTAAAGAATCCTACATTCTTTTGTTCTATGGCCTTCTTCTCTTTTTCAAACTTCTCTCTTTCTAAAATCAGTACTTTCTCAAAATCGAAGATTTGTTGAGAAAGTTTTATGCATTTAAGATCAACTGACTTCTTCTCTTCAAAACACTTTTTAGAGAAATCTGAGAACTTCTTTGAAAAACCTTTCTTTTCGCTCTCAAAATTAGCTTTATCTTCAGTAAGCTTTTGCTTCAAATCAGATATAGTCTTTCTAAGCTCGGCATTCTCAGATTCCAATTTCTTAACTTTCTGCTCATTGCTCTCAACAGAGACTGTCTGCTGAACTTTATCTTCCAAGTCAGAAATTTTTCCTTTTACCTTAGACACAACCGTTGGCCCTAACATTGTCCATTCAAGATAGTCCCATATCACCTTTCTTGTCGACTTGTATCAATCTTTTCCTGTCGACTTGTAGGTATTTATGTGACCATTAATCTCATGACGAATACTATTCAACAAAAAAATTCGAGACATATTATCAGCAATCTTTCTTTTCTCTAGATCCTCAATACTATCTTCTGTTGGAGTATGAGATTTCATCTCTCCTTCAGTTAACGACAACCTGATATAACAACTCAGCTCATGTGTATCTACAAATTTGAAAAAATCAGTTTTCCACTGCTCGTATCTTCCTCTAAGCAAAATTGGAGAACTCATCCTGTTTTAAACAGAGTTTGACAAAATGAGCGTCAGTTGAAATGAATTCAAAAACAAAATACAGACAATCTACAATGTTCTCTCTCAGTAAACTTTGAATGAGAAACAGCTTGATAAAAAAAATGATCGTTCCCAAACAATTCAGAAAAATTTGACTGAAAGTCAAAATCAGATCAGCACAAAAAAAAAATTCTGAAATTCTCGAACTGATGGTTTCACAATAAAGAATTTTGCGTGAATGGATGGTGGCGCAAATCTCAAACACCTAGAATTATAACACCAGCTCACTAATCAAACTCAGACAATCACGGCTTCACTTTGATTTTCCATCTTCACACAAGTTTTGTGTGAGTATCTTTTGGCACAAAGAAAGACTTTGCGTGAGTTTGGATTGGCGCAAACCTTATCACCACCTTCCCATTACCTTTTTATAACCAACCAAACAAGATTTAACCTTGCAATCTCATAATTGATTTCACCACAATTCCATTAAAATATGCAGTCCTCACTATGATCAATTCATCAAATTGAACAAAACAATACCACCGGCCCACTATGAAAATTCTTCCAATCAAATTTAACTTGGGCAATTCATCCACCGTCCCACTATCAAATCTGCAGCACTGTTGCAAATTCAAAAAGTAAGTCAACAACTGCAACTTTGAATTGAATTGAGTATCACCGCCCCATTAAAGAAATATCAACCAATCAAAAATTTACAACTTCAAAATGTGTCCTGGAAACAAACATGTGTTCTGAAATTAGAAGTGCAAAGCAAAGTATTCAATTTGGTTTTAAGTGAGACAGAAGCGCAAAGCTGAGGTTTGCGGGTGATGCATAGAACGTAAAGCTGTGGTTTGCGTGTGTAAGCTGAAACGCAAAGCTGTAACATCTAAGCTGAAACGCAAAGACTTTGTTTGATTCAAAAATCCACCGCTCCATTTGATTAAAAACATCCAATCATACAAAAACACTACAGCACCATCATCATCTACAACACTGTGACACCATCATCATTTATATTATGTGATCTGAAGGTCACGTTGGGTTTGCATGTGAGGTAAGAGACGCAAACCTGTGGTTTACGTGTGTTGACCAAAACGCAAAGCTTTGAGGTTTGCGTGTGGTATGCAGCTGTGATTTGTGAGATTCAATTCCTAAAACCTCTTCACCGACCCATTAAACAAACTTAACCAATTGAAATATAGCTTCCACATAATTGAAAATGATTAATCCATACTGCAGCTACAAATTATGGTTTCAAATCACCACCAATTTTCAATTATCACCGACCCATGATTGAAACCTGCAACTGTGTGTGCGACGAAAATTTCTATCTCTGACTTGAATTTCAAAATTGCAGATCACTTGGTGTATTCTTCATGAAATTGATTTACAAGTTTGTTCATCACAGATTTCGTCCGATACTTTCTAAACCTGCAAAAGAATTCTGAAACACAATCTAAAACTCATTAAAAGAATCAATCTGCAAACTCAGCGACTTGTGTTATGCGTGGATTGAAATTGAATTGAAACAAGCAAACCAAATGATTTGATCCTTTTGTGTTCTTCATCAACTTGTGTGATCTTCAAATGATGAAACAAATATGAAATTGACACTTGATGATTCACAGCAAGGATCGATTACAACAACAAATTATCAAGAACATAACCTGTGATCGTGAAACCGAAAAAACCAAGAAAATCACATTTTCATCAATCAACAGATTAAATTGTGTGTGTGATTACAAGATGATTTCAATTATAAATCGATCACTACAAAATCGATATTACAATCTGAAACCAACACAATAAATCGAATTCGATCAAAAGTCCTTTTTCCAAAATATATGCACTGTGTTCTTGAGTTCATGAAAAAAAATTCAGATTTTGATAAAAAATTTCCAGAAATCAATTCAAAAAGATGATCTAAAATAATCTGAAATGGTTTGGTATGGCTCTGATACCAATTGTTATCCCAAATTTATCAAGCTAATCTCATACAAACAAGATAGATCAATCAAGAACTAGAGAGAGAGTAGAGAGAGAAAGTAGATCTTGATTATTTCTCTAAAATATGAAATGTATATAAATGAAGTTCTTACCCAATTACAAGACAACTAAACCTATTTATATCAACAAACTAAGAAAGACTTAATGACTAAGGAAACTAAACAACATTGACTTATCAAGACTTTGACAAAATAGACTTTGACTTTGTCATTGTTGACTTTTACATTTTGACTATTCTAAATAAATATTGGATACAATATTTTGACTTAACAAAACCAATCAGAACAGAGTAAACCTGCTGGCACCAAACTTCAACCATCCTAAGATCAAAGTTCTAGAGCCTTTTCAGATCTCCAGATATCCAGAGTTGGGTATGATGTATGTTAACACTAAGTCTCATAAGAAGCAGTTCATGCGAGCATCAGAATTGGCTAAGTATTCAGATGGTACTTTGAAGTATGTGCGGAAAGTGCTTGAAGATAAATTGTTTCTGTCAGAGCAGGAAAGATTAAGAAAGAATGAAGCTGTAAGAACAGTTGAGTCTCTTAACATGGAAGTTATGCTAGAAGAGATCAACAAGAAGATTGATTTCAGGGAGCACATTAGAAGATTTGAAGCACACCTTGGGATCAGAAGAATCTGTTTTAGAAGATGGGACCAGAGCAAATTTGTCAAATGATCTAAAAGGGGGAGATTGTTATTGTATTTTTAGTTTAGATCATTTTATGTTGACTTTTGTTAGTTTACATTTTGTTTCTTGTTTGACCTATAAATAGTTCTTCCTTGCTTTCCTTAGTGGTAACTAGCCTGATTGTAATCCTTGAGAGAATCCTTGAGAGAAAAACCTTGTAACCCTTTCACTTGTGACATTAATACACATGTGATTTCCCCATGATTCTCATTGTTCTTTGATTGATTTGTTTGTGTGATTTGAGAGGACAATATCATCTTGTTTAGATTTGATTACGAAATTCACACTAATTCGCACTTAATTTTGAAATTTATGTGTATTTTTGGTTAAAAATTCGAACACTTTAATTCTTTGATCACACTGTAATTTTGTTGTTTTTTATCATAGTTTTGTACTTGAAAAGTGAAATAATTCATCGTGCGACCATTCTTGTGGATTTTCAAGTCTTGATTGCAGGAATCAAAGATTTTGATCGAATTCGTGTTTATCTCTGAAGAACACGCAAGATCTAGTTTTCGCGCAAAGGAAGAACACGCACACCAAAGAACACGCAAGAAGGTAAGAACGCACAGGATGAATAATTTCTATGTTTGTATGCTTTTTGCGAGTTCTTGATCAGAACACGCACGGTTCTCTATGCGAGAAGTAGGAACGCGCACATGTCTGCTTGCAAGTTCTATTGTTCTGCGAGAAGTGTTTGCGAGTTCTTATTTGATAGATTTTTTTAAGTATAGGAACACGCAACGACATTGCGCGAAGTTAAAGGTTCAAAAAATTTCTAAGTACAGGAACGCGCACGTCTCTCTCTCTGCGCGAACCAAGAATGCCCACGTCGTGTTCTACGCAAACCATGAACGTGCACGTCGTGTTCTGCACGAACCAAGAATATGCATTACCCTGTTTGTGTGAAGTTCTTCTATAGTGATCTGCGAGTTTTGTGCTTTCTGCGCGAAGATACTGCTACAGTGTTCTGCGAGTTCTGACACTTGGAAAAAATTTCTGATTTTTTAAAATGTTGACCAAGTTTGACTCATCAAGTCAAGTATTTCTGAATATTATGGAACGATCACTTCAAGCAAGCTTATTATTCAGCATTTCAGCTAATTAAGTAAAGATGTCTAATGTAATATCAAACAGAGATTGTGCAATAAAATACATGCCTGAGATACCTGCTATAGAAGTTGAACGGGATAAATTGAAGATTCAGAATTCACGTCTTCTAAATCAGATTCAGGAGTTGAAATCTAAATTTTTAATTCTTGAGAAAACTTCTGAATGTGCAAAATGTATTAATGATTCTAAATTTGATTTTGCAGGTATTGTCAAGAAATGAGAGAAAGAGATAAGATTGAAAGAAAGAGAGATAAGCAATCTTCAAAGCCAACTAAAGACAACTTAAAAGAAATCTTCAGAACTTAAAGCTGAATCAGTTGATCTACGTAGCAAGTTTAAGTCTTTTCAAGAGAAAATATCTGCATTGGAAGCTAAAAATACTGATCTAATGAAAAGTCTCAATGCAGATAAAGACAAAGCTGATCAGGAGAAAGTCTACCTTCAAAAACTATCTGATTTTTCTAAGAAAGCTTTTCAAGAGAAGAAAGATTTGGAGCATAGATGTATAAAACTATCAAAGCAAGTATCATAATTTAAAAAGATTTTAATAACTGAAAGAGATACATTTGCAAAAGAGAGAAAAGTTCTTGAAGATAAGATTATTGAACTTCCTAAGCAGATATCTACTTTACAAAACTTACTTGAAAAGGAAAGACAAATCTTTCAAGAGAAGAAAAAGTCTTTTGATTATGAAAAGAAAAATTTTGAAAAGAAAAATGAAGGGATTTTCAAAGAAATTTCAGAAAAGAACAAGAACTTAGAAAAAGAATTTGAGCAAGAACGTCAAATCTTTGAAAGTGAAATATCTAAGCTCACATCAAAGTTATTTGTTCTATCATCAGACATTTTAAAAGAACAGATGGTTAGGTCTGATTTGAAAAATAAGTTTGACACACTTCTTGATGAAAGAAACATTTTGTCTGAAAAGATAAAACAACTTGAAGTTGTAAATGTTGAATTATCTAATAAGATTTCTGCTGTTGTGATTAATCAATCACCTTATGATAGTTCAACTGAATCAGTTTGTTCTTTCAAAATTTCTTCAAGTTCCATTCATGAAAATATTTTCAAAAATAATTGTGTCAAATCAAAATTTGTTAAATCAAATCAGATTCGTCCTTCTAATTTGTTTTATGACAAATATGTTGATAGTTCAGCTAGATTTTATGTCAAATCTTTTGAAAAGCATACTTCTAAAAAAGGACGGATGGTTTGGAGAGTAAAAGGTTCTCCTGATGAAAAGAAGGTTGATAAATCATCTGCATCCATATCAAAAGCTTAGAAGAACTGTGCACATAAAGGTAAATCTTTTGGTAAGCCTGATACATTTTATTCCGCTAATCATCTTATCAAGTTGGCTCAAAAGAAGATTTGTTGTTCTTACTGTGGAGAGAATGATTTTGTTCATAAAGACTTTGCTCATCACTGTTATGGAACTTATAGAATTACTTCTCAGAAAAGTAAACTTAAAAGTTTTAAATCTAATGAGAAGTGGATTCCTAAATCTAACCAACCAGGACCCAAATACATGTGGGTACCAAAAACCTGTCAAATCTGTTTTGCAGGTACCAGAGGTTTAGGGAGAGCAAGAGTTATGGCATTTGAACAAAGCAGTTCAAGACTCGGTCTTCAATGATAAAGAATAAAGGCTTCTGAGTACTTCAGTTCAAAACCCGGTCTTCAATGTTAAAGAATAATGATTCTTGAATATTTCAGCTCAAGACCCGTTCTTCCATGTTAAAGAATTAAGACTTCTCAGTAAACCAGCTCAGGACTCGGACCTCAAAGTCAAAGAGTATAGACTTCTAAACACATCAGTTTAGGACTCGTACATTAATGTCAAAGAATTATGGCTTCTAAACATAACAGTTTAGAACCCGTACTTCATAGAAGAGTTTATTCTGATAAGAATATTATGCAAATATCAAGGGGGAGCTTATTTGAATCTAACTCAAATTATCATGATTTGAGGGGGAGCTAAATCGTTTGTAAGTATCTTCTGATCTAGATCTCTGATTGTTTGAAAGAAGAACAACTTTCGAGCATGAAAAATGTTTTCTTAAATGTTCAAACCACTTCTGGTTCTCAAAAGATTTCATGAATTTAGAAGTGTGATTTTCAAAAGTTTTTCATACTAGAGTTTTAATGTTTAACTGACCGTGTGTTTCCAAAGATCAATACTTGTGTATTATCTTGTCTATATACTGTCAAGTATTCACACACACCGGTCCAGTACTTCATTTGAATTAGTTATTACCATGTCTCTAAACGAAACAATTTTTCGATGGTAATACCCTCGTTTGATTTCACTGTTGTTGAGCATCAGTCATCATTTCAATCTTTGTGCGTTCATTGCTAAATTGTTTATATTCGTTCATATAAACAAATTATCAAGTTCTTTGATACCCCAAACATTTCATTCCCATATTCATGATATTTGATCTGACTGATACATTGTCAGATTCTCAAAACAATTCTCTTGATTTCATTTCATTCATTGAATATCTTTGTTTTGAGAGATCTTCAAAGTTCAAATGCTCAAATTTCATTCATATCCTTAATGAGCATACATTTATATGACAATGATATCATATGCTTAATTGTTTAAGATAAATTGTTGAGCAACTATTTTTTTAGGGAAAAATACATGGGATCAGTGTGAGAGCTTAAACAGAACTTTCATGGATTCACGTTAACCAGTGTTTCCTACCCCGAAAGTTATCCTAGAGTGATATAGGGGTGAGGGGTTTTAAATCAAAGAGTGGGGGAGATAACTCATCCGTTTAAGTTTTTCTCATTGTGCTGAGCGGTAAAATGGAAAAGAGAGTTTGGTTAGGAGTGAGCTTAAATGATAAAAAGAAAGAGGGTGTGAGATCAGAGTCAAAAGAATATGAATACTCTGTACCAACTTCTTTCTGAGACGGGAAGCCACATATTCTGATTGGTTCACATTCCTTGGTGAGCATAATTGAAAAAGGCAGTGTGCCCATGCCAACTCTTGCAATTACCCCACCAACTACTCGTTTCTTTCTTGAAAAAGAAATGTTTCAATTTCTTTTGGGAGGCAGCATATCTGCTATATGGTCTTCACTCGGAAGATTTAGATATTGAAAAAGAAGGAAATTTGCCCCACCTTCGCACCTCTTTCATGCACATCGAGTCCATGTAATACTTGTTGTTGTCTCAACAGTTTACACAATTTGAGCCTGAGAAAGCTTGAGTAGCTTCAATCATTTCTACACTTTCACGTACACACAAGGAATATATTTTCTTGTCATAACATTGATAGAAAATTCCTTTGTGGTTTTTCGATGATTGAATGGAAGCCCTGGGGGAGTGAACATCACAAAAGTTGCTTTCCAAAGTACACATGTTGTACAAAGTGGCTCCGTGCTACTTACAGACATACTAACCGTATCATTTGTTGATTCAGGATTACAATTCTTATTATATCTGAATTTGAAAAGATTCGGGTATATACATTTCATGAATTGACGGATACACAGATCAAAAAGGCGGAGATTGTTATTTTATCATAAAGGTGACGATTAATATTAAAAGACAGTGGTGACTTGAAAAGGTTTTGATTATTTTGCTTCTCACAACTCATCAAAAAGGGGGAGATAATCTGGAATTTCAAGTCAAATGAAAGTTTAAGTGAAGTTTGAAAGATTATTCGAAAGATACATCTCATAAAAAAGGAGAGATATTCTGAAGAAAAAGTGGGAGATAATCTAGAATTTTCAAGTCAGATGTGTATCAGATGTAAATTTTCAAGATGTATATTTTAAAGACGGATGAAAATTTTGATCAAGAGATACATCTCATCATAAAAAGGGGGAGACATAGAATACAAAAGAAAAGTAGAGATAAACAAAGATTTTTTAGAAAGTTTGTTTTTCAAAGGCTGATCAGAGACCAGAGACTGAAGATACAAGCATTGAAAGATTCCTCAAAGTTCAAAGCCACAAATATCAAAGTTTCAAAGATTTTAAATTCAAGTTCAAGACTTTTCAAAGCAAAGTGATTGACTTTTCAAGATTCTTCAAATTATTAGAGTTTAAAGAATATCAGAGATTCAATGTTTAAATTTGTCAGAGTTTAAAGTGTTGAAGAATCAAGAGTTGAAGACTACTGTCAAATTTCTTTTAAATCTTGAATACAAAGGGGGAGATTGTTAGTGTATTGTTATATCCAAGATTTAAGTGCAAAAGTCAAAGTGTTGTAAAGTCAAATATAGTCAAAGTCTTGTAAGTCATTGTATTTTACTTGTGTTTGTACATGGTCCTTTAACCATATAAATATTTTAGTGCAAGTGTTTGTAATAGAAAAGAATAGAGTTTAGAGTTGTAGCTTTGTGAGAGAACCGTGTGAGTCAATGTTGTGAGAGTTCTTTGTAAGCTTGTGACTTAACAGATATATGACATATTCTCTATCTACATTCTCTCTCTATGATTTGTGCTTAATTGTGTGATTACATTGTGTTTGCTTGAAATCTTGGACTTACAACATTTACATTTAAGTGTGAAGGAGAGACTCTGTGTGAAGAAAGAAAGGATTTTCTTAGTGCACCTCGTAATTCTCGCTCAGATGAACAGAATTAGGTTTAAGAAGAGTTGTGGTTCTTTAACGTCCTTGTGGTATCAAAAGCCCTAAAACTACTCCCCCAATTTAATTTCAAACGGACTCAATTTTCTCATTAAGCCAGCTAGTCTCCTCAAACAAGACTCTTATGAGAGTATCTCCTATAGAACCGTGAAAAAATCGCCGGAATAAAGGAGAATAGGTCATATTGGGTGTTTAGAGCCAATCGGTGACAACTCTGACCTTCGACAGCAGCCGTACCAAGGTTTACACAACAATAAACTAAAATGTTAAAAAAACGAACATACCCTGATACGAGCAGTTGCATCTTGACCTGACTGAAGAAGCAAAGAAATGTCATGCCTCACCACCACCTGTCTCTTGTTCCTCGAAAGTTGTAATTTCTCAACACACACTTCTCAGTTAGCGCTCAAAACCCACAAAATTGAATTCAAAAGATAAGAGAAAACGAAGATCTCACCATTTAGAGGTGTTGAAGCCTTTGAAGAATAGAGCAAGAGTGAGTTTGTGAGATGTTTGGGTAGAGGAGAAAAATGAGTTGTGGAAGAATTTGGGGAAAAAGAGAGGGTTCGAGTGAGGAAGAGTAGAGCAGACGCGCTATTCGTGGTATCTCACGCGCATCCTAAACCCCTCCTCTTTTCTTATAATATATAGATATCATATTAAAATTTAACAATCTAATAAGTTTTATTCTTATTAAAATGTAAGATATTATGATTTAATTGAGCAATTTAGGTTAAACATTCTATTAGCATTTTTAAATGACATTTGTTGAAAAAAAAGTTTATGTCGCTTTTATAAACATTTTTCAATAAGTGTTACTTAAATAATCTTATAAGACATATTTCATAAGGATAAAACTTACTAAGGGGTTGTTTGTTTATTTCTTAATTGTTTCATTAATAGGCAATCTCTGAATTCGTTAAGAAGTGAATCTTGTTTGGCAAAAAAAATCTGTCGGTTAATGATTCTAAAACCCACTGAATAATTTTGTTTTTTAGGCATTCCTTAACCATTCAGCTCCCTAATTTCATTCTAAATAATTACCAAACAACCATATTGTATGTTGTACTATATCATAAGAGTCTCTTAATCATTCTCCTGTCCCAAATTATCATGTCTCATTCATGTCCACCAATCACATGAATACACGTCATCAGGGAGAGAATATAAACTTGAATTAAATAAAGGGAAAATTGCATCAAAATGGAACAAACTTTCAACTTATTCCTATTTTGGGGAACCAACTTTTAAAATCCTCAATTTGGAGTCCCAATCAAACTTTTTTGTTTATTTAAGGGTCTGATTTACCTGTTGAATAGGTAACCGGTAATAAGTATTGATATAGTCCACTCAAATCACACACACAAATCAATCAAGAACAATGAAATTCATGGGGAAATCACATGTGTATTAATGTCACAAGTGAAAGGGTTACAAGGTTTTCTCTCTCTAAGGATTCTCTCTGGATGTTTACAAATGCGGCTAGTTCTCTAACAAAAGCAAGGAAGACCTATTTATAGATCAAACAAGAAACAAGAAAAACTTACATAGGTCAACACAAATGATCTAAACTAAAATTACAATAATAATCTCCCCCTTTTAGATCATTTGACAATTTTGCTCTGGTCCCATCTTCTAAAGCAGATTCTTCTGATCCCAAGGTAAGCTTCAAACCTCCTGATGTGCTCCCTGAAATCAATCTTCTTGTTGATCTCTTATAGCATAGCTTCCATGTTAAGAGACTCAACAATTCTTATAGCTTCATTCTTTCTTAATCTTTCCTGCTCACACAGAAACAATTTATCTTCAAGCACTTTCCGGACATACTTCAAAGTACCATCTGAATACTTAGCCAATTCATATGCTCTCATGAACTGCTTCTTGTGAGACTTGGTGTTTACATACATCACACCCAACTCTGGATATTTGGAGATCTGAAAGGGCTCTAGAACTCTGATATTGTGATGATTGAAGTTTGGTGCCAGCAGGTTTACTCTATTCTGATTGGTTTCTATGCCAAGCTGGAAATCAAACGAATAAGCATTGTAGATACTCCTTGTCATGAATCTTTTAATAGCATCCAAAGCATAAGCAACAACTTGTGACCACCTTCTATTTTTCCTGTCTCTGAACTCATTCACAATGAACATAATGTCTGAGAAGTTCAGTTTATCAAAATCAGCTTCTGTAAAGGTACTGATCTTCATATCTTTTCTTTGAACTGTGAACTTTTGATAGTAGACATTAAGAATCTTGCATATGTTAACGTTTTGAATCTGTAGAATCTCTTCTCTTTTGGCATTAGGGGAAAGTCTACACATTGTCTTCATGAACCTGATGTAATTGGCCTGATAAACTTTGTATCTATCTCTAACACCATAAAAACAGGCTTCATCAATCGGCTGTAGAGAAGAAACAAAGATTTTTGTTGATTCTTCCAGGAATGGTACTTTGAGAGACCTTCTGATGATCTCAATGAACTTCAAAGAATCTCCATCAATATCATATCCTGTATAAGGAACAGCACCAACTCTAACATCTCCTTTGAAAGAAACTTTCCCTATATCACTGATTTGATAAGAGATGAGCTCTTCTGCTTGCATTGTTTCAAGTTCAGGACCATGAGCTTTTGAGAATTCTTCCACTTCCATAGGAGTAGCAAAAACAGGATTTGGCTTTAACTATATGGAGGTTTCAGCTTTGCTTAATATCTTTGGACTATCTGGATTTCGGATGTAAGGAAGTGCACTAGCTTTTGCTCTGGCTGCTTCTTCTTCCTCTTTTCTTAACTCAGCTTTAGCTTCTCGAACTATCTATCTTTCCTCCTTTTCTCTTTGTTTTCTTTCTTTGTACAGCTTATTTTTGAAGTTTTGGATATCAATAATGATTGGCCTTTCTTCTTCAAGATCTTTTGGTTTGGTCTTTGGGGTAGGAATTCTTGATCTTTTTGACTTTCTGGGCTTATTAGCTTTTGGTTTCTGCTTGGGTTGATCAGCTGGTTGTTCAGAATCAAAATCTTTTGGCAAAGGAAGAGCAACTCTTGGTTCAGAAGCATCAAGGTTTTCCGGGACAGAGAAGTCTTGTGGGTGAGACTGTCGGAATAGCAGTCAAGATTTCATCTTCATCAAAAAATCTGTAATTTGGTGGAGCATAATCAACTATACTCGCAATCTGTGCAACCTCCATAACTTTGGCTTGTTGAACTAGAAACGTTTGATCAAGATCTACAATCTCTTCATCTTCACCTTCAAGATCATCAAAATTTTCATCTAATGTTTCTCCAAACAAATCATCCAACACATTCTCTCCTTGACTCAGATTTCCTTGAGCAATAGAATTATGTACAAATTCTTCAACAGTAACTGAATTCTCGGGATCAGGTCCATTACTTTCAATATTATGCTCAAAAACATTAATTACTTCATCCTTAACTTTCCAGTAACTGTCATACCTAGTAGCAGCTTGTTCATCATCATCACTTTCATAATCGTCTAGGTTGACAAAGTTTTCAGCAGTAACTCCCAACATCTCCATTACTTCCTCAACAGTGGCAATCGCAGGCTTTTCAACCCTTGATTCTTTATTTTCATAGATCATCAACTCTACTTCAGCTTCTAGAACATTCTCTTCCAACTGTTCCTTTTCAGATTGATCTCCATGTGTAGTTTCAGCTACTTCAGTCCCCTGTTCCTCAACAGTAACAATAACAATATCTTCTGCAGTTTTCAGTCTCTTGTTCATCTCCCCCTCATGATCTTGATCAGAATCACGATCATGCCTCTTTTTTAAAACTGCATCAGATTGAGCCTTGCAAGAAAGTTGAACTGCTGTGGTAAGATCCTGTAAGTGCTTCTCTATTGAATCTTTGAACTGGTTGAATTGAGACTGTGTAACATAATCTACTGGAACTTGAGAAAAATTGGTTGGGGTTGTTGTCTCAATAATCCAATAAGATCTGTTTTGGTTTGATCTTCAGGAGCGTCGAATAACAGCTGAGTTAGAAGTAAAGATTTCAGCTCAAAAGTAAAGCTTGAACAGGTGGTGGTTGTGGAACAAGTGGTGGAACTGTTTGCTCAAGCTCCTCAACAACTGGATTTTTCCCTTTCAACATCCTCAACACCTTCCCATTCTCCTCCTCAAACTTTGTTGTTGCCTTACTCATCTCCAACTGAAACTTTTGCGATAAAGAGTTTTCAACAACCTTTAGGGCGTCGTTGAGAAATTCCCTTGAAACGAATTCAGGTAAACTAACATCGGGGCTACTCAAGCTTCCCGTTAACACAGCTGTTAAAAATACAACAGTGTGACCTATGCTCAAAGCTGGCATGGTGTTAGCAATGACAGGACTTCCACCTGATCCTCGTAGTCCGGAATGCGGATCTACTACAGATGTTCCGATCGGGGCACTAAGACTCCCGATGGTAGCAGATATGTTTGGCTGTGTCCTAGGAATGAAAATAGATGTAACAATTGGTTCTAGACTCAATGGTGCACTGAAAGAAGTCGAACTCGGGGGCAACTGAGTTCTTGTTTCAATACCTGCCATTTCCGAGTAAAAGGCAGATAGAGTATGTGCTAAATCCCCGTGTAAAGATGAGACTATAGCCTGTTGAGAGGCAATAGAATAGTTGGCTGAGGTGAGCATATGCATTAGTGGGCGACTAATGTCTGTTTCAATACCTCTTGCTCGCAACACATGCGGCGAGGTAGTAGATGTGGCTACCCTTCTAGAATGGTAAGTTCGGATACACACACTCTCACCATGTTCTTTTTCTACATTCACTATAGTCCTCACATTTCTTGGGTTTTCATCTATTACTCCCTCTTCCTGCCTTATAATTTCAGAGTCAGAAATAATATTCCTGATTGTGGAATCAACACCTTCTAAGTCAAGATCTCTTGCAGTAGAACTAAGACTTTGGTGTAAAGAAACATTTTCCAAAATCCGAAACTATGGCCCAAGTTATCATCAGTATTAACATTTTGATCATTTCCTTGATCTGCTGCATCCTGTGCTGATGTTGTTGAACGTACCGAAGTACTAGAAGAACTTGCTTGTCCAACCGATATAGTTTTCTCAGAGTTCTGACTTTCATTGGGATTCTCTTCCTGAGTGCCCAATTGAGGAATGATAGCAATCTCAGGTTGAGATGTAGGAATCACTAAATGCGTGGCAGATTGTGCCTGTGTTCCAACACCCTCCAGTACAGAAATCCGACCCACTCCTGAACCCCTCTCTATATTTTCTCTCTGCTCACTTTCCCGTTCAACTACTCCCGTAGTATGTTGAACCCTCACCGACTCCGCTCGACTAACTGGTTCTAAGTCCTGGGTAGGGATCTCCGGTTCTGGCAATCCCATGGACTCCCTATATTGCCTAACACTCGGAGCATTCAGATCGGCATAAGCAAGCAGTGCAGCAGGAACTGGCATCTCAAAAGCGAAGAATTGCTTCTGCTTTTGAAGATGTGCCATTTCATTTTCTGGGGCACTTTCATGATGTAATCGCTTTGGAACCTCTGGGCTAAATCTCAGTATACCTTGGACAATAAGTTGTAAGAATCTCTGATAAGGCACATATTTTGGCTTCTTTGAATGTCTTTTGCTCAGAACCTTCTCATACAGCTCAGTCCAGATGGCCACAGCATAATCAACATGCAGATCATAAATGATAGCATGGAACAGTCTTAGAGTATGAATGTTTGTATTGTCGTGCCCAGAGTGTCGTGAATTCAAGCACTTGTTGATCACTGAGAAAAACTGATAGTAGAATGGTGGCAAGTTTGACTTCCGAAAGTCACTTATCTTTGTAAGATTTCCAACATAACCAAGAGCACGAATACCAGCAAACATTTCATGATTAGTCGGATAGGGATCAAAAACTGTCTTTCCTTCTCTGGAATCTGGCAAAGGTAGATCAAGAAGCAATCTCAGTCTCTGAAAGGTCAGAATGGATGTAAAGTTGTCGATGCGAATGGTGAAATGCTTTCTGTTTCCTTGTACTACATGCTCAATGGTTCTCCATGCTTGTTGTAAGTAGATCATTGGTACATTAGCAGTTGCAGTTAAGGCAGTGCAGATGGGATGATTTTTCAGGATATCCTTTATCAAAGACTTGACCATCAGATTTTCAAAGATTACATGATGATTATTCGGTGATAAAGGAAGATAATCTTGAGGATTGATCAATTGAAGATCAGGATCAGCACCAACTTCAGAAAAATGGGATCGGGAAGAAGGCATGGGCATCTCCCGTGAAACATTCGGTTCATTTTCATCCATCTAAACACTTTGGTCATGAATATTTACCTCCGCCATTGATTTCCTGAAAAAACATAAAATGTATTGGATAAAATCCAATATGTCAGTATAAATCCAAAACCTGTTTTTCAGAAAAACAATTTTGAAGTACAGAACAATGTACTTTAAGATTTTGCAATGAAAGCACAGTAAGTTGCAGAAAACAAGTTGCAACTTCGAATGAACAAAATTACACAACAACACACAAAACATAAAATTGACAACAACACTTCACATTTCGAATTTATTCTGTCAAATTAATGTTGTATTTAAAAATGATGCTTAAAGAAAAATATACTGATTTTGCAAAGGTAACCAAAAATATTCGACTCTTTATATTTGAAATTTTTTGAAATGAACTCCAATACCTAAACTTTGCAATTTACTTTTTATTTGAAAATTTTGAAATTCAAATTCAAATTTGACTTTCAAAATTCAAACTTTTCATCTTTATGAAAAATCTGACTTTTAAACTTCTTTTAATCTTTGAACAATATGATTAAAGATTATGAAATCATTTATCCATCCATTAAGTCCAGATTAGTTTAGTTCAGGATATCAGTTCAAGTCCAGAATATGAGTCGAGTTCTGTTCAGTCCAGATTTAAGCTAAGGTTCGGTTCAAATATCCAATAGTTATGGTAACCTGCAAAGATCAGTCTATCGAGCAAAAACCCAGATTATAGCAATTGTTATTTTCAATACTAACATTAGTTTGAAAGAACAAACCCAAAATTGTTAGTGTTCTGTCAATTTTCAGAACTAGAAGATGAACAGTCAAGAACTTCAATCGACAAAGTTTAAGAATGAAACCCTAGAAACGATTAAAAGTAAGAACAAACAATCAAAGAAATGTAAAACAACAACCTTCACTTGAATCTTTGATGGAAATGAACTGAGAAGTTGAAAGTCGCAAGAAAATATCAGAGAGAAAATCGCTAAGTGTAGAAATCCGCAGATTGATAATGAGAGAGAATGAGATGGAATATATATATATATATATATATACTCGACAAAACTCACAACACAAAGAACTCGCAAGTCACTATTCATTCACAGAACTCGCAAGTCAAAGAACTTGCGAGCCACTATTCATTCATAGAACTCGCAAGACACTGTTCATTTGAATAAAACTCTCACACAACGCATGATTTGAGTTTTTCTTCTCTCATATCAACAAAACAAGGTATTTGTATCAAAAATCGACAAATAGGTGTGTGATTTTCACTTAAGAAACAATTTAAGTGAAAATTTTGTGAAACTCGCACGCCTAAGAAGTAAGAAAGATGAAACTCGCATGTTGAAGGAACTTTCTCGCCCAAACTCGCAAGTAACGCCTTGCGCGTTTCTGAAACTCGCACGCCTCTATTAGCGCGTTTAAAGCAAACTCGCTAGCTTTACCATGCGCGTTTTTCAAACTCGCTAGCTTCAGCTTGCGCGTTTTTCAAACTCGCTAGCAATGCCTTGCGTGTTTGATGAACTTGCATTTTATGCCTTGCGCGTTTAAGCTTATGCATAGTGCTTTGCGCGTTTCCTGACTTAGAAAAATTTTGAGAAAAACTTCCAAAAATGAAATCTTTCTAAAAATGGAAACTTTTGCTTTCCCAAAATAGCAACTTTTCATAATTGACTTTTTAGCACAAAATCAGTATTTTTTTTTTTTTCAGAAAAACTTTGCAGACTTTTCAAAAAACTTTTCATACTTTTCAAACTTACATACACACTTACAGACTTTTCCATTGTGCTCCCCCTTGAAGTATGTACACATCTTTATTTCTCCCCCTTGATTTTTGCTGTTAAGCACAAATCATGAAGTACGAGTCCTGATCTGATTTGATCAGAAGTCATAGTCCAATACAAAACCTGTAAAACAGATAAAACTTTTGGTACTCATTGAGCATGAGTCCAGGTTTGTTAACAGTATCCAACTTCTTGAAATTGAGAATATGAATTACACTAGCATACCAGATATAAAGAAATGCTCCCCCTCAGAGAAATAAAGAATGATGTAACTATTCATTAAGGTTCAACATGCCAAGTTTACTGACTAGAAAATTAAATCTCTTTTCATCAAGAGGTTTTGTAAACAAATCAGCAACTTCAAGATCAGTTGAAACAAAATGCATTTCTACATCACCTTTTTCAACATGGTCTTTAATAAAGTGATACCTGATATCTATGTGCTTCGTCTTTGAGTGCTGCACAGGATTTGATGTGATGGTTATTGCACTCTTAGAATCACAGTAGATTGGTACTTTATGGAATGTGTATCCATAATCTCTCAGCTAGGTTCTCATCCACAGAACCTGTGAGCAGCAGCTTGCAGCCGCAACGTATTCCGCTTCAGCTGTAGATGTGGATACACAATTCTTCTTCTTTGATGACCAACTGACCAATTTATCTCCTAGATAATGACATGCTCTGGATGTACTTTTCCTGTCTAATTTATTTCCTGCATGATCTGCGTCAGCATATGCAATTAATTCAAACTTGGAATCTTTTGGATACCAAAGGCCCAAATTCGGAGTACCTTTGAGATACCTCAAGATTCTTTTGACAGCAGAAAGATGAGACTCTTTAGGATTCACCTGATACGGTGCACAAAAACATGTTGCAAACATAATATCTGGCCTACTTGCTGTCAAATAAAGAAGAGAACCAATTATACTTCTGTAAGTATGTTGGTCTACTGATTTTCCGGAGATATCAGCATCCAACAAACTGCCAGCTAGCATTGGAGTTTTCATGGGTGAAGTAGAATTCATGTCAAATTTCTTCAGCATGTCTCTGATATATTTAGCCTGATTTATAAAATTCCCTTTCGGGGTTTGCTTGACTTGCAGGCCTAAGAAAAATGTGAGTTCACCCATCATTGACATTTGAACGCTTTTTCATGATATTTTCAAATTCTACACACAAATCTTGTGAAGTAGAGCCAAAATTATGTCGTCAACATAAATTTGTACAAGTATCATATCCTTACCTTTCTTTTAAAGAAAAAGAGTAGTGTCGATTGTACCTTTCTGAAAACCTGATTCAGTTAGGTAGACTGATAAAGTTTCATACCATGCTCTTGGCGCTTGTTTTAGTCCATACAATGCCTTGTCAAGAACATAGACATGATCTGGGAACTTCGGATCCATGAAACCTTCAGGTTGACTCACATAAACTTCTTCATGAAGAATGCCGTTGAGAAAAGCAGAATTTACGTCCATTTGATATACCTTGATATTCTTGTGAGCCGCATAAGCTAAAAAAGATCCTTATAGCTTCAATCCGAGCAACTGGTGCATAGGTTTCATCATAATAAATTCCTTCTTATTGATTGTAACCTTTTGCAACCATCCTTGCTTTGTTCCTCACAATAATTCCAGCCTCGTCCTTTTTGTTTCGGAAGACCCACTTTGTTCCAACAATTGATTTGTCTTTAGGTCTTGGTATCAATCGCCATAGTTGATTTCTTTTGAACTCATTCAACTCATCCTTCATTGCATTTATCCAATATGGATCTTTTAACGCTTCTGATGGCTTCTTTGGTTCAATGCTGCTCAGAAAAGTTGAAAACATGCAGAAGTTTGCAGTTGCTGGTGGAAAAGCAGATCTGGTAGTCACTCTAGCAGACGGATCACCAATAATGTTTTCTGGAGGATGATTTCTTGTCCATCTATGTGAGCTTGGTAAAACATCAACCTCTGTTTGATCGTTAGAAGAATCAAACTCATCTTGTATTGCTGGTTCTTCAGGAATTGAAATCACTTGAATTTCTGTATCTTCTGAATTAGATACAATTGGACTTGATGTGCTTTGCAATGGAACAGCTTCTGCAGTGGGAGTTTCCAACACATTTCCTTCAGGTGTAGATGGAACATCTTCATTATTTGTTGAAGTTATGTTGTCTGAAACTTCTTGTACTTGAGATGTAGAAGCTTCTCCATTTTCTTCAGAGGCACCTGATATATCTGCAGTGGTAGTAGATGTATTAGTGATAGGTATATCATTTTGACTTTGTATGTTCCGAAAATCGTCAAAAGCATCATAAAACAGTAAATCTAAATTTGAATCAGTGAAAGAATTAGATGTCTCAGTCTGTTTTTGAACAAGTTCTACTCTTGATGAAGTAGAAGCTGTTAGTGTATTATTGTATACAAGATTTAATAGGAAAAGTCAAGTCATGTAAAGTCAACAAAGTCAATGTATGTTTAGTCAATATGAGATTACTTAGTTGTTAAGTTTGTGGTTTTAGACTTGTGGTATAAATACCATGTTGCTTTGTAATCATGTAACTAAGTTCATTGTATCACATTGTCAGACATATGAATGAATACGCTTTCTCTCTCTACACTCTCTCTCTAGAACTTCATTGTTAAATCTTGTTTAGATTGAATTGCTTGATTGTGTTTGGGATTTACAATATCAATTGGTATCAGAGCAAACCAAACAACTTCAGAAGTGATTAAATTGAGCAATTTGAATGATTTTCTGAAAATTTTTGTCAAAGAACTCGTTTATTGAGAATATCACTGTTTGATCCGTATTTTTCTTGTTTTTGCACAATTAAATCAAGAAATTGATTTGATTGTGAACGTTTTATCAATTGGATCAACTCTTATTCAGATCACATTGTCTAATTCACACTTTAGATTGATCAATTTCATCAAAATGTTGGCTTTTGAAAACTCGAACTCATGCACTGTGTTTTGATTCAAATCGTTGATTTTTGGTGTTTTTAATGGAAAGTTTGTGATAGAAAAGTGTTCTAATATGCAAATCGATCATATTGTTGCAAGTTTATGTTTCAATTTGCAGGTTTAAGTTGATTTGAATCGATTTCATGAACTGCAGTGTCGAAACGCGCAAGATCCAGAAAACGCGCAAGTTCATCCTAGAACGCGCAAGCTTCATCAAGTGAAGAACGCACAAGTTACTGAAGAACGCGCAAGCAAAGCCTACGAGTTCACTATCAAACGCGCAAGTCAAAGGATTTGATATTTTGGCTAAAACGCGCAAGCTGAAGCTAGCGAGTTTGCAAAACACGCAAGCTGAAGCTAGCGACTTTGGTCGAAACGCGCTAAAGAGACGTGTGAGTTTCAGAAACGCGCAAGTGCTTGCAAACGAGTTTTAGTGTGAATAGTGTTTAGCGAGTTCGTCTGCGAGTTTGCCTGCGAGTTCATCTGCGAGTTTGCCTGCGCGTTTGTCTAAAAGTTGTCATCTGCGAGTTTCATAAAACGCGCACGGTTCAGCTAGCGAGCTTGTTTTGAAACAGTGATTAGCGAGTTCCAGTGTCTTGCGATTTCTAGAAACGCGCAAGTTACCTTCTGTGAGTTTTAACGTGAACAATGATCTGCGAGTTTCAAGACTTAATTTTTTTCGAAAATTAAATTTTTTTCTGATCAAAGTTTGACTTTTTAGTCAAAATTTCTGATTTGTTTGGGAACGATCATTTTTTTAAGCTAACTTTTTCTTTCAAGATGCCAAAGACAGACGAGAGAGGAAATACCATTTTATCTGCAAGAGATATGGCTGTTTTGTACATGCCAGAAATTCCAAAGATGGAAGCTGAATTAGACAAGCTGAAGAATCAGAATTCAAAGCTTCTAAATCAGATTCAGGAGTTCAAATCTAAAGTGTCAAATTCTGATAAAACTCCTGATTGTATAAAATGTGTTAATCTTGATAAATCTGATTTTGCAGATATCATGAAGGAAAGAGAGAAAGAGATTAAAGATAAAGATAATCAAATTGAAATGACAGAAAAGATCATAGGAGTTAAAGAGAAGATTATCATGCAAAAAGAGAGAAAGATTACGAATCTTCAAAGCCAACTAAAGACGACTGAACAGAAGTCATCAGAATCACAAGATGAATCAGTCAAGCTTCAACAAAAGTTTAAGGCTTTTGAAGATCATATATCTGTTCTGGAAAAGAAAAATGTTGAATTGGTAAAAAGCATTAAAGAAGATAAAGTCAAAGAGAATCTTCATAGTCAACTAAAGACGACTGAAAAGAAATCATCTGAGCTGAAAGATGAGTCAGTCAAGCTTCAACAAAAGATTAAGGCTTTTGAAGAGAAGATATCTGCTTTGGAGAACAAGAATGCTGAACTCCAAACAAGTCTCCAAGCAGAAAAAGAAAAAGCAAATGTGAAGACATCTTCAACTCAACAATCATCTGAGAATTCTAAGAAAGCTGACCAAGAGAAGAAAAATCTTGAGTTTAGATGTATTAAACTTTCAAAGCAAGTGTCTGATTTTGAAAAGGTTTTAATCACTGAAAGAGACACTTTTGCCAAAGAAAGACAAGTTCTTGAAGCTAAAAATACTGAACTTCCCAAGCAGATTTCTACTTTACAAGACTTGCTTGAAAAAGAAAGAAATATTTTCACAGAAAAGAAGCAGTCTTTTGAGGAACAAAAGAAATTATTTGAAAAGAAAAATGCTGGGATTTTCAAGGATATTTCTGAGAAAAACAAGAACATGGAAACAGATTTTGAACAAGAACGTTCATATTTTGAATCTGAAATATCTAAGCTCACATCCAAATTATCTGTTCTGTCATCAGAAATTCTAAAAGAACAGATGGCTAGATCTGATTTGAAACAGAAGTTTGACACACTTACTTCTGAAAGAAACATTTTATCTAAAAAGATAAAAGACTTAGAAGCTGCAAACATTGAATTGTCAAATAAAGTAACAGCTGATGTGATTAGTTAATCACCCGTTGATAACTCAACAGAATCAGTCTGTTCTTTCAAAACAGCTTCAAGTTCTATTCATGATAAAAATGCTTTCAAAAAGAAAAATGTCAAACTAATCACTATCAAATCAAGTCAGATCAGACCATCAAATCTATTTTATGATAAATCTGTTGATGGATCAACAAGCTATTATGTAAAATCTCTTGGAAAGTCTTCTCAGAAAAGTCAGATGGTCTGGAGAGTTAAAGATTCTTCTGAAGAGAAGAAGAAGGACAAAGCATTCAAATCCACATCAAATGCCAAAAAGAACAGTACGCATAAAGGTAAATCTTTTGGTAATTCTAATATATTTTATTCGACTAATCATCTGATCAGGATTGCTCAAAGGAAGATTTGTTGTTCTTACTGTGGAGAAAATGACTTTGTTCAGAGAGAATCTGCTCATAACTGGTACGGATCTTACAGAATTACTTCTCAGAATTATGGATTTAAAAGATATACATCTAATGAGAAGTGGATTCCTAAATCTAACATACCAGGACCCAAATACCAGTAGGTACCAAAACCTGTTAAATCTGTTTCGCAGGTACCACAGGTATAGGATAGCATGATGTTTGACTTCTGATCATGTACAGATCAGGACTCGTCTTTCAAAGTACAAAATTTTGACTTCTAAGTACTACAACTTAGAACTCGGACTTCAAAGTCAAAGGTGTTTGACTTCTAGACAAAACAGTCTAGGACTCATACTTCAAAGTACAAGATATTGACTTCTGAGTAAATCAACTCAGGACTCGGACTTCAAAGTCAAAGAGTATGGCTCTTGAATAACATAGTTCAAGACCCGCACCTTAATGTAAAGACTATGGCTTCTGATCACATGACAGATCAGGACCCGTTCTTTAATGTTCAGATAAGGATATTATGCAAAATATCCAGGGGGAGCTTAATAGACTTAACTCATTCTATAATGATTTGAGGGGGAGCTTAAAGGTAAATATCTTTTAATCCTAGATCTCTGATTGTTTGAAAGAAGAACAACTTTCAAGATTGAAAAACAATTTCTTAAATGTTCAAACCACTTCTCTATTCTTAAAAGATTTCATGAATTAAGAAGTGTGATTTTAAATGTTTTTCAATATTGAGCTTTAATGTTTAACTGACCGTGTGTTTCTAAAGATCAATACTCGTGTATTATCTTTCCTATATACTGTAAAGTATTCACACACATCAGTTCAGTACTTCATTTTAATTTGTTATTACCATGTCTCTAAACGAACCTATTTTTCGATGGTAATACTACCGTTTGCTTTCAATTATTGCTGAGCATCATTCATCATTTCAATTTTTGTGCGTTCATTGCAAAATTGTTTATATTTGTTCATATAAACAAAATATCTAATTCTTTGATACCCTAAACCATTTCATTTGATCTGATTGATACATTGTCAGATTCTCAAAACAATTCTCTTGATTTCATTTCATTCATTCAATATCTTGTTTTGAGAGATCTTCATTGTTCAATTGCTCAAATCTCATGAGCATACATTTTGACAATGTCATCATACATTTTTCTGCTTAACTGCTAAAGTTAATTTGTTGAACAACCATTCTTTATAGGACTTACATGGGATTCATGTGTGAGCTTATAAGAACTTCCATGGATTCACGTAAACCTGTGTTTTCTACCCAGGAAGTAATCCTTGAGTGATTGAGGGGTGAGGGGTCAAAATCAAAGAGTGGGGGAGATAACTCATCCGGTTGAGTTTTTCTCATTGCGTGGAGCGGAAAAATGTAAATGAGAGTTTGGTTAGAAGTGAGCTTTAATGTTAAAAAGAAAGAGGGTGTGAGAACAGAGTTAAAAGAATATCAGAACTCTGCACCAACCACTTTCTGAGTCGGGCAGCCACAAAATCTGATTGGTTCACATTCTTTGGTGACCATCATTGAAAAAGGCAGTGAGCCCATGCCAACTCTCGCATTAACCCCACCAACCACTCATTTCTTTCCCGACAAAGACATGTTTCAATTTTTTCTTGGGGACGCAGCATATCTGCTATCTAATCTTCACTCGGAAGATTTAGATATTGAAAAAGAAGGAAAGTTGCCCCACCTTCGCACCTCTTTCATGCACATTGAGTCCGTGTAATACTTGTTGCTGTCTCAATAGTTTACACAATTTGAGCCTTATGAAATACAATCATTGTGTTAAATTCTTTCATACACATGCACGAGCACACAGAAAATTTGTTTTTCTGTCAGAACATTCATAGATAAACCTTGCGTTTTTCAATGATTGAATGGAAGTCCTGGGGAGTCATCATCAAACCAGCTCCTTAAATTGTACATTCGTTGTACACAGTAACTCCGTGTTACTGACAGGCACTTCTAACTGTTTCATTTGTTGATTCAGGGTTACAACTCATAATTTGTCAGAATTTGAAAAGATTCGGATAAATACATTCATGAATTGACAGCTCTATATCAGATCAAAAGGGAAAAATGTTTCTCAAAGGGGGAGAATATCTGTAAAAGGGGGAGATTCAAAGAAAGTGCTGAAATTGAGATAGTTTTGATGATTATGAAGCTCACAATCATCAAAAAGGGGGAGAAATCTACAGAGATCAATTTCAAAAGAACAAATTCTGAAAGAAGTATTAATTGTCAAAAGAGATGATTCAAAAGATTCTGAAGAAGAAAGATGTTTCAAAGTCAAGTCAAGATAAAAAGGGGGAGAAATCTACAGAGATCAAGATCAAAGAATTTCAAAGTTATAAAGTCAAGACTTGTGAAGAATTTTCTGAAAGATCAAATCAGATGAAAATAAATCATTCTCAAAGATTTCTGAAGACAAGTCCAAATTAAGAAGATTCATGAAAGTTCGTTTTCTGAAGAATGATCAGAGATTGCAGAAATGAAGATACAAAGATTAGAGATCCCTCGAAGTTTCAAGTTTTAAAGAGTTTCAAATATTTGTTTTCAAGACTTGTTGACTTTCCGAGCTGTAAAGTGCAAAATACTTTTCAAGATTCTTCAACAACTTCAGAAAGAGCATCAAAGTTCAAGACTGTCAGAGACAAAAGATTGAAGAATCAAGTGCTGAATACTTATGTCAAATTTTTATTAAATCTTGAATACAAAGGGGGAGATTGTTAGTGTATTATTGTATACAAGATTTAATAGGAAAAGTCAAGTCATGTAAAGTCAACATAGTCAATGTATGTTTAGTCAATATGAGATTACTTAGTTGTTAAGTTTGTGGTTTTAGACTTGTGGTATAAATACCATGTTGCTTTGTAATCATGTAACTAAGTTCATTGTATCACATTGTCAGACATATGAATGAATATGCTTTCTCTCTCTACACTCTCTCTCTAGAACTTCATTGTTAAATCTTGTTTAGATTGAATTGCTTGATTGTGTTTGGGATTAACAATATCAGAAGCTTTGTCTTTTTCTTTAGATCTGAGTTCTGAACTGCTTTGTTCAGAAGTCCTTGTCTTGCTTTCATCAAAGATTACATTTTCACTTTCGATCACCATCTTTGTACGAGTATTGTAGACTCTGTATGCTTTGGATTGGAGAGAATACCCAATGAATATCCCCTCATCGGCTTTTGGTTGAAACTTAGATAAGTTCTCTCGATCATTAAGAACATAGCACCTGCATCCAAACATACGAAGAAATTTAACAGTAGGCTTACGACCATTAATCAATTCATAAGAAGTTTTATTAAAGCGTTTATTGATAATAGTCCTGTTTTGTGTGAAGCATGCAGTTGCTATAGCCTCAGCCCATAGAAACATTGGTAGTTCTGAATATGCCAACATTGTTCGTGCAGCCTCTACCAAAGTTCTATTTTTGCGCTCAACTACTCCATTTTGTTGAGGTGTCATCACAGCAGAAAAATTGTGTGATATGCCAACAGATTCTAGAAATGTTTGCAAAGTAGCATTCTTTAATTTTGTTCCATTATCACTCCTCAGTTGCTTTACAGGGCTTTGCAGCAGAACTTGAATCTTCTTGATGAACTTGATGATTAGATCAGGAGCTTCAAATTTCTTTCGTAGAAACTCTAGCCAGGTATACCGAGAGTATTCATCCACCATCACTAATATGTATTTCTTTCCGTTGATGGATTGAGTACTCATTGGTCCACACAAGTCCATGTGAATTAGCTCCAAACACTTGTTGAAGTTGGATAGCATCTTTAGTTTGTGTGAACTTCTCTTCATCTTTCCTTTTGCACAAGTTGAACAAAGGGAATCTTGTTCAATCTTTAATTCAGGAAGTCCAATCACTAACTGTTGTGTCCTCAGCTTGTTTAAATCACGAAAATGTTGATGAGAAAGTCTTCGATGCCACAACCAACTTTGTTCTGTTGATGTCTTAGATATTAGACATACTGACTTTGAAGTTTTCAGTGTTGGAAAGTCAACAACGTATAACAATCCCATTCTTCCGGCTTTAATGAGTTTTGCTCCACTCTGATCCTTAATGTAACAATAATCAACATCAAATTCTATCTTGCATTTCTTTTCTGCAAATTGGCTTACGGAGAACAGATTGTAAGCAAAGCCTTCCACATACAGAACCGTTGATATTGTGATCATACTGTTCTTTATAGTCCCGTAACCTCTGACATAGCCTTTCATCTCATTTCCAAAATTTATGGTACCTGCGTAATGATCTACGTAGTCGAACAGCAGGTGTTTATGCGCTGTCATGTGTCTTGAAGCTCCAGAATCAATGATCCACACATGACACGCCTGAAACCAAGAATCACTTAACTTTAGGTACCCATATGAATATGGGTCCTTTATTGTTAGTACTCTTAACAGTATTTAAATTTGCTGATGAACCTTTAATTCTCCATTCAAATCTTGGTCTGTTTGGTGGAGTTTGTGTGTTCAGTTTAACTTTTGGAATCCACTTCCACACAAACTTCCCATCATCAAGTTTATTAGCATGAAAATCATTATTTTTCTTCTTTAAAGATTAAATCTCAACATTGTTGGCTTTAAAACGATTAAGATATTTTATGTTCTTTAATTGGATATGTTTATTTTTCTTTGAAGACTTTTGTTTCCAAGAGAATGAACTACTAAGACAATATGAACATTGCAATCTAGTAGTAGCTTGCGTCAACAACTCTTTTCGAGAAAAGATATTCGTTTTATTGAAATTTTGTTGTTTGACAGAAGAACAAGCATTATCTACTCTACTACATTGACATTTATCCATTTCATTCACAGTCTTTTCCACTAAAGTCTTCTATTGCTCCAAACAGTCTTTCTTCACAGTTTCATCTGAAATAGAAACAGATTTAGAAATTTTAACAGATGATACAGAATAAGAACATTCACCTTTTACTTCTGCTTGTCCAGATTCAGTTGAAGACTCACATTAAATCTCAAAAATTGGAATATCTTTATCAACAATAACCTTTTTGCCTTTTGATAATTTGAAAATTTGAGATTCTAGACTTCTAATTTCTTTTTGCAAAGATTCATTTTGATTAAAGCTTGAGTCTAGTTCCATCCCAAAATTTTCATTTGCGTCTTCCAATTCAACAATCATGTTGTTGAGATAAGAGATTTGCCTTTGTAAAAATTCAATTTTATCCAAGGCTTGTTGATATTCAAGATTAGAAAATTTAGAAGTACAAACGGAATTAGACTTATCAGAAATGACACTTTCATTTTTATCTTCTAAGATTGAGCAGGTCAAGACAATTTCAGAATTGTCAGAATTTGAATTAGATCTTGAGGACTCAGGTTTTTCTTTAAAGATATTTTCATATTCTACAAACGAATCGTTGTTACTTTCGTAAGAAGTATTCAGTTCATTATATGAAAATTTCACAGATTTAAAATACTGAGTTTCTGATTCAACTTCAATTTCTGTCTTTTCTTCTACTGTCTCTTCCTTTTCTGTCTTAAGAAATTCAGGCTCAGGAGTCTCAGGTTTTACAAATGTTTCTATGATGTGTGGAATTAAAACAATAGGTTCATTACCCGACTTTTTAAAGTTATAAAGATTTTTGGGTGCGTTTTTCAACACATCCACATCAGAGATACCTAAACCTGGTTTTGCTTTATAGAAACGAGTGTCTTTCTGATTGTTGGTTAGAATTTTAAGAGTTTGTTCCGTTTGACCTCTTTTGTAATTTAGATCTTCCAATTCCTTGATTTTCGTGTAAGCTTCCGTCCTATCTTTCAAAACAATTTCATACTGAAGTGTTAGATCAAGATTCTTATCTTTTAAAGTCATGATTTCTTTTTGTTGTTCAGAAATTCTTGTTTGAAGTTTGATTGTATCCAATTTCAGAACATTTTTCTCTTCTTCTTTTTCCTCAGCCAAGATTTTATAGATGTAATCCTGATCTTGATGTCCTTGTATTGTACTCCTTTGTTGTTTGAAATTTTCTTTTAATTTCAAAAACTCAGAGTTCATCAGATTAAGCTGGGACATCAAGTTCATTGCTTCATCATTATCATTCAAGAATTCAAAATTATCAGAATAGTCAGAATGAAAATTTACCTCAGAATTTGACTCATCATTCAGATGTGCCATTAAGTTGTAATGGACTTAAGTCAGATTCACTTTAACAACCTCAGGCTCATCATCGTCGGAGTAGCCAAGCCATATCTCATCTTCTGCCTTTAAAGTTGTGCCCTTTTCCATTGCTTTCGCCAATTGAGCCTTTTTCTTGTAATACTCATAATTCTTGACACGCTTCTCTAGGCAGTCCTTGATAAAGTGACCGGGCTTTCCACAATTAAAACATTTATCAGACTTTTCTTTCTCTTCTTTCTTTTCTTCTTTTCTCTCCTCTTTCTTCTCTTTCTCTTTCTTTTCTTCATATCTGTCTTTATGCTTCTTGTGCTTGTAGGAATCGAGCTTCGGCTTCTTATAAAACTTCTTCCGACCAAACCTTTTATGAAAGCTTGAAGTCAGATCTGCAAGCATTTCTGCAAATTCTTTCAATTCATCATCATCAGAATCATCTGGAGCATCATCCTCTGAGCTGTCTGAACTGTCAATCATGTTGGTGATCAATGCTTTCTTTTTCAAACTCTTTCTCGAACCAGAACTTGACTTAACTGTCTTTCCCTTGTCCTGAACAATTAGAGCCAAAGAGTCTTCTACCTTCTTTTGTTTGTCCTTTAACTGAAGCAACTCTTTGTTCACATAAGCCTGCTCCTTTACCTTATCCTCATGTTGGTTTAAAGCACAGAACAGATCATTCAGCTTTTCTTCATCCATGTCTTTATTTATTTGCATTTGTATTGTGTAGACATTCCATTTTGGCTGAAGATTCTTGATAAACTTGAAGTTTATTTCAGATTCAGACTTTTGAACTTCGTTCCTTCTCAAATCATTTAGGATGATGTTGTAACGATCATACGCTTCCCTCAGAGATTCTCCTTCTTTTGCTTTGAATCCTTCATAAGCATTGTTACTCTGGTTCCTTTTAGTCTTGACAGATTTTGCAGATCCCATGAACTGTTTTTCTAGCTCATCCCAAATGTCCTTGGCAGATTCCTGGCTGTCAACACGGTTTAAAATATCATTAGGGATGGCCATTATCAGAAATGTCAAAGCAGTAGCATCCCTTTCCACTAACTCTCTATCAGTGTCACTGTATTGAATAGGATCTCTAGCTACAATCCATTCGGGAATTTCAGGATTATTACCAGTAGCAGGAATTCTTGCAACTGTCACATGTGGAAAATGTGGACCATTAAGAATCGAATCCATTAATTTCTTATCTTGATTATTGAAGAAATGAATCATCCTTATCCTCCACTGTGGGTATTCATCAGCTTGAAGAACCGGTGGCTTGGATTTCGAACCCATGCTGAGTAGATCTCTAGACATGATTGTAACTGAAATGTGATTTGAACTGATCGTTCAAGAAGTGCATATTACAATCGGTGTGTAAAATTTAATACTGACCAAATTTGAAACAACGGACTAAAAATGACTAAGTACTCAAACTCATAGGCTTAAAACTCGCAGACCGCTAAAACTCGCACAACACTGTTTCGAGAAAACTCGCAGACCGAGGAAACTCGCAGAATACTGTTTCGAAGAAACTCGCTAGCTGAACCGTGCACGTTTAAGAAACTCGCAGATGCTTACTCGCGCGTTTTAGCAAACTCGCCAACAAACTCGCAGAAAAACTCGCAGATGGGTACTTCCGCGTTTTAACAAACTCGCAAGCAAACTCGCAGATGTACGGAACTCGCTGACTTTGACTTGCGTGTTATAGAAACTCGCTAACTTCGACTAGCGCGTTTGAGACCGAATCTTCAACTTGCGTGTTCTAGCGATGAACGTGTGTGTTTCACGAAATATGTGAGTTCTTGGGAAGATCTTGCGCGTTTTATGGATCTAGCGCGTTCTTGGGTTTCCTTGTGAGTTCTTCACCTGTTCGATCAAAAATCAAGTAAAACTTGATTTCTGATTCTACAAAACACACAATTAGTCCACGATAACAACCTGATCAAGATTACAACACTGAATTTTCAAAAGAAACCAAAAATTACAGTGTTTCGATCAATTTACAGTGTTCGACTTCACTATTCACGAACCTAACAATTTAATCAAATTGATCGATCTAGAGTGCGAATTTGACTATGTGATCTGAACAAATGTTGATCCTTATGATAAAACGTTCACAATCAAATCAATTTCTTGATTTAATTGTTTGATTTAATTGTGCAAAAACACGAAAAATCAAGATCAAACAGTGAAAATGAAACAGTCCGCCAAAAATATTTCAAAAAAAAATTCAAATCTGATCCAATTCTGCTTCTTCTTGTTTGCTCTGATACCAAATGATATAGTCCACTCAAATCACACGCACAAATCAATCAAGAACAATGAAATTCATGGGGAAATCACATGTGTATTAATGTGACAAGTGAAAGGGTTACAAGGTTTTCTCTCTCTAAGGATTCTCTCTGGATGTTTACAAATGAGGCTAGTTCTCTAACAAAAGCAAGGAAGACCTATTTATAGGTCAAACAAGAAACAAGAAAAACTTACAAAAGTCAACACAAATGATCTAAACTAAAATTACAATAACAAGTATGATGTGGCAAGTACAAATTAATAAAAAAAATATATTACGTGGATATTTGTTACCATATCATCACTATTATTTAAAAAAGTTAAAAAAAATTAAAGTTCATATTGATTCAGAAACCCTACCGTCACCAAGTTGACGCTTTGTTCTCCCATCCTCTGGTATGTCGATCGATCCTCCCCTCTGTCGTCACCCTAGCGCCGTTTGTTCCCTGCCTCCACCCTGCTCCGGTCTCCGCCCTTAACTAAGGTACACTTCTGGTGGAAACCATGACATCGATATTTGATGATTGAATCTGTTGTTCTTTTCATCTTTTTCTCTTATTTTTAGAAGATAACCCCTCTTACTTCTATCCATGGCAAGATCCTTCCGTATTTCCACTTGCTAAAACCTTCGGAACTTGCTCCTAACCTTCTTTTTTAACTAGTGCATCAGAATGTCTATATTTGATAGCCAAATCATCTCAAGTGGTATTTTCTCATCTGCAAATAGATCGATCTCTTTCAATAAATCGCCTCCCACTCTCTGTAGATCTGCTTCAATAGATCGATCGATTTGCTTCAACAGGTCGATATGCTCCAATCAATAATAGTTTCTAACTTGGTTCATTTAGTCGATCTGCTTCAATCAACAAAAGGTTCTGACTTGGAAAAAAATTCATTCAATCGGTCTGCTTTGTCAACTTCAAACTTGATCTGCTTCACATTGACGACGATTTCGATTTGATTCTGATCGACGAGTAAACCCTGACCCTTATTCAATTTGGCAACTTCATCTCTTGCTTCAGTTCTTCCGTCCTCATCTTCATTTAATTTCCAGTTGGATCCCGATCTGTGAGTACTTTTGCTATTCCATTTTTTTAATGATTCAATAGCTTTTTTTGTTATCATCTTTGTTTGATCTCTTCTAGTTTAATCGATCTGTGATCATCCTTTTCCTATTTGATTTTTTTGTTTTCATCTTTGTTCAATTTATCTTTTGTCTGTAAAAAAATGTTGGAGTCTGTAAAAGGACATGGGTTATTCGTTTCCAAACATCAACAATGTAAAGGAATGTACATCAATATAAAATAATATAATGGAAATATTTATTCTTATTCCATAATATATTCATTTTCATTCCCTTTCCTTAAAATGAACAAAATGCCTCCAAGTTTTAAAATTGGTATGGACTAGTTGGATATGAAAATCTTCATTTTGATATTTATTGCATCAATTAGTAAGATTTTAGTTTCTCGGTTTTTTATTAAATTAACTTTTTTATTACATTAATAAACAATTAATTTTAATTTGATTATTTCTGATAATCCAAGAATCCTCTAAATCTTAGAAAGAGAAAGTAGAGAGAGAGAATGAAGCGCAAAGTAATGATATTGAATAGAATCGTGAGTTCCTTACAAAGACCAAAGCCCAAAGGGACTTAAATACCCTTGGCTTATACAACAGATAAAACTATCTAAACACGGTATAAGACCAAGCCTATAAATACAATGATTACTATAAAATCAGACTTAACAATCTCCCCCTTCGTAATCATTGGCGCTGTGGTCTTCAATATCCATCTTCTAAATCAGCATGGACCATCTAAGCGACTTTGCGAAGCAACTTCTTGACCTAAAAAAAAATTCTTCTCAGCATCTTTTAAGCTCTGTTGTCTTTGCTGCCTTGACAAGATTGGACCAGTTTGAATAAACATGAAAGAACAATTGGTTCATCAGCTTATGCTCAAGACAAGTATAGCTGAAGAAATTTGAATCTTAAGCGAATCTTGATTAGCAGATAAACGTTTGAACTCTTTGTCTCTTTATCATCTCCTTAACTTCTCCCCCTCATGACCTTGATGATCTGGATCAACTTGGTCATGCAAATGTTGGAGACGAGACAACTTAAGATCTGCAAAATCAGAATAAAGAAGAAAGAGGAGAGGTTTGCGCGACACGTTGGTGGCGCAAAGTGCGTTTTGCGCTAGCCGAAGGTGGCGCAAAGTAAGGTTTGCGCTACCAACTGTTGGCGCAAAGCTGACAAAAACTCAGAAATTTTACATGATAAGCTCTTTGACTCCCCCTACACAAATGCACTAAATATGACAATTCAAGTTAGCATTCATATAGAGAATCAGATACTCCCCTTCGAAAACAGATATCATATTTTTAGAAAAATTCTCCTTTTTCACTCCACCTTGAATAATACACAAACCCATTAAAACAAAAATATGAGAAGACAAGAATTGAAACATCAAAGTAGAAAGAAAAATATACTGAATATGTATTTTGAAACAACTAAATATATAAAACTTTAAACATAAACAAATAAAATTCTACTTAGTAAAATATCACAATAAAATCCATCAGATGAAATCAAATGTATGTTTTTGGATATAGAAACAAGTTTTATTGCATATCAAGTTAAGACATGTTCAGTTTCAAAAACTTCCAACAATCTATTCGGTGTGCTTGTATGCGAACTTCGATTAGCTTCAAGAAAATGTAATTCTAAAAATATAATAGAGAACTTTGCATGTACTCACACTAAGCCATCAAAAATTAGAACTTTCACAAATTTACAGGCTTATCGCAACTCAAACATATCACCAAGTATCATGAGATGTGTGCTCATTGGCATCTTTTACCATTGTGCACATTGGCATCTTGACATGAGTGTGCTCTTTGGCATCTTTTAAGCTTGTGCACTTTGGCATCTTTTGAATTAGGGGTGTTCGCGGTCCGGTTTGAGCGGTTTAACCCCCCAAACCACAAACCAAACCGTAATGGCGGTTTAGAAAATTTCCAAACCGAGCGGTTTCGTAGCAAGTGACTAAACCGGTCAAACCAGACCACAAAAAAACGTTCTGGTCTTACCGATTTAGGCGGTTTGGGCCTATTATGGGCTTTAAACTAAAAGAAACATAAAATTTATCTCCAATTTAAAATTTCAATCGATGTTACATTATTAAAAAAATACTATACGGAATTATAGAAGAAAAATCTATCTTCAAAATTAAAAAACGTTAAACAAGTTCAAAAAAAGTTAAACAAGTTCACCAACAATAGTTGGAATTTTGGACAAAGATTTAACAAGTCGAAAGACGATTTGAAGTTTTAGATTTCGATTATTGGCGGATTTTAGAATTTTGCTGACGTATGGAACATGGACAATTGAAAGTGAAAACTAAGAACTTAGGTGCCGTTTGTTTTTTAAGAAGTCTAAAGTCTGAAGTCTTATTTTAGTTATGATTAATAAGAGGTGGTGTGTAAAAAGGTTTGAACGATTCAGACTTAAGAGTCATTAAGAGGTTTTTTTAAAAAAACAAACAAATGTCTTGGATAATTTTTTTTTAAATTGAGACATAATATGTAAACATATAACACGAAAACAAAATATAAATTTTGGCGGTCGGTTCGGTCCAAACCGCTCAAAAAAATGTTCAAACCATAGACCAAACCAGACCGAGCGGTTTGACTATTTTTCAGACCGGACCAGACCGCCAGACCGCTCAAACCGCCAAAAACGGTCCGATTTGACTTGGTTCGACCGGTTTGAACGGTCCGACGGTTTTTTTGAACACCCCTATTTTGAATCAAAAAGTTTATTAAGTAAAGAATATGTCGTAAACGTAACGTTCTATCTGACCCTATTGCAGGATTTGGGTCAGCCGCTCCCAGACCAGTTGGCCTTAGGGGACTAGGTGTCAAGCACCCCTTCGAACTTACTCTCCCAGATCAAAAAGGCTACATCGACACTTCCTACACCCATTCATACCAGTAGAACATGACTTTCGATCTGGTTCTATAGAAGGATTTGGGTTCGATCACTCCCAGATCAATTGACCTTAGGGGACCAGATGACAAGCATCCTACAGAACTTACTTTCCCAAACCAGAAAGGTCACAGGTATAAACTTTTAAACTTAGAGATTTCTGTTTTATAAGAATTTAATACATCTCAATCACAAGGTTTTACATCTAAGTGCTTAGCCCATATTTTCATTACGATCCAAAATTCTGACTTTTTAGGTTTTGTAAGCATTGTAGACTATAAATATTCCGAATCACACAATTTTAAAGCAGTATCAAAAACTACAAACATGTTGCTGACTTTTCGACTTTTGTTAGACTTGAAAAATGAACATATAAAAACTTTAATATAAACAAAGGAACTTTAAAATTTATCCTAGACACACATTTTATTCAAAAGAAAGAAAATTGTAAAACTTTTACTTTATAGAATAAAATTTGGGAAGGTTTAAACTTTTAAAATCAACATGCCGAGATTTGAAAATAGAAACATTTGATCGGCAAGTTTATATTCAGTTGAAACAAGATATAATTCAATAATATTATCTTTCACATAATGTATAAAAAATTTGTGTCTCTTTTGAAAAAATTTGGGTTGCACAAAATCAGGGTTTGAATAAGATTGCTCAGATTCTTTAAAAAATATGAGAAAACTGGAACAACATCATTATCAGAAATAAATGCAGCGGAATTAAAGTAGATACACTCACAGTTTCTCATTAGTCAGAAGCTTAATTCTTTGAAGAACGAGTCCTAGACTGACTTGTCTAGAAATCGATGTCTTTGAAGCACGGGTTCTTAGCTGAATTACTCAGAAGCCAACTTTCACTTACTCCCCCTTAACAGTAGATGCCTACAACTTAGAATTAATTTGAGATTTTGGTACCCCACTTGTATTTGGGCCCGAGAAAGTTAGTTTCATTTCTTATGGGGATAAACTTGTTAGATTTAACATATAAAGCACGAGAGAGATAATCACAAGAATGAACAGAATTAGTAGAAGAAGAAGAAGCATAATCATCTGAACTAGAATCAGAAGAAGAATATGAGACAGCTTTTGAAATTTGAATCATTTGCTTTATTGAATATTTTGAAATTTTATTACAAGAAGCAAATGAATCACTTTTATAATGTTTGTCTACATATCTATCTTCATCAATCATAGAATCAATAGATGTCCGCTTGATTCTCCAGATCTGCCTTGATGGAGCGCTCAAAGTCCTATCTGTAAAATTTGAATCAGAAGAATTAGAATTGTTAGAAATAACTTTATCTTGTTTCTTTGACTTCTTTGACCTTCTTCTTTTACGCTTTGGTTTATAATAATCATCATTAAGCGTAAAAGAATTATCAAGAATTTTTGTTTTAATATTTGAATCAGAAGAAGCAATTTTACCTAAGTCACCCAACTGATCAATCAATAAATCTGAACTAACCTCGGAGTCAGAAAAAATTTGAGAAAAATTTTCAGATTTTGGAAATTCTTTTACGTTTTCTTTAAAATCAGAAAAAGGCCAGAAACTGAATCTTGTTTTTGTGAAAATAAATTTTCTTCAAGACATGATGTCATGAAAGAAATAAAAATATCAGATTCAATTTCTTTTTGAATATTTTTATCTTCCATCTTATCTTCAAGGTCAATGATTTTGCCTTCTAAAACCAATAGAGGAGTATATCTCTTAGAATCATAAAATATTGGAGAGATATTTTCCATATCAGATTTCGCGGCATATATATCAACATAATCATCTGACACTGAAGACTTAATGGAAGATATATCATTTAAGCTTTTTCAGCCTTTCCTTAATTTTTCAGGAAAATATTTAGCATTTTCGCTCGTATAAACAAAAAAAATTTCCTTTTTCTTATTATTCATCCTTTTCTCATTTTCGATTTCTAACACTTGCTTTTCATTCATCCAATCAATTTTAAATTGAGGAGCATATTGAGCAAAAGTTAGATAATCGTATTTATATAAAGTTGGGGATTTTTCAATTGCATTGTTTAAACAATGAGGATTTTCAAAACCAAGTCCCCATTTTTCTTTTATAGACTCATAACTCCTCGGTTTGTTCAAATAAATAGTTTGCTCAGATTGATTCCTTCGATATAATTTTTCTTCTAACTCATTTATTTTAGTCGAAAAATTATCTTTTAAAATGGTCATTTCAGTCAAAGATTCAAGATAAGTCTTATTTGATTTTTTTAAATCATCCAATTTCTTTTGAAAGATGTCTTTTGTATGATCCAAAATAGATTTTTCATCTTTCAAAGAAATTTTCAATTTTTCAATCAAATATGACTTTTCTGAATTTAAAATCTTTTCAGAAAAAAACTTCAAGCGAAGATCATGTAAAGCAATAATCATAATATTCAACTGAGAAGAAATGAAAGAGTAATCAAAATCAGAAATTACCTCATCTTCATCAGTATCAGAATCTGTTAGGGTGAATTTAAATGTTAAATAGAAGTTCAGGGTATATTTTGTAAAGTTCTTAATAGTTATTGCTTGTTGGGCCTAAAAGCCCATAAGCCCATTTATTTTGTAAAGCCTAAGTATATAAAGGCTATTTCAGTTTCATTATTAGTTTAGTCTCATTATTCCAGATTACTAGTCAATAGGTTTACTTTCTCTGATCAGAAATCCTTTCTGTAAACCTGTAACCCTTTGATTTCATATTAATCATATGACTAGTAGTTGTGGCTTAAATCTTATTCATCTGTGATATTATTTGTTGTTGATTGCACTGTACTGGGATCTACAATTGGTATCAGAGCAAAGAGACTAAAGGTTTGATCCAGAAAAAGGTTTGTCAAAAACCCTATAATCAATTATATGTGTTAATCGATTGATTTTATGTGCTTTAATTGATTACTGTTTATGTGTTTTTATTGATTGACTTTATCGGTCTACTGTGTTTCTGGAAAAATCAGATTATCGGTCTAAGTTATCTATCGATTTGCTTTATGTTTATCGGTCTTTGTGTCTATTGAAAATCGATCTGGGTTGATTTGTTGGGTCTAAGGTTACTGTGGATTATCGGTCAAATTGTTTGCGGTTTTTGGTCTGAGAGTTTCTGAGTGTGACTATTGATCTTCAATTGATCTGCATAAGTTAGTTTAAACTTAAATATGCTAATCAAGTTGAATTTGTTGCTTAATCGTTTGATTTTCAGGGTTAATTTATCAGTTTCTAGGTCGATTAATCTTGAAATTCATCGTGTTCATCGGACTGTTCTTCGATTTTATCGGGCTTATCTGTTTATCGGTGTGTTGATTTTATCGGTCTATATCTCAATTTGTTATTAATCAGGTTCGACCGATAGTTTGTTTGACCGGTACATAGTCTATACCGGTCTTTTATTCGACCGGTGCTTTGTCATTATCGGTCTTTCATTCGATCGGTGCATTGCCATTATTGGTCTTTTGTTCAACCGGCACATTGCTTCGATCGGTACCCTGCTTACCGGTCCTTGGCTTTGACCGATACTTCTGTTTCGACCTGCTTTGTTTTGACCGATAATTACATTCGACCGGTACCCTGCTTTACCGGTCGATCCATTCGACCGATACCTGTCCTTTGACCGGCACATTGTCATTACCGATCCTTTGCTTGACCGGTACCCTTCTCGACCGGACCCTTGTTCGACCAGGTCCTTGTCCTATTCTGCTTATTTTTATTATTGTGTTTGGATCATCCTGCTTGTCTCCCGATCGTTACAGTGCTGTTAAGTTAAGAGATTTATGATGAATTCAAGAGACGCTTTGGCAATTGGTTCGGATCAGAAGCCCCCGATGCTCTATCGGGGGGAATATCCTCAGTGGCACGTTCGCTTCATGAACTTCATTGAAGCGAAATCGAACTATGAAGACATATACAAGTGTCTGACAGAGGGGCCGCAAGAATGGCCAATGAAAGTCATACCTGGAAACCAGTTGAAGGTCGACTAGAACGTAGTGTTCGGAAAACTGTCAGTGAGCTTCTCCCTTTAGAAAAAGAATTGTACGAGGCTGAAAAGCAAGCAAAGTCCTATCTTCTACAAAGTCTTCCCAACGACATATATGCCTGCATCGATAGTTACAAGGAGTCTGCAAAGAAAATATGGGACCAGATTGAGAAAATGATGATGGGAAGCCACATCAACAATCAGCTGAAAGTGACAAACTGCATCACAAGATATGATGGCTTTAAAGCAAGAAAAGACGAGACACTGACAGAAACCTATGAAAGGTTCAACATGCTTCTGAATGATCTCCAGAAAAACAAGATCACGAAGACGAATACCGAGAACAATATCAAGTTTATGAACTACCTCCAGCCTGAATGGAAGTTGTTCGTCTCTCATATTCGTCATACTCAGACTCTGGAGAAGCTTTATCTACATGAACTTTACGAAATGCTACTTCAGGATGAAGAGGAAGTTATGGATCTAATGGGGAATCAAAAAGCAGAGGAAAAGCCGGTAGTTGATCCGTTAGCACTCGTATCTGAGAAAAGAGGTAAATCTGTCAGTCGTTCGTCTGAAAAGAAGCCAGTACAAAGTGATTCTGAACCTGAAGATCCTGACAGTGATTCGGATCCAGAATACACTAAGATGAAAGAAGCTATGGTGTACCTGACTCAAGCTTTCCAGAAGAGGAAGTCCTTTAACAAGTCCTCAAACAAGCAAAGATTCTCTACTAGTCGTGATCATCAATAGAAGTCTGAAGGGAAAAGAGGTGTTGAAGAAGGAAAGAAGTCTGAAAAGAGACAGGAAGAAAATCCAAAAGAGGAGTCGATCAAATGCTACAATTGTGGTTGGTTGGGTCATTTTGCCAAGGATTGTCGTAAACCTGTTGTGCGCAACTCCGATTACTATAGAGCCAAGCTGCTTCTATCCAAAGAGAAGGAAGCTGGTAAGGCACTCATGGCTGAAGATGACTACTGGCTGCAAGTATCTGATGAAGAAACCGAGGATGCTGAAGCACACTTGTGTTTTATGGGCAAGCATTCATCACCGTCTGACACTAATGATGGAGATCGTAATTCTCCATGTCAGGTATGTGCTCCTTACCAAGAAGCTTTACTTGATTAGATGCAACTCACTATGCATAAACTTGACTCTTACAAGCTTCTCATAAAAGAAAAAGAACAACTTCTCTCATCTCTAGAAAAACGAGTTTCTGCACAGTCTGAATTCATTGAAAATCAAAACTTAGAAATTTCTAGCAATTTGTGCACAATTTCTATTTTGAAACAAGAGTGTGAGAGTTATTCAAAAGAATCACAAGAGCTAAAGACCAAAGTAGATGATTTTACCAAAGAGCTACGTATGTCCGAGAACGAGAAAATTGATTTTGTAACTCAAAATGTGGCTTACAAAAATGAAAATAAAAGGTTATCTAATCAGTTAAAGGAGCTTGAACAAAAACTTTATAAAATTGGTCAATCTAATCTCACGCTGAATCTAATTGCACCAAAAGAACCCAAGTATGTGAATTCGGGTATCGGTTACGATAACCCCAATTATCTGAAAAAGGCTTTATCCATTGTTCCTACATTATATGCCTCCGAGTTCTTTGGAATAGACAAAATCTATCCAGAGTACAAGGTATTTTGGACCAAACCAATTGAGGACTGCCTGGGAAGAGGATAATTTGTGAAGGAAGAATTCTTCCAAAATGCAACTTCTTTTCGTTTATGATTCTTTAAATGCTACTTACACTGATGACAAACCCTTTTTCCTGTCAAACGACTATTTTCGAAGTTATTCTCAAGCTGAACTAGATGCTAAAACTGTTAAAACTGAGGAGGAACCTCTAGACCATAAGGTTTATGTTCCACCTCTGATTTTAGAAAAGAGAATTGTTCAGTTAGAAAAGTCACTTGCACAGGAGAGGGATAGTTTTCAAAAGGAAAAACAAGAGCTTTTATCTCAAATTGAGAGCCTCAATTTCAATAAAGAGGAAACTGTGTCAGTCAAGGAAAAAGAATACTTTCAGACAGAAATAAAGAAGTTAAATTCACAACTGGCGGCTTTGGCAACAGATCGTCTGAAGGAGCAACTTCACAAGGCTGAGCCTCAAGCTCAGCCTGCAAGTGCGAAAACTCCTCTGTCTAAAAATTCTTATCCTGCCTCCGACACATCTTCCTGTAAAGCATTTTTGGGTGACTTGTCACCAATTCTTTCAATTGAAGGAAAAGAGCCTCAAGTTTTCAAAACGGGTCAGTGTTCTGATTTTACAAATGCTTCTGCTTATGTTCCGCTTCAATCAATCCCTTCCGATGTCCTGAATTCCTCAAGCGCTAATGTCCCTTCTGATTAGGAGATGGAATTTTCTGCATTCTTGAATTCTGAGGTGTTTCTAGATAGTGATTTGAACCAATTTGATTTTGATCCTTTACTTCCAATTCACATTGATTTTCTAAATAATTCTTGTAAAGCTCCGGCAAAACTTTATAAGGGTGAATGTTCCACATCTGCCCCTCGAAAACCTTCTATGAACAATTCTTCAAAGTCTAAATCTAAAAGGCGTTCACAAAAGAAGAAAAGACCGGTCGCTCTAACAAGCAACAATCTTCAAGTTTCAAATCTTCTGACTATGGGTTTAACGGTATTTCAGATACTTTTGGTCGGCGCAAAGAGGTTAAATATGCTTGGGTAGCTAAGAAGTCCAAGGACAGCACGGCGACAGAAGAATTAGTAGATCCAGTTTTAAAGTCTAGGAAAAACAATAACAATCATGATGTTTTTAATTCTAAACCGTCAGTTGAATGCAATGGATCTTTACCTTTAAAAGTTTATTCAATTCCGCAATTACTTCAACTGTCTCATGATTGTCTTTGTTGCCCATATTGTGGATGGAATGATTTTGTTGATCGTCGTTATGCATCTGATTGGTTTGGCTCATATCATATTGCTAATTATCATTCTCAGTCTGATGTTCCCCGTCATAGAAATAGACCCAAGTCTAAACGGGCATCCAAGTCGGGAGTTAAGCCTAACCCCAAAGGACCCATTTCCGAATGGGTACCTAAAAAGAAATAACTTGTTTTGCAGGACGGTTATGTGTGGTATCTAGATTCAGGCTGCTCCAAGCACATGACCGGAAGAAAGGAGCTACTCACAAACTTCATTGAGAAGTTTTGTGGAAATGTAAGGTTTGGGAACGATCATTATTCTCCCATCAGGGGTTACAGAGATATCGTCAAGGATAATCTCACGATCAAGAAAGTGTCATACGTCGAAGGGCTTGGTCACAATCTCTTCAGCATCGGTCAATTCTGCGACAAGGATCTAGAGGTCACTTTCAAAGCCAAGCGGTGCAGCGTTCGAACTGAAGATGGTAAAGAAATTTTAGCTGGAACGTGTCGTACAAATCTTTACACAATCGACCTCTCGTCCCTGAAAGCAGACAAGGAAGTTTGTTTGATGTCTAAAGCATCTGCCGAACAAAGCTGGTTATGGCATCGTAGACTCTCGCACCTGAACTTCAAGACTATCAACAAGTTGGTGCTCGGTGGACACGTCAAGGAATGCCTGATCTTAAGTTCGAAAAAGATCATTTATGTGCTGCCTGCGAAATGGGTAAGATGAAGAAGGCTTCTCACAAGCCTAAAGTCACTCCTAGTACTTCTCGGTCCCTTGAACTCATTCATATGGATTTATGTGGACCGATGCACATTCAAAGTATCAATCACAAGAAGTATGTCCTGGTGATGGTTGACGACTTTTCTCGCTACACGTGGGTCAGATTCCTCCGTTCAAAGGATGAAACTCCCGAATTGATCATCTCTCTCCTGAAGAGTATTCAAGTCCGTCTCAACCTATCAGTCCAGACCATAAGGACAGATAATGGCACAAAGTTCAAGAATCAAGTACTCTCCGGTTACTTGACCTCAGTGGGCATAACGCATACCTTCTCAGCTGCTCGTACTCCTCAGCAAAACGGGGTAGTAGAGCGCCATAACCGAACTCTTGTCGAAGCAGCTCACACGATGTTATCTCAGTCCAAGCTACCGCTATTTTTATGGGCAGAAGCAGTTGCTACCGCTTGCTACACTCAAAACCGCACTATCATCAACCAGCGATTCAACAAGACACCGTACGAGATCATCAACAAACGCATCCCGAACATCAACCATTTCCATGCATTCAGCTGCACATGCTTCGTACTGAATGACAAGGATGATCTCGGCAAATTCAGCCCCAAAGCGGACGAAGGAGTGTTCATCGGATATTCCTAGCAAGCCAAAGCTTACCGTGTCTACAACAAACGGACAAAGACTGTCGTTGAGAGTGTGAACGTGACTTTTGACGAGGCCGCTGATATGGCTTCTGAACACCTCAGTTCAGAACCCACTTTAACTGGTGTGTTAGCTACCGGACAATTACGTTCAGGAGCTACACAATCTACAGTTGATCCAAATCAAGCGTCTTCGTCAAGAGCAAATCTTTCTGATTTGGATTTACTTTTTGAGTATTTCTATGATGACTTATTTAATATTAAGTCTAATCCTATGTCATGTAACAGGAATGTTGCTCAAGCACAAGAAGTAACACTTGTCACTGGTCCAACCGACTCAGGTGGCCCATCCTCGCCTGGTGCTCCATCATCTACTGTCAATGAATCAGCATCCCCGAGCTCGAGTGTTCCTCCTCCTATCCAAGATCCTACTGTCGCACCGGCAATAGTAGGCCCTCCTGAACCGACACCTTTGGAAGGCACTCCTGAAGTTCCCATTCCGGCAATCCCGGATCCTGCTCTAAATGCATCTCCTACTGAGTCATCTTCTGCTGCTCATTCGACTCCAACTAAGAAGCTTCTGCCTTACAGGCCGTCATCACTCGAAGCCGTTCAGGATTTACCCCTCGGTGGTTATGTGGACCCTGATACTTCTCAACAGACATATCAACCTCTTCCACACACCACCAAGTGGACTCGAGCTCACCCCCTTCATCAGATCATCGGTGATCCCAAGACACCTGTTCAGACTCGATCCACTACTGCGAACGACTGCTTATTTTCTTCGTTCCTCAGTCGTATCGAACCTTCCACCGTCTCCGAAGTGTTGAATGATCCAGACTGGGTGATCTCTATGCAAGAGGAACTCAACCAATTTGAGAGCCTCAAAGTGTGGTGCCTTGTTCCCCGACCAAAGAACAAGACGGTGATTGGGACGAAATGGATTTTCAAGAACAAGAAGGACGAAAATGGAATCATTTTCCGGAACAAAGCGCGTCTAGTGGCTAAAGGATATCGCCAACAAGAAGGAATAGATTACGAGGAGACGTTTGCACCGGTTGCCCGCATTAAAGCAATACGCATGTTCCTCGCCTACGCCGCCCACAAGAATTTCATCGTCTTTCAAATGGATGTGAAATCCGCATTCCTGAACGGCGTACTCAAAGAGGAAGTGTATGTCTCGCAACCTGAAGGCTTCGTGAGTTCTGAATCACCTAATCACATTTACTTTCTTGACAAGGCCTTATACGGTCTTAAGCAAGCGCCACGAGCCTGGTATGATGCTCTCTCATCCTTCTTAGTTAAATCTGGTTTCTCTAAAGGTAAGATTGACACTACTTTATTTATTAAAAGAGAAAAGAAAGATATCATTCTTGTACAGATTTATGTTGATGACATAATCTTTGGCTCCACAAACCCCAAGTACTGTCAGAACTTTTCAGCCTTAATGAGTAAACATTTTCAAATGAGCATGATGGGGCAAATGAATTTTTTCCTGGGTCTTCAAGTAAAACAATTAGCAACAGGAATTTTCATTAATCAATCTAAGTACATCTCGGATATTCTTCCGAAATACCAGATGGAAAAATCCTCACCTATGAAAACCCCCATGTCTACCAGTATTAAGCTACACTCCGATCCTGACGGAAAGGATGTGGATGCTACTACTTATAGAGGTATGATAGGCTCTCTGATGTACTTGACGGCTAGTCGGCCTGACATTATGTTCTCGACATTTTTATATGCAAGATTTCAGTCGAAATCTAAAGAGTCTCACTTAGTTGCGGTTAAGCGTATTTTCCGATATTTAAAAGGTCATGCTGATCTTGATCTGTGGTACCCAAAACAGACAGGTTTTGAATTGATAGCCTACTCGGATGTTGACCATGCTGGAAACATGCTGGACCAGAAAAGCACATCGGGACATGTCCAGTTCCTGGGAGACCGGCTTGTCAGTTGGGCTTAGAAGAAGCAAAACTGCGTGTCCACCTCCACCGCCGAGGCGGAGTATGTAGCAGCCGCTAGTTGCTGCTCGCAAGTCATCTGGATGCGCACCCATCTGAAAGACTACGGCTTTAACGACTCAAACATCCCCATCTACTGTGACTCCAAGAGCGCCATTGCAATATCTAACAATCTCGTCTAGCACACGAAAACGAAGCACATTGATGTGCGTTATCACTTTATAAAAGACCACGTGGAAAGATGTACCATCGAACTCTACTTTGTTAATACAGAGCATCAGTTAGCAGACCTGTTTACCAAAGCCTTGGACGAAGAACGTTTTAATTATCTTGTGTCCAAGCTAGGTATGCTAAATCTGAAAGTTTGACCCTTTCACAGACCTATCTGAGTCTCATTCAATCACGAATGACTGTGACTTAGTGCCCTAGTGATTTGTCTCTGGATGCTCATACTCACACTCATTGGCAATTGATTTTTACTCGTTCAGTTTTGTGTAAACTTACAACTTCTGTATTAACAAACTAGATTTCGTTTAATTTATATTTTCTCGTGTGTTTTTTCCTCTCTTCGTGGGGTTTCGCTTTCTTTTCCAAGTCCTTACGGTTCTATCCGGAAACGTATGTCGTTTGTGGTGGTTTTAAAAGATGTTCACGTCTTCAGGGGGAGCCCTATCGTCAGTTGTTTGGTAAGGTTCTCCAGTCCTCCGTTCGAGGGGGAGCAGGTAAGTTTCTCTCTCGGTAGTCGTCAAGGGGGAGAGAAAATCTTTTTCTCGGAAGTCATTCCATGTTCGAGCGGGAACAATTCCTATTCCTTAGGTTTTATTTTTTTCCTTAGGTTTATTCTTAGGTTTATTTTTTTCCTTAGGATCTTCCATTTTAAAATTCTTCAAATTTTTCTTTAAGTGAGATTTTTTTATTATCTTAGTCTTGCTTTATTTCCTTTCTCTTATAATAATGCAAAATTCAAAAATATTAGTTTTTGTTTTGTTTTTATTTTTTTTAAGTTGTTAAAGTAAATGGACCGGCCCATTTTGCCTTCTGGCCCAAACCCAAGTCTCGGCCCAGCCCAACGATCGACCGCTCTTAACCGCACGTCCCAGGGATTTAAACACCCCGTGGATCCTTTGCTTTTCTCTCTCGGTCAGTCAATCTCTCAATCCACAAATTTCTATCGATCTATCTCTCGATCTCGTCTCTCTCAACTCAATCGACCGGCTCTCTCTCTCTCTCGATATCTCTCTCTTTCTCCGTCGAACGACATCAGGTACAGTCTCTATCGATCTATCTCTCTCATTCTTAGTTGAATCGATCTTCGGTCGAAGTTCAATCGACCCCGGTCGATGGCCCTCAGCAAATCGATCCCAATCGAGATGATCCCCGGGGTTTGGTTTTATTAGGTCTCGGTCAACTTCAATCGAGTCTGTTGATTCCATCTGTGATTGGTTTTCGAAGCTATGGATTTGATTATATGGCTATCTGTTAATATTGAAATCGTATGCTATAGTTTCGATCGATAGATACTCTGATCTAGGTTTTCATGTTTCGTCGTATGTTTGGACTCGATCGATAGTTTGGTAGACTTGCTTTTGTTTGGAATCTGATAAATATCAGTCTACCGAGGTTTTATCGGTCTAATAGGTATCTATCAATCGACAAAGCCCATACCGGTCATTTAATGTCCTTACCGGTCGATTGCTTTTCATTGTGTTTGACCTAGTTTTTACCAGTCTTTATTTCATATCGGTCGATTGTTTCTTATCGTTCGAAGACCTTTCCCGGTCGAAGACCTGTCTCGGTCGAAGACCTTTCCCGGTCGAAGACCTCTACCGGTCGAAGATTCATCCCGGTTGTTAGAGCATAAATCTGTTGGATACAAGCTCAAGAATACTGAAGGTCAAAGTTGTGAAGGTCAAAGCTGAAGAAAGTCAAATCTCATTAAAAGTCAAAGTCTCTTAATAAAAGTCAATGTTTTTGTATTTGTTGTTTTCTTGTATTAGATGGTAGTATAAATAGTTTTTCTATTTGTATTTGTAGTAGTTGAAAAAAAAAAGTAGAATTACGAATTCAGTTAGACAGAGAATACGTAGAGAGAGAGAGTGATTTCTAGAGAGAGAAAGTGTAAAGAATTGAATTGAAAGAAATCAAACAGGTAATTTGATTGTTAAATCTTGTTTGTTTGATTGTAATTGTGTAGAAACTAGAATCTGGAACACACAATTGGTATCAGAGTAGATCCAAAGTGAAATTGAATCAAGAAAATCAAAGTTTTTGGTTTTTCGTCACTGTTCATGGAAGAAATTTCGAATTTTGGATTTTTGAGTGTTTTTGTAGCAGATTTGTGTTAGGATTTGGTCGAAAAGTGTATTAGATCGAGTTCTTGTAATCAATTCTTAGTTTTTGCACTGTAATTCATTTGATTTTGAAGTTTTTCTTCGTAGTTGTAAAGTTACTGTTTCATTGATTTTTGAGTTGTAAGTGGTTGATTTGTAAATTTCTTGAGTTGTAATTCATTCTAGAGTTGTATTAGAGCATCAATCCAGAGTTTCAGATCTTTTGGATCAAGAAAAGATTGATTTCAGATGAAAAAGATGGTTTTTGGGTCGACAGGAGGAAGAACGCGCTAGATCCCTCAAACACGCAAGTTCTTCGTGAAACGCGCTAGTTCATAGTGAAACGCGCAAGGTTCATCAGGGTAGAACGCGTGATATTGTACTTCCCAGATCACAATCAAGCAATTCTAACACTCTCACTCAAGATGTAACAATGTTTATTGTAGAGAGAGAGTAGTGAGAGAAAGTAAATCTGAATTATGACATTAAGCTCTTACAAAATTACAAGTAACAAACCTATTTATACCAACTAGAAACTCTCAAGTAATCCATGAGAAACTCTCAAGTAACTTGAACAATGACCCACTCAAACTCTCAAGTACTTGAACAAACTCTCAAGTACTTAAAACCCTCTAAAACTAATGTTGACTTCCACACTATTTGACTTTCAAAGACTTCCTTTGACTATTCTATTACAAAGGCTTTTTACAAAGCTTTCTCAATTAAATCTTGTATACAATTAATGCACTAACATTCTCCCCCTTTGTATTCAAGATTTAATAAAAATTTGACACTTGTCTTCAGAGCTTGAATCTTCAACTTTTATCTTTGACAATCTTTAAACTTTGAAGCTCTGGCAATCTTCAGCCTTTCAGTCTTTGAAGAGTCTTGAAAAGTCTTTTGCACATTGCATCTTTGTAGAGTCAACAAGTCTTGAACAAATCTTTGAAACTCTTTAAAACTTTTGAAACTTCGAGGGATCTTTGAAAATTGTATCTTCATCACTGTAAACTCTGATCAGTCTTTAGAAAAACAAACTTTCTCGAATCATCTTTAGAATCTGTCTCTGAAACATAATAAGCATCTGAATTGTCTTGAACTTTCAGAATTATCTCTTCAGGATTATCTTCACCATTTGTCTTTGAAATGTCTTTCTTCAGAATCTTTTTGAATCTTCTTGATCCAAACAAACTTTCATCTAACTTGAACTTTCTTGAACTTTGTAGATTTCTCCACAAGTCTTTTCACTTTGAACATTCTTCATGACTTTGAAATTGATTTGAAATTGAAATTGTAGATTTATCCCCCTTATTGATGATTGTGAGCATCATGATCATCAAAACTTTCTCAATTTCAGCACTTTCTTTGAATCTCCCCCTTTTACAAATATTCTCCCCATTTGAGATACATTTGACATTCTCCGCTCTTTGATCTGAATAGCTGAATCATGAACTGTATATACCCGAATCTTTTCAAATTCAGATATAATGAACTTGGTAACCCTGATTCAGCAAATGAAACAGTTAGAAGTGTCTGTCAGTAACACAAAGTTACTGTGTACAACGAATATACAATTTAAGGAGCTGGTTTGATGATGACTCCCCAGGACTTCCATTCAATCATTGAAAAACACAAGGTTTATCTATGAATGTTCTGACAGAAAAACATATTCTCTGTGTGCTCTTGCTTGTGTTTTGAAAGATTTTGCACAATGATTGTGGTTCATAAGGCTCAAATTGTGTAAACTGTTAAGACAACAACAGGTATTACACGGACTCAATGTGCATGAAAGAGGTGCGAAGGTGGGGCAACTTTCCTTCTTTTTCAATATCTAAATCTTTTGAGTGAAGAACAGATAGCATATATGCTGCGTCCCCAAAGAAAAATGAAACATTTCTTTGTTAAGAAAGAAACGAGTGGCTAGTGGGGTAATTGCAAGAGTTGGCATGGGCTCACTGCCTGTTTCAATGATGGTCACCAAAAAATGTGAACCAATCAGTAGATGTGGCCGCCCGGCTCAAAAAGTGGTTGGTGCAGAGTTTTAATATTCTTTTAACTCTGATCTCACACCCTCTTTCTTTTTAACATTTATGCTCACTTCTAACCAAAGTCTCATTTACATTTTACCACTCCACACAATGAGAAAAACTCAACCGGATGAGTTATCTCCCCCACTCTTTGATTTTGACCCCTCACCCCTCAATCACTCAAGGATTACTTCCTGGGTAGGAAACACAGGTTTACGTGAATCCATGGAAGTTCTTATAAGTTCTCACACGAATCCCATGTAAGTCCTATAAAGAATGGTTGTTCAACAATTTAACTTTAGCAGTTAAACACAAAAATGTATGATGACATTGTCAAAATGTATACTCATGAGATTTGAGCAATTGAACTTTGAAGATTTCTCAAAACAAAGATATTGAATGAATGAAATGAGATCAAGAGAATTGTTTTGAGAATCTGACAATGTATCAATCAGATCAAATGAAATGGTTAGGGTATCAAAGAATTAGATATTTTGTTTATATGAACAAATATAAACAATTTAGCAATGAAAGCACAAATTTGAAATGATGAATGATGCTCAACAACATTTGAAAGCAAACGAGGGTATTGCCATCGAAAAATTTGGTCGTTATGAGACATGGTAATAACAAATTCAAATGAAGTACTGAACTAATGTGTATGAATACTTTACAGTATAAAGACAAGATAATATGCAAGTATTGATCTTTGGAAACACACGGTCAGTTAAACATTAAAGCTCAATAATGAAAAACATTTAAAATCACACTTCTTAATTCATGAAATCTTTTGAGAATAGAGAAGTGGTTTGAACATTTAAGAAAAATGTTTTTCATGCTTGAAAGTTGTTATTCTTTCAAACAATCAGAGATCTAGGATTAAAAGATACTTACTGTTAAGCTCACCCTCAAATAATGATAAAATGATTTAGGTCATGTAATCTCCCCCTGGATATTTGCAGAATATCCATATTTGAACATGAAAGAACGGGTCCTGATCTGTCATGTGATCAGAAGCCACAATCTTTTAACTTTGAAGTACGGGTCTTTAACTGAATTATTCAAGAGCCATTGTTCTTTAAACTTTGAAGTCCGAGTTCTAAGTTGTAGTACTTTGAAGTCCGAGTTCTAAGTTGTAGTACTTAGAAGTCAAAATTTTATACTTTGAAGTACGAATCCTGATCTGTACATGATCATAAATCAAACATCTTGCTCCCCCTATACCTGTGGTACCTGCGAAACAGATTTAACAGGCTTTGGTACCCACTGGTATTTGGGTCCTGGTATGTTAGATTTAAGAATCCACTTCTCATTAGATGTATATCTTTTAAAACCAGAATTCTGAGAAGTTATTCTATAAGAACCGTACCAGTTATGAGCAGATTCTCTCTGAACAAAGTCATTCTCTCCACAGTAAGAACAACAAATTTTCCTTTGAGCAATCCTGATCAGATGATTAGTCGAGTAATATATATCAGAATTACCAAAAGATTTACCTTTATGCATTCTGTTCTTTTTGGCATTTGTTGTGAAGTTGAATGCTTTGTCCTTCTTCTTTTTCTCTTCAGAAGAATCCTTCACTCGCCAGACCATCTGATTTTTCTTAGATTGCTTTCCAAGAGATTTTACATAATAGCTAGCTGAACCATCAACACATTTGTCATAAAACAGATTTGATGGTCGAATCTGACTTGATTTGACAATTTTAGGTTTGACACTGTTCTTTTTGAAAACATTTTTATCATGAATTGAACTTGAAGCTGTTTTGAAAGAACAGACTGATTCTGTTGAATGATCAACAGGTGATTGGCTAATCACATCAGCTGTTACTTTATCAGACAATTCAATGTTTGCAGCTTCTAAGTCATTTATCTTTTTAGTTAAAATGTTTCTTTCATCTGAAAGTGTGTCAAACTTTTGTTTCAAATCAGATTTGGCCTTCTGTTCTTTTTGGTAATCTGATGACAGAACAGTTAATTTGGATGTGAGCTTTGATATTTCAGATTCAAAATGTGAACGTTCTTCCTCAAAATCTGTTTCCAAGTTCTTGGTTTTCTCAGAAATATCTTTGAAAATCCCAGTATTTCTCTTTTCGGCATTTTTCTTTTCAAGCTCATAAGACTGCTTCTTTTCTTTGAAAATTTGTCTTTCTTTTTCGAGCAAGTCTTGTAAAGTAGAAATCTGTTTGGGAAGTTCAGTAATTTTGGTTTCAAGAACTTGTTTTTCTTTCGCAAAAATGTCTCTTTCAGTGATTATTATCTTTTCGAATTCCGACACTTGTTTAGAAAGTTTTATGCATCTAAGCTCTAAATCCTTTTTCTCTTGTAGTGTTTTCTTTGAAAAATCAGACATCTTTTGAATGGAAGATGTCTCCACTTTTGATTTTTCTTTCTCTGCTTGGATACTTTTCAGTAGTTCAGCATTCTTGGCTTCCAATGCAGAGATTTTGTCTTCAAAAGCCGTAAACGTTTGTTGAAGCTTAACTGATTCAGCTTGGAAATCTGATGATTTCTGTTCAGTTTTCTTCAGTTGGCTTTGAAGTTTTTCAATCTTTTTCTCTTTCAATTTTAATTCTTTTTCACATGTGACAATTGTTTTTTCTTTTAAAACAATGATTTCTTCTTTCTCTTTAATCTCTTTCTCTTTCTCTCTTATGTCATTCTCTTTTGCACTGATGATACCTGGACAATCGGATTTAGCATGATCAGTACATTTTGTACAAACAGGAATTTTATCAAAATTTGACAATTTAAATTTCAACTCCTGAATTTGCTTAAGAAGCTCTGAATTCTGATCTTTCAGCCTATCTTGTTCAACTTCTTTTCTTGGTATCTCAGGCACAGTTTCATTGCCATCCACTATAATTGGACATGTAATTATGATTTCAGATGAATCAGAAACTAGTGATGTAGTTTTAGATTCATTTCCTGATGTCACTGAGGTAGTTCTTGTCTCAATTATACGTGGAATTAAAACGATAGGCTCCAAATCGTTGTTGTTGATCATTCGCTTTCTCTCTGTAGAATGTTTACCTGTAGAAAACATCTTGACTGATTAGCTTGATTAGGAAAGATCGTTCCCAAACAGTTCAGAACAGTTGACTAAAAGTCAAACTTAAAAGAATCTCAGAAAATTGTCTATCTCTGAAAAAAATTTCTGTCTCTTGATCTCTCAAAACCACTTTGAAACATGCACTTGAAAACTTCCCAAGACTAGTACTCACAGACGGATTAATCACAAATGCACATATGCTTGTCTGTGTATTTCTGTAAAACTTGCAAACCACACGAACTTGCAAAACTAGAACTTGCAAAACTAAAACTTTGCAATTCACAGATCATATGGAACACACAGAAAGCTGCATAATCAAATTGGTTGTCTGTGTATTTTTCAAAGAACAGAAACTAGCTTCACAAACTCATAGGCTGTGCAGATCAATTTCAAACTGGAAACCTTGACAAACTCACAAATTGTGTTAAAACACAGATCTTTAAAATTTGCAACTTGTACCAAATGTGCAGACTGTGATCCCACCAAACTTTGGTCCTAGTAAACCAAGTGATTCGTTAACCTTGCATAAGCTGTGAATAATCTGCAGACTTAATTGGACTGAAAAAACGCAGATTACATCAATTACGTTGAAACCTGCAGATCACTTCAGTTTAAACTCACAGATTACACTGCAAAGATTAAAAAAAAATTCAGATCACTTAAAAAAAATCACAGCTTAGTTAGAGTCTTGACTTGAAGTTCACAAATGCTTAAACTGTGTTCATTTGAACTTCACAGATACTTCACAACTAAAACTTGCAGACTGTGAATGAAACTCACAAGACTGTGTTCATGAAAATCTAATTTCAAACTCGCATGTGTTTGAACTAAAACTCGCAGAGCAGATCATTTGAATAAGAAACTTGCAAAACATAAGATCCTGGAACACACAAACTGTATGTTGAATTCTCAGACTTTTCTTGCTGCTGCTATTATTAGTTATTGGTGAAACACTTGGAATGGGAGACTTGAGAACTGAGGATACTTTAGATGGCTCTGTTGTTTTGTTAGGAATAACATAATCCCCTGAGCCATTTTGAGCAGATTCATCCTTCACAGCATCTGTCAAAACATGATTACCTGATTCCGCAGCTTTGCTCACTGGTAATCTTGTTTCTTCTAGCAATTCACTAGTAGATAGATAAAGAGCATCATGGGGCTTGCCAAAAGAATCTTTATCTCCGTTGACTTCAGTAGAGTGAACAATTAAAGATCCAAAAACTTGAAACTCACAGGCTATGTGAATTTGAAACTCATAAGCAGTGTTAATCAGAACTTAAACCACTTGACAAATGTGCAAAATATGAAAACTCAAATGCACAAATCATGAATTACACAAAAGTCTGTGTTCCACAAATCAATTGAATTTGACACTTGCAGAATCCAAAGAACCAAAATTCTCAGTTACTTGAAACTCAATTAGAACCTGGTTGAATAACCCATGAATACGCAGAAGCAAATCAATTGAAATCAATGAAATTGAAATGTCCAATCGATTGAAATTGAAAAACTTCAATTGAAACCAAACTAGCAATACAAGTGCAAATCAATCTCTTTCAAACGCGCAGACCAAATAATCTCAAACTCGCAAATCGATGATCTCAAACTCGACCTGCAGATTGAAAAAGAAATTTCAAGTCAATTGAAATTGAACGGATCAATTGAAATTGAAATACAAGTCGATTGAAATTGAACATGTCAATTTGAATTTGAAATCGCAAATCAAGTGAAATTGAAATTCATAAAACGAGCAAACTGTAAAACGCGCAAATCGATTTTCCCAAAACGCGCAAATCGAATTGAGTCTGAAACGCGCAAGTCGAAGGAAGATTTTGGTCTAAAACGCGCAAGACTATCTGCGAGTTTCAAGGAAACGCGCTAGTAGTGACCAGCGAGTTTTGGGTGGAATAGTGTTTTGCGAGTTCTTTGATCTGCGAGTTTGAGGAGAAACAGTGATCGGCGAGTTCTTCGACCTACGAGTTTGAAGATTCAAGAAATAATTCTAAGTGTTGAAACGCGCAAGAGTAGCTAGCGAGTTTGGTTTAAACGCGCAAGATTCGACGTGCGAGTTTAAGAAACGCGCACATCACAGTTAGCGAGTTCTAGGGTGAACAGTGGTAAGCGAGTTCAGGCGTTTGCGAGTTTAATCGTCTGCGAGTTTGATCTGCGTATTTGCTTGCGAGTTTTTTCAAAACACGCAAATTTCTGCGAGTTTGATTGCGAGTTTGCTTGCGAGTTTGCTTGAGAATTTATATACATACTGTGTTGGTGGCTTTCTTTCTGTGCTTTACAGCTATATCTGCTTATAAGTTGCTTATGTAGTACACATGTTATATATCCATTCTTGTGTGTTGTGCGGTGTGAGTTGCATTTTTGATGCACGTTGGATTTCAAAACCTTAAATGGTGATTTTCATACATGTGATGTTGCGCGCCTTGGTTACAGACCCTGCTTCACGAATTAGGGTTTGTTTTTCCACTAACTTGGAGTTAGTATAGGTTGTGGTTTAAACCGTGGCCATGTAACTCCAATGACATCTTGTTTTATATGTTCCTAAGATCTAACCGGTTTATTCTCAACAAGTACAATGGCGCAAAATCCGCCTCCAGCGATTGATCCAATCGCCGATGTCGAACTGATTCCCGAGGATCAGTTCATACAACTCACACCCAACAATTACCATCTCGATGTAACCCAACCTGCCATCCAATATCAGGTCATCATCGAGATCCTCCGTGGGCATCCTATATACTACGCCCTCACGGAGACAGCGGAAGTGCCGCTATTATACTTGAAACAGTTCTGGCGGTCCCTACATGCTTTGGACGCCGACGGTGGTTTTCAACTGGAAGGTCGGATTGATCACACGCCCGTTCTCCTTACTCATGATCTCTTCCGACAGTTCCTTCATATGCCAACAGTCGGTTCAATTCAGGGGCGAAATAGTTTCGACCCGATCGTATCGGACGCCACACTATGCGCTAACATCTTATCTCTAGGCTACGGCGCGGATCTACGCCTACCATCTGGGTTCAATCGCAAGTACCTCTCCACTATCTGGTACACCCTGTTTACATACCTCAATCGGTGTCTTTCGGCTATAACGAAAGGCATCGATCAGACGAGTACCCCCATTCTCCGCCTATTCCACTCTGTGGCATTTCATCGCCACGCAGACTTCGCCGATTTCATCTGGTACGAGCTCGTTCAGAAGGTACGAGCCAACGCTACAAAGAGACAAAACTTCATACCGTTTATGAGGTTTCTCCAGCTGATCATCCGGAGCTACATGGATCTGTATCCCGAGATACCTCGCCGTTCAGCGCACCCAACCTGTCCGCATCACCCGACTCACAAAATACCCTCGCGTCCTGATCCACAAGGTATCGTCGCCCGAAAAATTCCAGTTGGGTTACTGGCCTATGCTCGTCCCACGACACTGAGTGTTATAGAGTATAGGCACGCACACAATATTCCAACTCCCATGGTCCGACCAGAACCGGCAGGACCTGCCCAGGGAGCAAGACCTGAGAGGCGTGAGGTCACGACGATCACCTACTCCGCCACGGACGACCTCTCCGATGGTAGAAGAGGACACAACTACTGAATTCGCCAACGTTCAACCCTCTTCTGCCACTGCATCTGAAGAGGAAACGGCTGCTGAAACCGCAACCGAGTCTGCAGAGGAAACAGGTACATCCGGCACTCAGTCGGAAGCTGCCACCGAGTCTGCGGAGGCAGCCGACTAATCCGACAGCCAGTCGGAAATAGCCACCCACGCATCGGCATTAGATGAGTCGTCAGACTCTGATGGTTATGATGATGAGCCCTCAACTGGAGACATAAGGAGAGCGGAGGGAGTCATAGTTGAAAATATTGAAGTGAGCCGAGAGAAGGAGAGAAGGAGTAAAAAGAAAACTGAGAGTTTACGAGTGACGGGGCAACCATCAACGGTTGTAACCCCCCTAGCAACATCTAGCCAGGTAGCCACATCTGCTACCCAGTCTCATGTGTTGAGACAAGGTATTGAAGAAGCCGTCGTGGACCTAGCGGCGCAATTGCACACCCCACCCAGCCACTCTGCCATTTCTCAACAGATGGTGGTTTCATCTTCTCACGGGGATATAGCACAAAATCTACCGGTCTCTCACTTGGAGAGTTCCGGTATTGAAACAAGAGAACAGCAGCCCCCATTCTCGACGTCATTGGGTGCACAAAGTCTAGAGCCATTTGATATGATTTCTCCTATTCCTAGGACACGGATCCCATTCTCAGCTACTGCTGAAGGGCTTCGTGGCCCAGCCGGAACACCTATAGTAATTCCAACTTTGGTTGGTTTATGAGGATTGGGTGGAAGTCCTACCACAGCTATCCTCATGCCAGCTGTGAACATAGGCGGCTTGACTTCTACAGTCATAGCTAAAACTGGAAGTCTAAGTGACCCAGGCGTTACCCAACATGAGTCCGTCTCAAGGGAATTCATGGACGGCGCCCTAAAGGCTGTCCACAACATGACGTGATCCGAGTTAAGGGAGGAGGTATATGCACTGAAGCGTATGATCAAAGGCAAAGGTCCAGCTACTGAGCCTGAACCACTACCTCCTACACCACCACCCTCCATTCCAGCTACTGATATGTCAATCGAGGACTTGAAATCCATTCTTCTTGCCAAACTTCTTGCCCAATCTCAAACAGAACCCTCCCAGGATGCCGATCTTCTATTGCTTCTACGTGCTCAAGCATCCACACCTCCCCCACCACCACCCCAACCCATCATATCTCCAGAAGCCTTCCAGCTCCAACAAGCCATGCTTCAGTCTCTGCAGCAAACCGTAGCTGTATTGACTGAACGCCTATCAGTCGTGGAAGACACCTGCCGAAGCCAGGCAGACAGGCTCAAGCGCCGGCATGATGATCAGGATGATCCTGATCATCATGAGGGGGAGAAGCGCCAACGCCTAACAGAGCCGGAGACACAGTCTGTGGAAACAGTTCAGGTGGGAACGGAACAGGGTTTGGGTTCTCGTACACGAACAGAAGGGCAGGGACAGGCACGGGAACAATGTATGGATTTGGTACTGTATGATATTCCAAGGGTTGAAAAGCCTGAGGAATTTGATGAAGGTTCTCTGATAGTTCCTGAAGATTGGGCGTTAATTCTTGATCCTTATGAAGTTTCTGACCCGACAGAAGAATGTGCCAACACTGAAAGAGCGCTAGTAGTCATGCAAGCCGAAATAGATGAGATTCTTCATCCAGATGATTAGCCAGGAGATCAGACTTATGTCGCGGTACCGATGTTTACTTATCCTGTTGATTACCTTGATCTTCCAGATACAGATATTCCCATCAGATCTCCTCTAGCTTCACCAGTTAGGGAAACAGAAAGTACTCCACCAGTTCGTCCGTCCAAGTGGGAAAGAGTCAGAATCAATGTGTCATTCCTAGAAGAAAGCCAAAAGAAGATCTTTGCCCACTGGATTCGTTCATATGATGAAGTTGTGCTTCATGGTCTATAGTCTGTGAAAAACAAGGAAAAGCAGCGTGAGCTTTTATTCGTGTATAAGAAGTTTCAAGGCAAGTACTTCAAGACAAAGCTCAGGATTACATCAGTTGACAAGATTCAATTTGCCTTCTTCATGAAAGTAAAGTATTCAGACTTCATGGTAACGAGAGAAGATGGTCAGAAGTATTGTTTTTCTGAAGTTGACTTTTCGTGTCTTGAACCACAAGATCTGCTGTTCATACTTCGAGACAAAAAGACCAGAACCATCAGACCCGGGGAAGTCATTGATGCACTCGAGACCGTAAATAGATATATGAAGTGTGCGATGAAACTTATCTCGGTGGAAGACTTTCAGATCGGGGTAGAAAGCAACCAGCCAAAGATTAACCTGCTGAAGCCTGATTTGAAGATTCCGTATGATGCCCAGAATGTACCTGCAGTTACTGTGATAAAGATTTCAGAATTCGGCATGACCTACTTGAACAACAAAGGTATTATGCGTTTCATTTGTTTTAATCAGATTGCCAGATTCTGCGACAGTACATTGATGTTGCTGAAAGACAAGTTGAAGCGTGCACTTGATCAAGATGAAAAAGGGGTTTAGCCTTTGGATCCTAAATACAAGCCACTTGTTCTTGAAGCATTGGGTGTTATTGAAGAGCGACTGGAGTACAGAACACATATACGATACTTCGAGATCAGTTTTGGTTTTCGGAAGATATATGTTCCAAACTGGCGCGATTTTCAACTTCTATTTAAAGGGGGAGATTGTTAGGGTGAATTTAAATGTTAAATAAAAGTTCAGGGTATATTTTGTAAAGTTCTTAATAGTTATTGCTTGTTGGGCCTAAAAGCACATAAGCCCATTTATTTTGTAAAGCCTACGTATATAAAGGCTATTTCAGTTTCATTATTAGTTTAGTCTCATTATTCCAGATTACTAGTCAATAGGTTTACTTTCTCTGATCAGAAATCCTTTCTGTAAACCTGTAACCCTTTGATTTCATATTAATCATATGACTAGTAGTTGTGGCATAAATCTTATTCGTCTATGATATTATTTGCTGTTGATTGCACTGTACTGGGATCTACAGAATCATCACTTGACTTATCATCTCCGATTAAGCACATTTGAGCAGTCTCAACATTGTCAGCTTCATCATCGGAGTGATCCAGCCAGTATTACTCTTCTACAAGCAAAGCTGTTCCGTTATCTCTTTTCTCGGCTAGTTCCATTTTCCTCCGATAGTATGCCGAATCCCGAACCTTCTTCACTCTACACTCCTTTGAAAAATGACCCGGCTTTCCACAGTTAAAGCATGCGGTATCTTTCTTAGCTTTGGGCACTTGGACATTCTTTGACCCAGAAGTGAAGTGAAGATTATTGGAACCCGGCCGAGGTTGGAACTTTTTCTGATAATGTTGAGAGAGAAGGATCATAGCTTTCTCGAGTGCCTCACCATCGTCATCAGTGGCCACGTCGTAAGCATTATCAGACAATGCTTGATTAGTCAGTTGACTAGTGAGAAGTGCAACCGGGTCCACTGTCTTTTATTTTTCTTGTCAAGTTTGGCCTTCTTCTCAGTTACAATGCACTCATCATTCACTAAGATCTCGTACATCTCTTGGATCTGCATTGAAGATATTCTGATATCATTCCTCAATCTGTGGCAGGATTTGTTCCATTCTGGTTGAAGTGTATTGAGGAATTTCAGATTTGTTTCAAGCTCAGTCTTTTCCACTTTCATCTTCCTCAAATCATTTATCACAGCACATAATCTATCATAAACAATTTTTAGTGACTCCCCATCCTTGTCTTTGAATTCTTCAAATTTGTTCATGTAGTGCGTATGCCGAAGTTGAGTTGCAATTGAAGATCCAAGCATAATCTTTTCTAGCTATTGCCACATAAGATTAGGATGATTTTGGAAACAATCAATCTTGTTGTAGATAGAGTTTGGCAAGGCTAGCATCATATTTGCCTTTATATCACGATCGGCTTGATACTGCGATAACTCATCGGGTGTATATTCTTTGGTAGGCTTATATAATCCAGAAGCCAGACTAGGTTTTTCAAAAGGTCCTTCAGATAGAATATTCATCATGTCATTTCCATTCTTTTGACGCTCGATAAAATTCAGAAATCTATCTTGCCACTGAGTAAACTCGTTTTCATCAATCAGAACTGGAGGACGATTTTCTGTACCCAATGACATTATGAGATCATTTTTATAGAACTGATCTTGATAAGCAAACTTTGCAGAATCCATATCTTCAGAAATTCAGAAAAATTCTAAGTCTGGAACAGAACTGGCGCAAACTAGAGGTTTGCGTGAAAGTATGTAGCGCAAATGAGATTTGCGTGAATCGTTGATGGCGCAAACAAACTTTGCGTGAGGCGTTGAAGACGCAAACCTAACTTTGCGTGAGAAGCTAGAGACGCAAATGTTACTTTGCGTGAGCAGACCGTGGCGCAAACTATGATTTGCGCGAACTGTGGATAGCACAAACTTGACTTTTCGTGAGAAGAAGCTAGCGAGAACTTGACTTTGCGTGAAGCAAACTTTGCGTGACAAGTATATGGCGAGAACTTCTCTAGCGTGATACACTGATAGCGAGAACTTAGCTTTGCGTGATGAACTGAAGACGCAAACTTGACTTTGCTCGATGAACTCTGAACTCAACAAGACGAACTGGCGCAAAGATGATGAACTCGTGCAAATCAGGATGAACTCGCGCAAACTTTGAATCTGGCGCAAACCGCTGAAAAACACAAAAAATCAACAAATACGATTACAGATTAGAAATTACAAACTATTTCTTCCACATATATGATCGAAAAGCATTTTCTAATACTTTTGTAACAAACAAATTCGATCAAAAACCACAATTTCAAGAATTCGTTATATGAACAGTACGTGAAAAACCGTTTTCCAGAAACTCGAAAAATCACAAAATTGAACAACCAACCTTGATTTTCTTGAAAAATGATGTGAATCAAAAGGATTTTACAAATAAAGTCGAATCCAACAAACCAAATTTCAGAAAAATTCGATCACAAACAAGTCCGAATTTGATGAAAAGTCCAAAAACGAGATTTTCTTGAAAAATTCAAGAAAATCGATCAAATTTTCAGGTTAAATCACAAGTTCAGATTACGAAACACAATTCTCTCAAATCTCTCAGATTTAGATTGGCTCTGATACCAATTGATAATCCAATAATCCTCTAAATCTTAGAGAGAGATAGTAGAGAGAGAGAGACAGAATGAAATGCAAAGTAATGATATTGAATAGAATGCGTGAGTTCCTTAAAAAGACCAAAGCCCAAAGGGTCTTTGTGAGTCCAAGATCAATGAATCTCTAGAGAGAGAAAGTAGAGAGAGAGAGAGAGAGAGAGAGAGACAAGGTAGCGCAAAGTATGTGTCTCTATTGATGTATGCGAGAAAAGTTCTTTCAAGGAACAAAGACCAAAGGGACTTAAATACCCTTGGTCAATACAACACAGTGTAAGACACTGAACACTATAAAAGATCAAGCCTATAAATACAATGATTACTATAAAATCAGACTTAACAATCTCCCCCTTAGTAATCATTGGCGCTTTGGTCTTTAAAAATTCATCTTCTAAATCAGCACGGACCATCAAAGCGACTTTATGAAGCAATCTGACTTTTAAAAGAAAAATTCTTCCCAGCATCTTTCAGTTTGATTTGTCTTTGTTGCCTTTGACAAGACTGGACCAGTAGCTTGTGCTCTAAACGACACACCTCTTTTGAAAGATCTTGAATGAACTGTGGTGGTCGGGGCAGGAACAGCAAAAGAATTAGTTGTAGCTGAGAGAATAGAATCTTTGAGCGAATCTTGATCAGCAGATAAACGTTTGAGCTCTTTGTCTCTTTATCATCTCCTTAACATCTTTCAACTTCTCCCCCTCATGACCTTGATGATCTGGATCAACTTGGTCATGCATATGTTGGAGACGAGACAGCTTAAGATCTACAAAATCAAAGAAACATAGAAAATAGAGAAGGTTTGCGCTACTAGTTGGTGGCGCAAAGTGTGATTTGCGCTAACAGAAGGAAGCGCAAAGTGAAGTTTGCACGACATGCAGGAAACGCAAAGTGAGGTTTGCGCTTGAAGCTGTTGGCGCAAATTGAGCTTTGCTCTACCAACGTGTTACGCAAATCTGACTTGGAGTCTGAAAATTTTTACCTGTTAAGCCCTTTGACTCCCCCTACACAAATGCACTAAATTTGACAATTCAAGTTAGCATTTATGTAGAGAATTAGACACTCCCCCTCAAAAACATATATGATCTTTGAAAATATTCTCTTTTGTTCACTCCCCCTTGAATAATGCACAAACCCATTAAAATATATTTATGAGAACACAATGATCAAATATCAATGTAAAAAGAAAAATATACTAAATATAAATTTTGAAACAACTAAACAAATAAAAAAATTTAACACTAAACAAATAAAATTCTACTTAGTATAATATCACAGATTTATCAATCAGTTGACATCAAATATATGTTATTGGATACAGAAACAAGTTTCATTGCATATCAAGGTAAAACATGTTCAGTTTCAAAAACTTCCATCAATCTATTTAGTGTGCTCGCATGCGAATCTTCAATTAGCTTCAAGAAAATGGAATTCTAAAAATATAATAGAGAACTTTGCATATACTTACTCTAAGCCATCAAAAATTAAGATTTTCACAAATTTATAGGTTTATCGCAATTCAAACATATCACCAAGTATCATGAGATGTGTGCTCATTGGCATCTTTTTATCAGTGTGCACATTGGCATCTTGACATGAGTGTGCTCTTTGGCATCTTTTAAGCTCGTGCACTTTGGCATCTTTTGAATCAAAAAGTTATTTAAGTAAAGAACATGCCGTAAATGTAACTTTCTATCTGACCCTATTGCAGAATTTGGGTCAGCCGCTCCCAGACCAGATGACCTTAAGGGGACTAGGTGTCAAGCACCCCTTTGAACTTACTTTTCCGGATCAGAAAGGCTACATCGACACATCCTAAACCCATTCATACCAGTAGAACATGACTTTAAATCTGATTCTATTGAAGGATTTGGGTTCGATCACTCCCAGACCAAATGACCTTAAGGGACCAGATGACAAGCATCCCAAAGAACTTACTTTCCCAAACCAGAAAGGCCACAGGTACAAACTTTTAAACTTAGAGATTTTTGTATTTTATGAATTTAAATCATCTCAATCACTCAGATTTACATAAGAATGCTTAGCCCATATTTTCATTGTGATCCAAAATTTTGACTTTTTAGAATTTTCCAAGCATTGTAAACTATAAATATTCCGAATCACACAACTTTAAAGAAGTAATAAAAGTTTCAAACATGTTGCTGACTTTTCGACTTTTGTAAGACTTGAAAGTTGAACATATAAAACTTTAATATAAACAAAGCAACTTGAAAATTTATCCTAGACACATATTTTATTCAAAAGAAAGAAAAAATGTAAAAACTTTACTTTATAGAATAAAATTTGTAAAGATTTAAAATTTTTAAATTAAATATGCCAATTTTAAACAAATTTCAATAAAAATTTTCAATCAAGACACAAAGTAACGAATTCGGTAAATTGATATTTAGTTGGAACAAAATAAAATTCAATAATTTTATCTTTCACATTTTGAAAAAAAAAAATTGTGTCTCAAAATTAAAGTGAATTTTAGGTTTTACAAAATCAAGGATTAGATGAACAAGCTCAGATTCTTAAAAAAAATATTGAGAAAAACTAGAATAACATCATTATCAGAGATTAATGCAGCAGAATTAAAATAGATGTACTCACAGTATCTCATTTAGTTAGAAGCTGAAAAACATTGAAGAATGAGTTCTAAACTGATTTGTTTAGAAATCGTAGTCTGTGAAGTACGGGTCTTGAGCTGATTTACTCAAGAGCCATCATTCTCTTACTTCCCTTTGACGTGTGGTACCTGCAACTTAGAATCAGTTTGAGATTTGGGTACCCACTTGTATTTGGGCCCGTGTTTGTTAGTTGCGGTTCGTATGTGGAAGTACTTATTAGATTTGACAGTTAAAGCATGAGAAATATGATCAGAATGATAAGCACAATCATCAGAAGAGAAAGCATAATCATCTGAACTAGAATCAAAAGAAGAATATGAGACATTTTTTGAAATTTGAAACATTTGCTTTATAGAATATTTTGAAACTTTATTACAATAAGCAAATGAATCATTTTTATAACATCTGTCTACATATCTATCTTCCTCAAATATAGAATCAGTAGATGTCCGCTTCGTTCTCCAGATCTGCCTTGATCGAGCACTCAAAGTCCTATCTGTAAGAATTGAATCGGTAAGAATTAGAACTGTCAGAAAGAACTTTATCTTGTTTCTTTGACTTCTTTGACCGTCTTTTTTTACGCTTAGGTTTATAATATTGAACATTGAGCGTAAAAGAATCATCAAGAATTTTAGACGAAATATTTAAATCAGAAGAAATAATTTTACCTAAGCAACCAATCTGATCAACTAATAAATCTGAATTCGCCTCGGAGTCTGAATTATTTTGAGAAAAGATTTTAAAATTTGAAACTTCCTTTTTGTTTTCTTGAAAATCAGAAGTAAGGTTAGAAATAGAATCTGATTTTTGAGAAAATAATTTTTCTTCAATACTAGACGTCATGAAAGAAAGAATAATATCAGATTCAATTTTCTTTAAAATATTTTGATCTTCTATCTTATCTTCTAGATTGATGATTTTGCTTTCTAATACTAACGGAGGAGTATATTTCTTAGAATCAAAAATGATTGGAAAAATATTTTCCTTATCAGAATTAGGAGCATAAGGATCAAAAAAATCATCAGACATTGAAGATTTGATAGAAGATATATCATTTTAAAACTCTTCTTCCTCTCCTTGATTTTTCAGGAAAATATTTTGCATTTTCGCTAGTGTAAACAAGAGGAATTTCCTTTTTCTTGTTATTTGTCCTTTTCTCATTTTCGAGTTCTAACACTTGTTTTTCACTAGTCCAATTAAATTTGAACTGAGGAGCATAATGTGCAAGAGTTAGATAATCGTATTTATATAAAGTAGGAACTACGTTTATCACTTTGTTTAAACAATGAGGATTGTCAAAACCAAGTCCCCACCTTTGTTTTAAAGCTTCTTCACTCCTTGGTTTGTTCATAAAAATTGTTTGTTCAGATTGGTTTCTTCGATAAAGCTTTTCTTCTAACTTATTTATTTTATCTAAAAATTCATCTTTTAATGTAGTCATTTTAGTCAAAGACTCAAGATAAGTCTTATTTGAATTTTCCAAATCATCCAATTTCTTTTGAAAGATGTCTTTTGTGTTTTCCAAAATAGATTTTTCATCTTTCAAAGAAATTTTCAGTTTGTCAATCAAATCTGACTTTTCAGAATTTAAATTATTTTCAGATAAAAGTTGTGAACGCAAATAAGATAAAGCAGTTATAATGATATTCATCTGAGAAGATATGAAATTGTAATCAAACTCTGAATATACCTCATTTCATCAGTTTCAGAATCATCTGACTGATCATCTCCAACCAAGCACATCTGAGCGATCTCTACATTTGCAGCTTCATCGTCAGAGTGATCCAGCCAGAATTCTTCTTCTGCTAGCAAAGCAGTTTCGTTCTTTCTTTTCTCAGCTAACTCCAATTTCTTTCTGTAATAAGCTGAGTCCTTAACCTTCTTTGCTAGACACTCCTTTGAAATGTGCCCCGGCTTTCCACAGTTGTAGCAGGCCGCATTCTTTGGCTCGGGCACTTTGACTTTAGAACCGGAAGTAAAGCGAGAAGTGTTAGAACCCGATTTTGGTTGGAACTTTTTCTAATAATGCTGAGAGAGAAGGACCATTGCTTTCTGCAGAGCCTAACCATCATCATCAGTTGGCCCGTTGCAAGTGTTTTCAGACAACGCTTGTTCAGCCAGATGGCTCGTGAGGATAACAACCGGGTCTACTGATTTTTTCTTTTTCTCTAGTTTGGCCTTCTTCTCATTTACAATGCATTCATCAGTCAGTAATATCTCAAACATCTCTTGGATCTGCATTATGGATATTCTGACATCATTCCTCAGTCTGTGGCACGATTTTTTCCACTCTGGTTGAAGTACATTAAGGAATTTCATATTTGTTTCAAGCTCAGTCTTTTCAACTTTTATCTTTCTCAGATCATTGATCAGAACACAGAATCGGTCAAACACAGTCTTTAGTTGCTCCCCGTCCTTGGCTTTGAATTCTTCAAAGTTGTTCATATAACGAGTATGTCGCAGTTGAGTTGCAACTAAAGAAACCAAGCATAATCTTCTCAAGTTGTTGCCACATCAGATTAGGATGAGTTTTGAAACAATCAATCCTGTTATATATAGAATTTAGCAAGGCTAGCATCAGATTTGCTTTAATATCACGATCAACTTGATATGCCGACAACTCTTCAGATGAATATTCTTTAGTGGGCTTATATAATCCAGAAGCCAACTTGGGTTTTTCAAACGGTCCTTCAGATAGAATGATCAACATGTCATTACCATTCTTTTGACGTTCAATGAAGTTCAGGAACCGATCTTGCCATTGTGTAAATTCATTTTTCTCAATTAGCACTGGTGGACGATTTTCTGTACCCAGAGACATCATAAGATCACTTTTGTAGAACTGAGCTTGATAAGCAAATTTGTCAGAATCCATGTTTCAGAGAGTTCAGAAAAAATCTAAGTCTGAGACTGGCGCAAAGTTGATGTTTGCGTGAGAGGCAGAAGACGCAAACTTAAACTTTTCGTGATACACTGGAAACGCAAACGGGGCTTTGCGTGAGCAGGCTGAGGCGCAAAGTAGCTTTGCGTTATGCAAAGGAGACGCAAACTGAAGTTCTCACGAGTAGCTAGAGATGCAAACCAACTTTGCGTGAGAAGAGCAAGACCCAAACTAGGTTTGCGTTAGTCAAATCATACGCAAACTTCGCTTTGCGTTAACTGTTCAAGACGCAAAGTAAGTTTTGCGTTAGTCCTTGAAGACGCAAAGTAAGCTTTGCGTGAGTTGTATGATACGCAAACGTTACTTCTCTTGAAGCACTGGAGACACAAAGTAGCTTTGCATGATAGGCTGAATACGCAAACTTGAGTTTGCGTGAGAGGTTGATGAAGAGAACTTTGAACTCCTTGATAAACTCGCGCAAACAAAGATGAACTCGCGCAAAGTTCAAGCAAACCTGCTGAAAAACTCAAAAATCACCAAAAATCGAATACAGATTTGACAAAAATGACAAATCCTTTCTCAGATATGATCGAAAACAACTTTGTAACACTTTGTAATCAAACTTTTCGATCAAAAAACACACAATCACGATTTCGATAATGGAACAGTTCGTGAAAACGATTTTTCCAGAATCCTCAAAAATCTCAAAATTGACACTCAAAACTTGAATTTCTTGAAAAACGATGTGAATTAAAGATGTTAAGCAATCAAAATCAAATCCAACAAATCAATTTTCAATGAAATTCGTTCAAAAACACATCTGAATTTGATGAAAAATCAAGAAAATGAGATTTTCTTGAAAAATTCAAGAAAATCGATCAAATTTTCGATTAATCTACAAATTCAGGAACGAAAAATACAATCTCTCAATCCTCTCAAGATTCAGATGGCTCTGATACTAATTGTAAGTCCAAGATCAATGAATCTCTAGAGAGAGAAAGTAGAGAGAGAGAGACAAGGTAGCGCAAAGTATGTGTCTATATTGATGTATGCAAGAAAAGTTCTTTCAAGGAACAAAGACCAAAGGGACTTAAATACCCTTGGTCAATACAACACAATGTAAGACACTGAACACTATAAAAGACCAAGCCTATAAATACAATGATTACTATAAAATCAGACTTAACAGACTTAAATACCCTTGGCTTATACAACAGATAAAACTATCTAAACACAGTATAAGACCAAGCCTATAAATACAATGATTACTATAAAATCAGACTTAATAATTTCTTTAATTTGAAATTTCAAACTTAAAAAAAACGAAAAGTGGAATACTACACCAAACGAAATTTTATTGCATTAATTTTTATTGAATTAATTTTCGTTAGTTAATTTTTATAATTATTTTTATTTAAAATATGACATGGAATTTTAATTTTCAAATAAAAAATTTATATGTCATGTCAGCATTTTAGATTATATTTAATGATCATAATAATGATGTGGAATATTACTTGGCAAAAAATTTAGGTGATGTCATCATTAGCAGGTCAAATAAACAAAAAGTTTGATTGAGACACCAAATTGATGATTTTAAAAGTTGGTTCCCTAAAATAAAAATAAGGTGAAAGTTTGTTACATTTTAATGCAATTTTCCCTTAAATAAAATCAAAAATATATAAAATCTGATGTGTCTTAATTTCATTGGTCGGACAGGAACAAGACAGGAGATTTTTGTTCCTACCAAACAGCCCTTAAGTTGTCCAAAACTTTCTACACTTATTGTAATTTATTTGTGTAGGACGTGTAGTTTAATTTGATCCTGAAATTTTAAAAATCTCCTTATTTACTTTATTAGAACAACTGCACGTTAGTAGTTTGTACAATAAATTATATATATATGGATGGAGACGAGTCAACCAACTTTTGGGTTGATCTCCACTGTTTAAATTCAATCTCAAATTTAATTTGGACCGTTTAAATTAAATGGTACAAGTATTTTTGCACTTTGTACATGTAAAGAACCATCCCTAAATCATCTCACCATGTTTCCTCTCAAACTTCTCTTCCACTTACCTGAATCATCTCCCCCACTTTCCTACAAAATAATATTCCACCCCTCACCAGCTTATTCCTCACCCCTCCACCTTCCTCAAAGTCGCCTATTTTTTCTCCCCCACGTTTCCTCTTCTCCTCTCCAATATGAAGTCTCTGCAATCAATTGAACTAGATTCCTTCAATCGCTCATATCTCACCTCCAAGATGAATTTCCAAGATGAAGTCTCCTTCAATCGATCAACGCCTCCTTCAATCGATCACCGCCTCCTTCAATCAATTCCATCATCTCGACTGTGGGCTCATCGACTCCATCATCTCGTCCTTCAATCGACTCCATCCTCCTTCTCGCCTCGCTTCCAAGTCTCGTCTCTCAAGCTATCGATTTCCATATTTCCAGATTTCTAAACCTAAATCCTAAATTGAATTCTGAAGCAGGTTTTTATTTTGAATTTCACTGTTTCTTAAATTTGTTTTCATTTAAATCTGACTGATTTAAATCTGTCTTTTGGCATCTTTCAATACGTGGGTTTATTGTTTAATTTTTGCAGGATTCGATCATGAATGGGGCTAAATTGAAGGGCGCTACGAGAAAAGCTGATAACAAGTATGTTTTGGTAGTATTTTTATGGAGTTTTTATGTAATAGGTTTTATGACTATGTAGTTCCATTTGTTCTTATACTTTGATGTCTTGATCTTGGTATAAAACTTATTCTTTTTCCTGTTGTTCTTGATTGATTTCACCAATTTCAAGTTTTCCCTTTTTGCGTGGGAAAGTGTCTGTTCCCCTTTGATTACTTATTTTTGTGTTAATGATAGGAACTTCTCTTTCTCTGTCTCTACCTTTTGCCTTCTTTGCAGCAAATCTATCACATGTTCCCTTTTTTAAGAAACCCAATGAGGTCAGATTTTTGTCTCCATCCCATTGACACGCTTGTGATAATTCAACAACAACCAAGTGTGATATTCAAATGCAGTAGGAATTCTCAACCACTTGGACAAGTCCATAAAAGTAATTCTCTATGCACCTAAGTTCGGTATAACAAACTTTGTTAGACATACAAACATTTTGTTTCATCATGGTGCAGATGTCAAAGACATATGGAGAATGGGTCGCACCTTAGATAACTTGAAAGAGGGAAGGTGGGAGCCATTTGCTTGAAGCATCTACAGTACTTTGAAGTTTACAAAGGTGATGCTTTGTTGCAATTCTTGAAATTTTCCTAGGTTTTATTTGATTTTGGTTTTAATTCGTTATAAACTAAGGAATAAAGCATTATCTATTATCATTTCGGCTTTCAGTTATGTCTGATTATGCTTTTGTGGGACTGTTATTGAGGTTGTTCTAGCATGATTTTATTGAATTTTGAAGCAACTTAATTGGAAGCTTATGTATCTCATCATAGATAGATCTTTGTTGAAAAAACTTAAATTTTATGATCAAACTAACATGGTCATAGATACTGGTTGAAATAAGTAGCCTCACATAATTATATTTGGCTCTTCAATTTTAAAATGGCATTGTTTGACTTACCTCTGCCATAATATGTAGATACACCGTTGCCCATGCAGCAATGTCTTCTACAGGTTGTCTATTCATGTTGTGTCTAATGAAATGGTAGGTTAAATTGTGGCCTTTGGTTCAACTGCTATTTAACCGAGTATTTTAACTAATAGGGTATGTGCATACTTTTTATTGTTTTTCTATTTCTTCTTAAAAACATTGCACGAGCCATTAAGGCCTTTTTGAATTCGGATGCATGACAAAGCGTTTTAGCATCAACTATTGTTTGTTTGTTTCCTGTCTCACTTTCTTAATTTTTTTTATCATTACCTTCTCATGAAGGTTGCACAAAGTATATGTCAAAAAATTTAATACTTGTTTCAGATAAGACTCTAAAATGTATCATGCGTAATTGGAGATAATTTTCTAAATGCTTTTTGAGTTCTAGCTTGATGGAATCTCGAGGATTTAGCTCTAAATTTTAATTATATCACTACTAGGAAAAGGGGCATTTTCGGCGGATTTTTCCGACGGAAAATTTCGGCGGATTTCCAACGGGTCAACCAAGTTTGACTTTCGCCGAAAATCCGCCGAAAATCCGTCGGAATTTTTATTTTATTTTATTTTTTTTAAAAAACAATTATTTTCGGCGGATTTCCGACAGATTTCCGACGAAATATTATTTTTTTATTTTTTTTCTTATTAATTATAATTAATTAACTATTTGCGGCGGATTTTCGGCGGATTTTAATTAATAGTTAATTAATTATTATTTTTAAATGAATTAAAAAAATAAAAATTAAAAATAAAAATCCGTCGGAAATCCGCCGAAAATCTTATAAAATTTTCGGCAGATTTTCGGCGGATATTCTATATTATTTAAAAAAAATAAAAAATTAAAATCCGCCGAAAATCCGCCGAAAATAGTTAATTAATTATTATTTTAAAATGAATTAAAAAAATAAAAAAATAAAAAATAAAAATCCGTCGGAAATCCGCCGAAAAGCTTATAAAATTTTCGGCGGATTTTCGGCGGATATTCTATATTATTTAAAAAAATAAAAAATTAAAATCCGCCGAAAATAGTTAATTAATTATTATTTTAAAATGAATTAAAAAAATAAAAAATAAAAATCCGTCGGAAATCTGCCGAAAATCTTATAAAATTTCCGGCGGATTTTCGGCGGATATTCTATATTATTTAAAAAAATAAAAAAATAAAATCCGCCGAAAATAGTTAATTAATTATTATTTTAAAATGAATTAAAAAAATAAAAAATAAAAATCCGTCGGAAATCCGCCGAAAATCTTATAAAATTTCCGGCGGATTTTCGGCGGATATTCTATATTATTTAAAAAAATAAAAAAATAAAATCCGCCAAAAATAGTTAATTAATTATTATTTTTAAATGAATTAAAAAAATAAAAAATAAAAATCCATCGGAAATCCGCCGAAAATTTTATAAAATTTTCAGCGGATATTCTATATTATTTAAAAAAAATAAAATCCGCCGAAAATAGTTAATTAATTATTATATTTAAATGAATTAAAAAATAAAAAATAAAAATAAAAATCTGTCGAAAATTTTATAATATTTTCGGCGGATTTTCGGCGGATATTCTATATTATTTAAAAAAAATAAAAAATTAAAATCCGTCGAAAATAGTTAATTTCCGGATCCGGTTGGGCTTTAACGTTCCTAGTTGGGCTTCAACGGATCCAGTTGGGCTTTAATTGATCCAGTATGACTTTAATGGATTCGGTTGGGCTTTAATGAATCCGATTGTTGACCCTATTGGGCTTTAACAGATCCAGATAGTATTTAAAGGATTCAGATGAAATTTAAAAGATCCAATTAGTCTTTAAAGGATCTAGTTGAGCTTTAATGGATACGGTTGGGTTTTAACGTACATAGTTAGGCTTTAACGGATCCAATTGGGCCTTAATGGATCCAGTTGTGCTTTAACGTACCCAGTTTGGCTTTAATGTATACAGTTGATCATTATGGGATTTAGTTGGGCTTTAACTACACAGTTGGTCTTTAACATACACAGTTGAGTTTTAATGGATCCAGTTAGTCTTTAATGGATACCGTTGGGCTTTAATGGATCCAGTCGGGCTGTAACGGATCCGGTGGGCTGTAACGGATCCAGTTGGGCTTTAACAGATCCAGTTGGCCTTTAATGGATCCAGTTGGTCCTTAACGTACCAACTTGGGCTATAACGTACCTAGTTAGGCTATACTGGTAGTTGACTGGTTCATAGCGGGGTATAATGGTGCTTAGTTGTCTAATTGACCCGAATACACGACACATTCATCTATGAAGTCGATATGTGTAAATAAGCACATAATAAGACTTTAATAGACTTTAGCTGATCCAGTATGGCTTTAATGGATACTGTTGGGCTTTAACGTATCCAGTGGGTTTTAACGGATCAAGTTAGACTTTAATGGATCCAGTTGGGATTTAACGAACCAAGTTGGGCTTTAACGTACCCAGTTTGGCTTTAATGGATACAGTTGATCATTAAGGGATTTAGTTAGGCTTTAACTACACAGTTGGCCTTTAGCGTACCCAGTTGGCCTTTAACGGATCCAGTCGGGCTTTAACGCACCTAGTTGGTCTTTAATGGATCCGGTTGGGCTGTAATGGATCGAGTTGGCTTTAACGCATCCAGTTGGCTTTAACGGATCCGGTTGGGCTTTAACGTTCCTAGTTGAGCTTCAACGGATCCAGTTGGGCTTTAATGTACCCGGTTGGGCTTTAATTGATCCAGTATGGCTTTAACGGATCCAGTGGGACTTTAATGTACCCGACTAAAACTTGTACGTTTTTTCTTTTTATGATTTTAAACTTTTAGCGGCTCGTCTTTTCTATCAATTCTCAAGTCCTTCTATATTAGTCATAGTTCAGATCTGTCTACGAGACCACGTCGAATAAAATCGTACAAATCTAACATTCAAGTCTTCAAAAATATTCAACATTCAAGTTGGGTTTAATGGATCAAGTTGGGTTTTTAAACAACCGCCGAAATCCGAATTTAATTTTTTAAAAGAATAAAAAAAATCCGTCGGAAATCCGCCGAATCCGAATTTAAATTTTTTCATAATTCTTCTAAAAGAGTCGGAAATCCGCCGAAAAACACAAAACCCTTATAAGCCGTCACAAACCCAAGACACACTCTCTCGTCTTCATCGTCTTCTACAACACTTGGTACTGAAAATCGATTTCTCCAAGATCGTGTTCTACAAAGGTATCTCTCTCTCTCTCTCGAATCGATTTCTGAAAATCGATTTCTACAACACTTTGGTACTGAAAATCGATTTCTCATAATCGAAATACATAAGATTTGGTATATAGAATAAAAATCGATTTCTCATAATCGATTTGGTACTGTCTCTCTCTCTCGTCTTCTCCAACAGGTATCTCTCTCTCTCTCTTGATTTGGTACTGTCTCTCTCTCTCTCTCGATTTGGTTACTTCAACAGGTATCTCTCTCTCTCTCTCTCGAACTGGGTACGTTAAAGCACTGAGTGAAATTGATTTGGTACTGTCTCTCTCTCTCTCGTCTTCTCCAACAGGTATCTCTCTCTCTCGATTTGGTACTGTCTCTCTCTCTCTCTCGATTTGGTTACTTCAACAGGTATCTCTCTATCTCTGTCTTTAATTAACGTGGGGGGGTGTGGAATTGAAATGCAATGAGTTTTTTTTTAGTGAAACTGTATAGTTTCTAAACCAGATTATATAAAAAGATCAAATCTATTAAATCAATTTGCTATTGTGGAAATTCGTGTTGATAACAATTATAGCCGTAATTAGTCAAATGATTAATTTCATCTGTTATTTACTCAAAGGGGTTAAATATTTTTGTGTTCTCTTATTTTGATTCTCCTCCATATCTCTCTCTCTCTCTATATATATATATATATATATATATATATATATATATATATATATTCATTTATAGGATTGGATTCCGGTGAGAAGTTAAAGTTAACGTGAGAAGCGTGAGGAGTGGTTAACCGTTGGATGAAAAATAGATACACATTAGGATGAAAATGCACCGAGACACCTGATCAAATACCTTCTAAAATGCAATTCATGGGAGGACATGAGATTAAAAGTGGTCAAACAAGTTAAGATCTACTTCTCACGTTTCTCGCATTAATCTTAATTTCTCACAGGATCCTTCGTCTCCATCTATATATATATATATATATATATATATATATATATATGTGTGTGTGTGTGTGTGTGTGTGTGTGTGTGTGTGTGTGTTAGCTCCACGTCTCCACCTATAGGAACTGGCCACCTATCCCGGTCTTTTTATGAATTATAATCATTTTTATTATAATCGATACTTTTTATGAATTATAATCATTTTTACTAATTCTAAAGATTAAAAATATGTTAGACATTTGTGAGTTGTTAATTGTAATATTTTGTTTTAAAAAATATATTTTATTTATCTAATAAATCATAGCAAAGCAAATTCAAACATAAGAGAAGATTTTAAAATGCTAATAATTAATAAATGAAAAGGAAAATTAATAGATTTCATGCTCACAAACCCAACCCGGGTTTCTTCTATATGCATGGTTTGACTTCCAAAACAGTCAAACTAGTGCACTTAGAGCTTTCATGCGCACAAACCCAACCCGGGTTTCTTCTATATGCATGGTTTGACTTCCAAAGAGTCAAACTAGTGGACTTGGAGCTTTTATGCTCACAAAACGAACCTTGTTTGTTCTATATGCATGGTTTGGGTTTCACATAGCCTAATAGGCGCACTTTGAGCTTTCAAGCGTACAAATCCAATCCCATGTTTCTTCTATATGCATGGTTTGGGTTTCACATAGCCTAATAGGCGCACTTTGAGCTTTCAAGCGTACAAATCCAATCCCATGTTTCTTCTATATGCATGGTTTGACTTCCAAACAGTTAAACTAGGCACTTAGAGCTTTTATGCACACAAATCCAACCTTGCTTGTTCTATATGCATGGTTTGACTTCCAAACAGTCAAACTAGTGCACTTAGAGCTTTCATGCGCACAAACCCTACCTAACTACACTTTATATTTGATTTGTAGCTATGTCGACTAACACCGATAGAGGATGGATGTATAAACGAGTAAATAGGACTGGTGAAATAAATCCTGTTTTCGGTGTTGAGGTTGAAAGATTTTTGGATTTTGCTATCACCAATGAGCAATCTAGGCTACCGAGTGGAGCATACGACGGGGTTGAAATAGTTATAAAATGTCCTTGTAAGAAATGTCTTCTTCTTAAGTATAAAACGCGAGAGGCGGTTCATTTAGATTTGTTAAGAAAGGGATTCATGCTTTCTTATACTCACTGGTATGCACACGGAGAAATAGCACCATCAGTTCAACCACCACAACAGACAATAGTAGACGATGATTATAATGAGTTTGATGGTGTTCAACAAATGGTCATGGACCAAAATATTCCCGGTACTTCAAGTACATGGGAGGAGCAAGAACCAAATCTACATGCACGCCATTTCTATGAGATGTTACAAGCTGCGGACCAGCCGTTGTGGGAGGGATGCCAAAGATTTTCGAAGTTAGAGGCAGCATCAAGGTTTTTGAATTGGAAGGCAGATTGTAATGTACCAGAGACAACCTACAATCGTAACATTGCTATGGTGAAAGAAATGCTACCTGACGGTGAACAATTGGTTGGAAGTTTTTACGAGACAAAGAAGATGTTGAAGCAACTCAATCTTCCAAAAGAGAAGATCCATGCTTGCAAAAAACATTGCATGCTATTCTATAAGGAATATGCCTATGATGACACTTGTCGAGTGTGTGGGGAGCCTCGTTACAAGACAACTGGCCGAAATAATAAGGTGCCTCAGTTGGTGTTGACGTATTTGCCGGTTACACAAAGATTACAACGATTGTATATGTGTAAGAAAACAGCAAAAGAGATGACTTGGCACCGTGAACATCAAACTCAGTCGGGAAAGATGGTGCATCCAAGTGATGGGGAGGCTTGGAAACATTTCGACAGGCTACATCCTGATTTTGCTCAAGAGATCGGGAATGTTCGTCTGGGCTTATGTACAGATGGTTTCAACCCCAATAACTCGAACTCAAATCCGTATTCACTGTGGCCTGTCTTTCTTACAAACTACAATCTACCGCCTTGGATGTGCATCAAGGAGTCCTATGTCCACCTCGCCTTGATAATTCCCGGCAAGAAGAGTCTCGGACAGAACTTAGATGTATTTCTTCGACCCTTGATCGATGAGTTGAAGATGTTATTCTTTGAGGGTGTCCATACCTATGATGCTTTTCGTAGGACAAATTTTACAATGAGGGCAGTACTGTTGTGGACGGTTAGTGACTTCCCTGCTTGGTGCCAACCGGGCAACAAATATGGAATCAAGTGTGTAGCCTTCCTACGGTTTATGATGGCGTACCACACGGGTCAAGACACTACAGAAAGCCTGTGGGTTTTGGGGTAACACACAATTGGGTAAAGCGGAGCATTTTCTGGGAGCTGTTGTATTGGCAGACTTTGTTGATACGACACAACCTGGATGTAATGCATATTGAGAAGAATGTGTTTGATAATCTGTTTCACACGATTATGGACACACCAAAATCAAAGGACAACATTAAGGCAAGGAAAGACATAGAAGAATATTGCAATCGACCCGAGTTGCATGTGAGGGCGGAACGAAATAAAATATTTAAACCGAAAGCTTCATACACTTTGAACAAAGGGCAAGTACGAAAGGTTGGTGAATGGTTGAAGAAGATGAAATTTCCAGACGGCTATGCTTCCAACATAGGATCGTTAGTAAACCTTGAGGATGGTAGTTTCTATGGTTTCAAGAGTCATGATTGTCACGTGTTCATGCAAAGGTTGCTCCCTATTGCAATTAAAGGGATGGTACCGACCCAAATATGGGATGCTATCACTGAGTTGTGCACATTCTTTCGTGCAATATGCTCCAAGGTGTTACACGTTGAGGACTTGATTCAATTGAAAACAAGTATAGTTGAAACGATATGCAAGTTGGAAAGAGTCTTTCCACCAGGGTTCTTTGATTCCATGGAGCACCTTGTGGTACATCTGGCACAAGAGGCACTAGTTGGGGGTCCGGTTCAATACAGATGGATGTATCAATACGAGAGACGTCTAGGGTCCTTGAAAAGGACAGTGAGAAACAGAGCAAGGATAGAAGGGTCGATTGTGGAGTCATATTTGGTGAACGAACTATCTACCTATTGCGCGTTGTATTTTGAACCAACGGTAGAGACGCGGCTAAACCGCGAGCCTCGAAATTTTGCTCCCGAATGTGATTCTTCCGACCAACGCTTAAGCATATTTAAAACCCCTTGTCGTCCATTATACGATAAGGCCGGAAGACATTGTCAGCTAGCAGAGGTAGATATGCACAAAGCTCACACATACATCTTGCTTAATTGTGAAGAAGTATTTCCTTTCATAACCATTTTCAATGATTGGATTATACGTTCGGAGCCGTATATCGATGAAGAGGGGCTCGACAAACGTAGAGGTGACCAATTTGCTGGTTGGTTTGAGAGCTACGTACGTATACATATGAACTTTTATTCATCATCATTTATATATACTTAATATAATATTACAAATGAAATAATGTCTTATAATATAGGTTATGACTCGGCCCGACCCTTCAATCGACCACTTGAAGGTTTTGGCACAAAGACCACTACGATGGGCTTGGGCACACCCAGGTTTTTTTGTAAATGGTTACAAGTTCCACACTCAAACTCACGGTAGGAATCGCACCACACATAATAGTGGAGTTTGCGTGAGAGGCTCTTGTTACTCAGAGTATGATGCGGACTACTATGGATTGTTGGATGAAGTGTTAGAGATAGAATACCATGGGTATAGACTCGGTCGATGTGTTGTCCCAATATTCAAATGCACATGGTTTGATACAGTTAACGGCGTCCGAGTTCACCCCAAGCATAATCTCGTGGACGTCAAACATAGATCAAGACTTCGTTCAGACGATCCTTTTATCCTAGCGTCACAATCTGAACAAGTCTACTATGTACCGTATCCATCAAATGAATTAAAAGATTGGTGGTCTGTGGTGAAGACAAAGCCTAGAGGGGTCTATGAGTTGGCATAATCTACACAGGAAGTACCGGCCAACGAAAATGTGGATGGGGAACAGTTTTTCCAAGAAGACAATAGAATTGCACCCATAGGGGGAAACGAAGATGTGGATGAACCCATCCGTCTTGTCACAGAGGGCGAAGACATCGAGGTTGCCAATGATGGTCGCGACAACTGGCATGTTGACGAGAGTGATGATGAAGAGGAAGAGTTCCAAGACTCGGATAGTGACTCTGATGAAGAAGAAATTGACTCGTCTGATGAATCCTCAGATGATTAAATAGTATTTGTGTACTTAGTGCCTTTATGTTCTAGCATATGTAATATGTTTGTGTACTTAAGGACTTTATGTGTAAAAACCGAACCTTATATGTTCTATATGCATAGTTTGAATTCTTGAATTACTGTTATATGCTTTCTAATGTTGCTTTGTAGACAATGCCACGTACGCCTGGGTCCGGACGAGGTACACCTAGCCGAGCAGGAGCCTCTAGTAGCGGCTCGGCACAACCAGACGATGGGGTGTCTGGTAATGTCCGTGGCATCTCTGTTCCGGAGCAGCTCCCGGCACAAAGGACAGCGATAGCACCTCGTGATCCCAAGTCTTACGAGTAAACTTATTTCTATTAACTTGTTCATTATATTATATGCATTGTTATTTGTATGGATATTAATTCAATTCCTTATGTAGCTGGGACGTACAAGATGCGAGCCGGATGTGCACCGTGATAAACCGAGGCTTCTTTACAGAGCCATGGCTTAGTTGGTCTCACATCCCTATGTCCCAAAAAGATAGGATGTTTGAGCGTTTTCAGGTTCGGATTGTATATTTCAATTTATTATATCTTTGATAGTTTTATTTTAAACTTATTAATAACTAAACTTTTACGTATAGAGCCACTATATGTGGGACTCATCGTTGGACGTCCGGATGCGAGATATCTGGGATAGAAAGTGTTTAAAACAATATAACGACAATCTAAGTGCCGCCCGGAAAAGAGCCGCCAAGATATCCACAAAAAATGGGCGTCCCTATAATGAGAATGACCCAAACCGAGATATGAACTTGTTGAAGCCATACCCTCCAGGTTGGATCTCTCAGGCTTTCTGGAACGTGATGATCGATGGATGGAACAACCTCCATTGGAAGACGGTTTCTGTGGGTGCGCGTAAGAACCGGTTTTCGGAGGTGGATGGCGACATATCCAAGCACTGCAATGGATCGATCACGTTCGGAGAGACATCGGCTCGTTTGGTAGGACCTTAAAATGTTATAATTAACCATTGTTTGTTATTTAATATGTTATAATTAACACATGTTTGTATTATTTGCCTTTGCAGACTAGACAAAAGGGTGTGCCACCGTCGGGGTTGGAGCTCTTCGATGCGACCCACAAGACTAGACCAAAGAGGCGGTTGGGTTCGGATAGCACGTCTTCATCCGGGGATTACGTGACTACGAGGTGTAGCCGGGTTGCGGTAAGTATTTAGGGCCAATAGCCCAATATGTGCATTTAGGGACTTTATGTATATATCTATCTAGTTTGGGTTGCCATTTGTTAGGCAAACATTAGGATTGTTTAACATAGTTGGGTATGTCCCCATTACAGTCGTTATGCTGTCGAACACAACCTTATATGTTCTATGTGCATTTAGGGCCTTTATGCGCACAAACCCAACCTTATATGTTCTATATGCATGGTTTGGGTTTCAAATTGCCTAATATGTGCATTTAGGGCCTTTATGCGCACAAACCCAACCTTATATGTTCTATATGCATGGTTTGGGTTTCAAATAGCCTAATATGTGCATTTAGGGCCTTTATGCGCACAAACACAACTTTATATGTTCTATATGCATGGTTTGTGTTTCAAATAGCCCAAAATATGCATTTAGGGCCTTTATGCGCACAAACCCAACCTTATATGTTCTATATGCATGGTTTGGGTTTCAAATAGCCCAATATGTGCATTTAGGGCCTTTATGCGCACAAACCCAACCTTATATGTTCTATATGCATGGTTTGGGTTTCAAATAGCCTAATATGTGCATTTAGGGCCTTTATGCGCACAAACCCAACCTTATATGTTCTATATGCATGGTTTGGGTTTCAAATAGCCTAATATGTGCATTTAGGGCCTTTATGAGCACAAACCCAACTTTATATGTTCTATATGCATGGTTTGGGTTTCAAATAGCCTAATATGTGCATTTAGGGCCATTATGCGCACAAACCCAACCTTATACGTTCTATGTGCCTGGTTTGGGTTTCAAATAGCCTAATATGTGCATTTAGGGCCTTTATGCGCACAAACCCAACCTTATATGTTCTGTATGCATGGTTTGGGTTTCAAATAGACTAATATGTGCATTTAGGGCCTTTATGCGCACAAACCCAACCTTATATGTTCTGTATGCATGGTTTGTGTTTCAAATAGCCCAATATGTGCATTTAGGGCCTTTATGTATATATATCTATCTAGTTTGGGTTGCCATTTGTTGGGCAAATATTAGGATTGTTTAACATAGTTGGGTATGTCCCCATTACAGTCATTATGTTGTCGAACCCAACCTTATATGTTCTATGTGCATTTAGGGCCTTTATGTGCACAAACCCAACCTTATATGTTTTATATGCATGGTTTGGGTTTCAAATCGCCTAATATGTGCATTTAGGGCCTTTATGCGCATAAACCCAACCTCATATGTTCTATATGCATGGTTTGGGTTTCAAATAGCCTAATATGTGCATTTAGGGCCTTTATGCGCACAAACCCAACTTTATATGTTCTATATGCATGGTTTGGGTTTCAAATAGCCTAATATGTGTATTTAGGGCCTTTATGCGCACAAACCCAACCTTATATGTTCTGTGTGCCTGGTTTGGGTTTCAAATAGCCTAATATGTGCATTTAGGGCCTTTATGCGCACAAACCCAACCTTATATGTTCTGTATGCATGGTTTGGGTTTCAAATAGCCTAATATGTGCATTTAGGGCCTTTATGCGCACAAACCCAACCTTATATGTTCTGTATGCATGGTTTGTGTTTCAAATAGCCCAATATGTGCATTTAGGGCCTTTATGTATATATCTATCTAGTTTGGGTTGCCATTTGTTGGGCAAACATTAGGATTGTTTAACATAGTTGGGTATGTCCCCATTACAGTCGTTATGCTGTCGAACCCAACCTTATATGTTCTATGTGCATTTAGGGTCTTTATGCACACAAACCCAACCTTATATGTTCTATATGCATGGTTTGGGTTTCAAATCGCCTAATATGTGCATTTAGGGCCTTTATGCGCACAAACCCAACCTTATATGTTCTATATGCATGGTTTGGGTTTCAAATAGCCTAATATGTGCATTTAGGGCCTTTATGCGCACAAACCCAACTTTATATGTTCTATATGCATGGTTGGTGTTTCAAATAGCCCAAAATATGCATTTAGGGCCTTTATGCGCACAAACCCAACCTTATATGTTCTATATGCATGGTTTGGGTTTCAAATAGCCCAATATGTGCATTTAGGGCCTTTATGCGCACAAACCCAACCTTATATGTTCTGTATGCATGGTTTGGGTTTCAAATAGCCTAATATGTGCATTTAGGGCCTTTATGCGCACAAACCCAACCTTATATGTTATGTATGCATGGTTTGTGTTTCAAATAGCCCAATATGTGCATTTAGGGCCTATATGTATATATCTATCTAGTTTGGGTTGCCATTTGTTGGGCAAACATTAGGATTGTTTAACATAGTTGGGTATGTCCCCATTACAGTCGTTATGCTGTTGAAACCAACCTTATATGTTCTATGTGCATTTAGGGCCTTTATGCGCACAAACCCAACCTTATATGTTCTATATGCATGGTTTGGGTTTCAAATCTCCAAATATGTGCATTTAGGGCCTTTATGCGCACAAACCCAACCTTATATGTTCTATATGCATGGTTTGGGTTTCAAATAGCCTAATATGTGCATTTAGGGCCTTTATGCGCACAAACCCAACTTTATATGTTCTATATGCATGGTTGGTGTTTCAAATAGCCCAAAATATGCATTTAGGGCCTTTATGCGCACAAACCCAACCTTATATGTTCTATATGCATGGTTTGGGTTTCAAATAGCCCAATATGTGCATTTAGGGCCTTTATGCACACAAACCCAACCTTATATGTTCTGTATGCATGGTTTGGGTTTCAAATAGCCTAATATGTGCATTTAGGGCCTTTATGCGCACAAACCCAACCTTATATGTTCTGTATGCATGGTTTGTGTTTCAAATAGCCCAATATGTGCATTTAGGGCCTTTATGTATATATCTATCTAGTTTGGGTTGCCATTTGTTGGGCAAACATTCGGATTGTTTAACATAGTTGGGTATGTCCCCATTACAGTCGTTATGCTGTCGAACCCAACCTTATATGTTCTATGTGCATTTAGGGCCTTTATGCGCACAAACCCAACCTTATATGTTCTATATGCATGGTTTGGGTTTCAAATCTCCTAATATGTGCATTTAGGGCCTTTATGCGCACAAACCCAACCTTATATGTTCTATATGCATGGTTTGGGTTTCAAATAGCCTAATATGTGCATTTAGGGCCTTTATGCGCACAAACCCAACTTTATATGTTCTATATGCATGGTTTGGGTTTCAAATAGCCTAATATGTGCATTTAGGGCCTTTATGCGCACAAACCTAACCTTATATGTTCTATGTGCCTGGTTTGGGTTTCAAATAGCCTAATATGTGCATTTAGGGCCTTTATGCGCACAAACCCAACCTTATATGTTCTGTATGCATGGTTTGGGTTTCAAATAGCCTAATATGTGCATTTAGGGCCTTTATGCGCACAAACCCAACCTTATATGTTCTGTATCCATGGTTTGTGTTTCAAATAGCCCAATATGTGCATTTAGGGCCTTTATGTATATATCTATCTAGTTTGGGTTGCCATTTGTTGGGCAAACATTAGGATTGTTTAACATAGTTGGGTATGTCCCCATTACAGTCGTTATGCTGTCGAACCCAACCTTATATGTTCTATGTGCATTTAGGGCCTTTATGCGCACAAACCCAACCTTATATGTTCTATATGCATGGTTTGGGTTTCAAATCTCCAAATATGTGCATTTAGGGCCTTTATGCGCACAAACCCAACCTTATATGTTCTATATGCATGGTTTGGGTTTCAAATAGCCTAATATGTGCATTTAGGGCCTTTATGCGCACAAACCCAACTTTATATGTTCTATATGCATGGTTGGTGTTTCAAATAGCCCAAAATATGCATTTAGGGCCTTTATGCGCACAAACCCAACCTTATATGTTCTATATGCATGGTTTGGGTTTCAAATAGCCCAATATGTGCATTTAGGGCCTTTATGCACACAAACCCAACCTTATATGTTCTGTATGCATGGTTTGGGTTTCAAATAGCCTAATATGTGCATTTAGGGCCTTTATGCGCACAAACCCAACCTTATATGTTCTGTATGCATGGTTTGTGTTTCAAATAGCCCAATATGTGCATTTAGGGCCTTTATGTATATATCTATCTAGTTTGGGTTGCCATTTGTTGGGCAAACATTCGGATTGTTTAACATAGTTGGGTATGTCCCCATTACAGTCGTTATGCTGTCGAACCCAACCTTATATGTTCTATGTGCATTTAGGGCCTTTATGCGCACAAACCCAACCTTATATGTTCTATATGCATGGTTTGGGTTTCAAATCTCCTAATATGTGCATTTAGGGCCTTTATGCGCACAAACCCAACCTTATATGTTCTATATGCATGGTTTGGGTTTCAAATAGCCTAATATGTGCATTTAGGGCCTTTATGCGCACAAACCCAACTTTATATGTTCTATATGCATGGTTTGGGTTTCAAATAGCCTAATATGTGCATTTAGGGCCTTTATGCGCACAAACCTAACCTTATATGTTCTATGTGCCTGGTTTGGGTTTCAAATAGCCTAATATGTGCATTTAGGGCCTTTATGCGCACAAACCCAACCTTATATGTTCTGTATGCATGGTTTGGGTTTCAAATAGCCTAATATGTGCATTTAGGGCCTTTATGCGCACAAACCCAACCTTATATGTTCTGTATCCATGGTTTGTGTTTCAAATAGCCCAATATGTGCATTTAGGGCCTTTATGTATATATCTATCTAGTTTGGGTTGCCATTTGTTGGGCAAACATTAGGATTGTTTAACATAGTTGGGTATGTCCCCATTACAGTCGTTATGCTGTCGAACCCAACCTTATATGTTCTATGTGCATTTAGGGCCTTTATGCGCACAAACCCAACCTTATATGTTCTATATGCATGGTTTGGGTTTCAAATCGCCTAATATGTGCATTTAGGGCCTTTATGCGCACAAACCCAACCTTATATGTTCTATATGCATGGTTTGGGTTTCAAATAGCCTAATATGTGCATTTAGGGCCTTTATGCACACAAACCCAACTTTATATGTTCTATATGCATGGTTTGTGTTTCAAATAGCCCAAAATATGCATTTAGGGCCTTTATGCGCACAAACCCAACCTTATATGTTCTATATGCATGGTTTGGGTTTCAAATAGCCCAATATGTGCATTTAGGGCCTTTATGCGCACAAACCCAACCTTATATGTTCTGTATGCATGGTTTGGGTTTCAAATAGCCTAATATGTGCATTTAGGGCCTTTATGCGCACAAATCCAACCTTATATGTTCTGTATGCATGGTTTGTGTTTCAAATAGCCCAATATGTGCATTTAGGGCCTTTATGTATATATCTATCTAGTTTGGGTTGCCATTTGTTGGGCAAACATTAGGATTGTTTAACATAGTTGGGTATGTCCCCATTACAGTCGTTATGCTGTCGAACCCAACCTTATATGTTCTATGTGCATTTAGGGCCTTTATGCGCACAAACCCAACCTTATATGTTCTATATGCATGGTTTGGGTTTCAAATCGCCTAATTTGTGCATTTAGGGCCTTTATGCGCACAAACCCAACCTTATATGTTCTATATGCATGGTTTGGGTTTCAAATAGCCTAATATGTGCATTTAGGGCCTTTATGCGCACAAACCCAACTTTATATGTTCTATATGCATGGTTTGTGTTTCAAATAGCCCAAAATATGCATTTAGGGCCTTTATGCGCACAAACCCAACCTTATATGTTCTATATGCATGGTTTGGGTTTCAAATAGCCCAAAATATGCATTTAGGGCCTTTATGCGCACAAACCCAACCTTATATGTTCTATATGCATGGTTTGGGTTTCAAATAGCCTAATATGTGCATTAAGGGCATTTATGCGCACAAACCCAACCTTATATGTTCTGTATGCATGGTTTGTGTTTCAAATAGCCCAATATGTGCATTTAGGGCCTTTATGTATATATCTTTCTAGTTTGGGTTGCCATTTGTTGGGCAAACATTAGGATTGTTTAACATAGTTGGGTATGTCCCCATTACAGTCGTTATGCTATCGAACCTAACCTTATATGTTCTATGTGCATTTAGGGCCTTTATGCTCACAAACCCAACCTTATATGTTCTATATGCATGGTTTGGGTTTCAAATAGCCTAATATGTGCATTTTGGGCCTTTATGCGCACAAACCCAACCTTATATGTTCTATATGCATGGTTTGTGTTTCAAATAGCCCAATATGTGCATTTAGGGACTTTATGTATATATCTATTTAGTTTGGGTTGCCATTTGTTGGGCAAACATTAGGATTGTTTAACATAGTTGGGTATGTCCCCATTACAGTCGTTATGCTGTCGAAATTGACTTGTGTGTATTTTGTAAACCACAGATTCGACCTGTGTCACCCAGAGGTACGGCGAGGACCCCAGCCAACATCCGACTTTTGATACCGACTTGTGGCAGGAGGTTTCTGGAGGAGTGAAGAAAGGTCGTACGTTTGGGTTCGGGTACCACACAGATCCCAACGCGATCTTGGCTGGGACATCCTCGGGTGGTGGTGCTGCTTCTTCCCGACAGGTGCGTACCACATTTCATTACATGAGTTTTATCAATTTATTTTATAATTCATGTTAAACTTCTTCTAACGTCTTTTTTTATTTTATTTTTTAGGAAATTGAGGATCTAAAGCTTCAACTTCAGGAGTTGAAGGAGCGGGAAGAGAGACGTACGGTGGAGGAAGAGGCACGCCGGGCGGAGGAATTGGCACGTCAGCGGGAACGTGATGCCCAGTACGAGCATATGTGTGAATTGGTAAAGCAATTCTATTCTTCACAGTCGTCAGGGGCACCGCCACCGCCACCACCCATGTGATGATATTTGCTTAAGATTTCGCAACCCATTATGTATTTAGGAACAGTACTTTGACAATTGAACAATATATGTTATGTTTACGTTAGTTGTATTTTATGTTTTATTTATGTTAGTTGTGTTTTATGTTTTATTTATGTTAGTTGTATTTTATGGTTTTTATAGTTTGACAGTTTTTACAGCTTTCAACAGGTTTTTACTGTTTTTAGCAGGTTTTATAGAAAGATTTTTAATGAAAAAACATTATTTTTCTGGTTTCCATTTTTAAGATTTTCGACGGATTTTCGGCGGAATATTCCGCCGAAAACTAAATAAAAAAATAAAAAAAATTAAATAAAAATAAATAAAAATAAATAAATAAATAAACAAATAAATATTTTCGGCGGAATATTCCGCCGAAAATCCGCCGCAAACTTTCGACGAATTTATAAAGGAAAATAAAAAAATAAGTTAATTTATTAATAAAAAAAAATAAAATAAAAACAATTTTCGGCAGAATATTCCGCCGAAAATCCGCCAAAACTACTAAATTAATTTTATGGATTAAACAAATCGTTGAAATTTTAAAAAAAATTCGAATTTTATTTCGGCGGAATAATCCGCCGAAAACGACGCCGAAAACGAAGGTTTGCGGCGCCCCCGTTTCCGACCGACCAAATCTGCCGAAAATCCGCCGGAAACAGTGGTTTTCAGCGGATTTCCGGCGGATTTGGCCGTCGGAAAAGGTCGTAAATTTTGTAGTGTATTTCATTCATCTCCTTAATAATTTAAATTTCTTGGTTCTTACAAGTATCACTTTTATATTCTTGCTAATTATCTTTCATTTCTCTCTTTTAATAATTTTAATTTCTTACAAGTATCACCTAAAGATTCTTGAATTTCCTCTCTTCATTTATCTCTTTAAAAAAATTTACTTCATGAACTCATATACGTTGTATTTCATTGGTGTTTGATTGGTACTATCGTGCAAGTTGTTTATGTTGTTTTTCATATGAGGTTAATTAAAATCTCTCTTTCTATTTCAATAGTTTGGAAGTTCAATAATCAATCAATCGAAAGATGTGTATCCCTGCACACGGTTGCACCATATTTAATATATTATGACGATGTAGGTTGATTTGTCGGCTCGGAGTTAGCTCTAAATTAAACAATTTTTATTCTCACACGATGCCAACTTGACGGACATATTCTTGGATTGGTTCACAGGTTGTTCTTCTGGCACATGAAGATGAAGGCTGCTACCATGTGTGAATTTCCAAGTAGGAATTTATTTGGTACTTACAGTTATGATATACCTTTTGTTGTTGATTCAAAACTGATATGTCAAGCTCACTATGTTTTATTAATTATTTGTATGGCATGAAAAGTCCACTACAAAAGTTTTGCGAATGGTTACCATTTATGCGCTCCTTCTGTATTGTACCATAACTTCTTTAGTTAAAAAAAAAAACAGGTATTATTCTATGTTGTATCATGCATTCACATTTTAGCCTTAATTAAAACTATGGAATAATGAAGCAATTAAATTGGGAAAATTGTTAAAACCTTTAAGGCATTGTGTTATGCTTTCTTGCTAATCTTGATTATTGTTTAGTCCAACAAGGATTCAAGGAGATTTTTATCTTTGCATTTGGATGGGCAGAGGAGAAGGTATGCAATGTGTTTACCTCATTTTTCCATTTATTGAACTCTCAATTAAGCATTGATGATAACATCTTGTAGTGTTATTGTTGTGTGATACCTCATTTCTTTCCTATGCATGTATGTAAAATGGAGTGTGAATGTATTATAAATATCTATATGTATCCATTTTATGCCCACATTTTTACACTTACTACCCTATGATGCATTACTTTATTGAGCCGAATCCTAAGGCATTTTCGTTAGAACTTCTACAGTCAAAATTTGTTTGGAAATTAAAGGTGATTAGGTAGTTTTATTTTGAGTTAGATAGATGAAATGGCCCTTGACGCATTTACATGGCTTTAGAAATTCATTCAATTATAAAATATTGGCCAACTTTGGGTGTCTTGATCTGCAATTGCTCATATTTGTGTATGATTCAGGGTCAAAAATCTCTAGCAGTGCATAGAAGATGGCACTAACCGATACAACAAAGTGTTTGGCGTTGTCTTGAACCAATAGATCTGATATTACGGCACTCCTAGTGATTGTCGAGAACTCGCCAGAGTATGGGGTTTTATCCATGGTTTGGTATTATCTAGCAATGCAGCTACAACTCATGTCCGTTTTCTTCACATTCTCGATTGGAACCTATACCCGTTACTTTGATCACACTATTTTTCATGATTGGTAGAGCCAAATACCAAGCCAATGGACAAGGGTTCGGTGTGGAAAACAAGAGTTTCACCAAGTATCGGTTATATGCTCGAAGCCACTTCTTGAAGGCAATATGTATCCTGAATTACCTAATTTATATTTTCAAAATGGTATAGGTTAACAAGGGCAAGCTGCCATTTCGTAGATCAATGAATTCGCTTAAACTCACATATTAAATTCAATATTCAACACATCATGTGTTTTTACATACTTTTATTTCAAATAAGTTTAATGTACAGTAAGGAGTTTTAGCTGGTTGAGAATTAAGGGTTACGGTAAGCTCAAAATGGGTATTAGTACTTACACAAGAAAGATTGGACATTTTTGAAATTTTGTTTTATAAAAGTAAATGGGTGGTTGGATTGAAGTCTTCCTGTTTCACTTATAGTAATGCACCTTTTGTTCAATTTTTATTAATACGACTAATATTTGTTCAGTTTAATTGCAGTTAGAGAACCCATGATTGCAAGTAGGGGAACCTCATTTGCAAAATTGAATATTTTGAATCTCATCAATGTTGGAGACTTGCCATTAGTTAAGCATTATAGATTAACTTGGTAGGAGTATTTATATTGGTTTAGTTGTATTTAACTAGCAATTTTGTTTTAAAAACGTAAATGGCAATGGATGGGTTGGACTCATCCTTATGAAGTTTTTTTTTCTTTCTGTTTCACTTGTACTTATGCAATAATCGAAAGAGTTGTTAATAGACAGTGTCAACTGACCTTTAGGTGATCGTGATTCATTGTGTATACCCGTAACATTCGTTTGCCATCCTAACTTCACTTTGATAAGAGGGAGTGCAATAGTCTTTGTCATTGATTGATATGTAAAGTTTATTGCTATTGGAATAAGAAAAATGCCAATGTATTTAAGGACATGAATTGTAAACGTTAATTTTGTAAGTGTGTTAGCATTTAACAAATAATTAAGGTTGGTTTTATCTTGTATTTTGAAGACACAAAAGAGAAGATAGGAACATTATGACGCACATTTCTTCATTAACCGAGAGAAAAAATGAAATTTTATTTCATTCAAACCTAAATCTTAGATTTTTTTAGTTTTCAATTGTATTAAATTTTATTCATGGTTTAAAAATTATTCTACTACAATGCACGATACATAAACTGAAGTGACCCCATCTATGTCCATTTTATGTATAGAAAACTACATGTACACCTCATCAATACCAACAATAATTTCAATCGATCTCTTACAAATTATTTTATTTTCCAGTTTTTTGTATACATCAAGTCCAAATTTCATTTAACCACTAATAGGTATTTTTTTCTTATACTTATTCAAAATTTACACTCAACTACATTCTACAAGCATACTACTAGCATCAAGATGGTCAAAAAATAGACAAAAATGAAACATGATTACATTCCAATCATTCATTTGATTTAAAGAAATAATTAAAATCTCCATATTTAATGAAATCCCACAAACATTGGATTTTAAAAATATCATGGGATAGCTGATATTAATAATGTTTTAAATTATGAGAGAAGTATGAATTGATGTTAGCTATCTGTTGTACACTAGCATCTTGTAGTATTGTTGTTGTTTGGTACCTCATGTTTTTTATTATGCATATTTGTATGGAGTATGGCTTGGCTTAATAAGGTGGATGTTAGAGGTCCGTTGATGGAATTCGTAAAATAAAACTTTTTCAGTTTAAAAGAGAAGGTAAAATTTTACATACAACTGCCCTTTACATGCAGCGGGTACATAACTAGAATACAATAAAGAAACATAGCTTTTGAAATGGTAATATCAAATAACTGAATCTAGATTAAAGTTATGTCGCGTACCCGACCAACGGACAGGGTATAACACTAGTTCTTATGGTTTAAACAGAGGCAAAATGTAACATATTTCTTCTTTTCTTAATGAATGTAATAAAATTTTAAAATTTTATCTTTTATATTTATTTTAATTAATAATGTGTTAGATCTTTTAACATTTAATAACGTAAATGTAACATCAAAGTGGTTGAATAAAAAGTAAACTAGTACTATTTTCGTCCATGTGGTTTGTTGTTTACAACTATTTTTATCCCTGATTTTTAAAAATTGTTTTTTTTGTTCTTGTGGTTTGCAACTCCTTTCGCTTTTAGTCCCTAAAAATATTAATTTTAGGGACGAAAATGAAAAGAAATTACAAACTATAATGACCAAAAAAGCAACTTTTAAAGTCATGGACGAAAATGATTATAAACAACAAACCACAAGGACGAAAATCGTAGTTTACTCTTGAATAAATGATGTTGGTCGGGATGAAGAGTCTTGGTCACATAAGATAATAGTTGCAGTAGCTATGCTTTTATGGCAATTGGCAAATGGTAACTCCACCAAACCATTGGAGGCTGCATTTACTTTGATATGATTGATTTGGGAATAATAGGTTTTTCCACTGACACACAAAATCTTACTAGTACCAACAAGATTGATCAAACAAGGCAAAATATATATATATATGGTTGGGTTTTAATGGGAAATTGATGTTAACATGAGACATATGAGAAATGGTTACGAATCGTTCGATGAGAAATGGATGTACATTAGGATGAGATGCATCGAGATAAGATGAATTGCGATGTACAAGATCAATTCATTTCTAAGCCGCAATTCATGAGAGGGCTTAAGATTAAAAAAGATCAACGGTTCAGATCCACTTCTGACGTTTCTCACCATTAATTCAACTTCTCACTCGATCCTTCACACACACACACACACACACACACACACACACACACATATATATATATATATATATATATATGTTTTCAATTGGGAACCATATTAAATTGGAAACTTTGGAAACCGTCAATTTCATTGGTTAAATTAATGAAATTGGTTCATAAAGTTGTTTAATATGATCAAGTTGTTTCATATAATTCTTTTGTTAATGAAATTGTTTTATATATTTGTGTTTTTTATGTAGTTTCATCTATTTTTCTCATTCTGGTGAAATTGTTTCATGTATTTTTGCAGTCTGATAAAACTTTTTCATTTTTACATAAAAAACACATATATGCAACGATTTCAACAATAAAAAAATTATATGAAACAATTTCATCAAATTAAACAATTTCATAAACTTAACCAATGAAATCGAGGGTTTCCACGGTTTTCAAAATTAGAGTGTTTTCCATTTGATCGCTCCCATATATATATATATATATATATATATATATATATATATATATATATATAGAGAGAGAGAGAGAGAGAGAGAGAGTCTTTATCCACCATTCATTTTATTTTCAGCTTTTTAATTACAAAATTGAAAATAAAATGAGTGGTAGATAGAAGTGTTGCATGGGTTGCACTATTAAAAGGGTTGCATAATAACATACCTATATATATATATATATATATATATATATATAGTTTGATACAAGAACAATAACTAAATAAGAGAATAAGAAAACGGTCAAATAAATGTCATTTTACACTAAAATCATGTGTAAATTTACATATGATTCACTCTGTAACCTGAGTTCACGGGACATGTCGTCTGTATACCCTTGTGTTGATAGTTAACGTAAAATCACATGTGATTTTGCATGTGACTTGACTATTTTTATGTTCTTTTATTTAGTTATTTTTCTCGATTAAACCTTCCCCTCAATATATTATATATATATATATATATATATATATATCAGTTACAACGGCCATTTAAGTTTACATTCATGTCTGAATTTATATTGGCATTCCCTACTAGCACAGTAGTACTCACAAAGTAATTAATGTGCCTGCAGTTTTTCCTACTTGCCCCTCACGGGCTCTCACTGTGTGTGTAACAATCTCGAATGTGAACTACAGCCCTAAACCCTAATTATGAATTAAAAATAATAAAATAAATCAGTGTAAAGGAGAGGGGTAGGGAAAGAATTTCCCTTCTTATAAGCACTTCTATTATTATTATGGTTTTATTTTGATTTTCAAACTAATTTATGTTTGTTATTTTGAGTTTGAGACGTTTTTGAACTCAGACACTTGTCTCAATTAATCACTTATATATATACTAGGCATATACTCGTACGATGCAGAAGAATGTAAGTAAATAACGAACAATTAATGTTAATTCCTTGTAAACATGTCATCAACAATCAACCATGACCTATGAATCACAATTTATGAAACCCTAAACCCTAAACCCATAAAGATATTCAATAATTAGTTTATATTACTATTATTGACAAAAAAAATATATATAATGATATAATTTATAATAAAAATGAAACGTATTTTACGATTATGTATTTTTAATGTGCTAACGGTGGAAAAAAATAAAACGTATGGATATAAAACAAATTAGTTCGTAGATATTCATGATATTTAATAGTACAGTTAAATTAAAAAATATTCAATATTTGGCTCGTTTTGAAGATATTGACGAGACGATTATAATAGTATAATTTGTAGAAAAAGAAACTTATTTTTTCATTGCATTTTTGTTCATATACGATTATTTGTGTTAATATGATAATGGTGTAAAATGAAAAATGAAAAAATAAGGGATATAAAATGAATTAAATAAGTAATTGTAAGGGTGACAAATGTAACATTATAAGGGTGGTAAGTGTTATTGTATAAAAGGTTAGGGTAATAAGTGTTATTGTATAAAATGTTAGGGTGATAAGTGTTATTGTACAAAAGTTTGTATAATAACCGTATTAGTTTTTTTATATAGTTGTAGAGATTTAATTCGTAGATATTCATGATATTTAATAGTACGGTTAAATTTAAAAATATTCAATATTGGGCTCGTTTTGAAGGTATTGACGAGACGATTATAATGTTATAATTTGTAAAAAAAGTAACGTATTTTTTCATTGCATTTTTGTTTATATACGATTATTTGTGTTAAAATAATAAGGGTGTAAAATGAAAAATGAAAAAAATAAGGGATAGAAAGTAAATTAAATAATTAATGGTAAGGGTGATAAATGTAAAATTTAACTTTCCAAAAACCGTTTTCTAATAACTACTTTTTTCAATAACGGTTTAAGATATTTAATATAATATATATATATATATATATATATATATATATATATATATATATATGGGCCTAATCAAATGAGACCCTATTAGATTGTGGTAACTATGAGATCCAATCTCATCCAATCATTTTAATTTATTTATTTTTTTAATTAATTAATAGGGGATGATATATTAGTAATTTGATAAATTAATTAATATAACATTTTTTTGTAACTGAAAAAAATCAAAGTCTCATCAATCAAATATTACGTTTCCTTTATTATCTCAACAAATTGATTTTGGGATAATATCCATATGGACCATGTAACATTGTGTTACATTGTGATAATATAACATCATTTGAATCTCATGTGCCACGTGATTTGGCATATATCTGATGTATGTGTTACATTGTGATTTGACATATATCTGATATATGTGTTATATTGTGATGTATGTGTTACATTGTGATTTGGCATATATCTGATAATCTAACATCTGAATCTCATATGTACCATGAGACACTGATCACAGTGTATCACCACCTACGGAATTAGCAACAATAATCCCATCATTCTATTATGAAGGATATAAGGTTTTGCAAGATGATCACAGTATATCACACCCATTTTTCTTAATTTAGTTGCATTAAATCCGGTAAGCGCTATCACACCCAAAATTATCGGAACACGCCTAAATTAGATCACACTGATTTATAATGTTTTTTTTGACAATTTTACCCTTTTTCGTAATTTAGTTGTATTAAATCCGTTTTTTAATTATTATTTATATTAGTTATTTTAGACCATTAGTTAATTAAATGGATGGATGAGATTGGATCTCATGGTTACCACAAAATACTAGGGTCTCCCATGAAAGGCCCCCTATATTCATAATGAATATATATATATATTCATAATAAATATAACACATATATAGCATTTCACGTAAAAAACGGTTAAAACAACAACAAAAAAACTATATCGACATGGATGTCATATCGAAGAGGACAAAATTCTCGTTTTTTTGATGTAAATATTAGAAATTTTAAGATAATTTATTTTAAACATTAAATGGGTAAAAGTTTTTAATTAAAAAGAAAATAAAAGGTCAAATATAGTATGAATGAGTTTAGATTATCTTCCATTTTTATACCTAACCATCTTAAAATTAAAAAGTCTATTTAATATGAGTTGTTTGATCAATAGAGATGGAGTGTGTAACACTCCGAATTTTGAGTAAGCATTTTGTTCCCTTGAATCTATATATTGCTCGTAGTATGGTCATAGTTCTTGGTTTTGCCTAAATTTATGTTTTAATTGGAGGTTGAGCGAAGTAACCAAAGAAGGAGGACAAAGTGGCAACAGTGCTCCGAGCGGCTCCCCGCACGACTCCTAATCATTTCCTTGTGCATTTATTCATGTTCAAAACTATTTTTGACCTAACCTAGTATTTTGGAGATTTTTAGGGTTTTATACCATTTTGGGATATGATGAAGTATTATATGTTTTGAACTATAAGATGAGTTTGGTCTTGTACATTTGTGGTTAAAAATGAGAATATATGCATATTATCTACGTTTATGGTTTCATAATATGGTGAGGATTTCTTGATAAAGGTGATTTTGGGGAAAATGGAAGGTGTGGTTGGTTATTGATTTAAATGGTGTTTATTGACAATTCTTTATCAAATAGTGAATTTACTTTGTGAAGCTAAACGAGTAATTTTGAGAAATATTGATGTAAACCATGTGTGTGATCATGGTTTGGGTCACCGATGAAATGGTGACAAGTTTTAGACTATTACTAATGGATCCATAGGTATAGTGTGGGCTTAATTTTAGGGATAATTTCCGTTTGTAACTAGTTGAGACATTGGGTCCTCGACGGCAATTTGGTACGGTTATGTGGGACCAGTTACTAGCCATGGGTCGTAAATGTAATCCTAGTGAATGAGTATGATTTGGATCCTCGGGTCCCCTCCCCCACATCTGAGTACGAGCCGACGTTGTTCGTGGCCATGGTTCCAAGTATTTAGCTCACAACTCGGAGAGTAACTTACTTTTGTGTTCCGCCACGATCCTTGGAAATTGGGTCTCCCCCCGTCATCGCAAGATGTTTTTGAACCGAAAGGTTCTTAAGTGGTTGTTGTCACATTTTATTCATTCAACTCATTGAAAAGCCATTTGTCTATATTCAACTGATTTCCAAATTATTGACATAAATTGTTCGTTCTCACTAGGCGTTAAGCCTAACACTTTTTCTCAAATGGCATGTATAACAGGTTCTGTTAGCGGTAGGGTTCCCAAGATTTGAGGGACGAGTGTTAGCCATTATGGCTACTCGTCCACCCATACCGCCATTGTTGGGCGGAGGACCCGAAGTTATTCCAATGGTGGATTTGGCTTCATCCAACCTGGTGATTCGTGAGGTGACCCCTCAATCCGAGCTGATGGCAAATATGATGGTGTTGATGAATGAAGCTATGGCCAAGCAACAAGAATTCCTCTTGAAAGTGATCGAGGATGGGGATGTGAGAAACCGTAGGAATGAAATGTTTGCGGAGAAAATCGTAGTGGTCGGATCCAAGGGAACGGGCCATGCAAACCCAACTGAGGATCCTGCGATGGTTGACGTGAGTCAAGGTAGGAAGGCTTGCTCCTACAAGTCCTTTTTATGCAGCAAACCATCCGAGTTCTCCGGGTCGGACGATCCAGTTGCATGTATGAGATGGATCCGCGAGATAGAGCAGACATTTGACTCCAGCGAGTGTGAAAAGGGTCAGAAAGTTCGTTTCGGGTCTTAGATGCTTCGGGGACCCGCACTCATTTGGTGGAATTTCACTAAGTCCACCCTCTTGCCTACTGTTTTAGCTCAACTGACTTGGACCTCTTTAAAGGAAAAAGTCATGGGCGAGTATTGCAACAAGCAGTCCATAGATAATATCGAGGCCGAGTTCCGAGCTCTCAAGAAGGGGAGCATGCCGGTGAGGGAGTACACCCGACAATTCATGGAGAAGCTGGGGTTGGTGGGGCATGTGGCCCCGACTGAAAAGGAAAGAGTGAAGGCTTACCTGAAGGGCCTATCGGCGGATATGATGGAGATGGTCCAAAACTCCAAAGCCATCACCCTCCATGAGACCGTTGAGGAGGCCCAGATTATGGAGGACGTCTACGCCAGAGGAAAGGAGAGAGAGCTGAGGTGGGAGAGAAAAGAAAATGGGAAAGCAACTCTGGACCTCCCAAGAGGTCTTGGACATTTGTCGGGAATCAAAATTTTGATAACCGACGTGAAGCTAGATGGTGCCAAAAGTGCCGAAGCAAGCACCATGGCAATTGCAACTCACCCCTTTTCCGTGCTCCAAGTGTGGGAAGACCGATCACCCTATGAGAGATTGCCCGGTGAGGGGGATTATCTGCTTTGAGTGCAAAGCACCGAGGCATGTCAAGAGAGATTGCCCAAACCTAAAGGCAGGTAGCGCACTGGAGAAGAAAGAGCGCCCTTCGAGGGTTCCGAGGAGATCCTTTCAAATGACCACCGAGGAGGCCAAGGCATCGGCGGATGTAGTATCGGGTACGTTTCTCCTAAACTCCATACCTGCTCGTGTACTTTTTGATTATGGTGATAGTTTCCCTTTCGTATCTGAATCTTTTCGCCAAAAGCTTGTTATGCCCATTAGTAGTCTAGAGTATGCCTTAGTGGTTGAGATAGAAAATGGTGGTCAAGTGTTAATCCGTGATGTCTTGAAGGAATGCACTCTTGGGATCGAAGGGAAGGAATTTCCAATCAATTTGATGCCTATGGTCATTGGCGGGTTCAACGTGGTAGTCGGTATGAATTGGTTAGTGGAAAATCATGCTGAAATCGTTTGCACCAAGAACCTAATCCGACTCCCCATCTCTAGCGGTGGTGTTGTGACCGTTTATGGTGAGAGAAGGAAGGGTGATGTAGCAATTATCACTATGGCTAAAGCATGAAAATGTTTGGTGAAAGGATGCTCATCCTTCCTGGCATACGTAATTTATTCCAAGCTCGAGAAAAAGAAACTCAAGGACGTGAAGGTGGTGCATGAGTTTCCCGACGTCTTCCCGGATGACTTGCCCGGTTTGCCACCCGATCGTCAAGTAGAGTTTCGGATAGACCTTATTCCGGGGGCGGCTCCGATTGCTCGAGCCCCTTACCAGTTGGCACCATCTAAAATACAGGAAATTATGGCTCAACTCCAAGAGCTCCTAGAAAAGGGTTTTATAAGACCAAGCTCGTCACTTTGGGGAGCTCCGGTCTTATTCTTCAAGAAGAAGGATGGTACCATGAGGATGTGTATCGACTACCGTGAACTGAATAAGGCAACAATAAAGAATAAGTACCTACTTCCGAGAATCGACGATCTATTTGACCAACTACAAGGAACGGGTTGTTTTTCAAGGATCGATCTACGTTCGGGATACCACTGATGGGTGCTTTTTACACACCTACAGACGTGTGCTAATTAAACCTCAAAGCAAGTACACAATGAGATCTAATGTCGTCTTTCAAGTAATAAAATGGTAAGAAACAAGTATCGTATTCCACAGGGATAGGTATCTTAGTTTGCAAGATCTCGAGATGAAAAACTAACTTCAGATGACGATGTTGAAGACATATTTTTGGTTGGTTGGTGAACACAAGTTTACTTTAACAAGATTAAAAGAGAAGCAAGGGTGTAAGACTTTTGATGGTATATGAATCCAAAGTCCAGCAGGTCAATGCTACAGCACAGTCATAGCATTATGCTATAGGAATGTTGCAGCATGCTTCTGACAATAACTAGTTTTATTATCGATTTTAAGACACGTTCCTCTCGGACTCTCACCATCCCATAATTCCAGTAGCTATGAACCATCTCATCTCTGAGCAAGGTTCCAGATAAGGGAATGATGGGAGTGGAGTTCTCAAAATATACGGCAAAACAAATTCTCTTCGTTAAAAGTTACTCTTTCGAAATAACCCCCGTACCTCCCAAGTTGATGTATTCCAAATAGCTTATCTCTAAATCTATTCCATTTTAACCCATTGAAAAAGTGACCATTTATCAAGAATGAATCATTTTAAAAGACACAAGTAACAACTCTCGTTGCAAGTAACTCTTTCGATATTACCTCCCATGTCATTCAAATTGACGTGCTATTTAATGGCCTATCTCTAGGTCCATCACACTTTAACACTATCAAAGTGATCAATTTGTCAAGGAGTTGTGTTATCTTGATAAAACTTGAGTTGGAACAATAAAACTTGGTTAAAGTCACAAAAACCCACTTTCTTTTAGATTAACATAACCACCCTTTGCCTCACACCCAAGCTAAAATGATTAGCTACTCATTAGAATAAATAAATAAAGAAAAATGCTAAGAACTACAAAGGTAAACATAATGTAAAATGCTCTTGAAATGTAAATGACTATAAAATATATAAATATATGTATATGACTTGAAATGTAAAGACAAGAATGTAAATGACAAGGAAATTTAAAGACGTAATCTAGATGCACTATTTTAAAGTACTAAAAGTAATTGCATAAAAATAAAAACGTAAAGTAAATGGCTACTCTAGAGATGAAAATGGAAAGGTAAATAAAATGCAAGTATGAACTATGCTTTAAAAATAAAAGAAAAAGGAAGAAAGAAAGAAGAACGTTAAGAACATTAATTAAAGAAAGTAGGGAGAAGTTTTTGAGTTGATGGAGATCAACTCTTCAAGGTGTACATAAAATGAGAACCCAAGCTCCCTATTTATAGGCAAAGGGAGGGGGCAAAAGTGAAAATTCAAACTAAATACTTAGCATCTAATTACCATCTAATGAAACAAGTACAACTAAGTAACTAAAAGTACAAAAGACAACTAAGACTTAGTTCATCCTAATTTCCAGCCAAAATGTTTATCCAAGTGTTAATCACAAGAACTTTTCCAATCCAAAATAAGCTAATTTAAGTCCCATCTTAATCTTCCACCATTCTTTCATCAGATCCATGCTTCCCAGATGCTACAACATGACCTGTGATCCACAAAAGTCGTCCAAAAGTAACCAAATTAGCCATTCTACCAATAGAAATAAGTAAATCATATACTCTAGCTCCATTAACTTAATAAGTAGAAAATAAGGTAGAAAATGACTCAAGGTTGGGATTTATAAGTGAAAATCCTATCTAAATGTCTACCAAAGAAGTTCATAAACACTCAAAAGTGAGTGCTTATCAACCACCAAGTGAGGGTAAAGGGGGACGACATCCCGAAGATGACCTTTAGGACGCGTTACGACCATTACGAGTTTCTGGTAATGCCATTTGGCTTAACTAACACACCTGCGGTGTTCATGGATTGGATGAATAGAGTGTACCAACCATTCTTTGACAAGTCGGTCATCGTGTTCATTGATGACATAATCGTGTATTCCAATAGCGAAGCAAAATACGAGCAACACCTTCGCAAAGTCCTATAAGTGTTGAGGAAGGAGAGGTTGTATGTCAAGTTCTCCAAGTGCGACTTTTGGCTTGAGGAGGTTCAACTTTTAGGTCACGTTATCACTCGAGATGGAGTGAAGGTGGACCCCTCCAAAATTGAAGCAATGATGAATTGGGAACCTCCCAAAAGTCCATCCGAGATACGAAGCTTCTTGGGTTTAGCAGGCTATTACCGGAGATTTATTCAAGACTTCTCTAATATAGCCTCTTCATTGACCGCTCTAACCCGGAAGAACGTGAAGTTTATTTGGGCCGAAGCGCAAGAGAAGGCGTTCCGGACTTTACAGAAGAAGTTGTGCGAAGCCCCAATTCTATCGCTACCTGAAGGGTCGGAAGACTTCATGGTATATAGCGATGCTTCAAAAATGGTTTTAGGATGCGTCTTGATGCAAAGGGGTAAGGTGATCGCGTATGCATCAAGACGACTAAAAGTTCATGAGAAGAATTATCCTACCCATGATTTGGAGTTGGCAGTGGTAATGTTCGCCTTGAAGCTATGGCGACATTATCTCTATGGCACGAAATGTACGCTATACACTGATCAAAAGAGTTTGAAATATGTCTTTGATCAAAAGGAGTTGAACATGAGGCAAAGGCGATGGCTCGAGTTACTCAAGGATTACGATTGCGAGTTGTTTTACCACCCCGGTAAGGCAAACGTGGTGGCCGATGCGTTGAGTCGAAAGGACTATAGCGGAAGCATTTGGGCTACCCTTTCAAGAATCGAACTAGTGTCGAGCCTTATTGAGAAAATCAAGACATCTCAGGTAGAGGCTTTGTTGGAAGAGAACCTCAAGGATGAAGTGATGACGAAGCAACGATCTCTCTTGACGGAGGATGGTCATGGAGAGAAGTTGTTCAACAGACGTGTGTGGGTGCCCAAAGTTGGAGGCGACCGTGAACTTCTTCTTGAAGATGCCCATAAGTCTAAATATTCCATTCACCGGGGAAGTACGAAGATGTACAGGGATTTGAAGCTTCATTACTGGTGGACGATAATGAAATTGGATGTAGCACGTTACGTGGAGCGTTGTGTGACCTGCTTGCAAGTGAAGGCCGAGCATCAACGACCTTACGGGATCCTTCAATCCCTAAAGATCCCGGAGTGGAAGTGGGAACATATTACCATAGATTTCGTGACTAAGTTTCCCAAAACCTTACGAGGTCACGATACCATATGGGTAATAGTTGATCATCTAACCAAGAGCGCTCACTTCTTGGCCATGTGCAAAACCCTACCGATGGACAAGTTGACGAAGCTTTACATCGATGAGGTGGTCTCGATGCACGGGATGCCCTTGTCTATTGTGTCGGACTGCGATAGTCGGTTTACTTCAAACTTCTGGGATGTTTAGTAGAAAGAGCTTGGTACGAGAGTGAAGTTGAGTACGACCTACCATCTACAAACCGACGGCTAAAGCAAGAGAACGATTCAGACGCTAGAAGACATGCTAAGGTCTTGTGTGATTGATTTTGGTGGTAGTTGGGACTCTCACCTACCTTTTGTGGAGTTCACTTACAATAATAGCTACCACTCGAGTATTAGAATGGAACCGTTTGAAGCTTTGTACGGGCAGAAGTGCAGAACTCCTGTGTAGGCTTGAAGCTAGCGAGAAACAATTCGTCGGACCCAAAATTGTGCAAGAAACGACCGACAAGGTGAAGGGTATTTGGGAATGGTTGAAGGCGGCTCAAGATCGGCAGAAGAGCTATGCCGACAACAATAGGCGACCGATGGAATTCCAAGTGGGAGACCGTGTAATGCTTAAGGTATCCCTTTGGAAGAGGATTATTCGGTTTGGTAAGCGTTGGAAGTTCAGTCCCCGTTTCCTTGGACCAATCACGTTGCTCAAATGCGTGGGACTTCAAGCGTATCAATTGGAGTTACCACCATAAATGAACAAAATCCACAACACTTTCCACGTTTGTTATCTCCGAAAGTGTTTGGCGGAAAAGGAGAGTGTTATTCCTCTATCGGGAGATAAGGGTGGATGAAGGAATCGTTGTGTGGAAGAACCTGATGCAATTCTAGAGAGGAAGTCCAAGAAAATTCGCCACAAGGAGGTCGCCATAGTCAAGGTGCAATGGAAACATCATCGTGGGTCCAACGTGACGTGGGAAGCCGAAGAGGACATGAAGCGGATGTATCCTCACCTATTCGTGTAACTCAGATTTTCAGCACGAAATCGTGTCCGAGTTAGGAAGGATTGTAACAACCCGAATTTTGAGTAAGTATTTTGTTCCCTTGAATCTATATATCACTCGTAGTATGGTTAGTTCTTGGTTTTGCCTAGATTTTTGTTTTAAATGGAGGTTGAGCGAAGTAACCAAAGAAGGAGGACAAAGTGGCAAAAGTGCTCTGCACGACTCGAGTCATGCCACCATCCACGCGGGGTTCTGCCCTTGCGCGACTCCAGTGCTCCGCACGGCTCTCTGAGCAAGTCCATCCGCGCAAGCACCCGCACACGGCCTCTATGTGCATTTAAAAGACTGAATCAACCCCAACCTCATTTATTTTTCTATTCTTCTCCTTCTTAAATGCTCCCAACCAGGAACTTAGGTCAAAAGTCGATTGTGGTCCACATTTAATGGAGTCTGCTATCATTCTATCAAGATCCTCATCATCAACCTAAGATTAAAGGTCTAGATCTTCAAGAGCTCCTAAGCCATCCTCTTTTCTCAAAGAACACTTGGTTTTTCTAGGGTTTTTGACAAAACCCTTATAGTGAGTATATTCTCAACCTTTAAAACCTTATACATGTTAAAATTGTGATTTTAGACTCTTAATCATCTCCTTGTGCATTTATTCATGTTCAAAACTATTTTTGACCTAACCTAGTATTTTGGAGATTTTTAGGGTTTTATACCATTTTGGGATATGATGAAGTATTATACGTTTTGAACTATAAGATGAGTTTGGTCTTGTACATTTGTGGTAAAAAAAACGGGAATATATGCATATTATCTACGTTTATGGTTTCATAATATGATGAGAATTTCTTGATAAAGGTGATTTTGGGGAAAATGAAAAGTGTGGCTGGTTATTGATTTAAATGGTGTTTATTGACAATTCTTTATCAAATAGTGAATTTACTTTGTGAAGCTAAACGAGTAATTTTGGGAAATATTGATGTAAACCATGTGTGTGATCATGGATTGGGTCACCGATGAAATGGTGACAAGTTTTAGACTATTACTAGTGGATCCATAGGTATAGAGTCGACTTAATTTTTGGGATAACTTATGTTTGTAACTAATTGAGACATTGGGTCCTCGGAGGCAATTTGGTACGGTTATGTGGAACCGGTTACTAGCCATGGGCCGTAAATGTAATCCTAGTGAATGAGTATGACTTGGATCCTCGGGTGCCCTCCCCCACATCTGAGTACGAGTCGACGTTGTTCATGGCCATGGTTCCAATTAAGTATTTAGCTCACAACTCGGAGAGTGACTCACTTTTGTGTTCCGCCACGATCCTTGGAAATCGGGTCTCCCCCGTCATCGCAAGATGTATTTGAACCGAAAGGTTCTTCAGTGGTTGTTGTCACATTTTATTCATTTAACTCATTGAAAAGCCATTTGTCTATATTCAACTCATTTCCAAATTATTGACATAAACTGTTCGTTCTCACTAGGCGTTAAGCCTAACACTTTTTCTCAAATGACATGTATAACAGGTTTAGTTAGCGGTGGGGTTTCCAATATTTGAGGGACGAGTATTGACCATTATGGCATCTTTTGGAGACATACCTTTTGGGCAATGGCATACAGAAACGGATAGAGATTTTTGGGAGAATTGTGTTGACAACCACCATAATCTAGATTTAATGATTTAGATTAGCTTGTTGTTAACTTGTTGTCCATTCGTAGCATTTGTATACGCTGAAAGTCCAAGATCTACCAAATCTTTGAGAGAGAGAGTAGAGAGAGAGAGAGTGCGCCAAATGTAAACTGTTATATTCAAAATAGCTCCAAAATTACAAACAACTAAGGCACAAGGACTTAAATACCCTTGGCCAATACAAGAGATAAAAGAAGTCTAAACACAATATTAGCACAAGATAATAAATACAATGATTACTATAAAATCTGTCTTAACAATCTCCCCCTTAGTAATCATTGGCGCTCCTCTCTTTGACGAAGTCGATTCAGTCCAATTAAAACTTCTAAGCGTCTTAGAGTTGAGCAGAAAATCAACTTCTCACCAATAATATTCAATGTCTTCTTGAGAAGTTGAATTTCATCATTCTCGAGTTGGAATGCATTTCTTGTCTCCAAAAATCTTCTTTCAGCTGCTTTCAAACATTGCTCCAACTGTAGCTTGATCACCTTCAAGGTTCCATCAGAGTAATGATTGATCTCTTCAAATCTAAGGAAGCAGTTTTGACTTGAACCATTTCTGTAGATAACTCCATATGGATCTTGAAGAATGTTGAATAGTGGATAAGAGTCTAAGTTCGGCAAGCTACGATCGGGCCTTAGAAGATTTACCACAGGCTGAAAGCTTTCAGCAGCCATCTGAAAATCAAATACTCTATAAAACCTGATTTGGCGCCGAATGAATCATTTGATCACAAACAATGCTTGAGAGACATCTTCTGTTCTATGGTAGAGATTTCTGAAATGATTGTACAAAAAATCAACGTCATCAACAGATAGATCATTAAAATCAGCTTCCGAGAAAGTATATAAGTTGCAGTCTCTTGTTTCCACTTCAAATACCAGATACCAGATATAAACAAACTTCTTTATCGAAACATTGATAACCCGGACTATCAGATGCGGAGAAGAAACAAGATGTTTTCCACGGCGCTGGCGTTTGATGAACATTAAGTACTCGTACTGATATTCTGCTGACTCTTTTTCAACACCAAGAATAACATGTATATTGATTTGTCTTCTCCTAGAAACAAAAATATTACTTTGAGGGTCTTCGAGAAAAGCAGATCTTAACCTTGAAGCCATATGCCGTTGTTATAAACTTCGTTGTGTCTGCTGTCTAGACAAAGTCAGACCTTCTTCTAGTATACTCGGAGGGACTACAGGTTCTGAAGAAGGGATATCCGCTTGAGCTCTTGACGACTGACCAACTTCAAATGTACTTGAAGGAGCAGTGGTCGTCGGAGTTGAATCAGCAACAGGACTAGAAGTATCAGGAGTAGCTTCAAGAATCTCAACTTGTGAAGGAAGATCTCCATACAAAGTATCAGCTACCTCTTCATCCTTTGCGTCAAGAAAGAAAGTATTATCTTCAGTGTCAGAAATGATGATAATATCATCTAGATCTTATTCTTTCACTTTTCACAACTTCTCATATCTGATATCATCGTCATCATCAGAGTTGATCTCTATGAAGTTTGCCAAGTAAGATCTCATGTCATTTGCAGCTTCAGAATCGTCTAACACCATTGACTTTGGTACAGAATCTGGATCAACATATACAAAGATCTGCATATTGTTCTCAATATTCTGTTCAGAGATGTTCAAAACATTAGCCATAGATGACAAGTCAACATTATCAATCAAAATGTTCACAAGATTTTCAACACTACAATCTTGAACATTGTCAGTATTCTTTTCTCTGTCAGCCTCCTCATGTTGACTTTGATCTTCTTTGGCTGAAGAACTCTCCACCCTCTGTCTCTTCGACATCTCCTTCTCATGACCTTGATGATCAGGATCATCTTGGTCATGTCTTCTCTTGTGAGACAGGTCGGCTTCAACTTTACAACTCTGTTCATGAAGATCAAACCTGTTAGATAGCTCAGTGAAGGCTTGAGTCATGAAAGATTTGATATCAGAAAAATTTGTTCGAACTTCAGATCTAAAGAATTAAACTCCTCAGATAACGCAGAAATCATGGCAGAATCAGAAGTAGGAGCTGGAGGTGGAGTTGGTTTAAAAATTTCTGAGCAGAGAGATCAAGTCTTGATTCTGTTGATCTGGCGGAGACATAGAAAGAAGACGAGCATATAACATATCTGTCAATTATGAAATCGGAATATCTTGAACTGGAATGGTAGAAGTCACCGGAGGAACTGAAGTAGATACTTGAGGCATAAAAGTCGATGCAGAAATACCAACTGACTCTGTTAATGATGGAGGAGGAAGAATAGAAACAATCGCTGGAGCAGTAGTAGAAACTGTGGATGGTTCACGAATGACTACCCCAGTCGGTCTTCGGAAAGGAATCACTTCAGGAAGAACAGTAGGATCGATTTCTATCATCTTCCCTTTTAACAAAGCCTTCATCTTCTGGATTTGTTCATTCTTTTGAGCATCAAACCTTTCACTCATATGCCAGATGACCTCATTGACAGATGTAAATTTCTCAGTCGTGTCTTGTACTTCGACTGAAGAAGTGTCAACACTAGGAGTAAGTTCAGACGAAGAGTGAGAAATTGTTGTATCTAAAACCTGATGTTGAGTTGTAGCATTTGCAAATGCTATATCAAGCTCATCAACATGAATATTACCAACTGCAGCATCAATCGGAACATAATCTTCTTCAGACATCACATCTTCTTGAGTAAGAACTTCTGGTTCCCTGAACCTCCTTTCATAAACATGAAGACTAGGCTGATCACCATCATTACCATCATTGTCATCATCTGCATAATTACCAATATCAGTATTGGTATCATCATCACCTTCAGCATCATCAGGTTCATCATCAATTTCAGTAGTAGCAACTCCAGCAAGTACATCACCAATCTGTTGATCCGCACCATCTGTTTCAACTTCTTGATCATCTTGAGCATCATGAGAAGGTTCATCTTGTTCAGCTTCCAAAGACATATCCTTTTCCAAGCAATATTGAATTATGCTTTCATCAGTCGGATCAGCATAATTTGCAATCAGATCAAAAGGAATTTGCATCGAGTGCTCAAAAGTCTTCTTTTGTCGCTAAATGAATGTCATCTCAGTGTCCGGAACTTGAGGCCATGAAAAACGGAGAGGAATATCTGAATTTCTTCGCAACATACTTCGAACAATCAGCTTCATATACCGAATGAAAGGAAGAAACTTTCGCTTCTTATGAGTCAAATTGTCTTGCACTCTCTCAGAAAGTTCTGTCCATAAAATATACGTGAAGTCAACATCCAAGTCATAGACGACTGCATGGAACAACCTGATATAATGCAGACTCGCATTGTTCGTACCGGAATGTTTTGATGTGAGGCACCTGTTGAGAACAGAGAATAATGCATACCAAACTGGAGATAAGTTGGATTTGTCAAACTGACTTACTCTATTCAAATCACCAAGATAACCCAGATTGCGAACACCCTCTAATACATCCGATTCGGAAGGAAAGCTGTCATAGGAAGTTCGACCTGGTCTGGAATTAGGCTCAGGAAGCTCCAGAATCAAGCGAAGGCGTTTGTAAGATAGAAAGGATTCAAACTGATCAATCTGGAGATCGAAGCGATGAGGATGAACTCTCTCATTCTTTGTGATAGTGTGCCACGCCTGTTGAAGATACACCTCAGGAACATCCGTGCATGAAGTGAGAGCCGGAGGTAGAGGATGTCCTTTGAGAATGGCTCGAATAACCGGATGAATCTTTATCTTCTCAAAATCAACAAAGTAATTATGTGGCTTGTATGGAAAGATATACATCATAGTCAGGAAAACATCATTCGGTGTTCGGCGTTGAGCAGAAAGATTCGCCCCAACAGAAGGGACAGACGACATAGGCGTCTCGTGAGAAGCACGCTCAGATGGATCAATTTGGAGTACATTCTCATCCTGAATCATTGGATCAGTGACGTTTTGAGAAGCCATAAGAATACCTATGAAACAGAAAAGAAGAAAATTAGACAAGGAAAGTAAAATTGAAAAACACAAAAAAATGAAAAAATTTCCTAAGTCAAGTTTGCGCAACAAGAGAGTGGCGCAAACTCAGGTTTGCGCTATGAACATATGACGCAAAAGAAGGTTTGCGCGACCAACTGTTAGCGCAAAACAAAGTTTGCGTATCGAGTACAAAGCGCAAAACAGAGTTTGCGTGATGCACTTGTGAAGAAAACTTTCCTTAGAAAAAAATTTCATGAACATAAAGCACAAAGAAGATTTGCGTGACACGAAGGTAACGCAAAACTAACTTTGCGTGACCAACTGGTAACGCAAAAGTAACTTTGCGTGACGAAAGGGTAGCGCAAATGTAACTTTGCTTGACCAACGAGTTACGCAAATCTAACACAAGCTACTAAAAGAAAATGCGTTTCAAGTTGATAACGCAAAACTAAGTTTGCGTTACCAACGTGTAGCGCAAAACTAGGTTTGCGTTACAAGAAGGTGACGCAAACTTAAGTTCGCGCGAAGCACTTGAGAAAACGCAAAAACCCTAGAAAATTCTAAAAAGCGCGAGTTCATCTTTGTTCGTCAAAAATTTCAAATAAATCGAAGGTAAATCAAAAAGAGTTGTACGAAATACATATTTACACAAATGTAATCAAATGTCGAACAATATATGATTTATTAAAATCAGTTTTGAACAAGAAATTTGAATTTTTGACAGAAACGAAAATGAACAGTCGCTAAACTTCTAACCTAAAAATGAAGCAAAATACAACGAAATAGAAGAAAAAAACACATACATACCTGAGGTTCGAAAACAATATCTAATACAAACCCAAGAGTTGATTTGAACAAATAAGATCGATCTGATTAAGAAGAAGATGAAAGATGGGATAAATCGCACAGTAAACACTTCGCATAAGAAATCGAAATCGAATAACCACAAAACTATACTGAAAATAACCACAAATCAAAGATGAAACAAAATAAGAAACATACCTCAATCGATGAAGAAGATTGAAACCAAAAAAATCACACAGAGAGAGGGAAAAACAAGAGTCAGAGTTCAAAAACGAGAAATGGAGCGAGAAAAGAAAATATGAACAGGACAAACACTATTTATACCACAAAAAAATAAGAATATACTAAAAAAAATTAACACTTCTAAAAAAATATAACACTTCTAAAAAAAACTACAACAAATAACACATAAAAAAAATGAAATGTTACCTGAATAGCCCTTTTACTCCCCCTACACAAATGCACTAAATAAAACAGATCAGATTAGCATTTGTGTAGAACAAAATCAGAAATACTTACCAGATGAATTTCTGATCAGCACGTGAAGTACTTTATCAGCTATGTACCTGACCACTTTATTTACTCCCCCTCAAAATCAGAAGACATCAAATTTATTCAAATAGTCTCTCCCCCTTGAAAAATGCACATACCAATTTACAAAAACATGGATACTCAAACATAAAGACATCAGTATAAAAAGAAAATTATACTGAATATAAATTTTGAAATAACTGAACATATAAAATTAAACAAATAAAATTCTACTCAGTAAAACATCACAGATTTATCAATCAATTGAAATCAAGTGTGTGTTGTTGGATACAGATACCAGTTTTATTGCATATCAAGTTAAGACATGGTCAGTTTCAAAAACTTCCAGCAATCTATTCAGTGTGCTCGCATGCGAACTTCGATTAGCTTCAAGAAAATGCAATTATAAAAATATTATAGAGAACTTTGCATGTACTCACACTAATCCATCAAAAATTAAGACTTTCACAAATTTACAGATTTATCGCAACTCAAACATATCACCAAGTATCATGAGATGTGTGCTCATTGACATCTTTTAGCATTGTACATATTGGCATCTTCACATGAGTGTGTTCTTTGGCATCTTTTAAACGTATGCACTTTGGCATCTTTTAATCAAAAAGTTTGGTAAGTAAAAAACATGCCGTAAACGTAACTTTCTATCTGACCCTATTGCAGGATTTGGGTCAGCCGCTCCCAGACCAGTTGGCCTTAGGGGACTAGGTGTCAAGCACCTCTTGGAACTTACTCTCCCAGATCATAAAGGCTACATCGTCACATCCTAAACCCATTCATACCAGTAGAACATGACTTTCGATCTGGTTCTATAGAAGGATTTGGGTTCGATCACTCCCAGACTAATTGACCTTAGGGGACCAGAAGACAAGCATCCCACAGAACTTACTTTCTCAAACCAGAAAGGTCACAGGTATAAACTTTTAAACTTAGAGATTTCTGTATTTTATATATATATTTTTCATCTCAATCACTCGGTTTTACATCTAAGTGTTTAGCCCATATTTTCATTACAATCCATAATTCAGACTTTTTAGGGTTTCCAAGCATTGTAAACTATACATATTCCGAATAACACAACTTTAAAGCAGTATCAAAAGTTTCAAACATGTTGCTGACCTTTCGACTTTTGTAAGACTTGAAAGTTGAACATATAAAACTTCGATATAAAAAAAGTAACTTGAAAATTTATCCTAGACACACATTTTATTCAAAAGAAAGAAAAATTGTAAAGCTTTTACTTTATAGAATAAAATTTGTAAAGATTTAAACTTTTAAATTCAACATGCGAGTTTTGAAAGCAAAAAATTAAAACGTTTTTCATCTAAAGCTTTTGTAAAAATATCGGCAAGTTGATATTCGGTTGGAACAAAATATAACTCAATAGTACCTTCTTCCACATGATGCTTTATGAAATGGTACCTCATATCTATGTGTTTGGTCTTTGTGTCCTGAACCGGATTGACTGATATCGCGATCGCGGGTTTGCTGTCACAATAAATGGGAACAGTTTTGTACAGCATCCTGTAGTCACGAAGTTGTGTCTTCATCCATAGCACTTGAGCGCAACAACTAGTCGCGACGACGTATTCTACCCTTGCAGTTGAGATAGAAACACAATTCTGCTTTTTCGACGCCCAACTTATCAGTCTATCACCGAGAAATTGAAGGTGACCTGAAGTGCTTTTCCGGTCCAATTGATTTCCACCAAAATCTGCATCAGAGTAAGCAATCAGTTTATAATCAGAACTCTTAGAATAACACAAACCTAAGTAAGGAGTTCCTTTGATGTATCGAAAGATTCTCTTAACTGCTAAAAGATGCGATTCCTTTGGCTTTGCTTGAAATCTGGCACATAAGCAGGCAGAGAACATGATATCCGGCCGACTTGCAGTTAGGTACATTAGTGATCCGATCATTCCTCGATAAGTCTTGACGTCCACAACTTTTCCATCTGGATCGAGTCCAATTTTAGCACCATGAGCCATAGGTGTGCCAATTGATGAAGATTTGTCCATCTTGAATTTCTTCAGGATGTAAAAAACGTACTTCGACTGGTTAATAAAGATTCCATCTGGAAGTTGTTTCACTTGTAAGTCGAGGAAGAAATTAATTTCTCCCATCATGCTCATTTGAAACCTGGAGGTCATCAGATCAGAAAACCATGTACATAAAGATTTATTAGTCGCACCAAATATAATATCATCTACGTATAGTTGAACTAAGCAGATATCCAAGTTAAAACGATAAATGAAAAGAGTGGTATCTATGGATCCTTTAGTAAACCCGGATTTGATCAGAAAGGCTGACAACTCATCATACCACGCCCTCGGTGCTTGTTTCAAGCCATACAGTGCTTTATCTAGAAAGTATACGTGATCAGGGTGTTCTTTGTCAACAAACCCCTCTGGTTGAGAAACGTCAACGTCTTCTTTCAGTTTCCCGTTGAGAAAGGTTGTCTTTACATCCATCTGATACACGGTGAAATTGCGATAAGCAGCAAAAGCGAGAAACATTCGAATAACTTATAATCTTGCAACCGGCGCGAAAGTTTCATCGTAGTTGATTCCTTCTTCTTGTCGATAACCCTTGGCAACCAATCGAGCTTTGTTACGAACGATGATACCATATTTATCTTTCTTGTTCTTGAATATCCACTTTGTGCCAATAATGTTTTTTTCCTTTTAGCCTTGGAACAAGTCTCCAAACTTTTAGCGCGTCAAATTGATTGAGTTCCTATTGCATTGCTATAATCCAATTCGGATCCTCCAACGCTTCAGATACTTTGGTTGGTTCAATCTTGCTTATAAATCAAGTGAATAAACATTCGTTTGGAGTTGCCGTCTTGGAACGAGTAGATACGCTTGCTTGAGGATCACCAATAATCTGATGAATTGGATGAGATCTTGTCCATTTGGTGGTATGAGGGAGAGGATCAATAACTTCTTGAACAACCTCTAATTGTTGATAGAGAGCTTCAGTTACGTTTATGTCAGATGAAGAAACATCAATAGTTTCAATTGGAGGAGGAGGTAACTCAACAACATCAGAATCAGACTCTGAAATTGTTGGTTGAATATCAGTTGTTTGTTCTTCTTCTTGAGCTGGTTTTGCTTGAGCAGATTGTTCTTGAACAGGTGCTTCTTGAATAGATCCAGTATTGACTTGTTCAAGTTCTGATTGAGTTGTATGAAGTTCAGAAGGAATGTTTTGAGATTCAGAAGGTACTGGAACAGCATCAGTTTCAGAGATAGATGCAGCGGAATTGGAAGTAGATGCGTTTACAGATTCCTGATTCAAAACATTTAAAACATTTTCAGTGTTAGATTTAGGAACATCATCATAAAAATTCTCAAACAGAAAATCAAGATCAGTAAGATTAAGCAAAGAAGAAGATGAATCCTGATTTGTTTGTTGTAGTGCAGGTTCTGAACTGGCTTGTCCAGAAGCTAAATTCCCTGTAAGTGCGGGTTCTGAACCTGATTGGCCAGAAACCAAATCTGCAGCTTCATCAAATTTGACATTAACACTCTCTATCACTTTTCTGTTTGAAGTAAGAAAGACTCGGTAATCCGCAGAAGTAGAAGAATAACCAAGAAAAATACCCTCATCTGCCTTTGGACTAAACTTGTTCAGATTGTCACGGTCATTCAGAACATAACACTTACACCCAAAAATTTTGAAATATTTGACATTCGGTTTGATACCATTCATAAGCTCATATGGTGTTTTGTTGAATCTTCGATGTAGAATGGATCTGTTCTGAGTATGACATGCAGTTGAGACAGCTTCAGCCCAATGAGACAAAGGAAGGCCGGAATATGCAAGCATTGATCTGGAAGCCTCGACAAGCGTTCTATTTCTTCGTTCAACAACCCCATTCTGTTGCGGTGTTCGAGCAGCAGAAAATTGTTGTTGAATGCCTTGATCTTCGTAGAATGCTTGAAGAGTACTGTTCTTGAATTCTGTGCCATTGTCTGATCTGACAACTTTGACTGCCTTTTGCTTGTTGGTCTGAATCGTTTTGATGAGGTTGATGAGTATGTCGGGAGTTTCATCTTTGGACTTGAGAAACTTAACCCATGTATAGTGTGAATAATCATCAACAACTACCAAAACATATCTTTTCTTTCTGATACTCTTTGTCTTCATCGGTCCACACAAGTCAACATGTAGAATATCAAGTATGTCCGAAGTGCAAGCCTCGGGTTTTGGCTTATGCGGAACTTTCTTCATCTTTCCCTTCTCACAGTCTTGATAGAGGTGGTCTTTCTGAAAACGGAGTACTGGGAGACCTCGAACTGAATCATTCTTGACAAGGCGATCCATGTATTTGAACTTGAGATGAGCTAGTCGATGGTGCCAAATCCAGCTTTCATGAACAGAGGCTTTAAATAACAAGCAGATATCTGATAGAATTTTAACCTTGGAAAGATCAATAGTGTATAAATTTGATCTTCTCTTTCCGACAAGTAAATCCCGGCCATTGTCATTCTTTACTGCAACTCGTTTAGATTTGAAGCTGACTTCAAGATCTTTATCGCAAAATTGCCCAATGCTGAATAGATTGTGGCTCAGACCTTCAACATAGCTAACTCTCTTGACAGTGATATTTCCTTGCACAAGATCACCATAGCCTAAAATAGGATCAGTCTCGTAGTTTCCAAACTTAACACGACCGCAACATTTTTCTTTAAAATTTGAAAGTAATGATTTGTTGACCGTCATGTGTTTGGAACACCCCGAATCCAAATATCATAATTGACTAAGCTGCATATTCAGAAATTACACAGATTTAGGTATCCATATGCTTATGGGTCCCTTCTTGTTAGTTATTTGCCTCTTATTTTTCAAAATTCTCTTTTTAGACATAATATGAACACAATCATTCATGGAGGAAGAAACATAATCATCTGAATCGGAACTAGAAGAATAATATGAGACATTCTTTGCAATTAGAATCATTTGCTTTATTGAATATTTTGTGTTTTTATTACAAAATGCAAATGTATCCGTTTTACAAAGACGATCTACACATTTATTCTCTATAGCTGCAGATTCATTTGACTTTTGCTTGATCCTCCATATCTGCCTTGATGACTTCTTCAAAGTCCGATCTGAAACAATAGAATCAGAAGAATTAGAATTTTCAGAAATAACTGTATCTTGCTTCTTTGACTTCTTTGACCTTCTTCTTTTACGCTTTGGTTTATAATACTGATCATTTAGCATAAAAGAGTCATCAACAATTGAATTGGAAGAAGAAATTTTATCTAAGAAATCAAACTGAGCATTTATCATTGAAGAACCAGCCTCGGAGTCATGAATTTCAGAAACACACAAGTCAGGAAGAGTTTTGCGCGACCCACTGGTGGCGCATACTGAGTTTTGCGCTACCAACCTCTGGCGCAAATCTTCAGTTTGCTCTACCTGTGGTTGGCGCAAATCTTCAGTTTGCTCTACCTGTGGTTGGCGCAAACTTTCACTTGTTTGTACTTTTTGAGTATTTTCCTTAGAATCGATAGAAAATCCAGAATTTATTTTATCTTCAAAACTTAATTTCATGATAAAAAGAAATAAACTGTTTTCAAAATCAGTTTGAAGATTTTGTTCTTCCATTTTATCTTCAAGATCAATGATTTTACTTTCTAATACTAATGGGGGAATATATCTCTTAGAATCATATGAAACCGGAGATATACTTTCCTTATTAGTATTATTAGCGTATGTATCAAAATAATCATTTGATACTGAAGATTTAATGGAAGAATTGACATTTAAAACATTTTGAGATTTTCTGGATTTCTTTGATTGTTCAGGAAAATACTTGGCATTTTCACTAGTATAAACAAATGGCATTTCCATTTTCTTGTTGTTCATTCTTTTCTGATTTTCGATTTCTAATTCTTGTTTCTCATTCATCCACTCAATTTTAAATTGAGGAGCATATTTTGCAAGACTTAGATAATCAAAATTATATAAAGTGGGGGTTTTTGTTATAACATTGTTTAGACAATGTGGATTTTCAAAACCAAGTCCCTATCTTTCTTTTATTGCCTCATCACTCCTTGGTTTATTCATATATATGGTCTGCTCAGTTTGTTCTCTCTTATATAATTTTCCTTCTAAAACAATTATTTTATCAGAAAAAGTTTTATTCAAATTGGTCATTTCTGTCAAAGATTCAAGATTAGTCTTGTTCAAATTTTCTAATTCATCCAATTTCTTTTGAAACTTTTCTTTTGTATCTATCAAAATAATTTTTTCATCTTTCAATGAAATTTGCAATTTTTCAATCATGACAAATTTTTCTTGATTTATGTGCTTTTCAGATAAGAACTGCGAGTGTAAGTCATGTAAAGCAGTTATTATGACGTTCATTTGTGATGAAATGAAATTGTAATCAAACTCAGAAGGTACCTCAGATTTATCAGTTGAAGTGTCCTCATCTTCATCGTCACTCTTATTATCCCCAATGAAACACATAGTTGTTGTTTCCTCGTTTTCAGCTTCATTGTCGGAATGATCAAGTCAGTATTCCTCCTCAGCAAGTAGAATTGTTCCAATTTCTCTCTTTTCTGCCAATTCCAGCTTTTTCCTGTAGAAAGCAGAATCCTTGACAACCTTCACTCGACACTCTTTTGCAATATGCCCTGGTTTTCCACAGTTGAAGCAATTCATTGTCTTCTTTTCCTCCTTTTTCGGCTCAACCACTTTAGCAGGTTCATATTTTGGAACGTATGGCTTTGAGGGAGCACCGGGTTCCACTTTCTTTGACCCAGAAGTAAAGCGAAGGTGTTAGAACCTGATCTGTGCTGGAATTTCTTCTGATAATGATGAGAGAGGAGGATCATGGCTTTTTCAAGAGCTTCACCATCATCATCTGTTGACCCATCATAAGCATTTTCAGACAATGCTTGTTCTGCCAGCTGACTTGCTAGAAGAGCAATTGGGTCTATAGTCTTTGGTTTATTTTTCTTGTCAATCTTAGCTTTCTTTTCCAGCACCAAATTCTCATCAACCGTTAAGATCTCATACAGTTCCTGAATTGGCATTGTGGAGATACGTACATCATTCATCATTCTATGACAAGATTTGCTCCATTCTAGTTGAAGAGCATTTAAAAATTTCAGATTTGCTTCCAGTTCAGTCTTTGTCACCTTTATCTTGTACAAATCATTGATCACTGCCCAAAATCTGTCAAACACACTTTTCAGACTCTCTCCATCTTTTTCCTTGAATTCCTCAAAATTGTTCATATATCTTGTTTGACGGAGTTGAGTGGCCACTGCTGATCCAAGCATTATCTTTTCTAATTGAGTCCACATTAGCATCGGATTCTGCTTGAAACAATCAATTCGATTGTATATTGAATTGGGTAGTGCAAGAATCAGATTAGATTTTTCTTGATTATCAGCTTGATTTCTCAAAAGCTCTTCAGCATCATACTCTCTTATAACCTTCTCAACTCTTGTAGCCGGACTAGTTGCAGTAGATGGTATTTCTTTCATAAGCCTTTCCATAGGACCTTCAGTTAAAGACTTCATCATATTATCCCCATTTGGTTGTCGCTCTATAAAATTGATGAATATGTCTTGCCATTGCTGAAATTCGTTTTCATTTATCAAAACTGGAGGGCGAGTGTCTGATCCCAAAGACATCATTATGTCGTTCTTGTAAAACTGAGCTTGTAGAGACATATTGATAGAATCACAAGTCAGAAAGTTCTAAGTCTGAAATCTGGTAAATTGGCGCAAACTGAAGGTTTGCGTGAGCAGTATGTAGCGCAAATGAGATTTGCGTGAGTTGTTGATGACGTAAAACAAACTTTGCGTGAGATGCTGGAGGCGCAAAAGTAACTTCACGCGAGCAGTATATGGCGCAATCTAAGAGTTGTGTGAGATGTAACTGCACACTGAACTGAATTTCTCGTGAACTGAGGATTACGTAAAGTTTACTTTGTGTGAGATATAGGTGGCACAAAGTTTACTTTGTGCGAAGAGTTGATGAAGAGAACTTGTACTATTCGAAAACTTGGTACTTTTCTAAAGAAACTGACGCAAAGCAGAGGATGAACTGGTGCAAAGTTCGATGAACTGGCGCAAAGCACCAGATGATCCCTGAAGAACTAGCGCAAACCAATTGACAAAGAAATTAGATCACAAACCAGTCCAAAGTTGATGAAAAATCAAAATAAGAGATTTTCTTGAAAAATTCAAGAAAATCGATCAAATATTCTGATTTAAACACAAATTCAGATTTTGAAAAACATTTCTCTCAATTCTCTCAGATTTAGAAGGCTTTGATACCAATTGAAAGTCCAAGATCTACCAAATCTTAGAGAGATAAATTAGAGAGAGAGAGAGAGTGCGCCAAATGTAAACTGTTATATTCAAAATAGCTCCAAAATTACAAACAACTAAGGCACAAGGGACTTAAATACCCTTGGCCAATTCAAGAGATAAAAGAAGTCTAAACACAGTATTAGCACAAGATAATAAATACAATGATTACTATAAAATCTGTCTTAACATACGCTATTATAGTTTCCCCTATTGGGTGATTATTTTCTATTTATGATGTTATTTGTAGTCTTATCCAGGTCTAAATTACCCCTATTTTTAGGGTGTTACATAGTGACTGAGATTTGTCCCCATATGCACACAATGAAAATTGAGTTTTCATTTGAATTTTCTCTCTCTCTCTCTCTCTCTCTCTCTATATATATATATATATATATAGGCATGTTCCTGACATTTTATAGGTGTTGCACGAGATGTAAAAAGGGACCTTCGATAAGTAAAGTTTTTTCAATATATTGTTTTTATCATCGGAAATAGCATTGAATTCAATAAATATTACTAATTCATATAAAACCATTTTTATAATTTTTTTTCTCAAATGTATATCAAGGTTTTCTAGGCAAAGTAGTTTTTGATTTTGGTACTATAAAAAAATTAAAGAAAATAAAAATGAACGACCAATTAAATTTTCACATATTTTCTTTTCCAATATAATTAGTTAATACATGTTTGGACCCTTAATATAATACCAAATTCTTTGGGTCCTATTAGATTCGTCAAAAAAATCGGATTTCGAAGATCGGGTTAGTTCGGGCTATGTGGGTCGGAGGTTTCAGAGTTTTTCGGGTTTTGCTCACACCTACATGATCTTTTTATAGGACATTTGTTTTTATAAAACAATTTTTCAAATAATGTTATATAAGAAATTAATAGCATGCTTTATTTAAAAGATATCCTAAAAAACTTGTTAAGGTGCTAAAAAACGTCCTATAAACATCCTATTGTAAGTTTGTAACACGTTCACATAGGACGTACACTTGTGCGGTTCTATAAGCTAAAGTTATATAAAACAGTTTATTAGGATACTTAAATATTTTTTATGTCCTATAGACTCAAATTCGGTGTAGTGGTTGGAGATGCGGGGTTTATCGGTGGTGTCTACATATATTGTAGTTCACCTATAAAGATGACGATCGTTAAATGGTTCAGGTTTTCATTTTGCAGTGTCATTGTGAATTTCGTTTGGTACTTTTTTTCTGGCACAAATGTGTACTTTCTGGTTAAAAAGTTCTAAATGAATGGTTTTTCTCTTTTCATTTTGAGGGTATTTACAATATTACTGATTTTGTCATTTGTAATATTCTTCAACCATAAAATGAGGATATCTTTTGTATGTATCCTTTTGAGTTTAATAAGAAAAATGATACACACATACATAGAATCGGTCAAGTAGGTTCACATTGAATAAAATCAATAAATTTGGCACCAACCTCATTGATCACATGTATTGATATAGACACCTTATTAGGTAACAAAGCTTGAAGGAGATCATGATTTGTGCCATCAAAGTTCTGATGTTTATGTTAGAATTAAACTAAGGCAAAATGAAATTAAGGGTTCGTCTACAAAACATTTGTCTTGGTACAAGTATTTACCGGTTTAATTACTTTATCGGATGTACATAACAAGGACCAGGAATCTTTCCCGTTAAGAAAGAAGACAAGGATCAAGAGTCTTTACCTGATAAGTGAGGGTGATGACTCTTATCCGTTTAATGCTTAATTACCATGTTATAAACTCTTACCGTTAATTGATTTTGTTCATCAAGAATGTTATACTATAAGGTAAATGAGAATATTGACTCTTTTTTTTGGAAAGGGTATCTTGGGCCTATGACCCAGACTAATCCCTGACAATTAGGGTCTTAGGCCCAGCTGCTAAAGCATGCAGCCCTGAGTTTATCCTCAATGGCCACAAGTGCTACGAGTAGGGCTCGAACCCGGGTTGAGCACTATGAACTCCCCAAGCCTTTACCACCACATCACAACCCTTGTGGTTAGAATATTGACTCTTACCGGTAAGTGTTCTGTAAACGAGTCCTATGTTTGCATCGTTTTCTATTTCGGGTAGTGATACATTTTCTTTCTCAATTAGTTTAACAAAATCTTAAACCTTTTTTATTTTGATAGTTGATACCTATTTACTTAATCATAAAGTAAAATATTAATAACAACGTTTTTTTTTTTTGTTGAATTAAAGTTTGTTTTGATTTCCTATTTAATAGAATTATCAATTTTTTTCTTGATTAGTAATACAAATTAATAAAGGGGAATTAATTATTATAGCTATTTTTTATGAACTCCTATCTAAAATAGTCATTTTCTCCCTTAAATTACATAAATAGCCATTAACTTTTTGAACCCCCTCTCTTCCACGATCTCATTCATGAAAAAATCGAGAATTTACACTTTTGGTCCCTATGCCTCGTGAAACCCTTTTCCTTCACTAGGGGTGTTCGCGGTTCGGTTTGGGCGGTTTAACCCCTCAAACCACAAACCAAACCGCTAGTGGCGGTTTGTTGATTTTTCAAATCGAGCGGTTTGACATCAAGTGCCCAGACCGGTCAAGTCGGACCGCGGTTTAGGCGGTTTGGACGACTGGTTTAGGCGGTTTGGGCCTTTTAGTGGGCTTTAAAGTTTAAACATAAAAAACATATAAAAATTTAAACTTTAAAGATTCATTAGCTTGAGTTCATTTGAAATAAATAAAAGTCTACAACAATGTTAACAAAGTTCACAAAAGTTAGCAAAATATCTCAAGACAAAACACAAAAAAAAAAGTAATATGCAAAGTGCAAATAAAATCCACGGCGATTTAAAATTATCTTTGGGCCTTTTTGTATATATTTAAGTCTAATAGATAAATTGGACCGCCCGGTTTGACGATTTTTCAGACCAGACCAGACCGCCAGACCGACTAAACCGCCAAAAACGGTCCGGTTTGACTTGGTTCGACCGGTTTGAGCGGTCCAACGGTTTTTTTGAACGCCCCTATCCTTCACGATCCCTTATTATTATTATTTTTTTTAATTAATAAGTTACACTTAATTCCCTTGTAATTAGTTATTAAATTTTTACTTTTAATCCTTTAGTTTTTCATTTTTCATTTTATACATTTATCATATTAACATAAATAATCAAATATAAACTAAAATAAATTAAAAATACATTTCTTTTTTTTAGAAATTATATCATTGTAATCGTCTCATCAGTACTTTCAAAATTAGTCAGTATTAAATAATTTTAAATTTAATCATATTATTAAATATATGAATAAATTTGTTTTATATTTCTTATGTTTTCATTTTACATTTTACACATTTATCATATTAAAAATACACAATCATGGATTAACTATAATATTTTTCAAGAATGGTTTATCAAGATTTTGTTAAACTTGCAAATTTTACACAATTATCTATATTTGTCTATTATATTTCTTTAAAAACTTCTACTTACGGTTATTATTGATGTTAATCCATATTTATGTATTTTCTTAGTTAATCCATGATTTTACATTCCCACTTTCATTCACAAAGTCTTGATAAACCATTCTTAAAAAATATTTTAGTTAATCAATTATTATGTATTTTTAGTATGATAAAAGTGTAAATTGAAAAATGAAATCATAAGGAATATAAAACAAATATATTCGTATATACTTATGATATTTAATAATGTGACTAAATCTAAAAATATTCAATATTTGGCTCATTTCGAAAGTATTGACGAGCAATGGTATAATTTGGAAAAATATGTATTTTTAATATATTTTAAATTTATATACGATTATTTGTGTTAATATGCTAAGGGTATAAAATAAAAAATGAAAAAGTAAGAACTTAAAAGTAAATTTAATAACTAATTACAAGAGTATTAAGTGTAATTTATTAATTAAAATGAAAAATAAAATAAAATAAGGGATGGGTTTTCAGTGTTTCACGAGGTATAGGGATCAAAAGTGTAAATTTTAGATTTTTTCATGAATAAGATTATGAAAGAGAGGGGTTTCACAAGGTTATTGGCTATTTGTGTAATTTAAAAGAAAAAATGACTATTTTAAGTAGGAGGTAATGAAAAATGGCTATAATAACTAATTTTCTATTAATAATTTTTTTCTAAATTCCCTCTTCACATCCTACTTCAATACTAAAACCCTTCACCATGCATCTTTAATACTAAAGCATTTAACCAGTTACAATGGATACGAAATAGAAATATTCAAACGTTTTCTATACTAATTAAGAAAAAAAAAATAATTGATACACTAAAATAGGAATTAACTAAGAAAAACACAACAATTCGGAATGCTTAATTTACCGACGTGCAAATCATTCGGAAATTTGTCGTAAAGGTCCGGACCGTCAAAATTTTGTGGGTAAAAACATTACTTACCAGTCGCCAAAGGCAATCACTAACGGATCACAGAGGACACCTATCATCGATCGATCACCAACGACAAATATCACCAACAGATTATTGATGGATAATATCATCAATGAATTACCAATGAATAATATTACTGACGTATTACCGAAGGTCTTTTCACCGACGGATTACGGAAGGTCTCATATACTTTTATGGACACGTTTCCCTTCGATGATCCTTCGATTATAATTTTTTTTTGTAAAAAAATACCTTTAAAAGTGGGTTTTTAAATATAATTTTAAATCATCAACGGATGAGTGACGGGATGAAAAAGTTAAAAATTAAATAAAATTACTGTCGGTAACGACCAAATTAAACTCATTAAAACTTACATAAAAATTAATTTATAGAAATATTTTTAGTTAATACCTCGGTGATAAGCAGTGGCGGATCTAAGATTTTTTCCTGGTGGGGGCACCTTTGAAGGTAGATTAAGTGCCCGTAAGGTTGTTCGGTGTATTTTTAGCCTAAGTCCACCGTTTTGATAGATTTTTAAAGTTTTTTTGATTGATTTCAAGAGATTTTTAAGCTTTTTTGTTGATTTTGAGAGACTTTTTCGGTTTTTTAGTTGATTTCAAGAGTGTTTTTTAGTTTTTTGGTTGGTTTTAATGCAATTTTTTTTGTTGATGGTGTCCCAGGTAAAAATTTACTGGGGAACTGGAGATATAAAGTTAAAAAAAAACATATTTTTACCTAAGAATTTTGTCATTTTTTCTCATTTAATGGGGGCCATCCCCCACTACTTCCACACTAGATCCACCCCTGGTGATAAGCGAAGGATCACCGACGGATTGTATTGAAAATAATTAAACCACCGGTCATGAATACAAACATAATACAGAGGGATTTTTTATTTAAATATCCTAAAATTTGCATACATATAATACATGCATACATAATTCATTATATTTAGTAGATACTATATACAAACATATACATACATACATGCACATACAAACATTACACTATGTATACATATACTACATATATACACATTCATATGGATACTATATACTATATACATACTTTCAAACAATGCATTATATACATATACATACAAACGATACACGATATACATAGATACAATCATACAAACACAAGTATATATACATATACATATACTTAATTAATTACCTATCATTATACCCTATTAAAGACTAATATAATTGCATACCCGTACAAACCCATTGCCACCCATATATCGCTATATATGGATACCTTTGAACGTATATATATACTTATATAGTTAGAGATGCATACATGCATGCATACACATATAGGAACATATACATACATAGCATACTATACACATAGACAAACATGCATATACATATAGAAAATACATGGTCAATGAAATCCTTCGGTAATCCCTTGGTGTTCACAAATGGATCACAGACGGATGTTAAGATCTTTATATATGAAGTCCTTTATTATTATTTTTGTTTTAAACCCTTTTTTTACAAAATTGTATTAAAATAGGTTATTCTTTTCGATGAAAAATAATAAAATAAAAACCATCGGTGATTACTGAAATAATTTTAATCACCGATGGATTATGAAAGATTTGTATGAAAAATGAAAAATAAATACACAAAATATCTTCGGTGAACCTTACGTAACAAACATTTGTTTTTAATTCATCGTTTTGTTTGTCATCGATGATCCTTCGGTAAAGTTTTACATTACCGAAGGATGGTTTTCTCCTCGGAAAATTCATGTGAAGTTTTGTGTTATCGGCAATACATTGGTATCCGTCATAAATAACCAACGGCAAATGATCTAGTAGAAAGTTTGTTACATTTTAATGCATTTTGTTATGTGATCTCCACATTACATTTTAATTAGGCTCAATAATCTTTTTAAACACTAACTAAAATATCTGTAGAAAACCTTGCATCTCAATCTTTAATTTCTGAATGAATTCCAACATATATTGTGCAGAAAAACTTAATGAAGTTCACCACTAGATTTTGTGTAAGAAAGGGTATCCTAAAGAGAATATTATACCCTCTCATTCTACTTCTACTATTTTCATGTCTCATGATAATTATATTCATTTTAAAAAAAGTGAATTATGGATTTGGTCCATGTGGTTTAGTGATTTCTTTGACCATGATCCTCATTCTATGTTTATTGTGGATTTGGTCCTTGTGGTATTCAATTTATTTTGGTCATGGTCCTTCTGACTAACACTTCCATTAACTTTGTTAAATCAAGGATCATTTTAGCCATTTTGCCTATTTTTTGTCCTTTTTTGATAAGAAAAATATAAACAATATTTTTATACACACAAACACACATGCACACACACATGTATATAAATATATATATATATATATATATATATATATAATGATATTAAAATAAATAAAATAAGACATTATTGTATGATTTAATTGTTTAATTTTTTTAAAACTAATTATATTAAATACGATTTAATTTTATTATTTTAATGTAATTGTGAAAAAAGATATAGTTTTATTGTTTTAATGTAATTAAAATTTCAATTTTAACAAACCAGATCATAAAACTATATCTTATTTATTTAGATCGAATAAAATAAAATATGGTTTTATGATTTGATTTATTGAATTAAAATTTTAATTAAGTTAGAGACGATTTAATTATATTGTTCTTTTACTATCATTGCAACAAACAAGCTTATTGTTGATATTTTAACACCAAAGATCATTGAAAACCGTTGAGAAATGAACTATAATTTTATCATCTTAAAATTAGAAGCTCCAATTTTCATATTGTTTTTCAGTCAAAAACTCAAAATCAATTTTCATATTGTTTTTAGTATGATAAAATTAAAGTTCATTTCTCAACGGATTTTAATGATTTTTTTGTGTTAAAATATCAACAATAAGTTTGTTTGTTGCAATTATAATAAAAGAACAATATAATTAAATCGTCTTTAACTTAATTAAAATTTTAATTCAATAAATCAAACCATAAAACCATATTTTATTTTATTCGCTCTAAATAAAATAAGATATAGTTTTAATGTTTTATGATCTGATTTGTTTAAATTGAAATTTTAATTACATTAAAAAAATAAAACTATATATATTTTTCCACAATTACAATAAAATAATAAAATTAAATCGTATTTAATATAATTAATTTAAAAAAAATTAAACAATTAAATTATACAATAATGTCTTATTTTATTTATTTTAATATCGTTATATATATATATATACATACATGTGTGTGTGCATGTGTGTTTGTGTGTATAAAAATATTGTTTATATTTTTCTTATCAAAAAAGGACAAAAAATAGGCAAAATGGCTAAATTGATCCTTGATTTAACAAAGTTAATAGAAGTGTTAGTCAGAAGGATCATGACCAAAATAAATTGAATACCACAAGAACCAAATCCACAATAAACATAGAATGAGGACCTTGGTCAAAGAAATCACTAAACCACAAGGACCAAATCCACAATTCACTCTTTTAAAAAATAAATAAAATTACTTCTACAATTGGTTGAAAAATTCACTACGATAACGTGATGTATGGCAAATATTTACGTCGCAAATTTTTTTACAACACATTTCCTAATTCTGCTGCTTTCGTGAGCTGTGTGCGGTGGCCATGATTCTGATTGCGGTTGGTTGAGACTTCGCATTCACGCTAGAGGGTCGAGTGGTTCGAGGGGGTTCTGCAGCAGATTGGTGGCTTGGTTCATTTGGGTGCTGTCCATTTTGGATGCAACAGCACCTTCGTAGTTGCTCGTTGCTTCCCCGTCCGGGCTGTTTCGGTCCCTTGCTTTTAGTTGTTTTGTTGTTGGAGTCTTGCTGTTGTAGGTTGTTTTTGTCTTGGGGTTTGGGTTTGTTTTGTGGGGCTGGACGTTGTGTTGGTTTGTTGCTCTTGGTGATTGGCTTGTGTTTGGTATAATAAAAAATTCCTTGTCACAAACATTGTCCAAATAAACCATCTGACTAGCTAATAACGTAATGCAACATAAATATATATATATATATATATATATATATATCATTTATTTCATTAATTAATACTAATTAAATCCAAATAATTGTAGTTTTCTTTATTTCATCTATATCTATACGATATCATAAAACACGGATAAAAAGCTCTTAAATACAAATTATTAGGCACAAGATACCATCATTTTATGCAAAAATTTATAAATTTTTTAATTTACAAACATCAAAGCACAATATACATATTACTACTGGAGACTTTTAACACCTACCAATTTGGTATGTGCAGGACCTTCCTTTTATACAGATCTTTCCATGTATCACTATTAATTAATATATTATATTACTATAAATTTGTCATAAATATATTATTAAATATGTAATTGATTATTTTTTCTAAATGTCATTAAAATATATAAGATAATCATTGAATTTTAACAAAATACTTAATTTTTTTATATAAAAAACATTATATTATTAAGCCTAAATTAAACAAATTTATAAAAAAAAAACATTATCACTTTCTCAAAACCATCCAAAATCGTACTGTAAATCGACAAAAAAATAAAATAAAACATTAATATCGTGATCTATCTCGCTGCATTGCACGATTACACTTCTAGTAAATATATGACATAATTAATCAATAAAGAAAGTCAAATAAATTAAATAGTAAAGGAAAATGAATTAATAACGCATTGTCGAGGGCCATCCGGAAATAAATAACTTCACATTCATCCACACCCGGCATGTAAACTTAATTCGCCGCCCAAACCGATATATGAACGTTACCAAATCTTTCTGTAAATATTTTGTTAACAAAACCAATTATTTTTTTTTAAAGGCAAAATTTTTATGAACCACAAAAAAAACAACAACAGTACGAAATGGGACCGAAAAGAGAAAGCAAAGGGCTGAAACCCACAAAAACACAGTCGTTTGCCAGCGATAAACCACAGCCCCAACCCCCCCCCCCCCCCCCCCCCAAAAGAATTGAACACTCTTAAGAGAAAACCAATCATTTAGAGTAAACTACGATTTTAGTCCCTATGGTTTGATGTTTATAACGATTTTCGTCTCTGATCTTTTAACACTGCTTTTTTAATCCTTGTGGTTTCTATTTGCTTCTATTTTCATCCCTCCTTCCAAATTCATTTAAAAATTAAATAAACAAATTACATATTTGGTTCATGTGGTATACTCCCTTCGTCCCAAATTAAGTGTCCACATTACTATTTTAGTTTGTCCCAGAATAAATGTTCACTTTCAAAAGTAAGTTTCCAATTTCCCATTTTACCCTTAATTATAAGGTGGAGAAAGTTTCTCTCTCTATTTTCAAGGGTAAAAGTGTCTTTTGGTTATTTAAAAAGTGTAATAATTGCACATTCCTAAAACTGTGTGTCATTTTCATTGTGGACATTTATTTTGGGACGGAGGGAGTATAAAATTTTACATTTTTATCTTAATTTACATTTTTTTACTTTTTCTTTATTTATTGTATTTTATCAAGACATTTGTCGTTGCTGTGTTCATTTTAAATAGGTACCGTTCTCGTTTGATCCTCTTTTTTTTTCTCTCTCTCTCTCTCTCTATATATATATATATATATATCAAGGTTTTAAATAATGTTTGTGTTTGACGTCACGTTAATTTTGAGGCACATCATGACCCATTGCATGATTTTTATAACATATTGAAATCTTCTTATCCTTTTATTTTCTTATTTTTTGTTTTTAATATATAACCTAATTTAAAATGGTGTGTGTGTGTATGTTTTATTTAAATATTAAATAAATTTGATTAATTAATAAAAAATAAAGATTAAATGAGAATTTAGAATAGTGGAGTAAATAGTAAATTGCATTTAACAAAAAACAACCGGTTGTTATAAAATAATACTATTTTTTTCTCGAATTTTATTAAACTTTTTTCAATGATAATTTAAAATAAGAAATAGCTTTAATAAATCAATAGATAAAAAAAAAATTAATTTTAGGAGATTTAAACCTAAAACTTTGAAAAAAATATCATATATTTATCAATATTTTTAATGAAATTATTTGATTATTTTTATAATTAAAGTTATAATAATTATGAAAATATACAATATAATTGATAGAAAAATAAATGTCTTGATGAAATACAATAAATAAAGAAAAAGTAAAAAAATATAAATTATGATAAAAATGTAAAAGTTTATATACTACAAGGACCAAATATGTAATTTGTTTATTTAATTTTTAAATGAATTAATATTTAATATTAATAAAATTGGAGGGAGGTTGAAAATAGAAGCAAATAAAAACCACAAGAACTAAAAAATCAGTTTTAAAAGACCAGGGACGAAAACCGTTATAAGCATCAAACCACAGGGACTAAAATCGTAGTTTACTCAATTATTTATTTAGGATATTACAATTTTCTTTTAGACCCTATTATATCTATAGCAACACTATAAATTAATGAGACGAGTAATAAAATAAAACGAAATATAAAAGTTCATATAAAATATTATATTATAAGTCTTACAAAATAAAACATTAAAAATGCCTTAAAATGACAAATGTGTTGTTTGGTTTTTAAGAGGTCTAAAGTCTGAAGTCTTATTTTAGTTATGATTAATAAGAGGTGATGTGTAAAAAGGTCTGAACGATTCAGACTTAAGAGTCATTTAGAGGTTTAAAAAAAAAAAAACAACCCTAAAGTAAATATGAAATTGATTTAGAAAGAATCCTTCTTTCACCATTTTTTAAAATCTAGAATTTGGAATTGCCAAATCGACTAAAACAATAAAAACCTAAAACATTATAATCAAGCTAAAACAATGTAATTAAATTAAAATATGTACAATTGTGCTAAAGGTTAAAAATAATACACACACATATATATATATATATATATATATATATATATATATATATATAAATTGAGGTGGTTTATTATACAAATCGATCTCAACCGTCCATCTAGTCTAATGAATATGTGGTATTTATATATCAATTGTTTCCTAATATAAAATGTTGATCATAACTAATGAACTATAAACATCTTCTATAAAAATCCAGATCATAATAATGTACCGTACAAATTAAAAAAATCAGATTTCTTTTCATTTAATTGTATTTTCTTTTGGGGTGTTTGAGATTGCGTTTGTAAGTTGACAAGCACTTTTACAACAACAACAAAAAGCACACACATAAGTTGGTTAAAATAAGCAAATCCCATACACCCCCTAAATGAACCCTCAACATTTCCATAAATATATCAGTTAATTGGTTTGTATAGTTTGCAACAATGTCATGGTTTGTTTGAAACCATACGAGAAGTTAAACATTTTGGGAGAAGACGAGAAGTTTCAATATCATATATGATTACACGCCCTTTAGGTGTGTTTAATCATAAATGATTAAATGTCTATATATTGTCAATCTAACGTGTATTTAATCATATATGATTGTATATCATATATGATATCACATTTCTCGTCTTCTCGCAAAATGTTTAATTTGCTTCTCGTTTGAACATATATATATATATATATATATATATATATATAGCCATAGGTTCAAATGATAAATGTTAAGTGTGTGATAAATAGAGAAGTAATCATAGTCATTCATACGGTCAATATCATATTTGATTGGTCAAATGTTGTGTTTGTGTCTTTGACTGGTCAATAATTGCTGCTTTCACTGGTCAAAAGTTGCGGTTATTCCAAAAATGGAAGGATAGTTTCGTAATTTTTACAAACATGCGGGACGAGTTCATATATGAAACTGTATGTTCATATGTGAACCAGTGTAATTCACATATGAACTCTTTTTAACTGATTCACACATAAACTTTTGTGATTCATATATAAATTAATTAACTGATTCACATATGAAATAATCAATTGTAAGTTCATATGTAAATCAGTTGAACTAATTAAGTACATATGAACTAATGAACTGATTCAGGTTCACATATGAACGTAAAGTTCATATTGTGAATCACACAGGTTCTCATATGAACTCGTCCCGCGTATTTTACGAAACTACCCCTCTATCTTCTACAAACCACGCAAGGAATTATTCGATATTTCATAGTCAAAGCCGCAAATATTGACCAGATGAAGGGGTAGGATCATTTCTCTATTTTTCACACACTTAGCATTTCTCATTTGAACTTTTCCATATATATAGGGAAAAGTTAATTTGAGAAACACTAAATATATGAGAAATAGAGAAGTGATCTTAAACCATTAATTCGGTCAAGATCGGCGGCTTTGACCGAGAATTAGGGGATAATTGCTCCCATGATCCACTCCCGTGTTCCTCACATTTTTTATTATTCGAAGGGTATTTTTGTAAATTATCCAAACGCATTCATATATGAACGCATGCGTTCAGATATGAATATCACCTTTTTTTCTTTTTTTTTTAGCCGTGTGTGTTCATATATGAATGCATGCAAAAAGCAGAAGTTCATATATGAATGTTAGTAGACGTTCATATATGAATGTTAGTAGAATGTCACTATTTTTTTGTACGTATTCATATATGAACGCATGCATTCATATATGAAGGCATGCAAAAAACAGGCGTTCATATATGAATGTCACTCTTTTTTTTTGCATGCATTCATATATGAACGCATGCATTCATATATGAAGGCATGCAGTCAGTGTTTATTTAAAATTACGAACATTCATATATGAACGCATGCATTCATGTATGACTGCATGCCTTCATATATATGAACACGCGCGTGTTTTTGTCAAAGTTACGTAAATACCCTTATATTTTTGGAAGAGCCGTATTTTTTGACCAGTCAAAGCCGCAATTTTTGACCAGTCAAAGCCGTAACTTTTGACCAATTAAATCCAATCTTGACCATATGAATGACTAAGATCACTTCTCTATTTCTCATATATTTACCATTTCTCAAATGAACCAAACACTATATATATATATATATATATATATATATATATATATATATATATATATATATATATATATATATACGGGTTGTTTTATTTGCAACCCTTGCAACCCACATCTTAACCGTCGGATTCATGATCGGCGGTTACAATAGATATAGGGCCCAATATTTTTAATTAAAAAAAACAGAAAAATAAAAATAAAATAACCGTCGATCATGAATCCAACGGTTAAGATGTGGGTTGCAAGGGTTACAACCCTTTTCAGGAGAGAGTGTGTGTGTGTGTTAGGTAGGGGTAAACATGAATATTTTGGATGTCTAATTGTCTTTGATCATTGTAAAAGAAATTTAGTGGAATTCAAGTTTATAGGATCAACAACCGTCTACCATATATAACGACGAAAATTAGTAACCCAATATTACTTCAAAAAGTAAATTGTCTTTTTTTTTTATAAAAAACTTTTGAAAAGTATCATATTAACTTTCTTATAACACTTGTTCTATAAGGCACACATGTTTCGTAAATGTCCAAGAAAAACGTTAATAAAATGATTTACTTCTTCTGTTATATATATTAGGTTGTCCAATTTCATAGATAAAACATATTAGGCAACCTAACCTCGTCCTAACATCTAATTCAGGTAATCTCAATAGACCGATTTTATTATAGTGACCATGAAACTTAAACTTATAACTTTTTATTTAGAAGACATGGTTAATATGAGTTGTAATTTGTGTAGGTCGTGTGCATGGAAAGAGGGAGAGGGAGAGAGAGGGCCCCATAAGGGGTTGATCATTTGTAACCTAAAGTTGCTATAAATAAGAACACATAGTGTCTAGCCATCTTCAACAATCACAACACTCCACAATTTTCACGTTACAACTTATAAATTGTCTACAAATGGCTAAAAGAATTCATTCAATCGTGGTTCTTCTTCTCGTCTTCAACCTCTTGATCTCCACATCAATGGCAGGTCGAGACATTCCATCCAACAATCCCGACGACATCAAACACCCAGATATGTTCTTCTCTTATGACCGTGGATATCTAATTCCAGGTCTTGGAAGAGGTATTAAACCAAAATCCAAGAAAGGGTTCAACCCATTCACCTACAATCCTATTACTGGGAACAACAATGGAATCCCAGAATTCACAAACATCCCTACTTTTGGTGGGGTTGGTGGTGGCCCCCACCTGCCAGGTGGCGATGACACATTGGTTCCAAACCCTGGATTTGAGGTCCCGAGCCCTGAAGGCATCGGTAGCACTCCTGTCTCGGCTCGTCCATGATCGTTGTTCTATCGATGACTAGTAAGGATATGTTGTCTGTTGGTTCTGATTCTGCTACAATTATGTGATTTATCGTGTGTTTTCTGTTGTAATGTATGATATGTTTTGGAAATAAAGACATTACGATAGTATTTGGTATATATAACCATGTATATATCCCGATATTCATGTCATAACTGTTAAACACCATGTTATAAAGTATTCATGCATGGCAATTTGCGAAATAATATAAAACTTGGTATCAAAGGATAAACATTTACAAAACAGTGAAAAACAACAATTTATTACATCGTCACATCTTAAATGATGTCGAGTCCGATTGAATAATATATCAAAACATTTACAGAGAACACCGAAAAACATGTAACTTCAGATGTGGAAGGAACTTTGGTGAGCATGACCAGCCCACAGAAAGATCGTGATATTAGCATACAATTTTTCCTTTCTTTGTGGATGCAAATGATGTTGTCGGCAGTCAAGGTGGTTCACAAGATTTATTTTTCATGCGACTACCTAGTGTCAATTTCTAATTGATTAATTAATGATGAATGCAATGAAACCAACAACTATAATTTTAAACATTCTTAATTAAACTGTCATTTTCTTTACAAAACGCATGATGAATACTATCATATTCTTTAACAAATTAAACTCATTGCTAGCCAGGGGTGTTTGAACAACCTGGTCAATCCAATCCAAAAAAAAATCTAAAAAAATCCAAACTGAGATAATCCGACACATAGTTGATATAAAATTAGGCCAAATCGTATTTATTGGGTTGGAATTGGGTTAGGATAATTTGAACCCAACCCAACCTGATGAACCCCATGCCTTTATATACTATGGATTTAATTTTATTGTTAAATTATTGATTAATATATATATATATATATATATATACACGTTAGACATTAGACCTACCCGTAATTAGTTATATTCAAAATTATATTACAATTTCAACCGTAATTTTATTTTCTTATTCACACGAACCTTCAATTTTTTGGAGTTTGTTAGCCTTCTTGGTATATTCTCATTTTTATTTTACTTCGTTCAAATACAAATGCTTAGCTAGATTGTAAAATAGCATACGAAATTTTCAACCCGACCAATCCAACCCAACCCGTACAGTTTAGGTTGAGTTGGGTTGTAGTTTTGATTGATTCGGTTGAGATTTTCAAATCGAAAACATTGGGTTGAGTTGTTCAAATGTCTTCAATCCGGCCAAGCCAACCCATGTGCAACCCTATTGCTAACTGTTAGACCATCTATAGTGGTGGAACCTCCAAAAACCTTACTTTCTACATATTTTTTTCTTGACATATCATTGTCATTTTAACAAAGTAAGAACTTAAAAACTCCATAACGGAGGTTCTTACAAAAATCTCACTTTCCATTTTTTTAAATAAAATATAAATTTAATATATATATATATATAGGAAAATTCAAATGAAAACTCATTTTTGTTTGTGCACTTGAGGAAAAATCTTAGCCCTTGATCGCAGCCATATTTGAGCCGATTGTGTAACACAGCTCTAGGGGTATTTTTGGCAGATTCGCTATTTTTGGCAGATTCGCTATTTTTGTCTCAAATCGATTTGTTCTAAATAACTGAAATGTCGCGATTCTTTCCTTATTTTTCTTAGCTTAATTTCTTTCAAATAGATCTAGCGATTATCGATTTTTTCATCGATTTCTTGCAGATAGATCTATTGATTATCGTTTTTTTCATCGATTTCTTCCAAATAGATCTATTGATTATCGATTTCTTTATCGATTTCTTCATCTTTCTTGATTCTTTTTCTTTTATTGATTTCTATGGATTCTGTTCCTGTTGAGAATTCTACACTTTTTGTTGATCAAAGAGTTGATTTTGTTGATGATTATGATTCTGTGGATACAGAAAACACTGAAATTGATTCTTTTTCTATGTTTTCCAGTTTATCGAATGTTGAGGAATCATCGATCTGTAAGTTTTTTTTTCTTGTAATGTAATCTGATTAATGTGTAAGTGAATGTTCTTTTGTATTAGTTGTTAGTTTTAAAATTATTATTTATCTTTAAATTAGCTCTTTTTGATGTTTCTGTTTTTTTAATTAATTATGTTCTTGTTGTAGTTAGATTTTTTGTAATCTAACTAGTACAAAAACTCACATTTGCCACGGTTAAAAACCATGGCCATAGGCCTTTGGCCACAGTTTTTTTTTCCAATCAAACCGTAGCCTATTCTTGCGTGACTATTGATACCTTTTCGCCACGTTTAAAATGCATCACCATATCAAATAAAAAACCATAGCCATAGCCTAAAAACCGTGGCTATAAACATATCTAATATTTATGGTCCTGGAGCATTGTTACTTTAACCGTGGCAATAAACTATTTATCGCCATACAAATTCACGTTAAACGTGGTCATTAACTATCTTTTGGTTACACAAAATAAAGAAAACCATGTCAATAAACTATTCATGGTCACACAATTTGTTTTTAAGGTGGTCAATGATTACCATATAATCGCGTATATTTGTTTTAACGTGGTCATAAACTACTTATCGTCACGCAAATTTCATATTAACCATTGCCAATACATAAAATTTGGTTATACTAAATTGTAAGAAGTGTGTCCATTGATTAACTTTTGGTCACATGTGTTAACTAAAATCATGACAAAAAACTACTTATAGTCATGCAAAATTTACATTAACAGTGGCCATTTCATGACATATGGTTACGTTGAATTGTTAAAAACGTGGCTATTTGTAGCATTTTGGTTACACGAAATAAATAAAACCGTGACCATATACTATTTCACAAATTTTATATTAACTGTTTCCTTTTAATGACATATGGTGACGTTGAATTGTTAAAATCGTGACTATTGGTTACCTTTTGGTTACACAAAATAATAAAAATTGTAGCCGTAAACTAATTATAAACACGAAAATTTCATATTAACCATGGCTAATTCATGACATATGGTTACATTGATTTGTTAAAACCGTAGCCATTAGTTACCATTTTGTCACATGAAATAACGAAAACCATGACAACAAACTAGTTATAGTCACGCAAATTTCATAGTAAGCGTGGCTAATTCACGATTTATGGTTACTTTGAATTTTAATAATTGTGGCTATTTTTTTGGTTTTTGGTCACACACAATAACTAAAACTATGGCAATAAACTATTTACAACCACATAAATTTTATATCAACTGTGCCCAAATCTTGATTTGGTTGCGATAAATTGTTGAAACAGTCACTACTACAGAATTATTAATGCTACCCGGTTAAATAATCGGATGGTACCCGGGAGACAAACCTGGTACTATTAGATGGGGGTTTATTCTCATGTTTAATGGTACCCGGTTGTTTGACCGGGTACCATTTGAATAATGCTACCCGACTGTTATTAACAAAGCGGGTACAATAAGGTAGCAAGCTCCAATACTACCACCCATCATAGTACCCACTTTCTTTGAAGAACCGGGTAATATTGATGTTTTTAATACAAAAAAATCTGCTTATAATAATCTTACTCATCCTGTATATTTCAACATACAAACATAAAACGAAATCCATATCCGGAGAAAATATGATAAATAGACAAAAAAACAATAGCATATATCTAAAGGTAGAGAACACAAGTCGATCAATAAACCAAAAGTAGTAGCTCCATGTCCAAAACCAAATCCAAATACACATGCATTACAATCATGTATATAATGCTAATTTGAGTGTTTACAAAATGGTTGGTATCAAATGCCTAAAAATGAAGTTTGAGGGCTTGGTAGAACAATACAGAAATCTCGAGTAGTAACTGTAGGATCAAATTTCTGCACTCCAAAAATCCATCAAACTGATGCATCACATCCCTGGAACATGACAAGTATAACAATCAATTTCATTGTGAAGTTGTCCAAATAAGTTCCTACGATTTATATGAATACAAAAATATGGTTTATGTTGTATCCCAACAAAAAAATTAAGGAGATCATAGTCTTAGTAGACCCAAAAATATAAGTCAACTCATGTAGAAAACAAAAATGGACAATACTAAAAAAATATTAAACCCATGTACATATCGTTATTCCATATACCATGTCAAAGTGTGACTATTGGTATCATCGACCATGAGAAACAATGTGAACCTATGAGAAAAATGTCCATCTTAAATAAATGAGTGAAAATATTACGAGCAACTAACCAATATTAGTTCTTCAAATGCTTCATATAAGTACTTGAAAATCTTGTAGCCCATGTAATAGCAATCCCGTTCAACATCTTTTCGGTAAGAGGAGTTATGTCATTCCATGGTATCTAGACGCAAATTAAAACCAAAATTGTTATTTGACCACAAAGAAGAATGCAACAAACATAACGAAAAAACTTTAACAAAGACATACTTTATTTGGGAATTGTGATTGTTGATACATCACAAAGTTGAAGATAAAGTACAAAACATAGTATCCGCATTCCCAACCAGCTTTTTGTTGATTGCACTAAATTAGAGAAAGAAAGTATGCATTAGACAAGTCAAAAAACGAACAAAGTGATGGATGTATAGATAGAAGAATTACGCGTGTGATTTCCCATCTAAATGGCCTCGATTTATCAGTATCGCATGGCCCTCCATCTTCATGATATCTAGTAACAACCCTAGAAGAAAATATAAGCAATACTAGTGTTAAAAATAATAAAAAGATAAGTTAATAATAACAATTTAAGAATTGCTTACGCTTCTACGTGTTGTTTGATCATGTAGGTGTCCGCGGTCTTTCCTTCGCTCATCGCCAAATCCAAAATGTACACAATGCGACGACGAGGAAAAATCAAAAGTAGAGACCAATGGTTGCTAGTAATGTTTAAAACTATTAGTATAATCAATGAGCGTATAAATTATAAGCCATATAACAATAAAGATGGTGATATGCATATGATACCTCTGTAGGTACGGTGCAAGAAAAAACCACATTTCTCTATTGTGAGACATTGCACTAGCCATATTACTTATAACCAAATCACCGTTTGATTCGCATTCTTTGGCATAAATCGAGTTGGGGCAAATGAAACCACATTTGTTCTTCTCTTTTGATTGCATAATGCCATGTAAAAACCTAAAAACATAACAATATGATAAAGCAATGTATAATATATATATATGTATGTATAATTGAACATTGAGAATGTAGTAATCATTGGCTTACATTTGGAACCAAGTTATAAGGGTGTGATCGAGCCAACCATTGTTCACTAAACAATGAATGTCATCGCGGAAAATCATAAAGTCAAATGATTTTGATCCGAAAACCCCGGGATCAACATGAACTTGAAACCCTCTTGGATTCGGGAGGGACTCCCAACGCTTGTAAAGCGATTGCAACTCTTTCGGCCTTTTGCTCAAAACTTGCACCGGGATCGCACTCTTCATCGATAAAGTTTGATTTTTAGGAGTCGATTTTTTCCTCGTACTCTTTAAGAAAAATATGTAAGTAATCAACTAAATCTCACTAAAATATATATACTTGAGAAAGTGAATACTAATGTAAAATATACCTGAATGAAGACAATCGCATGACGTGGCCATTGGATAAAGTTGGTTCGTGCTTGACCGAGGGTCGCCATTTCTTCATTTGGCACCGGTAGGGGATACATCTCAAAATCCTTTACGACTTGGTCGACATGCACGTTTACGAAATTTGCCTTCACAGGAACACAATGACAAAATCCCTCCCCCATAGAATGTACCATACCTTTTGCACAAGGTAACTTATTTTCACCCTCTACTACTACCAAATGACATGGGGCGGGTAACTGCAAATAAATATGTATGTAAGTGTGTATATATATATGTGTATAGTGCAAATAAATACATTTAAGTATGCAAGTATATATATATATATATATATATATATATATATGTAAGTGTGTATGTATTAATAACCTGTACGCTACCAACTTCTTTTAAACAAACGACTGAGCCAAAACTACTCTTCTTCATCCCTAGTGTCGGGCTTCCATCATGTATGCCATCATTCTTGGATGCCATTTTCTTGAGCATTTCATACTTAGCATCGAGTAACTTATTCTGCTCCGCCATATCGGCAAGGAATACCTTTCTCTTCTCATCAAAATGGGCATCAAATTGTCTTTTCTTCTCCTCGCACTCAGCATCAAATAACCTTTGTTTCTCCTTATACTCAACATCAAGTAACCTCTGTTTCTCCATACACTCGGCATCAAATTGCATTTTCTTTTGCTCCCAGTCAGTATCCACTAGGGTTTGACTTTTTCTTTTTTTTCCTAAAACCCCAGGGATGCCCTTTTTCAAGCCAACATTATGCCCGACTGCCCTGGTGCGACCAGGGTGCTCGGGTCCTATGACCGCTATAAGGACATCCTCTCCTGGCCCAGGGACCCAAACTCCTTGTGAAACTTGTTTATCTTTTTCCATCTATTAATGCAAATAATACGACAAATGTGAGAGAACAATATTTTTTAGACATATTTTAGTGGAGCGTATAAATAAATAAAAATATTAAATTTTCTCTTACAATCGCTTCTGCTAGTGCCCACATGTCTGCCGGTAGTATGTACGTTCCATCTGCTGCTTTGACTCTCCTAGCCAATAAAAAATCTCTTGCTCGTTTGTCTTTTATCTTCCATATCTCCGACGATTCACCTGATTCAGTCATCTTTTTGCCCCATGTCTCTTCCATACCACGATACCCACGTGCACCTAACCGTGGTGGATTCGTGTTTAACATTGCATTCACCCTCCCTCGTTCACTTTTCTCCTGTACATAAGAATAGTAGCAATCAAAAACAATTCAACATCATAATAACATAAATATAAACTAAGTTCGAACAAACCTCAGATTCCTTAGTCGATTTGATTTTCACAAACTTTTCCCACGTTTTCGGATCCAAATATGGGTAAAGCTCACATGGATTGCGACCTTTCTTTCGAAACTTGGAATTAAGATTCTTTTTGAAGTTCTTCCAAGCCGTGTTGGCAATATTTAGTACTTCGGATCTGCCCTTGTCGTCTTCAATATGCCATTTTGTCTATTATTTTTCAAAATAAATCTTTTATAGATAGTTGAAGATATACTTTCGCTACAAGCCCCATAAAGGGGTTGTCACTTACATATATAATGTAATGATTCAAAAGTTATTAGAGATCATACCTTAATAGTCATCCATAGCAAATCCATGTTCTTTTTCTCTACTTTATCCCAAGCAGGTTCGTTTATGGAAATCATCGATCTAGCTGTCACTCCTACCCAATTAATGAATTTGGAGTAGTTAACCCCCGTAGGTTTATCGAACTCATCGAATTGAATATGCATCAAAGCTGCATTTTTAGTTTGTTTCTTCAGCAATGTCACACTTCTTTTACGTCTTGGTTGTGATGGCTGGTCAAAACCATGGCTCTCATCGGAAGATGATGGCAGGTCAAAGCCATGGCTCTCTTCAGAAGATGCTTCTTGGTCTGACATGTCTACATAATAATATATATATATATATAAAAAAGACAGATTAAAAGCCAAGTATATATACCTAACAATCCACGATGAAGGATTAGTTTGACTTTGTTAAGGGCTATAGTTGTACTCGGTCATAAGACTAATCTACGACAGCAACAAGAGCAGGTCCTGCAACTGTGCCCTGTTTTGAGTCACAAAATAGCAGCCTAAAACAGCACCGTAATGGCTGTTAATCGGCTGGAAAAACAACACCATATGGGTTGTTAATTGGCTGGAAAAACAAGACCGTATGGGCTGTTAATCGGCTCGAAAACAGCACCGTAAGGGATGTTAATCGGCTCGAAAAACAACACCGTAAGGGCTGTTAATCGGCTCGAAAAACAGCACCGTATGGGCTGTTAATAGTATGTTAATTATGTCATCATCTTTAGTTTTAATGCAGGGCAGAAGCACACTTTTGATGTCTGTTTGCTATTAGGATTAATATTGAAGTATCCATACACGATGACCTACATTTTATGAGCTAAAACAACATATTGTTTATACACTATGGGTGATAATGGAATTTCTCCTCTATTAAACATATCAGATCTATAGGAGCTTGAAATAGGTTTAAATCAGAAGACTAGTGTCAGTTATGGGTAACAGCCACTGCTCAATAACTGAAGTAAGTTTAGGTAAAAGAAGTTTGAGAAAATTATAAAGTGATTAATAGTCCCTCTGTACATTACATTGCTCTTGGGATAGGCATAGAGCTTAGATATGGAACTACTGTAGAGAGGGCAAAGTTCATCCACTGCTAGAAGCACCCAAAAGCATGTTTGCTACTTGCACATATATCAAGGATTGCATTTGTGATAGAGAGAAAATGCTTGTATCCCTGAGCAGTAGAGGTGTCTATTTAAGCAAGAAAGTTGTGTATATACACACATCTACATCTATATAAAGATTAAAGAATAGATATAGCAAAGAGTCAAATGACAAGTTGATAACCAAATAGATTCAAGGTCTGCAAATTCATGTTCAATAACAACCCTTTCAAGTTCCCCAAGTCAAATTGTTTATTGTACCCAACTTTTGCTCCAATATCAACTTTGCTCTAATGCTATAGCTTATTTCCAAGATTATAGCTTGTTTTTCTGGGTTAGAATCCTCTTCAATGTCTGTAATGTGTTTGTACTTGATATTGGACAGTAATGTTTTATAAGCTGTTGTTTCCTCAAAAACATAAAGTTCCTAGAAGCCTATTGCTGCCTCAACTGAGAATAGTATTCACAACTTCTGTACCTATTCTTTTCAAGCATTTTTTTCAAACTTAGAAGCCAAAACAGATTATAGCGTCTAAATGAAAGTTGTTCTACGACCTTTTATGGTTCTACACAAATTGGAATCACCCCATTTGGATCATCCATTGATTTTATACAAATTTTACAAAAACACAGGGACTGATCCCGAGTAAACTGTGATCAGTCCCAAAAACATACAGTTTTGAGCCACTTAGAGTCTCAACTGGGTTTTAGGCTCTTCATAAGACTTGTAGTATACATTTAGGTGGTTCTACCTGTAAAATGTGAGCTCATTCGGACTTACGGTTTGAGAGTTATGCATTGTTAAAGAATCTGATCTGCTAACTCTTCGTCCACAACATTTTCAACACCTACTATATGTCTCTTACCATGTAGGACGATGTGCCATTTGGAATCTTTCGGATCCTCAATGAAGAATACTTGGGAAACTTGCTTTGCCAGATTGAATGGTTCTGATAAATAGCCGTATCTCGATAGGTCGACCATTGTGAAACCATAGTCATCGACTTTAACACCTCGTTGGTTTTCGACCCATTTACACTTAAACAAAGGTATGTTGAAGAAATTATAATCAAGCTCCCAAATTTCTTCAATGACACCATAATATGAGTTTTTGGTTGTCCTCGACCTAATATCATTATTCGCCCTATCATATTCGGTCGTTGTGGCTATAAGTGTCACTCCGCTATTCTGTAGAGTACTTTTGTCATCTTGTCGTTTGGTGTAAAATGTATATCCATTAATGTCGTAGCCTTGGTATGATGCCACATCATATTGTGGGCCATAACCCAACCTTTCAACTACTTGGTCAACCTCTTCCCCATCACTTGCAGTCACCCTGTCTTTCAACCATTGTGCAAATGTTCTGTTATGTTCGATAGCCAACCATTTTTTGCTTTTCGATATGTTCTCCGTCCGTAACATAGTCATGTGCTCATGCACATAGGGAGCAACAACTGTCATGTTCTGTAGAACAAAAAAATGTGCTTGCTTTAGTTGGTCCCGATCTGGAACGATCTTTTTAAATCCAATTGTCCCAACCCCACCAAGTCTACCTTCATGTCGAGATCGTGGAACACCAATATTATTTACCCCGTCCAAATAGCCTGTACAGAAATCAATCACCTCCTCTGAAACATATCCTTCAACGATACTGCCCTCGGGTCGATATCGATTCCTTACATATCCTTTTAAGAAACCCATATATCTCTCAAATGGATACATGTATCGTAGGAAAACGGGACCGCACACCTTTATTTCTTCAACAATATGAGATACCAAGTGAACCATGACATCGAAAAAGGAAGGCGGAAAATACATCTCGAGTTGACAAAGAGTGAGGATAATATCCCTTTGCCATGAATCCAACACTTCAGGATCAATCACTTTCGAATGAATCATGTTAAAAAGCAAACATAGTTTTGTGATAGTGTGACGGATACGTTCTGACAAAATTCCACGAATTGCAATTGGAATCATGTGTGTCATTAAAACATGACAATCGTGGGATTTCATACCAAGTAACTTCAAGTCCTTCATTGATACCAACTTCTTAATGTTAGCTGAATATCCAGATGGAACCTTAACACCGTGTAAGCATTGGCAAAATCTTGTTTTCTCGGCTCTTGACAACGTATAACAAGCTGGTGGTAGATATGTTCGGCTTCCGGTCTCAACAGGAGCAAGTTGGGATCGAATTCCCATTTCAACCATGTCCTTTCGAACTTTTACCCCATCTTTTGTCTTCCCTGGAATGTTTAGTAGCAATCCTAGCAAACTATCACAAACATTTTTCTCAATATGCATAACATCAAGACAGTGTCGTACTTGCAAGTGCTCCTAGTATGGTAAATCCCAGAAAATAGACCTTTTCTTCCAAATATTCTTGGGAGGAGCTGTACCGCCTTTTCCGAGCACAATGTTTAGATTTTCAACTCGAGAATATATAGTTGGTCCATCTAATGGTGGCCTTACCACCCCATGTTCTGTTTTCCCGTCAAACACTTTCTTCAATTTACGGTATGGATGACTTTTTGGAAGCGATCTTCGATGTCCCATGAACACATTTTTCTTGCAATTTCTCAACCTCAATGAATGTGTGTCATCTTCACAAATAGGGCATGCTTTCGCTTCTTTTGTAGTATATCCTGACAAATTGCCATATGCTGGAAAGTCATGTATGGTACAAAAGATCATGGCTCTTAGTTGGAAATTCTCCTTACCATATGCATCATACACTTGGACGCCTGAACTCCACAATTCTTTTAAGTCATCGATCAACGGAGCCAAATACACATCAATGTCGTTCCCAGGTTGTTTGGGACCTTGAATCAACAATGACATCATAATGTATTTTCGTTTCATGCATAACCAGGGTGGAAGATTGTAGATGCATAGAAGAACAGGCCAAGTACTATGACGACTGCTCATATTTCCAAATGGATTAATTCCATCTGAACTAAGCCCGAACCGGATATTTCTAATCTCCTCACCAAATTCTTCAAAATCAGAATCAATATTCCTCCATTGAGGAGAATCAGCCACATGTCTTATTTTCCCAACTATTTTTCTCTCCTCGGCATGCCAATGCAACAATTTGGCATCTTTGGCATTTGCAAACAATCGTTTCAATCTTGGCACAATAGGCAAATACCACAATAACTTAGCAGGGAGGGCATTCTTCATTTCATTACTGTTTTCTTCCATATGTTTTTTCCGTTTATACCGCGATGTACCACACCAAACACATTCATGTAGGTTTGCATACTCATTTCTGTACAATATACAATCGTTTGGACATGCATGTATCCTTTCAATTTCTAATCCCATTGGGCATATCAATTTTTTCACTTGGTATAATGAAACAGGTAACTCATTATCTTCCGGAAGCATTTCATGCAAAATCTCTAATAAGCTTGTGAAACTTTTATCACTCCATCCATTGCTTGCTTTTAAATTAAATAACCTCAATACAGCAGAGAGTTTGGTAAACTTTGTGCAACCACGATACAACGGTTTTTCAGAGTCGACAAACAATTGTTGAAAATTTTCATAATCCTTATCATCAACATTATCCTCCATATCGTGTAACATGTCATTTAAATTATCATGATTGTCATTGTCTGAATCATCGTTCTCATTGTCATTACAATCATGAACAATTGTGTTACAATCATCAAAATTCTCACCATGTCTTGACCAAATAGTATAACCTTCCATAAACCCACGACATATCAGATGTCCTTGAATTACATGATATTCAGTAAACTTATGAAAATTTTGGCAATCTATACAAGGACACCAAATGTGACTTTCTCCATTATCCACCCGATTATTCTCAGCGACTTTTATAAACTCCTCCAAATACGTCAAATATTCAACAGTAGCACGTGGTATTTTGTACATCCAAGTACTACGGTCCATCTGTAATGTATAAATTAAATTATTAATAGAATATATGGAATGCATGAATAGAACAAATAGTTAAACTAAATTATTAATAGAATATATGGAATGCATGAATAGAACAAATAGTTGGTGGTCAACCTAACCCACTTTTTGAACACTTCGTCTCATATGTGAATATGTATTAACGGATTAAGTATTTTAGAAAAATTCGGCAGCATTTCCCATCAACTCCACAAGTATGCGTGTGAAACACATACTCGTTGGAGCAATGGAAAATGGCTACAGAATTTTCCTAAATACTCAACATGTTAATACATATTCACATCCTAAATGAGACGAAGTATTCAAAAAGTAGTCCCAAAACGGGGACTATCCGAAATTAATCTCTATCAGATTATTTTCGGACGGGTATAGATCTAAAGGCATATACATGCAATATGATTATACTAAATGAGTGATATCAAAATATATAAATTATATATTTTGATAATAAAAAATAAACTAAAATTTGAAGGGATAGATAATTACCTTGATACTCGGATTCAAATCTATCAAACCAGACAAATATTATCCTTGTAATTCGATTATTCACAATCCTATAACATATAAAAAACGTAAAATTAAAAAATCAATCATATATACATATATATATATGGATGTATCTTTTGTTTGTATAAAGGGTAATAGAATTACCTTTTAAATATGGTGATGTTGAAGATCTCAAAAGAAAAGCAAAAACAGAAGAAAAAAAAATGGTTGCACAATGAAAAGACGACTGTGGCAGTATATGTGACAACTGTCAAATTTTGAGTAAAGAGGTCAGCACCCTCAGAATAATTTTATAAGTTTTGTCACTTTTTAAATTTTATTGAAAGTCTTTAAGATAAAAAGTTTCCCCGAAAAATTTAGAAGTTGCGTTAAAGACCCGGAACAGTTCCGCATCTGACCGTCACTGTCCAGAAATGCCAAATAAGTAAATAAAAGTCCAAAATTCTTAAATTATAAAAATTAGAATTTTAATTTCTCTTGCATTGCAAAATTTTCAAAATTTTCATTTATTTAGTAAAAATTGAGAATCGGGTGTTTCAGTTCTTGAATATATCTGATATTTATATATTAGACTAGCAATTTAAATTAATAATACTAAATTAAATATTATAGTGGGTGAGTCACTTAGGACACTTGTCCTAATCCTACCAAATGTAATCATTTTTGAAATTTAAAAGCCAAATTTAAAAACAAGAACACTTTCAATTTCTCATTTCTAACTTTTCACCTCCTCTCTCTCCTCTCTCTCTCATTTTCGGCCGAAAAAGCCACCACCACCACCACCATTTTCATTTTTCTTTCTTCACTTTCTCCTTCCATTGCTAAGATTCAAGAATCCAACCAAGCATCTATCCCCATTTTGAAGTTGGAATCCAAGTCTTCATCTCTTTTGTTAAAGGTAATCATTTAACCCTCCATTTTCCTTCAAGTTCATAATCAAAAAGCTTCTATTTTCATATCTTTTATGTAAATGATGTACAATCCAAGTTTTAGAAGTGAAATGGGATGCATTAGTACCTATACATTTGCTAATGAACCATTTAATGATCTTCCAATGAAACTAGGGTTTCCATGTGTGTTACTTTGAGATTTTGTCAAAGAGATGATGATTTTATGAAATGTGGTTTTTGGTCCACAAAATTTTATTAAGATTGGATTGAAATTTATGCATAAATAAACTCTTAGGATGAGATTGTTCAATCTCATATGATTAAGAGTTCTATATAGTGTTAAATCACTAATATAGTGTTTATGTTATCTTGCATGTGGGTGAAAACTTGTTAATAAGATGGTTTACCTTTGATATTTATATAATATGAGTTTTTGACTCTTGATACATTGAGTGTTAGCATAAAAATGTTCTTATGAAGGAAGTTTCTAAGTTCTACATGATTAAGAACATTGTATCAATATTAATGTCTTATCCTCTTTATTTGTGTTCATGCATGCATTTGGATGAGCATTTAGATTGCCATGAATCCATGATGCATGTGTTAGTTTTCATGTGTTGGAAGGTGAAGACATGGTTTTAACCAAAAACCATGTCTAATGATCATTATTTGTGAGTTAAATTAGCATTCACATCTTTCTAGAATCTGTCCAGAAAATGGACCTCACTTCTAGCTTACACAACTCACAAACCATATGTCCAAATTTGGGGTTTTTGCTTCTAAACTTCAGTTTAGAGTGTTAGCTTTCTAAAAAGTCCAAAAACATAGAATTTGGAGATGATTTAAGCACTTAAATGGATTTTATAAGAAAATGGTGCAATCTGTCCAGTGAAGGTAGATTCATACACCTATTTTGTAGAAGCCATAACTCCCTCACTACTCATCCAAATTAAGTGAATCTTTTTCCAAATGTTAGGATTTTGAGTTAGGTTTGCATCCATATATGTATCACTAGCAAATTCCAAGAATTGATACCTCAAAAACCTGTTATAAGTGAGGTATGTCACTGATCCGAAAATCAGTGACACTTTATTTTACAAAAATGATTTGATGTACCAAAAGTTATTCAAAAATTATGAAAAAGTGCAGATTTGATCTAAACACATCATAGTTCCAACCCAAAAATTTTGATTAAATAATTCTCTTGAGAAGTTAAGTTTCCGTGTTGAAATTACCGGATAACTTTCTGGACAGCATGTGCTGAATCCAGAAAAGTTGTGTTATCAAGCTTAAGTAATGTCTTATAATTGGAACTTTGTCTAGACAAAATAATTATGGATAAGAAACTTATTGGATGGCATTTCATGGGACAATTGGACATATTGGTTGGACATCGGAATAGGGTATTAATGCGTTTCTTATGGCAACTCTTATATAGGGAAAGTTAAGGCGTGACAAAACTCATTAAGTTTAAAGTAAAGCTTCACTCGTTGCTTGCATCAAGGTGAGTATTCACAGCCCCATTTTACTTGTTTTAAATGATTTTGGGGTGAAAAGCATGCTTAAGTACGATTATAATGAGTCATGAGTTAATTGAAATGTTTTGCGCTGTTAAGTCGCCAAGGCTTGTTTTCAAGCATTTTAAAAAGTAAGATGTATGACGCTAAATAGTTGGTATGTTGAGTATTTAAGAGTTAGTCCCCAGACGACACTACTATTAACCCAGAAAATTGGGCCTATAGTATTAGTGGATAGCGCTATTTGGGCTTGACCAACCCCACTTCTTACAGCTGACGAGCTAGGAGTGCACTATACTAGAGAAGTGATTGAACATGTGGCGCTTGAGACCACCTCTGAGTCAAGGCACACGGGGCAAAAGCAAGGGTCGGGGACGGTTTAGTAGTGGCTCAACCAAGTTTAAGTTATACCGACTCAAGTCATACGTAAAGCAATACTCATGAAATTTTCAAGTTAAACTAATGAGCACGGATATGCTCCAAGTATTTGAGCACGTATATGCTCCAAGTATTCAAGTTAAGCTTTTGAGCACGATCATGCTCCAACTATCAAATCTTGCATATAAAATGATTTGTGCATATTTAAAACCTGTGAACTCACCAACTCTTTGTAGTTGACCTTGGTTTTTATTCATGCTTTTCAGGAATCTAGAAGGTAATCCCATGATGCCTTATCAGCGTACTCGTATTTCAAGCACAAGACTATTTTCGTGTTAAGCGTATCTTATGTTTAAAAGACTTGGAATTTGTAAACGTTAACGATATTATGTTCTCTAAAATGTAATGTATTTTGGTTGTTAAATAAATGTTGGTATGTTTATAATCTTGTGTTGTGGCATCGGAGCTGTTACGCCTCGTGTTTCCGCTTTAGCGGGGTGTGACAGTATAATAACCTAACATTTTCAAAATAAAACCCCACTAATGGTACCCGGTTGTATTTTATAACCGGGTACTATCTATATATCGGCATAAAACCCGGCACTTCACGTGGGACCAAGTCTTGGGCGCTCGATTACTACCCTCATGGTACCCGGTTTTCTGTAAACCACCGGGTACTATTGTAATTTGTTAAAAAAACCCACAAATGTAACCCGGTTGCAACATAAAAACCGGGGTACCATTAAATGTGGCAACGCGAAACCTACATTTTAATCCGGTTCTTTAAATAACCTGATTATATTAGGAGATACAATCTACCTTTCTGTAGTAGTGAGTGGCTATTGATTACTTTTTGGTCACACAAAATAAATAAAATCGCGACTATTGATTTTTTTGGTCACACGAAATAACTAAAATCGTGATTGTAAACTAATTACGGCCATGGTATAAAATTTGATTATTGCGTGACCATTTATAACAGTTGACTATTGCCATAATTAATCATTGGCAACTGTTTTTATCATGTGTGGCAACAAGAAAAAGATTAAAATAATAATTAATAGAGAACATTAAACATTAACTAATATAAATAATCATATAAAGAATGTACAAAAACACCACTTGTAAACCTACGAGGCCATCACATGGCTTAAACTTTGAGTTGTTAAGAATATTTCACATGAATCGACTTCAATATCTCATTGATAGTTCTATAACTACTCTTCCTCTTCAACCAAAAAACAAACCCAAAATATAAATATCGTACATATGGTAATGGATTAAAAAATGCTGCTACAGTTGTATCATTGAGAACTGCCTTGAATTCTAACAAAACCTGAAGAACACAAACAAGATAGCTAGCCACTTAACAAAATTTATAAATTATACAACTTCACTTACTAGACAATTAGGCATTAACACAAATAGCTAGCACTAACCAATAATAAATTTTAAGTTATGTAAAATATACAATTTTATAGGATACATTTTAACAAACAAAGAAGTTAGGGACAAGAGAGAGAAAGAAAATTAAGATGCTAGGTGAATTATCTACTGTGTGTACTTTTAGAAGATCATAGCCATCATCTTTTATACAAACCATATCAAAACATATAAAGTAAAAGATATAATCTAACCTCAATAGAGTCAATAATTATATGAGCATCATGGCCATTTGAATCTTCAATGGAGAATAGAGCATTAAAAAGTCATTGCCGTAAAAGAGTATCATAATAAAAATTGATGGGAAGTAAAACAAATATTGAAAAATATACCACATCTGTAATGTTCTCAGTTGTAATCTTCTAAAGCCTTATTTATTACATAACTACTAGTTCTTAGTTCTCATAAGGGTTGATGGCTATTAGAAAAAACACACAATGTCTATTAACTAACAAATAAAGGTTACATAGATTCTAGAGCATAACAAACCAGTAAAAATGTTTTCCATACCGTGCTAAGGAAAAGAATATGCAGTATCTTGAGCTGCAGTTGATGCGTTCATCATGTTCAACTCCAAAAATGACTTTCTACCTTCCCTACTATATATCAAACACATACCGCAAATCAACAAAGAAAATTTTTTAGTAAACAAAGGACAAGTTCTTGGAGATAAATGGATTTTCAGCTTTGAAATGATTATTTAGAATCAGACTCAAACTCAATAAGGGAACTACAAAATTTATCTCAATTTAATATATGGACTCGACATGATTAATTTAAGCCATCAACTAAAGAATAGAAGATAACTTGGGCTTCCATTCAATTATGAAGGGTCACTACTCTCTACATCTGTGTACCAGCTTATGCAAGAAAGAAGACTTAAGAAATATAAATGTCACAATAGAAGATAACTTGGCCTTCCATTCAATTGTGAAGGGTCACTACTCTCTACATCTCTGTACCAGTTTATGCAAGAAAGAATCCTTAAGAAATATAAATGTCACAATATCTATCAACTCTACAAATGCACTTGGTATAACCTATTATCAATTCAAGAGACTGCTCTAGATGTTCTAGATTGGTCCATAAATTATATGACAAATTACACAACCAACAAACATAATATGAGACTTGTTTATTTTGATGATTGTAATTCTTTTCTTTCTTTCCTGCATTTGCCTTTTAGAATGAAAATTGAAGAATGAAACAAATTAAAGAATCCATTAAAGAAAATAGGTGTTATCGCTTACAAGAAAATAGTGGTTATTTTGAAACAAATTAAAAAAATCCAAGCATTGTTCTTGGCTCTCTAGTTTTCAAAAACGAAACCTACAAGTGCTCTGATCCTTAGAATGGATACCATGAATTGGGTACAGCAGATGATTTTAATCCCTGCAGATACACGTCCTAATATGATTATGTAAAAGAAACCATAGACAAAGACAATGGAGATTAAAGCTTATCTAAGATGGAGAATGGAAGCCTAACCGTATACTTGCATGGTTTTGAATCGAATCAGAGTAGATGGATGTGGGTCCACAATGTTTATATCATGTTTTATAGAAACAACAACACAATATGATTACCAACCTGTATTGATATATAACAATGGTTACAAGGTTGATCGATTCAAGCTCTAGATTGTGTTCTCTATTTTTCTCTCTTTTTAGACCTTTTGTGTGTGTTCTTGTGTGTATTTTCTAATCTGATCTAATTGAGAGAGTTATTGAGATATCAGATTTTATATCTAGCTTCTACAACACACTTCCTAAACAACTTGTAATAATAAACTAATATAAACTAACTAATATCTAACAAACTAAACTAATATCTAAATATCTATTTATAAGATATTTAGACAAAACATGAAATACAATAAACATTAAACATTATTACTTTGATATTTATTACAAATAAACATTAGACTTTATATCGAGAGTTGACGTTTCGGCTTTAGCTTCAGATTACGATCTTCAGTTTGGATGATCTTGAATCCAATAGATATGTGATCTAACAATCTCCCCCTTTGGATCAAGATCATTACTAAAAAAGATTTTAGCAATTCAGTCTTCTTGTTCAGCTCAGAAGATGCAATCTCTTTCTCTAGCTCTGAAATCAGCATGTCTTCAATCTTGGACGTGATTCTTGAAACATGTGATCTTTGCCATTTCTTGTGTAGTCATTATCCCCCTTTTTGATGATAAGTGCAACGGCTTCATCAAAACTTTTTGTAAGAAATGTCAACCACATGGAGCCTCTGATCCGTCAATTCAATAGTTATTCATCCAGATCTCTGCAAATATAGACAAAATTATCGTGTAACACCTTAATCAACTAATGAATTAGTTAACATGCCTGTCAGTAACACTAAGTCACTGTGTGTAACGAATACACATTGGAAAGGAGTTGTTTGATGTTGACTCCCCCAGGGCTTCCATTTAATCATCGAAACACCACAAAGGTAAATTTCTATAAACGTTATGACAAAGAAACAAATTTCTTGTGTGTTCGTGCTTGTGATAGAAAGCATTAAGCACTTGATGATTGCTTATTAGGCTCAAAATTTGTGTAAACCACTGAGACAACAGTAATTTAAACACATACTCAATTGTGCATGATTGAAGTGCGAAGGTGGGGCAGACTTCCTTCTTTTCAATATCCATATTTTCCAAATGAAAATCAGATAGCAAATGTGCTGCATCCCCTTTGAAAATGTGAAACACTTTCTTGTTAAGAAGAAAATGAGTAGATAGTGAGGTTTGATCAATAGTTGGCATGGGCTAGTTGTCTGTTTCAATAATGTTCACCAAAGAATTGTGAAACACTAGTAATGTAGCTGCCCGACTCAGAAAAAGTTGGTGCAGAGTTGTGATATTCTTTTAACTCTGTTCTCACACGCTTTTTCTTTTTAACATTTAGCTTACTCTAATCACACTCATTTCTTTTCGACTTCTTACACTCAATCACTATGGATTAACTTCTTGGGTAGAAATCACTGGTTAAGGTGATTCCACAGAAGTTGTGTTAATTCCTAGCACACTGAAATCTTGTTTTCCTATGATGCATATGATGCTCAGATTGGTTTAACTATTTCAGTTAAAGCATAATGAAATTTTGAAAACATTTAAAGTCCCACTTCCAAAATATAAAATGTGTTGAAAAATCGGGAAGTGGTTTGAACATTAAAAACAATGTTTTACAATGATTGAAAGTTGTCCTTCTTTCAACCAGTAATGAGATTAAGATAAAGGATTGTACCTTTACGTGCGATCTTACATCTCATGAAGCTAAGCTTAAAGTCATAAACATATGATCTTGTAAGCATCTTTCAAAAATTCTACAAAAGTCTTATGTCAAGTCAAAGTAAAATTTATTCACTTAAATTGAAAAGACAAAAAGCAGTAAAACTGTTAAAGTACGAGTTCTGATCCGAAATAATCAGAAGTCATATCCAAACTCCTTTGACTTGAAGAGCTCCCCCTAAAATCTTGTATTACAAAAATTTGACATAAAAGGTTAATGCAGAAATCTTATGAGCCCCCCCTCAAAATAAGATTGACCACATGTCAATTTCTTCTCATACTCCCCCTTGGATCATGAACAGTATATAGAAGTGCAGATATCTTACGGAAATGAAGAAATGATGAAAAAGTATACAATTAGAAAACTTTTATAGGTAACTACTGATTAAATCTTTAGATTTAGCATACCAAGCATAGAGACAAGAAAGTTAAACCTCTTTTCGTCTAAAGGTTTGGTAAATAAATCGGCAAGCTGATAATCAATTTTTACAAAGAAAAGTTCAATTGCTCCTTTTTCAACATGATCTTTAATAAAATGATACCTGACGTCTATGTGCTTGGTTTTTGTGTGTTGAACAGGATTCACTGTTATTGCGATGGCGCTCTTGGAGTCACAGTATATCGGGATCTTGTTGAAGTGGAAACCGTAGTCGCGCAATTGAGTTCTCATCCATAAGACCTGAGAACAACAGCTAGCAGCAGCTACATATTCTGCTTCGGCCGTGGAAGTTGAAGCACAAAGTTGCTTCTTCGATGCCCAACTTACGAGCTTATCATCGAGGAACTGTACATGTCCTGACGTGCTCTTCCTGTCTAACATACAACCTGCATGATCTGCATCTGTATATGTTGTTAGTTCAAAACTTGTATCTTTAGGATACCATAGACCAAGATCTACAGTGCCCTTTAGATACCTAAATATGCGCTTCACACCAGACATAGGGATTTCTTTAGGATTGGCCTGATATCGTGCACATAAGCATGTTGAGAACATTATATATGGCCTAATAGAAGTAAGATACATTAAAGAACCTATCATCCCTCGATAATTCCTAACATCAACAGCCTGACCCGAAGGATCAGTGCCAATCTTAGTACCTGGTGATTCAGCTTCTCTTGATTGACAAAACCCTCTGGCTGAGAGACGTAGACTTCCTCCTTCAGAATGCCATTTAGAAAGGAAGTCTTCACGTCCATTTGAAAGACCGTGAAGTTCTTGTGGGCTGCGTAGGCTAGAAACATTCTAATTGCCTCTAATCGCGCCACAGGAGCATATGTCTCGTCGTAGTCGATTCCTTCCTCTTGTCTGTATCCTTTAGCTACTAGTCTTGCCTTGTTTCGGATAACGGTACCACATTCGTCTTTCTTGATCTTGAAAACTCACTTCGTACCTATAATGGTTTTACCTTTAGGTTTTGGTACGAGTCTCCAGACTTGAAGTGCATCGAACTAATTCAACTCTTCTTGCATTGAGATCACCCATTCTGGATCAGCAAGTGCCTCTGATACGCATGATGGCTCGATCTTGCTCAGAAAGGAGTCATGCATGCACATGTTCAGAGTGATCCAGCCAGAATTCTTCTTCTGCTAGCAAAGCAGTTCCGTTCTCTCTTTTCTCAGCCAACTCCAACTTCTTTTTGTAATAAGTTGAGTCCATAACCTTCTTTGCTCGACACTCCTTTGAAATGTGACCCGACTTTCCACAGTTGTAGCAAGCATCAGTCTTTGGCAGTTTAGAACCGGAAGTGAAACGAGAAGTGTTAGAACCCAATCTTGGTTGGATTTTTTTTTGATAATGCTGAGAGATAAGAATCATTGCTTTCTGCAGAGCCTCACCATCATCATCAGTTGAACCGTTGTAAGCGTTATTAGACAACGCTTGTTCAGCCAGTTGGCTCGTGAGGAGTGCAACCGGGTCTACTGACTTCTTCTTTTTCTCTAATTTGGCTTTCTTCTCAATCACAATGCACTCATCAGTCAGCAAGATTTCAAACATCTCTTGGATCTGCATTGTGGATATCCTGACATCATTCCTCAGTCTGTGGCAAGATTTATTCCACTCTGATTGAAGTGCATTGAGGAATTTCAGATTTAATTCAAGCTCCGTATTTTTAACCTTAATCTTCCTAAGATCATTTATCATGACACATAAACGATCATACACAGTCTTTAGTGGCTCTCCGTCCTTAGCTTTGAATTCTTCAAAATTATTCATGTAACAAGTGTGTCGAAGTTGAGTTGCGACCGAAGAACCAAGCATAATCTTCTCAAGCTATTGCCACATCAGATTAGGATGAGTTTTGAAACAATCAATCCTGTTGTATATCGAGTTTGGCAAGGCTAACAGCAAATTTGCCTTTATATCACGATCAGCTTGATATGCAGACAACTCATCATGTGAATACTCTTTAGTAGGCTTATATAATCCAGAAGCCAATTTGAGTTTTTCAAATGGTCCTTCAGATAAAATGATCATCATGTCATTTCCATTCTTTTGTCGTTCAATGAAGTTCAGGAACCGATCTTGCCACTGTGTAAATTCATTTTCATCAATTAGCACTGGTAGACGATTTTCTGTACCCAAAGACATCATTAGATCACTTTTGTAAAACTGAGCTTGATAAGCAAACTTGTCATAATCCATGTTTTAGAATAATCCAGAAAAAATGCTAAGTGTTGAGATGGCGCAAAGTTGATGTTTGCGTGAGAGTCAACTTTTTTTCAAACTGGAAGTTTTCGCATGCAGGATGTGACGCAAAGTAAGCTTTGCGTTACAAGGCAGAGACGCAAAGTAGCTTTGCGTTATGTGAAGGTTACGCAAAATGAAGTTCTCGTGAGTAACTAGATACGCAAACCAACTTTGCGTGAGTAGCGGGAGACGCAAACTAGCCTTTGCATTGTACGTTGAAGACGCAAAGTAAGCTTTGCTTTAGCTGAAGAAGACGCAAACTACACTTTGCGTGAGGCACTGGAGACGCAAACTTAGGTTTGCGTGAGCAGAGGAAGACGAAAATTGGTCTTTGCGTGAGATGAGTGACGCAAAGTAATCTTGTGTGATCAGAGTAAAACGCAAACTGGACTTTGCGTGACACAGATGAAGCGAGAACCTGAAACACTAGCACAAAATTAGTAAGATCATGCAAATTCAATGATGAACTCGCGCAAATGGAAGATCTAGCGCAAACCGATAGAAAAACCATAAAACTTCCAAAAACTCGATTTCAAAACTAAACTTGATAAAATTTTCTTGTACAAAAACATTTGAAAACAACTTTTTAACACAATTCATTCAAAAAATTCGATTAAAAACCACAAACTCAAAATTTCGTATAAGAACAGAACGTAAAACACGATTTTCCAGAATTTTCAAAAACCTCAAAATCGAACCTCAAAAACTGAATTTCTTGAAAAACAATGTGAATCAAAAGTTTTATTCTATCAAAATCGAATCCAACAAACTGATTTTCAATGAAATTCGTTCAAAAAACATATCGAATTTGATTAAAAATCCAAAAACGAGATTTTCTTGAAAAATTCAAGAAAATCAATCAAATTTTCGGATTAAATCACAAATTTAGAATCTAAAAACGAATTCTCTCAATCCTCTCAAGATTCAGATGGCTCTAATACCAATTGTGAGTTCAAGATCAATGAATCCTAGAGAGAGAAAGTTGAGTGAGAAAGCTTTGAAGCGCAAAGTATGTGTATATTGAATATGAGCGTGAAGTTCTTACAAGGAACAAAGACCAAAGGGACTTAAATACCCTTGGTCAAAACAACACAGTATTTGACTTTAGACACAGTATTTGACCAAGCCTATAAATACAATGATTACTATAAAATCAGACTTAACACTTCTCATTGATTTGGTTTATACATAAGCCACAAAAACCATGTCTACCAAATTAAGGGAAATCATATGTAAAAGATATGGCAATTCACTTGCTCTTCTTCCTTAAATCAAGTGCCACAAATTTTAAGCTCTCCATGCTATACCCATCTACCGGGTACAACATACATAAACATTACCGCCATAAATAAAATTAAAACTAACTTGAAACAAAATAAAGCAAAGAGATAAAAGGCTAATGGAATCGAACCTAAGTCTCTGAAAATTGATTCAAGGACTACAGTGAGAATGTCTCCCTTACAACTTTAGTGACATTCTGATTTGAGAGGAAACATTTTCCAAAGTAGTTGATACAAGTCTCCCTCTATACTAATTAAAAGCACTTATCTGAATTACCAAGGGAGAAAAAGGGACTTGATCCCTGTCAAATAGAATTATTTGTTGGTAAAACCACTACAAGAATTATTGCAGAAACACTCAATGGCCTGCTCCCTCTATTCAGAATTCAATTTGATATGGATTTTGTCACAACTCACAAATGAAACAGAATAATAATCCACATGAATTTTTGTTTTGAAGTTGGTCCGATTGAACTCAAAAGTAAATCGTATCTCTTATGTTCTGGAAGCAAAGGAGCGTAATGAAGTTGTAAGGGAGACAATCTAAACAAGCAGAAACATTTCAACATAACATAAGCTAAACAAGTTAAATATGCAGGTCTACCTAATCTTCGTGTCTGGCGAAATGGTGCACTTCACAGAGATAAAAAGAAAACCAATGGTATAACTCGAATAGGAAATCACATACAATAAGATAATGGACTTACTAGTTTTTCTCTTAGTTCTGAGTATCCCAATCATCCCAACCGATGTGGGTACTTGGCCTTAGCACGTGCTTGTTTTGCCGCTTTAGACGCATCATTGCAATGCAAAAAAAAAGTGCATCAATATTTAGACTAAAAAAATAACGACAAAACAATGATAGTAACCTGACATTTCTTAATTCACTAACAAATAAACTACTGAAAAGCATATAACGCATAAGTTTCATCATATAATGACTATTCAAAAGCCAAACAGACAGTTACAATTTCATCTTATACATTAGGACTCGCAATTCTTAATAGTGTTAAATTTAATATGAAAGTTCATAAGCCTTGACTTTATGATCCTTCATCTTTCATGGAGATGAGATGTAAGGAAAAGAAATTGTTCTTGAAAATCTACTAACCAAGTATGAGATATAGAATAGGAAAATAAAATACAAGAAGCCTCTTTTCCAACATGAATATAGTACTTCTAAGCTAAAATCACCTGATGAGATTTTAGTACAAAGATGATGACGGAAAGGTCAGACTCAGATTCAATCATGCATCTACTCAGTCTTTCTTTGTGTTTATCCTTTGGTTTTTGTTATTTGATGGATTGGATCAGCCTTTACATTTTTTATCCGGTCAGATTTTGGTCCTGTTTAGATTCCCCCTTGTTATCTCTGGTTTATATTTTTGTGGGATCAAGACTGGGGTAGGCTGTTTTTTTTTTTACTTTTTTTTAATCCTTTTGGAGGTTTTAAGATGATTTTCTGGTGCTATGTTGGTTGGCTGGGGTACCTAATTCAAATGGGATGTGGTTTGGTTATCTCTCTAGAGTTCTCTATTTGCAATTTCCTTGTTATCTCATGTTTCTGCCATTTTTTGCACTTATTGGATTGTGCTTATATCTTAATTGGTGGTTGTTGTCAAAAGGGGCTCTCAACAAATTTTCTTATTAGACATTTGTATCAGGCCTATTTTGTTTTTTCAAAATATGGGGCAAATTGGAGTGGTTATATAATGGAATCTGCTGCTTTGGGAGATATTAATGTTAAGTCTAAATATTGTATCCAAAATTTAATATGGAAAGTCAAAGATGTAAAAGTCAACATTGTCAAAGTCATAGAAGTCAAAGATGTTGTTTAATTCCTTAGTGGTTAAGTCTTGTTTTAGATTAGGTGGTTTAAATAGGTTTTGTCTTTGTTAATCTTGAAGTAACGAACTAGAGTTGCATGTATTGTATGATTGAGACTTGTGGTTAATAATCAAGATCTACTTTCTCTCTCTAGTTCTTGATCTTAATTGTCATATATTGAGTAATTGCTTGATTGTTTTGGGATTTATTGATTAACAATTGGTATCAGAGCTGAACCAAACTTTTCAGAAATGATTTGATCAAAGGATTAGATTGAAATCTTGTTTTTTTTAGTTCGAAAATTTGATTTTCTGGATTTTTTTTTCACGAACTCGAGTTTTTGGTACTGTTCATTCGAATTTTGTGTGAAAAATCATTTTTGTTGCAAGAAATTGGATTCAAATAGTGTTCAGGATTGTTTCTTATTTTGATTTCATTTCGTAATTCGATCAAATTCAATGTCAATTTTTGAATTTTGAAATTTTCTTGAAATGACGTTCGAACACTGTTCTTGAACGAAATCATGTGAATTGTTGTTTTTAATCGAAATTTGATAATAAATTTGTGTTTCGAAGTGTTTTTTCGATGATTCTGATATATTTTTTAGATCAAATTTGCAGGTTTAAATCGATTTGAGTTAGAAAGAGCCAAGAACACGGTTTGCGCGAGTTCATATGATTTGCGCAAGATCCACAGACGTTTGCATGAGATTATCCGAGCTTTAAGAAGAAAGTCTGTTTGCGTCTTGTACTTGTCACGAAAAGTATCATTTGCGCATCCTTCGGCTCAAGCAAAGTTCACCTTGCGCATCCTTCGGCTCACGCAAAGTTCACTTTGCGCATCCTTCGGTTCACGCAAAGCTACCTCGCGCCATACGTGGATCACGAAAACATCACTTTGCGCTTCAAGGCTATCACGCAAAGTTCACTTTGCGTTACAAGGCACTTACGCAAAGCTCAGTTTGCTCAATCAACATCTTACGCAAAGCTCAGTTTGTGCAATCAACACCTCACACAAAGCTTAGTTTGCGTCTTCTTTGGCTTACGCAAACCTCATCTTGCGTTTCACTTGTCTTGTGTAAAGCTCACTTTGCGTTATACGCTGATCACGAGAAGATTGGTTTACGCATCACACTGTTCTCGCAAAACTCGACTTTGCGCCATATCAAGTGTTGTTAAAAAAAATTTACGAAAGATTTCAATTTGATCTGATTTTTGATTTTCTGATATACAGTTTGGAATGATCATACATATCAAACTAATGTACTCATTCAAGATGGGATATTTTGCTGAGCTTGAAGAGAAGATTAGAAAGCTGAATTTAGAGAAAATTAATCTGGGTCATTGTAACACCCTCAAAACTGGAAATAGCAACTAATTTAAAATTTTCTAAATACATCAATAATTGATTCATCTTCAATCACAATCTAAGATTTAACCTCAATACATACAATCATTCTATACATAAAGTCTATGATACGAACGGGTGCTACTAAAACCCAATAGAAGTCACTATCTCCAAACTGCGGAAGACTTCACCAAAAACTTACATTCGCGAAAGACTAAACACATCTCTTCATAGAATTGCTAGAACCAACCCCCACCTGGAACCTGATGTACATGCCGACAAATAAAAAGGTTAGGCTTAACGCCTAGTGAGCTCAAGAGTTTTCAACATATAAGAATTAACCGTTTAAAAAAAGAAATACGGTTAAAATAATAATCTTTCAATTCGTTATGTCTTACATACGGAAACGACTCATTTTCCAATAATATGCAATTTAGACAAAGAACACCAATTTAAACGTTTTCCGATCTAAACTACTTCAAGGACGAAGATACCAAAATAAACCTCCCATTCATAAATTTGGTTTAACACAAAACTCACTCAAAACGTGGATAGAAATTGAACTCTCCATTTATGAAGATACGGTTAAAACTTTATATCCCAAAACACCCAAAACACGGGTGGGGCATAATACTCAACTCATAAACCAAGGATAAAACCCAAATATACAAACACCCCCGAAAACTTGTATAATAAAACTCAATGCCCAAAAACAACACCTTTCGGTGATGGGGGATACCCGAATTCCATCGAAAGTGACGGGCACACAAAGTTAAGCCACTTATCAATGTTATATGAGCATCACTTAGGGATGAAACACTCGTTAGCATCAACCTTTCCGGGTCTATAGCTAACAAACCAACAAGCTCAACAGCTCCATGTATTTTGCCCGGATAATCACCAAGTTCAACAACTCCATGTCTGTACCTTGGGAATCTTCGTGCACTCATCAAGTTCAACCCCTCCAGGTCTTTACCTTGGAATCCCAAAACATCCCAGTTAAGCTCGTTCACAAGAATTTGCAATTATTGATCGTAAGACCTCATGCCAATTTCAAGTTACAATACGGGGATAAAGCCCCCAACTAAACCAACCGACTGACTCATATGCCTATGGATCCAATGCATTACAGTCTAAAATGTTACATGACTCAAACGAATGGACTAACGCATTCAAAACATGTAACTCTCAAATAAGATGCAACTAAGTACACCATACGTCCAAGGCTCCTCAACGAGCTACCCATAACCGAACAATTGTTCCAAAGACTCCACCGAGTACGAATCAAGCCCAAGAGGCTAAAATAGACGTTTGGCTAAAACATGCAAGCCAAAATAGTTATATAAACCAAAATACGCACTTTCCCAAATCTTTAATTCTCAATTTACCATTGACCTTCGGCCCCAAACCCCAAAAAGGTTTTCCATTTCTAAAATGTTCCCCATAGCCGGGAATGACCCAAACCCAAAGGATTCACGTATTCGTACCTTTCAAAACATCCCATTTCATGTACGATGCATAAAGCCCGACACACACTTAAAAGTACACTTTTGACCAAATACTTATTTGTACAAGAATTCATCAAAACCCGTTCATTTATGACACATTTAACGAAATGCCCAAAAATCACAAAGATGAGTGTTACATGAGTTTATAAAGTTAAATACACCAAATAACCAAAACTTATCAGCAGTTAACAAAAACTTATCAGCGGTTAGCAAAACTTATCAGCAGTTAACAAAACTTATCAGTAATTAACAATTTCATGTAAAACGCTTTAAAATAAACTTTTTGGCATGTACACCGTTTTCACAAATCAACTTGAACTCACCTTGCTAGATTTAGGCTAAATCTAGATTTTACCCAACGAGCTCTTTTAAAGGCCAGTTGAATCCTCAAGCCGAAGACTTCCAAAACCTAGATTCAACATTCCAACCCATAAATAACCATTTCCAACCACAAGGAAACATTCTCCAAACATAGAAATACCAAAATCCCAAACAAGATCAAAACCCTAGTTTTCTCCAAAACTTACCAAATCCGAGATTTGAGAACCAAACACTAAGAAACCATCAATGGAGCATTTATAACCTTAATACAAGAAAACTTACCCTTGAAGACAAAGAGACTTCCGAGAACACCCAATCCAACACTCCAACCCGAGCTCCCAACCGAAAGAACTTGATGAGGAAGATGAAGATGGAGGTTTTGTGGTTCAAGGTTCCAACTAGCTAGATGATTGGGAATCATGAGGTTTGGGGAGAGAAAACCCCCAAAATGGGTTAGGGTTCGGTCTTTATGAAAGGGAGAGGTTGAGAGAGAATAACAATAGAAGAGAATGAGTTTTGAATGAGAAATGAGGCTAAAGTCCGATTTTAATTCGGTAAGACCCCGCACGCGGCAGTGCCTGGCGATAGTGACATTGTCACTATCGCGTGGCACAATCGCACGGAGTGTACCGCCGCTAACACTCTCCCCGCGATAGTGCCCTGGCGATAGTGACATTGTCACTATCGCGTGGCACAATCGCGCCAAAGGTACCGAGGCTCAAAAAGTCCAAAAACTCGCGATTCACGCATGGGTCGATTTAAGATTTGAAGGCACAACGTTTTCCACTCAAAAGATAGACGAAAGGCGGAGAGATCACCAATGAAAGGCGGAAACTTACTTACGAAAAATCGGGTGTTACAGTCATGTTGTTGACTTTCACTCACAAAAGTCAAAAGAGCATTATGAAGAAAGCATCAGACTGAAAGAGGAAATTAGTGCTTTAAAGATTATTAATGAAGATCTTCTGAAAAGATCTTCTGGACAGAATGATGAGAAGATAAAGGAATTGGAATCTGAGAATGCTAAGCTTAGAAAGAACTTATCTGATTTTGAAAAACAGCTTGCTGAAAATAAAGCTAATTTTGAAACTGAAAAGAAAAATTTTTCAAAGAAGTTCTCAGATTTCTCAAAGAAGTGTTTTGAAGATAAAAAGTCAGTGGATCTTAAATGCATAAAACTTTCTCAACAAATTTCAGATTTTGAGAAAGTATTTATTTTGGAAAGAGAGAAGTTTGATAAAGAAAAGAAGGCCATAGAACAGAAGAATGTGGGTTTATTCAAGGAATTATCAGGCAGAGAAATGATTCAGAGAAAGGATTTGAAGAAGAAAGATCCATATTTGAGTCTGAAATCAAAAAGCTGACTTCCAAGTTATCTGAACTATCTGCTACTGCGCTGAAAGAGCAGAAGACGAAGTCTGAATTCTCGAAGAAGATTGATCAACTTGTGAAAGAAAGAGACAATTTTGCTTCAAAAATCAAAGAGCTTGAGAAGTCTGTCTCAAGATCAACTCAGAAATCTGTCTCTTCACAAAGGTCAGCTAAATTTTTTGATCAAATTCGTCGAACTAACATCTTCTATGATGGATATTTAGATGGTTCAGGTACATATTCAAGAGGAAAAAGCTTCAAGAAAGAGAAACTGGTGTGGTAGAAGAAACCAGTTAAAGATGAGATGTTAGATGAGCTAAAAGGGAAGACATCATGTGTACATGTTCATAAAGCAAAGAAAAACAAAGAGCATAAAGGTAAACCTGACCTTAAATACTCAAAAGACCAATTACTCAAGTTTTCAGGTAATAAATTTTATTGTTCTTACTGCTGTACACATGATCATATCCACAAGATCAGTGATCATTTCTGGTATGTTTCTGTTAGAGCATAAATATGTTGGATTCAAGATCATTAAAGATTGAAGGCAGAAGTGAAGAAGTCAAAGCTGGAAAAGTCAACTCTCACTTAAAGTCAAAGTCTTTTGTTAATAAATGTCAAAGTCAATGTATTTGTATTTCGTTTCTTTGTAATTTGTCAAGGGTATAAATACCTTTGTCCTTGTCTTTGTAATCAGAAGTACACACGCATATTAGAGAAGAGCTTATTTGTATATCTTTCTAGAGTGAGAAAGTAGAGAAAGAAAGTTGTGAGATTGTAATCTTGTGAATAATTCAATGACATGTGATTACGAGATTCATCTTGTTTGTTTGTTACTGAATTAGAACTTGATATCTAGGGAATAACAATTGGTATCAGAGCAGATCCAAAAGGTGAAATCAGATCAAGAAAGTAGTCGACATTGTGTTCTTGACTGTGAAAACCGATTTCTGAAATTAGATGTGTTTTTGGAGCTGATTTTGGTTAGGAATCGTTACAAAAGTGTAATAGATTAAGTCTTTGTAATCAATTTCAAGTATTGCACTGTAAATCACACAAATTTCATGATTTTTGTTGAATTTTTGTACACAAGTCGTTGTCACTGTTTCATCAATCTTTGTGGTTTGTAAGTGTTTAATTGTAAAAATCATGTATTGGAACTTGTTCTTGGGTTGATTACAAAGGATTCTGCAAAGTTTCAGATCAATTGGACAAGTTTGGATCGATTTCTGATGGAAAAAGTAATTTTTGGGTCGACAAACGGAAGAACGCGCTAGATCTCTCAAACACGCAAGTTCTTCGTGAAACGTGCTAGTTCGTCGTGAAACGCGCAAGGTTCATCAGCTAGAACGCGCAAGTCGAAGGGTTATTTTTGGTCTCAAACGCGCAAGGCTATCTGCGAGTTCTAGAAACTCGCTAATCGAAGCTACCGAGTTTGAGGAGGAACAGTTGTTTGCGAGTTCTTCGACGTGCGAGTTTGGAAGGAACAGTGGTTAGCGAGTTCTTCGACGAGCGAGTTTAGTAAACGCGCATGCCTCTGTTAGCGAGTTTTAGTATGAACAGTTTTTAGCGAGTTTAGGCGCTTGCGAGTTTGATCATCTGCGAGTTTGGTCTGCGAGTTTGGTCTGCGAGTTTATCTGCGAGTTTGCTTGCGAGTTTGTCTGCGAGTTTGCTTGCAAGTTTGTCTGCGAGTTTGATTGAGAGTTTATCAAACGCGCAAATCTCGATCTGCGTGGTTCTCAGTCTGCGAGTTTTAAGATTGAATAGGGACTTGCGAGTTTCTATACTTAGAATTTTTTCTGAGAAATTTTTCAAAACTGTAATATGGCCTTTAATAGTGAAACTTTTTTTCTCTAGGACCCCGGTGCTAAGTCTGCGGAGGGGGACAAAATTCTGATTGTTTTCAAAATCTCTGAATTTTTTATTTCAAGTTTTTCTGTATTTCTTGAGATTTCATATTTTGGATTAAAGATCACTTTTCAAGTTCTTTTTCAAACAGGATGACTTCCAAATAAGCTTTCAAAGTCGAATCAGATGTGAAACCTTCTGTTTTAGTCAAAGGAAAGTTTGAGTCTTGGAAGATTAGTTTTCTAGATCTCATAGATAAACATGAGTCGGGAAAATATATCAGATTATCTTTGCAGGAAGGAAGGATGAAAACTCCAACAAAGTTTTACTATTATCCGGGAGCATATGGACTCGAAGAAAAAGGAGAGTGTGTATTATCACTTGAGGAATATTCAAATGAGCAAAGAAAGAGATTTGAAGCTGATAAATTGGCCAAACTGTTTATTTTGAAAGGAATTTCAGATGAAATTTCTAGTCAATTAAATATCAAAGAGGCTACAGCAAAACAGTTGTGGGATCAGCTTGAAAATAAATCAAAGTTGTCTTTAAGGGAAAAAGTAAAGATTTTGGAATCTAAGAATTCTGAGCTGAAAAGAAGGATTTCTGACTTTGAAAATCAGATTGTGCCACTTCAGCAAGCAGCATCTGTTGAAAGTTCTGTGGAGAAGATTAAGAATCTGGAGGATGCTAATGCTGAGCTTCAAAAGAAAATATCTGATCTGGAGAAAAAGATGGTCAAAGAAAGATCTGATTTTGAGACTGAAAAGACATCATTTGCAAAGAAATTCTCCGAGTTTTCTAGAAAATGTGCTGACGAGAAGAAGACGGTTGAGCTTAAATGCATTAAGCTTTCTCAACAAATTTCTGAGTTTGAGAAAGTAATTATTCTGGAAAGAGAAAAATTTGCAAAGGAAAGAAAGATCATAGAGCAAATAAATGTTGGGATATTCAAAAAAATATCTGGTCAGAGGACAAATGCTGAAAATGGTTTTGAAGAAGAAAGAAATATTTTTGAGTCAGAGATAAAGAAGCTAACTGCAAAGCTATCTGAGCTAATGTTAGACTATAATTGTATTCAAGATTAAATGAGGGTCATTATTGTAATTGTTGTATTAGTGTTTGTGTGTGGTGTAAATGAGCTTAGAAGGTTTGACCTTGCTTGGTCATGTTGACCTATATATAAGCAAGTCATAGTGTTGTTTAGTGAGTGTGCAAGAACAAGAGATTAGGTGTGTGAAAGTGAAGGTGTAATTGAGAGAGAGTAAGAACACACATAGTAGCACACATTGAGTACACACACAAACACTCAATCTTAATTGTTCATCACAAATAGGGATATGGATTGATGTAATCATAGTGATTAATAAACAAAGTGTTTTGTGTATGTGTTTATGCTAGTAAATCTTGGGCAACAATTGGTATCAGAGCCAAATCCATTTGAAAATCAAGAAAATTTTAAAAATCGACACTGTTCATTAAGTACTGTTCATCGTCACTGTTCACCGAATCATTTTTGAGTTTTAGTAGAAATTTCGAGTTGAGATTGATCAGGTTTTGTTCGCTGAGTGAAATAGATCGAGTCTGTATCGTTTATTTCAGTAATTGCACTGTAATTGATCATCAATTTGATGATTTTGTGTGTTTTTGAGTTTTCGAGTTTTTGCACTGTATTCACATCAATTATGTAGATTTTGTGTTGTAAATCGAAAATAGTTGTTGGAAATGAGTTCTTGGTGAACAAGTGAACAAATTCTTAAAGTTTGGTGCTCAAATTCGAAGTTTTATGTTGAAATCGATGAATCAGATGAAGAACACACAAGCTATCTGAAGAACGCGCTAGATCTGAAGAACGCGCAAGTTCTTCGTTAAAACGCGCAAGATTCTTTGCTAGAACGCGCAAGCTGAAGAAAGTTATTTTTGGTTGAAACGCGCAAGATGTTGTTTGCGAGTTCTAGAAATGCGCTGGTCGATATCTGCGAGTTCTCCAAACGCGCTAATCGAAGCTAGCGAGTTTGAGTAGGAACAGTGTTCAGCGAGTTCTTTGTCGTGCAAGTTTGAAGATTTCAGAATTTTTCTAAGTATTGAAACGCGCAAGTGTGGTTAGCGAGTTTGCTCAAAACGCGCAAGTAGTGCCTAGCGAGTTTCTGGAACGCGCACGCCTCTATCAGCGCGTTTTAGCGTGAATAGTAACTTGCGTGTTTAGGCACTTGCGAGTTTTATCGATTAGCGAGTTTCAGTGCTTAGCGAGTTCATCAGAACGCACAAGTCTTTGCGAGTTTGCTTGCGAGTTTACTTGCGAGTTTGCTTGCGAGTTTGCTTGAGAGTTTATCAAACGCGCAGGCTTTGATTTGCGTGTTTCTCAGCCTACGAGTTTCATTTTCAATAGTGATCTGCGAGTTTTATCACTTAGAATATTTTCTGAGAATTTTCAAAACTGTAACATGAGTCTGCGGAGGGGGACAAAAGTTCTTTCTGTGATAAAAATCTCTGAATTTTTTTAAAGATTTTTGTATTTCTCTTGATTTGATTGGATTTAAAGATCTTTACTAGCTAACATTTTTTATTTTTTTTCAGGTATATTCATCTTTTAATCATGGCAAATGAATTTCTTTCTATGGGATCTCATCTGAAGCCTCCGGTCTTGTCTTCTGTAGATTATTCACAATGGAAGAAGAGAATGATTCAGTTCTTGAATCTAAAGAACAAAGATTATATGACTTCTATCATAGAAGGTCCGGGAGATCCAAAATCACTTGTACGTGGACAAGTAGCTACAGCAACTGATCCAGCAATTCCAGATCGATATGTGTCAAAACCATATCGATTTTTCAATGAGACAGAAAAAGCAAGACACAAGGTTGATGAAGAAGCTTTTATCTATCTCACTATGGGAATTCCTAATGACATCTACAATCGAGTAGACAGTAGGGATTCTGCAAAAGCGTTATGGGATGAATTGGAAAAACAATTTCAAGGATCAAAGAAGTCTATTCAGACAAAGCTGAATCAAAGTATCAATGCTTATGAAGGTTTCCATGCTAAAGAAGGAGAGACTTTGTTGGAGTCATACAATCGATTCAATATCATATTGAATGATCTTAGGAGAAATGGGATGAACAAGACAGAATCGGAGATCAATTATAAGTTCATCAAGAACTTGAACCCAGAATGGAAAAGCTATGCAATCAACATTCAGATGACAAAGGACATGGCACAAGAAGACGTCAATGATATCTTCACAACTTTATCTCAGCATGAGGATGAAGTAAAACAACTTAGTGCTGAAAAGAAGATGGTCAAAGATTCGTTAGCCTTAATGTCTGAGCGTAAGAAAGGGTCAAGTTTCAAATCCAGTTCTTCCTACAAGACAAAGTCAAGGAAATCCAGAGCTCTCCTCACTGAAGTTACTGATTCAAGCACTGATAAATCTTCCACTGAAAGTGAAGAACATTCAGATGAGGATATGCAAAGATTTGCTGAAAATCTGGCTCTTCTCACAAAGCAGTTTAAAAGTTTTGGAAAGAAAAGATACTCAAAGCCGAAGTATGACAACTACAAGAAAGACAAGTACAAACCGATATCTGAAAAGAATTATGAGAAAAGCGGCGAGAGAAGAGAAGAGAAACGAGAAGAGAAGAGAGAAGGAAAGAAAGAAGAGACTGAGCCGAAATATGGAAGATGCTATAATTGTGGAAAACCAGGTCATTTTTCCAAAGACTGCAAGCAGAAGCGGATAAAGAATTCAGAATACTATACTCGGAAATCACTGATAGCAAAGAAAGTGGAAGATGGTCAGAACTTAATGGCAGAAGAAGAGAATTGGTTCTATAAAAGTTCTGATGATGAATCCGCCCACTTTACTCAGGTGTGTATGATGGCTAAAGTAGATGAGGACATTGGATCATCTTCTGACCATTCTGATTGTGGTTCCGAGGTACGTATTCAATCTTTAAAAGCTCAAGTTAAGTTCATGAAAGAAGAGTTTAAGACTTTGAAAGGCAAACTTAGTCATGAAAGACAAACAATGTTGAATTTTCGTGATGAAAATTCAATGTTGAAAGATTTTGTTAAGGATAAAGAGTCTGAAAAAGATCTTTTAAAAAAGGACAAAGATGTTTTAATTTCAAAAATATCTGAGCTTGAAAAAGATCTTGTAAACTTAAATGCTGAAAAAGGTGATTTTCAATTAAAATTTGAGGTTTGTTATCAAGAAAGAAACGAGGCATATTGTAAAATTAAGCAACTGGAGGATTTAAATCTGAAAAGAGGACAGACTGAGCAAACATTAAATATTTTAATAAACAAACTCCAAGATGTCAGATTTTATGATGTTAAAAAAGGTTTGGGTTTTGAACCAAATAATGTTTTAAAAAGAGCACCAGAAAATTTATATAATTTTGATAAACTGGGCTCTATTTCTACAAAACCTGATATTCATGATACTTTTGTAAGAGGTAAAGATGTGAATGTTGATGAAACTTCATCTTGTGCTGATTCAATTTCAAATTTAAAATCTGTTGGTTTTGCTTATAAAGATTTAAATGAAAGTTACAACACAAGAAAGATAGAATTTAGTGAATTTACTTCTCTATTTTCTCCTTGTTTACCAACAGAATCAGCCAAGGTTGAATAAAATAATACTGAATCTCAGTGTCAGTTTGATGAATCTGATTTAGAAACTGATGTTGAGAATCAAGTGTTATCATCTGATTTATTCACGTCAAATTCCTCAAATGGTTCAGAAAGTGAAAATATCATGAATCAAAACCTTAATTCTGATTTTTCAAAAATTATGACTGAGGAGATTTTTACAGAAATGATGAATGCTTCAGATCCTGTTCCTATTCTAGAAAAGATGGAATCAAACTCTGAGGTAAATCAAACATCTAATTTTGAGAAACAAATCACAGATCTTCAAAAGACAATTGAAGAGTTAGAAGATGAGAATGTTGATCTCAAATTTAAACTTGACAAGTCTTCTGAAGAAAACAAAGAACTCTCTAAAGAGTTAAATATTTTAAAAAATGATTTGTTTAAACAAAATCTAAAGGAGAAAAAGATGTTTGATTCAACAAACTGGAATGTTCATTCTAATCCAGAGTTTGATACTGTTAATTCTAAATCTTCAGTTGTTTATACTTCTACTCCTGAATATCCTTCGAGTATTTTTGAGAAAGGAGAAGCTTCTTGTACTTCAAAGTCAAAATCATCTTCTTCAAAGAAAACTAACAAGATTCTGTTTCCTGTTTCAGATGTGAAAATTCAAAATGGTAAAGGAGAAAGAGTGAAGAATGTGAAGGAAAATAAAGTTGCTAAAAATAAATGTAATATTCGTGATAGTGGTAGTTTGTTGTGTAAAAATTCAAACGTTTTCAAATGTCAAAGTTGTATGAATGATTGTACTTCATTAGATAAATCTACACTTTTGACATTTGCACGTAAGAATTTTATCTACAAACACTGTCATGATAATGCATTTATCATTCCTTCTATTCATTCTAAATCTAAAATTGCCAGAAAAACATCTCATGTCAAATCAGCTTCAAAATCCTTAACTCATCAGGCTAAAATTTTTCATGATAAGTTTGATAATTTTTCGAAAAAGCAAACATTTCATGAGCTTAATGTTAAAATGATATGGAAATGGGTACCTAAGCCTCGCTATGAGTGGCGAATTAAGGCTAAGGTAGATGATATTGTTAAGTTGCGAAAAGCTAACAAGGAAGGACCCATCTGGATATGGGTACCTAAACAGAAGTGAGTTGTTATTTTTGCAGGCCTCACAAACATGGTATATAGATTCAGGATGCTCGCGTCATATGACAGGATTTAAGCATCTACTTCACAATTATGTTGAGGAACCTGCCGGTACTGTAAGTTATGCAAATTCTGAGGTTACTGGATATATTCGAGGATACGGATCTTTAACAAATGGCATCGTGACAATCAAAAGAGTACTATATGTAGAAGGACTTGATCATAATCTCTTCAGTACAAGTCAATTCTGCGATAGTAAATTTCAAGTTCGGTTTACTGATAAATGCTGTTATATTGAAGATAAAGATGGTCGTGTAGTTTTTAAAGCTAAGCGGAATGCAAATCTTTATTCTGTGAATTTTCCAACACTTTCTGCATCAAGACCTGTTTGTCTTATTGCAAAAGCTTCACGAGCTGAAAGTTGGATCTGGCATCGGCGTTTGTCTCATCAAAACTTTGATGCTATTAATCAGTTGGCGAGACAAGGTATTGTCAAAGGTCTACCAGAACTAAGGTTTGAGAAGAATTCTCTTTGTCCCGCTTGTGAAATGGGAAAGATGAAGCGAACATCTCATAAAGCAAAGACATAATTCTCATCCTCAACACCTCTTGAATTGATACATATGGACCTTTGCGGCCCGATGAGGACTCAGTCTATCAATGGTAAGAAATATATTTTGGTCATGATAGATGAGTACTCCAGATATACTTGGCTGGAATTTTTAAAGAACAAATCAGATGCAGCAGAGCTGATCATTGAATTTTTAAAGAAGATCCAGGTTCGACTACAATTGTCGGTTATATCTTTGAGAAGTGACAATGGCACGGAATTCAAGAATGAAAAGCTTCAGAGTTATCTCATATCTGTTGGGATCTCTCATAACTTTTCTGCTGCCTACACTCCTCAGTAAAACGGTGTAGTTGAAAGGAAGAATCGAACACTGGTAGAAGCTGCAAGGACAATGTTAGCTTATTCCGAATAGCCAATGTTTCTGTAGGCTGAAGCCGTTGCCACTGCGTGTTTCACACAAAACCGCACGATTGTCATCAAAAGACATAAAAAGACAGCATATGAACTTATTAATCGCCGAAAACCGAATATTAAATTTTTTCGTACTTTTGGTTGCAGGTGTTACATTCTCAATGATCGAGATAATCTTGGTAAATTTGACAAGAAGGCTGACGAAGGCTATTTCATTGGTTATTCGTTAACATCTAAAGCATATCGAATTTACAATAGACGAACCAAGACGATCATAGAGAGCATTAATGTGTCATTCGATGAATCATTAACGTTGACTTCTGAACACAACAGTTCAGAACTCAAGCTTAAACAGAAAGTTTCTATTCAAGACGGAATAGAACCTGAAGTCAAACAGAATAAGTCTTCTAATTCAAATAAAATTACAGCTGAATTAGACTTATTATTTTTTGATGCTTTTATGGATATTTGTGCAGATTTTGAAAAATCAAGCATATCTGCATCAACTTCAGAGGTTCCAATTATAATAGCAGATATTTCAGGACCTTCTGAAAATGTCACAATTTCAACCACATCAGGTACATCTCAACATATACATTATGAAGATACTAATGTTGATTCTGTGCATGCAGATCCAAATTCTGCAACAGAAATTCCGAGTGATTCTTCTATTGCTCCAGAAATATTTACTTCAGAAGAGGCTCTACAAGATGTCCCGAGCACATCTGGGGTTGTTAAAGACTTACCTGCAGTGTATGATGAATATGAGGAAGATAATACTCAAACTGACATTCATCCGATTCCAAGTACAATGAAATGGACAAGAGATCATCCACTTCACAATATTATTGGTGATGCACAGTCTGGTGTACAAACGCGTGCAGCATCAGCTAATTTTTGTCTATATTCAAGTTTTTTAAGTTCTCTCGAGCCAAAGAAAGCTTCAGAAGCCTTGCGTGATCCAGATTGGATACTGGCGATGCAAGATGAACTTCTACAATTTGAGAGGAACAAAGTTTGGCGACTTATACCACTTCCAAAAGGTAAATCAGTTATTGGAACAAAGTGGGTTTTCAGAAATGAAAGAGATGAATCTGGAGTTGTTGTTCGAAACAAAGCTCGCCTTGTTGCAAAGGGTTACTGTCAGCAGGAGGGGATTGATTATGACGAAACGTTTGCTCCTGTGGCAAGACTGGAAGCCATACGTATCTTCTTATCCTATGCAGCGCATAAAAATTTTACGGTCTTCCAAATGGACGTAAAATCAGCATTTTTAAATGGAATATTGCATGAAGAAGTATATGTTGCTCAACCAGAAGGATTTGTTGATCCAAAGAACCCTGATCATGTCTATGTCTTAGACAAAGCCTTGTATGGACTCAAACAGGCACCAAGAGCTTGGTATGAAACTCTAACTCAATTCTTACTCGCTTCAGGATTCAAGAAAGGTACAATTGATACTACTCTCTTTCTGAAAAAGCAAGGTGATGATATGATTCTGATCCAGATTTATGTAGATGATATAATTTTCGGTTCTACAAATCCAAAGTTTTGTAAAAACTTTTCAAGAATCATGGAATCTCGTTTTGAAATGTCAATGATGGGCAAACTGAATTTTTTCCTTGGTCTTCAAGTGAAACAGTTACCCGAAGACATTTTCATTAATCAGTCAAAATATATTCGAGATATTTTAAAGAAATTTAACATGAGTGACAGTTCAGTGATGAAAACACCGATGGCAACGGGCACACTTTTAGATGCAGATCTTTCTGGTAAATCAGTAGATCAAAAAGTGTACCGTAGCATGATTGGTTCACTGTTGTACTTAACTGCGAGTAGACCGGATATTATGTTTGCTACATGTTTTTGTGCGAGATATCAAGCTAATCCGAAGGAATCACACCTTGTCGCTGTAAAACGGATTCTTAAGTATCTTAAAGGAACTACTGAGTTAGGCCTTTGGTATCCTAAGGGTTCGTCTTTTGATTTAACTGCCTATACTGATGCTGATCATGCAGGATGCAAACTGGATAGAAAGAGCACCTCTGGTTCTTGTCAGTTTTTAGGTGATAAGTTGGTTAGTTGGACTTCTAAGAAACAAAATTGTGTTTCTACATCCACCGCTGAGGCTGAATACGTAGCTGCCGCAAGCTGCTGTTCACAAGTCCTCTGGATGCGAACACAGTTAAAAGATTTCGGATATACCTATCAACGAGTTCCTATCTACTGTGATTCTAAGAGTGCGATTGCGATAACAGCCAATCCAGTGCAACATTCCAAGACAAAACACATCGACGTGCGTTATCATTTTATAAAGGATCATGTCGAAAAGGGCGATATTGAGATGCACTTCGTGACTACAGACTACCAGTTGGCTGACCTTTTCACCAAACCGTTGGATGAAAAGAGGTTTAACTTTTTAGTTAGCAAACTTGGTATGTTAAATGCCACTTCATGATTCGAGGGGGAGTTTTCTACTTTTGTGCTTTATTTGAATATATTTTGGATATTTCATCATATGATAACTGACTAAAGCGGAATCATTTGTATAATTATTACCAAAATCATTTTTCTTGCAGGATATGTTATGTGACAATGGCTTTTGGATAATTCAGTTCAAAACCCGTTTTCAAATGTTTTCTTCTGAAGGATGCTTTCATGATAACATCATTTCAGGAAGTTTTTTCGTTTGAAAGAGAGATTATATTTTTATATTTTTTTTTCTAATAAGTTGATTTTTTACAGATATCAAGGGGGAGGATATCTAGTCAAGGATACTTTCATTGTTATATTCATTCCAGGGGGAGTTAAGGATTCTAATTCACAGGTATAACATTCTAATCCTTATACTCTAACACTTGTGAAAGAAGAACAACTTTCACTTGTGAAAAATGTTTTTAAAATGTTCAAACCACTTCATGATCTTAACATGTTTTTATGATTTGAGAAGTGTGATTTTTAAATGTTTTTTTTTTTGGATACTTCATTGTTTATCTGACCGTGTGTTCTTTAAAGAATAATACTTGTGTATTTTCTTTTCTACATACTTTGTCAAGTATTCATACACACACTGGTTCAGTATTTTCAAATTGACTTTGTTATTACCATGTATCAAATGATATATCTTTCTATGGTAATACTCCCGTCGTTTGGTATTCATAGTTGTTTGAATCAAACGTCATTTCACTTTTAATGTGCTTTCATTGATAATATGTTTATATATTGTTCATATAAACAATATACGTCTTTGAATTTCCAAATATCTTTCTTCATGATAATTTGATCTGATCTTAATCATTGTCAGATTCTTAAAACATTTCTATTCTTTCATGATTATTCATTCCTATAAAGTTTTGAGATATCTTAAATGTTTAAATTGCTCAAATTTCAATTCTGATCCTTGTTGAGCATACATACACTGACATATGATTTCTTGTGCTTTACATGTCAAGAAAATCATTGAACAACATGTACTTTTAGGAATATGGGATTCAGTGTGAGTGCTTATTAGATCTTCCATGGATTCACGATAACCAGTGTTTCCTACCCCGGAAGAAATCCTGTGAGTGATTAAGGGAAGAGGGGTCTAAAAGAATTGAGTGTGGGAGTGAGCTGAGGTAAAATGCACATGACAGATTGGTTAGATGTGAGCTTATATGTTTAAAAGAAAGAGGGTGTCAGAATAGAGTTAAAAGAATATCAGAACTCTGCACCAAACATCTTTCTGAGCCAGAAAGCCACATTTCTGATTGGTTCACATTTCTTTGGTGACCATCATTGAAATAGGCAAATAGCCCATGCCATCTCTTGCATACAACCTCCCTAGCTACTCATTCTTTTCTCAAAAAGAGAATGTTTCACATTTTCTGGGGAAGCAGCATATAATCTATCGGATCTTCATTTGGAAGATACTGATATTGAAAAAGAAGGAAAGTTGCCCCACCTTCGACCCTTTATCATGACATTGAGTCCATGTACAATCATTGCTGTCTCAGTGATTTACATATTTTGAGCCTTTTTATGAAACACAATCATTTGTGCTAATTCTTTCAAAACACAAGCACGAGCACACAGAGAATATGTTTTTCTGTCAGAACATTCATAGAATTACCTTGTGTTTTTCAATGATTGAATGGAAGTCATGGGGAGTCAACATCAAACAAGCTCCTTACATTGTACATTCGTTGTACACAGTAACTTTGTGTTACTGACAGGCACTTCTAACTGTTTCATGTGTTGATTCAGGGTTACCATTCTTATTTTGTTTGAATTTGAAAAGATTCAAATGAATATGTTTGTGAATCAAAGGCCAATCCAGATCAGAAGTCAGAATATCTTATTAATGGGGGAGATTGTTTACTTTTCTTATATGGGGGAGAATGTCTATTATCCAAAGGAGGAGATGAAAGTTCATGAAGATTGCGATTATCAGATGGTGGGAAGTTTATTCAATGACGGATCTGACCTTGAAGTGTTTTAATGATTTTGATTCTTACAAATCATTAAAAAGGGGGAGAATAATCAAAGTTCAAAGATCAGATTGAAGTTTTAAAGATTTCAGAGGAGAAAAAGTTTTCAGATGATTGAAGTCAAACATTAAAGAAAGCTTGTCATAGAAAAAGTGGAAGAAATTCAAAGTTTGAAAGAAAGGTTGTTTATTCAGAATTTGAAAAAACAAATTCAAAGGGAGAGACAAGTTTGAAGAATTGTCAAAGTTTTCAAGTTGTCAAAGCCGGAAAAGATTCAAAGTTGAAGATCAATTCTGAAGATAAGAAGACCTGAAGATTATTGTCAATTTTTTTTAATCTTGAATCCAAAGGGGGAGATTGTTAGACTATAATTGTATTCAAGATTAAATGAGGGTCATTATTGTAATTGTTGTATTAGTGTTTGTGTGTGGTGTAAATGAGCTTAGAAGGTTTGACCTTGCTTGGCCATGTTGACCTATATATAAGCAAGTCATAGTGTTGTTTAGTGAGTGTGCAAGAACAAGAGATTAAGTGTGTGAAAGTGAAGGTGTAATTGAGAGAGAGTAAGAACACACATAGTAGCACACATTGAGTACACACACAAACACTCAATCTTAATTGTTCATCACAAATAGGGATATGGATTGATGTAATCATAGTGCTTAATAAACAAAGTGTTTTGTGTATGTGTTTATGCTAGTAAATCTTGGGCAACAACTATCTACAATTGCATTGAAAGATCAACAAGCGAAGTCTGAAATCAAGAAAGAGATTGACCTGCATATCAAAGAGAAGAACAGTCTATCTTTAAAGATTAAAGAGCTTGAAAAGATTGTTTCTAAGGTGGTGGTGACTGAGCAAACGCCTCCAGAGTCACAAATCCACACACCTAGAAATAATTCAACTGACTTTAAAAAGACAGCCTCAAGCTTACACATGAAACCTGTTTCTTCAAGAAGGTTAATCAGTTCATTCAATCAGATTCGTACTTCTAATATTTTTTATGATCAAAATGTAGATGGTTCGGGTACACAAAGAAGAAGAAGAAGAAGAAGAACATATCAAGAAGAGAAACTGGTATGGAAAGTGAAACAAGTGGATGATGATGAGAAGAATGATGAGAAGAAGGAAGAAAAGAAAGAAAATAAGAAAAGTAACAAATCATTTGTACATGCATCAACAGCCAAGAAGAACAAAGTGCTGACAGGTAAACCTGATCTTGCTTATTCTAGAGATCAATTGTTCAGGTTGTCAAAGAAACGGTATTGTTCTTACTGTTATACATATGATTATGTTCATAAAGCAAGTGATCATTACTGGTATGGTTCTTATTCAATTACTCCCATTCGAACTGCAACTAACACACATGGACCCAAATACCAGTGGGTACCAAAACCAAAAACCGATTCTGTGTTGCAGGCATCTACGGTTAAGGGGGAGTAAGAGAACCAAGGCTTCTAAGTAAATCAGCTTAGAACCCGTGTTTCAACGGAGTTTGACTTCTAAACACAACAGTTTAGGACTCGCTCTTCAATGATGAAAAAGAAATGCTACTCCCGAGTTGATAAGAGAGTATACACAGATACTTAGAAGAGGAAATCAACCTTCAAGGGGGAGTACATAAATTTTTCTGGAAATATGTATTCGGAAGATATGATGTACTACACTTCAAAGGGAGTTGTAGATCTCTATCATGTGCCTTTTACTGCCAAATTTCAGATGCATATTTTCAGGGGTAGTAAAAGATTATGATTTCTGATTACTTAAGATCAGAACTCGTTCTTTAATCGTTTTACTGCTTTATGTCTTTTACATTCGAATAAATTTGTGAATAAAGTTGCTTTGACTAGACTTTGAGACTTGCAGGATGAGAGAAGCTGACAAGATCATATCTAAATGACTACAGCTTGACTTTCTAAGAATTAAGATTGCGTGAAAAGGTAAATATCTTATCTTAATCTCAAATGTATCTGAAAGAAGGACAACTTTCAGATATAGAAAACATGTTCTTAAATGTTCAAACCACTTCTCGAATTTTACACAGATTTTATAATTTGGAAGTGTGATTTTAAATGTTTTCATTTTATTTTTGTGCTTCATTGTTAAAAAAACCGTGTGTTATCCAAAGATAAATACTTGTGTATTGTATTTTCATATAATTTCAAGTATTCACACACACTGGTTTGATTTCTTGTTCAAATAGTTCTTACCATGTCTCATATTGAAACATAATTTTTCGATGGTAAGACACCCCGCTTGTACTTCAAAGAATTTTGAGCGTCATTTCATTTCAAAACTTCATTTCAAGAGTGTCTATATCTTGTTTCATATAGACAGTATCCATTATTCTTGACCATAAGCCTTAATTGATATATCATTCATTTCTGATCATTTAAATACAATGTCAGATTTTCAAATAAGTCTTTTGCATTCATTTTCATTCATTCAATATACTTGTTTGAAAATACTTCAATGTTTAAAAATGCTCAAATCTTCATGATTATATCATCTGAGCATCTATTTATCTGACATTTGTATTTGAGATTTAACTGATATAGTTAAACCATTTGAGCAACACATGCTTTATAGGAACTATGGGTTCTTTGTGCTAGTAATTAACTAAACTTCTATGGATTCACGTTAACCAGTGTTTCCTACCCATGAAGTTAATCTTTTAGTGATTGAGTGTGAGGAGTCTAAAAGAAATGAGTGTGGGTGTGATGAGGTAAAATGGAAAAGAGAGTTTGGTTAGTTGTGAGCTTAGTGATAAAAAGAAAGAGGGTGTAAGATCAGAGTAAAAGAATATCAAACTCTACACCAACTACTTTCTAAGCCGGGCAGCTACATTACTAATGTTTCAAAATTCTTCTGAGAACATTATTGAAACAGATAAATAGCCCATGCCAACTCTTGCTTAAACCCCACCAACCACTCATTTTCTTCTCAAAAAGAAAATGTTTCATATTTTTCTAGAGACGCGGCATATAATCTATCTGGTTTTCATTTGGAAAATCTGGATATTGAAAAAGAAGGAAATTTGCCCCACCTTCGCACTTCAATCATGCACAATTGAGTCTATGTTTATCTACTGTTGTCTCAGTGGTTTACACAACGTTGAGCCTTAAAAAGCAATCATTCGTGCTTAATTCTTTCTACACTTGCACGAACACACAAGGAATTAGTTTCTTTGTCATAACGTTCATAGAAATTGCCTTTGTGGTATTTCGATGATTGGATGGAAGCCCTGGGGGAGTGAACATTACAAAAGATCCTTTATATTGTGTATTCATTACACACAGTGACTTCGTGTTACTGACAGACATTTTAACTGATTCATTTGTTGATTCAGGAGTTACCAGTTCTTATTTTGTCTGGATTTGTAAAGATCTAGATGAATTATTGGTTATGGATCACAGAATCAGCGGCTCAGTTTGACATATCAGATTGGTCAAAGATATTTCTTGGAAGCAAAGTTTTGATGATATAGATGCTCAAATCATCAAAAAGGGGGAGAAGATATCAAGAAATGTGTGATTCAAAGGAGTGTTAAAGTTGAAAGAAATGTCCGGAAAGAAGTGTTTGTATTGGATATGGAGAGAAATATTTCAGATTTGAAGTTTGATCAAAGTTGATAAGCGAAAGTTCAAAGAATTTCGAAAGCAAGTAGATTTTGGAGAAAAATTTATTTGAAGAAAGTTGGGTAAAACATTCAAAGCTGAAAATGAAGATAATTTCTTTTCAATGTCTGAAAAAGGTTTATGTACAACCTTGGGGGAGATTGTTATTATTTTTAAAGATCAGACGTTGGGAAGATTATTGAAAGTTTTTGAAGACAAAGCTAAAGAAGAATTTCATCATGTTAAGGGGGAGTTTGTATATCATGTTTGTACAAAAGGGGAGATTACAAGAGAAGATAAATGTTGATTAAAGGGGGAGTTACTTCAATCGAGCTTAAACAAAGAGAAGATCGCATTGCTAAAATTTTTAGTAAAGATCTTGATCCAAAGGGGGAGATTGTTAGAGCATAAATATGTTGGATTCAAGATCATTAAAGATTGAAGGCAGAAGTGAAGAAGTCAAAGCTGGAAAAGTCAACTCTCACTTAAAGTCAAAGTCTTTTGTTAATAAATGTCAAAGTCACTGTATTTGTATTTTATTTCTTTGTAATTTGTCAAGGGTATAAATACCTTTGTCCTTGTCTTTGTAATCAGAAGTACACACGCATATTAGAGAAGAGCTTATTTGTATATCTTTCTAGAGTGAGAAAGTAGAGAGAGAAAGTTGTGAGATTGTAATCTTGTGAATAATTCAATGACATGTGATTACGAGATTCATCTTGTTTGTTTGTTACTGAATTAGAACTTGATATCTAGGGAATAACAGGTTCTTACTCTATTACTCCCACACGAACTGCAACTAACATTTCTGGACCCAAATACCAGTGGGTACCAAAGAAGAAAACTGATTCTGTGTTGCAGGCACCTCAAATCAAGGGGGAGTAAGAGAACCAAGGCTTTTGAACACAACAGTTCAAAACCCGGACTTCAAAGTTGAAAGACAATGGCTTTTGAACATAGCAGTTCAAAACCCGGACTTCAATGACAAGAAAATGGCTCTTGAATAACACAGTTCAAGGCCCGCACCTCAATGTCAAGATTATGGCTTCTAAGTACACAACATAGGACCCGTTCTTCAAAGGAGTTTGACTTCTAAACACAACAGTTTAGGACTCGGACCTCAACGATCAAAAGACCTTACTCCTGTTTTTGCATCCGATGGATATGATGGTCTATATCCCAAGAGAATCGATCTGATCTCTATCCTGTACTTTTTCACTGATAGATTTTTCTGATATGATGGTCTACAATTCAAAAGGGAGTGTCTGATCTCTATCCTGTTTTAACTGACATATTTCAGATGCCTAATTTAAGGGGGAGTAAAGGTGATGACTTCTGGTTATTTCAGATCAGAACTCATACTATAAAAATGTTTTACTGTTTTCTGTCTTTTTTTTTAATAAATGATGTGAATAAAGCGGCTTCTGATCACATGACAGATCAGGACCCGTTTTTCAAAGTTCAAAGAAGGATATTACGCTAATATCCAAGGGGAGATTAAAAGATTTAAATCATTATATCATGTTTTGAGGGGGAGCTGAAAAGGTAAATATATTCTGTCCTAGATCTCTGATTGTTTGAAAGAAGAACAACTTTCGAACATGAAAAACAGTTTCTTAAATGTTCAAACCACTTCTTTATTCTTAAAAGATTTCATGAATTCAAAAGTGAGCTTTTAAATGTTTTTCAAATTTTGAGCTTAATGTTTAACTGACCGTGTGTTTACAAAGATCAATACTTGCGTATTATCTTATCCATATACTGTCAAGTGTTCACACACACCGGTTCAGTATTTTATTTGAAATTGTTATTATCATGTCTCAAATTCGAACCAATTTTTCGATGGTAATACCCCTGTTTGTTTTCAAAGTTGTTGAGCATCATTCATCTTTTTCAAATTTGTGCCTTTATTGCTAAATTGTTTATATTTGTTCATATAAACAAAATATCCAGTTCTTTGATACCCTAGCCATTTCATTTGATCTGATCTTAATCATTGTCAGATTCTCAAAACATTTCTATTCTTTCTTGATTATTCATTCATATAAAGTTTTGAGAAATCTTAAATGTTTAAAAAAATGCTCAAATTTCATTTCTGATTTTTGATGAGCATACATACACTGACATATGATTTCTTGTGCTTTACATATCAAGAAAATCATTGACCAACATGTACTTTTAGGAACATGGGATTCAGTGTGAGTGCTTAATAGATCTTCCATGGATTCACGATAACCAGTGTTTCCTACCCCGGAAGAAATCCTTTGAGTGATTAAGGGGAGAGGGGTCTAAAAGAATTGAGTGTGGGAGTGAGCTGAGGTAAAATGGACATGAGAGATTGGTTAGATGTGAGCTTATATGTTTAAAAGAAAGAGGGTGTCAGAGTAGAGTTAAAAGAATATCAGAACTCTGCACCAAACATCTTTCTGAGCCAGGCAACCACATTACTGATTGGTTCACATTTCTTTGGTGACCATCATTGAAATAGGCAAATAGCCCATGCCATCTCTTTCATACAACCCCACCAGCTACTCATTCTTTTCTTAAAAAGAGAATGTTTCACATTTTCTGGGGAAGCAACACATAATCTATTGGTTCTTCTCTTAGAAGATACTGATATTGAAAAAGAAGGAAAGTTGCCCCACCTTCGACCCTTTCTCATGCACATTGAGTCCATGTACAATCATTGTTGTCTCAGTGATTTACATACTTCGAGCCTTATGAAACACAATTATTGTGCTAATTCTTTCATACACAAGCACGAGCACACAAAAAATTTGTTTTTCTGTCAGAACATTCATAGATAAACCTTGTGTTTTTCAATGATTGAATGGAAGTCCTGGGGAGTCGTCTTCAAACCAGCTCCTTACATTGTACATTCGTTGTACACAGTAACTTTGTGTTACTGACAGGCATTCCTAACTGTTTCATTTGTTGATTCAGGGTTACCATGTTCATTATGTCTGAATTTGAAAAGATTCGGATATATATCTTTCATGAATTGACGGATCTCAGATCAAAGCGCGTCAACTGTCAAAGGGGAGTTTGTTATTTGAATACAAAGGGGTGATCAGAGACTGTGATGAAATTGATGAAGTTTTGATGATTATGATGCTCTCAATCATCAAAAAGGGGGAGAATTTTACACAGATCAATTTCAAATCAATTAAGAGTGTTGTCAAAGTGAAAATTGCTTCCGCTATTTCAATGTCAAAAGATTCTGATGAAAGAGTATTCAAAGATAAATCAAGATGGTTTGTTAAAGTTTGTTTTTCTGAAGACAGTTCAGAGATCAAGTGATGAAGACTCAAAGTTGTCAAAGTTTTTCAAAAGTTTCAAGATTTTAGATTCTTTTTCAAGGCATGTTGACTTTAAAAGTTTCAAAGTGCAAAAGACTTTCCAAGTTTCTTCAAAGGCTGAAAGAGTAAAGGTTGTGAAAGCTTCAAAGTTCAAAGTTAAAAAGACAAAAGCTGAAGAATCAAGAGCTGAAGATCAGTGTCAAATTTTTATTAAATCTTAAATACAAAGGGGGAGATTGTTAAGTCTAAATATTGTATCCAAGATTTAATATGGAAAGTCAAAGATGTAAAAGTCAACATTGTCAAAGTCATAGAAGTCAAAGATGTTGTTTAATTCCTTAGTGGTTAAGTCTTGTTTTAGATTAGGTGGTTTAAATAGGTTTTGTCTTTGTTAATCTTGAAGTAACGAACTAGAGTTGCATGTATTGTATGATTGAGACTTGTGGTTAATAATCAAGATCTACTTTCTCTCTCTAGTTTCTCTCTCTAGTTCTTGATCTTATTTGTCATATATTGAGTAATTGCTTGATTGTTTTGGGATTTATTGATTAACAATTAATTATGAATATGAACGAGGTTGTTATAGATTTAAAAAATGCTATGTTTTAGGAGATCTTTGTATCTTGGATTTTCTGGTATATGACTTTGGGGAGGCCTTACAGATCTGTTTTAAATCTGGTTCTTTAATCTCTGGTTGAGAGGTTGGTTCTTGTTTGATATGGCCTTCGACCATATTGCAATGTTTTTGGTTTATTGCTTTACATGTTGGATATGGATAATACTAGAAATTGGTTATATCAAATTATTATCGACGGGGCTTGGATCAAAATGAATTTTCTTTCAACTTGGTTGATCTCTTCTAGACGTGCTAGACTTCATTTGGTTGCATCGTCTTTCTGGTTTATTGATTTGTTTCCAAGTTTCTGATGTTGGAATGTTTGGTTTATGTGGAGCAGGTTCATAAGATGGAAGTTATTTGATTTTAGTACCGAGTTTTCTTATGAATTAAAAGAGGAAATCACCCTTGTTTAATTAACTAATAACTAGAATATATCATTGATTCATGAATTTCATACATTTTCGCCAATCTAATTGCAGTGTCTGGATAATTATAAATACCAGATCAACTAACATTTGCCATGATCTATATCTATCCAAACCAATCATCCTCCTACTTCTACTGTTTTAACTCAATTATGGTATATCAAATGAGTATCCTCATGCTAGAATTAGTTTCAACAATCAAAAACAACCAAACACACATGAATAATTCATAAAATCAACAAAGCATAAATGATATTTCACATATAAGGAAACATCCATAGTCTTGCAATCTAATACCAAAACCAAACATAGAACATCACATGAAGTCAACTCAGCTAAGTGATTGCTCCAATTAATCAAATAAATGAAAGTTATATACACATAGCAATGTAAGGTTTACGATTGATATTAATTGAGGAATTACAGAGAGGGGTTAGTTTTTTCCAGTATTTTGCTACTATATTAGCGGCTAACCAACATTGGATGGGTAACCAACTAGGAACGGGTACACAACTGTTAGCTCCACTCACTCTGTATAGAAGTATTGAAAAATAGGCTAAGTATGGAAATCATAGAAGCCTGCCAATGAACACTCAGATACACCACAGAAGGTGCAAAGCTTGGAAATTACCCCGCAGAAGATCTACCAGAAATAAAACCTGAATGATACTTGGGTTACAGAGCCTCTGTGATCACTCACAGAGCCTCTGTGAAGGCCAACCTCTGGAGATCAGCTGATTGAAGCTTTTCTTAGAGATCAAAACAAGACCACGTGCAGAACACGTGAGACCTGCTGTACGAAGATCCTCAAGATCAAAGTAATGGGCGTCCCACGATGTTTACTTTACAGGTGGCATTCCATTTATGGAATGTCAGTTCTTGTCTTGTACTAAGGGGTGCATCCTTCTGTTATATTAAGGAGCACCACCTTAAAGCTGAAGAAGGGTAAGCACACACAAAAAACACAAGGAGTCTGTATTTTCTTTAAGCATCTTTTTGCACACACCAGTGCGTGTTCTTGGTGTTCTTGGGTAATTAATGAAACAATTCTTTGAGTAACTTTCGTGTAATACTTTACTTCCTGTTCATTAATTACCTGTGTGTTTACCACCTTGCATGTTCAATCTCTTCTACACATCTTAAACGCTTCCGCACTCTAGTTATATATTTTGTGTGTAGTAAAAGGTTAAATCAAGTTAAAGAACATCTAAACTGGGATCAACAATTGGTATCAGAGCCAACTTTGATTTTCAATGTCAAAGGATCCTGTTCTATACTTGTTTCCAGTACTCAAGGTGGTAATTTGAGTCTGTTCTTCGTTCCAATCTCCACTCACAGTCACACTTTGCTTTTCTGAAGCTATATCAACCTGTTTGATATAGTAATAGGTACAAGTGTGTTCTTCTCTTAAAGACAGATTCAAAGCTAGTTGGTTGATCATTTGTTCTTACCAATTCATATTCTCATCTCCACACATCATCTCTGTAATACTCTTTCTGATTCGTGCCATACTCTGTTTTACTCACTGAAACCAAAATGGCAAACACTGTCAACTACTTCAGCGCGGGATCTCAATCCAAACCTCCCACTCTTCTAAGGGATGAATATCCTCAATGGAAGATTAGGATGGTGCACTTCCTTGAAGGTGTGGATCCTGGTCTGGTTGAGTTTCTTCACAATCCTCCTTTCATCCCAATGACAACAGTTCCTCGTGTTCCTGCCACTGCCAATACTCCTGAAATTCCTGAATATCAACACCCCAAACCAGTCCTTGAATGGAGTGAAGAAGAAAAGGCACAACATGAGCTTGCAAAGAAAGCCAAAAGACTAATCATAATGGCTATTCCAAATGATATCTTTCAATCTCTTGACTCATGTGAAACTTCAAAGGACCTATGGTTAGAGCTGGAGAAACAACTTGAGGGTGGTGCCAAAACCCTCAAGAACAACAAAGCCCTATGCATAAATGAGTATTTTGCATTCAAAGCTCTGTCGGGTGAATCCATTCAAAGCACTTACAACAGATACAACTCCTTGATAAACAAGTGCAAGAGATATGGGATCCACATAACCTCCGAAGAAAACAATGTCAGATTTCTACAGAGCCTGAATGATGAATGGCTTCATTTAACCATGTCCATGCAAGCCACATTGGATCTTGATGTTTGGTCCATATCTGATCTCTTCGGAACACTAATTAGCCAAGAGAACAGAATTTCCAAACTATCAACCTCTGTCGGAGGTCCTCTGGCTCTTGTAGGATGTACCTTAGAAGGCAAAGACAAGGGAAACAAGGATAAGGCAACTGAGGAGGCTCAGAAGAAGAAAAAGAAGAAGGTACTTGTAGCAGAGAGTGAAAGTGAAGAAGACTCTGAGGAGGAGATTGACATGTCTGCTCTGGCCAAAACTCTTGCACTAATGACCCGACAGTTCAATCGTGGTCTCAAGAAGAAGCCAGAGTACAAAGGAAGAGAAGAAAGAGATGATAGAAACAGAGGAGGATATGGTGAGGCCAAAAGAAAGGAGTGGTCTGAAGAACCTAGGCAAGAAGAAAGAAATGGACAAAAATCAGACGGCAGAGCTGGTGACAAATTCCCAAAGCAAACTGAAGGATGCTTCAAATGCGGGAAACCAGGCCACTATGCAGCAGAGTGCAGGTCCTCTGCCAACACAGGGAAACCCACAAGGGACGCTGCCTTCTACAAAAAGAAAGCAGAGTACTACACTCAGAAATCCCTAATGGCAGAACAAGAGAACCTTGTGACCGATGAATCATCTGATGAAGAAAATAACGCACTCTTCTGTGGAATGGCAGAAGTCCACTCTTCTAACAACGAAAGTGAGGTATCTACTTTTAACTCTTGCAACTCGGACTTTGAAAGCAAGCTTCTTGAAATACAAAATGATCTTCTAGCTTACAAACATACATGCTCAGATCTTGAGAAAAAGCTTGCCTTCTTTGAAAGAGAAACTAGACTTCTCACAGAAGAGAAAGATAAGCTTTACTTTCAAAACAAAACTCTTATCTCTGAGCATATTTCAACAAAAAGGGATTTCAATGAAAAAATCACAAATCTCGACAGAACTTTGAAAGAAAAGGTCAAAGAACTTAAGAAATGTGAGAGTGATCGTCTAAATGCCACTTCTTTGAAAAACTTCTTTCAAAAGGAAAGAGAAGCTCTTCATCGAGATCTGTTCGACAGAAATCTCAAAATCAAAAGGTATCAGGATGCTCAAAAGGTCACTGAAAAGGTCAACACCCAAATTGGCAGAAGAGGTATAGGGTTCGATGATATCGATCCCTATACTAGAGATAAAAGAAACAAATCTTTAGCAAATATCTTCTGCGTTGGAAAATCATTAAATCCAAGTCTTCCAAACCTTCTATCCACATTTAAAAGGCGAAAAACATCCGAAGAACCACATCTGAAGAATCCTTTGTTGATAGTGGATACATGGTATGAAAACAATAATCTACCTTCTTCTCTCTCATCAAAGAGAAATTGTATTCCAAAGAAATATCTGTCTCAAAAACAGATAGGAATCTTCAGATTCGGTCATCCAGAAACACAAACTCAAATGGCTTTTGTATGCATGATGACTCCTGAAAAGGAATTGTCCTCTGAAGCTCCAGAGTTTGTTCCAGCCTCTGTGGAAGAAAAACTTTTTAAAAGATTTATGGAAAATGACTTGAGAAAGACCTATGAAAACCATTTTCTTAATCATCCTGATATTATCTCTGATGTAAGAGAAATCTTTGAGCAAGATCTACAAAACTGTCTTAACATTCCTATGGTCATTCCGTGTATTTCGAAAATTCTAAATACTTCAAAGGATACCAATGGACAAAGCAAGGCACTTGCAGAAGGTCAAGATTTCATTCACAGAGACTTCCTCGATTCAGACTCTGAGTCAGAATCAGAGTTCTCTGTTGGAAATGAGACAAGTTCTGTGGAACTTAAGATACTCCCCTGTGGTCCAGAGAAGAGTAAACTTACCTCTGGCATTCTCAATAGAACAGTTCTTCCCAAAAGGAAAACCACAGGTGTATCTATCTGTCCTGATTTCCTGGACATGTGCTTGCAAGCAAAGACTTCTCTTGAGCTTGAAAAATCTAAAAGGAACAAGATCCGTCATGATTCAAAAGCTCCAAGACCATTAAAACCTTTTCAAGAAAAACTCACTTGGCAACAGAAGAATAAATGGCCTAAAAGTGATAAATTTGATGCTTCTGTTGCAGTGAAAGCAAGGAAAGAAGATCAAGGAAGAGTACAACCAAAGAGTCACTCAAGAAGTGTTTTTGAAAAAACTCAACCTAGATTAGACAAAGCTTTCTGTAAAAGGAAACCCAAATCTAAAATGGGTTGTAGTAAAATTTACTCTGTACCCTCCTTTGACAAATTTAATGAAATTTTCAAGAAATTTGCTTCAAATGTTCCTTATTGTAAATGCTTTGATCTCATGCATTCTTTGAATCAACACTTTTCAAAGCCCTCCTGTCTTATATCTCACCCCAAGCCCAAGAATGCAAAATTCAAGGGTGAGAAGAGACAAACCGGTACCTCTGCAAATGAGGATAAATCCAAAACCAAAGATGTTAAGGCATCTTCAAAGTCAACTAACATAAATGGACCCATTTGGAAATGGGTACCTAAAACTCTCTAATCTGTCCACAGAAAAAACAGCATGTGCCTATCTGGTACCTAGACTCCGGGTGCTCAAGACACATGACTAGCGACAGAGGATTGCTTTCCTCCTACAAAGAAAAACATAGAGGAGGATCTGTAACCTTTGGAGATAATAAAAATGGTCAAATAAAAGGCTATGGAATCATTGCCAAAGGTGACATCGATGTCAACAAAGTTGCCTATGTGGATGGCCTCAAACACAACCTTCTGAGTGTAAGTCAACTCTGTGACAATGGACTCAATGTGATGTTCAAAAGGCAGTACTGCTCTCTGCTGAAGAAAGATACAACCACAGAGCTTCTGTGAGCTGAAAGACGAGGTGATCTATACCTCATGGATTTTAAATCAACTAACAGAGAAGAAAAGCTCTGCTTAGTCTCAAGTAAAAATGAAGAAGCTTGGCTCTGGCACAACAGGTTTTGTCATCTAAACTTTCACACTCTTAACAAACTTGTGAAACTAGAACTAGTAAGTGGTCTACCAAGTATTAGATTCGACAAGGATCATCTATGCTCAGCTTGTGAGATGGGCAAACTCAAAAGGGCTGCTCACAAAACCAAGTCTGATATATCTTGCACCAGACCTCTGCAGATGCTTCATGTTGACCTCTGTGGTCCTATATCTGTGCAAAGTCTTGGTGGCAAGAAGTACATCCTTGTACTCATAGATGAATTCTCTAGATATACTTGGGTTGATTTTGTTCGAAAGAAATCAGATGTTCCTGAAGTACTAATCAATCTTATCAAAAGAATACAAGTCCTTTATGACTGCAGGGTACAGAGAATCCGAAGTGACAATGGGACAGAGTTTAAGAATTCAACCATTGACGCCTATCTGTCGACAGAAGGAATTTCACAGAACTCCAAGTACCCAAATCATGTCTACTTTTTAGATAAGGATCTGTATGGACTGAAACAAGCTCCTAGAGCCTGGTACGACAGACTTTCAAACTTCCTCCTTACAAATGGTTTCGAAAGAGGTACAACCGATACTACTTTATTCTTTAAGAAGAGAAAAGGTGAGATTCTACTTGTACAGATCTATGTTGATGACATTATTTTTGGGTCTACAAATGATTTATACTGCAAAAAATTTGAATCATTGATGAAGAGTGAGTTTGAGATGAGCATGTTGGGAGAACTCACATTCTTCTTAGGATTGCAAGTCAAACAAACCACAGAGGGAATTTTCATAAACCAATCAAAATATGTCTCTGACATACTTGAAAAATACAAGCTCTCTGACTCCTCACCAATGAAGACTCCTATGTCCACTGGATCCAAACTTCATGCAGATCCAGAAGGCAAGCCTGTGGAGTGTAAACTCTATAGAGGCATGATAGGGTCTCTGCTCTACTTAACCGCAAGTAGACCCGATATAATGTTCGCCACATGTCTCTGCGCAAGATTTCAAGCTAACCCCAAAGAATCTCATCTTTATGCTGTCAAGAGGATCTTCAGATACCTAAAAGGAACCAAAAATCTTGGTCTCTGGTATCCGGAGAACTCTGGCTTTGATCTCATGGCTTATACAGATTCCGATTACGGAGGATGCAAGCTCGACAGGAAAAGTACCTCTGGGAGTTGCCAATTCCTAGGAGGGAAACTGGTAAGCTGGACTTCCAAGAAACAGAACTGTGTCTCGACCTCCACGGCAGAAGCAGAATATGTTGCTGCTGCAAGTTGCTGTTCCCAAGTTCTGTGGATGAGGACCCAACTTAGAGACTATGGATTCGATATCGAAAAAATCCCCATCCTCTGTGACTCCAAAAGTGCCATTGCGATCTCTACCAATCCAGTACAACACTCTAAGACCAAGCATATCGATATCAGGTATCACTTTCTGAAACATCATGTGGAGGAGGGCACAATAGAGATGTATTTTGTGCCCACAGACTACCAACTTGCCGACCTTTTCACAAAGGCGTTGGATGAGAAAAGATTCACTTTTCTAATTGGCAAGTCTGGTATGCTCAACATGAGTTGACCACAGAGCCTCTGTTGCACATATTTGTATATAACTTACTCTTTGTTTGTAAATAATCTCCTTAACTTTCTTTATATTTCTTTATTCTTGCAAATCTATGTCTTGTGCAAATTTTATCTTTATATGATCCAAGCATAGTTGAAGGGGGAGCAGATCTAACCATCACCAATCGCGACTTTTCAAGGAGGAGCAAGACTGTTCTTCGCAACAGACTACAGAGTGAGGTTAGTCCATCCGAACCAAGGGTCAAAACTCTTTCTCGAGCACTATGCCCTCAGAAAGATCCCTCTTTGTACTAATTTCACAATCAAAACTTTGAAATGATCAAATCTGTGAAAATCTTTCCTAAAAAGGAAATTTATGATCTCAGAACCTCTGAGGTCGACCACAGAGCCTCTGTGACCTATCACAGTCTCTGCACCTCTAAACTGGGCGCTTGAGCAAATGTACTTTAAAAGGAACTCGATCATTTCATCGCACCTCTTCTCCCTCTTAAACTTGCCTATGACCTCAGAAGTCTCTTCTTCACAGAGCTTCTGTCATTCTCATCACTTGAGAAACTCAGGTCATATGATGCGGGTTATTTTTTGAAAATCACTGTCATGTGAAAATAGAAAATGCCAGGCGCGTGAGAATAGGGTGGCGCACGTCCTAGATCGTGCACCGCCATCATCTGACATGGCAATATTTGATTGGATCATTATCTGTACCGTCGTTTTTGTGAAACGGCTTCTTATCCGCTTTCACTCATCACGGATTCGAAATTTTTTTTTTACCGCTTATTCTTTTTACCTTCCTTGTATAAAATCCCTTTTTCCCCCTCTTTTCCTTTCTTACCTACACCTTTTTCTCTCAAGAACGTCAAGCAAAAAGCCTTTCCTCTTCTCCTCTGTTCTTTCAATGGCTTCTCACTCATCTTCCTCCAAGAACTCAAATGGATCCAAGAAATCCAACAACTCTCATCACTCAATGGTTCAAAAGGCTGATTCAGACTCCGTCGACCAAGAACATGTGCTCACAAGCAGGATGTTGTCCTTCACCAGACACGACTATCACTTGACCCAACTGAATAACAAGCCAAATAACCACTTTGTCACCCTAAATCCCTCTGGTTTTCCCACTGAAGCAGCACCATTGATTCAACTCCTCAAGAATCATTTCCTAGTTAGAGCCCTAACGTTGAAACGAAATGACATCCCCGAATCATACATCCAACAGTTCTGGCTAAGTGCCCGCTATGTCAAAATGGACAAATATGGTCATTGCATCATTGGATATGCAACCCATCCCTCAACTGAAAAAATTCTGGACTTAGGGATCAATCGTAGGAAACTCTCTGATGTCTTTGGACTTCCTACCAAAACATATCTCAACCTGCAAAAATTCTCAGAAGAGCCCACAGAGGAAGAGATACTAGAATTTCTGAGGTTCATTGGCTACGCCGTTCCAATCACCAAAAGAACGAACTTCAGGAGACAGAATCTACCCCCTCTATGGAACGTCCTTTTCTCGATTCTGAACCGATGCCTAACATCGAAGGTTGGAAGCCCTGATCAATCAAGCCATACAATTTTGGCAATAATGTATGGGATTTACTACGATCTCCCACTAGACTACGCTGGACTTATCTTTAGGGAGATCCAAAATGCCGTGATTACCAAACAACAGGACCAAGACAGAGGGACAGAACCAAAGAACATCGTGTTTGGACGTTTCCTAGGACTGCTACTAGGCGATGACTTGATCGGAGAAGGAAAACTACCAGCAGAGGATAAGACAATCAAATTATATGAGATGAAATCTCATAAACCCACCACCATCAAAACCGGATATCCAGAAGCCAGACCTCTGTCAACAAAGATGTTGACTTATTTGGGTAGCGAAGAAGAGGCTAGGGAATACATACGAGGCAACAGGACACCAGAACCGCGTCCTGTAACCCCCCCTCGTGTAGGATTCCAAGTAGGAGACATTGTAGTGTACCTAAGAGACGAAGAAGTGCGAACAGAAGTTCAAGCCGCAGAGGTTAAAAAGAATGAAACAGAGAACCCTGTAGTTAGAGGGGAGGGGAGTGAGAGAAAGAAGAGAAAGAAAACCAAGAAAAAGAGAGCTGTAGAGGCAGAGGATCTGACAAAGCCCCTGCAGAAGGCAAGAAGAGCCTTAGTCCTTGCAGAGTCCCCTGAGGATGGACCTCAGAGCCCAACTCAAATAGCTTCTGCAATAGCACGCGAGGTCTCTCTTCAATTCTCTGAAGGATTAGGGGAAACCGTGGCAATGGAACTAGATGATGTGACAGGAAGGTCACAGAGCGATAATGAAGAAGTGGATCCAGGTAAAAAATCGTTAGAGGAGAGAAACATAAAAGATGCCTTTGGCACACCACCAAAACCAACTCCCAGTGCAACCCACAATTCTACCCCTGCAGTTCTAGTGCAGAGGGGTATTGAAATAGGACCGCACAGTCCGAACCCCGCCCAAACCATCCGGACAGAGGATATTCCTTCATCCTCTGTGCCACCATCCGGGGAAACTAAAACCACCTCACCCTCTCAAAAAGATGAGAGTGTTGCTCTGCGTGTCCATTTGCCCCAGGACACATCTCTTTCTCACACAGAGGTATTCGTTACCTCTGTCACACACAAGAGTGACAACCAAACCATCTCAGAGTTGATGGTGCGAGGACACGATGATTCTGTGGTTCTAGAACAACCACAGAATCCTTTCAACTTCGATCTTAAGGGAGTCTCTGAACTCTCCCTCAAAGAACGTGCTGACAGAACTTCCATAGATGCCTCCTCTGTGGAACATCGAGGATTGGAAGGAAATCCTTCAGAGCTCATCATAAAAACAGGCTCTGAAGGTGCCAAAGACTCGTTGGCTAAATCTGGAACATGTGTTGTTCCAGAGGTCACCTCTGCCACCTTCGTCACAAAGGACGAGTTTAAAGCCTTTGCTGACATGGTGATCAAAAAACTTGACGAGTTGCAAAGCTCGATCTCCAGAGAGTCCAAAGCCAACTCTGAAATCCTTGTAGAGGCCCTAAAAGCTAATAATGAAGCTCTGCAAGCACTCAGTACTAACTGCGCAAAAAGGGATGATCTTCAAGCCTGTGGACAAGCCATCATCGCACACTCCCATCAAATTCAAGTTCTGGGCGATCTTTGCACAGAGGAGTTCCCCAAATATGCTTCAACCGGAGTTCAGACCGGAGTGGTCAAAATGGGCAGGCTCAGAGAGGAAATAAAGGACATAACTCGCAGTGTTATGGTCCCGGCTCACACACAAGCATCAACCTCTGCCCCAGACTCCTCTACGTTTGCAACTAAAGCTGTCTTGGAAGCAATGGGCAATCTGTTTTTGCAAGACCAAAAACTCCTTCGATCCAACTTCAAAGACCAAGGAGAGAAGCTATCAGCTGACTTGAAGCGATCTATAGCCACTTTTCATTTCAAGTCAGATATAGAAATCAACGCTCTGTCTTTGGCTGCAGAGGACGCAATCAAGAAGATCACAGATCATGTCAACACCAACCTCTGTACGCCAAAGAAGAGGAAGGAACCTGTCTCTTGCCAAACCCAGGCAGGACAGAAGAGGGCAAAACATGACGACCAAGATCCTGATGCCTCCGGCCATGGTCCTCATGAGGGGGAGAATCTGCAATCCACAAAGGAAGCACCAATATCAGTGTCTCCCCTAAACCAAGTCCCTATGAGCTCAGAACCTGAACCACAGAGATCATCTAAACAAAAGGTCTCTGCAGCCCCCTCTCCCACCATAATCCAAATCATTGAATCCCCACCAACTGCAAAAGACAAAGGCAAGGCCATAGCTACAGAACCTCTGAAAAAGGTCAAATCTCCTCCTCCCACCTCTGAGAAACTACTAAAAAGCTCTTTTGATGCTTTCAAAAGAGTGAAACCTGAAGGGGAAGACTGGGCCTTTGATCTACAACCTCTGTCAGAACTCCCCATCCTACAACCACTTGACACATCATCAGAGGATAGAGTTGCAGAGGTTATCCAAGTCTTTGAGAGCCTAAGAAGACCCTTCCCTGTTCCTCCAAAAAGGGACATCGAAGAAGAAGTATACAAATACCTCTATAGCCGCGGAGCTCAAGATCTTCCATCAGTCAGACTCTCAGAGGAAACTATATCAGAGGAACGAAGAAGATTCTACAAAGAAAAAGCCAAGCCAAAATCCAAAGTCTTCAGCATGGCCAAGATCACAGAGGTCGTGGCAATCAAGCTTGGACACACAAAGTGTAAGAACTTCTGGTTCAGTGAATACGCTGTAAAAAGGGAAGATACGAAGATATGGACTTTCACAGACGCAGATCTACCCAATCTTCATCCTCATGATCTTCCAGAGCTATTCAAATGGACAGAGGATAAGTTCGGCTGGAAGAAGGAACACCAGGAAGCACATCTCACAATCAAGAGGGTCATGAGAGAAAAACTGTTGTTCTACAGTATAGCTGACTTTCAAGTGGCACTTGACCTGGGAGTCAAAAAGGTCAACTTTCCTCCACCAGAAGACAGCTTACCACCCTCTGCAAATAATTTGCCAAACTCCATCACCACTTCACCTTCTTTTGGCTTTGTGTACCTAAATCTCAAAGGAGAAAAGAAATTGTTCATAGGGATGGAAAGCCAAAAATACTCAACCGAATCTCTGCTACTCATTCAAGATCTACTTATCAAACACAGAAGCACCCCACTCGTACCTGCAGAAGCCGCAGACATCCTTCTGACAAACATAGGTGCAACCTTAAACTTCAGAGACCTATGCATATGCTACTACAAAGAACTGAAGAAAGAAGGTGGGTTTGGAAAGAAGGTCAATGATTTTCCAGACGCCAAAGTATAGGCTCTGATGACCTGTAATTGTTTTGTTTTTTTTCAAATGTAATTGCCTTCTGGCATTATTTTTTTTAAATGAAAATCAAGTTTCAGAGGTTGAGTTCCTTTCACCTCGTTTGCTTCTAGCTTAGCCATCACTCTAAATTCCATTTTTTTATTTTTCAATACTTAGGGGGAGATTGTTAGCTCCACTCACTCTGTATAGAAGTATTGAAAAATAGGCTAAGTATGGAAATCGTAGAAGCCTGCCAATGAACACTCAGATACACCACAGAAGGTGCAAAGCTTGGAAATTACCCCGCAGAAGATCTACCAGAAATAAAACCTGAATGATACTTGGGTTACAGAGCCTCTGTGATCACTCACAGAGCCTCTGTGAAGGCCAACCTCTGGAGATCAGCTGATTGAAGCTTTTCTTAGAGATCAAAACAAGACCACGTGCAGAACACGTGAGACCTGCTGTACGAAGATCCTCAAGATCAAAGTAATGGGCGTCCCACGATGTTTACTTTACAGGTGGCATTCCATTTATGGAATGTCAGTTCTTGTCTTGTACTAAGGGGTGCATCCTTCTGTTATATTAAGGAGCACCACCTTAAAGCTGAAGAAGGGTAAGCACACACAAAAAACACAAGGAGTCTGTATTTTCTTTAAGCATCTTTTTGCACACACCAGTGCGTGTTCTTGGTGTTCTTGGGTAATTAATGAAACAATTCTTTGAGTAACTTTTGTGTAATACTTTACTTCCTGTTCATTAATTACCTGTGTGTTTACCACCTTGCATGTTCAATCTCTTCTACACATCTTAAACGCTTCCGCACTCTAGTTATATATTTTGTGTGTAGTAAAAGGTTAAATCAAGTTAAAGAACATCTAAACTGGGATCAACAACAACTAGTCAATATTAACAAAAGAGCTCATGTTGTAGCCTAAAAGAGAGAAACTAAGGTTTGTTGTACTAATTCGTGTTCAAGAATCATAAAACAATAACGTTGCTTGCCTGGAAACTACACCCCTTGCCATTTCGGTGATCCAAAGCCTACACCCATGTTCCATACACAAGATATTTAACAGAATATGGAAAAACACCATGAATAACACTAAAATCCCAATTCTTTTTGTTTTCCTGAAAATTAATTTGTTTTGCTTATTGTAAGAAGGTTTTGTAAACAACAACAAACCCAAACCCTAGCACCCCAAGACAAAAGAAAATCAACTAAAATTGTACAAAATCCAAAACATATACTAGGAATCTAACATAACCTTTCGTGAAAAACCCTAGAACTTGAAAGAAATTTGAAGAACACATATTCAATTAATTTGATCTGAAAATCAAGAATTACCGTGATGGGCGATGGTAGTGGAGAGTGGAGACTAGTGTCGGTGGCGGGAGCTGAGACAAGCCGACGGGAGGGGGTCGTCGGGCTGCAGTGGCCGGTGAGTAGTGAGGGAGCCGAGGGGGTGAAGTGACCGAAAGCTCGATTTGAGGAAAATTCCGCTCTTTGAATTTTTTGGATTAGCCACCCTTTTAACTTTAAGTTTTAAGTTTTGAATATATTGAATCCAAAAAAGTTTTGAATATATTGAATTTGGCACCATTTAAAAAAAATATCAACTTTAAAGAAAATAAATACCTTTAAAAAGATTTATGAAATAATAAATTTTTATTAAATTTTATCTTAATATTGAATTTTGATTAAACTTTTATTTAAAATATATATATATATATATATATATATATATATATATATATATATATATATATGTACGCATCCATCATATACATAAATAGAACGGTAATCAAATGAGAACCCCAAAAAGGACATGGACCGTGAAAACCAACCTAAGTCGTTTATTGATTTTATTCTATGGACATTAAGGGGCTATTTGACAGTTGCTGAATTGTTTGGTGCAGAATGAGTAAGTGGTCAGAATGATTAAGAGACTCATAATATAGTGCAAAATAAAATACGGTTGTTTGCTAATTGTTTAGAATGAAATTAGGGCTCTGAATGGTTAAGGGAGGGCCAAGATACAAAATCATTCATAAGGGTTTGGAACCATTAAGAGGCAAAGAATTTTATTGCCAAGCAAGATTCACCACTTAACGATTCAGATGTTGCCTCTTAATGAAACCATTAAGAGGTAAACAAACAACCCCTAAACATAACGGCATTTTTGTGATTTTTTTTAAATCTGTAACCATTTATTAAATATATGCCAAATTGAAAGGGCATTCACGTCAATTTTCCAGACCTCGTTCCTTTTTCCAGATCCCCTTCGTCTTCTTCATCATTCAAATTGAAAGTGCAGTTCCCTCAATCCAATGCAGTCTCCGTTAGCTATGCAACCGCATATACTCCGTTACCAACACCAAAAAGATCACCGAAGCAATGAAACTCGTCGCCGCCACAAAAGTACGGCGAGCCAAGTAGTTGTCGTCAACGCACGACCCTTCTTGGAAACCTAGTCGAAGTCCTCCACAGCATCAAAATACAAGTCCAAACCGAAGACGTCGACGTCCCATTCACCTCCGTCCGATCGGTCAAAAAGGTGGCGCTCGTCGTCATCACCGGAGACCGCGACCTCTGCGGTGGTTTCAACAACGCGATCTTGAAAAAAGCAGAATCAAGAATCTGTGAACTCAAAACCCTAGGACTCGAATCCACCGTCATCAGCATTGGAATAAGAAGGTAACACATACTTCATCCACGGTCATACATCAGTTGGATAAGTGCCTCGATGGAAGCAAACAACAATGGCGAAAGAAGCTAATGCGATCATCGACGATGTGTTTTCACTTTTAGTTAGTGAAGAAGTTGATAAATCAGACATGGAAGATGAGAAACCATACATGGATGAAGCAAAACAGAGGAAGACGAAAAGATTGTGAATGAACAAAACCTTAGATCGGAAATTGGGAAATCTTAGCGTTTCGTTCAAACATAAATTTTATTTGATTTCATTAGGTGAAAATAGATTATAGATGAAATTTTTGTTTGATTTCATGTGGTGAATTAAGATATACATAAACTTATGTTTGGATTTCATTAGATGAAATCACATATTTATGAAAATTGTGATTTATTTCATGTGGTGAAATAAGGTTAGTATGTGTTTCATATGGTAAATCTGTGTGTTTCATCTGATGAATGAATTTGTATGTTTCATCTAGTGAATCTTGTTACCAAAATGACGATTATGCCATTTTCATGTGGTGAAACAACTTTTAATTAAAACCATAGAATCAAATCCAAATTACGGCTTAGCTCGGTTCTCACAGTTCAAAATATTTTTTTGGTTATCACATGATCTAACCCTATGTAAACATGTATGCATGTATATCAGTTATATTGGTTATAATTAATCAAAATCAATTATAATGTGAACTATTGGTTACGTTGGATCATTTAGGTTAAACCTGGTCATGTTTGATTGATGAAACATGTTAGGTTTTATATGTTACAATGGGTTATAATGGTTCTTGTTGGATTATATTGGCTTATAATGGGTCTTATTGAACTATATTGTGTTATAATAGGACATATTAGGTTACATAATGTCATATTGGTCACGTTGGGTTAAAGTGGGTCATGATTGTCACATTTGGTAATCTTGGGTTGCATCGGGTCATATAGGTTAATGGGTCATATTGGGATTAATGGTCCATATTGGGTTACAATTGGTCATATTGGTCACAAGTGGGTTCTATTAAGGGGGTGTTTGGGATTGCTTATTTGAGGTGCTTATTAACTTATTGCGTTTTCAAACAACAAATAAGTTGTTTTGAGTGTTTGGATTGGAAACTGCTTATTCCCATCTCCACTCCGCTAATAAGCAGTTTTTGATAAGTCATTCTCAACTGACTTATTTAAAACTCCTTATTAACTTATTTAACCAAATTACATATTTGTCATTTCTTCCTATAAGTTAATAAACACTTTACAAATAACCATAAGTTAATAAACACTTTTGCAAATAAGGATAGGTTGTTTTAAATAAGCAAATCCCAAACACCCCCTAAGTACCAAATCGGTTCTCTAACCTAATTTCTAACCTAAATCTCACCATCTCCTATCGGATTCTATAACACAAGGGACATATTTGTTGTTTGATTTGATGCTCGGTACTCGTTTTGTCATCTCAAATATCACCATTGCAACCCGATGTTCCGCCTTGCATTCTTTCAATAGGACCTGATATCAACCAATCATGAACATCTTCAAGAAGAAACCCACTCCCAAGGGTGCGTTATCTGTGCCCTAACCCATTGGTTTGTGATTAAAATTAACTATTTTTACACGATTTTTGGTTCAATTAGTTCAGTGATTCATGTATAACTGCGAAAAATTCGTATTAAACTGGTTAATTCCGTTTTCACGCATTGATTTGAGTTTAGGCCATGGTCACTTGTATGTGTTGGTTGCTGTAAGTCGGTGTACTGAATAGCATCTCACTGAGAGTCGTGAAATTTCTGAGTATTTAATGTATGCACAGGCTTTAAATATCACTGAGAAACCGAGCTAAAGGAATCATATAATCCAATTATAATGAGTATAATCTTGTATAAATCTATTGAAATTTACAAAGCACTTTTGATGTGTTTGCAATACCAAGTTTATAATGCTTCGTGTTTCAATGGATTAGTTTGTCAGCAGAAGTACCTGAGTGGTGCCTTTTATGAATCTGTTGCTCATAGCAGTTTACTTACCTGACGTGTTTTCTATGGTTTTACAAGAGAAGTAGTTACTGACTGAAATAAGAGTGTAATTTTCCATTTTTTGCTCATCGGTGTCGGTCATTGCCTCTTGGAAGATTAAGGGGTCATTTACCTAAACACTTACTTTGTAAGCCCTTACCGGTTAAATTCAATGTTATCACTTACCTTATCGGGTAGGATTTTAATCAATTAAAATGGTATTGTAGGAAAAAATTACCCGGTAAGCGCTAACCGGGTAAGAGCCGTCACCCTCACCTACCGGGTAAGACTTGGTAAACTTGGTAAGAGCCATTGCTTTCGTTCTTACCGGGTAAGATTATTGGTCATTACCATATTAATTGGTTAAAATAATATAACTTGGTAAACTTGGTAAGCACTTACCCAGGTAAGCGTTTGGTAAACGGCCCCTAAGTGTACTATTCGTATTTATATGTACTATACTATTCGTATTTATATGTACTATGGTTTCAAGAAAATATTAAAGATATACAAGCAAAAGAACATGTTATAGTGATTTTGCCTTAACCTGTTACAATAGATAGAGGTTTTGCCTTAAAAGTTAATTCAATATATAATTCTTGACTTATTTGCTATTTTGAGTGATACCCTTTTGTTGATTGAATAAAATTTGCAATATTTTCCATATGGGTGTTAAAAAGCATCAATCTTTTTACATATATCTTATTTGCTGTCAAATTTCAAAGGATCATGTATAAAAAACCCAAGTTTTTTTTTTATTTTTAGAAAAAGGGGACGAAACCCCAGGAAAAACTTTATTGAAGGAAAAAGAAATTACAGAAAACTAAATGGGCATACCCATTTTAACAAGCAAAAAACACCTTCCTCATCACATACAGAAGCTGGAACATAATAGCCTCAAACCAAAAAAAAGAAAAAGATGAGTATCCAAATTCACATTCCACCAAGAAGCTCGAAACTTCATAAGCATTAGAACTATACTGTACCAACAATTTCAGAAAAAACAACCCACACAGAATCAATCAGCATTAACCACCCCCAGATTCCAAACAACAGTAGCCCTTCTCACTTGTTCAGTGTTTCTCATTTTCAATCCCATCAGCCTCAACTTGATTACATCAATGATTTGCCTAGCCATGCAAAAAGGAGATCGATGCTTATCAGAGTGCAATCTTTGATTTCTTTCATTCCACACAAGATAGACCACAACAGCAAGCACAAGTCTATGGATCACACTCCATATTGAATTAGTACAAGGAGTTTCTGAAATCAAATTAATTAAACTAACCCATCCATTTGCAATTCCTCTCAAGTCTTGAATCATATTGTATATACCAGAGAAGCCTTCCAGCGATCTCCAAACTTCTTGTACATAAGGGCAACCCACAAATAGGTGATCATGTGTTTCCTTGGCATCATGACATAAAAGGCAGATGTCATTTTCAGCAATTTTCCAACTTGCTAATCTATCCAATGTTCTCAGCCATTCCCTTATTGCAAGCCACAAAAAGAAAGCATGCCTAGGGATACCCTGGCTAAACCATACTAACTTGAACCATGGAACAATTTCTACTTCAAAATACATGTCATTCCACATGGTATCTACTTTAAAATCAACCAAGGATCCATTCTTGCATTTCCACCTCAACTTGTCTTTGACATTTTCCTTTAGGACAGGCATGAATAGTTTAAGAAGATCCCCATATTTACACCAAATTTCTATGGGACACATCCATAAACCATCTGTTACCATTTCTTGAACGTTCGTATCTAGCTTCAGTTTGGCCATGTATATCTCCCTTTTTGAAATAAAATTACACAAAGGACCACATGGATGCCATGAATCAAACCAAAGAGAAGTATTTTTACCATTCCCTAATTCATGAACCATATGATTTCTAAGCATTCCTCTGAACCTGACAGCCTTTTTCCAAAACCAAGGAGCATCAGAAACTGCACCCACATCCTAAAAATTCCTTCCTTTTAGCCTGTACTCATGAATCCATTTAACCCAAAGTGAATCACCATGCTCTACAATATTCCAAATTTGCTTAGCCATAAGCACTTTGTTCCAAATTTTCAGGTCTTTCACACTAAGTCCACCATTCTCTCTTGGCAAGCACACAAGTTTCCATGCTACTTTGGCTTTTCCTTTTATAGCATTCCCACCGCTCCATAGAAAACTCTTCAACAATTTCTCAATTTCCTTAACTACAAATACAGACAATAGAAATAAAGAAGCCCAATACATACTGATAGAGGATAAAACTGAATTAATTAATTGAAGTCTTCCAGCAAAAGACAAACACTTATTCTTCCAATCACCAACCCTTTTTCTGATTTTGTCAATTAATCCCAGACAGTCCTTGTGAAATAATTTTGTAGATAGAAGAGGAACACCCAGATACTTGACTGGTAAAGAACCCAATTTAAAGGGTAAAATTTTTAAAATCTCATTTATGTTAACACCTACCACATTTCCCAGATAAGAAGTGCTCTTTCCAAGACTGGGCTTTAATCCAGACACACCACTGAATTCCAACAAAGCCTTCTTTAACAACAACACAGAATTAGGATCACCATAGCAAAACATGAGAAGATCATCTGCAAAACACAGATGTGTGATACCCAACTTTTCACATTTAGGATGAAATTTGAAATTCTCATCCTCCTTGATCCTTCTTTTCACCATTAAAGTAAGTACCTCCATAACCAATGTGAATAGATAAGGAGAAAGAGGATCACCTTGTCTAATGCCCCTCATTCCAGGAAAAAAACCAAAATGGTCACCATTCACCCTAATTGTAAAAGAAGCTGTAGAGACACATTTCATAACCCAATGAACCATACAAGAATGAAAACCAAACTGTTGCAGAATATACTTCAGAAACTTCCAATTAACAGTGTCATATGCCTTCTGTATGTCAACTTTAAATGCACATCTCTTTACACCTCTTTGCCTATGATAGCCTCTCATCAACTCCTGTGCTAAAAGTATATTGTCACTGATCTGCCTTCCAGGAATGAATGCTGATTGATTTGAATCCACAAGCACATTGAGAGCACACTTAATTCTATCCTCAAGAATTTTACTAATACATTTAAACAGCACATTACAACATGCTATTGGTCTGAAATCAACAACATTCTTGGGACATTGAACCTTTGGAACTAATGCAATGACTGTGGCATTTACTTCACTTAACAATTTCCCATTTTCAAAAAACTGTTGAACTGTCCAACAAACTTCTTTTCCAATAACATTCCATGCTTTTTTGAAGAAGTATGAAGTAAAACCATCAGGCCCTGGAGCTTTAGTATCCTCAATGTCAAAAATAGTCCTACGAATATCTTCATCAGTCACCCTTCTAACCATAAAATCAGCCTGCTGCTTTGAGAGCCGTTTATGAAATAAAGAAGAAGGATCAACAATGTTTTCAACCTTATCTTCAGAACCCATAATTGATTTGAAATGTTTGATAAATTGTTCAGGAATGCTCTGTCCACTGAACTTGTGTCCTTCCATGTCTTCAATCTCATCAATCCTTCCCCTGTTAATCTTAGACTTAACCACCTTGTGAAAGTAGGCAGTGTTAGAGTCACCTTCCTTCAACCAATGAACTTTTGCTTTTTGCCTTAGAAACTTCTCCTCTGCAATCATAGCATCCTTCAAAGCCTTAAGATACACAGCCCCTTCAAACTGCAATTCACTATCATCAGGGTTTACATCCACATCAGTCTGAACAGACTCCAATTCAGACCTGATCTTTTTCACATTTTCAAATACACTCCCAACCTTAGAATTCAGCTTTCTCATTCCTTTCTTGATTTCCTTCATTTTAGACACTACAGAAAACATGTGACAACCCACAAACTGCCTCTCCCAACTTTTAGCCACCATTGAAATGAAATCAGGACAATCACCAAGATGATTCATAAATTTAAAAGACCTGGATTTAAACTTCCAAAGAGAAGGGATGGAAACAACAACTGGACTGTGATCAGAAATTCCATATGGCAAAAATCTTGAAGAAGCAGAAGGAAAGCATTGCATAAACTCATAATTCCCTAAAACTCTGTCCAATTTTTTAAATAATCCCTTACAACCACCAGCAGCCAAAGGTTTCTGAATCCATGTGTACTTCAATCCAGACTGATTAATATCTTCAATCTCAGCATTAAATACACAATCTCTGAAATCTTGCATACCCTTTGACACATAAGAAGAGCCATTAGAGTTATCACCAGGATTAAGGCTCATATTGAAGTCACCCATCACCATCCAAGGCCTATCATTAACAGGAATAGCAAATTTGACAATACTGTCCCATAAAAGTCTTCTCTCACATACATCATTTGCAGCATATACTAACGAAACATGGAGTAACTTCCCAGAATCATTATGATATAACTGACAGTGAACAACTTAATCAATCATATCAATGATATTGATTTTGTAACAAGAAGGATTCCAGCCTACAATAACCCTTGTTCTACCCTGATACACCTGATTATTTGATATCCAGCTCCATCCTCCAAAAACCTCATCACATAGTTTACTGAGATTCTTTTTGCTAACTTTAGATTCAACCACAGCACAAACTTCCAAATTATTTTCAACAATAAACCTTCTCACCTCTTTCCTTTTAGAAGTCACATTAAGACCTCTAATATTCCAAATTGCAATCTTGGCCATCATGAAGGATTTTTTTGTCCCAGTCCACCAGCTCACATCTCTTCTCCACTCCTCTATACCCCCTTCATACAATCAAATTTCATAAAATCGGGCACATAGTCATCAGGGAAGGTATCCTCTCTAAAATCAACCATCATGTAATTAAATCAACCTAACTTTTTGACCATTTGCTAAACACATTTTTAGGAGGATTGATACCCTTAGAAAGATAAGAATCAACTACCTCCTTTTCCAAAATCCATTTCTGCTCCTCATCATCAATCTCCATTTCATTTAGAATGTTAAAAGAATTTTTAAGAGGAACAACTTCTTAAATAAACTCAGTCTCCATGGAACTTTTGCTTTCATTTCCATTTACCATACATTCAATCTTGGCCCCATTTTTCCCTGATTTCTGCCTTTGAGCTTCATTTTTACCTTCCTTCTGGTTCACTTGCTGAGCATTAGAGTTACGACCCCCTTTCTGATCATTCACCTGCTGAACACCCCCATTTGGACCATTCATCTGTTTAGCACCACATTTTTGACCATTCACTTGTTGAACACCCCTTTTCTGATCATTCCCCTGATGTACAGTCCCACCATGAATATTCCCCTGTATAGAACCATCTTGATCACTTCCCACCATAGCATTACCCATCCAGTTTAGGTTGCTGCCACTAGACTGCCCAAACTCTTTTCTGTTCTCACTTTGCCCAAACGTAAATTTCCCCTTATCAGACTTTAACTGCTCATCCTTAACTGGCTTTGCCTGCCACACCATTCCATCATTTACCTGTTGCCCTTGTTTGGAATTTCCAAAAGTGAACTTCACATTAGCTGTTTGTTGCCCTTGCTTACTGTTACCAGAATTAGAACTTTGATTTTTCCTACCAAACCTTTGGCCAGAAGACTGCTTTTGACCTGAAAATTTCTGATTGACCCAATCCTTTATACTGATCTTTTGATTCACAACAGGTTTATTCTGATTCTAAATAGGCTTGTTCTTTTTACCCACAACTTGGAACCCATCATCATTAGAACTGTTCCTATGTGCTTCATCCTTCTTAAGCCTTGCAATTTTCTCATCCTCAGACAATGGTCTAGATACACATTCATTAAAAGAGTGACCAAATACTTTACAATGATTACATCTAGAGGGCTTCCATTTGTATTATGCCTTTATCACAACTTCCTTTTCAGATAAGCCATCAAGAGATGGAACCAGACCAATAATGGAATCAGGAATACTTTTTTCTGCTGAAACTTCAATAAGCACCCTTGCAAAACCCACTCTACCAGCTTGAGTTAAACACCTTTCTTCAGTGGCTCTATCAAGAGTGAGAGGGACACCAATACCACTAGCCAACTCACTTAATCCTTGAACATTCCACACTTCTAATGGAACACTATATAGATTAACCCATAACGACAAAGACTTAAGTTCAGGTTTCCCAAGACAAGATCCTACTTCCCATTTTCTGACAAATAAAGGGACCCCATTAATCATCCAGGGTCCATTTTCCAAAACAAACTTCATACCCTCCTCATTGTTAAACTTCAACATATAATGGCCCTGATAATTGGAAGCAACATTGATTAATCCATTTCTTCTCCACATCCTATTCAAATTATTGTTTACAACAAAGAAAGCCATATTAGTCCCCACAAAATGAGCTATTAGTAACATGGAGTTTGACTTTGCACCTTCAGCTATAACTTCTTTGGAAAATCTTATGGCCAATGTTCCATCACTTAAAACAACAGGTGGTTTAAAGTTGAGAACCACCTTACTGTCAGTCTTACCCTTGATTTTATCAGCAAGCGTTACCCCTTTTGAATTCCATGCATTAGAAAGTTGCTTAAGCAAATTAGTTTTTATAGCATCAGACTGACTTTCCATTTTATCTTCCATATTCACATCAGAAACACCATTACCATTAGCACATGAGCTATTACCAAAAGTAAAATAATGTCCACCCTTTCCACTAGCACCAATCCCTCCACCCTCCATGTTTAAGCCAGATTCATTATCAATAGAATCATTCATCACAGAAATAATTGAAGGCTTAACACGTATAGAACCAGAATCAAACTTCACAGATCCACCAATTGGCTTTCGAACAGTACTAGCACCAGCAGAATTATTAACATTCCGATTCAAACTATTGTTAGATCTAGTTTCATACAAGTTAATGACATTTTTGATATTAACAGAGTTCTTATTCAGAACATTTGCAGACTTATTCACATACGAAAAATCAGCTGGACATGATTCACTAATCTTCGAATCTCTAGACAAATCAAAATTTACCACAGAATTGGAAGGCATATTTACCTCTGACTGATTAATTACATCTTTGATAATCATATTCTTCTTCGAATCAACAAATATTTCAGATCGGTCAACTTTTATTGCAAAATCAGACTTTACCAAATCAACCACAGCAGCTGTAACCTTATCATTAGTGATCGATCCTCTCCTCTTATAGATTTTCGGTGGAACTTGCTTCTTAATTGCATTTGAAATAGGCGAACCAGAATTAAACCCCAGAGAATTCGACAATAGTTCCAAAATCGATTTCTTCTTTTTGATTTTCGCACCATTAGTTTTCCTAGGTAATTCAGCACCTTCGTAGACATTTCCAGAACCAATCGAGCAATCATCATCAACAATTACTGATTGAGACACGATTTTGGAATTCTCAAAAAAAAATTCACGCAAATCTGGAGGAATATCCTCCAGATCCGGATAATCCATGAGAAATTTGACCTTACCTAGGTTAAAGTTCAAATTCGACAGTCATCTACAACTGAGCAGTCGAGAACGAGAACTGAGAAGCAGTGATTCTGCGATTGGAGAAGAAAACACGTAGTTACCAGGTTTGGCCGTCTCTTCCCGAGCTTGCCCTTTGACGTATGACCTTTAAATTAGATATGGTAATGCAATAGTTTCTCTACCATTTTTCCTTCGATGATCATCTAAATCTTTCTCCCTAAAGTCTCTTTAATCGCTTTCTCGGTGTGTCAATAGGGTAGCTTGGTTGACAGTTGAAGTTCTTCCTCATCAATGAGAAAGAGCGATAAATTGTTTACTCAATGGCGGGTGGAGAATATATATATATATATATGATGTTGGCAAAAGATCGACTTTTTCTGTAATAGATAGGTTTAATCGATAGTCATTGCTATAAATGTGAAAGAAAATATTCATTGATCCTCAATCTAACTGTAGTCCAGCAACCGAATTTAGACCAATCTGGACCAAAGTTGACCAACTATTCTGAGCACCATGCAGAGACTAATTAATAAAATAGGCTTTGACAACATCATAACCAAACCCATGTTCCACCCACTAAACTACAAGATTGATACATTCAACCTTATATCTCTTAGCAAACTTTGAGTCAATTGTAAAACATTACAAGCTGACCCAAGAAAACTTTAGGTCAATTATAAAAGTATGTATGATTTGAGATGTCTTGTAAAACATATCCAATTGGTCCTAGAACCAAACCACACTGCCCAAAATTTCCTTTGTTGTTCCTGACTCCTGACCTTCTTGTCTCTTGCTAATTGATTGGTCGTTAAGTTTTACTGTTTTTTCTCGTCAATCACCCTCAATTAATGCATAAAAATGGTAAAACTGAACTACATTGATGTGTTTTTATATCCTTATAGGTTCGGAACAATTTGGAGCGAAAAAGAACAAAACGAGGATTTTTGACAGATTTGCACGACTGTGGCGTTTCGAGCATAACTCACTCGTCTGAGCTCCGTTTAAGGCGATTCAAGATGATCTAGAAACCTAACAGACGGGGCTACAACTTTGAAGTTTTGAGTTTCTACAAAATCGGACTGCATCTGAGTCAAAAATGATGTCGAAGTCAGAGAAAGTGTGCTGGACAGCAGGTACAGTCAAAAACAAAAGAAAGTGAGGTGGGGTTGAATATGGACTCATATTATTCAATAAAAAAAGAGTTGGACCTTGCTTATTTGGACTGAAAATTAAAGAAAAGGAGAGGATATCTCTTCCTTTTGGAAGTAAACAAAATAACCTTATCATAACTAAATTTTCAAAAGGAAGAGATATCCTCCGTTTAAGGCGATTCAATACATAACTATTTTGCATTCATAAGGTTATTTTGTTTACTTCCATTTAATCCTGCCTTACATACATAACACAATGTATTGCCACCATAAATAGTTAAAAATCATTTGATTGCATTTAGACATTTTATCTATATTGTAACTTTTTCTATCTGGATTAGCAAAGAATAATTCTGGACACCAAGGCTGTAAATCTGGAAGCTTTATAAAATCTGAATAGCCTATTGGTCGAACTCTGGATCAACATAGAATTCTAAACAGAAAAATTAACATATGCAGCAGCAGATTCGATTATTGTAATGTTGTTAGTTGCTATTGTGAGTTTATTTGAAGTGCAGCAAATTCACCGTTATGTATTGCAGAAGCAAAACAGAAAATCGTTGTTGTGTTTTATGTGTAAAACATAAATTTGTTGTGAATGTTAACAGGGTTATGATCTTAGCATACCCAGAGTTTTAGAAAAGTGCAACAAAGTCGGTCTTGAAAGTCTGTTGAATCAGATTTCGATCAAGTTTTATCAGAGGTATTTCTAAGTTGTCAAGAGTTGTGGACATTGAATTTGTGCAGAGTTATAATGCCATGATTTCAGTCTTATGGTTATGTATTTTTAGAGTTTTATCATGTGCAGATCTATAACAAGACCTGTGCAACATCCTGTGCAGCATTTGGTGTGTGCATAACGTGTCAATTTGTAACAGAAAGTGGTTGCTGCTCAGGTTCATTTTTTATGTTGTGTTCAGAGTTTTATCGAAGGTTAATCAGAGTTAACGGACAACCTTTTCAGAGTTGTTCAAAGTTCTTTCAGAGATTTTATATAAGTTCTTTCAGAGATATGCCTTTGTAATCAGAGTTCATTTCAAGCTTATCAGAGTTGCATTCTTGTGTTCAGAGGGTTGGATTATTGTGTTCAGAGTTTTGTTCTAGGTTGTCCAGAGTTAAAGGAAAGAGTGATCAGAGTTCTACTCAAGTGTTTTCAAAGATCTGATCAAGGCAAATCAGAGTTTATACTTGGCCTTTTTCAGAGTTAGTGATTTCTCAACAGCTTTGCGCGCTTGTCGTATTTTGCTCAAATCTCCCTCCTCGAAGCTTCAAATTTGACGAGTCCAGATGCGTTGGATTCCTAAGACACAGATGGACATTTTTCATGTTTTGAGTTTGTTCTGAATCAGTGTGCTGATTGGTCAGAATCTGTGTTAAAGTCATTATATAGCTGCTGGACAGAAAGCTGTATTTTTCACGCAATTTCACCCAAATTTTCAGAAAGGTGTTATATCTTCTGATTTTGTGGAACCAAGCTGAGTTATTGCAGAGTGTTGAGACACTCCCTCATCTGATCTTAATGGAATAAGCTCTTAAACTTAAGAGAGAAGCAAATCCTGTGTATAGATTAATGTATTCTGATTTTGAGTGTTCATGTTGATCCATATTTGTCCATGTTAAACATTCTATATAGGCAGAATGATTTCAGAGTTTTGACAGATTGCAAAGTGTAATCAAAATTCGATTAGGTACTGTTGTGTAAATGTTTTTTGGTTAAAAGAAGTCAGATATATGCTCATGATAATTAGGAGCTCTTTGTTGCTAGTGATCATGATTGCCACAATGTTGACTAAGGGGTTGTTTGTTTTTTAAAAAAACCCTCTTAATGGCTCTTAAGTCTGAATCGTTCAGACCTTTTTACACACCACCTCTTATTAATCATAACTAAAATAAGACTTCAGACTTTAGACCTCTTAAAAAACAAACGACACCTAAGTGTAATTAGTAGTTTGATCAAGGCATGAAAGTTTAATAGTAAAAGTATGGACAATGAAAGTTTTCAGATTTCTAGTCTACAAAATTCGTGTTGTCTTGCTGTAAAGTGCAATCAGATTCATGGTTAATCTGTTTGGCTTCAGAGTTCCAAACTTATAGCTTCGATATGAGCAAAGTTATGGATAATGAGTTCGAAAGTCTATAGACAACTTTTCGGAGATGTATGCTACTGGTTCATTCGAATTGTGCAAAATTTTGTTCATTCAAGATTCGATCCAGGTTTCAAATTGTACAGAGTTTGAGAAACTTAATTTCAATGAATGTTCCATGATGTTGTTTTCGAAAATGTGCATACTCTATTCATGTTTGGTACTTGATAAGAATTATGGACATGGTGATCCAGAGTTCGATCAATAGGCTATTCAGATTTTATAAACCTTCCATATTTACAGCCTTGGTGTCCGGAATTATTCTTTGCTAATCAGAATTCTGAAATGAAGGATCCGAATTACTAACCAACAAGTTATGTCTTCAAATTTAACTTTATGAAAAATTGCATCAATTTTTTATTTTCAACTTCCAATAAATTCTTGCATCATGTTGCATTGCACGAGTATACAACTAGTTTGGTAATATACGTATAACCCACTTTTGGTTTTTCTCCTGTAATGCCACCAATCTCCTTATACTTTAAAGACCAATTTCATCTTTTCCAAACAAACCTTGAATCGAGATTGGGGGACTTCCTAACTATTAGCCAAATGGGTTACGGTTATCAGACCGGTTGCATAAGTTACAAACCGTCCTCATATTTAGAAGCCATAGCCACTTATAACCGGGACATGGACCATTGTAATCGGTTGCTGGCACCGGTAACTATAACTACCCCGTTGTCATCGGTACGCCCAACCGATCTACCTTTGTACCTATCTTTATTGCAAACTAACTGACTTGTACAATTTACCTCACACATACACACACACACATATATATATATATATATATATGCATATAGTTACGATGAATTTGTAGTATCGTGAATACTAGTTACATTTAGGACACACATATATAGTAAAACCGTGGTCATAAACTACTTATAGCCAGACAATTCACGACCATTGATTACCCTAAAACCACATGAATTTATTTTAACTGTGACCTTAACTATACTTATTAGTATGAAAATTTGATATTACCGTGACCAAATCATGACATATAGTTATGCTTAATTTTTATAACCGTGGCCAAAGGTTTACTTTTTTTGTCGCACAAAATGATAAAAACCATTGTCTATTTATGGCATATGGTTACACTTAAACTTTAAAACCGTGGCTATCAGTTAACTTTTGGTCACACACAATAATAGTAATTTTGGTCATAAACTACTTATTAGCCACACGAACTACATTGTTAGAAGTGTGACTACCGATTACTTTTTGGACACATGTGTTGGTTATACTTTTAGCCACATAAAATTTATATTATCCATGACCAAATCATAACATATAGTTACCTTTTGGCCAAAAAAAAACCGTGACTAATTTATGCCATATAGTTACATTTAAATTTTAGAACCGTGACTATTGGTTAACTATTGATCACACACAATAATAAAAACTATGGCCATAAATTACTTATTAGTCACATGAATTGAATTGTTAGAAACATGGCTATTGGTTACCTTTTAGCCATCGACATATTTTAAACGTGGCCTTAACTATATACTTCTAGCTATAAAAATTTCATACTAACCGTTGCCAATTCATGAGCTATAGTTATGCTTAATTTGTAAAACCGTAGCTATTGGTTACCTTTTGGTGACACAAGATAACGAAAACAGTGGCCATAAACACCCTGTCTTTTGGCCACGTTTAATAAGTTTTCGTGACAATATATATTTTATTTTTTAGCCACAAAAAATTGGCTTCATGTGGCCGTATGTCTATCTATGGCCACAGACTATAGTCGTCACAACATAAAGTCATGGTTAAGACAAAAAATTGTGACTATATGTCTGTATATGGCCATGGTTTTTGACTGTTATTGGTCACGGTCAAAAAAGTGTCACCATAGCGAAGTATTTAGTCACAATTTTATTAAAACAGTGACATTATGTTTGGACATGTTTGTTAATGGTCACAATTATTGAGTTAAGTCGTGGCTAAAACAACACTCTAATTTTATTTATGACTTTTGGCCATGGTTTAAAACTTAACCGTGGCTGACCTGTATTTCCAAAACCGTGGCAAAAGGTCATTTTTGTACTAAATATTCACTATGAATCTGTTTACGTCAATACATATTATCTTCATTCATACTTAATATTCATAATGTCTTTATTCATATTGAATAGTTAATATATTCATGTTCTGTTTTTGTGTTATTTGATTAATAGTTATTTTTTATTCAGACTGAATAGTTCATTAATATTCAATTTGAATATGTGTTGTCATATTTATTCATACTTAATATTGATATTATATAAATGTATATCATCTTTATTCATATTGAATAGTTAAAAATATTAATGTTCTGTTTTTGTGTTATTTGATTAACAATTATTCTTTATTCAGACCGAATAGTTCATTAATATTCAGTTTGAATATGTGTTGTCATATTTATTCATACTTAATATTGATATTATATAAATGTATATCATTTTTATTCATATTGAATATGTAAATATTGAATATGTTGATTGATATATTTTATTCATGATGCATAAATTGTATATATAATCATCTTTTTGTAAATTTCTTTCTACATGTATTTTGTATTTTTGTTATTTTAATTTTAATTTTTATTCATTATGAATATGTTTTATAAATCAAATTTATAGTGGAGGACAAGATAGTCCTTCAAGTATTGGAATTGATGGTAGCGATAGAGTAAAGTTTTGGATCCCTGTTGTTGATGATGATTTGAAGCCTGTTGTGGGGAAAGTTTATGAATCTTTGGAGAAACGTATTGAAATATTTAAGAATTATGCTGCTAAAGCTGGATTTGATGTTAGACTATCTTCTGTGAAAAGAAATGCATATTCGATGATTGTTTTGAGGTATGTTGTATGCAATAGAGCTGGATTTCCAGATTCTGTTCAGGTAGATACATTGGATGGATCGGATAAGAAGATAAGAAGTACTAACATTCATAGAACTGGTTGTGAAGCTTGTGTAAAGTTCAAAGTTGTTTCGGGAGCGAGGTCTTTTAGATTGTATGCATTTGAAGAGAAACATAACCACTGTTTATTTGATGAAGATTCTAAGCACTTGTTGAAAAGTAGTCGCAAATTAGACTATTCTCAACAAAGGTGGATTCTTAAGATGTCTAATGCAAATATTGGTGCTACGCAAGCCCATAACATTCTTTGTCAGTTGAAAGGGTGGGTATGAAATGTGTAACACCCTAACTTTTAGAGAAATAAAATTCGAAAATTTTGCAATAAGACAACTATAAATTGAATAAACCTGGGTATACATACAATTCCTGCTAAAACGAACCCAAAGTATCATCCCGAATAAACGGGGAACAAAGTTACAGCCTTTACAATTAATCAAATGAAGAATATACTTAACAACCTAATAATCTAACTTAAAATAAGAAAGATTAGTATCGGTTGTTGCTATTCTTCCAAAAGTATGTCCTTTATCAAAAACTCCGGTCCATACATCTCCCAAAAAGACCGCTCTTGACCCCCAAGGCCATCCACTCAATCCCGACGTATCCCACCGGAAACCTGACCTGTTATACATGTCATTTTAAGAAAAAGTGTTAGGCTAAAGCCTAGTGAGATCAACCAATTGCAGTAAAAAATAATCGGGCGTATAAGAGTAAATGAAAAAAATCCATTTATGACAATAATGATAATAATAATGTTCTTGAATGTAGCAAGTACCTCTTGGGTTAACGGGGGAGACCCACTTACTAACACAAATGATGGAACACAAAAGTAAGCCATTTGATAAGTTAGTAAAGCCAATACACAAATAAAGTACACACAAGAGATGTCAGGCTCTGTGGCTTTAAACATACACCCACGGGATATCAACTTCAACCGCGAAAGGTCCTTACGTTGAGTCCCTCATCCAATATCGTAATACTTGAGCACGTAGGACTTATAACCCAATATGATGCCTAAACGTGCCTCGACGTGGAAAACTAATCGTCCCAACGCCGGAACAATAATATAACAATTTACGGGGTCATGACTCCCAAATGCAAGCAGTTAAGCCACATGATGCCCATACGGCCAAACGAATGCACCAACATGTGATAATATACATTGGACAATATAAGAGATGATTTTCACAAAGGCAACCCCCCCCCCCCATTGTTTACCAAAAGATCATTAGTTGAAACATAGATGACTACTATAAGGCTCATTCCCAAAACATGATAAATCCCAAAATACAATCTTATCAGCAGTTAACCACAAGATCATTATTTCCAAATCCATAAGTTGTACATGATTGAAGCCATCCTTTGAAATACATTTCCCAAGTGTAAATAAGCTAATAGAAACATTATCAAGGTTCATTAAATTTTATTCCATAAAATTATCATAAACCCTAAAATCTCCAAAAGTTAGACTTGGTACAAAATCCCACAAATCAAGTATAGGAAAAAGGAGATATTTAGGCATTTAAAATCCACATTTGACATGTACAAAGTTTTATAAAAGTGTATGAACTCACATTGTAGGGTTGTATATGAAACCTTAGAACTCAAAAGCTTAAGGAGAAGGAAACTTCACAACGAGAGTTATACCAACCTAGGCAACACCAACAACAAGCTTAGGGTTTCATTTAATGAGATTAAATGAAGAGAGAGGAAGAGTACTCACCTAGGGCACCTAAATCGCACCAAGAACACCTATTAGATCCACACTTGGAATAAATGAGAAAAATAGGGAAGAAAACCCGTATTTGAGTGTTCAGGGCAATTCCGCGGGTTATGTCGCGACCTTAAGTCACGGCATAAGTCGCCCGTGTTCCTGAAATGGAAGATGGACAGTGGGTTACGCGACTTGTGTCGCGGCTTGCAAGTCGCGAGGCAACTTGCGTGATCCACTGTTTCATCGTTCCAAACTCGAAACTTGACACAGGAACTTGGTTAAACACGCGATACGCACCGATAGGGTAGACACGAGATAACTAGGATTAAGAGATAAGGAAGGCTAGAATCTTAACGAAAGAGTTTATACAATGAAAATTCGGGGCATTACAATCCTCCCCAACTTGGGAACGATTTCGTCCCCGAAATCCAACTAACTAAATAAATGAGGATATCTACGCCTCATGTCTTCTTCTACCTCCCAAGTCACATTGGTGCCACGGTGGTGCTTCCATTGAACCTTTACCATCGCTACATCTTTATGTCGGAGCTTCTTGATTACCCTTTCCTAAATGGCCTCGGGCTCTTCCACGCAACGATTATCATCTACTCGAATCTCGGACAAAGGTATAACGCTTCCTTCTTCCGCTAAGCACTTCCGTAAATAATACACGTGGAATGTAGGGTGAATCCCATCCATCTCCGGCAGTAAATCTAACTTGTAAGCTTGGAGCCTGGTACGCTCAAGGATAGCAAACGGTCCAAGGAAACAGGGATTTAGCTTCCCACGCTTTCCAAACCGGATTAAGCCTTTCCAAGGAGACACCTTTAACATTACACGATCCCCCACTTGAAACTCTACCGGTCTCCTCTTTTTGTCGGCGTAACTTTTCTGACGATCTTGAGCCGCTTTCAACCGTTCCCGAATTGATTTGACTATTTCGGCCGTCTCTTGCACAATTTCCGGCCCGACAAATTGTTTCTCCCCCGCCTCTAGCCAACACACGGCGGTTCTACACTTCCGCCCGTACAAAGCCTCAAATGGCGCCATCCCGAGACTGGAATGGTAACTATTATTGTACGCAAACTCCACCAAGGGTAGATGCGTATCCCAACTACAGGCAAAATCGATCACACATGACCTAAGCATGTCCTCTAGAGTTTGAATCGTCCTTTCGCTTTGTCCGTCCGTTTGTGGGTGATATGTCATGCTCAAATTTACCCACGTGCCCAACTCTTGATGTAAGGCTCCCCAAAATCTTGACGTAAACCGGCTATCACGATCGGAGTCTATCGACAAAGGCACCCCGTGTCTAGAGGCTACTTCATCTATATAAAGCTTCAGCAACTTATCCATTGGCAAAGTTTCCTGCATCGCTAGAAAATGCGCACTATTCGTCAATCGGTCGACAATAACCCAAATAGTGTCGTTCCCTCTCAAGGTCTTCGGTAGCTTGGTCACGAAGTCCATGGTAATCTTGTCCCATTTCCACTCTAGTATTTCAAGCGACTGAAGGCTCCTATAAGGTGTTGGTGCTCGGCCTTTGCTTGCGAACAAGTTACACATCGCTCTACATAATGTGCCACATCCAACTTCATACTCGGCTACCAATAATGCAGTTTCAAATCTCGGTACATGTCAGGATCGAATTCTTAACAAGAATAAATTCTCAGAAACTAATATCAAAGAAGTTGCGGAATAAAACTTTGATATTCAATAAAACAGTAAACAAAACAGTATATGATCAATAACTTGCAAACTTGTATTGAATGCTTGAAGTTACAAGATTAAACACACAACCTCAATATTGATGAACATGCTCACCAATACGAATTCTACTTCTCTAGAATTAGGAACTATGCCTTGAGGTTGATTTTCTCTAAAACTTAGAATGAATTTTTTTAATTACTATTCTATCAAATCTATACATATATTGAACAGAAAGATAATTACAATAAATAAAATATCTTTCAGTATATCTTCCATCATTATCTTCAAGCCTTCCATGAATATCTTGATTCTTTCCAGCTGTCATCCTTTCCATCCGGATCTTTAAGTCATAAGCAGTACTAACTATGCTCAGCAGCATTAATTTCTTCAAGCAACATTAACTTGGTCTTAGCAGCATTAACTACTAAGCAGCACTAACCACTAGCAGTACTAACTAGCTAAGCAGTACTAACTTTGTTCAAGCAGTACTAACTTTGACTAGCAGTATTAATTCTACTAGCAGTAGTAATACTCAGCAGTATTAACTTTGAAGTCTTCTAGCAGTAGTAATTCTGAACTAGCAGCATTAACCATACTTGGTAAATTCTTCAGTTCCCAACAATCTCCCCCTAACTTGACTTTTAGGAAGAGAAGTCAAGTTCTTTAGTTCTGATCTTCAAGATGCTCCCAAAACTCCATAATGGCCTAAATTCCAGTATTTGCATCCAACCCCAAACTCTGATTGATGGTTCTTTGGATCAAATATTTAGCCATTTCTGAATCTGGAATACACCCTAGCTTCTTCTTCAGCATGGCATGAAGCTTCAATCTGCTATGGTTGTACACTCTATCCACTAGGAAGTACTCAGTATGATTTAGATCCAAGGTCACTGCATATACTCCACTAGTTTCATATAGAGTCCAATTATTGACTGATTTGAACACATTCCTGATCACATGCTCTACTTCATCGGGCTTGAACATCATACACAGATACTCCATTACCAGTTTTGTAATTGAAATCTCTGGAGCTTTCAGTATATCTGCATACAACTTCATTCCTATCTCAAACATTTCTTCAAGATCTGACCTAGAGCATGTCCTTACAATCTTTGCCCAAGTATTGAACACCTCATACTTTTCATCCTTCCTTTTTAGCCTTATGTATTCCTTTCCATCCACTGTCAATGTATCCCAGAGAATGACCTCAGGAGGCTTAACTCCTACAGGTTCTGCTGAAATTGGTTCAGGCACTTTGTCCATCACTACCATATACATCTTTACATCATCTGTGTTTGATGGCTCTTTCTGTTTAGATGACTCAGGTGCCCCTTCTTCTTCAGCAACCTTCTCATCCTCTCCTTCAGCTACTCTAGGCTTCTTGGTTGACTTTCTCCTAGCCATCATCTTGGTTCTCTTTAAAGTCCTTAGACTTTCACCCAGAGTGGCTTCTTTCTTTGGTGGTGTTTCTTGCTCATCTGGAAAGGGCTTTTGTATCAGGAAGTCATTACTTTCTTTCATCCTCTTCTCCATCTCCACCCTTGCAGTTTCATTCCCCTGAAGCTTTAACCTCTCTGAATCATACAGCTCTTTAATCTTCTCAAAAGACATCTTTGAGAACATCTCCTTTCTGACACCTACAGCACCTTTGAGAAATATAATCATCTTGTTTCTCTCTTGGGTACCTAGGAATGTCTTTGAGGGTTGTCTCTTCTTTACAGCTGTTTTTATCACCACTGATTTCTTCAGAGTTGCAGCTTTCTTCTGTGCAATTTCAGTTGCCAGTCTTTGTTGATAAGCTTCATTTAGTTCAGCAGCTAGAGCCTTAGCCATCTCCCTGTCTTTGTCTACTTGAACCCTTTCTTCTTGCTCAATATCAGCTTGTATTTTTCTGGCCAAAGCTTCATCTGATTCAACCAACTTTTGCCTTTTGAGTGGTTGATCAGATTCCACTAGCTTAGCTTTGCCCTTTTCTTTGCTTATCACCTTCTCAGACCTGGATTTCATTGCAGCATCACCTCTTTCTTTTATGATAACTCCTTTGGCATTTGAAGTGACCTTGGGAGTATCATGTTTTGCTTTGATCAGAGTTTCTGCAATTTCCAGCTCTGTTAGTACTTCCTTCACTGTTTCTGCTGCTTTATTCATGTCAGCAGTAGTAACTGTTTCTGCTGCTCCACTTGAACTAGCAACATTAATGGTTTATGCTGCTTGATCACTTACTGCTACTTTCTCCCCCTCAACACCATATTTCATCCCATCAATCTCCCCCTCTTTTGTAGCTTCTTCCATGTTGATCTCCCCCTTTTTGGGAGCATCAATCCCAGATTTCCTTTTTCTTAGTTCAAATTGTTTTCTCCTCTTCTCCTGTACAAGCCTGGTCACCATCTTCTTCAACTTAGCAATCTGTACTTGTTGTGACAGGATTACCAGCTTCATCTCTTCAATCTCTTTCCCTTGTTTGATGACATCCATATTGATGTTGCCCATTGTTTCCATCAATTTATTGTAGTCATATCTGTCCTCACCTTCTCCAGGAGTGTTACCCCCTTTTGAAGGATCATGGGATCTTTTAGTAGTGGAAGCCTTCTGCCTAGCAGAAGCACTATCCACCCCCTTGGTTTCTTGGCACCGGGGACCTTTGAATGATTGCTCATTCAAAGTTGACATGGGGAAGGTCTTAGAGATGTTACCACTATCCTTCTCTGTGCTAGCAGAAGTAGTGGCAACCTTCTCACCCATATGCTCTGCCATCTTCTTAGAGAGCACCTCCTGAGGGTTGGGAGACACCCTGTTGGTTTCCCTTTGGATATTCTCTACTGGAGAGTGCTCCAATAGAGGGCTTTGAGGCTCTTGGTTAATAGTAGGTACACCAAGGGAAGGAGCCTTGTGTACCTTTCTCTTGACATAAGTCTTGGATATTCTGGGAGTGGGTTTAGCAGCAAAGGACTGAGGAAAAATATGAGAGAGGGAAGGTTGGGATTGGCTAGCAGTGGGTTGGTCTAATGGGGGCATTGACCCTGCTACCATACCTTCATTGGTTTGGGACACCACCATCATTGTAGAGAACAATGGGGTGTCTACTCCTTCCGAGTCCCCAGCAGATCTTCTCATATTTGAGAAAACCTTGCCTTTAGGGGGTTTTGGTACATATATCCCTTCAGAGTGAGAAATATCCGTCAATTCGTGGTTGATTACTGCTTGAACAAACCTGGGATACATATAAAAGCTCTTTTTGTTTCCCATGTTTGAGACAAGATCATTGAAAATCATTTGTGAAAAATTGTACCTTCTGGCAGTGGTCAAACAGACCAAAGCATAAGCAATGGGACTGCTGAAGTCACTCCATCCAATAGTCTTTTTAGAAATGCAGTGCATCAAGGTATGAACAAGAAAACGCCATTGGGGTGAGAATTTTGCTTTTGAGAACTTAAAAATACCCAATGGGCCTCCATACCCCATTCTTGTAAGAGTTGAAAACAGTTCATCATTAGAGATAGAAGTTATACCAGAGGCATCGTCTAGACGTAGACTGATGCGAATTACCTCTTCAGTAACTGTCAATGGCTTGCCACACACTGTCGTCTTGATCATTTGCACACCATCCTCAGTAACAATGGTGGCATGTGCCCAGAATTGCCTCTGATGCTCTATGAAGATAGTAGGAGACATAGTGAGAGCATGGGCAATGCGGCTAGACTTCAGAAAGTCGACTATCTGATGAAAACCTTCAGCTTGTTTTGGCTTTTGGAGCATCGCTATTTCATTGTGCTCGTCAATGAACGGCATTGATGCCATGAATCTTTGAAAATTCTTGCCTGAAAACTTGATACTTGAGAGAGAGAGGGTTTAGAGCATAAGAGAACAGTATGCAAATAGTCGTTATGAACTTTTAGGCGGGCAAAGAGTATTTATAGTATTCGGAACATAAGCAGTATTAACCTAGAGCAGTATTAACGACTAGCAGTATTAACCACTAGCAGTATTAACTGAGAGCAGTATTAACGACTAGCAGTATTAACCTCTAGCAGTATTAACTGAGAGCAGTATTAACCACTACCACTATTAACTAACTAGCAGTATTAACTGAGAGCAGTATTAACTACTAGCAGTAGTAACTGTATACTGGCAGCATTAACTACTAGCAGTATTAACTACTAGAAGTAGTAACTGTGCACTGGCAGTATTAACTATACTTACTCCTTTAATCTTGCGAAACACTGAGTACTGCTATACATATCCTGAAAAAGAAGATTAGTAACACCAAGAATAAACAATATACAGGTATAGAACCACTTTTTGAGAAGGGGCTTATTCAGAGTTGATCATTCCCACACTTGTTACCAGGAAAGTGAATCTACCCACATCAAAAGCTTTAGTGAATAGATCAGCAAACTGGTTATCAGTGTGAACTTTTACAACTTGAATAAGTTTCTTTTCATTACAGTCTCTTATGAAGTGATACATGATCTCAATGTGCTTTGTTTTTGAGTGCTTGACAGGATTATTCACAATGCTAATAGCACTGCTATTATCAAAAAAATTTGGAGTGTGTAGAAAGGTTACCCCATAATCCAGCATTTGATTCTGAATCCATAAGACTTGAGAACAGCAACTTGCAGCTGCTATGTACTCTGCCTCTGTTGTAGATGTGGATACTGTGGTTTGTTTCTTGCACTGCCATCAGACTAGTCTTGCACCCAAAAACTGACATCCTCCAGAAGTAGATTTTCTGTCCAAGTTTGCTCCACCTAGATCACTATCTGAGTATGCAAGTAGGTCAAAGGATGAGTCATGAGGATACCAAAGTCCCAATCTGGGTTGCCCTTTGAAATATCTGAATATCCTCTTAACAGCTTGATAGTGAGATTGATTTGGCCTAACTTGGAATCTTGCACATACACAGACTGGAAACATTATATCTGGCCTAGAGGCTGTAAGGTACATGAGAGAGCCAATCATGGATCTATAATGATGAACATCCATATCCTCCCCCTCAAGATCTGCTGTTATCTGCTTGTGTGTCTCCATAGGCGTGCTAGCAGGTTTTGAATCTGAGAAACCAAACTTGGTTAGAATGTCCTGCACATACTTGGACTGACAGATGAAGATTCCATCTGACTTTTGTTGAACTTGGAGTCCAAGGAAGAAAGTAAGTTCCCCCATGGAACTCATTTTGAACCTTTGATGCATTAGTTCCTCAAACTCCTTGCACATGTTGTCTCTTGTTGATCCAAAGATAATATCATCAACATAGATTTGGACCAGCAAGATATCCTTCTTCTTTCTCTTGATGAATAGAGTCTTATCAATGACTCCTCTTTCAAAGCCATTTTCCAAGAGATAGGATGACAGAGTGTCATACCATGCTCTTGGAGCTTGATGTATTCCATAAAGTGCTTTCTTCAATTTGTATACCCTGTCTGGATAGCTTGGGTTCTCAAACCCTGGTGGTTGACAGACATATACTTCTTCTTCAATTGAGCCATAAAGAAATGCACTTTTCACATCCATTTGATAGACTTTGAATTTCATATAGGAAGCATAAGCCAGGAATAATCTAATTGCTTCTATCCTGGCCACAGGTGCAAATACTTCATCATAGTCTATTCCCTCTTCTTGTGTATACCCTTGAGCCACCAACCTTGCTTTATTCCTTATCACTATACCTCTTTCATCTCTCTTATTCCTGAAGACCCATTTTGTTCCTATTGCTCTTTGGCCTTTAGGAAGGTCTACCAGATCCCAAACATCTTGCAGCTTGAACTGCAGTAGCTCTTCTTGCATGGCTTCTATCCAACTGGATTCTTTCATAGCATCATGTGCCTTTTTACGCTCAAGCTGAGATAAAAAGCAAGATAGCACTGTATGCTGTTGGTCTTGCATTTCTTGAAGCCTACTTTGATTTCTAGTCATCATAGGAGAAGATATATCTCCTATTACCAACTGTGGAGGATGATTCTTTTGTATTCTGGTGTGATGACTAGGTTCTTCATTAAGTCCCACCTCTAGATTAGAGTCATTCAACTCAACTGAAGTGTTTTCAGTAGCTACTTCTGGTTCTTTATTTTCTTGAGTCTCCTCATCTCTACTTTCTTCTTCACTTTGACTTGATTCAGTAGATGGTTCCTTTTCACAGCCTGCAACAGGATTCACTGTGGGTATGGGAAAGATCACAGATTGAGATATACTTTCTTGAACTTGTGTAGTCCCTGATCCTCCATTCCCTGAACCTGCATAATCATCACTACTGAACCCAAAAGAGTTAGTTAGTGAGTCAATGTCAAATAGCCACTGAGGACCAGACCCAATTGGATTTGGTGTGTTCTCATTGCATTTGACATTGTCACTTTCTTCAATTATTCTAGAAGAAGAGTTAAAGACTCTGTAAGCCTTACTCTGAGATGAGTAACCAATGCTATCAAACTTACCTAAGTGAGATTTGGTATTGAGAATTGTACAAGGACACCCAAATGGTTTGAAAAATCCAATGAAAGGTTTTCTTTTATTTAAAAGCTCATATGGGGTCTTGTTCTTTTGCTTGACCACTAGAACTCTGTTTTGGACATAACAAGCAGTATTAACTGCTTCAGCCCAGAAGGTAATTGGCAGATTTGAATCAGCCAACAGAGATCTAGCAGCTTCTATTAGTGTCCTGTTTCTCCTCTCAGCAACTCCATTCTGTTGAGGAGTCCTAGGAGCACTATATTGTCTCTCAATGCCTTTCTCTTCACAAAAGGTGTTTAGATCAAGATTTTTAAACTCAGTCCCATTATCTGATCTAATGACTTTTACTTTTTGATTAGTTTGGTTTTCAATTCTTAGGATAAAGGATTTGATCAGTCCACTTGTCTCATCCTTAGTCCTTAGAAAATATACCCAGGTAAATCTAGAGTAATCATCAACAATAACCAAGCAGTAAGATTTCTTGCCTATACTCATAACATTTGTAGGACCAAACAGATCCATATGCAGTAACTGGAGACAAGAAGAAATTGAGTTTATCTCTTTGGTCTTATGAGAAGTTTTGTGCTGTTTGCCTTTAAGACATGCAACACAATGATCATCACATGAAAATACTTTTGAAGGTAAACCTCTTACAAGATTGTTTTTAACAAGTTTGTTCATGGTCTTGAAATTCATGTGACACATCCTTCTGTGCCATAGAGAGGATTCATCCACAGAAGCTTTTGAAACAAGACAGTTCAGGGATGAATCACTATAAACATTGTCCATATCTAGACAATACACATTGTCCTTTCTTGGAGTTCTAAGTAGTATCATGCTTTCATCAACTACCTTGAACCTTGGAGCAAGGATCATACACTCAGTATTTGTAAATAATATGCTATGTTGTTTGTCACAAACCTGTGATACACTTAACAGGTTGTACTTCAACTGATCAACATAGTAGACATCCTCAAATGTCATCTTACCTTTGGTGACATTACCTTTTCCACTTATTTTACCACCAGTAAGATTATCTCCAAATGCAACATGTCCTCCATTGATATGCTTGAAATCCTGAAGGCATGACATGTTGCCTGTCGTGTGCCTAGAGCAACCACTATCAACATGCCATATGCTCTTCCCCTTGAGCTGTTGGTTGCCCTGCACATAAGATAGATCAGTTAGTATGAATTAGGAACCCAAGCCAAAGTGGTCTTGGGTACCCCTTTCTCATCAAAATACTTGCATTCTTTCTTGACAAGATTTTTAAAGTTTGACTCCTCATTCTTGGAGTACTTTGTCACAATAATGGGCTTGGAAACATTGTTGCTAGAAGCAGTACTGGTTTTAGAAGTACTAACTGCCTTAGCAGCACTTCCATGCTTAGCAGTACTAACCTTGTTAGCAGTAGTAACTGTGTTAGCAGCATTAATATTTTTAGCAGTACTAACACTGTTAGCAGTAGTAACTGTGTTAGCAGAACTAATATTTTCAGCAGTACTAACACTGTTAGTACTTCTAGGCACCCATAGTAAAACACTTTCTTTTAAAACCTTATTTTTCATAGGGCCTTTACTTTCAACAGATTTCTTCATCACATGTTTCTTTCCAGCCTTCCTATAACCAATAGGTTTTTGCACAAATCTTTGAAAGTTTATCTGTTGATTAATTGGGTTAAAGAAGCAATACTTAGCCAAATGATTCAACTTGCCACATATGAAACAAGGTTTTGGTCTATTGATTTTATTCAGATCAACTCCTTGTTTCTGAGCCCATTGATTATTCCAGTTTCTTTGATTACCTCTTTTTATACCAGAATTTAGGCTCTTAGCTTTATTGCAAGCACACTGTTTACAAGATCCAGGATTCACAACCGTGGTTTGTTTGTAATGGACCTTGTTATCCTTTCCTTTGGTCTTCTCTATCTCCTTGGACTTGACCCAGATTTTCCCACATCCCTCATTGGTGATAATGTTGTTTTCTAATGGTATCTCTTTACTCACAGCATTATCCCTATTCTCACTGGCTTCTTTCTCAGTCAAATCCTTAACTACTACCTCATCCAAAGGAAAGCTTCCTCAGACAAGTCCTTTTTCTCCTTGGTTTCTAACAAGTCTGAAGCAGGTGGGATATAGTTGTTGTTGTAAGGAGGAGGTGTATTGTTGTAGCCAACACCAGGCTTCATCTTATCATGAATCTGAGCCTTTAGAAGAGAATCCATTGCTTTTGAAGCATATGAAAACTTTTCTATGTCAAGCTTAACTTTAGACAGTTCCTCTTTCAGACTATTATTCTCTTCTAAGGACTTAGACAGTTTGGTCTCTAACTCATTCTTTTCCCACTTCCAATAGTTTGTGTCATAAGAGTGTTGTAGTTCATTAGCTTGAAAGCCTTTGATTTGCTCTTCAAATCTCTCTACTATCAACACATAATCTCTTCTGTCCTTTTCTAATCCTTTGAGGTCATCACACATACTTTGATTGTGATCCCTGTATCTTTTGACAGTGTCTATGCAAGATTGAGTGCAAAGATTAGAAATTACCTTAGAGGGGAGATCAGACACTTCTGCCGTAAGAGCTTGATTCTGAATGGCTTCCTCAGCTTGATCACTCCAGTCAAATCCCATTCCTTGTTGAGAAACAAGGGCTTGAGCAGGATTCTTGTTTTGATTGTATCCTCCATTCTGAGCTTGTTGGTGGTTGTTGTTTGGAACAACACTCCTGCACTCTCTAGCAAAGTGTCCTTTCATGTGACACTTATAGCATTCCACCTTAGTCTTGTCAAAACCAGCTCCATCTTCTCTTCTTTGAGAGAAGTTGTTCCTGCCTGTTCTTTTAATAAACTTCTTCACCCTCATAGATAACATGGCCATCTGCCATTTAATGTCCATCTCCTCCAGGTCATCAGGGTGAAGTTGATCCAGATCATCATTAATCAATGAATTGTTGCTATGACTGGACAAAAAGGCTTCAAAGATAGTTTCAGTGCCTTTTTCTGAATTTACTCCACTGGCAGTACTAACTGCTTCAGGGTTGGCAGTAGTATCAGTGGATGCTGAAAGAAGTGCAGCATTGTGGATATAACCAGTGGGCTTCTTCTTGGATTTTACCTTAGTTTCAAAAACTCTTAGATCATTATATAGATCATCAAGTTCCTTCTCTTCCAGATTGTCACTCTGTCTATATGAGACAGTGTACATAGTCCATTCATCCCCAAGAGATCTGAGGAACTTTCTGTTGATATCATCTTGTTCCATCTTCACTCCTACAGTAGCCAGTTCACCAATGAGCTTGTTGAACCTATCAAAAGTTTGAGTCATAGACTCATTCTTTGAAGAAGTGAAGTTCTCATACTGCTGCTTTAGAACATCTCTTTGATTTCTTTTGATGCTTTTAGTTCCAGCAAATCTTTTCTCTAGAGCATTCCAGAGAATCTGAGCATCAGTGCAATTGCAAAATTGATGCTGATATTCATTGGGGATGGCCAAGAGCAGAGTGCTCAAGGCCTTCATCTCTGTCTGTCTGATCTTCCTCTCACCATCTGTCTTTGGTGGAGGTCTTTTCCCATCTGGTCCTATCTTTCCTGCTTCAGAAGGACCATTCTCAATGATATCCCACATTGAATAGTCAGTGAGAAGAATGTATTGTCTAATTCTGATCTTCCACATGTCAAACTCACTGGGTTTGAGCATTGGTACCTTAGAGACCAGAGTACTGTTTGATTCTGCAAGGTTTTCCATGATGACTGAATAGATGTTTCTGAGGGAGTTTGGCTCTGATACCACTTGTCAGGATCGAATTCTTAACAAGAATAAATTCTCAGAAACTAATATCAAAAAAGTTGCGGAATAACACTTTGATATTCAATAAAACAGTAAACAAAACAGTATATGATCAATAACTTGCAAACTTGTATTGAATGCTTGAAGTTACAAGATTAAACACACAACCTCAATATTGATGAACATGCTCACCAATACGAATTCTACTTCTCTAGAATTAGGAACTATGCCTTGAGGTTGATTTTCTCTAAAACTTAGAATGAATTTTTTTAATTACTATTCTATCAAATCTATACATATATTGAACAGAAAGATAATTACAATAAATAAAATATCTTTCAGTATATCTTCCATCATTATCTTCAAGCCTTCCATGAATATCTTGATTCTTTCCAGCTGTCATCCTTTCCATCCGGATCTTTAAGTCATAAGCAGTACTAACTATGCTCAGCAGCATTAATTTCTTCAAGCAGCATTAACTTGGTCTTAGCAGCATTAACTACTAAGCAGCACTAACCACTAGCAGTACTAACTTTGTTCAAGCAGTACTAACTTTGACTAGCAGTATTAATTCTACTAGCAGTAGTAATACTCAGCAGTATTAACTTTGAAGTCTTCTAGCAGTAGTAATTCTGAACTAGCAGCATTAACCATACTTGGTAAATTCTTCAGTTCCCAACAGTACATCTTGGTGCTTACCGGGTGGATAGAATATTTGGACTTATGCGTGTCCTCTAAAAGTAGCTCTCGGCTTCCACCCAACTTTGGCACCCAAACTCGCCCATTGAAGCATTTTATCCCGCGGCCATCTTCGATCAAAAGTAACCGTTGCTTGGTCATCACTTCGTCCTTGAGGTTCTCTTCTTTCAATGCTTCGGTTTGCGAATCTTTAATCTTTTCCACGAGACTCGACACTAACTCGATCCTTGTAAGTTTGGCTTGAAGTCTCCCGTTATACTCCTTTCGACTATCAAAGTGACAAAGTTTAAAGAATCAAGAGCTGAAGACGATTGTCAAAATTTTGTTAAGTCTTGAATACAAAGGCGGAAAATGTTAGTGTATTTTTTTGTATCCAAGATTTAAGTGTTGTAATGTAAAAGTCTATATGGTCAAAGTCTTGAAAGTCAACATTAGTGATATGAGAGTTTTTATTTTGTGAGAGTTTAGTTTTTGAGAGTTTCTTATCTTGTATAAATAGTGATAGTGTTGTGAGTGTTTAATGTGTGTATGTCATTGTAACTTTCATATTAAGAAATACATACGACTTAGACTTTCTCTCACTACTCTCTCTCTAGAACTAATATTGTCAAATCTTGAATTGTGATTGATTAAATCTGGGAAATTTTACATTTTCAACATTAACATAATGTTAGTACGCGATATATATATTTCAATAATATATATAATTACAAATATCGAATTACTGAATATAATCAACAAATGATTAGTATAACTCAAATATAACGGGAATCGACAGAAAACATAAATGAATAAACCGAATATTCACTGTCTCGTTTACAAACAGTGAATTTCACGACTTATTATGCGAGTAAGCCCGCGGCTTAACCCGCGTAACTCACTGTTTTACGGTCTATAAACAGAACATTTCACAGGTCGCGCCCACGCACAAGTTCGCCGAATTTAGCCTACGAAGGCCGCAATCGGCACCCCCCCTGCGCGCGGGTAGGTGATGGAGTAAAACCAAACAAATGACTTGAAAGTCCCTCTCATATTTTTGGTTATAAACCACACAATTTTGGTTCCTCCTTCCTATGTGGGACAAGTTCCCACACCCATTTGGTTTTGCCAATTTTCATCCTAAACACTCAACTTTGAGCATCGATATCTCATTTACACATATTCCGTTTTGGACACATAATATATCGTTTTGAAGCTCTCATATAGGAGAACATAAACCCACGAAGAGTTAGATATATACAATACATATACATGTATTTATTTGTGTCCAAAGTTAGTAAAAAATCACAATTTTTACTAAAATTTTCCAACACATAATACATCAGACATCATCAACGATACTGAACAGACTCTATATATAATCGATGATGGTGAAACACTAATACATACAAATGTTAAATATAATTTTCACTAATCAAAAGGTCATCATCAAATCACTGAGAGAGTTTGGATCAACAATATATATTTGTAAATGGTAAAATGGAAGGAATAATAAGTTAAATAATGGAAATTGACAAAAATAGCCATTTTCACGGATCAATTTATCTCCTAGGCATTTCTCCCCCTACTTTCACCCAAAAGTCACTACCTCCGCAAGTGTTTGGGCTACAACTTGCGAGGGGGCAAAAAAAAAGAAGAAAAAAACAAGTTTGAGGTGGCTTGTCTTGAAAAATGGGACCACATAACATACACTTCGCAAGTGTCTTGAGCATAATAAGGATGCATCAAGAAGTACTTCTAGTGGCTATGTGTAGCAGCTTCGCAAGTTTTTTTAGTGGAGACTTGAGGAGTTTCCCCTTCCCCTTTTCTTTCTACCCTGTTCATTTCCTTCCCCCAACATTTCTCCAACGAAATTTCAAACAACATCAATGATATCTCGAGGAACAGCAGAAAGTTGTATGTCAATTTTTCAAAGAAAAAGTCTTCATCGTGATCATTGAAATTCTTTTAATGTTTTAATGCCAATATGCCATATGTCGAATATTTTGTCTAACGCAAGAAATTACTATCAACTTTCTTTTCACACCCATTCCCTGCCCCACCTAGTAATCAATTTAAACTATGTCCAGTAACTCTAGTTCCACCTCCTCCCGCTCCCGCCCCTTCCCCACCCCCAACCCCAACCCCAACCCCAACCCCAACCCCCTTGTCTTGGCTATAGATGTTAAAGTAAAAAATAAGTATGTAATCTTTTAATGTCTAGTTTGATTGAGGTTTATGTTCTTCATACCTTGTCACTTATTCTTGATCCTAACAAATTACACATGTTGACATACAGACATATATATGCACAATCTGTTAAGAACCATACTATACTTTCACCAAGGTATAGTCTGTTGGATAAAAGTTTGGTTTATGATTGTTGCAACTTAAAATGTCATGTTACCACTATGTGGAAACTAAGAAAAGAAAATTGACCTGCATCCTTTTTTTGACGTGGAAACTTTTCTACCTTATTGTTTTGTATATTTTGATCACTATGGTATCAAAGAAAGGGTGTTGCCAAATCAAGAAAAACTAATTTTTTTATATGACCGTTGAAGGACTGTTTGTTTTATGTTGTGTTGAGTTGAGTTGAACGGAGGAAAACTAATTGGGGAGGAGCTCTACTGCAAACTTTACAGACCATCAAGTTTACATTACTTTTATGATAATATTGAAATTTATCTTTAAAATTTCTTCAATTGCACAACCTCTGTAATGCTTCACTTATCACTCACAGGTTCTGGAATACTTCACTAATCACTCAAGCATACTAAGGGGTTGTTTATCCGACGCTTACACGGTAAACGCTTACCAACAAGAGTCAACACTTTCACTTAGCTTATTGGGTAAGATTTTAGTCTCTTAAACATCATCGTATGCAACAATTCATCTTGTAAAACGCTTACCGGGTAAGAGTTGTCACTCTCATTTACATGGTAAGACTTTCGGTCCTTGTCATTGATCTTATCGGGTAAGTGTTTAGTAAACGACCCCTAAGTTTTATGTTTTTGTGTGTTTTTAAATTCACATTGTACTATATTTATTCCCAAGCACTTTTATTTTTAGCTCCTTGAAGCTGCATTTTTTGTTCAAATTATGTTGAATTGGAGTACTAATTTATCCACCTTCACTTAGAGATGATGAGTGGTGACTAGTGGTGTGTGATATGCAACGACTGGTGGGGTTGCAATAGATGGAGTTATTGTGGCAATCATTCTTTAAATAAAGCCTGAGGGTGTCCCAGCATCACTCGTGGAATTTTGGGATCAATGATTTCTCAGGTATATATACACAACTTGTCGCCCACCTGGTGATTTTTTAGATCATAGTCTTTGGTTGTGTTGTTCAAACGTTTTCAAACCGGCCAACACAACCAATATTCATCCTTACATGTTTGTTTAAGACAATTTATACACCACATTCTTCCTTAAGTTTATTCAGATTTTTCATCCTGCTGCATTGTGCACCCTATATATACATATATACTTGCAATTTACCTGTGCGATGTAGTACACAATGCATCTCGTTCTAAATCTGAGAACTTGAATCCTCAATCTTGCTTCGTTTTACTCTCGTCCCACATGGTTTTGATTTTTATGTTTTTGTATGCTTTTGAATGGAAAAGCAAGAAAATGTCAAGTTGTTATCAGTTTTATAGAGTATCGAGTTTTAGTAAATATTTTGTTTTTAGAAAAAATGCAGAGTTTAATGACATTTAAGTTGTATATATGTGTACAAATGTTTGGTGAAATCCACTTTCATGTTCTATTACAACAAGCCAAAGATAGAGAAGACAAAACACTTCCAAATTAGATACAAGTAGTTTTGGTAGGAAAGAAAAAATGAAATCTACTACTAAAAAAGTATTACAATAAAAACAATTTGGTGTTGAACACTAAGTCACTAACAAAAGAATGCATGTCAAGATGGAACTTGAAATGGTCCAAATCATCTATATAGCCCAAACATCACCAATTCCACAAGGTCACACGAATTGTTGATTTGATGTTTGCTTCATTGATGCTTTGAAACAGTTGTCGAAAGAGATGTTGTTGTTTGGAAATAGCTAAAGTAGGATGATTTAGACTCGATTGGCTGCTGTTTTGACAGCAAAAATAAGCTCTTGGTTGGCAACAACAAATAGGCTAAGTGTTGCATATGTTTTCTGAAAGCGACTCCTACTGATTGATCAATGAGAACTTTGGGAATAACGCTGCAGGTGAGTAAATCAACAACAATTTCTACTAATGTCTATTTTTAAGTTTAATGTTTTATTTATTGTTCTTTCTATTAAGTACCTGTGACTAACATACAAATTTGAGAAACTCCGATTCCAAGATTGAAACAAAATCTGAGCATAAGCCTGAGTATTTGAAGACAGTCCCAAATGAAAATTGAGCAGTCCTAAATTGATTCCACATTCTGATTAGAGACTGATAAACAGGACTAATACTCATACAGACTTCCAAAATACAATAAGCCTTGCACTAAAAAAATACCAAGTGAACCAATCTCCAGGGATAGTGAACATGCTAAAACATAATTGTAATGCACATGTGCGAAGAGTGATACCAAACCTGATAAATAAACAATAGAATTCCAAGAACAACAACCAAGCCAAACCAAAATAGGTTGGTGCTGATGAGAACTAATAAAACCAACATATTGAACAAAAGCAATTTGTATTGCAGGACCAGAGAGAACCACCCAGATCAGAATCAAGAAAGTTCCAAACAGAAAAAATCAAATATACCATCCAGACCAAATAAAAAAAACATTCCAGGTTTGAGAAATCATAATTTTAAACCAAAACTAGCAGTCATATACTTAAAACAAGTGAACTTTCTGATCAAAACTATATCTGAACAATAGACAGAACCAGGATAGCAGATTACAAATAGTCCAAAGCACCCAACATCCAATCTTGAATTTGAACTGGAACCAAAGGAGGCAGAAACAAAAACTAATAACTAATGGGACATCAGAATTCACTTTTGCACGAAACAGAATGATCCATATCAGACTAGACGAGAGTTGAATCCAAGTATAATTCTGAAAAATTAACAACAGCCCAATAAAGAGAAGAAACATAACACAATATTCAGTGACCTCCATTCCATTCCAGGATTATAATGCACATGAAAACAACTATTGATCAAAAACCAAATCACTCTATACAACCATCTAAATTGATCCAAACTTAAATACACAAGACAATTAATTTCCCCCTAAAAAGAAATCAGTGCTAGAAGAGAAACAGAAGGGCATTCTCTCCAAGGACTAAAGAGACCAAAAACACTAAATCTAACTTCCCCCCTCAAACACAAAATGCACAAATCCAAAATAACAACCATGTACACCAAAAGAATAAGAACCCCATTAAACATCTAAGCCTCCAAAAGGACCTCCATATAACTCCATTTCAAATTTCAAACGACATCCTAACACCTCTGCCCAACACCCCTTTCTAACTCCATCCCCAAAACCAATCCCAAACCCCAAGAACCTGCACAAGCCAAATTTTATCCTGGTCCCCCCATCAAATACCTAAGAGAATCCAAATATAGACCCCCCAAAGAACGAGAAATTGGACCCAAATGGGACGAAATGTCACAAATCATGAAGGAACTTGTTGGAATTTGAATTCTATTTTAAGGCATGGTTCAAAGATTTTGTATCTTGTATTGCATTGGGACTTATTGTTGATGGTTACATTATGTGTAATAATAACGGATCTTCATCTAAGAAGATTAGTAGAAAAATTCTATTAGAATAAAATTTCTACAAGTATAATAAGATTCAATTTTATTCTTGTTGCAGGTACGAGAGCCAACTTCTAATCAACATGACGAGAAACAAAATCCTAAGAAGAGAAAGGAAAATTATACAACCGTCAACTAGTTACAGAAGCCGAAGCATACGAGTAGCTATAATAAGCAAAAATCTATTATATTAGAGAACTAATGGTGATAAAGGTTGTCATTAATTACTTTATTCATATGAATATTCATATGATTTTTTTTATGTTTTTTAAATAATTATTATATTAAATTTTTTAAAAAGATTTGTTTATTATTTTGACATGAATTATTGAAACCGTTGCCAAATATTACAATTCTCATGGTCAACTTCTATAATGGCCATATGATATTCAATTTAACCGTGACTATAGATAGTTTATGGCCACAAATTAGCTATTTCGTGTGACCGAAAGGCAACCAATAGCCACGGTTTTACAATTTAGCGCAACCATATATCAAGAATTGGCCACGGTTGATATAAATTTTATGTGGCTGTAAATAGTTTATTGCCACAGTTTTAGTTATTTCGTGTGACCAAAAGGAAACAAATACCACGATTATTAAAATTCAACATAATCATACATCAAGAATTGGCCACGCTTAATATAAAATATGTAACTATAACTAGTTTATTGTCACAGTTTTGGTTATATCGTGTGAGCAAAAGGTGACCAATGGCCTCGGTTCTAACAATTAAGTGTAACCATATGTCACAAATTAGCCACAAATTTTCGTGGTTATAAGTAGTTTATGGCCACGATTTTAAATATTTCGTGTAACCAAAAGGTAACCAATTGTCATGGTTTTAACAATTCAGCGTCACCTTATGTCATTAAATGACAACGGTTAATATAAAATTTGTGTGACTATAAATAGTATAAGATCACAGTTTTAGCTATTTCGTGTAACCAAAAGGCTACCGATAGCCACAGTTTTTAACAATTCGGCGCAACCATATATCAAGAAATGGCCACGGTTAATGTAAAATTTGCATGGCTATAAGTAGTTTATCGCCACAGTTTTAGTGAACTTATGTGACAAAAAGTTAATCAATAGCCACATTTTTAACAATTTAATATAACCAAATATTATGAATTGGCAATGGTTAATATGAAATTTGTGTGGAGAAAACTGGTTTATAGCTACGATTTTAGTTATTTCATGTGACCAAATATAATCAATAGCCACGGTTCAAATAATTCAATGTAACCGTATGTCATGAATTGCATGGCTATAAGTTGTTTATTGCTACATTTTTAGTTATTTTGTATGACCAGACGGTTACCAATAGCGATGGTTCTAACATTTATGGTAACCATATGTCATGAGTTAGTCACGATTAATATACAATTTGCGTGGCGATAAGTAGTTTATCGCCACATTAAATAAAAATATACGTGATTATAGGGTAATCATTGGCCACCTTAAAAACAAATTGTGTGGCCATAAATAATTTATTGTCATGGTTTTCTTTATTTTATGTAACCAAAAGGTAGCTAATGGCCACGGTTTACATGAGTTTGTATGGTGATAAATTGTTTATTGCCACAGTTATAGTAAAATGCTCCAGTACCTTAAATATTAGATACGTTTATAGCCACGATTTTTAGGCTATGGATATGGTTTTTTATTTGATATGGTGACCCATTTTAAACGTGGCGAAAAACTAACAACGGTCACGCAAGAATAGGCTACGGTTTGATTAGAAAAATTAACTGTGGCCAAGGGCCTATGGCCACGGTTTTTAACCGTGGCAAATATGATTTTTTGTACTAGTGGTTGGTTTTATTCATTTATAAATACATAGTGGTCATGCGCGAGCCTTGGCGTCGTTCTTCTCGCGCAGAGAGTCGTGAAAGTCTCTGGAGTCCAGCACCTCGTGCGGATCACGGCGCAGTTCGAGTCGCGCGGGACACTGATGCTATTTTGCCTTTCCCTTCGACCAAAGATTTCGGGGTGTTACAATCCTCCCAACCTTAAAAGAGATTTCGTCCTCGAAATCTGGCATCACCCAAGCACCCGACGTCGCATTTAGCGAGATCTATTGGTTCTCTATCCAAAAGGGATGCCTTAACAATACTTTACCTCAAATACGAAACCAATTAAATCCCATTTAAGTTTGTCGTCGTATTTCTCATAACGAGCTGCCACACACCCGATCTCAACGTTCTATCTACCCTACCGATGACAGAATGAACGTCGAGTTCTTATTATCTCATTTTTCTATCATTAAGATCTTAGTTGCCTCCCAACCTTAAGTTGCGCATATCACCTGAAAAGCAGCTTACGATCTTAATTAACTACTTCCACCAAGGACACCCCAAGGCGAATTTACCTTTAAATACTTCTAATCGTCCTTTATGGAATGACGTTATATTCTTTCCTTGCCTCCAAGACACAACAATCTTTGCTAAAGGGATCAAACCATCGCTTGCCCATACTCCTTTCAATTCTGAGCACTCGCAACCATGCTGACCTTACCCGAGCGGTGAAGGAATCGGTATAAACTTCTTGAGTTGGTCACCCGTTGTTGTTACAGGAATGGTACATCTAATTCCGACACATCATGGTCTCCTCAATAATCGATTTGTACTTAAAGTCTACCTCGACATTCTCACCAAATTTCTCCAATAATCATCACCACTAACGATTCATCGTCCTTCCCTTGATGAAATTTCCTAACAACTAGTTTGGTCCGATCCAACACAACCTTAGATCTGTTCCTCAACTCTTACACACACACACACAACATCTGTAAGGACTCCCAAAACTTCCATAGATCAAAGCATTGGTCTGATGTTTCATCCAGAAACGTACCATTACACTCTACAGATAATCGATTATCCTAAACTCCATGCTTACACAACTCCCATGATGCATTCAATCATCGATTTGCGAATCAATGAAAGCCTTTTCGATTACAGAAACACCAATGATCGATCCTTAATTATCGACATCTAATCTCCTTAAAGTTACCACTTAACTTGCAAACACACCAGGTTCAACGGAAGTGCACTGAAACACCCCAACGGGTATTGTTCTCAATATCGAGTGTCGACACTTATCCTCCAAAGCGACTACACTACAAACGTGGGTATACCACCACATATTTCATTCCAGATTTACATTTTCGAATTAAAGTTGACATCTAACAAGGCACTAACATTTTATTCTTACATCTCTAGCAACCGAACCACAACATTCCCTTTATTCCTGAAGACTCACCCGGATGGCACACCACCAACTCATACATGCTGTCGAACAACCAACCCATTAATCCATAACCAACCCTATGCAAGCAACCACACAATGTTGTAACCCGAAGATTTACCAAAACAGAAAGATCACCACTTAATTAACTGGGAAAATACATAAGTCTAAAGCCTCAACTATTCAAGCATGAACCGGTTCATAAAACTGAAATCCAAAATTCCAAAACTGACCACAAGTCGTGTCATCCAACGCTTCAATTCTCAAGGACGTCTCTAGTCCTTAATAATAAGTCCTTTCACAAGGGGGAGGGGGTTTAAAACTATGGTTCTAATGAGTTTAAGGTTTTTCAACAATAAGACTTAACAAGTATGCCCATTTATTATTTTCAAAGAATTGCCAAACATAAAATTTTATAATCAATTTTACATACGCTAAAAGTCTTTAGCACAACTAGGAAATCGTTTGAAGTGACCGTAATCGTCACACACGTAAAACCAATCAATATAATGCCTCTTTGTTGACCAATAGCAAGAACAACAATAAATGAATAAGATAAAAATGTAATCACTAATACGGGCCATCTCAGTCTCAACGTACGATTACTTACGCCATGGTGTAAATCAATTCACACTAAATAGTATACAACAAAATATACACAGAAACTCAAAACAGAATTTATATGATATCAAGCTTTCAAGTTCTCTTTTTAGCCACAACACGACATGGCAAAACTTGCATGTGTCAATTTATTTCACAAAACTAATAAAGTGATATGTGCATGCACTCTGGTAAAAATATAAATTAATTTATGTCGGTTTCAAGTTTCAAGCCTGTTTGTCCCTGATTCAATATTCTAATTATAAAACAGAAATATAATTATAAATCGTAATCACATGTCATTAATATAATCATCAAGATTACAAATTGCAACTTTTTCTCACTACTCTCTCACTAGAATGATATTCTAAATCAACTCTTCTCTCATACGCTCTCTACTTCTCACAAATGACATGCTACTACTGAACTCATACAAAGACTTCAAAGGTATTTATACCTCCATACAAATACAAAGAAACAAACAAATACAATATGTTGACTTTGACTTTATTACAAAATGACTTTGACTTTTAATGAGAGTTGACTTTCTCAGCTTTGACTTCTTGTACTTTGAACTTCAGACTTCATGATCTTGTATCCAACATATTTCTGCTCTAACAATTTATCTCCTCCTTTGGATTCAAGATCATCACAAAACTTTAGCAAATCAATCTCCCCTTTAAGCACAATCTGAGTACAATCTTCCTCTTTTGGTTGATCTTTAACTTTAATCTCTCCAAAGTCTATCTTCAAGAAATACCAACAATATCTCCCAAGGATGATAGAAATAATCTTCAATAATCTCTTTAGATTCATCACAAGACTCTTTCAGACTTTTAGAAAGAAATTATCTTCAGATTTAGCTCAACTTGCTTCAACAAATAATTTTCAAAGAAAATTTCACTGAAATCAGCACATCTTCAAACATCTTTTGAATTTGCTTGAAAAATCTTCCAAACTGTCAATCTTTGAACTTTATCTTCTTCAAATCTTTAACTTTCAAATCTTTGAAATTTCTGATCCGGGCATTTTTGTAAATCATCTCCCCCTTTTTGACGAATAAAGCATATATAGCATCAAAACTTTCTCCAAGAAATGTCTTTGACCATTCTGATATGTCCAAGAGCCTCTGATTCGTTGCCAATTCGAACAATGTAGTCATCCAGATCTTTTCAAATCTAGACAAAAAATATTCGTGTGACACCTGAATCAACAAATGAATGAGTTAACATGCCTGTCAGTAACACTAAGTCATTGTGTGTAACGAATACACATTGTAAAGGAGCTTTTGTTATGTTCACTCCCCCAGGGATTCCATCCAATCATCGAAACACCACAAAGGAAATTTCTATGAATGTTATGACAAGAAAACAAATTCCTTGTGTGTTCGTGCAAGTGTAGAAAGAATTAAGCACTGAGACAACAGTATATAAACACAGACTCAATGTGCATGATTGAAGTGCGAAGGTGGGGCAGACTTCCATCTTTTTCAATATCCAGATTTTCCAAATGAAAATCAGATAGATTATGTGTTGCATCCCCAGAAAATATGAAACATTTTCTTTTTGAGAAGAAAATGAGTAGTTGGTGGGGTTTAAGCAAGAGTTGGCATGGACTAGTTGCCTGTTTCAATAATGTTCACCATGAATTGTGAAACATTAGTAATGTGGCTGCCCGGCTCAGAAAGTAGTTGGTGCAGAGTTTGATATTCTTTTACTCTGATCTCTCACCCTCTTTCTTTTTAATCATTAAACGCACATCTAACCAAACTCTCATTTCCATTTTACCTCATCACACATCCCACACTCATTTCATTTTGACTCCTCACACTCAATCACTATGGAATAACTTCTTGGGTAGGAAACACTGGTAATCATGAATCCATAGAAGTTAATTTAAGTCCTAGCACAAAGAACCCATGTAATCCTATAAAGCATAATGTTGCTCAATATGGTTTAACTTTATCAGTTAAAGCTCGAATACAAGTCAGATAAATGTATATGCTCAGAATATAGTCATGAAAATATGAGCATTTTGAAACATGGAAGTATTTTCAAACAAGTATATTGAATGAATGAATATGAATGCAAAAGACTTGTTTGAAAATCTGACATTGTATAAAAATGATCAGAATTAAATGATGTAGCAATTAAAGCTTATGGTCAAGAATAATGGATATTGTCTATATGAAACAAGAATATAGACATTCTTGAAATGAACGTTTAGAAATGAATTATTGCTCAAAAATTCATTGAAGTTCAATCGGGGTGTCTTACCATCGAAAAATATGTTTCAAAATTCGAGACATGGTAAGAACATTTTGAACAAAAAGTCAACCAGTGTGTGTGAATACTTAAAAGTATATAGAAAAGACAATACACAAGTATTTATCTTTGGAAACACACGGTTTATAATCATGTAAGCACAAGTAAAATGAAAACATTTTAAATCACACTTCCAATTCATGAAATTTGTTTAAGAATCGGGAAGTGGTTTGAACATTTAAAAACTTGTTTTCTATGATTGAAAGTTGTCCTTTTTTCAACCATATATGAGATTAAGATAATAAATTTAACCTTTATCGTATAGCCTTAAATCTCATGAAGTCAGCTGAAGTCATAAAGATATGATCTTGGTAGCTTCTCTCATTTTGCACAAGTCTCAAAGTCATGTAAAAGCAACTTTATTCACAAATTTATTCAAACTTAAAAAGACATAAAGCAGTAAAACAATTAAAGTACGAGTTCTGATTTGAAATAACCAGAAGTCATAATCCTTTACTCCCCCTGAAAATATGCATCTGAAATTTATCAGTAAAAGGCACATGATAGAGATCTACAACTCCATTTGAAGTGTAGTTCATCATATATTCCGAATACATATTTCCAGAAAAATTTATATACTCCCCCTTGAATGTTGATTTCCTCTTCTGAGTATTGGAGTACATCTTTATATCCGCCCGGGAGTTTCATCTCTTTCAACGTTGAAGTACGAGTCCTAAACTGTTGTGTTTAGAAGTCAAACTCCATTGAAGTACGAGTTCTAAGTTGATTTACTTAGAAGCCTTGATTCTCTTACTCCCCTTGACAGTATGTGCCTGCAACACAGAATCAGTCTTTGGTTTTGGTACCCACTGGTATTTGGGTCCATGAATGTTAGTTGCAGTTCTTATTGGAGTAATTGAGTAAGAACCATACCAGAAATGATCACTTGTCTTGTGAACATGATCATGTGTACGACAATAAGAACAATAGTATTTCTTACCTGATAACCTGATTAATTGATCTTTTGTGTAAATATGATCAAGTTTACCTTTACGTGCATTGTTCTTCTTGGCTTTATGTGTATGTACACATGATTTCTTTCCTTTCAGCTCATCTTGCCTTCCATCTTTCTTTTCATCTTCAACTGGTTTCTTTTTCCAGACCAGTTTTTCTTCTTTGTATCTTCTTCTTTGATGTGTACCTAAACCATCTATATTTCTATCATAGAAAAGGTTAGTACTACGAATCTGATTAGAAAATTTAATTGACCTTTTGGAAGAAACAGTCTTATGATGTGAGCTTGCAGTTGTCTTGAATGAGCATTCTGAATCAGCTGAATCATCTCTAGGTGTGTGGATAATTGACTCTGGAGTCTTGAACTCAGTCACCACCACCATCTTAGAAATGATACCTTCAAGCTCTTTTATCTTTGAAGCGAAACTGTCTCTTTCTATGACAAGAAGGGCAATCTTCGTCTCAAACTCATACTTCATTTTCTTCTCTTTTAGTGCACACTTAGATAGTTCAGATAACTTCTAAGTAAGTTCTCTAATCTCAGCCTCAAATATGCATCTTTCTTCTTCAAATCCCTTCTCAGCATTGTTTCTCTGGCCGAATATTTCTTTGAAGAATCCAATGTTCTTTTGTTCAATGGCCTTCTTCTCTTTGGCAAACTTTTCTCTTTCCAAAATTATTACTTTCTCAAAATCAGAAACTTGCTGAGAAAGTTTTATGCACTTAAGCTCAAGAGTCTTCTTTTCTTCAGTACTCTTCTTGGAAAGTTCTGAAAACTTCTTTTCAAACTCATCTTTGTCCGTAGCCATTTTTATCTCCAAATCTGATATTTTCTTCTGAAGCTCAGTGTTCTCAGTTCTCAGACTCTGATCCTTGTCTTCAATGCTTTCATCATTAATTACAGAAGGAGAGTAATTTGGAAGTGAAGCATTGATGTCAAACATATCAATTTCCTTAACACACCCATCATCAGATTTAAGAAAATCATTTTTAGATGCAAATAAATCATCAAAAACAGTCTCAGAAATTTGAAGTACTTTAGAAGATGAAGAACACACTTTAGATTTAACATGAAAATATGTGTTTTTCAACACTGTAGAAAATACATCTTGTTCTATATCAACCAAAATTCTTTCTTCAGATAAAACACTTTCAAGCTCAACTATTTTGCTTTCTAGAATGAGTAGAGGAACATAAATATTTGCAGTTGCAGGTTTTGCCTCCATCTCAGTAACAGAATAGCTAACAAAATAGTCATCTGAAAGAACTTTTGGTGTTTCAAAACGGTAACTATCATTCAGTCTTTCATAACATAATGGTAGTTGCATTTTCTTTAAATTCATTCTTTTCTCATCTTCTTTGTCCTCAACTTCTTTTGATGTTTTGGTGATAAATTTGGGTTTCAAATGAGAATGTTCATCAGCAGCATACATATAATTTGCATTATATATACCTGGCTGTTTTCTGATAGATTTTTCTAGGTAATGAGGATTCTCATAACCTAGTCCCCATTTTTCTTTAAAATCAGCTTCTTCATTAGGTGTATTTAAGAAAATTGTTTGATCTGTTTGGCCTCGAACATATAGTTTTGCTTCCAGATCATTAACCTTTTGCTCTAAAGTCTTATTCTCAACATGCAGTTTAAACGCTTTTAGAACAGATTCTTGTTTTTCAGAATCAGACTTGAACAATTGTTTTTGAAATTCAGAAATCTTACTTTCAAAACAATCTTTTTCATTTTTAAAAACAGAATCAAATTTGCGTAGAGAATCAATTAAATCTTTGTTCTAAATAACTGACTTATTAAGCTCAAAGATCTGTTGATTTCTCCTAGCAACTCTGTCTTTTTCCTTTTTCAATTTATTCTGAAGATCTTCAACTTCAACCATCATAACTTCCATTTTGATCATGAAGTCATTTTCAGTGAAATCTGTTACCTCCTTAGCTGAAAAACTCATCTTGAATATCTGATACAAAAAGAAACTTGAAAAAAAATGATCGTTAGTACAAATGAAATCACAAAGATAAACAAAAATTTGACTAAGTATTGAAACTCGCAAAACACTATAGAAGCTTGAAACTCGCAGACGTTGAAACTCGCAAACCACTGTTCAAAAAGAAACTCGCATGCTTAGGCGTGCGTGTTTATGAAACTCGCAAACAACGGATTGCGTGTTTTGGCAAACTCGCAGACCAAAAGAAATAATCGCTGAAACTCGCAGATGCCTAAACTCGCAAGTAACTATTCACTGATAAACTCGCATATAGAGGCTTGCATTTTTCTTGAACTCGTAGATGCCTAGTTGCGCGTTTGAACAAACTCGCAGATCAAATGAACTCGCAGATCACTGTTCCGAAGAAACTCGCAAACTTAGACTTGCACATTTTGAGAACTCGCTAAGGTCTACTTGCGCGTTTTATAGAACTCGCAAGTCAAACTCGCAGAAGGAAACTCACAATGCTTACGTGTTTCAACACTTAGAATTTTTTTCCAATTTTTCAAACTCGCAAATCTTTAAACTCGCAGATTGAACCAAACTCGTAGATTGAAGAGCAAACTCGCAGGCTTCGATCTGCGCGTTTCTAAAACTCACAAACCACACTTTGCGCGTTTTGTCCAAAAATCAAATTCTTCAGCTTGCGCGTTCTTCCGATGAACTTGCGCGTTTGATAGATCTTGCGTCTTCTTAAGTATATCGAACAAAAACTAAGTCTTTTTCACTGATTTCAATCCAAAACTTGTCCAATTGACTTGAAAACTTGCAGATCTCATCGATTTCATGTCTAGAACACTTTACAAACAATGAATTTCAATAACAAACACACAAAAATACAAATCAATCTATGATACAGTGTTCGACTTCGTGAAACTCAAAAACAACAAATTCATCAAAATTGATGATCAATTACAGTGCAATTCATGATTTTACCTATACAAACTTGTTCTAAAACAATATACGAACACATTCTTTTCAATTACAGACACTAAATCAACCTAAAACTCAAAAACAAATTCAAAAACTCAAGAACACAGTGTCGACAACTTTCTTGATTTGATTTCAATCTGGATCTGCTCTGATACCAATTGTTATTCCCAAATTCATCAAGTTCTAATTGTAAAACAGAAATCTAATTATAAATCGTAATCACATGTCATTGATATAATCATCAAGATTACAAATTGCAACTTTCTCTCATTACTCTCTCACTAGAATGATATTCTAAATCAACTCTTCTCTCATACGCTCTCTACTTCTCACAAATGACATGCTACAACTGAACTCTTACAAAGACTAAAAAAGGTATTTATACCTCCATACAAATAAAAAGAAACAAACAAATACAATATGTTGACTTTGACTTTATTACAAAATGACTTTGACTTTTAATGAGAGTTGACTATCTCAGCTTTGACTTCAGCTTGTACTTTGAACTTCAGACTTCATGATCTTGTATCCAACATATTTCTGCTCTAACAAAGCCGAATAAAAATATGCTCTCAACGTTCTAAAATGTTGGCTAAAACAATATGACGGAAATTCCAAATAGAATATGTATGCATACTATATGTGACCCAACTGCTCGCACAAAAATCAAGGGAAAACACTACAATTGGACGCCATTAAAGTCACCACATCAAACCCACAAAATCACATGGGATAAAATTCTCAATAAAACTCAAACGCCATAATAGTTGGAAGGTAACCCTTCGTCCAAAGCCTTAACATATGTGGAGGAGATCCAATGTTAAAGTCATAAGTCACAGTTACTTGTCCAAGACTCTAAACAACATCAAAATACGGACATCACAATATCCGGAAACACGCTGAACAATAACGAGAAATAAGAAAGTCTCAACAACGTTTGCAACCACATGCCATAAAATAATTTTGTGCATGTTTGAAGTCATGGTTTAAAACATTGTGTGTGCTAAGCATTGTTCCAAGATTTGTAATATAATCCACATGTTGATTTGGAAACATGAGAAATAATTGGTGCAATTTATTTTAGAAATAAATTCCGTGTGTGAAGTTGATCGGCACTCAACATCTCGAAATCACGCTCCTCAATTTCTCAGTCACACTATCGTCATCCGGATGCTTAAACATCTTTAAGGCAAAAATCAAGGATTTCATAGGTTCATCTTACAATTTCTCCTCGAATAATGTCGGTTCCAAAAGTCTATGGTTCTAATCCAACCAATCATTCCGACTCAAAATGGTTCACTTAATACAATTATCCTACTTACTGTCACCCCAAGTGACGAATGCGCGGGACACTGCTGCCATTTTCGTCTTTCCCTTCGGCCAAAGATTTCGGGGTGTTACATAATCATTGACGAAAATTTCTCTGGGTGATTTTTGTAGGCAAAAATCATTTGTTTTGTAGTGAAAGTATATTATTATTTAGGGAAATTAACAAAATTAGCCATTTTGATCGACCAAAGTCACCTCTTAGCAATTCCTCTCCTACTTTTCCAAAAAATCGACATCTTCGCAAGTGCCCAAGATGTAACATGCGAATGGGGCATTTTTCTAAAAAACGTGCTTGCAGTGGTACCACTCCTCAAGTCTCCATTTTCATAAAAAGAATACTTGCTGAGGTGCTACACATAGCCAATATAAGAGCTTCTTGGTGCATCTTTTCTATGCTCAAGACAAGCCACTTGCGGAACAGCGGAAGGTATGTAATGTGACCCCACTTTTCAAGACAATCCACCTCAAACTTGTTTTGCTTACTTCTCATCTTTTAGTCCCTGTGGTTTGTTAATAATTTCGATTTTTGTTCCTATGGTTTAAAAATTGCGATTTTTGTCTCTATGATTTGCAATCTATTGTTATTTTCGTTCTTAGACTAATTTCTACCTTTAAGTATAAGAGACTAAAACCATAAAGAATTGTAAACCATTGGGACCGAAACAACGATAACTTGTATAAGAATGAAAATATCAATGAATTACAAACCATATGAACGAAAATCGTAATTCTTAAACCACATAGACGGAAATCACAATTTATAATAAACCACAAGGACAAAAATGTAATTTACTAGAAAAAAACCCATTAAAATGTGGGTTCATTCCTACTAAAGACGAAACTCATACATTAAAACACAAAACTTTAAAAATCACTACACATAATTTTTAAATCTATGAATAGTATACCTCAAAATATAAATTTCTCTTTTAATTTACATATTTTTTTTTAATGATTTAGTGGTGAGTTAGAGACATCTATTTTAATGTTTTAATGGTGGGTTGAAGATGATGTCCAAAGGAGGGCTAACCAGTAGTTTTTAAAAAAATATATACAAATTTAATAACCTTTTATCTTTTTAACTTGAACAATGAATCATATGTTTTTACACTACAACAAAATCAGGTTTATAGAGCGTTACAAATATCTAAATGTCTTAATAAAGTACTTTATAAGACTTAAATTTAAGACAAAACATATGTGTCGTATGTACGAGTGTTGTAATAGGTTTATAAAAGAACTTTTTGGACGTTTTAAATAGTTAACTTTTGTGACACTTACTTTTTACAAAAGGTGTCCTATTATCTTTTTTATATGACGCTTTTGAGAAATATATCTTATAAACACATGGTTTTATAGGACACTTTGTCTTTATATGACATCCTTTCAAATAATGTCATATAAGAAATTTAATATATTAACGACATTCAAAAGCGTCATATAAATCTATTGCAACACTCTTACATAAATAATATACACATATGTTTGATGATATAAACTTAAGTCTTATAAAATACTATATCAAAACACTTATATATTATTTTGTCTTCTAAACCGATTTTGTTATAGTATCAAGTTATAATAATTATTAATATTTAAGTATCCATGTAACAAACTAATTAATTCTTTTAAAAGTAGGAATACACAATTCAATTACTTCCCACAAACATAAATTTTCAGTCTACAATTACATATGACTGGATCTAATTTATCACTGTTGATCTTCCGATGAAATCATTTCAATGATGCCGCACTTTAGACTCCTCTCTTGAATCTGGTATATACATTAATAAATGACAACTCAACTATATTATATATATAAATTATAAATTAATATCTAATCAGTGAAATCAAATACCATGATAAGTCCTGTTTTTTTTTCTTAAAAAAGAATAAATTATTACCTCTAATGTTGAAATGACTCTGAAATGTTCGACACACTCTTCAAGCAACAATTTTTCCTCCATTGCAATCTTTGCAAGCTCCGAAAAAGTTGAAACGGTCTCATGAGTCTATTAAAACATAAATTCGTGTATTCGATAAGTATGTAATTTATGAAAATTTGATACTTATTTTTTGATCTTAAAGATACGTATGATACCGTGGGCATTATAGAAGACATCATAGACATGATCGAGGTCACCAAATCTGCTGCGTGTCTAAGTGCAATCGAACTTGTTTGAGAATCCATCTACACACAAAAAAACATATAATAAAACACGACGTACATTTTGTAATTAAATTTGTTGCTATCGAAATTCAAATTTTGAATGGGTTTTATGGAAATTAATCTAGGTGCTCAATTACCCGACATGGTTTAGCGTATTCTAGAAAACTCTTGTAGTTTTTGATGTTATAAAGGCAATACCTTTGCTCCTTCAATAAGCGGTACCCTACAAGCAACGGCCTCAAAACAATCTTTGACTACTGAAACGTCTGATGTGTGTTTCCTTTCCATGTCTCTCCATGCTTCCAACATTTTCATCTACGTGATAACATTGCATTCGGCAAAAATAGTGATAAGGATATGCATCAGTAACTTGTATAATATAAATAAATTAAGTAAAATACTGACTTGGGAATGAACTAGAAAGTTGAGCTTCAGTTCTAACTTCTCTTTCTCCAACCGTAACCTTTGATATAACACGGATTGTTGCAACTTCGTGATGTTTTCTAATGCGTGTAATGAGTCTTTCTGTGGTCATAAAATCGTAAAATTAATCATATGATCCCAAAAATGTTACTGTTAGAAATGTATTGGTTTGACTTTTAAAGTTAAATTAATTTACTAGAGATGCATTCGAACTTTCTTAAAACCTTTCATATAATTATGTTAAGAAGACTAGAAGTGTACTCACAAATTGCATCCAAATACATCTAAATTTTAATTTTCAATTTTATTCTTTGTTTTTGTCAATTTTATAATACGTGTTTATGTGGTTTTCAGAAATCGATAATGTTTTTATGTTTGAAAAAAATATAAATTTGAAGACCTTATAAAAATAAAATAAAAATAATATATCGATACTATTATCAAATTTACAATTTAAAAGTTCTCATTTTTTTATATTTTGATCAATTTAATTTTTTATAATAATTTAATTTAGTTTTAATAATATAATGTTTTTTCATAAATATAACAATTAAGTATTTTATTAGAAATAAATGATTATCTCAGTTATATATATTTTATATTATTTATATTTAAAATTTAGATGTTTATCATGTTTTTTATTATACTTATGTTAGTTATATGAATTTAAATACACAGTTCTAAAAAATATTATACATGCATCATTAATTTAATCTTAAATTTTAAATAATATAAATTAATAAACTATATTTAATGTATAAAAAATAATTTTTAAATTTTTTCTCAAATACTTATAAAGTATATAGATTAGATTTCCACCTTGGAATACAAAGGATTATGATTTATATAATTTAAAAAATTAATGATAATAACGACGAGTCTTTGACCCTGAAAAAGTCAAAGTTGATAACATACCTTAGCTTTGTTATCTAGGGTTTCATTAACAGCATTAGCTCTAGCATTGGCGTATCTCCACTGCATCCAACTTCCATGCATCATTCTTAACTGATGAACACCCTCCGCCATACCCATATCCGCCCCGAGAGGTGAGAAACAACCTGACCTGTTGCTTCTCTTAAGCTTGATCAAATCAAGTCCCATATGCAGATAATTCTTTTTAGCAGTTCTTGAGGGACTTGTTGGGGGTTTTGATCCCGAAAACGAAGAGTTTGTCGGTGTTGGTGGTGATTCAGATCGTCCCCATTTGGATGGCAGTGCTAATGAGTTGGTCTTTTTCATGGCGTTCTTAATTGTGGATTTGGTAGGGGAATTAGCGGTGGATAATATGGACTTTGATGATTTTCTAGAGCTTAATGTGGGTGCCATGTATGACGCCGGAGAGTTTCTTGATCCTGTGACGAATGGAGATCCCATATCACTGCACTCGGAGTCGACTTCGGAGAAAGAATCTGATCTCATCCGGGCGGAGTAAGATCTCCGGCGAAGTTCATTTTCATCCACTGATAATCTCCCAGGCATTATAACAGCACCAGGGTCAACAAACTCTGATGACTTCGTGGTTGATGAAGTTGATGATCTTCCGGGGAATCTGAACTTTCCGGTGTATCTCATCGACCCACCTCCAAAAAGGGGCTTCTGATTCTCCTTCAAGTTGCTTTGTTTTTTCGGATTATTCTCGAACCGATTAAACTCCGAACAGCTTTTCTGCTTGATAAGATGTGTCGAACTAACGCTGTCCCTTTTGCGATCGTTCCCAAGGTATTCGGCGAGGGTGGTTGGTGAATTGTGATTGTGGGATTTTGATGGGTGGGACGAAGGCCAAACTCCACGTAGCAATCCAGTGTGTTTGGAAGACGATTTGGGTTGTTTCTGTTGGCGATTAGGAGAGAGAGGGTGGTTATGGCTAGGAGACGGCGGTAACGGTGGTGGTGGTTCGCCACCGGAAACTGGTGATAGGTATAGAGATCTCACCGCCCGAGAACTTTCCAGGCGAGGCTTATCGGAGATCATCATGTGGCGAATGGCGAGTGAGCGAGAGAGGAAAGAAAAACAAACATTCCCTCATAAAATGGCGGCTAAATTGATACGGTGCCGGCGGGGTGTCAAATTACCTAAGCATCCTTGTCGCCGGAGAGTTGTGAGAGATGTATTAGGGGTAGGCTTGGGATTTCATGTACGAAGAGATTGACTCAAAGGGAATACAATTTTAATTTGGGAGAAGAGGCCACTTGGGTGATTTTGAGAACTCCGTAGTTTGTTCACTTTGTTGTTCTGCCGAGCCGGCATAATATGAACCACTAGGGACTTGCAATGTGTACATTTATTTTCTTCTTAATTTTTCAAACAAAAGTATCTTTAGATAAAACTAAACACAGAATAAAAATATTCTCTCCTAAATTATCATGTTTCATTCATGTACATCAATCATATAAATATACGTCATCGGAAAAAGAATATAAACTTGAATTAAATTAAATCAAAATATATAAAATCTGATGTGTCTTAATTTCATTGGTAGGACAGGATTGAGATATGGGATTTTAGGACAGGATATTTTTATTCATCAGGAAGAGATCGGGGACTACTTCGGAGATTTTGTCACGGACGAGGATGGGACGATCCTCACAAGCCCCGCCCAAGCTAGCCTCATATATTATATATACTAGAGGTGTATTCGTGTAATATAGGGAGATACATCTTCATTTTAATGTTTTGTTTTTAATTTTTATTTTTGTCGATTTTATAATACGGTTTTATCGATTTATATTTAATAATGATGTAATTTATTTTAGATTTAATAATGTAATATTTTTTTATAAAATAAATAATTAAGCATTCTTTAGATTTCAATGATTTTACTAATTATATTTTAGAATTTAATTATTTAAAATGAGATGTTTATCCTGTATATGGTTATGTTTATCAGTTAGTTATAAATTCAAACATACAACTTTAAAAAATTGTATGTATGCATCATTTAGCTGTAATCTTGAATTTTAAGTAATATGCATCAATAAACAGTAGTTGATAAATAAAAAAATGTTTTAAAGAGTTTTTCTCACCTGCTTTATAATATAGTATAGTATATTATATATATATATATATATATATATATATATATATATATTTATATATATAGGGGTTGTTTTATTTGCAACCCTTAAAAATGTTGCAAACCTTGCAACCCACATTTAACCGTCGGATTCATGATCAACGGTTACAATAGATATGGGGCCCAATATTTTTAATTAAAAAAACCGAAAAATAAAAATAAAATAACCGTCAATCATGAATCCAACGGTTAAGATGTGGGTTGCAAGGGTTGCAAAATATCCTTCCACTATATATATATATATATATATATATATATATAGGGAGAGGTTCATTTAAGAAATGCTAAATGTATGAGAAATAGAGAAGTAATCTTAGCCATTCATTTCATGATCAACATTTGCGGCTTTGACCGCGAAGCACCTGATAATTCTTTGCATGGTCTATAGATGGAAGATGTAACACCCGTAATTTGGAGACTTCCTTTAGTGATAATTCGGGAATCGTTTGACTTTTGGAACGTAAAGGTGTTGGGAAATCAGATGAGTTTTGCTATGGAATCATCGAGGATCAAATCAGGTAAGAAGACGCGAGAAAACCGAGATTTGGGCTGCCGCAAGTTGTGGCGCGACTTGGGGTCGCGGCACAAGCCGCGTAACTCACTGGAAGTGGGTTCTAGAGGAAACGGGCGACTTATGCCGCGACTTGAGGTCGCGGCATAACCCGCATGACGCACTGGTTGAGCTAAAAAGGCGATTTTCAGCCTTTAGCCTCATTTCTCTCAAACCCAAACCCTAAATTTCTTCCCTTTTCTCTCCCAAACCCCAAATGATGAACCCTTGCGTATTTTGAAGTTTTTTCCCCCTTGAACCATATGACTCTTCATCATCTAGCTAGTAGAATCTTGAACCACAAAACCTCCATCTTCATCTTCCTCATCAAGTTCAATGTTTGGGAGCTCGGGTTGAAGAGTTGGATTGGGTGCCCTCGAAAAGTATCATCACTCAAAATGGTAAGATTCCTCGTAGTAAAATTATAAATGCTCCATTAATGGGTCTTAGTGTTTGATTTCTCAAATCTCGAATTTGATGGATTTGTGGAAACTAGGGTTTTGATCTCATTGAGGATTTTAGTAATTAATGTTTGGAGAATATTTCTAAGTGGTTTGGTATGTTTGGATATAGGTTTTGGAAGTCTTCGGCTTGAGGATTCAAGCTGCCTTCAAAAGAGCTCGTTGGGTGAAACCTAGATTTAGCCTAAATCTAGCAAGGTGAGTTCAAGTTGATTTGTGAAAACGGTGTACATGCCAAAATGTCTATTTTAAAGTGTTTACATGTTTTGTATGAAAATTGTTAACTGCTAATCATCTGATAAGTTTTGGTTAGTTGGAAGTATTCAGTTTTATAAACTTATAAAACACCCACATTTGGGATTTTAGGCATTTTGATAAATAAATCATATATTTTAGGTATTTAAATGATTTATTGCATGGAGCATATTTTTGAGTATAAATGCATTCTATTGGGTGTCATGGGATGGTTTGGAAGAATAAAAGGTATAAACCACTTTTGAAAATGTTTTGTCCCGATCTAAATCATGTTAAAGTTATTTGGGTGTGTTGAAGCACGGATTGTACTTATTTCGGGTCGTCTACGTTTGATTCATTTTATGATTTTCAACGTTGGGTCTTTGGATTTGTTGAGCCTATGTCTCGGCTTGGATTTTGTTGGGTCTTGGGGACACTTGTCCGGTTTTGATAGCTCATTATAGAGCGTTTGGTTATGGCTTGCATTTATTACATCTTATTGGAAATTACATGTTTTGAATGCGTTAGTTCATTCGTTTTTAGTCATGTAATGTTTCAGCCCCGTCTGCTATGGATCCATGAACACTTTTGTATTTTATCCGGTGTTGGGACGACTAGTTTTTCACATCGAGGCACTGTAACAACCTGAACATTTATTTACACAGTAAAATAACATTTATTACTAAATACTGTCCCAAGCTTACAATGTCTTTACTATCAACTATTACACAACTGAGTTTCTCAAAAGAATAGCTATGGCAGGAAGTCTTTTATCTCCTGCTTAAGCTCACACTTTATCTTTTCCTTTATCTGCTATCTTGCGATAACCTGAAACAGGATTAAAGTTTTGAAACAGCGAGGGTTAGACCAAAAGGTCTAGTGAGTCCCCTCCAATTACTACAACACAGTTCAAATATTAATTAAAACATTTAAACATAACTGCATATATCTCAATACATGCCTACTCTTTAAAATCACTTTAAAACATTTATGCTTTACATATATAAATCAATGTAATGGCCATTACTAATCATTTTCTACGCTCGCAAGCGTACTTTCAACTACTGACCAACATTCCCGTCAAAGACGGTATGTCTGTCTCGCACTGCCTTATTTTAGGGACACACCCTAATGGCATAAACGGGCCACACTCCCCGGTACGAGCAGGCGGGTCACACTTCCCGACTTAGGTCAAACTTCTGACTCAAATGTATACATACATTTGGTCCTGCCAGTATATAAAACAAGTTTATATACCCTGAGCATAAACATGCCCAAACTAATTAAATCAAATCATTTGAAATAATTCTACTAACTTTTCACATTATAAATGCGCAGTAAATAAAACTCACATTTATAAAATAACTGTTTAAATCATAAAAGATTTTAGTTGAAAGACTCACCTTAATCCTTCCGAATTAACCTCTGACTTCTTACCGATTAACACCACCTACGATGGTATTAAAATAAAGGTAAGCTAACTTGCAACTAACACTCTTTATTTCAAAAGACTCATCAATTGAAATCTACTGTTTTTAACCCGATCAAAACCAAACTGATTAAAAAACCTCTTGAACCAATTAACAAACTATCGGTCGAAACACACATCCGATCGAACAGACCCTTCATCTAATAAACCATCAGACTAACAGACCCCCGGTCGATTAGACCTTCGGTCTTACAGACCTCCGGTCTAAACAAACATCCGATCTTACACATAACTCCGGTCAAATGCATCAATCGGTCTTACCTATCACCGGTCTTACTTAATTCCGGTCGAAGGCATCAATCGGTCTAATACCACATCGGTCTAATGCATAAGACCGATGTATCATCTTCCGGTCTTACTCAAGAACAGAGTCGGTTTAACACAGTTCAAACCCAGAACTCTTTTGATCGATTAAATCGATCAAATACACGGTTAAAAGCTCGATTAATACGTCTATTTACCGACTATAACATGCAGAAAGAAGCATGAAGCTAAAAACCGGACGATTTCCTTCAAGAACTCTTCTTCTTTCTCTCTGCCTTTCTCTTTCACTCTTTCTCTCTTTCAAAACATAGGTCGGCTTACAACAATCAGAATGAGATATAAATCTCATAATCTGATATTTATTTGATAAAAACCAACTTTTCAATAAACCCCCTGAACTTTAGTTAACTTTACACTTTTTCCCCCAACTTCCAAAATTAACAAAATTTCGAAACTGGGTATTACAGGCACGTTAGGCATAGGATGGGATGTAAGTCCTTCGTGCTCGTATCAATGGGTCTATGCTGAAAGATGTTGAACTCGATACATTTATTGATTTGTCCGATGGTGGAACGATTAGTTTTCCCCATTGAGGCGCGGCTAGGCTTCTTTGGTATGGTGTAAGTCCTTCGTGCTAGTATCTATGGGTGTATTCTGAAAGATGTTGAGCCCGATACTTATACCAATTTAACGTAATGTGTGGCTTACTCTGTGCACGTCACATTAAGCGGAATCGGATTTCCCCCGTCACCGAAAGGTGTTATCTTTGGGATGAGTCGTTTATTATTTGTTTTCGATGACATTTTCATACATGAATTTATTCCATGTTTTATGGGTCGAGTATTAATCCATATCCGTGTTTTGGGATGTTTTGGGATATGAAGTATTATTTACATTATCATAAATTGGGAGTCATTTTATATCCACGTTTTGAGTTTGGGTTATCTCCCTTATGCTATAATCTTAGAGATTTGAGTTTACTCATATTTTGGTCGTTTGTTTTATATAGCTTACTCAAATTTTATTAATTGAGCATTACCATTATTCCCGTTTCAATTAAGTGTTGGATTGCATCATTTCATGAAAGAATGTTTTGGCGTTTAGGCGACCATCTATAAAATGCATATTATTGGTAAATGAGTTGTTCCATTATTTTAAAGTAAATCATTTTAAAGGATCATGATTATAAGTTACAATATTTCCATTTTACGTTTTCTTTATAATCATGATATAAACTCTTGAACTCACTAGGTGTTAAGTCTAACCTTTTTATTTGTCGGCATGTGCATCAGGTTCCAGATGGGGGTTTGGTCCTAGCTGTCCCATGAAGAGATGTGCTTAGTTCTCCCGAGTGTAAGTTAGTAAAGACTTCCGCAGTTTGAAGATAGTGACTTTTATTGGGTTTTAGTAGCACCCGTCCTTATTATAAACCGTATGTATAGAATGAATGTGTGTGTTGAGGTTAAATATTAAATTGTGGTTGTAGATGACTCTTTTATTGGTGTATTTAGAAAATTTTAAATTAGTTGCTATTTCCAGAATTTAGGGTGTTACAGTAGAGGTGTAGTTTTGTAAAATACGCGTGATGAATTCATATATGAACCTATATAATTCACATATGAACTATACAATTAATTAGTTCATATGAGAATCAGTTAATTAGTTCATATATGAATCACAAAAGTTCATATATGAATCACAAAAGTTCAACTGATTCATATATGAACTTACGGTTAATTAGTTCATATATGAATCACAAAGTTTCATATATGAATCAGTTAAAAGAGTTTAGATGTGAATTACACTGATTCACATATGAACATATAATTCATATGTGAATTATACAGGTTCATATATGAACACAACCCGTGTATTTTGTAAAAATTACGAAAGTGTCCTTCAATTTTTGGTCAACGTCACAACTTTTGACCAGTCAAAGCCGAAATATTTGACCAGTTAAATCCGATCTTGACCGTATGAACGACTAGGATTACTTCTCTGTTTCTCATATATTTAGCATTTCTCAAATGAACCTAAGGCTATATATATATATATATATATATATATATATATATATATATATATATATATATATATATACTAGTTAGCTACCTGCGCAATGCGGCGGGATGCCAAACCTTTTTTGTAAATCGAGGATATGAAGTTTCTGATCATTATAAACTTTAAATTTTATAATGGTATTTTGACCAAAGATTTGGAAAGTTTTTGTTGTTCTTAGATTATATAAAAATGGTTTTCGCTTACTGCAACTCATAATTAACCACAAAAAAACTCTAAATTCACATTTAAACAAAATGGAAATATAATCGTCTTTAATAAAATAAACTATACCTACATAATACGATAAGGTATCACTTGAAGCATCCATATGTAGACATGCCCTGTAAGAAAAGTCTTATGATTATAATAGATACATACCACATGTGTTGTAAAAAATGTGTAATAATAAGTAGCCGTTTGTATCTTTTTAATCGTGTAAGACTTCTTGATACACCACGTTTGATGTGTAGACTTCAACACGATTGAATTTTTTGGCAGGCTTTACTAATACCTTTGTATTTTCGCTAGATGTCCCTTTTGACAACGCCACATAAAGTTGGTCGTGCGAGAATACTAATTCTGGTAGATATACACCTACATTACGAATGGTCTTCTTTGAGCTTTATTGATTGTCATTGAAAAGCTAAGTCGGACCAGGAACTGTTTTCTTTTCAATTTGAAGGGGAACATGTTATCTTCAGATGGACAAAGAGGAATTCTCGGCAAAAATACCCTCTTTCCAGCATGCTGACCAACAACTATTTCTGCGTCGTTTACGTTCTGCTGAAAACCTCTACATATTAATCTGGTGCCATTACATAAGCCATTAATTTTGAGCCAGAGGTAATGAGGGGGCAAACTACTAACAGTCAGCGAGTTTAAGAACTCCATTGGATAAAAGTTATTCTTGTCATCTTCTGCTTCAACAAAAATGTAGTAAACCTTTTCATATCCACAGAACCTATCAATCAACTGATCATTAATCCCATCTGAATCAGATCCAATGATCTGCAGAGATGGAAATATGCGTCAATCAAATCATTTTTCGATTTAGCTTTATTAGTATAGGAAATGGCCATGTCATCAGGTATGCATATAAAGCTTTCTTCTTACGCCTCCTCATCTCCATCTCCCACCCATAATAGAAAATCTAAAAACCATGGATCATTCCATGCTCTCATGTTAAGATTAACCGAATCTTTCTTATTTAAGACCAAAGAGGTGATATTCGTAGGTTTGAATCTACAATCTATGCTCGAGTTCCATGTCGCACAATTGGTAAGACCTGTCTAAAGTCACAACCCATAACCATTATCTTTCCACCGAATGGAAGTTTCACCCCTGTGATATCTTGCATTGTTCGATCAAGCGCCTCTACCGCCTACCTCTTATCCATGGGCGCTTCATCCCAAATGATTATTTTTGCACCCCATAGCAATTGAAAAGTCCCACTTTGTTTTTTTATGTTGCACATTGAGTTGTTATCAAGATTGAGAGGAATCTTAAAACGGGAGTGAGTTGTTCTCCCCCCAGGCATATTATTAGCTACAACACTTGAAGAGGTTGTGGCGAGTGCAATGAGACCACGAGAACGAATATTGGCTAGCAATGCTTTGTACAAAAATGTTTTTCCAGTCCCCCTGGACCATTTGTGAAGAACATGCCCGGATAATCATTGTCTACGTGCTTCATGATCTCCTCGTATGCGTACCGTTGGTCGAAATTAAGGGAGTCTCGGGCACGTAAATGTTTGTCTTCCACTCTAATGGAGTATTCCTCTTGCCTCACGAAAACTTCCAAATTGTAAGTTGCCATTTGCATTTATCTTTGGGAGATTGAAATCATCAAGATTTTTACCCATCGATTGTAGAAAGGTTATGATGTCAGCTACGACCATATCCCGAACTAGGTCAACACCTTCGCATTGTCGTCTATAATCTTCAAAAAGTGAATCGTAATAGTCATCCCACAACTTGCGAACATCTCCCGACTCATAATAAATTAGTATTGTAGCAAATAACTGTTAATGCCAAAAATCGTCCTAAAAATGACTTAAGGTCGTGCGGAGCTTTAACAACTAAAGTAGGAAATCAATCGAAAAATCGTACGACGATGATAAAAAGTAAAAAAGAGACAGAAATTTTGGTGATACGAAAAACCTCGTTGAGGGTAAAAACCGAAGACGATAGCAGAGATCGTCAAGTGCACTATGGACGTCAAACAGGGACGTCGTCCTTTAGAAGGAATGATCGAGAGTAAAAATGACAATATTACAAGTGTAAATGAACAATATCGTAAGATTGTATTATTCATGGTGCGATAGAGCACTTTGTTGAGAGTTCTTGACTGAGAGCGAGTAAGCTGAGCGTTCTCGGGCGTGGAGTATTTCCAATGTTATTTGTTTTATCAAATGTGTTCAGCTGTGTCAAATGATTCTTTAAGGTTATATATATAGACTTGATCTTCATAAATATGCATTTATTGTCCAACAGTATTCTCTTTCAATGGTTTTGATGACGATCGGTCGTTATGACCATTGGTCATAAAGATGCTTTAAACCTGCAATAAAGATTCATAAAAGAAAACGTTTATGGATAATAAATGACACATAATCGTTAGTTACGTCACAGAGGTCATAAGATACAATTCTATCGGAAGATTATCCGGTCATGGTCGTCGTCATAAGTGGTGACCATGGTTCTCGATGTGTATGGTCTTCAGGACCTTATCTTAATACAAGAGTGGTCTTAAGTTTGGAGATGTTTGGTTTTCTTGCGTCGGTCGTGACTTGTAAAATTCTGCCCAAACAGTTTACCCCAAATTTGAAATTTATGCGATAAGTCAACTTTTCGAATTTTACAACCAGATTGGACACGTGTCGACAAGTGTAACTGAATCAATTCCTCGAAAACCGAAGCGATTGCGAGGAAAAGTGTGCAGCCGTTTGACGGCCGTAACGTCATGGCGACGTGGGGCGCATGGTGTCAGGTATAGGGACAGGTGTCGTCCATCAGATGGCGGGCAGGCGAAAGGTCGATGACAGGTGTTGACCATCTGTCGACTCGACCTGACACCGAATCCCCTATAAATAGTGATTCCACTTGAATCCTCTCCTTTTTACGAGATTTCAGTTTCTTAAAGAGAGAATTTTCGATATCTTCGTGTATCCTTGCTAGGGGTGTAAAAGAGACGAGACAACTCGCGAGCTACTTGAGATTGAATCGGTCAACACTCGACTCGAATAGACTCGACTCGAATTCGAGATCGACTCGATATACTAACGAGTCGAGTCGAGCGACCTGATACTTGACTCGATAAACTCGTGAGATACTCGATAAGCAAAATAATAATAATAATTAGTAATATTATTTTAATTTAATTGATGATGATAATAATAATAATAATAATAATAATAATAATAATAATAATAATAATAATAATAAGAAGAAGAAGAAAAAGAAGAAGAAGAAGAAGAAGATTAGAAAATGATGGTGTAAAAGATATGGGTGAACTCGTGAGGGTGTGTCTAATCCATCCCACATTGGTGGGATATAGAACTCAATTCTTTAAACTCCACTATTAATAGACCTTTCCCCTCCCTTGCTTTTACATCATTTGTCTTTGCTAAATGGCTTGAGCCTATGTGATTGTTTTAATAGGAGTACCCCATGAAAATCGGTTCACCTTGAGTTCTTTTAAGCTATTTGTTCACCTTGAGTTGTTTTATGCATTAAACGAGTTTGAGCTTGATCTAAGCTCGAGTTCGAGCTTGATTCGAGTTTTCAAGCTCAAGTTCGAGCTTGATTCGAGTTTTCGAGCTCGAGTTCGAGCTTTGATTCGAGTTTTTGAGCTCGAGTTCGAGCTTTGATTGAAGCTTGAAATGAGATCAAGTTCGAGCTTTGATCCAAGCTTGAAACGAGTTCGAGTTTGAAAATTGGTTATCGAGTTTCAGTCGAGTTTGTATTTTTACTACTCACCAGTTTTTAAGTCGAGTTCTAGCTTGATAGTAGGGTTTGGAGTTTGAGTCGATTATAATGATACTCGAGTTCGACTCACATCATTTACACCCCTAATCCTTGCCAAAAAAACCTGCAAAATCCTAATCCTTGCCAAAAAGTCGATCGAGGTTAGAGAAATATTTAAGGTACGATCTCCCTACCCCTGTTTATGTGGTTTAAGACCTATGCCCGTAAGCCTAGGAAAAAATGGGACGCATTCGAGTACTACATAGCGACTATCCATGACCTTGATTTCGCTATGTTGTCAGACCCAATCAGTACCCTCAATGAAGAGGAAGACGTTGAGTCGTTCCGGTTGTTGGCCGGGATTCTTGCAGACGTGAGGATTTATCCTCTGGAACTGCTCCGACCAGAGCAATACCCGAACGAGTACTTAATGATATACGAGTATTGTTGGTTCTATATGCTCAAGAATGATTATAAAATAATATTGCCGGTAATTTATGATCCTATAGGGTCACACCAAAAACAAGTAGACACCAAATTAATATTTATAAGAATTTTGATTCTTGATAAATATTAATAATTCTTGAAAATTATTATTGAATGTGATTCATAATAATTGATGGAATAAAAGGATTCTAGTTAACTTATAAACTTATATATAACTAGAATTAAAAGAGAGACTTATAATTATAAAGTTTGAATTGTTAAAATAAGGATTTTAACAAATTCAAACTAGAAGGACCAAGAAAGAAAGTCCTGCATGGTCAAGTCCTAAACTAGAAGGTTAAAAAGGAAAATATGCATGGAAGGATGAAAGGTCATTGGTGGATTTGGTGGTTCTTGGAAACCATCAAATTTATACCATGGGTAATTAAGAGAGTGTTTTTTTCTTGAAAATAAATGGGGTGTGTATTTTTGGTTCCAAGGTGGAACTTTTCTCTTTGCCCTCCCCTTCTACACCTTTGGCCACCATCACCATTTTGGGTATTGGATTTTCTTTTCTCCTCCCATTCTCTTGGTGTTTTCGGCCAAACACCACCAACAAGTGGTGGTTGTTTTTCTTCTACAAAACTATTGTAGTTTTTGGTGAATAACCTTTTTTTGCATCTTCAAGTAGGAATTAGCATTCTATAGTGTTGGAGCTTGTTGGTGGATACCAATAGAGGAACTCTATTTTGGGTTCTACATTCTTCATCAACGATCAACCTCCCGTGAGGATCCAAAGGCTTCAAAGGTTGTAGTTCCAAACTTTTATTTTCAAGTTAAATCTTTACATGCATGTAACAAGATCCTATTGTGGGAGTTAAAACTTGTTTAATTTTGTTTATGTTCAAAATTTTATTTTGTTTCCGTTGCTCAAAATTTATTTTGTGGTTTTTGAAACTCTTTTTTGAACATAAAATCCCATCAAGTGGTATCAGAGCCAATGTTATATGCATGTTTAGTTTAAAAAAAATTTCTTGGTTTTTGGAAGCCATGGGTAAATATTTTATATGAAATGTTCCATGCATGACTTCTTTTGGCAATATTTGCTTGTTTTATTTTATATATTTTATGTATCAAAATTTAGATGGATTTTTGAATCCATGGTTTATTTTTGTTACATAAAATATTGCCATTAGAAAAACAAAGTGTTGTTTTTCTATTTTATGTTGCATGTTTTTGTGCATAAACAAGCCATGGACCCATGTGTTGATATTCGATATGGTTGTAAAAACTTTTTCTTTTATGTTGGCATGTAATAGTAAATAGGTTTATTATTTTTCTCTCTTGTAAGTATTAGATAGTTTTTTTTTTGTTTTGTAAAATGTACCAAGAGAGAAAGGCCAACATAAGGTCCAAGATGGAAGCTTTTTGGGCCATATTGGTGTCATCACCAATTTTGGGCTTTGCAAGCCCATATGGGCTAGGTGGACTTTTTCAACACATGAAGAAGAACTTGAACACTTGGATGCATGGAGATGTTGGAGCAAGTGGGAGATTCAAGATTTTTATTTTCTTTTTGTCCCTTAAGAAAGGACTAGGCATTCTTGTTTGACTCACAAGAAATGCCATTAGAATTGGCTTGGTTTTTATGCACATTCTTATGCACTTTTTATGCATGTTGTGGTTGCTTATGTTCTTTTATTATATTGCCTTAATATATAGAAAATTTTTGCATTTAAAAGAACACATAATTGGTCCTATGACATTTTAAAATGATTTAAAATTAAAGTAAGAACTTTTAAAATATGTTTTAAAAGTGAAATAGACCAAACCTTAAAATGGGGATTTTAAGTTAAGCAAAAGTTTAAAATGGAGATTTTAAATCCATAACATGTAAATTGGTTCAATTGTGTTTTTGAATAAAAAGGTTTATTAAAAACGCTCTAACTTTAAAATTGGATTTTAAATGAACCAAACAATTTAAAATGGAGATTTTAAATAATTTTGAAGAAATAAGTTTTTTCAAAACTAAGAGTATTTTGACGCATGCAATTATATGGTACTAAGAGTTTGGAAATCGAATTTTGACGTTTTTAATAAGACGCTAAAATGGTTTTGTAAATTTTTGTTCTAATCACTACCAAACGTCAATTTTTTTAATTAGTGAAAGGAGTTAAAATGGAGATTTTAAGACTCATCCAAACTCATAGTCTAAATAATAAAATGTTTATTATAGGACTATAAATATTTTTTGTGATCAAACATAAATCTTAATATATGATATTAATATTTTGACCACAAATTTTAGATGATAAAATGGGGATTTTATTTTATCTAAAAGGAACCATATCTTAAAAATAAAGTTTTTATAGTACCATGTATTATTGGATGCATGCAATAACTCTTAACACTAAAAATGTTTTCAAAACTATAATTATAGAACATATGAATCCCTCTTACAAGGCAAGTCTATGCCGTCCTTTTGAGAGACACTCATTTCATCACTATAGCACCCTTGTGGGATAAAGGTCACCTAACCGCTTGGATTGTCTTGTGATGAATGAGGTGATTCTTGTGTCCTTGTGGGATAAAGGTCACCTAACCACATTGATATGATTTTCACACGTTGTCTCAAGTAGGATGACTTGATCGGGAATCTTTTGTGATAAAGGTCACCTAAGCAAAAGAGACCCGAGGCAATGATGGGATCAAACATGCCAAATTGACAAAAGTTGTTAAGGATCCCATACCACTAGAAGTTACATCTTGATGTAATTGGTAAGCGTTGCCTACCTTGTTGGATTGAATATACGGGATAAAGGTCACCTAACCGTTTGTTCGTTTCGCAACTTGGATTCTATATTTGACTAAATAATGTTTAAGAAACGCAAGAGGGTATTATTTGAGTCAAATATTAAAAATTGAAAATACTAAATGAATTTTGTTATTTTTGTAGATGAATCAAAATACCGCGATTGACCCATCCTTAAGAGCTTTTCTTATGCAAGAAAGGCTAAAAGAACAAAATTTCCCTTCTTTGTTTTCAAGGTTGAGACTTGGTCTCAGACATAAAAGGATATCACACGTACTTTTTGTTCCCCTTCTGGAAGAACCTCCTCTTACCTCCACAGAGGCCCACAATGCATGGTTAAGGCATTGTAAAGATTCATATGATGTTTCATGCCTCATGCTAGAAACCATGGATCCACTTTTACGAGAAAAGGTGGAGAGGTTTCCAGACACATCATATGACCTTATGGAGCGACTACGGCATTGCCACAAAGAGTTTGTGATAACTAAAATGCTTAAAATACGTTGGGAACTTCATCATACCAAGATGAAAGAAGACCAATCTGTGAGCTCTCATCTTGAAACCATGAGAATGTATTTGCACTACTTGGAGAAACTTGGCTATCCGTATCATGATACACTAGCCAAGAGTGCGATTCTTGGGTCGTTGAACAAAAGATTCAATGGTTTTGAAGTGAATCTTGAGGAGTTTTCAATCTCGGAATTGTGTATGTTACTGGAAACATATGAGAGAAATCTTTCCGAATTCAGTGACTTCAAGTGTTGATCTCTAAGGAGAAGATTTTTCTTTGTGAAATAAAATCCTTTAGGTATCTATGAGATAGAAAGAACTTTTACCTTTCTCTTATACACTTGTATATGATACTAAGTGTAAAACTCTATCTTGTAATTGTTACAGATATTCTTGAAAGGCAAACGACTGAAAGACAAGCGTGATGGTGATCAATATAAGCAAGGAAGCATCTTTGAACACCAAGCTTATAGAAGATTTATTTTGAAAATCATATGGCTTGTAATGTTAAAACAAGGGTTGTTTTTTAACGATATTTTGAATTTAGTTTGACTAAATTATTATTTCAGTTGCATGTTTAATGATTGGATGAAATTCACTCAAGCGTTTTTGAAACGATCATTTTCATATTCAAAATGAATTATTCTATTTCGAGAACCAGATCTCTTAATCGAATAATAAAGTGAATCTCATTAGCTTTCTAAAACACAGTTCACTATGATACCAAGGACTCAACTGAGATTTAAATCAAATCTATGGCAAAGCAAATGACAAGTTGAATAAAGCTTTTTCCTCTGGTTATTGTAACGAAAGAAAAACCGAGAAGAAAACATTTGGATGTGTTGGGTCATTGACCAGCATCTTCCTAAATCGAAACGTGACGCTGGCTGCTACGCTATAAGGAAATAAAGTTGCGCCTTCTCCATCAGCAATTGCTTTTGGCGTAGTGGTAAGCGCTTGATCCTAACATGTGGTATCAGAGCAGTTCACGGGTTCGAATCCCATGGAGTGCATTTAAATGCCAAAGGCATGCTGTGCAGCCATTGACTTCTAGCGAAGATCTTGTTAGTGCTGGCAGATGCTGGGGGGGGGGATTGTTGGGTCATTGGCCAACATCTTCCTAAATCGAAACGTGGCGCTGGCTGCTACGCTATAAGGAAATAAAGTTGCGCCTTCTCCATCAGCAATTGCTTTTGGCGTAGTGGTAAGCGCTTGATCCTAACAGGATGTATATGTCTTCTCAATTCCTTGTCTAGTCTTGATGATAGATGACACAATATCTTCGCTACTTAACGATTCAAGTGTTAAGGTTAAACATGAAGCATTTGATATAATTCAGTCGCTTCAAAATGAAGATTGGTGAAAAGGTCACAAAGAAAAATGAAGTCTTTTATGATATAAAAGAATAATATCTCGAATAGGAATTCATGAATCATCTTAGAAGTTGTGGGATAGTCTCACAAACTTGGTTCATCATAAACACCATTTTCAAATTAAAAGTTTTTGATGAACCGAACCTTATCAGACATGGTTCACTCTTTGATGAGTAGAAGTACTATTCCTATATAAATTCTGAGTTCTACCCCATTTACTGTAAATCGTATTTTAAATATGACATCAACCAAGAGGTAGACAAGACATCTTATAAGATTTCGTATGAAAGTTTTCATCCTTAATCTTAATTGAAGGTGTGGGTTTATGAAGCTCATGTAAGACAATAAGCTTCAACCAAACTCGACCTAAAATCTACTAAATGCATGTATTGTAGAATATACTAAAAATTGTTTTAGAATATCGATTCTACAATCCCACAAATAATAAAATTGTTTATTTTTGAATGCCAAGTTCTTAGAAAGCAAGTTTCTAATGGGCAAGGCAAATGGGAGGTTTAAGGAACTTGAAGAGATTCAATAACCTCATAACCTAATGCACTTATTGGTTGGCACTAGTTATCAAACAAAGGTTGTTGAATTTGAACAATTTGATTGATCAGAAACTTAGTAAATCACAAAGTGTTCGCAAATCTAGTAGAATCATTCAGAAGTCCGAGAAATGTTATTTTCCCACGACTAATGAAGGATGATGTATAATGGGATTCCTGTAAACCCATCAGCTATTAAAATGCTGAGTCAGATTCTGAATCTGATGAGTGGCTTAGAGTCATGAACACCAAGGTGCAATCCATTCATGGATAACTATAAGCATCTTAAAGTTGGAATCTTCTTTTGATAAAAGAAGACTTATACATTTACTAAAAGGCTAGTGGGAGCGCAGTAAAATTCCTAATATGTACGTAAAAAACATACCAACGCTCGGAGGAAAAACACAAGGCAAGGCATCGTGTCTTGGCAGGGCAATATATCTAAATGAAAGACTTAAGAACATGATTATGTTCTTGAAATAGAGATCTAAAGAGTTAGATCAAAGGAGTCTACAGTCATAAATTAAGTACGTATATTGATATGATCTTGAAAAGGTTCAAGATGCAAGGCTCTAACGGTAGGTTCTTGCAAGTATGTTGTGACATCATTCTAAGTTGGGCTAAATATTTCTAGCACAAAGGTTGAGCTAGTTAAAATGATTGGCATTCCAAATAGTACGACAAGATTGATATGCCAATGCGGATGTGTCATAATGCTTTAGAGTATTAGATGATGTTAACCAACAAATTTCAGGGGAAGGTCATTAGATGACCATAAAGAACATTCTAAGGTACTTACATAGCCAAAGAAGTGTTCATTAATTATGGGTTGGAAGAAAATCATAGTAAAAGGTTACATATGATGATAGCTTCCATAGATCTTGAGAAAGTTCTAGATCATAAAACCGGTATGTCTTCATTATGAATGAAGGAGAAGTTCGTTGGAAAGAGTTCCAAGCGAAAACAAAGTTCATAATAAAGAATTAGAATACATTGCTGCTTTAAAAGCTGCAAAAGGAAAGATGTCTTGAATGAAAGAGTTCATTGAAAAGCTAGCATGATACTTCCATTCAGGATCACCTAGAAATCTTTTGTGACGATAAGCGTACCATTACGAGAGCTAAAGGACACTATGTCACAACAGAATACCAAGCATCTACTCCAAAACTATATTTGGAATAAAGTTTGAAGGGAGACATTTGTATTCTCAAGGTTCACACAAATCAAGCCTTAGTATACCCATTCACGAAACTCCTTTTATATGCTAAGCTTGAAGGGTCATGTTTGAGACATAAGGACTTCGTTATTCTAGTGATGGGATTTGATTTGGATTTAGTATTTGGATATTGAAACAAGTTACGCAACGAGTATAATATTTGAATAGATATATAGGATATGATCTTATTCATACTTGTTGTGTTCTATATTAGCATGTTTAATCCATGAATAAATTAGTTATTCTAAATGTCCATAGTCGGTCATAGTTGTGGGAACAACTATGAAGTAAGACTAATATGATTTGGATTGGTTGACTTTTAAGAGTAAAAGTGGCAAAGTGTTGCAACCAAGTTCATAGGTACTTGCTAGGGAACAAGTATTGGACAGGACCCGCTTCAAGATCACTTCGTGGATCGTCGTCATGAGTGACACTTGAATAAAGGTAATATCTTTGTATCCTTTGACCTGAGTTGCATATTAGGGACTTGAGTGTAGGGAGTACTGTGCTTTGATATGGTTAACCGCTGATCTTGAAATAGTAGGCAGCTATAAAGGCCATCATTGGGTACAGTATGAACTGCATAAGAGGCGTATGTAGTCAAGATGGGATTTGTTCCTCTAAATGGTTTAGAGTGAGACATCTAAGGCGCCTTACCAAAAGTTGAACGACATATGAGAATGATTACAATCCATGTCTCATGTTCAACATGATGTCCGAACAAAGGGATAACTGATATCACACCTTATACATCAATTAAAGTTTTGAGCTTGTGGGAATTGGATGTTGATGAATGGCACATACAGTCATACGTTGCTGGGGACAGTGAGATGTTGCTAGACGTCCACCACTGTCTATATTATTCTATAATACAATCTTGAGCAAGTGGGAGATTGTTGGTTCTATATGCTCAAGAATGATTATAAAATAATATTGCCGATAATTTATGATCCTATAGGGTCACGCCAAAAACAAGTAGACACCAAATTAATATTTATAAGAATTTTGATTCTTGATAAATATTAATAATTCTTGAAAATTATTATTGAATGTGATTCATAATAATTGATGCAATAAAAGGATTCTAGTTAACTTATAAACTTATATATAACTAGAATTAAAAGAGGTACTTATAATTATAAAGTTTGAATTGTTAAAATATGGATTTTAACAAATTCAAACTAGAAGGACCAAGAAAGAAAGTCTTGCATGGTCAAGTCCTAAACTAGAAGGTTAAAAAGGAAAATATGCATGGAAGGATGAAAGGTCATTGGTGGATTTGGTGGTTCTTGGAAACCATCAAATCTATACCATGGGTAATTAAGAGAGTGTTTTTTTCTTGAAAATAAATGGGGTGTGTATTTTTGGTTCCAAGGTGGAACTTTTCTCTTTGCCCTCCCCTTCTACACCTTTGGCCACCATCACCATTTTTGGTAGTGGATTTTCTTTTCTCCTCCCATTCTCTTGGTGTTTTCGGCCAAACACCACCAACAAGTGGTGGTTGTTTTTCTTCTACAAAACTATTGTAGTTTTTGGTGAAGAACCTTTTTTTGCATCTTCAAGTAGGAACTAGCATTCTATAGTGTTGGAGCTTGTTGGTGGATACCAATAGAGGAACTCTATTTTGGGTTCTACATTCTTCATCAACGGTCAACCTCCCGTGAGGATCCAAAGGCTTCAAAGGTTGTAGTTCCAAACTTTTATTTTCAAGTTAAATCTTTACATGCATGTAACAAGATCCTATTGTGGGAGTTAAAACTTGTTTAATTTTGTTTATGTTCAAAATTTTATTTTGCTTCCGTTGCTCAAAATTTATTTTGTGGTTTTTGAAACTCTTTTTTGAACATAAAATCCCATCAAGTATCCGTTCAAAATAGGGTTTACCTGGCCCTATTCACAACTGTCGAAATCGTTCCTTACGATCTTTGACTTGTCGTTGAGGCAGATGATGCCCCAGTTCTGGAGGATTGTTCTAGTGATTGAATGATTGACGGATAAATGGGAGTCTTTATTTACTGTTAGGACTAAAAGTCCTATGTGTTGAAAGTGGAATAAAGTATTTATAAGGGTTTGATTTGTAATTACTTAATAGTTAATTTAATTAGATGGGCCCAAGCCCATAAGCCCATTAGGCCTGTAAGCCTAAGTATATAAAGGCTTTATTAGTTCAGAATTAGGGTTGAATAGTTGAGAACAGTTTTGTTAGTTTAGAAATTCATTATTCAGTTTACTAGTCATTAGGTTTACATATCCTTATCAGAAATTCTCTCTGTAAACCTTAACCCTTTGAAGTATTATCAATCATATGACTAGTTGCTGTGATCTATAATCTGTTCTTCATTGTTCATATTTACTTGTGTTTGCACTGCACTGGGATCTACAATTGGTATTAGAGCTTTCAACAGATGCTGCTTGTTGGATTTGGACAATTCGAACTTCCAGATCAGAAATCTGTCTTTTTAGTTCAGAGTTCTCAGTTTCCAAAAACTTTACTCTTGAAGACATCTTTGTTCCTGTCATTATCTTTTCAAGATGTTCCCACAGCTGTTTTCCTGTAGCCTTTTTACTGTCTAAACTTACAGAAATCTCTTTTGAAATCTCCTCGGAAATTCCTTGCAAGATAAAAGCTTTAGATAATTTATCAGCTTCAAATCTCTTTCTTTGCTCATCTGTGTAATCCTTAAATGGTATTGTGTATACTAAGTGTTCCGTTCTTCCATTTTCTCCCATATAATGACAACTATCTGTCGGAGTTTCCATTTTTCCTTCCCTCAGAGATAATCTGATATAATCACCCAAGTCATGTTTATCAATGAAGTCTAAGAACTGAATCCTCCATTTGTCATATTCTCCTCTGTAAAGAACCGGTGGCATCTCATCCATACTTATTGAAAGAGCTTCGCTTGAAGGCATTCCTTTTGATATACAGGGACTGAACTTTTCAAAGAGATGGTACGCTAAAGTGCAAGGACCAAAAGTGACAACTTGTGAAACTTGAAATTTTAGGGTCACAAATGACACGCTGAATCCTTGAAGTACGGGGGCTAAAATAAATGCACTGTAAAAAGATCGTGAGACAAAAAAATTTGACCTTTTATACTTTTTTTTTTAAACACCTGGTCGAAGGTGAAAGACCGGGATACAAGTATCTGGTCGAAGGGTAAGACCGGCGTAGCAAGTACCCGGTCGAAGGGTAAGACCGGAGTAGCACGTACCCGGTCAAATGGCAAGACCGGGGAATACCTTATCCGGTCGAATGATACGACCGGGGATACACTTATCCGGTCGAAGGTGTTTGACCGGAGGAACTCTTAATCGGTCAAAAGGGTAAGACCGGGGAAACTCTATTCGGTCGAAGGAGTTTGACCGGAGCACAAGTGTCCGGTCGAAGGGACAAGACCGGGTAACACGTATCCGGTCGAAGGTTATTCGGTCGAAGGGACAAGACCGGGTAACACGTATCCGGTCGAAGGGCTCAGGTCGAAAGACAAATTAAACGATAAACACAAAAAAACAGATAAGGTCGAAGATACCAAATGACCGAAGAACACGAAGAAACCACCGAAGAACTCGATGAATTTCTCGGATTCAACCGAAGCCAACCCCAGAACCTTCGATCTTCGATCGAATAAAGCCCAGATAAACAACCAAAAGATTCAACCGGATGCGATATTATCAAAAGATCGATAAAAAACAATGGCTAACCCTAAGACCGATAGCAAACAAAGTAAAAAAAATTTCCTCAGATTCGATCGAAGAAGAAAAATAAACTTTTCATATACCAGAATAGAATCGATCGAACATACAAAAAAAACTTTAACTTTGCAGAATCAGATTAATCAGATAAACATATAACGCAAATACTAACAATCAATTCAAGCAAATAAAGCAACTAACACAATAAAATTGATCTTAGGGTTTCAGACAAACCTTTTTACTGGATCAAACCTTTTTGCCTATCTGCTCTGATAGCAATTGTAGATCCCAGTGCAGTGCAAACACATGTAAATATGAACAATGAAGAACAGATTATAGATCACAGCAACTAGTCATATGATTGATAATACTTCAAAGGGTTAAGGTTTACAGAGAGAACTTCCATGGATTCACGTTAAACAAGTGTTTCCTACCCCGGAAGTTATCCTAGAGTGATTTGAGGGGTGAGGGGTCATAAATCAAAGAGTGGGGGAGATAACTCATCCGATTGAGTTTTTCTCATTGTGTGGAGCGGAAAAATGAAAAAGAGAGTTTGGTTAGAAGTGAGCTTTAATGTTAAAAAGAAAGAGGGTGTGAGAACAGAGTTAAAAGAATATCAGAACTCTGCACCAAACACTTTCTGAGCCGGACAACCACATATTCTGATTGGTTCACATTCTTTGGTGACCATCATTGAAAAAGGCACCTAGCCCATGCCAACTCTTGCTATTACCCCACCAACCACTCGTTTCTTTCTTAACAAAGAAATGTTTCATTTTCTTTGGGGACGCAGCATATCTGCTATCTAGTCTTCACTCGGAAGATTTAGATATTGAAAAAGAAGGAAAGTTGCCCCACCTTCGCACCTCTTTCATGCACATTGAGTCCGTGTAATATCTGTTGCTGTCTCAACAGTTTACACATTTTTGAGCCTGATCAAGCTAAGTAGCTTCAATCATTTCTACACTTGCACGAGCACACAAGAAATGAGTTTTCTTGTCATAACATTCATAGAAAATTCCTTTGTGGTTTTTCAATGATTGAATGGAAGCCCTGGGGAAGTGAACATCACAAAAGCTCCTTTCCAAAGTACATCTGTTGTACAAAGTGGCTCCGTGCTACTTACAGGCATACTAACTGTTTCATCTGTTGAATCAGGGTTACATTGTTCATTATGTCTGAATTTGAAAAGATTCGGATATATACATTTCATGAATTGACGGATACTCAGATCACAGGTGGGAGATTGTTAGGACTAAAATTCCTATGTGTTGAAAGTGGAATAAAGTATTTATAAGAAGTTAAATGCTTCAAAAAGGGGGAGAATTTTTCAAAGTTCAATTTCAAAGTTTTGAAGAAAGAAAGTTTGTTTTTCTAAAGACGGTCTAAAGATCAAAGAGATGAAGATATGAGGTTAATGCTAAATTCATTTTTCAAAGTTGTATTATGTATTCTTTCCCGTATCATGTGGTGTATGCTACAAGTTTCTTCATTATTCCTCCTACGCGGTGGTTGAAACAAGTTCTTGAGATGAAAGCTTATTCAACTCGCGGTTCAAAGACAGATTCGTTGTTTTAAACTGAAGATGCACCATGGAAAGTCACGATACTCTCACATTATCTTTCATGTGTGCTGATCCGATGTGATTGAGTTTCTACAGTTAAAAGTTGTGTGATAGTGCATTCAGTCGAGGCTACTGTACATTGAATCTGGTTACAAAGTTGATACTATGAAGACCAAGAACTTTATTCAAGGGGGAGCGTGGAAAGACAAAGTTCTTCAAAGATTCAAGAGGGAAAGAAGATCAAGGCCTGAAAGTTTTTCAAGAAGTTAAATGCTTTATTCAACTTTAGGGGGAGATTGTTAGGACTAAAGTCCTATGTGTTGAAAGTGGAATAAAGTATTTATAAGGGTTTGATTTGTAATTACTTAATAGTTAATTTAATTAGATGGGACCAAGCCCATAAGCCCATTAGGCCTGTAAGCCTAAGTATATAAAGGCTTTATTAGTTCAGAATTAGGGTTGAATAGTTGAGAACAGTTTTGTTAGTTTAGAAATTCATTATTCAGTTTACTAGTCATTAGGTTTACATATCCTTATCAGAAATTCTCTCTGTAAACCTTAACCCTTTGAAGTATAATCAATCATATGACTAGTTGCTGTGATCTATAATCTGTTCTTCATTGTTCATATTTACTTGTGTTTGCACTGCACTGGGATCTACATTTACCATCTATGACCTCCTCTTGGCCTATACGGTCAAGGTGGCGGCGAACCATCGGTACAACCCCTTCTCAAAATATTGAGGGCCTCGTACCTTGGTTCAGCCGACTGCGGTCAACAATCGCAAGTGGAAGATGAGATACGTCTTCGGTCACCTGGCGTCGCTCCACGGAGACGTCCAATAGCTCACCACAGGGGTGGAATACCGAGGGTAAGACATTAAGTCTCTTTAGAATTTTTGTCATTAGATTAATTGTCGAGAGTTTTAACCAACATGCGTTTTTTTTTTTTGCCAGTGATCGATTTCTCGGTAGCTGCACCTTCTGCAGATTAGGCCGCCAAGGTCGAACGGTTCCTCGAATTCAGTGTCGAGAAATGTTCCTTCTTTACCGTTCGTCCTACTCTTGACTGGGATAAGGAGGACGACGACGTAAAATACGTCGGGACGTCGACCGCTTCGTGGGGTCTAGTCGTTAGACGTCACCCACTGGTCGTGAGACTTTCGTGGGGTCTAGTCGTTAGATGTCATCCACTGGTCGTGAAACTTTCGTGGGGTTTAGTTGTTAGACGTCACCCACTGGTTGTAAGATCTCTTTGATTTTAGTCGTAAGACGTCTCCTTTGGATCGTAAGATCTTGTAAGGTCTAGTCTTTGAAAGACGTCACTTACTAGTTTTATTTTTGTGTTTGTTATATTGTTTGTTTTACCTTTTCAAGAGGATTGACCCCTGCGAAACCATCAACGTGTCTCTCGAAGAGAGAGTCCCTCGCTCAGCTTTCCTGTAAAGGGCGAGAGATAAAAAGAAAGGCTCCTCCGACATCTGGGTCGGGGGTTAAGAAGTCGAAGAAGGTCCTAAGGGAACCGTCTTCAAAGGACAGTGGCCCTGAGGCCATTGTTTCGGAGAAGGCAAAGACACCTCCGGTCGTGGACGCGGAGCCGATTTCGCAGGCCCCACCAGCCGGGGTAGAAGGCCAATCCCCTGCGTCGAAAGACAAAGGGAAGGGTCCTGCGACCAGTGAGGTCCCATCTCTGATCGACGTGAGCTTTACCCTCACAGGCGACTTTATGTCGTCCGATCAGCTGGGTAGGAGGTCTCTGTTTCCCTATCAGGGGAAATTCCTCCTGTCATCGTTCTTTGATCGATATAAAGATGTATCGGTCGACGACTTAGCCGTCAATGTCTCGGGGATCTCTTTCATGGTAAGTTATTTTTCTTTCTTTTAATCGTAAATTTTTGTAAATTGTTTTTTATCTTACGATCTAATCGATGGTCGTACGATTATGCATGTTCTCGAAGCGGGGCTAGTCCTCAACACCCGTATGGAACAGGTGAGGAGACTAGTCCCGACCTCCTTGGCCAAGGAACAGGCGGCCCTGGTTAGGGCCACCGAGGCAGAGGCCAAGTTTAAGAAGATGGAGGCCAAGATGGAGGAGTACCCTGTCCGTCTTCACGACGCCCTCAACCATCTAGAGGTCACTGGTCAGAAGAAGGAGGAGCTCCAGGGGCAACTGAGGGAGGCCTTAGGTCGAGCGTCCGTGGCGGAGGCAGAGCTGAAGACGACTAAGGAATCCTCGACCGCGAATGAAAAAGAGGTTGAGGCCCTTAGGGCGGAGCTGGGTGCGACAAAGAAGCATGTCGTCGAACTCAAAGAGGAGGTGAAGTCTGTGGAGGCTTTCACACACCTCAAAGTTCGAGCGACCTTGATAAGACGCCACCTAAGGGTTCATAACCCCTTGGCCTCCACAGAAGGCGAACTTGCCTTCTTCTTGGGATTGATTGGGGTCGAGAAAGATCTTGACTCTGAGGACGAGTAAGAAGTCGAGTTGGGGGATGATGTCCCCGGGGTGGAGATGCTGCGATCGACCTTTAGTAATAATAGCATGAGCAGGAGCAGCCGACTCCTTAGTTAAGATCTTTTATAATTTTTTGTTTTGTATTTTTCAATCGGGCGACCGTTGGTGGTCGTGCCTACCCCTTATAGTTTTTTCATTATCAACACAAGGAATCTTCTGGTACATTACCTGTCGCAACTTTTAGCCATTCCAAATTTAAATTTTGCACAAGTCATTCATGACAAACATAATAAGATGAAATTTAAATTCTCACGACAACCATAGATGACGAGAGGTCAATAAAAGTTTATAAGTAACTCACGACATTGCAAACGATTAAGCATATAAATAATCGGTCAAATAATTAAATCGAGGCTCTTGCGACTAAGGCAAGAAACAAACCTGTCGCACGATCATATAAATCTAGGGTCGAGAGACTTGCCATCAAGGCAAGCAACAACCTTCGTAGTTTTGTTTGGAAATGAGATTAAGGAACTTGAGACCAGGATAGATTTTGACTAATGATCGATGGATTATAGATCGTACAATCATAAGTTTGCCTGGGTGCATGACCCATGCTTATGTTCGTGTGAATCTGCGATGAACCAATGTCAGAGGTAGTCGTTCGCTAGGCCAACGACTATCTGATGCTTAAGTCAGTGATCATCATAAAGAGATAACTATAAGGAAAAAAATGGGTTTAAAAGAAATGTTTCTTCAGATGTACCGCATTCCAGCTTCGAGGAATATCACGACCATCGAGGGCATTGAACCGATAGACTCCTTTTCCGACGACCTCAGTTATATGGTATGGACCTTCTGATAATGTCGTTTTTTAACATTATTTTGAATCTTAAATCGGTCCTTTCGTTGTGAGTTTCCAAGTAGAATAGTAGTTTTTAATGAGTTTTTGCGAGAAAGTACAGGTCTTCTTGGTTTTTACAAGGCCAGACATATTTGAGTCATTTGGAGGAGGAATTTGGCATTTTCAGCCACTAATGAAAAAAGTGCATTTCAAAAAGTCAGTACTCCGCGCGACCTTTGCCGCGGTTCCATCTGCGCGGCCATCCGTGCGGTTCTTCGGGCAATCCCTCATGCGGTTCATGGCGCCATCCCATCCGCGCCGCCGTTCACGCCAAACCCTTGACGTTACAATTCTCTATATCAGTTAGGTTTGAAGGGGGGCTGAAGGGTTACCACTTTTTGGGAGAGCAAATAGGCGATTTTGAGAGCTAAGAAAGGCGATTTTTGGAGGGGAAAAAGCACTTTTGACATCGGAAGAGAGAGATTCGACGTGCTACGGGTACGAAAGATTTGAGGAATTGATTCTTTAGGGAGTTTTATTGCTTTAATTCGTAGAACAATGATGTTTCCTTCAAACTTTGGTATTCAATTTATGCGTTTGAAAACTCCCAACATGAACTAATTTCGTCATGTTGGGGGGTTGGTTTGAATAATGAAGAACTAGACTCGTAGCTATGTAGAAGTAATGATTTTGGGTTGTTTTGATAGACGAAACATTTGAGATTGTTCTTAATGCTTTTAATAGTCTGATCAACTATTAGATGATCCAATAAATCTTTAATTATTTGAGAAATTTTTTTGAGATTTGATTTATCTTTTATGTCTTGAATGTGATTGAGATAGAGATATGATATTTCATGTAGTTGATAATCACTAAGCTTTTCAACTTTTCATTGTGGAAATCGAGAGATAAAACATGGTTTTGAAAAAGTAATCGCTACATCTTGATAAAGTGTAGTGAAGTCGTGATTTTGCTTTTCATTTCTTAGTTCAATCCAAGTTATGCAATCACATAGTCGCGAATTTTATGTTCATGAGGATTCCAACCCTCCAACTATTTTCTCTCATTCATTCAAGTCATTTTCGGCTATTCTTATTGTCATTTGTTCTATGATAAAGTGAATAATATATTTCAACAAAACAACCAATTTTTGATCGTCTAGTTAATAATCAATATAGTCATTGAGGTACTTAACACCTGGTTCCTTTGGTTCGATACTCGTACTTCTGTACTATTACTTGATTTGGACACCGTACACTTGCGGTTAGATTTATGGGCAGTGTAAACCCATCATATCAAGTTTTTGGCGCCATTGCCGGGGAACTTGTTTTGTGTTGATATCACCACCAACTATAAAGATTATTATATTAGACATTTATTTATTTACAGTTTTATAATGCTTTCATTTCTGGATTTAAAAGTTCCTATGTTTTATAATATAGGTTACTCTTTGGTTTATGCCAAGGAGGAGGCTTTTTAGAGACCTTGAGCTTATTGATCCGGAGATAGAGAGAACCGCATGCCAACTACGAAGAGAAGCCTGAAACCGAAACGCACAGAGGATGGCCGAAAATGGAGTAAATGGCGACCAACCAGGTAATAACCCACCACCACACCACCGGCCCGAGTACCGATGAGAAATTTTGCTACTCCAACTATGGCAGTAGCTCAAAGAGGAGTGCAAGCACCAACCGTGGCAGCAAACACCTTCGAGATAAGGCATGGCACAATACAACTTGTCCAAGCCAATAAATTCTGAGGGTCATCATAGGAGGATCCTCACAGTCACCTACGTTCATTCGAAAAAATTTGCAATACATTAAAAATGAATGGAGTGCCAGACGATGCCATCAAGGTGATATTGTCTCCCTTATCCCTGAGAGACCGAACTGCTACCTGGGAAGAGAATTTGACAGCGGGTCAAATTAACACGTGGGACGAGATGGTGACAACGTTCCTAAATAAATTCTTTCTTCTGGGTTGTACGGCTCAACTCTTGGCGGAAATCACCCATTTTGCTCAATGGGACCTAGAGTCACTATTTGAGGCTTGGGAGAGGTATAAAGCGATGCTGAAGCAATGCCCCCATCATGGACTACATGGGTGGGTAATCATCCAAACATTCTTTGGAGGATTGCACCCTCAATTTAAAAATGATATTACTGCCGCTGCTGGTGAGGCTCTCATGAATAAGACTTATGAGGAAGCTTGGGAGCTAATCGAGAATTTTTCGGAACATAGCTACTCCACTCCATGATCATCTATTAGAAAAGTAGCTAGCGTTCATGATTAAGATGAATTGAGGCAGATAAAGGCACAGTTGGCCGCCATCACCAATCAATTGAAAGGCACCTCTATGCAGACCTCAATGCCAAATGATGGGATGCCAGATCATTATTCATAGTTTGAACCGTCAGAACAAGTCAACTTCCTCCAAAATCGCAACCGACCACAGAATGACCCCTTCTCCAATACATACAATGAAGGATGGAAGAGACACCCGAATTTCGTGTGGAGCCAACCACAAAAATGGTCTAAAAGAGACCATGGGACAGCAACAACAACAATTTCGTAATAATTCTAACTTTTCATCTTTTTTTAATGCTAATAATGTTTATCGTCCTCTAGGTTACAACCAAAGGAGGCATGAGGATGGGAAAGATTCGGAGACAATGTCGAGGTTGGAATAAATGATGATGAAGTCCGTCTCGAAGTTGGACATTACCGTGGAGGGAATCACATCTTCCGTGAGCACCTTAACAAACACGGTGAGTTCGGTGAAAGCGGCAACCGACCAGAACACCGCATCTATCCAAATCCTGGAACGACAAGTGGGACAGATAGCTGAAGCATTGCAATCCCGGATCCAAGGTCAATTTCTTAACGAACCAGAAAGAAAGCCAATGGAGGATTGCAATGCCATCCAATTAAGGAGAAGGGAAGGAACTCATCAAGGACCTGACTCGAGAGCCAGTTCTAGAGGAAAGAAAGGAACCCGAAGTGATGGTGGAAGAAGAAGAAGATGAGGAGAAAGTAGATGAAAGAATTGAGATGGAGAGACCGGAGGCAAAGAATAAAAGAAAAGGGCAAGAAGGTGCTACCATGAGATATCCAATAAATTCGACCATCCCGAAAGTGCCATATCCTAACAGGCCTAAAGCTCACAAAGATGATGTTAATTTTTCTATGTTTCTTGAAGTTTATAAGAAATTTCATATTAACATTTCTTTTGCAAATGCTTTGGCACAAATGCCATCTTATGTAAGGTTTTTGAAGGATATCCTCTCTAACAAGAGGAAGATCAAGGAGCTGGCGACTGTTGCACTTACTGAGGAGTGCAGTGCTATAATTTAGCATAAGCTTTCCTTAAAACTCAAAGATCCATGGAGTTTTACTATTCTTGTTCATATAGGAAATTCTGAGTTCAGCAAAGCATTATGTGATATTGGTGTAAGTATTAACTTGATGCCCTTGTCTATTTTCAGGAAACTTGGACTTGGAGAAGTGCAGCCTACTAATGTTACCTTGCAACTTGCTGAAAGATCGATCAAGTACCTTTATGGAGTTATTGAAGATGTGCTCATCAAGGTGGACAAGTTCTATTTCCCGGTGGACTTCATGGTTCTTCATATGGATGAGGACAAGGAGATACCATTAATCCTTGGTCGACCTTTCCTAGCCATAGGAGGAGCACTGATAGACGTGAAAAGAGGCAAACTCACACTTCGAGTTAGGGAAGGGGAAGCCGTTTTTAATGTTTTCCGGTTAGCTAAACACAAGTGTGAGGCAAGTGAGTTTTATAGGGTAGATGTCATAGAAGCTTTGATCAGACATACCGGTGAACTAGAATTGTCTTAAGACCCATTGCAAAATTCATTAACCGGTATCAATCTCGATGGAGAAAGTGAAACCATGAAGTCCTTGAATGTCGTGCCGAAATACAAGGGGCATCACAGACCAACAGTTGAGGATTTGGGGACATCTATCCCAAAATCTCAACCATCATCCAAATTACTAGTACAAAAATGGGTTTTTGCCACGGTATTTAAAATTGAAGTTGGTCACGGTTGGGTTTAAAACCGTGGCTAAAAGTCATAAATAAAGTTTGAGTATTGTGTTAGCCACGACATAACTCAAAAACCGTGACCATTACAAAAAATGTTTAAACATAATGCCATGGTTTAGCTAAAACAGTGACTAAATGGTTCTTTACGGCCACAAATTTTTTCCCGTGGCAAGTAGTCACTAAAAATTGTGGCTATAGGCAGACATATAGACATAGTTTTTGTCTAAACCGTGGTTTTATGTTTTGATGATTATTATCCGTGACCATAGACCGATATATAGCCACATAAAGAAAAATTTCCATGACCAAAAGAAATAAATATATAGCCACGAAAATTTGTAAAACATGGCCGAAAGTCACAGTGTTAATAGTCATGGTTTTTATTATTTTGTGTGACCAAAAGGTACCAGTAGTCACGGTTATAAATATGAAGCGTAACTATATGTGATGATTTCGCCACAGTTAATAGTCAAAAATCGTGGCCATATAATAGTCAAAAACCGTGGCCAATAATAGTCAAAAACCGTGGCCATATACAGACATATAGTCACGGTTTTTTGTCTTAACCAAGACTTTATGTTGTGACGGTTATAGCCTGTGGCCATAGATAGACATACGACCACATGAAGCCAATTTTTTGTGGCTAAAAACAAAATATATAGTCACGAAAACTTATTAAACGTGGCCAAAAGATAAGGTCTTTATCACTACTGGAAAATTGCTTATTTCCGACCACATTTACCGACGGATTTAATCCGTCGGTAATTACCGACGGATCACCGACGGAAAAGAAAAGTTTGCGACGGACACACTATCCGTCGGTAATCCGTCGGTAACTTATATAAATTACCGACGGATTACCGACGGATATTAATTAATTTTATTTTATTTTATTTTTATTTTTAAATCCGTCGGTAATCCGTCGGTACTTTATATAATTTAATAAATATTTATTTTTTCCTGACGGCCGTCGGTAATCCGTCGGTAAATTTAATAATTTAATAAATATTTATTTTTTCTTTGATCATGTATGTGTGTATATATATGTATATATGTATGTATGTATATACACATTTACGTATGTGATCATGAATTGAATTAATGTATATGTACATGTATAATATACGTGTGTATATGTGATCATGTATGTATATATATACAAGTACGTATGTGATCATGTATATATAGTATGTATGTGATCATGTATGTGTGTATATATATGTATGTATGTACATGTACATAAGTGTTCATGTATGTATATACACATTTACGTATGTGATCATGAATATTAATGTATATGTACACCATGTATATATAGTATATATGTATGTACATCATGTACATGTATAGTACGTGTATGTGTATATACAAGTACGTATGTGATCATGTATGTATATACAAGTACGTATGTGATCATGTATAGTATGTATGTGATCATGAATGTATGTACATATGTGTTCATGTATGTATATACAAATGTATGTATGTGATCATGAATGTATGTACAACATGTATAGTATGTATGTACATCATGTACATGTATAGTACGTACATATGTGATCATGTATGTATGTACATGTACATATGTGTTCATGTATGTACACATGTATGTATGTACACCATGTATAGTATGTATGTGATCATGTATGTAATATGTATGTGTGTACATATGTGATCATCCAGATTCGTTTAATTAAAGGCCAACTAAATCCATTAAAGCCCAACATAATTCGTTTAAAGGCCAACTGAGTACGTTAAAGCCTAACTGGGTACGTTAAAGCCCAACTGGATTCATTAAAGCCCAACTGTGCACGTTGAAGCCCAATTGGATACGTTAAAGCCCAACTAGGAACGTTAAAGCCCCACTGAAGCCATTAAAGTCCAACTGGTAACGTTAAAGGTCAACTAAATCCATTAAAGCCCAACCAGATCCATTAACGCCCAACCGGATTCGTTTAAAGCCCAACCGGGTACGTTAAAACCTAACTGATCACATTTGGTCCCTGATCTAACCGGATTCGTTTAAAGCCCAGTTACTTCAGGGGTATTTTAGTCAATTTATATACAATTTGATAAATTAATTAATAATTTTAAATATAATTTGATAAACTAATTAATTAATAATTTATTTATTAATTTTAATATTAAATAATATATTAATTAATAATTTATTTAATAATTATAGTTTTAAATAATATATTAATTAATAATTTATTTAATAATTATAGTTTTAAATATAATTTTAATTTAAAAATAATTTATTTAATAAAAAACAATTATCCGTCGGAAATCCGTCGGTAATCACCGACGGAATAATCCGTCGGTAAATACCGACGGAAATTCCGTCGGAAATCCGTCGGTGAATGTCCGAAAATTCTTAAAAAAATAGCGGGCTGAAAGCCCTAATTTCTGCAGTTTCCTCCCTCTCCCTCTCGTCTCTCACTCTCGTCTCCCTCTCACTCTCGATCACTCTCACTCTCGTCTCCCTCTCACTCTCGATCACTCTCACTCTCACTCTCACTCTCGTCTCCCTCTCAATCTCGATCCCTCTCACTCTCCACCGGCGACCCCCACCTCCACCGACGACGGCCATACCCTCCGGCGACCTCCTGCTTCAATCCCTGTTCACCATCTTCACCTTTGTTGAATAGATTCACATTTGCAATCAAATCTAACTTGAGAATTGAGCAATAGGTAAATTTTATTATCATTGTTTTTAATTGAATCTTTGTCGTTTAATTTGTGCGTTAACAGAACCGCATCTCTTCAGTCCCTTAATACCAAATATATGTATTGTTTACATTGATCATTATTGCCGGAAAAATCATCGGACACGAAATCCCACAAAAATCAGCACCAAATTCTCGATTCATATATAAAACATTAAAAGTAAAATATTAATGTTTCTCATAAACACAATTTTTTTCCTTTTAACTTGTCATAATTTTTTTTTTGCTAGACTTTTAACAAAATCTTAATTTGAGTGTCACCGTCACAACTAAATAACAGTTGTCTCAACATATACTAAAGAGGTTTTTTAATGTTAAAGTAAATTAAATATGTATACCTCATATAACAATTAAGACAATATCAATAATATGAATCTATAGAAGAAATTGATCCATGCCAAACTTGGTATGAATCTGTGTGTGTGTATGTAATGAATATGTTGTGTTTTTTTGTTAATGAATCTGTGTTTTTGTGTGTGTAGATTGAAATTGAGTGAAATTTGGTGCCGCTTCAGAGACATACACATACACACGATCTACTCCTGTCTTCTTGACGTGATTTAAGGTACCAAAATAATTTTAGACGTTATTCCTTAATTAATTTATGTTGTCATTTAATAGGAAAATTTGAGTATAGTAGTAATGGAATTATTTGATATTTGTTATGCTTGTAAACCCAAACCTTTTCGTTACGTTTGTTTCTCGTTATGTCTGTTTTTGGGATATATGACAACTATGGATAATTATAATTATGAGAGTTTATTGTAGATTGAAATTGATATGAGTATATTGTAGATTGAAATTGATATGAGTTCTTTTAGCTTATGAAAACCATTGTTATGAGCACGAATATATCAAATGTTTTGGTATGATTTGGGATTTGATTATACTTGATTTTATTTATTTATTTTAGTTGGGTTGTCAATTGTTGGGCAAACATTAGGTTGATATATGGAAATATTCATTTTATAGCCGTTATGCTGCCAAAATTTTAAAGTAGTGAAGCCGAAGTCGTCGTACACTTTGACAAAACAACAAGTAAAACAAGTATGTGAATGGTTGAAGAGACTGAAGTTTTCGGACGGGTATGCTTCGAATATTGGGGGTTGTGTAAACATGGCAGATTACAGCTCTTATAGCTTCAAGAGTCATGATTGTCATGTGTTTATGCAACGATTGCTTCCTATTGCGTTACGAGGGATGATACCGACTCCCATATGGGATGCGATAACGGAGTTATGCACATTCTTTCGTGTAATCTGCTCAAGGGTGTTACACTTAGAAGACTTGATTCCATTGCAAACAAGTATCGTTCAAACAATTTGTAAGTTGGAAAAACTCTTCCCGCCCGGATTCTTTGATTCTATGGAACACTTAGTGATACATTTGACACGAGAAGCCATAAATGGTGGGCCGGTCCAATATAGGTGGATGTATCTCTATGAGAGGTAAATGAAATTAAGATACTTACATTCAAATACTTACCCATTTATTTTCTAACACGTATTTCAATCGTTGTTTAGGAAACTTGGCTCGACATAATCGCGAGTCAAGAAACTTTGCCCCAGATATTCCTAGTTCTTCAGGAATAGACGATCGCTTGAGCATATTCAAGGGTCCATCTCGTAGATTATTCGAGAAGGGGGGGAAAAAGACCATCTTGACTCAAGCCGAAATTCACAAGATCCACACATATGTGTTGTTGAATTGTGAAGAAGTTCGACCTTTTCAATGGACCTTCGATGAGTGGATACGACAAAGAGAACCTTATCTTGATGCAGTTGCACGAGATAAAGCTCGGGATGAAAGGTTTTATACTTGGTTCGAACAACACGTGAGTACAAACATATGAAATTTACGTATGTAATGTTACACATATGTAATTTATTTCTTATTTGCGGTTTTATAGGTCATGCTCGGATCAGGCGATTTCTCCGACCATTTGAAATCCCTAGCACGTGGACCAGGCCGATATGCTTGGTCGCATAAGGGATATTTTGTCAATGGTTACAAGTTTCATACGGTAACACATGCTGCTGGGCGTGTCATACATAATAGTGGCGTATGTGTGAGAGGATCTTGTTATGACAACTCCGAGTTTAAATATTACGGATTGTTGGACGACGTGTTAGAGGTGGAGTACTACGGTGTGGGCTATTGTGTTGTAGTTTTGTTCAAGTGTACATGGTTTGATAGTCCAGATGGAGTTAGAGTCGACCCTAAACATGGGTTGGTTGATATCAAATACAAGTCTAGACTCAGAGGTGAGGACTATTACGTCCTAGCATCACAAGCGGAACAAGTGTATTACACACCCTATCCTTCAGGAAGTAAGGATTTAAAGGACTGGTAGGCAGTTGTGAAGACCAAAGCCCGTGGAATATATGAAGTTGCAGAAAGGGCTATCGATGTGTTGGATGATGATAACGTGGATGGAGAACCGTTCTTTCAAACCAACGAACGGGTAACTCATCATACAAGCAACTGGGTAAATGAGGACCTCGATCCCGTCCCTCTTGTCACTGGGGAGCTCAACTTAGTCGCCACAAATGACGAAGCTAGCGAGGAAGATGCATCAGATCACGAAGCTAGCGACGAGGAAGAAAAATTTGAAGATATGGATGATGATGAAGATAACGAAGACGAACTTATGTTATCTGATCACTCGTCTGATAACTAGTGTGTCTTTCATATGTAGACATTTTCGTGTTAAACATTCTCTATTTTCGTGTTAAACATTCTCTATTTTTGGGTCTTATGATTTATGTACACTTATATCATTTTGTGTTAACCATTCTCTATTTTTAGGGGTAGTAGGAGTGGTAGGGGTAGGGGCAGTAGCAGCTCCACTGGGTGTGGTGACCCCCAGGCCGATGAGTTCACCGGCGACGGCCTAGATCAGATCCAGTCTGATGATAGAGTAGCGGGCTCGAGGGTTAGAGGCCCGAATGTGGCATCACAGACGCCCCAGCCTAGTCAGCGACCGCCACTTTTGTTGTCTGATGCGGGCGGGTAAGTAGATGTGATCTATTATTTATTCTAGTACATAATAAACCGATTCTAATATTTTTTATGTTGTATATTTTACAATTGTGAAGGTTTAAGGACAAGTCGGCAGTCCGAAGGGCCATTGCCGTCTTTAAGTCCATGTTTGGTGGTCCTTAGGCTCATTTTAAGGATGTCCCTAATGAGCACTATCCACGGTTGCTGGATCGATTTCAGGTAGGTATTTTACTCTATTTAACTTATTGAGTGGATTTATGTTTACTTAATCCAAACAATGTGTTTGCAGTTGTATTATAGTTGGCCTCCTGAGATGGACGCCGATGTATTAGCTGCATATCGGCGTCACCTACATAATAGGTACTCCGACATGATGAGAAATGCACGTGTCTTCGCCGAGGAAAGGTCTTTAGCCATTGATGGTGTCCAGTTCGACGGACAAGACTACAAGATTCTTGCGCCACACCCTCCAGAGTGGATCCGGAGTGAGTTTTGGGTCGAGATGATTGAGCAGGTTTGTTTTGTTTTGAATACTTGTATCTGGTTGTACTAGGATTTATATTGATTTATGTCTTCTTTTTAACAGGTATGGAACACCGACGCGTTCCGGCGTGTAGTTTTGGCCAATAAGGGCAATCGGGCCACCGAGTATGAGGGGATGACATCCAGACACTGTACTGGATCTATTAGTATCCCTATGCATCGGGACCACTTAGTAATTTATCATACACTAGACTAAATGTATATAATTGATGAATATATGTACTATATACATGATTTTATTACCTACTAATAATTTAAGTTGTGTATTGTAGAGAGATGCATGGGGTCGTGAGCCTACCAGCGACGAGGTTTGGGAGGCTACACACTGCACCAACAGGAAGCTTGTTCCAGGTGCGACTGGTCCGAGCACGGATCCTCCGATCTACGTTTATCCAAAGGCGGCTCATATGATGGTAAGTTCAATTATGCATGACTAGATATTTGTTTGTTTTATAAGATAGATAAAAATTATAGCAAACTTAGTTTGGGCTGCCAATTGTTGGGCAGACGATACGATTGTTTTGATAAAAGCAGGTCATGGAAATATGTTCAAATCACAGTTGAAATGCTGCCGAATTTTCTATAGGTTAGTTGACTTGACAATGTCTAATTTGGTAAACTGTAGGATGCCTACCATCAGAATAGGGAGGAGGAGTACCCGGACTTACCTCCCGGCACTGTACCTCCCAATGACACCGAGTTGTGGGAGCGTAGTGTCGGAGGACGACGTAAGGGCCGTCTTTTTGGATGGGGGACCAGTCAGGATCCCTATTATGCTATGACCGGTGATTCAGGTGCCAGTTCGAGCGGGAGGACGCGCGGCCGTCGCGATGAGGAGGTATGCTTGTCAAATGCTGTTTAACATTGTTAATCATATGTTTGTTAAATGTTGAATTTCAGTTTGTCATTGTTCTATATATGTTTGTCAAATGTTGAATTTCAGTTGGAGGAGCTGAGGCAGAGGTTACAGAGAGAGGAAGCAGAGAGGATCCAGTTGCAGGAGCGAATGGATAGAGATGAAGTAGAGAAGGGACATATGCGGGAACGAATGGCTCAGTTTGACGCGTTCATGATCAAGTTTAACAGTCAACAACCCTTTCCCCCTCCGTCGGATTATGTTTATGTATTTATAGATATTTTGTACACTTTAAGAATTAGTAATATTTAAAAATTGGCAGGTTTTGTATGGGATAAAAAATTGGAAAATTTTAATTTTTAATTATTTTAAAAAAAAAATTTTAAATTACCGACGGATTATCCGTCGGTAATCCATCGGAAAGTTATTTTTAATTTAATTTTTATTTAATAAATAGCCGTCGGAAATCCGTCGCTAAATCCGTCGGTAAAATGGAATTCCGTCGGAAATAATCCGTCGGTAATCCGTCGCTAAAGGAAGACCGTTGGTGATCCGTCGGAAATAACCTCGCCGTCGGTAACCGTCGGAGATCCATCGGAAAACATAACCGTCGATGATCTGTCGGTAATTTGATCGCCGACCACCTCTTTTCCGACGGCCATTTACCGACGGATCACCGACGGATTTACATTTTACCGACGGATCACCGACGGATGAATCCGTCGGTGATAAGCCTCTGTTTTGTAGTGTATGACCACTGTTTTCGTTATTTTCTGTCACCAAAAGGTAACCAATAGCTACGGTTTTACAAAATAAGCGTAACTGTAGGTCATGAATCGGCAACGGTTAATATGAAATTTTTATAGCTAAAAGTATATAGTTAAGGCCACGTTTAAAATAAGTCGGTGGCTAAAAGGTAATTAATAACCACGTTTTTAACAATTCAGTTCATGTGACTAATAAGTAATTTATGGCCACAGTTTTTATTATTGTGTGTGATCAATAGTTAACCAATAGTCACGGTTCTAAAATTTAAATGTAACTATATGTCATGAATTAGTCATGGTTTTTCTTATTTTTTTGGCCAAAAATGTAACTATATGTTATGATTTGGTCATGGATAAAATGAAATTTATGTGGCTAAAAAGGGGGAGTTTCAAATACTTTAGGGGTTCAAAAAATTTTACAATTAAAAAGGGTGGGAAAATTTCAAAAAAATTTACAATTAAAACCTATAATAAGAAAAAAGGGTGGGAAAAATTTAAGTTTTTTGGGAATCTTAAATTACTCTTGTTTAATAATACTGAATAATCTTTACGTCTTTCTATAAAAAAAATAAATAAACAATAAATGAGTTTAATGCAACGCGATACATCTTAATTTTATTTTTTTTATTTTTTATTTTTGTCTCATGTTGATATTATTGTCAAGTTAACAATTTAAAGATCCTCGTTTTTTATAATTTCTTTAAGTCATTTTTTATTATAATTTAATTTGTTTTAGATATGTATAAGTTCATATACACGTGAATCGCTATATATATGTGTGTGTATATATATATATATGTATATTATTATATATAAACATAAACATATATGTATGCATGTGAAACGAATTAATATATGTATACATGTGAACCAAATGGATCCATTAAAAAGTCCAACCAATACATTAAAGCCCAAGAGATCCATTAAAGCCAAGTGGATGCATTAAAGCCCAACCGATCCATGAACGCCAATGTGGGTCCATTAAAGCCTAATTTGATCCATTAAAACCCAACCGATACATTAAAGCCTAAGTGGATTCATTAAAGCACAATCGATCCATTAAAGTCCAAGTGGATGCATTACAGCCCAACAGATCCATAAACGCCAATATGGATCCATTAAATTCTAATTTGATCCATTAAAGCCCAAGTGGATCCATTAAAGCCTAAATGGGTCCATTAAAGCCTAAATGGATCCATTAAAGCTCAACCGACACATTAAAGCTCAAGTGGATCCATTAAAACCCAAATGAATCCTTTAAAGCCCAATCGATCCATGTAGATCCGTTAAAAGTCCAACCGATCCATTAAAACCCAAATGGATCCATTAATGCCTAAATGGATCCATTAAAGCTCAACCGTGGCATTAAAGCTCAAGTGGATCCATTAAAGCCCAAATGAATCCTTTAAAGCCCAATCGATCTATGCATATCCGTTAAAAGTCTAACCGATCCATTAAAACCCAAATGGATCCAGTAAAGCTCAAGTGGATCCATTAAAGCCTAAATGGATCCATTAAAGCCCAACCGATACATTAAGTCCTAACCTATCCATAAAGCCCAATTGGATGTATTAAAGCCCAACCAATCCATAAACGACCATGTGGATCCATTAAAGCAATTTGATCCATTAAAGCCCAAAATGGATCCATTAAATCTCAACCGATACATTAAAGCCCAAGTGGATCCATCGAAGGCCAATCGATCCATTAAAGCCCGATTGGATCCATTAAAGCCTAACCGATCCATTAAAACTCAAATGAATCCATTAAAGTCTAACCGATCCATTAAAGCCCAAATGAATCCATCAAAGCCCAACCGATCCATGTGGATCCGTTAAAGCCCAACCGATCCATTAAAACCAAATGAATCAATTAAAGTCCAAGTGGATCCGTTAACAAGTCAAATAAGTTAAAATGTATTGGTTGGGCTTTAATGGATCAATTTAGGCTTTAATGGATCCACTTGGACTTTAATGGTTCCATTTCGGTTTTACTGAATTCATTTGGGCTTTAACGGATCGGTTATATTGGCCTTTAAAGGTTTTCATTGGGCTTTAACTGATCTTTCGGGCTTTAAAGGGTTTCATTGGGCCTTAATGGATCTATCAGACTTTAAAGGGTTCTATTGGGTTTTAATGAATCTATTGGGGTTTAATTAATTCTACCGAACTTTAATCGGATCTACCGAACTTTAATCGGTTCTATTGGCATTTAAAGGTTTTCATTGGGCCTTAACTGATCTTTCGGACTTTAAAGGGTTTTAAATGTTCTATAGGTAGCAATATGTATCTTGTGCTTTGATACTTGTAAATTAAGAGATTTTTAAAATCTTGCATAAAATAATGGTACATTGTGCCTAATAATTTGTATATAAGAGTTTTGTATCGGGATTTAAAGGGTTTCATTGTGTCTTAATGGATCTATTAGGGTTTAATTATTTATTTGAAATTTAAAAATACAAATCAATTTTTTTTTGACAAAATCTCAAACTTTAATGGATGGATTAAGCTTTAATGGACCAACTTGGATTTTAATGTATCCATTTGGGCTTTAATGGATCCAATCGGGTGATTCGGCATCGATCGCCAATACATCGCATTAGGTATATTTTTTAGATTTCATAACAATAAAAAATGTTATAGTGCAATTAGAACTTGTTTATAAATATTTTTATTTGATTTATCAACAAAAACATCCATAGTTCCATACATATATTAAATTAGAACATATTAAGACTTTAATTAATTTTTTGTTATTTTAATAATATATTTTTATTCCCTAAAATTTCCCCCCTCTTATTTTAATCCCCGCCTCTAAGCTCCCTTCCCCTTAAAACTTTCCCTCCCATTTATCCCCAAAATTTTAGTTCCCCCCATATGAAACCCTAATATTTTATGTCCTCTTTTAAACACTTATATGAACCAGCCGTCACATCCCATTTGATTATCAGACGTGATTTCTCTCCAGCCACACCACCACCGTCGCCGGGCTCCAGTCGCACCACCACCATCGCCGGGCTCCAAATTACTGATTACCCTTCTTCTAACCCTAACATCATCGCATCCTCACGTCACCTCACCTTCACGCAGACATTCTGGAAACACATCGCAACATCCTCCTTAACTTCACGCAGAACCATCGTTTCTCTTATCGCCGGATTTCTCGTTCGATTTCTCGCCCGATTCGTTCAGGTATGCTTTCTGTTGGGTCGATCACAGATTTCTTTTCGATTTCTCACTGCATCTGTTGGGTCATTGTCCAATACACATATTTCTCGTTCGATTTCCACTACACAAATTTCTGTTGGGTCGATTTCCCAATGATTCAATCTTTTTGGGTGTCGATTTCACTACACATTCTGTTTGGGTGTCGATTTCACTACACATTCTCTTCACCGTCTACTGCTATATTTTTTATTTCTGGACATGGGCTTTATGTTATATATAATTGCAACTATTTTTTGGTGTTTATTCAGTGAGGATATGGAATAGGGCATATTTCTCTGTTTGTTTTTATTTGGAACCATAGCTCCACGCCTCCAACCTATCTTCAGACCAGCAACCATCTTCAACCGTGTCGCATCTGCAAGATTTCTACAAAGCAAATGATTTCCCCAAAGGCAACGATCTCTACACTTGATTTTTAGAAATTTGTTTGCCAATTTTGAACTTGAAAAAAATGAAAATCCTGATTTTGTACCCAAGTTATTGGAAAGTAGTTGTCATCTTGTTTGTATACTTGTTTGCAGGTGCTCTTTTCTTTCATCTAGGCCTCTATCCAGACATCAGAATAAAGGGAAGAAAATAAACAGTATACTCGATGGACTCTTAGTTGTTTGCCAATTTTCAACTAGCAAAAAACCCAATTTTGTTAAAATGTCCATCGAGACACTGCAGATAAAACTGATTTTGCCAATTTTCAACATGCAAAAAACCCAGTTTAACAGTGTTCCTCACTCTCTCAATTCCACGACTGTCGATAGAAAGTTAAAACTTTGTTAAAATGTTGCTTCCAAATTTTGTTAAATGAACTTGCAAAAAAACAGGTAGAAAGCTTGACTACTGTTAGGTGAATTTGCAATGGCTATTGACTTTATTTTACTTATCTGACATCAATGCATTTAATATATACATGGTACTTGTCTTTTGCAGGATGGAAAGATTGAAGCTTAAGTTCAACTTACTAGAGTTCAGATTGCAACCAGGACTATTGAGTGTTGAAGCAATAAGTTAAACCATTCTTGTAGAGAGTTAACCAGGTGTGTTCTATTATATTCTTTGTTTAAATTTAATATCCCATTCTTGGTCTAATATTTTTTCAATAACCATCATGTCTTGTAGAATTAGAAAACATATGCGTGGTTTTAGAAGGAAGTTGTACGTAAAGTATACTTAACCCAACATAGGTTAACCCTTGAAACTCAAAAGTCGTTCCTAAACAATATGTTGGGTTTGTGTAATAAGCACAATGGGACATGTTCGTGGAATGAACTTTCACGTGAATTTAAGGTTATAATAGTGATAATTATCGTATCTTTATTTTTTAATTCTAAATATCGATTAATTTTTTTTATCTACATTACAAGAATGTGTCTAAAGCAGCAAAATAAGTGTGTGCCAAGGCTAAGTACCCACATCGGTTGGGACAATCAAGATACTCGGGATCAAGAGAAGAACTAGTAAGTCCATTGTCTTATTGTATGTGATTTCCTGTACTCCATCACCTTCCTTTTTATCCACCTTAAGTGCACCACCATTTCACTTGACACAAAAATTAACACTCACACAAATACTTGTGCATATGTTAAAATATGTTTCTTATGTTGCAGCTTGGATTGTCTTGAGATGTATTGTTGATGGTCGGGTTATGTAAAATAATAAGAAATCTTCACGAGAGAAGATTAGTAGACAATTTCCATTAGTAACTATTCTAAATATTAACCTAATAATTTATTAACAAGACTATTACAATTTCTACATATGTAATAAGATGCAATTTTCATTCTTGTTGCAGGTACCACAACCAACTTCTGATCAACAACACAAGAAACAAAATCCTTAGAAGGGAAAGGAGCATTATACAATGATTAGTTTAGATACTGAAGTCGAAGCATACTATGAGTATATTAAATAAGCAAAAGTCTATATATTAGAGAACATGTAGTAATAAGTTTGTTTGTCGTTATACATTCTTCATATGTTTATTAACATAATTGCTTAATGTTTCTCAATTAATTATTATATTGAAATTTTTAATTTTTAATTTATCAGTATGCCACACATTATTTAAAATTGCCACAGTTTTAAAATTTAGCACGACTATATGTAATGAATTGACCACGGTTAACATAAAGTTTGTGTGACTATAAATAGTTTATTGTCACAAAATTGTAGTTATTTCATGTGCATAAAAGGTAACCAATAACCACGATTTTTAGAAATTGATCGTAACCATATGTAATGAATTGGTCACGATTACATAAGATTTGTGTGGCGATAAGTAGTTTACGACCACAATTTTAGTTATTTAATGTGATCGAAAGGTAACCAATAGTCACGGTTTTAACAATCAATGTAACCATGTCACGAATTAGCCATGGTTAATATGAAATTTTCGTGGCTATAAGTAGTTTAGGGCCACGATTTTAGCTATTTCATGTAATCAATAGACAACCAATAGCCACGGTTAACCAATCCAGCGAAACTATATAATATGAAATAGCCACATTTAATATAAACGTTGTGTGGCTATAACCAGTCTATATGGTCACGGTTTTAGTTATAGCGTGTAACCAAAAGGTTACCAATAGCCACACTTTTTATAATTCACTATAACCATGTCATGAAACGACCACAATTAATATAAAATTTGTGTGACTATAAGTAGGTTATGACCACGGTTTTAATTATTTTATGTGACCAAAGGTAACCAATGACCACGATTGTAACAATTTTGCGTAACCATATCTCATGAACTGGTCACGGTAAACACTTGTGTGGCTATAAGTAATCTATAGTCATGATTAAAATAAATACATGTGGCTATAAAATAATCAATGGCATAAAAAAAACAAATTGTGTAGCTATAAGTAGCTTATGGCCACGTTTTTTTAACAATTCAGCGTAACCATATGTCATGAAATGGCCACAATTAATGTAAAATTTGCATGACTATAAGTAGTTTATGGTCACGGTTTTAATTAACTCATGTGACCAAAAGTTAATCAATAGCCACATTATTAACAATTTAGTATAACCAAATGTTATCAATTGACAATGGTTAATAGGAAATTTGTGTGGCAAAAAATTATTTATCGCCATGGTTTTAGTTGGTTCATGTGACCAAAAGGTAACTAATGGTCACGCTTTAAAAGTTTAAGTGTAACCATATGTCATGAATTGCATGGCTATAAGTTGTTTATAGCTACATTTTGAGTTACTTTGTATGACCAAAAAGTAACCAATAGCCACGGTTCTAACATTTATGGTAATCATATGTCATGAATTGGTCACGATTACTATAAATTTGTGTGACGATAAGTAGTTTATGGCCACGTTAAGATAAATATACGTGATTATAGGGTAATCATTGGCCACCTTAAAAACAAATTGTGTGGCCATAAATAGTTTATTGTCATGGTTTTCTTTATTTTGTGTGACCAAAAGGTAGCTAATGACCACGTTTAATGTGAGTTTGTGTGACGATAAATAGTTTATTGCCACGGTTAAAGTAAAAATGCTATAGTACCTCAAATATTAAATATGTTTATAGCCACGGTTTTTAGGCTATGGCTATGGATTTTAAGTTGATATGGTGATGCATTTTAAACGTGGCGAAAAGGTATCAATGGTCACGCTCGTATAGGCTACGGATTGATTGAAAAAAAAAACCCGTGGCCAAAGGCCTATGGCCACGGTTTTTAACCGTGGCAAATGTGAGTTTTTGTACCACCACAACTCGATCTTAAACCATTGCCATCACACCTACAATACGCATATTTGGGAGACAGAGAGACATTTCTAGTGATCATATCAACCCATCTAATTGCAGAGAAGAAAGAAAAGCTTCTCAGAGTTCTCCGCGAGCATCAAACTGCAATTGGATGGACGATAGCCGATCTAAAAGTCTTAAGCCCAACTTTTTGACACACCGAATCAATATAGAAGATGGGTATCGACCGGTTGTTCAACCCCAACGGCGACTCAATCTAAACATGAAAGAAGTGGTTCGCAAGGAAATCCTGAAACTCCTTGATGCCAGAATTATTTATCCAATTCCTGACAGTCCTTGGGTGAGTCTAGTCCAGGTAGTACCATAGAAGGGTGGTATCACTGTAGTGAAGAACAACAACAATGAACTCATCTCTTCTCGGACAGTCACAGGTTGGAGAGTTTGTATCGACTACCGGAAGTTAAACGATGCTACAAAGAATGATCACTTCCCTCTTCCATTTATTGACTAGATGTTGGAACGCCTAGCGGGACACGGGCACTATTGCTTTTTGGATGGGTATTCGGGGTACAATCAAATACCAATTGCACCCGAAGATCAAGATAAGACCACATTCACATGCCCTTATGGTACTTTTGCTTATCGGAGGATGCCTTTCAGGCTATGTAATGCACCCACAACTTTTCAGAGATGTATGATGGCAATATTTTTCGACATGGTGGAGCATACTATTTAGATCTTTATGGACGACTTTTCGGTTTTCAGACATTCATTTGATACAAACCTGTCTCATGTAGAAGCCGTTCTCAAAATATGCAAGGATACGAGCTTAGTACTAAACTGGGAAAAGTGTCGCTTCATGGTGACTGAAGGGATTATGCTTGGCCATAAGGTGTCATGGGAAGGCATTGAAGTGGATAAAGCTAAAGTTGCAGTTATAGAGAATCTACCATACCCGAACTCAGTCAAAGGAGTCCGAAGCTTTCTAGGACATGCAGGGTTTTAGCGGCGTTTCATTAAGGATTTTTCTAAGATTACAAAACCTTTATGCTATTTATTGCTTAAAGATGTTAAGTTTGAGTTTACTGATGAGTGTATTTCTGCTTTTGACAGGTTAAAGAAGGAGCTCACATCGACACCAATTCTGACATCTCCAGATTGGAATCCTCCGTTTATCTTGATGCGTGATGCAAGTGATATCGCCGTAGGTGTAACGTTGGGGCAAAGAAAGGAGAAGCGATTGCATGTTATCTACTATGCCAGCAAGACGTTAGATGGTGCTCAGGTCAACTATGCAACCACCAAGAAGGAGTTACTAGCCATCGTCTATACGTGCGAGAAATTCAGATCTTATCTGGTAGGTGCCAAGCTAGTCGTCTACACCAATCACTCAACTCTTAAATATTTGATGGCCAAAAAGGATGCAAAACCAAGACTTATCAGATGGGTACTTGTCGCTCCCTCTATATTGAACACGATCGTTTACCAGATAATCAAACAACAAACAAGATACGATTACCAACCTGTTTAGATTACAAACGCAAATTACAAGGTTGATGTTTACACTTTGAAGTTCACCCTGTTTTCTCTCTGGATGAGTTTTTGGGTCGATATGTGTTGTGTGTGTGAGATTGAGATCAGATTGTGAGATATCTGATATGAGATCAGATCTTATCTCACCTAACAAAATCTAACTAAATATCTAACATAATAATATCCTAAAATATCTGAACAAATAGATATTTAGGAATATTATAATAATATAAAATACAATAATTAACTTTGACATTTTATTACAAACTAATATTAGACTAATATCGAGAGTGGCTTTTCAGCTTTAGCTTCAAATTCCAGTCTTCAGATTGGATGATCTTGAATCCAATAAATCTGTGATCTAACAATCTCCCCCTTTGGATCAAGATCATTACTAAAATGATTTAGCAATTTGGTCTTCTCTTTCAGCTCTGAAGATGCAATCTCTTTCTTTCTCTTCAAAAAGTAATAATCTTCAGTTTTAGCTCAGAATGCTTTAGCAAAGTATCTTCAAAGAAAATTTCTCTAAAATCAGCATGTCTTCTGAATACTTTGATCTCTCGCATTTCTTGGTTTGCTCTTCTCTTCTTCAATGTCTCTTGAGACATAACTTTGTAATGTAATGGACATTTCTTCAAGCTTTAGGTTCTCCCCCTTTTTGATGAAAATTGCAACGACTTCATCAAAACTGTTAGCAAGAAATGTATTTTATAAGGAGCTTCTGATCCGTCAATTCAAAAGATATTCATCCATATCTTTGCAAATCCAGACAAAATAATCGTGTAACACCTGAATCAACAAATGAATCAGTTAACATGCCTGTGAGTAACACTAAGTCACTGTGTGTAACGAATACGCATCGGAAAGGAGCTTTTTGATGTTCACTCCCCCAGGGCTTCCATTCAATCATCGAAACACCACAAAGGTAAATTCTATGAAAGTTATGACAAAGAAACAAATTCCTTGTGTGTTCGTGCATGTGATAGAAAGAATTAAGCACGGATGATTGCTTATAGGCTCAAAATTGTGTAAACCACCGAGACAACAGTAAGTTAAACACAAACTCAATGTGCATGAGTGAAGTGCGAAGGTGGGGCAAACTTCCTTCTTTTCAATATCCAGATTTTCCAAATGAAAATCAGATAGTAAATGTGCTGCTTCCCCTTTGAAAAAGTGAAACACTTTCTATTTGAGTATAAAATGAGTAGCTGGTGGGGTAATTCAAGAGTTGGCATGGGGTAGTTGTCTGTTTCAATAATGATCACCAAAGAATTGTGAAACATTAGAAATGTGGTTGACCGACTCAGAAAGTAGTTGGTGCAGAGTTATGATATTCTTTTAACTCTGTTCTCCCACCCTCTCTCTTTTAAACATTAAGCTCACTCTAACCAAACTCATTTCTTTTCGACTCCTTACACTCAATCACTATAGATTAACTTCTTGGGTAGAAATCACTGGTTAAGGTGATTCCATAGAAGTTGTGTTAAGTCCTAGCACAATGAAATCATGTTTTCCTGGAAAGCATATAATGCTCAAAATGGTTAAACTATAGCAGTTAAAGCACAATGTAGATCTTGAAAACATTTAAACTCACACTTCCAATTCATGAAATCGGTTTGAGATTCGGGAAGTGGTTTGAAATTTTAAGAACAATGTTTTCTATGATTGAAAGTTGTCCTTCTTTCAACCATATATGAGATTAAGATAAAGGATTTACCTTTACGTGCGATCTTACATCTCATGAAGCTAAGCTTAAAGTCATAAAGATATGATATTGTAAGCATCTCTCAAAAACTGCAAAAGTCTTACGTCATAGTGAAAGCTAATTTATTCACTTAAATTAAATGACAAAAAGCAGAAAAACAATGAAAGTACGAGTTCTGATCAGAAATAATCAGAAGTCATATCCATACTCCTTTGATTTGAAAAACTCCCCCTAAAATCATGCATTACAAAAATTTTACTTAAAAGGTAAATGCAGAAATTTTATGAGCTCCCCCTCAAAATAACAATGATTATCTTTGGAGTTCTTCTCACACTACCCCTTTGACCATGAACATAATAGAAATGTGCAGATATCTTGCGGAAATGAAGAAATGATAAAAATTTTACAATAAGAAACTTTAATAGGTAACTACCGATTAGGTCTTAAGATTTAGCATACCAAGCTTAGAGACAAGAAAATTGAATCTCTTTTCGTCTAAGGGTTTGGTAAACAAATCTGTAAGTTGATAATCAGTTTTTACAAAGTAAAGTTCAATTGTTCCTTTTTCGACATGATCTTTTATAAAGTGATACCTAACATCGATGTGTTTGGTCTTTGTATGCTGAACATGATTAGTTGTTATCGCGATTGCGCTCTTTGAGTCACAATATATCGGGATATGGTTGAAGTGAAAACCATAGTCTCGCAGTAGAGTTCTCATCCACAAGACCTGAGAACAACAACTAGCAGCAGCTACATATTCTGCTTCGGTCGTTGAAGTTGAGACACATAATTGCTTCTTTGATGCCCAACTGACGAGTTTATCACCGATTAACTGTATATGACCAGACGTGCTCTTCCTGTCTAACATGCAACCAACATGATCTGCGTCTGTATATGCTGTTAGTTCAAAACTAGTATCTTCAGGATACCACATACCAAGATCTGCAGTCCCCTTTAGATACCTAAAAATGCGCTTTACAACAGACACATGGGATTCTTTAGAATTAGCCTGATATCTTGCACATAAACATGTAGAAAACATTATATCCGACCTACTTGAAGTGAGATACATTAAAGAACCTATCATCCCTCTATAAGTAGTAACATCAACAGCCTTTCCCGAAGGATCAGTGCCAATCTTAGTACCAGGTGCCATTGGGGTACCAATCGGTTTACAATTTTCCATTTTGAACTTCCGAAGAATATCAAGAATGTACTTAGATTGATTGATGAAAATCCCCGATGAAAATTGTTTGACTTGTAATCCGAGAAAGAAATTCATCTCTCCCATCATATCATCTGAAAACGTGACACCATAAGGTTTGAAAAATTCTTACAGTATTTAGGATTAGTAGAGCCAAAAATAATATCATCCACATATATTTGAATTAGTATGATATCAGATTTCTCCTTTTTCAGGAATAAAGTGGTATCGACTGTACCTTTTGTAAAACCTGACTCGAACCAAAAACTTAGATAAGACATCATACCATGCGCGAGGAGCTTGTTTCAGACCATAAAGAGCTTTGTCGAGAACCTATACATGATTCGGTTTCTCTTGATTGACAAAACCTTCTGGCTGCGAGACGTAGACTTCCTCCTTGAGAATGCCATTCAGAAATGTTCTCTTCACGTCCATTTGAAAGATCGTGAAGTTCTTGTGGGCTGCGTAGGCTAGAAACATCCGAATTGCCTCTAAACGCGCCACTGGAGCATAAGTCTCGTTGTAATCTATTCCTTCCTCTTGCCTATATCCCTTGGCAACAAGTCTTGCTTTATTTCTGATTACAGTACCATCTTCATCTTTCTTCATTTTGAAAACCCATTTCGTACCGATAATGGTTTTACCTTGAGGTTTGGGTACGAGTGTCCAGACTTTAAGTACGTCGAACTGATTCAACTCTTCTTGCATTGCAGTCACCCAGTCTGAATCGGCAAGAGCCTCGGATATGCGAGATGGCTCGATCTTGCTCAGAAAGGATTCATGCAAACACATTTTCATTGAAACTTACCTAGTTTGCACCGGTTTGGTTGAATCGCCAATGATCTGGCTTATCGGGTGCTCTTTGGTCCATTTATGTTCATGAGGAAGTGGATTATATGAATATATATCAATATTATCATCTAAGAATCCACTGGTACTTTCTTCAGGTTGTTCAAGAGGAATGATGGTTGCAGTTGAAATCGTAGGTGCAGAAGGCTCAGCAGGTACAGCTTGGTCCGTCTGTAGATTAGTTTGTACAGACCATCCTACTGACACAACAACTTCTGTCTCTTCATTATTTGTCAAAGCTTCAACTGTTGGAGTCGGCATTTGAACTGGAATTTCTTGTTGAATCGGGGAGTCAGATTCAGTAGAAATATCTGAAATGGTTGGATGAGTAGTCATTGAATCTTCCATCCTGTCAACCACAACAGATTTCTTCACATTAGATCCACGAAATTCATCATAAAACAGTTCAAATAATAAATCTAAATCAGATAAATGATTAGTAGACGTTGATGCCCCATCTGATTTGTTCGCTTGAGACACAGGTTCTGGACTGATTTGCCCAGAAGCTAGTACTCCTGTTATCACGGGCTCTGAACAGACGTGTTCAGAAGCCATCTCTTCATCAAATGTAACGTTGACGCTTTCGACAACATTCTTTGACTTCTTCAAATATACACGGTATGAAGTAGATGTAGAGGAATAGCCAATAAAGATGCCCTCATCCGCTTTAGCACTGAACTTGTTCAGACTCTCTCTATCTTTTAGAACAAAACACTTACACCCAAATATATGAAAATATTTGATTATTAGTTTTCGGTTGTTGATTAACGAATAAGGAGTCTTCTTGAATCTGCGGTGTATCATGGATCGATTCTGAGTGTAGCACGCAGTCGATACAACTTCAGCCCATAAAAATAGAGGTAAGTCAGATTGACTTAGCATAGTATGAGCAACCTCGACTAGCGTACGATTTCTTCTTTTGACCACTCCATTCTGTTGAGGCGTACGAGCATCAGAGTATTGATGTGATATCCCGACCGATTAGAGATATTCTTGAACTGTTTTGTTTTTGAACTCTGTGCCATTGTCATTTATGAGAAGCTTGACTGGTTTCTGCAGATTCACCTGGGTCGTCTTCAGAAATGTAATGAGAACATCAGGTGTCTCATCTTTTGAACGTAGAAATTTGACCCACGTGTATCGCGAATAATCGTCCACGATAACTAAGACGTATTTCTTTCCACCTAAGCTTTGCGTTCGCATCGGACCACAGAGATCCATACGCAACAACTCTAAAGGAGCTCTTTTCATCTTTGGTTTTTTCACACGCTACACACATCTTTGGTTCTTTCCACCTAAGCTTTGTACTTGGTTCAGGATTTGGTTTGTACGAAGCTCTTTTCATCTTTCCTTTTTTCACACGCTACACACATATGTTCTTTGACATACTTTATCTCAGGAAGTCCGTTCACTAACTTTCCACTGACCAGTTTATTGATGTACCAAAAATTGAGGTGAGAGAGCCATCGATGCCATAACCAGCTTTGTTGCATCGATGCTTTTGAGAGTAGACATACCTGCTTGTCAGTCTGGACATTTGACAAATTAATTGTATAGAGGTTGGACTTTCGAGTGCCGACCAGGAGTTCCTTGCCTTCTTCAGTGCGAACAGAACACCTCTTGGCCTTGAAACTTACCTCTAAGCCTTTGTCACAGAACTGGCCTATACTGAACAGGTTGTGTCCTAAGCCTTCAACATAGCTCACCTTCTTAATCGTGACTTTGTCGTGTACCATATCACCATATCCCAGAATTGGTGAAAACTGATCATTACCAAATCGAACTGTTCCGCAATATTTCTCTGTAAAGTTGGTCAACATACCTTTCTGCCCTGTCATATGCTTGGAACACCCGCTATCCAAGTACCACATATGACAGGTCTGCACAAGAGAAATTATGAAGCAAGAGTTTTAGGTACCCATAAAAAAATGGAGTAAAGACTTTTGAGCATAGAAGTACGGGTCTTGAACTGTTGTGTTCAAAAGCCATATTTCTTTGATGTTCGGGTCTTGAGCTGAATTTACTCAAGAACCATTTTTCTCCTACTCCCCCTTGACAGTAGGTGCCTGCAACACATATTTATCATTTTTCTTTGGTATCCATTTGTATTTGGATCCAACTGTGTTAGCACATGATTTTGGTACCCATTTGAAATTGGGTCCTCTTTTCTTTTGAGAATCAAATGAAGAATTATAAGAGTGAACATGATATGTACCAAACCAAACATCAGAATCTTGACACGAAGCATAAACATTTTTATCATAATATGAAGACTTTCTAGAAGACAGACGTAACTGGAATAATTCTTCATAGAATATTTCTTGCGATAAACGACAAGTTTTGGTTTCAAAATTGTTAGTGTATAAAAAGTGTTGGAAAGTAAATAGTGTTTAAATGTATTTGATTTGTATTTGTAAAAGGCCTTGGGCCTATTGGGCTTAATTGTAAAGGGCTTGGGCTTACAAGTTGTAACAAGGGTAGGTAGGTGATATGTTGGACTATAAATAGTCATTAGTGTGTAATAACTGTTTCATATTTTCATAATCAAAGATGTAGCCATTAAACAATTCTCTCTCTCTCTAGATTAGTTTACTTTCTCTCTCTAGAATAAATAAACCTTCTCCTATCCTACCTAGTTACAAACATGAAATGATCCAGATTTCGGACCTAACACTTACTACTCCAGTTCTTCTGATTGCGAGCTTAATGATTCTTCAGATAATCATTTCTCTAGAAACGTAAAGATGGTTTGGAGAAAGAAACCAACTATAGAAGACAGTGAAGGAAACAAATCTCATGATTCTCTTGTAGTTGATACAAAGTCATCTATTTTGGCCAAGGTACACTTGGCGCTACAGTGACATATGTCACAGTAGCACCAATTAGCGCGACAGTGACATCTGGCACTGTAGCATGTCACAGTAGCACCAAAGAGTGAAGCCTGGGTACATTTGACGCGACAGTGCCCGCCATAGTGACATCTAGCACTGTAGCAACTCACTATCGCGATCGGGGTTCAGACTTGCATAAAATTCGATTTTCAATTTTTGTTTCCTTTATTTCTCATGTACTTTATTCCCCTTCTATTTTTTCTCATCCTCTCTTCACCAAACCCTCTCCCAACCCTTTTCTATTCCCTTAGTAAGATTTGGGAAGCTTGGCGTCCGAACTTTTAGCTCTAGATGTGCAATCTTGGTGGATTCAAGAGAAGTGGCTACAGTAATCTTCTCACATCTTCACCCAAAAAGCTGGGGATTCATTGTTCTCCTATTTCCTTCTATCTCTTTAGAACTTGGTGTAATTTTTGAGATGTTTGTGGTCAAAGGAAACTTAGAACAATCTTGGAGCTAATATATAGAGGGCTCATTAGAAGGTTTCAAGTTTTCATCCAAGAAGACTCCAATTTTGGGAATAAAACCTAGATTTAATCTAAATCTAGCAAGCTGAGTTCTAGTTGATTTACAAAACTATATACATGTCAAAATATAAATATTTGGGGTTTTGGACAAACATATATATGCTCACTTGTTGATCCAAGATCTCTCATTGATTTAATAATGACCCATTTGAACTACTTAGTGAAAATTACGTTTAACATTTTTATGTATTAGTGTTTCACCATCAGCGAGCACATACTGAGTATGTTCAGTATCGCTGATAGTCCTTCCTAAAATAGTTAGACGTAATCCCTGAAGAACAAGTTTCGCGATAAAATCGTTCACCACTGAATCGAAGATAAAGCATCGGAACAAATGACAAGTCTACTCATGATCTAATGCGGACATCAGTGAAATGAAGATAAGTCTACAAACATGCGAAGAAATCTGCAGTAAAGCTCAGTGATCACTGAACTTCCATTGAACTCATTGAAGGTAGAGATATTCAACGATTGATGATCATAAAGCTTACGCTTCAAGTTTCTTTTGTTCTGTCCTTGCACTCAAAGTACAAAACTGTCAGAAGAGACATACCTCTACAAAAAGGCTGTACAACAAATTCTGAAACTACACTCTTCACCTCTGCCAAAAAGGATGTCTCCAAATTGTCAATGGCATGCAACGAATCAAATGATGACATGTGTAAAGTACCCTGCCATGCGTTCAAATGCATTAGGTATAAATAGAAAGGGTGGGACTCTTTCTAAAATACAGATTGAGATATAGAAACCTCTATACTTTTTCTAAGAAGACAAAAGATAGAAACCCTTGATTTCTATATCCCTCAGCCTTCTTTCTTTATTTCTTTGAGGAAACATCTGTGTGATTTTTTAAGTTTGTTTAGATTAGGTTCTACTTAATCTTATTCCTCAACAAACTATAAATTGTGATTTGATTCATCAATAAACAATTTATTAAAACAAAAATTTGTGTTTGTATTCAACCACCCCCCTTCTGCAAACTTGTTAAGCACCTCCGGGACCAACAAGTGGTATCAGATCGGTATTGTTTAAATATCATAACCAAGATCTTGCTTTATTCTCTTCCTTGTTATTCTCAAAATGGCACTTAACACAACTTCGCTCTCTAGAAAAAATCGAATGATGTTGTTTCTAGAAGGTGTAGATCCTACTATACCTGAATATGTGGCAAATGGTCCATATGAACATTTCTTGATCATAGTCGTAGTTCCTACCCTGCCATCCCTAAAAGATATGCTCCCAAGGAAAGTAGACAATGGAGTGATGAAGATAAGAAGAAAGTAAGATTAGATGCAAAGGCAAAAACCATCATCACTATGGCCCTACCTGATGAAGTCTTCCATTCCATCATGCATCTAAAAGTTGCTAAAGAAATGTGGTATACCATATATGTTCAATTTGAAGGTACAACAGAAATACAAGAAACCCGAAAGATCAACTTGGTAAGACAATATGAAAGTTTTATCTGTGGTAAGAATGAATCACTCTCTGATGTTCACCATAGATTTAACGGCAGACTCATTGATTTAAGGACTGTTGCTAGAACCTACTCTAATTCCGAGGTTCTGCCAAAATTCTTGGAATGTCTCCCTGAAAACTGGGATAACTACTCTATGTGTCTCAAGCTGACAAAAGACTTAAACAACCTTTCACTTAGCACTCTGTACGGGATTTTGCTCAACTATGAGCAGACAAATCTTTTGAAGAAAAATCTTGTTAAAGATTCTAAAGACTCTAAAAGCACTCCTGTTGCTTTGGTCTCTTCAGAGATCGTCCCATCTCAGTGATCTACTCTTACTATCACTGAGTTAGATTCTGACTCTGAGGATTATCTGACACTGACCTTTCAGAGTTTGATGAATCCTTAGCACTCTTCACAAACTATTTTAAGATATTTGCAAGAAAGAGCAATTTCAGAAAAATAACTCTCTTTCTCTAACTGACAAGCCAAAATCAACTCTTGTTGATAAGGCTACTGCTACTTGTTACAATTGCGAAAAAGTTGGCCATTTTGCCAGCGAATGCAGGTCAAAGAGAGTCTTCAAACCTTCTCCTTCCAAGAAATCAAGCGACAGGAAATACCTCAAGCTAAAAGAAAAATATTATAAGCTGAAAAGTTTTAAGCAAAAGGGTAAAAGTCTCATTGCTGAAGAACATGACTGGGCTGAGTCAGAAGAATCGAGTTCTGATGAAGAAGAAGCCAAAAATCTCTGTCTTATGGATGACATCAAAGAAGAAGTAGAAGAACATGATGAAACATCCATGAGTTATATCTCATCTCAGGTATCAATCTCTACCAATCCCTCCCTTTCTGAAGTTGAGAGATGTTGCGTTGTTGATATACTAACGATTGACTTGTACAATGCACTTAATGGTAAAACCCTAGCTGAAAATAAAAATATTGATCTAAATGAAAAGCTAGAAAAATGCCAATTAAGGATCAAATAACTAACTCTTTTAGAGGAAAGCTTAAAAGATCAAGTCATGGTAAATGAAATGATCAGTATTGAACGCGAACAGCCCATTGCCGCCCTCAAGGCTGAAAAGGCAACAGTTGAAGGATGGTATAACTCCTCAACTAAGGTCACTGAGATCTTGAATGCTCAGATCCCCGTTCATGACAAAACCGGCCTCGTTTACAAACATGAAAAGGATGAAACAAATAAAGACTGTTCCATGCTTAAGTTTGGAATGTTCGTCTCTTCTATCTCTGAAAACTCTTTCACTCAGAACACATTATATTCTAACCCTATTCCTGAGGAATTATCAAAGAGCTCCAAGCTCGCTGATAAAGGAAAATCTATTTCCCATCAACATTAGAAGGCTACAAAGATAGAAAATTTGAAGATGGTTTCCTTTATACCCTCATCAAATCAATTCTTCTGTTCTGGATCAAAAATTACTAAAAATATTCAAAGATCTACTCCAAAGCTGAAAGTTGATATAAGACCGAGGAAAACTGAAGAATCTAGAATACCTCCTAGATCAAATGATAATGGCATCCTTGGAACTGGCCCTGCTCATCTTATGTTTTTCAATTCTAGTACTTATGGTCTTAAGGCTACTATCAAATATAGAAAGTGCTATCACTGTGGACTTACTGATCATAACGACAGTAAATGTCCAAATGCCACTCAAGCTAAAAAGTCAGCTAGAGTGAAAATAAATGCCTCTAAGTCAAAATAGGTCATCATCCATGAAAAGTCTGACAAGATGACAAACACCACCAAAGTTAAGAATATTACTAAAGTGAAGATCCCCACTGACGCTGAATCTTCTAATGTCGTGAAGATCGCTAAACCTCACATCTCCACTAACCCCCGTGAACCCATCAAAAAATGGGTACCAATCAAAATTTAATCTTTCTTATGATTGCAGGGATCGAAGGGTATCTGGTATCTAGATAGCGGATGCTGTCGACACATGACAGGCCAAAAAGACCTTCTCACTGAATACAAGGAAGAGAAAGGTTCCTCAATGATCTTTAGTGGAAATGGAAAAGGCTATACGAGAGAGTTTGTGTGTGTGTCCCTGAAATCAAGTTTCTAATTCACAATTAATCAAACAAACAAGATTGATTCACTACCTTATTTGATTTCAATTCAAGAAACAAAGATTTACAAACTGTTTACTACTTTCTCTCACTAAAACTCTCTTTCTTTATCTAAACCTCTCTCTCAAGATGCGAATCAAACTTTCTAATCATCTATCTATTAAACAGCAAAAACAACTCTATTTATACTCACTAGCTAAAACAAGAAACAAAAACAAATACAAGTGACTTTGACTTTTATTACAAAAGACTTTGACTTTCACTGAGATTTGACTTTCCAGCGTTGACTTCTTGTATTTTGACCTCTGGTTTTCATTATCTTGTATCCAACATATTTCTGCTCTAACAATCTCCCCCTTTGGATTCAAGATCATCTTTAAAAGATTTTGCAATTCAGTCTTCTCTTTAAGCTCAAAAAGTACAATCTCCTCCTTTGCAACAAATTTCTTCTAAAGTCACAAGCATTGCAATCTCCCCCAAATATGGTAGAAACGATCTTCAATAATCTCTCCAGAATTATCACAAAAACTCTTTCAGACTTTGGAAAGAAATTATCTTCAGAATTATCTCAGATATCTTTAGCAAATAATCTTCAAAGAAAATTTCTAAAAATCAGCACATCTTCAAACATCTTTGACTTTGCTTGAACAAGCTTTCAAACTTTCAACCTTTGAACTTTATCTTCTGCAACTCTTTATCTTTGAAATTTCTGATCCGGACATTTCTGTAATTCATCTCCCCCTTTTTGATGAATAGAGCATATATAGCATCAAAACTTTCTCCAAGAATTGTCCCTGAATTTTTTTCCGGACCACTGATCTATCATACAGAGCCTCTGATTCGTTGCCAATTCGAACAATGTATTCATCTAGATCTTTGTAAATCTAGACAAAATAGAAATGTAATACCTGAATCAACAAATGAATCAGTTAACATGCCTGTCAGTAACATGAAGTTACTTTGTGTAACGGATATACATAGGAAATGAGCTTTTTGATGTTTACTCCCCTAGGGACATTTCTGTAATTCTTCTCCCCCTTTTTGATTAATAGAGAATCTATAGCATCAAAACTTTCTCCAAGAAATGTCTATGAAATTCTTTTCGGACCACTGATCTATCATACAGAGCCTCTGATTCGCTGCCAATTTGAACAATGTATTCATCCAGATCTTTGTAAATCTAGACAAAATAGGAATGTAATACCTGAATTAACAAATGAATCAGTGAACATGCTTGTCAGTAACACGAAGTTACTGTGTAACGGATACACATAGGAAAGGAGCTTTTTGATGTTTACTCCCCCAGGGCTTCCATCCAATCATCGAAACAACACAAAGACAATTTCTATGAATGTTATGACAAGAAAACAAATTCCTTGTGTGTTCGTGCATGTGTAGAAAGACTCATGATGATTGCTTTTATAAAAGACTCAACATTGTGTAAACCACTGAGACAACAGTAGATAAACACAGACTCAATGTGCATGATTGAAGTGCGAAGGTGGAGTAGACTTCCTTCTGTTTCAATATCCAGATTTTTCAAATGAAAATCAGAAAGATAATGTGTTGCGTTCCCAGAAAATATGAAACATTTTCTTTTTGAGAAGAAAATGAGTGGCTGGTGGGGTTTTGTCAAGAGTTGGCATGGGATAGTTGTCTGTTTCAATAATGTTCACGAAGAATTGTGAAACATTAGTAATGTGGCTGCCCGACTCAGAAAGTAGTTGGTGTAGAGTTTGATATTCTTTTACTCTGATTTTACACCCTCTTTCTTTTAATCAGTAAGCTCACATCTAACCAAATCTTTTTTCCATTTTACCTCAACGCGCAACCCACACTCATTTATTTTCGACTCCTCACACTCAATCACTATGGATTAACTTCTTGGGTAGGAGACACTGGTAATCGTGAATCCATAGAAGTTCATTTAAGTTCTAGCACAAAGAACCCATATTTCCTATAAAGCATATGTTGCTCAATATTGTTTAACTTGAACAGTTAAAGCGCAAATACAAGTCAGATATGTATATGCTCAGAAATATAATCATGAAGATATGAGCATTTTTAAACATGGAAGTATTTTCAAAGAAGTATTGAATGAATAGATAAGAATGCAAAAGACTTGTTTGAAAATCTAACATTGTATGAAAATGATCAAAATCAAATGATATAGCAATTAAGGCTTAAGGTCAAGAATAATGGATATTGTCTATACAAAACAAAATATAGACATTTTTGAAATGACGTTCAAAAATGAAATAACGCTCAAAATTCATTGAAGTACAAGAGGGGTGTCTTACCATAGAAAAATCTGTTTAAAATTTGATACATGGTAAGAACCTTTTGAATAATAAATCATACCGGTGTGTGTGAATACTTGAAAGTATAAAGAAAAGACAATACGCAAGTATGTATCTTTAGAAACACACGTGTTGGGAACTGAAGATGTGAACAAGTCTTTAATGCTGCTAGTTCAGAATTACTACTGCTAGAAGACTTCAAAGTTAATACTGCTGAGTATTACTACTGCTAGTAGAATTAATACTGCTAGTCAAAGTTGGTGCTGCTTGAACAAAGTTAGTACTGCTTAGCTAGTTAGTACTGCTAGTGGTTAGTGCTGCTTAGTAGTTAATGCTGCTAATACCAAGTTAATGCTGCTTGAAGAAATTAATGTTACTGAGCTTAATTAGTACTGCTTATGACTTAAAGATCCGGATGGAAAAGATGACAGCTGAAAAGAATCAAGATATTCATGGAAGGCTTGAAGATAATGATGGAAGATATACTGAAGATATTTTATTTATTGTATTTATCTTTTTATTCAGTATATGTACATATTTGATAGAATAGTTTAGAAGAGATTAATTAATTCATTCTAAGTTTTAGAGAAAATCAACCTCAAGGCATAGATCCTAATTCTAGAGAAGTAGAATTCGTGTTGGTGAGCATGTTCATCAATATTGAGGTTGTGTGTTTAATCTTGTAACTTCAAGCATTCAATACAAGTTTGCAAGTTATTGATTATATACTGTTTTGGTTTACTGTTTTATTGAATATCAAAGTGTTATTCCGCAACTTCTTTGATATTAGCTTCTGAGAATTTATTCTTGTTAAGAATTCGATCCTGACAAGTGGTATCAGAGCCTAACTCCCTCAGAAACATCTATTCATTCATCATGGAAAACCTTGCAGAATCAAACATTACTCTGGTCTCTAAGGTTCCAATGCTCAAACCCAGTGAGTTTGACATGTGGAAGATCAGAATTAGACAATTCATTCTTCTCACTGACTACTCAATGTGGGATATCATTGAGAATGGTCCTTCTGAAGCAGGAAAGATAGGACCTGATGGGAAAAGACCTCCACCAAAGACAGATGGTGAGAGGAAGATCAGACAGACAGAGATGAAGGCCTTGAGCACTCTGCTCTTGTCCATCCCCAATGAATATCAGCATCAATTTTGCAACTGCACTGATGCTCAGATTCTCTGGAATGCTCTAGAGAAAAGATTTGCTGGAACTAAAAGCATCAAGAGAAATCAAAGAGATGTTCTAAAGCAGCAGTATGAGAACTTCACTTCTTCAAAGAATGAGTCTATGACTCAAACTTTTGATAGGTTCAACAAGCTCATTGGTGAACTGGCTACTGTAGGAGTGAAGATGGAACAAGATGATATCAACAGAAAGTTCCTCAGATCTCTTGGGGATGAATGGACTATGTACACTGTCTCATATAGACAGAGTGACAATCTGGAAGAGAAGGAACTTCATGATCTATATAATGATCTAAGAGTTTTTGAAACTGAGGTAGAATCCAAGAAGAAGCCCACTGGTTATATCCACAATGCTGCACTTCTTTCAACATCTACTGATACTACTGCCAACCCTGAAGCAGTTAGTACTGCCAGTGGAGTAAACTCAGAAAAAGGCACTGGAACTATCTTTGAAGCCTTTTTGTCCAGTCATAGCAACAATTCATTGATTAATGATGATCTGGATCAACTTCACCCTGATGACCTGGAGGAGATGGACATTAAATGGCAGATGGCCATGTTATCTATGAGGGTGAAGAAGTTTATTAAAAGAACAGGAAGAAACAACTTCTCTCAAAGAAGAGAAGATGGAGTTGGTTTTGACAAGACAAAGGTGGAGTGCTATAAGTGTCACATGAAAGGACACTTTGCTAGAGAGTGCAGGAGTGTTGTTCCAAACAACAACCACCAACAAGCTCAGAATGGAGGCCAACAAGCTCAGAATGGAGGCTACAATCAAAACAAGAATCCTGCTCAAGCCCTTGTTTCTCAACAAGGAATGGGATTTGACTGGAGTGATCAAGCTGAGGAAGCCATTCAGAATCAAGCTCTTATGGCAGAAGTGTCTGATCTCCCCTCTGAGGTAATTTCTAATCTTTGCACTCAATCTTGCATAGACACTGTCAAAAGATACAGGGATCACAATCAAAGTATGTGTGATGACCTCAAAAGATTGGAAAAGGACAGAAGAGATTATGTGTTGATAGTAGAGAGATTTGAAGAGCAAATCAAAGGCTTTCAAGCTAATGAAATTCAACACTCTTATGACACAAACTATTGGAAGTGGGAAAAGAATGAGTTAGAGACCAAACTGTCTAAGTCCTTAGAAGAGAATGATAGGCTGAAAGAGGAACTGTCTAAAGTTAAGCTTGACATAGAAAAGTTTTCATATGCTTCAAAAGCAATGGATTCTCTTCTAAAGGCTCAGATTCATGATAAGATGAACCCTGGTATTGGATACAATAATACACCTCCTCCTTACAATAACAACTATATCTCTCCTACTTCAGACTTGTTAGAAACCAAGGAAAAAAGGACTTGTCTGAGGAAGCTTTTAAGAAAGATCCTTTGGATGAGGTAGTAGTTAAGGATTTGACTGAGAAAGAAGCCAGTGAGAATAGGGATAATGCTGTGAGTAAAAAGATACCATTAGAAAACAACATTATCACCAATGAGGGATGTGGGAAAATCTGGGTCAAGTCCAAGGAGATAGAGAAGATCAAAGGAAAGGATAACAAGGTCCATTACAAACAAACCACGGTTGTGAATCCTGAATCTTGTAAACAGTGTGCTTGCAATAAAGCTAAGAGCCTAAATTCTGGTATAAAAAGAGGTAATCAAAGAAACTGGAATAATCAATGGGCTCAGAAACAAGGAGTTGATCTGAATAAAATCAATAGACCAAAACCTTGTTTCATATGTGGCAAGTTAAATCATTTGGCTAAGTATTGCTTCTTTAACCCTATTAATCAACTGATGAACTTTCAAAGATTTGTGCAAAAACCTGTTGGTTATAGGAAGGCTGGAAAGAAACATGTGATGAAGAAAACTGTTGAAAGTAAAGGCCCCATGAAGAAAAAGTTTTTAAAAGAAAGTATTAAAATGTGGGTACCTAGAAGCACTAAAACTGTTAGTACTGCTGACAGGGATAGTGCTGCTGGAAGCATTACTGCTGCTACCAGTGTTAGTACTTCTGAAAATATTAATGCTGCTAATACTGTTAGTACCTCTTCAAAGGTTAATACTGCCAACACAGTTACTGCTGCTAACACAGTTAGTACTTCTACCAAGGTTAGTACTGCTAAGCATGCAAGTGCTGCTAAGGCAGTTAGTACTTCTAAAACCAGTACTACTTCTAGCAAAAATGTTTCCAATCCTATTATTGTGACAAAGTACTCCAAGAATGAGGAGTCAAAGTTTAAAAATCTTGTCAAGAAAGAATGCAAATATTTTGATGAGAAAGGGGTACCCAAGACCACTTTGGCTTGGGTTCCTATTTCATACTAACTGATTTATCTTATGTGCAGGGCAACCAACAGCTCAAGGGTAAGAGCATATGGCATGTTGATAGTGGTTGTTCTAGGCACATGACAGGCAACATGGCATGCCTTCAGGATTTCAAGCATATCAATGGAGGACATGTTGCATTTGGAGATAATCTTACTGGTGGTAAAATAAGTGGAAAAGGTAATGTCACCAAAGGTAAGATGACATTTGAGGATGTCTACTATGTTGATCAGTTGAAGTACAACCTATTAAGTGTATCATAGGTTTGTGACAAACAACATAGTATATTATTTACAAATACTGAGTGTATGATCCTTGCTCCAGGGTTCAAGGTAGTTGATGAAAGCATGATACTACTTAGAACTCCAAGAAAGGACAATGTGTATTGTCTAGATATGGACAATGTTGTTAGTGATTCATCCCTCAACTGTCTTGTTTCAAAAGCTTATGTGGATGAATCCTCTCTTTGGCACAGAAGGATGTGTCACATGAACTTCAAAACTATGAACAAACTTGTTAAAAACAACCTTGTAAGAGGTTTACCTTCAAAAGTATTTTCATGTGATGATCATTGTGTTGCATGTCTTAAAGGCAAACAGCACAAAACTTCTCATAAGACCAAAGAGGTAAACTCAATTTCTTCTTGTCTCCAGTTATTGCATATGGATCTGTTTGGTCCTACAAATGTTATGAGTATAGGCAAGAAATCTTACTGCTTGGTTATTGTTGATGATTACTCTAGATTTACCTGGGTATATTTTCTAAGGACTAAGGATGAGACAAGTGGACTGATCAAATCCTTTATCCTAAGAATTGAAAACCAAACTAATCAAAAAGTAAAAGTCATTAGATCAGATAATGGGACTGAGTTTAAAAATCTTGATCTAAACACCTTTTGTGAAGAGAAAGGCATTGAGAGACAATATAGTGCTCCTAGGACTCCTCAACAGAATGGAGTTGCTGAAAGGAGAAATAGGACCCTAATAGAGGCTGCTAGATCTCTGTTGGCTGATTCAAAACTGCCAATTACCTTCTGGGCTGAAGCAGTTATTACTGCTTGTTATGTCCAAAACAGAGTTCTAGTGGTCAAGCAAAAGAACAAAACCCCATATGAGCTTTTAAATAAAAGAAAACCTTTCATTGGATTTTTCAAACCTTTTGGGTGTCCTTGTACAATTCTCAATACCAAATCTCACTTAGGTAAGTTTGATAGCAAAGCAGATGATGGATTTCTTGTTGGTTACTCATCTCAGAGTAAGGCTTACAGAGTTTTTAACTCTTCTTCCAGAATAATTGAAGAAAGTGACAATGTCAAATGCAATGAGAACACACCAAATCCAATTGGGTCTGGTCCTCAGTGGCTATTTGATTTTGATTCACTAACTAACTCTTTTGGTTTCAGAAGTGATGATTATGCAGGTACAGGCAGTGGAGGATCAGGGACTACACAAGTCTCAGATAGTATATCTCAATCTGTGATATTTCCCATACCCACAGTGAATCCTGTTGAAGACTGTGGAAAGGAACCATCTACTGGACCAAGTCAAAGTGAAGAAGAAAGTAGAGATGAGGAGACTCAAGAAAATACAGAACCATAAGTGGCTACTGAAAACACTTCAGTTGAGTTGAATGACTCTAATCTAGAGGTGGGACTTAATGAAGAACCTAGTCATCACACCAGAATACAAAAGAATCATCCTCCACAGCTGGTAATAGGAGATATATCTTCTCCTATGATGACTAGAAATCAAAATAGGCTTCAAGAAATGCAAGACCAACAACACACAGTGCTTTCTTGCTTTTTATCCCAGCTTGAGCCTAAAAAGGCACATGATGCTATGAAAGAGTCCAGTTGGATAGAAGCAATGCAAGAAGAGCTACTGCAATTCAAGCTGCAAAATGTTTGGGATCTGGTAGACCTTCCTAAAGGCCAAATAGCAATAGGAACAAAATGGGTCTTCAGGAATAAGAGAGATGAAAGAGGTATAGTGATAAGGAATAAAGCAAGGCTGGTGGCTCAAGGATATACACAAGAAGAGGGAATAGACTATGATGAGGTATTTGCACCTGTGGCCAGGATAGAAGCAATTAGATTATTCCTGGCTTATGCTTCCTATATGAAATTCAAAGTCTATCAAATGGATGTGAAAAGCGCATTTCTTTATGGGTCAATTGAAGAAGAAGTATATGTTTGTCAACCACCAGGGTTTGAAAACCCAAGCTACCCAGACAGAGTATACAAATTGAAGAAAGCACTTTATAGACTACATCAAGCTCCAAGAGCATGGTATGACACTCTGTCATCCTATCTCTTGGAAAATGGCTTTGAAAGAGGAGTCATTGATAAGACTCTATTCATCAAGAGAAAGAAGAAGGATATCTTGCTAGTCCAAATCTATGTTGATGATATTATATTTGGATCAACAAGAGACAACATGTGCAAGGAGTTTGAGGAACTAATGCATCAAAGGTTCAAAATGAGTTCCATGGGGGAACTTACTTTCTTCCTTGGACTCCAAGTTCAACAGAAGTCAGATGGAATCTTCATCTGTCAGTCTAAATATGTGCAGGACATTCTAACCAAGTTTGGTTTCTCAGATTCAAAACCTGCTAGCACACCTATGGAGACACACAAGCAGATAACAGCAGATCTTGAGGGGGAGGATATGGATGTTCATCATTATAGATCCATGATTGGCTCTCTCATGTATCTTACAACCTCTAGGCCAGATATAATGTTTCCAGTCTGTGTGTGTGCAAGATTCCAAGTTAGGCCAAAGCAATCTCACTATCAAGCTGTTAAGAGGATATTTAGATATCTCAAAGGGCAACCCAGATTGGGACTTTGGTATCCTCATGACTCATCCTTTGACCTACTTGCATACTCAGATAGTGATCTAGGTGGAGCAAACTTGGACAGAAAATCTACTTCTGGAGGATGTCAGTTTTTGGGTGCAAGACTAGTGTCATGGCAGTGCAAGAAACAAACCACAGTATCCACATCTACAACAGAGGCAGAGTACATAGCAGCTGCAAGTTGCTGTTCTCAAGTCTTATGGATTCAGAATCAAATGCTGGATTATGGGGTAACCTTTCTACACACTCCAATTTTCATTGATAATAGCAGTGCTATTAGCATTGTGAATAATCCTGTCAAGCACTCAAAGACAAAGCACATTGAGATCAGGTATCACTTCATAAGAGACTGTAATGAAAAGAAACTTATTCAAGTTGTAAAAGTTCACACTGATAATCAGTTTGCTGATCTATTCACTAAAGCTTTTGATGTGGGTAGATTCACTTTCTTGGTAACAAGTGTGGGAATGATCAACTCTGAATAAGCCCCTTCTCAAAAAGTGGTTCTATACCTGTATATTGTTTATTCTTGGTGTTACTAATCTTCTTTTTCAGGATATGTATAGTAGTACTCAGTGTTTCACGAGATTAAAGGATTCAAAGTTCTCAGGTAAGAAGTTTCAAAGATTCATGGCATCAATGGCGTTCATTGACGAGCACAATGAAATCGCGATGCTCCAAAAGCCAAAACAAGCTGAAGGTTTTCATCAGATAGTCGACTTTCTGAAGTCTAGCCATATCGCCCATGCTCTCACTATGTCTCCTACTATCTTCATAGAGCATCAGAGGCAATTCTGGGCACATGCCACCATTGTTACTGAGAATGGTGTGCAAATGATCAAGACGATAGTGTGTGGCAAGCCATTAACAGTTACTGAAGAGGTAATTCGCATCAGTCTACGTCTAGACGATGCCTCTGGTATAACTTCTATCTCTAATGATGAACTGTTTTCTACTCTTTCAAGAATGGGGTATGGAGGCCCATTGGGTGTGTTCAAGTTTTTAAAAGCAAAATTTTCACCTCAATGGCGTTTCTTTGTCCATACCCTTATGCATTGTATCTCTAAAAAGACTACTGGATGGAGTGAGTTCAGTAGCACCATTGCTTATGCTTTGGTCTGCTTAGCCACTGCCAGAAAGTATAATTTTTCCCAAATGATTTTCAATGATCTCATTTCAAACAAGGGAAACAAAAAGAGCTTTTATATGTACCCCAGGTTTGTTCAAACAGTTATCACCAACGAATTGACGGATATTCCTCATTCTGATGGGATATATGTACCAAAACCCCCTAAAGGCAAGGTTTTCTCAAATATGAGAAGATCTGCTGGGGACTCGGAAGGAGTAGACACCCCATTGTTCTCTACAATGATGGTGGTGTCCCAAACTAATGAAGGTATGGTAGCAGGGTCAAGGCCCCCATTAGACCAACCCACTGCTAGCCAATCCCAACCTTCCCACTCTAAATCAATTCCTCAGTCTCTTCTTGATAAACCAACTTCACCAATCACCCAAACTTATCAAAGAAAACAGGTAAAGAAGGCTCCTTCCCTTCTTGTATCTTCACCCACTCAACCTTTAAGACCTCTAAGGGAGAATTCTCCTTTAGAGAATATCCAAAGGGAAACCAACAGGGTGTCTCCCAACCCTCAGGAGGTGCTCTCTACGGAGATGGAAGAGCATATGGGTGAGAAGGTTGCCACTACTTCTGCTAGCACAGAGAAGGATAGTGGTAACATCTCTAAGACCTTCCCCATGGCAACTTTGAATGAGCAATCATTCAAAGGTCCTCGGTGCCAAGAAACCAAGGGGGTGGATAGTGCTTCTGCTAGGCAGAAGGCTTCCACTACTAAAAGATCCCATGATCCTTCAAAAGGGGGTAACACTCCTGGAGAAGGTGAGGACAGATATGACTACAATGAATTGATGGAAACAATGGGCAACATCAATATGGATGTCATCAAACAAGGGAAAGAAATTAAAGAGATGAAAATGGTGATTCTGTCTCAACAAGTACAGATTACCAAATTGAAGAAAATGATCACAAGATTGGTGCAAAGGAAGAGGAGAAGGCAATTTGTTTTGAAGAAGAGAAAAAATGCTAATGATGCTTTCAACAAGGGGGAGAATTCAGAGGTTGAAGCAGAAAAGGAAAGTATTTCTGAGATGGGATTTGATGTTAAGGGGGAGAAAGCTGCAGAAACAGAAGCACAAGCAGTAGAAACAGATAAGGTTCAAGCAGCAGAAGTAACAGAACAGGTAGCAGCAGTAACAGGGCTATCTGTTGAAGAATTGGAAATAGCTGAAACTTTGGTAAAAGCAAAGAATGACACTCCTAAGGCTACTCAAAAGGCCAAGGGAGTGGTCATCAATGAAGGAGGTCTTGAAAAGAAGACAAAAGAAAGAAGTGAGGCAGGTTTGAAGGATACAAAGGGTAAAGCTAAGATGGTTGAACCTGAACAACCTACAAAGAAGAAAAATCAGATTGAACTGGATGAAGAAGTGGCAAAGCAGCTTCAGGTAGAAATGGAAAGGGAGGAACAACTTCAATCTGAGAAGGATAGAGAGCTTGCACTGAATATGGCCAGAAAACTGAATGAAGAGTATCAGAAGAGCATGAAAACAGCAGCTCAGGCCAAGGAAGTACAAGTCAAAAGGATGCCACTCAAAAAGCAAAAGAGACAACCCTCCAAGACCTTTTTGGCCAATCAGGAAAGAAGAAAAATGATAAATTTCCTGAAAAGTGCAATTGGATTCAAGGGGGAGATGTTCACAAACATGGCCTACAGTCAAGTTGAGGAGCTCTACAAGAAGGAGATGGCAAAGCTCCAAGGGGATTCCTCTCAAAGGGAAGAAGCAGAAAGAAGGATGAAAGAGAGACATGATCTCAACATCCAACAACCATTCCCTGAGGAGACCACACCTTCAAAGGATAAAGTTGAAGAAAAGAAAGAAGAGCAAGACAAGGTTGAGGTGAAAGTAAAGTCTTCAAAGAGAGTAAAGTCTATAGCCTCCAAGATGCAGTCCAAAAGACAAAGAATTGAAGAAAGAGCAGAATCTGAAGCAGAACCTCCTGTTACACCTTCAGCAGAACCAACTCAGAATTCAGAATCATCAAACAAGCAATCTAATGAGCAGGTTGAATTGTTCATGACATTAACAAATGATGATCCAATACAAGTAGATCCCATCTCTATCCAAGCTCCTGAAATCATCTTTTGGGATATCCTGGAAGATCAAAGAAAGAAATTCTTTAGGATTAAGAGGCTAGGGGACATATATGAGGTGTATCCTACTTGGGGAAGTTTCATCAGAAGTTGTACAAGATCAGATCTAGAAGAGATGTTCAAAGTTGGAATGAGATTATATGAAAAGGAGTTGACAGGAGAAGAAAGGAACTTAATCAAATTAGCCATGGAGTACTTGTGCATGATGTTTGAACCTAGTAAAGTTCAACATGTGATCAGGGATTTGCATCTGGAGAATAAATTCCTAAGGATAGAAAACTGGAAGATATTTGAAAGATGTGGGGTCTATGTCATCACTGTGAATGGAGCATATCATGAGTACTACTTGGTGGACAAGATATATGAGCACAGCAAGGGTAAACTACAAGCAATGTTGAATGCCAAGCTTATTTGTTCAAAAGATTCATAAATGGCAAAGGTTGTAGTTAGCAGGATTATAAATCAAAGCTTGGGTTTGGATCCTAATCTAGGGGTGTAAACTGAAGTGTTGAAAGCATCTTGAAGATCACATTTGAAGAACTTGACTTCTCTTTCTAAAAGTCAAGTTAGGGGGAGATTGTTGGGAACTGAAGATGTGAACAAGTCTTTAATGCTGCTAGTTCAGAATTACTACTGCTAGAAGACTTCAAAGTTAATACTGCTGAGTATTACTACTGCTAGTCAAAGTTAGTGCTGCTTGAACAAAGTTAGTACTGCTTAGCTAGTTAGTACTGCTAGTGGTTAGTGCTGCTTAGTAGTTAATGCTGCTAATACCAAGTTAATGCTGCTTGAAGAAATTAATGCTGCTGAGCTTAATTAGTACTGCTTATGACTTAAAGATACGGATGGAAAAGATGACAGTTGGAAAGAATCAAGATATTCATGGAAGGCTTGAAGATAATGATGGAAGATATACTGAAGATATTTTATTTATTGTATTTATCTTTTTATTCAGTATATGTACAGATTTGATAGAATAGTTTAGAAGAGATTAATTAATTCATTCTAAGTTTTAGAGAAAATCAACCTCAAGGCATAGATCCTAATTCTAGAGAAGTAGAATTCGTATTGGTGAGCCTGTTCATCAATATTGAGGTTGTGTGTTTAATCTTGTAACTTCAAGCATTCAATACAAGTTTGCAAGTTATTGATTATATACTGTTTTGGTTTACTGTTTTATTGAATATCAAAGTGTTATTCCGCAACTTCTTTGATATTAGTTTCTGAGAATTTATTCTTGTTAAGAATTCAATCCTGACAACACTGTAAATCACACAAGTAAATCTTGAAAAACATTTAAAATCACACTTCCAATTCATGAAATCTGTTTAAGAATCGGGAAGTGGTTTGAACATTTAAGAACATGTTTTCTATGTTTGAAAGTTGTCGTTCTTTCAACCATATATGAGATTAAGATAAGAAATTAACCTTTTCGCTTCGTCTTAAAGTCATGTCAAAGCAACTTTATTCACAAATTTATTGAAAAATAAAAGACATAAAGCAGTAAAACATGAACAGTACGAGTTATGATATGAAATAATCAGAAATCATCACCTTTACTCCCCCTGAAATTATGCATCAGAAAAATTATCAGTGTAAAATATAAGCATTAACTTCCCCTCTAATGTAGATTACCATAACTATTAAAAGCATAACTTTCAGACAAATATGTACTCCCCCTTGAATGTTGATCTTCGCATATATGTATATAGGAGTACAATATCATTCAACTAAGGAGTAAAGTCTTTTAATCATTGAAGTACGGGTCTTGAACTGTTGTATTCAAGAGCCATTGTTCCTTAATCAGCCTTTACTTGTCACTCCTGTAACACAGATTCATCCTTTTTCTTTGGTATCAATTAGTATTTAAATCCAACACTGTTAGCACATGATTTTGGCACCCATTTAAATTTGGGTCCGCTTTTCTTTTGAAAACTATATGATGAACTAGAACGATAAGAGTATACATGCTACGTCCTAAACCAAACATCATAATATTTCTAAGAATCATAATCATTTCTATCATAATTTAAAGACTTTCTAGCAGACGAAGATAATTGGAATAATTGTTGTCTTGAATATTTCCTGTAAAAAGATACAAGCTTTGTTTTAGAAATAGCAACATTCACAATCAAATCATCTTTACTGGTAGTAATCTTATTACAATCAGTACTAGAAAATGATTTAGTATTCTCATCCATCTTCTTCTTAGGTTGCCACTCAGAATTAACTCCATGCCTTTTGTTTTTCACACTGAAAATTTTGAAACTTCAGAGTTAGAACAATGAGAATCAAACAAATGCTTCTTCTTAGACTTACTAGTATTGATCTGTTTCTGTGAATACCCAGATTTCTTCTTCTTACCTTTGGCAACTTTGGCTTTCACAAGAACTGATTTATCAACTTTCGTTGATGTTTCACCTTTTTCGTACACACACGGTAATCCAAAAGAATTAACAACAAAAGATGAATGAGCAAGAAATTTAGTATTAAAATCAAATTGAGCAATACATTCATCTAAATCACCATCGGAGTTTAAAAAATCAAACCTATCATTAAGTAAACAAGACATATCATAACAATTTGAAGCCTTAGAAGAATTAGAAAAATCATAATTTTTCAACACAATTAAGAACACATTTTGTTCTAAATCCATCAAAATTCTTTCTTCTGTCAGAGTATTCTCAAGTTCAGAAATTTTACTTTCTAACACGAGAGGAGGAACGTAAATTTTACCTTCAATAGGCTTTGCCTCCAACTCTTTTGAATAATAACTTTCAAATTAGTCATCTGAAAGAAATTTTGATTTATCAGAACTATAACTATTATTCAACTTCTCATAACGAAATGGAAGTTGAACTTTAGTTGTGGTCTTTCTTTTCTCACTTTCCTTGGCTTCATCCTCTTCAGATAGTTTAGTCCACTCAACATGAAGATCAAGGTATCATGATGCTAGTTTTAAAAATGTAAAATCATAAAGTGCAGACACTTCAGATATACCCTTTTTAAGATAGTGTGGATTCTCATAACCGAGTCCCAACACTCTTTGTTCTCTTTGGGTTTGTTTAGATGAATGGTTTGTTCAGTTTGACCCAATGTGTATAATTTTCCTTCCAAAGCATTCACTTTATAAAGTAAAGATTTGTTTTCTTCTGAAAGCAAAGAATGCATTTTATTAAGTTTTTGGAATCAAACTCACACAGTCTATATTGTGAAGTCGTTTCAGCTAACTCATTAAGAATTACAGTATTTTCTTTAGCGCTGGTATCAATATTTTTATGTAAAGTCTCAAACAATACTTTCTTATCAGCAATATCCTCGCTAAGTTTCTGTATTGATTGGTTTTTGTCTTTGTTGATACCTCTTTCACGCTTAAGCTTTGACTCTAATTTTTGAAGTCTAATCATCATGACATTTATTTGATTTACAAAATCCGATTCAGTCATATCACATACCTCTTCAATTGCTTCTTCATCTGACTCAGCTTCAGCTTCCAACTCTATCTTACCCATTAAGCACAGGTCTGATGTCTCTTCCTTCTCTCCTGTCTCATCTTCCTGGTCTGAATGATCGAGCCAGAACTCATCCTCTGCCATTAATGCTTTTCCAGCCTCCTGTTGCTTGGCTAAAAGCATCTTGTTCTTGTAGTACCTGGAGTTTCGGACTATGGGTTTTCGACAATCTTTAGCAAAGTCTCTAAGTTTGCCACGGTTGTAGCACTTTGTAGATTCTGGTTGTTTCTTCTCTTCTGCAGGCTTCTTTTTTTCCATTCTCTTTCCTTCAATTCTCTCCTTGTGCTCATAGTTCTTAGACCCAGAAGAGTACCTCTGACTGTTTGAGCTTGGCTTTTTGTAAAACTTTTTTTGAAAAGATTTTGTCAACATTAGCATAGCCTGTTTCAAACTTTCACAGTCATCTGAATCAGAGTTATCTTCACTCTCTACCTCTTATTATTTAGAAACTAACACTTTCTTTTTCTTCTTAAGACTCACACTCTTCTTTTTCACAACTAGAGCAAGTAGATCAACAACTACCTTCTCTGCCATTTTCTTTTCATACATAATCTCATCAACCTCCTCTTCATTTTGTCTGAGAGTTTCATAGACTTCGTGAAGGGGTATTTCATTCAACTCCTTAATTTGCTTTATTTTCCTTGTGAATCTCTTCCATTCAGGCTGCAAGATACTAAGGAACTTGACATTAAGCTCAATTTGTGACTTCTTCACTTTGTTCTTGCTGAGTTCGTTCAACAAAGTCACAAATCGGTCATAAGTAGCCTCAAGTGATTCACCCTCCTTAGCCTTGAACTCTTCATAGTTATTGAGGCAGTTGGATATTTTGAGTTGATTCCCAACATTTGATCCAAGCATCATATTCTCCAGTTGATCCTACATTTCTTTGCCTGTAGCTTTGTAACTGTCAATCTTGACATATATCTCGTTTGGTATGCCTTAAATAATGAAAGACTTTGCCAATCTATCAGCTCCTGGTCTATTTTTCTCCTTATCAGTGAATTCATTAAACTTAAGTTGATATTCTCTCTATGAACTCCTTCCTCCAATGATTTCTTGATAAGTTCACCCAATGCGTATCTTTCTATGAAGTCCATGAACCTATCTTTCCATTGCTCGTACTCTCCCTTAAAGAGGTTTGGTGGCTTTGTGTCAGTTTCGATGGCAAGTGCTTCTCTAGAAGTCATCCTGTTTTGAAAAATATGCAATAAGAAACTTGAAATTGATCGTTAGTCCAATAGAAATCAATTAAAATACAGAAAAACTTTAAATGAGATTGAGAATTGTAATTTCCAAAAATAACCAAGTTCAGAATTCGCAAATTACAAGAAAATGTAAGAAATCAAGAAAAGCTTTGAAACACTTAGAATTCGCAAGATTTAAAAAAAATCACTTAGAATTCGCAAGCACTCAGAATTCGTAAACCATCACAGAAATCGCAAACAACTTCTACGAATTCTAAGAAATTCGTAACATAGACACTTACGAATTCTTAGATCTTAAAAATACTTCCTTGCGAATCCTTTACTTGAGAAACTTTTCAAGACATGCTTATCTACGAATCTCTTGCTTTTCAATTGCGAATCCTGAAGGAAAAACAAACAGGATCAATACGAATCCTTAAGGATTCTCAACATAAAACCCTGCGAAAATTAAAACATTCTCAACAAACATATTAATGAATCCTGTCCTTAGAAGTATTTAGAAAATGACAATGCAAATTCTTATCGATCTGCGAATACTTGTCTCGATCCTCTGCGAGTTCTTAAAGAACTTGCGAGTTCTTCAGATCTTCTTACGAGTTCTTCAACTATCGAATGAAAAACCAATCTGAGATTCACAAAAACCTCTCTAGACATCGAATTACAAACTGAATCTTTAAGAATTCGATCACCTAAACGTCTAGAACAGATTACAATCAACGAATTTCCACAACAAACATAAAGATTGTACAAATCGGTTCAATACAGTGCTTGTAACTCGTGTAACTCGAAAACAACCAAATCATCAAATTAACTAAGAACTACAGTGCAAATCACAAATTAAATCATACAGACTCGATTGAAAACAATAAACGAACATAACCTGTGTCGGTCCACAATATATATGATCAAGTTCTTATCGACAATAATAATAACAAGATTACCAACCTGTTGATTAATAACAAACGATTAAAAGGTTTTTGTTCGGTTTGAGCTCTCGATGTTTTCTCTCTTTTACACCGTGAGTGTGTGTGTATGAATGTGATCTGATTTCTAGATTGCTTCTACAACAAACTTTCTACAACTTGCAAAACAACTTGCAAACTAATAATATTAAACTAAACTAATATCCTAAACTAATATCTAAATAATGATATCTAGATATTTAGGATAATAATAAAATACTAAAAACAACTTTGACAATTATTACAAACTAACATTAGACTAATATCGAGAGTGGCTTTTCATCTTTAGCTTCAGATTGCAAACTTCAGATTAGATGAACGTGAATCCAATAAATCTATGCGCTAACATTCTCCCCCTTTGGATCAAGATCATTACTAAAAAGATTTTAGCAATTCAGTCTTCTTTTTCAGCTCAGAAGATACAATCTCCTTCCCTGTCTTCCATATGTAATAATCTCCAGGTTTAGCTCAGAATACTTTAGCAAAGTGTCTTCAAAGAAAATTTCTCTAAAATCAGCATGTCTTTAGAATACTTTGATCTATCGCATTTCTTGGTTAGTTCTTCTCTTCTTCAATCTTGTAATGTAATGGACTTTTCTTCAAGCTTTAGGTTCTCCCCCTTTTTGATGAATAGAGAAACGATTTCATCAAAACTCTGAGTAAGAAATGTCCTTCATTTGGAGCCTCTGATCCGTCAATTCAAAAAGATATTCATCCATATCTTTGCAAATCCAGATAAAATTATCGTGTAACACATGAAACAACAAATGAATCAGTTAAAATGCCTGTCAGTAACACTAAGTCACTGTGTGTAATGAATATACGTTGGAAAGGATCTTTTGATGTTCACTCCCCCAGGGCTTCCATTCAATCATCAAAACACCACAAAGGTAAATTCTATGAACGTTATAACAAAGAAACAAATTCCTTGTGTGTTTGTGCTTGTGATAGAAAGAATTAAGCACGGATGATTGCTTATTAGGCTCAAAATTGTGTAAACCACTGAGAGAACAATAAGTTAAACACAGACTCAATGTGCATTATTGAAGTGCGAAGGTGGGACAGACTTCCTTCTTTTCAATATCCAGATTTTCCAAATGAAAATCAGATAGCAAATGTGTTGCTTCCTCTGTGAAAATGTGAAACACTTTCCTTTTGATAAGAAAATGAGTAGCTGGTGAGGTTTGATCAAGAGTTGGCATGGGCTAGTTGCCTGTTTCAATAATGTTCACCAAAAAATTGTGAAACACTAGTAATGTGGCTGCCTGGCTCAGAAAAAGTTGGTGCAGAGTTCTAATATTCTTTTAACTCTGTTCTCACACCCTCTGTCTTTTAAACATTTAGCTTACTCTCTTTTTCTGTATACCTCATCATACAATCCAATATGGATTAACTTCTTGGGTAGAAATCACTGGTTAAGGTGATTCTACAGAAGTTCATGTAAGTCCTAGCACAAAGAAATCATGTTTTCCTATGATGCATATGATGCTCAAATTGGTTTAACTTTTTCAGTTAAAGCACAGTGTTGATCTTGAAAACATTTAAAGTCACACTTCCGATTCATGAAATCGTTTTAAGATTCGGGAAGTGGTTTGAACATTTAAGAACAATGTTTTCTATGATTGAAAGTTGTCCACTTTTAAACCATATATGAGATTAAGATAAAGGATTATACCTTTACGTGCGATCTTATATCTCATGAAGCTAATCTTAAAAGTCATAAAGATATGATCTTGTAAGCATCTCTCAAAAACTGCAAAAGTCTTATGTCATAGTCAAAGGAAAATTTATTCACTGAAAATGAAAATGACAATAAGAAGTAAAACAATTAAAGTATGAGTTCTGATAAAAAATAATCAGAAGTCATATCCTAACTCCTTTGATTTGACGAGCTCCCCATAAAATCATGCCATTACAATAATTTGGCATAAAAGGTAAATGCAGAAATTAGTGAGCTCCCCCTCAAAATAATATTGACCATCTGTCAATTTCTTCTCATACTCCCCCTTGGATTATGAACAGAATATTTGTAGAGCAGATATCATTCAGAAATAAGAATGAAGAAATGATGAAAAACTATACAATTATAAAACTTTGATAGGTAACTATTGATTATGTCTTAAAATTTAGCATACCAAGCTTAGAGACAAGAAAATGGAATCTCTTTTCGTCCAAGGGTTTGGTAAACAAATCTGCAAGTTGATAATCAGTTTTTACAAAGAAAAGTTCAATTGTGCCTTTTCAACATGATCTTTGATAAAATGATACCTGACATCTATATGTTTTGTCTTGGTGTGCTGAACAGGATTCGTTGTTATCACGATGGTGCTCTTTGAGTCACATTATATCGGGATTTTGTTGAAGTGAAAACCATAGTCACGCAGTTGTGTTCTCATCTATAAGACCTGAGAACAGCAGCTAGCAGCAACTACATATTCTGCTTCGGCCGTTGAAGTTGAAACACAAAGTTGTTTCTTCGATGCCCAACTTACAAGTTTATCACCGAGGAACTGTATATGACCTAACGTGCTCTTCCTGTCTAACATACTACCAGCATGATCTGCATCTGTATATATTGTTAGTTCAAAGCTAGTATCTTTAGGATACCACAGACCAAGATCTCCAGTCCCCGTCAGATACCTAAAAATGCGCTTAACTGCAAACACATGGATTCTTTAGGATTGGCCCGATATCGAGCACATAAGCATGTTGAAAACATTATATCTGGCCTACTAGAAGTAAGATACATCAAAGAACCTATCATCCCTCTAAAAGTCCTAACATCAACAGTCTTTCCAGAATGATCGGTGTCAATATAAGTACCTGGTGCCATTGAGGTACCAATCAGTTTGAATTTTCCATTTTGAACTTCCGAAGAATTTCAAAAATGTATTTTGATTAATTGATAAAAATCCCCGTCGAGAATTGTTTGACTTGTAATCCGAGAAAGAAATTAATCTCTCCCATCATATTCATCTGAAATCTTGACACCATAAGATTTGAAAAATTCTTACAGTACTTAGGATTTGTAGAGCAAAAAATAATATCATCCACATAGATTTGAGTAAGAATGATATCGGCTTTTTCCTTTTTAATAAACAAAGTGGTATCTACCGTGCCTTTTGTAAAACCAGACTTGACTAAAAATTGAGATAGGACATCATACCAGGCGCGAGGAGCTTGTTTCAGTCCATAGAGTGCTTTGTCGAGAATGTAGACATGATTTGGATTCTCTTGATTAACAAAGCCTTCTGGCTGCGAGACGTAGACTTCTTCTTTGAGTATTCCATTCAGAAATATTGTCTTCACGTCCATTTGAAAGACCGTGAAGTTCTTGTGGGCAACGCAGCCACAGGAGCATAAGTATCATCGTAGTCTATTCCTTCCTCTTGCCTATATCCTTTGGATTCAAGTCTTGCCTTGTTTCTGATAACGGTACCATCTTCGTCTTTCTTGATTTTGAAAACCCATTTCGTACCTATAATGGTTTTACTTTGAGGTTTGGGTACGAGTCTCCAGACTTCAAGTGCGTCAAACTGATTCAGCTCTTCTTACATTGCAGTCACCTAGTCAGAATCGGCAAGAGCCTCTAATACGCGAGTAGGCTCGATCTTGCTCAGAAAGGATTCATGCATACACATATTCATTGACGTTGACCTAGTTTGCACCGGTTTTGTTGGATCACCAATGATCTGGATTTTCGGGTGCTCTTTGGTCCATTTATGTTCATGAATTAGTGGATTATATGAGTATATATCAATATTATCATCTATGAATCTACTAGTACCTTCTTCTGGTAGTTCAGGAGGAATTATGGTTGCAGTTGAAGTAGTAGGTGCAGAAGTCTCAGTAGGTTCAGCTTGTTCAGCAACTTCTGTCTCTTCATTATTGACCACAGCTTCAACTGTTGGAGTTGGCATTTGAACTGGAATTTCAATAGATATATCTGAACTAGTTGGATGAGTAATCGTTGAGTCTTCCATCCTGTCAACCACAATAGATTTCTTCACATTAGATCCAAGAAATTCATCATAAAACAATTCAAATAATATATCTAAATCAGATAAATAATTAGTAGACGTTGATGCGTCATCTGATTTGTTCGCTTGAGACACAGGTTATGGATTGATTTGCCCAAAAGTTAATACTCCGGTTATAACGGGTTCTAAACTGTGTAGTTCAGAAGCCATATCTTCATCAAATGTGACGTTGACGCTCTCTACTACTGACTTTGACTTCTTCAGATATACACGGAATGCAGTAGATGTTGAGGAATAACAAATGAAGATGCTTTCGTCCGCCTTGGCACTGAACTTGTTCGTACTCTCTCTATCGTTTAGAACGAAACACATACACCCAAATATATGGAAATATTTGATTGTCGGTGTTTGATTTTTAATTAACGCATAAGGAGTCTTCTTGAATCTGCGATGTATCATGGATCGATTTTGAGTGTAGCACGTAGTCGATACAGCTTCAGCCCACAAAAATAGAGGTAAGTCAGATTGACTTAGCATAGTACGAGCAGCCTCGACTAGCGTACGATTTCTTCTTTTGACCACTCCATTTTGTTGAGGCCTACGTGCAACAGAGTATTGATGTGAAATCCCGACATATTTGAGATATTCTTCAACCTTTTTTTTCTTGAACTCTGTGTCGTTGTCAGTTCTGAGATGCTTGACCAGTTTCTGCAGATTCACCTGGGTCGTCTTCAGGAATATGATGAGAACATCAGGTGTCTCATCTTTTGAACGTAGAAACTTGAACCAAGTGTATCGCGAGTAATCGTCCACGATAACTAATATGTACTTCTTTCCGCCTAATCTTTGCGTTCGCATCAGACCGCATAAGTCCATATGCAACAACTCTAATGGAGAGCTTGTACTCGGTTCAGGCTTTGGTTTATGTGGAGCTCTCTTCATCTTTCCCTTTTCACATGCTGCACAAAGGTGTTCTTTTTCATACTTCAGCTCTGGAAGTCCTTTCACTAACTTTCCACTGACCAGCTTGTTGATGTACCGAAAGTTGAGGTGAGAGAGCCGTCGATGCCATAGCCAACTTTGTTGCATCGAGGCTTTAGAGAGTAGACAAACCTGCTTGTCAGTCTGGACGTTTGACAAATTGATTGTGTAGAGGTTGGACTTTCGAGTGCCAACCAAGAGCTCCTCGCCTTCTTCAGTGCGAATAGAACACCTCTTTGCTTTGAAATTGACCTCTAAGCCTTTGTCACAGAACTGGCCTATACTGAACAGGTTGTGTCCTAAGCCTTCAACATAGCTCACCTTCTTGATCGTGACTTTGTCATGTACCATATCACCATAAACCAGTATTGGTGAAAATTGATCATTCCCGAATCTAACTGTTCTGCAATACTTCTCTGGAAAGTTGGTCAACATACCTTTTTGTCCAGTCATATGTTTGGAACATCCTCTATCCAAGTACCACATATGACGGATCTACACAAGAGAAATTACGAAACAAGAGATTTAGATGCTTATAAAACAAAATTTGAAGTAAAGACTATTGAGCATTGAAGTGCGGGTCTTGAACTGTTGTATTCATAAGCCATTGTTCGTTGAGGTACGAGTCCTAGACTGTTTTGTCTAGAAGTCATACTTCGTTGAAGTACGGGTTCTAAGTTGAATTGCTTAGAAGCCTCCATCTTGACATTTAAGTCCGGGTTTTGAACTGTGTTGATCAAAAACCTATGATCTATGCTCCCTCTTTAAACGTTGAGTGCCTGCAACACAGATTTAGCTTTTGGTACACACTGGTATTTGGGTCCAACTGTGTTAGCACATGATTTTGGTACCCATTGAAATTTGGGTCCGTTTTGCGTTTTAGAATCAAATGATGAATTAGTATGATAAGAGTGAACATTATAAGTGCCATACCAAACATCAGAGTCTTGACAAGAAGCATAAACATGTTTATCATAATATGAAGACATTCTAGCAGATAAAGATAACTGGAATAATTGCTTCATAGAGTATTTCTTGCGATAAACGACAAGTTTTGGTTTCAAAATAGCAATATCAGCAATTAAAACATCTTTACTAGGCGAAGTCTTATTACAATCAACAGTACAAAAAGATTTATCAGTCTTGTCAGTCTCCTATTTTGGTTTACATTGACATTTAACTTCTGGCCTTTTCTTGCTCAGATCTGAAACAGTTGAAACTTGTGAGTTAGACTTTTGAGCAACAAAAAAATGCTCTTTCTTTGGGTTACCAGTAGTGATCGGTTTCTGTAAATGCTGAGATTTATTCTTACCTTTAGCATACTTAGTGTTCACAGAGACTGATTTATCAACTTTCGTTGATTTTGCACTTTTTACAGACGTACTGGTTTTTTCCCAATGATTTTACACAAAAGATGAATGGTTAGGAAGTTTCGCATTAAAGTCAAATTGATCAAGACAATCATCCAAACCACTGTCAGAGTTTAGAAAATCATACCCTTCATTAGATGAACCAAATATGTTATCAGATTTTGAAGCCTTTGATGATTTAGAAAGATCAGTACTCTTAAGCACAGTTAAAAAAAATTTGTTCAATATCAATCAAAAGTCTTTCATCTGTTAAAGAGGTCTCAAGTTCAGAAATTTTACTTTCCAAAACGAGAGGAGGGACATATAGTTTACCTTTAATAGGCTTCGCCTCCATTTCTTTGATAGAATACCTCTGAAAGAAGTCATTTGAAAGATATTTCTTTTGATATTTTGGATCATCATTATAACTATTATTCAGCTTCGCCTAATAAAATGGAAGGTGAACTTTAGATGATTTCTTTCATTTTTCAGTTTCCTTGGCTTCATCCTCTTTAGACAGTCCAGTATTGGAAAATTTAAGATTAGGAAATCGGTGAGAAAGTTTCAAAAAAGTAATATCATAAAGTGCTGGCACTTCAGATATACCCTTTTTAAGGTAGTGTGGATTCTCATATCCGAGTCCCCATTTCTCTATTTCCTCTTTGGGTTTGTTCAGATGAATGATTTGTTCAGTTTGACCCAATTTGTATAACTTCTCTTCCAAACTTTTTACTTTAGCAAGTAAAGAAACGTTTTCTTTGGAAGTTGAAGAATGCAATTTCGTAAGCTCGATGAAATCAAACTCACTCTTTCTCAATTTAGTCTTTGTTTCAGTAACTTCTTGAAGAATTATGGTCTGTTCTTTGGCGTTGGTGTCAATGTTTTTGTGTAAGGTCTCAACCAATACTTTCTTCTCAGCAACAACATTGCTAAGTTTCTGTATTGATTGGTTTTGTTAAAGAATGACACCCTTTTCTCGCTTAAACTTCGACTCTAACTCTTCGAGCTTTACCAACATGGCATGCATTTAATTTAAGAAGTCAGATTGAGTTAAATCACATACCTCGTTTTCCTCGTCATCATCTGAATCTGCTTCAGCTTCTATTTCCATCTTGCCCATGAAGCATACATGTGCTTTCTCATCCTTCTCTTCATCCCCATCTTCCTGGTCAGAACAGTACTCATCTTTTTCCATTAATGCCTTTCCAGCCTCTTGATGCTTGTCCATAAGCATTTTGTTTTTGTAGTAGTCTGAGTTTCTGACTTTGGGTCTTCGGTAGTCTCTGGCAAAGTGACCTATTTTGCCACAGTTGTAGCACGTAGGAGGTTCTGACTGATTGGATCCTTCAGCTTGATACCTTCTCTCTTCCGGCTTCCTTTCCTCTACTCTCTTTCCTTCAAATCTCTTTCCTTCAACCCTCTCCTTGTGAACATAGTTGCTCGGACCAGAAGACAACCTCTGACTGTTTGAACTTGGCTTCTTGTAGAACTTCTTCTGAAAATCCTTTGTCAGCATAAGCATTGCCTACTTTAGTTGTTCACAGTCATCCAAGTCAGAGTTAGCTTCCTTTTCAATCTCTTCTGGTTTAGACATAATTATCTTCTTTTTCTTCTTTTTCACAACAAGAGCAATTGTATCATCAATTGTCTTCCCAGATTGCCTATTTTCATCGAGTATTTCATCCACCTCTTCTTCATTCTGTTTGAGGGTTTTATACACCTCATGAAGTGGAATCTCGTTTAAATCTTTGATTTTCTTCATCTGCCTGACAAACCTCTTCCATTCAGGTTGGAGAATGCTTAGAAATTTGACATTCAGCTCTATTTGTGATTTATTGACCTTGTTCTTGCTTAGTTCATTCAGCAAGGTCACAAACCTGTCGTATGTTTCTGCTAGTGACTCTCCAACTCTGCCTTTGATTCTTCATAGTTGTTTAGGCAGTTGGATATCTTTAGCTGGTTCCCAACCTTTGAACCTAGCATCATCTTCTCTAGCTGATCCCACATCTGTTTGCCAGAGGCCTTATAGCTGTCTATCTTCACGTATATTTCATTTGGTATGACTTGAAGAATATAAGACTTTGCTAATCTATCACCTTTTGCTCTGTTTAGGTTTTCACCATCTAGATCTTCATACTTAAGTTGATATGGTTGCCCATCAGTTCCCTCTGGATGAGTCCTCCAAACTGGTGTCATAACTCCCTCTTCTATTGATTTCCTGATGAATACAACCTACTCATGTCTTTCAATAAAGTCCATGAACTGATCTTTCCACTGTTCATACTCTCCCCTGAAGAGTACTGGTGGATTAGAGTCAGTTCCGATTTCTAGAGCTTCTCTTGAAGTCATCCTGATTGAAATAAGACTAAGTCTGGTATTTGCGCAAAAAGGCAAACTTTGCGCTTTGGGAAGGTGGCGCAAAAATCAAGTTTACGCGATGAGAGGCTAGCGCACAACAGGTTTGTGCTATGCGAGGCTGGCGCGAAAGTAGTTTTGCGCTAGAAGACGCTGGCGCAAAAGTCAAGTTGCGCTTTAAGGACTTGGCGCAAAAGTGACTTCGACTTGATATCCACGAAATATTTGCGCAAGACAAAGTTGGCGAAAGCTGAGGTTTACATGAAGTGAGGTTTGCGAGAATTGAGGTTTGGGCGAGTAAGGGTTGGCGTAAAACGAAGTTTGCGTTAGTAGTTGGTCGCGCGAAACGGACATTGCGCGAGAAGTTGATGGTGCAGAAGTGACTATGAACTGGCGCAAAAGTGACTTTGCGTGAGTTCGTCCCTGTACTTCGAAAATTCGATCTAATTTGCTCAAAATAACCTATTTGTGGCGATTAGCAGTACCAAAATTCTAACAAATGACCACAAACACTTTTAGAACAGATTTCTCGCCTTAGATCTCGAAAGCAAACACTTTTTGAAAAATATATTGATGGAACAGTGTCGTTTTTCAAGTCGAACTCATACAACAAAATCACAAAATTGTAACTCGATTTCAGTTCTATATTGAAATTAAACCACAACAACTCGATTTAGCACCCTATTCGATCACATCCTGATCGATTTCAACCCCAAAAACACACAAATACTCGAGAATGATTTTGAAATGAAGAACACAGATTCGTTCTTTGAAAAACTTGATTTGAATCTATTATTAGGCTCTGATACCAATTGTCGGTCCACAATATATATGATCAAGTTCTTATCGACAATAACAATAACAAGATTACCAACATGTTTGATTAATAACAAACGATTACAAGGTTGATGTTCGATTTGAGCTCTCGATGTTTTCTCTCTTTTACACCGTGAGTGTGTGTGTATGAATGTGATCTCATTTCTAGATTGCTTCTACAACACACTTTCTACAACTTGCAAAACAACTTGCAAACTAATAATATTAAACTAAACTAATATCCTAAACTAATATCTAAAATAATGATATCTAGATATTTAGGATAATAATAAAATATTAAAAACAACTTTGACAATTATTACAAACTAACATTAGACTAATATCGAGAGTGACTTTTCAGCATTAGCTTCAGATTGCAAACTTCAGATTGGATGATCTTGAATCCAATATATCTGTACGCTAACAACCTGATCAAATACAACTCGAAAATCTCACTAAAACTCAAAACTGATTTGAACTCCAAGAACACAGAATCGAACTCAATTTTCTCGAATTTTTATTTCAATTGGACCTGCTCTGATACCAATTGTGTGTCCCTGAAATCAAGTTTCTAATTCATGATTAATCAAACAAACAAGATTGATTCACTACCTCATTTGATTTCAATTCAAGAAACAAAGATTTACAAACTATTTGCTACTTTCTCTCTCTAAAACTCTCTTTCTCTATCTAAACCTCTCTCTCATGATGCGAATCAAACTTTCTAACCATCTATCTATTAAACAACAAAAACAACTCTATTTATACTCACTAGCTAAAACAAAACAAAAACAAATACAAGTGACTTTGACTTTTATTACAAAAGACTTTGACTTTCACTGAGAGTTGACTTTCCAGCTTTGACTTCTTGTATTTTGACCTCTGGTCTTCATGATGTTTTATCCAACATATTTCTGCTCTAACGGTTTGGTGTACTAAGCAATGATACAACCACCTTCCGAAGAGTCATTTACGTAGATGGACTGAAGCACAATCTTTTCAGCATCAGTAAACTATGTGATAAAGACTATGAAGTATGCTTTTCTAGGAAAGCATGTTCAGTACGGGACAAAAACAGAAAACGTGCTCTTAGCGGCTATCGTATGGAAAACGTTTATGTAATAAACATGGACTCTACATCCACTGAGAATGTCTATTTTATGTCTAAAGCCTCATCTGATGTCAACTGTCTGTGGCATAATAGGATCTCCCATCTTAACTTCAAGACACTAAATGTCTCTCCTCAAAAGAACTACTCTCTGGTCTTCCTCAACAATCATATGCCAAGGAGTCACTTTGCTCTGCATCTGAAAAAGGAAAACAGACTAAAGCTATTTTCAAGTCTAAGCAAGTCTAGAACTTTTTCTGAGTTTTCCAAGTGTTAAGCAAGTTTGATTTTTAAAGTCAAGTTTAGTTCTGATTTTTTTGACGATCATTTAAAATCTGTGCAAATTTGAAGTTGACTTCTAGAGATTCTCTTGCTATTGGAACCGATGTCAAGCCACCAGTTTTATTCAAAGAAGAGTATGAGCAGTGGAAAGACAGATTCCTGGACTTCATAGACAGAAATGAACTGGGTGATTACATCAGGTTATCTTTGAAAGAAGGAGTGATAAAAACTCCAACAAAGATTCATTCTACAAAAACGGACGGAGAGGATGTTGTAAACAAAGAATATCCAATGGATGTGGATGAATATTCTGATGAGCAAAAGAAGAGACACAAAGCTGACAGACTGCCAAGATCTTTCCTACTCCAAGGCATTCCCAATGAGATATATGTGAAGATAGATAGTTACAATGCTACTGGAAAGCAAATGTAGGATCAACTGGAGAAGATGATGTTACGATCAAAGATTGGCAATCGGCTGAAAGTTTCAAACTGCCTCAACAACTATGAAGAGTTTAAAGCAAAAGAATGTGAAAGTATTGAGGCTACTTATGATAGATTTGTTACTCTTCTGAATGAGCTGAGCAAAAACAGAGTCAAGAAGTCTCACATTAAACTAAATGTGAAATTTCTGAGTATCTTACAGCTTGAATGGAAAAGATTTACTTGTCAAATGAAACAGATGAAATATCTCAATGAGATAAGAGATGGAAAGAAGAAAGTTGCGAAATCGATAGTTGATTTAGTGGTAAAATTAGTTATGATTCTGATTCTGATGACGGTGAAAATATGAAGCAAGCAATGCTCTTACTGACCAAGGCTTTTCCGAAAAAGTTTTACAAAAATCCAGGGTTAAACAGTCAACGATATTCATCAGGATCAAAGAACTTTGAGCACAAATAGAGAATGGAAGGTAAAAGGTTTAAGGAAAGGATGACTGAAGCAAAGAAGTATGTGAATAGATATGAGGAGAAGAAAGAGACTGAACCAGTAAAGTGCTATAACTGTGGCAAAGTAGGCCATATTGCTAAAGATTGTCGGAAGCCAAAAGTTCGCAATTCTTAATACTACAAGAACAAAATGCTTCTGGCCAAGCAGAAAGAAGTTGGCAAAGCATTAATGGATGAAGACGACTACTAGTTGGATCACTCGGAGCCTGAGAGTGAAAAGGAAGAAACTACTCACATGTGCTTTATAGGTCCGAAATTAACTGAAGAAGATTCTGATGTGGAGGATACTGAAGAGGTATGTGATATGACTGAATCGGAATTCTTAAACCAAGTGAAATCCATGATGATTGAACTTCAGTATCTACAGTCTAAACTTAAACGCGAAAAAGGTATCATTGAAAAGAAAAACCAAGCAATACTGAAACTGAACAATTATATTTCTGAGAAGAATGTATTTATTGAGACTTTACATAAAAATATTGATACCACTACTAAAGAAAAGACTGTAATCCATAATCAATTATCTGATACATCTTCAAAATTCAAACTGTGCGAACTTGAGATTAAAGAGGTTGCTAAAAAGTTTTTATCTTTAAAGAAAGAAAACAAGTCTTTGGTTGAAAAAGTGAGTGTTTTGGAAGAAAAACTTTATACTAGAGGTCAAACTGAACAAACCATTCATCTTAATAAACCAAAAGAGAGTAGTGAGTGATGGGTATTGTTTATGATAACCCACACTACTTGAAAAAAGGTATTTCCAAAGTGCCTGCTTTATACAATTTTGGTTTTCTAAAATTGGCACCTAAATATCCTGAACTCAGAATTAAATGGACAAAATTATCAGGCGAGGAAGAAGCTAAAGAAGATGAGAAAAGGAAAAATAAAACTAAGATGCAACTTCCATTAGGTTATGAGATGTTGAACTCTAGTTACAATTCTAAACAGTCAAAATTTCTTTCTAACGATTATTTTCAAAGCTATTCTACAGAGAAAATGGAGGCAAAACCAATTGAAGGAAAAATTTATGTTCCTCCACTCATTTTAGAAAGTAAAATTTCTGAACAAGAAAATACTCTTATAGAAGAGAGAATTTTGACTGGGCTAGAACAAATGGTACTTTCAACAATTTTTGTTAACACTGATTTTCAAATTCTTCCAAAGTTTCTAAATCAAATGATGTTAATAGTATGTTAGATGAATAGTTTGATTTTCTAAACTCTGATGATTGTTCTAATGAATGTGTTGATCAATTTGATTTTAATGCAAAACTTCCAGATCATTCTCAATTTATTGTGAATTCAAAAGGTTTACCATGTGTATTTGAAAAGGGTGAATCATCAACGAAAGTTGATAAACCAGTTTATGTGAGTACCAAACATGCCAAAGGTAAGAAGAAAAAGAATAGGCATTCACAGAAACAGATTAACACTGGTAAATCTAAGAAAAGACAATCTTTTAAATCTCATAGTTCTAACTTTCAAAATTCATATGTTTCAGATGTGAAAAAGAAAAAGCCTGAAGTGAAATCGGATTGGAGACCAAAGAAGAAAGTTGATGATGTATCTCGGAGTGGAGACAAAATCATGTTCTGATATTGACTATAATAGGATTAATGTTAGTGATACTGATGTAATTGGTAACATTGCTTCTTACAAAACAAAACTTGTATCATCTTACAAGACCTATTCAATAAAGCAATTGCTCCAATTATCCCCGTCTACTAATAAGTCTTCCACATATCGTAGAAATGATTTTGTATCTCGACAATATTCAGATAATTGGTTTGGATCATATCATGTATATTCTCATAATTCTGTTTCAAAAGTTTTTCAAAAGATCAAAGGGTCTAAGTTCAAATGGATGCCAAAATCATGTGCTAACTTGCTAGGACCCATCTATAAATGGGTACCTAAACCTATTGTTCCTTGATTTCTCATGTGCGACCAATCATATGTGGTACTTGGATTCTGTTTGCTCCAATCATATGACTGGGCAGAAAGATATTTGATCTAATTACACAGACAAATTATGTGGGTACGTTAGATTTGGAAATGATCAATTTTCACCAATTCTGGAACATGGAGATGTTGTGCAAGAAAATGTAACGATTAAGAAGTTGAGCTACGTTGAAGGATTAGGATACAAACTATTCAACATTGGTCAGTTCTGTGACAAGGATTTAGAGGTGAATTTTAAGGCCAAGCGATGTTGCGCTAGAGCTGAAGATGGTAAAGAACTCTTGGTTGGGACGCGAAAGTCAAACCTCTACACAATTAATCTGTCTAAAGTCAAGACTGATAATGCGGTGTGTCTACTTTCAAAAGCTTTTACGCAACAAAGTTGGTTATGGCATAGAAGGATATCTCATCTCAACTTCAGATACATCAACAAGTTGGTGACTGGAAATCTGGTTAAGGGTTTACTGAGCTGAAATATGTTAAATAACATCTGTACGCTGCGTGTGAGAAGGGTAAGATGAAAAGAGCTTCTCATAAGCCTAAGCCTGAACCGAGCACAAGTACTTCTTTAGAACTACATCATATAGATCTATCTGGTCCAATGCGAACTCAAAGCATCAGTGGTAAGAAATATGTTTTGGTGATTGTGGACGATTACTCAAGCTACACTTGGGTCAAAATTCTAAGATCGAAAAATGAGACGCCCGATGTCATCATCTCATTCTTAAAGACCGTTCAAGTGAACTTGCAGAAGACAGTTAAGCTTCTCATAACTGAAAACGACACAGAATTCAAAAACAGAATTGTTGACGATTATCTTCAATCGGTCGGAATAACACATCAATTTTCTGCTGCCAGAACTTTGGAACAAAATGGGGTAGTTGAACGAAGAAATCAGACTCTTGTTGAGGTTACACGAATGATGCAAATCCAGTCCGATCTACCTTTCTTTTTGTAGGCCGAAGCTATCTCAACTGCATGTTATACGAAAAATCACACAATCATTCATCGCCGATTTGGTAAAACACCATATGCTTTGATTAATAATAGAATACCTAGCATTAAACATTTTCACATCTTTGGATGCAGGTGTTTTGTGCTTAATCACAAGGAGAACTTGAACAAGTTTAGTCCTAAGGCTGATGAAGGCATTTTCATTGGATATTCTCAGACATATGCTACATATATAGTTCACATGAAGAAATCCAAAATAGTTGTGGAGAGCGTAAATATTACATTTGATGAAGAAATGGCTTCTGATCAAAGCAGTTCAGAACACGTTATAACAGGAGTTTTAGCTTCTAGACAAATCAATCCAGAACCTGCGGTTAAAGTTTCTAATTCTGATAAAGCGTCAATGTCTACATCTCATTTAACAGAATTAGATTTATTGTTTGAATTTTTCTATGACGAGTTTCTTGGTTCTAAATTGACTAAACCTATTGTGATTGACAGATCTGAAGATTCAAGCAATCATCATCCAATCACTTCAGATGTATCAACTGAATATGATCCACCGATTCAGGAAGAAACACAAAATCAAACACCTACTCACTCAGTTGAAGTTGCTAATGAAACTGCTAAGCCGAAAGTGACACATTCAGTTGGATGTACGGTAATACCTACTCAACAGAAATCAATGTCCAATCTACTGAATCTTCTGCACCGATTACTTCAACTGAACCCCATACTGAACAAGAAGAAGAAAGTGGATATCTAGATGTTCAACATGATCAATCTGTATCTAATCCACTTTCTCATGTATACAAGTGGACCAAAGGGCACCCGATTCATCAAATTATTGGATATCCGTCAAAGTTGGTGCAAACTAGGTCTGCAACAGCAAATGAATGCTTATTTGATTCCTTCTTGAGCAAAATAGAGCCAACAAAAGTTTCAGAAGCTCTTTGTGATCCAGATTGGGTTACAACAATGCAAGAAGAGCTCAACCAATTTGAATCACTTAAAGTTTGGCGATTGGTGCCCCGACATGAAGTAAAAACAATCATTGGCTCCTAGTGGGTATTCAAAAATAAGAAGGATGAAGATGGTGTTGTTATTCAGAACAAAGCAAGACTTGTAGCCAAGGGATACATACCAGAAGAAGGCACTGATTATGATGAGACGCATGCACCAATTGCACGTATTCAGGGAATTAGGATGTTCCTAGCCTACACTGCATATAAGAACTTTACGGTCTATCAGATGGATGTTAAGACAGCCTTTCTGAATGGATTGTTAAAAGAAGAGGTGTACGTTTCTCAACCTGAAGGATTCGTAAGTGCGGACAAACCTGATCATGTCTATATTTTAGACAAAACATTTTACGGACTCAAACAAGCCCCTCGAGCCTGGTATGATGTATTATCCAAATTCCTTGTCAAGTCTGGCTTCTCAAAAGGTAAAATCGACACCACTTTATTCATTAAAAAGTTGAAAGCTCATATCATTTTAATTCAGATATATGTGGATGACATCATATTTGGTTCAACTAATCCAAAGTACTGTAAGAATTTTTCTAACCTCATGGTGTCACGTTTTTAAATGAGTATGATGGGAGAGATGAACTTCTTTCTCGGATTACAAGTTAGACAATTTTCCACGGGGATTTTTATAAATTAAGCGAAGTATATTGCTGACATTTTAAAGAAATTTAATATGTCAATTTGCACTACAATTTCAACCCCGATGGCACCAGGAACTTAAAATCGGAGCTGATCTTTTGGGAAAAGTTGTTGATGTTAGAACCTATAGAGGAATGATTGGTTCTTTAATGTACTTAAAGGCTAGTCGGCCAGATATTATGTTTTCTACATACTTATGTGCTAGATATCAAGATTCGCCTAAAGATTCCATATGTCGGTTGTAAATCGCATATTTATATATCTGAAAGAAACTGTAGATCTTTGTTTGTGGTATCCTACAGATACAGGTTTTGAGCTAACAGTGTATTTAGACGCAGATCATGCAGGTTGTATGCTCGATAGGAAAAGCACATCGAGTCACATTCATTTTCTTAGAGACAAGCTCATAAGTTGGGCATCAAAGAAACAACTTTGTGTTTCCACTTCAACTGCTGAAGCAGAGTATGTAGCTGCAGCCAGTTGCTGCTCTCATATGTTGAGGATGAGAACACAACTTCGAGACTTTGGTTTCAAGTTCAACAAAATTCCTATATATTGTGATTCAAAGAGCGCCAATGCAATATCTGCTAATCCTGTTCAGCACACAAAGACTAAACATATTGATGTGAGATATCATTTTATCAAAGATAATGTCGAAAAAGGTACAATTAAACTTTACTTTGTAAACACAGATTATCAACTTGCAGATTTGTTTACCAAGCCATTAGACGAAAAGAGATTTAATTTTATCATTTTAAATCTTGGCATGTTAAACCTCAAGACTTAATCTGTCGTTACCTAATACAGTTTCTTTTTATTAGTTTTCTTCATTTCTTTGTTTTTAATCTGAACAATATCTACACTGAAAGATTTTGTTCATGTTTTCAGGGGGAGTGAGATATTTCTTAGATGATCTACATTCTAGGGGGAGTTATAAATTTTGTTGCATATAATTTTCACTGACATATCTTGTGATGCATATATTCAGGGGGAGTAAGGACATTTATTTCTGATTACATCTGATCAGAACTCGTTCTTAAAATTTTTATTGCTTTCATGTCTTTATTTTTCAATATAGTTTGAGAATAAGACTTTATACTTTGATGACTTTTTGACTAAATGCAGATTTTGAGGGGGAGCTTACATGATCAAATCTATCATGACTTTGGAGCTGAATTCATGAGATTAATGCTGAGCATAAAGAATAATTATATTCTTAATCTCATACATATTTAAAAGATGGACGACTTTCAGATATGAAACATGTTCTAAAACTTTCAAACCACTTCTCGATTCTTAAACAGATTTCATGAATACAGAAGTGTGATTTTAAATGTTTTCATTTTATGCGCTTTCATTTTTAACAAACTGTGTGTTTCCGAAGATAACTACTTGTGTATTATCTTTTCCATATACTGTCAAATATTCATACACACTGGTTTAGTACTTTTATTGACTATGTTCTTACCATGTCTCAAAATTGAACACAATTTTCGATGGTAAGACAGCCCATTTGAATTTGAAAGTTTATTGAGCGTTATTTCATTGAAAATGTTTCTTTCAAGAGTGACTATAATTGTTCTTCTAGACAACATCCAATTTTCATGACCTAAGCTTTTAACGATAAATCATTCATATTTGATCTTTTCATACATTGTCAGATTCTCAAAACATTTCATTTGAATTCGTTTCATTCGTTCAATTTCATTGTTTTGAGAGATCTTAAACGTTCAAAAGCTCATACATTGATAATGTGAAGCATACATACACTGACTGTGATATCTTGTGCTTAATTGTCAAGATAATCGTTGAGCAACATATTATTTTAGGATAAATTGCATGGGATTCACTATGTAAGCTTAATTGAACTTCTATGGATTCACGCTAACCAGTGTTTCCTACCCAAGATGTTATTCCTTGAGTGATCGAGAGGCGAGGGGTCAATATTTGAGTGTGAGTGTGTGATGAGATAAAATGAAAAGAGAGTTTGGTTAGAAGTAAACTTAAGTGATAAAAAGAAAGAGGGTATGAGAACAGAGTTAAAAGAATTTCATACTCCTGTAATTGACAGGAATGTCTTCATTCGGAAGATGTAGATATTGAAAAAGAAGGAAATTTGCCCCACCATCGCACTTCGATCATGCACAATTGAGTCCGTGTATTACTGTTGTTGTCTCAATGGTTTACACATTTTAAGTCTATTAAAAGCGATCATATGCTTAATTCTTTCATACACAAGCACGTACACACATAAAATTTGTTTTTCTGTCAGAACATTCATAGAATAATCTTGTGTTATTCGATGATTGAATGGAAGACCTGGGAAGTGATCATCAATAAAACTACTTGTATAGTACATTCGTTGTATTAACTGACTTTGTGTTACTTACTAGCATATTAACTGATTCGTTTGTTGATTCAGGTTATCACTCTTATTTGTTTGAATTTAAAAGATTCGGATGAATATATTATGAATTGATGGATGATCAGAGGCTCATATGAAAGGATATTGGTCAGAATATTATGACAGTTCTTGAAGAAGTTTTGATGATTTCTCTGTTCTACATCATCAAAAAGGGGGAGAAAGTCAAGAAATGGAAAACAAGTTACGGGAGAAGTTATTTCAAGAAATGATGATTTAAGTTCAGTTTGTGAAAGTTTGAAAATTTATTGTCTGAGTTATGGGGAGAATAATCAGAATAATATCAAAAGTTCAAGGAATTCAAAAAGTTTGTTGAAGATTTGCTAAAACTTTTTTTGAAGACGATTTGCTAAAGAAAAGTGAGCTAAATTTGAAGATAATTTCTTTCCTGAAGTCTGAAAAAGGTTTTCATTACTTGGGGAGATTGTTAAAGATTCTTGAAGAACATTTTCACAGACTTTGGAGGAGATTACAGAAGGCACTTAAAGAGGGAGAATGTTCTTGAAAAGGGGAGAACGTACTTTAAAGACGAAATTCATTTGAAGAGAAATAAATGTTTATCCGAAAGGGGGAGATTCTTCTTTGACGCTGAAATTTAATCTGATTCCAAAAAAGAATCTTCAATGTATATCTTGTTGAAGATGATCTTAAATCCAAATGGGGAGATTGTTAGTGCATATGTCGGTCCAACAATACTACTTAACAAGTTCTAAGAAACAACAACACAATATGATTACCAACCTGTATTGATTATAACAAACGAGTTACAAGGTTGATCGATTAAGCTTTTGATGTGTTCTCTATGTTTTCTCTCAAATACACCTTTTTATGTGTGTTTGTGTGTGTGATCTATGATCTGATTGAGAGAGAGGAGAGATACTAGAGATACACAAAATATCTAATCTAGTCTACCTAACATAATATCTAGAATAATATCTAGATATTATTTCTAACTAAACTAGAAACTAATATATGTAACTAGAAACTAACTTTAACAAACTAAATACTTATAACTTAGATATTAAATCTAAGTAAACTAAAACATATTACATTAAATTACATTGACATTTATTACACACGACATAGACTTTATTATCGAGAGTCGACGTTCCGGCTTTAGCTTCAGATTGCGATCTTTATATTGGATGATCTGGAATCCAATGAGACTGTGGTCTAACAATCTCCCCCTTTGGATCAAGATCATATAATAAAAAGATTTATCCAATTCAGTCTTCTTGTTCAGCTCAGAAGATGCAATCTCTTTTCTCTAGCTCTGAAATCAGCATGTCTTCAATCTAATAATCTCCCCTTTTGAAGAGTAGACGTGATTCTTGAAACATGTGATCTTTGCCATTTCTTCTGTAGTCATTCTCCCCCTTTTTTATGTTAAGTGCAACGACTTCATCAAAATTTGTGGTAAGAAATGTCAATCTTGCGGTTAAAGCCCCTGATTCGTCAATTCATAAGAGATTCATCCAAATCTTTGCAAATCCAGACAAATTAGGTATGTAACACCTGAAATCAACTAATGAATCAGTTATCATGCCTGTCAGTAACACTAAGTCACTGAGTGTAACGAATACACATTGGAAAGGAGTTGTTTTGATGTTGACTCCCCCAGGGCTTCCATTTAATCATCGAAACACCACAAAGGTTATTTCTATAAACGTTATGACAAAGAAACTAATTCCTTGTGTGTTCGTGCTTGTGTTTGAAAGAATTAAGCACTGATGATTGCTTATTTGGCTCAAAATTTGTGTAAACCACTGAGACAACAGTAAGTTAAACACAGACTCAATGTGCATGATTGAAGTGCGAAGGTGGGGCAGACTTCCTTCTTTTCAATATCTAGATTTTCCAAATGAAAATCAGATAGCAAATGTGCTGCATCCCCTTTTGAAAATGTGAAACACTTTCTTGTTGAGAAGAAAATGAGTAGATGGTGAGGTTTTTGATCAAGAGTTGGCATGGGTTAGTTGCATGTTTCAATAATGATCACCAAAGAATTGTGAATCACTAGAATGGTGGCTACCCGGCTCAGAAAAAGTTGGTGCAAAGTTGTGATATTCTTTTAACTCTGTTCTCACGCGCTCTTTCTTTTAAACATTTTGCTTTCTCTAATCACACTCATTTCTTTTCTATTTGCGCACTCAATCACTGAGGATTAACTTCGTGGGTAGAAATCACTGGTTAAGGTGATTCCATTGAAGTTGTGTTAATCCTAGCACAATGATTCCTTGTTTTCCTAGATGCACGTGATACTCAGATTGGTTTAACTATTTCAGTTAAAGCACAATATTGATCATGAAAACATTTAAAAATACACTCCCAAAATATAAAATCTGTGGAAAAATCGGGAAGTGGTTTGAACATTAAAAAAATAATTTTTCGATGATTGAAAGTTGTCCTTCTTTCAACCATATGTAAGATGAAGATATAGAATTATACCTTTAAGTATGATCTCTCATCTTATGAAGCTAAGCTTTAAGTCATAGAAATATGAACTTGTAAGCTTCTCTCAAAAATTCTGCAAAAGTCTAATGTCAAGTCAAAGTAATAATTATTCACTTATATTGAAAAGACAAAAAACAGTAAAACTTTTTAAAGTATGAGTCCTGATCTGAAATAATCAGAAGTCATCTCCTTTTTATACTCCCCCTGAAATTATGCATTTGAAACATTATCAGTTGTAAAAGATATGCATAAAATTTCAGACAAATATGTACTCCCCCTTGAAGGTTGATTTCCTCATTCGAGTATCGGAGTACAATCTCTTATGAGCTCGGAGTAAGGTCTTTTGATCATTGAAGTGCGAGTCCTAAACTGTTGTGTTTAGAAGTCAAACTTCGTTGAAGTACGAGTTCTAAGCTGATGTACTTAGAAGCCATATGTTTTGCTAAACATTGGGTGCCTGCAACACAGATTTAGATTTTGGTACCCACTTGAATTTGGGTCCTGCTGTGTTAGCACAAGGTTTTGATTTTGGTACCCATTGCAAATTGGGTTCTCTTTTCTTTTGAAATAGATATGAAGTAGGATACTGATAAGAATGCACATGAGATGATTCAAACCGCATAGCAGAATCTTGACAGAAATTAGAAGTATGTTTATCATAAAAGGAAGATTGTCTAGCAGTTTTAGATAACAGGAATAGTTGCTTAAAAGAGTATTTCAGTTTAGGAGCAACATTCATATTCAAAGTATCTGAACTAGACATATTCTTATTACAATAAACAGAATCAAAAGATTTAAAAGTCTTGTCAAGCTTCCGTTTGGGTTTCCATTTCTTGGTCATATCTGAAACAGTTGAAACTTTTGAGTTAGGCAATAGAGAAACAACTGAATGCATTTTCTTTGGGTTACCAGTATTGATCGGCTTCTGTGAATGCTTCTTGCCTTTAGCATCTTTAGCTTTCACAGAGACTGATTTATCAACTTGCGTTGATTTTGCACTGTTAACAGGCTTACTGGTTAATCCAACAGATTTCTTAAGAAAGGATGAATGGTTTGGAAGTTTGGCATTAAAGTCAAATTGTTCAAGACAATCATCTAAACCACCGTTAGAGTTCAGAAAATCAAACCCTTGATTTGATGAACTAACCATATTCTTAGAGTTTGAAGCCTTAGAAAGAACAGAATTTGTAAACACAGTTGTAAAAACATTATGTTCAATGTTTATCAAAAGTCTTTCATCTGACAAGGAATTCTCGAGTTCAGAAATTTTACTTTCTAAAACGAGAGGAGGGACATATAGTTTACCTTGAGTAGGTTTCGCCTCCATTTCCTTTTCAGAATAACTTAGAAAAAAGTCATCTGAAAGAGTTTTCTTCTTTTCAGGTTTCTTATCATAGCTATTATTCAGCTTCGCATAATAAAATGGAAGATGAACTTTAGATGATATTAAATGTTTTTCTGTTTCTTTGGCTTCATCCTCTTCAGATAGTTTAGTCCAATAAACTTTAAGTTCAGGGATTCTTCTAACTAACTTCATAGAAAGAATATCATAAAGTGCAGGCACTTCAGACATTCCCTTTTGAAGATAGTGAGGATTCTTATAACCGATTCCCCATCTTTCTTTGTTCTCTATTGGTTTGTTAAGATGAATGGTTTGCTCAGTTTGACCTAATGAGTACAACTTCTTTTCCAAAGCATTCATTTTTGTAATTAAAGATTTGTTTTCTTCGATAGACGAAGAATGCATTTGTGTAACCTCGTATAAGTCAATCTCACGTTTTAGCAGTTTAGACTTGAGTTCAGAATTCTCAGTAAGAATTATTGTCTTCTCCGTTGCGTTGGTGTCATTGTTTTTATGTAAAACCTCAACCAGTACTTTCTTCTCAGCAATTTCATTGCTAAGTTTCTGTATTGATTGGTTTTTGTCAGTAATGACACCCTTTTCATGCTTTAGGTTCGACTCTAACTCTTTGAGTTTATCATTCATGGCATGCAATTGATTTATGAATTCAGCATACGATAAGTTGCATACCTCTTCTTCATTCTCTGAATCAGCTTCATCATCTGATTCATGCTTTCCCATCAAGCACAGGTTGACAACTTCATCTTTCTCTTCATCTTCTTCATTATCATCAGAATGATCGAGCCAGAAAACGTCTTCAGCCATCAATGCCTTCCCAGCCTCTTGTTGCTTTGCAAGCAACATCTTGTTCTTGTAGTAGTCCGAGTTCTTGACTTTTGGCTTTCGGCAATCTCTGGCATAATGACCGGTTTTGCCACAGTTGTAGCACGTTATAGGTTCTGTCTGACCTGATCCTTCTGCTTGAAACCTTCTCTCTTCAGGTTTCCTTTCCTCTGATCTCTTTCCTTCAGCAATATCTCTTCTATCTTCTGGTTTCCTCTCCTCCATTCTCCTTCCTTCAAACCTTCTTCCTTCAAATCTACTTCCTTCGACCCTTTCTCTATGAGCGTAGTTGTTTGGACCAGACGAATACCTCTGACTGTTTGAGCTTGGCTTTGTGTAGAATTTCTTTTGGAAAGCCTTAGTCAGCAAAAGCAATGCTTGCTTTAGTTGTTCACATTCATCATTGTCAGAGTCTGCTTCAGCTTTATCTTCATCTGATTCATACACAGTCGCTTTGTTCTTCTTCTTCTTGACAACAAGAGCAACTGGGTCTTCAACCTTCTTTCCTCTCTGCCTTTTCTCTTCTAGAATTTCATCCACTTCTTCTTCATTTTGTTTGAGGGTCTCATACACCTCATGAAGTGGAATCTCATTCAGATCTTTAATCTGCTTCATCTGCCTCGCAAATCTCTTCCATTCTGGCTGTAGAACGCTTAGAAATTTGACGTTTAGCTCAATTTGAGATTTGTGGACCTTGTTCTTGCTTAGCTCATTCAGCAAGGTCACAAACCTGTCATGTACTTCTTCTAAGGTTTCTCCGGCTCTGCCTCTAAATTCTTCATAGTTATTTAGGCAGTTGGAGATCTTCAGTTGATTTCCCACCTTAGAACCCAGCATCATCTTCTCCAGCTGATCCCACATTTCCTTAGCTGAAGCCTTGTAGCTGTCAATCTTTATGTAGATTTCATTGGGGATTCCTTGAAGAATGTATGACATAGCTAGCTTATCACCTTTAGCTCTGTTTAGGTTGTCACCGTCAAGCTCATGGTACTTCAGTTCAACTTGTGTTGGCACAGTTTCAACTAGACAAGTTGTCTTTATTGGTTGCATATTTCCTTCTGCAAATGACTGTCTGATGAACTCACAAAGCTCATGTCTGTCTATGAAGTTTAGAAACCGATCCTTCCACTGTTCGTATTCTCCTTTGAATAGAACTGGTGATTTGGAATCAGTTCCAATGGCAAGAGCTTCTCTGGAAGTCATAATTGAACAAGATTTAAGATGCGAGAGGCTTTGAGATGCGTGAGGCTTGAGATGCGAGAGGTTTTGAGATATGAGAGGGTTTGCGTTTCAAGTTAGGAACGCAAAGTTGAGGTTTGCGTTTCTAATGGGACGCGCAAATGGAGGTTTGCGGGTCTTGTTGGAACGCAAAGTTGACTTGATCTTTTGAAGTCTTGAGGAATGCGGGTGCTTTAGGACCCGAGTTGTAAGGAATGCGGGTGCTTGAGGACCCGAGTTTGAATGAATGCGAGTGCTTGAGGACCCGAGTTTGAAGGAATGCGGGTCCTTTGAGAGCCGCAAAGTTGAGGTGTGCGGGTGTAGTTGGACCCGCAAAGTTGAGAAATGCGGGTTATTCAACCTTTGGAATGCGGGTGTTCGTCCTGAACTTGCAAAATTCGTCTAAATCTTTGTTCCTGCAATGATTAGCACAACCAAACACTACCAATGTGTCTAGAATCACTTCTAGAACTGAATTTAAGCACTCGATCTCACTAAAACACTCTTTTTCGAAATAAGATCGATGGCACAGTAACTTACCCACTTCGACTGTTTTCACTTAAAATCACCAAATTAGAACTCGATTTAAGCTTAATAATGAAATCAAATAGCAAAAACTCGATCTAGCATGTAGTACGATCACAACGTGATCGATTCTAACACCTAAAACACTCAAAATCACAAAATCGAATTTTGTTCAAGAACACAGAGTCGCTTTTCCCATAAACTTGTTTTGATCTTAATCAGGCTCTGATACCAATTGTCGGTCCAACAATACTACTTAACAAGTTCTAAGAAACAACAACACAATATGATTACCAACCTGTATTGATTATAACAAACGAGTTACAAGGTTGATCGATTAAGCTTTTGATGTGTTCTCTATGTTTTCTCTCAAATACACCTTTTTGTGTGTGTTTGTGTGTGTGATCTATGATCTGATTGAGAGAGAGGAGAGATACTAGAGATACACAAAATATCTAATCTAGTCTACCTAACATAATATCTAGAATAATATCTAGATATTATTTCTAACTAAACTAGAAACTAATATATGTAACTAGAAACTAACTTTAACAAACTAAATACTTATAACTTAGATATTAAATCTAAGTAAACTAAAACATATTACATTAAATTACATTGACATTTATTACACACGACATAGACTTTATTATCGAGAGTCGACGTTCCGGCTTTAGCTTCAGATTGCGATCTTTATATTGGATGATCTGGAATCCAATGAGACTGTGGTCTAACAACATAAATATGTTGGATCCAAGATCAGGAAAGTCAAAGTTCAAGTCAAAGCCTCTTAAAGCAAAGTCAAAGTCAAAAGCTCAAAGGAAAAGTCAAAGTGTTTAAGTGTTTAGTTTTGTCTTTGTATTGTAACTAGGTATAAATAGTTTCTTTTTGTTTGTAGACTCATATGACTAAGAGAGAGCCTAATTCTAGAGAGAGAAATATTGAGAGTTTGAGAGCACATTTGTAATTGTTTGATTTGAGAAAAACACATGACATCTTGAATCGATTTCTTGTTCATCTTAATTGATTGCACACATATTGTGGGACTCACAGATTATCTTCATATATTTTTGGACTTAAAATTGGTATGTCTCTACAAAATTTGCGGCTGGAAACCTAATTCTATTGAACCCTAATTGAAGTATCCTTCTACATATATATTTGGGACGGGAATACAAAATTGTGTTGAACCCTTTAATATTTTTTATTCTAATCTTTCTTTAACCTTGATTATTTGTTCCTCTATTCTTCTAGTGTGTACACTATGGACGAAACATATTATTCACGTGGGGAAGATTCAGAGTACGATGATGAAGATAGCAATGTAGATTTTGAGGAAGAATATTAATCTGGTAGAGTTCTGATGAAGAACTTGGTGGTAATACATGTTATGACTTATGGTTTGTTTTAATATGAATTACATCTCCACCCCTAATTCAAGTTTACTTCAATTATTCTTGGTGTGCTTTAATGTTTGACTAATTCGATGTTTGGCCAAATCAATTCTTGTCCTTGATGTTTTTTTAATTGAATTTTCGTCGATTAAGAATCACTTTGGGAACTAAGAAACCAATCAGGCAGCCAGACTTCATGAACCTTCATACAATTATTTGTTCCAAACATAGAATTGGAAAACAACACCATCTAGATTTTAATCTTAAGCATCCGGAGTTTACAAACCACCATCCAAAAATCGATTGCACCAAATGAATGCTTAGGTAAATCGATAAAAAACCATAGGGTTCTTCCCACAAATGAAATCAAAAATCCACTTCGGCCATTTCAATCCAATCTCGTCAAAGTACCAAATTGATATTTACACCCAAATGCAGAGTTGAAGTCAAAGACCATCCAGATTTTATCATACACTAACCACAGTTTGGAGTCAGAAACCAGATTTTATCATACACTAACCACAGTTTGGAGTCAGAAACAAAGACAAGCCAGATTTTAACACTAACTTTGAATAAGAGATGAAAAAACAACAAATGTTGAGCTTTTAAAATCCACCAGTATTGAATCTTTGAAATAAATTTGAGACCACAATGAACCAACTGAACTCCATTAGAAAAACATTCCTGTCAATTACAACGGTAAACCTTCTTCAACATAGACTCCATTACAAGAGTGAACATATGCACAAGGCTTCCACAAAAGAATGTTGTATAGTATACAAACATTATCAGAAGCAATGATATTGTTTCCATCATAAGAACCCATCGTGAAAACAATGCGGCTACACCTGTTTCGCCTTGTTATTTCTCACAAACGGGTTTGTTTATGGTCAAATGCCATGGATTGTATTATATTGCAAATGGGTTAATAAACTTATTTTGTTTGAGTTCAGTAAGATGCTCCCTATCCCATTTTCTACTATCTACTAGCCCGGTGTATTGTATCATGAATATGCAAGTTACACACGAATATAGACTAAGTTCCATATAAATTACACACACACACACACACACACACACACACATATATATATATATATATATATATATGTATATATATATATATATGTTTGTGAGTGTATAAGTCCACTACCTCACAATGCAGATATAATAAGGATATTCACGTGCATCTACTGTGAAATTGATTTAGAAAAGCTAGGCTCAAGTTTGGATCATTGAATTCTGAGTTTAACCCATTTTATTTTTATTTTTTTGCGGAAGCCCAAGCTAGCTTAGGTGCATGTGAGGAAAATAAACAAAATATTTGAACAACAAAACTTGAACATGACTTATAAACTTGATGGACAATAGGATAAATGATTCAGCCTAACTTGGATTGAATGTTAACAATATACCATGTGTATAATTTTACACTAGTATTTAGCAACTAGTATACAGACTATGACAGGCTCAACCTCAACTCATTTAAATCATGTGGAGATAGAAAACAATACATTTGCAAGTTTTGGTTACTTGAAAGCATCCAATGCAACCCTTTTAAGTCTCAAACAAGTGATATAATACACAAAGATCATCTTATAATAATCCTTCCTATAGAGATTCAATCAACAAGAAATTTATAATTTCAAAACTCTAAAAATGAAAAGAACAGAAACAGAGATTGCACCAACATCTTGAATCCATGTGCTCAATTATTCCATATAAGATTAAACCAGTAGTCACCTGAGGTACTAAATAAAATGTTGCTTTTGACATTTATCAATGTGGTAGTCAAACTAGCAAAGATATAGACATAGAATCATTGGAGCAATAATATTCAATGAAGGATAACTCTTCATACATATCAAGGCTTATAGGCTGAATTAAGTAGTTATACAATACATATAAAATTACCTAAATTATTAGGTCACGGTACCTATAATGAGAAAATGAAAGAATACATAAGTAAAAATGCAATAAAAATAAATTCTTGTGTGTGGCTTGTTTGTGTTTGTGTGTGTGTGTTGGTGGTTGGTAGCTTGGTGGGGTTTGTCCACCTTGTTGCTGTTTTTTTTGTTTCTTTTGCTTTGTAACCTTTGGTTTGTTTCTTTTTTATAATATTGCCTGGTTTTCCTCTAAAAAAAAACTTCTTATATCCCATTTGTGCTAAATCAACAACACCAGACATTTTATACCAAAACTCACATGAAATCAATCCACAAAAAGAGTACAATATCTAAAAAGAGGACAGTAATCAAATACCCGCTTCAAAAAGAAAATACAAATCACAGAGCAACAAAAAGTAAAAATAAAGTAAGAAGTAACATGAATCTAAGCAAGCCCTAATGACTAAACGTATAAATGTGTGTTTTGAACTATTTATAGTTTATCCTAGTTTGAAGGTGTAGTTGGGCCCTTCTCGTCTTCTTTCAGCACACTTCTGTTTCTCTTTGTATTTCTTTTTTCTTTTTTTCAATCTTGTAATCATCAATAGGCTTGGGATTGAAATGAAGAGGAAATAATAAATCAATATCAACCTGTTGTCTTACTTTATCTATGCTTAAATCCAATTATTTTTTCTACAAGACCAATAAGCATTATGCTGTAAATGGTTACATGTAAGCAGGGCCTAGCATGCCCGTGCTTGTGTTCACAAACATATTCACACTCGATAACAACTTAATTCTGCTCCTGTTGGAGTTGATTTCATGGCTGGAAAATAACCAGCCCCCTTCATGATTCTATCGTTGTCTAATCAGCACCTAAACAGTCCCGGAATGACAACTATTAAGCCCTAGAAATTGCTACCTTCGAGCTAAATAACAGCCCTTGAAGCTATTGATTTCGAGCCTGCATATTCTAAGGCCTTGTTTGTTTTTTTGATTTCAACTCTTAATTAATACTTTTGTCTGAATCGGTCAGACTTTAATGAATTCAGACTATCGATGCTTGTTGCTGTGAGAAGACGACAACAGCTTTTTGCTGCTGCTGTTAAGCATTCAAACAGGAAAACCTAAAATCGTTTACATATCGCCTGTAGACCCCATTATCGTCCCTCTTTTTCCCTGTTGTTTCTGCTGTTGGAAATAATAAAAAACATAACCTTATTTTACATTCATTATCTAATTTGTAGTGGTTCTTGGAAGAACCATCCTATTATACAAGTACATGACTTTTATCTTTGTAATTTAAACAACAAGTTTGGTATTGGAAGCTTTAACAACACTATGAACTTTTATCTTTGTATTCCAAGATATTTGTAAAAACCAACAAGTATGGTGTTTGATCCATCTTTATTGTAAATTGTCAATGTGTTGGTTACTTATTGGATAGTCCTATTCTTTGATGCCATTGATGAAGTCTTTAAATCAAACGTGGAATATATGTGATCATTTGCTCTGTCAAAGGAATTGTAATTGATGTTTTTATAAATTCCACAATATTACATTTTGAGTAAAAAATAGATAATATACATATTCAGACGATGTTAGCTTATAAAAACAAACAGTATAATTGATTCAGATTTCATACTTCAGCACCACCTCTTAAAAATCAGAAGTGAAATCAGACTTCAGACTTTAACACCTCATAAAAAACAAACCCCACCTAAGACTTAAGATTGCATAAGAGAGTAGTTTGTGGGCACAAAAACACGATCACTTGCTTTAGTCCATTCATGATATGGAAGCATTCTTGATCTCTATTGACTATCATAACATTTCTATGCCCTGTTAGACTTTTATCTTTTCCCCTTTTTCATGTTTTCTTTGTATAGTATATTATATGACTATAGTTCTGCCAAAAATGCATATATATGATATCAGAAGTCTATTTGTTGAATATTATTTACTTTATTTGTTATTTTCCTATATAGATCAAGATAGATGGGATGAAGAAGAAGATAGAGGGGATTAAGAAGAAGATAGAGAGGATCGAAATGAAGAAATTGGGAATGCAACCACATCCTCAAAGAAAAAGGTTAAGGGTTTAACAATGTTAGTTAAAATGCATAATGATTTTAGTGTTTCTAAAGGAAAGAAAAATGTAGTAGAGTTTGATAAATGAGGCAGACTGTTTGGTAAATATAGAGCATAATTCTCTAGTTTTTTAGGGGACTTGGTTAGACGGGATGTCGGACATCGCTTCTTAAAATGGAAAAAAGTGACGAAAGAAAACAAAGACAAGCTCTGGGATTCAATAAAGGTATGTATATGCTGATTTTTATATTTAAGATTAATATTCTACTTATTGTTCTTTCTATTAAGTACACTTGACCAACATTCTATTGAATATTTTGACAACTATATTATGAAATTGATGACTCAAGGAGGAAACAAATGATGTGTCATCTTGCTGAACATCTCCGTGATTTTAGAAGGAAGTTATATGTAAAGCATATTCAACCAAATATAGTTAAACCCAGGAAACTCAAAGGCGTTCCTAAACAGTATGATGGGTTCGTGAAAGAAGAAGATTAGAAGAAGTTTGTGGAATGGAGACTTTCACCTGAGTTCAAGGTCATATTTGTATAGATTGCTATAATTATCGTTGTTTTATCATTATTTTTTAGTCTAAGTATATATGTAAATTTTTATCTACGTTGCTAGAATGTGTCTAATGCGGCAAAACAAGCGCATGCTAAGGCAAGTACCCACATCGGTTGGGACGTTTGGGATACTCTGGACTAAGAGAAAAACTAGTAAGTCCATTGTCTTATTGTATGTTATTCCTATTCGAGTTATAACACCAGTTTCCCTTTTATCCACCTTAAGTGCATCATTACCCTAGACTCAATGATTAGGGACCCATGCATATTAAACTTGACCACTTTCTTTTAAGACCCAAGGTTTTCATTAAAAGTTAACTGTTTAATTTTGGGGTAGACATAAGGATGGGTCTATTTTTGTATTCTATTAAAATCCTACTTAACTCATTTTTTATCCAATTTTATGTACAGGTTTTCCGTGAAAAGGAACTTGCAGAAGGATCCGTAATGCCTGACCAAGTCATTGATGACCTCACTTATGTTTGGCAAAGATCATAACAGGAGTGTAAGAGGAGTAGGAAGGGGAGTCACTCCACCCAAACATTGGAACCTTCCTCGACACAAAGGCTCCTCAAATGAACACATTGCTGAACTTGAGAAACAACTAGATGCTGAGAGGAAACTGAGTGAATTGAAGGACGAGGAGTTTAAGCATTTGTCTGCGAAAATGCAAACACAAGAACAAACACCGGCATCGAAGGATGAAGAATCTAAACATTTGCTTCTCAGGGAATGACATTACCACAATTTCATACTACAAATAACAAGTCTGAAAGACATGTATTGATTTACTCTTTTTAATGAAAGTATGTTTAAGAGAATACGTCAATAAATTATTGCATATTACATAAATTGTTTAATTAACCACACTTTTCAGGAATCTTTGAAAAGTGGTTTGCCATCTTCACTTCCTGTTCCACCTCGAAAATCTACTCAACTAACTTAATAGTCTTCTGTATATCTAGGCAGAAACCTTCTAATGATATCTCGCCTTCTCATATTAACATGCAAGAATCTGAGAATATGGCCTCTCAAGATGTTCTAGATAAAGACCCAACAATATTTTCTTTTCCTATCTATATTTATTTTATCGTAGAGTTGAGCCTTTTGTTGTATATATGCCTCGTAATTTTGCAGATGGTAGAATGCAAGCTGGCGCATCGAGATCTGAGAAACGTTGTTGCACGTGGTAAAGTTTATTTTTCATCAGAGAAGCAAAAAATACATAGAGTTGATCTTGACAATGATTGCTATAGAGTCTCAATCGATGAACTCGTAAAGCCGGCTATTTTTTAACCAATACAAGCTGGTGAGCACAAAACGATATATAGGGGATGCAATTGATAGTTTCGTAGCTTGGCCAAAAAACCTTGTCATACCAGACTTAAAGGTTAGTCGCTTATCTACTTTTCTTTAGTCATTAACTTTTCATCTCATATACGATCTACCTATTATAAACCATAAAAACAGCCCATTTGTTGTTGTTTTTCGACCTACAAAAATAACTCTTTTTATTGGGTTTTATTATTTAAGTTCTAAATTTGACATGGTTTAACATTAGCCTTCTTTGACTATGAGACTATATATAGTTTCAACATCAAGAATTATGTTTAACTGTTTATATAGTCTATATAGGCTACATTCTTTTTATTTTTGTACTTGATTGGTATATATAGATCTTTATTTAAAGCTACAAGTATAATAAATACAATTTTATTCTTGCTGCAGGTACCAGAGCCAACTTCAAATCAACATGATGAAAAACAAAATCCTAAGAAGAGAAAGAAAACCTATATCACTGTCAGCGAGTTGCAAAAGTTAAAGCTTACGAGGAGTAGCTTTAAGAAGAAAAAATCTACTATATATATTAGAGAATAAGTTGAGATGAGTTTGTTACCGGTGTTTTTATACTTTATTCATATGACCATTAATACGGTTGTTTGATGTTTTTCAAATAATTATTATATTAAAATTTAAAAAAAAAGTTATTTATTATTTTGACACACATTATTAAAACCGTTGCCAAATATTATCATTGTCGTGGTCAATTTCTATAATGATCATATCATATATAATTTAAACTGTTACTATAAATAGTTTATGGCCATAGTTTAGCTATGTAACACAATAAGTTATTTTGTGTGACCAAAAGGAAACAAATAACCGTACATCATGATACAATCATGTTTACTATAAACTTTGTGACAATGACTATTTATCGTTATGTTTTTGATTATTTCATGTGTCAAAAAAATGTGACCAACGGACACAGTACAATTAGTGTAACCATATGTCACGAATTAGCCACGGTTGATATGAAATTTTCGTGGTTATATGTAGTTTATGGCCATGATTTTATTTATTTCATGTAACTAAAAGTTAATCATTAGTCACGGTTTTAACAATTAAGCGTCACCATGTCATCAAAGAGTAATGGTTAATATAAAAATGTGTGGCTATAAATAGTATATGATCACGATTTTAACTATTTCGTGTGTGACATCCGTCAAAATAAAGTTTGAGGTTAGAACTCGACTGGACATGTTAGCATCATATGTTAAATATGTCTCATATTAGAATTAGTAATTGAGGCCATGTTATTAGAAAAGTTTAAAACTTTTGCCTAGCATTCACTTAGATGTGTATATATATATATATATATATATGTTCAATGGTGTTAAAAATAAAAATAACACAATACATACAAAATTACCTAATAAGTATAGTTGGTTAAATAGATTCAAATGCAGAAAAGGAGAGAAAACAAAATATCAAATATTCATTCAATTTTCTAGAAACACAATCATCTTACCCAAAATAACACTCAACCTCTCTCTCCTCTCCCTCCTATGGCCGGCCACCCCACCCCCCATTTATCCGCTCTCATTCTCTCATTTTCTCTCATTTCCTCTCATTTCTCATACTCTCACTTCTCCTGTAACATCTCTCTAGAATTCTTCTCTCTATTTTATCTCTACTTTCTCTTTTTTTTTCTCTCTAAAATCATCTTATTCCAACCAACAAAATCAAGTTTTCAAGTCATTGAAGGTGTTCTTCAAGGTAAGAACATGAAATAATACTCACTTTTCTTTTAAGTTTTTCATGCATTCTTTGAGTTTTTCTTCCTGTCTTTTGATTTTCAAGTTTGTTTGCTAGAAAACAATCTTTGATACTTAATGTTTGTAGATTTTTCCCTAAAAACATGTTGCATGTTCTTAAAAGGGGATAAAATCCATGATCAAACCAAAGTTAAGATCAAAGAAAAAACTTTTGAAAGTTCTAACTAACATGCATGTGTTTTATTAAAATTTCTACTTCATGGATTCTAAAAAGTTCTATGAAATCTTTCCTACATATCAAATACCTACTTCAAACTTCATACATGTGATTTAAACTTTATATTTTATGTGATAGAAATCGAGCTCAAGGCATAGATTTCAAAGAATTTCAAATATAGTTCTGGATGGTCATTTTTAGAGTTTTTGCAAGATAACTTTGCTTAGATTGCATTTTGATGGTTAAAAACAAGTTTTCATCTGGATATTATTGATATGTTGTTGATAAAATCGTGTTCTAAGCAAAAGAAGCAAAAATCATTTCAAGAATCAAGAGATTGGACACATTTCCTTGAACTCATTTTCAAACAGCATGCTGACAGATTTCTACACCTAACTTTAAAGGACCATAAATCTCTCAATTTTTAACCAAATGAGGTGAAATTTCTTATGCAATTTATTTCTATGTGTTAGGTTGCCCAAGTGCAATCACCTAAAAACACTAAGAATTCGACCTCCAAACAGTGGTTGCAAAACAAGTGCGCAAACAGCTATACTTTATGTTGTAGTCCTTAATGTGAGAATGATTTGAAGGACCTAACTATCTTCAAAAATTATGGTTTTTATAGAAAACGTTTCCTAACACAAAATATTAGCTTGGGTAAAAATCTTATGAATAAAAGAAACTTGGAAGACAACTAAAAGTGGACATAAAGTGACAACAAAATTCTAGACAGAAAAGGAAATTTACAAACTTTATTTAAAAATCATCTTTTAAACCCTTTTATCATTTTATTTTATGAATTTGAGGTTTGTGTTAAGTGAACAAGTTAAAAATAACACATGAACAAAATGCTAATAACAAATATAATAAACTATAAGGAATCACAAAATGAAACATTAAACAAAGTTAATAAAATAAGGTTATTTTATGACATTTTGGATAAGTAAGCTTTACTGAAGCCATAAGATCTAAGCTTGAATCTTACAAGTGTCCTTACGTTCGTAGGATTGAAGTAGAATCAGACCTTGGTTTGCATTCATTGGACGTCTTGAATTCGTCTTCGCATATCACAATGAGTTTTCACAACCCTTTTTACCGTTTTCGTATATTTTAGGGGAAAAACATGTTGCTATTATTTTTACACACCGGTTGTGTTGTTTACTCGAAAATGCTAAATCTTGCTATGATTGCTTATGCTCTATGGTATGTACGCATATTTTAGCTGATTCTAAGTTTTCCTATCGTATATTAAGTCCCCGTTTACGCTTACATTAACCATTTAACTCAAGTATTGAGCCGTTGGTAATTATGGATAGAGTTATTTGGTTGACACCCCACTCACATGCGCCTTGGGGCATTCCAGTCTTTTAGGTTTGGGTAATGGGCTCATTGCTTTAACATTTATGCATACAAATATACCTTGGCAAGTTTTACAACCGGATTATATATCCACTGTGCGGATTCAAACAATTTCTATATCAAAATTCTATTGCATTCAGAAAACCTGTGATCTCACCAACTATTTCAGTATTCGACCTCTCATTGACATGCTTTTCAGGTGTACGTAAGTAAAGTTGGCGTCTAGGAAGGCACCGCATGTAGCGGCATTTTCCATGTGTTTCAACTATGTTATTTCCTTTTGTAAAACTTTATTTTAGGACGTATTGTAAACTTTTGTAATTTTCTTTAAATTACTATGGTTGGTGTTATCTTGTACCTTATGCTATGAAACCTTGAGTTGTTACATCTCGTTTTTTCGCTTTAGCGAGGCGTGACATATTTGGTATCAGAGCCACAAGTTATAGAGAATATCGGTCTTCCTTTTGGAAAGACCAAACTATAGCCGAAAACTGGAAATAGCACTCAAAATACTAAACATATTACTAGTATAACTAAGTCAAGTATTGCATTATTGGACCTAAATTAAGAAAAACCTTATCACCTATGTTTAATTAAGGAAAGATTAATGTGAGACCAGAGATGGTTATAATAGAAGTATATTTAAATTGATTTTCACGTAAACCCTCGAGTAGCATGCATGGTGTGTGTGTAGTCATTGCATACTATAGACATTTACACCTGTACATTTAGTGACTAAGTTCACTATTACCTCAGTATCACTATGTCGTCATCATCGTCGTTTTCACGCACTACCTACTCGGCCGATGATTCGGGTTACGTTACTGGTCGTCCTCGAGTCAACCCACCCAACGTTCAAGAGGAGGAACCTTCCGTGGACACCGATTCGGAGCTTGAGGTGACTAGCAAAAGCGTTGCTGCTAGTGACAACCCAAGAGGATCACCGGCTTCAGTGATACCCCAGCCGACCCCGGTACTACCCCAGCCGACCCTGATACTTCACCAGCCGAATCCTCGAGGACCGTGCATCCGACAGACGACTCGAAAGAGCGTCCCGATTCCTATGAGAGTGGTGCTTAGGATGTCGCATCCGGAGTTTCCGGAGACACCTCGAGTGATCACCGGGATAACAGTAGGGCGTATTTCTAGTAAGACTCAGGAGGAGGAGCAGCAAGTGCAGGCCATGGCAGTCGTGCTGCATGAATGCCAGATGAGGGTGGTCCATCAGGAGTAGGTCCTGACCAACCTGGCGGAGCTGACGCACCTCTTATATTATAGCTTGACTAGGGCATGGGAGAACGCCACTGTGGCTTGGACAACAAAGAGGAAGGAGCTTTGGTGTTTGTTTGGAGGAGTTGTGTTGGCTATGTTGGTATTGATGCTTTTGATAGTTGTGTATCTGGGATGATTTGACTAGAATAATTTCTAGTTAGACATCTTTTGGGAAAATATTTTCTTATGGTTATTATGAACTATGCATTTTGGATAATTTCAAATGATTTGGTTGTATTAGGTTTAAAAACCTTGGTATTGATGTATTTTAAACATCAAAATTTGTATTAGCGGAATTATTCAAAATATGAATGGAAAATCTTTTAGTGAAATATAAACCTTCAATTGTCATATTTGTTTATATGATTCTTATTGTTTCAAAATTTAAAGTGGTAGTGTAGATATTTGAAAAATATTTATGGTGAAAAATTTGTACAAAAATTTTTAATCAAATCAATATTTGTAAATGTATTCTAGAATTATGCCTCTAAGAAGATCTGCATGCAACACGAGAGCATATCCTGAAAACCAAATGCCAGATTTAGCACAACAAATTCGGAAGGCGATACCCATTATTGTCACCCAAGTTATCGCAGGCATTAACGTTAACCGAACGAATGATGGAGACGAGGAAGAAATCCGTACAACAACAATAGGGGTTGTAGCTACAAGGCCTTCATGTTCTCTAAGCCCAAGGAGTTTTACGGAAAGCAAAGTGTCGTAGGATTGCTAACCTAGATTGAGAGTATGGAATCGGTACTCCATATCAGCAAGTGCTCAGAGGACTGCATGGTGGAGTATGCGGCATGTCAACTCCAGGGCAGGGCACTGACTTGGTGGAACTTCAGGTTTAGACCTGTGGTAGAGAGGATGCATACAAACTTTCATGGGAAGAGTTTAAGAAGCTACTCATTAAGGAGTACTGTCCCAAGAGTGAAATTCCGAATCTGGAGGTTGAATTTTAGGATCACTTCATGGTCGGATCAGGTATAGACCAATTCACTGCTCGCTTTCATGAACTCGCAAAACTAGTGCCCCACATGGTTACCCTCGAGAGCAAGAGAATTGACCGATGCTTATATGGATTAGCCCCGGAAATCTGAGGGATGGTCACATCGGCAGAATCAACCACCATTCAGACCGAAGTGGCATTGGCAACTAGTTTAACTAATGATGCGGTTAGGGCAGGAACTTTAACCAACGGAAGTTCTGGTAATAAGAGGAAGCCAGGGAACCTGTCAGGGAAGAAAGCTAGTGGTAGTTCAAGCAAGGATAAGAAGGTGGTGAGAAACTTCAGAGTAAAGGAGCAGGAACCAAGGCGGTACAATGGTCCACTCCTAAAATGCAACAAATGTAATTATCATCATGACGGAGCCTGTCTTGTTTGTGGCAATTGTAAACGAGCGGGTCATCTCACCAAGAACTGCAGAATGGAAAATGGTGTCAAGGAAGGAAAAAGGGAGTGCTTTGTGTGTGGAAATCAGGATCACTTTTGGAATACGTGCCCGAGATTGAATAGGGGTCCGAACAATAACAACACTGGAAACCAGGCGAGGCAAGCCAATCAGGGAAATCAAGGAGGCCAGGCTCGAGGACGGGCATTAGCCATTAGAGCCGAAGAAGCACGTCGAGATCCGAATGTGGTAACAGGTACGTTCCTATTAAATAATTTCTATGCATCAATATTATTTGACACTAGAGCAGATAGGAGTTTTGTTTCTATGGAATTTAGGCCATTGATCGACTTGAAATCTAGGAGTTTGCGGAATGCTTTACTGTCGAAATTGCTAATGGTCACAAAATTGAGGTCAGGGATGTAATTTTAGATTGCACCTTGAGTCTAGCCGATAAGTTATTTAGCATTGATCTCATTTCGATTTAATTGGGAGTTTTGACGTAGTAGTAGGAATGGACTGGTTGTCCAAGAATCGAGCGACGATTTGCTTCTCTGAAAAGGCCGTTAGAGTACCTCTCCAGGACGGAGAAACCCTTGTCATAAAAGGAGATAGACCTAGAAAGAGCTTAAAAATAGTGTCGAGTATGAAGGTTCATAAGTATTTGAGGAAGAAGTGTGTCACATTCTTGGTACGCGTAGTTGAGAAGAAGATCGAGGAAAAGCGAATCCAAGACATTCCTGTGGTGAAAGATCACCTAGAAGTATTTCCAGATGATTTTCCTGGACTTCCCCCGTCTAGACAAGTCGAATTCCGAATTGACCTCATACTCAGAGCAGCACTTGTAGCTAAAGCACTGTACCACTTAGCACCAACTGAAATGTAGGAGTTGTCAGGCCAACTTCAGGAACTTCTGGATAATGGATTCATTCGGCCAAGTTCCTCACCTTGGGGAGCCCCAACAGCGTTCGTAAAAAAAAGGATGTATCGTTTCGAATGTGCATCGATTATAGGGAGCTAAACAAGATAATGATCAAGAATCGTTATCCCCTTCCTCAAATTGATGATATATTCGACCAGTTATAGTGTGCTACTTATTTTTCGAAAATTGATCTTCGATTAGGGTATCATCAATTGAGACTTCGTGAGGAGGACATGCCTAAGAATGCTTTTAGGACACAATACGGGTACTACGAGTTTTTAGTTATGCCTTTCGGATTAATGAATGCACTAGCCGTGTTTATGGATTTAATGAACAGGGTATGCAGACCATACCTTGACAAGTTTGTAATTGTATTCATCGAGAAATACTAATCTACTCACGGAGTAAGGAGGTTCACGAGCAGCCCCTGAAGGTAATATTGGAATTACTCAAGGATCAGAAGTTGTATGCCAAATTCTCAAAATGAGAATTTTGGATTCGGGAGGTACGCTATCTTGGTCACGTGGTTGGCGAGAAACGAATTCACGTGGATCCAGCTAAGGTGGAGGCCATTAAGAAGTGGGAAGCCCAAAAAACCCCAATAGAAATTCGTTAATTTCTGGTTTTGGCGGGTTATTACCGACGATTTATCGAGAGTTTCTCGAAAATTACACAACCATTCACGGCACTGACTCAAAAGGATAAGAGATTCTTTTGGGAAAAACCGCAAGAGGAAGCATTTCAACTGATAAAGCAAAAGTTGTGCACCGCACCAATTCTAGCATTACCAGAAGGAACCGACAACATTGTGGTGTATTGTGACGCATCACATCAAGGTTTGGGTTGCTTATTGATGAAAGGTACAAGGTTATAGCATACGCTTCAAGACAACTCAAGGTTCATGAGAAGAACTATACCGCCCACGACCTGGAACTTGGAGTTGTAGTGTTCGCACTTAAAATTTGGAGACATATTTGTACGGCACTAAGTGCACTGTTTTTACTGACCACAAGAGTCTTCAACATATCACTTGATCAAAAAATGCTTAATATGAGGTAGAGAAGATGGGTAGAGTTACTGAGTGACTATGATTGTATGATTCGATACCACCCGGGTAAGGCCAATGTGGTAGCCGATGCCCGGACTAGGAAGGAAAGGGTAAAACCATCACGGGTGCGAGCGTTTGGAGCGCTTGTGCAGACGAGCTTAAAGACTCGAATTTCTGAAGCTCATATTGAAGCATTAAAAATAGAAAATTTGAAGAACGAGACCCTATGTGGTTTGGAGCATAGATTTGAATCTAATGTTGATAGAGTACGTTACTTCAAGGACAAAGTTTGGATTCCAAAAACTACGAACCTACGGGGAATAGTTTTGGAGGAAGCCTATAAATCTAGGTATTCGATTCACCCAGGGGAGGATAAGATGTACAAAGACCTAAAGAAATATTATTGGTGGCCAGGGATGAAGAAAGATATCGCCTTGTACGTGGGGAAATGCTTAACTTGCTCGATGGTGAAAGCCGGATAGAAAAATCCATCCGGTCTGCTGCAACAACCTAATATTCCATAGTAGAAATGGGATCAAATAACTATGGATTTTATAACCAAACTACCTAGAATTGCTAAGGGAAACGACTCGATTTGGGTAATAGTGGATCGGTTTATGAAATCTACACACTTCCTACCTATTCGGGAAAATTATATAATCTCCCCTTTTGTTCAAAATCAATATTTATTTCCTTTGAACCGTTTTCAGAACTTTTTGTAATCTTCCCCAAAGTCTGTGATAATGTTTTTCAAGAATCTTAAACAATCTCCCCCAAAGGTTGTAGAAACGTCTTTCAGACTTCAGAAAGAAATTATCTTCATATTTAGCTCACTTTACTTCAGCAACTCAACTTCAAATAAAATTTCAGTAAATTCCAACGAACATTGTGAATCCTTTGAACTTTCTCTTTCAATTTTGCGCAATCTCCTTATAAGTTGTTTTCCTTTACAAATCCTTGCAACGAACTTTCTCCAAATCATATTTCTTGACATTAATTTATCCCTTAATTTCCTTTCCATATCAAACATTTCTTGACCATCTCCCCCTTTTTGATGATGTAGCACAGAAATCATCAAAACTTCACCAAGAAATGTCAAACAAATTCTGACCATCTGTAACATCTCAAGCTAACCGTACCGATATTGTCCGCTTTGTCCACACACCTAGACTCACGGTTTTAAAACGCATCTTATAGAGGAGGTATCAAGTCCCTTATAAGGCAAAATTTGTTCCCCTCCTCAACCAATGTGGGATCTTACAATCCACCCCCCTTAGGAACCCAACGTCTATGCTGCCACACCAGTCTGGTTCCCGACTCTGATACCATCTGATTGTGTATCCCATAATACGTGCAAAATCAGATTAAGATGACAAAACAATTAATCGATCAACCAATTTCTATTTCAAAATAAGATACGATTACAACAGAGGTCTCACAATATTTCTCTCACTAAACTGATACACGCATATCCTCTAATCATTCTTATTCTCTCTTAATTTCCTTTCCATTCCGAACATTTCTTGATCATCTCCCCCTTTTTGATGATGTAGCACAAAAATCATCAAAACAACTTGAAGAAATGTCAACAAATTCTTACCATGATCTTTTCATATGAGCCTCTGATCATCTGTCAATTCAAAATGTATTCATCCGAATCTTTTCAAATTCAGACAAATAAGAATGTAACAACTGAATCAACAAATGAATCAGTTAAAAAGGCATGTCAGTAACACGAAGCCACTGTGTGTAACAAATACACATTGGAGAGGAGATTTTTGATGATCACTCCCCCAGGTCTTCCATAATAACACAAGATTATTCTATGAATGTTCCGATAGAAAAACCAATTTTCTGTGTGTACGTGCTTGTGTATGAAAGAATTAATCATGATGATTGTTTTTAATAAGCTCAAAATGTGTAAACCATTGAGACAACAATAGTAATACACGGACTCAATTGTGCATGATCGAAGTGCGAAGGTGGGGTAGACTTCCTTCTTTTTGTATATCCACATCTTTCGAATGAAGATTAGATAACATATGTGTTGCATCCCCAAGAAAAATTGAAACATCTCATTGTTGAGAAAAAGATGAGTAGTTGGTGGGGTTTAATTCAAGAGTTAGCATGGGCTAGTTGTCTGTTACAATGATGTTAACAAAGAATTGTGAAACAACAGTAATGTAGCTGCCTGGCTCAGAAAAAGTTTGTGCAGAGTTTGATATTCTTTTACTCTAATCTCTTACCATCTTTCTTTTTAACATTGAGATAACTTCTAACCAAACTCTCTTTTCATTTCAGCACCCACCCACACTCAGATATTTTGACTCCTCGCCTCTCGATCACTCAAGGTTAACTTCTTAGGTAGGAAACACTAGTTAACGTGAATCCATATAAGTTCAATTAAGCGCGCACAATTCCCATGTAATTGTCCTAAAAGCAAGATGTCGCTAAAATGGTTTAACTTGAACAGTTAAAGCACAAAATGAAATACATGTCGAATATATGTATGCTCAATAAGATAATCATGAAAGATTCTCTCAAAACAAGGATATTGAATGAAAGAAATGAATGAAAACTTCTTGTTTGAGAATCTGACAATGTATGAAAAAGATCAAATATGAATGATATAGCAATAAAATCATAGGTCATGAAAAAAAATTGGAATTTTTCTATACGAATCAAATATAGACAAGTCTTGAAAGAAACGTTTTGAATGAATTCGCGCTAAAATATCAATGATGTACAAAACGGGGTGTATCACCATCGAAAAAATGTTTGAGACATGGTGAAAACATCAACAACAAAATACTAAACCGATGTGTGTGAATACTTGAAAGTATATGGAAAAGATAATACACAAGTATTTATCTTTGGAAAACACATGGTTTGTAAAGCATCGAAGCACATAATAACAAAAACATTTAAAAATCACACTTCTGTATTCATGAAATCTGTTTAAGAATCGAGAAGTGGTTTGAACATTTAAGAACATGTTTTCATGTATGAAAGTCGTCCATATTTCAAACATGTATGAGATTAAGATTAGAATAATCCTTACGCTCATCTTAAATCTTATAAAGTCAGCTCGAAATCATGAGTGATATAATCATGTAAGCTCCCCCTCAAAATCTGCATTCAGTCAAAACGTCGTCAAAGTACAAAGTCTTATTCACAAACTTTATTGAAAAGTAAAGACATGAAAGCAATAAAACTTTTTAAAAACTAGTTCTGATCAAATGTAATCAGAAGTCAATTTCCTTACTCCCCATGAAAATTTGCATTCACAATATTTAACAACAGAAAAATATGTACTCCCCCTTGAAGGATGAACATCTCTTTTATGTATCGGAGTACAATCTCATATATGCACTGAAGTATAATCTCTTTTGACCTTTGAAGTACGAGTCCTTACACTGTTGTGTTTAGAAGTCAAACTCCTTAGATGTAACACCCTAAAAATAGGGATAACAAAATCCGAAAAAACGGACACGTGGTATAAAAATTGCCAAAGCAAGAGCCTCCCAAAAATGGGGAAATAATATAAACCTGTTTAATCACAATTGTAATTTCAACGAACAATAAATTAACAACCAACTAATCTAGTTTCTACTACTAGAAAAGATATTACAAAAGGGTTGTCATCTATAGTTCAAAAATTTCTTCTATCCAATGAATGTTAATTTGCAAGCGTTCCCCAAGCTCTAACCCAAGCAACTATGCCAACTTAGAACCGGCGCCGCTAGAACCTGAGATACACATCGACACCAAACAAGTGTTAGGCCAAAAAGCCTAGGGAGTTGAATAATAATAAGCATGCATGAACAGTTACAATTCTTATCAGCAGTTGACCAGAGTTCAACATATGTGGAGTCAGTAGGGGATACCCATAGCACCAATCAAGTCCCACCCAAAGAGACAATGTACCTTAGTGCCCACTTCTAAGAGTGACACCCAAAGGCCCGACACACCCGAGGACTACAACCATGGCATTACCCCGAATGGATGAGGTCTAGGCACATACCATCACGGTGGCACCCAAGACTACATCCTCCTAGTGTCTACTGACTTGGTTCGTCCAACATAAATTATAAGAGGTCTTGGGGTATATTTCAACCAATACATTTCGATACCAACCATGGATACAATGTTACCATCCTTACACATGATTCCATCATAAGCCCCAAATGTCAATCATGCTCATCAGTTCATATACATATATTACCCAAAAGGAATTCCAACTAGTAACCATCTCAATACCGAGACATATATATACATATATCATAACAAAGTACACGTAATACATATTCAAGAGAAAAGCTCCAAATACTTGCATATTTAGAGTAAAACATGGCATTTCACACATAACCATATTTCCAACATTCCTTCATGAGAAATCCCAAGTACTTGAACATATAGAGATAAATAACAACAAATAGAAGAATATGATGTGTATCTAGTTTTGACAAAGGTTAGTAAACTCACAATCTAGGTTTTGAACCAAAACCTAGAAAATAGATGAAATGGGGAGAAATGAAGCCTTGAGAATCCAAATACTTGGTTGCTAGGTCTTGAATGCACCGTTGAAGTGGTTGATTAAATGTTTGAATTCCCCCAACAACCTCTAGAGTAATAAATGAAGTAAGAGAGTGGAGAAGTGGAGAAAATCGCCCAAAATCGCTCCCAAGTAAACCTTAGATCTTATTTTGAAGTTGTGTAAAGAATGGAGGCTGAAAATGGTGTTTTTAATCGTCTAGACCACGCGGGCAATAGTGCCCGACGATAGTGACAATCGCGGACACATAAACACCCGCGGTACAATCCGCGCGAGTATGCCCGGCGATAGTGACAATTGTCACTATCGCAAACCTCTCCCCCCCCCCCCCCCACTTACGGTACACTATCGGTGATAGTGCCCTCGCGATAGTGTCAATGGTACAATCGCGTGGCACCCAAACGGCCCGAAAACTCAACCAAAAACGATAACGAGCACGAGGTAAAACATAACAATAACCATATTACTCATTTATAAGATTGGAAAGATCGTAGGCTATCGTAAGGGACTTTATTTACTCAATTAAAACAGTTAATAAAAAAATGAGAAGTAATTTCTTACCTTTAGAATTTCCGGGTGTTACAATCCTCCCCACCTAAATGGGGATTTCATCCCCGAAATCTCATCCTAAATTAAACAAGTGAGGGTAACGCTTCTTCATATCGTCTTCGGACTCCCAAGTAATGTTAGCACCCCGATGGTGCTTCCATTGGACTTTAACCATAACCACATCCTTATGCCTCAACTTCTTCACTTTCGATTCTAAAATCGACTTTGGTTCTTCCACACAACGATTCCCATTGTCTACCCGAATTTCCGACAAAGGAATCACGCTTTCCTCCTCGTCTAGACACTTCCGAAGGTAACATACATGAAACGTAGGATGTATTCCATCCATTTCCGGTGGTAAATCTAACTGGTAGGCTTGTAAACCAATTTTCTCCAAGATGACGAACGGTCCAAGGAAACGAGGACTAAGCTTTCCACGCTTCCCAAACCGGATAATCCCCTTCCATGGAGATACTTTCAACATGACACGGTCGCCCACTTGAAACTCGACCGGTCTTCTTTTCTTGTCCGCATAACTTTTCTGTCAGTCTTGCGCCACCTTTAGCCTCTCTCGGATTTCTTTCACCTTGTCCGCCGTCTCTTGAACTATTTCTGGCCCGGCGAATTGCTTCTCGCCCGCTTCTAGCCAACAAACCGGGGTTATGCACTTCCGTCCATACAATGCCTTGAACGGTGCCATTCTGATACTAGAATGGTAACTGTTGTTGTACGCGAACTCCATCAACGGTAGATGTGAATCCCAACTTCCCCCAAAATCTATTACGCATGACCTCAACATATCCTCTAGCGTCTGGATCCTCCTCTCACTTTGACCATCCGTTTGAGAATGATACGCCGTGCTCAAATTCAGCTTAGTACCCAACTCCTTTTGCAAGCTAGCCCAAAAGTTCGAAGTGAAGCGACTATCCCGATCCAATACTATAGATTGCGGAAATCCGTGCCTCGACACCACCTCGTTGATGTACATTTTAGCCAATTTCTCCATTGGTAAGGTCTCCCGCATCGCAAGAAAATGCGCACTCTTGGTTAGCCGATCCACGATCACCCAAATGGTATCATGAGCACGCAAGGTCTTCGGTAGTTTCGTCACAAAATCCATGGTGATGTTGTCCCACTTCCACTCGGGAATGGACAACGGTTGCAAACTTCCATACGGCCTTTGATGCTCCGCCTTGACTTTGAGGCACGTGACACACTTCTCTACGTAACTAGCCACGTCCAATTTCATCACCGGCCACCAATAATTCACCTTCAAGTCCCGATACATTTTGGTGCTACAGGGATGGATCGAATACTTCGACTTATGTGCTTCTTCGAGAAGTAATTCCCGATTTCCTCCCAACTTCGGTACCCAAATACGCCCTTGAAAGAGTTTAAGTCCACGACCGTCTTCCTCTAAGAGTTCCCTTTGTTTCAACATAACTTCGGATTTGAGGTTCTCTTCTTTAAGTGCTTCCACTGGACTCGTCTTTATACTTTCCAACAAACTCGATACCACCTCGATTCTCGTGAGGGACATTTTGATACCACCATCGTAGCTCCTTTGGCTCAATGCATCCGCCACCCTATTGGCCTTACCGGGATGGTAAAGTAGATCACAATCATAATCCTTCAAAAGCTCAAGCCATCTTCTTTGTCACATGTTGAGTTCATTTTGATCGAAGATGTATTTGAGACTCTTGTGATCCGTGAAGAGAGTACACTTTGTCCCATACAAGTAATTTCTCCACAACTTCAACACAAAAACCACCGCCGCCAACTCCAAATCATGAGTCGGATAATTCTTCTCATGATCCTTTAGTTGCCGCGATGCATAGGCTATAACCTTCCCCCGTTGCATTAGCACGCATCCGAGCCCCAACTTGGAAGCGTCAATATACACTACCAAGTCTTCCGATCCTTCAGGTAAGGATAAGATTGGAGCTTCGCACAACTTCCTTTTGAGCGTTTGAAAGGCTTGCTCTTGAGCATCGGTCCAAATAAACTTGACATTCTTCCTTGTGAGAGAAGTGAGCGGTGTAGCTATCTTGGAAAAGTCTTGAATGAAACGTCGGTAGTAACCCGCCAAACCCAAGAAGCTTCGGATCTCTGTCGGACTCGTTGGAGTCTCCCAACTCATCATTGCCTCGATCTTTGTCGGATCCACCTTTACTCCGTCCTTTGATACCACATGCCCCAAGAATTGCACCTCTTGAATCCAGAATTCACACTTTGAGAATTTCGCAAACAATTTATCCCTTCTTAGAACCTCTAACACTTCTCGTAAGTGTTTCCCATGCTCGGACTCATATCTTGAATATATTAGAATATCGTCGATGAAGATGATCACGGATTTATCCAAGAATGGGCGACACACAAGGTTCATCAAATCCATGAATACGGCCGGAGCGTTGGTTAAGCCTAAAGGCATCACCAAAAACTCATAATGACCATATCTCGTTCGGAAAGTCGTCTTCGGAATGTCCTCCTTCTTCACTCTCACTTGATGATAACCGGACCGAAGGTCAATCTTTGAGAAACACCTCGCACCTTGAAGTTGATCGAAGAGATATTGATACGAGGTAGAGGATACTTATTCTTCACCGTGACTTTGTTCAGCTCTCGGTTGTTGATACACATCCGCATAGATCCATCCTTCTTCTTCACGAATAAAACCGGTGCTCCCCATGGTGACGAACTCGGTCGAATAAAGCCCTTTTCCAACAACTCTTGAAGTTGTGTCATCATCTCTTTCATTTCCATCGGAGCCAAACGATAAGGAGCACGAGCTATCGGAGTCGCTCCCGGGGTGAGGTCGATCTGAAACTCTACTTGCCGTTCTGGCGGCAACCCGGGTAAGTCTTCCGGAAAGACGTCCAGAAGATCTTGCCCTACTTCCACGTCTTCTACCGACTTCTTCTCCTTCTTCGCGTCCACCACGTAGGGCAAGTACGATGGGTAACCCTTCGCTAGAAACTTTCGAGTCTTAAGAGATGAAATAATGGGATTATTCCTCTTTCCTTTCTCTCCATAAATGGTAGCCACACCATTTTCTGGCAATGGCACTTGGATCATCTTTTGGGAGCAAAAGATGTCCGCCTTATGCCTCACTAACCAATCCATACCTATGACCACATCGAACCCTCCTATAGCCATAGGTAGCAAATCTATTCCGAAAGGATTCCCATCGATCTCTAGAGTGCAATTACAAAAACGGTCTCGAATAACTACTTGATCACCATTAGCTATTTCTACTACTAGTGCATCGGGAAGGACACTAACCGGAGTGGTGAAATCACCGCCTTTTCCAAAAATGACCGAAAGTTTGCGTTTCTTTGTGGCGGTACCCCTCGAGATCCAACCGTTTCGTATTTACTTGGCGTTTGTATTTTTGGTAGTCGCGATTGGTTAGAGGATGAATTAGTTATGTTTAGGGATAAGTTGAGTTTAGATTGAGGTACATTTTGATCGTACGTTGGTGACGGGGTGATTGTTGTGAGTGGTCTCGGTGTTGAAATATTGCCGAACGAAGGTTGTTGGTGTTCGACTATCGATGGTGGGTGAGCTATTGGATTTCCATACCTTTCTAGAACACAGATAGATGGGGTGAAAGGTTTGTGTAGCGGTTGTGGTGATACCATCATCGGTTGTCGGAAAAATGGGGGAATGGGCAGTGTTTGTTGGTGGAATGGTGGAGGTGGGTTTTGATTAGGGTAAAGGTGACGATGGAATCTCGGTGGTGATGTGTAGTGTATCGGGAGAATTGATGAAGACGATGGTCGATCGTACTTTTTAAAAAAATCGATTGTGGTGGCGTACGTACGATTTAGAGCAACGTCATTTCGGGTTTTGTTTTCCGGTGATGTGGGTGCAACTTCGACGGGTTGGACGATGGCAGCTGCAGCGGCAAGAGTGTGGAGAGCAGCGAGCGGCGGCGTTAGGTTGTGAAGGTGGTGATCGGCGGCTGTGAAGGTGTTGAATGGCGGCAGTGGGCCTGCGATTTTTATCAACAACGGGGGTTGTGGTGCGTGTGTGATGGCAACGACGGTGTCTAGAGGAGTGAACGGTGGTGGTGGTTTATTTTTGAGGTGGTCTCCGGCGTGAAAGAGGTTGTGGGGTTCATTTTTTTTTTCTGTTTCTTTTTGTTTGAATTTCGAGGAACTCCGTGTGTTTAAAAATGGTGATGCTTGCATGGAGATTAAAAAGAATTGGAAGTTTTTTTTTATTTATTTATTTAGAATTAAATAAAAAGAGAAAACTTGGGAAATGACAGAGGAATCTTTGCTGAAAATGACGGGTATTTGCAGAGATGAGAAGCTTCTTATTCTTCTAAAATATATGCCATAACCTGCAATTCTCAGTATATTATCTATAGTTGTATGTCAAATTTAAATATCAAAATTATAGTAATTTAAATATCAAATAAAATCTCCCAATTTACTTTTAAAAAGGTGCATTTTCGGTAATAGATTTTTTTTAATTCTTACACACACATATATATAGATATAGATATAGATATATTTATTTATATATATATATATATATATTTCAAAATAATACCGTAAAGCTTTTCTTTAAAAAAATGTTTTTTCTATTCTTACACACACATATATAGATATAGATATATTTATATATATATATATATATATATATATATATATATATATTCAAAATAATACCTAAAGCTTTTCTTTAAAAAATGCTTTTTTTCTTATAATTGGATATTTACAAGTTCTTGGACTTTGTTAAAAGTCCAAGAGTTTACACAACTTCTCAATTTCGGAGATGAACAACCTGTTGTATCATGGTTGACAGTTCGAGAAAAAGTTTTACCCTTTGTCCGTTTACTTTAAAGGTAGTACCCCTATCGGGATCAATTAGTTCGATTACACCATAAGGGTATACTTTAAAAATCTGAAACGGACCTGTCCATCTAGAGCTTAATTTCCTGGGAAATAATCTGAGTCTACAATTGAACAGTAGGACTTATTGTCCCTCAATGAGCTCTTTTGGAATGATTCTCTTATCATGCCATCTTTTTGTATTTTCATTATATAGCTTCGCATTTTCATAGGAAAAATTCCTATGTACCTCTATTTCACATAATTGTAAAGCTCTTCTATTTCCAGCTTCATCTAGACTCAAGTTAAGTTCCTTTATTGCCCAATAGGCATTGTGTTCTAATTCAACAGGCAGGTGGAAAGCTTTTCCAAAAACTAATTTATAGGGAGACATGCCAATAGGAGTTTTGTAAGCAGTCCGGTAGGCGCACAAGGCATCATCCAATTTGGAGGCCCAGTCTTTTCGGTGTGGCTTGACTACCTTAGTTAAAATTCCTTTGATCTCCCTATTGGACAGTTCAGCCAATCCATTAGTCTGAGGGTGATAAGCAGTGGCCACCCTATGTTGTATGTTGTACTTTTCTAGGACTTCCTCTAACACATTGTTTATGAAGTGAGTGCCTTCATCACTGATTAAAGCACGTGGTGTACCAAATCTGGTGAAAATGTGTTTCTGTAAAAAATTGACAATTGTCTTAGCGTCATTAGAGTGGCAAGCCATAGCTTCCACCCATTTAGACACATAATCCATAGCCACCAGAATGTATGCACAGTTGCTAGAGAGTGGAAACGGTCCCATAAAGTCAATGCCCAAACGTCAAACAATTCCACTTCTAGAATTCCATTCAGGGGCATTTCATTCCTCTGAGAAATATTTCCACTCCTCTGACATTCATTGCATTTTTTTGCAAAATTTTGGGCATCATTGTTTAGAGTAGGCCAGTACAATCCTGATTGTAAAATTTTTGCGGCTGTCCTATCTCCTCCAAAATGGCCACCACATGGTCCTGTGTGGTAGTGATGTAAAACAGAGGCAACTTCTTCTTTTGGAATACGCCTCCTTATTACCTGGTCTGCACAAATTTTAAAAAGAAATGGATCATCCCACAAAAACTTTTTGGAATCAAAAATGAGTTTCTTTCTTTGATGCTTATTGAATTCCTTGGGGATAATCTCACAAGCCAGATAATTCACAATATCTGCAAACCAAGGTGTTGCAATATGTTGTATGGCCAAAATATTTTCATCAGGAAAGGACTCACAAATATCCCCACTGTGTTTGTCCTTCTCTTGCTTTTCCAATCTCGACAAATGGTCAGCCACTTGATTATTTACACCCTTTCAGTCAATGATTTCCAAATCAAATTCTTGTAACAGCAAGACCCACCTTATTAACCTAGGTTTTGCATCCTTTTTAGAAATGAGATACTTGATGGCAGCATGATCAGTATGAACAATCACTTTGGCACCCATCAAGTATGATCTGAATTTTTCAAAAGCAAACATCACAGCTAATAATTCTTTTTCAGTGGTGGTGTAGTTGATTTGGGCTTCATTGAGAGTTTTTCTAGCATAGTAAACAGAGTGAAATATTTTTTCTTCCTTTGTCCTAGAATTGCTCCTACAGCCCAGTCACTTGCATCACTCATTATTTCAAAAGGTAAGGTCCAATCAGGTGTCACTATTACTGGTGCAGTGACCAATGCAACTTTTAAAATTTTAAAAGCCTTTTTACAGTCCTCATCAAAATTAAAAGTGTGGTCATGTTGTAATAGTGAACACAAAGGTTTGGATATTTTAGAAAAATCTTTTATAAACCTCCGATAAAAACCTGCATGTCCGAGAAAACTTCTGATTCCTTTATAAGTGGTTGGTTAGGTAATTTTGCAATTACCTCCAACTTTGCTTTATCAACCTCAATACCTCTATTGGAAATGAGATGCCCTAACACAATGCCCTCTTTAACCATAAAGTGACATTTCTCATAGTTTAAAACCAAATCTGTTTCTTCACATCTTTTAAGACTTTTTTCAAGGTTTTGTAAACACAGATCATATGATGTCCCATAAACAGAAAAATCATCCATGAAAATTTCTATGGATTGTTCAAGCATATCAGAAAAAATGGACATCATACATCTTTGGAAAGTGGTAGGGGCATTACAAAGTCCAAAGGGCATTCTTCTAAATGCAAAGGTCCCATAAGGACAGGTAAAAGTTGTTTTCTCCTGATCTTCTGGTGCAATGGCCATTTGATTGTAACCAGAATAACCATCTAAGAAACAATAAAATTCTTTCCCTACTAGTCTGTCCAGCATTTGGTCAATGAATGGTAATGGGAAATGGTCTTTTTGGGTAGCTTGGTTAAGCTTCCGATACTCCATACATATCCTCCAACCTGATACAATCCTAGTGGGGATTAATTCATTTTTCTCATTGGTTATAACAGTAACTCCACCCTTCTTAGGTACACATTGCACTGGATTGACACATGTACTACTAGCAATAGGATAGATTATGCCAGCATCAAGCCATTTCAAGATTTCCTTTTTCACAACTTCTTTCATCATAGGATTTAGTCTTCTATGAGGCTCAACTGAGGTGAAATATTTGTTTTCTAAAATGATCTTATGTTGACAAATGGTAGGGCTTATGCCCTTTAAATCTGCAATGGTCCATCCTATGGCCTTGGTGTGTAGTTTCAACATGGCAATAAGTTGTTCCTCTTGATTAGATTCTAAGGATGCTGAAATAATGACTGGCAACTTCCCTGGATCTCCTAAAAAGACATATTTCAAATGTGAGGGAAGTTGTTTCAATTCTAAGTCTGGAGCACATGCTATGGAAGGAACAAGTGTTTTCCTATCCTCACTATGTAAGATTTCAACAATAGAGGTAACTTGTATGTCTTCTAATTCCTCAAACTCTTGTGTATCTTCTTCACTATCAGGCTCCTTTATTCCCAAGATCTCCCCAAAACTTTGGTCTTGACACCAAGATTCAATCAAACCTAAGGTAGAGCATTCCTCCCTCTCTTCAGGGAATTTAAGGGAGTCCAAAATATTAAAAGTCACTTGTTGGTCTTGAACTCTCATAGTGAGTTCACCCTTTTGGACATCTATCAGAGTTCTGCTTGTTGCTAGGAATGGTGTAGGTCCCAGTACAGTGCAATCAGCAGCAAGTTATATCAAAGATGAATAAAATATGAGTCACAACAACTAGTCATATGATTGATATTGAATCAAAGGGTTACATGTTTACAAAAAGGATTTCTGATCAGAGAGAGTAAACCTATAAGCTAGTTGTTTGTAAATAATGAGACTCAACTTCTCTAAACTGTCTAAACTGTTCAACCCTAATTATGAGATAAATAATGCCTTTATATACCAGGCTTACAAGGCCTAATGGGCTTATGGGCTTGGGCCCATCTAATAAAACAACTATTAATTAATTACAATAAGCACCCTTATAAATAAATTATTCCACTTTCAACACATAGGACTTTCAGTCCTAACAAATGGTCTTCCTAAGATAATGGGAATGTCTTTGTCCGCCTCAAAATCTAAAATGATGAAATCTGCAGGAAAAATGAATTTATCAACTTGGACTAGGACATCCTCAATCTTACCCTTAGGTCATGCTATAGACTTATCTGCTAACAATAGTGAAACAGTGTGGGTCTAGCCTCACCTATGCCTAAAGTGTTGAAAAAGATAAAGGCATAAGGTTTATGCTAGCGCCTAAGTCACATAGAGCCTTTCCTACTTCTTTTCCTCCTATGGAACATGGGATTGTGAAAGTCCCTGGATCTTTTAACTTTGGAGGGATTTTGCTAGACAACATATCACTACACTCTTCAGTCAGAGCTACAGTCTCATACTCATTCAATTTTGTCTTTTTGCTCAAAATGTCTTTTAAGAATTTTGCATAATTTGGCATTTGCTCAATGGCTTCCACCAAAGGTATGTTGATATGCAATTGTTTAAAACATCTAAAATTTTTTTGAATTGCATTTCATCCCTTTGATTCCTTAATCTCTGGGGATAAGGAATATAGAGAGGAACTGGAGTAGGAGATGTAGTCTTTTGAGGAGTATGTGTTGGAACTGTTGGTGAGATTTTGTCTACCTTTATGTTATCAGGATCTTTGGGACTGTCACCAGCTTGTGACACATCCACAACATTTTGTTCATTTATCTTTTGATCTTTCTTTGGTTCATTTGGAAATAATGTTGGAAGGCCAGTCCTTTTTGGAATGGATGCGGTGTCAATAGGCCCGACAATATTTTCGGTCCCAATGCTCACACTGGATTGAGTAGAGTTTGAAATTGTGTTTTTCCTTTCAGGTTCTGTTTTGTTTGTCTTTTTTAAACCTTGTTGAAAGTTTTATGGCAAATCCTGTTCACTTCTCAAAGTTACAGCCTTCACATGCTCTTTTCCAGTCCTCTGAGGTATCTCTGTATCACTAGGGAGGGAACCTGAAGGACGTTTTCTTAATTCTAAAGCCATTTGACCCATTTGGGTCTCCAGATTTTTAATTGATGCCTGTGTTTGAGTCATGAACCCTTTCATCATTGCTTCCAAAGAATTGGATGAGTCGGCATGTTGGTTTGACTTTTGCTGAAAACCAGGTTGTTGATTTTGAATATTTGTATGTTGATTATTTTGTGGCCTGTTATGAGATTGTTGATGAAAGTTTGCTTGTCCTTACAACTTTGGCGGTGGTGGATTTTGAGCAGGACTGTGCCAAGAGAAATTCGGATGGTTTCTCCACTCAGGATTGTAAGTTTGAGAAAAAGGTCCACCTTTGTTATTACTGCTGACATAATTAACTCTTTCAGGATTTCCAGGACAATGTTCAAAATCATGGCCTTCTCCACAGTAGGTACATTGTATAGATTACATAGTAGGGGTATGTCCTACAACATTAACTTGCACAGTATTTAGATTTTTAATTAAAGATCCTATGTCGGCTAATTGTGAAGATAACAGTGCATAGGCATCTGTGTCTTGTACCCCTGCTGCCTTTCTAGGTAATGCGCGTGGATCGGCCCATTGACCATTGTTGTTTGAAATTCTTTCAAGGATTTCATATCCTTCATTATAGGTACAAGCTGTGAAAGCTCCGTGTGCAGTAGCATCTAGCATCTGTTTAGCAGTAGTATTTAAACCACTGTAAAACGTCTCTAGCTGTATGCAGTACGAAGTGCCATGATGAGGGCATTTTCTCAATAGCTCCTTGTACCTATCCCATACATCAGGAACTGATTCATCGTCCATTTGTCTAAAAGTGCAGATTTCATTTCTGGACTTGGCATTCCTCGTGGGTGGAAAATATTTTTTAAAAACTTTTCTGCCATTTGGGTCCATGTTATTATAGAATCTGGTTTCAACGAGTTGTACCAAGACCTTGATCTGTCTCTTAATGAGTATGGAAAAAGTTTTAATTTTAGAGCATTGTCTTGTACACAGGCAATTTAAAAGAATCTTTAATTTCCATGAAAGACCTGAGGTGAGAATGAGGATCTTCAGCTGGCAAACCAGCGTACTGGCCGTTAGTTTGCAACATCTGAAACATTATTGGTTTTAGTTCAAAATGGTGGGTTTGCAAAGTTGGTTTAAGAATTCCTGAATGTAACTGGGTTAAAACAGGAACAGCGTAAGACATAATGCCACCATCTTTAGAATTTGCCAACCGAAAAATGTTTTGTTCCTCATCGTCAACATTTATTATTAGCGGTTCATTTAGGTTTTCTCGATTATTTAAATCTTCGCGATCATTTACTCGATTATTTCCATTCCCATTTAGATTTACCTCGGAACCTTCTTCCTCATCCGTCATATATTCACGGTCAGACATTTCGGGAGAATTTAAAACTAAATTAGCTTTTTGGATTCTTCTTCGTTGTCTAAATGTTCGTTCAATATCGGGATCTAGTTGGAAAAATTCACCGTGTGGCAATCATGGCATGCACTATTTTTTTTTCTTTTCTAAATAGATGGTAGAAAAACTTGCTTTTATAAACTTTACTTAAAAAGAAAAACTTCTAGCGTGCTTCCCTGGCAACGGCGCCAAAAACTTGTTGCGGCCTTTTCGTGTTCACATCTTTTTAAAATGCAAATAAGTAGATTTTGACGCAAGTATACATCTCAATCTACTACCGTTTTTAACAAGTAATAATGGTACAAAGTACCGAATATCGATCCCACAGGGAAGCGTGGAAAAGTTCTCTTGGAAAGTCGGGTCTGTAAAAGCGAGTCTCGGATAGCGAATTTGAAAACAATAATTTGATTTGGGAGTTTTGATTAACAAACACTGAAAAGTTTAATTATAGAAAGAAGCACACGGTACAATGCTCTGTTGGGATAAGATTAATAACTGGTTAAAAAGATGAGATAGCATTCCTTCGTTATCTTAAAGTTAATATTTTATATAACTCAAAAGGCCGGCATACACTGAATCAGTTGTCAATTGATTAATTGCAGTCCACCATAAAATATAACTTTAATTTAAATAACTTCGGACAATCATGAGATACAATACATCAGTTTAACTTTTTATCAGTCCCGGTCCCAACTTAACTTTGTACTGATTCTAAATATAACAGAAAAGGGAATGTAAATTTCAACTAAAGGAAAAGGTCGGCGTTTTCAAACAATCAACGATAAAAATCTTAGGAGTGTTGTGCCATTAACCATTCTTTAGACAGAGAAATAAAATTTCGTGAAATAAAGGACTGAAAGTAATTGACGTGAATTAAATTGCAAAATTTGACTAACAGAAAGTAGTAGACAGAAAATTAAAATACATAAATTAAATTGCGGGAAATAAAGTGCGTTAAAATAAATAACAGTAACGTAAAACGATAATTATAAAACAACTACGTAATTCGAAATGGTGACGGAAAATCTTGTTTCAAATGTGAAATTCGAACTTGAAGGTTTCATGGTATTTTAACGATATAATGACGTAAAGGAAAACTAACCAATGTACACTTGTTTTTTATAAAAGTTGGAAACATAAAACGGATTTAATAAACTACAACAAACCGTGAACCAACAAAAGTTGGGGTTCCAAATTTATTATCCAGACTTCGGATTTGTAATAGAATTAAAGCCGCAATGAGACCAAAATAAAAACCAAGCGTTACCCGACTAAGAAGAAACGTGATTTTTGAACGAGAATAATGCGAAACGATTACGAGATATCTTAACTTGAAACGGAAAATGACATCTATTTATATAATTCGAACCCGGTTTGAATCGTGAGTCAAAGCTTGAACTGTTAGCTAATGGTTCATCTCCTCAAACCCAATACAAAAGATAATTAAAAAGGAAGCTCCTATGAGTGAAGATGACAAAATGTCTAGGTTCAATGCACCTAGAACATTTTTGTTCTAAAGTTTAGAACAATACGTGAGAAAAATGAAGGAACAAGTATGGATTCCTCCTCTTCTATCCCATGCTATCTACTTATAATTACAAAACCAAGGCCATGGGCTTCCAAAAAGAATGGGCTTTAAAAACTTATCAAAAATTACATAGTTAGCCCATCAAGAGTTTGGCCCAAGAGATTTTCAGCATCCCATGTGTGCTTTTTGAAACCCGATTATCAGTCCATCATCTTCAAAAGTCGGTTTATTATCGGTACATACGGCGGCCCAAAAATAGAAGCGCATGTTTCTTTTCTGCATCATGAACGAATTTGGAATTCTCACGGCCTCGTTCTGAACTTAAAACGTATAATTATAAAGAAATAAGATTTTTGTCATAATTTTCTCATAAAATAGACTTATTAGACCGAAAGCGAGAAATATAAAAATAAACGACAAAACGGTAAAAATAAACTAAAAGACGCAATGGGAAAAAGAAAAGTAGTTCAAAATTGTCAAAAAGAGGACTAAAAATAGGGTAAATAAATTTACCTTATCAGTTACCAATCCAAATAGAAGATCATTAACTACAAGCATAAAAACAAGATTCAGATCTCAGATCTGCAACCAATTCAACTAAAATCGCCGGAGACCGCCGGAGAACAAGCTTGACCGGTCGGAAAAGACTTGGAGAACGAGTTGGACCAACCGGGAGTCACGAGGCTAGGAGACCGTAGTCTTCTCAATGGAGAACCAGGATATCGCCGGAGACGAGCCTGAAAGGCCAGAGAATGAGTAGGTTGATTTCAGAGAAGGGGGAGGTGTCGATTGAAGGAGTATCGTCGGAGGACGGAAATCAGGGGGAAGAGTCGATTAAAGGAAATTCGTCGGAGGACGGAAACCAGGGAGGAAGAGTCGATTAAAGGAGCATAATGGGGGAAGTGAGCTTAATTTCTGAGGAAAAACGTGATTCAATTGCAAGGAGGGGTAGGGAGTGTCTTTTGAGCAGTTGAACGTAGACCAATGATGTAAATCGGCTGAGCGAATAAGCCCAAAATTTTATGAATAAGCCTCAACCGAATAAATCTTTATAGCCGAGCGAATAAATTATAAGACTTGTACAACCCATTAAGCCACAAACAAACAGCGCAAAAAGAGTACAAACACATGGACTAAAATTGTAGTTTATTCTTCTTTATTTAATTGCGATTTTTTTAAATAAATTTTCTTTTGCCACCTGTGAAAAGAGATGGTCTACCACTAGGCTGCAACCTCATGAATCCTATATGATGTGAAACCCTCTGTAGAAGAGGGATGATTGGAGAACGCATTGACTTTCATGCGAATTTATTAATTTTTATTTTATTTTATTCTACTATATAAAATATAAAATATATGTTTTATATGTTTGGTTAAAATATTTAAAAAAAAATTCTTTTATCAAATTACTGGTTTATAATTAGAGTATTTGTGCTTGTTAGAAGTTTATTGGGAGGTTTTTTTTCAAAAAAACAAAAACCTTTTTTTGAGGTTTTTCAATAATGGAGAGGTTTTTCAATTGAGTTTTTCGTCATAGGTCGTAAAGTACGACCTGCTTTTTTGTAGATTTTTCGTATTTAATCAGTTTTAACTTTATACAATTTTATAAAAATTTCGTATTTAATTAGTTTTATTTATTAATCAGTTTTATTTATTAATATATATAAAGTAATCATATTTAAATATAATTATTAAATAAATAATATAAATAAATAAATACATAATGAAAGTAATTATAATTTTATATTTTTAAAATAATATCTTAAATTTGACATATTTATACAATTTTAACAGATTTCTTAATCACCCAGTTTTTATTTTCGATTATACATACTTTTAAGCTTAACATTTTTTTATTTTTATTTTACATACTTTTTATACAATTTTTATATATTTTTTAATAACCTAATTTTTATTAATTTTATTGTACATACTTGTATGTATTTGTATGAATTTTAATATATTTATTTTTATAAATAAGAATAAAAATGATATAAAGTTAAAATTGTGGGACCCTGAATAGTTTAAAAAAGTAATGAAAAAACTTGGGTGATATAGTGGATGTATATAAAGGTTTTTAAGTTGTTGATGTAGCAATAATGTGTAAGAAAAAAACTATGAAAAACCTTAGTGAAAAAGTCGTACACTGGATGCTCTTATATAAAATATTAATAATATTGAGAATGATTCGAAATTCTTAATCATGTCTTATTAAAAAGTATTTAGATATTAATGAAAATATATGTCAAATCAGTTTTCTTAAATCAAATATCAATAAATAATGATTATAATTTGAAATTAAGTAGCAAAAGTTGCTGGCATCACTACGTAAACGTTCACTCTTCATTGGATTCTATGAATTAGTAAGTTAATATTATCTTCATTACATTCAGAACATCTGTCAAGAGATTCTATAAAATTTCTTTAATATCAAAAATTTAAATTTAAAATTTTTAACAAATTTACATTGGTTTTTATTAAATTTTGTATTTTAAAGATACTAAGGTGGCGTTTGGTTTGTGGAATGGAATTCGATGGAATTGGAATTCATCAAGGAATTTGACTTTGAATGAATTGAAATTGGAATTTTATGGAATTTGACCATGCATTTTGGTTGCGTTTGGTTCCATGGAATTGGAATTTGTTGGAAAGAAAATGAATTCCATAGGATACCCTGTGGAATTGTGAAATCTGTGTTTGAAGGAATTTGATGGAATCCGCAGGATTCCTTAGTTTTAATTATGTAAACCAAACAAGACTTTGAAATTTGGTCAATGGATTTGGACATTCCAATTCCATTGAATTCCATCCAATACCGCGAACCAAACACCCCCTAAAAGTATACTCGCGCAATACAGCGAGATACGTCACGATTTTAATGTTTCATTTTATTTTTTTGTCCATGTACAGTACGATTTTGGATGGTTTTGATAAAGTGATAATGTTTTTTTTTATAAATTTGTTTAATTTAGGCTTAAGAAAATAATGTTTTTTATATAAAAAAATTAAGTATTTTGTTAGAATTCAATGTTTATCTTATATATTTTAATGGCATCTAGAAAAAATAACCAATTATATATTTAATAATATAATTAAAACAAAATTATAGTAATATAATATATTAATTAATAGTGATGCATGGAAATGTCTGCATAAAAGGAAGACTCTGCACATACCAAATTGGTGGGTGTTAGAAGTCTGCAGTAGTAATATATGTATCTTGTGCTTTGATTCTTGTAAATTAAGAGATTTTTAAAATCTTGCATAAAATGATGGTAACTTGTGCCTAATAATTTGTAATTAAGAGTTTTTTATCTGTGCTTTATAATATAGCATAGATATAGATTATTTATATTAGAGTAAATTATGTTTTTCGTTGATTTGCTAGAATTTATGGATTTCGTCTCTATGGTTTTGAAATTTCGGTTTTTATCCATATGATCTACAATTTATTTATATTTTCGTTTCTGAGACTAAAGCACTAGGTTTAAGTATAAATGTCTAAAATCGAAATGAACTGTAAACCATAGGGATGTAAAAAACAATAAAACTTAAATTATATTGACTCATGTTTTCTCGATTTTTTAGAAAGTTCTAGAGAATTTGATGGAGCAAAAATATGCTGAAAATCTTCATTTTCTACGTTTTGGATAATTTGTTGGAAGAGCATCTCAAACAGATACTCTAAAATTTCTCTTAAAAACTCAAAATCTCTACAAAATATTACATCTAACTCCAATAGATACTCCATTTTAAAGGTTACAAGATTGATTATTTTATTAAAATATTGTATGAATGTCATAACATGATAATATAATTTTTGTTTCATAAACATTTAACATCAATATTGTGAGAATCTATTAAAGAATGTTTTTCTCTCGTAAACCGTGGGTCCAGGTTTGTAGACAAATTTAAAGGTTACAAGATTGATTACAATATTTTTTTTTTCCGGAAAGTTCTCCAAATTTGAAGAATTTCACACTCTATCTCATCTTTTCTTCATGTTGGAGAAAGTTTTGGTAAATATGTTGGAGTAGGATTTCCAAAAATCTCCATTTTCTCATTTTAAAAAATATGTTGGAGATGCTCTAATCGTCTTAGACTATTGTCCAATTTTCATTATTGTATACACAACCTTTACAAATAATTTGATAAAAAAAATTGGTTTTTTTAAACTACTTAGAGGTACAAGAGTCATTTATCACTTTTTCTAGTGTCACGTATTTAATGATTTCATGCAAATCACATAGTGTGGCCTTAACAACAACTTGCACCAAGTGAGCCTACAAAAACTCGAAGAACACTAAATAACAAATAATACAAGAAAATAAGAAAAAATGAGAATGATTATTTATTTATTTGTATTAAATGTTTGATTGTACACAATTGTTTGGATGATTTTGGACAAGCGAGGCCAACCTTATGATGCTCAACGACCCAGAGCAAATTACACCGATGACTTAAATTACATGTTCATATATATATATATATATATATATATGATTAAACACTTTTCGCCTTCTCGCAAAATGTTTAGCATCTCGTTTAAACCTGCCCCTACCATTAAAATATTTACATAATAGAATTCTCTAAAAAATAACTATACGACTTCTTAGGTGTGTCTCATTGTCTAATATGTTTGTGGCAGAAGAAAGATAATGGTGGTGATTACATTTGTTGGGTTACAGGGTCATACATGCACTAGATTTAAAACATCACAATAAACACGCTCCATGTGTAATATGGTAGATCGAGCATTTCAAACCGGACGAAATGGTTGAATCAAAGTAATGAAACAACAATTTGCAACCTTCATGATATATATCCACATGAACAACCCACTCTTATATCTTTTAGTAAAGCTAGTCACGACTCTATGGGGGCGTTTGTTTTGATGTAATGGTTTTGAGTGATTTAGATTTTGTGGAAAGATTTGGGTTTGGAATCTTTGGTGTGTTTGGTTTATAGAATTTGAAATGAAATTGAATTTCATTATTTATAAAAAAAATTATGAAAATTTGTAAAAATAATTAAATTAACTTTTTGTTAATTGATTATTAGAAAACAAATGTTTTTGACTTATTTTTAAACATTAGTATATACAAATCCTACAGAACCCCGTAAAATCCCCACCCCCATGGGATTTCAAAAACCTATGTTTGAAGGATTTCAAAAAAATCATAGGATTTCAAATCCGGACAATCCTGCAAACCAAACAAGTGTTTAGAATGTATTTGAAATCCAAATCCCTTCAAAAATCCGTTTTATTCCTACAAACCAAACGAGCTCTAAGATTAGACGTTTTAGGGATTTCGTGGGAGAGAGAGACAAGAGCAAAAAGTCGACCATCTTTCCATCTTCCAGTATCTCTTTTCTTGTAGTGAACCAATGAATATATCTCTTGACAAAATCAAGGCCACCCTTAACTGGAAGTGAAAAGTATCTACACTATATTATAAACATGGATAAAAAACTCTTAAATACAAATTATTAGGCATAAGATACCATAATTTTATGCAATATTTTAAAAATCTCTTAATTTATAAGTTTCAAAACACAAGATACATATTATTACTGCAAGTTTCTAACACCCATCAATTTGGTATGTACAGGACCTTCCTTTTATACAGATCTTTCCATGTATCACTATTAATTAATATATTATAATATTATAAATTTGTTTTAATTATATTATTAAATATGTAATTGATTATCTATATCTATACTATATTATAAAAACGACATAAAAAACTCTTAATTACAACATTTCCAAGCACATTATCTCACATAATCATCTATTTGTGGAATGATTACTCATTTATTTATATAACTATTTGTTTTTTTGGTAGAGGATTTTATAAAATAGATTTTATATTAGCATAATCTATTTCAAATTTAGATTTTACATTTAAATCTATATTAATGAGATGTAATATAAATTTTTTTTTTCTTCCGTATTTTTTTATATTACATCTCATAATGATTTTTCCATATTTTATTTTATAAAATCTTTTTCCATATTTTATTTTATAAAATCTTCTTAAATAATGAGATGTAATATAAACTCTTTTTTCTTCCGTATTTTTTTTTTGCTAATATAAAATCTATTTTATTTTATAAAATCTACACGTATTTTATATTAGGATAATATAAAATCTACACGATTTTTTTTGATAATATAGAATCTACACGTATATTTTTTCATGAGCATTAAAAGAAGAAAAAAGAAGGTTGATATGAGTTAAAAATAAAAAATACCGAGATACACTAATAAATTATCATATTCTTTAAAATAAAAATATTCCGCAATACTTTACAAATTAACCAAGTGTAAAAAAATAAAATAGAAACGATTTAGATATAAAAATATTCTTCCATATTTTTAATATATTTACATTTAAATATAAAATCAAAAATAAAAATAAAATATTTTAAAATATTCTCTACATTCACTATAAATGTATATAGCTTCTCTATGTATCATTCGAGTACAAGAAGAAGACGAACGGTCGGGTGTCAATGGCGGAACCTGCAACTGAACAAAAGGTATTCCACTATATTTTTGTTTCTTTCAAAAACTACTTTTTTATATTTTATTTTATTTACTGAGGATTTGTTTATATTTTTCAAAACCCACAATCATATTTTTCGAGTAGTAGGGGAATAAGATATATATATATACATATCTTTATTTTTATCGACTAATACTATGAGGTCTTGAAGTCAATAGTCAAATAAATATGTTGTGAGACATATCGTTTGAGTTTTAAATAATATAATACAAAACTATTACCATTATTATTGCACAAAGTCATAACAACAAACAATTAAGAATATATGCAAGTTAACCACTTATGAAAATACATTCGTTTTTCATATTGTATTTCATTAACTGTTAACAGATAAATTACATTTCATTTTAACTCGGTTCAATATTCCAACAAAAAAGTTATCCTCCCGTGCAATGCACGGGCCCAACACTAGTAGAAACTAGTGAGAAAATGACTTATTTATTACAACATTACTAACACGTATTTATACATACAAACAAATGGAAGCAAATACTCTAGATAATTACAAAAGTAATTACAAGAATCAAGTCAAGAGATATTGAAGCATAAATCAAGGGATGTGAGATGGAGGCATAGATCAAGGGATGTGATATGGAGGCATAGATCAAGGGATGTGATATGGTGTATCATGATCACAATCTTTATCTTTATCAGCACCCCCGCAAGATGGACGGTTGTAACTCCCTGAAATCTCTGGCCGAAAAGAAGTCGATGTTAAAGCATAGTTTAGATCAAATAATCTTGTTTTTTAGTTGAGTTTTCATGTAAGCTTTTGTAGAGGTCAAGGCTTTGTTTGACCCTATATAAAGCATTGTCTTTTGTCTTGTTTTAGTATGCATGTAAGAAGTAAGTGTAAAGCCTGTAAGAGTGTTGTAATTGTTTCTAAGAGATATATGACTATGACACTTTTGGCTCATTTCTCTCTCTAAATCTTTTATCTAAATTTGTTCTTTAATTGTTAATTGCTTGAAATCTGGGATCACAATTGGTATCAGAGCATATCAGATTCAATTGGGAAAATGAACAACACAAAATTTTAGGTAGAAAGATCGATTTCCATGATTGGAAAGGTTACCGTTCAATGACACTATTGCATTGATCAAAATTCGGATATAGCGATGAATTGATTGTGAATTTTATCACACTGTGATCGACAAGTGATACTGAACATCTTTCATTCAGAAAGATAATTCAATTGAACAACAAATTAGAAGAATTTGATTGATCTTACCATTTTTTTAAACTTTTCATTTACGGACTGTCAAAGATCAGATTTCTTCAATCATGGTTGTTCTTGATGAAATTCATGCTAAAGGATTGTTCTCGATGCTACAGTGATTGATTCTAACAAGTTTCAAAGTCTAATTGTAAGATTTGGGTAGTTTTAAGTTGGAATTTTCGAAAAAATGTTCGAGATCCACAAAATTCGCACGAATAATGAAGAACTCGCACAAAGAACTCGCACGTTGAAGAATTCGCATAATTCAGTGATTTAATTGTTCCAAGGACAGAATTCGCACAAAGGTTTATACGAAAAGTGAAAATTTTCGCACAAAGCCACATACGAAAAGCTTGGATTTCGCATCTGTGTCTGAAAATTTTTCTAAAGAAGGAATTCGTATCGATAAGAATTATTTGAATTGTTCAAGCCTAGAAAATTTCTAAGGGAGGAATTCGCATATATGAGATAGCATCTTTATACGAGAAGTTCAGAATTCACACCTCTCTATATACGAAATGTGCAGAATTCACACATAGCCTTATGCGAAAAGCTCAGAACTCGCATACAAGCACATGCGAAAAGTGAAGATTTCTTATCTTTTCTTATGCGAATTGCATTTATATGCGAGTTGTGAATTGTTTGTCTATGTGAATTGTGTGTGCATGCGAATTGTAGCGTGTATATCATAAGAATTCTATACTTAGTTGATTTTTGAGTGATTTTTCTGTGATTCTGATAGTTGATTTTTCTGATTATCTGACTAACGATTTTTTCAAGCATTATTTTTCAGATAAATATTAATCATGCCTTACATAGATGAGAAAGGATGCACTGTTCTCACAAACAGAGATTGTGCTTTAGCATACATGCCTGAAATTCCCAAGATGTAGGCTGAACTTGAACTGTTTGTATTCAAGAATAAATTTAATAAGGGGTTTAGTTTGTAATAGTATTTAATACTCTAGGGGGCATTGTAGTTAATAGTTAATACTGATTAGGTCATGTTGACCTAGGTATAAAAGGTTTTATTTTCTAGGTTTAGTGTGTGTATCGTATGTGGTAGAATTGAGGAGGCCACATATTCTCTGTATTCTACACACGGGGTATCTGTATACACCAAGAACACACACGTATTTATCTGATTAATCAAGAGATCTGTGGTATGTTAATTTGATCTATTCATCTCTTGTTCTTTATTGTGTTGTGATTGTTTATCAACTATAATTTGGGTTTAACAAGTGGTATCAGAGCCAAAGAATCAAGATTTTTGGATTAAACAGTATTTTTCAAAAAACCAACTGTGTGAAAATCGATTTCAAAGGTTTGTGTGTTTTTGAAGCTGAAAATATTTGGAATAGGTGCGTTTATTGTTATAGAACATCATTAGATTGCCCTATTGCACTTTAAAACACAAATCAATTGACTTTTGATGATTTTGGTCATGAAACTATCGTGTACTGTTCCATCTGATTTTAAGCATAAAAGTTGTTTTTAATCATTGTTTTTGATTGGGTATTGAACGTTGTATGTTTGTGGATGATTTGTGAGAATTTTATACTGTGTATCAACCGTTTAGAGTGTTTTCTGGATTGAAAATCAAGTAGAGGGTCGAACAGTTGAAGAACACGCCAGATTTCCAGTTTGCGCCAGGTTCAAGTGGTCTTTTGCGCCAGTCCCTCTTAGCGCAAACTTTATTTTGCGCCAACTCCTCTTCGGTCGAAGGAGACACCGGTCGAAATTCACACCGCTCCATACCGGTCTGGGAGACCTCGGTCGCAGCACACCGGTCGCACTCCCACACCGGTCCACACCGGTCGGGGAAGACACCGGTCGCCCACACACCGGTCGCAGGACACCGGTCGCGCACCCACACACCGGTCGACCTCAAGACCCCGGTTTTTACCATATGTTCTTTGCATAAAACCGCATTTGCGCCATCCTCTCCTCGAGCATATCTGAGTTTCACGCTATCTTCTCTTAGCGCAAATTAGTCTTTTGCGCCAGATCCTCAGCTCAAGTTGAATTTTGCGGCAACTCCTTTTAGCGCAAATCTTCTTTTGCGCCAGGTTCACTTAGAGCAATTTTTGCGCTACTGCCATTTGTGCAATTCTGAAGTTAGCGCCAGCTTCACTTAGCCCAAAAGTGTATTTTGCGCCAGCCACTATCTTTTTTGCGAATTTCTTTGTGTTTATACTGTTTGCGAATTCTGCACTTGAACTTTTTGGAAATTTATTTTTTTGAAAATTTTTTAGTGTAGTTTTTATCTAATTCTTGATTCTAAGATCTTATAAGTTGATTAAAGAGTTGTACAGATATCATCATGCCTTACACAGACGAGAAGGGAAATACAGTGCTGACCAAGAGAGATTGTGCTTTAGCATATATGCCAGAGATTCCATCACTGGAAGCTGAGAATAAAGATCTGAAGATTCATAACTCATCTCTCCTTGATCAAATTAATATGTTGCAAGATGATAAATGCCTAAAGAAAGATTTTGTTTGCTCATAATGCATCTCTAACTAAAAAATTAATTTTGTAGGAATTATTGAGTCAAAAGAGAAAGATATTTTAAATCTTCAAGCTAAATTAAGAGGATCTGAAAGTATAAATTCTAGCTCAAGATGGTCAAAGAAGGAATCAATGCAAAGAGAGCTAGATGAACTGAGAAGAAGAGCAAACATTGCTTGTGAGACATCTGATGGGTTGAGAAAAATGAATTCTCAAATTTTTGCTGAAAGAAACTCTTTGAAAGATAAAGTTTTCTGTCTTGAGGTTGAGATTAATATGATGAAAGAAAAGGCAACCCAAGACAGAAACAACACAAAAGTCCAAGATGAGATGATGAAGATTGAGAAAGAAAGAAAAGAATTTGCTAAAAAATTCTCTGATTTCTCAAGAAAAGCCTTTGAGGAGAAGAAATCATTAGAGCTTAAATGTGTTAAGCTTTCTCAACAAGTTTCAGACTTTGAAAAAGTTATCATTCTGGAGAGAGACAGGGTTGAAAAGGAAAAAGAGAAACAAAGTTTAAAAGCTGAAAAAGAATCTTTAAAAGGAAAAATATCTGGTTTAGAAAAGGATCTTGTAAATCTCAATGCTGAAAAAGGTGAGTTCAAAATCAAATTCGAAGTATGTTTTCAAGAAAGTAATGAAGCTTACACCAAGATTAAGAAATTAGAGGATATTAACATGAAACGAGGTCAGATTGAGCAGACATTAAATCTATTGACCAATAAACTCCAAGTTGAAAGGTTTTATAAACTTAAACCAGGTTTGGGTTTGCCAATTAACGATGTTTTGAAAAAGGCACCGGAGCACTTGTATAATTTTGATAAACTTGGCTCCACAGTCAGACCCATTCCAAACATTCGTGCAACTTTTGTTGAAGCAAGTACTTCTAAACCTTATACAGAGACCAAAGGTAAAGAAGAAATGGGAGAAAACAAGTCTTGTGACACTGATTCTCAAAATTCTTTTAAATCAGTTGGTTTTAAATATAGTGATTTGAACAAAAGCCATGAGATTTGAAAGATCGAATTTGCTGAGTTTGAATCACTGTTTACCACATCTTCAAAAGAATCAGTCAGCAATAACTCGGTTCCACCTGAGACTGATTGCAAATATGATGAGTATGAATCGGATGTCGATCCATCAAATATACCATCAGTCTCAAATCCCATTGCTCCTAAACCTTTAATTGTTGAAGAGGTTGAAGAAGAAATTGTCATCAAGAATGGATCTTGTTTTAAAAATGACAAAATGGAGTTTATTGAGAACATGACTGAAGAAATGTTTTCTGAAATGATGAATGCTTCAGACTCTGATCCTGTTTCTACTGCAAAAGAGTCAAATTCTGTGAGTGATCATACATCTGAATTGATGAAACAAATTGATACGTTGCAACAGTCTCTTGAAGAGATTGAAGATGAAAACTTTGATCTCAAGGTTAAACTTGAAAAATCTTTGAAAGATAATCAAGAGCTTTGCACAGAGATCAATGATTTGAAAATTACTCTGTTTAAGAATGTTTCAAATGGTAAACAAATGTTTAATGATCCAAGATAGAAGGTAAGCACTAATCCAGAATTTGATGCTCCTGCAAAACCTTCAGTTATTTACTATGATTGTCCTGAATATCCACCTAGTATTTTTGAGAAGGGTGAGACTTCAAGTAACTCAAGAAAATAATCACCTTCTAAGAAAGAGACTAACAAGATTCCTGTTTCTGTTTCAGATATGAAAGGAAATGAAGTTGGGAGGAGTAAGAAGAATAAAAATGATAGTTTGAATTTTAGTGAAACTTCTGTTACAAACAGTTGTACTACAGACAGTGATGTTTTGAAATGTACTTCTTTTGATGGACATGAATGTAAGATTTGTTCCGATAAATCTAAATTTATGACTTTTGCTCGAAAGAATTTATATTGCAAACACTGGTGGGATAATTCTTTCAAATACTACTCCACTCCTAAGTCCAAAAAGAGTAAAAGAAAAGCTAAACTTAATCTTAATTCCACTTTATTCACACAACCCAAAGTGTTTCGTGCTAAGGTTACCAATCCAAGATCTAAAAAGCATTTTCAGGAATTAAATGTTAAAATGGTTTGGAAATGGGTTCCAAAACCCCGATATGAATAGAGAGTGAAAGTTAAACCTGCTGATATTCCTGATTTGATTGAAGCTAACAGCGAATGACCCATTTTGATATGGGTACCTAAGCAAAACTAATTGTTTCTTGTGCAGGCCTGTCGAGTGTGGGTGATAGATTCCAGCTGTTCACGCCACATGACAGGATTCAAGCACCTCCTAAATAACTATGTGGAGGAGCCTGCTGGAGCAGTTAGGTTTGCTAATTCAGAAGTAGAAGGACATGTCAGAGGATATGGAATGCTTGATAATAGAGTTGTGAAGATACAGAGGGTGCTATATATTGAAGGTCTTGATCATAATCTGTTTAGCACTAGTCACTTCTGTGACATGAAATACCAAGTTCGCTTCACAGCATCCCATTGCTATCTAGAGGATCCAGATGGTTACGAAGTCTTCAGAGCTGAACGCCATGGAAATCTATATTATGTAGATTTTCCGACACTATCTGCCACATGTCCATTATGCCTATTAGCCAAAGCATCTAAAGCACAAACATGGACGTGGCATCGCCACTGGTCTCATCAGAATTTCAAATCAATAGCCAAGCTACAGAGACAAGGTCTGGTCAAAGGTCTACCAAAAATGAGGTTTGAGAAAGACTCACTATGTTTTGCATGTGAGTTGGGCAAAATGAAGCGAAACTCATTCAAGTCCAAAACTGAATCATCGACCTCATCTGTACTGGAACCTATTCATATGGACCTTTGTGGCCCAATGTGAAAAGCGTTTATCAACGGAAAGAAATACGTCTTAGTAATGATAGATGACTATTTAAGGTATACATGGCTCGAGTTTCTTCGCAACAAGTCAGATGCGCCAGAATTGATTATCGCTTTTATTAAGCGCATTCAAGTACGTCTTCAATTGCCAGTCCCAACTCTTCACAGTGACAACGACACGGAGTTTAATAATGACACCTTGCAGAGTTATCTTATCTCTGTGGGAATTTCACATAACTTCTCCGCAGCCTACACTGCACAACAGAATGTCATTGTAGAACGGAAGAACCGCACTCTTGTTGAAGCTGCTCGTACTATGCTTGCATATTTTGATCTATCCATGTATCTTTGGGCTGAGGCAGTCGCGACAGCTTGCTTCACTCAGAATCGTACCATTGTGGTCAAACGCTTTGATAAAACAGCATATGAGTTGATCAACAATCGTAAACCTAATATCAAATTCATTCGTGTTTTTGGTTGCAGGTGTTACATTCTATGAGAGTGTCAAGGTTTATCAAAATTTGATAAGAACGCAGATGAAGGATATCTCATTGGATACTCCCTGACATCCAAAGCTTATCGAATCTACATTATTCGAACCAAGACGATTGTTGAAAGCATAAATGTATTTTTTATGAAAATTCTACTCGGACTTCTGGACACAACGGTTCAGAACTCGGACTCAAGAACAAAGCTTTTATTCACTCCAGAATAGAACCAACGTCTAAAGCATCTACTTCTTCTATAACTAACTCTATCTCATATGAGTTAGATTTGTTGTTTATTGATGCGTTCGATGATATTTGTGCAGACTTTGACAAAGGCATATCAACATCAACACCAAGCTCGGAGGTCCATACTCTTTCTGTAAACATGTCTGGACCGTCCGAAGAAGTCACTGAAACTGCATCTCAATCAGGTACAACTAAATCGTTAGTTTCTGACTCTACTAATGCTGAATCTGTCTCTGCAGATATTTCTTCTAGAAATGAAGTCACGAGTACTTCAACTGCCATTCTAGAAGCTTCAGTATCAGAAACACCTGTACAAGATGTCCCGAGCACATCTGTGGATCTACCTGTCGTGCATGATGAATACAATGCATCAAATACGTAACAAACATTTGAATCCTTACCAAGCACATATCGTTGGAATAAGGATCATCCCCTGCATAACATGATAGGTGACGTACAATCTGGTGTCACGACACGGTCTGCGTCAGCTAATTTCTGCATGTTTTCAAGCTTCCTTAGTTCCCTAGAACCAAAGAAAGCATCAGAAGCTCTCTACGTGATCCCTTTTGGATTTCTGCTATGCAAGACGAGCTTCTGCAATTCGAACGGAACAAGGTTTGGCGCTTGATCCCACTACCTAAAGGTAAAGCTGTCATTGGAACTAAGTGGGTTTTCAGTAACAAGAAAGTCGATGCTGGAGTAGTTGTGAGAAACAAAGCTCGATTGGTTGCAAAAGGGTACTGTCAACAGGAGGGCATTGACTATGACGAAACCTTCGCCCCTGTTGCAAGGATCGATGCCATCAGAATCATCTTAGCATGTGTAGTACACAAAAACTTTACAATCTATCAAATGGACGTAAAGTCAGCTTTCCTAAATGGCGTTCTGCATGAGGAGGTCTACGTGGCACAACCTGAAGGTTTCATTGATCCTCATTACCCTGATCATGTCTACGTGCTAAACAAAGCACTGTATGGTCTTAAACAAGAACCAAAAGCCTGGTATGAAACTCTAACTAAATTTCTCCTAGCTTCTGGCTTCAAGAAAAGTACGATTGACACCACCTTATTTCTCAAAAGGAAAGGTGAGGACTTAATTATCATTCAGATTTATGTTGACGACATAATATTTGGGTCGACAAATCAGAAATTTTGCAAGAACTTTTCTAAAATCATGGAAACAAAGTTTGAAATGTCGATGATGGGTGAGTTAAATTTCTTTCTTGGTTTACAAGTAAAGCAATTACCTGAAGGCATTTTCATTAATCAAGCCAAATACATAAAAGACATGTTATGAAAGTTCAATATGTTAGATAGTTTAGTCATGAAAACACCAATGGCTACTGGTACACTCTTAGATGCAGATCCCTCTAGTAAGCCTGCAGATCAAAAGGTGTATCGTAGTATGATTGGTTCTATACTTTATCTGACTGTCGGTCGCCCAGATATAATGTTTGCCACATGTTTTTGTGCGAGATATCAATCTAATCTTAAAGAGTCGCACTTTAATGTTGTTAAGCGAATTCTTAGATATCTCAAAGGCACTCCTTATTTAGGCCTTTGGTATCCAAAGGATTCTCGTTTTGATCTAACTGCCTTCACAGATGATGACCATGCAGGATGTAAGCTAGACCGAAAAAGCACTTCTGGATCATGTCAATTTATAGGTGACAAACTTGTAAGTTGGACCTCAAAGAAACAAAACTGTGTTTCAACGTCCACTGCGGAGGCAGAATATGTAGCTGCTGCTAGCTGCTGTTCACAAGTCCTCTGGATGAAGACACAGTTAAGGGACTTTGGGTACAACTACAAGCTCGTTCCTATTTATTGTGATTCCAAGAGCACAATCGCCATAACCTCTAACCCGGTTCAGCATTCAAAGACCAACCATATAGATGTACGCTATCACTTCATCAAAGATCATGTAGAAAAAGGTGATATCGAAATGCACTTTGTTCAAACTGACTTCCAGTTAGCTGACCTTTTCACCAAGCCGTTGGATGAAAAGAGGTTTCAGTTTCTAATAAAAAAACTTGGTATGTTGAACATGTCTTCTTAGACCTTACTCATGATTCGAGGGGGAGTATTCTGAATCTTAATCTTGTGTTTTATATATTTATTCTCCAACTGTTGCTAACGATAGAGGAATCAGTTTCACAAATGATTACCACATTTTCTTTTATGTGCAGGATTGTTCAAGTGACAATGGCTTCTAATCACATCTGATTAGAACCCGCACTTCAGTTCTTTGTTTTCTATTTGTTTTCTATTTATTGTTAAAAAAAAAGACTTATGTTTGAAGGGGAGAATTGTATTGTCAAACCCCTTATGTTTTTGACTTCTCCAAATTTTTATTCTTCATGTTTATTTGTATTCCTTTGTGCTTACATGTATAAAAGAGTGTTGAACAACACGTTCTTTTAGGATAATACATGGGATTCAGTGTGAAAGCTTAACAGAACTTCCATGGATTCACGATAACCAGTGTTTCCTACCCAGGAAGTATTCCCTGTGTGAATGAGGGGAGAGGGGTCAAAAGATTTGAGTGTTGGTATGTGAAGAGGTAAAATGGAAAAGAGGGATTGGTTAGAAGTGAGATTTAAAAGATTAAAAGAAAGAGGGTGAGAGAACAGAGTAAAAGAATATCAAACTCCGCACCAAATTCTTTCTGAGCCGGGCAAACACATTATCTGTTGTTTCACATTTCTTCGTGAACGACATTGAAAAAAAAAGACTTATGTTTGAAGGGGAGAATTGTATTGTCAAACCCCTTATGTTTTTGACTTCTCCAAATTTTTATTCTTCATGTTTATTTGTATTCCTTTGTGCTTACATGTATAAAAGAGTGTTGAACAACACGTTCTTTTAGGATAATACATGGGATTCAATGTGAAAGCTTAACAGAACTTCCATGGATTCACGATAACCAGTGTTTCCTACCCAGGAAGTATTCCCTGTGTGAATGAGGGGAGAGGGGTCAAAAGATTTGAGTGTTGGTATGTGAAGAGGTAAAATGGAAAAGAGGGATTGGTTAGAAGTGAGATTTAAAAGATTAAAAGAAAGAGGGTGAGAGAACAGAGTAAAAGAATATCAAACTCTGCACCAAATTCTTTCTGAGCTGGGCAAACACATTATCTGTTGTTTCACATTTCTTCGTGAACGACATTGAAAAAGGCACCTAGCCCATGCCATCTCTTGCATACAACCCCACCAACTACTCATTTTTTTTTCTCAAAAAGAGAATGTTTCACATTTTCTGGGGACGCAACACATACACTATTGGTTCTTCATTTGGAAGATACTAATATTGAAAAAGTAGGAAAGTTTCCCCACCTTCGACCTTTTCTCATGCACATTGAGTCCTTGTAAAATTTGTTGTTGTCTCAACAAGTTTACATACTTTGAGCCTACATTGAAAATCAATCATCGGTGCTTATTTTTTTTAATACACATGTACGAGCACACAGAAATTTGTTTTATGTCAGAACGTTCATAGATAACCATGTGTTATTCGATGATTGAATGAAAGTCCTGGGGAGCCAACATCAAAACCAGCTCCTTATATAGTAACTTTGTGTTACTCAGTGACTGTGTGTTACTAATAGGCATTCCAAACTGAGTCATTTGTTGATTAAGGGTTACCACTTTTTACTTATTTCAATCTGCAAAGATTGAAATAATCACTCTCTCTATCTAGGGAGACTGCTCTTATTTCCACACATGGATCTATACATGAAGACTGTGTTTAATTGATGACTTGGGGGAGAAAATTCCTACTTTATTTTGCTATGTTTTGATGATGCTGATTCTCACCACTCATCAAAAAGGGGGAGAATACAAAGAGAAAGACTATACAAGAATTTTTGAACTGAAGACTGCTGAAGAATTCAAAGATATCAATGTGTCTGAGCTTATTTGATCGTCAGAAGGACACTTCATTTAAAGAAAGAGGAAGATGAAGACTGTGTAAAGCTACAAGCTTTGAAGCTGTCAACGTCATATCAGATACAATTTTCAAGATAAGTGAAGACCCAAAGATAATTGAATTTTTTTTTAATTTTGAATCCAAAGGGGGAGATTGTTGGATCAGTAAATTGTATTCAAGATTAAATTTAATAAGGGGTTTAGTTTGTAATAGTATTTAATACTCTAGCGGGTATTTTAGTTAATAGTTAATACTGATTAGGTCATGTTGACCTAGGTATAAAAGGTTTTATTTTCTAGGTTTAGTGTGTGTATCATATGTGGTAGAATTGAGGAGGCCACATATTCTCTGTATTCTACACACGAGGTATCTGTATACACCAAGAACATACACATATTTATTTGATTAATCAAGAGATCTGTGGTATGTTAATTTGATCTATTCATCTCTTGTTCTTTATTGTGTTGTGATTGTTTATCAACTATAATCTGGGTTTAACATGAACAACTCAAACTTCAGAACTCAAAGCTGAAAGATGAGATTGATGCACTGAATGTCAAACTAACAAAAGCTGAAACTCAAGTTTCCACATATCAGACTAAGGGAAATGAATGGCTCAAGAGAGTTGATGAGAAAAGCAAGAAAGAGAAAGCTGAATATGAGAAAACTTTCAACCAGAGATTATCTGATTTTTCTAAGAAAGCTGAAAAGGAGAAGAAAGAGTTAGAAATCAGATGTGCCAAACTTTCCAAACAAGTTTCTGAATTTGAGAAAATTGTTATTACTGAAAGAAATACTTTTGAAAAGGAAAAGAAAAATATTGAAAAGAAAAATAATGTGCTTTTCAAAGAAATCTCTGAGAAAAATCAGAACATGGAAAAAGAGTTTGAATCTGAAAGAATTTTTTTTTGAAAATGATATTTCTAAACTCACAAGCTAGTTGGCTTCTTTATCTTCAGATATTCTGAAAGGATAGAAGAATAGATCTGATCTGCAAAGAAAATTTGATAAACTTTGCAATGAAAAATCCAAGTTGAATGACAAGATCAAACAACTTGAGAAAGCTAATGTTGATTTATCTGACATGATAACATCTGAAACACCTGACTTATCCTCTTATGAAGATGATTTAGTTGAATCAGTATGTTCATTTCAATCAGTATCTAGCCTATTTCAAAGGATGGTTTTCAAGAAAAAGATTATCAAACCAGAAATCTTGAAACCAGATCAGATTAAGACTTTTAGTTCATTTTATGTCAAATCTGCTGATAAATATGTTGCTTATTCTTCAAATTCTGGTTTTAAAGATTCTAAGAAAGAGAAGATGATCTGGGTTGTGAACGGATCACATGAATCAGTGAAATACCAGAAATCATCTGCACAGAGAAACAAGAACAGACATGCAAAAGGTAAATCTTTTACTCCTGATTATGTCAAGTCTACAAAGCATCTGATCAGGTTAGCAAAAAGAAAACTTTGTTGTTCTTACTGTTGCACGGATGATTTTTTACATAAAGCACACATCAAGAAAAGGTATTATGCTTACAAGAACTATTCTGATACTGCATTTCACAGAGGTGAAAACCACTCAAGGAAGTTTTCACATACTAACTGTTAGCCCCAATTCTGAATTATAGAAGTATTGAAAATAACTCAAGTCTTCCTTTAAAGACCTTCAGAGACATCAACAGAAAAATCCAAGTCAAGCTCTGAAGTCAGTTCAGGGATAGACTCTTCAGACGGGAAGACATCAGAGATAGCTTCATCAGAGATCTATTTCAGAGCTCTGAAGGTGTTCTCTCTGAAGATCAAGACTGAAGATTTATACAAGTGTTGACAGAAGAACAAATGACACATCACTTACTGATAAGATTTACTTTATAGAGTAGGTCACTGTTGAAGCATGTCTTGAGCTTACCTTTTAGGTAAGACACTGTTCAAGCATGCTCCTAATGTCAGGATAGTACACTGCACACTTTATGATCCTATAAATAGGACCATCATTCCATTGACAAAAGTGTGCTTTTTGATAGATCTTGTATATGAATCATCTTTTAATATACTGAAAGTATTCTAAGGAAAGATCTTGTACCATCTACATATCTTTTTATTAATCTGTGATATTGAATCTGCTTTGATATTTAAACTATATTGCTTCTGCTGTTCTTACTATTATTATTGTTTATATCATTGTCATAAGATTAAATCTGGGATCCAACAATTGGTATCAGAGCCATCTTTGTTTTTTAAAATAAACAAGATCATATCTTCATACTCGAATAAATTTACATCTTACTGATTCAAGCTTTCAAAAATCTGTGCATGTTCATATAAACCATGGTTTATTTTAAAGGAACTCCATATGCTCCAGATGTGAAACTAAATCACAGTTTAACTTTTTGATTAAAAGATCTTCTTAGAAAAACATCAGTTCTTCAAAACTTCATCTTTTTCTTCAAAATGGCAAACTCCAATATAAGTGCCATTTATACAGGTGGATCATTAACCAAACCTCCTACACTTCTAAGGGATGAATATACCCAATGGAAAATAAGGATGGTAAACTTCTTGGAAGGTATGGACAGGGATCTTTTAAGATCTGCGAATGATGGACCTCACCAACCAATGGTTTTGGTACCAAGAGTTCCAACACCAACTGATACTACGGAAATACCTGCATACTATGAAAAGAAAACTTCAAACTTCACTGAAGAAGAAACTAAAATGATGGAAAATGACTCCAAAGCAGTTAGATTACTAATTATGGCCATTCCCAATGATATCTTTCAAGAACTTGATTCTTGTGTAACTGCAAAAGAAATATGGGATTAGTTGTTAAACCAACTTGAAGGTGGCCTACAAACTCAGAAAAATAGAAAAAATCTTTGCATTTATGAGTACCATGACTTTCATGCATTACCTGAAGAAACCTTGCACCAAACTTACTCAAGATTCAACATTCTCATCAATAAATGCAAAAAGTTTGGAGATATGAGGACAAAAGAAGAAAAGAATGTTCTTTTCCTTAAAAGCTTAAATGAAGAATGGTCATAACTGTCCATGTCAATACAGGCCAATCAAAACCTTGAATATTGGTCATTGACTGATATTTATGGCACTCTTGTTGCTCAGGAAAAAGAAGTTGTTAAACAAAAGTCAAAAATCTCTTTAGGTGGACCACTTGCCCTCATTTCAAAACAAAAAGGTGTATCAAAAGAAAGCTGTAGTGAAGAAATCTTTGAGAAAGGAACCAAAAAAAAAATCTAAAAAGGTTTTAATGGTTGAAGAAGATGAACATTCAGACTCAGACTCAGACTCAGAAGAAAGTTGGCATTAATTACTCACCAATTTAACAAGAAAGTTGGCAAGAAAGTCTTTGAAAGGCAGGAGAGATGATGAAGAAAGAAGAAATCCAGAAAGAAGATTTCAACAAGAGCCTAGATCCACTCCACATAGTGATAAAAAGGGTGTTCATTTCAACAATCATGATGCTGCACAACAATCAAGAACTCATCAATCATTCCAACCCAAGTATCCTCAACCTCAGAGATACTTTCATCCCCAACCACAAGCTCAGAAAACAGAAACTGTTGCTGCTCTTCCACTAAATCAAAATGATGGAAGATGTTTCAGATATGGAAAACTAGGTCATTTCTCTGCAAACTACAGAGGTAGACTTTTCAAAGATCAAGACTACTACAAGAACAAGTACAAGTACAATGTAAAAGAAAGTGTACTTGTTGCAGAAATGGAAGATTGGCTATCAGACTTTACAAGTGATGGAGAGGAAGAGTCTACCAATCTCTGTGGTATGGCTTTTGCAGATGGTGATCAGACTGATGGATCATCAGAGGATTGCTCTGAAAAGGTAAACTCTCCTTCCACTTCTGAAAGTGAACTTGAAATGGATGTTCTTAAGTTAACATATGAGTTTCAGATTTTAAAGCAATAACTTATTGAAGAAAAAGAAAAGAGAAAGCAAATGACAAAAGACCTAAGCTTTTATAAAAGAGAAAAGGATCTTCTTGAGTCAGAAAAGAAAGAAACTTTTGTTGAAAAAGCTCAGAGACGAAAGGAAAAATCTTTTTCTGAGAAATTCAAAGAATTGGAAAAAGTGTTAAAAGCTAAAGAAGAAGAAGTTAAAAGATCTGAGTATGAAAGACTCAATTCTGTTTCCTTAACTAACTTTTTTCAAAAGGAAAGAGAAATCCTACATCAATCTTTGGAAAGGAAAGAACTTCAAATCAAAAGCTATCTAGATGCTCAAGATGTGCATATTAAGATAAATTTTCAAATGGACACTCAAGGACTGGGATTCAATGAATTGGATCCATTCACTAGATTGAAGAAAACTTCACTTTCTTCCAGTTTCTGTATGGGAAAGGTCTAGAGCCCTGACTGTCCATATCTGAAAATTTTTAAAAGAACAAAAACCTCAGAAGGATAAAAAACAAGAGCTCTGAATTTTAAAAATGTCTTATACTCTGAGGCAAAAACATTTCCAGAACCTATCTTAAAGATAGAAAAAGAAACATCAGAGGTATTCTTTACATAACCTCAGAGCAATGATCCCAGAGAAGTTTTTTTATTTTGATGCTTTTTATCACAAAGGAATCAGAGATATCTGAAACAAGTACCTCTGAAAGGAGTACTTCTGAATATGAACCTCAGAGTTTACTCAATCCAGATGCACCTCTGTATTCTCCAATGTCAGATGAATGCATCAGAACTACATTTGAGGATGGCATTAGAAGAATTTATGAAGAAAATGTCATGGCTGATTTGAAAAAGAAAGAAAGCTTGAAAAGAATCATTAAAGTCTCTAGACCTAAAGAAATTATGAAAACTTCAGAGGTAGTTATCTCTGACAAGGTTAAGAGAGACTTTCTTGACTCTGATTCTGAATCTGATCCAGAGATAGATGAACAGATATTCTATAGACTAGAGAAAGTAATTCACATAAACATACAGACTGTTGGTTCTGGAATTTTGATCTTTTCTGTTTCTATTTTGAAAAACAAATCCATAATACCAATCTGTCCTAATTTTGTAGACATGTGTCTACAAGAAAAAACTTCTCTGGACCTTGAGAAAGAGTTAAAAGAAAAGGCCAAGAATAAAACTAACAATTTTCAACTCTACACTTATAAACCAATCAAATTCACTCCTGAACAAAAATGCAAATGGCAAGAAATTAACCATTCTGATCCTGTTTGTGTAGTGAGTAACAAAGAGAAGAAGATGTTTATGAACAAGAAAAGGCAACTTGAAAAGAAGGTTGTCTTTCAAGCCAAAAAGAAGGAAGTAGTAAGGAATACTTGTAATAGTCCTGGTGCTAGTTTGAAAAAGAATCAAAGTGTACCAAATACATTCAAGGAAATGAGAAACTTTGCTCCTACTTCTTCTTGTTCTGTTAATTGCAAATGCATTCAACTCATGATTAAATTGAAAAATCATTTAAGAGGTTCTCATTGTTTTCTGAATCAGTCTCTGAATAAAAATTCAGAGACAAAGCCTCAGAAGAAAAAGAAGAGCAATTCTGGCAAAACATCAAAAGATGAAATGCCAAATGTTCATCAAAAACCTCAGAAGTCTAACAAGAAAGTACCCATAATGAGATGGGTACCTAAGAAACACTAATCTGTCTTGCAGAAACAACATATGCCCATCTGGTATCTTGATTCTAGATGTTCAAGGCATATGATTGGAGATAAAAAGTTGTTATCCTCTTTCAAAGCAAGATCTGGAGGAGCAATAACTTTTGGAGATAATATGCAAGGTCAGATCAAGGGTTATGGTGAGTTAACAAGAGGTAATGTTTTTGTATCAAAAGTTGCTTATGTTGATGGGTTAAAACACAACTTAATAAACATAAGTCAACTATGTGACCATGGTTTTGATGTGAAGTTCCAAGAAAAACATTGTTCACTTCTTCACTCAAAAATAGGTCAAGAAATGCTAAGAGCATACAGAAAGGGTAACTTATATAGAATGAATTTTACCAAGCATACAAACATTGGCTCAGAGAAACTCTGTCTAGTGTCTGTGAACAGTGAGGATGTCTGGCTCTAGCATACGAAGTTCTCTCATCTAAACTTTTCTTCACTTGATAAGTTGCTGGTTAAGGGATTACCATCTCTGAAGTTCAACAAAGATCATCTTTGTTTTGCCGGTGAAATGGGAAAAATGAAAAGATCTTCCCATAAAACCAAAAGTGATAATAACTGTCCTAGACCTCTGCATATGCTTCATGTGGACCTCTATGGTCCTATTTCTGTGCAAAGTCTATCAAGTAAAAAGTATATTCTGGTTCTGATTGATGAATACTCTAGATATACTTGGATAGAATTCATCAGAGCCAAGTATGATGTACCTGATATTTTAATAAGGTTGTTAAAAAGATGGTTGGTTCTGTTCAATAGCAAAGTTCAGAAGCTTAGAAGTGATAATGGGACAAAATTCAGAAATGCCAAAATTAACTCCTATCTTTCAGAAGAAGGCATAACTCCCAACTTCTCTGCAACAAGAACCCCTCAACAAAATGGTGTTCTTGAAAGGAAAAAGAGAACACTTGTTGAAGCTGCAAGAACAATGCTTGCAGGATCTGATCTTCCCACCAACTTTTGGGCAAAAGCTGTAGCAACATCCTGTTTTACTCAAAACAGGGCCACAACTGTCAAAAGATTTAAGAAAACATCTTATGAACACATTAACAATAGGAAACCTAATGTCAAATATTTTCATGTTTTTGGATGCAGATGCTATATTCTGAATGATAGAGAATCTCTTGGAAAATTGGACAAGAAAGCAGATGAAGGCAAAAGCCTTCAGAGTGTTCAATATAAGAACAAGAACAATCCAAGAGAGTATCAATGTGTCTTTTGATGATGCCAAAAGCCTTGCCAATAGAGATATCAACCCAACAACCAAAAATATCTCTGAATCATCAAAACTAAGGGAATCTGAGCTGACCAAAATCTTTGAAGATTTCTTTGATGATAATGATGACTCTGAATTTATATTCATAGATGTTCACATAGATGTTTCAGAGGAACCACAACACACAAGAATAAAACTTTCTGGTCCCTCTGATGGCACTCCTTCTGCTTCTTTTCATACAGAGCTAAGCAAGGTATCAAGACAAACTGAAGAACAAGTATCTTCAGAAGCAGAAGAAGAACAAGAGACATCCGAGGAAACTCTAAAGACATCTGTTGAGGAGACTCCAGAGCCTGTTTCACCTACTCTAGAACAAACTTCAGAGCCTCAATAGTACAACTACATCTCTGAAGCTCAAACACCACCCTACATTCATGCTCCAATGACAAGATGGACAAGAGATCATCCCCATGATCAAATCATAGGATATCCTTCAGAAGGAATCAAGAAAAGATCAGCTACTGTCAATGAATGCCTTTTTGTAAATTTCTTGAGCAAAATTGAACCAAATAAGGTATTTGAAGCTCTTGATGATCCTGACTGGATCAATGCCATGAAGGATGAGCTTCAAGAGTTTGAAAGAAATAGAGTTTGGACCCTAGTTCCCTTTCCTAAAGGAAAATTTTCTATTGGAACTAAATGGGTTTTCAGAAACAAAAAGGATGAAAATAACATTATAATCAGAAACAAAGACAGATTGGTTGCTAAAGGATATTGTTAGCGCACATATTTATTGGATTCAAGATCATCCAATATGAAGATCACAATCTGAAGCTAAAGATGGAAAGTCGACTCTTAATATTAGTCTAAAGTCAGTTTGTAATAAATCATCAAAGTTAGTTTATTGTATTTTAGTGTTTTAGTTATAAGTCCTAAATATCTATTTGTTAGATATTATTTAGGATATTATTTTGTTTGTTAGATAATATCTTAGTTAGATATTATGTGCTTGCAAGTTGGTAGAACACACACATAACACATTTTCAACGTTGTAAAACTTAGAGAGCTTCAAAGAGTAAATCACAAACATCAATCTGTAATCCGCGTTTATTTATCAATCAGGTTGGTAAATCATTGTTGTTGTTTGTGTTGATAAGAACTTGTCATAAATCAGGGACACACAATTGGTATCAGAGCCTAAACCAGATTCAAATCAAGTTTTAAAAACATCGACTCTGTGTTCTTCATTTCAAAATCATTTTTTGAGTTTTAGTGGTTTATTGGAGTTGAAATCGATCAAGTTGTGATCGATTTGTGGTCTAGATCGAGTTGGTGTTGTCTAATATCAGTATAGATCTTCAATCGATTCAAATTTTGTGATTTTGATGCAAAACTGTTCACGAGTTCATCGACACTGCTCCATAGATCAAATCTTCGAAAAGAGTTTATTTTTGAAATCAAAAGCTTGTAATATGTTCTAGAAGTGTTAGTGGTCAATTTGTTAAAATTTGGGACTACTAATCGAAGTCTAGATAGGTTAATTTGTGGTTCAAAGTCGATTTTCGAAGCTGCAGGGACGAACTCGCGCAAAGTTCAAGTTTGCGCTAGTTCATAGCAAGGTTTACGCCAGATTCAACTTTCAGTTTGCGCCAACCCTCATCTCTCGCAAGTCACTTTTGCGCCAGCTATTTGTAGCGCAAAGTGTCCTTCGCACCAGCTTCGTTTAACGCAAAGTTCAGGTTTGCGCCATCAACATCTCGCGTAAATCTCCATCTTCAAAGTGTGCGCCATCAGCTTATCGCGCAAAGTTCAAGTTTGCGCCACTAACGTCTTGCGTAAAACTCCATCTTCCAGACTAACTAAAGTTTGCGCTACCTTCACTTCACGCAAAGTTCTGTTTCGCGCGACCCTCATCTCGCGCAAACTTGTCTTTTGCGCTACCTCCCTTTAGCGCAAAGTGTGCCTTTTGCGCCAGTACCAAACTTAGTCTTTTTCAATCAGGATGACTTCAAGAGAAGCTCTAGCGATCGGAACTGACACAAAGGCACCAGTACTTTTCAGGGGAGAGTATGAACAGTGGAAAGATCGGTTCATGGACTTCATTGAAAGACATGATTTGGGAGTATTCATCAGGAAATCTTTAGAAGAAGGAATTATGGCACCTGTTATGAAGACTCGTATGAAGGGTACCCAGGAGATAGATTATCCACTTAGGTTTGATGAGCTCGATGGTGATAACCTAAAGAGAGCAAAAGGTGATAGATTAGCAAAGTCTTACATTCTTCAAGGCATTCCTCTTCGACGTAGCCCGCCAAGCAAGGACAAGCCAAGACATGACGGACAATCGAACCCGTGATAACCGGAGTACTAGCTTCTGGGCAAAACAGTCCAGAACCTGCATATCAAGCGATCAAATCAGATGAAGCATCGACGTCTACTAATCATTTATCTAATTTAGATTTATTATTTGAACTGTTTTATGATGAATTTCTTGGATCTAATGTGAAGAAATCTGTTGTGGTTGACAGGATGGAAGACTCAACGACTACTCATCCAACCAGTTTAGATATCTCTACTGAATCCAACTCCCCGATTCAGCAAGAAATTCCAGTTCAAATGCCGACTCCAACAGTTGAAGATGTGACATATAATGAAGAGACAGAAGTTGCTGTATCAGTAGGATGTTCTGTATAGACTGATCTACAGACGGACCAAGCTGTACCTGCTGAGCCTTCTGCATCTACTACTTCAACTGCAACCATCATTCCTCCTGAACAACATGAAGAAGGTACCAGTGGATTCTTAGATTAATATATTGATATATATTCATATAATCCACTCCCTCATGAACATAAATGGACCAAAGAGCACCCGATAAGCCAAATCATTGGCGATCCAACCAAACCGGTGCAAACTAGGTCAACTTCAATGAATATGTGTATGCATGAATCCTTTCTGAGCAAGATTGAGCCATCTCGCGTATCCGAGGATCTTTCCGATTCAGACTGGGTGACTGCAATGTAAGAAGAGCTAAATCAGTTCGATGTACTAGAAGTCTGGAGACTCGTACCCAAACCTCAAGGTAAAACCATTATAGGCACGAAATGGGTTTTCAAAATCAAGAAAGATGAAGATGGTACCGTTATCAGAAACAAAGCAAGACTTGTTGCCAAGGGATACAGGCAAGAGGAAGGAATAGACTACGACGAGACTTATGCTCCTTGTTAGCTCCAAATCATCTGTTTATTAAAGTGTTGAAAATACCAGTCCTATTTCAGAGGACTTCCAAAAGATGCACTTCAGAGGACAAAGACGTCAGAGGAAGAAGACGTCAGAGGACGAAGACTTCAGAGGACGAAGACTTCAGAGGACAAACCTGCCTCTGAAGTACTTATCAGAGATTGCAACTTTCAGAGAAGACATCAGAGATGGCTTCATCAGAGGCTCTGAAGACAACGTCCGAGCTCTGAAGACATTCTCTCTGAAGATGTTCACACTGAAGTTTTCTACGAATGAACAGAAGAACAGATGACAGGTCACTTAGTGATAAGATTTACTTTCTAGAGTAGGTCACTGTTCAGCATGCTCGTTTTCGTCATACAAGTACACTGCTTACTTTATGGTCATATAAATAGGACCATCTCCTTATTGTTAAAAGAGTGCTTAAGAAGATATATATCTGATAATATAAGTTGAATATTTTATTCTAAGAATATCTTGTTTATCTTTATCTGCTTTATGAACTGTGATATTTGAATCTCCTTTGATATTAAACTGTATTACTTCCGCTGTCATTACTCTTATTGTTTATATCATTGTTACGAGATTAGATCTGGGATCCAACAATTGGTATCAGAGCCTCCTTTGTTTCTAAAACAAAGAAAGATCATATCTGCATACTCGGATAGATTTACATCTCATTGATTCTAAACTTTCAATATCTGTGCATGTTCATATAAACCCAGTTTATTCAAGAACATCATATGCTCTAGATTTGATAGTAAATCTCAGTTCATTACAAAAAAAAAGGCATCAGTTCTTCAAATCTTCATGTTTTTTAATGGCAAACTCAAGCATAAGTGCCATGTATACAGCTGGGTCATTAACAAAACCTCCTACACTTTTAAGGGATGAATATCCCCAATGGAAAATAAGGATGGTAAATTTTCTAGAAGGTATGGACAGGGATCTTTTTAGATCTGTGAACGTTGGACCTCACATTCCAATGGTGTTGGTACCAAGAGTTCTTGCAACAGCAGATACTGCCGAAATACCTGCATATTATGAAAAGAAAACCACAAACTTCACTGATGAAGAAAATAATATGATGGATAATGACTCAAAAGCTGTTAGATTACTCATAATGGCCATTCCCAATGATATCTTTCAAAAACTTGATTCTTGTAAAACTGCAAAAGAGATATGGGATCAGTTGTTAAATCAACTTGAAGGTGGCCTACAAACTCAGAAAAATAGAAGAAATCTATGCATCAATGAATATCATGATTTTCATGCTCTACCAGAAGAAAAGTTACACCAAACTTACTCAAGATTCAACATTCTAATAAACAAATGTAGAAAGTTTGGAGTGATAAGAACAAAAGAGGAAAACAACGTTCTTTTTTTGAAAAGCTTGAATGAAAAATGGTCACAGCTGTCCATGTCTATACAGGCTAACCAAGATCTTGAGTCATGGTCATTAACTGACATTTATGGTACTCTTGTTGCACATGAAAAAGAAGTTATGAAGCAAAAATCAAAAACCTCTTTGGGTGGACCCCTTGCACTTGTTTCAAAACAAACATCGAAAGAAAACAACTGTGAAGAGTCACAAAAATGTTTGGAAACAAAAAGAAGATCCAAAAAGGTTTTGATAGCAGAAGAAACTCATACTGATTCAGACTCAGATGAAGATATAAGTGCCTTCGCCAAATCTCTTGCATTAATCACTCATCAGTTTAACAAGAAATTTGGTAAGAAGGTATTTGAAGGAAGGAGAAAGAATGAAGAAAGAAGAAATCCGGAGAGAAGATTTCAACAAGAACCCAGATTCTCTCCATATAGTGATCAAAAGGGTGCAAACTTCAACCATGATAATGCAACACCACAAACAAGACCACAACAACCATTCCAACCAAGGTATCCACAACCACAAAGATACTTCAAACCTCAAGAACAGAAGCTAGAGACAAGTACTGCCACTCTTCCACCAAATCAAAATGATGGAAGATGCTTCAGATGTGGAAAATCAGGCCACTTCTCTGCAAACTGCAGAGGAAAACTTGTCAAAGATTAAGATTACTACAAGAACAAATACAAATACAATGTAAAAGAAAGAGTTTTTGTAGCAAAAATGGAAGACTGGCTATCTGACTCAACAAGTGATGGTGAGGAAGAGCCTACCAATCTCTGTGGTATGGCTTTTTCAGATGGAATTCAAAGTGATGAAGCATCCGAAGACAACTCTGAAAAGGTAAACTCTCCTTACACCTCTGACAGTGATCCTGAAATAGATGCTTTTAAACTAATTAATGAACTTCAGGATCTAAAGCAAAAGTTTGTTGAAGAAAAAGAGAAAAGAGAGCAAGTAACAAAAGAGCTCTTTTTTTACAAAAGAGAAAAGAATCTTCTGGAATCAGAAAAGAAAGAAATTTTTCTTGAAAAAACCAAACTTGAAGAAACCAACAAGCAAAAAGAGAAATCATTTTCAGAAGAAATAAAAGAGATTGAAAAAGTTTTAAAAGGAAAAGAAGAAGAAGTAAAGAAATCAGAGTATGAAAGGCTCAATTCTATTGCCTTAACCAAATTTTTTCAAAAGGAAAGAGAAATCCTACCTCAATCTCTAGATAGACAAAATCTTCGAATCAAAAGCTATGTTAATGCACAAAGTGTTTTCGACAAAATAAAAACTCAGACGGACTCTCAAGGGCTAGGATTCAATGAGTTGAATTCATTTAATGGATTGGAGAAAACTTCACTTTCTTCCACTTTCTGTATAGGAAAGGTCCAAAGCTCTGAAGATCCATCTCTGAATAATTTCAAAAGAATGAAAACATTAGAGGGATCAAAAGCAAGAGCTTTAAATTTCAAAAATAAAAAGTACTTGAAGTAAAAGACATTAAAGAATCTGTGTTACAGATAAAAGAAGAAACTTCAGAGGTACACTTTACAAAACCTCAGAGCTATGATTCCAAAGATATTTTCAGATTTGATGCTTTCATCTCAAGTGAATCAGAGACATTTGAACCAAGTACCTCTGATACAAGTACTTCTGAAAATGAATCTCATAGTTCACTTAATCCGAATGCTCCTCTGTATTCACTAAAGTCAGATGAAAACATCAGAACTACGTTTAAAGATGATGTTCAAAAGATTTGGGAAGAAAATGTCATGGAGGACTTAAAAAGAAAAGAAAGCATGAAACGGATCATCAAAGCCTCTAGATCAAAAGAAATTAAAAAACCAATAGAGGTAGATATCTCTATTAAATCTAAGAGAGACTTTCTTGACTCTGATTCAGAATCTGATTTAGAGATTGATGAACAGATTTTTTGTAAACCAGGGAATGTAATTCACTAAAAGATAGAAACTGTTGGCTCTGGTATTTTGAATGTTCCAATTTCAGTATTGAAAACCAAAACCAGAATACCAATAAGTCCTGATTTTGCAAATATATGTTTACAAGCAAAAACATCTCTGGAACTTGAAAAAGAGTTGCAAGAAAAGGCAAAGAATAAAACAAACACTTCTGGTTCTTACACCTATAAAACAATAAAATTCTATCCTGAACAAAAAGGCAAATGGACAAAAATTAACCATATTGATCCTGTCTGTGCAGTAAGCAGCAAATAAAAGAAGTTGTTTTTGAACAAGAAAAAGCAACTTGAACAGAAGACTGTCTATCAAGCAAAAAGAAAAGAAGTAGTTAGGGATAAATGTAATATTCCTAGTGCTAGTTTCAAAAGAAGTCAAAATGTAACAAATGCTTTTAATTAAAAGAAAAACTTTGCTCCTACTTCTTCTTGTTCCATTAATTGTAACTGCATTTATCTCTTGATGAAACTGAAAAATCATTTTAAAGGATCACACTGCCTTTTGAATAAATCTCTGAAAAATATCTCAGAGACAAAATCTCAAAAGAAGACAAGTAAAGGCGAGACATCAAAAGATGAGATGCCAAAAAGTCATACAATACCACCAAAGTCTAACACAAAAGGACCCATAATGAGGTGGGTACCTAAGAAACAATAATCTGTCTTGCAGAAACAGTCAATGTCAATCTGGTACCTAGATTCTGGATGTTCAAGGCATATGACTGGAAATAAAGAACTGCTATCCTCATTCAAAGCAAAATCTGGAGGAGCAGTTACTTTTGGAGACAACAAGCAAGGACAGATTAAAGGATATGGTGAGTTATCAAGAGGAAATGTTTCAGTATCAAAAGTTGCTTATGTGGATGGATTAAAACACAATCTGATAAGCATAAATCAACTTTGTGATCATGGTTTTGATGTGAAATTTCAAAGAAAATATTGTTCACTTCTTCACTCAGAATTAGGTCAAGAAATGCTAAGAGCAGACAGAAAAGGTAACCTCTACAGAATGAACTTTACCAAAATCACAGACACTGATTCAAAGAAACTTTGTCTTGTATCTCTAAATAGTGAGGAAATCTGGCTCTGGCATAAAAAGTTTACACATCTAAACTTTTCCTCACTTGATAAGTTAGTTAAACTTAATTTGGTTAAGGGATTACCATCTCTAAAGTTTAACAAAGATCATCTTTGTTCTGCTTGTGAGATGGGAAAAATGAAAAGATCTTCCCATAAAACCAAAAGTGAAAACAACTGTCCTAGACCTCTGTGGTCCTATCTCTGTACAAAGTCTAGCAGGTAAGAAATACATTCTGGTTCTGATTGATGAATTTTCAAGATACACATGGATAGAATTCATTAGAGCTAAATCTGATGTACCTGACATATTAATAAGGTTGTTGAAAAGATTACAGGTTCTATTCAGCAGCAAAGTTCAGAAACTAAGAAGTGATAATGGAACAGAGTTCAGAAATGCCAAAATCAATTCTTATCTATCAGAAGAAGGCATTACCCCTAACTTCTCTGCAGCAAGAACTCCTCAACAAAATGGAGTAGTTGAAAGGAAAAACAGAACACTTGTTGAAGCTGCCAGAACAATGCTTGCTGAATCTGATCTTTCAACAAATTTTTGGGCAGAAGCAGTAGCAACAGCCTGCTTCACTCAGAATAGAGCTACAATTGTTAAGAGATTTCAGAAAACATCCTATGAACTCATTAACAATAGGAAACCTAATATTAAATATTTTCATGTTTTTGGATGCAGGTGTTACATTCTGAAAGATAGAGAATATCTTGGAAAGTTTGACAAGAAAGCTGATGAGGGCAAATTCATTGGATATTCATTAGCCTCAAAAGCTTTTAGAGTGTTCAATCTTAGAACAAGGACTATCCAAGAAAGCATCAATATCACTTTTGACGACAATAAAAGCTCTGAACATCAAGAAAGTTCATCACCAATCTCTGAATCATCAAGGGAATCTGAATTAAACAAAATATTTGAAGATTTCTTTGATGATGAAGATATCTCTGAAGTTATCTTCAGAGATAGACAGAGAGAGAATTCAGAAGAACCTCAAGAAACAGGTACAACCCTTTCAGGGCCCTCTGAACTAACACCTTCTGTTTCACCAAATGCAAATCAACAAAGTGAATCAGAAGATGATCAAGAAGTATCTGAAGCAACTCCAGAACCAAATGATGAAGAACAAGAATCTGCATCTCTGGAACAAAACTCAGAGCCTCTGAACAGTACAACAGAGGCATCACCAACAGAGCCTCTGAACCGTACAACAGAGGTATCACCTTCAGAGCCTCTTAACAATACAACAGAGGTGTCACTAAACGTCAGAGCCTCTGAAACTCAAACTGCACAAATTATTGCTCCAATCACCAGATGGACAAAAGATCATCCAATTGATCAAATCATTGGATCCTCATCCGAAGGTGTTAAAACAAGATCTGCCACCATCAATGAATGCTTCTATGTAAACTTTTTGAGCATTACTGAACCCAAGAAGGTAAAAGAAGCTCTTAAAGATCCTCATTGGATTTTTGCAATGCAGGATAAACTTCAAGAGTTTGTAAGAAACAAAGTCTGGACCCTAGTTCCCCTTCCCAAAGGAAAATTTGCAATTGGAACGAAATGGGTTTTCAGAAACAAAAAGGATGAGGATGGAATAATAATCAGAAACAAAGCCAGGTTGGTTGCAAAAGGATATTGCCAGGAAGAAGGCATTGATTATGATGAAACCTTTGCACCTGTAGCTAGGCTAGAAGCAATCAGAATCTTCTTAGCCTATGCTGCACACAAAGGATTCAAAGTTTATCAAATGGATGTTAAATCTGCCTTTCTTCATGGTAAATTAAATGAAGAAGTCTATGTCCAGCAACCACCTGGATTTGAAAGTACAGAGTATCCTAATCATGTTTATTATTTGGATAAAGCTCTGTATGGACTCAAACAAGCCCCAAGAGCTTGGTATGAAACTCTGTCCACTTTTATGATTAACAATGGATTTGAAAAGGGCACAATTGATACTACCTTATTCATCAAAAGGTACAAGAATGAGATTCTTTTAGTACAAATTTATGTTGATGACATTATATTTGGCTCTACCATTCAAAAGTATTGTGACAAGTTCTCAGAGTTGATGAAGAGTGAATTTGAGATGAGCCTCATGGGAGAATTAACTTTCTTTCTAGGCTTACAAGTAAAACAAACTTTAGAAGGTACATTCATAAGTCAATCTAAGTATGTCTCTGAAATTTTGCAAAAATACAAACTCAATGATTCAACTTCGATGAGAACACCTCTATCCACCGGAGTCAAACTTGAGTCTGATCCATCAGGAGAATCTGTGGATATAAAAACCTACAGAGGCATGATAGGTTCACTATTATACTTAACTGCAAGTAGGCCTGACATAATGTTTGCAACATGCCTTTGTGCTAGATATGAAGCAAATCCAAAGGTATCTCATTTAACTGTTGTCAAAAGAATTTTCAGATACCTCAGAGGGACACAATCATTAGGCCTCTGGTATCCAAAACTTTCAAGTTTTGATCTAACAACTTACACTGATGCAGATCATGCTGGATGTAAGCTTGACAGAAAAAGTACCTCTGAGTGTTGTCAGTTATTGGGCAATAAGCTGGTAAGTTGGTCATCCAAGAAACAAAACTGTGTTTCCACTTCAACTGCAGAGGCAGAATATGTTGCTGCTGCTAGTTGTTGCTCACAAGTATTATGGATGAAAACTCAGCTCAGAGATTATGGCCAACAATTTGACAGAATTCCAATTCTCTGTGATTCAAAAAGTGCCATAGCCATATCTGCCAATCCAGTACAGCACTCCAAAACCAAGCACATCGATGTAAGGTACCACTTTCTGAAAGATCATGTTGAAAAAGGAACAATAGAGATGTATTTTGTACCAACTGAACTTCAACTTGCTGATATTTTCACAAAAGCTTTAGATGAACGAAGGTTCAATTTTTTAATTAGCAAGTTGGGAATGTTGAATATGTCTACCTAACAAAAGAGAAACTCAGAGTATCTGATCGTATATCAGAGTCTTTGAATCGAGTAGAATATCAATATCATACTTAAATGAAAACATCAGAGTCTGTGATCCTTTCATCAGAGCCTCTAGACTTTTTCAAATATGGTAAAAATCACTCTTTTGAATCTCCAAGCATGTGTCAAGGGGGAGACAACGACCCTTTCATCTTTCAAGGGGGAGAAAAGATCTTGTCTCTGATGTTTTTATCAGAGCCTCTGATCTTGTCTCTGATGTTTTTATCAGAGCCTCTGATCTTGTCTCATTAGACAAATATTCCAGGAAATTCTTTTAAATAATAAATCTTTTTGGATAACCACTCGTTTCTTTTCAAAAACCCAACTGGCGGTTTTCTGACACAAAGCGGTTCTCCCCTACATGCCTAAACGTGTCACCCATCAATTCGGGGATGATGGAACGTCCTTTCTGAAATTGGGACTCTCATTCGTCGCTTCAATAACCTCTCCCTCTACCTTCCTTTTGTAGCTATAAAATACCCTTGTTCACTTCTCATTATTCTTTACGCTCTCAAAATCCAAAAGCCGAATCTCTCTTTCTAAGCTTTCATCTTTCTCAAACTGCAACAATGGCGGATCATTCCCAAACTTCAGATAACTCAAGCAAACTTGTTCCAAGCTTGAATATGGTACAGTTCGATGTTCCAGTCAAAGGAAACAACTACTTTCTGGACGTCACCCCATCAAAATACGATGAATAGTTTCGCCCAATCCTCGATTTTTTCACCAACTGCGAACTCAATGATGTTCTAACCAAACATGCCTCAGATATTCCCCTTCGCTTTGTCCAACAATGGTGGTATTCAAGTGAATACGACGATGAAAAGGAAGGACTGGTTGGGCATATTGACCTAGGTGAACAAAGCTTAAACATAAGAACCACCCCACAAACCCTAACTCGCCGATTCAACCTCCTCACCAAAACTGATCTTCAAATAGAAACCTTTGAGAAACCCCTAACTCAAGAAGTCCTTCTTCAGTTCCTCCAACACTTAGGCTACAACAAAGAAATAACACGCCTAAGTCAATTCAGACGTCAGTACCTACCTCCCAAATGGAACTTTATGTTCAGTGTTCTCAACCGAACAATAACCTGCAAGATTGGAAGTCAGGATCAGACTCATCCAGCGATAATAGCCATAATGTATGCTCTCTTTTTCAACAGGAGCATCAATATGGCTCACATTCTCTTCTGTGAGATGCTGACGGCGGTGGACAAGAAAAACAAGGACTTGGCCAAAGGAAAACAACCAATATCGGTACTGTTTCCCCGATTCATCTCAGTGGTCATTCAACGAGCAATGGAGAAATTCTCCATCACTGAGGAGGGCCCAATGACACCTCTGTTTATGATGAACTCATTCAAAGCAACAGAGGTTCCTCCTTATCCACATGACCGACGTTTCCCACACACTATGATTGAGATAATTCCTGCTGACTCTCCTACCCATATCCTACTTAGTCGTGTTGCCCAATCATCAGAACCGATAATGGGATCCCCAACACACTTAGGTTCTGATCCTGAGCCTGAATCAGAGAGTGATATCTCTGATACTGCTCAAAACATTAACAGAGCACAACCAGAGGGTGGCTCTGAGAGAATGAGGAAGAGAGCACATGAGAACCCTCCCTCTGACGAAGAGATTAACTCTGTCAGAGCAGAGGAAGGTGAGGAAGAGAGATTTCCAGAGGGTGAGTTTCTAAACTTAGAATCTGAGGGCGGCGAGGTAGAAAAAGATGTCCTTGATGACACAAATGAGAGAATCCAAAGCCCAAATCCCAGTGCAAACAAATTTACTGTCCAAGGTGGTCCAACATCAATGAACATTGAAACAGAGGTGCACACCTCGAACCCTTCCCATACTAACCGCTCAGAGGCATCTGTTTCTGCCTCTGAAGCATGCACCAGAGGGGAAACCTCTGATACGGCTAAGTCCTCCCAAAAGGACTTGGTCCAAGATAAAAATACTCAATCACCCAGAGTATGTCACCTCCACCCACACATGATGCCTTTGTGGCTCAAACTAAGTTGGACCGTCCCTTAGAACGTAAGGATTGCCTGTCAGAAAAAGAATGGCACGACCTTCTTGCACAAGGAATCCTTAGCCTGGACAACAAGGTTTCCAAACACATTCGGTTCTCATCATCAGATTCTGACTCTGATGATCAGAGACCAATCGGAACCATTATAGGGAAATTCTTGAAAAAGGGTCCCCAAGGATTAATGGGAAGTCCTTCCGGAGAAAACATCAAACCAACTCCGAAAGAAGGCCCCTCTGAACTCGAGGGAAACTTAGAATCATGTGTTGATCCTAAGGTTACCCCCTCTGATTACGTTACAAAAGAGGATTTCAAAATCTTTGGTGATGAAATCAGAGAATCTCTGAAGGAGATAAAACTTCAAATGGAGAAGACCTCAGAGGCCTCTGCCTCTAACTCTGAAGTTGAAAAGCTTACTTCAGAGGTCTCTGAGCTGCGCACGACGGTTCTCAATCAGAACGAAAAACTGGATGCTTTGCAAAGCTTGGTCATAAAGAATGACTCCGTATTGTCCAGAGAAATTCAGAACTCGAAAACAGAGCTCCTCCAGGCAATTCCACCTACCTCTGCCCCCACTCCAACACAAGCAGACTTCTCTCAATTCAAAGAGGAAGTCTTGCGTTCTTTGACAGAGGTAATTGCAAAGATCCCTACCTCCTCTGCTGCTACTCCTGCTACAACAGAATTCATTACAAAGGCTGACCTGACCAACTTCTCCAACAAGATCACCAGCAATGTAATGAATATCTCCAGCAAGTTCGTCTCCAAGACCATTCAGCAGAACAAGAAGATTGAAGACCTTCTGAAGAATGTCAAATCTTCAGAGGGAGTATTGAAGAGAAAGGAACCAGAGGTCACATGCTCTGAGGAAGCGCGAAAGAAGGCTAGATATGAAGATTCTGATGACGAAGATGACCAATCTCAGGGGTCATCCGATCTTCATAAGGGGGAGAAGACTCCTACTCCTAAACCTGTTGAAACACAAAAGGAGTCCACTCCCTCTGAATCAAACCAACACAAGGAGAAAGGAACAGAGAGACATTCAACCTCCACTTCTGCTGAAGATATTCAGGCCACTCTAAAGTCGCCAGTACCGATCATCTTTTTAGGACCATCCACTTCAGGTGCTCCAATAGTTCCAATCACAGCTGAACAAATCACAACTGCATCTCAAGAAACTATTGGAGATCTGGACGAAGAAGAAGATGAACAGCTCGTAGACTTCTCAACATCAGAAGATGCATTCTCATCACCAGAAAGACCAACTTATGTGATGAGAAATGCTTACGAATCAGAATCTGAAAAAGAAGAAAAATCAGATTCTGGAAAAGAGGTTGAAGAAGAAGTTGAAGTAGTTGATGTCGAAGAGTATGTCTTCAAGAATGCTCAACCACATCATACTTCAACAACGTCAGAGCTGAGGGAATCACCAGAGATAGATGGCTACATCTCTGAACCCTCAAAAGAAGATCCTCCACAAATGATGGAACCATAAACCATAGTTGTTAATGAACAGGCTCCTTCAGAGAATCCTGTTCAGAAAGTAAGCATCGGTCTTCCAGCAAAAGTGTTCAATAAACCTCCCACATTCCTCGAATCAAATCCCGAAGCTTCCATAGAAGACCACTTCAGATACATTTACTGTGAGTTCAACATGGCAGACACAATGGTCATTCCTCTGAATCCAAGAATCAGAGAGGACATGCCAGACTATGAGCGAAGATTTATCAGAGATAAAACCAAACCAAGAGCACAGGTCCTCTCTGATGATCCAATCATCAAAATCAACAAAATCTCAGAAAAGACCTTTGCTTACAACAAGATTATCTATAGGAATTATGTAGTAACTCGATCTGATTAGAAGATTTACGAGTTCAATGACAATGATCTTGTAAATCTAAATCCATATGATTTACCACATTTATATGCCTATTGCTCTACCAGGTATGATCATGGAAGAAGGGAAATTAGGATGGGCATGGTTGAAGTCCGACGGGCAATGGAGGCCTATGTCAAACACCGAGCAAAACGTGACTTTCAAATAGCTCTAAACCTAGGGGAAGAGAAGCTGGAGGTAACTGAACCTGTGGAGTCATTCGACAAACTTAAAGAATAGAAGACTGGATCAATCGTTGCAGAACCTCTGGGTTTCGTTTTCAGAATAAATCAAGAAAAGAAGATCTTTCTAGCTTCGGAAGTGTTGAAGTACTCTGATGAAACCTTGAGAGGAATAAAGAAATTGATCCATGCAAAGGAAGAAAGGCACAGAGCAGATTTACTGGCAAAGCTTGACTTAGAGATTGACTCGATGATCAACTTCAGAGCTCTGATCATGAAATTCCATGGAATCTGTTCAAGTGACAAATTGTAGTCTGTTTCTTTATTTTTTTTGATATTACTTTCTTTGTATTAAACTTCCAAATGTTTAAGAAGTAATATTTAAGAGGATGATTTTCTCCTCTATGCTTTCTAGTTTAAAAATTCAATTCTATGTTATTTTTGTATATTTTATTTTCGACACTTAGGGGGAGATTGTTAGCTCCAAATCATCTGTTTATTAAAGTGTTGAAAATACCAGTCCTATTTCAGAGGACTTCCAAAAGATGCACTTCAGAGGACAAAGACGTCAGAGGAAGAAGACGTCAGAGGACGAAGACTTCAGAGGACGAAGACTTCAGAGGACAAACCTGCCTCTGAAGTACTTATCAGAGATTGCAACTTTCAGAGAAGACATCAGAGATGGCTTCATCAGAGGCTCTGAAGACAACGTCAGAGCTCTGAAGACAATCTCTCTGAAGATGTTCACACTGAAGTTTTCTATGAATGAACAGAAGAACAGATGACACGTCACTTAGTGATAAGATTTACTTTCTAGAGTAGGTCACTGTTCAGCATGCTCGTTTTCGTCATACAAGTACACTGCTTACTTTATGGTCCTATAAATAGGACCATCTCCTTATTGTTAAAAGAGTGCTTAAGAAGATATATATCTGATAATATAAGTTGAATATTTTATTCTAAGAATATCTTGTTTATCTTTATCTGCTTTATGAACTGTGATATTTGAATCTCCTTTGATATTAAACTGTATTACTTCCACTGTCATTACTCTTATTGTTTATATCATTGTTACGAGATTAGATGTGGGATCCAACACTCCTGTAGCGCGTTTAGAGGCAATTCGAATGTTTTTGGCCTACGCATCTCACAAGAACTTCACTGTCTTTCAAATGGACGTGAAGACCGCCTTTCTGAATGGCATTCTAAAGGAAGAAGTCTACGTCTCACAACCAGAAGGCTTTGCCAATCAAGAGAAACCAAAACATATCTACATTCTCGACAAAGCAATCTATGGACCGAAACAAGCTCCTCGCGCCTGGTATGATGTCCTATCTCAATTTTTAGTCAAGTCTGGTTTTATAAAAGGTACGGTAGATACCACTTCGTTTATTAAAAAGGAGAATGCCGATATCATTCTTATTCAAATCTATGTGGATGATATTATTTTTGGCTCTACAAATCCTAGGTACTGTAAGAATTTTTCAAACCTTATGGTGTCAAGATTTCAGATGAATATGATGAGAGAGATTAATTTCTTTCTCGGATTACAAGTCAAACAATTTTCATCCGGTATTTTTATCAATCAATCAAAATACATTCTTGATATTCTTAGGAAGTTCAAAATGGAAAACTATAAACCGATTGGTACCCCAATGGCACCAGGTACTAAGATTGGCACCGATCCTTCTGGAAAGGCTATTGATGTTAGGACTTACAGAGGGATGATAGGTTCTTTGATGTATCTTACTTCTAGTAGGCCAGATATAATGTTCTATACATGCTTATGAGCTAGATATCGGCCAATCCCAAAGAATCCCATTTGTCTGTACTTAAGCGCATTTTTAGGTATCTAAAAGGGACTGCAGATCATGGTCTGTGGTATCCTAAAGATACCAGCTTTGAACTAACAGCATATACAGATGCAGATCATGCTGGTTGTATGCTAGACAGGAAGAGCACATCAGGTGATATACAGTTCCTTGGTGATAAACTCGTAAGTTGGGCATCGAAGAAGCAACATTGTGTATCACTTCAACGGCCGAAGCAGAATATGTAGCTGCTGCTAGCTGCTGTTCTCAGGTCTTGTGGATGAGAACGCAACTGCACGACTACGGTTTTCACTTCAACAAAATGTCGATCTACTGTGACTCAAAGAGCGCCATCGCGATAACTCATGAAAGAGATGAATTTCTTTCTCGGATTACAAGTCAAACAATTTTCATCGGGGATTTTTATCAATCAATCAAAATACATTCTTGATATTCTTAGGAAATTCAAAATGGAAAATTCTAAACCGATTGGTACCCCAATGGCACCAGGTACTAAGATTGGCACCGATCCTTCTGAAAGGCTATTGATGTTAGGACTTACAGAGGGATGATAGGTTCTTTGATGTATCTTACTTCTAGTAGGCCATATATAATGTTCTCTACATGCTTATGTGCTAGATATCAGGCCAATCCCAAAGAATCCCATTTGTCTGTAGTTAAGTGCATTTTTAGGTATCTGAAAGGGACTGCAGATCTTGGTCTGTGGTATCCTAAAGATACTAGCTTTGAACTAACAACATATACAGATGCAGATCATGCTGGTTGTATGCTAGACAGGAAGAGCACGTCAGGTCATATACAGTTCCTCGGTGATAAACTCGTAAGTTAGGCATCGAAAAAACAACTTTATGTATCAACTTCAACGACCGAAGCAGAATATGTAGCTGCTGCTAGCTGCTGTTCTCAGGTCTTGTGGATGAGAACACAACTGTACGATTACGGTTTTCACTTCAACAAAATCCCGATCTACTGTGACTCAAAGAGCGCCATCGCGATAACAGTGAATCCTGGTCAGCACACCAAGACCAAACACATTGATGTCAGGTATCATTTTATCAAAGATAATGTCGAAAAAGAAACAATTGAACTTTTCTTTGTAAAAACTGATTATCAGCTTGCAGATTTGTTTACCAAACCTTTAGACGAAAAGAGGTTCACCTTTCTTGTCTCTAAGCATGGTATGCTAAATCTTAATACATAATCAGTAGTTACCTATCAAAGTTTTCTAATTGTACACTTTTTCATCATTTCTTCATTCTTATTTCTGAATGATATCTGCACTTCAAATATTCTGTTCATGATCCAAGGGGAGTATGAGAAGAAATTGACAGATGGTCAATATTAATTTGAGGAGAAGACTCACTAATTTTTGCATTTACCTTTTTAATGTAAAATTTTTGTGATGCATGATTTTAGGGGGAGTTTTACAAGTCAAAGGAGTTAGGATATGACTTCTGATTATTTCAGATCAAAACTCGTACTTTTATTGTTTTACTGTTTTTTATCTTTTAATTCAATGTGAATAACGTTACTTTGACTTGACTTTAAAACTTTTGCAGTTTGAGAGACGCTTACATGTTCATATCTTTATGACTTTACGCTTAGCTTCATGAGATGTAAGATCGCAAGTAAAGGTATAATCCTTTATCTTCATCTCATATATGGTTGAAAGAAGGACAACTTTCAATCATTCAAAACATGTTCTTAAATGTTCAAATCACTTTCCGATTCTTCACCAGATTTTATAATTTGAAAGTGTAATTTTCAATGTTTTCTTAATTCATCTTTGACCTTGAACTGATAAAGTTAAACCATTTTGAGCATCATATGCTTTTTAGGAAAACATCGGATTTCATTGTGCTAGGACTTAACACAACTTCTATGGATACACGTTAACCAGTGTTTCCTATCCAAGAGGTTAATCCCTAGTGATTGAGTGTGAAAAATCAAAAAGAAATGAGTGTGGGTTGTGTGATGAGATATAATGCGAAAGAGAGTTCGGTTAGAAGTAAACTGAATGTTTAAAAGAAAGAGGGTGTGAGAACAGAGTTAAAAGAATATCAGAACTCTGCACCAACTACTTTCTTAGTCGGGCAACCACATTTCTAGTGTTTCACATTTCTTTGGTGAGCATTATTGAAACAGGCAACTAGCCCATGCCAACTCTTGATTAACCCCACCAGCTACTCATTTTCTTCTTAAAAGGAAAATGTTTCATTTTCAAAGGGGAAGCAACATATTTACTATATGATTTTCATTTGGAAAATCTGGATATTGAAAACAAGGAAGTCTACCCCACCTTCGCACTTCAATCATGCACATTGAGTCTGTGTTTAACTTACTGTTGTCTCAGTGGTTTACATCAAGTGCTTAATTTACATCAAGTGCTTAATTCTTTCTATCACTTGCATGAACACACAAGGAATTTGTTTCTTTGTGATAATGTTCATTGAAATTGTCTTTGTGGTCTTTCGATGATTGAATGGAAGACCTGGGGGAGTGAACATCACAAAGCTCCTTTACGATGTGAATTCGTTACACACAGTGACTTAGTGTTACTAACCGGCATATTAACTGGTTCATTTGTTGATTCAGGTGATACACGACTATTTTGTCTGGATTTGCAAAGATCTGGATGAATATCCTTTGAATTGACAAATCAGAGGCTCTCTAAGAAAGACTTTTCTTGACATAAAAGTTTTGACGAACTCGTTGCCTTTTTCATCAAAAAGGGGGGAGAAGAGCTACACAAGAAATGGGGAAGAACACAAGTTTAGAGCAAGTATTCTGAAGACAATCTGATTTCAGAGAAATTTTCTTTCAAGATACTTTGCTACAACATTCTGAGCTAAATCTGAAGATAATTTCTTCCCATCATCTGAAAGAGAGTTTATCTACGTCTTTTGGGGAGATTGCTACTTGTTGAAGACTAAGAGGGAGATTGAATCTTTTGAGCTGAAAGAGAAGAATGAATTGCTAAATATTTTTAGCAATGATCTTGATCCAAAGGGGGAGATTGTTAGCGCACAGTTCTATTCGATTCAAGATCATCCAATATGAAGATCGCAATCTGAAGCTAAAGCTGGAAAGTCGACTCTTAATATTAGTCTAAAGTCAGTTTGTAATAAATCGTCAAAGTTAGTTTATTGTATTTTAGTGTTTTAGTTATAAGTCCTAAATATCTATTTGTTAGATATTATTTAGGATATTATTTTGTTTGTTAGATAATATCTTAGTTAGATATTATGTGTTTGCAAGTTGGTAGAACACACACATAACACATTTTCAATGGTGTAAAACTTAGAGAGCTTCAAAGAGTAAATCACAAACATCAATCTGTAATCCGCGTTTATTTATCAATCAGGTTGGTAAATCATTGTTGTTGTTTGTGTTGATAAGAACTTGTCATAAATCTGGGACACGCAGATATTTCCAAGAAGAAGGTATTGATTATGATGAAACCTTGTACCTGTGGCTAGGCTAGAAGCAATTAGAATTTTCTTAGTCTATGCTGCACACAAAGGGTTCAAAGTATATCAAATGGATGTTAAATCTGCTTTTCTAAATGATAAATTGAATGAATAAGTATATGTCCAACAACCACCTAGGTTTGAATGTACAAAGTTTCCTAACTATGTTTATCATCTTTGATGAACCAAGATCACAAGATCATAGAGAGAGAATCTAGAGAGAGAAAGTGTGCTCTTGAAAGTAACAGTATATATTCAAATCAAACAGTGTACGTTCGTTACAAAACTAACAAGCCAAGGGGACTTAAAAACCCCAAGGCACTAACAACAGATAACACTAAGAAAGCAGTAAAATAAATACAATGATTACTATAAAAAACTAATCTAACAATCTTGATAAAGCTCTGTATGGACTTAAACATGCTCCAAGAGCATGGTAGGCTACTCTGTCCACATTTCTGATTAATAATGGCTTTGAAAAAGGTACAATTGATACTACCCTGTTCATCAAGAGGTACAAAAATGAGATGCTTTTAGTAGAGATATTTGTTGATGACATTATCTTTGGCTCTACAAATCAGAAGTATTGTGACAAGTTTTCATAGTTGATGAAGAGTGAATTTGAGATGAGTCTCATGGGAGAATTAACATTCTTTCTAGGCTTACAAGTAAAACAAACTTCAGAGGGTACAGAGGCATGATAGGATCCCTTCTGTACTTAACTGCTAGTAGGCCTGATATAATGTTTGCAACTTGTCTCTGTTCTAGATATCAAGCAAATCGAAAAGAATCTCATTTATCTACAGTTAAGAGAGTATTTAGATACCTCAGAGGCACACCTTCCTTGGATCTCTAGTATCCAAAACTCTCTAGTTTTGATTTAACATCATATACTGATGCTGATCATGCAGGTTGTGTTAATGTATAGTTTAGATCAAATGTTGACTTTTGATGTATTTAACTTTGACTTTGTAAAAGTCTTTGAGAGAACTAATATTGTGAGAGTTTCTGTTTCTTGAGAGAAGTTGTCTAAGTATAATTAGTCTAAGCTTGTGAGTAAACCATGTAACTTGAGAGACGTGCGCTCATTCTGTAATCTTGTGACTAAGTGAAATACATATGACATTTTGTCTCTCTGTAATTTCTCTCTAATTTGTGTATGAATTGATTGCATATGGCTTGAATTGGACATAACAATTGGTATCAGAGCCGGCCCAATAAAAATCAGACTGTTTGGATTACAATTTTGGATCGATTTCTGGATTTCTCAGTTCGTGCAGACGTATCTCTGGATTTTTGAATTTTGATCAAACTTGTACTATTCTATTGTGATTTGATCATAAAAATGGATTAGTGGTGTTCGATTTCTATTAGTGATCACTTTGTATTTACAATCTTTCACGAATTAATCACTATTTCGAACTGAATTTCGATTTTTGAATTTTTTTTTCAAGAATATCACGAACACTGTTTTAGAGAATTCACACTGTAATTTCTTGTTTCCAATCATTGCTGTTTGCATAGAAAGTGTTCGATTTCACTTTTCGAACATATTGGATCTGTTTGTAAAGAAATTTGCAGGATAATTCGAACTTTGGATCGATTTTTGAAACTCAGAGGCAAGAACGCGCTAGATCTGAAAAACACGCTAAGGAAGAACACGCAAGAAAAGAAGAACACGCAAGATGCTGATTTATGAGTATTCTACGAGTTTAGTTTGAGTTCGCGCAAAGTTCTTTCTACGAGAAGTGGATTCGCGCAAAGTATTTCTGGTCTTGTTATGCGAATTCTTGAAGCGTGAGAATTTTGATTTAGCGAGTTTGAAGTTTCCTGAATTTTTCTAAGTCCGGTTCGCGCTAAAGCCTTCTGCGAGTTTCTGATCGTGCGAGTTTACATTTTGCGAGTTCTTACACTCTCAATTTTTTCTAAGTATGGAATACGCAAAGGCTCGTGCGAGTTCTGCCTGACGTGCGAGTTTACATTCTTCTGCGAGAAGTTCAAGTGTTCGAATATATTCTAAGTCTGAAACGCGCACAAAGTTTCTTGCGAGAAGTAACTTCACGCAAGCCGTTATTAGTAGTTTCTCAATACGCGCACAAAGAGTTCTGCGAGTTTCTCGTTCGTGGACAAAGCTTCTAGCGCGAAGTTTTGTGAATAGTGACTTGTGAGTTCCAGGGTTGTGTGAATTCTATACTTCGCATTGTTTTCTAAGAAAATTTTCAGTGGTAATCCGGGTTTGACTTTATAAGCCAACTGTTTCTGATTCGTTTGGGAGATCTTTTGTGTTCAAGCCTTCTATCAGATATCTTTCTCTAATTCGGTAATGTCACACCCCGCTAAAGCGGAAACACGGAGTATAACAGTTCGATAAACATAGCACTAGGAAATGATAAAATATCACCATACATTTCAACCAAAGATTACATCAAGTTCTCAATAATAAACAAACTTAATACATCCAAAAGCTTGATTACAAAAGTCACTACTAAATGTTAATGTACGCGGTAACATAATTCTAAAAATCTTAATCATTTCCCGTAACTTTCTTGTTCCCTGAAAAACATGTTTAAATAAAAAGGGTCAACTATGAGAGTTGGTGAGTTCACAGGTTTAAAATATGCACAAAACCATTTTCTATGCAAGTTGTCAAACGTAAATCAAATATTAGTCCAAACTTTCAAAACCAATAATTCACGAGTACAAATCTTTAAATTATATGACAGAAATTATGCCTTCAAAATAACCAATACTTTTGTATGTTGGACCTCTACTAGACCATCCCTGACCTTAAACATGCCCCAAAAAGAACTACCGACGTGGCCATGAATCACATGGATAGTCCCTACTTCTCTAGAATTAGTGCACCTTTACTCGTCAGTATAAGGTGGGCTTGTCACACCAAATTGCGCTATCAACTAAAACTATAGGCTCCTTTATGAGTTAACTAGTAGAGTCAGCCGGGGACTTAAAGAAACAACCCAACATACCATTTTTGCATATATGTCATATAATGTCCAAACCAAACGCTTTATAATCAAAGCTACCAAAAAATTATCCATAACAATCGTATTTAAGCAATCTCGTGAATTATTAAAATAAACACTTTAATATGATTTTCCCCCAAATTCAATTAGAAACAATAAAATAGGGGCTGTGATTACTCACCACAAATGATGATGATGCTAAATAACGCAACAACGCAAATCTCTAGTCCGAAGCCTTTACTTTCCTAGAGTTATTTGCATAAATGAACACTAAAAGTCAACATCCATCTATAATCCTAACTTAACCATTCCTACATCTCAATATATGCCTTTAGGTTTAATTTGTTGTCTAAAATAAAAATTTAGGATTAAAATATCAATAATGATCACCAAAACATAACCTTTAAGGTTTTAAGATCAACCTTCTGGATTCAGCACTTGCTGTCCAAAATTTGGGATCACAAAATGAACTTCAAAATAACACTTCCCAAATATCAAAGATAACCAAATTTTTATGGGAACTAATATACTGAGTTAAGAACATAAAGTCAAAGTTTCATGCATTTTGGAGATGTTTTGATGTCCCAAAGAATTCCCACAAACCAGTAGGTCACTGAGTTTTGTATCAGTTGTACACTTCTATTGTAGCATGCATTTGGGATACCAAAACTCAAAACTACTCAGTGAGACATATATGGTTGCAAAGCTAACTCAAAAATATTTCTTATGGAAAAATATTCACCCAATTTGGAAGATTTATGAAAGAGTTATGGCCTTTGGAAGTTGAGTGTACCTATCTGTAAACTCTGGACAGATTGCACTACATTCTTCTAAAATGCAAATGAATGACCAAAACTTCATAGTTTTGAGTGATTCCAGATTATTTGAATTGCTAACACCTTAAGCTAATGTGTAGTAACAAAAAGCCCATATTTTTATGGAGTAAGATAGGATTTATGAAGTTTAAAAGTGGATATAAAATTCATGACAACAAGCTGTTGATAAAATGTATCTTGTATAACATAATAAGATGATCATTTGGCATGGTTTTTATTAATAACACATGGTTTCACATCTTAAATTAATATACAATGATTCTAATGAGACAAATATGTATCATGGATTCATAGCAACTACAAGTGCCCATCCAATCCCATGCATGTCAACAAAATCACTAAATAAGTGATATTACACCATTTTAGATGCTCTTAATCATATGAGATTTGAATAATCTCATCCTAAGAGTTTCTTTATACTCAAAATTTTTGTAAATACATAAATTTCAATTCAATTATCAAGATTTTGTGGACCATAATACCACACTTCATAAAATTAATATTTTGATAAAAATCTCAAAAATCGCACTTAAATACCCAATTTTTATTGGAAGATCATTCAATGGTTTATTTGCAAATGTATAATCTACCAAATGCATCCCATTTCACTTCCAAAAATCAAGATTATACAACTATTACATGCAATGATGTGAAACATTCATATTTTTGAATAAAACTTGAAAAATGGAGACAATAAGTGATTACTTTCTCAATTGGAAATGCAAACTTGATTTCTTGAAGTAGGAGGATGTTAGAAACTTGATTTCTTCTTGAAATTTTCTTGAAAAATCGATGGTGGTGGTGGTGTGTGTGTGGCCGGTCGTGAACAAGAAGAGAGAAGAGGGAGATGAGAAGTTTTCTTGTAATTTTGAATATGAGATATTAATCCCCTAATTTTGGTTTTTTAACTAAAATAAAAAGAGAGAGAGGGCATAGATTTCGGCCATGTGGCCTTATGACTCATCAACATTTTAAAATTAAATGAGAAATATAACTAAGGTTTAAACTTCGTTAAATAATCAGATAAATTTGAGAATCGCAACCTTCAATTATCAGTTTATGCTAAAAATTGAATATTATAATTTAATAAATACAATCCTATTATTTTATGTATTTTAGACTTCCAACATAATTTTTGGCATTTCTGAGATGTAATGGTCAGTTATCAGTCCATACCGGGTATTCTATGCGATTACAGAAATTTTTCGGGTAAAATTCTAATCTAATCAATCAAGATAAATACTAAAGAATTTATCTTTATAATTAGATCCTAAAAGGTCAAAGATTACTAACCTTAAAATTCTGGTTATTGGGCGGTTGTCACAGTTTCCCTCCGTTAAAGGAATTTTGTCCCGAAATTAACAGTCTGCTTTCCTCGGATGATTTCTTTGCAAGCAAATGAGGATATTTAGCTTTTATATAATCTTCCCGCTCCCAGGTGTATTCCGGCCCATGCCTTGAGTTCCACCTGACTTTTATAATTGGAATTTTATTGCGTCTTAACCGCTTGATATCTCGGTCAAGTACTTCGATCGGTTCTTTTGTGAAATGCAAGCGTTCGTCAACTTGAATTTCCTCTGGTGATATAACCAGTGATTCGTCGGTTAAACATTTCTTCAGGCTGGACACATGGAAAGTGTTATGGATGGCACTCAACTCTTGTGGTAATTGTAGTTTGTATGCAACTGGTCCAATTCTTTCCGTTACTTCAAATGAACCAACATACCTTGGACTTAATGTACATCGCTTCCCAAAGCTTATGATTCCTTTCCAAGGCGATACTTTCAACAGTACTTTGTCACCCACTTGAAATTCCATTGGCTTCCTTCGGTTATCAGCATAACTCTTTTAGCGATCCCTTACTACCTTAAGCCTATCCCGAATAGTTGATAATTTGTCGGTGGTTTCCTGAACGATATCGGGTCCGATCAATTTACTCTCCCCTATTTCTATCCATCCCAGTGGTGATTCGCACTTTCGTCCATAAAGAGCTTCATACGGTGCACATTGTATGCTGGCGTGATAGCTATTGTTGTAAGAAAATTCAACCAATGGTAAGTGCTGATCCCAACTCCCGCCAAAATCTATTGCACATGCACGCAACATGTCCTCCAAAGTCTGAATGGTGCTTTCTGTTTGGCCATCCGTTTGAGGATGATAAGCTGTACTTAGATCCAATCTAGTGCCCAACATCTTTTGAAATGACTGCCAAAATCTGGAGGTAAAGCGACTATCTCTATCGGAGATAATAGAAATGGGTACTCCGTGACGAGAAACGATCTCAACAATATACATTTGCGCTAGCTTTTCCATTTTATAATCTTCTCGGATTGGTAGAAAATGCGCAGACTTCGTAAGTCGATCTACTATTACCCAAATAGCATCATGACCTTTCTTAGTTCTGGGTAATTTGGTAACAAAGTCCATTGAAATTTGATCCCATTTCCATTGGGGTATTTCGGGTTGTTGAAGAAGACCTGAAGGTTTTTGGTGCTCTGCTTTCACTTTTGCGCATGTCAAACACTTACATACGTACAAGGCAACGTCCCGCTTCATTCCTGGCCACCAAAAATGCTCTCTTAAATCTTGATACATTTTGTCCGCTCCTGGATGGATTGAGTACCTTGATTTATGTGCTTCTTCGAAAATTTTGGACCGCAGGTTTTCATCCTTTGGTATCCAAACCTTATCCTTAAAATAGCGTACTCCATCTGATCTCATCTCAAATTCCTTCTCCAGATGATGTAGAGTTTCATTGTGTCAGGATCGAATTCTCACCAAGAATTAATTCTCAGAAACAATATCAAAGAAGTTTGCGGAATAACACTTTGATATTCAATGAAACAGTAATCACAAACAGTAAATATGAATAACAAACTGTAAACTTGTATTGAATAATTGAAATCACAAGATTACACACTCAACCTCAATCTTGAAGAACAGACTCTTTCAAGACGAATTCTACTTCTCTAGAATTAGGATCTATGCCTTGAGGTTGATTCTCTATAAAACTTAGAATGAATAATGAATAAATCTCTAAAAGTTATATCTCTAACTATTCTAAACAATACTATATATATATACTGAAGATAAAAGCTAATTACAATTAATAAAATATCTTCACAATATTTTCCATCATTATCTCCAAGCTTTCCATAATCTTTAGTTTATCCAGCTGTCATCCTTTCCATACAGATCTCCATCTTATAAGCAGTATTAATCATAAGCAGCATTAATACTTTGAGCAGTATTAACTCTAGCAGTACTAACCATGCTCAGCAGCATTAATCTCTTCAAGCAGTACTAACTTTGAACTAGCAGTACTAATCTTGTTGAGCAACATTAACCATCAACTAGCAGCATTAATATCAGAAGTACTAACTAGAAGTATTAACAACTAGAAGTATTAACTGTTTTCTTCTAGCAGCATTAACTAGAAGTATTAATCACAGAAGTACTAACTAGAAGTATTAACTGTTTTCTTCTAGCAGCATTAACTTTGTTCCAGCAGCATTAACTACAACTGGCAACATTAACCACAGAAGTAGTAACCATGTTGAATATTACCTTCAGAAGTATTAACCATGTTGAACTAGAAGTAGTAACCATGTTGAACTAGAAGTAGTAACCATGTTGAACTAGAAGTAGTAACCATCCTTGGCATATTTCAGACCCAACACATTGCTTAAATTATCTGGCTTCAATGCTTCCTCCTGAGCTTCAAGAATTTGCGCCTTAAGACTTGTCTGTACTATTACTCCCATAGCTCGCGTCCTTAAGGGCTTTACTCTTTCTTTTCTACTTAACGCATCCGCTACTACATTAGCTTTTCCTGGATGGTATTTTATTTCACAATTATAATCATTAAGCAATTCCACCCATCTTCGCTGCCTCATATTAAGCATTTTCTGATCAAGGATGTGTTGAAGACTCTTGTGATCAGTAAAGATGGTACATTTCGTCCCGTAAAGATAATGTCTCTAGATCTTCAGTACAAATATTACAGTTCCCAACTCCAAATCATGAGTAGTATAATTTCTTTCATGAACTTTTAGCTGTCTAGACGCATATGCGATGACTTTATCCTTTTGCATTAATACACACCTAATCCTTGGCGTGATGCATCGCAATAAACCACAAAGTTGTCAGTACCCTCAGGCAACGCTAAGACTGGAGCATTGCAAAACTTTTGCTTAAAAGTCTGAAAAGCTTCCTCCTGTTTATCTCCCCAAATAAACATTTCATCCTTTCGAGTTAAAGCTGTTAAAGGTTGCGCAATCTTGGAAAAGTTAGAAATAAATCGTTGATAATATCCCGCTAAACCAAGAAATTGACGAATCTCCGTGGGTGTCTTTGGAATTTCCCACTTTTGATGGCTTCCCCCTTTGCTGGATCGACTTGAATTCCTTTCTGATTGACTACATGACCAAGAAAATGTACTTCACGAATCCAAAATTCGCATTTGGAAAATTTGGCATACAATTTCTGGTCCTTGAGTAATTCGAGCATCAGCTTCAGATGATACTCATGATCCTCTTTGCTTCGGGAGTAGATGAGTATGTCGTCAATGAACACGATTACAATCTTGTCTAAATACGGTCTGCAAACTCTGTTCATCAAGTACATAAATACTGTCGGTACGTTTGTCAATTCGAAAGGCATAACTAGAAACTCGTAGTGTCCATATCGAGTTCTGAACGCTGTTTTGGGAATATCTTCTTCGCGAACTCTCATATGATGATAACCAGATCGGAGATCGATCTTTGAGAAATACATAGATCCTTGCAACTGATCAAACAGGTCATCGATTCGAGGAAGTGGATATCGATTCTTGAGAGTTAGTTTATTAAGCTCTCTATAGTCGATACACATTCGAAAGGTTCCGTCTTTCTTTTTGACAAAGAGCACAGGGGCTCCCCATGGAGAAGAACTTGGTCTGATAAATCCTTTGTCGAGAAGTTCTTGAAGTTGTTCAGACAATTCTTTCATTTCCGATGGTGCTAAACGATATGGAGATTTTGCTACCGGTGCAGCTCCAGGAATTAGATCAATGCGAAACTCAACTTGTCTTGGTGGAGGTAATCCGAGTAATTCATCGGGAAATACTTCCAGAAAATCTCGGACTATTGGGATGTCCTGAATTTGCTTCCCTTTTATCTTTTTATCTACTACATGCGCCAGATATGCAACACCTTCCTTCCTTAGATACTTCCGCATCTTCATACACGATACTATCTTTAAGCCTCTCCTTGACTTTTCTCCATGAATTAGATGCATTCCTCCTTCCGGTAGTAGAATTGAAAGTTTCTTTTCAGAACAACAAATTTCTGCTCGGTTTTTGGATAACCAATCCATACCCACTACTATGTCAAAGCTTCCTAATTTAATTGGAATCAAATCTATGCTAAACTCCTTTTCAACCAATTCTAAAGTACAGTTAGGAATTACGTCTCTAGCTCTAACTTCTTGACCGTTAGCAAATTCAACAACATAATCTTCCTTTAATTTTTGAGACTTTAAACAAATTTTAGATCTGAATTCTAGTGATACGAAACTCTTATCTGCTCCAGAATCAAATAATACGGATGCATAGAGATTGTTTTAGAGAAACGTACCTGTAATCACGTCCGGGTTTTGTCTTGCCTCTTCTGCCCTAATCTCAAATACTCGTCCTCGTGCCGGCCTTCCTGGGTTCCCTTGGTTAGTTGGTCGACCTTTGGTATCCAAACCTTATCCTTAAAATAGCGTACTCCATCTGATCTCATCTCAAATTCCTTCTCCAGATGATGTAGAGTTTCATTGTGTCAGGATCGAATTCTCAACAAGAATTAATTCTCAGAAACAATATCAAAGAAGTTTGCGGAATAACACTTTGATATTCAATGAAACAGTAATCACAAACAGTAAATATGAATAACAAACTGTAAACTTGTATTGAATAATTGAAATCACAAGATTACACACTCAACCTCAATCTTGAAGAACAGACTGTTTCAAGACGAATTCTACTTCTCTAGAATTAGGATCTATGCCTTGAGGTTGATTCTCTCTAAAACTTAGAATGAATAATGAATAAATCTCTAAAAGTTATATCTCTAACTATTCTAAACAATACTATATATATATACTGAAGATAAAAGCTAATTACAATTAATAAAATATCTTCACAATATTTTCCATCATTATCTCCAAGCTTTCCATAATCTTTAGTTTATCCAGCTGTCATCCTTTCCATACAGATCTCCATCTTATAAGCAGTATTAATCATAAGCAGCATTAATACTTTGAGCAGTATTAACTCTAGCAGTACTAACCATGCTCAGCAGCATTAATCTCTTCAAGCAGTACTAACTTTGAACTAGCAGTACTAATCTTGTTGAGCAACATTAACCATCAACTAGCAGCATTAATATCAGAAGTACTAACTAGAAGTATTAACAACTAGAAGTATTAACTGTTTTCTTCTAGCAGCATTAACTAGAAGTATTAATCACAGAAGTACTAACTAGAAGTATTAACTGTTTTCTTATAGCAGCATTAACTTTGTTCCAGCAGCATTAACTACAACTGGCAACATTAACCACAGAAGTAGTAACCATGTTGAATATTACCTTCAGAAGTATTAACCATGTTGAACTAGAAGTAGTAACCATGTTGAACTAGAAGTAGTAACCATGTTGAACTAGAAGTAGTAACCATCCTTGGCATATTTCAGACCCAACAATCTCCCCCTAACTTAACTTTTCAAAACTGAGAAGTTAAGTTCTTCAGTATAGGGTCTTTATGATAATTTCAAAACTTTCTGCAATTACTAGTTCTTCTTGATTCAGTTTCTGCTGTTATCTTCTTTTCTGTTTCTGCTGTTATCTTCTTTTCTGTTTCTGGTGTAGTTACTGCTTTGTTTTAGCTTCTTCACTTATCTCCCCCTCAAAATAAGATTTAATATCAACTTGATTCTCCTTCTCAAGTCTTCTCAAGTTCAGATGTTTAAGTCTCCCCCTTTTTGAAATAATCATGATTTGTGCTCCTTTTCATCTCTTTTATCTCCATAATTTGATTGTGAACTTTCAGATTAATTGTACCAAGTGTATCCATCAATTCTTTGTAGTTAAACTGTCCTCACCTCCTTTAGGTGTGTTTACCACCTTTGAAGGATCCTTGGATCTTTTAGTAGAGATCTTCTGCCTAGCAGAAGCACCTTCTACTCCCTTGGTTTCTTGGCACCTGGGACCTTTAGATAATTACTCATCTAAAGTTGCCATGGGGAAGGTCTTAGATATGTTCACACTGTCCTGTCCTGCACCTTGTGCAAAGTCAGTAGTGTGAGCCTTACAACCCATATGTTCTTGCATCTCCTTATTGAGCACCTTCTTGGGGTTGGGAGACACCCCTATGGTTTCCCTTTGGATATTCTCTGATGAAAAATGCTCCATCAGAGGGCTTGTAGGTTTTGAGGTTTAAGATACAAGAAGGGAAGGAACCTTCAGTATCTTTTCCTTATATAATATAGTAACGGGGAATGTTGGTTTGACAAAAGGAATCTGAAGATTTATGCTTGGTAGTGGAAGGTGTGGATAGGTCATCAGTGGGTTGGTCTAATGAGGGCTTTGACCCTGATGCCTTACCTTCTTGATTGTGGGACATCACCATCATTGTAGAGAACAATGGTGTGTCAACTCCTTCCGAGTCCTTAGTAGAACTTCTCATGTTTGAAAAAACCTTGCCTTTAGGAGGTTTAGGTACATATATCTCATTAAAATGAGGTTAATCCGTCAATTCCTTATTAAGTACTTCTTGTACAAACCTTGGATACAGATAAAATCTTTTTGATTGATATCCAGGTTTGACATTATATCATTGAAGATCATTTTAGGTATAGAAAACTTACATTAGCAGTAGTAACACTTATCAACAACATTAACACAGACTGGCAGTAGTAACACATACCAGCAGCATTAACACAGTCTGACAGTATTCATTGAACTAGAAGTACTAACTACCTTTCAGTATTAGCAACCTGAAACACTTACAGACAGAAGGTTAGTAGTACCATATACCTTTTTTTTTTTTTTTACTTTTCTTACCTTCTGTTGGATCAAAAGTAACATGTCCTCCATCAAATCTTTTAAAGAATTTGAAGGCAATCCATGTTCCTTGTTATGTTCCAAGAGCAATCATTATCTTCATTCCAAATGCTCTTCCTCTTGAGCTTTTGATTGCCCTGCACACTTGATAAATCAGTTAGTCTTTGAGGGAACCCAAGCCAAAGTGGTCTTGGGTTGTCCTTTCTCATTTATATAATCTGTCAGTTTGGTCTGGATGAGTTGTTTAGGAATCTCATGGCTAGAATACTTTGTCAAGATTATAGGCTTTGCAACATAAATACTAGTAGAAGCACTATCCTTGTTAGCAGTAGTATTGGTTGCAGCATCACTATTTCTGTTAGCAGTACTATCTGGGATAGCAGTACTAACAGGTTTCTTTACAATTGGGACCCAAACTTGAACAAATTTGTTTGCTTTCTTTGTCTTTAAGTTACTCATTTGTTTATTTGATGTATATTTCTTAGTTTTAGCAAACTTGTTTTGAACATGAGACTTTTTAGGTGCTCTGTTCTCAGCCATTTGATTCCTTCCTTGCTTCCTATAACCAAAGGAGTTTTGAGTTTGTCTTTGAAAATTAACTCTTTGGTTGATAGGATTGTAATAACAGTATTTGGCAACATGATTAAGCTTTCCACAGATAAAACAAGGTTTTGGTCTATTGATTTTACTCAGATCAACCCCTTGTTTTTGTGCCCATTGATTATTCCAGTTTCTTTGATTTCCCCTCCTTTTATCATGTTTTTGGGGCTCAGATTTATTGCAAGTACACTGTTTGCAAGGGACAGGATTCACAACTGTGGTTTGCTTATAATGGACCTTCTCAGACTTTCCCTCAGTCTTTTCTATGTCCTTGGACTTGATCCAAGCCTTTCCACATCCCTCATTAGTGATAATGTGATTTTCTAGAAGAATCTCATCACTCCTAGTGTTCTCCTTACTCTTTTCACTAGAGTTCTCTTCTTCAGAGTCTGTTTCAACCACCACTTTGTCTAAAGGATCTACCTTAGTGGCTCCAACAGGTAATTCCTTCCTATCCTTGGTCTCTAGTAAGTTTGATATAGGAGGAATGTAATTGTTGTTGTATGGTGGTGGTGTGGTGTTATAGCCTATTCCTCTTCTAAGTTTGTCATGGATTTGAGTTTGGAGCAAAGAGTCCATTACTTTAGAAGCATTGGAAAATTTCTCAATATCCAGCTTGGTTTTCTCAAACTCACTCTTTATCTTCTCATTCTCCTCTTTAGACTTTTTCAGCTGAAGTTCTAGGTCATTCTTCTCCCACTTCCAGTAATTTGTGTCATAAGAATGTTGAAGTTCATTGGCTTGGAAAACTTTGATCTGTTTCTCAAAACTCTCAACAATTCTTACATAGTCTTTTATATCTTTCTCTAATCTTTTAAGGTCATCACTCATTGTCTGGTTGTGATCCCTGTACCTTTTAACAGTTTCCATACAAGTTTTAGAGCAAAGATTAGATATTACCTCTGTGGGGATTTCTGTGTTTGAAGAATCTGAAACTTTAGCCATTGATGATTTCTGATTTCAAGGAAGAATGATGATTGCAGGTTTCTGAGAATACTAGCTCTGATACCACTTGTCAGGATCGAATTCTCAACAAGAATTAATTCTCAGAAACAATATCAAAGAAGTTTGCGGAATAACACTTTGATATTCAATGAAACAGTAATCACAAACAGTAAATATGAATAACAAACTGTAAACTTGTATTGAATAATTGAAATCACAAGATTACACACTCAACCTCAATCTTGAAGAACAGACTCTTTCAAGACGAATTCTACTTCTCTAGAATTAGGATCTATGCCTTGAGGTTGATTCTCTATAAAACTTAGAATGAATAATGAATAAATCTCTAAAAGTTATATCTCTAACTATTCTAAACAATACTATATATATATACTGAAGATAAAAGCTAATTACAATTAATAAAATATCTTCACAATATTTTCCATCATTATCTCCAAGCTTTCCATAATCTTTAGTTTATCCAGCTGTCATCCTTTCCATACAGATCTCCATCTTATAAGCAGTATTAATCATAAGCAGCATTAATACTTTGAGCAGTATTAACTCTAGCAGTACTAACCATGCTCAGCAGCATTAATCTCTTCAAGCAGTACTAACTTTGAACTAGCAGTACTAATCTTGTTGAGCAACATTAACCATCAACTAGCAGCATTAATATCAGAAGTACTAACTAGAAGTATTAACAACTAGAAGTATTAACTGTTTTCTTCTAGCAGCATTAACTAGAAGTATTAATCACAGAAGTACTAACTAGAAGTATTAACTGTTTTCTTCTAGCAGCATTAACTTTGTTCCAGCAGCATTAACTACAACTGGCAACATTAACCACAGAAGTAGTAACCATGTTGAATATTACCTTCAGAAGTATTAACCATGTTGAACTAGAAGTAGTAACCATGTTGAACTAGAAGTAGTAACCATGTTGAACTAGAAGTAGTAACCATCCTTGGCATATTTCAGACCCAACACATTGCTTAAATTATCTGGCTTCAATGCTTCCTCCTGAGCTTCAAGAATTTGCGCCTTAAGACTTGTCTGTACTATTACTCCCATAGCTCGCGTCCTTAAGGGCTTTACTCTTTCTTTTCTACTTAACGCATCCGCTACTACATTAGCTTTTCCTGGATGGTATTTTATTTCACAATTATAATCATTAAGCAATTCCACCCATCTTCGCTGCCTCATATTAAGCATTTTCTGATCAAGGATGTGTTGAAGACTCTTGTGATCAGTAAAGATGGTACATTTCGTCCCGTAAAGATAATGTCTCTAGATCTTCAGTACAAATATTACAGTTCCCAACTCCAAATCATGAGTAGTATAATTTCTTTCATGAACTTTTAGCTGTCTAGACGCATATGCGATGACTTTATCCTTTTGCATTAATACACACCTAATCCTTGGCGTGATGCATCGCAATAAACCACAAAGTTGTCAGTACCCTCAGGCAACGCTAAGACTGGAGCATTGCAAAACTTTTGCTTAAAAGTCTGAAAAGCTTCCTCCTGTTTATCTCCCCAAATAAACATTTCATCCTTTCGAGTTAAAGCTGTTAAAGGTTGCGCAATCTTGGAAAAGTTAGAAATAAATCGTTGATAATATCCCGCTAAACCAAGAAATTGACGAATCTCCGTGGGTGTCTTTGGAATTTCCCACTTTTGATGGCTTCCCCCTTTGCTGGATCGACTTGAATTCCCTTCTGATTGACTACATGACCAAGAAAATGTACTTCACGAATCCAAAATTCGCATTTGGAAAATTTGGCATACAATTTCTGGTCCTTGAGTAATTCGAGCATCAGCTTCAGATGATACTCATGATCCTCTTTGCTTCGGGAGTAGATGAGTATGTCGTCAATGAACACGATTACAAACTTGTCTAAATACGGTCTGCAAACTCTGTTCATCAAGTACATAAATACTGTCGGTACGTTTGTCAATTCGAAAGGCATAACTAGAAACTCGTAGTGTCCATATCGAGTTCTGAACGCTGTTTTGGGAATATCTTCTTCGCGAACTCTCATATGATGATAACCAGATCGGAGATCGATCTTTGAGAAATACATAGATCCTTGCAACTGATCAAACAGGTCATCGATTCGAGGAAGTGGATATCGATTCTTGAGAGTTAGTTTATTAAGCTCTCTATAGTCGATACACATTCGAAAGGTTCCGTCTTTCTTTTTGACAAAGAGCACAGGGGCTCCCCATGGAGAAGAACTTGGTCTGATAAATCCTTTGTCGAGAAGTTCTTGAAGTTGTTCAGACAATTCTTTCATTTCCGATGGTGCTAAACGATATGGAGATTTTGCTACCGGTGCAGCTCCAGGAATTAGATCAATGCGAAACTCAACTTGTCTTGGTGGAGGTAATCCGAGTAATTCATCGGGAAATACTTCCAGAAAATCTCGGACTATTGGGATGTCCTGAATTTGCTTCCCTTTTATCTTTTTATCTACTACATGCGCCAGATATGCAACACCTTCCTTCCTTAGATACTTCCGCATCTTCATACACGATACTATCTTTAAGCCTCTCCTTGACTTTTCTCCATGAACTAGATGCATTCCTCCTTCCGGTAGTAGAATTGAAAGTTTATTTTCAGAACAACAAATTTCTGCTCGGTTTTTGGATAACCAATCCATACCCACTACTATGTCAAAGCTTCCTAATTTAATTGGAATCAAATCTATGCTAAACTCCTTTTCAACCAATTCTAAAGTACAGTTAGGAATTACGTCTCTAGCTCTAACTTCTTGACCGTTAGCAAATTCAACAACATAATCTTCCTTTAATTTTTGAGACTTTAAACAAATTTTAGATCTGAATTCTAGTGATACGAAACTCTTATCTGCTCCAGAATCAAATAATACGGATGCATAGAGATTGTTTTAGAGAAACGTACCTGTAATCACGTCCGGGTTTTGTCTTGCCTCTTCTGCCCTAATCTCAAATACTCGTCCTCGTGCCGGCCTTCCTGGGTTCCCTTGGTTAGTTGGTCGACCTTGATTTGCAAACGTCTTTCTGTTTAATCTGGGACAAGTATTTCTCATATTATCCAAACTTCGACATTCGAAACATACCCGCTTTTGCGTGGTCTTACAATCCTTCGCAAAATGACCCACTTTGTTGCACCTATAGCATACCATACATTGACCATGATGGTAATAATTGCACTTATCACATTTTGAAACGATCCCCTTTTCTTTCTCTGTGGCCTGTGCCTGGATTCCAAAATTTCCTGCTATTCTTTGTTCCTTACCTTTCCTTCCATCAAACTGCCTCCTCCTGGGCTCCTCCATTTTTCTCTTATCTTTGGCTCTTTCATTCGAAAACAATCCTGAACGAGTTGCGTTATCCGTGAGTTTAGCTGCTAAGCTTACTGCTTCCTGCATTGTTTTTGGTCTTCCCGAAGTCACATCTCCCCTTATCTCAGGAGCTAATCCCCAAATATACCTATCGATCCTGTTCTCCTCCGGCGTCACCAAATGAGGAACTAACTTTGCCAATTCTTGGAATCGAGCAGTGTAAGTATCTACATCATTCCCTTTCATCTCATGGTTCCAAAATTCCGTTTGGAGCTTTTGTATTTCACTCCTTGGACAATACTCTTCCTTGAGCATTTCTTTGAACTCATCCCACTTAAGTTTGTTAGATGCTTCTCTGTTGGGTCAGAATATGTCATGGATGGATACTACTGCTAGTTGAAAGATATTACTACTATTTGTAATTTTAATACTGCTAGTAGAATTAATACTGCTTGAAAAGTTAGTGCTGTTACTTGAATAGTTAGTACTGCTTGGAGAGTTAGTACTGCTAGTAGTTAGTACTGTTGTAGATTTCTACTGCAATCATGGTTAATACTGCTCAAGGATTAATACTGTTGAGGATGTTTATGCTGCTCAATGATTAATACTGCTAAAAGAAGGTTAGTTCTGCTTCTAAAGATAAAGAAGACTTGAAGATAAAGATGAGGAGGAGATATGGTTGAAGATAATTATGGTATTGATACTGAAGATCAATTTTATTTCGAAAATTATCTTGTAATCAACGCTGTATATATAGTATAGAAGTCTTTGTTAGAATTAACAATTATTCATACATTTTGTTTAGAGAGAATTAACCTCAAGAATAGTTTAGACCATTTCTATAGAGAAGTATAGATCGTCTGTTGAGCCTGTTCAACAGATTGAGGTTTTGTGTATAATCATCAAGTTGAATTAATATAACTTGTGATTTGGGTTCTATATACTGTTCCATTGAGTTTTTCCGCAACTTCTTTAACATAATTTTCTGAGTGTGTTATTTAAATTCTTGTTTTGAATTTCGATCCTGACAAGTGGTATCAGAGCCTTGAAAACTCAGAAATATATAATCATGGACCGTTCAAGCGACAGTGTTTTGGTATCAAAGGTTCCCATGCTTAAACCCAATGAGTTTGACATGTGGAAGATCAGAATCAAGCAGTACATTCTTCTCACAGACTTCTCAATGTGGAACATCATTGAGAATGGTCCTTCTGATGGAGGAAAGATGGATGCAGAAGGAAAGAGACCTCCACCAAAGACAGATGGAGAGAGAAAGCTGAGACAGACCGAGATGAAAGCTTTAAGAACTCTGCTGTTTGGCTATACCTAATGAGTACCAACATCAATTCTGCAACTGTTCTGATGCACAAGTTCTTTGGAATTCTCTGGAGAAAAGATTTTCTGGTACCAAAAGTACCAAGAGAAATCAGAAGGCCATCCTAAAGTAGCAGTCTGAAAACTTCATGTCTACAAAGAATGAGTCCATGACTAAAACTTTTGATAGATTTAATAAGCTAATTGGTGAATTGGATACTGTTGGTGTCCAGATAGATCAAGATGATGTTAACAGAAAATTTCTAAGATCTCTTGGTGATGAATGGACTATGTACACTGTCTCCTTCAGACAGAATGACCAATTGGAGGACAAGGAATTAGATGACCTCTATAATGACCTTAGGGTGTTTAAAGTAGCCCATAGATCAAAGCAAGATGGATCCAATGACTCAGTTTTAGAAGCTTTTCTATCCAGTCATGCTAATTCCACTCTGATTAATGATGACTTAGAACAGATAAATGCTGATGATCTAGAAGAGATGGATATCAAGTGGCAGATGGCTATGCTGACTATGAGGGTAAAAAGATTCATCAAAAGGACTGAAAGGAACAACTTTGCTCAGAAAAGAGAAGATGGGGTTGGATTTGATAAATCCAAGGTTGAATGTTACAAGTGTCACAAGTTGGGGATCTTTGCAAGAGAATGCAGAAGTGGAATGCATCAACAACATGCTAGCAGCCATCAACCATCACAGTCCACTAGCTTCAACAGTAGGAACTCTTCTCATGCTCTTGTTTGCCAAGAAGATATAGGATTTGATTGGAGTGACCAAGCAGAGGAAGCAGTTCAGAATCATGCTTTAATTGCTAAAGTTTCAGAGTCAGCAAGCACTGATATTCCCACAGAGGTAACTTCTAATCTTTACTCTAAAACCTGTATTGAAACTGTTAAAAAGTACAGGGATCACATTCAGCGTATGTGTGATAACCTTAAAAGGTTAGAAAAAGATAGAAGAGTGTATGTTCTGATTGTTGAGAGGTTTGAAGAACAAATTAAGTCTTACTAGGCTAATGAACTTCAACATTCCTATGATACAAACTACTGGAAGTGGGAGAAAAATCAGTTAGAGGTTAAGCTTAAAAAGTCTGAAGAGGAATGTGACAAGATAAGGAGTGATTTTGAGAAAGCAAAGTTGGACATTGAGAAATATTCCAATGCTTCTAAAGCAATGGACTCACTTTTAAAAACTCAAGTCCATGACAAACATAGAAGAGGAATAGGCTACAACACCACACCTCCACCATACAACAATAACTATATTCCTCCCACCTCTATTCTCTTAGAAAGACAGGACAAGAAGGAATTAACTGAAGGAGCCACTAAAGTAGATCCTTTAGACAAAGTAGTGGTTGAGGCAGATTCTGAAGAAGAGGATTCTAAGAGTAAGAAGGAGAAAGACCAAATAGATATTCCCCTAGAAAACCACATACTGACAAATGAAAGAGGGGTTAAACCTTTTGTCAAGAGTGAGGAAGTAAAGTCTGAGGAAGAGACTGTTAGGAATGAAAAAGATGAGATCTCCAAGAGAGGAAAGGGAAAGGCACAGGGACTCCATTACATGCAAACCACTATTGTTAATCCCTGTACTTGTAAACAGAATTAGCCCCCAACAACATGATAAAACAAGGGGAAATCAAAGGAATAGAAATAATCAGTGGGCTTTAAAACAAGGAATTGATCTGAAAAAAATTAACAGACCAACGCCTTGTTTTATTTGTGGCAAGTTAAATCATCTGGCCAAACACTGTTATTTCTATCCTATTAACCAAAGGATCAGTTTTCAAAGAAATATACAAAATCCTGTTGGTTATAGGAAGCAAATAAGGAATAATATGGCTGAGAATGTGAGAAGGGAACCTATAAAATCTCATGCTCAAAATAAGTTTGCTAATTCTAAGAAAAATACTCCAAATGAGCCAAGGAGTAAATTAAAGGCAAAGGAAGCAAAAAACTTTGTCCAGGTTTGGGTTCCAAAAGTAAAGAAATCTGTTAGTACTGCAACTTCAAATAGTACTGCTGACAGAAATAATGCTGCTGTAAGCAATACTACTGCTAACCCAGTTAGTACTGCTAACCCAGTTAGTACTGCTAATGATGTTAGTACTGCCAATCAAGTTAGTACTGCTTCCAGTAACAGACCCATTATTGTGACAAAGTATTTAAGCGATGAGATTTCTCAGTGTGATAATCTCATCCAATCTGAATATGAATATGTTGATGAGAATGGAAAACCCAAGACCACTTTGGCTTGGGTTCCTATTAAAAACTAACTGCTTTATTAAATGTGCAGGGCAACCAACAGCTCAAGGGAATGAGCATTTGGCATGTTGATAGTGGTTGTTCCAGGCACATGACAGGTAACATGGTCTGCCTTCAAAACTTCAAAAGAATTGATGGAGGACATGTTGCTTTTGGTGATAATCCAGAAGGTGGTAAGATAAGTGGAAAAGGTAATGTGTCAAAAGGTAAGATGATCTTTGAGGATGTATACTATGTTGAGCAATTGAGATACAACCTGTTAAGTGTATCACAAGTCTGTGACAAGAAACATAACATCTTATTCAATGATACATATTGTATTATCCTTGCTCCAGGGTTCAAGGTAGTTGATGAAAAGATGATACTACTAAGAACTCCTAGAAAGGACAATGTTTATTTCTTAGACTTGGAGAGTGTAGTTTCTGATTCATCTTTAAATTGTTTATTTTCAAAAGCTTCAGTAGATGAATCATCTCTTTGGCATAGAAGGATGTGTCACATGAACTTTAAAACAATGAACAAACTTGTGAAAAACAACCTTGTAAGAGGTTTGCCACAAAAGGTATTTTCGTGTGATGATCATTGTGTTGCCTGTCTTAAAGGCAAACAACACAAAGCTTCTCATAAGTCCGAAGAGATAAATACAATTTCTTCACCTCTTAATTTACTGCATATGGATCTGTTTGGCCCTACCAATGTGATGAGTATTGGTAAGAAATCCTACTGCTTAGTTATTGTTGATGATTTCTCTAGATTCACTTGGGTCTATTTTATGAGGACAAAGGATGTGACAAGTGGACTAATCAAATCCTTTATTCTTAGAGTTGAAAACCAAACAAATCTAAGAGTTAAAGTCATTAGGTCTGATAATGGAACTGAGTTAAAAAATAATGACCTAAACAACTTCTGTGAGGAAAAAGGCATTGAGAGACAATACAGTGCTCCTAGAACTCGTCAACAGAATGGTGTTGCTGAAAGGAGAAATAGGACTCTGATAGAAGCTGTTAGATCTCTGTTAGCAGATTCAAAACTTCCTAATTACTTTTTGGGCAGAAGCAGTTAATACTGTCTGCTATGTTCAAAACAGAGTCTAGTAGTAAAATCTCAAGACAAGACACCCTATGAGCTTTTTAAAAAGAAGAAACATTTTATTGGATTTTTCAAACCATTTGGGTGTCCTTGCACAGTTCTCAATACCAAAACTCACCTAGGCTAGTTTGATAGCAAAGCTGAGGATGGATTTCTTGTTGGTTATTCATCTCAAAGTAAGGCCTACAGAATTTTTAACACCTCTTCTAGGATTATTGAGGAAAGTGACAATGTCAAATGCAATGAAAACACACCAAATCAACTTGGTTCAGGTCCTAATTGGCTATTTGACATTGATTCACTGACTAATTCTTTGGGTTTCAGTGATGAGCATAATGCAGGAACAGGGACATAAAAGGCACAAGTACAAAGACAAGAGTTTGTGCTGTTCCCAACACCTACTGCTGATCCTGTTGAATTATATGACCAAGATAAGAAAGATAATTCAGATTCAAAGGACACTGAACCAACTCAGAATGAAGAGGACAGAGGTGAAAAGGAAGATCAACCCTCAGATTCAGGAATCAAAGGTTTTGAAATGCCAGTTTTGGAAGAGGATGACACAGATGATGATTCTTCAGTGTATGGTGGAAGCTCTTCGAAAAATAATGACACTAATCTTGAAGTCAATCTTAATGAGGAGGCTGTCAATGCTACAAGAACTCAGAAGAATCCTCCTCCTCAATTAGTGATTGGTGACATCAATTCTCCAATGATCATAACGCAACAAAGCAAGATAGGGGGATTGAAAGACCTACAATCAGGTTTATTATCTTGCTTTCTATCACAGGTTGAGCCCAAAAAGGCATTTGATATAATGAAGGACCCAAGCTGGATAGAAGCAATGCAAGAGGAGCTACTGCAGTTTGTACTGCAAGATGTATGGGATCTGGTGGACCTTCCAAATGGACACAGAGCAATTAGCACAAGATGGATCTTCAGGAACAAGAAAGATGAGAGAGGAATAGCAATAAAGAACAAAGTCAGACTAGTGGCAAAAGGGTATACTCAAGAAGAGGGTATTGATTATGAAGAAATATTTGCACCAGTGGCCAGGATAGAGGCAATCAGGCTATTTTTAGCCTATGCTTCTTTCATGAAGTCCAAAGTCTACCAGATGGATGTAAAGAATGCTTTTCTGTATGGAAGAATTGAAGAAGAAGTGTATGTCTGTCAGCCTCCAGGATTTGAGAATCCAAATTATCCTGACAGAGTATACAAATTGAAGAAGGCACTCTATGGGCTACATCAAGCACCAAGGGCATGGTATGACACTCTGTCTACCTATCTCTTGGAAAATTGTTTTCAAAGAGGAATCATAGACAAGACTCTGTTCATTCAGAGGAAGAAGAAGGACATCCTAATAGTGCAAATCTATATGGATGATATTATCTTTGGATCCACAAAAGATCAAATGTACAGAGATTTTGAAGATTTGATGCACAAGATATTCAAGATGAGTTCTATGGGTGAACTTACCTTCTTCCTAGGGCTACAAGTTAAGTAGAAGAAAGATGGGATATTTCTAAGCAAATCAAAATATGAGCAGGACATTCTTAATAAGTTTGGTTTCTCAGACTCAAAGCCCGCAAGCACACCCATGGAGACACACAAACAGATCACTGCAGATCTTGAGGGGGAGGATGTGGATGTTCATCACTAAAGATCCATGATTGGCTCCCTCATGTATCTCACTGCTTCAAGACCAGATATCATGTTTCCTGTTTGTGTGTGTGTAAGATTTCAAGTAAGGCCTAAGCAGTCACACTTTCAAGCAGTCAAGAGGATATTCATATATCTCAAAGGCCGACCTAGATTAGGTCTTTGGTATCCTCATGACTCACCATTTGACCTACTTGCTTATTCAGACAGTGACTTGGGTGGTGCAAATTTGGATAGAAAGTCAACTTCAGGGGGATGTCAACTTTTAGGTGCAAGACTAGTATCATGGAAGTGCAAGAAACAAACCAGAGTTTCCTCATCTACAACAGAAGCAGAGTACATAGCTGCTGCAAGCTGCTGTTCTCAAGTACTCTGAATTCAGAATCAAATGCTGGACTATGGTATGACCTTTCTTCACACTCCAGTCTTCATAGATAACAACAGTGCTATTAGCATTGTCAATAATCCAGTTAAGCACTCCAAAACAAAGCATATAGAAATCAGGTATCATTTTATCAGAGACTGTAATGAAAAGAAGCTAATTCATGTTGTGAAAGTTCATACAAGGAACCAATTTGCTGATCTATTCACTAAAGCTTTTGATGTGGGTAGATTAACATTTTTGGTCACAAGTGTGGGCATGATAAACTCTGAATAAGCCTATTATCTTTTGTCTCATGTACCTGTATAGATTCCTTCCTATCTACTTTCTCATGTTGTATTGTGCATGGTGCTACTAACCTTGTGTGTTTCAGTGTTTCAGATTGCTTCAAATGGATAATTGGTACTTCTAAGTTAGTTAGTACTGCCCGCTATATTACTCATGATAACTTTTCAAAAATGGTTAAGTATGGTTACTACTGCTAGGTAGTTTATACTGCCAGTGAAAGTTACTACTGCTTGCCTTATTTATACTGCTAATCAGTATTACTACTGCTAATATGTGTTAATACTGCTAGTCTGTGTTAATACTGCTAGTCCGTGTTAGTACTGCCAGTATGTGTTACTACTGCTAATATGAGTTAATACTGCGAGTTCGTTAATACTGCTAGGGTACTTAGTACTGCTTCTAACTGAAACCCTCCACCTATAAATACCCTTTGTGACCGCCAAAATACAAACGACTCTTTGAACTTCCGTTGCTTTTTTCTTTCTCTTTCGATTTCTTGCTTACCAGTGTCAACCCTAGTCACGATTCGAACGCTAGAATTATCTAGAACGATGGCAGGACGAGCATTCTTTGATGAACGCAACGAGCTCGCCATGTTGCAGAAACCAAAGCAAGCTGAAGGTTTCCATGCCATAGTGGATTTCCACAAATCATCACACATCACCCACGCTCTAACTGTCAATCCCACATTCTATGTGGAACATCAAAGGCAGTTTTGGGCCAATGCTGCTATTCAATCTGAAGAGGGCAATCAGGTCATCAAAACAAGGGTATGTGATAAATCCCTGACCATCACAGAGGAGTGTATTCGCATCTATCTACACTTAGATGATGCCTCAGGTATAACCTCTTTACCTAAGGAAGATCTTTTCCAAATTCTTAGTAATATGGGGTATGAAGGTCCCACTGATGTATTCAAGTTTTTCAAGAACAAATTTTCACCACAGTGGAGATTTTTTGTTCATACCCTACAACATTGCATTTCACGAAAAACAATTGGATGGAGTGAGTTTAGCAGTACCTTAGCTTATGCTTTGGTCTGCTTAGCTACCTCTAGAAAGTTTAATTTCTCACAAATGATTTTCAATGATCTTATGTCAAACCTGGATACCAAATCCAAAAGCTTTTATATGTATCCCAGATTTGTACAAGAGATTATACTACAGGAATTAACAGATCTACCCTCTTTTCCAGAGGTGTATGTACCAAAACCTCCCAAAGGGAAGGTATTCTCAAACATGAAAAGGCCCTCCATGGACTTTTTTGGCCAAGACACCCCATTGTTCTCTACAATGATGGTTGTGTCACATTTCCAAGGTGAGGCATCAGTGTCAAAGCCCTCATATGACAACCAAACTGATGACCTACCCACACCACTCATTTCTAGTAATCCTCCTCAGATTCCTATTGAAAAGCCCACATCCCCCATCACCAAAATCTATATAAGGAAAAAGGTAAAGAAGGTTCCTTCCCTTCTTGTACCTTCACCCCCACAGCCTTCAAGCCCTCTAATGGAGCATTCTCCATTAGAGAATATCGATAGGGAAACCACAGGGGTGTCTCCCAACCCCAAGAAGGTGCTCACTAAGGAGCAGGTTGAGCATGTGGGCAGTGACTTTGCACAAAGTGCAGAGCAGGACAGTGTGAACATCCCTAAGACCTTCCCCACGGCAACTTTCGATGAGCAATCATCCAAAGGTCCCAGGTGCCAAGAAACCAAGGGGGTAGAGGCTGCTTCTACTAGGCAGAAGACCTCTACTAAAAGATCCAAGGATCCTTCAAGGGTGGTCAACACACCCAAAGGAGGTGAGGACATATATAACTATGATGAATTGATGGAAACAATGGGAAATATCAATCTTGATGTCATCAAACAGGGTGCTGATATAGAGGAGATGAAACTGGTGATACTGTCTCAACAAGTGCAGATTACCAAACTAAAGAAAATGGTTCTGAGGTTGGTGCAGAAAAAGAAAAGAAAGCAGTATGTATTGAAGAAAAGGGAAGATGCTTTCAACAAGGGGGAGAGACAAGCTGAAGTGGAGAAACAAAGTTCTATATTTGAGGGGGAGTTGGGTACAAAATCAGAAAGTAGCAAAGCAGCAGAAAAAGCAAAAGAAGTAGAAAGCACACCAGCAGCAGTAACTACAACAGAAGTAGACACTTCTCCAGCAGCAGAAACAGAAATATCCAGGGAAGAGATAGAAATTGCTGAAACATTGGTGAAGGCAAAGCTTGACACTCCCAAAGCTACTCAAAAGGCTAAAGGAGTGGTAATCAAAGAAGTTGGATCAGATCAGAAAAAGAAAAAGATAAGTGTGGATGATGCAAAGAAGAAGGGAAAGGAGAAGATGGTTGAATCTGAGCAACCATTGAAGAAACAGAAACAAATTGAGTTGGATGAAGAAGTGGCCAAAAAGCTGCAAGCAGAACTGGAAAAGGAGGAAGAAATTCAATCTGCCAAAGACAGAGAGCTTGCATTGGATATGGCTAAAAAGTTGAATGAAGAATATCAAAAGAGTCTGAAGTCTGCAACTGCTGCTAAGAAAGTCACAAATAAGGTTTCAAGGCAAAGGCTACCACTGAAGACTAGACAAAGACAACCTTCCAAGACATACTTAGCAAACCAAGAAAGAAGGAAGATGATAAACTTCCTGAAAGGAGCTATTGAAGTTCCTGAGGGAATGTTTACAAATATGTCTTTTGGAAAGCTTGAAGAACTTTACTAGAAGGAGATGGCCAAACTGAAAGGGGACTCCACTCAAAGGGAAGAAGCTGAGAGGAAGATGAAAGAGAGGCATGATCTTATTATACAACAACCCTTCCCATAAAGTGAAGAAGGAACTCCTGTCAAGGAAAAGAAAGAAGAAAAGAAAGAAGAGACATTGGCTCATCAAATTGGAGTAATCAAAAGAAATAAAACCATTGCCACCAAGCCAAAGGCAAAAAGGGCAAGAATTGAAGAAGAAAGAGCAGAAGCAGAAGTAGAACTTACTGATGAACCTTTAGCAGAGCCAGGGCAGAATCCCGAGCAGTCCAATCAGCAATCAAATGAGCAGTTTGACTTGTACATGACAGTGACAGATGAAGATCCAGTACAAGCTGACCCAATATCAGTCCAAGCTCCTAAAATTATTCATTGGGATATCCTGGAAAATCAAAGGAAGAAATACTTCAGGATTAAAAGGATGGGAGACAAGTATGAGGTTTACTCTACTTGGGGCAAAATCATCAGAAGCTGTTCCAGATCAGACCTAGAAGAAATGTTTAAGGTTGGAATAAGCTTGTATGAAGAGGAATTGACAAAAGCAGGAATGACCTTAATAAAACTAGCCATGGAGTACTTGTGTATGATGTTTGATCCTAGCAGAGTTCAACATGTGGTCAGAGATCTGCATCTTGAGAATAAATTCCAAAGAATAGAAAATTGGATGTTGTTTGAAAGGTGTGGAGTCTATGTCATCACTGTAGACAGAGCTTATCATGAGTACTACCTGGTGGATAAAGTCTATGATCACAGCAAAGCCAAGTTGCAAGGTATGTTGAATGCAAAGCTGATATGTTCAAAGGATTTAGAAATGGCCAGGGTAGTAGTCAAAAAAATTATCAATCAAAGTCTGGGACTGGATCCAAATCGGGGCAACTAAGCTGAAGTGTTGAAAGCATTATGAAGCCACTGTGCTGAAGAACTTAACTTATCATTCTGAAAAGTTAAGTTAGGGGGAGATTGTTGGGTCATAATATGTCAAGGATGGATACTACTGCTAGTTCAAAGATATTACTACTGCTTGAAAAGTTAGTGCTGCTAATTGAATAGTTTGTACTGCTTGGAGAGTTAGTACTGCTAGTAGTTAGTACTGTTGAAGATTACTACTGCAAGCATGGTTAATATTGCTCAAGGATTAATATTGCTGAGGATGTTTATGCTGCTCAATGATTAATACTGCTAAAAGAAGGGTAGTGCTGCTTCTAAAGATAAAGAAGACTTGAAGATAAAGATGAGCTGGAAATAAGGTTGAAGATAATTATGGTATTGATACTGAAGATCAATTTTATTTTGATAATTATCTTGTAATCAACTCTGTATATATATAGTATAGAAGTCTTTGTTAGAATTAACAATTATTCATACGTTTTGTTTAGAGAGAATTAACCTTAAGAATAGTTTAGATCCTTTCTATAGAGAAGTATAGAACTTCTGTTGAGCCTGTTCAACAGATTGAGGTTTTGTGGATAATCATCAAGTGGAATTAATATAACTTGTGATTTGAGTTCTATATACTGTTCCATTGATTTTCTGTTAAAGTGTTTTTCCACAACTTCTTTAACATAATTTTCTGAGTGTGTTATTTAAATTCTTGTTTTGAATTTCGATCCTGACATTCTCGACCTCGAGTTTGCACCTGTGTGTTCCACCAAGTCAATGCTCATCCTTGCAGTAGACAAGCGGCAAATTCCACCTTATTAACTTCAGTGCATTTGCTAATATGGAGAACGGACTCCATAACCTCAATCCAATTTAATAGTCCGACGGCTCCCTCGGTTCCATGAAATTCCTTAGGATTACAAGTCCTGAAAGCCTTGTAGGTGCACTCTCTATCCCTATTTGTACCGATTCCTGGATTGTTTTCCTGATTAGTATTTAGGCCAGCAGCTATTTGGCTAACTATATTAGGGAGTGCTGCCATAATTTGCTCAGACACAAGTCGAGCGATTTCATGATCTTCTCTTCTTGGAGGCATGATTCTACTACAAAATTCCAAATCGGTATCTAATTATTTGCCTGAACCGGCAATCTATCTATACGTCGCGTATTAACAATACGCATCTAATAATTAAATCATGCATTCGAAGTAATATACAATGATAATATACATTTTACTCATACAAAATACTAATAATTGCAATTAGAACTTTATCATAATCATCAAACTTTATAATTTCAAAATATTAACTATCAAACAGAAAATATTTTTAAATTCATGGATTACATCCCCTCAAAAGAAACAAGTTTTAAAGTTACCAAATATCATCCAATAGTCAACATCTAACTCATGAAAAACAGAATAAACCATCCCATAATGACTACTAGTGCTCCTAACACTAAGGCTAAACCCGTGCATAGCCTCTGAATAGTCCTTCTAGTGTCCATAAGCATGGTCAAAACTCCCTTCATGGTCTGATCTTGAGTGTTCAAAATCCCCATCACTCTGTCGAGAGACCGACCATGATGGTCCAGTCTAGCCCTAAATATCTCCGCGTCTCGGGACAAGCCTGTGACCCATAAGCTCTCAAGTGGAGTCATTCCGGTCGGCTGTCCTGTCGACTCCACGACCCGAGGTGGTGATGGCATATCATATCTAACCCTCAGCCGAGAGGTCCCTGCCTCATCCCTAGGTGGAATGATAAAGGTCTCTCTGACTGGTGTCGGAACATTAATCCGTGCGGTCGCCCGGACTCTGGATCGGGGCGCCGACTGTGGTAGGGGTGCAGACACAGAAGTAGACGATCTCGCCGGTGAAGATTCGGTCCCCGAGTAGCTATGCTTGGACGGATCGTAATCCACACTCACTCGTGCCCTCCTAGGTCGACCAGTGACGAATCCAGACTCGTCAGGGGACGACTCAGAGTGTGATGATGAGTGAGACATGATAACTTCAATTAATGACAAACTTTAAATCATTAGAATGCTAAAATAAATATTGAAATCAAAAAATGCTTATGCGAACTCACATATTAACCATGCTTTTTATTTTTGAAACAAAAAGTTTCTATATATAGCAACTCATAATATAACCATTTCAAGTCCCTTCTTATGCATACCAAATTAGACATAGGCGATCAAACCTTGCCTAATTGTAATATGCTAAGTCGCCACTCGTCTTAGTTATACTAATAGTGTGCTCAAGCTCAAGATTTGTTTGCGAAAATATTTTTTGAAAATAGTGGTTATAGTGTATGGTTTTATAGCAAAAACCGGTATTCTCTATAACATATGGCTCTGATACCAAGTCTGTCACACCTCGCTAAAGCGGAAACACGGAGTATAACAGTTTGATAAACATAGCACTAGGAAATGATAAAATACCACCATACATTTCAACCAAAGATTACATCAAGTTCTCAAAAATAAACAAACTTAATACATCCAAAAGCTTGATTACAAAAGTCACTACTAAACAATCGTATTTAAGCAATCTCGTGAATTATTAAAACAAACACTTTAACATTCTTTTCCCCCAAATTGAATTAGAAACAGTAAAATAGGGGCTGTGATTACTCACCTCAAATGATGATGATGCTAAATAACGCAACAACGCAAATCGCTAGTCCGGAGCCTTTACTTTCCTAGAGTTATTTGCATGAATGAACACCAAAAGTCAACATCCATCTATAATCCTAACTTAACCATTACTACATCTCAATATATGCATTTATGTTTAATTTGTTCTCTAAAATAAAAATTTAGGATACAAATATCAATAATTATCACCAAAACATAACCTTTAAGGTTTTAAGATCAACCTTCTGGATTCAGCACTTGCTGTCCAAAATTTGGGATCACAAAATGAACTTCAAAATAACACTTCCCAAATATCAAAGATAACCAAATTTTTATGGGAAGTAATATACTGAGTTAAGAACATAAAGTCAAATTTTCATGCATTTTGGAGATATTTTGATGTCCCAAAGAATTCCCACAAACCAGTAGGTCACTGAGTTTTGTATCAGTTGCACACTTCTATTGTTGCATGCATTTGGGATACCAAAACTCAAAACTACTCAGTGATCCATATATGGTTGCAAATCTAACTCAAAAATATTTCATATGGAAAAAGATTCACTCAATTTGGAAGATTTATGAAAAAGTTATGGCATTTGGAAGTTGAGTGTACCAATCTGTCAACTCTGGACAGATTGCACTACATTATTCTAAAATGCAAATGAATGACCAAAACTTCATAATTTTGAGTGATTCCAGATTCTTTGAATTGCTAACACCTTAAGCTAATGTGTAGTAACAAAAAGCCCAAATTTTTATGGAGTAAGATAGGATTTATGAAGTTTAAAAGTGGATATAAAATTCATGACAGCAAGCTGTTGATGAAATGAATCTTGTATAACTTAATAAGATGATCATTTGGCATGGTTTTTATTAATAACACATGGTTTCATATCTTAAATTAATATACAATGATTCTAATGAGACAAATATGTATCATGGATTCATAGCAACTACAAGTGCCCATCCAATCCCATGCATATCAACAAAATCACTAAATAAGTGATATTACACCATTTTAGATGCTCTTAATCATATGAGATTTGAATAATCTCATCCTAAGAGTTTCTTTATACTCAAAATTTTTGTAAATACATAAATTTCAATTCAATTATCAAGATTTTGTGGACCATAATACCACACTTCATAAAATTAATATTTTGATAAAAATCTCAAAAATCGCACTTAAATACCCAATTTTTATTGGAAGATCATTCAATGGTTTATTTGCAAATGTATAATCTACCAAATGCATCCCATTTCACTTCCAAAAATCAAGATTATACAACTATTACATGCAATGATGTGAAACATTCATATTTTTGAATAAAACTTGAAAAATGGAGAGAATAAGTGATTACCTTCTCAATTGGAAATGCAAACATGATTTCTTGAAGTAGGAGGATGTTAGAAACTTGATTTCTTCTTGAAATTTTCTTGAAAAATCGATGGTGGTGTGTGTGTGTGTGTGGGCGGTCGTGAACAAGAAGAGAGAAGAGGGAGATGAGAAGTTTTTTTGTAATTTTGAAAATGAGATATTAATCCCCTAATTTTGGTTTTTTAACTAAAATAAAAAGAGATAGAGGGCATAGATTTCGGCCATGTGGCCTTATGACTCATCAACATTTTAAAATTAAATTAGAAATATAATTAAGGTTTAAACTTCGTTAAATAATCAGATAAATTTGAGAATCGCAACCTTCAATTATCAGTTTATGCTAAAAATTGAATATTATAATTTAATAAATACAATCTTATTATTTTATGTACTTTAGACTTCCAACATAATTTTTGGCATTTTTGAGATGTAATGGTCAGTTATCAGTCCATACCGGCTATTCTACGCGATTACAGAAATTTTTCGGGTAAAATTCTAATCTAATCAATCAAGATAAATACTAAAGAATTTATCTTTATAATTAGATCCTAAAAGGTCAAAGATTACTAACTTTAAAATTCTGGTTATTGGGCGGTTGTCACAGTTTCCTCCCGTTAAAGGAATTTTGTCCCGAAATTAACAGTCTGCTTTCCTCGGATGATTTCTTTGCAAGCAAATGAGGATATTTAGCTTTTATATAATCTTCCCGCTCCTAGGTGTATTCCGGCCCATGCCTTGAGTTCCACCTGACTTTTATAATTGGAATTTTACTGCGTCTTAACCGCTTGACATCTCGGCCAAGTACTTCGATCGGTTCTTCTGTGAAATGCAAGCGTTCATCAACTTGAATTTCCTCTGGTGATATAACCAGTGATTCGTCGGTTAAACATTTCTTTAGGTTGGACACATGGAAAGTGTTATGGATGGCACTCAACTCTTGTGGTAATTGTAGTTTGTATGCAACTGGTCCAATTCTTTCCGTTACTTCAAATGAACCAACATACCTTGGACTTAATGTACATCGCTTCCCAAAGCTTATGATTCCTTTCCAAGGCGATACTTTCAACAGTACTTTGTCACCCACTTGAAATTCCAATGGCTTCCTTCGGTTATCAGCATAACTCTTTTGGCGATCCCTTACTACCTTAAGCCTATCCCGAATAGTTGATAATTTGTCAGTGGTTTCCTGAACGATATCGGGTCCGATCAATTTACTCTCCCCTATTTCTATCCATCCCAGTGGTGATTCGCACTTTCGTCCATAAAGAGCTTCATACGGTGCACATTGTATGCTGGCGTGATAGCTATTGTTGTAAGAAAATTCAACCAATGGTAAGTGCTGATCCCAACTCCCGCCAAAATCTATTGCACAGGCACACAACATGTCCTCCAAAGTCTGAATGGTGCTTTCTGTTTGGCCATCCGTTTGAGGATGATAAGCTGTACTTAGATCCAATCTAGTGCCCAACATCTTTTGAAATGACTGCCAAAATCTGGAGGTAAAGCGACTATCTCTATCGGAGATAATAGAAATGGGTACTCCGTGACGAGAAACGATCTCAACAATATACATTTGCGCTAGCTTTTCCATTTTATAATCTTCTCGGATTGGTAGAAAATGCGCAGACTTCGTAAGTCGATCTACTATTACCCAAATAGCATCATGACCTTTCTTAGTTCTGGGTAATTTGGTAACAAAGTCCATTGAAATTTGATCCCATTTTCATTGGGGTATTTCGGGTTGTTGAAGAAGACCCGAAGGTTTTTGGTGCTCTGCTTTCACTTTTGCGCATGTCAAACACTTACTTACGTACAAGGCAACGTCCCGCTTCATTCCTGGCCACCAAAAATGCTCTCTTAAATCTTGATACATTTTGTCCGCTCCTGGATGGATTGAGTACCTTGATTTATGTGCTTCTTCAAAAATTTTGGACCGCAGGTTGTCATCCTTTGGTATCCATACCTTATCCTTAAAATAGCGTACTCCATCTGATCTTATCTCAAATTCCTTCTCCAGATGATGTAGAGTTTCATTGCTTAAATTATCTGGCTTCAATGCTTCCTCCTGAGCTTCAAGAATTTGCGCCTTAAGACTTGTCTGTACTATTACTCCCATAGCTCGCGTCCTTAAGGGCTTTACTCTTTCTTTTCTACTTAACGCATCCGCTACTATATTAGCTTTTCCTGGATGGTATTTTATTTCACAATTATAATCATTAAGCAATTCCACCCATCTTCGCTGTCTCATATTAAGCATTTTCTTATCAAGGATGTGTTGAAGACTCTTGTGATCAGTAAAGCTGGTACATTTCGTCTCGTAAAGATAATGTCTCCAGATCTTCAGTCCAAATATTACAGTTCCCAACTCCAAATCATGAGTAGTATAATTTCTTTCATGAACTTTTAGTTGTCTAGACGCATATGCGATGACTTTATCCTTTTGCATTAATACACACCCCAATCTTTGGCGTGATGCATCGCAATAAACCACAAAGTTGTCAGTACCCTCAGGCAACGCTAAGACTGGAGCATTGCAAAGCTTTTGCTTAAAAGTCTAAAGAGCTTCCTCCTGTTTATCTCCCCAAATAAACTTTTCATCCTTTCGAGTTAAAGATGTTAAAGGTTGCGCAATCTTGGAAAAGTTAGAAATAAATCGTCGATAATATCCCGCTAAACCAAGAAATTGACGAATCTCTGTGGGTGTCTTCGGAATTTCCCACTTTTTGATGGCTTCCACCTTTGCTGGATCGACTTGAATTCCCTTCTGATTGACTACATGACCAAGAAAATGTACTTCACGAATCCAAAATTCGCATTTGGAAAATTTGGCATACAATTTCTGGTCCTTGAGTAATTCAAGCATCAACTTCAGATGATACTCATGATCCTCTTTGCTTCGGGAGTAGATGAGTATGTCGTCAATGAACACGATTACAAACTTGTCTAAATACAGTCTGCAAACTCTGCTCATCAAGTCCATAAATACTGCCGGTGCGTTTGTCAATCCGAAAGGCATAACTAGAAACTCGTAGTGTCCATATCGAGTTCTGAACGCTGTTTTAGGAATATCTTCTTCGCGAACTCTCATCTGATGATAACCAGATCGGAGATCGATCTTTGAGAAATACTTAGCTCCTTGCAACTGATTAAACAGGTCATCGATTCAAGGAAGTGGATATCGATTCTTGAGAGTTAGTTTATTAAGCTCTCTATAGTCGATACACATTCGAAAGGTTCCGTCTTTCTTTTTGACAAAGAGCACTTAGGCTCCCCATGGCGAAGAACTTGGTATGATAAAACCTTTGTCGAGAAGTTCTTGAAGTTGTTCAGATAATTCTTTCATTTCCGATGGTGCTAAACGATATGGAGATTTTGCTACCGGTGCAGCTCCAGGAATTAGATCAATGCGAAACTCAACTTGTCTTGATGGAGGTAATCCGGGTAATTCATCGGGAAATACTTCTGGAAAATCTCGGACTATTGGGATGTCCTAAATTTGCTTCCCTTTTATCTTTTTATCTACTACATGCGCTAGATATGCAACACCTTCCTTCCTTAGATACTTCAGCATCTTCATACATGATACTATCTTTAAGCCTCTCCTTGACTTTTCTCCAGGAACTAGATGCATTCCTCCTTCCGATAGTGGAATTCGAAGTATCTTTTCAGAACAACAAATTTCTGCTCGGTTTTTGGATAACCAATCCATACCCACTACTATGTCAAAGCTTGCTAATTTAATTGGAATCAGATCTATGCTAAGCTCCTTTTCAGCCAATTCTAAAGTACAGTTTGGAATTCCGTCTCTAGCTCTAACTTCTTTACCGTTAGCAAATTCAACAACATAATCTTCCTTTAATTTTTGAGACATTAAACAAATTTTAGATCTAAATTCTAGTGATACGAAACTCTTATCTGCTCCAGAATCAAATAATACGGATGCATAGAGATTGTTTAAGAGAAACGTACCTGTAATCACGTCCGGATTTTGTCTTGCCTCTTCTGCCCCAATCTCAAATACTCTTCGTCGTGCCGGCCTTCCTGGGTTCCCTTGGTTAGTTGGTCGACCTTGATTTGCAAACGTCTTTCTGTTAAATCTGCGACAAGTATTTCTCATATGATCCAAACTTCCACATTCGAAATATACCCACTTTTGCGTGCTCTTACAATCCTTCGCAAAATGACCCACTTTGTTGCACCTATAGCATACCATACATCGCCCATGATGGTAATAATTGCACTTATCACATTTTGAAACCATCCCCTTTTCTTTCTCTGTGGCCTGTGCCTGGATTCCAAAATTTTCTGCTATTCTTTGTTCCTTACCTTTCCTTCCATCAAACTGCCTCCTCCTGGGCTCCTCCATTTTTCTCTTACCTTTGGCTCTTTCATTCGAAAACAATCCTGAACGAGTTGTGTTATCAGTGAGTTTAGCTGCTAAGCTTACTGCTTCTTGCATTGTTTTCGATCTTCCCGAAGTCATATCTCCCCTTATCTCAGGAGCTAATCCCCAAATATACCTATCGATCCTGTTCTATTCCGGCGTCACCAAATGAGGAACTAACATTGCCAATTCTTGGAATCGAGCAGTGTAAGTATCTACATCATTCCCTTTCATCTCATGGTTCCAAAATTTCATTTGGAGCTTCTGTATTTCACTCCTTGGACAATACTCTTCCTTAAGCATTTCTTTGAACTCATCCCACTTAAGTCTGTTAGCTGCTTCTCTGTTGGGTCAGAATATGTCAAGGATGGATACTACTGCTAGTTGAAAGATATTACTAATGCTTGTAATTTTAGTACTCCTAGTATAATTAATACTGCTTGAAAAGTTAGTGCTGCTACTTGAATAGTTAGTACAGCTTGGAGAGTTAGTACTACTAGTAGTTAGTACTGTTGAAGATTACTACTGCAAGCACGGTTAATACTACTCAAAGATTAATACTACTGAGGTTGTTTATGCTGCTCAATGATTAATACTGCTAAAAGAAGGTTAGTGTTGCTTCTAAAGATAAAGAAGACTTGAAGATAAAGATGAGCTGGAGATAAGGTTGAAGATAATTATGGTATTGATACTGAAGATCAATTTTATTTTGAAAATTATCTTGTAATCAACTCTGTATATATAGTGTAGAAGTCTTTGTTAGAATTAACAATTATTCATACGTTTTGTTTAGAGAGAATTAACCTCAAGAATAGTTTAGATTCTTTCTATAGAGAAGTATAGAACGTCTGTTGAGCCTGTTCAACAGATTGAGGTTTTGTGTATAATCATCAAGTTGAATTAATATAACTTGTGATTTGAGTTCTATATATTGTTCCATTGATTTTCTGTTAAAGTGTTTTTCCGCAACTTCTTTAACATAATTTTCTGAGTGTGTTATTTAAATTCTTGTTTTGAATTTCGATCCTGACAAGTGGTATCAGAGCCTTGAAAACTCATAAATATATAATCATGGACAGTTCAAGTGACAGTGTTTTGGTATCAAAGGTTCCCATGCTTAAACCCAATGAGTTTGACATGTGGAAGATCAGAATCATGCAGTACATTCTTCTCACAGACTTCTCAATGTGGGACATCATTGAGAATGGTCCTTCTGATGGAGGAAAGATGGATGCAGAAGGAAAGAGACCTCCACCAAAGACAGATGGAGAGAGAAAGCTGAGACAAACAGAGATGAAAGCTTTAAGCACTCTGCTTTTGGCTATACCTAATGAGTACCAACATCAATTCTGTAACTGTTCTGATGCACAAGTTCTTTGGAATTCTCTGGAGAAAATATTTTCTGGTACAAAAAGTACCAAGAGAAATCGGTTAGTGCTGCCCACGGATCAAAGCAAGATGGATCCAATGACTCAGTTTTAGAAGATTTTCTAGCCAGTCATGCTAATTCCACTCTAATTAATGATGACTTAGAACAGATAAATGCTGATGATCTAGAAGAGATGGATATCAAGTGGCAGATGGCTATGCTGACTATGAGGGTAAAAAGATTCATCAAAAGGACTGAAAGGAACAACTTTGCTCAGAAAAGAGAAGATGGGGTTGGATTTGATAAATCCAAGGTTGAATGTTACAAGTGTCACAAGTTGGGGCTCTTTGCAAGAGAATGCAGAAGTGGAATGCATCAACAACATGCTAGCAACCATCAACCATCACAGTCCACTAGCTTCAACAGTAGGAACTCTTCTCATGCTCTTGTTTGCCAAGAAGGAATAGGATTTGATTGGAGTGACCAAGTAGAAGAACCATTTCAGAATCATGCTTTAATGGCTAAAGTTTCAGAGTCAGCAAGCACTGATATTCCCACAGAGGTAACTTCTAATCTTTGATCTAAAACCTGTATTGAAACTGTTAAAAAGTACAGGGATCACATTCAGCGTATGTGTGATAACCTTAAAAGGTTAGAAAAAGATAGAAGAGTGTATGTTCTGATTGTTGAGAGGTTTGAAGAACAAATTAAGTCTTACTAGGCTAATGAACTTCAACATTCCTATGATACAAACTACTGGAAGTGGGAGAAAAGTCAGTTAGAGGTGAAGCTTAAAAAGTCTGAAGAGGAATGTGAGAATATAAGGAGTGATTTTGAGAAAGCAAAGCTGGACATTGAGAAATATTCCAATGCTTCTAAAGCAATGGACTCACTTTTAAAAACTCAAGTCCATGACAAACTTAGAAGAGGAATAGGCTACAACACCACACCTCCACCATACAACAATAACTATATTCCTCGCACTTCTGATCTCTTAGAAAGACAGGACAAGAAGGAATTAACTGAAGGAGCCACTAAAGTAGATCCTTTAGACAAAGTAGTGGTTGAGGCAGATTCTGAAGAAGAGGATTCTAAGAGTAAGAAGGAGAAAGACCAAAAAGATATTCCCCTAAAAAACCACATACTGACAAATGAAAGAGGGGTTAAACCTTTTGTCAAGAGTGAGGAAGTAAAGTCTGAGGAAGAGACTGTTAGGAATGAAAAAGCTAAGATCTATAAGAGAGGAAAGGGAAAGGCACAGGGACTCCATTACATGCAAACCACTATTGTTAATCCCTATACTTGTAAACAGAATTAGCCCCAACAACATGATAAAACAAGGGGAAATCAAAGAAATTGAAATAATCAGTGGGCTTTAAAACAAGGAATTGATCTGAGAAAAATTAACAGACCAAAACCTTGTTTTATCTGTGTCAAGTTAAATCTGTTGATCCAAACTCTCTCAGTGATTTGATAACGACCCTCTTCTATACTTAGTGAAAATTACGTTTTAATATGTATTAGTGTTTCACCATCAGCGATCAGACTGAATCTGTTCAGTTATCGCTGATAGTCTTTCTTATAAACATTTCTTTGTATTAGTGTTTCACTATCAGTGATCAGACTGAGTCTGTTCAGTTATCACTGATAGTTTCAGAAGTAAACAACCAAACGTAATCCCTGAAGACAAGTCTCGCGTCAACATATGTTCATAGCTGAATCGAAGATGAACTGATAAACAAAGAGAAGTCTTCCAGTGATCTGATGCGGATATCAGTGAAGCAAAGACAACTCTACTTATACGCGAAGGAACATGAGAAAAAGCTTCAGCGATAGCTGAACCTCTTTATCTCTGAACTTAGAGATACTCAGCGATCAATCGATCACAAAGCTTATGCCTCAAGTTTCCTTTTGTCTATCCTTGCACAACCTAGTACAATGTGTCAGAACGGACAAGTCTCTGCAACTATTCGTACAACAACTCTGTCAACTACACTGTTCATGACCCGGCCGAAAGCATGTCTCCCAAAAGTCAGTCTCCCAAAGCCAATCTGTGAACGCCACGTGTAAAGTGCCCTGCCATGCATTTAATGCAAAGGGTATAAATAGGACGTTCACCCTTTCATCTGAAAGTGTGCTCAATCCTTGAACTCCATATAGAAACCATTGTTTTCTATATCTCTTAATCTCCCACTCTCTGAATTTCTTGTGCAATTATCTTAGTGTTTCTTAAGATTGTTTAGATTGAGTCTGTCTTAATCTTATTCCGCAACAAACTTGTAAATTGTATTTTGATTTATCAATAAACAATTTATTAAACTTTAATTTCTGTGTTTGTATTCAACCCCCCCCCCTTCTACAAACTTGTTAAGCACCTCCGGGACCAACAAAATCATCTGGCCAAACACTGTTATTTCAATCATATTAACCAAAGGATCAGATTTCAAAGAAATATACAAAATCCTGTTGGTTATAGGAAGCAAATAAGGAATAATATGGCTGAGAATGTGAGAAGGGCACCTATAAAATCTCATGCTTAGAAAAAGTTTGCTAATTCTAAGAAAAATACTCCAAATGAGCCAAGGAGTAAATTAAAGACAAAGAAAGCAAACAACTTTGTCCAGGTTTGGGTTCCAAAAGTAAAGAAATCTGTTAGTACTGCTACATCAAATAGTACTGCTGACAGAAATAATGCTGCTGTAAGCAATACTACTGCTATCCCAGTTAGTACTACTAACCCAATTAGTACTCCTATTGATGTTAGTACTGCTAACAAAGTTAGTACTGCCAATCAAGTTATTACTGCTTCAGTAACAGACCCATTATTGTGACAAAGTATTCAAGCAATGAGATTTCTCAATGTGATAATCTCATCCAATCTGAATATGAATATGTTGATGAGAATGGAAAACCCAAGACCACTTTGGCTTGGGTTCCTATTAAAAACTAACTGCTTTATTAAATGTGCAGGGCAACCAACAGCTCAAAGGAAGGAGCATTTGGCATGTTGATAGTGGTTGTTCCAGGCACATGACAGGTAACATGGCCTGCCTTCAAACCTTCAAAAGAATTGATGGAGGACATGTTGCTTTTGGTGATAATCCAGCAAGTGGTAAGATAAGTGGAAAAGGTAATGTGTCAAAAGGTAAGATGATCTTTGAGGATGTATTCTATGTTGAGCAATTGAGATACAACCTGTTAAGTGTATCACAAGTCTGTGACAAGAAACATAGCATATTATTCAATGATACAGAATGTATTATCCTTGCTCCAGTGTTCAAGGTAGTTGATGAAAGCATGTTACTACTAAGAACTCTTAGAAAGGACAATGTTTATTGCTTAGACTTGGAGAGTGTAGTTTCTGATTCATCTTTAAATTGTTTAGTTTCAAAAGCTTCAGTAGATGAATCATCTCTTTAGCACAGAAGGATGTGTCACATGAACTTTAAAACAATGAACAAACATGTGAAAAACAACCTTGTAAGAGGTTTGCCACAAAAGGTATTTTCATGTGATGATCATTATGTTGCCTGTCTTAAAGGCAAACAACACAAAACTTCTCATAAGTCTAAAGAGATAAATACAATCTCTTCACCTCTTAATTTACTGCATATGGATCTGTTTGTGTTAGCTCCAAATCTTATGTTTGTTAAAGTGTTGAAAATACCCGTCCTATTTCAGAGGACTTCCAAAGATAGACTTCAGAGGACAAACCTGCCTCAGAAGTACTTATCAGAGATTACAACTTTCAGAAGAAGACATCAGAGATGGCTTCATCAGAGGCTCTGAAGACAACGTCAGAGCACTGAAGACATTCTCTCTGAAGATGACGCTGAAGACTCCTGAAGTATCAGAACAGATAACCAATCACTTAGTGATAAGATTTACTTTATAGAGTAGGTTACTGTTCAAGCATGTCTTAAGCTTACCTATTAGGTAAGACACTGTTCAAGCATGCTTCTATTTGTCAGAATAGTACACTGTTTTCTTTATGGTCCTATAAATAGGACCATCACTCCTTTGACAAAAGTGTGCTTTTTGATGTCTTGTATAAGAAGAATCAACTGAATATATCTCACGAAGATCTTATTCTTTCTACTTGCTTTATATATGAACTGTGATATTTGAATCTGCTTTTGATATTAAACTATATTGCTTCCGCTGTTTATACTCTTGTCGTTTATATAATTATTGTTATCAGATTAAATCTGGGATCCAACAATTGGTATCAGAGCCAAATGAAGAAACTCTTCTTCATTTCAGTCATCTATGGCAACAATTGAAGATAGATGATTATTTTGTGGTTTTGGGGCTTAGATTAAATCAATCACATGAGCCTTAACCCAAATATCATTTACGTGATTTATTTTCTGTTTTGTGCTTATTGGAAATCTACTTCTTCATTTAGATGAGATTTGGATGATATTTGATAAAACATTTGATTGATTTCTCACAAAATCTGTTTCTGCACACCACATGTTTGATGAAATGCCTATGAGAAGACTTAATTTCATTTTGGTTAAATCTGATCAGTTTTAATACATGTGTGTGTTCTTGATCCTTTCTCATTTATTGGTCTAACATTTTTTAAGCACTAAGTAGATGGTTGATCTATGATCCCATCCTTGTGTGTGCTTTTGTCCTTTGCATTTTATGCATCTTGGTTGTAAGGTTGTGGATCTTTGATCTGACTTTTATGTTCTCCAAGATAGGAATTTCTTTTGTGTTGTTGATTGATCATCAATCCGCTTATTCTGATAATTTTATGACTTATTAGTTTCTGATTTATGATCAAACCAATTTAGTTGTCATAAAGAGTTTATCACAAGTTCTATTCATTAGATTTGATACAATGGAAATTGAAAAGAAAGAAAGAATGTTGGATTCAAAAGAAAATATTTGACAGATCACTACACAACTTCTCTCTGAATGACTAATTCCATTTGCCGATCTTCCTGTGTATTTTTTGCGATGCATTCAAAATATTAGATCATTTGATAATCTTGTGCAAAAGTTCAATAATCAGAAATGATAGAAGTTTACTTGGGTTACAGATGTCCATCTGAATGTTCTGTTGAATCCATATTCTGAATGGGGGTTGCCTTCCACAAATCTTTGGATAATTAATGGTTCTTGACCAATAATTCTATGTGTTTAGGACTGTTCAGAAAAGTTACATCCATAGTCCAGGACTCCAGGGAAACTCTGATTGCATTTTCCATGAGAAGTTAGCAGCTATGGAAATGATACAGTACCTTACTGTTATTCTCATTGCATCTTTGTTGTTCTAAAGTGTAGAAGGGATGCAGATGTTATCCGATGGACATAAGCCATTTGACTTGTATGCTGAGGAACTTGGATCTGCAGAACTGTCCATTCGAGAAGTGCAGCAATTTATGGAAAGTTTGAATAGTCCATATTTCATCTCAACAAAAAGTTATGCACAACTGCTGTCCAAATTGATTCGTTTGTTACTGTCATGATTTCAGCCCATAATCAGTTTCAAAATCGCAGAGTTGCTGTCAGATTTGCATAGCTGTAGAATTTTAATCATATCTCTCTCATTATCGCTCCAAATTTCATGATTCTAGATGCGTTGGAAACCTAAGACACATATGAACAACTTTCATGTTTTGAGTTTTCTCAAAATAAAGATGATTATATGTCAAAAACTGTGTTGAAGTCGAGTGATAGTTGCTGGACAGAAGGTTATTTGCTGCTGTTTGTTGCTGTCCATGTTAACACAAATTGTTTGAAAGTATATTGAAGAACTGTGTTATGCCATGGCAAAAGCGTGCTAATCATAAACAAGTGCAAAATTCAAAGAGGTTCTGATCACGCTTACCCACAGAGGCTGCAACAGATTTTTTTTTCTCCGTCCAGCTGATGTTTAGATATGGTGGTAGCAAAACAAGCAATTCTCTAATTTGTTTGACATCTGAAGTTGTCCAGAACTTATGCGTGTGATCAATTGTTGTCCAGTCCAGAGGTTGGTCAATGAAGCTATCTATATGGTATACAGAACTTGTGCAGAAGCAGAACATAGAAGTTAATTCACGAAGGCTATGCATAAGAGCTCTGCAATCAATCTGTTTATGGAGAGCCTCTAACCCAGTTCACAGAGCCTCTGTGGCAAATCACAAAACCTATGGCTATCCAGATTTTTATCAACCAGCAGAACATATAGAGGCATGCTTAGAGCCTCTGAACTCATGCAGAGGCTGCCCAGAACTAGATCAAAGTCTGCGCAGCGCTTGATCAAACCGTGCAGAATGTTTCTACAGAAGCTGTCTATAATCAGAGGCAGATCACAGAGCCTCTGTGAACCAAAACCTCTGAAGAGAAGTGACCAGGGAGGACCAGTGGTATACCCAAAGTAGATACATCAGAGGTCGATGGTCTAGATGTCGCAATGAGCCAAGAGCCCGAAGCCCGGATTTTTTGAATTTTCTGACAGCATTGCGCTGTTTCAGAAACATGTGCACAACGTTTTACTCGAAGCTCCGATTTACATGAGTCCAGTTGCATTGGATTTCTAAAACACAGACGTACGACTTTGATATTTTGAGTTTTCTCAAATTCCGTGATCTGATATGCCAGAATCTGTTTCAAAGTCTACATTAGAGTGCTGGACCGAAAGCATTGTATTTCACTCGTGCTCTTTCCGCTTTCAAGAACGGTGTTCTCTCGTCGGTTCTTCATGGTTTCAAGCTACATATGTGACACATTGTTTGTCACTCCCTCCTTCGTTATTCAAGTTTAAGGCTCGGTGCTGAACACTTACTCAACAGGATCTTAAGAGTCAAATTTTCTGTTTTGACGACCGTTCTGCGCAGCTGTGGGAAAACTTGCACAACCGACTTATTTTTCATCCAAAATGGATGAATCAAAGCTCATTGGAAACCTAAGAGGCTGGAGTTCAATGTTCTTGTGTTATGTTTTCTCTCAATCAGGTTCCTTGATGGTCAAAAATAGCGGTGAAGTTGAGTCACGTGACGTAAATTGTCTCGGTCTTTCAAGAATATGAGCCTACATTTGAGGGGGAGCTTGTGATTCTTTGAAGACTCGAAGAACGGCACACCAAAGCTTCTAAAGAAATCAAGGGGGAGACTATATGATGATGCTTTCTTTATAAAATATTAGGGTGAGATTGTTAGCTTAAATTAGCCCCCAAATTTAATTGAATGTTTTATAAAGAATTGTATTTTGGGCTTTTGGGTAGTTGATGGGCTTTAGCTATTTGTCTTGTAAATGGGCCTTATATAAAGGTTCCCATGGCTCATTTGATAATTAGGTTTTGGAGAGAACACACAATTTACACACACTGGCTAAATCTTATGAGAGTCATCTTCATGTTTAGTGTGGTGTTCTTCCCATTTTCTCCTCCATTGTTAATCAATCTAAGTATATGAGATATGATTTTGATGAATATTGTTCTTCATTTCTCTCTTGTATCTTTTATTATATGGAGTTCTTCATTTGTTGTCTATATTGGGATCCAACATTCTCCCTAGGCTTACAAGTAAAGCAAACATCAGAGGGTACTTTTATAACTCAATCTAAGTATGTCTCTGACATTTTGAAAAAATACAGACTCAATGATTCAACCTCTATGAAAATCCATATTGCCACAGGAGTCAAGCTTGACTCTGATCTTTCGGGAAAATCTGTAGATGTCAAAACCTACAGAGGCATGATAGGTTCACTATTATACTTGACTGCAAGTAGGTCTGACATAATGTTTGCAACATGTCTTTGTGCTAGATATCAAGCAAATCCAAAAGAATCTCATTTATCTGCTGTCAAAAGAATTTTCAGATACCTGAGAGGGTCACACTCATTAGGCCTCTGGTATCCAAAACTTTCTAGTTTTGATTTAACAGCATACATTGATGTAGATCATGCAGGGTGCAAGCTTGATAGAAAAAGTACCTCTGGGTGCTGTCAGTTATTGGGAAATAAGCTGGTAAGTTAGACATCCAAGAAGCAAAACTGTGTTTCAACTTCCACAACAGAGGCAGAGTATGTTGCTGCTGCTAGTTGTTGCTCTCAAGTCATATGGATGCAAACTTAGCTCCGAGACTATGGCTTACAATATGACAGAATACCAATTCTGTGTGATTCAAAAAGTGCCATAGCCATCTCTGCCAATCCAGTACAGCACTCCAAAACCAAGCACATAGATGTCAGGTACCACTTTCTGAAAGATCATGTTGAAAAGGGAACAATAGAGATGTATTTTGTACCAACTAAACTTCAACTTGCGGATATTTTCACAAAAAGCTTTAGATGAACGAAGGTTCAATTTCTTAATTAGCAAGTTGTGTATGTTGAACATATCTACCTAACACAGGAAAACATCAGAGTCTCTGTTTCATTCATCAGAGCCTCTGACATGCATAACATGTTCAACCAGAACTTCTGAAACTAATTTCAGAGCCTCTGAACTTTTTCACAAATGGTAAAAATCATTCTTTTGTATCTCCAATCATGTGTCAAGGGGGAGAAGATAAAGACTTCATTCTTTGGTCAAGGGGGAGACAGAGAACCTTTCATCTTTCAAGGGGGAGAAAGTAAGCTTCTCTGATACTCATCAGAGACTCTGATCTAGTCTCTGATATTTGTATCAGAGCCTCTGATCTTCTCTCTGATAGTCATATCAGAGCCTCTGATCTTTTCTCATTAAACGAATATTCCAGGAAATTCTTTTAATAATAAATCTTTTGGATAACCATTTGTTTCTTTTCAAAAACCCAATTGGCGGTTTCTGACACCAAGCGGCTCTCCCCTACACACCTCAACGTGTCACCTATTAATTAGGGGATGATGGAACGTCCTTTCTGACATTGGAACTCTCAATAGCCGTTTCCATAAACTCTCTCTCTAATTTTTTTTCCATAAAAACCCCTTTTTCTCTTCTCATTATTCTTTACGCTCTCATCTTTCTCAAAATCTCTCTTTCTAAGCTCTCATCTTTCTCAAAAACCTGCAACAATGGCGGCTCATTCCCAAACCTCAGATAACTCAAGCAAACTTGTTCCAAGCTTGAATATGGCACAGTTCGATGTACCAGTAAAAGGTAACAACTATTTTCTGGACGTTACCCCAGCCAAATACGATGAGCAGTTTAGCCCAATCCTCGACTTTTTGACCAACTGCAAACTCAACGATGTCCTCACCAAACATGCCTCAGATATTCCTCTACGCTTTGTCCAACAATGGTGGTATTCAAGTGAATACGATGATGAAAAGGAAGGACTGGTTGGGTACATTGACCTAGGTGAACAAAGCATGAACATAAGAATCACCCCACAAACCCTAACTCGCCGATTTAACCTGCTCACAAAAACTGATCTCCAAATAGAAACCTTTGAGAAACCACCAACTCAAGAAGTTCTTCTTCAGTTCCTCCACCACTTAGCCTACAACAGGGAAATCACATGCCTAAGTCAATCCAGACGTCAGTACCTGCCTCCCAAGTGGAACTTTATGTTTAGTGTTCTCAACCGAACAATTACCTGCAAGATTGGAAGCCAGGGTCAGACCCATCCAGCGATTCTGGCCATAATGTATGCTCTCTTCTTCAACAGAAGCATAAATATGGCTCACATTCTCTTTTGTGAGATGCTGACGGTGGTGGACAAGAAAAACAAAGACTTGGCCAAAGGAAAACAACCTATTTCGGTACTGTTTCCCAGATTCATCTTTGTGGTCATTCAACGAGCAATGGAGAAATTCTCCATAACTGAGGAGGGCCCAAGTACACCTATGTTTATAATGAACTCGTTCAAAGCTACAGAGGTTCCTCCTTATCCAAATGACCGACGTTTCCCACACACCATGATTGAGATAACTCCTACTGACTCTTCTACCCACCTCCTACTTAGTCGTGTTGCCCAATCATCAGAACCGATGATGGGATCCCCAACACACTTAGGTTCTGATCCTGAGCCTGAATCATAGAGTGGTATCTCTGATACTGCTCAAAACGTTAACAGAGCGCAACCAGATGGTGGTTCTGAGAGAGTAAGGAAGAGAAAACAAGAGAACCCTCCCTCTGACGAAGAGAATAACTCTGTCAGAGAAGAGGAAGGTGAGGCAGAGAGAATTCCTGAGGGTGAGTTTCTAAACTTAGAATCTGAGGGCGGTGAGGTAGAAAAAGATGTCCTTGTTGACACACATGAGAGATTCCAAAGCCCAAATCCCCGTGCAAACACATTTACTGTCCAAGGTGGTCCAGCATCAATGGACATTGAAACAGAGGTGCACACCTCGAACCCTTCCCATCCTAACCGCTCAGAGGCATCTACTTCTGCCTCTGAAGCACGCACCAAAGGGGAAACTTCTAATACGGCTAAATCCTCCCAACAGGACTTAGACCAAGATAAAAATACTCATTCACCCCAGAGTATGTCACCTCCACACACACATGATGCCTTTGTGGCTCATAAAAAGTTGGACCGTCCCTTAGATCAGAAGAGACTTACGATCTCTCGTAAGGATTGCCTGTCAGAAAAAGAATGGCATGACCTTCTTGCACATGGACTCCTTAGCCTGGACAACAAGGTTTCCACCCACATTCGTTTCTCATCATCAGATTCTGACTCTGATGATCAGAGACCAATCAGAACCATTATAGGGAAATCCTTGAAAAAGGGTTCCCAAGGATTAATGGGAAGTCCTTCCGGAGTCAATATCAAGCCAACTCCGAAAGAAGGCCCCTCTAAACTCGAGGGAAACATAGAATCATGTGTTGATCCTAAGGTCACCCCCTCTAATTACGTTACCAAAGAGGAGTTCAGAATCTTTGGTGATGAGATCAGAGAATCTCTGAAGGAGATTAAACTTCAAATAGAGAAGACCTCAGAGGCCTCTGCCTCTCACTCTGAAGTTGCAAAGCTTACTTCAGAGGTCTCTGAGCTGCGCACGACCATAATCTCTCATAACGACAAACTGGCTGTTCTGGAAAGCCTGGTCATCAAAAATGACTCGGTTTTATCCAGAGAAATTCAGAACTCCACAACAGAGATCCTCAAGCCGATTCCAACTCCCTCTACCCCCACTCCAACACCAACAGACTTTTCTCAATTCAAGGAGGAAGTGTTGCGTTCTTTGGCAGAGGTGCTTGCAAAGATCCCTACCTCCTCTGTTGCTGCTCCTGCTACCTCTGAATTCATTACAAAGGCTGACCTCACCAACCTCTCCAAGAAAATCACCAGCAATGTAATGAATATCTCCAGCAAGTTTGTCTCCAAGACCACTCAAAAGAACAAAAAGATTGAAGACCTTCTGCAAAATGTCAACTCTTCTGAGGGAACTTTGAAGAGAAAGGAACCCGAGGTCGCATGCTCTCAGGAAGCCTGGAAGAAATCCAGGTATGAAGATTCTGATGACAATGATAAACAACCTCAAGGGTCATCCGATCTTCATAAGGGGGAGAAGACTCCTACTCCAAAAACTGTTGAAACACAAAAGGAGTCCACTCCCTCTGAATCAAATCAAAGAGAGGAAAAAGGAACAGAGAGACGTTCAACCTCAACCTCTGCTGAAGATAACCAAGCCACTCTAAAGTCGCCAGTACCTGTCATCTTTCTAGCACCATCCACTTCGAGTGCTCCAATAGTTCCAATAATAGCTGCAACTCCAGAAACTATTGGAGCCCTAGAAGAAGATGAAGACGAGCAGCTAGTAGACTTCTCTACATCAGAAGATGCATTCTCATCACCATAAAGACCAACTTATGTGATGAGAGATAGCACGAATCTGAGGCTAAAAGAGCAGAATCAGAATCTGAAAAAGAAGAAAAATCAGATTCTGGAAAAGAAGTTGCTAAATAACAAATTGAAGTAATTGATGTTGAAAAGTATGTATTCAAGAATGCTCAACCACATCATACTTCAACAGCAACAGAGCTGAGGGAATCACCAGAGATAGATGGCTACATCTCTGAACCCACAACAAAAGATCCTCCACAGACGAAGGAACCAGAAACCATGGTTGCTGATGAACAGGCTCCTTCAGAGAATCCTGTTCAGAAGGCAAGCATCAGTCTACCAGCCGAAGTGTTCACTAAACGTCCTACATTCCTTGAATCAAATCCCGAAGCTTCCATAGAAGACCACTTCAGATACATCTACTGTGAGTTCAATATGGCAGACACTCTAGTCATTCCTCTGAATCCAAGGATCAGAGAGGACATGCCGGACTATGAGCGAAGATTTGTCAGAGATTAAACCAGACCAAGATCACAGGTCCTCTTTGATGATCCAATCATCAAAATCAACAAAATCTCAGAGAAGACCTTTGCTTACAACAAGATCATCTATAGGCACTATGTGGTAACTCGATCTGATCAGAAAATTTACGAGTTCAATGAAAATGATCTCGTAAATATAAATCCATATGATTTACGACATTTATATGCCTATTGCTCTGCCAGATATGATCATGGAAGAAGGGAAATTAGGATGGGCATGGTTGAAGTCAGACGGGCAATGGAGGCCTATGTCAAACACAGAGCAAAACGTGACTTCCAAATTGCTCTGAACCTAGGGGAAGAAAAGCTGGAGGTAACTAAACCTGTGGAGTCATTCGATAAACTTGAGGAACAGAAGACTGGATCAATCGTTGAAGACCCTCTGGGTTTCATCTACAGAGTAAAGAAGATCTTTCTAGCTTTGGAAGTTTCGAAATACTCTGATGAAACCTTGAGAGGTATAAAAAAATGATCCATGTGAAGGAAGAAAGGCACAGAGCAGATTTACTTGCAAAGCTTGACTTAGAGATTGACTCGATGATCAACTTTAGAGCTCTGATCATGAAATTCCATGGAATCTGTTCAAGTGACAAATTTTAGTTTGTTTCTTTATTTTTGGATATTACTTTCTCTGTTTTAAAACTTCCAAATGTTTAAGTAATATTTAAGAGGATGTTTTTCTCCTCTACGCTTTCTAGTTTAAATCTTCTATTCTCTGCTATTATTGTATCTTTTATTTTCAACACTTAGGGGGAGATTGTTAGCTCCAAATCTTATGTTTGTTAAAGTGTTGAAAATACCCGTCTTATTTCAGAGGACTTCCAAAGATAGACTTTAGAGGACGAAGACTTCAGAGGACAAACCTGCCTCTGAAGTACTTATCAGAGATTACAACTTTCAAAAGAAGACATCAGAGATGGCTTCATCAGAGGCTCTGAAGACAACGTCAGAGCTCTGAAGACATTCTCTCTGAAGATGACGCTGAAGACTCCTGAAGTATCAGAACAGATAACCAATCACTTAGTGATAAGATTTACTTTATAGGTAGGTTACTGTTCAAGCATGTCTTAAGCTTCCCTATTAGGTAAGACACTGTTCAAGCATGCTTCTATTTGTCAGAATCGTACACTGTTTACTTTATGGTACTATAAATAGGACCATCACTCCTTTGACAAAAGTGTGCTTTTTGATATCTTGTATAAGAAGAATCAACTGAATATATCTCACGAAGATCTTATTCTTTCTACTTGCTTTATATATGAACTTTGATATTTGAATCTGCTTTTGATATTAAACTATATTGCTTCCGCTGTTTATACTCTTGTTGTTTATATCATTATTGTTATAAGATTAAATCTGGGATCCAACAGTTTGGCCCTACAAATGTGATGAGTATTGTTAAGAAATCCTACTGCTTAGTTATTGTTGATGATTTCTCTAGATTCACTTGGGTCTATTTTCTGAGGACAAAGGATGAGACAAGCGGACTAATCAAATCCTTTGTTCTTAGAGTTGAAAACCAAACAAATGTAAGAGTTAAAGTCATTAGGTCTGATAATGGAACTGAATTAAAAAATAATGACCTAAACAACTTCTGTGAGGAAAAAGGCATTGAGAGACAATACAGTGCTCCTAGACCTCCTCAACAGAATGGTGTTGCTGAAAGGAGAAATAAGACTCTGATAGAAGCTGCTAGATCTCTGTTGGCAGATTCAAAACTTCCAATTACTTTTTGGCAGAAGCAGTTAATACTACCTGCTATGTTCAAAACAGAGTTCTAGTAGTAAAATCTCAAGACAAGACACCCTATGAGCTTTTTTAAAAGAAGAATCCTTTTATTGGATTTTTAAAACCATTTAGGTATCCTTGCACAATTCTCAATACCAAAACTCACCTAGGCAAGTTTGATAGCAAAGTTGAGGATGGATTTCTTGTTGGTTATTCATCTCAAAGTAAGGCCTACAGAGTTTTTAACACCTCTTCTAGGATTATTAAGGAAAGTGACAATGTCAAATGCAATGAGAACACACCAAATCAACTTGGTTCAGGTCCTGATTGCCTATTTGACATTGATTCACTGACTAATTCTTTGGGTTTCAGTGATGAGCATAATGCAGGGACAGGGACAGAAAAGGCACAAGTACAAAGACAAGAGTTTGTGATGTTCCCAACACCTACTGCTGATCCTGTTAAATTCTCTAACCAAGATAAGAAAGATAATTCAGATTCAAAGGACACTTAACCAGCTCAGAATGAAGAGGACAGAGGTGAAAAGGAAGAACAACCCTCAGAATTAGGAATCAAAGGTTCTGAAATGCCAATTTTGGAAGAGGATGACACAGATGATGATTCTTCAGTGTATGGTGGAAGCTCTCCGGAAAATAATGACACTAATCTTGAAGTCAATCTTAATGAGGAGGCTGTCAATGCTACAAGAACTCAGAAGAATCATCCTCCTCAATTAGTGATTGGTGACATCAATTCTCCAATGATCATAAGGCAACAAAGCAAGATAGGGGGATTGAAAGGCCTACAATCAGGTTTATTATCTCGCTTTCTATCACAGGTTGAGCCCAAAAAGGCATTTGATATAATGAAGGACCCAAGCTGGATAGAAGCAATGCAAGAGGAGCTACTGCAGTTTGTACTGCAAGATGTATGGGATCTGGTGGACCTTCCAAAAGGACACAGAGCAATTGGCGCAAGATGGATCTTCAGGAACAAGAAAGATGAGAGAGGAATAGTAATAAAGAACAAAGCCAGACTAGTGGCACAAGGGTATACTCAAGAAGAGGGTATTGATTATGAAGAAGTATTTGCACCAGTGGCCAGGATAGAGGCAATCAGGCTATTTTTACCCTATACTTCTTTCATGAAGTTCAAAGTCTACCAGATGGATGTAAAGAGTGCTTTTCTGTATGGAAGAATTAAAGAAGAAGTGTATGTCTGTCAGCCTCCAGGATTTGAGAATCCAAATGATCCTGACAGAGTATACAAATTGAAGAAGGCACTCTATGGGCTACATCAAGCACCAAGGGCATGGTATGACACTCTATCTACCTATCTCTTGGAAAAGGGTTTTCAAAGAGGAATCATAGACAAGACTCTGTTCATTCAGAGGAAGAAGAAGGACATCCTAATAGTGCAAATCTATGTGGATGATATTATCTTTGGATCCACAAAAGATCAAATGTACAGAGATTTTGAAGATTTGATGCACAAGAGATTCAAGATGAGTTCTATGGGTGAACTTACCTTCTTCCTAGGGCTACAAGTTAAGCAGAAGAAAGATGGGATATTTATAAGCCAATCCAAATATGTGCAGCACAGTCTTAATAAGTTTGGTTTCTCAGACTCAAAGCCTGCAAGCACACCCATGGAGACACACAAACAAATCACTGCAGATCTTGAGGGGGAGGATGTGGATGTTCATCACTACAGATCCATGATTGGCTCCCTCATGTATCTCACTGCTTCAAGACCAGATATCATGTTTCCTGTTTGTGTGTGTGCAAGATTTCAAGTAAGGCCTAAGCAGTCACACTTTCAAGCAGTGAAGAGGATATTCAGTTATCTCAAAGGCGAACCTAGATTAGGTCTTTGGTATCCTCATGACTCACCATTTGAGCTACTTGCTTATTCAGACAGTGACTTGGGTGGTGCAAATTTGGATAGAAAGTCAACTTCAGGGGGATGTCAGTTTTTGGGTGCAAGACTAGTATCATGGCAGTGCGAGAAACAAACCACAGTTTCCACATCTACAACAGAAGCAGAGTACATAGCTGCTGCAAGCTGCTGTTCTCAATTACTCTGGATTCAGAATCAAATGCTGGACTATGGTATGACCTTCCTTTACACTCCAATCTTCATAGATAACAACAGTGCTATTAGCATTGTCAACAATCCAGTCAAACACTCCAAAACAAAGCATATAGAAATCAGGTATCATTTTATCAGAGACTGTAATGAAAAGAAGCTAATTCATGTTGTGAAAGTTCATACAAGTAACCAATTTGCCGATCTATTCACTAAAGCTTTTGATGTGGGTAGATTCACATTTTTGGTCACAAGTGTGGGCATGGTAAACTCTGAATAAGCCTATTATCTTTTGTCTCATGTACCTGTATAGATTCTTTCCTATCTACTTTCTCATATTGTATTGTGCATGGTGCTACTAACCTTGTGTGTTTCAGTGTTTCAGATTGCTTCAAATGGATACTTGGTACTTCTAAGATAGTTAATACTGCTCGCTATATTACTCATGGTAACTTTTCAAAAATGGTTAAGTATGGTTACTACTGCTAGGTAGTTTATATTGCCAGTGCAAAGTTACTACTGCTTGCCTTATTTATACTGCTAATCAGTATTACTACTGCTAATATGTGTTAATACTGCTAGTCTGTGTTAATACTGCTAGTCCGTGTTAGTACTGCCAGTATGTGTTACTACTGCTAATATGTGTTAATACTACGAGTTCGTTAATACTGCTAGGGTACTTAGTAATGCTTCTAACTGAAACCCTCCACCTATAAATACCCTTTGTGATCGCCAAAATACAAACGACTCTTTGAACTTCCATTGCTTTTTTCTCTCTCTCTCGATTTCTTGCTTACCAATGTCAACCCTAGTCACAATTCGAACGCTAGAATTATCTAGAATGATGGCAGGACGAGCATTCTTTGATGAACACAACGAGCTCTCCATGTTGCAGAAACCAAAGCAAGCTGAAGGTTTCCATGCCATAGTGGATTTCCTCAAATCAACACACATCGCCCACGCTCTAACTGTCAATCCCACAATCTATGTGGAACATCAAAGGCAGTTATGGGCCAATGCTGCTATTCAATCTGAAGAGGGCAATCAGGTCATCAAAACAAGGGTATGCGATAAATCCCTGACCATCACAGAGGAGTGTATTCGCATCCATCTACGCTTAGATGCTTCCTCAGGTATAACCTCTTTACCTAAGGAAGATCTTTTCCAAACTCTTAGTAATATGGGATATGAAGGTCCTACTGATGTATTCAAGTTTTTCAAGAACAGATTTTCACCACAGTGGAGATTTTTTGTTCTTACCCTACAACATTGCATTTCACGAAAAAAAACTGGATGGAGTGAGTTTAGCAGTACCTTAGCTTATGCTTTGGTCTGCTTAGCTACCTCTAGAAAGTTTAATTTCTCATAAATGATTTTCAATGATTTTATGTCAAACATGGATACCAAATCCAAAAGCTTTTATATGTATCCCAGGTTTGTACAACAGATTATACTACAGGAATTGACGGATCTACCCTCTTTTCAAGAGGTGTATGTACCAAAACCTCCCAAAGGGAAGGTATTCTCAAACATGAAAAGGCCCTCCAAGGACTTTTCTGGCCAAGACACCCCATTGTTCTCTACAATGATGGGTGTGTCACATTTCCATGGTGAGGCATCAGTGTCAAATCCCTCATCTGACAACCAAACTAATGACCTACCCACACCACTCATTTCTAGTAATCCTCCTCAGATTCCTATTGAAAAGCCCACATCTCCTATCACCAAAATCTATATAAGGAAAAAGGTAAAGAAGGTTCCTTCCCTTCTTGTACCTTATACCCCACAGCATTGAAGCCCTCTAATGGAGCATTCTCCATTAGAGAATATCGATAGGGAAACAACAGGGGTGTCTCCCAACCCCAAGAAGGTGCTCACTAAGGAGCAGGTTGAGAATGTTGGTAGTGAGGCTCACCCCACTGACTTTGCACAAAGTGCAGAGCAGGACAACGTGAACATCCCCAAGACCTTCCCCACGGAAACTTTGGGTGAGCCATCATCCAAAGGTCCCAGGTGCCAAGAAATCAAGGGGGTAGAGGCTGCTTCTGCTAGGCAGAAGACCTCTACTAAAAGATCCAAGGATCCTTCAAGGGTGGTCAACACACCAAAAGGAGGTGAGGACAAATATAACTATGATGAATTGATGGAAACTATGGGAAATATCAATCTTGATGTCATCAAAAAGGTGCTGATATAGAGGAGATGAAACTGGTGATACTGTCTCAACAAGTCCAGATTACCAAACTAAAGAAAATGGTTCTGGGGTTGGTGCTGAAAAAGAAAAGAAAGCAATATGTATTGAAGAAAAGGGAAGATACTTTCAACAAGGGGGAGAGGCAAGCTGAAGGGGAGAAACAAAGTTCTATATTTGAGGCAGAGTTAGGTACATAATCAGAAAGTAGCAAAGCAGCAGAAAAAAGAAAAGAAGTAGAAACCACACCAGCAGCAGTAACTACAACAGAAGTAGAAACTTCTCTGCAGCAGAAACAGAATTATCCAGAGAAGAAATAGAAATTGCTGAAACATTGGTGAAGGCAAAGCTTGACACTCCCAAAGCTATTCCAAAGGCTAAGAGAGTGGTAATCAGAGAAGTTGGATCAGATCAGAAAAAGAAAAAGATAAGTGTGGATGATGCAAAGAAGAAGGGAAAGGAGAAGATGGTTGAATCTGAGCAACCATTGAAGAAACAGAAACAAATTGAGTTAGATGAAGAAGTGGCCAAAAAGCTGCAAGCAGAACTGGAAAAGAAGGAAGAAATTCAATCTGCCAAAGATAGAGAGCTTGCATTGGATATGGCTAAAAAGTTGAATGAAGAATATCAAAAGAGTTTGAAGTCTGTAGCTGCTGCTAAGAAAGTCACAAATAAGGCTTCAAGGGAAAGGCTATCACCAAAGACTAGACAAAGACAACCTTCCAAGACATACTTAGCAAACCAAGAAAGAAAGAAGATGATAAACTTCCTGAAATGAGCTATTGGAGTTCCTGAGGGAATGTTTACAAGTATGTCTTTTGGAAAGCTTGAAGAACTTTACCAGAAGGAGATGGCCAAACTGAAAGGGGACTCCACTCAAAGGGAAGAAGCTGAAAGGAAGATGAAAGAGAGGCATGATCTTAATATACAACAACCCTTCCCAGAAAGTGAAGAAGGAACTCTTGTCAAGAAAAAGAAAGAAGAAAAGAAAGAAGAGACATTGGCTCATCAAATTGGAGTAATCAAAAGAAAGAAAACCATTGCCACCAAGCCAAAGCCAAAGGCAAAAAGGGCAAGAATTGAAGAAGAAAGAGCAGAAGCAGAAGTAGAACCTACAGATGAACCTTTAGCAGAGCCAGAGCAGAATCCATAGCAGTCCAATCAGCAATTAAATGAGCAATTTGACTTGTACATGACAGTGACAGATGAAGATCCAGTACAAGCTGAACCAATATCAGTCCAAGCTCCTGAAATTATTCATTGGGATATCCTGGAAGATCAAAGGAAGAAATACTTCATGATTAAAAGGATGGGAGACAAGTATGAGGTTTACTCTACTTGGGGCAAAATCATCAGAAGTTGTTCCAGATCAGACCTAGAAGAAATGTTTAAGGTTGGAATAAGCTTGTATGAAGAGGAATTGACAAAAGCAGGAATGAGCTTAATAAAAGTAGCCATGGAGTACTTGTGCATGATGTTTGATCCTAGCAGAGTTCAACATGTGGTCAGAGATCTGCATCTTGAGAATAAATTCCAAAGAATAGAAAATTGGATGATGTTTGAAAGGTGTGGAGTCTATGTCATCACTGTAGACAGAGATTATCATGAGTACTACCTGGTGGATATCTATGATCACAGCAAAGCCAAGTTGCAAGGTATGTTGAATGCAAAGCTGATATGTTCAAAGGATTCAGAAATGGCCAGGATAGTAGTCAGAAGAATAATCAATCAAAGTCTGGGACTGGATCCAAATCTGGGCAATTGAGCTGAAGTGTTGAAAGCATTATGAAGACACTATGCTGAAGAACTTAACTTCTCATTTTGAAAAGTTAAGTTAGGGGGAGATTGTTGGGTCAGAATATGTCAAGGATGGATATTATTGCTGGTTGAAAGATATTACTACTGCTTGTAATTTTAATACTGCTAGTAGAATTAATACTGCTTGAAAAGTTAGTGCTGCTACTTGAATAGTTAGTACTTCTTGGAGAGTTAGTACTGCTAGTAGTTAGTACTGTTGAAGATTACTACTGCAAGCATGGTTAATACTGCTCAAGGATTAATATTGCTGAGGATGTTTATGCTGCTTAATGATTAATACTTCTAAAAGAAGGTTAGTGATGCTTCTAAAGATAAAGAAGACTTGAAGATAAAGATGAGATGGAGATAAGGTTGAAGATAATTATGGTATTGATACTGAAGATCAATTTTATTTTGATAATTATCTTGTAATCAACTCTGTATATATAGTATAGAAGTCTTTGTTAGAATTAACAATTATTCATACGTTTTGTTTAGAGAGAATTAACCTCAAGAATAGTTTAGATCCTTTCTATAGAGAAGTATAGAACGTCTGTTGAGCCTGTTCAACAGATTGATGCTTTGTGTATAATCATCAAGTTGAGTTAATATAAGTTGTGATTTGAGTTATATATACAGTTCCATTATTTTTCGTTAAAGTGTTTTTCCGCAACTTCTTTAACATAATTTTCTAAGTGTGTTATTTAAATTCTTGTTTTGAATTTCGATCCTGACATTCTCAACCTCGAGTTTGCACCTGTTTGTTCCACCAAGTCAATGCTCGTCGTTGCAGTAGACAAGCGGCAAATTCCACCTTATTAGCTTCAGTGCATTTGCTAATATGGAGAACGGACTCCATACCCTCAATCCAATTTACTAGTCCGACGACTCCCTTAGGTCAATGAAATTCCTTAGAATTACAAGTCCTGAAAGCTTGTAGGTGCACTCTCTATCCCTATTTGTACTGGTTCCTGGATTGTTTTTCTGATTAGTATTTAGGCCAGCAGCTATTTGGCTAACTATATTAGGGAGTGCTGCCATATTTTGCTCAGATACAAGTCGAGCGATTTCAGGATCTTCTCTTCTTGGAGGCGTAATTCTACTACAAAATTCCAAATCAGTATCTAATTATTTGCCTGAACCGGAAATCTATCTATGCATCGCGTATTAACAATACCCATCTAATAATTAAATCATGCATTCAATGTAATATACAATGATAATATACATTTTAATCATACAAAATACTAATAATTGCAATTAGAACTTTATCATAATCATCAAACTTTATAATTTCAAAATATTAACTATCAAACAGAAAATATTTTTAAATTCATGGATTACATCCCCTCAAAAGAAACAAGTTTTAAAGTTACCAAATATCATCCAATAGTCAACATCTAACGCATGAAAAACAGAATAAACCATCCCATAATGACTACTAATGCTCCTAACACTAAGGCTAAACTCGCGCATAGCCTCTGAATAGTCCTTCTAGTGTCCATAAGCATGGTCAAAACTCCATTCATGGTCTGATCTTGAGTGTTCAAAATCCCCATCACTCTGTCGAGAGCCCGACCATGATGGTCCAATCTAGCCGTAAATATCTCCGCGTCTCGGGACATGCCCGTGACCCATAAGCTCTCAAGTGGAGTCATTCCGGTCGGTTGTCCTGTCGGCTCCGCGACCCGAGGTGGTAATGACATATCATATCTAAACCCCAGCCGAGAGGGCCCTGCCTCATCCCTAGGTGGAATGATAAAGGTCTCTCTGACTGGTGTCGGAACACTAATCCGTGCGGTCGCCCGAACTCTAGATCGGGGCGCCGACTGTGGTAGGGGTGCAGACACAGAAGTAGACGATCTCGCTGGTGAAGATCCGGTCCCCAAGTAGCTATGCTCGGATGGATTTTAGTCCTCACTCACTCGTGCCCTCCTAGGTCGACCAGTGACGTATCTAGACTCGTCAGGGGACGACTCAGAGTGTAATGATGAGTGAGACATGATAACTGCAATTAATGACAAACTTTAAATCATTAGAATGCTAAAATAAATCTTGAAATCACAAAATGCTTATGCGAACTCACATATTAACCATGCTTTTTATTTTTGAAACAAAAAGTTTCTTTACTTAGCAACTCATAATATAACCATTTCAAGTCCCTTCTTATGCATACCAAATTAGACATTGGTGATCAAACTTTGCCTAATTGTAATATGCTAAGCCGCCACTTGTCTTAGTTATACCAGTAGTGTGCTCAAGCTCAAGATTTGTTTGCGAAAATAATTTTTGAAAATAGTGGTTATAGTGTATGGTTTTATAGCAAAAACCGGTATTCTCAACAACCTATGACTCTGATACCAAGTCTGTCACACCCCGCTAAAGTGGAAACACGGAGTATAACAGTTCGATAAACATAGCACTAGGAAATGATAAAATACCACCATACATTTCAACCAAAGATTACATCATGTTCTAAAAAATAAACAAACTTAATACATCCAAAAGCTTGATTACAAAAGTCACTACTAAATGTTAATGTACGCGGTAACATAATTCTAAAAATCTTAATCATTTCCCGTAACCTGCTTGTTCCCTGAAAAGCATGTTTAAATAAAAAGGGTCAACTACGAGAGTTGTTGAGTTCACAGATTTAAAATATGCACAAAACCATTTTCTATGCAAGTTGTCAAACGTAAATCAAATATTAGTCCAAACTTTCAAAACCAATAATTCACGAGTACAAATCTTTAAATTATATGACAGAAATTATGCCTTCAAAATAACCAATACTTTTGTATGTTGGACCTCTACTAGACCATCCCTGACCTTAAACATGCCCCAAAAAGAACTACCGACGTGGCCATGAATCACATGGATAGTCCCTACTTCTCTAGAATTAGTGCACATTTACTCGTCAGTATAAGGTTGGCTTGTCACACCAAATAGCGCTCTCCACTAAAACTATAGGATCCTTTATGAGTTAACTAGTAGAGTCAGCCGGGGACTTAAAGAAACAACCCAACATACCATTAACGTCCAAACCAAGCGCTTTATAATCAAAGCTACCAAAATTATCCATAACAATCGTATTTAAGCAATCTCGTGAATTATTAAAATAAACACTTTAACATGCTTTTCCTCCAAATTCAATTAGAAATAGTAAAATAGGGGTTGTGATTACTCACCTCAAATGATGATGATGCTAAATAACGCAACAACGCAAATCTCTGGTCCGACGCCTTTTCTTTCCTAGAGTTATTTGCATAAATGAACATCAAAAGTCAACATCCATCTATAATCCTAACTTAACCATTCCTACATCTCAATATATGCCTTTATGTTTAATTTGTTGTCTAAAATAAAAATTTAGGATTAAAATATCAATAATGATCACCAAAACATAACCTTTAAGGTTTTAAGATCAACCTTCTGGATTCAGAACTTGCTGTCCAAAATTTGTGATCACAAAATGAACTTCAAAATAACACTTCCCAAATATAAAAGATAACAAAATTTTTATGGCAACTAATATACTGAGTTAAGAACATAAAGTCAAATTTTCATGCATTTTGGAGATGTTTTGACGTCCCAAAGAATTCCCCCAAACCAGTAGGTCACTGAGTTTTGTATCAGTTGCACACTTCTATTGTAGCATGCATTTAGGATACCAAAACTCAAAACTACTCAGTGAGCCATATATGGTTGCAAATCTAACTCAAAAATATTTCATATGGAAAAATATTAACTAAATTTGGAAGATTTATGAAAGAGTTATGGCATTTGGAAGTTGAGTGTACCAATCTGTCAACTCTGGACAGATTGCACTACATTATTCTAAAATGCAAATGAATGACCAAAACTTCATAATTTTGAGTGATTCCAGATTCTTTGAATTGCTAACACCTTAAACTAATGTTTAGTAACAAAAAGCCCAAATTTTTATGGAGTAAGATAGGATTTAAGAAGTTTAAAAGTGGATATAAAATTCATGACAACAAGATGTTGATAAAATGAATCTTGTATAACATAATAAGATGATCATTTGACATGGTTTTTATTAATAACACATGCTTTCACATCTTAAATTAATATACAATGATTCTAATGAGACAAATATGTATCATGGATTCATAGCAACTACAAGTGCCCATCCAATCCCATGCATGTCAACAAAATCCCTAAATAAGTGATATTACACCATTTTAGATGCTCTTAATCATATGAGATTTGAATAATCTCATCCTAAGAGTTTCTTTATACTCAAAATTTTTGTAAATACATAAATTTCAATTCAATTATCAAGATTTTGTGGACCATTGTCGGTCCAACAATACTAATATCAAGTTCTTAGAAACAACACAATAACGATTACCAACCTGTATTGATATATAGAAATGGTTACAAGGTTGATCAGATTAAAGCTTGGATTTGTGTTCTCTGTTTTTCTCTCTATTACACCTTTAAGTGTGTGTTTTTGTGTGTGTTAAATCTTATCTTTTTTTTTCTATGATAGAGAGATATCTAATCTAAAGTGTGTCTAACACACTACCTAAGATAATATCTAGATATTAGATCTAGATATTATTTCTAATAACTAAACTAGAAACTAATAAAACTAACTATGTTACCTAAGTTAACTAATATCTAACATATTAGATATTAAGTTAACTATTACAATAATAAACAATTACATTGACATTTATTACAAACGACATAGACTTTAATATCGAGAGTCGACGTTTCGGCTTTAGCTTCAGATTGCGATCTTCAGTTTGGATGATCTTGAATCTAATGAGACTGTGGTCTAACATCTCCCCCTTTGGGTCAAGATCATTACGAAAATGATTTTAGCAATTCAGTCTTCTTGTTCAGCTCGGAAGATGCAATCTTTTTCTATAGCTCTTAAATCAGCATGTCTTTTTCTAACAATCTCCCCCTTTGAAGAGTGGACGTGATTCTTGAAACATGTGATTTTTGCCATTTCTTTTGTAGTCATTCTCCCCCTTTTTGATGTTAAGTGCAACGACTTCATCAAAATTAATTGTAAGAAATGTCTATCTTGCGGTTAGAGCCCCTGATCCGTCAATTCAAAAGATATTCATCCAGATCTTTTCAAATCCAGATAAAAATAGTCGTGTAACACCTAAATCAACTAATGAATCAGTTAACATGCCTGTCAGTAACATTAAGTCACTGTGTGTAACGAATACACATTGGAAAGGAGCTGTTAGATGTTGATTCCCCCAGGACTTCCATTTAATCATCGAAACACCACAAAGGTTATTTCTATAAACGTTATGACAAAGAAACTAATTCCTTGTGTGTTCGTGCTTGTGTTGAAAGAATTAAGCACTTGATGATTGCTTATAGGCTCAAAATTGTGTAAACCACTGAGACAACAGTAAGTTAAACACAGACTCAATGTGCATGATTGAAGTGCGAAGGTGGGGCAGACTTCCTTCTTTTCAATATCCAAATTTTCCAAATGAAAATCAGATAGCATATGTGTTGCGTCCCCTTTGAAAATGTGAAACACTTTCTTGTTGAGAAGAAAATGAGTAGATAGTGAAGTTTGATCAAGAGTTGGCATGGGTTAGTTGCCTGTTTCAATAATGTTCACCAAAGAATTGTGAAACACTAGTAATGTGGCTACCCGGCTCAGAAAAATTTGGTGCAGAGTTGTGATATTCTTTTTAACTCTGTTTTAACACACTCTTTCTTTTAAACATTTTGCTTTCTCTAATCACACTCATTTATTTTCTATTTGCACACTCAATCACTAAGGATTAACTTCGTGGGTAGAAATCACTGGTTAAGGTGATTCCATAGAAGTTGTGTTAAGTCCTAGCACAAAGAAATCATGTTTTCCTATGATGCACGTGAAGCTCAGAATGGTTTAACTATTTCAGTTAAAGCACAATTTAGATCATGAAAACATTGAAAATACACTCCCAAAATATAAAATCGGTTGAAAAATCGGGAAGTGGTTTGAACATTAAAAACAATGTTTTCAAATGATTGAAAGTTTTCCTTCTTTCAACCATATATGAGATGAAGATTTAGAATTATACCCTTACGTGCGATCTTATATCTCATGAAGCTGAGCTTTAAGTCATAAACATATGAACTTGTAAGCATCTCTCAAAAATTCTGCAAAAGTCTTATGTCAAGTCAAAGTAAAATTTATTCACTTAAAATGAAAAAACAAAAAGCAGTAAAACTTTTTAAAGTAAGAGTTCTGATCAGAAATAATTAGAAGTCATATCCGTACTCCTTGACTTGAAGAGCTCCCCCTAAATTATTGCATTACAAAAAAAACTTGGCATTAAAAGGTACATGCAAAATTTTATGGGCTCCCCCTCGAAATAATATTGACCACTTGTCCATTTTTTCTCATTCTCCCCCTTGTATTATGAACATTATATAGAAGTGTAGATATCAATCAGAGTTAAGAACGAAGAAATGATGAAAAATTATACAATTTAGACAACTTTTATAGGTAACTACTGATTAGATTTTAAGATTTAGCATACCAAGCTTAGAGATAAAAAAGTTGAACCTCTTTTCATTTAAGGGTTTGGTGAACAAATAGGCAAGTTGATAATCAGTTTTTACAAAGAAAAGTTCAATTGTTCCTTTTTCAACATGATCTTTAATAAAATGATACCTAACGTCTATGTGCTTAGTTTTGGTGTGTTGAACAGGATTCGCAGATATTACGATGGCGCTCTTGGAGTCACAGTATATCAGGATCTTGTTGAAGTGGAAACCATAGTCGCGCAATTGAGTTCTCATCCATAAGACTTGGGAACAACAGGTAGCAGCAGCTACATATTCTGCTTCGGCCGTGGAGGTTGAAACACAAAGTTGCTTCTTCGATGCCCAACTTACTAGTTTGTCACCGAGGAACTGTACGTGTCCCGACGTGCTCTTCCTATCTAACATACAACCTACATGATCTGCATCTGTGTAGGATGTTAGTTCAAAACTAGTATCTTTAGGATACCACAGACCAAGATTTGCAGTGCCCTTTAGATACCTAAATATGCGCTTCACAGCAGACATATGGATTTTTTTAGGATTGGCCTGATATCTTGCACATAAGCATGTTGTAAACATTATATCTGGCCTACTAGACATAAGATACATTAAAGAACCTATCATCCCTCGATAAGTCCTAACATCAACAGCCTTTCCCGAAGGATCGGTGCCAATCTTAGTACCTGGTGCCATTGGGGTACCAATCGGTTTTGAACTTTCCATTTGGAACTTCTGAAGAATATCCCTAATGTATTTTGATTGATTGATAAAAATACCCGATGAAAATTGTTTTACTTGTAAACCGAGAAAGAAATTCATCTCTCCCATCAAGTTCATATTTAACAACAATTCTTGAACACTTTCTCCCAACTTTAACAATTCTGGCTCACACATTTCTTCAACTCTTCTCCCCCTTTTTGATGAATAGAGCATCTATAATCATCAAAACTTCTCCCAAGTAATGTCTTTGACCATTCTGATCTGTCTAAGAGCCTCTAAGTCACTGTCAATCCTCCAAGATATTCATCTAGATCTTTTCAAATCTAGACAAAATATTAGTGTAACACCTGAATCAACAAATGAATCAGTTAATTTGTCTGTCAGTAATACAAAGTTACTTTGTGTAATAGATACACATAGGAAATGAGCTTTTTGAAGTTCACTCCCCCAGGGCTTCCATCCAATCATCGAAACACCACAAAGGCAATTTCTATGAATGTTATTACAAGAGAAACAAATTCCTTATGTGTTCGTGCAAGTGCAGAAAGAATTAAGCACTTGATGATTTCTTTTATAAGGCTCAACGTAGTGTAAACCACTGAGACAACAGTAGATAAACACAAACTTAATGTGCATGATTGAATTACGAAGGGGGGACAGACTTCCTTCTTTTTCAATATCCATATTTTCCAAATGAAAACCAGATAGATTATGTGTTGCGTACCGAGAAAAATATGAAACATTTTCTTGTTGAGAAGAAAATGAGTGGCTAGTGGGGTGATATCAAGAGTTGGCATGGGCTATTTGCCTGTTTCAATAATGTTCACGAAGAATTGTGAAACATTAGTAATGTGGCTGCCCGACTCAGAAAGTAGTTGGTGCAGAGTTTGATATTCTTTTACTCTGATCTCACACCCTCTTTCTTTCAATCATTAAGCTCACATCTAACCAAACTCTCATTTCCATTTTACCTCAACGCACAACCCACACTCATTTTTTTTCGACTCCTAAAACTCAATCACTATGGGTTAACTTTTTGGGTAGGAAACACTGGTAATCGTGAATCCATAGAAGTTCATTTAAGTCCTAGCACAAAGAAACCCGTATTGTCCTATAAAGACAATGTTGCTCAAAATGGTTTAACTTGAAAAATTAAAACTCAAATACAAGTCAGATGTTTGTATGCTCAGAATATAATCATGAAGATATGAGTATTTTAAACATTGAGGATATTTCAAACAAGTAAATTGAAAGAATGATCATGAATGCAAGAAACTTGTTTGAAAATCTGACATTGTATGAAAATGATCAGAAATGAAATGATATATCCATGAACGCTTATGGTCAACAATAACAGATATGTGTCTATACAAACCAAGATATAGACAAGTCTTGAAACAACGTTTCGAAATGAAATAACGCTCAAAATCCATTAAAGCGCAATCGGGGTGTCTTACCATTGAAAAATATGTTTCAAATTTGAGACATGGTAAGAACATATTGAAGAAAAAGTCAAACCGGTGTGTGTGAATACTTGAAAGTATATAGAAAAGACAATACACAAGTATTTATCTTTGGAAACACACGGTTTGTAATCATGTAAGCACAAGTAAATCGTGAAAACATTTAAAAATCACACTTCCAATTCATGAAATTTGTTTAAGAATCTAGAAGTGGTTTGAACATTTAAGAACATGTTTTCTATGATTGAAAGTTGTCCTTCTTTCAACCATATATGAGATTAAGATAAGAAATTAACCTTTTCGTATAGTCTTAAATCTCATGAAGTCAGCTGAAGTCATAAAGATATGAACTTGATAGCTTCTCTCATTATGCACAAGTCTCAAAGTCATGTCAAAGCAACTTTATTCACAAAATTTATTCAAAAGTAAAACGACATAAAGCAGTAAAACATTGAAAAGTATGAGTTCTGATCTGAAGAAATCAGAAATCATCACCTTTACTCCCCCTGAAATTATGCATCTAAAATATGTCAGTGAAAAAGCACATGATAGAGATCTACAATTCTATTTTGAAATGTAGTTCATCATACCTATCGGATGCAAAATATTTCAGAAAAGTATGTACTCCCTCTTGATGGTTGATTTCCTCATTCGAGTATTGGAGTACAATCTCTTATCAACACAAGAGTAAGGTCTTTTGATCACTGAAGTACGAGTCCTAAACTGTTGTGTTTAGAAGTCAAACTTCGTTGAAGTACGGGTCCTAAGATGATTTACTTAGAAGCCTTGGTTCTCTTTCTCCCCTTGACAGTAGGTGCCTGCAATACAGAATCTGCTTTCGGTTTTGGTACCCATTGGTATTTGGGTCCATGAATGTTAGATGCAGTTCTTATGGGAGTAACGGAATAAGAACCATACCAGAAATGATCACTTGTTTTATGAACATGATCATGTGTACAACAATAAGAATAATAGTATTTCTTACCTGATAACCAGATTAATTGATCTTTCGTGTAGATATGATCAGGTTTACCTTTATGCGCATTGTTCTTCTTGGCTTTATGTGTATTTACACATGACTTCTTTCCTTTCAGCTCATCTTTCTTATCTTCTTCAACTGGTTTCTTCTTCCAGACGATTTCTTCTTCGTTGTATCTCCTTCTTCTTCGATGTGTACCTGAACCATCTATATTTCTATCAAAGAAAAGGTTAGTACTACGAATCTGATTAGAAGATTTAACTGACCTTTTTGAAAACACGGTCTTATGATGTGAGCTTGCCGCTGTCTTCAATGAAAATTCAGAATCAGCTGGATCATCTCTAGGTGTGTGGATTTGTGACTATGGAGTCGTGTGCTCAGTCACCACCACCTTTGAAACAATCTTTTCAAGCTCTCTATAATCTGTGAAGCAAAACTATCTCTTTCTTTGATGAGAAGGTCAATCTTCATCTCAAACTCATACTTCATTTTCTTCTTTTTCAGTGCACTCTCATATAGTTCAGATAACTTGACATTCAACTTTTTAATCTCAGCCTCAAACATGCTTCTTTCTTCTTCAAATCCCTTTTCAACATTGCTTCTCTTGCCGGGTATTTCTTTGAAGAATCTAACATTCTTTTGTTCAATGGCCTTCTTTTCCTTGGCAAACTTTTCTCTTTCCAAGATTATTACTTTCTCAAAATCAGAAATTTGTTGAGAAAGTTTTAACACTTAAGCTCAAGAGTCTTCTTTTCTTCAATACTCTTCTTGGAATGTTCTGAGAATTTCCGATCAAACTCTTTCTTTTCTTTTTCAAAATCAGATTTATCATTGACCATCTTTTGTTCCAAATCAGATATGTTCTTTAGAAGCTCAGCATTTGCACTCTCCAAATCACTAGCTTTCTTTTCATTCTGTTGATCAGACTTTGCTTGTAGTTGGATTTGGACAATTTGAGTTTCCAGATTTGAAATCTTCTCTTTTAGATCAGAGTTCTCAGTTTCCAAAAACATAACTCTTGAAGACATTTTTGATCTTGTCATCCTCCATTCAAGATAATCCCACATCTCCTTTGCTGTCGAATTGTTGATAATAATTTTACTAAATATCTTACCAGACATACTTTGCAGCAATAAATCTTTAGCTATTCTATCAGCTTCCAGATATCTCTTCTGTTCCTCAGTAAACTTTTCTATTGGATTTTGAGGTTTCTTCACTCCTTTTATCAATAAAAATCTGATGTAGAAACCCATAACTTATAGATCTGTAAAGTTTAAGAATCTAACTTTCCACTGTTCGTATTCTCCTTTGAACAGCATTGGAACTTCTCTTGCAGTCATTTTGTTACAAAAAGAACTTGAATATGATCGTTAGTCCAAATGAAATCAATCAGATCAAAAAATCAGAAATGAAATTTCCAAATTTAACAAGTCTGAAATTCGCAAAACACCAAAGAGATTAAAGGAATTCGCAGGTAACACAAAAACAAACACAAAGAATTCGTAAACCACACAAATCACACTGAATTCGCAAGCCTATAGAAAAAATAACAAGGAATTCGAAGGCTATATAAACACACATAGAATTCGTAACCTACACAAAGACACACAGAATTCGCAAGTTTCAAAAATAGCATTCGCAGTACAAAAACTTGCGAATTCTTGTACACTTTGTGATTCTATCACTTTTCGCAATGAACACCTTAACGAATTCTCTAGTTTTCGCAACACAGAGATCTGCGAAACCTGTCCTTGAATTTCAGAAAATGACAATGCCAATTCGAATGAGATTAACGAATTCTTGAATTTTTCTGCGAATTCTTCAACATTTTTATGAAAACTTAGCACTCTGCGAGTTCTTGGTGATGAGACTTGCGAGTTCTTCGTTTGTTTGCGAGTTCTTCAGTTCTGTGTTGAAAAACGTCTCTGAGCTGTCTGAAAACCTAACTAGACTTCAAATTACAAATCGAAACTTTGAAAATTTGATCACCTAAACATCTAGAATGTAATTGTAGCAATGAATTTCAACATAATACATTCAAATATACAACTCGATTAAAAAATAGTACTCGTGAACTCAACAACACCTGAAATCTCAAAAATTACAAATGATGACAGTGCAATTGTCGAATTAAACTGTACAAACTCGATCTGATACTCTAATTGATCACTAACCAATTGATTCCAACTTGAAAAACACACAAACACTCAAAATCAAATCTGGAAGTCGATGTAACAGTGTCGAACATATTTTCTTGAAATGATTTCAATTGGATCTGCTCTGATACCAATTGTTATTCCCAAATCTTATCATGTTCTAATTGTAAAACAGAAATCTGATCAAGAATCGTAATCACAAGTCTTTGATTCAACAATCAAAACAATTACAAATCTCACTTTCTCACTATACATCATGTTTCTCTCTCTATATTGATTTTCTAATCACCTCTTCTCTAATCTGCTCACTTATCACATTCTTACAAAGATTGAAGGTAATTATACCCTCACACAATTACGAAGGAAACAAACAAAATATAATTACAAAATAACATTGACTTTGACTTTATTAACAAAATGACTTTGACTTTCACTGAGAGGTGACTTTCAGCCTTTGACCTCTTGAACTTTCATCTTCAATCTTTATGATCTTGAATCCAACAAATATGTACTCTAACATTCACGATGATATAGACATCATTTGTACAAAGTTTCAGAATCTAATTTCAAGATTTAAGTGGAAATTGGTGGATTTTTGTGAAAATATTGTCAAGATTCAAAGAATTCGCAGAGATGATGAAGAACTTGCAAGAAGAATTCGCAGAGTCAAGGAATGCGCAGATGAGTTCCAAGAATTCGCACAAGAGTTATTTTTGAGAAGTAAAGAATTCGCAAAGGGTATCATACGAAAAGTCAAGAATTCACAGAAGGCACATGTACGAATTGTGCAGAATTCGCATCTGAGTGATATACGAAAAGTTCAGAATTCGCATTACAGTGATATGCGAAAAGCTTTGAATTCGTATCCTTTTGCTTACGAATTGTGTTCTTTATATGAATTCTTGATTGCTTACGAATTGTTGCTTGCGAATTGTGTTGTGAGTGACTTACGAATTCTCACATACGAACTCTTGTATACGAATTCTATACTTATGAGTATTTTTGAGTGATTTTCTGTGATTTTTACTGTAAATTTTTCTGATTTTCTGATTAAAGATCATATCTAGCAAAAAAAATTTAATATCAAGTTGCAATATGAGATTTAATTGTCAAGTTTTTTTCTCTAGGGGCGCTGCTACCAGACCCCGCAAGGGCGTTGCCCCTTGAGACCACCCGCTAACTGGGTAGCGGGACCCCCGTGCTAAGTCTGCGTTGGGGTACATATTTCTTAGTGTGATTAAAGTTTCTGATTTTTAGTATGTTTTTTTTCCAGATATCATCATGCCTTACACAAATGAAAAAGGAAATCTGGTGCTAACCAACAGAGATTGTGATTTAGCGTACATGCCAGAGATTCCAGCACTGGAAGCTGAGAACAAGAATCTGAAGATTCAGAATTGTTAGTGTATTATTGTATCCAAGATTTAATAGGAAAAGTCAAATCAAGATAAGTCAACAAAGTCAAAGTGTGTTTTGTCAATATGAGGTTACTTAGTTATTAAGCATGTGATAGCATCCTTGGTATAAATACCTTAGGTGCTTTGTAATCTTGTAACAAAAACAAAAAGAAGTTCATTGTAATACACTTGTGAGATATATGAATATAGAAGAGTTTCTCTCTCTACTCTCTCTCTAGACATTGAATGTCAAATCTTGTTTAGATTGATAGATTACTTGATTGTGATTGGGAATACAATTTCAATTGGTATTAGAGCAAACCAAACAGATTCAGAAAAGATCAGATCACAGATTGAATTCAATTTTCGAATTCTTGAATTTCACGAACTCATTTTTTGAAACTCACTGTTGGATCAAAATTTTGTTGATTTGTTGTTCTTTGATTGTAAAAATGATCCAATAGAATTCGTTTTGTATAATAGATTCATTCTTGTTCATAAAGATTGTTGAATTAATCACTAGAATAGTTTTAATTTTGGATTTTATTGTGTTTTTCTTGAAAAATATCGAACACTGTTCTTGAATCTATTTGGTGCATTTTGATGTTTTTAATCAAAATCTTGTGTTAGAATAATGTTCTGAATGATAAATCGATCATATCTATGAAATTTCATGTTTTATTTTGCAGGTTTGAGTTGATTTAGATCGATTTCGTGAAAAACAACCAAGAACACACTAGATTCATGAAACGCGCAAGCTTCTTCATCAAGAACACGCAAAGTCTGAAGAACGTGCAAGCTAAGCCTGCGAGTTTCAAAAATGTCAAAATTTGTCTAAGTGTTGAAACGCGCTGAGCTTTACGCGAAACGTTAAAAGCGCAAAGAGTATCTTGCGCAAGCCTTGAAACACGCAAACCGTGTCTTGCGCGAGTGCTGAAATGCTCAAACTTCATCTTGCGCGAGTCGTGTAATGCGCAAACCTCATCTTGCGCGAAAGGTGTAACGCACAAACCTTATCTTGCGTGAAAGGTGAAACGCGTAACCCTTGCTTTGCGTGAGTCGTGTAACGCGCAAACATCATAACGCGCAAACGTCATAAAACGCGCACGTATCGACTAGCGAGTGCCTGCTAGCGAGTTTCGTATGAATAGTCCTTTGCACTTTCAGTGCCTTGCGAGTTTTGAGTTTTGCGTCTCTAGTGCTTAGCGAGTTTCTCTATGAATAGTGTCTAGCGCGTTTAGTGTCTTGGGAGTTTAAAGACTTAGATTTTTTTTTAAATAATTTTTTTTTGTGTGTGATACAAGTTTGACTTTTTAGTCAACATTTCTGATTTGTTTGGGAACAATCATTTCATTTTCAAGCTAATCTGTCAAGATGCCTACTGTTGATGATAAGGGAAATACTGTACTATCAGCCAGAGATTGCGCTATATTGTACATGCCTAAGATACCAAAAATAGAAGGTGAACGAAATCAACTGAAATATCAAAATTCAGTGCTTCTAAAGCAGATTCAGGAGTTGAAATTAAATTTGTCAAATTCTGATAAAACTCCTGACTGTAAAAAGTGTGCTAATATGGATAAATCTCATTTTGCAGGTATCATCAGTGAGAAGGAGAAAAAGATAAAAGATAGAGAGAAAATGATGGGGATAAAAGACAATACCATTCAATCTCTTGAAGAAGTAATCAAGATGAAGGAGTCCTATGTTGAAAGCCTTCTAAGCCAATTGAAGAGAACTGAAAAAAGATCATCAGAGCTACAAGATGAATCAGTTAAACTTCAACAAAAGTATATGGCTTCTGAAGAAACTGCATATGAATTGAAAGTGAAAAATGCTGACTTAATAAAAAGCATAAAAGAAGATAAAGTTCAAGAAAATCTCCAAAGCCAAATGAAGACGACTGAAAAGAAATCATAAGAGCTGAAAGATGAGTCAGTCAAGCTTCAACAGAAGTTTAAGGCTTTTGAAGATCAGAAATCTGTTTTGGAGAAGAAAAATGTTGAACTAAAAACAAGCATCCAAGCAAAAAAAAGAAAAATCAAATTTGAAGACATCTTCAACTCAACAATCATTTGAGATTTCCAAGAAAACTTTTCAAGAGAAAAAGGATCTTGAGTTGAGATGCATTAAACTTTCCAAGCAAGCGTCTGATTTTGAAAAGATTTTAATTACTGAAAGAGACACATTTGCTAAGGAAAGAAAAGTTCTTAAAGATAAAAGGATCTCAATTTTACAAGACTTATTAGAAAAGGAAAGACAAATTTTCAAAGAAAAGAAAAAGTCTTTTGAATCTGAAAAGAAAATTTTTGAAAAGATAAATGTTGGGATCTTCAATGAAATTTCTGATAAATCCAAGAACTTACAAAAAGATTTTAAGCAAGAACGTTCATATTTTGAAACTGAAATATTCAAGCTCATGTCCAAAATCTTTGTTCTATCATCAGATATTGTTAAAGAACTGATGGCTAGATCTGATTTGAAACAGAAATTTGACCCATTTACTTCAGAAAGAAACATTTTATCTGAAAAGATAAAGAACTTAGAAGCTGTAAACGTTGATTTGTCAGAAAAGATTACAGCTAATGTGATTAGTCAATCATCTGTTGATAATTCAATAGAATCAATCTGTTCTTTCAAAACAGCTACGAGTTCCATTCATGACAAAAATGTTTTGAAAAAGAAAAGTGTCAAACCACAAAGTGTCAAATCAAATCAGATCATCAAATTTGTTTTATGATAAATCTGTTGATGGTTCAACAAACTTTTATGTTAAATCTCTTGGAAAGAATTCTAATAAAAATCAGATGGTCTGGAGAGTGAAGAGTTCTTCAGATGATGAGAAGAAGAATGACAAAGCATTCAAATCCACAACCAATGCCAAAAACAACAGTGTGCATAAAGGTAAATCTTTTGGTAATTCTGATATATATTACTCGACTAGTCATCTTATCAGGATTGCTCAAAGGAAGATATGTTGTTCTTAATGTGGAGAGAATGACTTCGTTCAAAGAGAAACTGCTCACAACTGGTACAGTTCTTATAGAATAACTTCTCAGAATTCTAGATTTAAAAGATATAAATCTAATGAGAGGTGGATTTCTAAATCTAACATACCAGGACCCAAATACCAGTGGGTACCAAAGCCTGTTAAATCTGTTTCGCAGGTACCACAGGTATAGGGGGAGCAAGATGTTTGACTTCTAAGTACTACAACTTAGAACTCGGACTTCAATGTCAAAGACAATGGCTTTTGAACAAAACAGTTCAAAACCCGAATTTTAATGTAAAGATTGTGGCTTCTGATCATATGACATATCAGGACCCGTTCTTTAATGTTTAAAGATATGGACATTGTGCAAATATACAGGGAAAGCTTAAAAGAAAACAAATCATGATAAAATGATTTGAGGGGGAGCTTAAAGGTAAATATCTTCTAATCTCGATCTTTGATTGTTTGAAAGAAGAACAACCTTCAAGCATGAAAAACAGTTTCATAAATGTTCAAACCACTTCTTTATTCTCAAAAGATTTCATGAATTAAGAAATGTGATTTTAAATGTTTTTCATTTTTGAGCTTTAATGTTTAACTGACCGTGTGTTGCTAAAGATCAATACTCGTGTATTATCTTATCTATACACTGTCAAGTATTCATACACATCGGTTCAGTACTTCATATTGAATATGTTATTACCATGTCTCTAAACAAACCTATTTTTCGATGGTAATACTCCCGTTTGCTTTTAAATGTTGTTGAACATCAATCATCATTTCCAAATTTGTGCTTTCATTGCTAAATTATTTATATTTGTTCATATAAACAAAATATCTAGTTCTTTGATACCCTAACCATTTCATTTGATCTGATTGATACATTGTCAGATTCTCAAAACAATTCTCTTGATTTCATTTCATTCATTCAATATTCTTGTTTTGAGAGATCTTCATTGTTCAAATGCTCAAATTTCATTCTTAATTTTAAATGAGCATACATTCTTACAATATTATCATTTTGAGCTTAACTGTTCAAGTTAAACAGTTGAGTAACCATTCTTTTTAGGACTTACATGGGATTCATGTGTGAGCTTAAACAGAACTTCCATGGATTCACGCAAACCAGTGTTTCCAACCCAGGAAGTTAACCTTGAATGAATGAGGGGTGAGGGGTCAAAATCAAAGAGTGGGGGAGATAACTCATCCGGTTGAGTTTTTCTCATTGTGTGGAGCGGTAAAATAGAAATGAGAGTTTGGTTAGAAGTGAGCATAATGATAAAAAGAAAGAGGGTGTGAGACCAGAGTTAAAAGAATATCAGAACTCTGCACCAACCACTTTCTGAGTCGGGCAGCCACAAAATCTGATTGGTTCACATTCTTTGGTGACCATCATTGAAAAAGGCAGTGAGCCCATGCCAACTCTTGCATTAACCCCACCAGCCACTCGTTTCTTTCTTAACAAAGAAATGTTTCATTTTCTTTGGGGACGCAGCATATCTGCTATCTAGTCTTCACACGGAAGATTTAGATATTGAAAAACAAGGAACGTTGCCCCACCTTCGCACCTCATTCATGCACATTGAGTTCGTGTAATACTTGTTGCTGTCTCAACAGTTTACACAATTTGAGCCTTATTAAACACAATCATTGTGCTAAATTCTTTCATACATAAGCACGAGCACACAGAAAATTTGTTTTTCTGTCAGAACATTGATAGATAAACCTTGTGTTTTTCAATGATTGAATGGAAGTCCTAGGGAGTCATCATCAAACCAGCTCCTTAAATTGTACATTCGTTGTACACAGTAACTCCGTGTTACTGACAGGCACTTCTAACTGTTTCATTTGTTCAATCAGGGTTACCAAGTTCATTATATCTGAATTTGAAAAGATTCGGGTATATACAGTTCATGATTCAACTATTCAGATCAATGGGCAGAAAATGTCAAATGTATCTCAAAGTGGGAGAGTATTTGTAAAAGGGGGAGATTCAAAGAAAGTGCTGAAGTTGAGGATGTTTTGATGATCATGAAGCTCACAATCATCAAAAAGGGGGAGAAATCTACAAAGATCAATTTCAGAGATGATATGTCAAAAGGTGGAAGAAATTTCTGAAAGATTCAAATTTCAAAGCTGTTTTGAAGAAAAGAGACTTTCTGAAAGTCCAAGCCAGATGAAAAGAAATCATTCTGAGATTATTCAAAGTCAAATCAGATGATTTGAAAAAGTTTGTTCTTCCGAAGATGGTCAAGAGATCAAAGAGATGAAGATACAAGTTTTCATAGATTCATCGAAGTTTCAAAAGTTTCAAAGTTTTCAAAGAAGATTAAAGATATTTTCAAAGTTTTGTTTCAAAACTTCATATGATTCGTTTTGTAGACTTGTTGACTTTCCGAGATGCAAAGTGCAAATGACTTTTCTAGATTCTTCAACAACTTCAGAAAGAGCTTCAAAGTTCAAAGCCGTCAAACTTAAAGATCGAAGAATCAAAACGCTGAAGACAAAAGTCAATTTTTTTTTAAATCTTGAATACAAAAGGGGAGATTGTTAGTGTATTATTGTATCCAAGATTTAATAGGAAAAGTCAAGTGAAGATAAGTCAACAAAGTCAAAGTGTGTTTTGTCAATATAAGGTTACTTAGTTGTTAAGCATGTGATAGCATCATTGGTATAAATACCTTAGGTGTTTTGTAATCTTGTAACAAAAACAAAAAGAAGTTCATTGTAATACACTTGTGAGATATATGAATATAGAAGAGTTTCTCTCTCTACTCTCTCTCTAGACATTGAATGTCAAATCTTGTTTAGATTGATAGGTTACTTGATTGTGATTGGGATTACAATTTCAAGAATTCATCTCTTCTTGATCAAATTAATAGACTGAAAAATGATAAAGATTTATAGAAAGACTTTGTTTGCTCAAAATGTATTTCTAACTCAAAGATTAATTTTCCAGGATTTATTGAGTCGATAGAAAAGGTGATTTTGAATCTACAAGCTAAGCTGAAAAGATCTGAAAGTCTTAATTCTAGCTCAAGTTGGTCAAAGAAGGAATCAATACAAAGAGAGCTAGATGAACTAAGAAGAAGAGCAAACATCTCAAGTGAAACTTGTGAAGGGCTGAGAAAAATGAATTCTCAAATTTTTGCTGAAAGAGATTCTTTCAAAGACAAAGTGTTCAGTCTTGAGGTTGAATCAACATGATGAAAGAAAAAGCAACCCAAGACATAGACAACACTAATGGCCAAGATGAGATGAATAAGACTGAGAAAAAGAAAATGGAAATTGAAATAAATAATGCTGAGTTGAAGAAGAAAATATATGAATTAGAAGATCAAATGAAGAAAGGGAAGAAAGAAAGAGTTGATTTTGTGAAGAAAGAAAATCTTATGCTCAAAAGTTTTCGGAATTCTCAAGAAAAGCATTTGAAGAAAAGAAATATGTGGAGCTTAAATGTACAAAACTTTCTCAATAAGTTACTTTGAGCAAAAGAGTTTAGAGAAAGATTTTTCTGAAGAAAATAAAGTATTTGAGACTGAGATTGCTAAGCTGACAAGAAAGTTATCTGAATTGTCATCAATTATTCTGAAGGAGAAGAATGCGAAAGCTGAAATGCACAAGAAGTATGACATACTCTCACAGGAAAGAAAAAGTTTTTTTTACAAAGATTAAAGAACTTGAAGAAATCATGTTTAAGGTGAAGCTGACTAAGCACAAAACGCCAGAATCAATTGCTCAATCACCAAGAGATGATCTAGCTACATCCGAATGCTCATTCAAATCAACAACAAGTTCAATTTTCACTAATATTTCTAATAATCCTTTGTTTGATGTAAATGATAATCATACTTCTGAACATAAAGATCAGATTCGCCCTTCTAATCTTTTCTATGACAAAAATGTTGATGGTTCAGGTAACATCAAGAAAAATGAGGCTTAGAAGAAAAGATTTTGCAGAAGGAAAGATGAGAAAGAAAAAGAAAAATGGATTTGGATAGTGAAAGGTTCCTCGGATGAGAAGAAGGAACATAAATCATCTGAGCCTGCATCTAATGCAAAAAGGAACTATGCTTCGAAAGGTAAAACTTTTGGCAAACCTGATCTGGTTTATACTATAAATCAATTGATCAGGTTAGCTAAAAAGAAAATTAGTCGTTCCTACTGTGGCTCAAATGTTTTTGTAAATAAAAATTATGAAAATAGCTGGTATGGTTCTTACTATATCTCTCCTACTAGAACTTCAACTAATACATCAGAATCCAAATACCAGTGGATACCAAAAGCTAAATCTGTGTTGCAGTCAAATAAAGACTAAGGGGGAGAAAGAACTAAGACTTGTAAATATAACAGTTCAGAACTCGTTCTTCAAAGAACAATGGTTCTTGAATAAAAAAGTTCAAGACCTGTTCCTAAATGTTTCAGGACTATGACTTCTGATCATGTCAGATTAGGACTCGAACTTCAAAGTCAAAGAACTTTGGTTTCTAATTACATCATATCAGAACCCGGTCTTCATTGGTAAAATTAAATATTACTATTCTCACCGGAGAATATGTAATAATGGTTTCTGAATAACTCAGTTCAGAACCCGATCTCAAATGTTTTTTTTCCTGATAGATGCTTAAATGATAAAATCATTTTTAGATGTTTTTGGTTTGAGGGGGAGTTAACTGTTATATCTTTTAGGGGGAGGATATAATAGTTGGTTATACTTTCATTGTTATATTTTTCTAATAACTTGAATTTTTACAGATATCAAGATGGCGGATATCTGAGTTTTTGTCAAGGATACTTCACTGAAAATATTCATTTCAGGGGGAGTTCAGGATTTTGATCTAAAGGTATATATTTCTAATCCTTATATTCTATTACTTGTTGAAAGAAGAACAACTTTCACTTGTATAAAATGGTTTCTTAAATGTTCAAACCAATTCCTATTCTAAAAAATATTTTATGAATTTCGAAGTGTGATTTTAAATGATTTTCATATGGATACTTTGATGCTTATCTGACCGTGTGTTTTCAAAAGATAAATACTTGTGTATTATCTAGTCATATACTTTTAAGTATTCCTACACACAACGGTTCAGTATATTTCTTGACTTTGTTATTACCATGTATCAAAAGTTTAATCTTTCTATGATAATAATCCCGTTTGCTATTCAATGTTGTTTGAATCAAACGTCATTTCATTATTTTATGTGCAATCATTGATAACATGTTTATATTTTGTTCATATAAACATCTTACGTCTTTCATTTCCCTTATTATTATTCTTCATTAATTTTGATCTAATCTTAATCATTGTCAGATTCTCAAAACATTTCTATTCTTTCATGGTTATTCATTCATACAAAGTTTTGAGAAATCTTAAATGCTTAAAATGCTCAAATTTCATTCTGATTTTTAATGAGCATACATACACTGACATTGATTTTTTTTTTTGCATTTACATGACAAGAAAATCATTGAGCAACGCATGTTTTTAGGACAAATACATGGTATTCAGTGTGAGAGCTTAACAGAACTTCCATGGATTCACGATAACCAGTGTTTCCTACCCAGGAAGTACTCCCAAGAGTGATTGAGGGGAGATGGGTTAAAAGATTGAGAGTGGTGTGTGATGAGGTAAATGGAAAAGAGAGATTGGTTAGAAGTGAGCTTACATGTTTAAAAGAAAGAGGGTGTGAGAAAAGAGTAAAAGAATATTAAACTCTGCACCAAACTTCTTTCTTAGTCGGGTAGCCACATAAACTGTTGTTTCACAATTCTTGGTGAACGACATTGAAAAAGGCACCTAGCCCATGTCCTCTCTTGCATACAACCCCACCAACTACTCATTCTTTTCTTAAAAATAGATTGTTTCACATTTTCTGGGGAAGCAGTACATAATCTATTGGTTATTCACTTGGAAGATACTGATATTGAAAAAGAAGGAAAGTTACCCCACCTTCAACCCTTTTTCATGCACATTGAGTCTATGTATAACCTTTGTTGTCTCATTGGTTTACATAATTTTGAGCCTAAACAACAATCATTGTGCTAATTCTTTCATAACACAAGCACGACTACACATAAAATTTGTTTTCCTGTCAGAACATTCATAGAAAATACCTTCTGTTTTTCAATGATTGAATGGAAGTTATGGGGAGTGAACATCATTTCAAGTTCCTTAAATTGTACATTCGTTGTACACAGTGGCTTTGTGCTACTGACAGCCATTCCTAACTGTTTCATATGTTGATTCAGGGTTACAACTCATAACTTGTTTGAATTTAAAAAGATTCAGATGAATGCATTCATGAATTGACGACTCAATCAGATTAGATGAACGATTCTCTCATATCATTCATTGATCATTTATTGTCAAAGGGAGAGATTGTTCAAATTTCACCATAGCAGGGAGATCATGAAGTCTATGCCAAATTGTTCATTTGGGGGAGATGTTCCAAAGACGGATCTAAACTTAAAGATTTTTAATAATTTTAATTCTTATAAATCATTAAAAAGGGGGAGATAAATCAAAGTTCAAGTTCAGATGATTAAAGTTTGTATCAAGAAAGGGGGAAAGATGATTATCAAAGTCAGATTTTAGAAGATGTAATGAAAGGTGAAGACAAAGTTTCAAAGTTTTGAAGTTAGTCAAAGTTTGAAGACTTGAATGATTGAGAAGATTATAGCAAAGTTTGTTGTGCTAAAGAGAATGGATTGTTGTAAACAAAAGGGGAGAATGAAGATTGTGCTAAAGCTGTCAAAGGTTTCAAAAGTTTTAAAGTTTGTTGAAGATGTCAAAGTTTTCAAGTTGTCAAAGATGAAAAACATTCAAAGCTGAAGATATTTGCGAAGATAAGAAGACCTGAAGATTATTTTCAAATTTTTTTTAATCTTGAATCCAAAGGGGGAGATTGTTAGACTAATATTGTATTCAATATTTAAAGTGAGGGTCTGTATTGTCATTGTAATTGTTGTTGGGATTATGTTGTAAAGTCAACAAATGTTGACTTAGTATAAATAGGTTTGTCTTTGTTAGATTGGTAGATACGCTTACATTTTAAAGAACACAAGATTGTACATTTAGATAACACAGAACTCGCAAAATTCATGTTAGATATGTGACACTGTAATCTTGTGACATTAATGACAATGGCTTCTTGATATTGTGTATGTATGATTTGACATGCTAGTATTTTGGGATCACATTGACACCCAGTCTCAGCAGACTCATGATTCGATAGTACTTCAATCACCCTCTACTCCACCAGTGCAGAAATCAACAGTACTTCAATCTGCCGAAAAACCATATCCCACACCCACACCCTCTCCTAAATCAACACCGAAACCCACACCTCGAACCTCACCGATCACCTCACCCCCGTCCATCTCCCAAAGACTCCATTCATCACTTCTTAGACATGTCATCGGGTAACTATTCTCGAGCAAAGTTCCATTCGGGATGAGCAGTTATCTTGAGACCTTGGTGTCAACAATCAGTCTCTATCCGAATTACTTCATCCTATCTAAGAGCAGAATACTAAGCTCCTACGTGTTTAAACCAACTTCTTCAACTCCATGGATGCCATGCAACAAGACCTTGATGATATGTCCAATCCTCTCGGTGATGCTTTGGCCAATGTTCTTGATCAGCTGGACAAGCTTCTAAAAAAAATATAAATATCACCCTCTCTATCATATTCCTCAAGGCCTCTTGGGATGACAGGGACCAAGAACTGGTGTCTCTTAAGCAAAGGGCTAACTCTCAGGATGCTATCAATGAGAAAATATTAGACTTCCTTGCCACTCTACAAAAATATTGATGATCTTCTAGATTCGGTTTCTAGGTGTCGACAAGAATAGTGGGATCTTTTTCTAGGTGATGCTGCTTTTGGGAGTGGGGATCGAGCTTTTCTTCATCGCATCAATCGGTGGATGGGCTGTGTGTAGGCCAAAGCTGGTCTTTCTTCCCCGTCGTCTGCTGAGGGGGAGAAATCTGTTGTGGGGGAGCATCATACCCCTCATGACAAAATCACCAGCGTTCACTGAGAAGAAATCCTTCAAGAAGAAATCCACCGAAAGGAAGTCTAATGAAAAGAAACCGGCAGATCGGCTCCAACCGATCTGGCCAAAGGAGAGGGAACTGACAAATCGATTGCAGCCAAAACTGTCGAAGTGTATAGGGGAGATCCGATTAAAGATAGGGGTAAAAATAAAATGACCACCGAGGAAGAAGCTGCAGAATTGAAACGATTCAAGAAGGCCAGAACCAAGCGCTTCGTGGATGGTCTAAAGCTAGCACCTCCACCCAAGACAACCTCTCAATTTAGGTTGTCGGTCGAGTAATTGATGACAACAGATCTTGTTCAGAAAGATTTTGATAAATCATAAGAGTTAGCTCGAAAACTTGCTGAAGAGGAGGCTGAAAAGGTAAAAATCTCGTTTGACCCAATTGGAGCTCAAAAGATGAAGCTTGGAACCCTGGAGCAGTCGACTAAGGAGTTAGAAGAGCACAAGGAGAAGTGCATCTCTTGGTACAATAAAACCCTCACTACACTAACAACCAACTCCCCAATCACCGACGTGAAAATCATAAGGCCTAGGAAGAAAGGCAACTCTATCTGGTTGCTTATCACAAGGGAGGATGGATCAAGATGAACCGACAAGCTTGAATGGCTTAAGTTGTTTGGTGTATATGAGTGGTTTGAAATCTTTGATTGCATAAACTAGAGTAGGAGTTCTTGCAAATCTGAAGTTGTAAACTTCATCTATGAAATTCATAAAAAGATGAAGGTCTACCAACAAAAGTACAAAATAGTGCATACTTCTTCTAAACTAGAAATCATTGAGAAACTCAAAGCCGATAATTTTCCATTCTCCTCCAAGCCAAAATCTCTATCATCCAAGAAAGAAGGTGTGTTTCAAAAGATGGCTAAGGAAGGAAAGGTTCCAAACACTTCCAACCTTGACTTATCTTTACCGACTTATGTGCCTCAGCCTTTTACTACTATCATCCTTGAGTGTTAGAACATAAAATGTACAAGTTTGGAAAGTGTTGTAAAGGGCTAAACTTTAATATTTGTATTGGCTTAGTTTAAATTGTATTGGGATTTAATATAAATGGGCTTGGGCTTTAGGTTAAAACAAGGGAGTTGGGAGATTATATATAGTTTATGTGTTTAGGGGTTTAAAGTTAAGTCATTCATAACACAATGTAGTCGTTTTGAGGGATTGCATGTTCTAGAGTTTATCTCTCTATGTTTGTGTTATGATCTTCAATTGCAAGTGAATAAAAGGTATCTCTCCCAATCTCATATTGTTCTAATTAATTGAATCATTAATTGTTTTTGAATTTGAAGAATGTGACCGGCTGCAATTTTGTTGATGGTCGGCGGTGGAATGAAAATTGTAATCGGCGGATATTTTTTTCGTTCCAATAAAGTAAACGGCGGCTGTTTTTTTAAATTGAAAGTGGAGATTGTTGCTCAATTCTTGATTGAACTTCCAAGGCTAACCCGCGGCTGATTTGTAAATAGTAGTCGGTGGAATCAGTCCTGTGACCGGCAGGTGTTACTATTTCAGACCAGGTTTTAATCTTGCAATTATCGAGAACCAACTATTGATCCACGACATATAATCCAAATTTAATTTTGTGCTTTAACCTTGTGATCCGTGGAACAGAAATTTCAAGGAATATTTTTTATTTGTTCGGGAATTTTCTCGTATGGGTTTTCTCGACAGTTGTTGATTGGTTCTTCTAACCCTTACCGAGTAGTGTTTCCTATAAGATGCTTCCTCTACGAGCTGATCAGTAGAAATTCTTAAGCTGAACTCCTATTCAACTCGCTGGTCAAAGACAAATTTGTTGTTATAAACTGAAGATGCAATGTGTTTGTCACGCAAAACTCACACATTTCTTTCTTGTGGGCATAACGAATATCTTGAGTTTGTAGAGATAAAAGTTGTCTTTAGTGCACTCAGTCGAGGTTATTGCCCAAATCGAATCTGGTATTTAAAGTTGAAACTTTGAAGGATAAGAGCTTCATTCAAGGGGAGCCTGAGCTATCTTGAAGATGCGCAACACTAAAGTTTTTTAAATAAATCAAGGGGGAGAAGAGCTGGTGCTTCAAAGACGATGATTCCTTTACAAAACTTTAGGGGGAGATTGTTATGACATAAAATGTCCAGGTTTGGAAGGTTTTGTAAAGGGTTCAACTTTAATATTTGTATTGGCTTAGTTTAAATTGTATTGGGCTTTAATATAAATGGGTTTGGGCTTTAGGTCAAACAAGGGAGTTTAGGAGTTTAGGATTATATATAGTTTATGTGTTTAGGATTTTTGTTAGTGTATAATTGTATCCAAGATTTAAGTAGAAAAGTCAAGGTCCTGTAAAGTCAAACTCTAGTCAAGTTTTGTAAAGTCAACTGTGTATAAATTCGCTCTATGTGAGTGTTTGTATAAGATGTGGTGTGGTAAGCATACGAGTGTTTTAGTTGTGTAGGAGTTCATAGTAAGCTTGTAACATTTTGATATTGTTAGATATACGAATTCAAGTTTCTCTCTCTACACTCTCTCTCTAGATATTGTTCTTAAAACTGTCAAATCTTGATTATCTTGGTAAATTGCTTGAAAACTTCGACTTGCATTTGGTATCAGAGCAGACCAAAGTTATTCATAATGATTTGAGTAGATCGATTTCTTGATTTTTACATAGAACATGCAAAACGTATTTATAATCAAAGATCTATAAATCTTAGAGAGAGAAAGTAGAGAGAGAGAGACAAAGTAGCGCAAAGTAAGATGTAAGGAATGGTATGCGTGAAGTTCCTACAAACACTAAAGACCAAAGGGACTTAAATACCCTTGGTCAATAGAACACAGTATATGACTCTAAACACTGTATTAGACCAAACCTATAAATACAATGATTACTATAAAATCAGACTTAACAATCTCCCCCTTAGTAATCATTGGCGTGTGGTCTTCAAAATCAATCTCCTAAATCAGCACGGACCATCGAAGCGACTTTTTGACGAAGCAGCTTCTTGACTTAAAAAAAATTTCTTCTCAGCATCTTTCAGGCTCAGTTGCTTTTGCTGTCTTGACAAGACTGGACCAATTTGTAATTATCTTGAAGGAACAATTGGTTCATCAGCTTGTGCTCTAAACGACACACCTATTTCAAATATACTTGAATGAACTTTGGTGATCGGAGCTTGAACAGCAAAATACTAGTTGAGCTGAGAAAAATAGAATCTTGAGCGAATCTTGATCAACAGATAGACATTTGAACTCTTTGACTCTTTAACATCTCCTTAACTTCTTCCCCTCATGACCTTGATGATCTGGATCAAATTGGTCATGCAAATGTTGGAGACGAGACAGCTTAAGATCTGCAAAATCAGATTAAAGGAAAAATAGGCAAGGTTTGCGCGACACATTGGTGGCGCAAAGAGAGGTTTGCACTAACAGAGAGAAGCGCAAAGCTTGTTTTGCGCTAGCCAAAGGAGGCGCAAAGCTAGTTTTGCGCTAGAAGCTGTTGGCGCAAACTAATGCTAACTTGGAATCTGAAATAATTTACCTGTTAAGCTCTTTGACTCCCCCTACACAAATGCACTCAATTTGACAATTCAAGTTAGCATTCATGTAGAATTTTCAGAAAATTCTCCGTATTCACTCCCCCTTGAATAATACACAAACCCATTTATAAAAAAATACGAAAGCACAAGAATTGAAACATCAATGTAGAAAGAAAAATAAATTGAATATGTATTTTGAAACGACTAAATACATAAAAATTTAAAACTATACAAATTAAATTCTACTCAGTAAAATATTACAATAAAATCCATCAAAAACTTTCATCAATCTATTCAGTGAAGTCAACTGTATGTGTTTGGATACATTAACAAGTTTTATTGCATATCAAGTTAAGACTTGTTCAGTTTCAAAAACTTTCATCAATCTATTCAGCGTGCGCTCATGCGAACTTTGATTAGCTTCAAGAAAATGCAATTCTAAAAATATAATAGAAAACATTGCAAATACTCACACTAATCCATCAAAAATTCAGACTTTCACAAATTTACAGGTTTATTGCAACTCAAAAATATCACCAAGTATCATGAGATGTGTGCTCATTGGCATCTTTTTTGCATTGTGCACATTGGCATCTTGACATGAGTGTGCTCTTTGGCATTTTTTAAGCTTGTGCACTTTGGCATCTTTTAATCAACAAGTTTGATAGGTAAAGAACATGCCGTAAACGTAACTTTCTATCTGACCCTATTGCAGGATTTGGGTCAGCCGCTCCCAGACCAGATGGCCTTAGGGGACTAGGTGTCAAGCACCCCTTGGAACTTATTTTCCCAGATCATAAAGGCTACATCGACACATCCTATACCCATTCATACCAGTAGAACATGACTTTCGATCTGATTCTATAGAAGGATTTAGGTTCGATTACTCCCAGATCAAATGACCTTAGGGGACCAGATGACAAACATCCCACAGAACTTACTTTCCCAAACCAGAAAGGTCACAAGTACAAACTTTTAAACTTAGAGATTTCTGATTTATAAGAGTTTAATAATCATCTCAATCACAAGGTTTTACATCTAAGTGCTTAGCCCATATTTTCATTACAATCCAAAATTCTGACTTTTTATGTTTTCTAAGCATTGTAGACTATAAATATTTCGAATTACACAACTTTAAAGCAGAATGCAAAAGCTACAAACATGTTGCTGACGTTTCGACTTTTAAAAGACTTGAAAATTGAACATATAAAAACTTTAATATAAACAAAGCAACTTGAAAATATATCCTCGACACACATTTTATTCAAAAGAAAGAAAAAAATTGTAAAACTTTTACTTTATAGAATAAAATTTGTGAAAATTTGAACTTTTAAATTCAACATGCCGAGATTGTGAAAATAGAAACATTTGATCGGCAAGTTTATATTCAGTTGAAACAAAATATAATTCAATAATATTATCTTTCACACAATGTATATATATAAAAAAATATTGTGTCTCTTTTGAAAAAATTTGGGTTGAGCAAAATTAGGGTTTGAATAAGATTGCTCAGATTCTTAAAAAAATATGAGAAAACTGGAACAACATCATTATCAGAGATAAATGCAGCGGAATAAAGTAGATGCACTCACAGTTTCTCATATGTCAGAAGCTTAACTACATTGAAGAACGAGTCCTAGACTGACATGCCTTGATGTCGAAGTCCATTTAAGTACGGGTTCTAAGCTGAAGTACTTAGAAGCCAACTTTCTCTTACTCCCCCTTGACATTTGATGCCTGCAACTTAGAAGCAATTTGAGATTTTGGTACCCACTTGAATTTGGGCCCAAGTTTGTTAGTTGCAGTTCTTATGGGGATGAACTTGTTAGATTTAACATTTAAAGCACGAGAGAAAAAATCACAAGAATGAATAGAAGAATCAGAAAAAGAGAAAGCATAATCATCTGAACTAGAATCAGAAAAAGAATATGAGACATTTTTGGAAATTTTAATCATTTCCTTTATTGAATATTTTGAAAATTTCTTACAACAAGCAAATGAATCACTTTTATATTGTTTGTCTACATATCGAACTTCATCAGACTGAGAATCATTTGATGTCCGCTTGACTCTCCATAGCTGCTTGGTAGACTTACTCAAAGTCCTATCTGAAATAATTGAATCAGAAGCATTAGAACTGTCAGAAATAACTTGATCTTGTTTCTTTGACTTCTTTGACCGTCTTCTTTTACGCTTAGGTTTATAATACTGATCATTTTGCGTAAAAGAGTCATGAAGAATTTTAGATTTAATATTTAAATCAGAAGAAATAATTTTACCTAAGCAACCAATTTGATCAGACAATAAATATGAACTTACCTCGGAGACAGAATTATTTTGAGAAAATATATCAGATTTAGAAACTTCCTTTTTCTTTACTTGACAATCAGAAGAAAGGTTAGAAATAGAATCTTGTTTTTGAGAAAATAAATTTTCTTCAAGACTTGGATGTCATGAAAGAAAGAATAACATTTGATTCAATTTCCTTTTTAATATTTTGATCTTCCATCTTATCTTCAAGATCAATGATTTTGCCTTCTATAATTGAAGGATGAGTATATTTCTTAGAATCATAAATGATTGGAGAAATACTTTCCTTATCAGATTTATTGGCAAAAATATCAACAAAATCATCAGATACTGAAGACTTTACGAGAGATATATCATTAAAACCTTTTCTGCCTTTCCGTGATTTATCAGGAAAATATTTTGCATTTTCATATGTGTAAACGAAAGGAATTTCCTTGTGCGTGTTTTTCATTATTTTCTTATTTTCGATTTCTAATACTTGCTTTTCATTCATCCAATCAATTTTAAATTGAGAAGCAAATTGAACAAGTTTTAGATAATCGTATTTGTATAAAGTAGGGGATTTTTCAATCGTATTATTTAAACAATGAGGATTTTCAAAACCAAGTCCCCATTTTTGTTTTAAAGTTTCATCACTCCTTGGTTTATTCAAAAAAATTGTTTGCTCAGATTAATTCCTTCGATATAACATTTCTTCTAATTTATTTATTTTATCTGAAAAATTGTCCCTTAAATTGGAAATTTCAGTCAATAACTCAAGATAAGTCTTATTTGAATTTTCAAAATCATCCAATTTCTTTTGAAAGACTTCTTTAGTATGAACCAAAATAGATTTTTCATCTTTCAAAGAAATTTTCAATTTGTCAATCAAATCTGACTTTTCAGAATTTAAATTCTTTTCAGATAATAACTTCAAGCGTAAATCATGTAAAGCTGTAATTATAACATCCGTTTGTGAAGAAATGAAAGTGTAATCAAAATCAGAATGTACCTCATCTTCATCATCATCATCAGATTGATCATCTCCAACAAAGCATAAAGTAGCAGTTTTAACTTTGTCAGATTCATTGTCGGAGTGATCCAGCCAGTAATCCTCTTCAGCAAGTAGAGCAGTTCCATTCTCTCTCTTTTTGGCTAGCTCCAATTTCTTTCTGTAGTATGCCGAATCTCGAACCACCTTTGCTCGACACTCCTTTGAAATGTGCCCCGACTTTCCACAGTTAAAACATTCAACAGCTTTCTTAGCCTCGGGCACTTTGACTCTTGAACCGGAAGTGAAGCGGAGATTGTTTGAATCCGACTGATGATGGAACTTTTTCTGATAATGCTGAGAGAGAAGGATCATCGCTTTCTCGAGCGCCTCGCCATCATCATCAGTGGCCCCATTGTAAGCGTTATCAGGCAACGGTTGTTCAGCCAGTTGGCTAGTGAGGAATGCAACTGGGTCAACTGATTTCTTATTCTTCTTTTCAAGCTTTGCTTTCTTCTCTAGCACTAAGCTCCAATCAGTCATCAGAATCTCATATAATTCTTGAATCTGCATAGTGGAGACCCGAACATCGTTCCTCAGTCTGTGACAAGATTTGTTCCATTCAGGCTGAAGAGCATTGAGGAATTTCAGATTCGTCTCAAGCTCTGTCTTGTTTACATTTATCTTTCGCAGATCATTCAGCACTGTACATAATTTGTCGAAAACACTCTTTAGAGACTCACTTTCTTTGGCCTTGAACTCCTCAAAGTTGTTCATGAAGCGTGTATGGCGGAGTTGAGTTGCGACCGATGAACCAAGCATGATCTTTTCCAATTGTGCCAACTACAGATTTGGATAATCCTTGCAATGATCAACCCGGTTGTAGACAGAATTTGGTAAAGCTAGCATCAGATTAGCTTTTAATTCTCGATCAATTTTCATTCGCGAAGCCTCTTCAGTTGTTGGAGAAGTCTCTTTATTAGGCTTTACGAAAGGTCCTTCAGTGAGAGATTTCATCATGTTATCTCCATTAGCTTGACGCTCGATGAAGTTCAGGAACCTATCTTGCCATTGAGTGAATTCATTTTCGTCAACTAGAACTGGAGGACGAGTTTCTGTGCCTAAAGACATCATGAGGTCACTCGTGTAGAACTTAGCTTTAAAGCAAACTTTGTAGAACCCATAGATGACAATCTTCAGAAAAATCTAAGTCTGGAAAGAGCTGGCGCAAACTAGAGGTTTGCGTGAGAAGCTAGTGATGCAAACTGATATTCTCGCAAGTAGTTGGAGTCGCAAACTTAGATTTGCGTGATCCAAGTAAGACACAAACTATGATTTGCGTGAGCAGACCGTGGCGGAAAACTATGATTTGCGTGATCAAGGTCTATTGATAATCTGACTTTGCGTAAGATACTTGAGACGCAAAAGTAACTTCTCGCGAGCTTAATATAGCGCAAAGCTTACTTTGCGTGAGCAATTAGAGACGTAAATAAGACTTTTCGTGATACAGAGAAGACGCAAACTGATCTTTGTGTGATGTAAGGATGACGAGAACCAAGAAAACTTGAACTTTTCTTGAACAATTACTGGCGCAAACTTTTGAAGAACAGGATGAACTCACGCAAATCAGATGAACTCGCGCAAATTAGGATGAACTCGCGCAAAGTTCAAATCTGGCGCAAACCGCTGGAAAAACACAAAAAAACACCAAAAATCGATTACAGATTAGAAAATAATGACAATTCCTTTCACAGATATGATCGAAAAGAACTTTATAACACTTTGTAATCAAACTTTTCAATTAAAACCACAACTTTGAAATTTTGTTAAAAGAACAGAACGTGAAAAACGGTTATCCAGAAACCTCAAAGATCTTAAAATCGACAATCAAAACTTGAATTTTTTGAAAATCGATGTGAATTAAAAGTGTTTAACAATCAAAATCGAATCCAGTAAACCAATTTTGACAAAAATTCGTTCAAAAACACTTACGAATTTGATGAAAAAGACAAAAATGAGATTTTCTTGAAAAAATTCAAGAAAGTCGATCAAATTTTCAGATTAAACTACAAATTCAGAATACGAAAAACGATTCTCTCAGTTCTCTCAATATCTAGATTGGCTCTGATACCAATTGATAATCCAAGATCTCTAAATCTTAGAGAGAGAAAGTAGAGAGAGAGACAAAGTAGCGCAAAGTAAGATGTAATGAATGTTATGCGTGAAGTTCCTACAAAGCCTAAAGACCAAAGGGACTTAAATACCCTTGGTCAATAGAACACAGTATATGACTCTAAACACTGTATTAGACCAAGCCTATAAATACAATGATTAATATAAAATCAGACTTAACACGTATTTTGGATTTCACTCTTCAATCAAAATTTTCTTGATAAATCGTTGTTAATGCAAGAAAATGGCACCCTAGTGTTCGTTTAGTGTATGAGAACATTTCTTTTCTAGATTTGATCTTGAACTTCACACTGTATGACATGCAATTTAGAATTTTTGTGATTTTTAGTTTAGAAAATGTCGAACACTGTATTGATTCGATTTTCAATGATTTTGTTGTTTTTAGCCTAATAATTGTATTAGATAATTGTTTAGTTTGATATTTCGATCATCCCTGAACATTTTCAAGTCTTAATTGCAGGTATTAGGGATTTTGATGGAAATCAGAGTATAAAACTCAAGAACACGCTAGATTCAGAAAACTCGCAAGCTTCAAAGGGAAGAACACGCACATCAAAGAAACCCACTAGAAGTGAAGAACACGCAAGAAGAAGATGGTTTATGAATTCATGTGTTGTGCAAGTTTTTGATCAGAACGCGCAAAGTGTAATCTACGCGAAGAGGAAACACGTATAATCCCTCTACGAGTTTATATTTGATGCTTTGGTCTGCGAGTTTAGATTCATTTGCGAGATCTTAAAGTGCCAAAAAGTTTCTAAGTATAGAATGCGCACGTCATGACTTGTGAGAACACAAAACGCGCACGCTTTGTTTAGCGAGTAGCCTAAACGCGCACACAGTTATTTACGTGAACCAAGAAACTCGTACGTAGCATTCTGCGCGAACCTGAAACTCGCACATCCTTGTTTGCGCGAAGTGAAGTTCTTTCCACAGTGTTCTGCGAGTTTTAAGTGTTTTGCGAGTTTGTGCATTAGAAAAAAAAATTCAATGTTTTTCAAGTGTTGTTCAATTGTAATTTAGAAGTCAAAATTTATTTGAATAATTTGGGAATGATCATTTGAAGCATATCATTCATTATGTCAGAATTTTTTTTCTCTAGGGGCGCAGCCCCTCGACCCCGCAAGGGCGTTGCCCCCCTACTAAGTCTGCGAAGGGGATATATTTCTGATATTGATCATATTTTTCTGATTTTGATGACCATTTTGAAGTAATTTTTTTTCCAGATATCAACATGTCTATTGTTTCATCAGGGAGAAATTGTGCTATCATGTGTATGCCTGAGATACCTATTATTGAAGTTGAAAGACATAAACTGAAGATTCAGAATTTAGATCTTCTAAATCAGATTCAGGAGTTTAAATCTAAATTGTTAAACTCTGATAAAACATCTATATTTGCTAAATGTATTGATCATTCCAAATCTGATTGTGCAGGTATCATCAGAGCAAGAGAGAAAGAAATTAAAGAGAAAGGGAAAGAAATTAAGACGAAAGAGGATATGATTGTGATTATTGAGAAAGAAATCAAACTGAAAGAGAGAAAGATAACAAATCTTCAAAGCAAGCTGAAGACAACTGAACAACAGACATCAGAATTTAAAGCCGAATCTGATGATCTGCACATCAAGTTTAAAGCTTTTGAAGAAAAGATATCTGTTTTGGAGACAAAGAATGTTGATCTGATGAAAAGACTTCAAGCAGATAAAGACAAAACAAATATGGAGAAAGATTCAACTCAAAAGCTTTCTGACTTTTCTAAGAAAGCTATCCAAGAGAAAAAAGATCTTGAGCTAAGATGTTTGAAACTCTCGAAGCAAGTCTCAGAGTTTGAAAAAATCTTAATTACAAAAAGAGACACGTTTGCTAAAGAGAGAAAAGTTCTTGAAGATAAAGTAATTGAACTACCCAAACAGATTTCTGTTTTACAAGACTTACTTGAGAAATAAAGACAAAATTTTCAGGAAAAGAAAAAGTCTTTTGAATCTGAAAAGAAAATTTCTGAAAAGAGAAATGTTGGGATCTTCAAGGAAATATCTAAAAAGAACAAGAACTTGGAGAAATATTTTGAGCAAGAACGTTTAAACTTCGAATCTGAAATATCTAAGCTCACATCCAAGATATTTCGTCTATCCTCAGACATTCAGAAAGAACAGATGGCTAGAACTGATTTGAAGAAGAAGTTTCACACACTTTCTGATAAAAGAAACATTTTATCTAAAAAGATAAAGGACTTGAAAGCTATAAATGTGGAATTGTTAGAGAAGATTTCAGCTGATGTGATTACTCAATCACCATATGACAATTCAACCGAATCTGTTTGTTCTTTTAAAACAACTTCAAGTTCCAGTCATGAAAATGTTTTCAAAAAGAACTTTGTCAAATCAAATCAGATTCGTTCATCTAATCTATTTTATGACAAGTCTGTTGATAGTCCAGCGAGCTTCTATGTCAAATCTCTTGGAAAGCATTCAAAGATAGAACAGATGGTCTGGAGAGTTAAAGGCTCTTCGGATGAAAAGAAGAATGACAAAGCATGTGCATCCACATCCAATGCCAAAAAGAACAGTGCACACAAAGGTAAATCTTTTGGTAAACCTGATATATTTTACTCTACTAATCATTTGATCAGGATTGCTCAAAAGAAGATTTGATGTTCTTACTGTGGAGCAAATGACTTTGTAAATAATAATTTTTGTAGATCCCAGATTCAACAACCATTCATGATCAAATAAGATAACAAGATGAAATTGGGAGAGAATACCTTTTATTCACATTGAAAACGAAGAACACGAACAAAACCTAGAGAGAGAATGTGTTTCTCTCTCTAGAACACAAAATCTCTCAAACGGCTACATTGTGAATGAATAACCTAACTCTAAAACCCTAAACACATAAACTATATATACTTCCCCCTCTCTCACTTGTTTTAACCTAAAGCCCAAGCCCAATTACAATTTAAAGCCCATTTACAATTAAAGCCCACATACAAATATTGATTATAAACCCTTTACAAAACTTTCTAATTTGGACATTTTATGTCCTAACAACTTTGTCAATTACTGGTATGGTTCATATTATGTAACCCCCAAAAGACTAACACATCAGGACCCAAATACCAGTGGATACTAAAAGCTAAATTTGTGTTGCAGGCACCCACGGTTTAAGGGGGAGCAAGAAAATTGGCTCTTGAATAACACAGTTCAAGACCTGCATTCAAAGTCAAGAATTATGGTTTTTGATTACAACAGATCAGAACCCGGTTTTAAATGTTAAAGGAGTATGACTTCTAAACACATTAGTTTAGGACTCGGTCTTCAACGTTTAAAGACAAGGATATTTTTCAAATTCCAAGGGAAGCTTAACTGAATAAAATCATTTTATCATGATTTGAGGGGGGAGCTAAAATGTTAGTATCTTCTGATTTTAATCTCTGATTGTTTGAAAGAAGAACAACTTTCAAGCATGAAAAACATTTTCTTAAATGTTCAAACCACTTCACATTCTTAAAATGTTTACATGAATTGAGAAGTGTGATTTTTGAAAATGTTTTTGGATACTTTAATGCATATCTGACCGTGTGTTTCTAATGACAAATACTTGTGTAATTGTCATATCTTTATACTAGCAAGTATTCATACACACATGATTCAGTACATTTCTTGAACTTTTTATTACCATGTATCAAAAGTTTAATCTTTCTATGGTAATACTCCCGTTTGTTATTCATTGTTGTTTGAATCAGACATCATTTGTTTATTACATGTGCTTTCATTGATATATGTTTATATTTTGTTCATATAAACATCCTACGTCTTAGATTTCCCAAAATATTATTCTTCATGACTTTTGATCTGATCTTAATCATTGTCAGATTCTCAAAACATTTCTATTCATTCATGATTATTCATTCATACAAAGTTTTGAGAAACCTTAAATGCTTAAAATGCTCAAATTTCATTCTGATTTTTGATGAGCATACATATACTGGCAAATGATTTCTTGTGCTAAAATGTGAAGATAAACATCGGACATCATATTCTTTTAGGAAAAATACATGGGATTCGATGTGAGAGCTTAACAGCACTTCCATGGATTCACGATAACCAGTGTTTCCTACCTTGGAAGTAATTCTTTGAGTGACTGAGGGGAGAGGGGTGAAAAGAATAAAGTTTTGGTATGTGAAGAGGTAAAATGGAAATGAGCAATTGGTTAGAAGTGAGCTAAATGTTCAAAAGAAAGAGGGTGTGAGATCAGAGTTAAAAGAATATCAAAACTCTGCACCAACCACTTTCTGAGCCGGCCAGCCACATCTTCTGATTGGTTCACATTCGTTGGTGACTATCATTGAAACAGACACTAGCCCATGCCAACTCTTCCAATTACCCCACCAAACACTCGTTTTTTTCTTGAAAAAGAAATGTTTCAATTTTTTTGGGGACGCAACACATCTACTATCTGATATTCAATAGGAAGATTTAGATCTTGAAAAGAAGGAAAGTTTCCCCACCTTCCCACCTCTTTCATGCACACTGAGTCCGTGTAATACTTGTTGTCTCAACCGTTTACATATTTTGAGCCTGAAAAAGTTTAAGTAGCTTCAGTCATTCCTACACTTTCACATACACACAAGGAATATTGTAGATCCCAATGCAGTGCAATCACAAGTAATATGAATAATGATGAACAGAATCTTGGCCACAGCAACTAGTCATATGATTGATAATACTTCAAAGGGTTAAGGTTTACAGAGAGAATTTCTGATAAGGATATGTAAACCTTTTGACTAGAAAACTGAATACTCAGGCTCGCAGGCCTAATGGGCTTATGGGCTTTAAGGCCCAACAAGCTTACAACTTTAAACAACTTGTCATAAACTACCCTGAACTTCTATTTAACAACCAAACTAGCCCTAACAATCTCCCCCTTTAAATAGAAGTTGATAGTCACGCCAGTTAGGAACATAGATTTTTCGGAAACCAAAGCTGATCTCGAAATATCGAATCTGAGTCCTGTACTCCAGTCGCCCTTCAATTATACCCAGTGCTTCAAGAACAAGTGGCTTGTATTTAGGATCCAAAAGCTGAACCCCTTTTCATCTTTATCAAGTACATGCTTCAACTTTTCTTTTAGTACCATCAACGTACCGTCACAGAATCTGGCAATCTGATTAAAACGAATGAAACGCATAATTCCTTTGTCATTCACGTAGGTCATACCAAACTCTGGAAGCTTTATCACAGTAAATTCAGGCACATTCTGGGTGTCAGACGGAATCTTCAAATCAGGCTTGAGCAGATTAATCTTTGGCTGGTTGCTTTCTAACCCGATCTGAAAATCTTCCACAGAGGCAAGCTTCATTGCACACTTCATATATCTCTTTACTGTCTCAAGTGCATCAATGACTTCCCCGGGTCTATTAGTTCTGGTCTTTAAGTCCCGAAGAATGAACAGCAGATCTTGTGGTTCAAGAAACGGAAAGTCAGCTTCAGAGAAACAATACTTCTGACCATCTTCTCTAGTCACCATGAAATCTGAATACTTTACTTTCATGAAGAAACTAGATAATATCTGATCAACCGATGTAATCTTCAGCTTTGTCTTGATGTTTTTGACTTGAAACTTCTTGTACACAAATATGAGTTCACGCTGCTGTTCCTTGCTTTTCATTGACTGTAGACCATGCAATACAACTTCATCATACTTACGTATCCAGTGGGCAAAAATCTTCTTTTGGCTTTCTTCAAGGAAAGAAACTTTTATTCGGACTTTTTCCCACTTGGATGGACGAGCTGGAGTAGTACTGTCTGTTTCCATAACTGGAGATGCTGGAGGAGATCTGAAGGGAAAATCTGTTCCAGGAAGTTCAGGATTAGCAACAGAATAGGTCAAAAGAGGAACCGCAACAGAAGTCTGATCGTCTGGCTGATAGTCCGAATGAATGATCTCATCTATTTTGGCTTGCATGACTACCAACGCTCGTTCAGTGTTAGCACATTCTTCCGTCGGTTCATAAACTTCATACGGATCAAGTATCAATGCCCAATATTTAGGGACTATCGGAGAACCTTCATCAAGTTCCTCATCAAGTTCCTCAGGCTTTTCAACCCTTGGAATGTCAAATGGTACTAACTCCATACATTGTTCCCGTTCCTGTCCCTGCCCTTCTGATCGAGTACCGGAACCCATACCCTGTTCACCCTGTTCCGACTCCACTACATGTGTCTCTGGCTCAGATATACGTTGGCGCTTCTCCCCCTCATGGTGATCAGGATCATCCTGATCATCATGTCGGCGCTTGAGCCGTTCTGCCTGGACACGGCAAGTATCTTCCACTGCTGAAAGGCGTTCAGTCAAAACAGCTACGGTTTGCTGAAGTGACTGAAGCATAGCTTGCTGAATCTGGAAGGCTTCGGCAGAGACGATAGGCTGCGGTGTAGGTGGGGTAGGTGTGGATGCTTGAGAACGAAGTAGGGATAACAAATCAGCATCCTGGGTGGATTCGGTTTGAGATTGGGCTATAAGTTTGGCGAGAAGGATAGATTTTAGTTCAGGTATGGACAGATCCGCAGCTGATAGAGAAGATGGAATAGATGTGGTCTCCGGCTCAGTCGCTGGACCTTTGACTTTGACCATGCGTTTGATGTTGTCCAACTCCTCCCTCATCATAGATTGGACAGCCTTTAGGGCGCCGTCCATGTATTCCCTTGAGACAAACTCAGTTGTGGTAACTCCGGGGTCACTTAGACTTCCCGTTGTAGCTACGACTATAGAAGTCGAGCCGCCTACGTTCACGGTTGGCGTGATGATAGCCGTGGTAGGACTTCCACCCAATCCTCGTAACCTACCCGAAGGTGGGCTTACTATGGATGTTCCGGCCGAGCCACTTAGGCTACCGGCGATAGCGGAAAAAGGAATATGTGTCCTAGGAATGGCATGAATAACAAATGAATCTAGACTCCGTGCATGCAAAGAAGGCGAGAAGGGGGGCAGCTGTTCTCTTGTTTCAATATCGGCACCCTCCAAGTGAGAGCCCGATAGCGTATGTGCTAAATCCCCGTGATCATGTGAAACCACCATCTGTTGAGAGATGGTGGAGTGGCTTGGTTGGGCGTGCAAGTGCGCCGCTAGGTCCACGGCAGCTTCTTCAATACCCAGTCCCAACACATGAGACTGGGTAGCAGATGTGGCTACCTGGCTAGACGTGGCTAGGGGGGATACAACCAAAGATGGTTGTCCCGTCACTCGTGTACTCTCAGAATGTAGCTTACTCCTCCTTTCCCTCACACAGCTCACTTCTTGATGTTCAACTAATACTCCCTCCGCTCTCCTTATCTCTCCGGATGAGGGCTGATTATCGTCACCATCAGAGTCAGAAGACTCTTCATTTGATGCCGATGCTGTGGTTTAGGTTTCCTCTGTGTCGGAAGTGGCTGTTGTTTCTTCAGTAGCAGCGACAGAAGAGTACTTGAAGAACTAGGCTGGCTCTTCCAACGGCACTGCCCACTCCAGTTTCCCTCACGATAATAGCTCTCGACACACCCTGTCCGGAATCCCCAGCTATCCGGACGCTCCCACCTCTCGTTCGTGGACGCGGACCCTCACGTCGCTCAGGTCTCGCTCCCTGGGCAGGTCCTGCCGGTCCTGGCCGGACCATAGGAGCTGGGATGTTGTGTGTGTGCCTATAAGCTATCACACTCAGTGCCGTGGGACGAGCATGGTCTAGTACCCCGACTAGGATTTGTCGGGCGACAACACCTTCCGGATCAGCACGGGAGGGAATCTTGCGAGTTGGATGTTGTGGGCACGTCGGGTGGGTAGAGCGGCTCTGTATCTCGGGATACAGGTTCATGTAGTTCCGGATGATGATCTGAAGGAACCGCATGAATGGGATGAAGTTTGACCGGCGAGATGCAGTAGAACGAACTCTCTGAATGATTTCAAACCACAGAAGGTCGGCAAAGTCGACGTGGCGATTGAATGCCACCGCATGAAAGATGCGTAGAATCGGAGCGCTCGTCTGATCAATGCCTTTCGTTATAGACGAAAGACACCGATTGATATATGTGAACAACGTGTACCATAACGTCGATAGATGTTTGCGGTTGAAGGTTGATGGTATGCGGAGTTCTGCGCCGTATCCCAACGAGAGAAGATCGGTGCACAATGTAGCATCAGTGACAAGCGGGTCGAAGTCTTCTTGGCCTGCTACGGATCCGGTGGTCGGTAACCGAAGAAATTGTCGGAAGAGATCACTTGTGAGAAGCACTGGTGTGTGATCTATCCGACCTTCAAGATGGAAACCGCCATCGGCATCTAACGCATGTAGAGAACGCCAGAACTGCTGTAGGTATATGATTGGAACGGTTGCAGTTTCCGTTAGAGCATAGGAGAGTGGATGGCCCCTGAGTATCTCGATGATGACCTGATGTTGAATTGCAGGTTAGGTCACATCGAGATGGTAGTTATTTGCTGTAAGTGGAAGGAACTGATCCTCGCGAATCAGTTCTGCATCTGCGATTGGATTAATCGCTGGTGGCTGATTTTGAGCCATTATACCTGTGAAGAATTAATCGATTAGTACGCAGGTTTGGAAAAAGATACTCGCCGTTGGAGTTATACCGTCATGATTTAGATCACGCCAGATAGTAACTCCAAAAATTTGGAAGAGCAAACCTTACTCGTGAATTAGGGTCAGTCACCAAGGCGCGCAGACTTGCACCAGCACAAAGAACCACCAAAATTTCCTCATAAACACACATAAAATAAGGTATAACTATAAGCACCAAAAACTTGGATTCGACCGGATAAGATTCAACCGGGGTTCTACTAAGACCGGATAAGAGCATGATCGGATAAGGCATTCGACCGGAGGTCACTAAGACCGGATAAATGTTCGACCGGATAAATGTTCGACCGGATAAGGTCTACGACCGGAGGTCACTAAGACCGGGGATATGTTAAGTCCGGAGGTCATTCGACCGGAGGTTGCTTACGACCGGAGATAGTCTTTGACCAGGGAATATGAAAGACCGGAGTATTCGACCGGGGTTGAGTTCGACCGGGGGCGTTTATTCGACCGGTGGCTAAACCACCGGATAATGTTCGACCGGAGGTAGCATTTGACCGGGGGTGCGTTCGACCGGGGCGTAACCCTAGATCGGAGTATTCCCCCGGAGAAGACAAATCGACCACAGATCGATTGAAGAACAAAACTTAACATCGATCGATTACACTCGATCAATGCAACCTGAAAAACCAACATATCGAGCCACCTACCTTGATCGATTGAAGAAGATGAAGACGAAGTTTCGGTCGAAAGATCGTTCGGTCGATAGATGTTCCGATCGAAAACAGCTCCGGGCGATAGAGAGAGAGAAGAGTATGAGTGAAAAAAAATGATCAATCGAATGAGGACGAAGGTGTTCGATCGGGGTTCTTATACCCCCGGAGGATCTTGGGCTTGGGCCGTGGGGGGGGGGGTAGACTATGGGCCGAAACAAAACAAACAAACAAACCAAAACAAAAAACAAAAAAAACAAACCTTAAAAAACATATTTTTGGAGTTTTCGGAGATATATAAAACAACTTAAAAAAATCCTAATGGGAAAAAAAAAACAACTAAACCTAAGGAGAGAAGAAAAAAGAAAAAAGAAAAAAATAAAATAAGAAGACTTAAAGTCGAAGACACGACACCTAGCTCCCCCTCGAATGATTACCAGTAGGAGGTCCAAACACAGAACCCTCTTACCTGCTCCCCCTCGAATGGAGGACTCGTGAGACTTACCAACCATCTGACGCTAGTGCTCCCCCTGAACACATTACCGGGTTGTAGATCCACCACAATCAACTTGCACTTTTCAGAGAACAAGAGATAAACTGCACTCAAAAACACAAAAACAGACACACGAACACAAAAGAAGCGGGAACAACACGAAATCTACTTTGTTGATACAGAAGTTCGTAACGGACACAGAGCTGAACGAGTAAAATGCAATAACCAAGGAGTGTGGATAATAGCAACCAAAGACAAGTCACTGGTGCAGTTGTCACAGTCATTCGTTATTGAATGAAACTCGTAGAGAGCTGTGAACGGATCAAACTTTCAGATTTAGCATACCTAGCTTGGACACAAGGTAATTAAATTGTTTTTCGTCCAAGGCTTTGGTAAATAGGTCTGCTAACTGATGCTCTGAATTAACCAAATAGAGTTCGATAGCGCACATCAATGTGCTTCGTCTTCGTGTGCTGGACCAGATTGCTTGATATGGCTATAGCGCTCTTCGAGTCGCAGTAGATAGGAATCCTGGAGTAAATAAATCCATAATCTTTGAGCTGGGTACGCATCCAGATGACTTGCAAGCAGCAGCAGGCGGCTGCTACATACTCCGCCTCGGCGGTGGAGGTGGACACGCAGTTTTGCTTCTTAGAAGCCCAGCTGACAAGACGATCGCCCAAGAACTGAACATGACCCGACGTGCTTTTCCGGTCCAGCATGTTTCCAGCATGGTCAGCGTCCGAGTATGTTGTCAAATCAAAACCTGTCTCTTTTGGGTACCACAAACCAAGATCAGCAGTACCTTTTAAATATCGAAAGATTCGCTTAACCGCAGCTAAGTGAGACTCTTGAGGTTTCGACTGAAATCTTGCACACAAGAATGTCAAAAACATAATGTCAGGCCGACTAGCCGTCAAGTACATCAGAGAGCCAATCAGACCTCTATAAATAGTAGCATTCACATCCTTACCGTCAAGATCGGAGTGAAGCTTTAGAGTAGTGGACATGGGGGTTTTCATAGATGAAGATTGTTCCATCTGGTATTTCCGAAGAATATCCGAGATGTACTTAGATTGATTAATGAAAATTCCTGTTTGTAATTGTTTTACTTGAAGACCCAGGAAAAAATTCATTTGCCGCATCATGCTCATTTGAAAATGTTTACTCATTAAGGGAGAAAAGTTCTAACAATACTTGGGGTTCGTGGAGCCAAAGATTATATCATCAACATAAATTTGTACAAGAATGATATCTTTCTTCTCTCTTTTAATAAATAAAGTAGTATCAATTTTACCTTTAGAGAAGCCAGACTTGACTAAGAAGGATGAGAGTGCATCATACCAGGCTCGTGGCGCTTGCTTAAGACCGTAGAGGGCCTTGTCAAGAAAGTAGACGTAATGCGGATTTTCAGTACTCACGAAGCCTTCGGGTTGCGAGACATAAACTTCCTCCTTGAGCACGCCGTTGAGAAACGTGGATTTCACGTCCATTTGAAAGACGATGAAATTCTTGTGAGCGGCGTAGGCGAGGAACATGCGGATTGCTTCAATGCGGGCAACCGGTGCAAACGTCTCATCGTAATCAATTCCTTCTTGCTGGCGATACCCTTTAGCTACTAGACGCGCTTTGTTCCGAACAATGATGCCGTTTTCGTCCTTCTTGTTCTTAAAAACCCATTTAGTCCCTATTACCTTCTTGTTCTTAGGTCGGGGAACTAGGCGCCATACTTTGAGGGTCTCAAATTGGTTTAGTTCCTCTTGCATAGCAATTACCCAGTCCGGATCATTCAGTGCTTCAGAGACAGTGGAAGGTTCGATACGGCTGAGGAACGAGGTAAATAAGCAGTCATTTGCGCTGGTGGATCTAGTTTGGACTTGTGTGGAGGGGTCACCGATGATCTGATGAAGGGGGTGTGCTCGAGTCCACTTGGTGGTGTGCGGATGAGGTTGATATGTCTGATGGGAGGTATCGGAATCCACATGACCACTTGGCGGTAAGTCCTGAACTGCCTCGAGGGATGATGGCCTGTGAGGTAGAAGCTTCGTAGTGGGAGTCGAACTCGGAGTCGAGGACGACTCAGCTGGAGATGAAACGATGGGAGGTTCCGGGATTGCCGGAGAGAAAGCTTCGAGAGCACCTTCAACAGGAGTCGGTGCAGGAAGTTGAACGGAAACAGGAGTCGGTTCAGAAGCACCGTCATCAAGAACTTGAGCTAGAGTCTGTCTTTCACTTGAGCTCGGGGAAGCTTGATCATTGGCAGTAGAGGATGGAGCACCGGGCGAGGATGGACCACCGGAGTTGGTCGGGCCAGTGACTTGTGTCACTTCTGGTGCTTGAGCAGTATTCCTGTCACATGACTTAGTATTAGACTTAACATTAAACAGGTCAGTATAAAAGAATTCAAACAGTAAATCCAAGTCAGAAAGATGAGCTCTTGACGTAGACGCATGATGTGGATCCACTGGAGATTTTGTAGCCCCTGAACGGAATTGTCCAGAAGCTAACACACCAGTAAGCGCGGGTTCTGAACTGAGATGTTAAGAAACCATTTCAGGGGCCTCGTCAAAAGTCACGTTTACGCTTTCAACGACGGTCTTCGTCCGTTTGTTGTAGACACGATAGGCTTTTGCATGCTGAGAGTAGTCGATGAACACTCCTTCATCCGCTTTGGGATTGAATTTACCAAGATCATCCTTATCATTTAAGACAAAGCAGGTGCATCCGAAAGCATGAAAGTAGTTGATGTTCGGAATACGTTTGTTGATGATCTCGTACGGAGTCTTGTTGAAACGCTTGTTGATGATAGACCGATTTTGAGTATAGCAAGCGGTAGCAACAGCTTCTGCCCAAAGAAATAGTGGTAGCTTGGAATGAGATAACATCGTGCGTGATGCTTCAACTAGAGTTCTGTTTCGACGCTCGACCACCCCATTCTGCTGAGGAGTATGAGCGGCGGAGAAAGTATGCGAGATGCCCACTGAAGTGAGATAACCATTGAGTATTTGATTCTTGAACTCGGTGCCGTTGTCCGTCCTGATGGTCTGAACTCCTTGATTGAGACTGACTTGAATGCTCTTCAGAAGAGAGATTATCAACTCGGGAGTTTCGTCCTTTGAACGGAGAAATCGGACCCAAGTGTAACGAGAGAAATCATCAACCATCACCAGGACATACTTCTTGTGATTTATGCTTTGAACGCGCATCGGTCCACATAAGTCCATGTGGATTAGCTCAAGGGACCGAGAAGTACTCGGAACAGCTTTGGGCTTGTGAGACGCCTTTTTCATCTTGCCCTTTTCGCAGGCAACACACAGATGATCTTTTGCAAACTTGAGGTCTGGCATACCTTTTACATGACCACCGAGCACCAACTTGTTGATATTCTTGAAGTTCAAGTGCGAGAGTCGACGGTGCCATAACCAGCTTTGTTCAGCAGATGCTTTGGACAACAAACATACTTCCTTATCGGGTTTCAAGGACGAGAGGTCGATCGTATAGAGGTTGGTGCGTCGCGTTCCAGCAAGTATTTCTTTACCATCCGCAGTTTGAACGCTACACCTTTTAGCCTTGAAAGTAACCTCGAGATTCTTGTCGCAGAATTGACCGATACTGAAAAGATTGTGACCGAGACCTTCGACATAGGAGACTTTCTTGATCGTGATATTATCTTTGACAATATCTCCGTAACCCCTGATGGGAGAGGAGTGATCATTCCCGAACCGTACATTTCCACAAAACCTCTCGGTGAAGTTTGTGAGAAGCTCCCTTCTTCCGGTCATGTGCTTGGAGCAACCTGAATCTAGATACCACACATGACCGTCCTGCAAAACAGGTTATTTCTTTTTAGGTACCCATTCGTAAATGGGTCCTTTGGGGTTAGATTTAACACCCGACTTAGAGACCCGTTTAGAGTTGGGTCTTTGTCTTTCACGGGAAACACCACGATGAGAATGATTATGAGCAATATGATATGAGCCAAACCAGTCAGATGCATAACGACTATCAACAAAATCATTTGATCCACAATAAGAACAACACAAACAATCATGAGACAGTTGAAGTAATTGCGGAATGGAATAAACTTTTAAAGGAAGGTGTCCATTACAATCAACTAGAGATTTAGAAATAAAAACATCATGATTGTTATTGTTCTTTCCAGACTTGAAAATAGGATCAACTAATTCTGATCTTGCCGAGCTCTCTTTTGACTTTTTAGCTACCCAAGCATATTTCACTTCTTCCCGCCGACCATACGTATCTGAAATGCCGTTAAACCCATAGTCAGAGGATTTGAAAATTGACAATTGTGACCTTTGAGAGCGGCTGGGCTTGTTCTTCTTCTGTGAACGCCTTTTAGATTTAGACTTGGAAGATTTTGAAGAATTGTTCACAGAAGGTTTTTGCGGGGCAGATGCAGAACATTCACCCTTGTAAAATTTAGTCGGAGGCTCACATGACTCATTTAAAAAATCAACATGGCTAGGTAGAGAAGGATTAAAATCAAATTGGCTCAACTTGCTATCTAAACACACCTCAGAATTCAAGAATGCGGAAAATTCTAGTTCCTCATCAGAAAGGACCTTATGACATGAGGACTTCAGAGCATTGGAAGAGTTTGTTGAGAGCAGATCATAGGCGGAAGCATTTTTACAATCAGAACACTTATCTGAATCAAAACTTTGAGGCTCTTTTCCTTTATTTGAAATGATTGGTGACGAGTCACCCATAAAAGCTTTGCAGGAAGATGTGTCAGAAGAAGGATAAGAGTTTTCAGACAGATGAGATATCTCACTTTGGAGAATGGAAGGCTGAGTTTGAGGGTCAACCTTGTGAAGTTGCACTCTCAGATGATCTGCTGCCATAGCGGCCAGTCGTGAATGCAACTTCTTTATTTCCGTCTGGTAAAATTCTTTTTCCTCATCTGACATAGTTTCCTTTTTGTTGGAACTGAGACACTCAATTTTAGATAAAAGACTTTGCTTTTCCTTTTGAAAATTTTCCCTTTCTAGTGCATACGATTCTTCTAGTTGAACAAGTTTCTTTTCTAAAATCAGAGTTGGAACATAAACTTTGGGAGCTTGAGGTTCCTCCTCAGTTTGAACAGTTTTAGTATCTAGTTCAGCTTGAGAGTAACTATGGAAATAATCGGATGACAGGAAACGGGGTTTGTCAGTATCATAAGTAGCATTTAATGAGTCATACACAAAAGGAACTGTCCTTTTTGAAAGAACAGAGTTTTCTCTTCTCAACTTATCTTCCAATTCTTCCTCCTTAGTGGGTGTGGTCCAATGTATCTTATATTCCGGAAAGATTTTGTCTAATCCAAAAAATTCAGATGCATATAAAGTAGGAACTTTGGATAACGCCTTGTTTAAATAATTAGGGTTATCGTACCCGATACCCGTATTTCCGTACTTTGGTTCTTTTGGTGCGATTAGCTTTAGCGTTTGATCAGATTGACCAAATTTATAAAGTTTCTTTTCAAGCTCTTCTAACTTATTCGATTACCTTATGTTCTCATTTTTGTAAGCCACGTTTTGATTTAACAAATCAATTTTCTCGGTCTCAGACGTACGGAGCTTATCGGTCAGGTCATCTACTTTGGTCATTAGTTTTTGTGACTCTGTTGAACACCTCACATTCTCTTCTCTTAAATTGGAAATAGTGCACTTGTAGCTAGAAATTTCTAAGCTTTGTGTTTCCATAAAGTTAGACTGCTTAGTTACACGGTTTTCCAGAGAAGAGAGAAGTTGTTCTTTTTCTTTTAACAGAAGCTTATAAGAGTCAAGTTTGTTCATTGAAAGTTGCATCTGAGCAAGTAAAGCTTCATGAAAAGGGGCACATACCTGGCAAGGAGCATTGTGATCTTCTTCATCAGTATCGGATGGTGATGAATGGTTGCCCATGAAACACAAATGAGCTTCAGCATCCTCAGGTTCTTCATCCGACACTTGTAACCAGTAATCGTCTTCAGCCATTAGAGCTTTACCGGCTTCCTTTTCTTTGGCAAGAAGCAGCTTGGCTCGGTAGTAGTCGGCGTTGCGCACAATTGGCTTGCGACAATCTTTGTCGAAATGACCTAACCGACCACAATTGTAACATTTGATCGGTTCGTCTTTCGGCTTTTCTTCAATTCTCTTGTCAGGCTTCTTACCAGCTTCAAAGCGACTATTACCTTCAGACTTTTCTCGCTGATCACGTCGAGTAGAGACTCTTTGCTTGTTGGAAGTCTTGGTAAAAAACTTCCTCTTTTGAAATGCTTGAGTGAGAAAAACCATTGCTTCTTTCATCTTGGCAAGTTCTGGATCCGAGTCGCTATCGGGATCTTCAGGTTCAGAATCACTCAGCACAGGCTCTTTTCCAGATGATCGGCTGACGGAATTGCATCTTCTCTAAGATTCTAGAGCTATTTGATCTGTTGTTGGCTTTTCCTCAGCTTTCCCAATAAGTTCCATCACTTCTTCTTCATCTTGGAGCAGCATTTCATAGAGTTCGTGAAGGTACAGCTTCTCCAAGGTTTGAGTGTGGCGAATATGGGAGACGAACGGTTTCCACTCAGGCTGTAAGTTGTTCATAAACTTTATGTTGTTTTCCGTGTTCGTCTTTGTGATCTTATTTTTCTGAAGATCATTTAGAAGCATATTAAACCTTTCGTAGGTTTCCGTCAGCGTTTCACCCTTTCGTGCTTTAAACCCATCATATCTGGTGATACAGTTGGTCACCTTTAGCTGGTTATTGATGTGGCTTCCCATCATCATCTTCTCTATTTGGTCCCACATTTTTTTCGATGAGTCCTTGAAGCTATCTATACAAGCATAGATGTCATTAGGTAGACTTTGAAGAAGGTACGATTTTGCCAACTTTTCTGCCTCGTACATTTCCTTTTCTTTGTTAGTAAAATCACCAACAGATTTCCGGATCTGACGCTCTGGCCTTCCTTCAGCTGGGTTTCCCGGTACCACTTTCATTGGCCAATCTTGTGGACCCTCAGTCAGGCATTTGTATATATCTTCATAGTTGGATTTTGCTTCTATGAAGTTCATAAATCGGTCATGCCACTGAGGGTACTCTCCCCGAAAGAGCACCGGGGGCTTTTGGTCTGAACCGATGGCTAGAGCATCCCTTGAGTTCATCTTTACTTCTTAACTTTAGAGCACTGTAATGATCGTTAGGCAAGTAGAATGATCCAAATACAATAAACTAGAAGAAACACAAAAACACTTGGTCTAAAAAGAAAATCAGGTCAAACGATATCCGGTCGAAGGTATGCCCGGAGGAAGCAGGTATTCGGTCGAAGGACACGTCCCGGAATACACTTATCCGGTCGAATGATACGACCGGGGACACACGTATCCGGTCGAAGGACAAGACCGGGTAACACGTATCCGGTCGAAGGTTATTCGGTCGAAGGGACAAGACCGGAGTACTCTTGTTCGGTCGAAGGGACAAGACCGGGTAACACGTATCCGGTCGAAGGTTATTCGGTCGAAGGGACAAGACCGGGTAACACGTATCCGGTCGAAGGGCTCAGGTCGAAAGACAAATTAAACGATAAACACAAAAAAAACAGATAAGGTCGAAGATACCAAATGACCGAAGAACACGAAGAAACCACCGAAGAACTCGATGAATTTCTGGGATTCAACCGAAGCCAACCCCAGAACCTTCGATCTTCGAACGAATAAATCCCAGATAAACAACCAAAAGATTCAACCGGATGCGATATTATCAACAAGATCGATAAAAAACAATGGCTAACCCTATGACCGATAGCAAACAAAGTAAAAAAAAAATTCCTCAGATTCGATCGAAGAAGAAAAATAAACTTTTCATATACCAGAATAGAATCGATCGAACATACAAAAAAAAAACTTTAACTTTGCAGAAACAGATTAATCAGATAAACATATAACGCAAATACTAACAATCAATTCAAGCAAATAAAGCAACTAACACAATAAAATTGATCTTAGGGTTTCAGACAAACCTTTTTACTGGATCAAACCTTTTTGCCTATCTGCTCTGATACCAATTGTAGATCCCAATGCAGTGCAATCACAAGTAATATGAATAATGATGAACAGAATCTTGGCCACAGCAACTAGTCATATGATTGATAATACTTCAAAGGGTTAAGGTTTACAGAGAGAATTTCTGATAAGGATATGTAAACCTTTTGACTAGAAAACTGAATTATGAAATTCTAAGAAACTAACAAATGAAATAGAAATAACTTTAAATACTCAGGCTCGCAGGCCTAATGGGCTTATGGGCTTTAAGGCCCAACAAGCTTACAACTTTAAACAACTTGTCATAAACTAACCTGAACTTCTATTTAACAACCAAACTAGCCCTAACAAATATGTTTTCTTGTCATAACATTCATAGAAATTCCTTTGTGTTTTTCGATGATTGAATGGAAGCCCTGGGGAGTGAACATCAAAAATCTCCTTTCCAAAGTACATTCGTTGTACAAAGTGGCTCTGTGCTACTTACAGGCATTCTAACTGTATAATTTATTGATTCAGGGTTACAACGTTTATTATATCTGGATTTGAAAATATTCGAGTATATACATTTCTTATGAATTGACGGATACACAGATCAAAAGAGCGAATATTGTCATTTTATAAAGGGGGAGATTGTTATTGTATCATAAAGGGAGAGAATGTTAGTAGATCATAAAGAGGAAGATAAATTTTCAAAGACAATGACTTGATTTTTTTTTTTGACGATTTCGCTGCACACAACTCATCAAAAAGGGGGAGATATTTTGAGATTTCAAGTCAAAGTTTTGGAGAAATTCTGGATTTTCAAGTCATTTGAAAGATTAAATGAAGTTTGAAAAACATTTTGAAGAAAATGGGGGAGATAAAAGTCAGTTGAAAAGATTGATAAAGGTTTATCAAAATGGAGGAAATAATTTCTGGAATTTCATGTTGATGTTGCAAAGATGATTCAAGAAAGTTTGTTTTCCGAAGACTGATCAGAGATCATAGAGATGAAGATATGAGTTTTGAAAGATGTCCCAAGATCAAAGAAGTTTCAAGAATTTAATGTTTTGTTCAAGATTTGATGACATTGTGGAAGACAAATTGAAAGACTTTTCAAGATCCTTCAAAAGCTGAAACATTAAAGATTATCAGGGCTTCAAAGTTTAAAGTCGTCAGAGTTAATGTTTGAAGAATCAAGAGCTGAAAACTTTTGTCAAATTTTTGCTAAATCTTGAATACAAAGGGGGAGATTGTTAGTGTATAATTGTATCCAATATTTAAGTAGAAAAGTCAAGGTCCTGTAGAGTCAAAGTCTAGTCAAGTTTTGTAAAGTCAACTGTGCATAAATTCCTTCTATGTGAGTGTTTGTTTAAGATGTAGTGTGGTAAGCATATGAGTGTTTTAGTTGTGTAGGTGTTCATAGTAAGCTTGTAGCATTATGATATTGTTAGATATACGAATTCAAGTTTCTCTCTCTACACACCTTCTCTAGATATTGTTCTTAAAACTGTCAAATCTTGATTATCTTGTTAGATTGCTTAATAACTTGGACTTACAATTCTAAAGTTAAGTCGTTCATAACATAATGTAGCCGTTTTGAGGGATTTCGTGTTCTAGAGAGAGAAACACTTTATCTCTATAGGTTTGTGTTACGTTCATCAATTCCGAGTGAATAAAAGGTATCTCTCCCAATCTCATCTTTTTTTTTAATAATTGAATCATGAATTGTTTTTGAATATGGGATCTACCTTGAGCCTGAGTATGGGATCTTCTTCAACGATGGCCTCGGCCAAATCTGCTTATTTAGAGCAAATCAGATCCCCATTGCAGACAACACCTTCCTATCTGGGATTCTTTATATTATTCCAATAGGTGATCATGTTGTGGCTCTCTACCAAGTTGTGACGGCCGAACTGAAGAAAAGGGATGCCGTCCATGGTGATCCATTTGAAGAATCCTAGTTACTCTATCCTTTCTTTATTGCACTTGTGTTTGTTTTGCTACATTTTATAATCTTTCTTATAAAATATTAAAAGAAGAACAATTTTTCTTTGGGTAAATAGTGTGTATAGTTTATTCTTTTATTCATTTTATACATATAAATGTCAGATACTCTAAAATATCCAAAAAGAAACAAAAAGAATGGTCTATGTGAAAAAGAACCCAAAAGAGTAAAACAGGGTCAAAATGCATTATTCATTAACTCTTCTCTTTTATTAATTAAGTGTGGGATGTCATCATCAAATAGGGGGAGATTGTTGGGTCATCAAGGATTTGAAGATGACCTCCCCTTTCGGCTTGTAACTTCATATATGTAGAATGTTGAACATCTCCATACTTAGTTTATTTTAAGGTTCTTTGTAATAACTTAGTTGTGCTTTAAATGATCGGTGAAATCGAAGACCAACCGAATTCAACAGAAAGTGAGCCTACTGATGCGGATCAAGACAAACTTCAAAAGTTCTAAGCTATCCCTACCGAAGAGATACTCATTCTTGGGCAGACTATACTCTTGCCGATATCTCATTGTTTATTCGGCAGGACTCTCCTCTGTCGATCATTCGGTAGACCTCCCATCTATCGTTCATTCGATAAACAAACCTTCTACGAATTCTCTCTCATAATTCGGATATCTCCTTTTTAGCCAAATCCTCATGATTTGACTATACCTTTTATTTCCAACATCTTTGTTACAAAAGGAATGGAACCTTCTATTGCACAGAGGATATTGACCCAAGTTCTGAATTGATAGAGACGTTCTCCAAAAGATCTCAAAAAGATTTATACCAGTAATATTTTATTGAGATATTGTCTTATGAAAGTACAGAAGCTTTTTTTTGTATCTTGATAAGTCACTTCAACTACCTTGTAATTTATTAAAAAAGATCTAAAGGATCCAATATTAGTTTGACAAGTGTCCTTTGCATTTACTGCATAAGGTATTATTTAAAGGTGAAGACATTCTCCATGCAAGCCACACTTTCATCAAGAGAACTCAGTGCACTCAAGAAAAGTTGGCAACTATTTTCTCTCATCTTCATAGCTTTTAAGCTCTGTGTTTTCTAAGTTGTATTCTAAGTTTCTTAGAGTAAGATTGTTAGAATAGGTTACATGTTCTTTTCCGCAACAATCTTTAAAGTTTTCTATGTGTAATTCTAGATATTTATAACAATAAATAATTAAAAATTAAGTGAAATTTTTGTGTATTGTGTTCAACCCCCCATCTACAATACTTGTTTTACTTATTCGGGACCAACAGTAGGCCTTTAATTAATTTCCATTTTTTCCCCTAATCATGGTCGATTAACATTATTATGTTTTAACCATTGATTAGTTTCTAAATTTTGATCAATGGCCAAGATTGGTTTTCATGTTCACAATAAATATGTGGTTTTCATTTTAAACTACCCCTATATATATAGGCTTAATCATTTGAGAATTGTGATAACTATTATGGTAAGAGATTGTTTCACGTAATTTTTTCCATCTAAGATTGACATTTAATATATTGATTAACATTTATTTGTTTTAAAATGTATTTTTTTCATATGTATTAGGTTCATGATGTGAAACATTAATTGTATTTTTTTTGTTTCACAAGTACTTAAAAAAATATTTAAATTGTGAAACAATCACATTATGAAACACATATATCTTAATCAATACATTAAATTCATACAGTAGATGGAGAAAAATCACGTAAAATAGCACATGATGTACCAGTCATAATTTCCCTTTTTTCTAATTTGTGTACACCGTTCAAACTCAAGCCAACGAATCATAGTTTTCCTTTTTTCTTAATTATTAGAGTTTATTAGTCAAGAATATATGAAACAATGTAATCCAAAATATATGAGGGTTGAGTAGTCAATAATATATGAAAAAGTTTCAGAAAAATGAGAAAATACATGACACAATTTCATTTTTACATCAAAAACAAAAATAAATGAAAAAATTTCATCAAGAAAATATGGTTGTGTTTCCATGAGTTATGGTGAGAGTGTGAGAACAAACATTCATACACATTGACTAAAAGTGAAAATAAATGTAAAGATAAAAGTGAAAATAAATGTAAAGGTTAGTGAAATTGACTTATCGAAAGGCTAAAAATGTAAAGGTTTGTCAAATTCACCAAAAGTGAAAGTAAATGTTAAGATAAAGGTAGATGAATATAGTTGGATGTAGTTGAAGGTATTGAGAGTAATTAAGAAAAATGAAGTTAGATTAAAAAGTTAACTCATCGAAAGGCTAAGAAGTGTTCTCACCATTCTCACCATAACTGCTATTATCAGAAAATGTCAAAATCCCACGTCTAATTATATATGGTTTCATTTACAAACTCATCCATTCCATCCAAACCTCAATATGTTTCATTTACGGTCGATTAGTGGTGTGCATCGGGTTGGTTCAGGTGGGCAAACAAAAAATCTGATTGGATTTCAGATATGGAAACCGATTCCTGAATTTTAGGTTTGGATTTCGGGGATCGGGTTAGGGTTGGCTGGGTTTCAGGTTGGGGTTGCTCTTATTCGGGTATACTTATATGGAAAAAAATATCTGTTAATCCAAGATCGATCTAGACTTAGAGAGAGAAAGTATGAAGTGCCAAAAGTAGTTCTATTCATTTATACAGTAATGAGTTACACAACACAAAGGCCACAAGGGACTTAAATACCCTGGGCCAATAGAAGATATAAAAGCACTACGTACACAGTATTAGCAACAAGGCTATAAATACAATGATTACTATAAAATCTGACTTAACAATCTCCCCATTAGTAATCATTGGCGCTCCGATCTTCAATGTAGGTTGTTACACCCATCTTTGAACTCAAAACAGACCTTCAAAGCGTCTTAGTGTAGCTTCTTGACTAAAAAAAAAATTCTTCTCAGCATCTTTCAGTCTATGTTGCCTTTGCTGCCTTAACAAGACTGGACCAGTTTGTAATAATCTTGAAGGAACAATCGGTTCATCAGTTGGTGCTTTAGATGACACACCTCTTTAAAATGTACTCGAATGAACTGTGGTGGTCGGAGATGAAAAAGCAAAAGGACAAGTATAGTTGAAGAAATAGAATATTGAGCAGATAAACTTTGAACTCATTCTCTCTTTAACTTCTGCCCCTCATGAACATGATGATCTGAATCATCTTGGTCATGTCTGTGCTAGAGAAAAGACAGCTTCGGATCTAAAAGACTTAGTCGAAGAAACTAGGAAAACTGATTTGGGACATGAAATGATTCCCCTGTTCCCCCCCCCCTACACAAATGCACTTTCCAATGTATTCACTTGAAGTACTCCCCCTTGAAATGAGATATGATCAGATGTTCTTTCAGAATTTTCTCCTTATGCACTCCCCCTCGAAATATATACATAACAATTTACAAGGATATGGGAACACACGCATAGAAACATCAATGTATAAAGAAAAATATACTGAATATAGATTTTGAAAGAACTAAATATATAAACTTTTAAACACCAAACAAATTAAATTCTATCACAAATTTATCAATCAGCTGAAATCAAGTGTGTGGTTTTGGATCCAGATACAAGTTTCATTGCATATAAAGTTAATACATGTTCAGTTTCAAAAAAATTCATCAATCTATTCATTGTGCTAGCATGTGAACTTTGATCAACTTCAAGTAAATGCAATCCTAAAAATATAATAGAATACTTTGCATTTAGGTGTCGTTTGTTTTTTAAGAGGTCTAAAGTCTGAAGTCTTATTTTAGTTATGATTAATAAGAGATGGTGTGTAAAAATGTCTAAATGATTCAGACTTAAGAGCCATTAAGATGTTTTTAAAAAAAAACAAACAACCCCTTACTCACACTAAGCCATCAAGAATTAAGACTTTCACAAATTTATAGCTTTGTCGCAACTGAAACATATCACCAAGTATCATGAGATGTGTGCTCATTGGCATCTTTTAGTGTTGTGCACATTGGCATCTTTTAATCAAGAAGTTTTGTAAGTAAAGAACATGTCGTCAACGTAACTTTCTATCTGATCCTATTGCAGGATTTGAGTCAGCCGCTCCCAGAACAGTTGGCCTTAGGGGACTAGGTGTCAAGCACCCCTAGGAACTTACTTTCCCGGATCAGAAAGGCTACATCGACACATCCTAAACCCATTCATACCAGTAGAACATGACTTTCGATCTGATTTTATAGAAGGATTTGGGTTCGATCACTCCCAGACCAATTACCTTAGGGGATCAGATGACAAGCATCCCACGAAACATACTTTCCCAAACCAGAAAGGTCACAGGTACAAACTTTTAAACTTAATGATTTATGTATTTTATATATATATATAATAATCATCTCAATCACTCAATTTTACATCTAAGTGCTTAGCCTATATTTTCATTACGATCCAAGATTCTGACTTTTTAGTTTTTCTAAGCATTGTAAACTCTAAATATTCCGAATAACACAACTTTAAAGCAGTATCAAAAGTTTCAAACATGTTGCTGACCTTTCGATTTTTGTAAGACTTGAAATTGGAACATATAAAACTTAGATATAAACGAAGCAACTTGAAAATTTATCCTAGACACCCATTTTATTCAAAAGAAAGAAAAAATGTAACAATTTTACTTTATAGAATAAAATTTGTTTAGATTTAAACTTTTAAATTCAACATGCCGAGTTTTGAAAGCAGAAAATTAAATCTTTTTATGTTTAAGGCTTTTGTAAAAAAATCGACAAGTTGATATTCAGTTGGAACAAAATATAATTCAATAATACCTTCTTACACATGATGTTTAATGAAATGGTACCCCATATCTATATGTTTGGTTTGCACTCATTCAGGTTCTGATCGAACAAGCTCATATTCTTGAATATCTTGATGTAACTGGAACAACATCACTGTCAGATATAGGAGCAGCGGAATTTAAAGTAGATGCGCTCACAGTTTCTCATATGCACAGAAGATAAAGACATTGAAAGGCGAGTCCTTTGAAGGTCGAGTCCTGAGCTGCTTTACTCAGAAGTCATTAACCTTTTAAGAACGAGTCCTAAATTGATCTGTTTAGAAGTCGAAGTTGAAGTACGGGTTCTAAGTTGATTGACTTAGAATCCTTAGTTCACTTACTCCCCTTTGACAGTAGGTACCTGCAACTTAGAATCAGTCTTTTGTTTTGGTACCCACTTGTATTTGGATCCATGTTTGTTAGTTGCAGTTCTAATGGGAGAAAATTTGTTAGATTTGACAAATAAAGCATGAGAAAAATTGTCAGAGTAGTGAACATACTTATCAGTAGAGGACGAAGCATAATCATCTGAACTAGAACCAGAGGAAGAATATGAGACATCTTTTGCAATTTGAATCATTTGCTTTATTGAATATTTTGTAAATTTATTACAATATGCAAATGTATCCTTATTACAAAGATTATATACACATCGATCCTCAACAGTCACAGAGTCATCAGATTTCTTCTTGACCCTGCATATCTGCCTTGTAGACTTCTTCAAAGTCCAATATGAAACATTAGAATCAAAAGAATTAGAATTTTCAGAAATGACTGACTCTTTCCTCTTTGACTTCCTTGACCTTTTTCTTTTACTCTTTGGTTTATAATAATCAACATTTACCGTAAAAGATTCATCAATAATTTCTAATTCAATATTTGAATTTGAAGAAGAGATTTTATCTAAGAAACAAAACTGATCATTCATCGATTTTGAACTAGCCTCGGAGTCATAATTTTTAGAAAAACACAAGTCTAGAGGAGATTTGCATGACCCATTAGAGGGGCAATACTGGTTTTGCGCTACCAGAAGATGGCGCAAACTTTCATGTTGCGCTACCAATGGGTGGCTCAATTCTACAAACTTTGCAATGCATTGAGTATTTTCCTTAGAATAAGTAGAAAATCCAAAATTAACATTGTCTTCAAAAACTTGTTTTTGAGAAATTAAATTTTCTTCAAAACTTGATTTCATAATGAAAAGAAGTAAATCGTTTTGAAGTTCATTTTCAAGACTTTGATCTTCCATTTTAACTTCAAGATCAACAATTTTGCCTTCTAACACTAATGGAGGAATATATCTCTTAAAATCATAAGAAACCAGAGATATATTTTCCTTATTAACACTAATAGCATATATATCGAAATAATCGTTTGGTAATGAAGATTTAATGGATGATTGAACATTTAAAACATTTTGAGATCTTCTGGACTTCGTTGATTTATCAGGAAAATATTTTGCATTTTCGCTAGTATAAACAAACAGAAGTTCCATTTTTGTGTTGTTCATTCTCTTCTCATTTTCGATTTCTAAAACTTGGTTTTCATTCATCCAATCAATTTTAAATTGAGGGGCATAACTAGCAAGATTTAGATAATCGAATTTATATAAAGTGGGGGATTTTTCTATCGCATTGTCTAAACAATGTGGATTTTCAAAACCAAGCCCCCATCTTTCCTTTATAGACTTATAACTCCTCGGTTTATGCATAAATATTGTTTGTTCAGTTTGATCTCTAAAATATAATTTTTCTTCCAACTCATTTATTTTATCAGAAAAACTATCTTTTAATTTGGTCATTTCCGTCAAAAAATCAAGATAAGTCTGATTTGAAATTTCCAAGTCATTCAATTTCTTTTGAAAGTTCTCTTTTGTATGAGTCAAAATGGATTTTTCATCTTTCAAAGAAATTTGCAATTTTTCAATCAAATTTGACTTTTCTTGATTAATATGTTTTTCAGATAAGAACTTTGAACGTAATTCATGTAAGGCATTGACAATGACGTTCATTTGAGATGAAATAAATTTGTAATCAAACTCGGAAGGTACCTCAGATTCATAAGTTGAAGAATCTTCATTATATTCATTACTGTCATCATCTCCGATAAAGCACATGTGGGCGGTTTCCTCATATTCTGCTTCGTTATCGGAAAGATCTAGTCAGTATTCATCTTCAACAAGCAGAACGATTCCATTCTCTCTTTTCGGCTAATTCCATCTTCTTTCGGTAGTATGCCGAATCCCGAACCACCTTTACTCGTCACTCCTTTGATATGTGACCTGACTTTCCACAGTTGAAGCAAGCAGTCGCTTTCTTAGGCTCAGATACTTTGGCAGACTCGTTCTTTTTAGACCCCGAAGTGAAGCTAAGGTTGTTGGAACCCGAACGATGCTGGAACTTCTTGTTGTAGTGCTGAGAGAGAAGAATCATTGCTTTTTCCAGTGCCTCACCATCATCATCAGTTGCCCCATAATAAGCATTCTCAGACAATGCTTGTTCAACCAATTTGCTCGCGAGAAGTGCAATCGGGTCCACTGTTTTTGGCTTGTTCTTTTTATCAAGCTTTGCTTTCTTCTCCTTGACTATACTCTCATCTGTCATCAAAATCTCATAAAGCTCTTGTATTTTCATTTTAGAGACCCGAACATCATTCCTCAATCGGTGACATGATTTGTTCCATTCCGGTTAAAGAGCGTTGAGGAACTTCAGATTAGTCTCTAACTCAGTCTTTTGCACTTTTATCTTTTGCAAATCGTTCAGCACTATCGAGAACCTGTCAAAGACACTCTTCAAAGACTCACCATCCTTTTCTTTGAACTCCTCAAAATTGTTCATGTAGCGCGTTTGTCGGAGTTGTGTTGCAACCGTTGACCCAAGCATGATCTTTTCTAACTGGGTCCACATCATCATCCGATTGTGCTTGAAACAATCAATTCGATTGTAGATGGAATTAGGCAACGCTAGCATCAGGTTAGACTTTGCTTTGCGATCGGCTTTTTCTCGTGAAAGCTCTTCGGCAGTGGCGGGAATATCGTTCTTAGGTTTGACGAATGGTCCTTCAGTGAATGACTTCATCATGTTTTCTCCGTTTACTTGACGCTCGATGAAGTTAATGAACCGATCTTGCCATTGAGTGAACTCATTCTCATTTATCAAAATCGGAGGACGAGTATCCGATCCCAATGACATCATAATGTCGTTCTTGTAAAACTGAGCTTGAAAAGAGAATTTAGACATATCCATAACTTCATAAAAACATTGAAAAATGCCCAAGTCTTGAAACAGAGAGAGGCTGGTGCAAACAGGTGATTTGCTCTAACAGTAACTGGCGGAAACTTGTTTTGCGCGAGAAGTAGGTGGTGCAAAGAATGTTTTGCGCGAGACATAGGTGACGCAAATAATGCTTTGCGCAAGACGTAGGTGGTGCAAAATTAATTTTGCTCGATGAACTGATGTTGCAAACAATTCTTTTCGCGAGAAGATAAGTCCTGAACTTGGCGAAAACTTTGGCGAAAAACAGAAGAAGAACCCGGCGCAAAGTTGAGATTACGCAAATGAAGATGACGAAAACCAGACTTTTACTCTAGTAATTGAACCCCTGATGAACTGGCGCAAAGTGCAGATGAACTGGCGCAAAAAATGAATCTGGCGAAAACTTCAATAAACTTCTAAATCGACCACAAAATCGAGTCTGATGAATTTTACACACACAGATGTGTTCGAAAAAAGATTTCTAACAACTTTGAAACAATCAATTCGAACAACTTTCTCAAAATCGTGAGATTGTGAATCGAACAGTGACTTATACGAACTTTCCAGAAACCACAAAAATCTTAAAATTGAACTCTAAAAAGTGAATTTCTTGCGAATCGATGTGAATGAAAAATGTTCTGCTAATGAAACCGGATCCAACGAACGAACTTACAAGAAAATTCGTTCAAATTTTAGCAAGAATTTGTGAAAAATTCAGAAAATGAGATTTTCTTGATCGAAATCAAGAAAATCGATCAAATTCTCTGAATTGATAACAAATTCGGATTGAAATGATGAATCTCTCAATTGTCTTAGGTTTAGATTAGGCTCTGATACCAATTGTTAATCCAAGACCGATCTAGACTTAGAGAAAGAAAGTAGAGAGAGAAAGTAGAGAGAGAAAGTATGAAGCGCCAAAAGTAGTTATATTCAATTATGCAGTAATGAGTTACACAACACAAAGGCCACAAGGGACTTAAATACCCTTGGCCAATACAAGACATAAAAGCACTACATACACAGTATTAGCAACAAGGCTATAAATACAATGATTACTAAAAATCTGACCTAACAAGATCTATATTTAATCTAAATCAATAGTAGATTTAGAAATTAGAAAATGGTATTGCTGACTAGGATTTAGGATTTTTGAAAGATAATTAAATATAAATATATTTATATAATATTTAATATACATATATATATATATATATTGGGTATTTGGGTAGGTCGGGTGGCCAAAAGTCAAACCCACTCGAACCGAAATACCTCCCCAAAGTCAAATTTCATATTTCGGGGGATTCGTGGTTTGCACAAACACCTTGTTTTCGGTTCGGGTGCGGTTTAGAGTTTCGGACCATTTTGGTTTTGCACATGAAAACCCCTAAATTTAGAACACAACAGAAACTTTAAAACCTTTAAGCTCATTCAATTCAATGTAACATCATAGAAAAATATATATAGTTTATCAAAAGGAGAACAAGGTACGTATCATAGTTCTAATGTGGACTATCTAATTCCCAAAGAGAATTAAAAGAAGTTAGGTGTTACTAATAAAATTAAATCTGCTATCTTCAAAATCCGGATGACACATCTAAAGCTATACTATAGGAATATCTACAAAGCTCCACTGCTACTTAGACCCCTCTTAGACATGATATAACTGTCGATAAGAAAAAGTGTTAGACTTAACGCCTGGTAAGTTAAAACAATTTTACTCATAAATATAAAACAATAAACCGGAAGAGTTCTCCATAATGAATAATTCCTTATTTAAAATAGTATATACAAACAAGGGAATATTTTCACAAAACCTATCATTTCTAAAATAAGATCAGTAATTAAACGTTTGCTTAAAATCAAAACCGACATCCAAACTCTCCCTTAAGAATACGTGAATAAGACTTGTTTTGAAAAATACCCAAAAAAAATAAGATAATACGCTATACCCCAAAATCACCGGAAGCACAGATAGATTAGATACACACAACAACACCTTTCGATGAGGAGGAGACCTACTTCCGTCGACTATGGCGGAACACAAAGTAAGTCATATTTCAATGTTATCGAGTTGTGACTTAAGATCATGGTCCCGGTGTCTAACTCCTATCAAGTTTCGAGCGCAATACCTAATGTCCTGAAGCCCGATCAATATGATTTAGTGTCCGTTATACCCCTACCTTAACCCCTACTCACACACCAGAGAGATACACCTACAAGACAATGATCTTGGGTCCCAACTATACACGAGTTGATACAAAAATACCCTCGATGACTTAGTCTTAGTTCTTCTAGGCCAAAGCCTCTACAAATGGTTCATGGTGCCCGACTCGTCATGAGTTCATCACCATAATCACCAGGATCCCGAAAGTCGGACTCACCAAGAGATCACGTCCGAAATACCCACGGTCCTGAAGTCCAACCCACACGGGTTCCTCTTTGCAATACCGACTACGGTCCCGGAGTCCAACCCACACGGGTTTCTCTCTACAATACCAGTTTCTCAAATATCAGTATGTCTGAATCACATGCCTAGGGATCCATTGCATAATAGTCTACAATTACAAAAATCGATATTGAATGATAACACACTCAAAACATATAATTCTCATCAATTACCCGAAATATAGAAATTTATGTTCAAATGAAACTATGAAACCATATAGGTTGTGCCACATCCCAAAACTCATTTGAATCCATATTACGTAGACAACTCTACAATTTACTTAGATGTTCCAACACCAAAACAAATCCATAATACATTGTTATTCAAATAGTCAAAAGATAATTAAACCATATATAGCTTAAAAGAGGAATAAACTCGTTTTAAACATATTTTAGCACCATGACTCCATATGGTCAAATACGTATAAATATCATTTCAAAACATCTCTTGGATTTGTTTGCAAGATATTCCCAACGATTTCAAAGTCTAGATACAAGGTACAAATATGATATTTATCTCAACAAATGAACACAAGATGTCAACTAATATCATTCTCATTAATTTATCTCTTTTAAATACTTCAAAACTCAAATGTTTGTATTTTAGGGTTTCACAAAGGCAAAAGTACCAAAATACCCAAATATAACAAAAATTCAATCCATGTGGTAAAATTTCAAGCAAAAAAACTAAAATATATTTAAGCATGTTTCTCAAAGGTTATCAATACAAATATACCCAAGTATCAAATAATCACAAATCCTAAATCCATTTGTCACAAATCCATGACAATGTTTTCGTTACCCAAAATAAGGTCATTTTGATGTATGTATAGTTTTGCAAAGCAACTACAACTCACCTTACTAGATTGATGTTAAATCTAGGTTCCAAACTGTAATAGTCCAAAACAGGAATTATATATAACAGAAATAACATTTCCAAACTGGGCCCCAATACATCGCATAAGGAAACAAGTCTAACATTGGTCTAAAGAAACGGTTCTATCACAACCGAGACACTACAGGACCAAGACTAGCACCGCCTCTAACCCGACAACTATAGACTCCCTCTAGCTATCGAAAAATTTCCTTTCCCTTCGATGAAGCCTCAACGGCTCCCACACCTGAAAATGGGTTTTAAGAATGTTGATCCAAACTCTCTCAGTGATTTGATAACGACCCTCTCCTAAACTTAGTGAAAATTACGTTTTAGTATGTATTAGTGTTTCACCATCAGCGATCAGACTGAGTCTGTTCAGTTATCGCTGATAGTCTTTCTTATAAACATTTCTATGTATTAGTGTTTCACTATCAGTGATCGAACTGAGTCTGTTCATTTATCACTGATAGTTCCTAAAGTAAACCAACGTAATCCCTGAAGACAAGTTTCGCGTCAACAGATGTTCATAGCTGAATCAAAGACGAAGCTGCTGAACAATGAGAAGTCTACTAGTGACCTGATGCGGATATCAGTGAAGCAAAGACAACTCTACTAATACGCGAAGGAACATGAGAAAAAGCTTCAGCGATAGCTGAACCTCTTTATCTCTGAACTTAGAGATACTCAGCGATCAAACGATCACAAAGCTTATGCCTCAAGTTTCCTTTTGTCTATCCTTGCACAACCTGGTACGATGTGTCAGAACGGACAAGTCTCTGCAACCATTCGTACAACAACTCTGTCTACTACACTGTTCATGACCCGGCCGAAAGCATGTCTCCCAAAAGTCAGTCTTTCAAAGCCAATCTGTGAACGCCACGTGTAAAGTATCCTGCCATGCATTTAATGCATAGGGTATAAATAGGAAGTTCACCCCTTCATCTAAAGGTGTGCTTCATCCTTGAACTCAAGATAGAAACCCTTGTTTTCTATATCTCTAATCCCCATTCTCTGAACTTCTTGTGCAATTATCTTAGTGTTTCTTTAGTTTGTTTAGATTGAGTCTGTCTTAATCTTATTCCGCAACAAACTTGTAAATTGTATTTTGATTCTTCAATAAACAATTTATTAAACGTTAAATTCTGTGTTTGTATTCAACCCCCCCCCCCCTTCTACAAACTTGTTTAGCACCTTCGGGACCAACAAGTGGTATCAGAGCAGTTTGTTTAAATCTAATAAACAAGATCTTGCTGTATACTCTTCCTTGCTATTCAAAAATGGCATTAAACACAAACACAAACTACTATGATAATGGTTCACTTTCTAAACCTCCTCGATTTAGCAGAGATAACTTTTCTCTATGGAAAAATCGAATGATGCTATTTCTTGAAGGTGCGGATCCTACTATACCTGAATATATAGAAAATGGACCCTATGAACCTGTTAGAATTATAGCTGCGGTTCCCGCTACTGCCACCACTGAAGCTGTCCCTGAACGATATGTCGTTAAGGAAATAAGACAGTGGAGTGATGAAGATAAAAAGAAGGTAGGCATAGATGCAAGAGCAAAGACCATTATTTCAATGGCTCTGCCTGATGAAGTTTTCCATTCCATCATGCATCTGAAAACTTCTAAAGAAATGTGGGAAACCATATGTGTTCAATATGAGGGCACCATTGAAATCCAAGAGACTCGAAAGATTAACTTGGTAAGACAGTATGAAAGTTTCATCGCTGGTAAGAATGAATCTCTTTCTGATGTTCATCAGCGATTTAACTTCCTAATAATTGATCTAAGAACTGTTGGAAGGACCTATTCTAATTCTGAGGTCCTAACGAAATTCTTGGAATGTCTTCCTGAAAGCTGGGACAGTTATTCAATATGTCTTAAGCTGACAAAAGACTTACATACTCTCTCCTTAAGCACTCTGTATGGAATATTGCTCAACTATGAGCAATCAAATCTTCTGAAGAAGAATCTTGTTGCTTTAGTCTCTTCAGAGATAATTCCATCTCAGCGATCTACTCTCACTATCACTGAGTTAGATTCTGAATCTGAGGATCTATCAGACCCTGATCTTTCAGAGTTTGATGAGTCCTTAGCTCTCTTGACAAACTCTTTTAAGAGATTTGCAAGAAAGAGTAACTTCCGAAGAAGTAAACCTCTCTCTATTTCTGAAAAGCCAAAATCAACTCCGGTTGATAAGGCTACTGCCACTTGCTATAACTGCGAAAAGATTGGACATTTTGCTAGTGAGTGCAGGTCGAAAAAGGTCTTCAAACCTTCTACCTCAAGAAGATCCAGTGATGACAAATACCTTAAGCTGAAGTACAAATATCAAAAGCTGAAAAGTCATCAGCGAAAAGGTAAAGGTCTCATCGCTGAAGAAAACGACTGGGCTGAATCAGAAGAATCATCTTCTGATGAAGAAGAAGTCGCTAATCTTTGCCTCATGGCTGAGATTAAAGAAGAAGTGGAAGAACCATCTGAATCTTCTATGAGCTACATATCATCTCAGGTATCTATCTCTACAAATCCCTCTCTACCTGAAGCTGAGAGAAGTCGCGCTGTTGATGTACTGACGATTGACCTTTATAATGCCCTAAACGACAAAACTCAAGCTGAGAACAAAAATGTTCATTTAACTCAAGAGCTGGAGAAATGTCATGAAAAGATCAAAGAACTAAATCTTTTAGAAGAAAAGTTGAAAGATCAAGTCATTATAAATGAAATCATCAGTATTGAACGCGAACAAGCCATCGCTGCTTTAAAAACAGAAAAGGCTCATGTTGAAAAATGGTGCAAATCATCAACAAAAATCTCTGAGATAATAAATGCTCAAACCCCTGAAAGTGATAAAACTGGTCTTGGTTTTTGGACACCTCAGGATGAACCTAAGAAAGAGAGTTCCTCGCTTAAGTTTGGAACCTTTGTCACCTCCTTCTTTGACACTTCTTACAATGAACTCTATCCCTGTTCTTCTTCAAATCCCATCCCTGAGGAGAAATCCAAAGACACTAAGTCTACGGATAAAGGAAAGTCCATTCTCCTTCCTCAGAAGGCAACCAGGAAAGCAAAGCTGAAAGTTCCTTCTAAACCTTCAGCTAAGCAATCCTCTAGCTCTGTGATAGAAATCTTTGATCTCTGTCCTCCAAAGCTGAAGATTGACCTTAAACCTTCGAGATCTGAAGGAATGAAAATTCCTCCCAGATCTCAAGAGAAAAGTCTTCTTGGACCTGGCCCTGCTCATCTTAAACTTGCAAAACCTTCTACTCCTGGTCCTAAAACCATTTCTAAATACAGAAAGTGTTATCACTGTGGTTTTACTGATCATATTGCAAGTAAATGTCCAACCGCCACTAAAGCTGATAAAATAGCTAAAGTGAAGAAAAATGCTTCTAAAGCTGAGAAGGTCACCAAGGTGAAAAATACCACTAAGGTTAAGAAATTAACCAAAGTGAAGACTATCACTGAAGCTGAATCTTCGTCAGCTAAGAATACTACTGAACTTACATTATCCACTAACTCTGAAGGACCCATTGAAAAGTGGGTACCAAACAACGCTTAATCTTCCTTATGTGTGCAGGGATCAAAGGGCATCTGGTATCTTGATAGTGGATGTTCTCGTCATATGACTGGACAAAAAGACCTGCTCACTGAATACAAGGAAGAAAAAGGTCCCTCTGTGACCTTTGGTGGAAATGGTAAAGGATTTACCCGAGGGTTTGGTGTCCTCAGCAATGGGACAACTACCTTTCGAAGAGTCGCTTACGTAGATGGACTGAAGCATAATCTTCTAAGCATCAGTCAGCTATGTGATAAAGACTATGAAGTACGATTTACTAAGAAAGCATGTTCAGTGTTAAATGAGAAAGGAAAACTTGTTCTCAGTGGTCATCGCAGAGAAAATGTCTATGTAATAGATATGGACTCTACTGTCACTGAAAACTTATGTTTTCTATCTAAAGCCTCTTCTGATGTCAACTGGCTATGGCATAAAAGGCTCTCTCATCTAAACTTCAAAACCCTGAATTCTCTCTCATCAAAGGAACTGGTTTCTGGTCTTCCTCAGCACTCATATGCTAAAGAATCTCTCTGCTCAGCATGTGAAAAAGGAAAACAAACAAAAGCAAGTTTCAAGTCGAAACAAGTTTCCTCAGTGACAAGTCCTCTTCAGCTCTTGCATATGGATCTATTTGGCCCTGTCAACATCCAATCAATAGCTGGAAAGAAATATACACTTGTCATTATAGATGAATATTCTCGCTACACCTGGGTTATCTTTCTTCGCTGTAAGAGTGATACTCCAGAAGAACTGATATCTTTTGTAAAAAGGATGGAAGTGCTGAACAATCTTACTGTTCGTTCAATAAGAAGTGATCATGGAACTGAATTCAAAAATAGTTCTCTGAACAATTTCTTTGAGAACAAGGGAATCTCTCACAACTTCTCTTCAGTAAGAACACCTCAGCAAAACGGAGTCGCTGAAAGAAGAAACAGAACGATCATAGAAGCTGCTAGATCAATGCTCAGCGATTCTCATCTCCCTACTCAATTTTGGGCTGAAGCTGTAAACACTGCATGTTTTACTCAAAACAGATCGCTGATAATAAAGCGATTTGGGAAGACAGCTTATGAACTTTTTGTTGGAAGGAAGCCTTCTATCAGTTTTCTTCATATCTTTGGTTGTCAGTGTTTTATCTTAAACAACAGAGATCAACTTGGAAAGTTCGACCCAAAAGCTGATGATGGAATATTTCTAGGATATTCCTCCATCTCCAAAGCCTACAGAGTCTTCAACAAGAGAAGACAAACCGTAGAAGAAACAATTCACGTCACTTTTGATGAAACTCGCTCAGCGAACTCAAAACCAATCGCTGACAATGAAGAGTTAAATGCTTGGATGCTTTCTCACTACAGAGAAACTGAACCTTTCTTTTCTAACCATCAGCATTCAGATCCTCCAGTCGCTGATGATGATCCAAACATTATACATCCTACCGCTGAATCCAACTCATGGGTTTCAGCTGAACCTTTAAACACACTCATACCATCAAATCTGCCTTCGTCTGAAAACCTCTCCAGTGAATCTACTCAACAGTTGATCGCTGATGAACCTCAATCGTCATCATCGATAAACATTCAAATTGTTGATCCCACCTCTGAGTTAAGCAATAATGCTCCTGCTCAGCGATGGACCAAAGATCACCCAATAGATCAAATTCTTGGTGATCCAGATGCAGGTATTCAGACACGACGAAGCTCAGGTAATATTTGTCTCTTTGTAAACTTTCTCTCTTTAATAGAACCAAAGAAGACTGATGATGCCCTCAGAGATCCAAACTGGGTCAGTGCTATGCAAGAAGAGCTGACTGAGTTCTCTCGAAACAAAGTTTGGAATCTCATTCCTAGACCATCTGATAAAACTGTAATAGGCACCAAATGGGTGTTTAGAAACAAGTTAGATGAACATGGAACTGTAACCCGCAACAAGGCTCGACTTGTTGCTCAGGGATACAGAGAAGAGGAAGGCATAGACTATGATGAAACCTTTGCCCCTGTGGCCAGGCTCGAAGCAATTCGACTATTCTTAGCTTATGCAGTCTATAAAGACTTCATCGTCTATCAAATGGACGTAAAATCAGCGTTTCTAAATGGAAAGCTGAATGAAGAAGTCTATGTAGAACAACCACCAGGGTTCTATGACCCTAAGCATCCAAATTATGTTTATAAATTGGATAAGGCTCTCTATGGTCTAAAACAAGCCCCTCGTGCTTGGTATGACACTCTCTCATCTTTTCTTATCTCTGAAAATTTTGAACGTGGCAAGATTGATAATACGTTATTTTTCAGAAAGATAAAAGGTCATATAATTCTTGTACAAATATATGTCGATGACATAATATTTGGTTCTACTAACCCATCTCTGTGTACTCGCTTCGCTGAAAGAATGAAGAAAGAATATAAAATGAGTATGATGGGTGAGCTGACATATTTTCTTGGTCTTCAGATTAAACAATCTGACAAAGGTACGTTTATCAACCAAGGTAAGTATGTTAGAGATATGCTGAAGAAGTTTGATCTTACTCAAGCTTCAGCGATGAAAACTCCTATGGCACCACCCCTGACACTTAACAAAGATCCTTCTGGAAAACCTGTTAATGTCACTGCCTATAGAGGAATGATAGGCTCTCTGTTGTATCTCACAGCAAGCCGACCTGACATCATGTACTCTACATGTTTATGTGCACGCTATCAATCTGAACCCAAGGAATCCCATCTGATCGCTGTAAAGCGAATTTTCAGATATCTGAAAGGAACTTCTAACCTAGGTCTTTGGTATCCCAAAGACTCAGGGTTCGATCTAACTGGTTATTCTGATAGTGATTTTGCAGGATGTAAACTTGACAGAAAGAGTACCACTGGTGGATGTCAACTCTTGGGAGGAAAGCTGGTAAGTTGGACAAGCAAGAAGCAAAATTCTGTGTCCACTTCCACAGCTGAAGCTGAATACGTAGCCGCTGGAAGCTGTTGTTCTCAAATCTTATGGATGAGAAATCAACTATTAGATTATGACCTTCAGCTGTCAAAAATTCCTATCTATTGCGACAGCACTAGTGCTATCGCTATAGCAAATAATCCAGTGCTACATTCAAAGACAAAACACATAGAGATCAGATATCACTTTATCAGAGATCATGTGATGAATGGTGCTATTGAACTTCACTTTATCCCTACTGACTTTCAGCTTGCTGATATATTCACCAAACCTCTTGATGAGACAAGGTTCAACTTTCTCATCAGTGAGCTTGGAATGCTGAATCTTGAAGAATAATTCTTCAGCATTCATGCATTGTGTCAGCAATCAAAAGTTTCTTTTCATCATTCTCTGATAAGTATTCTGACTCTCAGGTATGATTTCTCAATCCCTACAACTGAATCTTCATTCAGTTATATAAAACTTAATCACTGAATTGTTATTCAAATGATTAAAAGCTTTTTGAAATTAAATTTATCACTGATATTTATATTCAGTGATCCTTTTAAAAGAAAATATATCCCTATCTTTTCATCAGGGATACTTTCAAAAAGAGAAAATTCTATCGCTGATTTTTCTTCAGTGATAATTTCAAAACTGAAAAATGAAACGTCTCTTTCCCATGACGTCATTTGAGCGGATAATCCACGACACGCCTTTTCTGACACGTTCGTCCGTTGCTCTTCTATCCAATCAACTTTGTGGAACGTGTCAATGTCATGATGATTTTTTTTCCCGCTTCATTCCTTCTCTCTCCTCTATCTCTTTGTATAAAAGGAATTCTTCTCTCCTTTATTCGGTTTACGCTTTCAAAACTTTCTAAGCAAGAAACTCTCTCTCAAGAACACTCAAGCAAGTAAAACCAGAATTTTGAATCTGCCAATCTTCGTCTTCGAAATAAACAGGTTTATTTCATGTTTATGTGCATTGTTTATCTGCTTTCTATTTTTTAAAATCCTACTCGTTCTTGTTCATCATGGATTTTATAATTTATTTTGCTTAAAAACTAAAAATCATTCTTTCTGATTTTATGTTTTTTTTAAATAAAAACCTTTTGGTTTTTAAAGTGTTCTTCATTCTTTCTACCCAGAACACTATTTTTTTCTCTTCCTAAAAATAACTTGATATTCTTCCAGTTTCCCCTCATTTAGAGAAACTGGTAATCATATTATTTTTAAACCATAATCATTTCTTCTATTATGATTCTTTCCATAACAGAAATGGCTCAATCTTCAATCGTTGCTTCCAAGAATGTGCGATTCGCTATCACTGAAGTTGAGATTACTAAATGTAATCACTTGGGAAGACTCGACTTCAAAGCTGACAAATACCCACATCTGGTGGAAGCTGCTGAATTTCTTAAACAATCATGCATAGCTTACGCGATCACTGTGGATCCTAAGCCTTCAAAGACTCTACTCCAACAGTTCTGGTTCACTGCTGATGCCACTGAACTCACCAACAAAAAGGGTGAGCGAGTCCCTGCTATCTCCTTCAGCACGGATTTGGGTCCAGGGAGCATGACCGCTCTTAGCCTCAGGAAATCCTTGAGATTTCCTGACAAACCAAAGAGTGGGTTCGACGCACTCCCCACTGATGCTGAGCTGATCTCCTTTCTGGATGCAATGGGTTATTGTTGGGAAAACAAACCGAGATCGTCTATTCCCAACAAAAAGCTCACCAAGATTCTCAAAGCTCAGATGCCTTCACAACTGAACTTCATCTTCTCGCACATCATTCAGTGCATGAGCGGGAAGAGTGGTTCGCTGGATCAAGCCAGCAAAATACAACTGCAAATGGCCTACTCAGTAATCGCTGGTCAAAACTTTGACTACGCAACTGCCATCTTTGAAGACCTGAGGTCGAGATTAGAGAAGCCTGAACGAGATCCCAAGATCTCGTACATACGTTTCATATGTACATACATCAAGTTCCTCTATCCCAACACCTATCCCACCAAAGATGATGGCACTTTTGCCAGGATAGGTCAACGATCACTGGAGGTTAAGCCACTCGCCAACGAGGTAAGTATCTCTCTCCTTCGTTCTCGTCTCTCTCTCCATTCTTCTTCTTTTTCAGCGACCACGCAGACGGTTCCTTCGTCTGCTATCCCTGTCGCTACCACTACTTCCAAACGTCCATCAGCTGGTCCAATTGGTTCTTCTAAGAAGGCCAAAAAGACTAAGGAAAGTACACCTTCTAGTACTATACCTGAGGAAGCTTCTCAACAAGCTGCCTTAGATGCTTTTGTGGGTCTTTCCTCCACAACTCCCGCAGTCACTCAACATGCCGTGTCAGCGATTTCAATCGCTGTCACACCATCAGTGACCCTACCTACTATCTCATTCGCTGAGATTAACCCCAACCTTACTTCTATCCCCATAAATCTTCCCTCTCCTTCTTTGGTCTCTGAACCCGCAACCGCCTCTCTACCTATAGGACCTGAACATCAAACGTTTGAGGAATCTTTGCAGTTCTATAAAATGTTTGATACTTCAGGTAACCCTATTATCCTAAACACTTCTTTTCCCATCTCTCCAAATAAGCCCATATCTGAACTGATATCCTTTTCAGGTCCTAGTTTGGCGTCTGTTGACACGCATGTCAACCATCTGGGAGAAAAGGTGGACGCTCTCACCAACACCATCAACAACACCACTAGCGCCGTTAATCAGGCTGGTGAGGAGCTGAAAAGGTTGACAGCCACCTGCTCATCCAAAGCTGAGAACTCCAAACTTTCAGCTGTAGAAGAACAAGTCGTCCAACTCAAAGAGTCCTCTCAACTCTTTCAGGGACGATTTGAGTCTCTTACCACTGAAGTTCGAGATCTCTCTTCTAAGGTTGATCTCTGCACGTCGCTTCTACAACAACTTCTCCAAAAGGTATCTGAAACAGCTCCAGCGCTGCCTCCCTCCTTCACTGAAGATGATCGGACAAATCTCAACATCGCTGTGGAATTCATCCATGATGTCACATGCGACATCCCTGCAGTTGAAGAACGGGTCACGTGTCTGGAAGCTGACATTCAAATGCTAAAAGCTTCAACAGCTACTCCAGCAGTTGAGCAACTCCCTACCGCTGATAATGACAAAGTGGGGGAGAAAGCTGAAGAAACATCTATCGCTGCTGCTGGGGAAGCTAAGACTTCAAAGAAACCTCCCTCTCAATCTGAGGGGGAGAAGGCGAAAGAACCCTCCTCATCTATTCATTCTCTTCTCTTTGAAGATGATGAGGAAGAAGACGATGAAGAGGAAGATGATCTAGATCTTGTTGATCAAGAAAAGGATCAACCCTCCGATGATGACGACGACGATGAAGAAGACCAATCTATGTGGTTCTCCAAGCCGAACGTTTCATCAGGGACAACTTCACAAGAGGTTGTCAAAACAGGGGTGAGAGGTGATACATCTTCAAGCGCTCCTTCGCAGAGCAAAGACAAGCAACCAATCGCTGAAGAATGCTTGAGGACTGGATCACAATCTGAGGGGGAGCATCCTTCTCAGGTATGTCTTTCAATTGTACCACACTCCTATTTTTTCCAAATCCCTATCTCTTTCTAGCCTTTATCTTTCTTTTTCTAAATATACACTTATCCCTTCTTTCCTTCATTTTTCTATCCAGACAGTTCTCACCCCTGCTTAAGGGTTCAGAACTACAAATAATCCCAGCTGCAATCGCTGAAGAAATAATCCCAATCTCTATCGCTGAGATTGATGATGAAGAAGAAGAAGATTCCCTGGTCCATCCAGGAAGGCCCTCTAAACCATCTCATGGGGCAGAGGAAGTGATGAAGAAAAGAGCTGAAATGATCGCTCAACTAGAAAGTCAATGGCTGAAAGTCCCTCTTCAAACATCCTTCTCAGAGCTCGACTTCCTCACTAAAGCTGAACGAGAAGAATCTGCCAAAGCTGAGAAACTGATCGCTGAATGCAGACGAGATGCCCAACTCGCTTTAAAGATTCAATCTTCTCAAGTCAAGGACAAGAAGCTGAAAAGAAAGCCTGTGGAAGTTCAAGCTGCACTACTGAAAGAAATTGAAGAGGAACGATCCAAAGAACAAGAGATCAACGATAAGTCCATTGAATGGTGCAAACAGAAGATGGATTATCGCTCTGATCTTCTTCCAATATCAGCCGTGACTATCTCTGGTCGCAAGAAGAAGGATCAACTCTCAGTGACCATGGAGATTACCAGAGAGGATGGAACTCAGAAAGCTATGTACGTTTCCAAACTTGAAGGTTTCGGGTTTACAGAGTGGATAGAATTCTGGGATGCGCTGAAGAAATCAAAATCTACATACAGAGGCTACGTTGAAGGACTTCTTAAAGCTCTCATCAACAGAGTCACTTCTGTACTGAACCTGCCATCTCCTATCCCTCCCAATCCCAAGAAACTCAAAAGAAAAATCGGATCCTCCTCCTCTGAAGACGTCGCCATCATCAGGAATGAAACTTCTATCAAATTTTCAAGAGATGCACTGTTTGGTCCTCCTCCTGATCTTTCAGTTCTAGATTTATCTCTGCCTCCTGGTGGTCCTTTCCAAGCTGGTCAAGTAATTGATCATCCCTATGGAATATTCTTCAGAGATGATGATGAGGAACTCAGATTTCAAAGAGTCTCTGAGATTCCTATCTGTCCTCTGAATCATCTCAAGGATCTACTATGCTTATGGTGTGACTTCTTCCCTGCTGCTGAGAAAATCAAAGAAATCATCAGCCAAGAATCTTTGGAACGAAGACAGAAAGGAGAAGAAATACCTGAGTATATGATAAATCCTCCTAAATCTTCTTATACCTGATAGATTAGTTTTCTCTTCTGTAATCTATTAGTTGTACTTACAGTAGTTAGTAATTTACTTGTAATTCTCATTCCTTGTAATTCTATTCCTGAATTAATGAAATTTCAGTAAAGTACTTAACTTCATCAGTACTGTAAAAGATCCCTCAAAATAGTAATTGGGACATGTATGTTACGAGTCCTGATTATTCCATCATTTTGAATCATAAAGTAATTTTCTTCAGTTACTTTGTCATTATCAAATAGGGGGAGATTGTTGATCCAAACTCTCTCAGTGATTTGATAACGACCCTCTCCTAAACTTAGTGAAAATTACGTTTTAGTATGTATTAGTGTTTCACCATCAGCGATCAGACTGAGTCTGTTCAGTTATCGCTGATAGTCTTTCTTATAAACATTTCTATGTATTAGTGTTTCACTATCAGTGATCGAACTGAGTCTGTTCAGTTATCACTGATAGTTCCTAAAGTAAACCAACGTAATCCCTGAAGACAAGTTTCGCGTCAACAGATGTTCATAGCTGAATCAAAGACGAAGCTGCTGAACAATGAGAAGTCTACTAGTGACCTGATGCGGATATCAGTGAAGCAAAGACAACTCTACTAATACGCGAAGGAACATGAGAAAAAGCTTCAGCGATAGCTGAACCTCTTTATCTCTGAACTTAGAGATACTCAGCGATCAAACGATCACAAAGCTTATGCCTCAAGTTTCCTTTTGTCTATCCTTGCACAACCTGGTACGATGTGTCAGAACGGACAAGTCTCTGCAACCATTCGTACAACAACTCTGTCTACTACACTGTTCATGACCCGGCCGAAAGCATGTCTCCCAAAAGTCAGTCTTTCAAGATAGAAACCCTTGTTTTCTATATCTCTAATCCCCATTCTCTGAGCTTCTTGTGCAATTATCTTAGTGTTTCTTTAGTTTGTTTAGATTGAGTCTGTCTTAATCTTATTCCGCAACAAACTTGTAAATTGTATTTTGATTCTTCAATAAACAATTTATTAAACGTTAAATTCTGTGTTTGTATTCAACCCCCCCCTTCTACAAACTTGTTTAGCACCTTCGGGACCAACAAAGAAAAGTTGAAAACGAGTGTTAGATCGAAAGGGTCTAGTAAATTCTCGCCCTCGAATGGTAAAATAATAATTTGAGCAATCAAAGTACTGACGAACAATTTAACAAGTTCAAACATTTCAAATTAGAAAAACGCCAACAAGTACCACATTCGGGGCCTCTCTTAGATCCCCATTCGGCCCCCTAGTAGATGCCGTTATCATGTGCACCGAAAACGAATTCCGGCCACACCGTTCCACCGTCCCCGATGGTTCTCATTAAGCCATGGCACTTTCTTCTCACCAAACATACATCATTACATATATAAACCAATCTCAATAAGAACATAGTCATTAAATTACTTTTAAGCAAGCTATTCCACTTGTACCAATTTATAGTGAGCATTTAACGTAAACAGTATAGAACCAACATAAAAGCCCACTTTCAGTTATAAAGAATTTTAGGCAAGAGAATTCACCTGAATTCGTGAGACTCGACACCCGAACCGGACACACCCCAACGTGATACGAGCTCCTACACGGAGAACATAATTTTAAAAGTTTCTTATCGATTAACTTTAATTCTTACCTGCCATACCCATACGGGAAAATTCCTAACGTTCGGCCCAAGCGAATTACTTGATTAGTCACTCTACTTGGTACCCGGTCCCGGTTCAAGAGATCCCGGTCCTTCCCGGTCGATGCTCCCGGTGGCAAATCATGGCCCGCTGCCTGGGTGGGGTATCTCCCGAATGTCCCCAAGTTTGAGGGCGCCCGGTCGCTACTGGGTTTGGTGACCCCCGGTTGATCCCGGGTGTGGCGGCACCTCCCGGCTAGAAGGTTTCGGCGACCTAACGTGGGGGTTGGTAGCAGCCCCCCATAGACTCCCATTTCGATCTCTTCCACAAAAGAAAAAAAAGATTACAGTCGATATCTTCACCACACATACTCAGATTGCCCCAACCCATCACAACAACAAGGTTTTAACAAACCATTACCCAAGTTCCCAAACTCTGATTTCATTTCATGAAACTAATAAAGCAAATGTTTGATAAAAGAGATTTTTCCCAACAGACCCAGAATTCTAAAACTAGATACGGGTTGGATTTCTTACCCTTTTGAAGAAGGAAACTCCACTAGCCTCTATTCTGGTTCCAAGAATGAGCTCTTCCATGGTCTAAATCTCAACAAAATCCTTCCACCCTCTTTTCTCCTTCTATCAGCCGCACCTACCACCAAAGAAATCAAATGAGGGAAGGCTTAGGGTTTTTAAGTCTTATTAGGACCAATTTCTCAAAGAGGTCCTCAAATTTTCTTTTATTAAGAAAAATGAATCCCACTTATGATATTTTATAATGAACACCGGAACTAACGGTTGTTACACAAACCAAACCTTCAGATTCCTTTGGTAAAGACTTGAAATCTTCAAGATAAAACATCGAATCTATAATGCAAAGCCCTCAAGAACACCTAAAGTTGCTACAAGGAGGAGAAGAGTTGGGAAGAAAAGTGAGCTTGAAATTATGATTCCCCTTGAATTATTGACACATAAACCTCCCATGACTATTGAAGATCATTTCGAAGAGTTCTACCAACGATTTCGAAGGTGGGATAGAAGGGAAGAATAAGAAATGGAAGAAAATAAGAAAAAATGAAGTTTTAGGGCAAAAAATCGGGTTTTTTTAGCATCTAGGTAGTGCTGGCGACCTTGCCCGCATCTCAAGTCGCACGACAGCTGGTAGGTGCCTTTTATACACCTTGAGACATGTGATAAATAGAACCAAAAAGCAAGTATACTAAATGGATCTATATCATCTTCTAATTAATAAACTAGTAAAATACCGAATATTGAGTATTCCTCTCAGACCTTTAACAAGTGTACTACTTCTGTTTTTAAAACCTACATATTTCTATGTTGTACCAATACGAAAAAAATAGTGAAAATGAAGTCCTCAAAATATATGGATAAACAAATCTTTTTGTAAAAAATCACTCTCTCGAGCCCGTTTCCCATATCATCTAAGTTGGCGTGTTCCAATTAGCTCATCTCTGAGTCCACTACACTTTAACACTTTGAAAAGCGACCAACCATCGAGGATAAATCATTTTGTAAAATATAGACAACAAATCTTTTTGTTAGCAACTTTCTTAAGTCTACTTCCCATATCATTCAAATTGACGTGCATATCAATGGCTTATGTCTATGAGACTTAGACCATGGCACTTTAACACTTTCAACGTGATCAACATGTCAAGAAGTGTCATTGGTTTTATAAAACTTGAAATAAAATAATAAAACATCATTATTGCCAAACAAATCTACTTTCTTTTAGTTAACATACACACACCTTATGTCACATTCAATCTAAGACGATTAGCTACTCATTACGAAAATGGAATGCAAAGAAATGTAAAGTACAAAAAGTAAATACATGAAAGTAAATGACAATAAGTAAATGACTTGAAAGTAAATGACGAAAAGTAAATGACAAAAAGTAAATAGGGGAATTTAAAGTACCAAACTAAAGACATGAAACTAAAGACGAGAAGTGCGGGAATTTAAAGTGCTAAAAATAAAGATATGAAAGTAAAGACGAAACGTAATGACTTAAATTAAAGACGGAATGTAAGTACAAAAAGCATAATAAATAAAGAACAAACCCGATGTTATGCCATTGCTACACGCATTCATATGTAAGAGCTAAAGAAGAACAAGAAGAAAATACACATTAATTAAAAGATTAGAGAGATTAATTAGAGATGAAATAAATTAGATTTTAAGGTGTATTAAAGAAGCTAACCCAAGCTCTCTATATATAGATAAAGAGAGGGGGCTAAAATGTAAATATTAACTACTAGATAGCATCGAATCTAGCAAGAACAATAAAGCAACTAAAAGTACAAGTGACAACTTTTACATACTTTAAACTATTATCTAGCTAATTAATTGTCCAAAGGTTAACAAAAGATGTGTTTTCAAGCAAAAATAATCTGATTTAAGCCCAGGTCTTTTTTATCTTCAATTATTCCACCATCAGTTCCATGTTATTCCAATACTGCAGCATGATCTATGTTCCACAAATTTTATCAAAAAGTAACCAAATTAGCCTTCCTTCTAATAGAAACAAGTAAATTATAGACTCTAGCTTCATTAACACAATAAGTGGAAAATAAGGTAGAGAAATGACTCAAAGTTAGGATATAGAAGTAAAAGGTCCTATCTAAAAGGTAAGAAAAGAGTGTTCACGCACTAAATACTGAGTACGTATCAGCAGGTCGCACATCCCATCGACCGACCCAATAGAGTTATGCGATCTGGGCGATCATCCTAGGTCGCGCGCCAGGTCGCAATGGTCTATTTTTTGTTGTTTATTTGTTTTTCAAGCCAGTTTCAAATCTAATACTTTTCCCTACTATTAATACTTAAACCTTATCAGATTATTGCCTAGTTTTTAATCGAAAAACATAAATACGAACGAAAACTCCAATTTTACGCATGTTACAATCCTCCCCACCTTGAAAACTGTTTCGTTCTCGAGACTTCTCAAGACCCCGTTGGGATCCCAACGTCACTTGATCACCTTGATCAAATTGTAATTCCAATATATGGTTTACAACTAAACAAGAAACAAGATCTTCAATACATAAAAGAATCATGGTCAGTAAATCTCGAATTAGGATATCACACCCTTTATTTTTTTGAAAGAACTCTCACCATGTACATGCCAAAATGGTGAGACAGAGAGAGAGAGAGAGAGAGAGAGAGAGGGAGAGGTGAAATTATGATGTAGATGACAACAAATTTCTTGAATCCACTGTCCGACACACTCGAAATTTCATACATTTGCCACAAGGGAAAACCTTAGAATTTGATAATGTCTCTGTCGATCCAACGAATATATTCATCTGAATCTTTTCAAATTCAGACAAAATAAGAGTGTAACACCGGAATCAACAAATGAATCAGTTAAGATGTCTGTCAATAACACAAAGTCACTGCGTGTAGCGAATATACATTGGAAAGGAGTTTTTATGATGTTCTCTCCCCCAGGGCTTCCATTCAATCATCGAAACACCACAAAGATATTTCTATGAACGTTATGACAAGAAAACATATTCCTTGTGTGTTCGTGTAAATGTTAGAAATAATTAAGCATATGATGATTGCTTATATAAGGCTCAAAGTTGTGTAAACCATTGAGACAACAATAGTATAACACATACTCTATTGTGCATGATCGAAGTGCTAAGGTGGGGCAGACTTCCTTCTTTTTCAATATCCAGATTTTCCAAATGAAAACCATATAGCATATGTGTTGCGTCCCCTTTAAAATATGAAACATTCTCTTGTTGAGAAGAAAATGAGTAGATAGTGGGGTTTTTATCAAGAGTTGGCATGGGCTAGTTGCCTGTTTCAATAATGTTCACGAAGAATTGTGAAACACTAGTAATGTAGCCGCCCGACTCAGAAAAAGTTGGTGCAGAGTTTGATATTCTTTTACTCTGATCGCCTACCCTCTTTCTTTTAATCATTGAGCTCGCTTCTAACCAAACTCTTTTTTACATTTTACCTCATCGCACAACCCACACTCAATATGACTCCTCACACTCGATCATTCAAGGATTAACTTCTTAGGAAGAAAAATCTGGAACGTGAATCCATAGAAGTTTCATTGAAACTCACATAAAGAGACCCATGTTGTCCTAAAAGAACATGTTGCTCAACTGGTTTAACTTTACTGTTAAAGCTCAAAATATACAAGTCAGATATATGTATGCTCAATGAGATAATCATGAATATTTGAGCATTTTAAACATTGAAGATATTTCAAACAAGTATATTGAAAGAATGAAATGAATATAAGAGATTTGTTCGAAAATCTGACTTTGTATGATAAAGATCAAATAGAAATGATTTATCAATTAAGGCATAGGTCAACAAAAATTGAAATTTGTCTATACGATTCAAGATATAGACACTCTTGAAAGAACATTTCGAAATGAAATCACGCTTAACAATTAATGAAATTCAATCGGGGTGTCTTACCATCGAAAAGTTTGTTTCAATTTAGAGACATGGTAAGAACATATTCATCAAAAAATAAACCGGTGTGTGTGAATACTTGAAAGTATATGGAAAAGACAATACGCAAGTATTAATCTTTGGAAACACACGGTTTATCGACATTTAAGCACGTATAAAATGAAAAAACATTAAAATCACACTTCTAAATTCATGAAATCGTTTAAGAATCAGAAGTGGTTTGAACATTTAAGTACACTTTTTCAAATCTGAAAGTTGTCCTTCTTTCAGACATGTATGAGATTAAGATTAGAAATAAACCTTTTCGCTCAGCTTAAATCATATCAAGTCAACTGTAAATCCTAAAAATATGATCATTTAAGCTCACTCTCATTTCTGCAAAAAATCACAAAGTCGTTGAAATGAAAAGTTTATTCACAACTTTATTGAAAAATAAAATGACATAAAGCAATAAAACTTTGAATATACAAGTTCTGATATGAAATAATCAGAAGTCATAATTCATATTCCTTACTCTTATTCTTACTCTAACTCCCCCTGTATTTATACATCAGAAAAATTAATCATCACTGATTAATAAGTATATAAATTCCCCCTCAAAAATATGTAAATCATCTTTCCATCTTCTCTCACTCCCCCTGAAATCACGAATACCTTTCAGTGTAGATATCTTTTCAGAATAAAGATAAAGAAATGAAGAAAAATAAAAATAATAAAACTTTAGTAGGTAATCACAGATTATGTCTTGAGATTTAGCATACCAAGTTTTGAGACAAGAAAATTAAATCTCTTTTCGTCTAAAGGCTTGGTAAATAAATCTGCAAGCTGATAATCAGTGTTTAGAAAATAATGTTCTATTGTACCTTTTTCAACATTGTCTTTTATAAAAAGATATTGTACGTCTATGTGTTTGATCTTTGTATGTTGAACATGATTTGCTGATATTGCAATGGCGCTCTTAGAGTCACAGTATATCGGAATCTAGTCGAATTTGAAACCATAATGTCGTAGTTGCATCCTCATCGACAACACCTGAGAGCAACAGCTCACCGCAACGACGTACTCCGCCTCAGCCGTTGATGTGGAAACACACAGTTGTTTCTTTGATGCCCAACTTACTATTTTATCTCCAAGAAACTGAATATGACCCGATGTACTCTTCCTGTCCAACATGCAACCTGCATGATCTGCATCTGAGTAGGCCTTCAGTTCAAAACTAGTATCTTTAGGATACCACAGACCAAGATCTGCAGTGCCCTTCAGATATCTAAATATGCGCTTAACTGCAGACATATGTGATTCTTTGGGATTAGCCTAATATCTAGCACATAAACATGTAGAAAACATAATATCTGGCCTACTTGAAGTCAAATACATCAAAGAACCAATCATTCCTCTATAGGTTCTAACATCAACAGGTTTTCTTGAAGGATCCATGCCGATCTTTGTTCCCGGTGCCATCGGGGTTCCAATTATTGTACAATTTTCCATTTTGAATTTTATAAGAATATCAAAAATGTACTTTGATTGATTTATGAAAATCCACGTTGAAAATTGCTTTACTTGTAATCCGAGAAAGAAATTCATCTCTCCTCATACTCATTTGAAATCTTGACACCATGAGGTTTGAAAAATTCTTACAGTATTTAGGATTTGTTGAGCCAAATATTATATCATCCACATAAATTTGAATTAACATTAAATCGGTTTTTTTCCTTTTTAATAAACAAAGTAGTATCGATTTTACCTTTTGTGAATCCTGACTTGACCAAAAACTTTGATTATACCTCGTACCAGGCTCGAGGCGCGTGTTTAAGACCATAAAGTGCTTTATCCAAGATATAGACATGATCCGGTTTATCTGGATTCACAAAGCCTTTAGGTTGTGAAACATAGATTTCTTCCTTAATAATGTCGTTTAGAAAAGCAGTCTTCACATCCATCTGGTAGATTGTGAAGTTTTTATGAGCAACATACGCAAGAAACATTATGATCACTTCAATGCATGCCACTAGAGCATAAGTCTCGTCATAATCAATGCATTCCTCTTGCCTGTAGCCTTTTGCAACAAGTCGTGCTTTGTTTCTAATTACGATACCATCTTCGTCCTTTTTATTCTTGAATACCTATTTTGTACCAATTACAGATTTACCTTCAGGTCTTGGTAAAAGTCTCCAGACTTTTAAAGCTTCGAAGTGATTCAGCTACTCTTGCATGACAGTCACCCACTCCGAGTCAGCTAGAGCTTCTGATACGCGAGTGGGATCTATCTTACTCAGGAATGAGTCATGCATACACATGTTCAAAGTAGCAGACCTAGTTTGCATCGGTAAAGTTGGATCTCCAATTATCTGCCTTATCGGGTGCTCTTTGGTCCACTTGTATTCGTGAGGGAGTGGATTTAATGTAGATTGATCATGATTTTCATTTATGTATCTACTGTCTTCTTCTTTTTGTTCAGCATTTGTTGGCGGTGCAGTTGATGTTTCTTGTACAGAAGTTTCAGTTGGGACAACTTGTTAAGTCTGTTGATTATCCAACATAGTACAGCCAACTGAAGCAGTAACTTCTGTTTTAACATTTTCTTATACATCTTCAACCGTAGGAGCATTTGTTTGAATATGAGTTTATTTCTGAATTGGGACAACTAATTCAGTAGATACATCCAAAGTGGTTGGATGATTTATCGTTGAATCTTCTGACCTGTCAACCACAACAGATTTAGGCAGTTTAGATCCAAGAAACTCATCATAGAAAAATTCAAACAATAAATCTAATTCAGATAAATTACATGTAGAAGTAGATGCTTTATCTGAATTAGTCTCATTAACCGCAAGTTCTGGACTGATTTGTCCAGAAGCTAAAACTCCTGTAAATACGGGTTATGAACTTCTTTGTTCAGAAGCCACTTCCGAATCAAATATGACATTGACGCTTTCTATCACAATCTTAGACTTTTTCAAGTACTCCCGATATGTGGAAGATGTTTGAGAGTAACCAATGAAGATGCCTTCATCAGCCTTCGGTTCGAACTTGTTCAGGTTCTCTCTATCATTTAATACAAAGAACATGCATCAAAAACATGAAATGATTAATGCTAGGTGTACGATTGTTTATCAAAGCGTAAGGTGTTTTACCAAACCGACGATGTATTATGGACCGATTCTGTGTATAGCACGCAGTCGAAACAACTTTTTCCCACAGAAACAGAGGTAGATCGGATTGACTCAGCATATTATGAGCAGCCTCGACTAGCGTTCGATTACATCTTTCAACTACTCTGTTCTGTTCTGGCGTTCTAGCAGCAGAGAATTGATGTGTTATCCCGACCGATTCGAGATAATCTTCCACAGTTTTGTTCTTAAACTCTGTGTCGTTGTGTGAATGTGGAAGCTTTATTGGCTTTTGCAGATTTATTCGGTTGTCCTTAAGAAACTGATGATGACTTCGGGCGTCTCATCCTTTGATCTTAAAAATTTGACCCAAGTATATTGTGAATAATCGTCCACAATAACTAAGACATATTTCTTGCCGCTTATGCTTTGCGTTCTCATTGGACCATAGAGATCCATATGAACCAATTCCAGTGGAGAACTTTTACTTTGTTTACGCTTTGGCTTGTGAGCAACTCTCTTCATCTTTCCTTTCTCACATGTTGCGCACAGTTGTTCTTTCTCGTATTTTAGATCCGGAAGTCCTTTAACCAACTAACCCGTGACCCGTTTATTGATGTACCAAAAATTCAGGTGAGAAAGCCTTTGGTGCCATAACTAGCTTTTGTGCAGCGAGGCTTTTGACAATAGACAAACCTGATTGTCAGTCTGGACTTTTGACAAATTAATGGTGTAGAGGTTACACTTTCTCGTTCCGACCAAGAGTTCTTTACCATCTTCAGTGCGTACATAGCACCTCTTGGCCTTGAAATTTACCTCTAGATTTTTGTCGTAGAACTGGCCAATACTGAATACGTTATATCCTAATCCTTCTACGTAACTCACATTCATAATCGTCACATTATCTTGTATAACATCACCGTAGCCTGGAATCGGTGAAAACTGATCGTTGCCAAAACGTACATTCCCGCAGAATTTCTCTGAATAATTAGACAATAAATCCTTTTGCCCGGTCATATGCTTGGAACACCCTCTATCCAAGTACCACAAAGGACGGTGCATAAGAGAAATCAAGGAATAACAACTTTAGGTACCCATTTAAAAGTGGGTCCTAACAGATTAACACAAAATTTTGGTATCCATTTATATATGGACCCTCTGAACTTTTGAAAAACTTTTGATGAATATGGCTTATAAGAACAAACATGATAAATACCAAACCAGTCATCAGAATATCGGTGAGAGAAAAAATCATCCCGTCTATAAGTAGATGACTTAGTAGCAAACCGAGATAATTGGAATAATTGCTTTATTGTATATCTCTTGTAAGAATTTACAAGGTTTTATTTATTCAAAGCAAGAAAACCAATACAATCAGAAATACTACTAGTAGATCTAATACAATCCATATCATAAATTAATTTTGAACTCTCATCTATCTTCTGTTTTGGTCGCCATTCAGTTTTACCTTCTGACCTTTTCTTTCTTAAATCTGAAACAAAAGATTTAGATTTGTTAGGAAAATCAGATTTCTGAGATTGTCTTTTCTTTAGCTTACCAGTGTTAGTCTGTTTCTATGAGCACCGTTTCTTTTACTTCTTACCTTTTGCATAGTAATCAACATTCACAAAAACTGATTCACCAACCTTAGTGGATGATTCACCTATTTCATGCACACTTGGTAAAACTTCACCATTTATAACAAAAGTAGAATGATCTGGAGTTTAGCATTAAAGTGAAATAAATCAATCTCATCAACACACCCTTCATCAGAATTTAAAAAATCATTTGCAGACGCAAATAAGTCATCAAAAGCAGGTTCAGAGGTTTGAGGTGCTTGAGAAGAATTAGAACACTTTTGAGATTAAGCTTTTAAAACAGTGTTCTTTAACACAGTTGAAAATATAATTTGTTCTATATCAACCAAGATTCTTTCATCAATTAAATCGTTTTCAAGTTCAATTATTTTGCTTTCTAAAATAAGTGGAGGAATATAAATTTTAGATTTAACCGGTTTTGCCGCCATCTCAGAAATAGAATAGCTAGCAAAATAATCGTTTGAAAGAACCTTGGGTTTTTCAGAATGATAACTATCATTCATCTTTTGATAGCAGAATGGTAGTTGCATTTTCTTTAAATTCTTTATTTTCTCATCTTCTTTAGCCTTAACCTCATCCTATGACTTGGTAACAAATTTGGGTTTTAAATGATGATATTTACCAGCAGCAAAAAAAATCAAAATTATACAATGCTGGTTGTTTTCTGATGGTTTTCTTTAAATAATTGGGGTTTTCATAACTGAGTCCCCATTTATCTTTATAATCAACCTCTTCATTAGGTGTGTTTAGAAAAATAGTTTGATCTGTTTGGCCTCGTGCATAAAGTTTGGCTTCCAAAACATTTACCTTTTTCTCTAAGTTCTTGTTTTCGACCTGCAAAATATGAGCTGTTAGAACACATTCATGCCTTTCAAGATCAGACTTAGATAGTTTAGATTCAAAATCAGAAATCTTACTTTCAAAACAATCTTTTTCTTGTTTAAAAATAGAAGCAGATTTGTTCAGAGAGTCAATCTAATCTTTGTTCCGAACAAGTTCCTTGTTAAGTTCAAATATCTTTTGACTTTTTTAGCAACTCTGTTCTTTTCCTTTTTCAGTTTACATTGAAGATCTTGAAGTTCGATGAACATTGCTTCCATTTTACTCATAAAATAAGATTAAGATAGATTTAGTACCTTATCAGTTGTCTCCTCATCAGAATCATAATATTTCACTATGTTGCCCATCAAGCACATGTCTGTTGTCTCCTCTCTTTCTTCTTCATCTGAATAATCCAGCCAAAACTCATCTTCAGCCATCAATGCCTAGCCAGCCTCTTGTTGTTTAGCCAAGAGCATCTTGTTCTTAAAATATTTTGAATTTCTGACTTTGGGCTTTCTACAATCTTTGGCGTAATGACCAGTCTTGCCACAATTGTAGCATTTGATCAGGTCATCATTCTTCTTTTCATCACCACTATAATCTTTCAGATACTTATTCTCATCCGACTTTCTTTCCACATACTTCTTCTCCTCAGACCTCTATCTTTCAACTCTTTGTCGATGCTCATGATTATTTGACCCCGAAGAAGAATACCTCTGTGAATTTGACCTTGGTTTCTTGTAGAACTTATTTTTGAAAAGCTCGGGTCAGTAGCAACATAGCTTGCTTGAGGTTCTGCCCGTCATCACTATCAGAATCATCTGAGGTAGGGAGCACAATCTTCTAGTTATTTTTCTTCTCTTTCTTCTCTTTTTCTTTCTTACCAGCTACCAGGGCAATGGGGTCAGCTGGTTTATCAGATTTCTTATTCTCAGCTCTTTTCTCTTCAACCTCCTCTTCATTTTGCCTTAATGTCTCATAAACCTCATGAAGTGGGATATCGCTAAGGTCTTTCATCTGCTTCATTCTCCGTGTATGCTTTTTCCATTCAGACTGGAGAATGCTGAGGAACTTTACCTTGTTCTCGATTTGCTTCTTCTTTACTTTGTTCTTTGACAACTCATTCAAAAGAAGAACAAATCTCTCGTATGTTTCCTCAAGGCTTTCATTTTCTTTTGACTTGAATTCCTTGTAGGAGTTGATGCAGTTAGCCACTTTCATCTGATTCCCGACCTTAGATCCCATCATCTTTTTCTGCAGTTGATCCCACATCTTCTTGGCATTTGCTTTGTAGCTACCTATCTTTATGTAAATCTCATTTGGGATACTCTGAAGTAGAAGAGATATGGCTTGTTTATCAGCTTTAAATCTGCTCTTTTGTTCATCTATGTACTGGGCAAAGTCCTTAGCAACAGTCTTTGTTTTTCTCACATGTCTTCATCTCCATCCTCACTATCAGAAGAATCTTCATCTGGTATATCAATGGTAGGAGGAATCATTGGACCTTCTGTGATGGACAGCAGAATATTTTCCCCGTTTGCATGCCTGTCAATGAAGTCAAGAAAACAATACTTCCACTGTTGATATTCACCCTTGAATAGAATAGAAGGATTAACATCTGTACCAATCGAAAGAGCATCTTTAGAAGTCATCCTGTTATAAGAAATATTCAATAAGAAACTTGAAAATGATCGTTAGTCCAATTTGAAATCACAAAAATACATAAAACTTGAAAGAAAATCAGAAATGAAATTTCCAAAAATCTACAAGTATAGAATTCGCAAGTTGCAATGAAGTACTAGGAATTCGCAAGTCACAAAGATAACCACAGAATTCGAACACTGAATTCGTATAACACCAAACTTCAGAATTCGCAGGTTAAGAAATCAATAATTCGTAAGCAATAAGGATTCGTAAGAAACAACAATTCAAGAATTCGCAAACAATCAAATTCGTAAGCTATCAGAATTCGTAAGATAGACACTCACGAATCCAATACTTAAAAAAAAGTTTAAACACTTTTACACAAACAAAGATATGAATTTGTAAGATACTCTTTTGCAAATTCTAAGAAATTCGCATATGAGACTTATGCGAATTCTATTCTTTCAGAATAACTTTTCGAAAGAGTAAAGTCTACGAATTCTATCCTTCTGAAAAGTTTCACAGTACTTTTCGTATACAAGACTTCTACGAATTCTTAGTTTTCGTAAACTAGATATCTATGAATTCTGTTCTTGGACATTTTCTAAAATCACTTTTCGTACACAATATCTGCGAATCTTTATCTTTTCTCAAAACACACAAATGCGAATTCTATGACATTCGCATGAGACACATATGCGAATCCTGTGCAATTCGCAAGAGACTCCTCTTCGAATTCTATACTTGAAAACTTTCTAAATCAAATTTATACGAAAACCAATATAAATCTGCGAATTCTTCAATCAATCTGTGAATTCTACTGAATATTCAAGTTCTTCGTATAATCTTGCGAGTTCTTGATAAGATCCTCGAGTTCTTCAAATCTGGATGAAAAACACCTCTTAATTCCTCAAAAACCTATCTATACCCCGAATTTTTATCTGAGACTTTGACAATTCGATCTCTAACACTTTGACAATTCGATCTCTAACACATAGAATTGAAATCTATCAAAGAAATGCAACTAAAAACATTCAAAATACAAATTCGATCCAATACAGTGCGAATGAACTCATGAAACTCGAAACACTAAAATTCAACAATTGACAATCAAATACAATGCAAAATTCGAATTAACCTATACAAACTCAATCTAATACTCAATTCGAATTAACCTATACAAACCGTGTCGAACTTTATTTTCAATCAATTTCACTTTTGATCTTCTCGGATACCAATTAATAATGTCCCTGATTAACATGTTATTATTGATTCAATTACAAACAAACAAGATGAATTAATCAGCTTAAATGCTCAACCTGTTATCTTGATTTTAATTCACAATTCGTAAAATTACTTTCTCTCTCTAGCTTTCTCTCTCTAAAGCTCTATGAAATATGATCTCTTACAAATGAATTTCTACACACCTATATCACCACAAACACCCTAGTCATATATCTATTAAACAAAATTAAACTACATACTTACAAAAACTAAACAACTAAGACTTTGACTTTGACTTCCACATGAGAGTTGGCTTTCAGCTTTGACTTTCTTGAACATTGACCTTTTGTCTTCTATGATCTTGCAACCAACATATTTATGCTCTAACAGAATTAACTATCTATACATAGAATGACAAGGAACATACACAACCTCAAACGATTTCGCAAGAGTACTAGGTGAACTCAACAAGTCCCACAACAACGAGAAGCACCTCTATGATTAAAATCCTTAAAGCTCGCTGAATTTTCATGCGTTTCAAGGAAGACTTCAATTCATATCCTTATTTCACAACTAAACCTCTAAAATCAAGGGTTATGGTTACCAGACAACTGAACTTTCTAAGTTCCACTCAGAGGTTATGGTGACATTTGATTTCGATAATGAGCACTTCCCATGAAAACTCTACTAATTAATCTCAACCACTCGTTAAAAGGTGGAATAAAAAATTACAGGGTTGAAATGCCCGCTGAAAGCAATCCTGCAAAAATAGTCTGCTATAATGATTCTAGCCAAAGACTATGACTTACTAGCCTTGATACTCAAATGGCTTGGGGTAACTTCTATTATACTATAGGTTTATGGGTAACATTTTGACTCACTTTACCTCTAAAAACTACTATTGGGACTCATATAATAATTAGGATGGAGTGACTTTACTTCAGACTGTATAAAAAGTATATGTCTCCCTACCTATTTGGATAAACTATGTTACAGATCGGATTGAGAACAATTAATTTCAGTGACCCAACATACCTTTTGAGCTAACAAGATAGAAGGGACACTATGCATGTAGTATCTTATTTCTTAATGACTGAAAGGTGTACCACATTCTTAATATTAAACTTACAATTTTGCAATCTTGCTGAAAATCAAAACCGCCATGACATTAACAAAAACAAAACATAGGTCACAATTCAATACAGGGTTATCTTCTTCCAATTTCTTAGAGTTTACACCTAAACTTCATAAGGTTCAAACTAGTCACTAATTGCCAGTATTACCACAATATCAAAACAAAGTGCCTTAATGACATACATTCCAAACATTGCAAAAAGAAAAACTGATATGGACAACAATTCATACATTAACCAACCAAGAAATGACACATAAGGAGTCTAAAAAAACTTACCTACCATCACATTCGTTAGTGCTCATGAATCTTCAATAGTTACATGCACCGACCTATCCAGGGTCTTGGACAATTCATTTTGATTTGACCTGGTTCTCCGCACTCAAAGCATACTAGACCCTTAACGATGCAGTCGCAAATCGAGTGGCCCATCTTTCCACACCTAAAACATTCTAGTATCTTATGTATGCGTTCTGATGCTTACTCCGACGTGTGGTTCACCATTTAGCCTCGTCACTAGCCCAATCATTAGCTCCAGATAAATACATCTAGAATTCTTGAAGGATCTAGAATATCCCTCTCTATCTTTTCCATCACCAAAGGCTTCTCTTTCTTCCTTCCATTAGGCCAAATCATCCTCAACTAGTTCAGACTCTTCAATAGCTTCTTTTAGTGAAGATAGTATGGCATTCCTCACAAGCGATTTGTTTCAGCCGACAACCCTTTGAGGTAGCATTTAATATTGGTCCTCTCATTCGGAGATAGTAATCCTCAACATACATGATCTCTCATTGGAAAGCTGGAAACTCATCCTCAATTCTATCGATAGCCCTTTTAGTGCAATATTTGTATATAACCTTTTCCTTGAAGATGTTCCATGTAATATGGTTGGACGAATAGAGTTGGTGACATTTCACCAACTAATATCCTATCCTCTCAACATTTGAGAACCAAACTTCACCCTTTGATCCTCACCGTGCTTGTTTGATTCAAAAGCTTGTTAAATCTCCTAAAGCCAAATCATGCAAGCTACTGGGTCGGTATCCTGGAAGAATTCAGGTGGTTTACTACAAAGGAGTGTCTTGTGGCAACATCCCCTCACACCATCTCTAACACCGACAACCATATTCTCTTTGGCACATATATTGTTTTCAACGTCCCCAGAACCACCAGGCATTCTAAATATTTGCTTCGTGTCTACGGTCACTGGCACCCATTTGTTCAAGCATCTACACAATCCTACCATCGTGGTTGATTGAGGATCGACTCTTTGACCTAAATCACTCTGCGATGTGTTGTACACGATCTCCCAAAACTCTCAAAGCAAAAACTAAGGAGGTACCAGGTGGTGTGGTCCCTCGGTTTGCTCCAGGGGTGTGATGCTTCCTTCCTGACCTTCCTTCTGTACCATCTGTCGATCTCGTGGGAATATCATGCTTTATTGTCATAACAAATGCCAAAGCATAAGCCGTATTAAATATTTTAAAGATTAACATTCTAGAACGTACTAATACATCCACTAATCATCATAAAAATAGAAAATCAAACACACACATGTAACAGATGTTCATAAAGATATCGGTCAAATGAAATTGTGAATATATTATACATGAGGGTCCTCGTAACCATTATCATCATTCTCATTGGTTAAGTTTTCGAAATCTAAAGGCATCTTTACTCAAGAAACCTATATAAATCTTAAAATCAACTCTGATAAGCTAGTTGAAATTTAGGTATCTAAGGACCAATACCTAAATATTATAAACTTATGCTCTAAAATACCAACTAGAAACATACCTAAATTTAGAAAAGTAATAGAAAATTTAAAACCTTTAAACTTCATTGAGGAGAACAAGGTAAGTATCAGAGTTCTAATATGCACTATCTAATAACCAAACGGAATTAGAACAAGTTGGGTGTTGTTAATAACACTAAATCTGCTATCTTCAAAATTTGGATGACCTCTAAAGTCATCCTACCTAAACTTCTTCAAAGCTCCAAAACCACTAAAATCCCTCTAAGACGTGATATACTTATAGATAAGAAAAAATGTTACGCTTAACGCCTAGTGAGTTAAAGTAGTTTTATCTCATAAGTATAAAATAGTAAAACCGTAAAAGTTCTCCTAAATCAATAATTCCTTATTTAAAATCAAAGGAATATCTTCAAAAACGTATCGTTTCTAAAATAAGATCCAATAATTATACATTTGCTTTTAATCAAAACCGACATCTAAACTCACCCATCAGAATAAGTGAATAAGACTCATTCCGAAAGCATGGATAAATTCAATACCCAAAGCAGCACCTTTCGGTGATGGGGAGATCCACTTTCATTAGCTATGGCAAAACACAAAGTAAAACATGTTTCAACGTTATCAAGTAGCGCTTTAAGATCACGGTCCCATTGTCTGACTCCTGTAAAGTTTCCACTGCAATACATGTGGTCCTGATGCCCGACCCATACAAGTTCATCTCCGTAATACCCCGACCTTAACGCATACTTACCCACCATAAAGTTATACCTACAAGCCAATGGTCCTAGGGCTCGATTCCACAAGAGTTCATCACCAAAATACCCTCGATGACTTAGTGTCAAATGTACTAGACTAAAGCCTCTACACATAGTCATGGTTCCCCGATTCCTCACGAGTTCATCACCATAATACCTAGGGTCCCGTTGTCTGACATAACAAGAGATCACCTCTGTAATACCCCGTTTGGAATTCCAACCCACACGGATTCCTCTTTGGAATACCAACTATGCTCCTAGAGTCTAACCCATACATGTTCCTCTCTGTAATAACGACTTCTCAAATATCAATATGACTGACTCACAATCCTATGGATCCATTGCATAACAACCTACAATTACAGGACTCGACATTGAATGATAACATACTAAAAACATGTAATTCTAATCAATAAACCAAAATATAAAAATTCATGTTCAAATGACACTATTAACCATTTAGGTTGTGCCACATCCCAAAACTCATTTGAACCTATATTACGTAGACAACTCTACAATTTACATGGATATTCCAACACCAACACAACGCCATAATACAGTGCTATTCGAATTATTAAAAGATAATTAAACCATTTATAACTTCAAAGAGGAATAAACACGTTTTAAACAAATTTTAGCACCATGACCCAAATGGCGTAATCCATACAAATATCATTCCAAAACATCTCTTGGATTTCTTCGTAAGACATTCCGACTGGTTTTGAAGTCTAAATACCTCAAGGTGCAAATATGACCTTTATCTCAACAATTGAACACAAGATGTCAACTAATATCATTCTGAATAATTTATCTCTTCCAAATACTTCAAAATTCAAATGCAAATATTTTAGTGTTTCACCAAGGCAAAAGTGCCAAAAATGCCCAAATACAGCAAAAACTCAATACAATTAGTAAAACTTCAAGCAAAACAAGTAAAAATCCAGTTAAGCTTGTTTACAAATGTTTTCAACACAAAGATACCAAATGTCAAATAATCACAAATCCCAAATGCATTTTCACAAATCCATGAAAATGTGTTAATTATCCAAATAAGATCATTTTGACATGTATATAGTTTTGCAAAGCAACAAGAGCTCACATTGTTAGATTTATGTTAAATCTAGGTTTCAAACCAAAACTTCACCTTCCTTTAGTGAAGAATTAAAATCTTCAAGATACAACTCCAAATATATGATGTAAAGTTCTCAAGAGCACCTAAAGTTGCTAAAAAGAGGCGAAGAGTTGTGGATTGAAAGAAATTAAACCTTAGATATTGAAAATTGAACATTAAGTTATGATTTCCCATTGATTGACTAACAAATCTCCTAAGACTCTAAAAAATCGATTCCAAGAGATCTACCAATGATTTCAAAAGTGGGAGAGATGGGATGAAGAGGAAAGGGAAGAAAATGAGAAGATATGAAGTTTTAGGGCCAAAAATGGGGGGTGGGGGGAGTTAAGCATCCAACTAATTCCGAAGACCTTGCTTGCACCTTATGTCGTGCTACAGATCATGCTACAGGCCACGCGTCTCATAGGACAACCCATCTTAAAGTTACGTGACCTGGGCGGTGACTTTAGGTCGCACGCCAAGTCGCAAGTGTCCATTTTTCGAGCCCGTTTCAAATCTCAAATTTTCACTACTATTAGTTAATGTAACCTTATTAGATTGTAGCCTAGTTGTTGATTGATAAAAACATAAATACTGTAAGACTCCGTAATTATTCTTACCCGAATTGAATCGTAATTAAAATGATAACCAAATATAGCTAAGGGGTTAAAACCGTCAATCAACCAAACTATTTAATTATAAATTTTAAAAAACAAATAAAAGTATATATATATATATATATATATATATATATAAGAGATTTCTTCCATGTTAAAAAAATTACAATCTCATCGTTCGTGTTTCTCTTTTCACCGCCTCTCTCAACTCTCTCTCTCTTAAAAACACTATAAACTTCTCTCTAAAAATTATCTCGATTCGTCGAAAAAAATCAACGTAACAATTACATATTCGGAATCAACTCTTCGAGTCCTTCCTAGAGGTATAAATTTCGTTATAAGTTATTTAAGTTGGTATGTTAGTGTAGTTGAAGTTGGTTGGTAGATTATGATTTGATATTACAAAGTTATAATCAAATACATGTTTAGGAATGTTTGTTTTGGTCAAAATCAAAATAGGGTAATGTTTAGATTCAAATTGATGAATTTTGTATCTATTTGTTTAACCCACACCAAGTGTTCGGTTTAATTCCTAAAAGAATAAAAATTCGTGATTAAGCTTAGGATAATGATCGTTGAGTTTCATGTTATGCGAGTAATAATAATTCATGGTTTAAATAGGCAATCGAGCAAGTTAAACTTTTTCGTGATTCTCAGTTGATCGCGTGCTACGTCTCAATTCGGTTAAGGTATGGATTTCATTTCTTTTGAATCGTGGGCAACTATTTGTGGTAGTTGACCCTTCCTAAGGGTGGCTTACCGGTTTATGATTGATCAATTGAACACGTTCAACGAAATATGTACTTATACACACATACGCATTGATTTGTTTTGAATCTTATGTTTGAACGTTTTCGTGTTTTCTTGTCTCATATTGAAGTTGAGTTATGAATAATTTGTTTGAATCTTTTGGTGTTTTATTAAATTATGACTCGTATGGAATTGGTTATGAAACTTGTGAACTATATTGAATTTGATTTTTATGAACGCCATTCGGGTAAGTGGCATATGTTTAGTTTTCGTTGTTTTTAGAACAACCCAATTAATGGACACATTTTTTGGGATGCCTTCTATGCTGGCTTTGTTGTCATGGTGTCCTGTAGGTGAACTCGGTCCACCAGAATTAGGACCATTAGTGGCTTATGTGAACCCACTCTTGGACTAGGCCGACTTTCTTGGCTCCTGAGCGGATGGATTGATCCTATAACTTTTACCCATTGAATTTGTAACCGTGGTGAAATTCATGGGGGATTCGGGTGTGTGTGTCCGTACGCCGACCCAATAGTTCGTGTGGTTTGGCCACCCCACGAACACAACAGGCATTGACGGACTTTATTGATATTACGTTTTAAAGTTAAAGTGTGAATCATTCTTGAGATTATTGGTTTTGAATATTTCTGAACGTTTTCTTTTGAACTAAATAAACTATGAACTCGAGTTTCATGAACTTTATTCGATTGAACTTTTTAAGTCTTCCGCTTTGTTATCGATGTGTTTATTGTTATTTCTGACCTTATATTACGATCCATTCACTGAGCTCTGTGCTCATCCGTGTGTTTGTCTTCTAACACTACAGGATCGAAGTGATTCTTACGGGGACGGGACTTGATATAGAGCGTGAAATTTTGGAGTTCTTAGACTAGTCTTATCATGTAAACGTTTTATGTTTAGAAACATTTTTTGAATTGTAATATTTTCAATTGTAATATATGTTTGGAATTTATTAGTAACTCTGAATTAGTTGTGTATTTATGTTAAGTCCCGTTCGTGACGTCACCTGTTCCGGACCACGGGAACGGTGGAGGTTACAAATGTGGTATCAGAGCATAGGTATCGACTTGCAGATTAACTAGGTTTGACTTGTGAGGATGGGTAGACTAGAATTTAATCCTATTTACTGATTTTCAATCCGTAACTGTATTGAATTCTGATCTTGATATTGTTCTGTGTTAGAATGTCGAGACGTGGTCTCCCACGTTAGTCTAGATCTCAACCTGATGGTAACTCAAATCCCAACCCAGTGGTGGGTACAGTGAGCCAAACATTGTTGATGTGGTTCGTTAGAGCATGTCAAGTATGATGCCTACATATCTTGAACAGACCATCAAAGATATGCGATAGACAACACAAAATCTTCCCCCAAATCCAAATCCTAGTCCTACACCAAATATTGGAAATCCTGGATCATGTTCGGGTAATCAAACGGTATAAATGCATACATTTCTGGAGAGGTTTAATAAACAAAAACCTCAATCTTTCACAATGGTCGTAGATTCAGTAGACATCGAACACTGGATTTGGCACATCGAAAATATTTTCAATGTCTTAGATATCCTAGACCAATACAGGGTCCGCTTGAAAAATAAACTAATAATTGGTCGGAATCTTGCGTTCAAATTGACCCATCTGTTAAGAACTTATCTTGGGATAACTTAAAAGAATTTTTCTTCAATCAATATTTTATGGCAGCAGATCGCGACGCTTATGTGCGAATATATTCAACGATCAAGCAAGGCGAGGAAGAAACCGTTGCGACTACATGGCTCATTTTCTTAAGTTTTCTCGTTTGCAGGAAATACTATAGGCACTCAAGAACAAAAAGACAACAAGTTTAAATGGACACTCAACTCGAAGCATAAGGAGAGTCTCTTGAATCATCCTTTTTATACCGTTACTAAGGTGGCCGACGCAGCGAAAAATATTTATTGGTCACAACAACAACGATTAGCTTTACGCGTTGACAATAAGAAACGTGGACCCAAAGCTTTCCAAAGCAACCCTAATTTTGCAAAGTCAAAGTCGATCATTGAGCCACATAAAGGCTCAAGTCAATTCACGCCACGACTTCCAGTGTTGTCTAGCAGTGGGAGTCAGAATGTCTCTAGCCGAACTTATATTTGTAATCGGTGCAATCTTCGTCATCGGACGGGTCCGTGTCTAAAGATGACCGGTTCGTGTTTTAATTGTCGAGAACAAGGGCATATGGCCAAAGATTGTCCTAAAGCTCAGACCACAACTGGTATAAGAAAGGAAAACCAACAACTACTAGTGGACGAGTCTTTGCATTACCTGGCGACAAATCTCAAGCGGGTATGATTTCAGGCCATGTTAAATTAATTGATTTATCTGTTTATACCTTGTTTGATATCGGGGCAACACACTCTGTTGTTTCTAAACAATTAGAATTCCGGTTAAAACCTTATGAACAAACCACCGAATTTCCAGCTGTGATATCTACCCCTATGGGTGGTTCAATCTGTGTGTTAACTCGATTTTCAAATTGTCCGTTATTTATTGGAGACCATATACGGGAGGTCACTCTACTTCCAATGCATATGTATCACTTTCAATTAATATTGGGTATGGACTGGTTGTCACATAACCGCGCAACTCTAGATTGTAACACAAAAATATATTGATTGGGTATATTGACAAACCAAAGGCAATCTTCCATGGAGGTACTCCAAAAGAAGATAGCGCTTTAGCCTCTATTACTGTGAAGTAATATATTTGACAAACTAACGATGGTTTTTTTGGCCTCGTTACAAGATACCGAATAGGTATACCCTACTTCAACACCCATAGTTGTTGTTTTCGAATATCTTGATGTGTTTCCCGATGATCTACCGGGTATACCACCGATCCGAGAAGTCGAACTTACCATCGATCTAGTCCCGAGTGCTTATCCTATTCCAAGGATCCATACCGAATGGCTCCAACTGAAATGACGGAACTTAAAACTCATCTCGATGATCTATTTCGGAAGTAACGATTCGTAACAAATATCCATTTCCGAGAATCGACGATCTGTTCGATCAATTACAAGGAGCACAATATTTTTCTAAAATTGATCTTTGGTTCGGGTACCATCAACTTTGTATCCGACATTGTGATATTCCGAAGACCACATTCAGAACTCGATATGGGAACTTTGAATTCTTAGTAATGCCTTTTGGGATAACTAATGCTCCAGCGTTCTTTATGGATCTTGTTAGAACATAAAATATTCTAAGTTTGGAAGTTTTGTAAAGTCATTAAGAGAGAGAAACATATCCTCTCTCTAGAGTTTGTAGAATGTTGGTAAGAGTTTCATTAAAAATGTAGACAATACGATTGTGAGTGTTTGTAGAGAGAGAAACATATCCTCTCTCTAGAGTTTGTGAAAAATACAAACATTTCCCTCCCAATTCATCTTTGTTTATCTTTATACATTGATTTGAATGTGATCTACTGGACTAACATGTGGTATAAGAGCCTAAATCGAATATTAATCATCGATACGATCATGATTGTAATTCAATCAATGGAACCGTAATTGTTTTCGCACGAACAGTGTTTTTGGATTTTTTATTTTTTTGAATTGATGCTAATTTGGCCGAGCTTTGAAGCATAATTGATTCAGAAGTCATAGTCGATTCACAGAGAATCAATTACAAGTATCAATTTAAATAAGAATTGCGGAATTGACCGATTTGGAGGTTATCTAGTTCGAATTTTATTTTTTCTGTGTGATGATCGATTTAGCATTTAGAGGTGTTATTTTTGAAAATCATCAACAACAAAAGTGTTCCAATGTTAATTTTGAACCTGCACATAAGGTTTTACCTCATAATTCGAAGAATTGAAGAACAATTGAAGATTATTTGAATTTCAAGACACTAGAATTCGCAAGATCCCTATAATTCGCATGTTCTTGAAGAACTCGCATGATTAATCCTTGAATACAACACATTCACCAAGTACAGAATTCGCATGTAGCATTGTGCGAAAAGCAAGGAATTCACATGCTATTGTGCCATGTTGTATGCGAAAAGTGAAGATTTCACAAGTTGCTTGATGCGAAAAGGTTGAAATTCGCACAATTTTTTATACGAAAAGTGGCTTCGAGGATGAAAAACCAAGTGAAAAATTCGCATAATATTGTGCGAAAAGCTTTGATGATCGAATATTTCTAAGTGCAGAATTCACATGAAAGGGTATGCGAAAAGCCTGATTTCACATGCAGTACCCTATGAAAACCATAGAAGTCGCAAGTTGGTATATGCAAAAACTAAGGAATTCACATGTAGGTGTATGCAAAAAGTGAACAATCCGCACGCAAGCCTATGCGAAAAGTGAGGTTTTTTGCTCACACCGCATGAGAATTGTGATCTTAATGTTTAATGGTCTGCGAATTCTTGTTCTACGAAAAGTGGTATTCATGTCGTGTGCGAAATGTTACAGTTTAGAACCCAATTTGCTGCCAAGTTGCCTTGTTCCCTAGATTTTACGCGTAATGCATATGTGACATCATTCCTTTCTTCAGTTGGTCACATATTTTTAGCAACTGATCAAAATTTCACGAGTGCTCATGCTAGTCAAGATTTTAAGATAATGGATCTTTGGATTTAGTCTCTGATTAGATTGGATTAGCAACTTGAGTATCTACAATCATCAGTCTAGAGTTTTTTTCTACGATGCTAGACCTTTGAGTGCTCTTAATCATTCTTCTAACCTAATCAATTAGAAATGTGAGTGACTGCAATCATTGTTCTAGTGCTTCGGTTGTGATCTATAATTTTGAGTGTTCGTCCCAGAGGTGCTTAACAAGTTTGTAGAAGGGGGGGGGTTGAATACAAACACATAAATTAAAGTTTAATAAATTGTTTATTGATAAATCAAACACAATTTACAAGTTTGTTGCGGAATAAGATTAAGACAGACTCAATCTAAATAAACTTAAGAAAACACTAAGATGGTTGCACAAGAATATAGAGAATGGGAGATCGAGAGTATAGAAAACAAGGGTTTCTATGAAATAGAAAGATGAAGGCCAGAGGTGAGCACACCCTCAGATGGAGAGGTAATCTTTCTATTTATACCCTATGCATTAAAAGCATGGCAGGGTACTTTACACGTTGCGTTCAGTGATTGGATTTGGGAGTCTGACTTTGAGAGACATGCTTTTGGCCGTATCATGAACAGTCTAGTTGACAGAGTTGTTGTGCGATTTGTGGAAGAGACATGTCCATTCTGACACATCGTACTGGTTGTGCAAGGTAAGACAAAAAGGAGACTTGAGGCATAAGCTTCGTGATCGTTTGATCGCTGAATATCTCTTCCTTCAAAGATATAAAGAGGTTCAGCTATCGCTGAAGCTTGTCCTCATGTTCCTTCGTGTATAAGTAGATTCGTCTTTGCTTCACAGATATCCGCATCAGGTCATTAGTAGACTTGTCTTTGTTCAGTAGCTTTGTCTTTGATTCAGCTATGAACATCTGTTGACGCGAGACTTGTCTTCAGGGATTACGTTACTGTTTACATTAGAAACTATCAGCGATAACTGAACAGACTCAGTCTGATCACTGATAGTGAAACACTAATACACGTAAATGTTTCTAAGAAAGACTATCAGCGATAACTTAACAGACTCAGTCTGATCGCTGATGGTCGTTATCAAATCACTGAGAGACTTTGGATCAACAATCTCCCCCTATTTGATAATGACAAAGTAACTGAAGAAAATTACTTTATAGTTCAAAATAAGGAATAATCAGAAAACATAACATACACGTCCCAATTACTATTTTGAGGGATCTTTTACAGTACTGATAGACTTAAGTACTTCACTGAAATTTTCATTAATTCAAGAAAAAAATTACAAGGTATGAAATTTACAAGTACAAGTGATGTACTAACTACTATAAGTTTTACTAATAGATTACAGAAAGTCCAAAATTAATCTATCAGCTATCTAAAAAAGATTTTGGAGGATTGATCATATACTCAGGTATTTCTTATCCTTTTTGGCTTCGCTCTAGAGATTCTTGGCTAATGATTACTGTGATTTGCTCAGCAGAAGGGAAGTAGTCACACCATAAGCATAAGAGATCCTTGAGATGACTGAGGGGACAGATAGGAATTTCAGAGACTCTTTGGAATCTGAGCTCTTCCTCATCATCTCTGAAGAAGATTCCAAAAAGTTCTTTGATTACTTGTCCTGCAACATATGGTCCACCAGAGGGCAGAGATAGATCGAGAACTGAAAGATCAGGAGGAGGACCAAACAGAGCTTCTCTTGAGAATTTGATGGAGGTTTCATTTCTTATCACTCCGACATTTTCAGAAGAGGAGGAGACAGGCTTTCTTTTGAGCTGCCATGGCTTGGAAGAAAGAGCATATGGTACTTTTAACACAGTGGAGACTCTGTTGATGAGGGCTTCTTAGATGCCTTCGACATAGCCTCTACTGGTTGATTTGAATTTCTTCAGCGCATCTTTGAACTCTAGCCATTCCATATAACCGAAGCTTTCTGTAACACCCCGGATTTTCAATACATTTATATCTTTGTTAATCTCGTGTTTAACTCATAATCGTTATCATCGTATTCAGTATAACGTACGATTTATGGTTTCGGTGATTTGTGAAGTTCCAGTGAGTTCCGCGACTTGCTCGCGACTTAAAGTCGCGGCATAAGTCGCGATGTTCACTGTTGTATTATGGTTTTGGTATGTCACGAGTTGCATGAGGAGTAGTAGTCGCGGCATAACCCGCAACGTTCACTGTTGGGTTGAGTTATTGGGTATTTCGCGAGTTGCACCGCGACGTGAAGTCGCGGCATAACCCGCGACAGTGCCTGGACCGACTTAAGGGTTTTAAAACCCAAAATATCTCAGTTGGAGTTCATTCTGAAATCTCTCATTCTCTCTCTTCTCTCTCTCTAAAAATCATTCTCTCTCTCTCTCTAGAGTTGGTAATTCATATCAAGTGTTTGATCCGAGGTTCCGGTGTAGAAAGCTTCGCCTTGTCTAAAGGGTCGATATCTGGTCCTTCGGGTTTTTCATATAAACCTATTGGGTGAGTTCCTACTACCTTTCTAAAACTTTACACATGTCAAAAGGGTTACATTTTGAACTCCTATGTATCTCCATGATTTCAGATTTAAGATTTATACATTTTGGTTATAAGTTAACTTTTTGGAGATTTTAGGGTTCCGATCATTTTATGATGGATTCTATTTTATTTGAAGTAAAATGATGTTTTACTTACACATTTCGTGGACATGTGAAAGAATGTTTATGAACTCATTTTGATGATTTTCATTCTTACCAGAAGTTGAACTGGAAATGACATTTTGCTTATAAAATGTGTTTATACCATATGACTATCTATGGTTGGTCACATAAATCCTTGTGACAAGTTTGTACCATTACTAGCGGATCCCTAAGTTTTGAGTCGACTTATATTTCATTATTTGAGGTTACCAAGTAATGTAAATATGGAACTACATGTGCATTAAATTGTGAGGTTCTCGCCGTTAACAATTATAGAACTACATGTGCATTAAATTGTGAGGTTCTGGCCGTTAACAAAATATAGAACTACATGTGCATTAAATTGTGAGGTTTATATAGTAACCAAAACGAAGAACTACATGTGCATTAAATTGTGAGGTTCTGGAAAGAAGGTTTATGACCTTGTTTTAATGAATTTTATTCTTACCAACCGTTATTTTGGAAACGCTCATTCGAAAAGGTTTCCGTTTCGACGAACATATTTATGTCTCTTGATATTGATAAATTGTATGTTCTCACTAGGCTTTAAGCCTAACACTTTTTCTCAAATGATATGTATAACAGGTTTCCATTAGCGGTGGGTTGCAAAGGGTTGAGAGACGGACATGGTCTCGAGGCATTTTGAGATGACTAAGTATTGATAGTTGGGCATCTGTTAAGTCCCATCCTTTTGATGAATTTTGAATCGTCAACTGATGTAATCTAGATAGTTATATTTAGATTAGTTTGTTGATAAACCCTATATCAGTACAGGTTTTGTTGTAAAGTCTCAAAGACTGGTACCCTTTTTGGAGGTTTATATCAATACAAATGTCATGTTGCCCATTTGGAGAAGTTTTAATTTACTCTGAAATTTAGGATGTTACAAGTTGGTATCAGAGCTCTACTTTAAGTGATCTAGGCATGAATGTAAGATGTCTAGACTTAGACTGAGTGTGTTAAGTATTGATTTGTGAGTTTGGGTAGAACTTCTAAGATGAGTTAGTCTGGGAGTCGACGGAAATTGTAGTTGTCGAACGTTGTGGCAATGGTGACAAGAAATTTTAGGTATTATATATTCATAATTCCACTTAGCTAATGTTATTATGAGAATATTTATACGTAATTGTGCTTGGAATTCCATTACTGTGACAATTGATAACGTGATAGTACGTTTTGTGTTATCCTGAGAATCAACCTCTTACTCTTTCTCATGCTTGTGTAGCAATCATCCGTTAGTATGGTGAACACTCGTGGTCGTCCGTTGGGTGACGGAGATCTACGCGATGTTAGTTCGCGTGAGCCAAATCCCGTGGTAAGAACGTCCGCAGTCGTTCCTCCGGGCATGCCACCAATATTCACCAGGGGAGTGGAGCCAGAGCCAAGAGTGGAGTTGGCGTCCATAAATCCCGTTGTTTCAGTGGCAAATCCTCAAGCTGATATGATGGCCAGTGTCATGCAAATGGTGACGTCGGCCATGGAGAAACAGCAAGAGACTTTCCTGAAGATGTTAGAGGATCGAGATCCGAGCTCCAAGAGGCCTGAGGCTGTGGCAGAAAATGTGGTAGTTGGCTCTGGAGGTGTCGAGAACAGAGTCAGATCTGAAGAGCATAGGGTCATTGGTACATCGGAGGATGGGAAGAGTTGTTCTTACAAATCCTTTCTGGGATGTAGACCACCAGAGTTTTCGGGTTCCGAAGACCCGATTGCATGTATCAAGTGGATCCAAGCGGTCGAACAGACTTTCGGTTCATCCGAGTGTGGTGACGACCAGCGGGTGAGATTCGGTACACAACTGCTCAGGGATACCACATTGACATGGTGGAATGTAATCCAATCTACTATCTCTCCTACCGTTCTGGCCCAACTAACTTGGGGCGAGTTCAAGGTAAAACTGCTGGAGGAGTATTGTAATGAGATGGCTATGGATCGGATCGAGGAAGAATTTCGAACTCTCGTAAAAGGGAATTTGACGGTGAGGGGGTATACCCCTCAATTCATGGACAAGCTGGGGTTAGTGGGGCATGTGGCCTCCACTGAGAAAGAGAAAATTAAGGCCTATCTAAAAGGTTTACCGTCGGACATGATGACTATGGTCCGAAACTCGAAGGCCTCTAACCTTCGGGAAACCATTGAGGAAGCGCAGTTTATAGAAGAGGTTTACGCGAAGAGTAAACCAGAGAAGGCGGTGGTAGTTACTGAAAAGAGAAAGTGGGAGAGCAATTCTGCTCATCCCAGGAGATCCCGACCTTTTGTCGGAAATCGAAGCTTCAGCAGTCAACAGGAAGCTAGATGGTGTCAAAAATGCCGAACCAAGCACCACGTTAACTGTAATACCCCTTCTCAGTCTTGTTATAAGTATGGAAAGTCTGATCACGTCACCCGTGACTGTCCGATCAGAGGAATTGTCTGTTATGAGTGCAAGACACCAGGGCACGTAAAAAGAGATTGCCCAAAGCTTGGGTCGAGTAGCGCGACGGCAAAAAGGGAGAACCCTCCTAGGGTTCTGGGTCGAGCATTTCAAATGACGGCTGAAGAGGCCAAGGCATCCGCTGATGTGGTATCGGGTACATTTCTTATAAACTCTGTACCTGCTCGTGTTTTATTCGATACGGGTGCCAGTTTCTCTTTCATATCTGAGTTGTTCTGTCAAAAGATTGCTATGCCCACTACTAGTCTTGAGGATGCATTAGTAGTAGAGATAGCTGATGGTAGTCAAGTTCTGATCCATAATGTTCTGAAGAAGTGTACTCTCAGAATCGAAGGGAGAGAATTCTCGATTGATTTACTACCAATGTTAATCGGAGGTTTCGATGTGGTAGTCGGTATGGATTGGTTAGCGAACAATCATGCCGAGATCATGTGTTCTACAAAGTTAATTCGACTTCCCAATCCCTGTGGCGAAGTCGTCATGATCTATGGGGAGAAAAGAAAAGGTGATGTGGCAATAATCACGATGGCTAAGGCATGCAAGTGCTTAGTAAAAGGATGTCCATCTTTCCTAGCCTACGTGATCGACACCAAGTTAGAAAAGTCAAAGTTGGTCGACGTAAAGATTGTGCGTGAGTATCCAGACGTCTTTCCTGACAACTTGCCTGTATTACCACCTGATCGTCGAGTAGAATTTCGAATTGATCTTGTGCCAGGAGCAGCTCCTATCGCTAGAGCTCCTTATCGGCTAGCGCCGTCAGAGATGCAAGAGATGATGGCACAACTCCAAGAACTTTTGGAGAAGGGTTTCATCAGACCAAGCTCGTCACCTTGGGGAGCTCCGGTCCTGTTCGTCAAGAAGAAAGATGGCACGATGAGAATGTGCATCGATTATCGTGAATTAAACAAAGCAACCGTGAAGAACAAATATCCGCTTCCGAGAATAGACGACTTGTTCGATCAACTTCAAGGAGCGGGTTGTTTTTCCAAAATTGACTTACGTTCAGGTTATCATCAAGTGAAAGTAAGAGAAGAGGATGTTTCGAAGACAGCTTTCAGAACGCGTTACGGCCATTACGAGTTTCTCGTAATGCCTTTTGGTCTAACGAACGCACCGGCGATATTTATGGACTTGATGAATAGGGTGTGCCGACCGTTCCTCGACAAGTCGTCATTGTATTCATTGATGACATACTCGTGTACTCTAAAAGCAAGTTGGAGCACGAACAACACCTTCGCGAAGTTCTCGAGGTGTTGAGAAAAGAAAGATTGTACGCCAAGTTTTCCAAATGTGAATTCTGGCTTGAAGAAGTACAGTTTCTGGGTCACGTTGTCACTCGGGACGGAGTGAAAGTTGATCCTTCCAAGATTGAAGTGATGATGAACTGGGAACCTCCCAAGAGTCCGTCCGAGATACGAAGTTTCTTGGGTCTGGCGGGTTATTACCGGAGATTCATTCAAGACTTTTCAAAGATCGCATCATCATTGACAGTTTTGACTCGAAAGAACGTGAAGTTTGTGTGGACTGAAAAGCAAGAGAAGGCTTTCCGTGTCCTTTAAAAGAAGTTATGTGAAGCTCCAATCTTATCATTACCTGAAGGGTCAGAAGACTTTGTGGTCTATAGCGACACTTCGAAGATGGGTTTAGGTTGTGTGTTGATGCAGCGGGGCAAAGTAATCGCTTACGCCTCGAGGTAGCTTAAGATACACGAAAAGAACTATCCTACCCACGATTTGGAGTTAGCAGCGGTGCTGTTCGCCCTGAAACTTTGGCGACATTACCTCTATGGCACCAAATGTACACTCTATACTGATCACAAGAGTCTAAAGTACGTTTTTGACCAAAAGGAGTTGAATATGTGACAACGACGGTGGCTCGAGTTACTTAAAGATTACGATTGCGAGTTGCTTTACCATCCTGGCAAGGCAAACGTGGTAGCCGATGCGTTAAGTCGGAAGGACTATAGCGGTTGTATTCGGGCTACCCATTCGAGAATCGAGCTAGTGTCTAGTCTTATTGAAAAGATCAAGATGTCGCAAGTTGAAGCGTTGTTGGAAGAGAATCTTACAGAGGAAGTCATGACGAAGCAGCGTTTACTCCTAACGGAAGACAGCCGTGGGGTAAAACTGTTCAACGGTCGTGTATGGGTTCCCAAAGTTGGTAGTAACCGTGATCTTTTGCTTGAAGATGCTCACAAGTACAAATATTCCATTCATCCGGGAAGTACGAAGACGTACAGGGACTTGAAGTTGCATTATTGGTGGCCGGTAATGAAACTCGACGTGGCACGTTATGTGGAGCGTTGCGTTACGTGCTCGCAAGTTAAGGCCGAACATCAACGACCGTATGGGAGTCTACAGTCTTTAGAGATTCCCGAGTAAAAATGGGAGCATATCACCATAGACTTCGTGACAAAGTTACCAAAAACTCTTCGAGGTCACGGTACCATTTGGGTGATAGTTGATAGATTGACGAAGAGCGCTCACTTCTTGGCCATGCGCGAGACATTACCGATGGATAAGCTAGCAAAATTGTACATCGATGAAGTAGTCTCGAGGCACAGCATTCCATTGTCGATCATGTCGGATCGTGACAGTCGGTTTACTTCGAACTTTTGGGAGGGGTTTCAAAAAGAGCTTGGTACTCGAGTTAAGTTGAGTACGACTTACCATCCACAAACCGACGGGTAAAGCGAGAGAACGATCCAGACGTTGGAAGACATGTTGAGGTCTTGTGTCATCGACTTCGGGGGTAACTGGGACTCTCACCTACCTTTAGTAGAGTTCGCTTACAACAATAGTTACCATTCGAGTATTGGAATGGCACCTTTTGAAGCATTGTACGAACGAAAGTGCCGAACTCCCGTGTGTTGGATTGAAGCGGGAGAAAAGCAGTTCGTTGGACCTGAAATCGTACAAGAGACGGCCGATAAGGTCAAATGTATACGTGAAAGATTGAAAGTGGCCCAGGATCGGCAGAAGAGTTATGTCGATAAGAAGAAGCGGCCGATGGAATTCCAAGTGGGCGATCGTGTGTTGCTTAAGGTATCGCCGTGGAAGGGTATTATACGATTCGGAAAGCGTGGGAAGCTAAGTCCCCGTTTCCTAGAACCTTTCAAAGTGCTCAAACGGGTAGGTTTGCAAGCTTACCAATTGGAACTACCACCATAATTAAGCAGAATCCACAACACGTTTCATATTTGTTACCTTCGAAAATGTTTGGCGGAAGAGGAAAGCGTAATTCCTCTCTCCGAATTGACAGTTGACGAGGGTAACCGTTGTGTGGAAGAACCCGACGCTATCTTGGAAAGAAAATCTAAGAAGTTGCGTCACAAAGAAGTCACGTTGGTCAAGGTGCAGTGGAAGCATCACCGGGGAGCAAATGTGACGTGGGAATCCGAAGAGGATATGAAGCGAAGATATCCTCACCTTTTTATATAAGTGTAGATTTCGGGGACGAAATCATTCCCAAGTTAGGGAGGATTGTAACACCCCGGATTTTCAATACATTTATATCTTTGTTAATCTCGTGTTTAACTCATAATCGTTATCATCGTATTCAGTATAACGTACGATTTATGGTTTCGGTGATTTGTGAAGTTCCAGTGAGTTCCGCGACTTGCTCGCGACTTAAAGTCGCGGCATAAGTCGCGATGTTCACTGTTGTATTATGGTTTTGGTATGTCGCGAGTTGCATGAGGAGTAGTAGTCGCGGCATAATTCGCAACGTTCACTGTTGGGTTGAGTTATTGGGCATTTCGCGAGTTGCACCGCGACGTGAAGTCGCGGCATAACCCGCGACAGTGCCTGGACCGACTTAAGGGTTTTAAAACCCAAAATATCTCAGTTGGAGTTCATTCTGAAATCTCTCATTCTCTCTCTTCTCTCTCTCTAAAAATCATTCTCTCTCTCTCTCTAGAGTTGGTAATTCATATCAAGTGTTTGATCCGAGGTTCCGGTGTAGAAAGCTTCGCCTTGTCTAAAGGGTCGATATCTGGTCCTTCGGGTTTTTCATATAAACCTATTGGGTGAGTTCCTACTACCTTTCTAAAACTTTATACATGTTAAAAGGGTTACATTTTGAACTCCTATGTATCTCCATGATTTCAGATTTAAGATTTATACATTTTGGTTATAAGTTAACTTTTGGGAGATTTTATGGTTCCGATCATTTTATGATGGATTCTATATTATTTGAAGTAAAATGATGTTTTACTTACACATTACGTGGACATGTGAAAGAATGTTTATGAACTCATTTTGATGATTTTCATTCTTACCAGAAGTTGAACTGGAAATGACATTTTGCTTATAAAATGTGTTTATACCATATGACTATCTATGGTTGGTCACATAAATCGTTGTGACAAGTTTATACCATTACTAGCGGATCCCTAAGTTTTGAGTCGACTTATATTTCATTATTTGAGGTTACCAAGTAATGTAAATATGGAACTACATGTGCATTAAATTGTGAGGTTCTGGCCGTTAACAATTATAGAACTACATGTGCATTAAATTGTGAGGTTCTGGCCGTTAACAAAATATAGAACTACATGTGCATTAAATTGTGAGGTTCTATATAGTAACCAAAACGAAGAACTACATGTGCATTAAATTGTGAGGTTCTGGAAAGAAGGTTTATGACCTTGTTTTAATGAATTTTATTCTTACCAACCGTTATTTTGGAAACGCTCATTCGAAAAGGTTTCCGAAAGGACGAACATATTTATGTCTTTTGATATTGATAAATTGTATGTTCTCACTAGGCTTTAAGCCTAACACTTTTTCTCAAATGATATGTATATCAGGTTTCCATTAGCGGTGGGTTGCAAAGGGTTGAGAGACGGACTTGGTCTCGAGGCATTTTGAGATGACTAAGTATTGATAGTTGGGCATCTGTTAAGTCCCATCCTTTTGATGAATTTTGAATCGTCAACTGATGTAATCTAGATAGTTATATTTAGATTAGTTTGTTGATAAACCCTATATCAGTACAGGTTTTGTTGTAAAGTCTCAAAGACTGATACCCTTTTTGGAGGTTTATATCAATACAAATGTCATGTTGCCTATTTGGAGAAGTTTTAATTTACTCTGAAATTTAGGATGTTACACTTTCCATCTTTGAAACGAACATGGCCTTACAGCTTCCATCCTCTCTGGTAATCTCCATAGTGACAGAAACTCGGTCCTTCTTCTTTTTCCCTGAGATGACAACGACTATGATCTTCGTTGGGTCAGAGCGATAGTCGATTATGTTTTTACACCATTCGACTGAGCTATTGCTGAGCCTTTGTTATTTTGAGCGCTCCTCTTCAATTTCTTTCAATAGAGCAACCTGGACTTCAACTGGTTTCTTCTTCAGCTTCTTGTCTTTGACTTGAGAGGTCAAAATCTTGAGAGCAAGAGAGGCATCTCTTTGACAATCAGCTATCAGCTTCTCAACCCTGACAGATTCTTCGATTTCAGCTTCAGTAAGGAACTCTAGATCTGTTGATTGAGAGGTGATCTTCAGTCATTGTTTCTCTATATGAGAGATCATCTATGTTCTTTTCTTCATCTCTTCCTCTGACCAGTGAGATGGTCTAGAGGGCCTTCCTGGATGTTGCAGGGATTCTTCTTCTTCATCTTCTTCATCAATCTCTCTTTCAGAGATTGGGATTATTTCTTCATCAGCTATGGAAGCTGGGATTATTTGTAGTTCTTTACCCTTAAGCAGGGAGAGAACTGTCAGGTCAGAAAATAGAAAGAAACAAGTTAGTGTTTATTTTGGGAAGAAGAAAGATAAAGGCTAGAAGGAAACAGGGTAGGGAATTTATATTAGGATATGGGAACAAGTGAAAGGCATACCTGAGAAGGATTCTCCTCAGATAGTGAAACTGTCTTTAGGCATCCCTCAGCAACTGCATCCTTAGATTTGCTTCGGGAAGGGGTTCCTGAGGATGGTTCATGACTCCCCCCTGCTGTGACACCCTCTTTCGAGGCTATCACTGATGATGTGGTAGCCACATAAAACCATAGTGATTGATCTTCTTCATCGTCATCATCATCTTCTGGGTGTTGCTCTTCATCTTGATCTTGGAGATCAAGATCTTCTTCTTCATATTCCTCCTCTTCTTCTTCGATTAAGACTTCGAACGAAAGAGGGGCTTTGTCAGCAAACTTTTCCCCCTCAACATGAGAGGGATGTTCTTCCTGTTGAACCTTAGTTTCAACAGCATTAACTTCAGCAGCTTCGTCCCTATTTTTTCAGCCGCTTTCTCCCCTCTTTGTCATTATCAGGGAGGGAGGGAACTTTAGGTAGTGAGGAAGGCTATGCAGAAGCCAACTTTTGGACTTCAGCCTCTAGACTATCCAGTCGTCCTTAAATCATCGGGATATCTGAAGTATCCTGATGAATGACTTCAACAGCTATGTTCAGTTGGGTGCGGTCGCCCGATGTGAAGGAAGGGGATGAATCCGGAGCTGGTGCATTCAGTTTGTCAAGGACGTGCTGAAGAAGAGCAGTGCAACAATCAAACTTCGAGGACAGAGTGTGAAACTGTCGCTGAGAATGCTCCTTGACTTTGACAATCTCATTTTGAAGAGCAGAGATTTGAGAATCTTCAGCTTTGGTGGAGCAGGTAGCTTTCAAAGTCTTCAGCTCTTTACCAGCGGTAATGATTGCATTGGTGGTTCCGTTGACTGCGGTGGTGAGAGAATCCACCTTGACCCCCAAACTGTTGACATTAGCGTCAACAGTGGCCATATTAGGACCTGAAAGAAACGTTAGTTGCTGAGAAACAGGCTTAGATGGAAAGATGGGAGCATTGTTTGGGACTATAGGAGTACCTGAGTTATCAAACAATTTGTAGAATTGCATATATTCTTCAAAAGTTTGATGATCAGGTCTTATGGGTCCAAGTTGTGGCTGTTGAGCAATAGAAGGAGGGTTAGAGACCAATGAAATATAGGGATTAGAGACAGGGATAGAATAAGTTGGGAGAGTAGTAGTTACCTCAGATTGAAAAACTGAGATTGTAGGTTGAGTCACTGTTGTTGTGACAGCGACCGAGATCGCTGGCATAGTTGATGTTGCGAGATCTAAGGATGTGGAGGAGAGGACCACAAAATCATCCAAGGAAGTTTGTCAAGAAACGTCCTCAGGCCTTGAGCTAGTGGCGCTTGTCTCCTTAGTGACTTTGGCCTTCTTCGAAGCACCAAAGGAACTAACAGATGGTCGTTTGGAACCAGTGATAGCCGTAGGGCTAGCAGAAGAATGATACTCCCGTGTGACCGCTGAAGTAGAAGAAGTGTGGAGAGAGAGAGTCGCGAGTGTAGGGTAGAGATACTTACCTCGTTTGCCAGCGGTTTGACCTCCAGTGAACGCTGACCCACTTCGGCGAATGAGCCATCAGTAGTAGTGGGGTAGGAGTCTTTGTAGAGGAATTTTAGATATGCACAGATGAACCGTATATATGGGATCTTGGGATCTCTCTCCGTCTTCTCTATCTTTGACTTCAGATCATCAAAGATAGCGGTGGCAAAGTCGAAGTTATTTCCAGCGATGACTGAGTAAGCCATCTGGAGTTGAACTTTGATTGCTTGATCAAGGGAACCACTTTTCCCACTCATGCACTGAATGAAGTGAGAAAAGATGAAGTTCAGTTGGGAAGGCATGTTTGCCTTCTTGATGAGAGTCAACTTCTTGTTGGGAATGGTTGATCGGGGCTTATGTTCCCAACAGTATTCCATTGCTCCAGAAACTGAATGAGTGCAACATCAGTGGGCAAAGCATCAAAACCACTCCTTGGTCTGTCAGGAAACTTGAGAGCCTTCCTTAAGCCGAAAGCATTCATTATCCCTGGTCCGATTTAAGTGCAGAAAGAAATGGTAGGAACCTGTTCACCTTTCTTGTTGGTGATGGTGGAATCTTCAGCGGTCAAACAAAACTGTTGGAGTAGAGTTTTGGATGGCTTGGGATCCACATTAAGAGCATGAGCAATGCAGGATTCCTTCAGGAATTTAGCAGCATCCACCAGGTGTGGGCATTTGATTCCATCGAAGTCTAGGCGTCCAAGATGGTTGTTCTTGGGTATTTCTGAGTCAGTGATGGCGAATTTGACGTTTTTGGAAGCAACAATAGTAGATTGAGCCATTTCTGAATATCGAAATACAGAAGAGTAGAAAAATAGTTTAGCTTAAAAATAAAGGTGTTCCCAGTTTCTATTTGAGGAAAGAAACGTAGAAAAACAAATATATTTTAAGATTAAAAAGAGTGTTCTTAAAGAAAGGTAGAAGACAGTAAGAAAGACCAAAGGTTTTGGAGAAATAAAATAAAAAAAATGATTTTATATAAAGAAAATCTTATAAAAAACATAATGATAGAACATAAACGGATTTTAATAACAAGATTGAAATGGAAACAATATTAAAGATTAAAATAACCTGATGATCTTGAATGAAGACGAGGCAGAAGCTTGAAAGAGAATTTCTTGCTCAAAAAGTTTTTCAGAAACCGTAAAACGATAAGAATGGAAAAAACATTCTTTTTATACGTTTGAGAGTAGGAGAGAGAGAGTGAGGCGGGAAAACAAATGATCATCATGACATGGACACATTTGAAAGAGTTGATTGGATGGAATGGCAATGGGCGAACGTGTCAGAGAAAAGCATGACACGGACTGTCAGCGATAAATTTTCCTTTTTGAAAGTATCCCTTATAGAAATTTAGGGATATATTTTCTTTTAAGAACGATCACTGAAGAGAAATATCAGCAATAGATTGTGTTTATCAAAAAGCATTTAATCATTTGAAGAAAATTCAGTGATTAAGGTATATATTTTTAAAAAAATCTTAACTGAATTGAAGATTCAGTTGTAGAGAGTGAGATAACATACCTGAGAGTCAAAATATTAATCAAAGATAGAGTGATAGAGGGGACCTTATTTGCACTGACATAATGCATGAACAGTGAAGATTTACTCTTCATGGTTTAGCATTCCAAGCTCACTGATGAGAAAGTTAAACCTTGTCTCATCAAGAGGTTTGGTAAACAAATCAGCTAGCTAATAGTCAGTAGGGATAAAGTGAAGTTCAATATCACCATTCATCACATGATCTCTGATAAAGTGATATCTGATCTCAATGTGTTTCGTCTTCAAATGTAGTACTGGATTACTTGCTATAGCGATAGCACTAGTGCTGTCGCAATAGATTGGAATCTTAGATAGCTGAAGGTCATAGTCCAGTAGTTGATTTCTCATCCATAAGACCTGAGAGCAACAACTTCCAGAGGCTACATATTCAACTTCAGTTGTGGAAGTGGATACTGAATTTTTCTTTTTGCTAGTCCAACTTACCAGCTTTCCAACTAGGAGATGACATCCACCAGTAGTACTTTTTCTATCGAGTTTAACCTGCAAAATCACTATCAGAATATCCAGTTAGATCGAACCTGAGTCTTTGGGATACCAAAGACCGAGATTAGGAGTCCCTTTCAGATATTTGAAAATCCGCTTAACCGCGATCAGATGAGATTCCTTTGGTTCAGATTGATAGCGTGCAAATAAACAAGTAAAGTACATGATGTCAGGTCGGCTCGCTGTAAGGTACAGCAGGGAGCCTATCATTCCTCTATAGGCAGTGACATTAACGGGTTTTCCAGACGGATATTTGTTAAGTGTCAGGGGAGGTGCCATAGGAGTCTTTATCGCTGAAGTTTGTGTTAAATCAAACTTCTTCAGCATGTCTTTAACATACTTACCTTGGCTGATGAAAGTACCTTTGTCAGATTGTTTGATCTGAAGGACAAAAAAATATGTGAGCTCACACATCATACTCATTTTGTATTATTTCTTCATTCTTTCAGCGAATCGAGTACACAGCGATGGATTAGTAGAACCAAATATGATGTCATCGACATATATTTGTACAAGAATAATATGACCTTTTATCTTTTCTGAAAAATAAAGTATTATCAATTTTGCCACGTTCAAAATTTGCAGAGATAAGAAAGGTTGAGTGTGATTCCCAAATATCAAGTTCTAATTCAGTAACAAACAAACAAGATAAATCTCGTAATCACATGTCATTGATCTCAATCACAACTATTACAAACTCTCAACTTTCTCTCTCTAAACTCTCTCACTAGAATGATATGCTATGAACTCTTCTCTAATCAGCTCTCTCAATCTTACAATGACTTACTTACCAATGAATTACAAAGATAACAAAGGTATTTATACCTCATAGCAATTACATGGAAAACAAAATACAATTACATTGACTTTGACTTTATTACAAATAGAATTTGACTTTTGATAAGAGTTGACTTTCCAGCTTTGTCTTCTTGATCTTTTGGTCTTCAAACTTTATGATCTTGAATCCAACATATTTGTGCTCTAACAATCTCCCCCTTTGGATCAAGATCATTACTAAAAGATTTAGCAATGCGATCTTCTCTTTGATTAAGCTCGATTGAAGTAAATCTGTATCTTCTCTTAAAATCTCCCCTTTTTATACAAACATAACTTTCTCAACCAACTTTCATACTCCCCCTATTAGTATGAAATCTTTTCAATCTCCCCTTCTCTGATAAGCACAGTATCTTTAAAAACTTTCAGCAATCTTCTTCAAAAACTGATCTTCAAGTATATTAACAATCTCCCAAGGTTGTAACCAAACCTCTTTCAGACCAAACACACTTCACTTCAGCAAATAATCTTCAACACTTCTATTCTTTTTCATTCAAAAACTTTCAAACATTTCTTGTATTCTTCTTTGCTTTCTCAAACATTTCTTGAACTCTTCTCCCCCTTTTTGATGATTTGAGCATTAATATCATCAAAACTTTCTCTCCAAGAAATGTCTTTGACAAATCTGATCTGTCCAAGAGCCTCTGATTAATTGCCAATTCGAACAATGTATTCATCCAGATCTTTTCAAATCTAGACAAAATAGAAACGTGTAACTCCTGAATCAACAAATGAATCAGTTAAAATGCCTGTCAGTAACACGAAGTCACTGTGTGTAACAAATACACATTAGAAAGGAGCTTTTTGATGTTCACTCCCCTAGGGCTTCCATCCAATCATCGAAATACCACAAAGGCAATTTCTATGAATGTTATGAGAAAGAAACAAATTATTTGTGTGCTCGTGCAAGTGTAGAAAGAATTAAGCACGATGATTGCTTTTATAAGGCTCAACATAGTGTAAACCACTGAGACAACATTAGATAAACACAGACTCTAAGTGCAGGATTTAAGTGCGAAGGTGGGGCAGACTTCCTTCTTTTTCAATATCCAGATTTTCCAAATGAAAATCAGATAGATTATATGTTGCGTCCCCTTGAAAATGTGAAACATTTTCTTTTTGAGAAGAAAATGAGTGGTTGGTGGGGTTTAATCAAGAGTTGGCATGGGCTATTTGCCTGATTCAATAACATTTACCAAAGAATTGTGAAATGCTAGTAATGTAGTTGCCCGGCTCAGAAAGTAGTTGGTGCAGAGTTTGATATTCTTTTACTCTGATCTCTCACCCTCCTTCTTTTTAATCAATAAGCTCACTACTAACCAAACTCTCTTTTCCATTTTACCTCAGCACACCCACACTCATTTCTTTTGACTCCTCACACTCAATCACTAAGGGATTAACTTCATGGGTAGGAAACATTAGTTAACGTGAATCCATAGAAGTTTAGTTAATTCCTAGCACAAAGAACCCAGTCCTAAAAGCATATGTTGCTCACAATGGTTTATCTTGAACATTTAAATCATAGGAAATATGGGTCAGATATATGTATGCTCAGAATATAATCATGAAAGTATGAGCATTTTTAGACATTGAAGTATTTTCAAACAAGTATACTGAATGAATGAACATGAATGCAAAATACTTGTTTGAAAATCTGACATTGTATGAAAATAATCAGAAATGAATGATATAACAATCAAAGCTTAAGGTCAAGAATAAATGGATATTGTCTATACGAAACAAAATATAGACATTCTTGAAAAAATCGTTTCGAAATGAAATATAGCTCAAAATTCTTTGAATACAAGCGGAGTGTCTTACCATCGAAGAAAAATTGTTTCAATTTAGAGACATGGTAAGAACATGTTGAACAAAGTCAAACCGGTGTGTATGAATACTTGAAAGTATATAGAAAAGATAATACACAAGTATTTATCTTTGGAAACACACGGTTTGTTTATCAATAAAACACAAAAATAAAATGAAAACATTTAAAAATCACACATCCAAATTATAAAATCTGTTTAAGAATCGGGAAGTAGTTTGAACATTTAAGAACATGTTTTCTATACCTGAAAGTTGTCCTTCTTTCAGATATATGTGAGATTAAGATTAGAAATTTACCTTGGCACTCAATCTTAATACTCAGAAAGTCAAGCTATCGTCATTAATATATGATCGTGTCAGCTTCTCTCATCCTGTAAGTCTCAAAGTCTAGTCAAAATCAACGTTATTCACAAAAATTAAAAAAACATAAAGCAGTAAAACGATTAAAGTACGAGTTCTTATCTGAAATAATCAGAAATCATAATCTTTTACTCCCCCTGAAATTATGCATCTAAAATATGTCAGTTATAAAGCACATGATAGAGATGTACAACTCCTTTTGGAATGTAGTTTGTCATATCTATCAGATGCAAAAATTTCAGAAAAATATGTACTCTCCCTTGAAGGTTGATTTCCTCATTTGAGTATCTGAGTACAATCTCTTATCAGTTCGGGAGTAGCATTTCTTTTTCATCATTGAAGAGCGAGTCCTAAACTGTTGTGTTTAGAAGTCAAACTTCGTTGAAGTACGGGTTCTAAGTTGATGTAATTAGAAGCCTTGCTCTTGACATTGAGATGCGGGTCTTGAACTGTGTTATTCAAGAGCCATTGTTCTCTTACTCCCCCTTGACTTGTGATGCCTGCAACATAGAATCAATCTTCGGTTTTGGTACCCACTGGTATTTGGGTCCATGTATATTAGTTGCAGTTCGAATGGGAGTAACTGAATAAGAACCATACCAGTAATGATCACTAGCTTTATGAACAAAATCAAATGTATTACAGTAAGAACAATACCTTTTCTTAGATAACCTGAACATTTGATCTCTCGAGTAAGCAAGATCAGGTTTACCTTTAAGCACTTTGTTCTTCTTTGCATTTGATGCAGATACAAATGATTTGTTTTCTTTCTTCTTTCCTTTCTTTCCTTTCTTTTCTTCCTTCTTCTCATCATTCTTCTCATCATCATCCACTGGTTTCACTTTCCATAACAACTTCTCTTCATTATATCTTCTTCGTCTTCTTTGTGTACCCGAACCATCTACATGTTGATCATAGAAAATATTAGAAGTACGAATCTGATTGAATGAATTGACTAACCTTCTTGAAGAAACAGGTTTCATGTGTGAGCTTGAGGCTGTCTTTTTAAAATCAGCTGAATTATTTCGAGGTGAGTGGATTTGTGACTCTGGAGGCGTTTGCTCAGTCACCACCACCTTTGATACAATCTTTTCAAACTCTTTAATCTTTGAAGCGAAACTGTCTCTTTCTTTTACAAGAAGATCAATATTTGTCTTGAATTCAGACTTCGTTTGTTGCTCTATAAGCGCATTCTCAGATAGTTCAGATAACTTTGCAGTTAATTTCCTTATCTCAGTCTCAAAAATAATTCTTTCTTCTTCAAAATCCTTTTCCACATTCTTTCTTCCATCAGATATCTCTTTAAAAAATCCAACATTCTTCTGCTCAATCTCCTTTTTATCATTTGCAAACTTTTCTCTTTCAATAATGATCACTTTCTCAAAAATCAGAGATTTGTTGAGAAAGTTTAACGCATTTAAGCTCAACCGTCTTCTTCTCGTCAGCACATTTTCTAGAAAAATCCGAGAACTTCTTTGCAAATCCTTTCTTTTTAGTCTCAAAATCAGATCTTTCTTCAACCATCTTTTTCTCCAGATCAGATATTTCCTTTTGAAGCTCAGCATTAGCATCCACTAGATTCTTAATCTTCATCTCATAACTATCAACAGAATCTACTTGCTGAATCTGGATTATTTGAGATTCCAAAACAGAAATCTTTTGTAGAAAATCAGAATTCTCAGTCTTTAATTTCTCAGCTTCCAACCATTTATCATCTTTCAAGACTTGAATAACTTCTTTTTCAAGTTGTTGAAAATGTTCCTTGTATTTGGCAAAAAATTCTGAATATCGACCTGAACCTGTTGTCTTCTTCAGGTAATCTATATGTGCATGCATCCACTCATTAAGCTTGTTATAACTGTCAACTTGATCATCATGTTTCTTCTTATAATATTCCAAATGACTTTTAGATACAGCAACATTCATATTTAAATCTTTCAACTTTTTACAACTTTGTGCAAATCGGCCTTCAAGAAGAAGAATCTCTGCTTTAAGTTTAGCAATCTCTTCTTTTGATGACATTTTTCCTTGAGAAGACATCCTGTTTCAATTAAAAAGAAATTAGAACTTGAAAAATGATCGTTAATCCAAATTATTTGTGCTCTAACATTGAGAGAGTGTCATACCAAGCACGAGGGGCTTGTTTGAGACCATAGAGAGCCTTATCCAGTTTATAAACATAATTTGGATACTTAGGGTCATAGAACCCTGGAGGTTGTTCTACATAGACTTCTTCATTCATCTTTCCATTTAGGAATGTTGATTTTACATCCATTTGATACACAATGAAGTCTTTGTAAACTGCATAAGCTAAGAATAGTCGAATTACTTCGAGCCTAGCCACAAGGGCAAAGGTTTCATCATAGTCTATGCCTTCCTCTTATCTGTATCCCTGAGCAACAAGTCGAGCCTTGTTGCGGGTTACAGTTCCATGTTCATCTAACTTGTTTCTAAACATCCATTTGGTGCCTATAACAGTTTTATCAGATAATCTAGGAACGAGATTCCAAACTTTGTTACGAGTAAACTCAATCAGCTCTTCTTGCATAGCGCTGACCCAGTTTGGATCTCGGAGGGCATCATTAACCTTCTTTGGCTCTATTAAAGAAATAAAGTTTACAAAGAGACAGATATTACCTGAACTTCGTCGTGTCTGAATACTTGCATCGGGATCACCAAGGATTTGATCAAAGGGGGGATCTCTAGTCCATCGCTGAGCAGGAGCATGATCGCTTACTTTGGAGATTGGATCAACAATTGGAATGTTCACTGATGATGAAGCTTGAGGATCATCAGCTATCAAGTGTTGAGTGTCAGAAATAACATTGTTTTCTGAGAGGTGTTCAGACGAAGATGGTTCTGATGGAAGAAGTGTGTTTAGAGGCTCTGCTGAGATCCATGAGTTGGATTCAGCTTTAGGAGGTATGATGTTTGTATCATCATCAGCAGCCGGAGGATTTCAATGCTGATGGTTTGAGAAGAAGGGTTCTGTTTCTCTGTAATGAGAGAACATCCAAGCATTTAATTCTTCATTGTCAACGATTGGTTTAGAGTTCCCTGAGCGAGTTTCATCAAAAGTGACATGAATTGTTTCTTCCACAGATTGTCTTCTCTTGTTGAAAACTCTGTAGGCTTTGGAGATGGAGGAATATCCAAGAAATATTCCATCATCAGCTTTTGGGTCGAACTTTCCAAGCTGATCTTTGTTGTTTAGAATAAAGCACTGACAACCAAAGATATGAAGAAAACTGATAGAAGGCTTTCTTCCATGAAAAAGTTCATAAGTTGTCTTTCCGAATCGCTTTACTATCAGCGATCGGTTTTGAGTAAAACATGTAGTATTTAAAGCTTCAGCCCAAAATTGAGTAGGGAGATGAGAATTGTTGAGCATTGACCTAGCAACTTCAATGATCGTTCTGTTTCTTCTTTCAGCGACTCCGTTTTGCTGAGGTGTTCTTACTGAAGAGAAGTTATGAGAAATTCCCTTGTTATCAAAGAAATTATTCAGAGAACTATTTTTGAATTCAGTTCCATGATCACTTCTTATTGAACGAACAGTAAGATTATTCAGCACTTCCATCTTTTTAACAAAAATTATCAGTTCTTCTGGAGTATCACTCTTGTAGAGAAGAAAGATAACCCAGGTGTAGCGAGAGTATTCATCTACAATGACAAGCGTATATTTCTTTCCAGCTATTGATTGGATGTTGGCAGGGCCAAATAAATCCATATGTAAGAGCTAGAGAGGACTTGTCACTGAGGAAACTTGTTTAGACTTGAAACTAGCTTTTGTCTGTTTTCCTTTTTCACATACTGAACAGAGAGATTCTTTAGCATATGAGTGTTGAGGAAGACCAGAAACCAGTTCCTTAGAAGAGAGAGATTTCAGGGTTTTGAAGTTTAGATGAGAGAGCCTTTTGTGCCATAGCTAGTTGACATCATAAGAGGCTTTAGAGAGAAAAACACACGTTCTCAGTGGTAGTAGAGTCCATATCTATTACAAAGACATTTTCTTTATGATAACCACAGAGAGAAAGTTTTCCTTTATCATTCACCACTGAACATGCTTTCTTAGAAAAGAGAACTTCATAGTCTTTGTCACATAGCTGACTGATGCTCAGAAGATTGTGCTTCAGTCCATCTACGTAAGCGATTGTTCTGAAAGTAGTTGTCCCATTTCTGAGGACACCAAACCCTCGGGTATATCCTTTTCGTTTTCCACTAAAGATCACAGAGGGGCCTTTCTCTTCCTTGTATTCAGTGAGCAGGTCTTTTTGTCTAGTCATATGACGAGAACATCCACTATCGAGATACCAGATGCCCTTTGATCCCTGCAAACATAAGGAAGATTAAGCTTTCTTTGGTACCCAATTTTCAATGGGTCCTCTAGAGTTAGTGGAGATGGAAGGTCTAGTAATCTTCACAGCAGATGAAGATTCAGCTTCAGTGGTAACCTTCACCTTGGTTAATTTCTTAACCTTAGTGGTATTTTTCACCTTGGTCAATTTTTCAGCTTTTATGACCTTCTCAGCCTTGGAGGCATTCATCTTCACTTTAGCTATTTTATCAGCTTTAGTGGCAGTTAGACATTTGTTTACGATATGGTCAGTAAATCCATAGTGATAGCATTTTCTATATTTAAAAGTGGTTTTAGGACCAGGAGTGAAAGGTTTTGAGAATATGAGATGAGCAGGTCCAGCTCCAATAATGCTTTTCTCATGAGATCTGGGAGGAATTTTAGTTCATCAGATCTCTTAGGCTTAAGATCAATCTTTAGCTTTGGAGGACAAAGATCAAAGATTTCTATCACAGAGCTAGACGATTGATTCGCTAAAGGTTTAGAAGGAACTTTCAACTTTGCTTTCGTGGTAGCTTTCTGAGGATGAAGAATGGATTTTCCTGTATTCGTAGACTTAAAGCCTTTGGATATTTCTTTAGGGATGGTATTAGAAGAAGAGAGATAAAACTGATTATAAGAAGTGTCAGAGATAGAAGGGACAAATGTTTCAAACTTAAGCATGGAACAATCTTCTTGAGGTTAATCCTGTGGTTTCCAAAAACGAAGACCAGTTCTATCACCGTCAGGAGTTTGAGCATTTTATATCTCAGTGATCTTTGTTGATGATTTGCACCATTTTTCAACAGTAGCCTTTTCTATATTTAGAGCGGCGATGACTTGTTCGCGTTCAATGTTGATGATTTCATTTACAATGACTTGATATAAAAGAGTCAGTTCTTTGATTTTTTCATGACATTTCTCTAGCTGTTCAGTTAAATTAATGTTTTTGTTCTCAGCTAGAGTTTTGCCGTTTAGAGCATTGTAGAGATCAATCGTCAACACGTAAACGGCGCGACTTCTCTCTTCTTCTGGTAGAGAGGAATTAGTAGAGATAGATACCTGAGATGATATATAATTCATAGAAGTTTCAGCTAGTTCTTCCACTTCTTCTTTAATCTCAGCCATGAGACAAAGATTAGCGACTTATTCTTCATCAGAACTTGATTCTTCTGATTCAGCCCAATCATGTTCTTCAGCAATGAGACCTTTACCTTTTCGCTTGTAGCTTTTCACCTTTTGATATTTGTCTTTCATCTTTAGGTATTTGTCATCGCTGGATCTTCTTGAGGTAGAGGGTTTGAAGACTTTCTTTGACATGCAATCACTTGCAAACTGTCCAATCTTTTCGAAGTTAAAACAAGTAGCAGTAGCCTTATCAACAGGGGTTGATTTTGGCTTGTCAGTGAGGGATAGAGGCTTATTTCTTCTGAAATTGCTCTTTCTGCCAAATCTCTAAAAAGAGTTTGTCAAGAGTGCTAAGGATTCATCAAACTCTGAAAGATCAGTGTCTGATAGATCCTCAGTTTCAAAATCTAACTCAGTGATAGTGAGAGTAGATTGCTGAGATGGAATTATTTCTGAAGAGACTAAAGCAATAGGAGTGCTTTCGGAGTCTTTAGAATCATCTATAAGATTCTACTTCAAGAGATTTGATTGCTCGTAGTTGAGCAATATTCCATACAAGGTGTTGAGAGAAAGAGAATTTAAGTCTTTTGTCAGCTTGAGACATATTGAATAACTGTCCAGCATTCAGGAAGACATTCCAAGAATTTTGTTAGGACCTCAGAATTAGAATAGGTCCTACCAACGGTTCTTAGATCAAAGATTAAGCAGTTAAATCGCTGATGAACGTCAGAGAGAGATTCATTCTTACTAGCGATGAACCTTTCATACTGTCTTACCAAGTTAATCTTTCGAGTCTCTTGGATTTCAGTGGTGCCTTCATATTGAACACATATGGTTTCCCACATTTCTTTAGGGGTTTTAAGATGCATGATGGAATGGAAAACTTCATCAGGCAAGGCCATAGAGATAATGGTCTTTGCCCTTCCATCGATACCAACCTTTTTTTTTATCTTCATCACTCCATTGTCTAATTTCCTTAACAACATAACGTTCAGGAACAAATGGAGTGGTGGCAGTAGCTGGAACGTCAGCTATGATTTGGACAGGGTCATAGAGTCCATTTGTTATGTATTCAGGTATGGTGGGATATGCACCTTCTAGAAATAGCATCATACGATTTTTCCACAAAGAGAAGTTATCTCTGCTAAATCGATGAGGTTTAGAAAGTGAACCATTATCATATTAGTTTGTGTTTGTGTTAAGTGCCATTTTAGAATAGCAAGGAAGAGAATAAAGCAGGATCTTGTTTATCAGATTAAACAGTCTGCTCTGATACCACTTGTTGGTTTCGGAGGTGCTTAACAAGTTTGTAGAAAGGGGATTTGAATACAAACACATAAATTAATGTTTAATAAATTGTTTATTGATAAATCAAACACAATTTACAAGTTTGTTGCGGAATAAGATTAAGACAGACTCAATCTAAACAAACTTAAGAAAACACTAAGATGGTTGCACAAGAATATAGAAAATGGGGGATTGAGAATATAGAAAACAAGGGTTTCTATGAAATAGAAAGATGAAGGCCAGAGGTGAGCACACCCTCAGATGGAAGGGTAATCTTTCTATTTATACACTATGCATTAAATGCATGGCAGGGCACTTTACACGTAGCGTTCAGTGATTGGCTTTGCGAGTCTGACTTTGGGAGACATGCTTTTGGCCGTATCATGAATAGTGTAGTTGACAGAGTTGTTGTACGATTTGTGGCAGAGATATGTCCGTTCTGACACATCGTACTGGTTGTGCAAGGTAAGACAAAAAGGGTACTTGAGGCATAAGCTTTGTGATCGTTTGATCGTTGAATATCTCTTCCTTTAGATATATAAAGAGGTTCAGCTATCACTGAAGCTTTTCCTCATGTTCCTTCGCGTATAAGTAGATTCTTCTTTGCTTCACTGATATCCGCATCAGGTCATTAGTAGACTTGTCTTTGTGCAACAACTTTGTCTTCGATTCAGCTATGAACATCTGTTGACGCGACACTTGTCTTCAGGGATTACGTTCGTGTTTACATCAGAAACTATTAGCGATAACTTAACAGACTCAGGCTGATCACTGATAGTTGTTGATCCAAACTCTCTCAGTGATTTGATAACGACCCTTTTCTATCCTTAGTGAAAAATATGTTTTAATATGTATTAGTGTTTCACCATCAGCGATCAGACTTAGTTTGTTCAGTTATCGCTGATAGTCTTTCTTATAAACATTTGATATGTATTAGTGTTTTACTATCATTGATCAAACTGAGTCTGTTCAATTATCGTTGATAGTCCTGATGTAAACAGCAACGTAATCCCAAAAGACAAGTCTCGCGTCAACATATGTTCATAGGTGAATCGAAGACGAAGCCACTGAACAAAGAGAAGTCTACTAGTGACTTGATGCGGATATCAGTGAAGCAAAGACAACTCTACTTATGCACGAAGGAACATGAGGAAAGCATCAGCGATAGCTGAACTTCTTTATCTCTGAAAAAAAAAGATACTCAGCGATCAAAACGATCACGAAGCTTATGCCTTAAATCTCCTTTTGTCTTACCTTGCACAACCTGTACGATGTATCAGAACTGTTATGTCTCTGGCATAATTTGTACAACAACTCTGTCAACTACACTATTCATGATCCAGCTGAAAGCATGTCTCCCAAAGTCAGACTACCAAAGCCAATCACTGAACGCGACGTGTAAAGTATCATGCCATGCATTTAATGCACAGGGTATAAATAGAAAGATCACCTCTCCATCTGAGAGTGTGCTCTATCCTTGAACCTATAGAAACCTTTGTTTTCTATACCCTTAACACCCCCCATTCTCTATATTTTTGTCCAACCATCTTTGTGTTTCTTAAGTTTGTTTAGATTGAGTCTGTCTTAATCTTATTCCGCAACAAACTTGTAAATTGTGTTTGATTTTTCAATAAACAATTTATTAAACTTTAAATATTGTGTTTGTATTCAACCCCCCCCCCCTTCTACAAACTTGTTAAGAACCTCTGGGACCAACAAGTGGTATCAGAGCAGACTGTTTAATCTGATAAACAAGATCTTGCTTCATTCTCTTTCTTGCTATTCTAATATGGCACTAAACACAAACACAAATTATTTTGATAATGGTTCACTATCTAAACCTCCTCGATTTAGCAGAGATAACTTCTCTCTCTGGAAAAATCGAATGATGTTATTTCTTGAAGGTGCACATCCCACTATACCTGAGTACGTAGCGAACGGACCCTATGAACCTGTCCAAATCATAGTTGTCGTTCCAGCTACTACCACCACTCCATTTATTCCTGAACGCTATACTGCTAAGGAAATCAGACAATGGAGTGATGAGGACAAAAGGTAGGTTGGTATCGATGTAAGGGCAAAGACCATTATCTCTATGGCTCTGCCTAATGAAGTTTTCCATTCCATCATGCATCTTAAAACTTCTACAGAAATGTGGGAAACCATATGTGTTCAATATGAAGGCACAACTGAAATCCAAGAGACTCGAAAGATTAACTTGGTAAGACAGTATGATAGTTTCATCGCTGGTAAGAATGAATCTCTCTCTGATGTTCATCAACGGTTTAACTGCTTAATCATTGATCTAAGAACCGTTGGCAGGACCTATTCTAATTCTGAGGTTCTAACAAAATTCTTAGAATGTCTTCCTGAAAGCTGGGACAGTTATTCAATATGTCTCAAGATAACAAAAGACTTAAATTCTCTTTCTCTCAGCACCTTGTATGGAATATTGCTCAACTATGAGTAATCAAACATTCTGAAGAAGAATATTTTAAAAGATTCTAAAGACTCCAAAAGCACTTCTGTTGTTTTAGTCTCTAAAGAGATAATTCCAACTCAGCGATTTACTCTCACTATCACAGAGTTAGATTCGGAATCTGAGGATATATCAGACACTGATCTTTCAGAGTTTGATGAATCCTTAGCACTCTTGACAAACTCTTTTAATAGATTTGCAAGAAAGAGCAATTTCAAAAGTAATAAGCCTCTCTCTATCACTGACAAGCCAAAATCAACCCCTGTTGATAAGGCTTCTGCTACTTGCTCTAACTGTGAAAAGATTGGACACTTTGCAAGTGAGTGTAGGTCAAAGAAAGTCTTCAAACCTTCTACCTCTAGAAGATCCAGCGAAGACAAGTACCTAAAGTTGAAAGAGAAATATCAAAAGCTGAAAACCTACAAGTGAAAAAGTAAAGGTCTCATTGCTGAAGAACATGACTGGGCTGAATCAGAAGAATCAAGTTCTGATGAAGAAGAAGTCGCTAATCTCTGCCTTATGGCTGAGATTAAAGAAGAAGTGGAAGAACCTACTGAAACTTCTATGAGCTATATATCATCTCAGGTATCTATCTCTACTAATCCTTCTCTATTTGAATCAGAGAGAAGTCGCGCAGTTGATGTGCTAACGATTGATCTTTACAATGCTCTAAACGGCAAATCTCTAGCTGAAAGAAAAAACAATGACTTATCTAAACAGCGGGAATAATGCCTTGAAAAGATCAGAGAACTGACTCTTTTAGAGGAAAATTTGAAAGATCAAGTTGTTGTAAATAAAGATCACTGAGAAAATTTGGAAAATTTACAGGCCATCGCTGCTCTAAAAGCAGAAAAGGCTACTGTTGAAAAATGGTGTAATTCTTCAACAAAGATCACTGAGATAATAAACGCTCAAACTCTTGGTGGTGATAAAACCGGTCTTGGTTTTTGGAAACCACAGGCTGAGCTTAAAGAAGAAAGTTCCATGCTTAAATTCGGAACGTTTGTCACTTCTATCTCTGACACTTCTTATAATCAATTTTATCCATGTTCTTCTTCTAATCCCATCCCTGAGGAAGTATCCACAGGCTCTAAGTCTGCGAATAAAGGAAAATCCATTCTTCATCCTCAGAAGGCTACCAAGAAAGCAAAGTTGAAGGTTCCTTCTAAACCTTCAGCGAATCAATCTTCTAGCTCTGTGATAGAAATCTTTGATCTCTGTCCTCCAAAGCTAAAGATTGATCTTAAGCCTAAGAGATCTGAAGAAACAAAAATTTCTCCCAGATCTCATGCTAAAAGCATTCTTGGACTTGGCCCTTCTCATCTTAAATTCTCAAAACCTTCTACTTCTGGTCCTAAAACCAATTTCAAATATAGAAAGTGCTATCACTGTGGTTTTACTGACCATATTGCAAACAAATGTCCAACTACCACTAAAGCTGATAAAACAGCTAAAGTGAAGATAAATGCCTCTAAGGTTGAGAAGGTCACCAAAGCTGAAAAATCAACCAAGGTGAAAAATACCACTAAGGTTAAGAAATTAACCAAAGTGAAGATTACCACTGAAGCTGAATTTTCATCTGCTGTAAAGATTGTTGAACCTTCTATCTCCACTAACCCCAAGGGACCCATTGAAAAGTGGGTACCAAACAACACTTAATCTTCCTTATGTGTGCAGGGATCAAAGGGCATCTGGTATCTCGATAGTGGTTGTTCTCGTCATATGCCTGGACAAAAAGACCTGCTCACTGAATACAAGAAAGAGAAAGGTCCCTCTGTGACATTTGGTGGAAATGGAAAAGGCTATACCCGAAGGTTTGGTGTCCTCAGCAATGGGACAACTACCTTCAGAAGAGTCGCTTATGTAGATGGACTGAAGCATAACCTTCTGAGCATCAGTCAGCTATGTGACAAAGACTACGAAGTTCCCTTTTCTAAGAAAACATGTTCAGTGGTGAATGAGAAAGGAAAACTTGTTCTCAGTGGTTATCGCAGAGAAAATGTCTATGTAATAGATATGGAATCTACTACCACTGAAAACTTATGTTTTCTCTCTAAAGCCTCTTCTGATGATGTCAACTGGCTATGGCACAAAAGGCTCTGTCATCTAAATTTCAAAACCCTGAATTCTCTCTCTTCTAAGGAACTAGTTTATAGTCTTCCTCAGCACTCATATACTAAAGAATCTCTCTGCTCGGCATGCGAAAAAGAAAAACAGACAAAAGCTTGTTTCAAATCTAAACAAGTTTCCTCCGTGACAAGTCCTCTTCAACTCTTACATATGGATCTGTTTGGCCCTGTCAACATCCAATCAATAGCTGGAAAGAAATACACGCTTGTCATTGTAGATGAATACTCTCGCTACACCTGGGTTATCTTTCTTCGCTGCAAGAGTGATACTCCAGAAGAACTAATATCTTTTGTTAAAAATATGGAAGTGTTGAATAATCTTACTGTTCGCTCTATAAGAAGTGATCATGGAACTGAATTCAAAAACAGTTCTCTAAACAATTTCTTTGAGAACAAGGGAATTTCTCATAACTTCTCCTCAGTAAGAACACCTCAACAAAACGGAGTCGCTGAAAGAAGAAACAGAACGATCATTGAAGTTGCTAGATCAATGCTCAGCGATTCTCACCTCCCTACTCAATTTTGGGCGGAAGCTGTAAACACTGCATGTTTTACTCAAAACAGATCGCTGATAGTAAAGCATTTTGGAAAGACAACTTATGAACTCTTTCATTGAAGGAAGCCTTCTATCAAATTTCTTCAAATCTTTGGTTGTCAGTGCTTTATTCTAAACAACAAAGATCAGCTTGGAAAATTTGACCCAAAAGCTGATGAAGGAATATTTCTAAGAGTTTTCAACAAGAGAAGACAATTTGTGGAAGAAACAATTCATGTCACTTTTGATGAAACTCGCACAGCGAACTCGAAACCAATCGCTGACAATGAAGAGTTAAATCCTTGGATTTTTCTCATTACAGAGAAACAAAACCTTTCTTCTCAAACCATCAGCAATCAGATCCTCTAGTTACGGATGATGATCCAAACCTCATACCTCCTAACGCTGAATCCAACTCATGGATCTCAGCAGAGCCTCTAAACACCTTACTACCATCAGATTTATCTTCGTCTGAACTCCTCTCACAAAACAATGGACTGTCTAATACTCAACAGCTAATCGCTGATGAACCTCAAGCTTCTTCATCAGTGAACATCCCCATTGTTGATCCAATCTTTGAGATGAGCGATCATGCTCCCGCTCAGCGATGGACCAGAGATCACCCCATAGATCAAATTCTTGGTGATGCCGATGCAGGTACTCAGACACGATGAAGTTCAGGTAATATCTGTCTCTTTGTCAATTTTATTTCTTTAATAGAGCCAAAGAAGGCTGATGATGCCATCTGAGATCCAAACTGGGTCAGCACCATGCAAGAAGAGCAGACTGAGTTCTCCCGAAAAAACGTTTGGAATCTCGTTCCTAGACCATCTGACAAAACTATAATAGGCACCAAATAGGTGTTTAGAAACAAGTTTGATGAACATGGGACTGTAACCCGCAACAAGGCTCGTCTTGTTGCCCAGGGATACAGACAAGAGGAAGGCATAAACTATGATGAAACCTTTGCCCCTGTGGCCAGGATTGAAGCAATTCGACTTTTCTTAGCTTATGCAGTTTACAAAAACTTCATTGTTTATCAAATGGATGTAAAATCAGCGTTCCTAAATGGAAAGCTGAATGAAGAAGTCTATGTAGAACAACATCCAGAGTTCTATGACCCTATGTATCCAAATTATGTTTATAAATTGGATAAGGCTCTCTATGGTCAAAAACAAGCCCCTCGTGCTTCGTATGACACTCTCTCATATTTTGTTATCTCTGAAAATTTTGAACGTGGCAAAATTGACAATACTTTATTTTTCAGAAAGATAAAAGGTCATATTATTCTTGTACAAATATATGTCGATGACATCATATTTGGTTCTAATAACCCATCTCTATGTACTCGCTTCGCTGAAAGAATGAAGAAATAATACAAAATGAGTATGATGGGTGAGCGGACATATTTTCTTGGTGTTCAGATCAAACAATTTGACAGAGGTACTTTTATCAGCCAAGGTAAGTATGTTAAAGATATGCTGAAGAAGTTTATTCTTACACAAACTTCAGCGATGAAAACTCCTATGGCACCTCCTGTTAATGTAACTGCCTATAGAGGAATGATAGGATCCCTACTGACATCATGTACTCTACTTGTTTATGTGCACGCTATCAATCTGAACCCAAGGAATCCCATCTGATCGCTGTTAAGCGAATTTTCAGATATCTGAAAGGAACTCCAAACCTCGGTCTTTGGTATCCTAAAGACTCAGGGTTCGATCTAAATGGATATTCTGATAGTGATTTTGCAGGTTGTAAACTCGATAGAAAGAGCACCACCGGTGGATGTCAACTCCTAGGAGGAAAGATGGAAAAGAAAAAAGCAAATTTCAGTGTCCACTTCCACAGCTGAAGCTGAATACGTAGCCGCTGGAAGTTGTTGCGCTCAAGTCTTATGGATGAGAAATCAACTATTGGAATATGACCTTCAGCTATCAAAGATTCCAATCTATTGCGACATCACTAGTGCTATCGCTATTTCAAATAATCCAGTACTACATTCAAAGACAAAACACATAGAGATCAGAGATCATTTTATCAGAGATCATGAGATGAATGGTGATATTGAACTTCATTTCATCCCTACTGACTATCAGCTTGCTGATTTATTCACCAAACCTCTTGATGAGACAAGATTCAAATTTCTCATCACTGATCTTGGAATGCTGAATTTCGAAGAGTAAAATCTTCAGAGTTCATGCATTAAGTCAGTGATTATAAGTTCCCCTTTATCATTCAATCTCTAATTAAAACTCTGACTCTCAGGTATGCTCTCTTACTCTTAACCACTGAATCTTCAGTCAGTAAGACGATTTTAAAACAAACTTTAATCATTGAAGTTCTTAAAATGATTAAAAGCTTTTTGGAAAACAAAATCTATCACTAAGCTTTCTCTTTAGTGATCCTTCTAATATACAAAAATCAGTCTCTTAATTTTCATCAGGGATTCTTTCAAAGGAAAACCTATCTCTGACTTTTCTTCAGAGATAATTTCAAAAAGGAAAAATGAAACATTTTTCTCTCTCCTATGACGTCATTTGAACCGACAATCCACGACATGCCTTTTTCTGACACTTTCGTCCGTTGCCCTTCTATCCAATCAACATCGTGGGACGTGTCCATGTCATGATGAACAGTTTTTTTCCTGCCTATCTCTCTCTCCTACTCTCAAACGAATATAAAGAACGTTTTTTCATTCTTATCTTTTTACGCTTTCTAAAAATCCTTTCTGGGCAAGAAACTCTCTCAAGAAATTTCAAGCATCTGCATCTTCCTCATTCAAGATTACCAGGATACTTTGATCTTCTTTCTATTTAAATCTTGTTAACAAACACCATTTTTCTTCCTCATGGGTTTTCTATGAGATTTTTATCCCATAAAATCATTTTTTTTATCTTACTCTTTCAAAACCTTTGGTTTTCTTACTGTTCTTCATCTTTTCCTTAATAACAATGTCTTAATCTCCAAATATTTTTGTTTTTATACGTTTCCTTCCTCAAATAGAAACTGGTAAAAACTTTTTTATTTTTAGACTCTAATCCTTCCCTTCTATTCTCTATTTCTTTCCTTATTCAGCAATGGCACAGTCAACACTTGTTTCCTCGAAGAACGTCAAGTTCACCATCACTGAATCTGAAGTCCCCAAGAACAACCATCTTGGTCGCCTCGAATTCGATGGAATCAAATACCCACACCTGGTGGAAGCGGCCAAATTCCTAAAGCAATCTTGCATTGCTTACTCTCTCACTGTTGATCCAAAACCCTCTAAAACTCTACTTCAACAGTTTTGGTTCACAGCTGAAAAAATGACCATCACCAACAAGAAAGGTGATCAGGACCCTGCCATTTCTTTCTGCACTGACCACGGCAAAGGAATGATGACTGCTTTCAGCTTAAGGAAGCCTCTCAGGTTTCCTGACAAACCTAAGAGTGGATTTGAAGCTCTACCTACTGACGTTGAACTCATCCGGTTTCTAGATGATATGGAGTACTACTTGTGACAACCGTCAAGATTAGTGCTCAGGTTAATTTCTAAGTTAATGAAAATTAAGATTTAAATATTTGCCACTCCTTAAATTGCATAAAATTTTTAAGATAAAAGTTTCCTAAAAAAATTTAGGAGGTTGCGTAGAATGCCCGGAACAGTCCAGTAACTGACCGTCACAACTCAGAAATGCCAAAAATATTGATTAAGGTCCAAAATATATAAAATTATAAAGTTACATTATTTTAGTTGAAATACTTTCATTTTTTTTATAAAAGTTGTTTTAAGCAAAAATTGAGAATCGGGTATTTCGTTTCTCGAATATATCTGATATTTTAAGGAAATAGACTAAGTATTTTAATTAATATTTTCTTTTATTTAACTATGACTAGTCATGGACACTTGTCATGACTACACCATCCCTATTATTATTTTTATTTATTTAATGAATAAATTTCAATTAAAATCAAATGAGAAAGGGTTAAACCCTCATTTTTAAACTCTTTATCTCCCTCTCTCTCTCCCTACAATGGGCCGAACCCCCCCCCCCCCACCCCATCTCCATATCAATTTCAAAAATCAAGCTAATTCAAGAGTAGAATCAAGAAATTGAACATCAAATTGAAGATTAGAACAAAGTTTGTACATCAATTTCACAAGGTATCATCCAAAAACCTACTTTTATTGTCTACATTTAGGTATTTTTGGTTTTAACTTGAAATATTGAAATTATGCATGATGTGGTTATGAAAATTGGGTTTTTGTTCATGAAATGGATTACTTTTGGTAGATACAATGTTATGTTGCAAGTTTTGATTTCAATATCAAAGAAAGAAATTGGTTTTCATCAAGAATCTTGGTTTGATGTTCATGCATAAAGAATTTTGATACATTAGTGGCTTATTCTTTCACTTAAAAAAATGCATGCATATAAAGCTTGAAGTATTGATGATAATGGTATAGTGATTATGTTTGCATGAAGAATAGTTTAACTTACATATGTTCTTAAGATGGAAATTCTCAAATCCAAATGATTAAGAACATAAAAGTGATGTTTATATCACTTTAGTTAGTAGATTGTTCATATGGGTGTTGGATGAGCATCTAAAGATTGCTATGAGTCCATAAATCAAAAAGTTTTCATCTCAAGACTATGTTATGATTGATTATGGTGTGATAACATATGGTTATTTCATTAAACCAATTGTAAAATGATCACCATTTCAAAATTTCATAATCTTAACTTTCTGCATATTTGCTGTCCAGAAAATGGACCTACTTCCAACATGCATAAATCATGTTCTACATGTCAAAATTTGGGCTTTTTGCTTATAGACTTCAATTTAGGGTGTTAGCTTTCTAAAAAGTCCGAAAACACTAATTTTGGAGATGATTTGAGCACTTAAATGGATTTTACAAGAAATGGTGCAATCTGTCCAGTGAAGACAGATTCATACACCTATCTTGTGGAGGCCATAACTTCCTCATTTCTTATCCCAAATTAAGTGAATCTTTTTCCAAATGATAGGATTTTGAGTTAGGTTTACACCCATATAAGGATAATTGGCTAATTCAAAGAATTGATACCCCAAAAGCATGCTACAAGTGAGGTATGTCACTGATCCGGAAATCAGTGACACATTGCCTTGTGGAAATTATTTCAGGTATCAAAACTCATCCAAAAATTATGAAAAAGTGCAGATTTACTCCTTACACACTATAGTATTACCACAAAAATTTTGGTGAGTTCATTCCTTTGGGAAGATATGTTTCTATAGTGGTTTTGTTGACTAAAATATTGGACAGATTCTGCTGAATTTTCAGAAAAGTGATTATAATGAGTTCTAGACTAGTGTTAAGGCATAATAAGACTATAATTGATCTAAATATGGTTTTGGTTATTGAAATCTACTTAATGGCATTTCATAAGTTATTGGGACGGGTCATTTGGACATAGGAACGGGTATTAATGTATTTCCTCTATGGCAACCTTCACTATAGGAAACCAAGGAAGCGGCACCTAATTTTGAGCACTATCATTAAGTTTCCAAGTTCACTGTCAAGGTGAGTATTCACAGCCCCTCTTTTATCGTTTTACGTATTTTGGGGTGAAAAGCATGCTTAAGTACGATTATAATGATTCATGAGTTAATTGAAATGTTTTGCGTTGTTAAGTCGCCAAGGCTTGTTTTCAAGCATTTTAAAAAGTAAGATGTATGACGCTAAATAGTTGGTTTGTTGAGTATTTAAGAGTTAGTCCCCAGACGACACTACTATTAACCCAGAAAATTGGGCCTATAGTATTAGTGGATAGCGCTATTTGGGCTTGACCAACCCCACTTCTTACAGCTGACGAGCTAGGAGTGCACTATACTAGAGAAGTGATTGAACATGTGGCGCTTGAGACCACCTCTGAGTCAAGGCACACGGGGCAAAAACAAGGGTCTGGGACGGTTTAGTAGTGGCTCAACCAAGTTAAAGTTATACCGACTCAAGTCATACGTAAAGCAATACTCATGAAATTTTCAAGTTAAGCTAATGAGCACAGATATGCTCCAAGTATTTGAGCACGTATATGCTCCAAGTATTCAAGTTAAGCTTTTGAGCATGAACATGCTCCAACTATCAAATCTTGCATATAAAATGTTTTGTGCATATTTAAAACCTGTGAACTCACCAACTCTCGTAGTTGACCATATTTTTGTACATGCTTTTTAGGTAATCAAGAAGGTAAATTTTAAGGGTCGTTCTGCGTATAATCTGAATATGCTTGGGGGATGTACAAACTTTTGGACAATGCTATCTTGAATTATCTCGGGATTGTAATTTCACGATAAACGTTCTACTATTAAATTTTGTAATGTATTTTTATTTAATGTATAGTGGTTGAACTTTATGCTTGTGGATTGTTTATCGGAAACTGTTATACCCCGTGTTTCCGCTTTAGCGGGGTGTGACCGATTTGGTATCAGAGCCACAGGTTATAGAGAATACCGGTTTTATACAAAACCATACACTATAACCCTATAAAAAAAATTATTTTATTTTACAAACGAAATTACGAACCCGAGTACATCCCTAGCATGACTAAGATGTGTCTTTCGTAATCACACCCTAACTTAGGCAAAGCTTGATCACCTTTGTTTAATTTGAGTGTGCATAATGGAGACATGGATCGGGTATGCTAAAAGTTACTTAAGATAGAAACTTTTCAATTCAAAGACATAAAGCATGTTTTCTTTGTGAGTTCGCATGACATCTTTGGTTATTAAAGGATATTATCATGTGCTTAATAATTAAATTTTGTTAATTATCGCAGTCGACATGTCTCGTTCCCCACCTAGAGAGCAATCCCCTGATGAGTCAGGTTATCTCACCCACATACCTGGGAGAAATTCTTCTCCTAGTGAAGATTATGACCCTTCTGAGCATGAATATTCCGATTCCGAGCATACACCAGTAAGATCCGCTACGCCCACACCAGATCCGACACCATGTGCTACACCTGAGTGTGAGAAGACTCCTATACCAGCTAGAGATGAGGCAGGGCCTTCTCGGCCCAGGGGTCTGAGGTTATCACCCCCTTCACCTGCTAGGATACCGGCACTCCCACTAGCCGGCATGACTGAGGCTGAGACATACTGGGTTAGGAGTTTATCTCGGAGTATGGAACGGTTTAGGTTGCAAGTTGATTACCATGAGCATTCCATTGACTCACTTAGGGAAATGATGAGTATGACTGACAATATTACAAAAGGGATGATATCGATGATGGGAACTAGTGATGAGATGATAGGGAAGATATTTGGAGAGCTAGCGGAGACTAGAGCGATGGTGACCTGGCTGCACACTTGTTTGTCGACCGTGATGGGATTCTTAATAGTGATTTTGGCTCTGGTGATGGTACACTATTGGCGTATGTAGTTTGTGATTGATGCATGATTTGGGTTGTTAAAACTATATTTTGGGGCTTGTAGCCCGTGACTTTAAAACACTTGACTCATTTTGGATTGTCACATTTTGTAAATGTTTGGATGATGTATGTCTTGATGATGGATGCTTATGATATATTTTGTTATGCATGATTCTAAGTCTTTAAGAATGTATTCTTTATGATTTATTTATCGTATCATGTTAGTATGGTGGAATGGAATTTAATTAGACTTTAAAAAAAATTGCAATTAGAACTATGCCGCCAAGAAGGGAAGACCCCGAGATTGCTCGGCTTGTAAACGAACAAATTCTTGCAACACTCCCCGCCATAGTTAGCCAGATAGCAGCAGGATTAAATGCAAATCCACCTAACCAACCAGGAGCTGGTGTTAACGTTGAAAGAGAACGTACATATAAGACCTTTAGGACTTGTAATCCAAAGGAATTCCATGGTACTGAAGAAGCGGTTGGATTACTGTCTTGGATAGAAGGAATGGAGTATGTCCTTCATATCAGTAAATGTCCAGAAACTAAGAAGGTCGAATTTGCAACTTGTTTATTACAAGGGAGAGCACTGACTTGGTGGAACACCCAAGTGCAAACGAGAGGAAGAGATGCAACAAATGGATTGACATGGGACGAGTTCAAAGAGATGATAAAAGGGGAATATTGTTCAAGGAGTGAAATGCAGAAGTTGCAAGCGGAATTCTGGGATCATGAGATGAAAGGCAATGATGTAGATACATACACGGAACGATTCAATGAGTTGGCGAAAATTGTACCACATCTGGTGACACCAGAAGAAAATCGAGTTGACAGGTATATCTGGGGATTAGCACCGGAAATTAGAGGAGATGTAACTTCGGGAAAACCGAAAACTCTTCATGAGGCTGTGGATTTAGCAACGAAGCTCACCAATAATGCAATTCGTTCAGGACTTTTCTCTAGTGACAAAGCCAAAGGAAAGAGGAAGGTTGAAGAGGGCTTAAGGAGGCAGGATGACCGAAGGAGGGGAAAGGATCGGAGGATCATGGGTAACTATGGAGTTCAGGTACAGGCAGCCGATACGGGAAAAGGGACATATCCAAGATGTGACAAGTGTAATAGGCCACATGTCGGAAACTGTATTATATGTCGCAAGTGCCACCGAGGAGGTCATTACGAAAAGGATTGCAAGGCTGGAGGAAGGAGAGTTTGTTTCGAATGCGGGAGCCCGGATCATTTTAAAAACAACTGTCCCTAGGTGAACAGAAGGGAGAATGCGAATCAGATTCAGCCAGTTGGACAGAGGGATCAAAGGGGCCAAGCAAGAGGCCGAGTGTTTGAAATTGGGGCAGAAGAAGCAAGGCGGGACACAAATGTGATTACAGGTATGTTTCTCTTAAACAATCACTCCGCATCTGTACTATTTGATTCTGGAGCAGATAAAAGTTTTGTGTCGTTAAATTTTAGACCGAAAGTTAATCAAATGACACAAAAATTAAAAGAAGACTATGTCATTGAGTTTGCTAATGGGCAAGAAATTAGGGTCAAAGATGTACTTCCAAATTGTACTCTAAGTTTAGCTGAAAAGGATTTCAAAATAGATTTGATCCCAATAAAGCTAGGTAGCTTTGATATAGTCATGGGCATGGATTGGTTGTCAAAGAATCACGCGGAGATAAGTTGTTCCGAGAAGATTCTCCGAATCCCGTTACCGGGAGGAGAAGTACTTATAGTACCTGGAGAAAAATCTAAGAGAAAATTGAAGATGGGGTCTTGTATGAAAATGCGGAAGTACCTGAGGAAAGAATGTGACGTATTTCTGGCGCATGTAATAAGTAAAGAACCTAAGGAGAAGCGTTTGCAAGATATTCCGGTAGTCCAAGAATTTCCTGAACTATTTCCCGAGGAGTTACCTGGATTACCTCCACCGAGACAAGTCGAATTCCGTATCGATTTGGTTCCAGGAGCTGCACCGGTGGCCAAGGCACCGTACCGTTTGGCACCTTCTGAGATGCAAGAACTGTCAGAACAACTGCAAGAGCTACTCGACAAGGGATTTATTAGGCCTAGATCTTCGCCTTGGGGAGCACCAGTACTTTTTGTTAAAAAGAAGGACGGGACGTTCCGAATGTGTATTGATTATAGGGAACTCAATAAGCTGACCTTAAAGAATCGATACCCACTTCCCCGAATTGACGATTTATTTGATCAATTGCAAGGCGCATCGTACTTTTCAAAGATTGACTTACGGTCCGGATATCATCAAATGAGAGTGCGTGAAGAAGACATCGACAAAACGGTGTTTAGAACTCGTTACGGTCACTATGAATTTCTAGTTATGCCCTTCGGACTGACAAACGCTCCAGCAGTTTTCATGGACTTGATGAACAGAGTCTGCCGACCATACATGGACAAGTTCGTGATCGTGTTTATAGATGACATTCTGATTTATTCGCGAAGCAAGGAGGACCACGAACGACACCTGAAGTTGATGTTGGAATTGCTTAAGAAACTGAAATTGTACGCCAAGTTCTCCAAGTGTGAATTTTGGCTTCGAGAAGTACATTTTCTGGGTCATGTGGTTAATAAGAAAGGGATTCATGTTGATCCAGCAAAGGTTGAGGCCATTAAAAAGTGGGAAACTCCTAAGACACCGACGGAAATTCGTCAATTTCTTGGTTTGGCAGGTTATTATCGACGATTTATTGAAAATTTTTCCAAGATTGCTCAACCACTCACGTCGCTAAACCAAAAAGATAAGAAGTTTGATTGGGGAGAAAAACAGGAGGAGGCATTTCAAACGCTGAAGCATAAGTTATGCAACGCGCCAATTCTAACGTTACCAGAAGGTACAGAAAATTTTGTGGTATATTGCGATGCATCACATCAAGGTTTGGGATGTGTATTGATGCAAAGAGTTAAAGTTATAGCTTATGCCTCAAGACAACTTAAAGTTCATGAAAAAAATTATACCACTCATGATTTAGAGCTAGGAGCAGTGGTATTCGATTTAAAGATTTGGAGGCATTATCTTTATGGTACCAAGTGTATCATTTACACTGATCACAAAAGCCTCCAACATATCTTTGATCAGAAAATGTTAAACATGAGACAACGAAGATGGGTGGAACTACTCAGTGACTACGATTGTGAGATAAAGTATCATCCCGGAAAAGCCAACGTAGTAGCAGACGCATTGAGTAGGAAGGAGAAGGTAAAATCAACAAGAGTACGAGCTATGAGAATGTTGGTACAAACGAGCCTCAAAACACAAATCTGTGAAGCTCAAAAAGAGGCACTGAAGGAGGAGAATCTAAAGAATGAAGTACTTCATCAGTCAGAAAAAGAATTTGAAACCCGATCAGATGGGGTACAATATTTCAAGAATAAGGTCTGGATACCAAAAGTGGAAGGTCTGCGGATGTCAATCTTGGAAGAAGCGCACCAATCGAAGTATTCGATTCACCCGGGAGCCGACAAAATGTATAAGGAGCTAAAAGAATATTATTGGTGGCCGGGAATGAAGAAGGACATTGCTGAATTTGTGAGTAAATGTTTGACTTGTGCTAAAGTCAAAGCAGAGCATCAAAAGCCATCTGGACTCTTGCAGCAACCGGAGATACCTCAATGGAAATGGGATCAAGTATCCATGGATTTCATCACAAAGTTACCCAGAACAGGAAGAGGTAATGATGCAATTTGGGTTATTGTGGATAGACTTACAAAATCCGCGCATTTTCTTCCTATCCGAGAGGATTTCAAAATGGAAAGATTGGCTCAAGTATACATTGATGAAATTGTCTCTCGTCATGGAGTCCCACTATCCATTATTTCAGACCGAGACAGTCGTTTCACTTCTCAATTTTGGCAAGCGTTTCAGAAAGCTCTGGGTACCAGGTTGGATTTGAGAACTGCTTATCATCCTCAAACGGATGGTCAATCTGAAAGAACCATCTAGACTCTGGAAGAAATGTTACGCGCTTGTACTATAGACTTCGGAGGTAGCTGGGATAAGCACTTACCATTGATTGAATTTTCTTATAACAACAGCTACCATACCAGTATTCAATGCGCGCCATACGAAGCTCTTTATGGACGTAAGTGTCGATCTCCACTTAGTTGGGTGGAAATTGGTGACAGTCAATTGTTTGGGCCTGATATTTTACGGGAGACTACCGACAAAATATCGACCATACAAGACAGGCTTAAAGCTGCAAGAGATCGACAGAAAAGCTATGCAGATAATCGCAGAAAACCCTTAGAATTCCAAAAGGGTGACAAGGTTCTTCTGAAAGTGTCTCCATGGAAAGGAGTTGTGAGATTTGGAAAAAGGGGTAAATTAAGCCCAAGATTCATTGGTCCATATGAAGTATTAGAAAAAATTGGACCAGTAGCTTATAAGCTTAAGTTGCCACAAGAGTTGAGTACCATTCACGACACATTCCACGTGTCAAATTTAAAGAAATGTATAACTGACGAGATGGCGATTGTACCCCCAGATGAAATCTTAGTGAACGAACGACTTATTTTCAGAGAAGAGCCGGTTGAAATTTTGGATCGTGAAGTTAAGCGACTAAGGAGAAGTAAAATTCCTATTTTAAAAGTTCGTTGGAAGTCGCGTCACGGACCTGAATTTACGTGGGAAAGAGAGGATTTTATGAAGCGCAAGTATCCTCATTTGTTTAATCAAGAGGCGGTCCGGAAGTGACAAACTTTAAATTTCGGGAAGAAATTTCTCGAAGTAGGGGAGACTATGACAACCGTCAAGATTAGTGTTCAGGTTAATTTCTAAGTTAATGAAAATTAAGTTTTAAATATTTGCCACTCCTTAAATTGCATAAAATTTTTAAGATAAAAGTTTCCTAAAAAAATTTAGGAGGTTGCGTAGAATGCCCGGAACAGTCCAGTAACTGACCGTCACAACTCAGAAATGCCAAAAATATTGATTAAGGTCCAAAATATATAAAATTATAAAGTTACATTATTTTAGTTGAAATACTTTCATTTTTTTTTTTATAAAAGTTGTTTTAAGCAAAAATTGAGAATCGGGTATTTCGTTTCTCGAATATATCTGATATTTTAAGGAAATAGACTAAGTATTTTAATTAATATTTTCTTTTATTTAACTATGACTAGTCATGGACACTTGTCATGACTACACCATCCCTATTATTATTTTTATTTATTTAATGAATAAATTTCAATTAAAATCAAATGAGAAAGGGTTAAACCCTCATTTTTAAACTCTTTATCTCCCTCTCTCTCTCCCTACAATGGGCCGAACCCCCCCCCCCCCACCCCATCTCCATATCAATTTCAAAAATCAAGCTAATTCAAGAGTTGAATCAAGAAATTGAACATCAAATTGAAGATTAGAACAAAGTTTGTACATCAATTTCACAAGGTATCATCCAAAAACCTACTTTTATTGTCTACATTTAGGTATTTTTGGTTTTAACTTGAAATATTGAAATTATGCATGATGTGGTTATGAAAATTGGGTTTTTGTTCATGAAATGGATTACTTTTGGTAGATACAATGTTATGTTGCAAGTTTTGATTTCAATATCAAAGAAAGAAATTGGTTTTCATCAAGAATCTTGGTTTGATGTTCATGCATAAAGAATTTTGATACATTAGTGGCTTATTCTTTCACTTAAAAAAATGCATGCATATAAAGCTTGAAGTATTGATGATAATGGTATAGTGATTATGTTTGCATGAAGAATAGTTTAACTTACATATGTTCTTAAGATGGAAATTCTCAAATCCAAATGATTAAGAACATAAAAGTGATGTTTATATCACTTTAGTTAGTAGATTGTTCATATGGGTGTTGGATGAGCATCTAAAGATTGCTATGAGTCCATAAATCAAAAAGTTTTCATCTCAAGACTATGTTATGATTGATTATGGTGTGATAACATATGGTTATTTCATTAAACCAATTGTAAAATGATCACCATTTCAAAATTTCATAATCTTAACTTTCTGCATATTTGCTGTCCAGAAAATGGACCTACTTCCAACATGCATAAATCATGTTCTACATGTCAAAATTTGGGCTTTTTGCTTATAGACTTTAATTTAGGGTGTTAGCTTTCTAAAAAGTCCGAAAACACTAATTTTGGAGATGATTTGAGCACTTAAATGGATTTTACAAGAAAATGGTGCAATCTGTCCAGTGAAGACAGATTCATACACCTATCTTGTGGAGGCCATAACTTCCTCATTTCTTATCCCAAATTAAGTGAATCTTTTTCCAAATGATAGGATTTTGAGTTAGGTTTACACCCATATAAGGATAATTGGCTAATTCAAAGAATTGATACCCCAAAAGCATGCTACAAGTGAGGTATGTCACTGATCCGGAAATCAGTGACACATTGCCTTGTGGAAATTATTTCAGGTATCAAAACTCATCCAAAAATTATGAAAAAGTGCAGATTTACTCCTTACACACTATAGTATTACCACAAAAATTTTGGTGAGTTCATTCCTTTGGGAAGATATGTTTCTATAGTGGTTTTGTTGACTAAAATATTGGACAGATTCTGCTGAATTTTCAGAAAAGTGATTATAATGAGTTCTAGACTAGTGTTAAGGCATAATAAGACTATAATTGATCTAAATATGGTTTTGGTTATTGAAATCTACTTAATGGCATTTCATAAGTTATTGGGACGGGTCATTTGGACATAGGAACGGGTATTAATGTATTTCCTCTATGGCAACCTTCACTATAGGAAACCAAGGAAGCGGCACCTAATTTTGAGCACTATCATTAAGTTTCCAAGTTCACTCTCAAGGTGAGTATTCACAGCCCCTCTTTTATCGTTTTACGTATTTTGGGGTGAAAAGCATGCTTAAGTACGATTATAATGATTCATGAGTTAATTGAAATGTTTTGCGCTGTTAAGTCGCCAAGGATTGTTTTCAAGCATTTTAAAAAGTAAGATGTATGACGCTAAATAGTTGGTTTGTTGAGTATTTAAGAGTTAGTCCCCAGACGACACTACTATTAACCCAGAAAATTGGGCCTATAGTATTAGTGGATAGCGCTATTTGGGCTTGACCAACCCCACTTCTTACAGCTGACGAGCTAGGAGTGCACTATACTAGAGAAGTGATTGAACATGTGGCGCTTGAGACCACCTCTGAGTCAAGGCACACGGGGCAAAAACAAGGGTCTGAGACGGTTTAGTAGTGGCTCAACCAAGTTAAAGTTATACCGACTCAAGTCATACGTAAAGCAATACTCATGAAATTTTCAAGTTAAGCTAATGAGCACAGATATGCTCCAAGTATTTGAGCACGTATATGCTCCAAGTATTCAAGTTAAGCTTTTGAGCATGAACATGCTCCAACTATCAAATCTTGCATATAAAATGTTTTGTGCATATTTAAAACCTGTGAACTCACCAACTCTCGTAGTTGACCATATTTTTGTACATGCTTTTCAGGTAATCAAGAAAGTAAATTTTAAGGGTCGTTCTGCGTATAATCTGAATATGCTTGGGGGATGTACAAACTTTTGGACAATGCTATCTTGAATTATCTCGGAATTGTAATTGCACGATAAACGTTCTACTATTAAATTTTGTATTGTATTTTTATTTAATGTATGGTGGTTGAACTTTATGCTTGTGGATTGTTTATCGAAAACTGTTATACCCCGTGTTTCCGCTTTAGCGGGGTGTGACACTACTGGGACAACAAGCCCCGCTCCACAATTCGCAACAAGAAGACGACACTCATCAAAAAGGCGAACATGCCTTCTCAACTGAACTTTATCTTTTCTCATTTCATTCAATGCATGAGTAGGAAAAGTGGTTCTCTTGATCAGGCAAGCAAGGTACAACTCCAGATGGCCTACTCGGTCATCGCTGGCAAAAATTTTGACTTTGCCACCGCTATCTTGGACGATCTAAGGTCAAAGATAGAGAAGACGAAGAGGGATCCCAAGATCCCATTCGTACTTTTTATCTGTGCGTATCTGAAGTTCCTCTACGCCAACACTTACCCCACTACTCCTGATGGCTCCTTCGCAAAAGTGGGTCAGCGTTCTCTAGAGGTCAATCCACTGGACAACGAGGTAAGTATTTCTACCCTACGCTCTCGTCTCTCTCTCTCCATTGTTCTACTTCAACGGCCATGCAGGATGTTCATTCTTCTGCTAGCCCTGCCACTACCACTGGTTCCAAAAACCCATCAGTTAGTTCCTTTGGTCATTCTAAAAAGACCAAAATAACTAAGGAGACAAGCACCTCTAGCTCAAGGCCTGAGGAAGTTTCTCGACAAACTTCCTTGGATGATTTCGTGGTCCTCTTCTCCACGTCTGCAGCTATGATCACATCAACCGTGCCAGCGATCTCGGTCGCTGTGACAACAACAGTGACTCAACCTGAAATCTCAGTTCTTCAATCAACTAAGGTACCTTCCAAACTCCCATCTTCTTCTATACCAATCTCTAATCTCTCTATTTCTTTGGTCTCTGACCCTTCTCTTCTCATGCAGCAACTTCATGTTGCATTTATAGGACCTGATCCTCAATTGCTTGAAAGAGACATGCAATTTTTCAACATGTTTGATCGATCAGGTACACCTAAACCCAATACACCTTCCTTCTCCCCATCTAAGCCTGTTACTCAGACACTAACTTTTCTTTCAGGTCCTAGTTTGGCAACTGTTGACATGAATGTCAACAGTTTAGGTGAAAAGGTGGTTTCTCTCACCGATGCTGTCAATGACACCACCAGCACAGTCAATACCACTGGTACTGAACTGTAGACTTTGATAGCTGCCTGCTCAACCAAAGTTGAAGCCTCTCATATCTCTGCTCTTCAAGAAGAGCTTGTCAAAGTAAAAGAGGATACTCAGTAAAAGTTTGACGCTCTATCGTCAAAGGTTGATTCTTGCACAGCTCTTCTTCAGCAAGTCCTCGACAAGTTGAATGAACCAGCTCCGACTCCATCACCTTCCTTCATATCGGATGACCGCACCTCACTGAACGTAGCTGTTGAATTCATTCATCAAGCTACTTCAGATCTCCCGGTGATTGAAGGACGGCTAGATAGTCTGGAGGCTGAAGTGCAAAAGTTAGCCTCTGCACAACCTTCCTCTTCTACTAAAGATCTCTCCTTGGCTGATAATGACAAAGAGGGGGAGAAAGCAGCTGAAGAAAATAAAGAGGGGGAAGCTGAAGCTGCTGAGGTTCAACATTTAGATCCTCCCTCTCATGTTGAGGGGGAGAAGGTTGCTGACCAAACCCCTCCTTCTTTCAAAGAGTTTGTCGAAGAAGAAGAAGAGGAGGATGAAGATGAAGAAGATCTTGATCTTGATGATCAAGAGGAAGAGCAACCTCATCAAGAAGATGATGATGATGATGATGATGATAAAGATCAGTCCTTATGGTGTTCTTCTGCAGCCATCACATCTTCGGGGATATCTTCGAAAGAAGTTGTCACAGCAGGGGGGGAGGCATGGAACATCCTTAGGAACCCCTTCCCAAAGCAAATCCAAAAGTGCGGTTGCTGAGGGAAACCTGAAGACAGTTTCACTATCTGAGAAGAATCCTTCTCAGGTATGCCTCTCACTTGTCTCTATTTCTTTCTGCAAACCCTCTATCTCTTTCTAGCCTTTATCTTCTCTCTTCCTAAAAACATACACTAACTCCTTTCTTTCTATTTTTCTGTCCATACAGTTCTCTCCCCTGCTTAAGGGTAAAGAACTTCAAATAATCCTAGTCGTTGTAGTTGATGAACAAATAATCCCAATCTCTGTAATAGAGATTGATGAAGAAGATGAAGAAGAAGAGTCTCTACAACATTCAGGAAGGCCCTCTAGACCATCTCACTGGTCAGAGGAAGAGATGAAGAGACGAACATAGATGATTTCTCATCTAGAGAATCAACGACTGAAGATCCCCTCTCAATCAACAGATCTAGAGTTCCTGAATGAAGCTGAAATCGAAGAATCTGTCAGGGCTGAGAAGTTGATAGCTGATTGCCAAAGAGATGCATCTCTTGCTCTCAAGGTTCAGTCAACTCAAGTCAAAGACAAGAAGATGAAAAAGAAACCAGTAGAAGTCCAGGCTGCTCTTTTGAAGGAGATTGAAGAGGAGCACTCAAAAGCTCTAGCGGTCAGCGATTGCATAGTCGATTGGTGCAAGCATAAAATTGATTATCGCTCTGACCCAATGAAGATCGTTGCAGTCGTTATCCATGGAAGAAAGAAGAAGGACAAAGTTTCTGTCACTATGGAGATTACCAGAAAGGATGGAAGCTGCAAGGCTATGTTCGTTTCAAAGCTGGAAGATTTGGCTATATGGAATGGCTTGAGTTCAAAGATGCACTGAAGAAATCAAAGTCAATCTACAGAGGCTATGTTGAAGGGATAAATGATGCTCTCATCAACAGAGTCGCTGCAATCTTAAAGTTGCCGTCTGCTCTTCCTTCTAAGCCAAAGCAATTCAAAAGGAAGCCTGTCTACTCCTCTTCTGAAAATGTCGATGTGATCAGAAATGAAACCTCCATCAAGTTCTCAAGAGAAGCTCTGTCCGTTCCTCCTCCTAATCTTTCCGTTCTCGATCTATCTCTGCCCCCTGGTGGACCATATGTTTCAATGCAAGTACTCAAAGAACCTTTTGGAATCTTCTTCAGAGATGATGAGGAAGAGCTCAGATTTCGAAGAGTATCTAAAATCCATATTTGTCCCCTCAGTCATCTCAAGGATCTCTTGTGCTTATGGTGTGGCTTCTCTTCTACTACTGATCAGATCAAAGCAATCATCTCTCAAGATTCTTCATATCGAAGGCAAAAAGGAGAAGAAATACCTGAGTATATGATCAATCCTCCTAAGTCTTCTTTAGATAGTTGATAGATTAGTTTCCTATTTCTTGTAATCTATTAGTTAAAATTACAGTAGTTAGTTCTTCACTTGTACTTATAATTTTCATATCTTGTAATTCTATCTCTGAATTAATGAAAATTTCAGTGATGTACTTAACTCTATCAGTACTATAAAAGATCCCTCAAAATAGTAATTGGGACATGTATGTTATGAGTCCTAATTATTCCTTTATTTTGAACCATAAAGTAATTTTCTTCAATTACTTTGTCATTATCAAATAGGGGGAGATTGTTTATCCAAACTCTCTCAGTGATTTGATAACGACACTTTTCTATACTTAGTGAAAATTACGTTTTAATATGTATTAGTGTTTCACCATCAGCGATCAGACTGAGTCTGTTAAGTTATCGCTGATAGTCTTTCTTATAAACATTTGATATGTATTAGTGTTTCACTATCAGTGATTAAATTGAGTCTGTTCAGTTATCGCTGATAGTCCTGATGTAAACAACAACGTAATCCCAAAAGACAAGCCTCGCGTCAACATATGTTCATAGCTGAATCGAAGACGAAGCCACTGAACAAAGAGAAATCTACTAGTGACCTGATGCGGATATCAGTGAAGCAAAGAAAACTCTACTTATACGCAAAGTAACATGAGGAAAGCTTCAGCGATAGCTGAACTTCTTTATCTCTGAAAGAAGAGATACTCAGCGATCAAAATGATCACGAAGCTTATGCCTCAAGTCTCCTTTTGTCTTACATTGCACAACCTGTATGATGTATCAGAACTGTCATGTCTCTGGCACAATTCGTACAACAACTCTCTCAACTACACTGTTGATGATCCGGCCGAAAGCATGTCTCCAAAAGTCAGACTCCCAAAGCCAATCACTGAACGCCATGTGTAAAGTATCTTGCCATGCATTTAATGCATAGGGTATAAATAGAAAGATCACCTTTCCATCTGAGAGTGTGGTCTATCCTTGAACCTATAGAAATCTTTGATTTCTATACTCTCTAAAACCCCGCATTCTCTATATTCTTGTGCAACCATCTTTGTGTTTCTTAAGTTTGTTTAGATTGAGTCTGTCTTAATCTTATTCCACAACAAACTTGTAAATTGTGTTTGATTTTTCAATAAACAATTTATTAAACTTTAAATATTGTGTTTGTATTCAACCCCCCCCCCCCCTCGTCTACAAACTTGTTAAGCACCTCCGGGACCAACAATAGTGTGTTGGGAACTGAAGATTCTACTAAGTGTGGTTACTGCTGCTAGTACAAGAGTGGTTACTACTGCCAGAACAATATGAAGATTAATACTGCTAAGTGTTACTACTGCTAGTAGAATTACTACTGCTAGTTAAAGTTAGTGCTGCTTGAACAAAGTTAGTACTGCTTAGCTAGTTAGTACTGCTAGTAGTTAGTACTGCTTACAGTTAGTGCTGCTAAGCATAGTTAATGCTGCTAAAGAGATCCGGATGGAATGTACTACAGCTGGATCTACTGAAGATATACTTAGAAGATATACATGGAATATATTTTGAAGATTTGTTTATTCTTTGTAATTATCTTTTTATCAGTATATGTATAGAATGTGTAGAATAGATAGAAATAGTTTTTTTTTGATAATTTTTTTTTGAGAGAAATCAACCTCAAGGCATAGATCCTAATTCTAGAGAAGTAGAATTCGTATTGGTGAGCCTGTTCATCAATATTGAGGTTGAGTGTGTAATCTTGTATCTTCAAGCATTTAATACAAGTTTACAGTTTGATAATCATACTCTGTGTTGTTTTACTGTTTTGTTAAATATCAAAGTGTTTTTCCGCAACTTCTTTGATATTAGTTTCTGAGAATTAATTCTTGTTAAGAATTCGATCCTGACAAGTGGTATCAGAGCCTATTGAATCAGAAACATCTATCATGGAAAATCTTACAGAATCAAACAGCACTTTGGTCTCCAAGGTTCCAATGCTCAAACCAAGTGAGTTTGACATGTGGAAGATAAGGATCAGGCAATATATTCTTCTCACTGACTACTCAATGTGGGATATCATTGAGAATGGTCCTTCTGAAGCTGGAAGAATAGGACCAGATGGAAAAAGACCTCCACCAAAGACAGATGGTGAAAGAAAGATCAGGCAGACAGAGATGAAGGCCTTGAGTACTCTGCTCTTGGCAATCCCTAATGAATATCAGCATCAATTCTGCAACTGCACTGATGCTCAAATTCTCTGGAATTCTCTAGAGAAAAGATTTGCTGGAACTAAGAGTATCAAGAGAAATCAAAGAGATGTTCTTAAGCAGCAGTATGAGAATTTTACTTCATCAAAGAATGAGTCCATGACTCAAACTTTTGATAGGTTCAACAAACTCATTGGAGAACTGGCCACTGTTGGAGTAAAGATGGATCAAGATGACATCAACAGAAAATTCCTCAGATCTCTTGGGGATGAATGGACTATGTACACTGTCTCTTATAGGCAGAGTGACAATCTGGAGGAGAAAGAACTTGATGATCTATACAATGATCTAAGAGTTTTTGAAACTGAGGTAGAGATCAAGAAGAAACCTACTGGTTATGTCCACAATTCTGCACTCCTTTCAGCAGCCACTGATACTACTGCCATTCCTGAAGCAGTTAGTACTGCTGGTGGAGCAAGTTCAGAAAAGGGATCTGAAACAATCTTTGAAGCCTTCTTGTCCAGTCATAGTAACACTTCTATAATCAATGATGATCTGGATCAACTTCACCCTGATGATCTGGAGGAGATGGATATAAAATGGCAGATGGCCATGCTATCCATGAGGGTGAAGAAGTTCATTAAAAGAACAGGAAGGAATAACTTCTCCCAAAGAAGAGAGGATGGAGCTGGTTTTGACAAAACCAAGGTGGAATGCTACAAGTGTCACATGAAAGGATACTTTGCAAGAGAATGCAGGAATGCTGTGTCTAACAACAACCACCAACAAACTCAGAATGGAGGCTACACTCAGAACAAGAATCCTGCTCAAGCCCTTGTTTCTCAACAAGGAATGGGATTTGACTGGAGTGATCAAGCTGAGGAAGCCATTCAGAATCAAGCTCTTATGGCAGAAGTGTCTGATCTCCCATCTGAGGTAATTTCTAACCTTTGCTCTAAAACTTGCATTGACACTGTCAAAAGATACAGGGATCACAATCAAAGTATGTGTGATGACCTCAAAAGGTTAGAAAAGGATAGAAGAGACTATGTTCTAATAGTTGAGAGATTTGAAGAACAAATCAAAGGCTTTCAAGCCAATGAACTTCAACACTCTTATGATACTAACTACTGGAAGTGGGAAAAGAATGAATTAGAGACTAAACTGTCTAAATCCTTAGAAGAGAGCGATAAGCTAAAGGAGGAATTGTCCAAAGTCAAACTTGACATAGAGAAGTTTTCATATGCTTCAAAGGCAATGGATTCTCTTCTAAAGGCTCAGATTCATGATAAGATGAAGCCTGGTATTGGATACAACAGTACACCTCCTCCTTATAACAACAATTATATCTCTCCTACTTCAGACTTGTTAGAAACCAAGGAGAATAAGGACTTATCAGATAAGGCCTTTAAGATAGACCCTCTGGATGAAGTAGTGATTAAGGATATTACTGAGAAAGAAGCCAGTATGAAGAGAGATAATAAGATAGGTAAAGAAATCCATGAAGAAAACAAGATAATCACCAATGAGGGATGTGGGAAAGACTGGATAAAATCCAAGGAAATAGAAAAGACCAAAGGAAAAGACAACAAGGTCCATTACAAACAGACCACAGTTGTGAATCCTGCACCTGGTAAACAGTGTGATTGCTATAAAGCAAAGAGCCTACATTCTGGTTTAAAAAGAGGAAATCAAAGAAACTGGAATAATCAATGGGCTCAGAAGCAAGGAGTTGATCTGAATAAAATCAATAGACCAAAACCTTGCTTCATATGTGGCAAGTTAAATCATCTGGCCAAATCTTGTTTTTTCAATCCTATCAATCAACAGATGACCTTTCAAAGATGTAAGCAAAAGTCTGTTGATTATAGAAAGGCTGGAAAGAAACATGTTGAAAAAGGAGGCCCCATAAAGAAAAGAATTTTTAAAGAAAGCATTAAAATGTGGGTGCCCAAAAGCACTAAAACTGTTAGTACTGCTGACAGGGATAGTGCTGCTGGAGGTTTTACTGCTGCTACCTGTGTTAGTACTGCTAAAAACATTAATGCTGCTAATACAGTTAGTATCTCTTCAAAGGTTAATACTGCAAACACAGTTACTGCTGCTTGCACTGTTACTACTGCTAACAAGGTTAGTATTGCTAAGCATGCAAGTGCTGCTAAGGCAGTCAATACCTCTAAAACCAGTACTGTTACCAGCACAACTGTTTCCAAGCCTATAATTGTGACAAAATACTCCAAGAATGAGGAGCTAAAATTCAAGAATCTTGTCAAGAAGGAATGCAAGTATTTTGATGAGAAAGGGGTACCCAAGACCACATTGGCTTGGGTTCCTAATTCATACTAACTGACTTATCTAATGTGCAGGGCAACCAACAGCTCAAGGGAAAGAGCATATGGCATGTTGATAGTGGTTGCTCAAGGCACATGACAGGCAACATGTCATGCCTTCAGGATTTCAAGCATATTAATGGAGGACATGTTGCTTTTGGAGACAATCTTACTGGTGGTAAGATAAGTGGAAAAGGTAATGTCACCAAAGGTAAGATGACATTTGAGGATGTCTACTATGTTGATCAATTAAAATACAACCTGTTAAGTGTATCACAGGTGTGTGACAAACAACATAGTATATTATTTACAAATACTGAATGTATGATCCTTGCTCCAGGGTTCAAAGTAGTTGATGAAAGCATGATACTACTAAGAACTCCAAGAAAGGACAATGTATACTGTCTTGATATGGAGAATGTTAAAAGTGATTCATCTCTAAATTGTCTTGTTTCAAAAGCTTCTATAGATGAATCCTCTCTATGGCACAGAAGGATGTGTCACATGAATTTTAAGACTATGAACAAACTTGTTAAAAACAACCTTGTAAGAGGTTTACCTTCTAAAGTCTTTTCATGTGATGATCATTGTGTTGCTTGTCTCAAAGGCAAACAGCATAAAACTTCTCATAAGACCAAAGAGATAAATTCTATTTCTTCTTGTCTACAGTTATTGCACATGGATCTGTTTGGCCCTACAAATGTGACGAGTATAGGCAAGAAATCTTACTGCTTAGTTATTGTTGATGATTACTCTAGATTCACCTGGGTATATTTTCTAAGGACTAAGGATGAGACAAGTGGACTGATCAAGTCCTTTATCCTGAAAATTGAAAACCAAACTAATCAAAAAGTAAAAGTCATTAGATCAGACAATGGACCTGATTTCAAAAATTTTGATCTAAACACCTTTTGTGAGGAAAAAGGAATTGAGAGACAGTATAGTGCTCCTAGGACTCCTCAACAGAATGGTGTTGCTGAAAAGAGAAATAGGACATTAATAGAGGCTGCTAGATCTCTATTGGCTGATTCAAAACTGCCAATTACCTTCTGGGCTGAAGCAGTTAATACTGCCTGTTATGTCCAAAACAGAGTTCTAGTAGTTAAGCCAAAGAACAAGACACCATATGAGCTTTTAAATAAAAGAAAACCCTTTATTGGATTTTCAAACCTTTTGGGTGTGCTTGTACCATTCTCAATACCAAAACTCACTTAGGTAAGTTTGATAGCAAAGCAGATGATGGATTTCTGGTTGGTTATTCATCTCAAAGTAAGGCCTACAGAGTTTTCAATTCATCTACTAGAATAATTGAAGAAAGTGACAATGTCAAATGCAATGAGAACACACCAAATCCTATTGGAACTGGTCCTCAATGGCTATTTGACATTGATTCACTAACTAACTCCTTTGGTTTCAGTAGTAATGATCATGCAGGTTCAGGAGGTGAAGGATCAGGGACTACACAAGTTCCAGAAAGTGTATCTAAATCCGTGATCTTTCCCACTCCCACAGTGAATTCTTTTGAAGACTGTGAAATAGAACAAGCTACTGGACCAAGTCAGAGTAGAGATGAAGAGAATCAAGAAGATAAAGAATCAGAAGAAGCAGCTGAAAACACTTCAGTTGAGTTGAATGACTCCAATCTAGAAGCTAATGTTAATGAAGAACCTAGTCATAACACCAGAGTTCAAAAGAATCATCCTCCACAGCTGGTAATAGGAGATATATCGTCTCCTATGATGACTAGACACCAGAGCAGACTTCAAGAGATGCAAGATCAACAGCATACAGTGCTGTCCTGCTTTCTATCCCAGCTTGAGCCTAAAAAGGCACATGATGCAATGAAAGAATCCAGCTGGATAGAAGCAATGCAAGAAGAATTACTACAGTTCAAACTACAAGATGTATGGGATCTGGTAGACCTTCCTAAAGGTCACAGAGCAATTGGCACAAAGTGGATCTTTAGGAACAAGAGAGATGAAAGAGGAATTGTCATAAGGAACAAAGCAAGGCTAGTGGCTCAAGGGTATACTCAAGAAGAGGGTATTGATTATGAAGAAGTCTTTGCACCTGTGGCTAGGATAGAAGCTATCAGATTATTCCTAGCCTATGCCTCTTACATGAACTTCAAAGTCTATCAAATGGATGTAAAGAGTGCTTTTCTCTATGGATCAATTGAAGAAGAGGTATATGTCTGTCAACCACCAGGGTTTGAAAACCCAAGCTATCCAGACAGGGTATACAAATTGAAGAAAGCTCTCTATGGACTGCATCAAGCTCCAAGAGCATGGTATGACACACTGTCATCCTACCTCTTGGACAATGGCTTTGAAAGAGGAGTCATTGATAAGACCCTATTTATCAAGAGAAAGAAGAAGGATATCTTGTTGGTCCAAATTTATGTTGATGACATTATCTTTGGATCTACAAAAGATATCATGTGCAAGGAGTTTGAAGATCTAATGCATCAAAGGTTTCAAATGAGTTCCATGGGGGAACTTACTTTCTTCCTTGGACTCCAAGTTCAACAGAAGTCAGATGGCATATTCATATGTCAGTCCAAGTATGTGCAGGACATTTTAATCAAGTTTGGTTTCTCAGACTCAAAACCTGCTAGTACACCTATGGAAACACACAAACAGATAACTGTAGATCTTGAGGGGGAGGATATGGATGTGCATCATTACAGATCTATGATTGGCTCTCTCATGTATCTTACAGCATCAAGGCCTGATATAATGTTTCCAGTCTGTGTGTGTGCAAGATTCCAAGTTAGGCCAAAGCAATCCCACTTTCAAGCCGTTAAGAGGATATTCAGATATCTCAAAGGTCAACCCAGACTGGGACTTTGGTATCCTCATGACTCACCCTTTGACCTAATTGCATACTCAGACAGTGACCTAGGTGGGGCAAACTTGGACAGAAAGTCTACTTCTGGAGGAGTTCAGTTCTTGGGTGCTAGACTAGTTTCATGGCAGTGCAAGAAACAAACCACAGTGTCCACATCTACAACAGAAGCAGAGTACATAGCAGCTGCAAGTTGCTGTGCTCAGGTCTTATGGATTCAGAATCAAATGTTGGACTATGGGGTAACCTTTCTACACACTCCCATCTTTATTGATAATAGCAGTGCTATCAGCATTGTAAATAATTCTGTCAAGCACTCTAAGACAAAGCACATTGAGATTAGGTATCACTTCATAAGAGACTGTAATGAAAAGAAACTTGTTCAAGTTGTGAAAGTTCATACTGACAACCAGTTTGCTGATCTATTCACCAAAGCTTTTGATGTGGGTAGATTCACTTTCTTGGTAACAAGTGTGGGAATGATCAACTCTGAATAAGCTTTATCTCAGAAAGTGGATAAATAACTGTATATTATAGTTTCTTGGTGCTACTAATCTATCTCTGCAGGGCATACATAGCAGTACTCAATTCAGCCTAAGCTTCAAGGAGTAAGTTAGTTAATACTGCTAGTTAGTTAATACTGCTAGTTGGTTAATACTGCTAGTTGGTTAATACTGCTAGTTAGTTAATATTGCTCGCGGTTAATACTGCTCGCAGTTAATACTGCTAGTTATTTAATACTACTCGCAGTTAATACTGCTAGTTAGTTAATACTGCTCGCGGTTAATACTGCTAGTTAGTTAATGCTGCTCTAGGTTAATACTGCTTTTATTCCGAATACTATAAATACCCTTTGCCCGCCTAAATGTTCATAACGACTCTTTGCATACTGTTCCCTTGCTCTTCTAATCTTTTTCTCTCAAGAACCTAGTCTTCCAGGCAAGAAAATCCCAGTTCAATGGCATCCATGGCGTTTATCGATGAGCACAATGAGATCGCAATGCTGCAGAAGCCCAAACAAGCAGAAGGATTCCACCAGATTGTGGATTTCCTCAAGACAAGTCACATTGCTCATGCTCTCACTGTTGCCCCTACCATCTACATCGAACATCAGAGGTTGTTCTGGGCAAATGCCACCATTGTTGCTGAAAATGGTGTGCAAATGATAAAGACAACCGTGTGTGGCAAGCCATTAACAGTTACTGAAGAGGTCATTCGCATCAGTCTACGTCTAGACGATGCCTCTGGTATAATGTCTATCTCTAATGATGAACTGTTTTCTAATCTTACTAGAATGGGGTATGGAGGCCCATTGGGAGTTTTCAAATTCTCAAAAGCAAAGTTTTCACCCCAATGGCGTTTTCTTGTTCATACCCTGATGCATTGTATCTCCAAAAAGACCACTGGATGGAGTGAGTTCAGCAGTCCAATTGCATATGCTTTGGTATGCTTGGCTACATCCAGAAGGTACAATTTCTCAAAGATGATTTTCAGTGATCTTGTATCAAATATGGGAAACAAAAAGAGTTTCTTTATGTATCCCATGTTTGTTCAGGAAGTAATTAACCATGAATTGACGGACATACCTCAACCTGTTGGGGTATATGTACCTAAACCCCCCAAAGGCAAGGTTTTCTCAAATATGAGAAGATCTGCTGGGGACTCGGAAGGAGTTGACACCCCATTGTTCTCTACAATGATGGTGGTGTCCCAAACCACTGAAGGTATGGCAGCAGGGTCAAGGCCCTCATTAGACCATCCCACTGCTTGCCAAGCCCAACCTTCTCACTCAAAAACAATTCCCCAGTCCATTCTTATAAAACCAACCTCTCCAATTACCCATACTTACAAGAGAAAACAGGTAAAGAAGGCTCCTTCCCTTCTTGTACCAGAATCCCCTAAGCCTTTAAGCCCTCTAAGGGAGAATTCTCCTTTAGAGAATACCCATAGGGAAACCACAGGGGTGTCTCCCAACCCCAAGGAGGTGCTCTCTGAGGAGGAGGTAGAGCATATGGGTGATGAGGCTGCCACTACTCCTGCTAGCACAGAGGAGGAAAGTGGTAACATCAATAAGACCTCCCCCATGGCAACTTTAAATGAGCAATCATTTGAAGGTCCCTGGTGCCAAGAAACCAAGGGGGTGGATAGTGCTTCTGCTAGGCAGAAGACTTCCACTTCAAAAAGATCCAATGATCCTTCAATAGGGGGTAACACTCCTGGAGAAGGTGAGGACAGATATAACTATGAGGAATTGATGGAAACCATGGGAAACATCAACAAGGATGTTATTCAGCAAAGACAAGAAATAGAGGAGCTGAAGCTGGTCATCCTGTCTCAACAAGTGCAGATTGCCAAGCTCAAGAAGTTGGTAATGAAACAAGTACAGAAACAGAAAAGGAAACAATTTGTGCTAAGGAGAAGGAAGGTTGAGAAGGATGCTCCCAAAAAGGGGGAGATCAACATGGAAGAAGCATCAAGGGAGGGGGAGCTGGAAAAAGAGAAAGTAGAAGTTGAGGGGGAGAGGGAAGCAGAAAAAGGAAGAGTCTCAGATACACTAGAAGCAGAAACTGATAATGCTGCTGAAACATCACAAGCAGCAGTAACAGAGTTATCACCAACAGAAGTTGAAGTAGCTGAGACATTGATCAAAGCAAAGCATGACACTTCCAAAACAAAGGGAGTGATCATAAAGGAAGGGGGAGCAAAGAAAAGAGAAAAGAAAGAAATGGATGCAGAGGCAAAGAATAAAGGAAAAGCAAAAATGGTGGAATCTGATCAACCTGTCAAGAAGCAAAAGTTGGTTGAATCAGATGAAGCCTTAGCAAGGAAAATGCAGGAGGAGATGGAAAAAGAAGAAAGAGCTCAAGTTGAGAAGGATAGGGAAATGGCAAAGGCTTTAGCTGCTGAGCTAAATAAAGCCTATCAAAAGGGGATTGAAACTGAAAAGGCTAAACAAAGGGCTATAAGTCTGAGAAAGGCTATGATGGCTAATACAAGTGCAAAGAAAAGAAGACCTTCACAAACTTACCTTGCCACTCAGGAAAGAAACAAAATGATAACTTTCTTGAGGAGTGCAATTGGGGTAAAGAAAGAAATGTTTGTGAAGATGAGTTTTGATCAAATCAGAGAGCTCTATGAGAAAGAAATGGGGAATCTGAAGAGAAATGAAAAGAAAAGAGTGGAGTTTGAAAAGAAGGCCAAGGAGAGTAATGATATAGATATGAATCAACCATTCCCTGAAAGTGAAGAGGGAACTCCTATCAAAGAAATGGCAAGGGAAAAGGAAGAAAAGAAGAAGGAAGCTACTCTAGTGCAGGTTCAAAAGACTTTGAAAAGAACCAAAATGATGGCCAAAAGAAAGAAAGATAAGAAGCCTAGAGTAGAAGAAGAACAAAAGGTTGCTGAAGAGGAAGGGGCACCTGAGTCATCAAGCCAGCAAGAGTCATCAATCAAAGATGATGTAAACTTATATATGGTAGTGATGGACAAAGTGCCTGAACCAATTTCTGCAGAACCTGTTGGAGTTAAGCCTCCTGAGGTCATTCATTGGGATATACTGACAATAAATGGAAATGATTACATCAGACTCAAGAGGAAGGGTGATAAATATGAAGTATTCAACACTTGGGTCAAGATTGTCAGAACATGCTCTAGATCTGATATAGAAGAGATGTTTGACATAGGAATGAAGCTGTATGCAGATCATCTGAAAGCTCCAGGGATTTCTCTTACAAAACTGGTGATGGAGTATCTGTGCATGATGTTCAAACCTGAAGAAGTGGACCAGGTCATAAGGAGTGTGTTTCAAGAAGTCACAAGTTGGACTCTATATGAAACTAGTGGAGTATATGCAGTGACTTTGGATAGAAATCACACAGAATACTTCCTAGTGGATAGAGTATACAATCACACCAGACTGAAGGTTCATGCCATGCTAAAGAAGAAGTTGGGTTGTGCACCAAATTCAGAAATGGCCAAGTACCTAATTCAGAGGATAATCAATCAGAGTTTGGGACTGAATCCAGACTTAGGAGCATGATCTTGGAAGTTTTGGGAGCATCAAAAAGATCTTCTGGAAGAATATCTGAAGAACTTGACTTCTCTTCTAAAAGTCAAGTTAGGGGGAGATTGTTGGGAACTGAAGATTCTACTAAGTGTGGTTACTGCTGCTAGTACAAGAGTGGTTACTACTGCCAGAACAATATGAAGATTAATACTGCTAAGTGTTACTACTGCTAGTAGAATTACTACTGCTAGTTAAAGTTAGTGCTGCTTGAACAAAGTTAGTACTGCTTAGCTAGTTAGTACTGCTAGTAGTTAGTACTGCTTACAGTTAGTGCTGCTAAGCATAGTTAATGCTGCTAAAGAGATCCGGATGGAATGTACTACAGCTGGATCTACTGAAGATATACTTAGAAGATATACATGGAATATATTTTGAAGATTTGTTTATTCTTTGTAATTATCTTTTTATCAGTATATGTATAGAATGTGTAGAATAGATAGAAATAGTTTTTTTTTGATAATTTTTTTTTGAGAGAAATCAACCTCAAGGCATAGATCCTAATTCTAGAAAAGTAGAATTCGTATTGGTGAGCCTGTTCATCAATATTGAGGTTGAGTGTGTAATCTTGTAGCTTCAAGCATTTAATACAAGTTTACAGTTTGATAATCATACTCTGTGTTGTTTTACTGTTTTGTTAAATATCAAAGTGTTTTTCCGCAACTTCTTTGATATTAGTTTCTGAGAATTAATTCTTGTTAAGAATTCGATCCTGACATAGTGAAACACTAATACATATAAATGTTAGTAAGAAAGATTATCAGCGATAACTAAACAGACTCAGTCTGATCGCTGATGGTGAAACACTAATACATATTAAACGAAATTTTCACTAAGTATAAAAGAGGGTCGTTATCAAATCACTGAGAGAGTTTGGATCAACATTGAGTGCTTATAATCATCCAACTGTTTCATGAAGAAAGGAGTTATGAGTTCATTCATTAAGTGTTCTGGAAAACAGTTAGAAAATGAGCGTCTTTCATGAGTTGTTGAACAAATATTTCTTCTGAACCTTGCCTAGTATTGTTTGCTACCAGTTGCTTCCTCCTATGAGAAGATCAAATTAAGTTCTTAAGTTGAATTCCTATTCAACTCACGGTTAAAGACAAATTCATTGTTATAAACTGAAGATGTACTTTGGTTGTCACGTCAGAATTCACACATTTCTTTCTTGTGGGCATAACGACTGTTTTGAAATTACTGAGATAAAAGTTGTCTTTTGTACACTTAGTCGAGTTTTTTGTCTACATCGAATATCATATTAAAGTTGAAACTTCAAAGAATAAGAGTTATTTTCAAGTGGGAGCCGGAGTTGATTTGAAATTTAAGCAACGATTGTGTTTCTAAAGAAATCAAGGAGGAGAAGAGCTGAAGCTAAAGAGGGCGATTCCTTTACAAAACTAAGGGGAGAATGTTAGAACACAAAATGTTCTAAGTTTGGAAATTTTGTAAAGTCATCATTATTTGTAATTGGGCCTTGTATTTAGCAATGGGTTTGGGCTTAAATGTAAATAAGGGTGATATGGGGGATTTGTATTGTAGAATGTTGGTAAGAGTTTCATTCAAAATGTAGACAATACGTTTGTGAGTGTTTCTAAAGAGAGAAACATATCCTCTCTCTAGAGTTTGTGAAAAATACACATATTTACCTCCCAATTCATCTTTGTTTATCTTTATACATTGATTTGATTGTGATCTACTGGACTAACATGTGGTGTCAAAGCCTAAATCGAAGATTAATCATCAATACAATCATGATTTTAATTTAATCAATGAACCGTAATTGTTTTCGCATGAACAGTACTTTTGGAGTTTTGATTTGTTCGAATTGATGCTAATTTGGTCGAGCTTTAAAGAATAATTGATTCAGAGGTCATAGTCGATTCATAGAGAATCAATTACAAGTATCAATTCAAATTAGAATTGAAGAATTGACCGATGTGGAGGTTATCTAGTTAGAATTTTATTTTTCCTGTGTGATGGTCGATTTTGCATTTAGAGGTGTTATTGTTTAAGATCATCAACTACAAAAGTGTTCAATGTTAATTTCGAACCTACACATAAGGTTTTACCCTAGAATTCGAAGAATTGAAGAAGAATTGAAGGTTTTTTGAATTACCAGACAACAAAATTCGCAGGATTCATCCATGGATACAACACATTCAGCAAGTACAAAATTCGCAAGTAGCATTGTGCGAAAAGCAAGGAATTCGCATGCTACTGTGTCATGTTGTATGCGAAAAGTGATGATTTCGCAAGTTGCTTGATGCGAAAAGGTTGAAATTCGCACAATGTTTTATACGAAAAGTGGCTTCGAGGATGAAAAGCCACGTGAAAAATTCGCATAATATTGTGCGAAAAGCTTTGATGATCAAATATTTCTAAGTGAAGAATTCGCTTGAAAGGGTATGTGAAAATCCCTGCGAAAAGCACATAATTAACACATTGGTATATGCGAAAAGTAAGGAATTCGCATGTCGGCGTATGCGAAAAGTGAGAAATCCGCACATAAGCCTATGCGAAAAGTGAGGTTTTTGGCTCATACCACATGCGAATTGTGATCTTAATGTTTAATGGTCTATGAATTCTTGTTCTACGAAAAGTGGTGTTCATGTCGTGTGTAAAATGTTACTGTTCAGAACCCAATTTGCTACAACGTTTCCCTGTTCTCGATATTTTTCGCATAATGCATTTGTGACGTCATTCCTATCTTCAGTTGGTCACATATTTTTAAGAACTGATCAAAATTTCACGTGTGCTCATGTCCGTCAAGATTTTCAGATACCGGATGTTTTGATTTAGTCTCTGATTAGATTGGATTAGCATCTTGAGTATCTGTAATCATTAGTCTAGCGTTTTTCTCTACGATGCTAGACCTTTGAGTGCTCTTAATCATTCTTCTTACGTGATCAATTAGAAGTGTGAGTGACTGCAATCATTGTTCTGGTGTTTTAGTTATGATATGGAATTTTGAGTGCTTATAATCATCCAGCTGATTTGTGAAGAAAGAAGTTTTGAGTTCATTCGTTTAGTGTTTTGGAAAGCAGTTAGAAAATTAGCGTCTTTCATCAGTTGTTGAACAAATATTTCTTCCAACCCTTGGCTAGTAGTGTTTGCTACCAGTTGCTTTCTCCTATGAGCATACCATATTAAGTTCTTAAGTTGAATTCCTATTCAACTCGCGGTTAAAGACAGATTTGTTGTTATAAACTGAAGATGCACTTTAGTTGTCACGTCAGAATTCACACATTTCTTTCTAGTGGGGATAATGGTTGTTTTGAATTTACTAGAGATAAAAGTTCTCTTTTGTGCAATCAGTCGAGGTTATTGTCTACATCGAATCTGGTATTAAAGTTGAAACTTCAAACAATAATTGTTATTTTAAAGTGGGAGCCGGAGTTGTTTTGTAGTTTAAGCAACACTATGTTTTCTAAAGAAATCAAGGGGGAGAAGAGCTGAAGCTAAAGAGGATGATTCCTTTACAAAACTTAGGGGGAGAATGTTAGAACATTAAATGTTCTAAGTTTAGAAGTTTTGTAAAGTCATCATTATTTGTATTTGGGCCTTGTATTTAGCAATGGGTTTGGGGCTTAAATGTAAACAAGGGTGATATGGGTATTGTTAAGTCTAAATATTGTATCCAAGATTTAATAGGAAAGTCAACAATGTAAAAGTCAACATTGTATTTGTCAAAGCTAGTTTAGTTTCCTTAGTCTTTAAGGTTTTGTTTTAGATAGGTAGTATATATAGGTTTTGTTAGTAATCTTGTAGTAACGAACTAGAGTGAATTGTATTGTAATTCTAGAGTTGTGATATTCAAGATCTACTTTCTCTCTCTAGACTTTCTCTCTCTAGACTTTCTCTCTCTAGTTCTTGAGCATATTAGACATATATTGAGTAATTAGCTTGTTGTGATTGGGATTTTATGATTAACAATTGGTATCAGAGTTGTACCAAACTTTTCAGAAAAGATTTAATCAGAGATTGAATTGAAATTTGTGTTATTTGCATTGAAAATTCGTTATTTTCAGAAAAAAAAAATCATGAAACTGAGTTTTCACTGTTTCATATGATTTTTTGTGAAAATTTGATTTTATTGCTTGAAATTGGAATCATTGTGCTCGATTTGTTGTAGTGATTGTTTCTTGTTTTGATTCCATATCAAAATTCATTCAAAATCGGTTTCAATTTTTGATTTTTGAGATTTTCGTGAAAAACGTGTTCGTATACTGTTCTTGAATCAAAATTGTTGATTTCTGTGTTTTTAATCGAAATAGTGTATTAGAATTGTGTTCGAAATGTGTTTGTGAATGAATTGTCAAATTTTCAGATCGAATTTCGAGGTCTAGATAAGTTTTTGGTGCAAATTTGTTGGTTTTATAGATATGCGTGTCATTCTTGTGAAGTGCGGGTCATTCATCCTGAAATGCGGGTCATTCATCCTATTATGCGTTGTTGATTTTCTTTTGGAAACGCATTTCTACAAGTGCGGGTCACTCTGAACACGCATTTCTTCAAGTGCGGGTCACTCTAGACACGCATTTCTCTGAACACGCATTCCTTATTATGCGTTCCCTTCATGACACGCATTCCTCCTATGCGTCTCCTTCACCACCCGCAAACCTCTACTTTGCTCGTGTAGTGTGACCCGAATTCCTCTGTGACCCGAATTCCTTGAGTTGTGCGGGTCTTCAAGACGTGGTTTAAAAAAAAAAAGAGCATTCCTCTGTAAAAAAATTTGGTCATCTTTGGAAATATTTTTTTTTACACTGCGAAATAACAAGTATTGTTCAAATTTCAATTTTCACGAAATATTTTTTTAAGATTTCAATTTGATCTGATTTTTGATTTTCTGATATACAGTTTGGAATGATCATTCATATCAAGCTGATGTACTCATTCAAGATGGGATATTTTGCTGAACTTGAAGAGAAGATTAGAAAGGTGGGATTAGAGAAGATTAATCTGAATCATGCAGTTGACTTTCATTCACAAAAGTCAAGAGAGTATTTTACTGAAGTCATATCACTGAAAGAAGAACTCAGTACCTTAAAGAATATCAGTGCTGGGCAGAATGAAGAGAAGATAAAGAGATTGGAATCTGAGAACGTTGAGCTTCAAAAGAATTTATCTGATTTGGAAAAACAGCTTGTTGCAAAAAAAGCTGAGTTTGAAAGTGAAAAGAAAATTTTTTCCAAGAAGTTCTCAGACTTTTCCAAGAAGTGTTATGAAGAAAAGAAGTCAGTGGAGCTTAAATGCTTAAAATTTTCTCAACAAATCTCAGATTTTGAGAAAGTTCTGATTTTAGAAACAGAAAAGTTCGCTAAAGAGAAAAAGGCCATAGAACAAAAGAATGTAGGGTTTTTTAAAGAATTATCTGGCCAGCGAACTGATTCAGAAAAAGAATTTAAAGAAGAACGTTTAATCTTTGAGAATGAAATTAAGAAACTGACTTCAAAATTGTCTGAACTGTCTGCTACAGGGCTGAAAGAGAAAAAGACGAAGTCTGAATTCAAGACAAAGATTGACCAGCTGATGATAGAAAGAGATAACTTTGCATGAAAGATCAAAGAACTTGAAAAATCTGTTTCAAGTTCAAGTCGGGATTTTATCTCTTCACAAAGGTCAGTCAAATCCTTTAATCAGATTCGTCGCACTAACCTTTTCTACGATGAATTTTTAGATGGTTCAGATACTTATCCAAGAAAAAGTTTCAAGAAAAAGAAACTGCTTTGGCAAAAGAAAGCAGTCCAAGATGATAAGGAAAATGAGCTGAAAAAGAAGAAATCATGTGTACATGTACAAAAAGCAAAGAAGAACAAAGCATCTAATGGTAAGAAATTTTATTGTTCTATTTGTTGTACACATGATCATTTTCACAAAACAAATGATCATTTCTGGTATGGTTCTTACTCCATAACCCCCACACGCACTGCAACTAACATTTCTGGACCCAAATACCAGTGGGTACGAAAACCGAAACCTAAATCTGTGTTGCAGGCACCTCACTCCAAGGGGGAGTAAGAAAGACAATGGCTCTTGAGTAAATCAGCTCAAGACCCGGACTTCAATGTCAAGATGGCTTTTGAACACAACAGTTCAAAACCCGGACTTCAAAGCTGAAAGATTATGGCTTCTAAGCAAAACAGCTTAGGACACGTACCTCAGAGTTCAAAAAGACCTTACTCCTGTATGCTTGCATCCGATGGATATTGATGGTCTTCATCCCAAGTGAATTGATCTGATCTCTATCCTATACTTTTTCTTTTCTAAATTTTTCTGATGTTGATGGTCTAACAATTCAAAGGGAGTGTTTGATCTCTATCCTGTTTTAACTGACATATTTCAGATGCTTAATTTAAGGGGGAGTAAAGGTGATGACTTCTGATTATTTCAGATCAGAACTCATTCTAGAAAACCGTTTTACTGCTTTTTGTCTTTTATTTTTTAAATAAATAATATGAATAAAGTAGCTTCTGATCACATGACAGATCAGGACCCGTTCATCAATGATCAATGAAGGATATTATGCTAATATCCAGGGGGAGCTAAAAAGACATAAATCATATTATCGTGATTTGAGGGGGAGCTAAAAAGGTAAAAATCTTCTGATCATAGATCTCTGATTGTTTGAAAGAAGAACAACTTTCGAACATGAAAAACCTTTTCTTAAATGTTCAAACCACTTCTTATTCTCAAACGATTTTATGAATCTAGAAGTGTAATTTTTTTAAATGTTTTTCAATTTTTGTTCCCTATTGTTTAACTGACCGTGTGTTTCCAAAGATCAATACTTGTGTATTATCTTGTCCATATACTGTCAAGTATTCATACACACCGGTTCAGTATTTTATTTGAAATTGTTATTACCATGTCTCAAGTTCAAACAATTTTTTTGATGGTAATACCCCCGTTTGAAGTTCAAATTTGATGAGCATGATACATTTTTTTTCATATTTGTGCTTTCATTGATAAATTGTTTATATTTGTTCATATAAACAAATATCCAATTCCTTGATACCCTAACCATTTGATTTGATCCGATTGATTCATTGTTAGATTCTCAAAACAATTCTCTTGACTTCATATTCATTCATTCAATATCCTTGTTTTGAGAAATCTTCAAAGATCAAATGCTCAAATCTCATTCATATTTTTCAATAAGCATACATACTCTGACATATGATTTCTTGTGCTTTACATGTCAAGAAAAATCATTGACCAACATGTACTTTTAGGAACATGGGATTTAGTGTGAGTGCTTAATAGATCTTCCATGGATTCACGATAACCAGTGTTTCCTACCCCGGAAGAAATCCTTTGAGTGATTAAGGGGAGAGGGGTCTAAAAGAATTGAGTGTGGGAGTGATTTGAGGTAAAATGGAAATGAGAGATTGGTTAGATGTGTGTATAATAATAAAAAGAAAGAGGGTGTGAGATCAGAGTTAAAAGAATATCAGAACTCTGCACCTACCACTTTCTGAGTCGGGCAGCCACATTACTGATTGGTTCACATTTCTTTGGTGACCATCATTGAAATAGGCAAATAGCCCATGCCATCTCTTGTATACAACCCCACTAGCTACTCATTCTTTTCTTAAAAAGAGAATGTTTCACATTTTCTGGGGAAGCAGCACATAATCTATCGGATCTTCACTTGGAAGATACTGATATTGAAAAAGAAGGAAAGTTGCCCCACCTTCGACCCTTTCTCATGCACATTGAGTCCATGTACAATCATTGCTATCTCAGTGATTTACATACTTTGAGCCTTATGAAACACAATCATTGTGCTAAAATTCTTTCAAAACTCAAGCACGAGCACACAGAGAATATGTTTTTCTGTCAGAACATTCATAGAATTACCTTGTGTCTTTCGATGATTGAATGGAAGTCCTGGGGAGTCATCATCAAGCCAGCTCCTTATATTGTACATCCGTTGTACACAGTAACTTCGTGTTACTGAAAGGCATTTCTAACTGTTTCATTTGTTGAATCAGGGTTACACGCTCATTATGTCTGAATTTGAAAAGATTCGGATATATATTGTTCATGATTCGGATCTTCAGATCAAAGCACAACATTTATCAAAGGGGAGATTGTTTCAAAGGGGTTATCAATGTCAAAGCTGAAATTGAAGAAATTTTGATGATCTGATGCTCACATCATCAAAAAGGGGGAGAACGATATAAAGACTCAATTTCAGAGTTCAAGTTCAAAGTTCAAGCCTTAAATTCAAAATGTTTCCGTTGAACGATATAAAGATCCAATTTCAGAGTTCAAGTTCAAAGTTCAAGCCTTAAATTCAAAATGTTTCCGCTGCTGTTTCAAAGACTGATTCAAAGTCAAAAGTTTCTGATAAAGAATTTCAAGTTTCAAGAAGATTTGTTCTTCCGAAGACGATTCATTGATGAAAGTGATGAAGATACAAGTTTGATCAAAGTCGAAAGATTTTTCAGAGTTAAAGTTTCAAGTTTCGAATAAAATTCAAGTTTTCAATGTTCTGTTCAAGGCATGTTGACATTCCAAAGCTTCAAAGTTTAAAAAGACTTTCCAAGATTCTTCAAGAGCTGAAAGTTTAAAGATTGTGAAAGCTTCTATGAGAAAAAAGCTGAAGAATCAAGAGCTGAAGATCAATATCAATTTTTTATTAAATCTTGAATACAAAGGGGGAGATTGTTAAGTCTAAATATTGTATCCAAGATTTAAAAGGAAAGTCAACAATGTAAAAGTCAACATTGTCTTAGTCAAAGCTAGTTTAGTTTCCTTAGTCTTTAAGGCTTTGTTTTAGATAGGTAGTATATATAGGTTTTGTTAGTAATCTTGTAATAACGAACTAGAGTGAATTGTATTGTAATTCTAGAGTTGTGATATTCAAGATCTACTTTCTCTCTCTAGACTTTCTCTCTCTAGTTCTTGAGCATATTAGACATATATTGAGTAATTAGCTTGTTGTGATTGGGATTTTATGTTTAACAGGTATAAATAGGGATTTGTATTGTAGAATGTTGGTAAGAGTTTCATTCAAAATGTAGACAATACGTTTGTGAGTGTTTCTAGAAAGAGAAACATATCTTCTCTCTAGAGTTTGTGAATAATACAAACATTTCCCTCCCAATTCATCTTTGTTTATCTTTAAACACTAATTTTTTTGTGATCTTCTGGACTAACAGATCTTATGAATCGGGTTTTCATGTATTATCTTGACAACCTTGTTATCGTATTTATTGATGACATCATGATATACTCAAAGTCAAGAGAGCAACATGATCAACGTCTTCACTTCATTTTGGAACTCTTCGAACGAAAAACTTGTATAAAAACGTTCCAAATGTAAATTTTCGCTTCATCAAGTGTCTTATCTTGGACACATAATCTTTGCGGTAGGTGTCAAAGTTGATCCAACAAAAATTGAAACTGTCACTAAATGACCTCGACCTACGAACGTATCTGAAGTTCATGGTCTTCTGGGTCTTGCTGGTTATTATAGACGAATCCTTGAAGGCTTCTCTAAAATATCTCTACCGTTAACCCGATTACTCCGAAAAGGAGTCAAATTCTATTGGGGTTTCGAACAAGAATGTAGTTTTGAGGAACTGAAGCATAGATTGGTTACCGCGCCTAATCTTGTATTATCGTCTGGCACAAGAGGTTTTCAAGTTTACAGTGATGGTTCAAACAAAGGTCTCAGTTGTGTTCATATGCATAACGGAAAAGTGATCGCATATGCTTCACGTCAATTAAAGTCTTATGAGGTCAATTATCCGACTCACGATATCGAAGTAGATGTGGTTATCTTCGCGCTCAAAATTTGGTGTGAGTATTTGTATGCTGAGACATGTGAAGTTTTCACCGACCACAAGAGCTTTAAATATATATTTACTCAAAAAGAGTTAAATATTCGTCAGCGGAGGTGTCTCGAACATGTAAAGGTTTACGATGTTCATATACAATATTGTTAAGTCTAATTTTTTAGTAATCAATGTATTTATCCCTTGTGACCTAAACTGTAGTTTAGCTTGTCTTTTATATCTGTTTTGGCCAAGGGTATTTAAGTCCCTTGTGTCTTGTCTTGTAGAATAACTTATGCGCTACATTCTGAATTCATGTTAAGCTTTTGCTTATGATACTTTCTCTCTCAAAAGTTTTAGTTCGATCTTGGATTATCAATTGGTATAAGAGCCAATCTAAATATGAGAGATTTGAGAGAAACATTTTTCAATCTGAATTTGTTATTAATTCAGAGAATTTGATCGATTTTCTTGATCTTGATCAAGAAAATCTCATTTTTCGACTTTTTCACAAATTTGTTCTGAAATTTGATCGTTTTTTCTTGAAATTTGGTTTGTTGGATTCTCAATCAGTGGTAGATCATCTTTGTTTTACATCAAATTGCAAGAATTTCAGTTTTTGAAGATCAATTTTAGGAACTTCGTGGTTTTGGACCGTTCTGCGAAAGTTACTGTTCGATTCTTCAGTTTATGATTACACGATAATTGTTTGAATTGGTTGTGTTTCATTGTGGTTAGAAAACAGCTTTCGATCATATTTGTGTAGGCATAATTCATCAAATTCGTGTTTGTGATCGAATTAGAAGATTTCTTGAGTTTGCGCCAGATCTTGATTTTGCGCCAACTTCATCTGCTTGAGGTTTTCATCATCTGCTTGATGCTTTCTTCATCTGCTTGAGGCTTTGAGGTTTTGAGGTTTTGAGGTTTTGTGCCAGATCATCACTGTTTCTCGCCAGATTCAAGTGATTATCGTGTTTAGCGAAAAGTCTCTCTTTTGCATGTTCAGAGTTTTTCTCAAGAGTTTTGCGCCGAGGTTCTCAGTTTCTCGCCAACTTCTTTTAGTGCAAATCCAGGTTCTGAGTTTTGCATGTTAGAGTTTCTTACAAGTTTGTTTCTCGCCAGCTCTTCTAAGCGCAAAGTATTTTGTTGGCTACTGCAATTTGCGCACTTCTGGGTTTTCGCTACTTCATATAGCGCAAATCTCAACTTTGCTCCAGGTTCTCTCTGCTTCTAGACTTGGTATTTTCTGAGGTTACTTACTTTATGGATATTTCAAAATTTTCTCTTCAACCTCAAATTTACAAGAACGACATCATGATGTCGTTGGGAACGGACACTCGTCCTATGGTTTTGGTCAACGAGAATGAGTTCCCTCAATGGCAAGATCGGTTCATTAACTTCATCGAGCGTCAAGCAAACGGAGAAAACATGATGAAGTCAATCACTTAAGGACCTTTCGAAAATCCCTTGAAAGAGATTCCCGCGACTGCAACTACACCCGCTGCTATGATTGTCAGGATCGAATTCTCAACAAGAATAAATTCTCAGAAACAAATATCAAAGAAGTTGCGGAATAACACTTTGATATTCAATGTAACAGTAAAACAAAACAGTATATGATTAACAACTTGAAAACTTGTATTTAATGCTGAAAGTTACAAGATTAAACACACAACCTCAATATTGATGAACATGCTCACCAATACGAATTCTACTTCTCTAGAATTAGGATCTATGCCTTGAGGTTGATTTTCTCTTAAACTTAGAATGAATGAATAATTCTCTATTAACTATTCTGTACAATTCTATACATATACTGAACAAAAGATAATTACAATAAATAAAAATCTTCAGTATATCTTCCATCATTATCTTCAATCTTTCCATGAATATCTTGATTTTTTACAGCTGTCATCCTTTCCATCCGAATCTTCAAGTCATAAGCAATACTAATTATGCTCAGCAGCATTAATCTCTTCAAGAAGCATTAACTCTGAACTAGCAGTAGTAATCTTGTTGAGCAGTACTAACTTTGTTCCAGCAGCATTAACTTCTACTAGCAGTAGCAATACTCAACAGTATTAACTTTGAAGTTAATACTAGCAGTATTAAAACTGAACTAGCAGCATTAACCATACTTAAGCTTTTCTTCAGTTCCCAACAATCTCCACCTAACTTGACTTTTAGGAAGAGAAGTCAAGTTCTTCAGATCTGATCTTCAATATGCTTTCAACACTTCAGTTTACACCCCTAGATTAGGATCCAAACCCAAGCTTTGATTTATAATCCTGCTAACTACAACCTTTGCCATTTCTGAATCTTTTGAACAAATAAGCTTGGCATTCAACATTGCTTGTAGTTTACCCTTGTTGTGCTCATATATCTTGTCCACCAAGTAGTACTCATGATATGCTCCATTCACAGTGATGACATAGACTCCACATATTTCAAATATCTTCCAGTTTTCTATCCTTAGAAATTTATTCTCCAGATGCAAATCCCTGATCACATGTTGAACTTTACTAGGTTCAAACATCATGCACAAGTACTCCATGGCTAATCTGATTAAGTTTCTTTCTTCTCCTGTCAGCTCCTTTTCATACAATCTCATTCCAACTTTAAACATCTCTTCTAGATCTGATCTTGTACAACTTCTGATGAAACTTCCCCAAGTAGGATACACCTCATATATGTCCCCTAGCCTCTTAATCCTAAAGAATTTCTTTCTTTGATCTTCCAGGATATCCCAAAAGATGATTTCAGGAACTTCCAGGATATCCCAAGAGATGGGATCTGCTTGGATTGGATCATCATTTGTTAATGTCATGAACAATTCAACCTGCTCATTAGATTGCTTGTTTGATGATTTTGGATTCTGAGTTGGTTCTGCTGAAGGTGTAACAGGAGGTTCTGCTTCAGATTCTGCTCTTTCTTCAATTCTTTGTCTTTTGAACTGCATCTTGGAGGCTATAGACTTTACTCTCTTTGAAGACTTTACTTTCACCTCAACATTCCCTTGCTCTTCTTTCTTTTCTTCAGCTTTATCCTTTGAAGGTGTGGTCTCCTCAGGGAATGGTTGTTGGATGTTGAGATCATGTCTCTCTTTCATCCTTCTTTCTGCTTCTTCCCTTTGAGAGGAATCCCCTTGGAGCTTTTCCATTTCCTTCCTGTAGAGCTCCTCAACTTGACTGTAGGCCATGTTTGTGAACATCTCCCCCTTGACTCCAATTGCAACTTTCAGGAAATTTATCATTTTTCTTCTTTCCGGATTGGCCAAAAAGGTCTTGGAGGGTTGTCTCTTCTGCTTTTTGAGTGGCATCCTTTTGACTTGTACTTCCTTGGCCTGAGCTGCTGTTTTCATGCTCTTCTGATACTCTTCATTTAGTTTTCTGGCTATATTTAGTGCAAGCTCTCTATCCTTCTCAGATTGAATTGTTCCTCCCTTTCCATTTCTGCCTGAAGCTGCTTTTCCACTTCTTCATCCAGCTTAATCTGATTTTTCTTCTTTGAAGGTTGTTCAGGTTCAACCATCTTAGCTTTACCCTTTGTATCCTTCAAACCTGCCTCACTTCTTTCTTTTGTCTTCTTTTCAAGGCCTCCTTCATTGATGACCACTCCCTTGGCCTTTTGAGTAGCCTTAGGAGTGTCATTCTTTGCTTTTACCAAAGTTTCAGCTATTTCCAATTCTTCGACAGATAGCCCTGTTACTGTTGCTACCTGTTCTGTTACTGCTGCTGCTTGAACATTATCTGTTTCTACTGCTTGTGCTTCTGTTTCTGCAGCTTTCTCCCCCTTAACATCAAATTCCATCTCAGAAATACTTTCCTTTTCTGCTTCAGCCTCTGAATTCTCCCCCTTGTTGAAAGCATCATTAGCATTTTTCCTCTTCTTCAAAACAAATTGCTTTCTCCTCTTCTTTTGCACCAATCTTGTGACCAGTTTCTTCAATTTGGTAATCTGTACTTGTTGTGACAGGATTACCAGCTTCATCTCTTCAATTTCTTTCCCTTGTTTGATGACATCCATATTAATGTTGCCCATTGTTTCCATCAATTCATTGTAGTCATATCTGTCCTCACCTTCTCTAGGAGTGTTACCCCCTTTTGAAGGATCATGGGATCTTTTAGTAGTGGAAGCCTTCTGCCTAGCAGAAGCAGTATCCACCCCCTTGGTTTCTTGGCACCGGGGACCTTTGAATGATTGCTCATTCAAAGTTGCCATGGGGAAGGTCTTAGAGATGTTACCACTATCCTTCTCTGTGCTAGCAGAAGTAGTGGCAGCCTTTTCACCCATATGCTCTTCCATCTCCTTAGAGAGCACCTCCTGAGGGTTGGGAGACACCCTGTTGGTTTCCCTTTGGATATTCTCTAAAGGAGAATTCTCCCTTAGAGGGCTTAAAGGCTGAGTGGGTGAAGGTACAAGAAGGGAAGGAGCCTTCTTTACCTGTTTTCTTTGATAAGTTTGGGTGATTGGTGAAGTTGGTTTGTCAAGAAGAGACCGAGGAATTGATTTAGAGTGGGAAGGTTGGGATTGGCTAGTAGTGGGTTGGTCTAATGGGGGCCTTGACCCTGCTACCATACCTTCATTAGTTTGGGACACCACCATCATTGTAGAGAACAATGGGGTGTCTACTCCTTCCGAGTCCCCAGCAGATCTTCTCATATTTGAGAAAACCTTGCCTTTAGGGGGTTTTGGTACATATATCTCATCAGGATGACGAATATCCGTCAATTCGTGGGTGATAATTGCTTGAACAAACCTGGGGTACATATAAAAGCTCTTTTTGTTTCCCAAGTTTGAGACAAGATCATTGAAAATCATTTGGGAAAAATTATACTTTCTGGCAGTGGCTAAGCATACCAGAGCATAAGCAATGGTGCTACTGAACTCACTCCATCCAGTAGTCTTTTTAGAGATTCAATGCTTAAGGGTATGGACAAAGAAACGCCATTGAGGTGAAAATTTTGCTTTTAAGAACTTGAACACACCCAATGGGCCTCCATACCCCATTCTTGTAAGAGTAGAAAATAGTTCATCATTAGAGATAGAAGTTATACCAGAGGCATCGTCTAGACGTAGACTGATGCGAATTACTTCTTCAGTAACTGTTAATGGCTTGCCACACACCGTCGTCTTGATCATTTGCACACCATTCTCAGTAACAATGGTGGCATGTGCCCAGAATTGCCTTTGATGCTCAATATAGATTGATGGAGACACTGTTAGTGCATAGGTGATATGGCTAGTTTTCAGAAAATCCACTATCTGATGAAATCCTGCAGCTTGCTTTGGCTTTTGGAGCATCGCGATTTCATTGTACTCGTCAATGAATGCCATTGATGCCATTGATCTTTGAAATTTCTTGCCTGAACACTTGATACTTGAGAGAAAGAGTGTTTAGAGCGCAAGAGAACAGTATGCAAATAGTCGTTATGAACTTTTAGGCGGGCAAAGAGTATTTATAGTATTCGGGACATAAGCAGTATTAACCTAGAGCAGTATTGACTAATAAGCAGTACTAACGGCTAGCAGTATTAACCACTAGCAGTATTAACTGAGAGCAGAATTAACCACTAGCAGTATTAACTACTAGCAGTATTAACTGAGAGCAGTATTAACTGAGAGCCGTATTAACCACTAGCAGTATTAACTAAGAGCAGTATTAACTACTAGCAGTATTAACTAACTAACAGTATTAACTGAGAGCAGTATTAACTACTAGCAGTATTAACTAACTAGCAGTATTAACTGAGAACAGTATTAACTAACTAGCAGTATTAACTGTGCACTGCAGTATTAAAACTGAACTGGCAGTATTAACCATACTTACTCCTTTAATCTTGTGATATACTGAGTACTGCTATATATATCCTGAAAAAGAAGATTAGTAACACCAAGAATAAACAATATACAGGTATATAGCTACTTTTTGAGAAGGGGCTTATTCAGAGTTGATCATTCCCACACTTGTTACCAAAAAAATGAATCTACCCACATCAAAGGCTTTAGTGAATAGATCAGCAAACTGGTTATCAGTGTGAACTTTTACAACTTGAATAAGTTTCTTTTCATTACAGTCTCTTATGAAGTGATACCTGATCTCAATGTGCTTTGTCTTTGAGTGCTTGACAGGATTATTCACAATGCTAATAGCACTGCTATTATCAATAAAAATTGGAGTGTGTAGAAAGGTTACGCCATAATCCAGCATTTGATTCTGAATCCATAAGACTTGAGAACAGCAACTTGCAGCTGCTATGTACTCTGCCTCTGTTGTAGATGTGGATATTGTGGTTTGTTTCTTGCACTGCCATGAAACTAGTCTTGCACCCAAAAACTGACATCCTCCAGAAGTACATTTTCTGTCCAAGTTTGCTCCACCTAGATCACTATCTGAGTATGCAAGTAGGTCAAAGGATGAGTCATGAGGATACCAAAGTCCCAATCTGGGTTGCCCTTTGAGATATCTGAATATCCTCTTAACAGCTTGATAGTGAGATTGTTTTGGCCTAACTTGGAATCTTGCACATACACAGACTGGAAACATTATATCTGGCCTAGATGCTGTAAGATACATGAGAGAGCCAATCATGGATCTATAGTGACGAACATCCATATCCTCCCCCTCAAGATCTGTTGTTATCTGCTTGTGTGTCTCCATAGGTGTACTGGCAGGTTTTGAATCTGAGAAACCAAATTTGGTTAGAATGTCCTGCACATACTTGGACTGACAGATGAAGATTCTATCTGACTTCTGTTGAACTTGGAGTCCAAGGAAGAAAGTAAGTTCCCCCATGGAACTCATCTTGAACCTTTGATGCATTAGTTCCTCAAACTCCTTGCACATGTTGTCTCTTGTTGATCCAAAGATAATATCATCAACATAGATTTGGACTAGCAAGATATCCTTCTTCTTTCTCTTGATGAATACAGTCTTATCAATGACTCCTCTTTCAAAGCCATTTTCCAAGAGATAGGATGACAGAGTGTCATACCATACTCTTGGAGCTTGATGTAGTCCATAAAGTGCTTTCTTCAGTTTGTATACCCTGTTTGGATAGCTTGGGTTTTCAAATCCTGGTGGTTGACAGACATATACTTCTTCTTCAATTGAGCCATAAAGAAATGCACTTTTCACATCCATTTGATAGACATTGAATTTCATATAGGAAGCATAAGCCAGGAATAATCTAATCGCTTCTATCCTGGCCACAGGTGCAAATACTTCATCATAGTCTATTCCCTCTTCTTGTGTATACCCTTGAGCCACCAGCCTTGCTTTATTCCTTATCACTATACCTCTTTCATCTCTCTTATTCCTGAAGACCCATTTTGTTCCTATTGCTCTTTGGCCTTTAGGAAGGTCTACCAGATCCCAAACATGTTGCAGCTTGAATTGCAGTAGCTCTTCTTGCATTGCTTCTATCCAACTGGACTCTTTCATAGCATCATGTGCCTTTTTAGGCTCAAGCTGGGATAAAAAGCAAGATAGCACTGTATGCTGCTGGTCTTGCATTTCTTGAAGCCTACTTTGATTTCTAGTCATCATAGGAGAAGATATATCTCCTATTACCAGCTGTGGAGGATGATTCTTTTGAATTCTGCTGTGATGACTAGGTTCTTCATTAAGTTCCACCTCTAGATTAGAGTCATTCAACTCAACTGAAGTATTTTCAGCAGCTACTTCTGGTTCTTGATTTTCTTGATTCTCCTCATCTCTACTTTCTTCTTCACTCTGATTTGGTCCAGTAGATGGTTCCTTTTCACATAAGTCCACTGTTGGTATGGGAAAGATCACAGATTGAGATATCCTTTCTTGAACTTGTGTAGTCCTTGATCCTCCACTCCCTGTACCTGCATAATCATCACTACTGAAACCAAAAGAGTTAGTTAGTGAGTCAATGTCAAATAGCCGCTGAGGACCAGACCCAATAGGATTTGGTGTGTTCTCATTGCATTTGACATTGTCACTTTCTTCAATTATTTTGGAAGAAGAGTTAAAAACTCTGTAAGCCTTACTCTAAGATGAGTAACCAACAAGAAATCCATCATCTGCATTGTTATCAAACTTACCTAAGTGAGATTTGGTATTGAGAATAGTACAAGGACACCCAAATGGTTTAAAAAATCCAATGAAAGGTTTTCTTTTATTTAAAAGCTCATATGGGGTCTTGTTCTTTGGCTTGACCACTAGAACTCTGTTTTGGACATAACAAGCAGTATTAACTGCTTCAGCCCAGAAGGTAATTGGCAGTTTTGAATCAGCCAACAGAGATCTAGCAGCCTCTATTAGTGTCCTATTTCTCCTCTCAGCAACTCCATTCTATTGAGGAGTCCTAGGAGCACTATATTGTCTCTCAGTCCCATTATCTGATCTAATGACTTTTACTTTTTGATTAGTTTGGTTTTCAATTCTTAGGATAAAGGATTTGATCAGTCCACTTGTCTCATCCTTAGTCCTTAGAAAATATACCCAGGTAAATCTAGAGTAATCATCAACAATAACCAAGCAGTAAGATTTCTTGCCTATACTCATAACGTTTGTAGGACCAAACAGATCCATATGCAATAACTGGAGACAAGAAGAAATTGAGTTTAACTCTTTGGTATTATGAGAAGTTTTGTGTTGTTTGCCTTTAAGACAAGCAACACAATGATCATCACATGAAAAGACTTTTGAAGGTAAACCTCTTACAAGGTTGTTTTTAACAAGTTTTTCATAGTCTTGAAGTTCATGTGACACATCCTTCTGTGCCAAAGAGAGGATTCATCCACAAAAGCTTTTGAAAAAAGACAATTCAGGGATGAATCACTATCAACATTGTCCATATCAAGACAATAAACATTGTCCTTTCTTGGAGTTCTAGGTACTATCATGCTTTCATCAACTACCTTGAACCCTGGAGCAAGGATCATACACTCAGTATTTGTAAATAATATGCTATGTTGTTTGTCACAAACCTGTGATACACTTAACAGGTTGTATTTCAATTGATCAACATAGTAGACATCCTCAAATGTCATCTTACCTTTGGTAACATTACCTTTCCACTTATTTTACCACCAGTAAGATTATTTCCAAATGCAACATGTCCTCCATTGATATGCTTGAAATCCTGAAGGCATGACATGTTGCCTGTCATGTGCCTAGAGCAACCACTATCAACATGCCATATGCTCTTTCCCTTGAGCTGTTGGTTGCCCTGCACATAATATAAATCAGTTAGTATGAATTAGGAACCCAAGCCAAAGTGGTCTTGGGTACCCCTTTCTCATCAAAATACTTGCATTCTTTCTTGACAAGATTTTTAAACTTTGACTCCTCATTTTTGGAGTACTTTGTCACAATGATAGGCTTGGAAACATTTTTGCTAGAAGCAGTACTGGTTTTAGAAGTACTAACTGCCTTAGCAGCACTTGCATGCTTAGCAGTACTAACCTTGTTAGAAGTAGTAACTATGTTAGCAGCAGTAACTGTGTTAGCAGTATTAACCTTTAAAGAGGTACTAACAGTATTAGCAGTATTAATATTTTCAGCAGTACTAACACTGGTAGCAGCAGTATTGCTTCCAGCAGCACTATCCCTGTCAGCAGTACTAACAGTTTTAGTGCTTCTAGGCACCCACATTTTAATGCTTTCTTTTAAAACCTTTTTCCCTATGGGGCTTTTGGTTTCAACAGATTTCTTCATCACATGTTTCTTTCCAGCCTTCCTATAACCAACAGGTTTTTGCACAAAGCTTTGAAATTTCATTTGTTGGTTAATAGGGTTGAAGAAACAATACTTAGCCAAATGATTCAGCTTGCCACATATGAAACAAGGTTTTGGTCTATTGATTTTATTCAGATCAATTCCTTGTTTCTGAGCCCATTGATTATTCCAGTTTCTTTGGTTACCTCTTTTTATACCAGAATTTAGGCTCTTAGTTTTATTGCAAGCACACTGTTTACAAGGTCCAGGATTCACAACCGTGGTTTGTGTGTAATGAACCTTGTTATCCTTTCCTTTGGTCTTCTCTATCTCCTTAGACTTGACCCAGATTTTCCCACATCCCTCATTGGTGATAATGTTGTTTTCTAATGGTATCTCTTTACTCACATCATTATCCCTATTCTCACTGGCTTCTTTCTCAGTCAAATCCTTAACTACTACCTCATCCAAAGGATCTATCTTAAAAGCTTCCTCAAACAAGTCCTTTTTCTCCTTGGTCTCTAACAAGTCTGAAGTAGGAGATATATAGTTGTTGTTGTAAGGAGGGGGTGTATTGTTGTATCCAATACCAGGGTTCATCTTATCATGAATCTGAGCCTTTAGAAGAGAATCCATTGCTTTTGAAGCATATGAAAACTTTTCTATGTCAAGCTTAACTTTAGATAGTTCCTCTTTCAGCCTATCATTCTCTTCTAAGGACTTAGACAGTTTGGTTTCTAATTCATTCTTTTCCCACTTCCAATAGTTTGTGTCATAAGAGTGTTGAAGTTCATTAGCTTGAAAGCCTTTGATTTGCTCTTCAAATCTCTCTACTATAAACACATAGTCTCTTCTGTCCTTTTCTAATCTTTTGAGGTCATCACACATGCTTTGGTTGTGATCCCTGTACCTTTTGACAGTATCTGTGCAAGATTGAGTGCAAAGATTAGAAATTACCTCAGAGGGGAGATCAGACACTTCTGTCATAAGACCTTGATTCTGAATGGCTTCCTCAGCTTGATCACTCCAATCAAATCCCATTCCTTGTTGAGAAACAAGGGCTTGAGCAGGATTCTTGTTCTGATTGTAGCCTCCATTCTGAGCTTGTTGGTGGTTGTGGTTTGGAACACCACTTCTGCACTCTCTAGCAAAGTGTCCTTTCATGTGTCACATATAGCATTCCACCTTTGTTTTGTCAAAACCAGCTCCATCTTCTCTTCTTTGAGAGAAGTTGTTCCTTCCTGTTCTTTTGATAAACTTCTTCACCCTCATAGATAACATGGCCATCTGCCATTTACTGTCCATCTCCTCCAGGTCATCAGGGTGAAGTTGATCCAGATCATCATTAATCAATGAATTGTTGCTGTGACTGGACAAAAAGGATTCAAAGATGGTTTCAGTGCCTTTTTCTGAATTCACTCCACTGGCAGTACTAACTGCTTCAGGGTTGGCAGTAGTATCAGTAGATGCTGATAGAAGTGCAGCATTGTGGATATAACCAGTGGACTTCTTCTTGGTTTCTACCTCAGTTTCAAAAACTCTTAGATCATTATATATATCATCAAGTTCCTTCTCTTCCAGATTGTCACTCTGCCTATATGAGACAGTGTACATAGTCCATTCATCCCCAAGAGATCTGAGGAACTTCCTGTTGATATCATCTTGCTCCATCTTCACTCCTACAGTAGCCAGTTCACCAATGAGCTTGTTGAACCTATCAAAGGTTTGAGTCATAGACTCATTCTTTGAATAAGTGAAGTTCTCATACTACTGCTTTAGTACATCTCTTTGATTTCTTTTGATGCTTTTAGTTCCAGCAAATCTTTTCTCTAGAGTGTTGGTCCCGGAGGTGCTTAACAAGTTTGTAGAAGGGGGAGGGGGGTTGAATACAAACACATAAATTAAAGTTTAATAAATTGTTTATTGATAAATCAAAAATACAATTTACAAGTTTGTTGCGGAATAAGATTAAGACAGACTTAATCTAAACAAACTTAAGAAACACTAAGATGATTGCACAAGAAATTCAGAGAATGGGAGATTAAGAGATATAGAAAACAAGGGTTTCTATATGGAGTTCAAGGATTGAGCACCCTTTCAGATGAAGGGGTGAACTTCCAATTTATACCCTATGCATTAAATGCGTGGCAGGGTACTTTACACGTGGCGTTCACAGATTGGCTTTGGGAGACTGACTTTTGGGAGACATGCTTTCGGCCGGGTCATGAACAGTGTAGTTGACAGAGTTGTTGTACGAATGGTTGCAGAGACTTGTCCGTTCTGACACATCGTACTAGGTTGTGCAAGGATAGACAAAAGGAAACTTGAGGCATAAGCTTTGTGATCGATTGATAGCTGAGTATCTCTAAGTTCAGAGATAAAGAGGTTCAACTATCGCTGAAGCTTTTTTTCATGTTCCTTCGCGTATAAGTAGAGTTGTCTTTGCTTCACTGATATCCGCATCAGGTCACTAGTAGACTTCTCTTTGTTCATCAGCTTCCTCTTCGATTCAGCTATGAACATATGTTGACGCGAGACTTGTCTTCAGGGATTACGTTTGGCTGTTTACTTCTGAAACTATCAGTGATAACTGAACAGACTCAGTCTGATCACTGATAGTGAAACACTAATACATAGAAATGTTTATAAGAAAGACTATCAGCGATAACTGAACAGATTCAGTCTGATCGCTGATGGTGAAACACTAATACATATTAAAACGTAATTTTCACTAAGTATAGAAGAGGGTCGTTATCAAATCACTGAGAGAGTTTGGATCAACATAGAGCATTCCAGAGAATCTGAGCATCAGTGCAGTTGCAAAATTGATGCTAATATTCATTGGGGATGGCCAAGAGCACAGTGCTCAAGGCCTTCATCTCTGTCTGTCTGATCTTCCTCTCACCATCTGTCTTTGGTGGAGGTCTTTTCCCATCTGGACTATCAGCGATAACTGAACAGACTCAATTTAATCACTGATAGTGAAACACTAATACATATCAAATGTTTATAAGAAAGACTATCAGCGATAACTGAACAGATTCAGTCTGATCGCTGATGGTGAAACACTAATACATATTAAAACGTAATTTTCACTAAGTATAGAAGAGGGTCGTTATCAAATCACTGAGAGAGTTTGGATCAACAATCTCCCCCTATTTGATAATGACAAAGTAACTGAAGAAAATTACTTTATAATTCAAAATGATGGAATAATCAGGACTCGTAACATACATGTCCCAATTACTATTTTGAGGGATCTTTTACAGCACTTGATGGAGTTAAGTACTTCACTGAAATTTTCATTAAACCAAGAAAAGAATTACAGGGAATGAAAAATTACAAGTATAAGTGATGTACTAACTGCTGTAAGTTAAACTAATAGATTACAAGAAAACTAATCTATCAGCTATCTAAAGAAGACTTAGGAGGATTGATCATATACTCAGGTATTTCTTCTCTTTTCTGTCTTCGTTCCAAAGATTCTTGGCTGATAATTTCTTTAATTTTCTCAGCAGCAGGGAAGAAGTCACACCATAAGCATAAGAGATCCTTGAGATGATTCAGAGGACAGATAGGAATCTCAGAGACTCTTTGAAATCTGAGTTCCTCATCATCATCTCTGAAGAATATTCCATAAGGATTGTCAATTACTTGACCAGCTTGGAAAGGACCACCAGGAGGCAGAGATAAATCCAGAACTGAAAGATCGGGAGAAGGACCAAACAGTGCATCTCTTGAAAATTTGATAGAAGTTTCATTCCTGATGATGGCGACGTCTTCAGAGGAGGAGGACCCAATTCTTCTCTTGAGTTTCTTGGGATTGGGAGGGATAGGAGATGGCAGATTCAGTACAGAAGTGACTCTATTGATGAGAGCTTCAAGAAGTCCTTCAACGTAGCCTCTGTATGTAGATTTCGATTTCTTCAGCGCATCCCAGAATTCTATCCACTCTGTAAACCCGAAGCCTTCAAATTTGGAAACGTACATAGCTTTCTGGGTTCCATCCTCTCTGGTAATCTCCATGGTCACTGAGAGTTGATCCTTCTTCTTGCGACCAGAGATAGTCACGGCTGTTATTGGAAGAAGATCAAAGCGATAATCCATCTTCTGTTTACACCATTCGATAGACTTATCGTTGATCTCTTGTTCTTTGGAGCGTTCCTCTTCAATTTCTTTCAGCAGTACAGCTTGAACTTCCATAGGCTTTCTTTTTAGCTTTTTGTCCTTGACTTGAGAAGATTGAATCTTTAAAGCGATTTGGGCATCTCGTCTGCATTCAGCGAACAGTTTCTCAGCTTTGGCAGATTCTTCTCGTTCAGCATCAGTGAGGAAGTCGAGCTCTGAGAAGGATGTTTGAAGAGGGATTTTCAGCCGTTGACTTTCTAGTTGAGCGATCATTTCAACTCTTTTCTTCACCACTTTCTCTGACCATTGAGATGGTTGAGAGGGCCTTCCTGGATGGACCAGGGAATCTTCTTCTTCTTCTTCATCAATCTCAGCGATAGAGATTGGGATTATGTCTTCAGCGATAGTAGGTAGAATTATTTGTTCAAAACCCTTAAGCAGGGGAGAGAACTATCTGGTCAGAAAATGAAAAAATTAGATTATTTTTAGGAAAGAAGAGAGATAAAGGCTAGAAAGAAACAGGGGTTGTATTTTTATAGAAAGATAAGGGAACAAGAGTAAGGCATACCTGAGAAAGATTCTCCTCAGGTAGTGAGATCATCTTCAGGGTTCCCTCAGCAGATGCACCTTTGCTTTGGGAAGGGGTTCCTGAAGATGTTTCTTGTCTCCCCCTGCTTGGATAACTTCTTTCGAAGCTATTGCTGATGATGTGGTGGCTGAAGAACACCAGAGAGATGGATCTTCATCGTCATCATCATCATCAACTTGATGAGAATCATCCTCTTGATCTTCAAGATCAAGGTCTTCATCACCGTCTTCATCCTCTTCTTCATCATCGACTATTTCAGCGATGGTGGGAGGGGCTTTATCAGCAGCTATCTCCCCCTCAACCTGAGAGGAAGTTTCCTTCAGTGGTTCAGCAATGACTTCAACCTCCGTGTTTTCTTCAGCGTTCTTCTCCCCCTCTTTGTCATTATCACCGAGAGAGAGATCTTTGATAGGAGATGAAGTTGTTGCGGTAGCCAACTTCTGGACTTCAGCACTCAGACCTGTGAGTCGTCCTTCAAGTGCAGGGATGTCGGACGTAGCTAGATGAATGAATTCCACAGATATGGTCAGGGCTGAACGATCATCTTCTGTAAATGATGGAGTAGGAACTGGAGCTGGTTCATTCAGCTTGTCAAGGACTTCTTGAAGAGTAGCAGTGCAGGAGTCAATCTTTGCAGACAGGTCATCATACTGCTGCTTGGATTCTTCCCTGACTTTGACAATCGCTTCCTGAAGAGTAGCGATCTGAGAAAGGTCAGCTTTGGAGGCGCAGGTGGCAGTCAGCGTCTTCAGCGCATCGCCAGCTGTTTGAACAGCGCTGGTGGTGTTGTTGAGAGAAGCAGAAAGAGAATCCACCTTTGTACTCAAACTGTTGACATTGGTGTCAACAGTCGCCAGACTAGGACCTGAAATATAAGTTAGTTGTTGAGAAACAGGCTTATATGGAGAGGTGAGAGTAGTGTATAGGGTTATAGGATTACCTGAATTATCAAACATTTTGTAGAATTGCATGGATTCCTCAAACGAATGATGTTCAGGTCCTATGGGTCAAAACTGAGGAGTAGGGATAGAAGGAGGGTTAGAGACCAAAGAAATAGGAGGACTAGAGATGGGGATAGAAGATGTAGGGATAGGGGTAGTTACCTCAGGTTGTGTTACTGTTGTTGTGACAGCGACCGAGATCGCTGGCACGGTTGAAGTGGTTGGAGCTGAGGATGTGGAGGAGAGACCCACGAAAGCATCTAAGGAAGTTTGTAGAGAAACATCCTTAGGTATAGAGCTAGAAGAAGCTTTCTCCTTGGTCATCTTGGCCTTCTTCGAAGGACCAAGGGAGCCAGTTGATGGTCGTTTTGAAGGGGTAGCGGCAGGGATAGCAGAAGAAGGAACCTCCTGCGTGGCCGCTGAAGACGAAGAATGTAGGAGAGAGAGACGAGAGCGAAGTTCAGAGATACTTACCTCGTTGGGGAGCGTCTTGACCTCCAGTGATCGCTGACCCACTTTTGGAAAAGATGCATCCGAGTTGGTGGGGTAAGTGGTAGGGTAGAGAAACTTCAGGTACGCGCAGATGAAGCGTACGTAGGGAACTTTGGAATCCCTCTCGGTCTTCTCTATCTTTGACTTTAGGTCGTCAAAGATAGCTGTTGCGTAGTCGAAGTTACGTCCAGTGATCACTGAGTAAGCCATCTGGACCTGAACCTTGCTGGCTTGGTCCAGTGACCCACTCTTCCCACTCATACACTGTATGATGTGTGAGAAGAAGTAGTTGAGCTGGGAAGGCATCAGTACCTTCTTCACGAGAGTCAGTTTCTTGTTTGGAATAGTAGTCCTTGGTTTGGGTTCCCAAACGTATTCCATGGCATCCAAGAATTGGATGAGTTCAGTGTCAGTTGGCAATGAGTCATATCCATTCCTGGGCTTGTCAGGGAATCGAAGAGCTTTCCTCAGGCCTAGGGCAGTCGTCATCCCTGAGCCTAGTTGAGTGCTGAAGGAGATAGCCGGAACCTGTTCACCCTTCTTGTTGGTGAGAGAGGTTTCTTCAGCGGTAAACCAAAATTGCTGGAGTAGAGCTTTCGAAGGTGTGGGATCCACAGTGATAGCATAGGCAATGCAGGATTGCCTTAGAAATTGTGCAGCTTTCACCAGATGTGGGTACTTGACACCATCAAAGTCAAGGCGAGCAAGATGGTTGTTCTTTGGAAGCTCAGAATCAGTGATGGCGAACTTGACGTTCTTAGAGGCGACAAGTGCAGATTGAGACATTCTGAGAGTAAACAGATAGATGAATAGAAGAACAAGAACAAGATAGGATACAATTTTAGAGATTAAAAAGGTGTTCTTAAGATAGGATACAAGAAGAAGAAGAAAAACCAAAGATTTTGAATGAAGAACAATCAAATTAAAACGGTTTTTAAAGAATAAAATCAAAAATGAAAGTGATTTTATGTGATAAGAATCTTATAAACCCATAATGGTAGACCATAAATGGAGTTTTATGTAAAAAGATTTAAGATAAGAAATCAAGAATAACCTGTGGATCTTTGAAGAGGATGATGCAAAGGCTTGAGAATGCTAGAATGCTTGAGAGAGAATTCTTGCTTAGAAAGTATTTCCAGAAGGCGTAAATTGATAGAATGGAAAAGTATTCCTTTTATATGTGAGAGAGAGGAGAGAGAGTGTGAGAGAAGCGGGAAAACAAATGCACATCATGACATGGACACGTCCCACGAAGTTGATTGGATAGAAGAGCAATGGACGAACGTGTCAGAAAAAGGCATGTCGTGGATTGTCGGTTCAAATGACGTCATAGTTTAAGAAAGAGACTGTTCATTTGTCCGTTTTGAATTTATCACTGAAGAAAAATCAGCAATAGAATTTTCTTTTTGAAAGTATCCCTGATGAAAAGATAGGGATAAATTTTCTTTTAAATGGATCACTGAATATAAATATCAGTGATAAATTTAATTTCAAAAAGCTTTTAATCATTTGAAGAAAGATTCAGTGATTAAGATTTGTATTTTTTTAAAAATATCTCAACTGAATGAAGATTCAGTTGTAGGGATTGAGAAAATATACCTGAGAGTCAGAATATTTATCAGAGAGAATGATGAAAGGGGAACTTTTGATTACTGACGCAATACATGAACGCTGAAGAATTATTCTTCAAGGTTCAGCATTCCAAGCTCACTGATGAGAAAGTTGAACCTTGTCTCATCGAGAGGTTTGGTGAATATATCAGCAAGCTGAAAGTCAGTAGGGATAAAGTGAATTTCAATATCACCATTCATCACATGATCTCTGATAAAGTGATATATGATCTCTATGTGTTTTGTCTTTGAATGTAGCACTGGATTATTTGCTATAGCGATAGCACTAGTGTTGTCGCAATAGATAGGAATCTTTGACAACTGAAGGTCATAATCTAATAGTTGATTTCTCATCCATAAGATTTGAGAACAACAGCTTCCAGCGGCTACGCATTCAGCTTCAGCTGTGGAAGTGGACACAAAATTTTGCTTCTTGCTTGTCCAACTTACCAGCTTTCCTCCCAAGAGTTGACATCCATCAGTGGTACTCTTTCTGTCAAGTTTACATCCTGCAAAATCTCTATCAGAATAACCAGTTAGATCGAACCCTGAGTCTTTGGGATACCAAAGACCGAGGTTAGGAGTTCCTTTCAGATATCTGAAAATTCGCTTTACAACGATCAGATGTGATTCCTTGGGTTCAGATTGATAGCATGCACATAAACAAGTAGAGTACATGATGTCAGGTCGGCTTGCTGTGAGACACAACAGGGAGCCTATCATTCCTCTATAGGCAGTGACATTAACAGGTTTCCAGAAGGATCTTTGTTAAGTGTCAGGGGTGGTGCCATAGGAGTTTTCATCGCTGAAGTTTGAGTAAGATCAAACTTCTTCAGCATATCTTTAACATACTTACCTTGGCTTATAAAAGTACCGTTGTCAGATTGTTTAATCTGAAGACCAAAAAAATATGTCAGCTTACCCATCATACTCATTTTATATTCTTTCTTCATTCTTTCAGCGAAGCGAGTACACAGAGATGGGTTAGTAGAACCAAATATTATGTCGTCGACATATATTTGTACAAGAATTATATGACCTTTTATCTTTCTGAAAAATAACGTATTGTCAATCTTGCCACGTTCAAAATTTTCAGAGATAAGAAAAGATGAGAGAGTGTCATACCAAGCACGAGGGGCTTGTTTTAGACCATAGAGAGCCTTATCCAATTTATAAACATAATTTGGATGCTTAGGGTCATAGAACCCTGGTGGTTGTTCTACATAGGCTTCTTCATTCAGCTTTCCATTTAGGAACGCTGATTTTACGTCCATTTGATGCACAATGAAATCTTTATAGACTGCATAAGCTAAGAATAGTCGAATTGCTTCGAGCCTGGCCACAGGGGCAAAGGTTTCATCATAGTCTATGCCTTCCTCTTGTCTGTATCCCTGAGCAACAAGTCGAGCCTTGTTGCGGGTTACAATTCCATGTTAATCTAACTTGTTTCTAAACACCCATTTGGTGCCTATTACAGTTTTATCAGATGGTCTAGGAACGAGATTCCAAACTTTGTTTCGAGAAAATTCAGTCAGCTCTTCTTGCATAGCGCTGACCCAGTTTGGATCTCTGAGGGCATCATCAGTCTTCTTTGGTACTATTAAAGAGAGAAATTTTACAAAGAGACAGATATTACCTAAACTTCATCGTGTCTGAATACCTGCATCTGGATCACCAAGAATTTGATCTATTGGGTGATCTTTGGTCCATCGCTGATCAGGAGCATTATTGCTTAACTCAGAGGTTGGATCAACAATTGGAATGTTTACTAATGAGGATGATTGAGGTTCATCAGCGATTAACTGTTGAGTAGATTCACTAGAGAGGTTTTCAGACGAAGGCAGATTTGATGGTAGGAGTGTGTTTAGAGGTTCAGCTGAAACCCATGAGGTGGATTCAGCGGTAGGATGTATAATGTTTGGATCATCATCAGCGGCTGGAGGATCTGAATGCTGATGGTTTGGAAAGGAAGGTTCAGTTTTTCTATAGTGAGAAAGCATCCAAGCATTTAACACTTCATTGTCAGCGATTGGTTTGGAGTTCGCTGAGCGAGTTTCATCAAAAGTGACGTGAATTGTTTCTTCTACGGTTTGTCTTCTCTTGTTGAAGACTCTGTAGGCTTTGGAGATGGAGGAATATCCTAGAAATATTCCATCATCAGCTTTTGGGTCGAACTTTCCAAGTTGATCTCGGTTGTTTAAGATAAAGCACTGACAACCAAAGATAAGAAGAAAGCTGATAGAAGGCTTCCTTCCAACAAAAAGTTCATAAGCTGTCTTCCCAAATCGCTTTATTATCAGCGATCTGTTTTGAGTAAAACATGCAGTGTTTACAGCTTCAGCCCAAAATTGAGTAGGGAGATGAGAATCGCTGAGCATTGATCTAGCAGCTTCTATGATCGTTCTGTTTCTTCTTTCAGCGACTCCGTTTTGCTGAGGTGTTCTTACTGAAGAGAAGTTGTGAGAAATTCCCTTATTTTCAAAGAAATTGTTCAGGGAACTATTCTTGAATTCAGTTCCATGATCACTTCTTATTGAACGAACAGTAAGATTGTTCAGCACTTCCATCTTTTTCACAAAAGATATTAGTTCTTCTGGAGTATCACTCTTACAGCGAAAAAAGATAACCCAGGTGTAGCGAGAATATCCATCTACAATGACAAGTGTATATTTCTTTCCAGCTATTGATTGGATGTTGACAGGGCCAAACAGATCCATATGTAAGAGCTGAAGAGGACTTGTCACTGAGGAAACTTGTTTTGACTTGAAACTTGCTTTTGTTTGTTTTCCTTTTTCACATGCTGAGCAGAGAGATTCTTTGGCATATGAGTGCTGAGGAAGACCAGAAACCAGTTCCTTAGATGAGAGAGAATTCAGGGTTTTGAAGTTTAGATGAGAGAGCCTTTTATGCCATAGCCAGTTGACATCAGAAGAAGCCTTAGAAATAAAACATAAGTTTTCAGTGATGATTGAGTCCATATCTATTACATAGACATTTTCTCTTCGATAACCACTGAGAGCAAGTTTTCCTTTCTCATTTACCACTGAACATACTTTCTTAGTAAAGCGTACTTCATAGTCTTTATCACATAGATGACTGATGCTTAGAAGATTGTGCTTCAGTCCATCTACATAAGCGACTCTTCTAAAGGTAGTTGTCCCATTGCTGAGAACACCAAACCCTTGGGTATATCCTTTTCCATTTCCACCAAAAGTCACAGAGGGACCTTTCTCTTCCTTGTATTCAGTGAGCAGGTTTCTTTGTCCAGTCATATGACGAGAACATCCACTATCAAGATACCAGATGCCCTCTGATCCCTACACACATAAGGAAGATTAAACGTTGTTTGGTACCCACTTTTCAATGGGTCCTTCAGAGTTAGTGGATAAGAAAGGGTCAGCTGTCTTCTTAGCAGATGAAGATTCAGCTTAAGTGGTAATCTTCACTTTGGTTAATTTCTTAACCTTAGTGGTATTTTTCACCTTGGTTGATTTTTCAGCCTTGGTGACCTTCTTAGCTTTAGAGGCATTTTTCTTCACTTTAGCTATTTTATCAGCTTCAGTGGAAGTTGGACATTTACTTGCAATATGATCAGTAAAACCACAGTGATAACATTTTCTGTATCTGAAAATGGTTTTAGGATCAGAAGTAGAAGGTTTTGCATGTTTAAGATGAGCAGGGCCAGGTCCAAGAAGACTTTTCTCTTGAGATCTGGGAGGAATTTTCATTTCTTCAGATCTCGACGGTTTAAGGTCAATCTTCAGCTTTGGAGGACAGAGATCAAAGATTTCTATCACAGAGCTAGAGGATTGCTTAGCTGAAGGTTTAGAAGGAACTTTCAGTTTGCTTTCCTGGTTGCCTTCTGAGGAAGGAGAACGGACTTTCCTTAATCCGTAGACTTAGTGTCTTTGGATTTTTTCTCAGGGATGGGATTTGAAGAAGAACAGGGATAGAATTGATTATAAGAAGTGTCAAAGAAAGAGGTGACAAAAGTTCCAAACTTAAGCGAGGAACTCTCTTCCTTAGGATCGTCCTGAGGTGTCCAAAAACCAAAACCAGTTCTGTCACTTTCAGGGGTTTGAGCTTTTATTATCTCAGAGATCTTTGTTGATGATTTGCACCATTTTTCAACATGAGCCTTTTCTGCTTTTAGAGCAGCAATGGCTTGTTCACGTTCAATGCTGATGATTTCATTTATAATGACTTGATCTTTCAACTTTTCTTCTAAAAGATTTAGTTCACTGATCTTTTCATGACATCTCTCTAGCTCTTGAGTTAAATGTACGTTTTTATTCTCAGCTTGAGTTTTGTCGTTTAGAGCATTATAAAGGTCAATTGTCAGCACATCAACAGCACGACTTCTCTCAGCTTCAGGTAGAGAGGGATTTGTAGAGATAGATACCTGAGATGATATGTAGCTCATAGAAGGTTCAGATGGTTCTTCCACTTCTTCTTTAAGCTCATCCATGAGGCAATGATTAGCGACTTCTTCATCATCAGAAGATGATTCTTCTGATTCAGCCCAGTCATGTTCTTCAGCGATGAGACCTTTACCTTTTTGCTGATAGCTTTTCAGCTTTTGATATTTGTTCTTCAGCTTATGGTATTTGTCATCACTGGATCTTCTTGAGGTAGAAGGTTTGAAGACCTTTTTCGACCTGCACTCACTAGCAAAATGTCCAATTTTTTCGCAGTTATAGCAAGTAGTAGTAGCCTTATCAACCGGAGTTGATTTTGGCTTTTCAGTAAGAGAGAGAGGTTTACTTCTTCGGAAGTTACTCTTTCTTGCAAATCTTTTAAAAGAGTTTGTCAAGAGTGCTAAGGACTCATCAAACTCTAAAAGATCAGGGTCTGATAGATCCTCAGATTCAGAATCTAACTCAATGATGGTGAGAGTAGATCGCTGAGATGGAATTATCTCTGAAGAGACTAAAGCAACAGGAGTACTTTTGGAGTCTTTAGAATCTTTTACAAGATTCTTCTTCAGAAGATTTGATTGCTCATAGTTGAGCAATATTCCATACAGAGTGCTTAAAGAGAGAGTATGTAGGTCTTTTGTCAGCTTAAGACATATTGAATAACTGTCCCAGCTTTCAGGAAGACTTTCTAAGAATTTTGTTAGGACCTCAGAATTAGAATAGGTCCTTCCAACAGTTCTTAGGTCAATGATTAAGCAGTTAAATCGCTGATGAATGTCAGAAAGAGATTCATTCTTACCAGTGGTGCCCTCGTATTGAACACATATGGTTTCCCACATTTCTTTAGAAGTTTTCAGATGCATGATGGAATGGAAAACTTCATCAGGGAGAGCCATTGAGATAATGGTCTTTGCTCTTGCATCTATGCCTACCTTCTTTTTATCTTCATCACTCCACTGTCTTATTTCCTTAACGACATATCGTTCAGGGACAGCTTCAGTGGTGGCAGTAGCAGGAACCGCAGCTATAATTCTAACAGTTTCATAGGGTCCGTTTTCTATATATTCAGGTATAGTAGGATCCGCACCTTCAAGAAATAGCATCATTCGATTTTTCCATAGAGAAAAGTTATCTCTGCTAAATCGAGGAGGTTTAGAAAGTGGAACCATTATCATAGTAGTTTGTGTTTGTGTTTAGTGCCATTTTAGAATAGCAAGGAAGAGTATACAGCAAGATCTTGTTTATTAGTTTAAACAAACTGCTCTAATACCACTTGTTGGTCCCGGAGGTGCTTAACAAGTTTGTAGAAGGGGGAGGGGGGTTGAATACAAACACATAAATTAAAGTTTAATAAATTGTTTATTGATAAATCAAAAATACAATTTACAAGTTTGTTGCGGAATAAGATTAAGACAGACTTAATCTAAACAAACTTAAGAAACACTAAGATGATTGCACAAGAAATTCAGAGAATGGGAGATTAAGAGATATAGAAAACAAGGGTTTCTATATGGAGTTCAAGGATTGAGCACCCTTTCAGATGAAGGGGTGAACTTCCTATTTATACCCTATGCATTAAATGCGTGGCAGGGTACTTTACACGTGGCGTTCACAGATTGGCTTTGGGAGACTGACTTTTGGGAGACATGCTTTCGGCCGAGTCATGAACAGGGTAGTTGACAGAGTTGTTGTACGAATGGTTGAAGAGACTTGTCCGTTCTGACACATCGTACTAGGTTGTGCAAGGATAGACAAAAGGAAACTTGAGGCATAAGCTTTGTGATCGATTGATAGCTGAGTATCTCTAAGTTCAGAGATAAAGAGGTTCAGCTATCGCTGAAGCTTTTTTTCATGTTCCTTCGCGTATAAGTAGAGTTGTCTTTGCTTCACTGATATCCGCATCAGGTCACTAGTAGACTTCAATTTGTTCATCAGCTTCCTCTTCGATTCAGCTATGAACATATGTTGACGCGAGACTTGTCTTCAGGGATTACGTTTGGTTGTTTACTTCTGAAACTATCAGTGATAACTGAACAGACTCAGTCTGATCACTGATAGTGAAACACTAACACATAGAAATGTTTATAAGAAAGACTATCAGCGATAACTGAACATATTCAGTCTGATCGCTGATGGTGAAACACTAATACATATTAAAACGTAATTTTCACTAAGTATAGAAGAGGGTCGTTATCAAATCACTGATAGAGTTTGGATCAACATAGAGCATTCCAGAGAATCTGAGCATCAGTGCAGTTGCAAAATTGATGCTAATATTCATTGGGGATGGCCAAGAGCACAGTGCTCAAGGCCTTCATCTCTGTTTGTCTGATCTTCCTCTCACCATCTGTCTTTGGAGGTCTTTTCCCATCTGGTCCAATCTTTCCTGCTTCAGAAGGACCATTCTCAATGATATCCCACATTGAGTAGTCAGTGAGAAGAATGTATTGTCTAATTCTGATCTTCCACATGTCAAACTCACTGGGTTTGAGCATTGGAACCTTTGAGACCAGAGTACTGTTTGATTCTGCAAAGTTTTCCATGATGAGTGAATAGTTGTCTATGAGAGAACTGGTTCTGAGACCACTTGTCAGGATCGAATTCTCAACAAGAATAAATTCTCAGAAACAAATATCAAAGAAGTTGCGGAATAACACTTTGATATTCAATGTAACAGTAAAACAAAACAGTATATGATTAACAACTTGAAAACTTGTATTGAATGCTGAAAGTTACAAGATTAAACACACAACCTCAATATTGATGAACAGGCTCACCAATACGAATTCTACTTCTCTAGAATTAGAATCTATGCCTTGAGGTTGATTTTCTCTTAAACTTAGAATGAATGAATAATTCTCTATTAACTATTCTATACAATTCTATACATATACTGAACAAAAGATAATTACAATATCTTGATTCTTTACAGCTGTCATCCTTTCCATCCGAATCTTCTAGTCATAAGCAGTACTAATTATGCTCAGCAGCATTAATCTCTTCAAGCAGCATTAACTCTGAACTAGCAGTAGTAATCTTGTTGAGCAGTACTAACTTTGTTCCAGCAGTATTAACTTCTACTAGCAGTAGCAATACTCAGCAGTATTAACTTTGAAGTTAATACTAGCAGTATTAAAACTGAACTAGCAGCATTAACCATACTTAAGCTTTTCTTCAGTTCCCAACAATGATTTTGAAGCCTACCGACGAGTACACAGCCGAAGAGACTTTGCGATATAAAGTCGATCGTGAGATAAAGTCTAACCTGATCCTAGCCTTGCCAAATTCTATCTACAACCGGTTGCAACACAACTCCCACAAACGCGCTACATGAAAAACTTTGAGGAGTTCAAAGCCAAGGACGGTGAGTCTCTGAAGACTGTTTTCGACAGGTTCTAGGCAGTGCTGAACGATATGCACAAGATCAAAGTGACCAAGAATGAATTAGAGGCTAATCTGAAGTTCCTCAATGCTCTTCATTCGGAATGGAACAAATCATGCCACCGATTGAGTAATGATGTCCGGGTCTCTACCATGCAAATCCAAGAGCTTTATGAGATTCTGATGACAGATGAGACCATCGTCATGGAGAAGAAATCCAAGCTTGATAAGAAGAACAAGCTGACGACAGTGGAACCGATTGTACTCCTCGCGAGCCAATTGGCTGAACAAGCATTGTCTGAGAATGCTTATGATAGGGCTACTGATGACGATGGCGAGGCACTAGAGAAAGCGATGATTCTTCTCTCCCCGCACTTCTCTTCTGTGTCTAAAAAGTACGAGCCTACCAAAGTGCCCGAGCCTAAGAAAGCTACTGCATGCTTAAACTGTGGAAAGTCGGGTCACATCGCAAAAGAGTGTCAAGTAAAGGTGGTTCGGGATTCGACGTATTACTGGAAGAATATGGAACTAGCCGAAAAGAGAGAGAACGGAATCGTTCTACTAGTTGAAGAAGAGCACTGGCTACATCACTCCGAGAACGAAGCTGAAAATGAGGAAATTGCCGCCATGTGCTTTATCGGAGATGATGACAGTGACAATGAGGATGAGGATATTGTGTGTCCCTGATTTATGACAAGTTCTTATCAACACAAAAAACAACCATGATTTACCAACCTGATTGATAAATAAACGCGGATTACAGATTGATGTTTGTGATTTACTCTTTGAAGTTCTCTTAATTTTACACCGTTGAAATGTGTTATGTGTGAGTTCTACCAACTTGCAAACACATAATATCTAACTAAGATATTATCTAACAAACAAAATAATATCCTAAATAATATCTAACAAATAGATATTTAGGACTTATAACTAAAACACTAAAATACAATAAACTAACTTTGACGATTTATTACAAACTGACTTTAGACTAATATTAAGAGTCGACTTTCCAGCTTTAGCTTCAGATTGCGATCTTCAGATTGGATGATCTTGAATCCAATAGATCTGTGCACTAACAATCTCCCCCTTTGGATCAAGATCATTACTAAAAAGATTCAGCAATTCAGTCTTCTCTTTCAGCTCAGAAGATGCAATCTCCCTCTTAGTCTTCAACAAGTAGCAATCTCCCCAAAAGATGTAGATAAACTCTCTTTCAGATGATGGGATGAAATTATCTTCAGATTTAGCTCAGAATGTTGTAGCAAAGCATCTTCAAAGAAAATTTCTCTCAAATCAGCATGTCTTCAGAATACTTTGATCTCTCGCATTTCTTGGTTAGCTCTTCTCCCATATCTTCAGAATAGATTGAAGAATTCTCAAATCTTTTTATCTGTCCCATTTCTTGGTTCGCTCTTCTCCCCGTTTTTGATGAAAAGTGCAACGACTTCATCAAAACTTTTAACAAGAAATGTCTATCTTAAGGAGCTTCTGATCCATCAATTCAAAAGATATTCATCCAGATTTTTTCAAATCCAGACAAAATAATCGTGTAACACCTGAATCAACAAATGAATCAGTTAAAATGCCTGTCAGTAACACTAAGTCATTGTCTGTAACAAATACACATTGTAAAGGAGCTGATTGATGTTCACTCCCCCAGGGCTTCTATTCAATCATTGAAACACCACAAAGGTAATTTCTATAAATGTAATGAGAAAGAAACAAATTCCTTGTGTGTTCGTGCATGTGATGGAAAGAATTAAGCACTTGATGATTGCTTATAAGGCTCAATATTGTGTAAACCACTGAGATAACAGTAAGTTAAACACAAACTCAATGTACATGAGTGAAGTGCGAAGGTGGGGCAGACTTCCTTCTTTTAAATAACCAGATTTTCCAAATGAAAATCAAATAGTAAATGTGCTACTTCCCCTTTGAAAATGAAACATCTTCATTTTAAGAAGAAAATGAGTAGCTGGTGGGGTTAATCAAGAGTTAGCATGGGCTAGTTGTCTGTTTCAATAATGTTCACCAAAGTAATGTGAAACACTAGAAATGTGGCTACCCGACTCAGAAAGTAGTTGTTACAGAGTTCTGATATTCTTTTAACTCTGTTCTCACACCTTCTTTCTTTTTAACATTCAGTTTACTTCTAACCGAACTCACTTTTGCATTATATCTCATCACACAACCCACGCTCATTTCTTTTTGATTTCTCACACTCAATCATTATGGATTTATCTCTTGGGTAGGAAACAATGGCTAACGTGTATCCATAGAAGTTGTTTTATGTCCTAACACACTAATCCCATGTTTTCCTATGAAACATATGATGCTCAAAATGGTTTAACAATATCAGTTAAAGTACAAATTATATGTTAAAAACATTTAAAGGCACACTTCCAATTCATGAAATCGTTTTGAGATTCGGGAAGTGGTTTGAACATTTAAGAACATGTTTTCAATGATTGAAAGTTGTTCTTCTTTCAACCATATATGAGATTAAGATAAAGGGTTATACCTTTACGTGCGATTTTACATCTCATGAAGCTAAGCTTAAAGTCATAAAGATATGAACATGTAAGCGTCTCTCAAACTGCAAAAGTCTTAAAGTCAAGTCAAAGTAACGTTATTCACATTGATTTAAAAGACAAAAAGCAGAAAAACAATGAAAGTATGAGTTCTGATCTAAAATAATCAGAAGTCATTGTTCTTTTACTTCCCCTGAAATTATGCATCAGTAAAATTATCAGTGTAAAAGATATGCATTAAAATTTCAGACAAATATGTACTCCCCCTTGATGGTTGATTTCCTCATTGGAGTATTGGAGTACAATTTCTTATCAGCATAGGAGTAAGGTCTTTTGATCATTGAAGTACGAGTCCTAAACTGTTGTGTTTAGAAGTCATTCTTCGTTGAAGTAGGGGTCCTAAGCTGATTTACTTAGAAGTCTTCGTCTTGACATTTAAGTCCGGGTCTTGAACTGTTGTATTCAAAATCCATTGTTCTCCTACTCCCCCTTGACAGTAGGTGCATGCAACACAGAATCATCCCTTTTCTTTGGTATCCATTTCCATTTGGATCCAATTGTGTTAGTTGCAGTTCTTATGGGAGTAATTGAGTAAGAACCATACCAGTAATGGTCACTCGTTTAATGAATAGGATCATGTGTACGACAATAAGAACAATAGAATTTCTTACCTGACAAACTGGTTAATTGATCTCTCGTGTAGACAAAATCATGTTTACCTTTACGCGCATTGTTCTTCTTGGCATTCGGCGTATGTACACATGACTTCTTACTTTTCAGCTCATCTTTCTTCTTTGCTTGAACTTGTTTCTTGTTCCAGACCAGTTCTTCTTCTTTGTAGCTTCTTCTCCTTCTTTGATGTGTACCTTAACCATCTATATTTCTATAAAAGAAAAGGTTAGTATTACGAATTTGATCAGAAGATTTAACTTACCTTTTTGAAGAAACAGATTTGGATGTTGAACTTGCAGCTGACTTGAAAGAGTGTTCTAAATCAGCTGAATCATCTCTAGGTGAGTGGACAATTGACTCTGGAGTCTTTTGCTCAGTCACCAGCACCATTGAAATAATATTTTCAAGCTTTTTAATCTTTGAAGAATAACTATTTCTTTCTTTGACAAGAACGTCAATCTTCGTCTCAAGCTCACACTTCTTTTTCTTCTCTTTCTGTGCACACTTAGAAAGTTCAGATAGATTTGCATTAAGCTTTCTAATTGCATCTTCAAAGGTGCTTCTCTCTTCTTCAAATCCCTTCTTAGCACCCTTTCTTCCATCTGATATCTCTTTTAAGAATCCAACGTTCTTCTGTTCAATTGCCTTCTTCTCTTTGGCAAACTGAACTCTTTCCAAAATGATTACTTTCTCAAAGTTACTAACTTGTTGAGAAAGCTTTATACTTTTAAGCTCAATCACCTTCTTCTCTTCAATACTCTTCTAGGAAATATATGAGAACTTCTTCTCAAACTCTGATATTTTCTTTCGAAGCTCAGTGTTTGTACTCTCCAAATCCCTTATCTTTTCTTCATAGCTTTCAACAGAAGCTACTTCCAGGATCTGGACACTTTGATCTTCTAAGTCTGAGATCTTTCTTTTCAACTCATCATTCTCAGTTTCCAAAACCATTACCTTTTCTTTTGGAGACAATTTTGATATATCTTCAAGCTGATCCCATAACTGTTTTGTTGTATCCCATTTGCTAAGTTTGCTAATCATTTGAATAGTAATCTCTTCTGAAATTCCTGTCAAGATAAGAATTTTGGCAAATTTATCAGCTTCATGTCTCCTTCTCTGCTCAACTGTGTATTCATTAAGGTATATTGAAACCTCTTTCATTCCCATAAATCCACAAGTCCTCGATAAGAATTGGACTTTGTTGGAATTTTCTTCATTCCTTCCTGTAAAGATAATCTGATATAAGTATTCAATTCATTTTGTCAATAAAGTCTAAGAAATGGATTTTCCACTGATCATATTTTCCTCTAACTAAAACCGGAGGTTTCATATCAGTTCCAGATGATAAAAAATCTTTCGAAATAGACATCTGGTCTAGTTGATTCTGGTCTTTGACATCTGAAACTTTCTATGACAGACTTTTGTCTCTAGGTGATGCAAAGTACTCATCATCATCCATGAATCATGTTTTTAAAAGAACTTGACAGATATGATCGTTAATCCAAATAAAATCAAATAAAATCAAATAAAATTCAGAAATAAAATTTCCAAATTTAACCAAGTATAGAACTGGCGCAAAAGCACAAATTGCGCTAAGTGAAGGTGGCGCAAAAGTAAACTTTGCGTTAGAAGAGTATGGCGCAAGAAGGGACTTCGCGCTATAAGGAGTTGGCGCGAAAGGGGATTTGCGTGAGTCAGGTCGCGCGAACTGAAGTTTTCGCTAGAAGTTGGTTGCGCGAAAAGAGTTTTGCGCGAGACGTTCATGGCGAGAAATGAGGTTTTCACGAGTCGTTGATGGCGCAAAGTTTGAAGATGGTGATTTGCGCGAGATGGTCATGGCCCAAAAGAAACTTTGCGTGAGTGAGTGATAGCTCAAAAGTAACTCTGCGCGAGGAACTTTGAAGTACTTCTTTTGAATCTGGGGCAAACCTTGCTATGAACTGGGGCAAACTTGAACTTTGCGCGAGTTCGTCCCTGCAGCTTCGAAAATCGACTTTGAACCACAAATTAACCTATCTAGACTTCGATTAGTAGACCCAAATTTTGACAAATTGACCACTAACACTTCTAGAATATATTACAAGATTTTGATTTCAAAAATAACTCTTTTCGAAGATTTGATCTATGGAACAGTGTCGATGAACTCGTGAACAGTTTTGCAACAAAACCACAAAATTTGAATCGATTGAAGATCTATACTGTATTAAACAACACCAACTCGATCTAGACCACGAATCGATCACAACTTGATCGATTTCAACTCCAATAAACCACTAAAACTCAAAAAATGATTTTGATATGAAGAACACAGAGTCGATGTTTCTAAAACTTGATTTGAATCGGGTTTAGGCTCTGATACCAATTGTGTGTCCCTAATTTATGACAAGTTCTTATCAACACAAACAACAACAATGATTTACCAAACTGATTGATAATTAAACGCGGATTACAGATTGATGTTTGTGATTTACACTTTGAAGCTCTCTTAGTTTTACACCGTTGAAATGTGTTATGCGTGAGTTCTACTAACTTGCAAACACATAATATCTAACTAAGATATTATCTAACAAACAAAATAATGTCCTAAATAATATCTAACAAATAGATATTTAGGACTTATAACTAAAACACTAAAATACAATAAACTAACTTTGACGATTTATTACAAACTGACTTTAGACTAATATTAAGAGTCGACTTTCCAACTTTAGCTTCAGATTGCGATCTTCAGATTGGATGATCTTGAATCCAATAGATCTGTGCGCTAACAGATACCTCTACTGACGAATCTGAGGTACCTTCAGAATTTGATTACAAATTTATGTCATCACAAATGAACGTCATTATCACTGGCTTACATGACTTACGTTCAAAGTTAATTTTTATCTGAAAAGCATATTAATCAAGAAAATTCTATCTTAATTGAAAAATTGCAAATTTCTTTGAAAGATGAAAATTTTATTTTGACATATACAAAAAAGAAATTTCAAAAGAAATTGGATGACTTATAAATTTCAAATCAGAATTATCTTGATTCTTTGACGGAAATAACCAAATTAAACCAAAATTTTACGGATAAAATAATTGAATTAGAGGAAAAATTATATCTGTGAGATCAAACTGAGCAAACCATTTATATGAATAAACTAAGGAGTTATGATTCAATAAAAGAAAAATGGGGACTTGGTTTTGAAAATCCACATTTTTTAAATCAAGCTATAGAAAAAGTCCCCACTTTAACTAAATTTGATTATTTAAGAGTTGCTCGATATGCTCCACAATTTAAAATTTATTGTAGAAATGAAAAGAAAATCTTAGAAATCGAAAATGAGAAAAGAATGAATAACCCTAAAATGGAACTTCCGTTTGTTTATACTCGCGAAAATGCAAAATATTTTCCTGAAAAATCAAAGAAGTCCAAAAGATCTAAAAACATTTTAAATGTCAAATCTTTCATTATATCTCCGGTTTCTTATGATTCTAAGAGATATATTCCCCCATTAGTGTTAGAAGGCAAAATCGTTGATCTTGAAGATAAAATGGAAGAACAAAATCTTGAAAAAGAATTTGAAAAAGATTTAATTCTTTCTTTCATGACATCAAGTCTTGAAGAAAAATTAAATTCTCAAAAACAAGATTTTTCTGAAAATACTAATTCTGGATTTTTTTTCAGATTTTAAGGAAAATAAAAAGGAAGTTTCATATTATGAAAACTTGCGCCAATCATTGGTAGAGCAAACTGAAAGTTTGCGCCATCAGTTGGTAGCGCACACTGAAACGTTGCGCCATCCAGTGGTAGGGCAAAATAAAGTTTGTGCCACTAATGGGTCGCGCAAACTTTGTTCAGACTTGTGTTTTTCTGAAAATTATAACTCCGAGGCTAGTTCAAAAACGATGAATGATCGATTTTGTTTCTTAGATAAAATCTCTTCTTCAAATTCAAATATTGAGTCGGAAATTATTGATGACTCTTTTACGGTAAATGTTGATTATTATAAACCAAAGCGTAAAAGAAGAAGATCAAGGAAGTTAAATAGGAAAGAGTCAGTCCAAACTGAAAATTCTAATTCTTTCAATTTTAATATTTCAGATCGGACTTTGAAGAAGTCTATGAGCCAGATATGGAGGGTCAAGCAAAAATCAAATGAATATGCAATTCTAGAGGATCAATGTGTAGATAATCTTTAGAATAAGGATACATTTGCGGGTTGTAATAAAACCAACAAATATTCAATAAAGCAAATGATTTAAATTGCATAAGATGTCTCATATTCTTCCTCTGGTTCTAGTTTAGATGATTATGATTCGTCCTCTACTGATGATTATGTTCATTTCTCTGATAATTTTACTCATGCTTTGTTTGCCAAATCTAACAACTTTTCTCGTTCTAGAAATGCAACTAACAAACCTGGATCCAAATTTCAATGGATTCCAAAAGCTAAATCTGTGTTACAGACATCCAAAACTTAAAGAGAAATCATAAATTCGACTTCTAAACATATCTGTTTAGGACCCGTTCTTCAAATGTTAATGACTTCTAAGTAAATCAGCTCAAGAATCGCCTTTCAATGTGTTAAGATTCTGGACATATGAGAAATTGTGAGCGCATCTACTTCAAATTCCGCTGCGCCTATCTCTGACAGTGATGTTGTTCCAGTTACATCAAGCTATTCAAGAATCTGAGCTAGTTCGACCAGAACCTGAATATGTGCAAACCAAACACATTGATATGAGGTACCACTTCATTAAACATCATGTGGAAGAATGTACTATTGAATTATATTTTGTTCCAACTGAATATCAACTTGCCGATATTTTTTCAAAAGCCTTAGATGAAAAACGATTTATTTTTCTGCTTTCAAAACTCGACATGTTGAATTTAAAAGTTTAAACCTACACAAATTTTATTCTATAAAGTAAAAGTTTTACAGTTCTTCTTTCTTTTGAATGAAAGGTATGTCTACGATAATTTTTCAAGTTGCTTTGTTTATATCTATGTTTTATATGTTCAAATTTCAAGTCTTACAAAAATCGAAAGGTCAGCAAAACATGTTTGAAATTTTTTAGGACTGCTTTAAATTTATGTCATTCGGAATATGTATAGTTTACAATGCTTAGAAAACCTAATGAGTCAGAATTATGGATTGTAATGAAAATATAGGCTAAGCACTTAGATTTAAAACCGAGTGATTGAGATGGAATTTAAATATATAAAATACTGAAATCACTAAGTTTAAAAGTTTGTACCTGTGACCTTTCTGGTTTGGGAAAGTAAGTTCTGTGGGATGCTTGACATCTGGTCCCCTAAGATCAATTGGTCTGGGAGTGATCGAACCTAAATCCTTCTATAGAATCAGATCGAAAGTCATGTTCTACTGGTATAAATGGGTTTAAGATGTATCGATGTAGCCTTTCTGACCTGGGAGAGTAAGTTCCAAGGGGTGCTTGACACCTAGTCCCCTAAGGCCAACTGGTCTGGGAGCATCTGACCCAAATCCTGCAATAGGATCAGATAGAAATTTACGTTTACGACATGTTTTTTACTTACAAAACTTCTTGATTAAAAGATGCCAATGTGCACAACGCTAAAAGATGCCAAAGAGCACAATAATGTGAAGATGCCAATGTGCACATATTATAGAGAGATGCCAAGAGCACACATCTCATGATACTTGGTGATATTTTTAAGTTGCGATAAACCTATAAATTTTTGAAAGTCGTAAATTCTTGACAACTTAGTGTGAGTAAAGGCAAACTTTGCTATTATATTTTTAGAATTACATTTACTTGAAGCTTATCAAAGTTCGCATGCTAGCACACTGAATAGATTGATGAAAGTTTTTGAAACTGAACATGTATTAACTTTATATGCAATTAAACTTATATCTGTATCCAAAAACACACACTTGATTTCAATTGATTGATTAATTTATGATATTTTACTGTGTAGAATTTAATTTGTATAGTGTTTAAAAATTTATATATTTAGTTGTTTCAAAATCTATATTCAGTATATTTTTCTTTATACATTGATGTTTCTATGCTTGTGTTCCCATATCTTTGTAAATTGGTCTGTGCATATTTCGAGGGGGAGTGAATAAGGAGAAAATTCTGAAAGAACATCTGTTCATATCTCATTTCGAGGGGGAGTACATGTTATCCCATATTTAATCTAGTTGGTAAACAATTAATCAAGTAATCAAGCAACACAATAATAATCAAGAGATATATAAATCAGAGTAACATACCAATCCCTTGAATAAACAATGAAACCCTTGAGTGTTCTTGATACCCTTTGAATACAGAGAAACCTTCACCTCACTATAATATGATTATTGTAAATATGAGGATTCTTACCTAAAATCTAATAAACTAAAACATTAAATACCCAGGCTTTTAGGCCTAATGGGCGTATGGGCTTGAGGCCCAATAGCTTATAACTATTAACTTATTACACTTTAAACCCTTTAACTATAACTATCAAACAATTACAGTTTAGACCCTCTAATTTAACTTTAGCACAATTGCAGTTTAAACCCTTAACTTTAACTTTAATCTTGAATACAATTATTTGATCCAACAATCTCCCCCTTTGGATTCAAGATTAAAAAAAATTTGCAATTGTCTTCGGGTCTTCACTTGTCTTCACTTTTCTCTTGAGAATCTTCAGATATGACGTTGATAGCTTCAAAAACTTCATATCTTTAAACAATCTTCAAATCTTTAAAATCTTTGAAAATTTGAATATCTTCAGATCTTCAAATTCTATTCTCCCTTTTTTTGTATCTTTCCCCTTTTTTATATATTCTCCCCCTTTTTGATGAGTGGTGAGAATCAACATCATCAAAACTTGGCAAAACAATCTCCCTCTTTTCAAGACAATCTCCTCCATTGTGTATGATCACATAAGCATAGTCTTCATCATGTAACGAGCCCTGTATGGAAATAAGAGCAGTCTCTCCAAATGGAAAGAGTGATTATTTCAATCTTTTCAGATTAAAATAGAAAGTATAACTATTCGAATCTTTTCAAAATCAAACAGTTTAATAGGTGGAACCCTGAATCAACAAATGACTCAATTAGAATGTCTGTCAGTAACACAAAGTTACTGAGTAACACAAAGTTACTATATAAGGAGCTGGTTTGATGTAGACTCCCCAGGTCTTCCATTCAATCATCGAATAACACATGGTTATCTATGAACGTTCTGACAGAAAACAAATTTCTGTGTGTTCGTGCATGTGTATGAAAGAAATTAAGCATAGATGATTGATTTTCATTATAGGCTCAAAGTATGTTAACTTGTTGAGACAGCAACAAATTATACAAAGACTCAATGTGTATGAGAAAGGGTTCGAAGGTGGGGCAACTTTCCTTCTATTTCAATATTAGTGTCTTCCAAATGAAGAACCAATAGCGTATGTGCTGCTTCCCCAGAAAATGTGAAACATTCTCTTTTTGAGAAAAGAATGAGTAGCTGGTGAGGTTGTATGCAAGAGATGGCATAGGCTAGTTGCCTTTTTCAATGATGGTCACCAAAGAATGTGAACCAATCAGATTATGTGGCTGCCCGGCTCAGAAAGTGGTTTGGTGCAGAGTTTAATATTCTTTTACTCTGTTCTCTCACCCTCTTTCTTTTAATTCTCACTTCTAACCAATCTCCCTTTTTCATTTTACCTCTTTTCACACACCAACACTCAATTCTTTTGACCCCTCTCCCCTCAAGCACTCAGGGAATACTTCCTGGGTAGGAAACACTGGTTATCGTGAATCCATGGAAGTTCTGTTAAGCTCACACACTGAATCCCATGTACTTTCCTAAAAGAACATGTTGTTCAACAGTCTGATGTACATGTAAGCACAAATACTACTTGTTACATGAAAAATAAGACTTTCGGAGATGTCAAAACAATTATGTTTGATGATGCAATTCTCCCCCTCAAACTAAAAGAGTTTGACGATTTAAGCTCTTAAGGAGTTTTCAATTAAGCTTATAGACGATTTGTCATGAAGAATACTATGCTGGAGAATCAAAAACGAATGTTGTTTATATGAACAATACATAAACATATTTTCAATGAAAGCAAATGAAATGACGTTTGATTCAAACAACAGTGAATACAACTAACGTGAGTATTACCATAGAAAGATTTAACTTTTGATACATGGTAATAACAAAGTCAAAATAGAATGTTCTGAACCGTTATGTGTATGAATACTTGACAAAGTATATTGACAAGATAAAACACAAGTATTTATCTTTAAGAACACACGGTCAGATAAGCATTTAAGTATCCAAAAATCTGTTAATATCACAGATATTCTCCCCCTTAAATCACTATAGGTTTTTTTTTTAATAATAAGGAAATAAAGCATATAAAAAATAGATAGAGCACTGAAGTGCGGGTTCTAATCCGATGTGATTAGAAGCCATAGTCACTTGAAGTACGGGTTCTAAGTTGATTTACTTAGAAGCCTTCTTTTTGACAATGAAGTCCGGGTTTTGAACTGTGTTGTTCAAAAGCCATATTTCTTCCTCCCCCTTAAACATTGGGTGCCTGAAACACAAATTTAGCTTTTGGTACCCACTGGTATTTGGGTCCTAATGGGTTAGTTGCAGTTCTAGTGGGAGATATGAAGTAAGAACCATACCAGTTATTCACATAATCTTTTCTTACAAAATCATTTGAGCCACAATAGGAACAATTAATTTTCTTTTGTGCTAACCTGATCAGTTGATTAATAGTGTAAACCAGATCAGGTTTGCCAAAAGTTTTACCTTTTGAAGCATAGTTCCATTTTGCATTTGATGTATGCACAAATGATTCTTCTTTCTTCTTTTCCTCCGAGGATCCTTTAACTCTCCAGATCCAATTACCTTTATCTTTCTCATCATCTTTTCTCCAGAGGCTTTTCTTCTGAGACTTATTCTTCTTGAAGTTACCTGAACCATCAACATTTTTGTCATAGAGAAGGTTAGAAGGACGAATCTGATCAGTAGATTTAGAAGTAAGACAATCATCTAAATTATAGAAAGGATTATAGAAAACATTTGAAAAATGGGAACTTGAAGCTGTTTTTAATGAACTATCTGAATCAGCTAGATCGTCTCTTGGTGATTGAGCTATGGACTCTGGCGTCTTGTGCTCAGTCAGCTTCACCTTGAAAACGATCTCTTCAAGTTCCTTTATCTTTGAAGACAAACTGTTTCTTTCCTTTTCAATCATATCAAACTTCTTATGCAACTCAGATTTTGCATTCTTCTCCTTCATGATGTTTGTTGACAATTCAGCTAGCTTTCATGTCAGCTTGGCTATCTCGGTCTCAAATTTCTTCTTTTCTTCAGAAAAGTCTGTATTTGTATCCTTCAGCTCGGCTTTCTTCTTCTCATTCTCCGTCTTTTCTCTTTCAAGAATGATAACCTTCTCAAAGTCTGAAACTTGTTGAGAAAGTTTAACACATCGAAGTTCTAAGGATTTGTTTTCTTCGAAGGCTTTTCTGGAGAAGTCAGAGAATTTCTTAGCAAATTCTTTTCTCTTTTTCTCAATCTTTAACATTTCATCTTAAGCTTTTGAATTGTCTCTGTCTTGGGTGGCCTTTTCTTTTAGCATATTAATTTCACCCTCAAGACTGAGAACTTGATCTTTCAGTTTATCTCTTTCCGCAAGGACTTGAGAATTTGTCTTTCTAAGCTCTTCAGATATCTCACTCGCAATGTTTGCTCTTCTTCTCAATTGATCTAGCTCTTTTTGCATTAGTTCCTTCTTTGACCATATTGAGCTAGATTCAGATCTTTTCAGCTTTGCTTGAAGGTCAAAGATCTCTTTTTCTTTAGACTCAATTATTCCTGCAAAGTCAATTAAGGAATCAGAATCTTTTAAATTTTCTTTTAAAGCATTGATCTGAATAAGAAGAGATGAGTTCTGAATCTGTAAATCCTTGTTTTCAGCTTTGAGCATTTTTTCTTCTTTGTCATACTCATCAATCATGCGAGATGATGTTGATAACCGTCCAGCAAGTTGTTTAGCCTTTTCTCTTACTTCAGATAGAGTCATGTTGTTAAAATCAAGGCTGTAACCTGCAGACATATTTAGCTGATACGACATCCTAGCTGTACTGTTAGTAAATAGTCTTTTCTGTATCAAGACAACCAACTAGATGAGATCGTTAGAATCAAAATAACAACCACACTCAAAAAATTTCAGAAAAACAAATTTCCAAAAATAATTAAGTGCAGAATTTGAACAGTATAACACACAAAGAAATAATACTGAAATTAGGAAAATTTTGATGAAGCACAAAACTTTTGTCCCCCTTCGCAGACTTAACACGGGGGTCCCGCTAACCGGTTAGCGGGTGGGGTCAAGGGGCAACGCCCTTGCGGGGGTATGGGGGCAGCGCCCCTAGAGAAAAAAAATTTGACAATTAGATATCCTATCACAGTTTGCAAAAATCGACCGGGGATGTGCTTCGAAGAATGAACTGTACCGGTCGAAGGAAAGACCGGAACATGCAAGACACCGGTCGAATGGCAAGACCGGAGTAACAGGTATCCAGTCGAATGGTAAGACCGGGGTCGGCTAGTATCGGTCGAATGCCAAAACCGGAGTAACAAATATCCAGACGAGTGCTAGACCGGAAACCACTAAGGTCCGGTCGATGCTCCTACCCGGTCGAAGGAAAGACCGGGGAATACTATGGTCCGGTCGAAGGAATGACCGGAGATCACAACTATTCGGTCGAAGGCACAGGTCGAATAACTATCGGTCGAATAATAATATTGATAAACACAGTAACAGATATGATCGACTAATTTATAAGACCGATAATTACTATGCCTAGACCGAAGAACACGAAGAATAACTGGGGTTCGACCGAAACCAAACCCAGAAAATTTATTCGACCGATAACACAATTAAACCAACAATAATGCGATTAATTAACCAGATAGAATTCAGAAGCATGAATCTCAACTAACATGCAATCAATTTTCAGAATATGATGAACAGTAACTTTCACGATGAACAATGTTTTTCGATGAATAGTACTTTTCGATGAACAGTAATATCACAAAAAAAAAATGATTCTTTAGGCTCTGATACCAATTGTTATCCCAGATTTAATCTAGTTGGTAAACAATTAATCAAGTAATCAAGCAACACAATAATAATCAAGAGATATATAAATCAGAGTAACATACCAATCCCTTGAATAAACAATGAAACCTTTGAGTGTTCTTGATACCCTTTGAATACAGAGAAACCTTCACCTCACTATAATATGATTATTGTAAATATGAGGATTCTTACCTAAAATCTAATAAACTAAAACATTAAATACCCAGGCTTTGAGGCCTAATGGGCGTATGGGCTTGAGGCCCAATAGCTTATAACTATTAACTTATTACACTTTAAACCCTTTAACTATAACTATCAAACAATTACAGTTTAGACCCTCTAATTTAACTTTACAACAATTGCAGTTTAAACCCTTAACTTTAACTTTAATCTTGAATACAATTATTTGATCCAACAGTACATAAAGTGAATATAGCAGATAGTGCATTTGTGTAGGGGGAGCAAAAGAGCTCAACAGGTGAATCATTTCACTATATATTTCTTGCTAGCTTCTTTGACTCAGTCTTGCAGATCTGAAGTTGTCTCGTCTCAAGGGTAGACATGACCAAGATAATCCAGATCATCAAGGTCATGAGGGAGAGAAGTTAAAGAGACAAAGAGTTTAAAGTTTATCTACTCAACTGCTCAAGATTCTATTTATTCAGCTATACTAGTCCTTCTGTTGTTCCAGTTTTGACCACCACAACTCATTCGATTACATTTGAAAGAGGTGCGTCGTCTAGAGCACAAGATGATGTTCCTGTTCCTGAACCGATTGTTCCTCCAAGCTTATTACAAACTGGTCCAGTCTTGTCAAGGCAGCAAAGACAACATAGACTGAAAGATGTTGAGAAGAAACGTTTTTTTAGTCAATAAGCTACTTTAAGTCCCTTAGAGGTCCTGATCGGGTTAAGCAGACATCAAAGAAGACCTGGGCGCCATTGATTACTAAGGAGGAGATTGTTAAGTCAAATTTTGTAGTAATCAATGTACTTATCCCTTGTAACCTTAACTGAAGTTTAGCTTGCCTTTAATATCTGTTTTGGCCAAGGGTATTTAAGTCCTTTGTGTCTTGTCTTGTAATATAACTTCTGCGCTACATTCTGAATTCATGTTAAGCTTTTGCGTATGATACTTTGTCTCTACTTTCTCTCTCTAAAGTTTTAGTTCGATCTTGGATTATCAAATATCATCCGGGTAAGGCTAATGTAGCCGCCGATGCCTTAAGTCGTAAATTTCTAGGACAGGTTTCCTCGTTACTTGTTCCTACAAAGTTGGCTTTGAAAATTGTGACAACTGTCAAATTTTGAGTAAGAGGTCAGCGCCCTCAGAATAATTTTATAAGTCTTGTCACTTTTTAAATTTTATTAAAAAGCCTTTAAGATAAAAAGTTTCCCCGAAAAATTTAGAAGTTGCGTTAAAGACCCGGAACAGTTCCACATCTGACCGTCACTGTCCAGAAATGCCAAATAAGTGAATAAAAGCTCAAAATTCTTAAATTATAAAAATTAAAATTTTAATTTCTCTTACATTGCAAAATTTTCAAATTTGTCAATTATTTAGCAAAAATTGAGAATCGGGTATTTCGGTTCTCAAATATATCTGACATTGTATAGTTTAAAGCTAGTAATTCAATTAATGGTACTAAATTAAATATTTTTGTGGGTGAGTCATTTAGGACACTTGTCCTAAACCTACTCATTTTATTTATTTTAATTATTTCTTTTTATTTGAAAACCAAATTTAAAAACCAAGAGACAACCTCATTCTCAAGTTAACTCCTCACCTCCTCTCTCTCTCTCCTCTCTCTCATTTTCGGCCGAAAAAGCCACCACCACCACCATTTTCATTTTTGCTTCTTCATTTTCTCCTTCCATTGCTAAGGTTCAAGAACCCAACCAAGAATCCATCACCATTTTGAAGGTAGAATCCAAGTCTTCATCTCCTATTGTGAAGGTAATCACTTAACACTTCCATTTTTCAAGTTCATAATCTAAAAGCTTCTATTTTCATATCTTTTATGTAAATGATGTACAATCCAAGTTTTAGAAGTGAAATGGGATGCATTAGTACCTATACATATGCTAATGAACCATTTAATGATCTTCCAATGAAACTAGGGTTTCCATGTGTGTTACTTTGAGTTTTTGTCAAAGAGATGATGATTTTAAGAAATGTGGTCCTTGGTCCTCAAAATTTTATTAAGGTTGGATTGAAATTTATGCATTTATATCAATTTTGTGTATAAATAAACTCTTAGGATGAGATTGTTCAATCTCATATGATTAAGAGTTCTATATAATGTTAAATCACTAATCTAGTGTTTATGTTGTCTTGCATGTGGGTGAAAACTTGTTAATAAGATGGTTTACCTTTGATATTTATATAATATGAGTTTTTGACTCTTGATACATTGAGTGTTAGTATAAAAATGTTCTTATGAAGGAATTTTCTAAGTTCTACATGATTAAGAACATTGTATCAATATTAATGTCTTATCTTCTTTATTTTGTGTTCATGCATGCATTTGGATGAGCATTTATATTGCCATGAATCCATGATGCATGTGTTAGTTTTCATGTGTTGAAAGGTGAAGACATGGTTTTAACCAAAAACCATGTCTAATGATCATTATTTGTGAGTTAAATTAGCATTCACATCTTTCTAGAATCTGTCCAGAAAATGGACCTCACTTCTAGCTTACACAACTCACAAACCACATGTCCAAATTTGGGGTTTTTGCTTCTAAACTTCAGTTTAGGGTGTTAGATTTCTAAAAAGTCCAAAAACATAGAATTTGGAGATGATTTAAGCACTTAAATGGATTTTATAAGAAATTGGTGCAATCTGTCCAGTGAAGACAGATTCATACACCTATTTTGTAGAGGCCATAACTCTCTCACTACTCATCCAAATTAAGTGAATCTTTTTCCAAATGTTAGGATTTTGAGTTAGGTTTGCATCCATATATGGATCACTAGCAAATTCCAAGAATTGATACCTCAAAAACCTGTTACAAGTGAGGTATGTCACTGATCCGAAAATCAGTGACACTTTATTTTACAAAAATGATTTGATGTACCAAAAGTTATTCAAAAATTATGAAAAAGTGCAGATTTGATCTAAACATATCATAGTTCCAACCCAAAAATTTTGATTAAATAATTCTCTTGAGAAGTTAAGTTTCCGTGTTGAAATTACCGGATAACTTTCTGGACAGCATGTGCTGAATCCAGAAAAGTTGTGTTATCAAGCTTAAGTAATGTCTTATAATTGGAACTTTGTCTAGACAAAATAATTATGGATAAGAAACTTATTGGATGGCATTTCATGGGACAATTGGACATATTGGTTGGACATCGGAATAGGGTATTAATGTGTTTCTTATGGCAACTCTTATATAGGGAAAGTTAAGGCGTGACAAAACTCATTAAGTTTAAAGTAAAGCTTCACTCGTTGCTTGCATCAAGGTGAGTATTCACAGCCCCATTTTTATCGTTTTAATTAATTTTGGGGTGAAAAGCATGTTTAAATTGCGTATTTAAAGATTCATGAGAATTGTTTGAAAGAATTGCGAATTGGCAATTTATAAGGCTTTGTTAAAAGCGTTTGAAAAATTAAGCTTATGATGAGTATGCAATTGATGTGTTGAGTTTTTAATGTTAAGACCCCGTGATACTACTATTAACTCGAAGAAAATCGGGCCTATAGTATTAGTGGGTAGCGCTATTTGGTGTGACAAGCCCACTTTAATGCTGACGAGCAGGGGTGCACTATACTAGAGAAGATGGCTAAACATGTGGCATGAACCACCGCTGAGTTAGTCCATCGGGGGCGTTGTAATTGGTCAGGGACGGCTTAGTAGTGGCTCAACGTAATAATACGTCTTTGCTTACACTCATCATAAAGAAATTTAAGTTGTGGTACTCATGAATTAAAGAATTGAAGTTGGTTTTTACGTACGCTCTACGAATGTTAACTTGCATATAACAAAAATGATTTGTGCATATTCAAAACCTGTGAACTCACCAACTCTTTGTAGTTGACCTTGGTTTTCATTCATGCTTTTCAGGAATCTAGAAGGTAATCCCATGATGCCTTATCAGCGTACTCGTATTTTCAAGCACAAGACTATTTTCGCGTTAAGCGTATCTTATGTTTAAAAGACTTGGAATTTGTAAACGTTAACGATATTATGTTCTCTAAAATGTAATGTATTTTGGTTGATTAAATAAATGTTGGTATGTTTATAATCTTGTGCTGTGGCATCGGAGCTGTTACGCCTCGTGTTTCCGCTTTAGCGGGGTGTGACAAAAATCGTATGGTTCGGAGTAGAAATCTATCCGAGTTTGCAAACGGAAATTCTATCGAAGCTAATGGTAGAGTCGACTCTAATCTCATGAATTAAAGAAGCCCAACAAGACGATAGTGAATTATGGGCAAACTTCCAGCAGACAATAAGAGAATATTAATTCGGAGTTCATAATCGATGATGATCACGTGTTGTGGTTTCGAGACCGTCTTTGTGTTTTGAAAAACTCGGAGCTTAAAGATCTTATTCTGACCAAAGCTCATAACTCTATGTTTTCTGTTCACCCGAGTACAACAAAAATATATCATGACTTAAAGACGCATTACTGGTGGGTTGGAATGAAGCGAGATATCGTCGACTTTGTAGCTCGTTGTCTCATTTGTTAACATGTTAAAAGTAAGCATGTTAGTGTATAAAATTGTATCCAACATTTAATAGGAAAAGTCAAGTCAAGTAAAGTCAACAAAATCTAAGTCAATGTTAGTATTATTCAAGTGTCATGAGAGTTTAAGCATGTGAGAGTTTATCTTGTATAGTGTTATGAGGGTTTAGACATTTGAGAGTTTCATATCCTTGCTATATATAGGGATATGACTTGTTAGTTTAAGTGTTACACATTCTAATATTCAGTTAGTGAAATATACGACTTGTACTTTCTCTCACTACTCTCTCTCTCTCTAGATCATAATGTCAAATCTTGAATGTTAGAATTGCTTGATTGATTAGGAAATTTCATTTTCAATTGGTATCAGAGCGAAACCAAATCATATTCAGATTACTTAGATCATAGAGTTTTGAATTGGTTTCTTGAAAATCAAGAACACGCAAAGATTTTTTTTTTTACTATTCTAAACCGATTCTTTGTGCTTTGTTGTTGTTAACCTGAAATTAGTATTGGATATGTGTTCTAAATCAAAATTCGATCATTGTGATTCAGTTTGAAATCAAATTGCAGGCTAAATTGAAATTTTGGATCTATATCTGAAAATTCTAAGAACACACAGAACGTGCAGATCTTATCATATTATTCACTGTGTGATTGAATTCAAGTTTGTTAATTGATTTTTGTGATAGTATATGGTTTAGTGGTGTTCGACTACTTGTTTAGATCATTTCTTATTAAAAGTGTTTCATGAATTACTCACAAATTCAGATTCAATTTCTGAATTTTTAGTTTTCTTGAAAATATATCGAATTCTATAAATTCGAAATTGACCTGAATTTTTTTTGATTTGATCATTTTTAATTGATTAGTTCGATTTCATTTTTTTTAGAATTGGTTCAAGTTGCAAATAAATGTTGCAGATTTTAGAATGATTTGAATCGATTTGGATTGAATCAGGTTTGGTGTTTGATCTGTGAGTTCATGAAGAACACGCAAACAAAGATTGCGAGTTCATGGTTATATGATCTGTTAAGTGGTCTGCGTGTTCATGGTTACTTGGTTTGCGAGTTCATGATCACTATCTCTGCGACTTCAACATCCACTTGATTTGCGAGTTTCAATTTAAGAGATCTGCAAGTTTCAAAATCAATGCAGTCTGCAAGTTTTAATGATCATTTCATCTGCAGATTTTAAATTCAAGCATTCTACGAGTTTCATGTCAAACAGTCAGCGAGTTCTAAATTTTTAATGCAGTCTGTGAGTTTTATATCATGTGGTTTGCGAGTTTTATCATGAAGTCTGTAAATTCTATAAAACACGCACATCATATAGCTTGAGAGTTTGTAAAACACGCAACTTACAGTCTGCGAGTTCTAGTGTTGCAAGTTCACATAATCTGCGAGCTTAAATTCAAGTCTGTCAGGATCGAATTCTTAACAAGAATTAATTCTCAGAAACTAATATCAAAGAAGTTTGCGGAATAACACTTTGATATTTAACAAAACAGTAAAACAACACAGAATATGATTATCAAACTGTAAACTTGTATTGAATGCTTGAAGCTACAAGATTACACACTCAACCTCAATATTGATGAACAGGCTCACCAATACGAATTCTACTTCTCTAGAATTAGGATCTATGCCTTGAGGTTGATTTCTCTCTAAAATTATTATCAAAATCTGTTTCTATCTATTCTATTCATTCTATACATATACTGATCAAAAGATAATTACAAAGAATAAACAAATCTTCAGTATATCTTCTATGTATATCTTCTATGTATATCTGTAGAATATCTTCAGAATATCCAGCTGTCATACCTTCCATCTGGATCTCTTAAGCAATATTATCTTCTTCCAGCAGCATTAACTTCTACCAGCAGTATTAACTGTAAGCAGTACTAACTACTAGCAGTACTAACTAGCTAAGCAGTACTAACTTTGTTCAAGCAGCACTAACCTTAACTAGCAGTAGTAATTCTACTAGCAGTAGTAATACTTAGCAGTATTAATCTTCAGATTGTTCTGGCAGTAGTAACCACTCTTGTACTAGCAGCAGTAACCACACTTAGTAGAATCTTTAGTTCCCAACAATCTCCCCCTAACTTGACTTTTAGAAGAGAAGTCAAGTTCTTCAGATACTCTTCCAGAATCTCTTTAAGATGCTCCCAAAACTTCAAAGATCATGCTCCTATGTCTGGATTCAGTCCCAAACTCTGATTGATTATTCTCTGAATTAGGTACTTTGCCATTTCTGAATTTGGTGCACAACCCAACTTCTTCTTTAGCATGGCATGAATCTTCAATCTGGTGTGATTGTATACTCTATCCACTAGGAAGTATTCTGTGTGATTTCTATCCAAAGTCACTGCATATACTCCACTAGTTTCATATAGAGTCCAACTGGTGACTGCTTGAAACACATTCCTTATGACCTGGTCCACCTCTTCAGGTTTGAACATCATGCACAGATACTCCATCACCAGTTTTGTAAGTGAAATCCCTGGAGCTTTCAGATGATCTGCATACAGCTTCATTCCTATGTCAAACATCTCTTCTATATCAGATCTAGAGCATGTTCTGACAATTTTGACCCAAGTGTTGAATACCTCATATTGATCATCCTTCCTCTTGAGTCTGATATACTCCTTTCCATCTGCTGTCAGTATATCCCAGTGGATGACCTCAGGAGGCTTAACTCCTACAGGTTCTGCAGAAATTGGTTCAGGCACTTTGTCCATCACTACCATATACAAATTGACATCATCTTTAATTGATGACTCTTGCTGGATAGATGACTCAGGTGCCACTTCTTCTTCAACAACCTTTTGTTCTTCTTCTACTCTATGCTTCTTATCTTTCTTTCTTTTGGCCATCATTTTGGTTCTTTTCAAAGTCTTTTGAACCTGCACTAGAGTAGCTTCCTTCTTCTTTTCTTCCTTTTCCCTTGCCATTTCTTTGATAGGAGTTCCCTCTTCACTTTCAGGGAATGGTTGATTCATATCTATATCATTACTCTCCTTGGCCTTCTTTTCAAACTCCACTCTTTTCTTTTCATTCCTCTTCAGATTCCCCATTTCTTTCTCATAGAGCTCTCTGATTTGATCAAAATTCATCTTCACAAACATTTCTTTCTTTACCCCAATTGCACTTCTCAAGAAAGTTATCATTTTGTTTCTTTCCTGAGTGGCAAGGTAAGTTTGTGAAGGTCTTCTTTTCTTTGCACTTGAATTAGCTATGATAGCCTTTCTCAGACTTATAGCCCTTTGTTTAGCCTTTTCAGTTTCAAGCCCTTTTTGATAGGCTTTATTTAGCTCAGTAGCTAAAGCCTTTGCCATTTCCCTATCCTTCTCAACTTGAGCTCTTTCTTCTTTTTCCATCTCCTCCTGCATTTTCCTTGCTAAGGCTTCATCTGATTCAACCAACTTTTGCTTCTTGACAGGTTGATCAGATTCCACCATTTTTGCTTTTCCCTTTTTCTTTGCCTCTGCATCCATTTCTTTCTTTTCTCTTTTCTTTGCTCCCCCTTCCTTTATGATCACTCCCTTTGTTTTGGAAGTGTCATGCTTTGCTTTGATCAATGTCTCAGCTACTTCAACTTCTGTTGGTGATAACTCTGTTACTGCTGCTTGTGATGTTTCAGCAGCATTATCAGTTTCTGCTTCTAGTGTACCTGAGACTCTTTCTTTTTCTGCTTCCCTCTCCCCCTCAACTTCTACTTTCTCTTTTTCCAGCTCCCCCTCCCTTGATGCTTCTTCCATGTTGATCTCCCCCTTTTTGGGAGCATCCTTCTCAAACTTCCTTCTCCTTAGCACAAACTGTTTCCTCTTCTGTTTCTGTACTTGTTTCATTACCAACTTCTTGAGCTTGGCAATCTGCACTTGTTGAGACAGGATGACCAGCTTCAGCTCCTCTATTTCTTTTCTTTGCTGAATAACATCCTGGTTGATGTTTCCCATGGTTTCCATCAATTCCTCATAGTTATATCTGTCCTCACCTTCTCCAGGAGTGTTACCCCCTATTGAAGGATCATTGGATCTTTTTGAAGTAGAAGTCTTCTGCCTAGCAGAAGCACTATCCACCCCCTTGGTTTCTTGGCACCAGGGACCTTCAAATGATTGCTCATTTAAAGTTGCCATGGGGGAGGTCTTATTGATGTTACCACTTTCCTCCTCTGTGCTAGCAGGAGTAGTGGCAGCCTCATTACCCATATGCTCTACCTCCTCCTCAGAGAGCACCTCCTTGGGGTTGGGAGACACCCCTGTGGTTTCCCTATGGATATTCTCTAAAGGAGAATTCTCCCTTAGAGGGCTTAAAGGCTTAGGGGATTCTGGTACAAGAAGGGAAGGAGCCTTCTTTACCTGTTTTCTCTTGTAAGTATGGGTAATTGGAGAGGTTGGTTTTGCAAGAAGGGACTGGGGAATTGTTTTTGAGTGAGAAGGTTGGGCTTGGCTAGCAGTGGGATGGTCTAATGAGGGCCTTGACCCTGCTGCCATACCTTCAGTGGTTTGGGACACCACCATCATTGTAGAGAACAATGGGGTGTCAACTCCTTCCGAGTCCCCAGCAGATCTTCTCATATTTGAGAAAACCTTGCCTTTGGGGGTTTTAGGTACATATACCCCAACAGGTTGAGGTATATCCGACAATTCATGGGTAATGACTTCTTGGACAAACCTGGGATACATAAAGAAACTCTTTTTGTTTCCCATGTTTGATACAAGATCATTGAAAATCATTTTTGAGAAATTGTACCTTCTGGATGTAGCCAAGCAGACCAAAGCATAGGCAATTGGACTGCTGAACTCACTCCATCCAGTAGTCTTTTTGGAGATGCAATGCATCAGGGTATGAACAAGAAAACGCCATTGGGGTGAAAACTTTGCTTTTGAGAATTTGAAAACACCCAATGGGCCTCCATACCCCATGCTTGTAAGATTAGAAAACCGTTCATCATTAGAGATAGACGTTATACCAGAGGCATCGTCTAGACGTAGACTGATGTGAATCACCTCTTCAGTAACTGTTAATGGCTTGTCACATACGGTTGTCTTTATCATTTGCACACCATTTTCAGCAACAATGGTGGCATTTGCCCAGAACTGCCTCTGATGCTCGATGTAGATGGTAGGGGCAACAGTGAGAGCATGAGCAATGTGGCTTGACTTGAGGAAATCCACAATCTGGTGGAATCCTTCTGCTTGTTTGGGCTTCTGCAGCATGGCGATCTCATTGTGCTCATCGATAAACGCCATGGATGCCATTGAACTGGGATTTTCTTGCCTGGAAGACTAGGTTCTTGAGAGAAAAAGATTAGAAGAGCAAGGGAACAGTATGCAAAGAGTCGTTATGAACATTTAGGCGGGCAAAGGGTATTTATAGTATTCAGAATAAAAGCAGTATTAACCTAGAGCAGTATTAACTGCCTAGCAGTATTAACCGCGAGCAGTATTAACTGCCTCAGCCCAGAAGGTAATTGGCAGTTTTGAATCAGCCAACAGAGATCTAGCGGCCTCTATTAATGTCCTATTTCTCCTTTCAGCAACACCATTCTGTTGAGGAGTCCTAGGAGCACTATACTGTCTCTCAATTCCTTTTTCCTCACAAAAGGTGTTTAGATCAAAAATTTTGAATTCAGTTCCATTGTCTGATCTAATGACTTTTACTTTTTGATTAGTTTGGTTTTCAATTCTCAGGATAAAGGACTTGATTAGTCCACTTGTCTCATCCTTAGTCCTTAGAAAATATACCCAGGTGAATCTAGAGTAATCATCAACAATAACCAAGCAGTAAGATTTCTTGCCTATACTCATCACATTTGTAGGACCAAACAGATCCATGTGCAATAACTGGAGACAAGAAGAAATAGAATTTATCTCTTTGGTCTTATGAGAAGTTTTATGCTGTTTGCCTTTGAGACAAGCAACACAATGATCATCACATGAAAAGACTTTATAAGGTAAACCTCTTACAAGGTTGTTTTTAACAAGTTTGTTCATAGTCTTAAAATTCATGTGACACATCCTTCTGTGCCAAAGAGAGGATCCATCTATAGAAGCTTTTGAAACAAGACAGTTTAGAGATGAATCACTTTTAACATTTTCCATATCAAGACAGTATACATTGTCCTTTCTTGGAGTTCTTAGTAGTATCATGCTTTCATCAACTACTTTGAACCCTGGAGCAAGGATCATACATTCAGTATTTGTAAATAATATACTATGTTGTTTGTCACAAACCTGTGATACACTTAACAGGTTGTATTTTAATTGATCAACATAGTAAACATCCTCAAATGTCATCTTACCTTTGGTGACATTACCTTTTCCACTTATCTTACCACCAGTAAGATTGTCTCCAAAAGCAACATGTCCTCCATTGATATGCTTGAAATCCTGAAGGCATGACATGTTGCCTGTCATGTGCCTAGAGCAACCACTATCAACATGCCATATGCTCTTTCCCTTGAGCTGTTGGTTGCCCTGCACATTGGATAGATCAGTTAGTATGAATTAGGAACCCAAGCCAAAGTGGTCTTGGGTACCCCTTTCTCATCAAAATACTTGCATTCTTTCTTGACAAGATTTTTAAAATCAGAACACTTAGTATTTGAATACTTTGTCAAGATTATTGGCTTAGCAGTACTAATACTAGAAACAGCACTGTCTTTGGAAGTACTAACAGAGTTAGCAGTACTAACAGGTTGGGCAGTATTAACCTTGTTGGCAACACTAACAGAGTTAGCAGTATTAACATTTATAGAAGTACTAACAATGTCAGCAGTACTAACATTGCTAGCAGCAGTATTGCTTCTAGCAGTACTATCACTGTTAGCAGCACTATTTGTGGCAGCAGTACTAACAGTTTTAGTACATTTTGGAATCCACATCTTGACATTATCTTCCATATTATGTTTCTTCATGTGGCTTTTAGTTTTAACAACTTTCTTAGCCACATGGTTCTTTTCTTTCTTCCTATAACCAAAGGATTTTTGAGTAGGTCTTTGAAAATTCATCTTTTGGTTCATAGGATTAAAGTAGCAGTATTTGGCAATGTGGTTCAGCTTTCCACAGATAAAACAAGGTTTTGGTCTATTAATTTTCTTCAGATCAACCCCTTATTTTTGTGCCCATAGATTGTTCCAGTTTCTCTGATTTCCCCTTGGTTTATCATGTTTTTGGGGCTCAGATTTATTGCAAGAACACTGCTTGCAAGGGATAGGGTTCACAACAGTGGTCTGCTTATAGTGAACCTTCTTGTTGTTTCCCTCAGTCTTTTCTATCTCTTTGGACTTGATCCAGTGCTTTCCACATCCCTCATTGGTGATTATGTGGTTTTCTATAGGAATCTCTTCACTCACAGTATTGTTCTTATCCTTGACAACTTCTTTATCTAAGGGATCTATCTCAGTTGCTCCCTTAGGTAGATCCTTTCTATCCTTTGTTTCTAACAACTCTGAACTAGGAGGGATGTAGTTGTTGTTATAGGGTGGTGGTGTGTTATTGTACCCTATTCCTCTTCTCAGTTTATCATGAATCTGGGTTTGTAACAAAGAATCCATTGCTTTGGAAGCATTAGAAAACTTTTCTACATCAAGTTTGACTTTAGCTAGATCTCCTCTTAGCTTTTCACTCTCTTCTTTAGATCTGGTCAGTTGAAGCTCTAAGTCCTTCTTTTCCCACTTCCAGTAATTTGTGTCATAAGAATGTTGAAGCTCATTAGCTTGAAAACCCTTAATCTGTTCTTCAAATCTCTCAACAATCCTCACATAATCTTTTATGTCTTTTTCCAATCTCTTAAGGTCATCACTCATGTTCTGGTTGTGATCCCTATACCTTTTAACAGTGTTAATGCAATTTTGAGTACAAAGATTGGAAGTTACCTCTGTTGGGAGATCGGATACCTCTGCCATTAGAGCTTGATTCTGGATTGCCTCTTCAGCTTGATCACTCCAGTCAAATCCCATACCTTGTTGAGAAACAAGGGCTTGTGCAGAGTTTCTGTTATTATTGGAGCTTCCAGATTGAGCTTGTTGGTGGTTGTTATTCTGAGACATTCCACTTCTACATTCTCTAGCAAAGTGTCCCTTTTGATGGCATTTGTAGCATTCCACCTTAGATTTGTCAAATCCTGCTCCATCTTCTCTTCTTTGGGAGAAGTTGTTTCTCCCAGTTCTTTTGATGAACCTTTTAACTCTCATGGAGAGCATGGCCATCTGCCATTTAATGTCCATCTCTTCAAGATCATCTGGATGGAGTTGTTCCAAGTCATCATTAATGAGAGAAGAGTTTCCATGACTTGCCAGAAAGGCCTCAAACACAGTTTCAGTGCCTTTATCTTGGTTTGTTCCATTGGCAGCACTAACTGATTCAGGGTTGGATGTAGAATCAGTTGATGCTGAGAGGAGTGCAGCATTGTGAACATACCCAGAAGGCCTCCTTTTGGCCTCTACCTCATATTCAAAAACTCTTAGATCATTATAGAGATCAGCAAGTTCCTTTTCTTCCAGTTGATCATTCTGTCTGAAAGAAACAGTATACATGGTCCATTCATCACTCAAGGACCTTAGAAACTTTCTGTTCAGATCATCTTGATCAATTTGTACTCCCCCTGTGGCTAGTTCACCAATAAGTTTGTTGAACCTGTCAAAAGTTTGAGTCATGGACTCATTCTTAGTTGACATAAAGTTCTCATATTGTTGCTTCAGAATGGCTTTCTGATTTCTCTTGGTACTTTTGGTGCCAGAGAATCTCTTCTCCAGAGCATTCCAGAGCATCTCTGCATCAGTGCAGTTACAGAACTGATGTTGATATTCATTGGGAATAGCCAAGAGCAAGGTGCTCAAGGCTTTCATCTCTGTCTGTCTGATCTTTCTATCTGCATCAGTTTTTGGTGGTGTCCTTTTTCCATCTGCACCAATCTTTCCTTCTTCAGAAGGACCATTCTCTATGATGTCCCACATAGAATAGTCAGTAAGGAGTATGTACTGCTTGATTCTGATCTTCCACATATCGAATTCATTAGGTCTAAGCATTGGAACCTTTGAGACCAAAGTACTGCTTGATTCTGCAAGATTTTCCATGATGACTAGATGTTTCTGAGAGAACAGGCTCTGATACCACTTGTCAGGATCGAATTCTTAACAAGAATTAATTCTCAGAAACTAATATCAAAGAAGTTTGCGGAATAACACTTTGATATTTAACAAAACAGTAAAACAACACAGAATATGATTATCAAACTGTAAACTTGTATTGAATGCTTGAAGCTACAAGATTACACACTCAACCTCAATATTGATGAACAGGCTCACCAATACGAATTCTACTTCTCTAGAATTAGGATCTATGCCTTGAGGTTGATTTCTCTCTAAAATTATTATCAAAATCTGTTTCTATCTATTCTATTCATTCTATACATATACTGATCAAAAGATAATTACAAAGAATAAACAAATCTTCAGTATATCTTCTATGTATATCTTCTATGTATATCTGTAGAATATCTTCAGAATATCCAGCTGTCATACCTTCCATCTGGATCTCTTAAGCAATATTATCTTCTTCCAGCAGCATTAACTTCTACCAGCAGTATTAACTGTAAGCAGTACTAACTACTAGCAGTACTAACTAGCTAAGCAGTACTAACTTTGTTCAAGCAGCACTAACTTTAACTAGCAGTAGTAATTCTACTAGCAGTAGTAATACTTAGCAGTATTAATCTTCAGATTGTTCTGGCAGTAGTAACCACTCTTGTACTAGCAGCAGTAACCACACTTAGTAGAATCTTTAGTTCCCAACAATCTCCCCCTAACTTGACTTTTAGAAGAGAAGTCAAGTTCTTCAGATACTCTTCCAGAATCTCTTTAAGATGCTCCCAAAACTTCAAAGATCATGCTCCTATGTCTGGATTCAGTCCCAAACTCTGATTGATTATTCTCTGAATTAGGTACTTTGCCATTTCTGAATTTGGTGCACAACCCAACTTCTTCTTTAGCATGGCATGAATCTTCAATCTGGTGTGATTGTATACTCTATCCACTAGGAAGTATTCTGTGTGATTTCTATCCAAAGTCACTGCATATACTCCACTAGTTTCATATAGAGTCCAACTGGTGACTGCTTGAAACACATTCCTTATGACCTGGTCCACCTCTTCAGGTTTGAACATCATGCACAGATACTCCATCACCAGTTTTGTAAGTGAAATCCCTGGAGCTTTCAGATGATCTGCATACAGCTTCATTCCTATGTCAAACATCTCTTCTATATCAGATCTAGAGCATGTTCTGACAATTTTGACCCAAGTGTTGAATACCTCATATTGATCATCCTTCCTCTTGAGTCTGATATACTCCTTTCCATCTGCTGTCAGTATATCCCAGTGGATGACCTCAGGAGGCTTAACTCCTACAGGTTCTGCAGAAATTGGTTCAGGCACTTTGTCCATCACTACCATATACAAATTGACATCATCTTTAATTGATGACTCTTGCTGGATAGATGACTCAGGTGCCACTTCTTCTTCAGCAACCTTTTGTTCTTCTTCTACTCTATGCTTTTTATCTTTCTTTCTTTTGGCCATCATTTTGGTTCTTTTCAAAGTCTTTTGAACCTGCACTAGAGTAGCTTCCTTCTTCTTTTCTTCCTTTTCCCTTGCCATTTCTTTGATAGGAGTTCCCTCTTCACTTTCAGGGAATGGTTGATTCATATCTATATCATTACTCTCCTTGGCCTTCTTTTCAAACTCCACTCTTTTCTTTTCATTTCTCTTCAGATTCCCCATTTCTTTCTCATAGAGCTCTCTGATTTGATCAAAATTCATCTTCACAAACATTTCTTTCTTTACCCCAATTGCACTTCTCAAGAAAGTTATCATTTTGTTTCTTTCCTGAGTGGCAAGGTAAGTTTGTGAAGGTCTTCTTTTCTTTGCACTTGAATTAGCTATGATAGCCTTTCTCAGACTTATAGCCCTTTGTTTAGCCTTTTCAGTTTCAAGCCCTTTTTGATAGGCTTTATTTAGCTCAGTAGCTAAAGCCTTTGCCATTTCCCTATCCTTCTCAACTTGAGCTCTTTCTTCTTTTTCCATCTCCTCCTGCATTTTCCTTGCTAAGGCTTCATCTGATTCAACCAACTTTTGCTTCTTGACAGGTTGATCAGATTCCACCATTTTTGCTTTTCCCTTTTTCTTTGCCTCTGCATCCATTTCTTTCTTTTCTCTTTTTTTTGCTCCCCCTTCCTTTATGATCACTCCCTTTGTTTTGGAAGTTTCATGCTTTGCTTTGATCAATGTCTCAGCTACTTCAACTTCTGTTGGTGATAACTCTGTTACTGCTGCTTGTGATGTTTCAGCAGCATTATCAGTTTCTGCTTCTAGTGTACCTGAGACTCTTTCTTTTTCTGCTTCCCTCTCCCCCTCAACTTCTACTTTCTCTTTTTCCAGCTCCCCCTCCCTTGATGCTTCTTCCATGTTGATCTCCCCCTTTTTGGGAGCATCCTTCTCAAACTTCCTTCTCCTTAGCACAAACTGTTTCCTCTTCTGTTTCTGTACTTGTTTCATTACCAACTTCTTGAGCTTGGCAATCTGCACTTGTTGAGACAGGATGACCAGCTTCAGCTCCTCTATTTCTTTTCTTTGCTGAATAACATCCTGGTTGATGTTTCCCATGGTTTCCATCAATTCCTCATAGTTATATCTGTCCTCACCTTCTCCAGGAGTGTTACCCCCTATTGAAGGATCATTGGATCTTTTTGAAGTAGAAGTCTTCTGCCTAGCAGAAGCACTATCCACCCCCTTGGTTTCTTGGCACCAGGGACCTTCAAATGATTGCTCATTTAAAGTTGCCATGGGGGAGGTCTTATTGATGTTACCACTTTCCTCCTCTGTGCTAGCAGGAGTAGTGGCAGCCTCATTACCCATATGCTCTACCTCCTCCTCAGAGAGCACCTCCTTGGGGTTGGGAGACACCCCTGTGGTTTCCCTATGGATATTCTCTAAAGGAGAATTCTCCCTTAGAGGGCTTAAAGGCTTAGGGGATTCTGGTACAAGAAGGGAAGGAGCCTTCTTTACCTGTTTTCTCTTGTAAGTATGGGTAATTGGAGAGGTTGGTTTTGCAAGAAGGGACTGGGGAATTGTTTTTGAGTGAGAAGGTTGGGCTTGGCTAGCAGTGGGATGGTCTAATGAGGGCCTTGACCCTGCTGCCATACCTTCAGTGGTTTGGGACACCACCATCATTGTAGAGAACAATGGGGTGTCAACTCCTTCCGAGTCCCCAGCAGATCTTCTCATATTTGAGAAAACCTTGCCTTTGGGGGTTTTAGGTACATATACCCCAACAGGTTGAGGTATATCCGACAATTCATGGGTAATGACTTCTTGGACAAACCTGGGATACATAAAGAAACTCTTTTTGTTTCCCATGTTTGATACAAGATCATTGAAAATCATTTTTGAGAAATTGTACCTTCTGGATGTAGCCAAGCAGACCAAAGCATAGGCAATTGGACTGCTGAACTCACTCCATCCAGTAGTCTTTTTGGAGATGCAATGCATCAGGGTATGAACAAGAAAACGCCATTGGGGTGAAAACTTTGCTTTTGAGAATTTGAAAACACCCAATGGGCCTCCATACCCCATGCTTGTAAGATTAGAAAACCGTTCATCATTAGAGATAGACGTTATACCAGAGGCATCGTCTAGACGTAGACTGATGTGAATCACCTCTTCAGTAACTGTTAATGGCTTGTCACATACGGTTGTCTTTATCATTTGCACACCATTTTCAGCAACAATGGTGGCATTTGCCCAGAACTGCCTCTGATGCTCGATGTAGATGGTAGGGGCAACAGTGAGAGCATGAGCAATGTGGCTTGACTTGAGGAAATCCACAATCTGGTGGAATCCTTCTGCTTGTTTGGGCTTCTGCAGCATGGCGATCTCATTGTGCTCATCGATAAACGCCATGGATGCCATTGAACTGGGATTTTCTTGCCTGGAAGACTAGGTTCTTGAGAGAAAAAGATTAGAAGAGCAAGGGAACAGTATGCAAAGAGTCGTTATGAACATTTAGGCGGGCAAAGGGTATTTATAGTATTCAGAATAAAAGCAGTATTAACCTAGAGCAGTATTAACTGCCTAGCAGTATTAACCGCGAGCAGTATTAACTGCCTCAGCCCAGAAGGTAATTGGCAGTTTTGAATCAGCCAACAGAGATCTAGCGGCCTCTATTAATGTCCTATTTCTCCTTTCAGCAACACCATTCTGTTGAGGAGTCCTAGGAGCACTATACTGTCTCTCAATTCCTTTTTCCTCACAAAAGGTGTTTAGATCAAAAATTTTGAATTCAGTTCCATTGTCTGATCTAATGACTTTTACTTTTTGATTAGTTTGGTTTTCAATTCTCAGGATAAAGGACTTGATTAGTCCACTTGTCTCATCCTTAGTCCTTAGAAAATATACCCAGGTGAATCTAGAGTAATCATCAACAATAACCAAGCAGTAAGATTTCTTGCCTATACTCATCACATTTGTAGGACCAAACAGATCCATGTGCAATAACTGGAGACAAGAAGAAATAGAATTTATCTCTTTGGTCTTATGAGAAGTTTTATGCTGTTTGCCTTTGAGACAAGCAACACAATGATCATCACATGAAAAGACTTTATAAGGTAAACCTCTTACAAGGTTGTTTTTAACAAGTTTGTTCATAGTCTTAAAATTCATGTGACACATCCTTCTGTGCCAAAGAGAGGATCCATCTATAGAAGCTTTTGAAACAAGACAGTTTAGAGATGAATCACTTTTAACATTTTCCATATCAAGACAGTATACATTGTCCTTTCTTGGAGTTCTTAGTAGTATCATGCTTTCATCAACTACTTTGAACCCTGGAGCAAGGATCATACATTCAGTATTTGTAAATAATATACTATGTTGTTTGTCACAAACCTGTGATACACTTAACAGGTTGTATTTTAATTGATCAACATAGTAAACATCCTCAAATGTCATCTTACCTTTGGTGACATTACCTTTTCCACTTATCTTACCACCAGTAAGATTGTCTCCAAAAGCAACATGTCCTCCATTGATATGCTTGAAATCCTGAAGGCATGACATGTTGCCTGTCATGTGCCTAGAGCAACCACTATCAACATGCCATATGCTCTTTCCCTTGAGCTGTTGGTTGCCCTGCACATTGGATAGATCAGTTAGTATGAATTAGGAACCCAAGCCAAAGTGGTCTTGGGTACCCCTTTCTCATCAAAATACTTGCATTCTTTCTTGACAAGATTTTTAAAATCAGAACACTTAGTATTTGAATACTTTGTCAAGATTATTGGCTTAGCAGTACTAATACTAGAAACAGCACTGTCTTTGGAAGTACTAACAGAGTTAGCAGTACTAACAGGTTGGGCAGTATTAACCTTGTTGGCAACACTAACAGAGTTAGCAGTATTAACATTTATAGAAGTACTAACAATGTCAGCAGTACTAACATTGCTAGCAGCAGTATTGCTTCTAGCAGTACTATCACTGTTAGCAGCACTATTTGTGGCAGCAGTACTAACAGTTTTAGTACATTTTGGAATCCACATCTTGACATTATCTTCCATATTATGTTTCTTCATGTGGCTTTTAGTTTTAACAACTTTCTTAGCCACATGGTTCTTTTCTTTCTTCCTATAACCAAAGGATTTTTGAGTAGGTCTTTGAAAATTCATCTTTTGGTTCATAGGATTAAAGTAGCAGTATTTGGCAATGTGGTTCAGCTTTCCACAGATAAAACAAGGTTTTGGTCTATTAATTTTCTTCAGATCAACCCCTTATTTTTGTGCCCATAGATTGTTCCAGTTTCTCTGATTTCCCCTTGGTTTATCATGTTTTTGGGGCTCAGATTTATTGCAAGAACACTGCTTGCAAGGGATAGGGTTCACAACAGTGGTCTGCTTATAGTGAACCTTCTTGTTGTTTCCCTCAGTCTTTTCTATCTCTTTGGACTTGATCCAGTGCTTTCCACATCCCTCATTGGTGATTATGTGGTTTTCTATAGGAATCTCTTCACTCACAGTATTGTTCTTATCCTTGACAACTTCTTTATCTAAGGGATCTATCTCAGTTGCTCCCTTAGGTAGATCCTTTCTATCCTTTGTTTCTAACAACTCTGAACTAGGAGGGATGTAGTTGTTGTTATAGGGTGGTGGTGTGTTATTGTACCCTATTCCTCTTCTCAGTTTATCATGAATCTGGGTTTGTAACAAAGAATCCATTGCTTTGGAAGCATTAGAAAACTTTTCTACATCAAGTTTGACTTTAGCTAGCTCTCCTCTTAGCTTTTCACTCTCTTCTTTAGATCTGGTCAGTTGAAGCTCTAAGTCCTTCTTTTCCCACTTCCAGTAATTTGTGTCATAAGAGTGTTGAAGCTCATTAGCTTGAAAACCCTTAATCTGTTCTTCAAATCTCTCAACAATCCTCACATAATCTTTTATGTCTTTTTCCAATCTCTTAAGGTCATCACTCATGTTCTGGTTGTGATCCCTATACCTTTTAACAGTGTTAATGCAATTTTGAGTACAAAGATTGGAAGTTACCTCTGTTGGGAGATCGGATACCTCTGCCATTAGAGCTTGATTCTGGATTGCCTCTTCAGCTTGATCACTCCAGTCAAATCCCATACCTTGTTGAGAAACAAGGGCTTGTGCAGAGTTTCTGTTATTATTGGAGCTTCCAGATTGAGCTTGTTGGTGGTTGTTATTCTGAGACATTCCACTTCTACATTCTCTAGCAAAGTGTCCCTTTTGATGGCATTTGTAGCATTCCACCTTAGATTTGTCAAATCCTGCTCCATCTTCTCTTCTTTGGGAGAAGTTGTTTCTCCCAGTTCTTTTGATGAACCTTTTAACTCTCATGGAGAGCAGGGCCATCTGCCATTTAATGTCCATCTCTTCAAGATCATCTGGATGGAGTTGTTCCAAGTCATCATTAATGAGAGAAGAGTTTCCATGACTTGCCAGAAAGGCCTCAAACACAGTTTCAGTGCCTTTATCTTGGTTTGTTCCATTGGCAGCACTAACTGATTCAGGGTTGGATGTAGAATCAGTTGATGCTGAGAGGAGTGCAGCATTGTGAACATACCCAGAAGGCCTCCTTTTGGCCTCTACCTCAGATTCAAAAACTCTTAGATCATTATAGAGATCAGCAAGTTCCTTTTCTTCCAGTTGATCATTCTGTCTGAAAGAAACAGTATACATGGTCCATTCATCACTCAAGGACCTTAGAAACTTTCTGTTCAGATCATCTTGATCAATTTGTACTCCCCCTGTGGCTAGTTCACCAATAAGTTTGTTGAACCTGTCAAAAGTTTGAGTCATGGACTCATTCTTAGTTGACATAAAGTTCTCATATTGTTGCTTCAGAATGGCTTTCTGATTTCTCTTGGTACTTTTGGTGCCAGAGAATCTCTTCTCCAGAGCATTCCAGAGCATCTCTGCATCAGTGCAGTTACAGAACTGATGTTGATATTCATTGGGAATAGCCAAGAGCAAGGTGCTCAAGGCTTTCATCTCTGTCTGTCTGATCTTTCTATCTGCATCAGTTTTTGGTGGTGTCCTTTTTCCATCTGCACCAATCTTTCCTTCTTCAGAAGGACCATTCTCTATGATGTCCCACATAGAATAGTCAGTAAGGAGTATGTACTTCTTGATTCTGATCTTCCACATATCGAATTCATTAGGTCTAAGCATTGGAACCTTTGAGACCAAAGTACTGCTTGATTCTGCAAGATTTTCCATGATGACTAGATGTTTCTGAGAGAACAGGCTCTGATACCACTTGTCAGGATCGAATTCTTAACAAGAATTAATTCTCAGAAACTAATATCAAAGAAGTTTGCGGAATAACACTTTGATATTTAACAAAACAGTAAAACAACACAGAATATGATTATCAAACTGTAAACTTGTATTGAATGCTTGAAGCTACAAGATTACACACTCAACCTCAATATTGATGAACAGGCTCACCAATACGAATTCTACTTCTCTAGAATTAGGATCTATGCCTTGAGGTTGATTTCTCTCTAAAATTATTATCAAAATCTGTTTCTATCTATTCTATTCATTCTATACATATACTGATCAAAAGATAATTACAAAGAATAAACAAATCTTCAGTATATCTTCTATGTATATCTTCTATGTATATCTGTAGAATATCTTCAGAATATCCAGCTGTCATACCTTCCATCTGGATCTGTTAAGCAGCATTATCTTCTTCCAGCAGCATTAACTTCTACCAGCAGTATTAACTGTAAGCAGTACTAACTACTAGCAGTACTAACTAGCTAAGCAGTACTAACTTTGTTCAAGCAGCACTAACCTTAACTAGCAGTAGTAATTCTACTAGCAGTAGTAATACTTAGCAGTATTAATCTTCAGATTGTTCTGGCAGTAGTAACCACTCTTGTACTAGCAGCAGTAACCACACTTAGTAGAATCTTTAGTTCCCAACAAAGTCATTTCCAAGTATCAGGTCATGCAGTCTGCGAGTTTCATGCTCAAATGATCTGCGAGTTTAAAATCTAAGCATCTGCGAGTTTTAGTTTCAAGTGCTTTGCGAGTTTCAAGTCATTTGGTTTGCGAGTTTTAAATTTGTGTGATCTGCGAGTTTCATGCTCACTCGATCTGCGGGTTTTTCAGTTCAATTCATCTGCGAGCTTTTGAGAAACATATTTCAAGCATCTGCGAGTTCCAATTCCAAGTGTTCTACAAGTTTCAGTTAACTTGATCTGCGAGTTACAGTCCATACAATCTGCATGTTCTAATTCAAGTGATTTGAGAATTCTAATTCATTTGATTTGAGAATTCCAGTTCATTTTATTTGCAAATTTCAGTTCATGTGGTCTGAAAGTTTCAGAAACACTCAAATCATTATCTGAGAGTTCTGTAAACACTCAAACTCTTACTTTGCGAGTTCCAGAGTTAAAAATTTTCTGAGATTATTTTTTGGTGATCTAAGTTTGACTTTCAGACAACTTTTCTGAATTGTTTGGGAACGATCATTCATTCAAGCTAATGATTCAAGATGCCAACTACAGACGAAAGAGAAAATACTGTACTTTCATCTAGAGACATGGTTGTCTTGTACATGCCTGAGATACCGAAAATAGAAGCTGAAAGAGACAAACTAAAGAATCAGAATTCATCTTTACTTAAACAAATTCAGGAGTTGAAATTTAATTTGTCAAACTCTGATAAAACTCCTGACTGTATAAAGTGTACTAATGTAACAACCCACCTTAAAACATAATATGTATCATATAATACAGGCAAACATTTATATTATAAACACCCACATATTACATATAGGGTCCCGAAGTCTAGAATTACACTTACATAATACTATATCCAACATAAAACATTGACATATAACATTGTTTAACTAGAAGTATTAACTCATAATAGCTTCCCACGTACAACACATTTCTTCACATAACATCATAGCTTATCTTTTCCTTTTGCCTTACTAGTCATCTGTCCTGGAATACAGATTTGGAAAACAATGAGGGTTAGACCAATTGGTCTAAGTGAGAAAATCCCAAACATTTTAATAACAACATTACGAAAACATTGATATGAAACCGTTATCAACAAATCACAATTCAAATCTCATGCAATGTACACAACACACTCCGTTGGCCTATAACACCAACAACCCATGGCCATATCAGAATTAGTTGGCCACTAAGCACAACTAATTAATTTACTCCGAAGTACCTTAAGTACAACCAACACCGTTGCCCCTTTCGGTACAACCAACTCTATCCGGTCTTTACGTCCGGCCAAAATACAATAGTGTAATGCAACGCTCAAACATATGACATTCATTTCAATAATCACATTCCATATAACTTACAATCATTACTACACATATCACATATAAACCATTTCTTAATATATAAGTATTCAAGTTCGAAAATGGTTAAAAGAAAACTCACCTTATTAATAGTTTGAAGTCACGCATGCACAAACGAGACAACTGAACACCACTTATATCAAACTTCACTAACGAGTAACTGAGCCTTGATTATTCCTAGCTTTTCCTTGATCTCTTACTTTAAGCTTAGTAGAGTATTAAGGGAGAGTGAGTGAATGGTTTTGGTATCAACCTAAGAGCCTCCTTTCTTCCTCTATTTATAGGTAAAAACAATGCATTAAGTGCTTGTTCTTTTTGCTTTCAAGGTTGCACTCTTATTAGAACTCGACACCTCGTGCTTATAGGGATAAGATCGACACGTCGTGCTTATAGGGATAGGATCGACACCTCGTGCTTATAGGGATAGGATCGACACCTCGAGCTTATAGGGATAGGATAAACACCTCGTGCTTATAAAGATAGGATCGACACCTCATGCTTATAGGTATAGGATTGACACCTCGTGCTTATAGGGATAGGATCGACACCTCGTGCTTATAGGGATAGGATCGACACCTCGTGCTTATAGGGATAGGATCGACACCTCGTGCTTATAAAGATAGGATCGACACCTCATGCTTATAGGTATAGGATTGACACCTCGTGCTTATAGGGATAGGATCGACACCTCGTGCTTATAGGGATAGGATCGACACCTCGTGCTTATAGGGATAGGATCGACACCTCGTGCTTATAGGGATAGGATCGACACCTCGTGCTTATAGGGATAGGATCGACACCTCGTGCTTATAGGGATAGGATCGACACCTCATGCTTATAGGGATAGGATCGACACCTCGTGCTTATAGGGATAGGATCGACACCTCGAGCTTATAGGGATAGGATCGACACCTCGAGCTTATAGGGATAGGATCGACACCTCGTGCTTATAGGGATAGGATCGACACCTCGTACTTATAGGGATAGGATCGACACCTCGTAAATAAAGTGACTCATCATAACTATGAATATTTTAATACTAAGGACCTCTAATTACTGATTAGTGACAATAAGACCCTTAAACATATAATACCTAACCAAAAAGTACCCTTTAACATTATAACATGACATGAAATAATAGATATAACTTACCGGGTTATAACAATATCTCCCCCTAAAAGGAATTCCGTCCCGGAATTCGGTCAATCAAACAAATTGGGGTATTTGTTCTCATATCGGATTCCAGTTCCCACGTAGCATTTTGCCCTTTGTGATACCGCCACTGTACCTTTACCAGACTGATTTCTTTATTTTTAAGTACTTTAACTTTCTGATCAATAATCGCTTCCGGTTCTCGATAAATGATAATTTTTCATCAACATGAATTTCTGGTAATGGTATTGCCTGATCAGGAGTAACTAAACACTTTCGAAGATTTGAAACATGGAAAGTATTATGAATACCACTTAGCTCAGATGGAAGCTCTAACCAATACGCCACTTCACCTATTCTTTCAATAATCATAAATGGTCGAATATACCTCGGACTTAGTTTACCCCGTTTCCCAAACTGAACTACTCCTTTCCACGGTTAGACTTTTAACATAACATTGTCCCCAATCTGAAATTCTAACTGTTTCCGGCGTCTGTCAGCATAGCTTTTCTGTCTGTCTTGAGCTACTTTCAGTCGTTCCCGGATCTGTTCAATCTTATCAGCTATTAACTGTACTATTTCTGGCCCAGCTAACTGTTTATCTCCAACTTCATTCCAACATAAAGGAGTTCGAAATTTTCGACCATACAATACTTCAAAAGGTGCTGCTTGAATACTGGAATGATAACTGTTACTATAAGAAAATTCAATCAAAGATAGATATCTTTCCCACGATCTACCAAAATCAATAATACAAGCCCGCAACATATCTTCCAATGTTTGAATAGTCCGTTCGCTTTGACCGTCTGTTTGAGGGTGATAGGCAGTGCTTAGCTTTATCTGTGACCCCATCTCTCGCTGAAAACTCTTCCAAAACATTAAAGTAAATCGCTGTCACGATCAGAAACGATTGACAACGGCACACCATGTCGAGTTACTATTTCATCAATATATAACTTAGCTAATCTTTCCAAAGAATACGATTCTTTCATCGGTAAGAAATGAGCGGACTTTGACAATCTATCAACGATTACCCAAATAGCATCGAAACCTTTTGGAGTTCTTGGCAACTTCATGATGAAATCCATTGTGATGTGATCCCATTTCCAAACTGGTATTTCTAACGACTGCAACTTACCAGATGGTTTCTGATGTTCTATTTTAACATGTAAACATGTTAAACAATGATCCACATACTGAACAATGTCTTTCTTCATACCCGGGCACCAATAGAATTGTCGTAAGTCTTTGTACATCTTGTTAGTGCCAGGATGAATAGAAAAACGAGACTGGTGGGCTTCCTTTAATACTCTATCACGTAGATCACCCAAACGAGGTACCTATATTCGGTTTTCAAAACATAGTAACCCACGATCATCTGTTAGCAGTAAAGATGACATACCTACAAGACGTTCCCGTTTCAAGTGTCCTTCTTTGAAAGCTTCGATCTGACATTTCTTCAATTCTTCAAAGATGTTTGGTAATAACTTGGGTCGTAATGCGATGGCTTTTATCATTCCACTTCTTTCTTTACGTCTTAATGCATCGGCCACCACATTTGCTTTCCCCGGATGATACATAATTTCAAAATCGTAATCACTCACTAATTCTAGCCACCTTCGCGGTCGCATATTAAGTTCTCGCTGATTGAATAAATGTTGAGGACTTTTATGATCGGTGTAAATCTGACACTTGGTACCGTACAAATAATGTCTCCAAATCTTCAAAGCAAAAACACTGCGGCAAGCTCCATATCATGTGTGGGATATTGTCTTTCATGATCTTTCAACTGTTGGGAGGCATATGCAATAACTTTCCCGCGCTACATCAAAACACATCCCAAACCCAACTTTGAAGCGTCACAATAAACAACAAAATCTTCTGCACCTTCGGGTAAGGTTAGAATCGGTGCACTACAAAGTCTTTCTTTGAGAATTCTGAAGGCTTCAGCTTGTTCCTCTTTCCATTCTTATTTTACATTCTTTCTTGTCAACTTGGTCAAAGATGTTGCAATGCGAGAAAAATCCTGTATGAACTTCCGATAATAACCTGCCAAACCCAAAAAACTCCTTACCTCTGTCGGTGTTCTTGGTGGTTCCCAATTTTCAATTACTTCAATCTTATTTGGATCAACCTGTATTCCTTTCAGAGAAACAACATGCCCAAGAAACTGTACTTCCCGTAACCAGAACTCACATTTAGAAAACTTAACATATAATTGTTCACTTTTCAATAGCTGCAAAATCAAACGAAGATGAGTAACATGTTCTCCTTTAGATCGGGAATAAATAAGGATATCATCGATAAAAACAATTACAAATTTATCGAGATAGGGTTTACATACCCGATTCATCATATCCATAAAAGCTGCCGGTGCATTCGTCAAAACAAAAGGCATTACCAAAAATTCATAGGGACCATAATGGGTACGAAAAGCAGTTTTCAACACATCCTTTTCTCTGACCTTCAACTGATGATAACCTGACCGTAAATCAATCTTTGAAAAATAACTGGCCCCAACTAACTGATCAAAAAGGTCATCAGTTTTGGGAAGTGGATATTTATTCTTTATTGTTAGTTTGTTAAGTTCCCTGTAATCTATACACATTCTCATTGAACCATCTTTTTTCTTAACAAACAAAACCGGTGCACCCCATGGTGAAGTACTCGATCTAATGAAACCCTTATCAGAAAGTTCTTCTAACTGAGACTTCATTTCTTTCATTTCAGAAGGAGCCAGACGGTAGGGTGTACGTGCAACAGGAGCAGCCCCGGGTGACAAATCAATACTAAACTCTATCTGTCTATCGGGAGGAAGACTACTCAAGTCATCAGGAAATACTTCTGGGAATTCACTGACTACCGATATATTTTCAATTTTACCCTTTTCTTTCTTGGTGTCAATCACATAAGCTAAGAAACTCCGACAGCCTTTACTAACACTTTTACGAGCATTTAACATAGATATTAAAGAAGACTGATGGTTTCTACGATCACCATATATTGTAACCGGTCCTTTCCCAGGCAAGTCAATATTTATCAACTTTTTATTACATATGATACTCGCCTGGTTTTTAGTTAACCAGTCCATTCCCACTACCACATCAAATTCAGCTAAAAATATAGGGAATAACTGAATTGGTACTTGACACCCTTCCACATCAATATAACAATCATCAAATACTTCTCTAACCGATACTTGATTATCATTAGCAGTTTCTACTACTAATGCATAATCTAACACTTTTGATTTCACGTGCAAACAGTTAACAAAAGAAGAAGATATAAATGAACAGTTTGCACCGGAGTCAAATAACACCTTAGCACGTATTGAGTTTATAAAGAATGTACCTGTCAACACGACCGGATGTTCTTCGGCCTCAACTGTTGTCATCTGAAAAGCACGCCCCTTAGCTTTAGGTGGTTCAAGCTTCCGAACATTTCCCCCACTACCCTGTGTACCTCCAGGCATGTTACTTCCCCGAGCTTTCATTTGTGGACAATCATATTGTAGATGATTCGGAGAATTCCAATAATAACATAATCGGGTAACCCAACAATGTATGGCTATGTGACCCGACTTTCCACACTTATAACAATTTCTTGGATCAAGACTACACTTACCCTGGTGGAATTTATTGCATTTGGGTCACGGTCTTTCGTTGGTTCTAAAGGTTGGACGATTATCAAATTTAGTAAATATTGACTTTTGGGGATTAAAAGATGGTCCCTCCCACTTCCTCTTTCCAAAACTTCTCTCATTCACATCCCTTCCCCGGTCTCTTTCGGTTATTTCCGCAGCATCAACTGCGGAGGTGAATGTGTCTGGTTTCATAACAATAACCAATCCTCTTATTTCAGAATTCAGTCCAAAAATATACCTTTCTACTTTTCGGGCTTCTGTAGACACGTAGTATTCAGCAAAACGTGATTTTTCCAAAAATTTAGCAGTGTAATCCCTAACAGTCATATTTCCTTGTTTCAGATTCATGAACTCCTCTTCTAATTGTCAAATTGCAGTTTGGGGACAAAACTGAGTTTTAAAAACATTAGAAAAATCTTCCCATGAAAAAGTTGTATAAACATTGGGTCCTTTTGAAGATATTAAAGCTTACCACCAATACATGGCATCAGATTTAAGCATCACAGTTCCAAATAAAACTCGATCCTCGTCAGCACACTTACTTGTTTTGAAAATATATTCGACTTCTTTCAACCAACGCATGGCTTTAATGGGATCTCGTTCACTCGAATACAAGTAAAAAACATTTTGTAATCACAGTTCTTTTGGATAGGAACAGTAACAACCGGAGTATGCACCTATGATTCCAAAATAGGTTCAAGTCCTTCTGGTTCTTCAGGTTCTATATCATGAGGTTGTCCAAACATTTCTTGCAAATTAGACTGAAGTTTACCCATATCTGCAGCGAGGTCAGCTCGAGTAACATATTCAGTGTCTTGTGATCGACCCCTGCCTCTAGGTCTACCCCTGCCTCTATTACGACCACTACTTGAACTTTCGTGTACAGAACGTTCCTGTTCCAAATGAATTCCCCGGCTCGACCCCCGTCTCTGACCCCGACTTCTTCCTTGTACATCCGGAATCATTTCATTGATATTCTCGATTTGCAAATTGGCATTATCTGGATTCTCTGCTTCATCTCTTTCCATCCGACGAGAACCCATAATCATCTTGTTAATTCATAAGTATTGATACACATTTAATCACATACCCAATATAATAAGGTATTCCAGTTCAAACATGCACCTGTAAGCTCATAATTACATTGGCCAAATATAATTTTAATTTACCTTACATGTCGTTCTTTCTACCCATTATATTTAACATTCCAAGGTTCTAGACATAATAGGGACATCCTACTTCACATAACATTATGCAGTTTAAGTCTAGGTATGGATCCGAATACCTAAATCCCTTAAACTTAGGCTCTGATACCAAATGTAACAACCCACCTTAAAACATAACATGTATCATATAATACATGCAAACATTTATATTATAAACACCCGCATATTACATATAGGGTCCCGAAGTCTAGAATTACACTTACATAATACTATATCGAACAAAAACCATTGACATATAACATTGTTTAACTAGAAGTATTAACTCATAATAGCTTCCCACGTACATTACATTTCTTCACATAACATCATAGCTTATCTTTTCCTTTTGCCTTACCAGTCATCTGTCCTGGAATACAGATTTGGAAAACAATGAGGGTTAGACCAATTGGTCTAAGTGAGAAAATCCCAAACATTTTACTAACACCATTATGAAAATATTGATATGAAACCGTTATCAACAAATCACAATTCAAATCTCATGCAATGTACACAACACACTCCGTTGGCCTATAATACCAACAACCCATGTCCATATCAGAATTAGTTGGACGCTAAGCACAACTAATTAATTTACTCCGAAGTACCTTAAGTACAACCAACACCGTTGCCCCTTTCGGTACAACCAATTCCATCCAGTCTCTACGTTCGGCCAAAATACAATAGTGTAATGCAATGCTCAACCATATGAGATTCATTTCAATAATCACATTCCATATAACTTACAATCATTACTACACATATCACATATAAAACATTTCTTAATATATAAGTATTCCAGTTCGAAAATGGTTAAAAGAAAACTCACCTTATTAAGAGTTTGAAGTCACGCACGCGCAAACGACACAATTGAACACCACTTATATCAAATTTCACTGACGAGTAACTGAGCCTTGATTATTCCTAGGTTTTCCTTGATCTCTTACTTTATGCTTATAGGGATTGGATCGACACTTCGTGCTTTTAGGGATAGGATCGACACCTCGTAAATAAAGTGACTCATCATAACTATGAATATTTTAATACTAAGGACCTCTAATTACTGATTAGTGACAATAAGACCCTTAAACATATAATACCTAACCAAAAAGTACCCTTTAACATTATAACATGACATGAAATAATAGACATAACATACCGGGTTATAACAACTAATAATGTTAAATCTGATTCTGCAGGTATCATTAGTGCAAAAGAGAAAGAAATTAAAGAACAAGAGAAAGAGATTAAAGATAGAGGGAAAATGATGGCAATAAAAGAAAATACCATTCAATCTCTTGAGAAAGTAATCAAGTTCAAAGAGTCCATAATTTCAAAACTTCAAAGCCAACTAAAGAAAACTGAACATAAATCATCAGAACATCAACATGAATCAGTTAAGTTTCAACAGAAGTTTAAGGCTTTTGAAGACAAGATATTTGCCTTGGAGATACATAATGATGAACTGAAGAAAAGTCTCCAAGCAGATAAAGTTAAATCTGATTCAAAGAAATCTGATGCTCAAAAGTTTTCTGAACTTTGCAAGAAAACTCTCCAAGAGAAAAAAGATCTTGAGCATAGATGCATAAAACTTTCAAAGTAAGTGTCTGGTTTTGAGAAAATTCTAATTACTGAAAGAGACATTTTGCCAAAGAGAGACAAGTTCTTGAAGATAAAACTACTGAATTTCCCAAGCGGATCTCAGTTTTACAAGACTTATTAGAAAAAGAAAGAAAAAATTTTCAGGAAAAGAAAAAGTCTTTTGAATCTGAAAAGAAAAATTCTGAAAAAAGAAATGTTAGGATTTTCAAGGATATTTCTGAAAAAACCAAGAACTTAGAAAAAGATTTTGAGCAAGAACTTATACATTTTGAATTAGAAATATCTAAGCTCACATCCAAAATAACTTCTCTATCATCAAACGTCCAGAAAGAACAGAAGGCCAGATCTGATTTGAAGATAAAGTTCGACACATTGACTTCTGAAAGAAATAGTTTATCTAAAAAGATAAAGAACTTGGAAGTTGCAAACGTTGATTTGTCAGAAAAGATTACAGCTGATGTGATTGATCAATCACCTGTTGATAATTCAACAGAATTAATCTGTTCTTTCAAAACAACTTCAAGTTCTATTCATGAGAAAAATGTTTTGAAATAGAAAAGTGTCAAATCACAAACTGTCAAATCAAATCAGATCAGACCATCTAATTTATTTTATGACAAATCTGTTGATGGTCCAGCAAGATTTTATATAAAATCTCTTGGGAAGCAATCAAAGAAAAATCAGATGGTCTGGAGTGTTAAAGATTCTTCTGAGGATGAGAAGATGAATGCAAGATTATTCAAATCCACAACAAATTCCAAAAAGAACAGTGCATATAAAGGTAAATCTTTTGGTAATTCTGATATATATTACTCGATTAATCATTTGATCAGGATTGCTCAAAACAAAATCTGTTGTTCTTACTGTGGAGAGAATGACTTCGTTCAGAAAGAAACTGCTCATAACTGGTACGGTTCATACAGAATTACTTCTAAAAATTTTGGATTTAAAAGATATAAGTCTAATGAGAAGTGGATTCCTAAATCTAACATACGAGGATCCAAATACCAGTGGGTACCAAAACCTATTAAATTTGTTTCGCAAGTACCACATGTTTAGGGGGAGCAAGATGTTTGACTTCTGAGAAAATCAACTCAGGACTCAGACTTCAAAGTCAAAGAATATGGCTTTTGTACATAACAGTTCAAAACTCGTACTTCAATGTCAAGAACAATGGCTCTTGAATAAAACAGTTAAAGACCCGCACCTAAATGTCAAGAGTGTGGCTTTTGATTACAACAGATCAGGACCCGTTCTTCCATGTTCAGATAAGTATATTATGCAAATATCTAGGGGGAGATTATTAGATCTAAATCATAGTATCATGATTTGAGGGGGAGCTTAAAGGAAAGTATCTTCTTATCTAGATCTTTGATTGTTTCAAAGAAGAACAAATTTTAAGCATGAAAAACGTTTTCTTAAATGTTCAAACCACTTCTCTATTCTCAAAAGATTTCATAAACTTAGAAATGTGATTTTAAATGTTTTTCATTATTGAGCATTAATGTTTAAACTGACCTTGTGTTTCCAAAGATCAATACTTGTGTATTATCTTATTTATATACTGTCAAGTATTCACACAGACCGGTTGAGTATTTCATGTTGAAATTGTTATTACCATCTCTCAAAGAGAACCAATTTTTCGATGGTAATACCCTCGTTTGATTTCACTATTATTGAGCATCATTCATCATTTCAACTTGAGCGTTCATTACTAAATTGTTTGTATTCGTTCATATAAACCAACTGTCAAGTTCTTTAATACCCCAACCTTTTCATGTTCATATCTTATGAAATTTGATCTGATTGACACATTGTCAGATTCTCAAAACAATTCATTTGATTTCATTTCATTCATTTAATATCTTGTTTTGAGAGATCATCAAAGTTAAAATGCTCAAATTTCATTCATATCTTTTGATGAGCATACATTTTGACAATGTTATCATGTGCTTAACTGTTCAAGATAAATTCTTGAGAAACTATTCTTTTTAGGATAAAATTACATGGGATTTGTGTGAGAACTTAAAAAGAACTTCCATCGATTCACGTTAGCCAGTGTTTCCTACCCCGGAAGTTATCCTAGAGTGATTGAGGGGTGAGGGGTCAAAATCAAAGAATGAGGGAGATAACTCATCCATTTCAGTTTTTCTCATTGTGCTGAGCGGTAAAATGTAAATGAGAGTTTGGTTAGAAGTGAGCTTTAACGTTAAAAAGAAAGAGGGTGTGAGATCGGGGTTAAAAGAATATCAAAACTCTGCACTAACCACGGGCAACCACATCTACTGATTAGTTCACATTCTTTGCTGACCATCATTGAAGCAGGCAGTGAGCCCATGCAAACTCTTGCAATTACGTCACCAATCACTCATTTCTTTCCCGATAAAGAAATGTTTCAATTTTTCTTGGGGATGCAGCATATCTGCTATCTAATCTTCACTCGGAAGATTTAGATATTGAAATAGAAGGAAAGTTGCCCCACCTTCGCACCTCTTTCATTCATATTGAGTCTGTGTAATACTTGTTGTTGTCTCAACAGTTTACACAATTTGAGCCTGAAAAAGCTTGAGTAGCTTCATTCATTTCTACACTTTCCAATGTACATCCGTTGTACAAAGTGACTCCATGCTATTTACAGGCATACTAACTGTATCATTTGTTGATTCTGGGTTACAACGTTTAATATATCTGAATTTGAAAGAATTCAGGTATATACATTTCATGAATTGACGGATACTCAGATCAAAGGAAGGAGAATGTTCTTACTTTGTGAAAGGCAGTTCCAAAAGAATGAAGATTGTCAATTTTTTTAAAGAAGGAGGATTATAGTTTATCACAAAGGGGGAGAATGTATCTTCAAAGGGGGTGATGCAAAGAAAGTGGTGAAATTGAAGAGTTTTGATGATCATGATGTTCACAATCATCAAGAAGGGGGAGAAATTTAATATGTTTCAATTTCAAAGACAAAAGCTGATTTGACAAATAAAAAAATGAAGAGGCTTTCTGATGAAAATGGTGAAGATAATTCTGAAGATAATTCTAAAAGTCCATGCCAGATGAAAGTTCTGTTAAATAATTTAAGAGTTTCTGAAAAAGATTCGTGAAAGTTTGTTTTTCCGAAGATGGTCCAGAGATCACAAGAGATGAAGATACAAGTTTTTCAAAGATTCCTTGGAGTTTTAAAGATTTCAAATTTTTGTTGACTTTCCAAAGATGCAAAGTGCAAAAGACTTTTCATGATTCTTGAAATACTGAAAGTCTGAATATTGTTAAAGCTTTAAAGTCAAAGGCTATCAGAGATAGAAGTTGAAGAATCAAGTGCTGAAGACGAGTGTCAAATTTTTATTAAATCTTGAATACAAAGGGGGAGAATGTTAGTGTATAAAATTGTATCCAAGATTTAATAGGAAAAGTCAAGTCAAGTAAAGTCAATAAAATCTAAGTCAATGTTAGTATTATTCAAGTGTCATGAGAGTTTAGGCATGTGAGAGTTTATCTTATATAGTGTTATGAGGGTTTAGACATTTGAGAGTTTCATATCCTTGGTATATATTGGGATATGACTTGTTAGTTTAAGTGTTACACATTGTAATATTCAGTTAGTGAAATATACGACTTGTACTTTTTCTCACTACTCTCTCTCTCTTGATCATAATGTCAAATCTTGAATGTTAGAATTGCTTGATTGATTGGGAAATTTCATTTTCAAATCATCAACGTCCGGGTGGTCTTCTCCAATCGCTGAACATCCCAGTATGGTAATGGGAACACGTAACTATGAATTTTGTAATCAGACTACCCCGCACGACCTTGAAACTCGATGCAATTTGGGGAGTGGTTGACCGACTGACGAAATCGGCTCATTTTCTTCCTATCCGACAAACTTGGTCAATTGATAAACTGACAGAAGTATTCCAACGTGAGATTGTACGTCTCTATGGCACTTCTGTATCGATTACCTCCGATCGAGACCCATGTTTTACATCTCGATTTTGGGAAGGTTTACATAAAGCTTTGGGCACACGTTTGAATTTTAGTACAACCTTTCATCCGTAAACTGATGGGCAATCTGAATGTACAATTCAAACATTGGAGGATATGCTCCGATCATGTTCGTTGGAATGGAATAGAAGTTGAGATAACTACTTGTACTTAATAGAGTTCTCCTATAATAATAGCTGGTAGTCGAGTACCGGCATGGCCCCGTATGAAGCACTTTATGATCGAAAATGTCGAATACAGACTTGTTGGAATGAAGTCGGAGAACGTATTCTCGAAGGCCCAGAATTGGTACAACTTACTACCGAGAAGGTCGATATTACACATCGAATGATGAAAGAGGCTTAGGCTCGTCAAAAGAGCTATACCCACAAGCGACGACGACCTATAGAGTTTCAACCGAGAGATAAAGTTTTCTTTAAGGTTTCCTCGACTCGCGGTATCAAACGTTTGGTTCTCAAAGGAAGGTTGAGCCCACGGTATATTGGTCTCTTCGAAATTCTGGAAAGGGTCGGAGTTGTGGTATACCGGTAAGCTCTACCACCATAATTATCTCATGTACATAATGTGTCCCATGTTTCTTCACTTCGAGGGTACCACTATCATACCCTACATGTCATTGAATATCCTTTGGAACACATAAAACTAGATATTTCTTATCGCGAGCAACCTAAAGTGATTCTTTATGAGAGAGGTACATGGAAGAAAGTGGTTCCTTTTATAAAAGTTCAATGCAAAAATCACTCGGAACATGAAGCGACGTGGAAAACTGAGGACCATTTGTGACGGGAGTACCCCGAATTCTTTAATAGATGTAAGTTCATTATTTAAATTCATTTTCGAGAACGAAATTTCTTTTAGGGGGGGATAATTGTAAGACTCCGTTTAAAAAAACGTGTAATTATTCTTACCCGAATTGAACTGTAATTAAAATAGTAACCAGATATAGTTAAGGGGTTAAAACCGTCAATCAAGCAATCTATTTAATTATATATTAAAAAAAACAAATAAAAGTAAATATATATAAATATAAGATATTTCTTCCATGTTAAAAAAAGTACAATCTTATCGTATGTGTTTCTCTTTCACCGCGTCTCACATCTCTCTTTCTTAAAAACTCTCTACACTTCTCTCTAAAAATCTCTCGATTCGTCGAAGAAATCAACGAAACAATTACATATTCGGAATCTACTCTTCGAGTCCTTCCTAGAGGTATAAATTTCTTTATAAGTTATTTAAGTTGGTACGTTAGGGTAGTTGAAGTTGGTTGGTAGATTACGATTTGATATTACAAAGTTATAATAAAATACATGTTTAGGAATGTTTGTTTTGGTCAAAATTGAAATAGGGTAAAGTTTGGAATCAAATTGATGAATTTTGTATCTATTTGTTTAACCGCATACCAACTGTTCAGTTTAATGCCTAAGAGAATAAAAAACCATGATTAAGCTTAGGATAATAACCGTTAAGTTTCATGTTATGCGAGTAATAATAATTCGTGGTTTAAATAGACAATCAAACGAGTTAAACTTCATCGTGAGTCTCGGTAGATTGCATGTAACATCTCAATTCGGTTAAGTTATGGATTTTATTTCTTTTGAATCATGGGCAACTATTTGTGGTAGTCGACCCTTCCTAAAGGTGGTTCATTGTCTTGTGATTGATCAATTGAACACGATCAACGGAATATGTACTAATACAGACACACACAAACACATTGATTTTGTTTCAATCTTGTGTTTGAACGTTTTCGTGTTTTGTTATCTCATATTGAAGTTTAGTTATGAATGATTTGTTTGAACCTTTTGGCGTTTTATTAAAATACAACTCATATGGAATTCATTATAAAACTTGTGAACTATATTGAATTTGATTTTTATGAACGCAATTCGTGTATGTGGCATATGTTTAGTTTTCGTTGTTTTTAGAACAACCCAATTAATGGGCACATTATTTGGAATGTCTTCAATGGAAGCTTTGTTTTCAATGCGTCCTACAGGTGAACTAGGTCCACTAGATTTAGGCCCATTAGTGGATTACGTGAACCCACTCTGGGGACTAGGCCGACTTTGTTGGCTCCAGGGCGGATGGATCGATCCTAGAACTTTTACCCGTATAATTTGTGATCGTGGTTAAATTCACGGGGGATTCGGGTGTGTGTAACCGCACGCCGACACAATAGTTTGTGTGGTTTGGCCATGCCACGAACACAATAGGAATTGACGAACTTTATTGATATTATGTTTTGAAGTTAAATTGTGAACCGTTCTTGAGATTATTGTTTTTGAATATTTCTGAACGTTTTCTTTTGAACTAAATGAACTATGAACTTTCTTCGTTTTAATTTTTTAATTCTTCTGCTTTGTTATAAATGTGTTTATTGTTATTTTCGAACTTATATTATAATCCATTCACTGAGCTCTATGCTCAGTCGTGTGTTTGTTTTTTGATACGGCAGGCTCGAAGTGATGCTTACGGGGACGGGACTAGAGATCGAGCGTGAAATTTTCGAGTTCTTAGATTTGTCTCATTATATAGACGTTTTAAGTTTAGAAACACTTTTTGAAGTGTAATATTTTGGATTGTAATATATGTTTAAAATTTATTAGTCACTTTGAATTAGTTTTGTATTTTTGTTAAGTCCCGTTTGTGACATCACCTGTTCCGGAACGGGGGATGTTACCAATACGAACGAAATCTCTAATTTTATGGGTGTTACAGAACACCACTATGGTCGATATTAATTGAGGTCTATTTATGTTAAAGAATTGGACATTTTTTTGTTTTAATTATTGGATATTGTATTATGGTTTTTTTAGTTGATTGGAAGAAGCACATTAATTATGGAGAATGGAGAGCCAGTAACCACATTCGCCTAAGATCGAAATCCTCTATCACTACAAGGAAAATCAGTTTTAGAGAAGGAAGTCTTAGAGAAGCTTTTGAAAATGTATCTAAATATCACCTTTAGAGAAGGAATTACATGACAAAAGTGAAAAGTGTAACAAAAGATATGATGATTTTTAGAAAAGGATCGTAAACTAAATAATACACTATAAAAATCGTTCCTAAAGGTTTTAGATACACTTTTTATGTAAAATGTCTCTAAAAATCGAATGTCAAGTTTTAAAGATGCTATTTAAAGCGTCTCTAAAGGATAAGTATTTTTATTTTCATTTTTTAATTTAAATAAAAGGTTTTAGAGAAGTTTTTATAATTTCGAAAAGCGTTTGTAAAGGGTTTTTTCCGCAGTTGCAAAATTAATAATAGAAGTAATGTTAGAAATCAACGAGAGTTTTTTAACAATAGGATTCGTGATCTTAGCGACTTAGCCCTAGAGTTTAAAAGAGACGACAGGCTTTCGTCCATGTAGAACGATTTGTGGCTTAATCCTTGCAAGATTTTGCGATTTACGTATGATTCAAGCGATTATTTGGCGTGACTTTGTCCCACAATGGAGTAAGGTACGACTGCATTGGTGGCTTGGTGCCTGTGGACGAGGCGGTGATGGATTTGATGATGGATGTAATGTCACAATGTGCCGCTTTCATGAATGAGAGAAGCAATGAGGCAAACGATTTCAATCTATTTTGGCGATGAATCTCGAAACAAACTCTGGTTCTGGTTCTCGTAAGCTCAGATCCATTAATTATTTTTTCTGTTCTTTCTATTTTGTTTAGTAAATTTCCGATTGATTTGGTATTGTGGTGCGAGATCATCCTTGATTCCATTGACGGAGTTCCGTGAGCTGGAAGTGATGGCCAAGTACAACGTGAAGACGGATATTGATGTTCTTGACATGCTTGATACAGGGCATAGACAAATAGAGGTTTTCATTTAGCTTCTTGTTAGGTCGTGACATATTTGAAATTCAATTACTCCCTCCGTCCCAATATAAATGTCCACAATGAAAAAGGCACACAGTTTTAGGAGTGTGTAATTACTATATTTTTTAATTAACCAAAGTACAATTTTACCCTTAATTATAGAGAGAGAAATTTTCTCCATCACATAATCAGGGGTAGAATGGGAAAGTGTAAATTTACTTTTGAAAGTAGACAGCTATTTTGGGACAAACAAAAATAGTAATCTAGACACTTATTTTGGGACGGAGGGAGTATTTCATTTTCAGTATTCAAACTTCTGATCCATATTTTTATGTAGGTTTGTAGCTCAAATATGCACATTTTTATGTGAAACTTCTTTTGACCGGATCCAGATTGAATGCCAAATCTAATAAGTTGAACTGATATCATTGTTTTTTGGTTACAAATTCAATTAATTTATGTGTTGAGTTATTAGTGGTTAATTTGTTTGATTAGATTCAAGTTGTGACCAAATTGTATTGGGGAGATGCAAGGGAGAAGCAAATTGAAGGGATTAAAGATCTAAAGTTGGATACATTAGTCATGGATAGCAGAGGATTGAGTATCTCAAGAGGTATCTACCCTAATTTTCCTTTCCTTTTAAGTAATGACATGATGTTACTAATAGAAAGTAATATGCTACAATAAATGACCATCGACCAGAATTTGCACAAGGGCAAGATGTGTACAGCATAAATGTGAAATATGAGATGGTAGCATCATCACACAACCACCTGTATCAAATTTAGACCTTTTAGTGCACATGTTAGAAGCGGGGGATCAAAAGAGGAAATTAGGCAGAGATCAGTCAAGATTTGGATGGGGGTTATGATATTCTAGATTAATTATTCATTTAAAATATTGAAAAATTAGTTATTTGTGCTTAGTCATCTCCTGATTTTAATATTTATCATACTTCTTTTCTGGAAGTGAAGAGATTTGTATTATTATTATAGTTCTAAAAATCTTTTTGTGATTTCCTATTTGTCATAACTTAGAACATATATTCAGGCTAGTCTCTCTCCCCTCCAAGAGTTATGGAACCTTTCTCCTCAACTCCGTTACATCCAGTAACATAGCATTATTCAATTTAATCTCCTATAGGTAGCAACAAAACATCATAATACCATGTTGTTATTACCTGTAGGAATGATGTTGGAAAAAGATAAAATAATACACTCCTCTCTTTTTGTTTATGATATAATAGATATATGGCATTAAAGATTGTTAAGCAATCATAATACACTCCCCTCTTTGTGTTTTGTAAGTTTGGAAAACCCAACTCCCCTCTCTGTGTTTTGTGTGTCTTGAAGGGGGTATGTGCAGAAAGATATGTTTTTTCTGCACAAAGATAAAAATTATGACATTTTAAAGCACAAATTTCCCTCGGATATAGATGATGAAGTGCTCTATGTTAACCTCTGTGAAGCCTCCTTGGCAAGAACCCTCTCCTTTGCTTTTGTTTTAGCCTGAGATTTGGATCCCATTATTCCATCTGTCTGAAATACAATAGGTTAAAAACAATGTTGTTTAGTTAATCAATCAATTTGTCTTTACTTTATAGTCTTGCATAATCCCTTTTTCTGATACACTTATAGCAATGTCTTTGATCTTGCGTTCTTCCATTTTACTTGGTCAGTTACTTATTCTAGCGGTTCTTCCGATTTGGATTATGTTTGCCTTCTATTATATGGTTAGTGTGATTGAGGTTTGTTGTGCAGTGGCTTTTGAGTATCCTAATGGTCGTTGTGAGAATGGTTGTAAAAGTTGCAGATCTGGTGATGCGCATCTAATTGCTAGTGAATGTGCTAATGGATTGGTGGTAGTGTTGATTGCTCTGATGTTTGCTCTCCTTGACCCTCGTTATGCCCACTAAAGCAAAGGGGTATACCGGATTGTGTTATGGAATTATGGTTTCCGCTTCTTTTTGTTTGATTTTGTTTAGAATGATTGATATATTGGGTGTGAAGATCCTTCCCTGATGCAGATCTGTGATCTATATTGCTTGTGTTGTAGCACATTACAAAGAAAGAGAATCTGAAGATTGGCTGGTAAGACTTAATCTGACATTGTTACTTTTACCAGTTAAATGTATGTCTAGTGTTGAAGTTTGATACTTGAGGTATAATGCTTGAGAGGATGTAATTCAAGGTCTGATAATTAGATTGATTTAAGCTTGCTTGGTTCATATATAAAAACTGATTTAGCTCCACTTCCAATGCTTTGGAAAATGGATTCCCAAAGATTAACATTAGAGTTTCACATGAATGCCATTGCAGTTGATAATGAAACTTTAGTGCACATTATTTATGTTTCAAGGGCCAATAGTTTGTATATTTTCTTTATTGGGCTTATACCTAATGATTTGCTCCTGCAATTCTTGCTTGCTTGGCTTCTTTTTAGATGGTGGCAAATGAAACACCTCAAAAATCAGAGTAAAATAAAACTTGGAATCCTGGCAACAAGACAGAAGTATTGTAATTAACTTCCCATAAATGGGATCAGTCCTTAAGACTTTACAAAACCTGTACAGATAAAAGGGTTCATCAACAAACTAATCCAGATCCCTATATCAAGATTTCATCAGTTGACAGACCATTGTTTATCAAAAGAATGGGACTTAACAAATGCCCAGAAGCAAATACTAGACATCTCCAAAAGCCTCGAGACTCAAAACTCGTCTCTCCAAAAACCCCGGTAACCCACCGCTAATGGAAACCTGTTACACATACCATTTGAGAAAAAGTGTCAGAATTAAAGCCTGGTGAGAACATACAGTTTATAAAGCTCAAATGATAAAAACGTTTGTATCATAAGATAATATTTCCAAAGAGGTTAAATTTATAATTTAACCTTTTGCCACAACCGGGCTTTTCCGTTATAAACATGTCATAAAAGGACCGACAATAAAACATTTTGCCAAGGATTGTGGCGTAACACAAAGTAGGCCAAAATCCGAGTTACGAGCTAAACAATTGGAATCCGAGGATACGAACACAAAAGTCCGTGCTTCAACGTGAGATCAAGCCCCAAGCAAAACCAATGTATACTCCTTTGCTAGGATCACTATGAACCATGGCTATTATCCGGCCTCACATAACCGTACCAAGTTGCCCCCGAGGAACATGTGATCCATAGCTACAAATTTGGGGAATATGACATCCCAACAATAAAGTCGACTCAAAACCTAGGGATCCACTAGTAATGGTACAGACTCGCCACAACAACATATATGACCAACCATAAATAAACATATGGTATAAATACATTTTATAAACAAAATGATATTTCCAGTTCAACTTCTGGTAAGAATGAAAATCATTAAAAAAGAGCTCTTAAATATTATTTTCGCATAAACGCATAACATGCAAGTAAAACATCATTTTACTTTAATAGGATACGATCAAAAGGTAACTTTTAATATGTGAAAAGTTTAAAATGATAGTAGGAACTCACCTCTGTTTCCTTCTTCTTAAATAATGCTACCTATGACAACACCGAAAGAATCGGTAAGTTGAAGCACTGATAACACTCCCTCTACCTGACTAAAGCACCGACAACAGAAACTAACCGACAGCGTAAAGAAGACTTGAGCGCGAACAGAAAGGAACGCAAACCACGCTTTGCGTTTCCCACTGGGAGCGCAAGGTCCACTGTGCGTTTCCCAAAGGGAACGCAAGGTCCACTGTGTGTTTCCCAAAGGGAATGCAAGGTTCACTGTGCGCTTCCCAAAGGGAACGCACACTCCACTGTTCGCTTCCCAAAGGGAACGCACAGTCAACTTTGCGTTTCCCACAGGGAACGCATAGCACTAACTGGTCTTCTCTTTTCCGGTCAACTGTTCAACCAGAATCCGCCGGAGCACCAGCCCAGATTCCGGCCAAACTCAAAAACGGAAAAACAGAGATTTTTTAAACGGATGCAAAGCTCCCTAATACGAATCTATACGGCTAAAACATAACGAAACTAAAGATTAAGATAAAAGACATACCTTAAAGAGGAAAAGAATAAAAACCACCAAAAAAAACTTTTCCCAAGCTTTTCTCTTCAAAGCATTCACTAGATCAAATAATCCAAATAGGAGATATTTTGCAAAATACCTCAATATTTGATATTTAAATAAATCCAAGTTACAATTAACCCCCCCGAACTTTGGGAAATAAATAACTTTTTACCCAAAGATAAAAATGCGGGTGTTACAAACCTCCCCAACTTGGAAATGATTTCGTCCCCGAAATCCGACTACACAAAGAGATGAGGATATCTTCGCTTCATATCCTCCTCAGCTTCCCAAGTCACATTAGCTCCCCGGTGATGCTTCCACTGCACCTTGACCAAAGTGACTTCTTTGTGACGCAACTTCTTAGACTTTCTCTCTAAGATGGCGTCGGGTTCCTCCACACAACGGTTTCCTTCGTTTACCTTTAACTCCGAAAGGGGAATGACGCTGTCTTCTACCGCCAAACATTTCCGGAGGTAGCAAACATGAAATGTGTTGTGTATTCTGCTCAACTCCGGTGGCAGTTCCAACTGGTAGGCTTGCAAACCCACTCGCTTAAGTACTTTGAAAGGTCCGAGGAAACGGGGACTCAGCTTCCCACGTTTTCCGAACTGTATAATGCCCTTCCATGGAGATACCTTCAGCATAACGCGGTCGCCTACTTGGAATTCCATCGTTCGCCTCTTCTTATCGGCATAGCTTTTCTGATGATCCTGAGCCGCTTTCATTCTTTCACGAATACACTTGACCTTATCGGCAGTCTCTTGCACGATTTCAGGCCCGGCGAACTACTTCTCTCCCGCTTCAAGCCAACACACGGGAGTCCGACACTTTCTCCCATACAATGCCTCAAAAGTTGCCATCCCAATACTCGGGTGGTAGCTATTGTTGTAAGCAAACTCCACAAAAGGCAGGTGAGAGTCCCAACTACCCCCGAAATCGATGACACAAGACCTCAACATGTCTTCCAAGGTTTGGATCGTTCGTTCGCTCTGCCCGTCGGTCTGTGGATGGTAAGCCGTACTCAACTTTACTCGCTTACCAAGCTCTTTCTGAAACCCATCCCAGAAGTTCAAAGTGAACCGACTGTCGCGATCTGACACGATCGACAATGGTATTCCATGCCTTAAGACCACCTCATTGATATAAAGCTTCGCCAATTTATCCATCGGTAAAGTCTCGCGCATAGGCAAAAAGTGAGCGCTCTTTGTCAATCTATCCACTATCACCCAGATGGTATCGTGTCCACAAACAGTTCTAGGCAACTTTGTCACGAAGTCCATGGTGATATTCTCCCACTTCCACTCAGGAATCTCTAAGGAATGAAGACTCCAATACGGTCGCTGATGTTCGGCTTTAACTTGAAAACACGTCACACAACGCTCAACGTAACGCGCCACATCAAGCTTCATTACCGGCCACCAATAGTGCAACTTCAAGTCCCTGTACATCTTCGTACTTCCCGGATGAATAGAATACTTGGACTTATGTGCATCTTCTAGCAACAGCTCACGATTTCCCCCAATCTTGGGCACCCACACACGACCGTTGAACAGTTTCACTCCACGGCTATCTTCTGTCAAGAGCATACGTTGTTTTGTCATGACTTGCTCTTTAAGATTCTCTTCCAACAATGCTTCCATCTGTGATGTGTTGATCTTCTCAACAAGTCTAGACACTAGCTCGATTCTTGAATGGGTAGCCCGAATACTCCCGCTATAGTCCTTCCGACTTAGCACATCGTCCACCACGTACGCCTTACCGGGATGGTAAAGCAATTCACAGTCGTAATCTTTAAGCAACTCGAGCCACCGCCTTTGCCTCATATTCAGCTCTTTCTGACCAAAGACATACTTCAGGCTCTTGTGATCCATGTAAAGAGTGCATTTCGTGCCGTAGAGGTAGTGTCGCCAAAGCTTCAAAGCGAATACCACCGCCGCTAACTCCAAATCATGAGTTGGATAATCCTGCTCGTGTATTTTAAGCTGCCTCGAGGCATAAGCGATTACCTTGCCTCGTTGTATCAACACACAACCTAGCCCCATTTTTGAAGCGTCGCTGTAAACCACGAAATCTTCCGACCCTTCAGGCAAAGTCAAGATCAGAGCTTCATACAACTTCTTTTGAAGAATCCGGAACGCCTTCTCTTGGGTTTTAGTCCATTCAAACTTCACATTCCTCCGAGTCAGAACTGTCAAGGAAGAAGCGATCTTCGAAAAGTCTTGAATGAATCTCCTGCAATATCCCGCCAGACCCAAGAAACTTCAGATTTCTGACGGACTCTTAGGAGGCTCCCAATTCATCATAGCTTCAATCTTGGAGGGGTCTACTTTCACTCCGTCCCGAGTGACTACGTGTCCCAGAAATTGTACTTCTTTAAGCCAAAAGTCGCACATGGAAAACTTGGCGTACAACCTCTCTTTTTTCAACAATTCCAGAACTTCACGTAGATGTTGCTCGTGCTCTGTCTCACTCATGGAGTACACGAGTATGTCATCAACGAATACAATGACTGACTTGTCGAGGAATGGTCGGCAAACTCTATTCATCAAGTCCATAAACACTGCGGGTGCGTTCGTCAGACCAAAAGGCATTACAAGAAACTCATAATGGCCGTAACGCATTCTGAAAGCCGTCTTCGGAACATCTTCTTCTCTTACCTTCACTTGGTGATAACCTGAACGTAAGTCGATTTTGGAAAAACAACCCGCTCCTTGAAGTTGATCGAACAAGTCGTCTATTCTCTGAAGCGGATACCTGTTCTTCACTGTAGCTTTGTTCAACTCACGATAGTCAATGCACATTCTCATTGTGCCATCCTTCTTCTTGACAAATAAGACCGGAGCTCCCCAAGGTGACGAACTCGGTCTTATGAAGCCTTTCTCCAATAGTTGTTTGAGTTGTGCCACCATCTCTTGCATCTCCGATGGCGCAAATCGTTAAGGTGCTTTAGCGATCGGTGTTGCGCCAGGCACAAGATCAATCCGAAACTCTACCTGACGATCGGGTGGCAACCCGGGCAAGTCGTCCGGAAAGACATCTGGATACTCACGCATGATCTTCACATCTCCCAGCTTTGACTTCTCTAACTTGGCATCGATCAAATAGGCTAGGAAAGACGAACACCCTTTTACTAAACACTTGTGTGCTTTTGCCATTGTGATTATTGCCACTTCACCTTTTCTCTTTTCACCATAGATGACAACGACCTCTCCAGAGGGGTTGGGAAGTCGAATCAACTTCTTGGAACATACTATCTCGGCGTGATTGTTTGACAACCAATCCATACCGACCACAACATCAAAACCCCCGACTAACATCGGCAGCAGATCGATCGGGAATTCTCTCCCTTCGATTCCAAGAGTACACTTCTTCAGAACTTCGTGGATCAGAACTTGTCTACCATCAGCTATTTCTACTACTAACGCATCCTCAAGACTAGTAGTGGGCATGGCAATTTTCTGACGGAACAGTTCAGATACGAAAGAGAAACTAGCACCCGTATCGAAAAAAATACGAGCAGGTACAGAGTTTATAAGAAAAGTACCCGATACCACATCAGCGGATGCCCTGGCCTCTTCGGTCGTCATCTGAAAAGCTCGACCCTGAACCCTAGGAGGGTTCTCCTTCTTTGCTGGCGTGCTACCCGACACAAGCTTCGGGCAATATTTTCTCACGTGCCCCGGTGCCTTGCACTCATAACAGATGAGTCCTCTGACCGGGCAATCTCTGACAGTGTGACCAGGCTTCCCACACTTATAACAAGTTTGAGAATTGGTGTTACAGTTACCGTGATGCTTGGTTCGACACTTCGGGCACCACTTTGCTTCCTGATAACTGTTGAAGTTGCGGTTTCCAACAAAAGGTCGGGCTCACTTGGGAGGTATTGAACTGCTCTCCCACTTTCTCTTATCAGATACTACCACCGATTTCTCAGATTTGCTTTTTGCGAACATCTCCTCCATGAACTGAGCTTCCTCCACCATCTCTCGGAGGTTAAAAGCTTTGAAATTGTGGACCATAGATTGCATGTCCGCTTGCAAGCCATTGAGATACGCTTTCATATTGTCTTTCTCTGTTGGGGCAGCGTGCCCCACCAGACCAAGCTTCTCCATGAACTGACGGGTGTACTCTCTCACCGTCAGGTTTCCCTTCACTAGAGACCGAAATTCTTTCTCAATTCGATCCATTGTTCTCTCGTTGCAGAATTCTTCTAGCAACTTTTTATTGAACTCGACCCAAGACAACTGAGCCAATACTTCAGGAGATAGAGTGGATTGGATGACATTCCACCATATGAGTGCAGTGTCCATCAGCAGTTGGGTACCAAACCGAACCCTCTGATCATCTTCGCATTTGGAAGAGCCAAAAGCTTGCTCAACCACTCGGATCCACTTTACACACACCGCTGGGTCATCAGAACCGAAGAATTCTTGCGGTCTGCAACCCAGAAAGGACTTATAGGAACAACTCTTCCTATTCCCCGGAGCATCAGGAATCCTGCGCTCTCCCGCCGTGATCCTTATACCATCGCCTCCCGAACCTGCTACGACGTTCTCCACAACCGTCTCACTTCTCCGATTGTTTACGTCGCGATCCTCCATCGCTTTCAGCAGAAACTCTTGCTGCTTTGCCATCTCTTCTCTCATTGCCAACATCATGCTAGCCAACAACTTGGACTGGGGATTAGCATCCCCGATGACTGGGTGAGACGAAGCCAGGTCTATTCGCGGAATGACCTCTGGCCCCCTACCTAGCCTTTGCTGAACGGGTGGTCATACAACAACCTCAACTCCTTCCGGCTGACCCGCTAGAGAGGTTGTCGCTTCAAGACCATCAACACGAGTATGCGGTCTTCCGCGCGTACCAACCATACTGAACTGCTACACAGAGCAGAGGAAGAGATAAGAGAGAGATAGGAAAACACCAAAGGAAAACGTACTACCACATTACCAATTGTCATATTAACAGCAAATCAAACACTCTTATGTACAATATCCTCATAATAACATTAGCTAAGTGAAATTATGAACATACCACACATAATGGTTCTTGTCACCACCACTACAACGCCTGATAAACGTACTTTCCGTCGACTCTAAGACTAACCCAACTTAGAAGCTCTACCCAAATCTCGCGGATCAATTCTTAGTATACTCAGTCTAAGTCTAGACATCTTACATTCATGCCTAGTTCACTTAAACCAGAGCTCTGATACCAACTTGAAACACCTCATAAATCATAGTAAAATAAAACTTGGAATCCTGGCAACAAGACGAAAGTATTGCAATTAACTTCCCATAAATGGGATCAATCCTTAAAACTTTACAAAACCTGTACAGATAAAAGGGTTCATCAACAAACTAATCCAGATCCCTATATCAAGATTTCATCAGTTAACAGACCATTGTTTATCAAAAGAATGGGACTTAACAAATGCCCAAAAGCAAATACTAGACATCTCCAAAAGCCTCGAGACTCAAAACTCGTCTCTCCAAAAACCCCGGTAACCCACCGCTAATGGAAACTTGTTACACATACCATTTGAGAAAAACTGTCAGACTTAAAGCCTGGTGAGAACATACAGTTTATAAAGCTTAAATGATAAAAACGTTTGTATCATAAGATAATACTTCCAACGAGGTTAAATTTATAATTTAAGCTTTTGCCACAACCGGGCTTTTCCGTTATAAACATGTCATAAAAGGACCGACAGTAAAACATTTTACCAAGGATTGTGGCATAACACAAAGTAGGCCAAAATCCGAGTTACGAGCTAAATAATTGGTATCCGAGGACACGAACACAAAAGTCTGTGCTTCAACGTGAGATCAAGCCCCAAGCAAAACCAATGTATACTCCTTCGCTAGGATCACTATGAACCATGGCTACTATCCGGCCTCACATAACCGTACCAAGTTGCCCCCGAGGAACATGTGATCCATAGCTACAAATTTAGGGAATATGACATCCCAACAATACAGTCGACTCAAAACCTAGGGATCCACTAGTAATGGTACAGACTCGTCACAACAACATATGTGACCAACCATAAATAAACATATGGTATAAATACATTTTATAAACAAAATGATATTTCCAGTTCAACTTCTGGTAAGAATGAAAATCATTAAAAAGGAGCTCTTAAATATTGTTTTCGCATAAACGCATAACGTGCAAGTAAAACATCATTTTACTTTAACAGGATAAGATCAAAAGATAACTTTTGATATGTGTAAAGTTTAAAATGATAGTAGGAACTCACCTCTGTTTCCTTCTTCTTAAAGAATGCTACCTATGACAACACCGAAAGAATCGGTAAGTCGAAGCACATATAACACTCCCTCTTGTGTGTTCTGGAATCTAGTTTCTATTCATTAACAATCAAACAAACAAGATTAAACAATTGAATTACCTGTTTGATTACTTGATTTCTCAAGAATTACACTTTCTCTCTCTCTCTAAAACTGAATTCTCTCAAAACTCCTACAAAGATATGTATTCTAAAATTCGTACTTACTACTTACAAGAACAAAGATATTTATACTACTCCTAATACAAAGGAAACTAAAATACAACTAAACAAGTACATTGACTTTTATTACAAAAGACTTTGACTTTTAATGAGATTTGACTTTAGCAGCTTTGACTTTCTCAACTTTGACCTTTAGTCTTCTTGATCTTGTATCCAACAGATTTATGCGCTAACAATCTCCCCCTATGGATTCAAGATCATTGTTGAAAGATTTAGCAATTAAGTCTTCACTTTAAGCTCTGTCAAAATAATCTCCCCTTTTTCTTTGACGGTCTTCTTTCCAAAACTATCTTCAAACGAGTAACAATCTCCCCAAAACTTTCACACAACACTTTCAGACTTTGGAAAGAAATTATCTTCTAATTCAGCTCACCTTGCTTTAACAAATAATCTTCAAAGAAAATTTCCTCAAAACTTCAGAAATTCTTTGATTGTCCTCAAATCTTCCCTTTGAACTTTCTGACTTGAATATTTCAGAAAATCAATCTTCACAAAAACTTTATCAGATCTTGGTATCATCTCTTCCAAACTTCAAAACTTTAACATTTCTTCATATCATCTCCCCCTTTTTGATGATTTGAACATCTATATCATCAAAACTTTTCGTCCAAGAAATGTCTTTGACCATTCTGATCTGTCATACTGTGCCTCTGATTCGGTGATCCATAACCAAGTATTCATCTAGATCTTTGCAAATCCAGACAAAATAAGAATAGGTAACTCCTGAATCAACAGATGAATCAGTTAAAATGCCTGTCAGTAACACAAAGTCACTGTGTGTAACGAATACACAATATAAAGGAGCTTTTTGATGTTCACTCCCCCAGGGCTTCCATCCAATCATCGAAATACCACAAAGGCAATTTCTATGAATGTTATGACAAAGAAACAATATCTTTGTGTGTTCGTGCATGTGTAGAAAAAATTAAGCACGAATAATTACTTTTCAATAAGGCTCAAAGTTGTGTAAACCACTGAGACAACAGTAGATAAACACAGACTCAATGTGCATGATTGAAGTGCGAAGGTGAAGCAGACTTCCTTCTTTTACCATATCCAGATTTTCCAAATGAAAACCAGATAGATTATGTGCTGCGTCCCCAGAAAAATATGAAACATTTTCTTTTTAAGAAGAAAATGAGTGGTTGGTGGGGTTTAAGCAAGAGTTGGCATGGGCTAGGTGCCTGTTTCAATAACGTTCATGAAGAAATGTAAAACATTAGTAATGTGGCTGCCAGGCTCAGAAAGTAGTTAGTGCAGAGTTTGATATTCTTTTACTCTGATCTCACACCCTCTTTCCTTTTAATCATTTAGCTCACTACTAACCAATCTCTCATTTTCATTTTACCTCATCACACCCACACTCATTTCTTTTAGACTCCTCACACTCAATAACTAAAGGATTAACTTCTTGAGTAGGAAACACTAGTTAACGTGATTCCATAGAAGTTCAGATAATTCCTAGCACAAAGAACCCATAGTTCCTAGAAAGCATGTGTTGCTCAAATGGTTTAACTATAGCAACTAAATCTCAAATACAAATGTCAGATAAATGAATGCTCAGATGATATAATCATGAAGATTTGAGCATTTTTAAACACAGAAGTATTTTCAAACAAATGTATTGAATGAATGAAAATGAATACAAAAGACTTGTTTGAAAATCTGACATTGTATGAAAATGATCATAAATGAATGATATAGCAATTAAAGCTTATGGTCAAGAATAATTGATATTTATCTATACGAAACAAAATATAGACATTCTTGAAATGACCGTTTCGAAATGAAATATCGCTCAAAATTCATTGAATACAAGCGGAGTGTCTTACCATCGAAGAAAAATTGTTTCAATTTTGAGACATGGTAAGAACATGTTGAACAAAGATTCAAACCGGTGTGTATGAATACTTGAAAGTATATAGAAAAGACAATACACAAGTATTTATCTTTGGAAACACACGGTTTCTTTATCAATTAACAAAAAAAATGAAAACATTTAAAATCACACTTCCAAATTATAAAATTTGTTTAAAAATCAGAAGTGGTTTGAACATTTAAGAACATGTTTTCTATACCTGAAAGTTGTCCTTCTTTCAGATATATTTGAGATTAAGATAAGAAATTTACCTTTTCGCGCAATCTTAATTCTCAGAAAGTCAAGTTGTAGTCATTTAGATATGATCGTGTCTGCTTCTCTCATCCTGCACAAGTCTCAAAGTCTTGTCAAAATTTATTCACAAAAACTTATTTGAAAATAGAATGACATAAAGCAAAAAGACGATTAATGTACGAGTTCTGATTTGAAGTAATCAGAAATCATAGTCTTACTCCTTTTGACTTATAGGCTCCCCCTAAAATCATGCATCACAAAAATTTTGTCAGTTAAGTATAATGCAAAAATTAGTTTTGCTCCCCCTCAAATGAATGTAGATCATCTAAAATCTTCTCTAACTTCCCCTGAGATCATGATCAAACAATTAAAGTGCCGATATCTTTCAGAAAATAAAGATAAAGAAAATGATGAAAAATAACAATTCGTAACTTTAGTAGGTAACAACCGATTACGTCTTAAGATTTAACATACCAAGCTTAGAGACAAGAAAATTAAATCTCTTTTCATCTAAGGGTTTGGTAAATAAATCTGCAAGTTGATAATCTGTTTTTACAAAATAAAGTTCAATTGTTCCTTTTTCTACATTATCTTTTATAAAATGATACCTGACATCAATATGTTTGGTTTTCGTATGCTGGACAGGATTAGCAGATATGGCAATCGCACTCTTCGAGTCACAGTATATTGTAATTTTATCAAATTTGAATCCATAGTCTCGTAGTTGTGTTCGCATCCACAAGACTTGAGAGCAGCAACTGGCAGCAGCTACGTACTCTGCTTCAGCAGTCGATGTGGAAACACATAATTGTTTCTTTGAAGCCCAGCTAACGAGTTTGTCTCCAAGAAATTGAACGTGACCAGAAGTACTCTTTCTATCCAACATACAACCTGCATGATCTGCATCTGAATATGCAGTCAGTTGAAACCCAGTATCTTTAGGATACCACAAACCAAGGTCTACAGTCCCCTTCAGATATCTAAAAATCCGTTTGACAGCCGCCAAATGGGATTCTTTGGGAGCAGCTTGATATCTAGAACATAAACATGTTGAGAACATAATATCTGGTCTACTAGATGTAAGATACATTAATGAACCTATCATGCCTCTATATGTTCTAACATCAACACTTTTACCCGAAGGATCTGTATGGATCTTAGTACCTGGTGCCATCGGGGTTCCAATAGGTTTACAATTTTCCATCTTGTATTTTCGAAGAATATCCAAAATGTACTTAGATTGATTTATGAAAATCCCCATAGAAAACTGTTTAACTTGTAATCCGAGAAAGAAATTCATCATTCCCATCATACTTATTTGAAAACGTGACACCATGAGGTTAGAAAAGTTTTTGAAATATTTTGGATTAGTAGAACCAAATATTATATCATCAACATATATCTGAATAAGAATAATATCATCTTTTTCCTTCTTGATGAATAAAGTAGTATCAATCTTACCTTTGGAGAAACCAAACTTGACCAAGAATTTGGATAAAACGTCATACCATGCTCGAGGGGCTTGTTTTAATCCATAAAGGGCTTTGTCCAAGATGTAAACATGATCTGGCTTATCTGGATTGACAAACCCTTCTGGTTGAGACACGTACACTTCCTCCTTAAGAATGCTATTCAGAAAGGCTGTTTTCACATCCATCTGATAGGCTGTGAAATTCTTATGAGCTGCGTATGCTAGAAACAAGCGGATTGCTTCTATACGAGCTACTGGAGCATACGTCTCATCATAATCAATGCCTTCCTCTTGCCGGTAGCCTTTGGCAACAAGTCTAGCTTTGTTTCATATGACGATACCATCTTCATCCTTTTTATTCTTGAATACCCATTTAGTGCCGATCACGGTTTTACCTTCTGGCTTAGGAACAAGTCTCCAAACCTTTAGGGCTTCAAACTGATTGATCTCTTCTTGCATTGCAGATACCTAGTCCGAATCAGCAAGAGCCTCAGATACTCGTGCTGGCTCAATCTTACTGAGGAATGAGTCATGCATACATTGGTTTAGAGTCGCTGACCTAGTTTGTACAAGCTTGTTGAGATCTCCAATTACTTGATGTAATGGATGCTCTTTGGTCCAGCGATGCTCATGAGGGAGTGGAGTAGATGAAATTTGAAAATGATCATCATCTAGAAATCCACTTTCATATTCTTCAGCTTGAATAACAAGAGGGGTTTTTTCAGTTGAAGTCTCAGTTGCAGAAGTATCAGTTGGTAGAGCAGAGTTAGGCTGTTGAGTAGACAATGTATTACACCCAACTGAAACAGTTACTTCTGGCTCAACATTTGCTTGTGCATCTTCAACTGTAGGAGTAACAATAGGAATGTGAGTTTCTGTCTGAACAGGAGATGCTTGTTCAGTTATGACATCTGAAGTGACTGGATGATTACAACTTGTATCTTCAGACCTGTCAGTCACAGCAGATTTAGATACATTAGTTCCAAGAAACTCATCATAAAAGAATTCAAATAACAAATCTAAATCAGTTAAATGTGAAGTAGATGTAGAAGCGTTATCCGAATTTTTCACAGTAGACACAGGTTCTAGACTGATCTTCCTAGAAGCTAATACTCCTGTGATAACGGGTTCTGAACTCATTTGATCAGAAGCCATATCTTCATCAAATGTGACATTAACGCTCTCAACAACTGATTTTGACTTCTTCAGATAAACACGATATGTTGTAGATGTTGAAGAATAGCCGATAAAGATGCCTTCGGCCGCCATAGCACTGAATTTATTCAGACTCTCTCTGTCGTTAAGCACAAAACATTTACACCCAAATACGTGAAAATATTTGATAGTTGGTGTTCTGTTGTTGATCAACTCATATGGAGTCTTTTGAAAACGGCGGTGTATCATGGAACGATTTTGAGTATGGCATGCAGTCGACACAGCTTCTGCCCACAAGAATAGAGGTAAGTCTGATTGGCTAAGCATAGTCCGAGCGGCCTCGACTAGCGTCCTATTTCGCCTTTCGACTACTCCATTTTTTTCAGGAGTTCTAGCAGCAGAATACTGATGTGATATCCCGACCGATTTGAGATATTCTTCAACAATCTTGTTCTTAAATTTTGTGCCATTATCAGTATGAAGAAACTTGACTGGTCACTGCATTTTCACCTGGGTCGTCTTTAAGAAAGTAATGAGAACTTTCGGTGTCTCATCTTTTGAACGAAGAAATTTGACCCACGTGTATCTTGAATAATCATCCACAATAACCAGTACGTATTTGTTTCCTCCCAAACTCTGAGTTCTCATTGGACCACAAAAATCCATATGTAACAGTTCTAATGGAGAACTAGTGCTTGGTTCAGGCTTCGGTTTGTGTGCGGCTCTCTTCATCTTACCCTTCTCACATGCTGCACATAAGTGTTCTCGTTCATATTTCAGCTCAGGAAGTCCTTTGACCAATTTCCCATGAACCAGCTTGTTGATATAACGAAAGTTCAAATGAGATAAACGTCTGTGCCAGAGCCAATTTTGTTGCGTTGAAGCTTTTGTCATCAAGCATACTTGATTGTCAATCTGTACTTTGGAAAGATTGATGGTATAGAAGTTTGTCTTTCGATGTCCACCAAAGAATTATGTGCCGTCTTCAGTACGAACTGAGCAACTCTTAGACTTGAAGTTGACCTCTAACCCTTTATCGCAGAATTGACCAATGCTAAATAAGTTGTGCCCCAAGCCTTCGACATAAGTCAGCTTACTTATCGTTATGTTGTCTTGAATGATGTCACCATATCCTAAGATAGGTGAAAGCTGATTGTATCCAAATCTGACATTTCCACTGAATTTCTCTGTATAGTTAGACAATAAATCTTTTTGCCCAGTCATATGCTTGGAACATCCACTATCCAAGTACCACATATGCCGGGTCTGCAAGAGAAATCAGGCAATAACAATTTTAGGTACCCATTTAAAAACGGGCCCTAACAGATTAGCACAAGATTTTGGTATCCATTTAAATATGGATCCTCTTTTTCTTTGAAAACTTTGAAAAACATTTGATCTCGAAGAATTAACATGATAAGATCCATACCAATCAGAAGAATTATGAGAATAAACAAAATCAGTTCTCCGATAATTAGAATAAAATGTAGTAGGAATAGAAGATAATTGAATCAATTGCTTTATTGAGTAACGCTTGTAAGAAGTTACAAGGTTTTGTTTATGAGAAGCACATTGACCAACTATATCAGAATCACTACTAACAGATTTAGTACAATAATTATCAGTAACTGATTCAGCTATCTCAGAATCCTTCTGTTTTGGTCTCCATTTGGATTGAGCTTTTATCTTTTTCTTCCTTAAATCTGAAACATAAGATATAGATTTATTAGGAAAAGTAGATTTCCGGGATTGAGTTTTCTTTTGTGTACCAGTGTATTTCTGTTTCTGTAATCGCTGTTTCTTATGTTTCTTACCGTGAGCATAGTAATCAGCAGTTACAGAAACTGAATCACCAACCTTAGTTGATGTTTCACCAATATGAACATCACTTGGTAACACTCTTTCATTTTTAAGAAAAGTAGAATGATCAGGAAGTTTAGAATGGACATCAAACATATCAGATTCTTCCATGCACCCATCATCAGAATTAAAAGAATCATTTGCAGACTCAAATAAGTCATCAGAATTATCAGATAAAGTTTGAGGTGCCTTTGAAACTGTAGAACACTTTGTTGATTTAACTTGAAAAACAGTGTTCTTTAAAACTGTAGAAAATACATTTTGTTCTATATCAACCAAAAGTTTTTCATCAGATAAAACATTTTCAATCTCGACTATTTTGCTTTCAAGAATAGATGTAGGAACATAAACCTTTGCAATTGTAAGTTTAGCCTTCATCTCAGAAATAGAATAACTAACAAAATAGTCATTTGAAAAAACTTTTGGTGTTTCTGAAAGATAACTATCATTTAACTTTACATAGTTAAACGGTAGTTGCATTTTCTTTTTATTCTTTCTATTTTCAGTTTCTTTGGCCTCATCTTCTTCCGTTAATTTGGTAACAAATTTGGGTTTTAAATGAGTATGTTTACCAGCACAAGCAAGAAAATCATAGTTATAAAGTGCTGGTTGTTTTCTGATGGATTTCTTAAGATAATGGGGGTTTTCAAAACCAAGTCCCCATTTCTCTTGAACATCAGCCTCTTCATTAGGTGCATTTAGAAAAATGGTTTGATCTGTTTGACCTCTCGCATAAAGTTTTGCTTCCAGACCATTTACCTTCTTATTCAAATTCTTGTTTTCAACCTGCAGTTTATAAACAGTTAGTGCAGATTCATTTTTCTCAAACTCATATTTAGAAATCTTACCTTCAAAATCAGAAATCTTCTTTTCAAAATCATCTACTTTAGATTTAGAATCAGAATCAGATTTGCGTAAAGAATCAATCAGATCTTTGTTAGAAATAACAGACGTATTAAGCTCAAAGATCTTCTTGTTCTTTTTAACAACTCTTTCTTTTTCCTTTTTCAGATTATTTTGTAAATTTTGTAGCTCAACCACCATGGTTTCCATTTTGTTAATAAGATCTTTTTCAGATAAGTTTAATACCTCATTAACTACCTCAACATCTGACTCGTCATCCTTAACTTCTTTGCCCATGAGACAGATATAAGTTGTTTCTTCTTTCGTGTCATCCTCTTCTCCTTCTGAGTAATCCAGCCAAAACTCATCTTCAGCCATTAGAGCGACACTCGCTTCTTGTTGTCTTGCCAAAAGCAACTTGTTCTGATAGTACTGAGAGTTTCGAACTTTCGGCTTTCGACAATCTTTTGCAAAATGACCCATCTTGCCGCAATTGTAGCATTTGATGGAATCTGTTGCTGGCTTCTCGGCAACTGTGTAGTCATTCACAAACTTATTCTTCTCATCCGGTTTCTTCTCCACATATCTATCCTCTTTATACCTTTTTCCTTCAACTTTCTGTCGATGCTCGTGGTTCTTTGAACTAAATGAAGAATAGCGTTGAGAATTTGATCCCGACTTCTTATAAAATTTCTTCTGGAATGCACGGGTCAACAGCAGCATGGCTTGTTTCAAATTCTCTCCATCATCACTATCTGAAACAGAATCTGACTCAGAACTGGTAAGAAATTTCTTCTTTTTCTTCTCTTTCTTCTCTTTCTTTTCTTTCACCTTCTCTCCAGCTACTAAGGCAATAGGATCAGGAAGTTGTGTTGCCTTCTTCTTCTCAGCTCTTTTCTCTTCAACCTCTTCTTCATTCTGCCTCAAGGTCTCAAAAACCTCATGTAGTGGTATTTCATTCAAATCCTTCATCTGCTTCATCCTCCTTGTATGCTTTTTCCATTCCGGACGTAGGATACTCAGAAATTTGACATTGTTTTCCAACTGCTTCTTTTTGACTTTATTCTTTGTCAGCTCATTCAGAAGCAATACAAACCTCTCATATGTATCTTCCAGACTCTCATTCTCCTTAGCTTTGAATTCCTCATAACTAGTGATGCAGTTTGCCACTTTCATTTGATTTCCAATCTTGGATCCCATCATCATCTTTTGCAACTGATCCCACATCTTCTTAGCATTGGCTTTATAGCTATCAATCTTGATGTAGATCTCGTCTGGAATGCTTTGAAGAAGTAATGATCTCGCTTGTTTATCTGCTTTGTATCGGCTTTTCTGATCTTCAGAATATTGAGAAATATCCACTGTCACTGTTTTAATCTTTTGCTCTCTTTCCTCAGTCCCATCTTCACTATCAGAAGAATCAACATCAGGTACTTGAACTATTATTGGAACCATTGGACCTTCAGTGATAAACAGAAGAATATTCTCTCCATTTGAATGCCGATCTATGAAATCCAAGAATCTGTCCTTCCATTGTTCATACTCGCCTTTGAATAAAACTGGAGGCTTTACATCGGTGCCAATTGAAAGTGCATCTTTGGAAGTCATGTTCTTTAGACCTGTTTGAAAAATATATCAAATAAGAAACTAGAACTGATCGTTAGTCCAAAATGTGAAATCACCAGAAAAAATCGTGAAATATAATTTCAGAGTTTTGATCACAAAAAGAACAATGTCCCCCTAGGCAGACTATTAAAGGCCATATTACAGTTTTGAAAAAATTTCTCAGAAAAAAAAATTCTAAGTATAGAAACTCGCAAGTCCCTATTCAATCTTAAAACTCGCAGACTGAGAAACACGCAGATCGAGACTTGCGCGTTTGATAAACTCTCAAGTAAACTCGCAGACAAACTCGCAAGCAAACTCGCAGATCAAACTCGCAGATCAAGCTCCCATATGATGAAACTCGCAAGTGCCTAAACTCGCTAACAACTGTTCACGCTAAAACTCGCTAACAGAGATGTGCGCGTTTCCCAAACTCGCACGTCGAATCTTGCGCGTTTGAACAAAACTCGCTAGCTTTACTTGCGCGTTTCAACACTTAAAATTATTTCATGAAGTTTCAAACTCGCAGGTCGATGAACTCGCTAATTACTATTCCTCGTCAAACTCGCACACCGAAGAACTCGCAAATCACTATTCCTCCTGAAACTCGCTAGCTTCGATTAGCGAGTTTGTAGAACTCGTTGACCACTACTAGTGCGTTTCTTAGAACTCGCAGATAGTCCTTGCGCGTTTCAGACCAAAATTCTTCTTTCGGCTTGCGCGTTCTAAATGATGAACCTTGCGCGTTTCACGACGAACTTGCGCGTTTTGACGATGAACTAGCGCGTTTTAGTGATCTAGCGCGTTCTTACTTCTTTCAACCTAAAAAATGATTTTTTTTTTCATCTGAAATCGATCTGAACTTGGTCCAAATGCCATGAAACTTTGAAATGATGCTCGATTACAGTACTAGAACGAATTACAATTCAAGAATTTTACAAACAAACACTTACAATTCAAAAAGATCGATGAAACAGTGAAAAACGACTCATGATTAAAACTCAACAAAAAATTTCAAAATTCGTGAGAATTACAGTGCAATACTAAAATTAAAGTACATAGACTCGATCTATTACACTTTTCGAACACTTCCTAATCAAAATCTGCTCCAAAAACACTCAAAAATCCAAAATTCGATTTTTCTTGAATGAACAGTGACGAACAATCCAAAACTTTGATTTTCTTGATTTGATTTCACTTTGGATCTGCTCTGATACCAATTGTGTGTTCCAGAATCTAGTTTCTATTCATTAACAATCAAACAAACAAGATTAAACAATTGAATTACCTGTTTGATTACTTGATTTCTCAAGAATTACACTTTCTCTCTAGAAATCTTTCTCTCTCTCTAAAACTTAATTCTCTCAAAACTCTTACAAAGATATGTATTCTAAAATTCGTACTTACTAATTACAAGAACAAAGCTATTTATACTACTTCTAATACAAAGGAAACTAAAATACAACTAAACAAGTACATTGACTTTTATTACAAAAGACTTTGACTTTTAATGAGATTTGACTTTAGCAGCTTTGACTTTCTCAACTTTGACCTTCACTCTTCTTGATCTTGTATCCAACAGATTTATGTGCTAACACCTCTACCTGACTAAAGCAACGACAACAGAAACTAACCGATGGCGTAAAGAAGACTTGAGCACGAACAGAAAGGAACGCAAACCACGCTTTGCGTTTCCCACTGGGAGCGCAAGGTCCAATGTGCGTTTCCCAAAGGGAACGCAAGGTCCACTGTGCACTTCCCAAAGGGAATGCAAGGTCCATTGTGCACTTCCCAAAGGGAACGCACACTCCACTGTGCGCTTCCCAAAGAGGGAACGCACACTCCACTGTGCGCTTCCCAAAGGGAACGCACAGTCAACTTTGCGTTTCCCACAGGGAACGCATAGCACTAACTGGTCTTCTCTCTTCCGGTCAACTGTTCAACCAGAATCCGCCGGAGCACCAACCCAGATTCCGGCCAAATCAAAAACGGAAAAACAAAGATTTTAAACGGATGCAAAGCTCCCTAATACGAATCTATACGGCTAAACCATAACGAAACTAAAGATTAAGATAAAAGACATACCTTAAAGAGGAAAAGAATAAAACCCACCAAAAAAAACTTTTCCCAAGCTTTTCTCTTCAAAGCATTCACTGGATCAAATAATCCAAATAGGAGATATTTTGCAAAATATCTCAATATTTGATATTTAAATAAATCCAAGTTACAATTAACCCCCCCGAACTTTGGGAAATAAATAACTTTTTACCCGAAGATAAAAATGCGGGTGTTACAGCAAATTAAATCTTGTAGTAAATATGTGCTTCCATTGTGGTTGGATATATTATTGCCAATTTTCCATATCCTCCAACTTCATATGTAATTCAGGAAAGGTCCATCTGTCAGAAATACAATAGGTTAAAAACAATGTTTTGCATCTATGAGCATGGATAATGACATAATGTTAGTCTATAACTCTGTTTTCTTTTATCATACTCTAGGGGAATATGCTTTTGCTTATAATGTTCTAGAAAACGTTAAAAGTGCACTAAAACCCATAATCATATGCAACTTCATCCTTAAAGAGGACCAAGTAATTCTAGTGAATTGTTGCAGATGAAAAAAGAAACAAGTAATTCTTAAAAGTGCACTAAAACCCATAATCATATGCAATTCACCCACATTATATCACATCCAGTATCTACTTGCACATAGTGGACTTATAAATAAATAAACTACAACTAACTACAAATGTTCAATTGTTATAGTTAGTTTTGCAAGTGGACTTATAAATAAATAAAATAGCTATGATGTTTATGCCACTATACCCATGGAAACACCAAAAATAGGACCTCTAGTATCCGTAAAAACAAAAGCTTTTCAAATAATAAGGAACCTATAGTTGACCTTCCTAAGCCCTCACCGTATCGTTCTATGAAATTTTTTTATGTTGATCTAACACAGAAAATGTTCTTTTCAAAGGCTGCAAGCTTCAACTGCCACTACCAACGGTCGTCCTGAATCCAAAACCTGGAAAAAGGAGGTTGGTCTTAAAATTATACAAGTTTTAAAGCTTAGAAGACTTGTGTTGACTGGAGAACTTGAGAAGGTCAGCAACTCTTAAATCATTTTATACATCTTTTTTTGTTTAGTTATATATGGGTCGAGAAGGTCAGCAACCCCATGACCTATATTTTATTTAAAAGATAAAATTTAACGATGGGGAGGAAACTGATAAGGCAACTTTTCTTTGCTGTCCGTCAGTGAGTTTTAACATTACTCACTATCAAACTAATTATAAGCCTCAATCGGCGAGTAATTTGAGGGTCTAGAAGAAAATAAAGAAACAATAAAACTCAATGACAAAAATGAAGGAACTCGGGGAATTGGGTTTAATAGAATAACTTTAGTTACACTAATTATGTTCATAATAGATTTTAACAACGAATGCAACATAATATGTCGTAAGGAGTGTCCATTTGAATACATGGATTGGAGGAAGGTCCCTAAAACTGTCAAGGCTAGTTTTCGCGAGAGGATTTTGGTAAGATAACCAAATATTATGTTTCTAATTTTGTTCCATCCTCTTTGGGACTTGAGTTAAGTTTTGAAGCTTTATCCTCATTTACATCAACCATTGACACAGGGTCCTGTGAAATTTAAGAGCTAAACAGCAATGTAATCAGCGAAGATGATCATTCATCAGTATAATGAAACAAAACTTATGCCTTGTCTATGGTTAGAAAAATGGAATTCTATACATTATTCGACAGAATATATATATATATATATATATATGTGTGTGTGTGTGTGTGTGTGTGTGTGTGTGTGTGAGAGAGAGAGAGAGAGAGAGAGAGAGAGAGAGAGGGACCAGAACATTCTTAAGAGTAACAAAATGTGATCAAATCTTGCAAAGGAGCAGAAAGAAGCTTGCAAGAAGGAAGCTTGCGATATTCAATCTTGCCTCTCCAAGAACAACTTTCTTCCCCAAAGGTACCCTATTTCATTTTATGTCTTTTACTTAACTCTAGAGTCGATTTACATTTTATTTTACTTTCTGTATCCATCATTGATAAATAGATGTCAATTGCACAAGAATTTCCTAAATTACTCTCATTCGTTTGTCAAAATATTTCACTAGAGCTATGATTCAATGTGTTCATATATTTAAGATTCTATACTTCATCTCAATTGAAAATATTGGCCGCTCAATTGTTTAGGGTTATGTGTTGCCCAATTCTCATGTACTTCCCATCAAGGAAATCACCCATATGCCTTAGGGTATCTTAATTTCCATGGTATATGTAACAAACTTTACTTTACTTCTTATATAGTGTAAAATGCCTTCAAACATAACAAAGTTTGGTTTTTTCAATTGATATAACAAAGTTTCAAATTTTCTAGTCTTTTTGACCCGATAACCATCTGATCTTTCTAACATTTGATAACCCATTTATGATGTTTACCAAAGGGTACGATGAAGTGGACTATAAACTTGACATCCATTTATAGAATGCTACAAGATAAGTTGTTTATCGCCTCACCGGTCAAAATAGGTAAAAAAAAAATAGAAAATCTTGAAACTTCATTACATTAAAAAGGAAAACTTTAAACTTTGTTACATCGATTGACAAAACAATTTGTTACTCTAAATAGGAACTAAGGCAAACTTCATTATTGAATTTCGATGCATTTTCCAAGTCAAATTTGTCTTAGGAGCAACATGTTCTTTCTGCTTCCATAATTTTTTTCACCTTTTAGTTACTGTCAATAACAGACTTGTTATTTCTGCTTCAGTCATTGACTCTAGCTAACTAGCTCATTTTCTTGGAAGCCTAAAATCTTGCACAGAAGAAAATTGTTCACAGTGTTACAAATCTAACAAATTCTATGATTTTAGACTTGAGAAAATGTTGATGATACATTTTTTGATGGTAACGGGTGCATTAGAGTTATTCAATTGCTACAATCGTGTTGCGAGCAATGCGAGTAGAAATCAACTCATTGTGGCTCTGTTTCTGGTCTGCTGAAGCAAATAAACAAGTAATGTGTGTACTACATTATTCGAAAGAACATATATATATATATATATATATATGTGTGTGTGTGTCTGTGTGTGTGTCTGTGAAGGACCAGAACATTCTTAAGAGTAACAAAATGTGATCAAATCAATAGTTGGAAGTCTTCAAACATAGGGAATGAAATCTAATCATAGAATGGTATATTATATAAAAAGGAATAGTTAAATATGGAAAGGCATAATGAGGTGTAAATGGGATATCATATAGCACTTGGCCTGTAAAAAAGTTGTATTCTTCTTGAAATGAATTGACAAACAGAATAAGTTGATGTATCTTTGTTGACATTTATATATGTAAAGTTGTATGTAGAAATGTTCCCCATCCTGGATTTTTGAAATGGGTAGATGCTTCTTTGATAATTGTCGTGTCTTATCTGTTTCTAATTATAAATTTGAATATATGTTGTAGGATGTGTCAAGGAAAAATTCCGAGAATAAGGGGAAACGGAAATATGTTGCTTTAAAAGGTACGGAAATATGTTGCTTTTCAGGATCTTAATTCTTAACAAGAACACACACTCAGAAAACAATATTAAAGAAGCTACGGAATAGCACTTTAATATTCTGAAAAAAAAAGGCAACAGTAAATCAATGATCACAACTTGTAAACTTGTATTGAATGATTAAAGTTACAAGATTAAACACACAACCTCAATATTGATGAACAGACTCACCAATACGAATTCTACTTCTCTAGAATCAGGGTTCTAACCTTGAGGTTGATTCTCTCTAAGAAAGCTAAAACTCAGAATGAATTGTTCTCTTCTATTCTAAACAATTCTATATATATTGAAGATAAAGATAATTACAAAATAATAAAAGATCTTCAATATAGATTTCCATCTTTATCTCCAAGCTTTCCAAAATCTTCAGTCCATCCAGCTGTCATCCTTGCTATACTAATCTTCATCACATAAGTAGTATTATCTTTCAGCAGCATTAATACTCTGAGTAGTATTAACTACAGCAGTACTAACTATGCTCAGCAGTATTAATCTCTTCAAGCAGTACTAACTTTGATGAGCAACATTAACTTGTATTAGCAGCATTAACTTCAACTAGTAGTAATAATTCTGTTATATCAGCATTAACCATACTTGATCATTTCTGATTTTCCCAACAATCTCCGTCTAACTTGACTTTTAGGAAGAGAAGTCAAGTTCTTCATCTGATCTTCTTAGATGTTCCCAAAACTTCATCATGGCTTATATTCCAGTATTTACATCCAACCCCAAACTCTGATTGATTGTTCTTTGGATCAAATACTTAGCCATCTCTGAATCTGGAATACATCCTATCTTCTTCTTCAGCATTGCATGAAGCTTCAGTCTGCTATGGTTGTACACTCTATCCACTAGGAAGTACTCTGTGTGGTTTAAATCCAAAGTCACTACATATACTCCACTAGTTTCATATAGAGTCCAATTGTTGACTGTTTGAAAAACATTCCTTATGATCTCCTTCACTTCATCAGGTTTGAACATCATACACAAATACTCCATTACTAGTTTTGTAATTGAAATCCCTGGACCTTTCAACTGATCTGCATACAACTTCATCCCTATATCAAACATTTCTTCAATATCTGACCTTGAGCATGTTCTAACAATCTTTGCCCAAGTACTGTAAACTTCATACTTTTCATCTTTCCTCTTCAGCCTTATGTACTCCTTTCCATCTACCTCCAGTACATCTCAGTGAATGACTTCAGGAGGTTTAACTCCTATAGGTTCAGCTGAAATTGGTTCAGTCACCTTTTCCATCACTACCATGTACATCTTTACATCCTAAGAGCTTGGAGGCTCTTTCTTTTCTGATGACTCAGGTGCCTCTTCTTCTTCTGCAACCTTCTCTGCCTCTGTTTCATCTATTCTAGGCTTCTTTGTTGACCTTCTCCTTGCAATCATCTTTGTTCTTTTTAAAGTCCTTAGACTTTCACCAATGGTGGGTTCTTTCTAGGGAGTTTCTTGTTCATCTGGAAAATGTTTTTCTATGAAATCATTGCTTTCTTTCATTTCTACTTTGACACCTACAACACCCTTGAGGAAAGTAATCATTTTCTTTCTCTCTTGAGCACCAAGGTATGTCTTTGAAGGTTGTCTTTTCTTTGCAGCCATTTTGCTCTTTCCAGGCTTCCTCAGAGATGTGGCTTTCTGCTTGGCTATTTCAGTTGCAAGACTCTGTTGATAGGCTTTATTCAGTTCTGTAGCCATTGCTTTAGCTATCTCTCTATCTTTTTCCACTTGCACATTTTCTGCCTCTTCAAGTTCAGCTTGTATCTTTCTAGCTAGAGCTTCATCTGACTCAATCAACTTCTGCTTTTTCATTGGTTGATCAGATCAACTAGCTTTTCCTTGCCTTTCTCTTTACTCATTACCTTCTCAGTGCTTGATTTTTTTGCAGCATCACCTCTTTCTTTTATGACAACTCCTTTGGCCTTTGAGATGACCTTGGGAGTATCAAGCTTGGCATTGATTAGAGTTTTTGCAATCTCAAGATCTGTAAGTACGTTTTTCAATGTTTCTATTGCTTCACTTGGTTCAGCAGCATTAACAGTTTTTGCTGCTTTATTTGCTTGAGCAGCATTAACTGTTTCTACTGCTATTGATTCTGTTACTGCTTCTTCTTCATGCTCCCCCTCAACATCATGTTTTTCCCCATCAAGATCCCCCTTATCTGTGGTTTCTTCCATGTTGAACTCCCCCTTTTTGGGAGCATCATACCCTGATTTCCTTCTCCTTAGCACAAATTGTCTCTTCTTCTTTTGCAGAATCAATTTCCTCACCATCTGCTTCAAGTTGACAATCTGTTCTTGTTGTGACAGAACTATCATTTTAAGTTCTTCTATATCTTTACCCTGTTTGATTACATCCATGTTGATGTTTCCCATGGTTTCCATCAATTCAAAATAGTTATACCTGTCCTCACCTTCTCCAGAAGTGTTACCCTCTTTTGAAGGATCATTGGATCTTTTTGTAGTGGAAGTCTTCTGCCTAGCAGAAGCACTATCCACCCCCTTGGTTTCTTGGCACCTGGGACCTTTGGATGATTGCTCACCCAAAGTTGCCATGGGGAAGTTCTTATGTATGTTACTATTGACCTCCTCTGTGCTAGCAGAAGTAGTGGCAGCCTTAGCACCCATATGCTCAACCTCCACCTCAGTGAGCACCTCCTTGGGGTTAGGAGACACCCCTATGGTTTCCTTGTAGATATTCTCTAAAGGAAAATTCTCCCTTAGAGGGCTTGAAGGCTCAGTGGGTGATGGTACAAGAAGGGAAGGAGCCTTCTTTACCTGTTTTGCTTGTATAAGTTTGGGTGATTGGAGAAGTGGGCTTATGAAATAGGGACTGGGGAATAGATATAGAGTGGGAAGGTTGGGATTGGCTAGCAGTGGGATGGTCTGATGAGGGCCTTGACCCTGCTACCATACCTTCTTCAGTGTGGGACACCACCATCATTGTAGAGAATAATGGGGTGCCAACTCCTTCCGAGTCCAGAGGGGATCTTTTCATGTTTGAAAAGACCTTACCTTTGGGGATTTTTGGTACATATACCTCATCAAAATGAGGTATATCCGTCAATTCATGGGTTATTACTTCTTGTACAAACCTGGGGTACATATAAAAACTCTTTTTACTTCTCAGGTTTGAGACAAGATCATTAAAAAGCATTTGAGAAAAATTGTACTTTCTGGCAGTGGCCAAGCACACCAAAGCATAAGCAATGGTGCTACTGAACTCACTCCATCCAGTAGTCTTTTTAGAGATACAATGCATTAAGGTATGAACAAGAAAACGCCATTGGGTATAAAATTTAGCCTTTGAGAATTTAAAACCACCCAACTAGCCTCCATACCCCATTCTTGACAAAGTTGAGAATAATTCCTCATTAGGAATAGAGGTTATACCTGCAGCATCGTCTAGACGTAGACATATGCGTATCACCTCTTCAGTAACTGTTAAGGGTTTTTCACACACCTTTGTCTTGACCATTTGCACACCATTCTCAGTAACAATGGTGGCATTAGCCCAAAATTGCCTTTGATGCTCTATGTAAATAGTTGGCGATACAGTGAGAGCATGGGCAATGTGGCTTGTCTTGAGAAAATCCACAATCTGGTGGAATCCAGCGGCCTGTTTGGGCTTCTGTAGCATTGCAATCTCGTTATGCTCATCTATGAATGACATGGATGCCATTGATTCTTGAGAGTTCTTGCCTGAAACTTACTAAGGAGCTTGAAAGAAAAAGAATTAGAGAGACAATGAACAATATTCAAAGAGTCGTTATGATCTTTTAGGCGGGAAAAGGGTATTTATAGTATACGGGACATAAGCAGTATTAACCTAGAGCAGTATTAACTGAGAGCAGTATTAACCACTAGCAGTATTAACTAACTAGCAGTATTAACTGAGAGCAGTATTAACCACTAACAGTATTAACTAACTAGCAGTATTAACTGAGAGCAGTATTAACCACTAGCAGTATTAAGTAACTAGAAGTATTAACTGAGAGCAGTATTAACTACTAGCAGTATTAACTGTGCACTGGCAGTATTAACCATACTTACTCTTTTTGAAGCTTATGAACGTCTGATCAAGGCAATAACTTCCTGTGAAAGATGATTAGCAGCACACAAATAACCAAAGTACCAGGTATAGTAACACCTTTGAAAACATGAGCTCATTCAGAGTTGATCATGCCCACACATGAGACCAAGAAAGTGAATCTACCCACATCAAAAGCTTTAGTGAATAGATCTTCAAACTGGTTGACAGTATGGACTTTAGCAACTTGAATGAGTTTCTTTTCATTGCAATCTCTGATAAAGTGATACCTGATCTCAATGTGCTTTGTTTTGGAGTGCTTGACTAGATTGTTAACAATGCTTATAGCACTGCTATTGTCAATAAAGATTGAAGTGTGAAGAAATGTTACCCCATAGTCCAACATCTGATTTTTAATCCATAGAACCTGAGAGCAGCAACTTGCAGCAGCAATATACTCAGCTTCTGTTGTTGATAAGGACACTGTGGTTTGTTTCTTACACTGCCAAGACACTAGTCTTGAACCCAAAAGTTGACATCCCCCTAAAGTAGACTTTCTGTCCATGTTAGCACTACCCAAGTCACTATCTGAATAAGCAATCAAGTCAAATGAATATTCATGTGGATACCAAAGACCTAATCTAGGTTGCCCTCTTAAGTATCTGAAAATCCTCTTCACAACTTGAAGATGTGAATGTTTTGGCTTGACTTGGAATCTGGCACATACACATACTAGAAACATGATGTTTGGACTTGAGGCTGTGAGATACATTAGAGATCCAATCATTGATCTGTATAGATGGACATCAACATCCTCCCCTCAAGATCAGCAGTGATCTGTTTGTGAGTTTCCATTGGTGTGCTTGCTGGCTTTGAGTCTTATAAACCATATTTCTCCAGGATGTCTTGCATATACTTTGATTGACTAATGAAGATCCCATATGTCTGTTGTTTCACCTAAAGTCCAAGGAAGAAGTTAAGTTCACCCATTGAACTCATTTTAAAGCTCTTGTGCATCAACTATTCAAAGTCTCTACACATCTGATCTTTTGTGGATCCAAAAATGATATCATCCACATAGATCTGAACTAGTAGGATGTCCTTCTTACTTCTTTTAATGAAAAGGGTCTTGTCAATGATGCCCCTTTCAAACCCATTCTTCAAGAGATAGGTAGACAGAGTGTCATACCATGCTCTTGGGGCTTGATGTAGACCATAGAGTGCTTTCTTCAGCTTGTATACTCTGTCAGGATATGAAGGATTTTCAAAACCAAGAGGCTGACAGACATATACTTCTTCATCAATCGTACCATACAGAAAGGCACTCTTTACATCCATTTGATAGACCTTGAATTTCATGTATGAGGCATAGGCTAGGAATAGCCTGATTGCCTCTACTCTTGCCACTGGAGCAAACACTTCATCATAATCTATGCCCTCTTCTTGAGTGTACCCTTGTGCCACAAGCCTTGCTTTGTTCCTGATCACAATACCTCTCTCATCCTTTTTGTTCCTGAAAATCCACTTGGTGCCTATAGCTCTATGACCTTTTGGAAGGTCCACCAAGTCCCAAACATCATGTAGTTTGAATTGAAGTAACTCTTCTTGCATGGATTCTATCCAACTTGAATCTTTCATTGCATCATAGGCCTTCTTAGGCTCAATCTGGGATAGAAAGCAGGAGAGTACTGTATGTTGTTGATCCTGCAGCTCTTGAAGTCTGCTTTGATTCCTTGTTATCATAGGAGAAGAGATGTCTCCTATGATCAGTTCTAGAGGGTGATGCTTTTGAGTTCTAGTCTGAAGACTAGGTTCTTCATGAATTCCCACCTCTAGATTGGAATCATTTAAGTCAGCTGAAGGGATCACCTCAGCTACTTCTAGCTCTTTATGCACTGAAGTTTCCTCTTCTCTTCTTTCTTCTTCACTCTGAATTGGCTCAGATATAGTTTCTTTTTCACAGAATTCAACAGGTTCTTTTATAGGCATAGGAAAGATCACAGACTGAGGAATAATGTCTTGAACTTGTGTGTCCCCTGATCCTCCACTTCCTGAACCTGCATAATCATCACTACTAAAACCAAAAGAGTTAGTTAGTGAATCAATGTCAAATAGCCACTGAGGACCAGACCCAATATGATTTGGTGTGTTCTCATTGCATTTGACATTGTCACTTTCCTCAATTATTCTAGAAGAAGTATTAAAGACTCTGTATGCCTTACTCTGAGATGAGTAACCAACAAGAAATCCATCATCTGCCTTGCTATCAAACTTTCGTAAGTGAGATTTGGTATTGAGGATTGTACAAGGACACCCAAAAGGTTTGAAAAATCCAATAAAGGGTTTTCTTTTATTTAAAAGCTCATAAGGTGTCTTGTTTTTTGGCTTGACTACTAGTAGTCTGTTTTGGACATAGCAAGCAGTGTTAACTGCTTCTGCCCAGAAAGTTATTGGAAGTTTAGAATCAGCTAACAGAGATCTAGCAGCCTCAATCAGTGTCCTATTCCTCCTCTCAGCAACACCATTTTGTTGTGGAGTCCTAGGAGCACTGTATTGTCTCTCAATTCCCTTTTCTTCACAAAAGGTGTTTAGGTCAATATTTTTGAATTCAGTACCATTGTCTGACCTAATGATTTTTACTTTTTGATTAGTTTGGTTTTCAATTCTTAGAATAAAGGATTTGATCAGTCCACTTGTCTCATCCTTAGTCCTTAGAAAGTATACCCAAGTAAATCTAGAGTAATCATCAACAATAACTAGGCAGTATGATTTCTTCCCTATGCTCATAACATTTGTAGGGCCAAACAGATCCATATGCAATAAATGAAGAGAAGAAGAAATAGTGTTCACCTCTTTGGACTTATGAGAAGTTTTGTGTTGTTTGCCTTTAAGACAAGCAACACAATGATCATCACATGAATAGACTTTAGAAGGCAAACCTTTTACAAGGTTGTTTTTAACAAGTTTATTTATTGTTTTAAAATTCATGTGACACATCCTTCTGTGCCAAAGTGATGATTCATCCAGAGAAGCTTTTGAAACAAGACAATTTAGGGATGAATCAGATGAAACACTTTCCATATCTAAACAATATACATTGTCCTTTCTGGGGGTTCCTAGTAGTATCATCTTTTCATCAACTACTTTGAATCCAGGAGCAAAGATAATACATTCTGAATCTGTAAACAATATACTATGTTGTTTGTCACAAACCTGTGATACATTTAACAGGTTGTACCTTAACTGTTCAACCTAGAAAACATCTTCAAAGGTCATTTTACATTTGGTCACATCACCTTTACCACTGATTTTATCTCCATCTGGAGTATTCCCAAAAAGCAACATGTCCACCATCAATCTTCTTGAAGTTCTTGAGGCAAGACATGTTTCCTGTCATGTGCCTAGAGCAACCACTATCAACATGCCAGATGCTCTTCCCCTTGAGCTGTTGGTTGCCCTGCACATAAGAATAGACAATTAGTATTGATTGGGAACCCAAGCCAAAGTGGTCTTGGGTCTCCCTTTCTCATCAAAATACTTACATTCCTTTTTGATGAGGTTTTTAAAATCAGAACACTTAGTATTTGAGTACTTTGTCAAGATTATTGGTCTAGCAGCACTAATACTAGAAACAGTACTATCTTTAGAAGTACTTACAGAGTTAGCACTACTAACAGGTTTGGCAGTATTAACCTTGTTGACAGTACTAACAATGTTAGCAACACTAACATTGGTAGCAGTAGTATTGCTTCTAGCAGCACTATCACTGTCAGCAGCACTATTTGTGGTAGCAGTACTAACAGCTTTAGTGCTTTTAGGTATCCAAATCTTGACACTTTCTTTTCCATTCTTTTTCTTCATATGGCTATTAGATTTGACAACTTTCTTAGCCACATGGTTCTTTTCTTCCTTCCTATAACAAAAGGGTTTTTGAGTAGGTCTCTAAAAATTCATCCTTTGGTTCATGGGATTGAAATAGCAATATTTGGCAATGTGATTAAGCTTTCCACAAATAAAACAGGGTTTTGGTCTATTGATTTTACTCAGATCAACCCTTGTTTTTGTGCCCATTGATTATTCCAGTGTCTCTGATTTCCCCTTGGTTTATCATGTTTTTGGGGCTCAGATTTATTGCATGCACACTGCTTGCAAGGGATAGGGTTCACAACAGTGGTCTGCTTATAGTGAACCTTCTTGTTCTTTCCCTCAGTCTTCTCTATCTCATTGGACTTGACCCAATGCTTTCCACATCCCTCATTGTTATGTGGTTTTCTATAGGAATCTCACCACTCACAGTGTTGTTCTTATCCTTGACAACTTCTTTCTCAGATTTATCCTTAACAACTACTTCATCTAAGGGATCAATCTCAGTGGCTCCCTTAGGCAGATCCTTCCTATCCTTTGTCTCTAACAAGTCTGAACTAGGAAGAATGTAGTTGTTATTGTAAGGTGGTGGTGTGGTATTGTACCCTATTCCTCTTCTCAGTTTATCATGAATCTAAGATTGTAGTAAAGAGTCCATTGCTTTAGAAGCATTGGAAAACTTTTCTACATCAAGCTTCACTTTAGCTAACTCTCCTCTTAGTTTTTCACTCTCTTCTTTAGATTTGGTCAGTTGAAGTTCTAAGTCATTCTTCTCCCACTTCCAGTAGTTTGTGTCATAAGAATGTTGAAGCTCATTGGCTTGAAAACCCTTAATCTGCTCTTCAAACCTCTCAATAATCCTCACATAATCTTTTATGTCCTTTTCTAATCTCTTAAGGTCATCACTCATGTTCTAGTTGTGATCCCTGTACCTTTTAACAGTGTTAATGCAATTTTGAGTACAAAGATTAGAAGTTACCTCTGTTGGGAGATCAGACACCTCTGCCATTAGAGCTTGGTTTTGTATAGCTTCTTCAGCTTGATCACTCCAATCAAACCCCATACCTTGTTGAGAGACTAGGGCTTGTGCAGAGTTTCTGTTATTATTGAAACTTCCACGCTGTGCTTGTTGGTGGTTGTTGTTGTGAGACACTCCACTTCTGCATTCCCTAGCAAAGTGTCCCTTCTGGTGACATTTATATCATTCCACCTTTGACTTGTCAAAACCTGCTCCATCTTCTCTTCTTTGGGAGAAGTTGTTCCTCCCAGTTCTCTTGATGAACTTCTTGACTCTCATAGAGAGCATGGCCATCTGCCATTTAATGTCCATCTCTTCAAGATCATCTGGATGGAGTTGTTCCAAGTCATCATTAATTAGAGAAGAGTTTCCATGACTGGATATAAAGGCTTCAAACAAAGAATCAGTGCCTTTCTCTTGATTTGCTCCATTAGCAACACTAACTGATTCAGGGTTGGAAGTAGAATCAATTGATGCTGATAGGAGTGCAGCATTGTGAACGTACCCAGAAGGCTTCTTCTTAGCCTCTACCTCAGATTCAAAAACTCTTAGAGAATTGTATAAATCATCAAGTTCCTTTTCTTCCAGTTGATCATTCTGTCTGAAAGACACAGAATACATGGTCCATTCATCACCCAGGGACCTTAGGAACTTCCTATTTAGATCATCTTGATCAATTTGTACTCCCACAGTAGCTAGTTCACCAATTAGCTTGTTGAACCTGTCAAAAGTTTGAGTCATGGACTCATTCTTGGTTGACATAAAGTTCTCATACTATTGCTTCAGTATGGCCTTCTGATTTCTCTTAATACTTTTGGTACTAGAGAATCTCTTCTCTAGAGCATTCCAGAGCATCTATGCATCAGTGTAATTGCATAACTGATGTTGATATTCATTGGGAATAGCCAAGAGCAAAGTGCTTAAGGCTTTCATCTCTATCTGTCTAGTCTTTCTCTCTGCATCAGTTTTTGGTGGTGTCCTCTTTCCATCTGCAACAATCTTTCCTGCTTTAGAAGGGCAATTCTCAATGATGTCCCACATAGAATAGTCAGTGAGGAGTATGTACTGCTTGATTCTGATCTTCCACATTTCGAATTCATTGGGTCTGAGCATTGGAACCTTTGAGACCAAGGTACTGTTTGATTCAACAATGTTTTCCATGATGAATAAGATTTCTGAGAATACAGGCTCTGATACCACTTTTCAGGATCTTAATTCTTAACAAGAACACACACTCAGAAAACAATATTAAAGAAGCTGCGGAATAGCACTTTAATATTCTGAAAAACAATGCAACAGTAAATCAATGATCACAACTTGTAAACTTCTATTGAATGATTGAAGTTACAAGATTAAACACACAACTTCAATATTGATGAATAGACTCACCCATACGAATTCTACTTCTCTAGAATCAGGGTTCTAACCTTGAGGTTGATTCTCTCTAAGAAAGCTAAAACTCAGAATGAATTGTTCTCTTCTATTCTAAACAATTCTATACATATATTGAAGATAAAGATAATTACAAAATAATATAATATCTTCAATATAGATTTCCATCTTTATCTCCAATCTTTCCAAAATCTTCAGTCCATCCAGCTGTCATCCTTGCTATACTAATCTTCATCACATAAGCAGTATTATCCTTCAGCAGCATTAATACTCTTAGTAGTATTAACTCTAGCAGTACTAACTATGCTCAACAGTATTAATCTCTTCAAGCAGTACTAACTTTGATGAGCAGCATTAACTTGTATTAGCAGCATTAACTTCAACTGGCAGTAGTAATTCTGTTATAGCAGCATTAACCATACTTGATCATTTCTGATTTTCCCAACAACTCCGAATCACCATTTGCGAGACATAGGATCGGACGATCCTTCTATTGGGGAGATAGAAAAGTTACGGAAATTGCATTACAGAGAAAAAGATGGTTGGGTTAATGACTACGCTCGCGATTCATATGTATGTTACATAAAACCAATTATTTTGCATGTCTTTATCTTTTTTGTGAATTACTAAGATGCATATATATATATACTCATTTTTCTTGTTTGTAGGATAATATGGTACCGATTAAGCAACATACTGGATCAACTGACCACCCCCTTCCCCCGACGATCTATAGTGTTAAGTCTAAATATTGTATCCAAGATTTAATAGGAAAGTCAAAGATGTAAAAGTCAACATTGTCTTTGTAATAGTTAGTCTTTGTATGTTTTGCTTTCCTTAGTGGTTAAGTCTTGGTTAGTTAGTTGGTTTACATAGGTTTGGCTTTCATAATCTTGTAACGACGCTAGAGAACTATTCACGTATTGTATGTGTGAGATCTGTGACTAATGCAAGATCTACTTTCTCTCTCTAATTCTTGATCTTAATTGATATATTTTGAGTAATTGCTTGATATGTTTGGGATTTTATGATTTATAATTGGTATCAGAGCTGAACCAAACTTTTCAAGAATGATTTGATCATGTTTTGAATTGAAATCTGAGTATTTTTTGATCGAAAATCAATATTTTTGAAAAAATTTCAAGAAAACGAGTTTTGGTATTGTTCATCTGAATTTGTGTGTAAAATCATTTTTGTTGCAAGAAAATGGATTCATTGGATGCGAATTGTGTTTAGGATTGATTCTTGTTTGGTTTAAATCTCTTAATTTGAACAAAATCAATTTCAATTTTTGATTTTTGAGATTTTCTTTAAAACGAGTTCGAACTCTGTTCTTCATCGAAATTGTGCAATTTTGTTGTTTTTAATCTGGATTTGATGGTAAATTTGTGCTTAGTTCTGTTTGTCGATGATTCTGATATGTTCTTGAGCTCATTTTTGCAGATTTAAGTCGATTTAAGAAGACACAAGCAAGATTCACGGTTTGCGCAAGTTCATACACTTTGCGCAAGATTCATAGTCGTTTGCGCAAGCTTATCCGAGCTTTAAGAAGATTTCCATTTGTGTTTCAAGGCTGTTGCGCAAAGCTTAGTTTGCGCAACCAGTGCATCACATAAAGTCAGATTTGCGCATCTCTTGGATTACGCAAACCTCATCTTGCTCATCAAGACCATTACGCAAAGTTCATCTTGCGCATCAAGACCATTACGCAAAGTTCATCTTACGCATCAAGCCCATTACGCAAACCTCGACTTTGCGCAACACACTGTTTCCGAAAACTTCTTCTTTGCGCAATATATCTAGTGTTGTTAAATTTTTAATTTTTGTGCTAGATTTCAATTCAATCTGATTTTTGATTTTCTGATATATAGTTTGGAACGATCATTCACATTAAGTTGATTACTCATTAATCATGGGATTTCTTTCAGACCTTGAAGAGAAGAATAGAAAGCTGAAACTAGAGAACTTTAATCTGGGTCATGCTGTTGACTTTCATTCACAAAAGTCAAGAGAGTATTTTACTGAAATCATCGCACTGAAAGAAGAAATCTGTGCTTTAAAGATCATCAATGAAGATCTTCTGAAAAGATCTTCTGGGCAGAATGATGAAAAGGTAAAGAAATTGGAATCTGAGAATGCGGAGCTTAGAAAGAATTTATCTGATCTTGAAAAACAGCTTGCTGAATATAAAGCTAATTTTGAGAGTGAAAAGAAAAAAAAATTCAAAGAAGTTCTCAGATTTCTCTAAGAAATGTTTTGAAGGGAAAAAGTCAGTTGATCTTAAATGCATTAAGCTTTCTCAACAAATCTCCGATTTTGAGAAAGTACTGATTTTGGAAAGTGAGAAGTTTGATAAAGAAAAGAAGGCCATAGAACAGAAGAATGTGGGATTATTTAAAGAATTATCCGGCCAGAGAAATGAGTCAGAAAAAGGATTTGAAGAAGAACGTTTAATCTTTGAAACTGAAATCAAAAGACTGACTTCAAAATTATCTGAACTATCTGCTACTGCACTGAAAGAGCAACAAACGAAGTCTGAGTTCTCAAAGAAGATTGACCAACTTGTAAAAGAAAGAGATAACTTCGCTTCAAAGATCAAAGAACTTGAAAAATCTGCCTCAAGTTCCAATCAGAAATCTGTCTTTTCACAAAGGTCAGTTAAATCTTTTGATCAGATTCGTCGATCTAACATCTTCTATGATCAATATTTAGATGGTTCAGATACATTTTCGAGGAGAAGAAGTTTCAAGAAAGAGAAACTGATGTGGCAGAAGAAACCAGTTAAAGGCAAGAAAGATGAGCTGAAAGGAAACACATCGTGTGTACATGTACATCAAACAAAGAAGAACAAAGAGAATAAAGGTAAACCTGACCATATATACTCAAAAGATCAATTACTTAGGTTTTCAGGTAATAAATTTTATTTTTCTTACTGTTGTACACATGATCATATCCACAAAACGAGTGATCATTTCTGGTATGGTTCTTACTCGATTACCCCCACAAGAACTGCAACTAACATTCATGGACCCAAATACCAGTGGGTACCAAAGAAGAAAACTAATTCTATGTTGCAGGAACCTGAAGCCAAAGGGAAGTAAGAAAGACAAAGGCCTTTGAACACAGCAGTTCAAAACCCGAACTTCAAAGTTAAAAGACTATGGCTTCTAAGTACACAGCTTAGGACCCGTTCTTCAAAGGAGTTTGACTTCTAAACACAAACAGTTTAGGACTCGAACCTCAGCGATGAAAAGACCTTACTCGTGGTTTTGCATCCGATGGATATGATGGTCTATATCCCAAGAAAATTGATCTGATTCCTATCCTGTACTTTTTCACTGATAGATTTTACTGATATGATGGTCTACAATTCAAAAGGGAGTGTCTGATCTCTATCCTGTTTTAACTGACATATTTCAGATGCCTAATTTATAGGAAGGGTAAAGGTGATGGCTGCTGATCACATGACAGATCAGGACCCGTTTTCTATGATCAGAGAAGGATATTCTGCGAATATCCAGGGGGAGCTCAAAAGACCTAAATCATTATATCATGATTTGAGGGAGAGCTGAAAAGGTAAATATCTTCTATCCTAGATCTCTGATTGTTTGAAAGATGAACAACTTTCGAACATGAAAAACAATTTCTTAAATGTTCAAACCACTTCTTATTCTCAAAAGATTTCATGAATTTAGAAGTGTGACTTTTAAATGTTTTTCAAATTCTGAGCTTAATGTTTAACTGACCGTGTGTTTCCAAAGATCAATACTTGTGTATTATCATTGTCCATATACTGTCAAGTATTCACACACACCGGTTCAGTATTTCATTTGATTTGTTATTACCATGTCTCAAATTTAACCAATTTTTCGATGGTAATACCCTCGTTTGCGTTTAAAGTTGTTGAGCATCATTCATCTTTTTCATATTTGTGCTTTCATTGCAAAATTGTTTATATTCGTTCATATAAACAAAATATCCAATTCTTTGTTACCCTAACCATTTGATCTGTTTGATACATTGTCAGATTCTCAAAACAATTCTCTTGATTTCATTTCATTCATTCAATATCTTTGTTTTGAGAAATCTTCAACGTTCAAATGCTCAAATTTCATTCATAATTTTAAATGAGCATACATTTTGACAGTGTTATCATACACTTTGTGCTTAACTGTTCAGTTAAACTGTTGAGCAACCATTCTTTTTAAGTCTTACATGGAATTCGTGTGTGAGCTTAAACAGAACTTCCATGGATTCACGTCAACCAGTGTTTCCTACCCAGGAAGTTATCCTTGAGTGATTGAGGGGTGAGGGGTCAAAATCAAAGAGTGGGGGAGATAACTCATCCGGTTGAGTTTTTCTCATTGTGTGGAGCGGTAAAATGGAAATGAGAGTTTGGTTAGAAATGAGCATAAAGATAGAATAAAAAAAAGAGGGTGTGAGATCAGAGTTAAAAGAATATCAGAACTCTGCACCAACCACTTTCTAAGTCGGGCAGCTACATCTACTGATTGGTTCACATTCTTTGGTGACTATCATTGAAAAAGGCACTGAGCCCATGCCAACTCTTGCTATTACCTCACCAACCACTCGTTTCTTTCTTAACAAAGAAATGTTTCATTTTCTTTGGGGACGCAGCATATATGCTATCTAATCTTCAATCGGAAGATTTAGATATTGAAAAAGAAGGAAAGTTTCCCTACCTTCGCACCTCTTTCATGCACATTGAGTCCGTGTATTATCTGTTGTTGTCTCAACAGTTTACACAATTTGAGCCTTATGAAACACAATCATTGTGCTAAAATTCTTTCATACACAAGCACGACCACTCAGAAAATCTGTTTTTCTGTCAGAACATTCATAGTTAAACCTTGTGTTTTTCAATGATTGAATGGAAGTCCTCGGGAGTCGTCATCAAACCAACTCCTTACATTGTACATTCGTTGTACACAGTAACTTTGTGTTACTGACAGGCATTCCTAACTGTTTCATTTGTTGAATCAGGGTTACACGTTCATTATGTCTGAATTTTAAAAGATTCGGATATATACAGTTCATGATTTGACTCTTTAGATCAAAGTGCGGCAACTGTAAAAGGGGATATTGTTAGTTGATCAAAAAGGGGGAAATCAAAGTCTGTGCCAAAATTGACAAAGTTTTGATGATTATGATGCTCACATCATCAAAAAGGGGGAGAATTATACAAAGATCAATTTCAAAGTTATGAAGAGTTGTCAAAGTTCGAAAAGACAACTCAGAAATTCGAATTGCTTCCGCTGATTTAAAGTTTAAGTTTGATAAAGAATGTTCAAAGACGATTCAAGATGATTAGTGAAAGTTTGTTTCTTCCAAAGACGTTTCAGAGATCACAAATGATGAAGATACAAGTTGTTCAAAGATAGTTTTCAAAGATGTTTCAAAGAATGAAGTTTCAAGTTCATAAGATGTTGCAAGAATTCAGTTTTGCGTTCAAGCCATGTTGACTTTCCAAAGCCTCAAAGTCTAAAAAGACTTTTCAAGATTCTTCAAAAGGCTGAAAGAGTAAAGATTGTGAAAGCTTCAAAGAGACAAAAGCTGAAGAATCAAGAGCTGAATTTCAGTATCAAATTTTTATTAAATCTTGAATACAAAGGGGGAGATTGTTAAGTCTAAATATTGTATCCAAGATTTAATAGGAAAGTCAAAGATGTAAAAGTCAACATTGTCTTTGTAATAGTTAGTCTTTGTATGTTTTGCTTTCCTTAGTGGTTAAGTCTTGGTTAGTTAGTTGGTTTATATAGGTTTGGCTTTCATAATCTTGTAACGACGCTAGAGAACTATTCACGTATTGTATGTGTGAGATCTGTGACTAATGCAAGATCTACTTTCTCTCTCTAAGTTTCTCTATCTAATTCTTGATCTTAATTGATATATTTTGAGTAATTGCTTGATATGTTTGGGATTTTATGATTTGCATATAGATTATGCAACAAGTCCTAGGTAAACAATCGACATATATTAGGGGATGGTCTAGGGTCCTGAGCACTAAGAGAGACTCTATGAATTCGCGATATAGCACCGACTCTTCTGGTTGATTGAGTCACACTAAGATGTCTGCTAGACTTGCCTCAACAGAATCCGATCTTGCTTCATCTAAATCCGAGCTTTCTTCAACTCAATCCGAGCTTGCTTCAACTTGATCCGAGCTCTCACGTATGAAGGGTGAAATGGTGGAGTTGCGTTAAATGGTGAGCTCGATCGTGTCTGGTCAACCACTTCCTACTTTTGCAGCTTCACAAAATGTTCAAGACCATGGTTCCGAGACTCGAGATCGGTAGACATTATTTGTATAATATGATTTTGGATAGATTTCGATTTATGTAAGAATTTAGATTGAACTCTAGGTTGTTTTGGAATATTTCATCCATGTTTTTTCGAATGAATTGAGATAGAACAAATCTATGAATTTCATTGTTTTGGGAATTTTTTAAAATTCTTGACATACTATTATTAATTATTTCATTATAATTATATAATTATATATAAATATTTAGGTGAAATATGGATGAAATTTATATATTTGTATATAACCATTTAGAGAAGGAATTGACGCTTTAAAAATGTATCTAAATGGTACCTTTAGAGAAGGAATTGATGTTTTAAAAGTGTATCTGAAGGGTACCTTTTGTAGAGAAGGAATTGATGCTTTAAAAATGTATCTGATGGGTACCTTTAGAGAAGAAATTGATGTTTTAAAAGTGTATCTGAAAGGTACCTTTAGAGAAGGAATTGATGTTTTAAAAGTGTATCTGAAGGGTACCTTTAGAGAAGGATTTGATGTTTTAAAAGTGTATCTAAAGGGTACCTTTAAAGAAGGATTTGATGTTTTAAAAGTGTATCTAAAGGACACCTTTAGAGAAGATTTTGAAAAGTGTTACTAAAAGCAAGAGTTTTAGAGAAGATTTTCAATATACCTTCTCTAAAAGTATCTATTAGTTACTTTAATAAACCGTCGCAAATAGTTGAAAAGCGTCACTAAAAGGTACTTTTAGAGAAGCTTTTGAGGAGAAATTGACTAACCTTTTGTAACAACCCAACAAATAACGACAACAAAGAGATAGATATAATAATAATTAACATTCACCAATGAATTCCAATATAAAAACTTGATATTCAGGGATTTAAATCATCTTGATCATTGTCTATTACAACCGAGAATCTATTTATATATATATTTACAGAAAAGTAACTACGCCGCTCTAAAGCCAGACTCCCGCAATTGAGCTGCTAACACTTCTCTTTTCCTTTACCAGATCCGAAAGCAAATATTTTACCTGAAAATGGAATTTAAGAAAAATAGGAAGCGAGGATTAGACCGAGAGGTCTAGTGAATTCCCAACCCCGTCCTTTTTATAAAGATACACAACAGAGTTCGATAATTGATAAAGATACAATCTCACAATTCAGTGCCACAATTTGTTCACACATATAAGGACTACTCGTCCTCGGGGGCCCGCAGTAGATACCCATACGCCCCCACCCATGTCGATGTCGTTTCCGTGTATAAGGAAACTAATTCCAAATACACGATTCAACCATCCCCGATGGTTAAGCGCATATAGCCTTGGCCAATACATGATCGAATAACGCGCCACATCAACACTTGATTAAATACATAAAATGTAAACAACAACATGACATTAAAGATTTATCCAGAGTTGCGATAACCAGAATAAGCCATACAATAAATACCATTTCCAGTTCATAAATAAGAAGCTTTGTTTGAAAGATCAGGGAACTCGCCTGGTGAGGAAAACTCGGCACACACCCGACTTCTATCCCCGTATAGATTGACTCCTATAATTCAAATTTAATAATAATATATCAAATTAAAGGTTGACAGCATGACGATTAAAGACCCCCAAAGCTTCTGAATTCTCACAGACTGCTCACACCGGTCGCTAGGACCCCGATCGATGGAACACGACACCGGTCGCTGGACCCCGGTCAGGACACAGGTCACTGGGCCCAGGTCGATGGCATATGATACCGGTCAAAGGCCCTGGTCGACGGTGACACCGGGTAGCCCCGGTCGCCTTACACACTTCGGTCACCGAACAGACCCCGGTTGATCGGACCGGTCGAGACGAGCAGACCCTCGATCCCTTTACTTTCTCAAGTAAATCTCTTCCTCTCTAATCGCTTCACTAACTCCCAACATTAACATTATCAGCCTATTAATTTCTTTTAAGGTCCAACACTCTAATCCCTTCCCCCTCCAGGACACAGTCCCTGGTTCGCGTAAACAGTCCAGATATCGATTAAACATTAATGGTCTTGCCCCAAAATTAATCAATCGATTCCTTCAATTAATTTAACCATCTCCATTTGGTTTTTCCTACTTAAATCTATCCTTTAGTTGCAACCCATAGTTTAACTTGCATCAGATTAGAAGAAGAATAGAAGGAAACCCAAGTCACCCCAAATCTTCCAAATCAAAAAGGTTGAGAGGAAACAAGAAATACGGTTTTGATGCTTACCTCACGTTGATAAGTATCCGCAGATTCCGTTCTTGACCTCAGCTCTCGACTTCCATCGCCTCCCTATCTCCCCCTCTCAAATCGCCGTACAAAACTTACACACACACACAAAACTAAACTTTTCAGGGACTCCAATGAACAAGAGATAAGGTTTTAGGCCTAATTTGGGCCTATTAAGGTTATTTACACTAGGCCCATCCAATTTTTCTTATTTTCTCCTTAACCCTTGATTCTCAAATTTCCTAACCAACCTACCCAAAATAAACGGGTGTTACAACTCTCCCTCCCTTAAAAGGATTCCGTCCCAGAATCTTTCTTGGCAAATAGGTGCGGATGCTTAGACTTCATTTCCGACTCCAATTCCCACGTAGCTTCTTGTCCTTTGTGAAACTTCCACTGAACTTTCACTAAGTTAATCTCTTTCGTCCTTAGTCGCTTCACCTTACGATCCACGATCGACTCGGGCTCTTCGACGAAATTCAGCTTCCCATCCACTTGAAAGTCTCGCAGTGTGAAAGTCCAAGATCGGTCTAAATCTAGTGAGAGAAAGTAGAGAGAGAAAGTAGGAGCGCCAAATGTAAACTGATATATTCAAAGTGTGTTCCAAAATTACAAAAACAAAGCACCTAAGGGACTTAAATAACCCAGGTCTTAACCAATACAGATAAGCACATTAAGCACAGTAAAACAACTGAGAATAAATACAATGATTACTACAAAATTAGTCTTAACAATCTCCCCCTTAGTAATCATTGACGCTCTTCTCTTTGACGAAGTCGATTCAGCCCGAGTAAAACTTCCAAGCGACACAGAGTGGAGCGGAAATTCAATCTCTCTTGAATAGTATCCAATGTCTTCTTGAGAATTCGAATTTCATCATTATCAACCAGAAAATCATTACTTCTTGTTTCTAAAAAACTTCTTTTAGCTTCTTTCAGACGTTGCTCCAACTAAAGTTTGATCACCTTCAATGTTCCATCTGAGTAATGAGCAATTTCTTCAAATCTGAGAAAGCATTTTTGACTTGATCCATTCTTGTAGACAAATCCATATGGATCTTGAACTATGGTGAATAAAGGATAAGAATCTAAGTCTGGCAAGCTTTGATTGGGCTTTAGAAGATTTACAACTGGCTGAAAGCTTTCAACGGCCATCTGAAAATCAAACACTCTGAAGAATCTGATTTGCCGTCGAATGAATCTTTTGATAACAAACAATGCTTGAGAAACATCCTGAGTTCTATGATAAAGATTCCTGAAATGATCATATAAAAACTCAATGTCATAAATAGAAAGATCAGTGAAATCTGCCTCTGAGAAAGTATATCGCTTGCAATCTCTTCTTTCCACTTCGAATTCCGGATACCAGATATTAACTAACTTGTTTATCGTGACGCTGATAACTTGGACAATCAAATGTGGAGAAGAAACGAGATTGTTTCTACGACGCTGGCACTTGATGAGCATCAAGTATTCATACTGATAAGCCTCTGACTCCTTTTCAATACCAAGGATAGCATAAATGTTGATCGGCTTCTTCTAGAAACGAAAATATTACACTGACAATCTTCTAGAAAGGCAGATCTTTGTCTTGAAGCCATATACCTTTGTTGAAGACTTCTTTGTCTCTCCTGTCTGGTCAAAGATGGTCCTTCCTCAAGAATTGTCGGAGGAATCACAGGTTCAGATAGAGGAACATCAGTTTGTGCTCTTCACGACTGACCACCTTCAAATGAGCTTTGAGGAGCAGTGGTAGTCGGAGTTGAACTAGCAACAGGAGAAGAAGTAATTGGAGCAGATTCTAGAACTTGAGTAGCTTCACTACTTGGAGAACTTTCAGGAATCTTTTCTTGAGAAGGAAGATCTTTGTACAACATGTCTGTAATCTCTTCATCCTTAGCATCCATGAATACAATATCATCTTCAGTATCAGAAATAATGACTAAGTCATCACAATCCTCTTCTTTTACTTGGAAAATCTTCTCAAATCTGATGTCTTCATCATCATCTGAATTTATCTCTATGAAACTTGCAAAGAAGGATCTCATGTCATTTGCTGCTTCAGAATCCTCTAAATCAATTGGTCTTGATGCAGTATCAGGATCAATATAAACAACAATATGCATATTATTCTCTATATCTTGTTCAGAAAAATTCAGTACATTTGACATGGAAGACAGATCAATATTTTCAATCATGACATTCACAATATCTTCAACCCTACAGTCTTGAACATTGTCAGCATTCTTTTCTGTATCACCAACCACCTCTTCTTGAGATTGATCTTCTCTAGTTGAAGAAGATCCTTCCACTCGTGGTCTCTTCACCATCTCCCCCTCATGGCCTTGATGATCTGGATCATCTTGGTCATGTCGACGTTTAAGAGACAAACCTGCCTCAGTTCTACAACTATGTTCAAGATTATCAAACTTGTTAGAGAGTTCTGAAAAAGCTTGAGTCATAAAGACCTAAGATCAGCAAAGCTGGATTGAAATTTTGATCGGAAAGACTTGAATTCTTCAGATAAAGCAATACTCTGGTCAGAATCAGATGAAGGAACTGGAGGCGGCATAGGTTGGAAATTCCTTAACAGAGAAAGAAGATCTTGATCCTGATGTTGAGGTGGGGACATAGACAGTAAACGAGCGTAAAGCAAATCGGTTAACTCGAATATTGAAAGATCATGAAGAGTAGACCTTGAAGATGTACCGGTAGGAGCTGATGTAGAAATACCCACAGACATAGTAAACAATGGAGGAGTTGGAAGAGAAACGATTGGTAGAGCAGTATATGATACATGTGCAGAAGACGGTTCTCTAATAACAACCCCAGATGGGTGTCTGAACGGAATCATTTCAGGGATTTAAGAGGTGTCAATTTCTGGCATTTTACCCTTGAAGAAAGCACGCATTTTCTGAATTTCCGCATTCTTATGCTCTTCAAACTGCTCATTCATCTTTCAAATCATCTCATTCAGAGTAGAAAATTTATCAGAAGAAACCCGAGCTTGAACAGAAGAAAGCTCTACAGCTAAAACGGTTGTAGAATGAATAGCAGCAAGAGAAGTTGCTGGAGCTTGACTCTGTATCTGAGCTGAGGCTTGAGCAAACTCTAAATCCAATTCATCCACTTGAAGACGAGCAACTGAAGGATTGATAGATACAAATTCATCTTCAGATACAACCTCTTCTGACACATGCACCTCAGGTTCCTTAGATTGCCTTGTATATACCAGAAGACTTGGTTGAACATCGTCATCTCCGTCATTATCATTATCATCATCTTCACTGTCAGGAATATCAGCACCAATATCAGCATCTTCATCACTAGCTTCATCTTCATCAGCAGTAGCAACAACATCATCATCAGAAGCATCATGGACAGAAGCAGCAGGTTCAGTTTGAATAGTAGCAAGTACATCACTGATTTGTTGAGTTGCTTCAACTTCTTGTTCTGCAGATATTTCAACTTCTTGCTCAACAGTTTTTTCGACTTCAACTTCAACCTCTTGATTGGCAGCAGCTTATGTGTCATGAGATGGCTCATTTTGTGTAGCGTCCATAAAGTCATTCTCCATGAAGTACTCAACGACACTATCATCAGCCATATCAGCATAGTTGGCGATTAGGGCGTATGGAATAGTCATGGAATAGTTGAACGACTGCTTCTGTTTCTGAATATAAAGCATTTTTGTATCCGGAACCTGCGGCCAAGATAATCTGCGTGGAATAGCTGGATTGCTTCTGAGCATACTTCGAATGATAAGCTTCAAATATCTGATAAATGGAATGAACTTGCGCTTCTTGTGTGTAAGCTTGTCTTGCACCCGCTCCGAGAGTTCTGTCCAGAAAATGTAAGTGTAGTCGACATGCAAGTCATAGATGACTGCATGGAACAATCGGAGATAAAGTAGACTTACACTGTCCGTTCCAGAATGCTTTGCCTTAAGACACCTGATGAGAACAGAGAAGAGAGCATACCAAACTGGAGGAAGATGTGACTTGTCAAAATCACTAACTCTGTTCAATGTGCCAGTATATCCAATATTTCGAATGCCGTCAAGAACATCCTCTTTAGAAGGAAAACTGTCATATGAAGTTCGGCCTGGTCTGGAGTTGGGCTCAGGAAGCTCTAGAATTAGACGTAGACGCTTGTAGGAAAGAAAACAGTCATATTGATCAATTTGCAGATCGAATCTGTGCGGACGAGCAAGCTCATTCTTTGTAATTGTATGCCATGTATGCTGTATATATACTTCTGGAACGTCAGCACATGAAGTAAGAGCCTGTGCAAGTGGATGTCCTCTGAGAATCGCTCGAATAACCGGATGTATTTCGATTCTGTCAAAATCTACAAAATAATTGTTCGGCTTGTATGGCAGAATGTACATCAGAATGGGAAAGACATCATTCGGTGTTCGGCGTGATGCAGATAGATTGGCCCCGACAGAAGGGACAGACGGCATCGGCGTCTCATGAGAAGCTTGATCAGATGGATCATCGAGAATAACATTCTAGTCTTGTATCATTGGATTTGTTTGGGTTTTAGAAGACATTTAAAAACCTGAGGTTCGAAAATACGAACTAAAACAAACCCAAGATACGATTCAACAGAAAAAACTCGGTCTGAGATTGAAGACGATGAACAGTACAAAAACACAAATCACATAGTAAGAAGATGAATATGAAATCAAAATCAGATACAAACAATGTAAAACAAATCACAGATAATAAGAAAATCTAAAACATATACCTGATCGATTTACAAAGAACAAAATCAAATAAAGAGGAAGAAATCGGCGCACAGTGTGAGTGAGAGGGAAAATAAACAGTGAAATGGACTTTTGAAAATGAGATTGAGATGGAAAGAGTAAAATGAAAATACTAAACACTATTTATACTAAAAACATTTCATACTAAAAAAAATCACTTATTAAAAAAATAACATTCTAAAAAAAATAAAAGTAAAAAAAATTACCTGCCAAGCTCGTTTTACTCCCCCTACACAAATGCATTAAATTTAACAAATCAGTATATCATTTGTGGAGAAATATCAGAAATACTTACCTGATGAAATTCTGATCAGCACATGAAGTATTTTATCAACTTTGTTCACTCCCCCTCAAAAATAGAATGAACCAGCTTATGTCAAGCAGATTACCACTCCCCCTCGAAAAATGCACAGACCATTGACAAAAAATATGAATACACAAACATTAAGACATCAGTGTAAAAAGAAAATTATACTGAATATAAATTTTGAAATAACTGAACATATAAAATTTTAAACAATAAACAAATTAAAGTCTACTCAGTAAAATATCATAGATTTATTAATCAGTTGAAATCAAACGTATGTTGTTGGATACAAGAACAAGTTTCATTGCATATCAAGTTAAGACATGTTCAGTTTCAAAAACTTCCAGCTATCTATTCAGTGTGCTCGCATGCGAACTTCAATTAGCTTCAAGAAAAATGCAATTCTAAAAATATTATAGAGAACTTTGCATGTACTAACACTAAGTCATCAAAAATTAAAACTTTCACAAATTTACAGGTTTATCACAACTCAAACATAACACCAAGTATCATGATATGTGTGCTCATTGGCATCTTTTAGTATTGTGCACATTGGCATCTTCACATGAGTGTGCTCTTTGGCATCTTTTAAGCGATGTGCACTTTGGCATCTTTTTAATCAAAAAGTTTGATAAGTAAAGAACATGTCGTAAACGTAACTTTCTATCTGACCCTATTGCAGGATTTGGGTCAGCCGCTCCCAGACCAGTTGGCCTTAGGGGACTAGGTGTCAAGCACCCCTTGGAACTTACTTTCCCGGATCAGAAAGCCTACATCGACATATCCTAAACCCATTCATACCAGTAGAACGTGACTTTCGATCTGGTTCTATAGAAGGATTTGGGTTCGATCACTCACAGATCAAATGACCTTAGGGGATCAGATGAAAAGCATCCCACGGAACTTACTTTCCCAAAACAGAAAGTCCACAGGTACAAACTATTAAACTCAGAGATATCTGTATTTTATATATAGAATTATTCATCTCAATCACTAGGTCAACATCTAAGTGCTTAGCCCATATTTTCATTCCGATCTGTAAATCTGATCATTTAGGTAGTATAAGCAAAGTAAACTATAAATATTCCGACTCACATATCTTTAAAGCAGTATCAAAAGCTACAAACATGTTGCTGACTTTTCGACTTTTGTAAGACTTGAAAGTTGAACATATAAAACTTTAATATAAACAAAGCAACTTGAAAATTTATCCTTGACACACCTTTTATTCAACTAAAAGAAAATCTGTAAACCTTTTACTTTATAGAATAAAATTTGTAAAGATTTAATCTTTTAAATTCAACATGCCAAGTTTTGAAAGCAGAAAATTAAAACGTTTTTCATCTAAAGCTTTTGTAAAGATATCAGCAAGTTGATATTCTATTGGTACAAAATATAATTCAATAGTACCTTCTTCCACATGATGTTTTATGAAATGGTACTGCATATCTATGTGTTTGATTTTAGTGTGCTGGACCGGATTGGCTGATATCGCGATCGCGGATTTGTTGTCACAATATATAGGCAATGTTTTGTACAGCATCCCGTAATCCCGAAGTTGTGTCTTCATCCAAAGCACTTGAGCGCAACAACTAGCTACGACGACGTATTCTGCCTCTACAGTGGAGATTGAAACATAGTTCTGCTTCTTCGACGCCCAGCTTATCAGTCTGTCACCCAAAAACTGAAGATGAACTGAAGTGCTTTTCCGGTCCAATTGATTACCGCCAAAATCTGCATCAGAATAAGCAATCAACTTATAGTCAGAACTCTTAGGATACCATAAACCTAAATAAGGAGTTCCTTTAATGTATCTAAAAAAGCGCTTGACTGCTAATAGATGAGATTCTTTAGGCTTGGCTTGGAATCTGGCACACAAACAGGTAGAGAACATTATGTTCGGGCGACTGGAAGTTAGATACATTAGCGATCCGATCATTCCTCGATATGTCTTTTGATCCACAACTTTTCCATCTGGATCAAGTCCGATTTTGTCATCATGAGCCATGGGTGTACCGATAGAAGAGAATTTGTCCATCTTGAATTTCTTCAAGATATCAAATACATACTTCGACTGGTTGATAAAGATGCCATCTGGAAGCTGCTTCACTTGTAGGCCGAGGAAGAAATTAATTTCTCCCATCATGCTCATCTGAAACCTAGAAGTCATTAGTTCAGAAAACCAAGTACATAAAGATTTGTTAGTCGCACCAAAGATAATATCATCTACGTATATTTTAACTAAGAAAATATCCAAGTTTGATCTATAAATGAAAAGAGTGATATCGATGGATCCCTTGGTAAACCCAAATTTGATCAAGAAGGCTGACAACTCATCAAACCACGCCCTCGGTGCTTGTTTCAGGCCATACAGTGCTTTATCAAGAAAGTATACTTGATCAGGACGTTCTTTGTCAACAAATCCCTCTGGTTGAGATACATAGACTTCTTCTTTCAATTTCCCGTTGAGGAAGGTTGTCTTGACGTCCATCTGATACACGGTAAATTTGCGATAAGCAGAAAAAGCAAGAAACATACGAATAGCTTCAAGTCGAGCGACCGGCGCGAACGTTTCATCGTAGTCAATTCCTTGTTCTTGTCGATAACCCTTGGCTACCAATCTTGCTTTGTTCCGAATAACAATACCATCTTTGTCTTTCTTATTCTTTAATATCCACTTTGTTCCAATTATGCTCTTTCCTTTCGGCCATGGTACAAGTCTCCAAACTTTCAGCGCGTCAAATTGATTGAGCTCCTCTTGCATAGCTATAATCCAATCCGGATCCTCAAATGCTTCAGAGACTTTGGTTGGTTCAATCTTGCTTAGAAAGCAAGTGAAGAGACATTCGTTGGAAGTTGCCGTCTTGGAGCGTGTAGACACACTTGCTTGAGGATCTCCAATAATTTGATGAATGGGATGAGATCTTGTCCATTTGGTGGTGTGAGGGAGAGGATCAATAATATCTTGAACAACTTCTAATTGTTGAGAAGGAGGTTCAGGAGCTTCTATGTCAGCTGAAGAGATAGAGACAGTTTCAACTGAAGGAGGAGGTAGTTCAATAACATCTGGATCAGATTCTGGAAGAGTTGGTTGAATAACAACAGTTTGTTCTTCTTCCTGAACTGATTCCTCTTGAATAGGTTGTTCTTCAGCAGATTCTTCAGGAAAAGGCTCAGTTTCTGATTGTGTCTGGTCAGGTTCAGAAGAAATGGTTTGAATAACAGGAGTTACTAGAACAACATCAATTTCAGATATAGATGCAGCGGAATTTGTAGCAGATGTGCTCACAGTTTCCTGATTCAAAACATTTGAAACATTTTCAGAGTTAGATCTAGGCACATCATCATAAAAATTTTCAAACAGAAAATCAAGATCAGAAAGATTAAGCGAAAAAGTAGAAGAATCTTGATTTGTCAATTGTGGCGAAGGTTCTGAACTGAGTTGTTCAGAAGCTGAATTCTTAGTAAGAACGGGTTCTGAGCCTGGTTGACTAGAAACCAAATCAGCAGCTTCGTCAAATTTGACATTTACACTCTCTATCACTTTTCTTGCTGAGATAAAAAAAGACTTTGTAAGCTGCAGAGTTAGAAGAATAACCCAGAAAAATACCCTCATCTGCCTTCGGACTAAACTTGTTCAGATTATCCCTGTCATTCAGAACGTAACACTTACACCCAAAAGCCTTGAAATATTTGACATTCGTTTGATAACGTTCATCAGCTCATATGGTGTTTTGTTGAATCGGCGATGTAGAATCGATCGGTTCTGAGTATGGCATGCAGTTGAAACAGATTCAGCCCAATGAGACAAAGGAAGACCAGAATAAGCAAGCATAGATCTTGCAAACCCAACAAGAGTTCTATTTCGACGTTCAACAACCCCATTCTGTTGCAGTGTTCTAGCAGCAGAAAATTGTTGTTGAATTCCTTGATCCTCGTAAAAAGCTTGAAGATTACTATTCTGGAATTCAGTGCCATTGTCTGATCTGACAATCTTGACGTTCTTTTGCTTGTTGGTCTGAATTGTTTTGATGAGATTGATGAGAATGTCTGGGGTTTCATCTTTGGATTTGAGAAACTTCACCCATGTATATCTTGAGTAATCATCAACAACCACCAAGACATGTTTTTCTTACCAATACTCTTTGTCTTCATCGGTCCGCATAAATCAACATGCAGTAAGTCAAGTATGTCTGAAGTGCAGGGTTCAGGCTTTGGTTTGTGAGGAGCTTTCTTCATCTTTCCTTTCTCACAATCTTGACAGAGGTGGTCTTTCTGAAAACGAAGTACTGGAAGACCTCTCACTGAATCATTCTTGACCAGGCGATCCATATACTTAAAGTTGAGATGAGCTAGTCGACGATGCCAAATCCAACTTTCATGAACAGAGGCTTTAGATAACAAACATATGTCTGAAGGGATCTTAACCTTGGAAAGATCAATTGTATACAAATTGGATCTTCTCTTTCCAACCAATAAGTCCCTGCCACTGTCATTCTTCACATTAACTCTTTTAGAATTGAAACTAACTTCAAGATGTTTATCACAGAACTGTTCGATGCTGAATAAGTTGTGGCTTAGACCTTCGACGTAGCTGACTCTCTTGACTGTTATATTACCTTGAACTAGATCACCATAACCGAGAATTGGAGCTGTCTCACAGTTTCCTAACTTAACACGACCGCAACATTTTTCTTTAAAATAGGAAAGAAGAGATTTGTTGCCCGTCATGTGTTTGGAACACCCCAAATCCATATACCATAAATGACTAAGCTGCACATACAGAAACTACACAGATTAAGGTACCCATATGCTTATGGGTCCCTTCTTGTTAGATTTGTGTCTTTTATTTTTCGAATATTTATTATTCAAACAATCATGAAAGAAATCATCAATAGAGGAAGAAACACAATCATCAGAATCAGAACTAGAAGAAGCATATGAGACATTCTTTGCTATGTGAATCATTTGCTGAATTGAATATTTTGAGGTTTTATTACAAGAAGCAAATGTATCAGTATCACAAAGATTTTCTACACATTTATCTCCTAACAAGTCAGATTCTGGTGATTGCTGTTTAACCCTCTATATCAGCTTTCGTGACTTCTTCACAGTCCGATCTGAAACAGAAAAATCAGAAGAATTAGAATTTTCAGACAAGACACTATCATGTTTCCTTGACTTCTTTGACCTTCTTCTTTTACGCTTCTTTTTATAATATTGAACATTTAGCGTTAAAGAATCATCAATAATTGAATCAGAAGAAGAAACTTTATCTAAGAAATCAGACTGAGTATTCGACATTGAAGAACTAGCCTTGGAGTGAGAATTTTGAAAAATGCACAAGTCAGGAGGAGGTTTGCGCAACCTATTGGTGGCGCAAACTGAACATTGCGCAGTCAACGACTTGCGCAAGGTATCAGTTTGCGTAACCAACTGATTGCGCAAATGCACATTGATTTTAAGAACTTGAGTATTTTCCTTAGAATCTTTAGAAAAAACAGAAGAAATTTTGTCTTTAAAACTTGTTTTCATTAAAAAAAGAAATAAATCGTTTTCTAAATCAGTTTGAAGACTTTGTTCTTCCAATTTATCTTCAAGATCAACTATCTTGCCTTCTAACACTAATGGGGGAATGTATCTCCTAGAATCATACGACACCGGAGATGCATTTTCCTTATCAGTGTTAGCATATATATATCAACAAATTCAGTTGGTAATGAAGATTTATTGGAAGATTTGACATTTAAAACATTTTTGGAATTTCTGGACTTCTTCGTTTTCTCAGGAAAATACTTGGCATTTTTAGACGTATAAACAAATGGCATTTCCATTTTCTTGTTATGCATCCTCTTTTGATTTTCAATTTCTAAAACTTGCTTTTCATTCAACCAGTCAATTTTAAACTGAGGAGCATAATTCGCAAGAGTTAGATAATCAAAATTATATAGGGTTGGGGTTTTTGAAATAACATTGTTTAGACAAAGAGTATTTTCAAGACCAAGTCCCCACCTTTCTTTTATAGCCTCGTCACTCCTAGGCTTATTCAAATATATAGTCTGCTCAGTTTGGTTTCTCTTATACAATTTTTCTTCTAACACAATTATTTTATCAGATAAACTTTTGTTCAAATCAGTCAATTCAGTCAAAGAATCACGATAAGTCTGATTTGATAATTCTAAGTCAATCAATTTTTTTTTAAATTCCTCTTTTATGTCATTTAATATGATCTTTTCATCTTTTAGAGAAATCTTCAGTTTTTCAATCAAAACAGACTTTTCTTGATTTTCAAGCTTTTCAGATATGAACTTAGAACGAAAATCATGTAAAGCATTGACAATAACGTACAATTGAGAATAAACAAAGTTAACATCAAACTCAGAAATTAACTCAAAATCATCAGTGAAGGTATCATCTTCTTCATCATCACTCTTGTCATCTCCAATGAAGCACATTGCAGTTGTCTCCTCGTTCTGAGCTTCGTTGTCTGAATGATCCAACAAGTACTCCTCCTCAGCCAGCAGTATAGTTCCATTCTCTCGCTTCTCTGCCAATTCCAACTTCTTTCTGTAGAAAGCTGAATCCTTTACCACCTTCACTCTACACTCCTTAGCTAGATGCACGGGCTTTCCACAGTTGTAGCAATTCATAACCTTCTTGTCGTCCTTTTTCGGTTCTACTACTTTGCAGGCTCATATTTTGATACGTAAGGCTTTGATGGAGCACCAGGTTCAACCTTTTTAGAGCCAGAAGTGAAACGGAGATTGTTGGATCTTGTTCTACGCTGAAACTTTTTCTGATAGTGTTGCGAGAGAAGTATCATTGCTTTCTCCAAGGCTTCACCATCATCTTCTGTGGAACCATCATAAGCATCTTCTGTCAAAGCTTGTTCGGCTAATTGACTTGCTAAGAGGGCAGTTGGATCAACAGTCTTAGGCTTATTCTTCTTATCAACCTTAGACTTCTTTTCCAACACCATGGTCTCATCGGTCATTAGAATTTCATACAATTCCTGAATGGGCATGGTAGATATCCTGACATCATTTCTCATCCTATGACAGGACTTGCTCCATTCAGGTTGGAGTGCATTCAGAAACTTCAGGTTGGCCTCCAATTTAGTCTTGGTAACTTTGATCTTATACAGATCATTGATGACAACCCAAAATCTATCAAATACGCTCTTCAGACTTTCCCAGTCTTTCTCTTTGAATTCCTCAAAATTATTCATGTACCTCGTCTGACGCAGTTGAGTTGACACAGCTGTACCAAGCATGATCTTTTCCAATTGAGTCCACATAAGCATAGGATTCTATTTGAAACAGTCAATTCTGTTGTAGATCGAATTGGGCAGTGCAAGAATCAGATTGGATTTGGCCTGGTTATCAGTTTGATATCTTAACAGTTCATCGGCATCATACTCCCTTAAAGCTTTCTCAACAGTTGTAACCAGAGTAGTTGCTGTAGCTGGTATAACTTTCATCAGCCTCTCCATAGGACCCTCAGTCAGAGATTTCATCATGTTATCCCCATTCGGTTGTCTTTCTATGAAGTTAATGAATCAAGTTAATGAATCGGTCTTGCCACTTTTCAAATTCATTTTCATTAATCAGTACGAGAGGCCGAGTGTCAGACCCTAATGACATCATCAGGTCATTCTTGTAAACTTGAGCTTGCAAAGACATCTTGAAAAATTCAGAAGATCAGAAAATTCTAAGTCTGGAACACAGGAAGTCTTGCGCAAACAGAAGGTTTGCGTAAGTAGTGAGATCCGCAAAAGAGTTTTGCGTAAGCCAAACGATACGCAAACTTAACTTTGCGTAAGCCAAGGGATACACAAACTGAGTTTTGCGTAAGACAAGTGATACGAGAACCGAATTTTTCGTGATGAGGAAGACACAGTGAGCTTTGCGTAAGTAACAGAGTACGCAAACTGAGTTTTGTGTGAGCTTGATGATACGAAAACTAAGCTTTGCGGGAGCTTGATGATACGAAAACTTTATTTCTCGGAAAGCACTGGATATGTAAAATTTGCTTTGCGTGATAAGCCCAATGCGAAAAACCTGAAAAACTAACACAGATTAGAACACAATATGAACTTGCGCAAAGTAGCATGAACTTGCGCAAACCTATATGAACTTGCGCAAACCTACAAGAACTTGCGCAAACAGTAAAAAATCAAATAAAACTTGCAAGATCGATTATAACAATGAAATTAATGCAAGAAAATTACACACTGAAGATCGAAAACAACTTTCTTACAACTTTCAACCAACAAATTCGATTAAAAAACACGAAATCTCAAATTCGTGAATGTAATAGTACGTTCGAAACGGGTTTTCTAAAATTCACAAAATCGCAAAATCGAAGATCAAAACATGATTTTCATTCAAAATTAAATGAAGAAAATGTGATCTACTACTAAAATCGATTCCAAAGAAACAGATTACAAACAAATTCGTCCAGAAACCTATCCAAATTTGATGAAAAAGCAAAAAACGAGATTTTCTTGAAAAAATCAAGAAAATCGATCAAATTTTCTGCTTTAATCCATAAATTCAGAATCTAAATCAAATACTCTCAGTCCTCTCAAATTCAGAATTGCTCTGATACCAATTGAAAGTCCAAGATCGGTCTAAATCTAGTGAGAGAAAGTAGAGAGAGAAAGTAGGAGCGCCAAATGGAAACTGATATATTTAAAGTGTGTTCCAAAATTACAAAAACAAAGCACCTAAGGGACTTAAATACCCCAGGTCTTAACCAATACAGATAAGCACATTAAGCACAGTAAAGACAACTGAGAATAAATACAATGATTACTAAAATATTAGTCTTAACACAGTGGTATTGCCATATCCACATCTGCGAGACAATTTCTCAAGTTAGCGACATGGAAAGTGTTGTGTATGCCCTTCAGTTCATCGGGTAACTCCAACCTATAAGCCACAAGGCCAACACGTTCGATAATTTTAAAAAGACCAATAAATCGGGGACTTAATTTCCCTTTCTTCCCAAACCGGATTACCCCTTTCCACCGCGATACCTTCAACATTACGTTATCACTGACCTGAAACTCCAAATCTTTTCGGCGTTTGTCCGCATAACTCTTTTGACGGTCGCGCGCCACTTTCAGTCTTTCACGTAATTGGATGATTTTATCTGAAGTCATCTGCACTAACTCTGGTCCGGCCAACTGTCGTTCTCCAACCTCGTTCCAACACAGAGGAGTTCGGCATTTCCTACCATAGAGCATTTCGTAAGGAGCTGCTTTGATGCTGGCATGATAACTGTTATTGTAAGAAAACTCGATCAGTGGTAGGTGGTTTTCCCATGAACCTTGGAAGTCCAGAACACATGCCCTCAGCATGTCTTCCAGGGTCTGGATAGTCCCTTCAATCTGGTCGTCAGTCTGCGGGTGGTATGGTGTGCTAATTTTGATCCTCGACCCCCATCTCTCGTTGGAAACTTTTCCAGAAAACTGACGTGAATCAGTTGTCCCGATCGGATACGATTGACAATGTCACCCCGTGATGAACCACAATCTCGTCAATATATAATTTTGTGAGTCTTTCCATAGTGTAAGTCTCCTTGATGGGCAAAAAGTGCGCAGACTTGGTAATTTGGTCCACGATGACCAAATTGCGTCTTACCCCTTCGGAGTCCTAGGTAGTTTAGTCACAAAATCCATCGTGATCTGTTCCCATTTTCAGACAGGGATGTCTAACAGTTGGAGCTTCCCGTACGGTCTTTGGTGTTCCACTTTTACCTGCAGACAAGTCATACATCTTTCCACGTAATACGCTATATCTTTCTTCATACTCGGCCACCAATAATCTAATTTCAGATCCCCGTACATCTTGTTCGTCCCTGGATGAATCGAATACTTCGACTTATGAGCTTCCGCTAAAATGACCTTTCTCAAATCTCCATACTTCGGAATCCAAATCCTTCTGTTGTAGCACTTTAATTCCCGGTTGTCCTCTATCAACGATTCCTTAAGACCTACCATCCTTTCAGCCTTAAGGTTTTCAGGCTTCAAGGATTCCGCCTGGAATCTCTTGATCTCCTCTAAAAGATTTAATATTGCTTCCACTCTGGTGGCTATCATCATCGGCCTTTCACTCCTTTCCTTTCGACTTAAGGCGTCTACGACCACGTTGGCTTTTCCTAGGTGATATTCGATCTTAAAGTCGTAATCTGTTAATAATTCAATCCATCTTCGCTGACACATGTTCAACTCTTTCTGGTCGAACAAATGACAGAGGCTCTTATGGTCCGTGAAAATTTTGCATTGCGTCCCATAAAGGTAGTGCCTCCAAATCTTAAGCGCAAAAACCACGGCGGCCAACTCTAAATCATGTGTAGGGTACCTTGTTTTATGGTCTTTCAACTGACATGATGCATAAGCGATTACTTTTCCCCGCTGCATTAAGACACATCCCAAGCCCAGCCTAGACGCATCGCTATATACTACAAAGTCTTTCGTACCATCCGGCAGTGTCAAAATCGGAGCGCTACTTAACATATCCTTGAGTTTCTGAAAAGCTTCCTTCTGAACTTCTATCCAGACAAACTTCGCATTCTTTTTCGTCAACGAGGTCAACGGGGTAGCTACCCAGGAGAAATCTCTAATAAATTTTCGGTAGTACCCTGCTAGACCCAAGAAGATTCGCACTTCGGAGGGTGTCCTTGGTGTTTGATAGTCTTTTAATATTGTTCTAAGTCAAGAACTCGCACGTCTCATCTTGCGAGAAGTAAAGAATTCGCATCCTTTGATTTGCGAAAAGCATCGCAAGCTTCAGCCTGCGAGAATTTTGGAATCCTTAATCTTTAGTCTACGAATTGTGTGATCTTAGTGGTTTGCGACAAGTAAAGTGAACAGTGTTTTGCAAATTCCATACTTAGACAAAATTTGGCTATTTTTCAGAAGATTGAATTTTTTTGATTTTTCTTTAGAGATATGTGCAAAGTATCAAGATGACTTCCGTAGATACTCTAGCCATAGGAACGGATGTCAAGCCATCTGTTTTATTCATGGGTGAATATGAACAGTGGAAGGATCAGTTTCTGGATTTTATTAACAGAAATGAGATTGGTCATTATATCCGAAAATCATTGGAAGAAGGACTTATGAAACCTCCAACAAAGCTTCATACCACAGAAGAGGAAGGGGTAGAGATCATCACAAAGGAATATGTTATTGATCCAGAAGAATATATTGAGGAATAGAAAAAGAGGCATAAAGCAGACAGACTAGCATTATCTTTCTTACTTCAAGAGATTCCAAATGAGATCTATGTGAAGATTAATAGTTGTTAATGCCAAAAATCACCCAAAGGATAAATTAAGGTCGATGTGGAGCTTTATCCAACTAAACAAAGTAACCGGACGACAATATGAACAATAATATGAAAAATAAAGAGACAAGGGATTTTGTGACGCGGAAAAACCTCAACTAGGAAAAAACTGTGGACGACTAAGGGGTGTCGTCATGCACTATGATCACAAAACAGGGGTGATATCCTTCAATGTTACAATGTTTCACATGATGGATATTATAAACAAGTATACAAACTAATAACAAAAATAAGTCGTGTGTGAAAACACTTGTGTCGTGTGAATAATATCATTATTGTGTATTGCTGGAGAAAGATTACATTTGTTCTTTGTAGAGCTTGTAAATTTCATGGTTCGAATCTCAGGTGTCCCAATGAAATGTGTATCTTCGGTATTTATAATCCTAAATCTTCATAAGTGTATCTTTGTAACGTTCGGTTCTCCATAATTGACTTTGATTGCTTTGATCAGTTATAGTCGTTGGTACTTATGAGCAATAAACCTGAATTAAATGAACAAGAAAGGAACGTTGAGTCATTCGTTAGTATGGTCGAGGGTAAATCCTCGTGTTCGTCGTACGATGCTCAACCGACCTTTGAGTTAGTGTCGACGAGTGTCGTGGTTATGCTAGGTCGCCAGGACTTTATCTTAGTATAAGACAAGTCGTGTGAAATGTGCATAAAATGTGCCTTCGTCGTGATCGTGTATTTTTTACCCAAACAGTTTTCCCCCAAAATTTAAAATTTTAAGCGGGAATTTTAAATTTAAATTTTGAAATTTGCCACGTGTCAATCTAGGGGAGGTTATCGTTGCGGTGGAACCGAATCGGTTTGAATCTAATTAGACCATTGGACGTCTAACTGACGTACGTGATGTCATGGTGGCATGGGGAACACGCGTGTCATGCTTAGGGTACAGGTGTCGATAATCTAGGCGTACTCGTTAAGAGTCGATTGACACGTGTCGATCATCAAGCGACTGGTTCTGATAATGGTTTTTGCGTATAAATAGGAGTAACCATGGAAGGTTTCCTTTTACGCTTTCATAGTTTTTCAGAGAGAAATTTCGCCTAATCCTTACGAAATTTTAGTATGATCTTTGCCGGACATAGATTTCGATCGAGTTTTAGAGTGGCTATTTAAGGTACGATCGTCGTTAACTTCTTATATGTGTTTTAAGACTTGTGCTAGAAAGCCTAGGAAGAACAGGGATATATTAGGTTTAATCACTTTAAAGACTAACCAAACCGGCTTAGAGATGTCAAGTGAACCTGCTAGTATAATCTAGAGTCAAGACGACCTGGATAGTCTAAGGCACTTGGCACAAATTCCGGGTGGAAATCGCCATTAATTCTCCGGGTCAGGCTCGACCTGACATGTGTCCGGAAGAGTTGTTCATGCTGACATTCAACCTCGTGCCAGAACAACTCATACCCCAGTTTTGGAGTGTCGTCTTAGTTATTGAGTGACTGACGAGTGAATGGGGGTCGCCATTCGACGTGAATGACCTCCTCACTGCCTACACTGTGAAGGTTGACAATTTTCATCGTTACAGCCTTCACTCGAGGTATCGGCGAGACCGCGGTCAACGACCATGGGTGGAAGTCGAGATACGCCTTCATACGTATGGGCTCACTGGGTTTAGACAGTGATTGGATCGAGCCCGACGGGAACACGTCGAGTGATTATGTCTTTATTTTTCTCTTTCATCGTATGTTTTTTGTCATTTATGCTTTGTTTCTAATGTTTTCTCTTGTTGTTCGTAGCCATCAAGTTCGACGAGGTTAAACCAAACAGCGATTCGGTATACAAGATAACCCAATTCTTGGGTTATAGTTTGGTTGACTGGTCGTATTCCCCACTATCCTCGACAGACGACGACGAGATAATCATCATCGAGCCTTTTGAGGTCGAAGTCGAGGAGGTCGAGGAAGAGAGAGAGTAAGAGAGAGAGGAAGAGAGAGAAGTAGAGATGGCAGGTAAATTGCGTGACTCCACGTTGTCTCTTTCTCTTTATATTTCTCTCTACTAATCGTGTGTTTTGTTTGTATTTTTAGCTGGTTCTACGATGAATGACCTCAGGAAGGTGCAACTGGATCTTGCCCGAAAGGGCAAGGAAAAAAGGAAGGCAGCCGCGGCTGCGACGTCGAGCCTATCGAAGCGCACACGGATGACGATCCCGAGGGAACCATCATCGAGGGGTGGCGGCACGTCAAGTGTCGCTAGCCCCGAGAAGGCGAAGATGGGCGAACCTATTCTGGCGGTCCCCATAAGCGTCGCACCCCCAAGAACGGAGTCTTCGGGGGAGCCAAATGTCAAGCGTCCTCCTCTAGAGGGGGTTCAGGCGACAGAGGCCTCTGGGTCCAACCCTCCATCTGGAGACAAAGGGAAGGGACCCGCGGATGTTCAGACGGTCAACTTCACGTTGCCGTCGAACTTCATGGCGGATGACATCCTTGACCGGGAGAGGATATTTCCCCACTTGGGGAAGTATCTGCTTCCTCATTTCCAAGAGAATTTAGGGAGATGTCCGTTGACGACTTTGGATTACACGTCTCAGGTCTCGCCTTCATGGTAAGTATAGTTGGTATTTTCCTTATATATATTTGTTTGTCTGTCATATACTAACAGTCGTGTTTAATTTTTTAGACGTTCCAGGCTTCCCTTGGTCTCTACGGGGAGATGGAGAGGATTAGACGCCTTATGCCTACTGTCCTCGACAAGGCAAAGGCGGCGCATGAGAGGGAGCATGTTTCCCTGACCCGAGAGAAGGAAGCCAGATCCCAGGTGGAGTCCCTTACCGTGAGGCTCGAGGAGTCCCACAAGATTGTTGAGGTCGCCAACATCCAAGTTACAGATTTGCAGTCACGTCGTCACGTGTCGTGCACAATCTTAGAGGGGACCCGATCGGAGCTGGAGTGGGCCCAAGTGTCCCTAGTCGTGAATGAAAAAAAGACCAGGGCTGCAAAGGAGATGGAAACCAAGCAAAAGGCCAAGATCGAGGAGCTCGAGGAGGAGTTGAAGGTCGTCGAGGCTTTCACTCGCTGGACGACCAAGGCAGCGATTATGAGACGCCACCTTGCAGAGAAGAACCCCTTGCTCCTCCGTCTTGAGCCATTTTTTATTTCTTATGTTCTTAATTTTGTTTTTCTATGGTCGACCGTTGGTGGTCGAGCCTCTCATATGTAACCACAATTTTGGTTTTTGAATACAAGTGGTTTTTATTTCATATGTCGAGTATGTCGAGCATTATAAAACACATAAGTATACATGACATCACATGATAAAGACATAAGTTATTATAATACTTAGAATTTTCCAAACTTGAGAATCGTGCGACCAAGCAATTGAAATATAAGTCATTCAGCGCGACCAAGCAATTGAAACATAAGTCATTCAACGCATAGATGTACAAATAATATAACTCAAGGATACTTGGGACTATGGCAACCCAAGTAGTTCAAAAGATTCTTGCGACCAAGGCATTTACGCAAAGTCAAGATTTTTCCAAGTTTTTGAACTTGGACCATATTTCTTTGGAATTTCATAAGACCAAGTCGTACGAAAGACTTGCGGTCTTATGTCGTGTGATCCTACAAAGAAACAATGTTAGAGGTTGGTCGTTGGCTAATCAACGACCCTCCGATGCTTAAGTCAGTACTTGTTTGTGTCAAATAATCGTAATAAAATAGTTTAAAGGCCTTAGAAAAAATACCTTTTCTGATGTGTTGCGTTCCAACTACGTTGGATATCTTGGTTGTCGAGGGTTTGGAGCTTGTAAGCACCTTTTTCACACGACCCTAGATATGCGATAAGGACCTTCCCACTTGATGGAAAACTTAACTACGTTTTGCTCTTAAGTATTTTGAAACACTCGACGCAAGACATGGTCGCCTTCTTGAAAGACCTTGGTCCTTACGTTTTTGTTGAAATGACGTTCGACTGATTATTTCTGGGACGCCATTCGAATCAATGCTGATTCTCTCATTTCTTCAAGAGCGTCGAGATCGTAACTTAGGTCGACTAGGTTATGATCGACTGAGTTATGCCTCGATTGTTAGACCACAGTCTCATTGGATTCAAGATCATCCAAACTGAAGATCGCAATCTGAAGCTAAAGCCGGAACGTCGACTCTCGATAATAAAGTCTATGTCTATTTGTAATAAATGTCAATATAATTCAATGTAATTTTTTGTTTATTATATTAGATTACTTAGATTTAATATCTAAGTTATAAGTATTGTAATAGTTAACTTAGTTAGTTTAGTTAGTTTCTAGTTTACTTTATTAGGAGATAATATCTAGATTTAATATCTAGATATTAAGTTAGATAGTGTGTTCAAAACACTTGCTAGATATTAGGTGTATCTCTAGTTGCTCTCTACACAATTAGACAAGATCAGATCAGATCATAGAACACACACAAACACACACATCAAGGTGTAAAAAGAGAGAAAAACATAGAGAACACATCAAGAACTTAATCGATCAACCTTGTAACCGTTGTTATATATCAATACAGGTTGGTAATCGTTATTGTGTTGTTGTTTCTATAAAACTTGATAGTAGTAGTATTGTTAAGGGACCGACAATTGGTATCAGAGCCTGATTAAGATCAAAACAAGTTTTATAAAAGAAAAACGTCTCTCTGTTCTTCAAGAAAAATTGATTTCGAGTATTAGAGTATTTTAGGTGTTAGAATTGATCAGGGTGTGATCGAAATACATGATAGATTGAGTTGTATGTGATTAATTTCAGTAATAAGCTTAAATCGAGTTTCAATTTGTGATTTTTGTGAGTGAACTGTCTAGTGAAGTAAGTCACTGTGCGATCAAAATAATCTTCAAAAAGTGTATTTTAGTGAGATCGAGTGCTCATAATTTGTTCTAGAAGTGTTTCTAGACATAAGGGTAGTGTTTGTTATTGCTAATCGTTACAGGAACAGATTTTAGACAAATTTTCGAAGTTCAGGACGAATAAAGCGCAAAGCAGAGGAAGAACGAAACACAAAGTCCTACTTTGCGCTCCTCAAAGCAAACGCAAAGTCTTACTTTGCGCTCCTCTCACTTTGCGCGTCCCAAAGCAATCGCAAAGCTCACTTTGCACGTCCCAAAGCAAACGCAAAGCCTACTTTACGCTTCTCAAAGGAAACGCAAACCCCACTACTCGCGTCAAACCTAGACTCGCAAACCTCAATCTTGCGCGTCCAACTAGACCCGCAAACGTCAATCTTGCGCGTCCAACTAGACCCGCAAACTTCAATCTTGCACTTCCCAATAGACCCGCAAACTTCCATTTGCGTTCCTAACTTGAAACGCAAACCTTCTCAAACGCAAAGCTCCAATTTCCAGACTTAGAATATTTTTTTCTGAGAATTTTTTCAAAACTGTAATAGGGTCTTTAATTGTCATAAATCGTCAGCACATCAACTGCGAGACCCCCGTGCTAAGTCTGCCTAGGGGGACAAAATTTCTTGTGTGATCAAATTTTATTTGGGTTAACGATCATATCTGTCAAGTTTTCTCTATATTCAATACAGGATGACATCCAAAGAAGCTCTCGCAGTAGGAACCGACACCAAGCCACCAGTTCTCTTTCGAGGGGAATACGAACAGTGGAAGGATAGGTTTCTAAACTTCATTGAAAGACAGGATTTGGGTAATTTCATTATTCAATCCGTAGAAGAAGGCCTAATGGAAACACAGTATAGGGAGCCAGCAGCAAGAACTCAATAAGTAAGAATTTCACTTTCTTATACAGATCTAACAGGTGATGCTAAGCTAAGAGCAAAAGGCGACAGGTTAGCCAAGTCATACATTCTACAAGGGATTACAAATCAAATCTATGTAAAGATTGACAGCTACAAAGCCTCAGCCAAACAAATGTGGGATCAACTAGAGAAAATGATGTTGGGTTCAAAGATTGGGAACCAACTGAAAATCTCTAACTGCCTGCACAGTTTTGAAGAATTCAAAGGCAGAACTGGAGAAACTCTAGAAGGAACATATGATAGGTTTGTGACATTGCTAAACGAATTGAGCAAGAACAAGGTCAACAAATCTCAAATCGAGTTGAATATCAAATTCCTGAGTATTCTACAACCAGAATGGAAAAGTTTTGCCAGGCAGATGAGGCAGATAAAAGACCTGAATGAGATTCCACTTCACGAGGTGTATGAAACTCTCTGACAAAATGAAGATGAGGTGGATGAAATTCTAGCAGAAAAGAGAAAAGGAAAGACAGTTGAAGACACAGTCGCTCTTGTTGTGAAGAAGAAAATGAAGAACAAGACGATTGTGTATGAATCAAAAGAAGCTGAAGCTGATGTTGTCTCTGACTCGGATGAAAATGAACAAATGCAGCAAGCAATGCAGTTTCTAACAAATGCATTTCAAAAAAACTTCTACAGGAATCCAACGTCAGTCAGAGGTACTCTTCTAGACCCAAAAACTATGCTCACAAGTAAAGAATTGAAGGAAGCAGATATGAAGGAAATTGGTATGAAGGGAAAAGATTTGAAGGGAAGAGATTTGAAGGGAAGAGACAAGAGGAGAAGAAATCTGATGAGAGAAGATATCAGACAGAAGGAAACAGATTGGAAGAGAAGAAACCGGAAGAAAGGAAGTACAAAGCTGAAGGATCAAGTCAGCCAGGACCACCCATGTGCTACAACTGTGGCAAAACCGGTCACTTTGACAAGGATTGCCGAATATCAAAGGTTAGAAACTCCGACTTCTACAAGAACAAGATGCTTCTTGCAAAGCAACAGGAGGCAAGCAAGGTGCTGATGGCCGAAGATGAATACTGGCTGGATCACTCAGATGAAGAAGAAAAGGATGAAGCCGTCAATATGTGCTTGATGGGCAAAATCGAATCAGATACTGAAGTTGATTCAGAAAATGAAGAAGAGGAGGTATGTGATTTATCGTATAAAGATTTAATGAATAAAATGCATGCTATGGTTTTAAAACAAGAAGAGTTAGAATCTAATCTTAAGCGAGAAAATTGTGTTATTTTTAATAAAAACCAATTGATACAAAAACTTAGCGATGAACTTGCTGAGAAGAAAGTATTAGTTGAGGTTTTACATACAAACGCTGACACCAACGCAAAAGAACAGACTATAATTCTAAAAGAGAATAGTGAGCTCAAGTCTAAATTGACAAAAAGTGAGATTGATTTTTATAAGCTTTCTGATATGCATTCTTTATGTATTAAAGAAAACAAGACTTTAATTGCTAAATTAGATGATTTGGAAAAGAAGCTATACTTATTAGGTCAAAGTGAGCAAACCATTCATCTTAACAAACCGAAAAAGAATAAAGAAAATTGGGGAATCGGTTATGTGAAACCTCAATGTCTTAAAAAGGGTATAAGAGAAGTGCCCGCACTTTATGACTATACCTCTATGCTTGTTTCTCACTGAATCTCCTCATTTAAAGTTTTTAATACTAAACTATTAGAAGAGGATGAAGCCAATGAATTTGAAAAACGGATGAAGTCAACTAAAGTTCACGCTCCATTTTATTATGCGAAGTTGAATAATAGTTATGACTTTCCAAATGATGAGAAGAAATCTCTTTCAACTGACTACTTTCAAAGTTATTCTGAAAAAGAGATGGAGGCGAAGCCTATTATAGGTAAAATTTATGTCCCTTCTCTCGTGTTAGAAAGTAAAATTTCTGAACTCGAGACCTCTTTATCAGATGAAAGACTTATGATTGAGATTCAACAAAAGGTTTTTTCAACTGTTATGAAAAATATTGTTTTTACAAAGGCTTTTACTTCTAATGACATGTTTGGTTCATCAAACGAAGAGTTTAATTTTCTTAATTCTGACGGTGGTTTAGATGGTTGTTTTGAACAAATTGATTTTAATGCGAAACTTCCTAACCATGCATCTTTTGTTAAGAAAACTTCAACAAAAACCAGTTTGCCTGTGTTCAGTGCAAAATCAACGAAAGCTTTCGTTGATAAATCAGTCTCTGTGAACGCTAAGAGTGCTAAAGGTAAGAAAATATCTCAGCATTCACAGAAACCAACCACTACTGGTAATTCCAAGAAGAAGCATTCAGTTGTTGCTCAAAGGTCTAACTCACCAGTTTTACATGTTTCAGATATGAGCAAGTCAAGACCTAAAGCCCATTCTCAATGGCAACCAAAACGGAAGCTTGACAAGGCCGTTTTATCGTCTAGTAGTGTTAATTGTAATAAGGCTTCGCTTACTAAAGATGTTGTGATTGCTGAAATTGTTGTTTTGAATCCAAAACTTGTTGTTTCTCATAAACAATATACAATGAAACAATTATTTCAGTTATCTTTATCTGCTGGAAAGTCCTCTATCTATAATAAACATGTTTCTATTACTTGTCAAGATTCTGGAGATTGGTTTGGAAATTACCATATGCATTCATCTCATACCAACTCTCATGCTTTTCAAAAGAACAAAGGATCCAATTTGAAATGGATACCAAAATCTTGGGCTAACACAGCAGGACCCAAATTCCAGTGGGTACCTAAGGCTAAATCTGTGTTGCAGGCACACAAAGATTAAAAAGAAAGCGACTTCTGATTATGTACAGATCAGGACTCGTTCTTCAATGTCAAAAATAGGTTTTTGGATAATGCAGTTCAAAACCCGAACATCAAAGTCGAAATAGGCTTTTGAACAAATCAGTTCAAGACCCACACTTCGAGAATCAAAGTGTAAATTCCAATGTTGTCATACGAAAATCTAAATTATGTTATTTTCTCTTATGCAGACTTGTCATACATGGTTCTTGGACAGCGGATGTTCAAAGCACATGACAGGGCAAAAAGAGATACTGTCCAGTTTTAAAGACAAATTTTGTGGAACAGTAAGATTCGGCAACGACCAGTTTTCTCCAATCATGGGATATGGTGATGTACAACATGACAATGTCACTATCAAGAAGGTGAGCTATGTAGAAGGCTTAGGACACAACTTGTTCAGTATAGGCTAGTTCTGTGACAAAGACTTAGAGGTAACTTCAAAGCCAAAAGATGTTCCATTCGCAATGAAGAAGGCGAAGAACTTTTGGTCGGTAAACGAGAATCAGACCTCTACAAAATCAATTTATCAGATGTCCAGACTCACAAGCAAGTTTGTCTACTATCAAAAGCTTCGATGAAACAAAGTTGGTTATGGCATCGACGTCTTTCACACCTCAACTTTCGGAACATCAACGATCTGGTCAATGGAAAGCTCGTCAAAGGACTTCCAGAGTTGAAATATGAAAGAGAACATCTATGTGCAGCTTGTGAAAAGGGGAAGATGAAGAGGGCACCTCATAAACCGAATCCTGAACCAAGTACAAAAGCTTCTTTAGAGTTATTGCATATGGATCTATGCGGTCCAATGCGCACTCAAAGCTTAGGCGGCAAGAAGTACATACTCGTGATCGTGGACGATTATTCGCTGTACACATGGGTCAAGTTTCTACGTACAAAGGATGAAACACCAGATGTTATCATTACATTCCTGAAGACGACCCAGGTGAATCTGCAGAAACCAGTCAAGTTTCTACGAACAGATAACGGCACATAGTTCAAAAACAACAAAGTTGAAGAATATCTCAAATCTGTCGAGATTTCACATCAATACTCTGCTGCTCGTACGCCTCAACAAAATGGAGTGGTTGAAAGAAGAAATCGAACGCTAGTCGAGGCTGCTCGTACTATGCTAAGTCATTCCAACTTACCTCTATTTTTGTGGGCAGAAGCTGTTTCGACCGCGTGCTAGACACAGAATAGATCCATGATACATCGGAGATTCAAGAAGACTCCTTACGTGTTAATCAACAACAGAACACCGACAATCAAATATTTCCATATATTTGGATGTAAGTGTTTCGTATTAAACGATAGGGAGAATCTCAACAAATTCAGCGCTAAGGCAGATGAAGGAATCTTCATTGGATATTCCTCGACTTCAACTGCATATCGTGTCTATCTAAAGAAGACAAAGACGGTGATTGAAAGCGTCAACGTCACCTTTGATGAAGAAATGGCTTCCGAACAACACAGTTCAGAACCCGCAATAACAAGAATACTAGCTTCTGGGCAACTCAATCCAGAACTTATGTCTCAACAGAATAAATCAGATGAAGCATCAACTTCTACTAACCATTTATCTGATTTAGATTTATTATTTGAATTGTTTTATGATGAATATCTCGGATCTAATGTAAAGAAATCTGTTGTGGTTGACAGGATGGAAGACTTAACGACTACTCATCCAACCAGTTCAGATGTTACAATTGAATCAAACGCCCCGATTCAACAAGTGATAACAATTCAAATGCCGACTCCAACAGTTGAACAAGTAACAAATCAGAACGAGACAGAAGTAGCTGAAAGAGTAGGATGTTCTGGACATATCAATCTACAGCCAGAACAAGTTGTACCTGCTGAGCCTTCTAAACCTGCCACTTCAACTGAAATCACTCCTCATGAACAAATAGAAGAAGGTACAAGTGGATTTGTAGATGACACAATCGACATACAATCATCTAATCCACTGCCTCATGAACATAAATGAACCAAAGAGCACCCGCTAAGCCAGATTATTGGTGATCCATCAAAACCGGTGCAAACTAGGTCAGCATCAATGAACATGTGCATGCATGACTCCTTTCTGAGCAAGTTTGAGCCAACACGCGTATCAGAGGCACTTGCTGATCCAGAATGGGTGATCTCAATGTAAGAAGAGCTAAATAGTTCGATGCACTTCAAGTCTGGAGACTCGTACCAAAGCCTAAAGGTAAAACCATTATAGGTACAAAATAGATTTTCAAGATAAAGAAAGACGAAGATGGAACCGTCATCAGAAACAAGGCACAACTAGTAGCCAAAAGATACAGACAAGAGGAAGGAATAGATTATGATGAAACATATGCTCTTGTGGCGCGATTAGAGGCAATCAGAATGTTTTTAGCCTACGCATCCCACAAGAACTTCACGGTCTTTCAAATGGACGTGAAGACAGCATTCCTCAATGGAATTCTGAAGGAGGAAGTCTACGTCTCTCAGCCAGAGGGATTTGTCAATCAAGAGAAGCCAAATCACGTTTACATTCTCAACAAAGCACTCTACGGTCTGAAACAAGCACCTCGAGCCTGGTATGATGTCCTTTCTAATTTTCTAGTCAAGTCTGGGTTTCCAAAGGTACGGTGGATACCACTTTGTTTATTAAAAAGGAAAAAGCCGATATCATTTTAATTCAAATATATGTAGATGATATTATCTTTGGTTCTACCAATACTAAGTACTGTAAGAATTTCGCAAACCTTATGGTGTCTAGATTTCAGATGAACATGATGGGAGAGATGAATTTCTTTCTCGGACTGCAAGTCAAACAGTTTTCTACGGGTATCTTTATCAATCAATCAAAGTACATTAGGGATATTCTTCGGAAGTTCCAAATGGAAAATTCAAAACCGATTGGTACCCCAATGGCACCAGGTACTAAGATTGGCAGCGATCCTTCGGGAAAGGCTGTTGATATTGGGACTTATCGAGGGATGATAGGTTCTTTAATGTATCTTACGTCGAGTAGGCTAGATATAATGTTTTCAACATGCTTATGTGCAAGATATCAAGCCAATCCTAAAGAAATCCATTTGTCTGTTGTGAAGCGCATCTTTAGGTATCTGAAGGGCAATGCAGATCTTGGTATGTGGTATCCTAAAGATACTAGTTTTGAACTAACAGCCTACACAGATGCAGATCATGCAGGTTGTATGTTAGACAGAAAGAGCACATCAGGACATGTGCAGTTCCTCGGTGACAAATTAGTAAGTTGGGGATCAAAGAAGCAACTTTGCGTTTCAATTTCCACGGCAGAAGCAGAATATGTAGCTGCTGCTATTTGTTGTTCTCAGGTCTTGTGGATGAGAACTCAATTACGCGACTATGGTTTCCACTTCAACAAGATCCCGATCTACTGTGATTCCAAGAGCACCATCGCAATAACGGCGAATCCTGTTCAACACACGAAGACAAAGCATATAGACGTCAGGTATCATTTTATCAAGGATAATGTAGAGAAAGGAACAATTGAACTTTTCTTTGTAAAGACTAGTATCAACTTGCTGATTTGTTCACCAAACCTTTAGGCGAAAAGAGGTTTACCTTTCTAGTCTCGAAGCTTGGTATGCTAAATCTCAAAGTATAACCAGTAATTACCTATAAAAGTTTTCTAATTGTATACTTTTTCATCCTTATCTTATTCTTAAATCTGATTGCTATATGCAAGTTAACATTCTGTTCATGATAGAAGGGGGAGTATGAGAAGAAATTGACATCTGGTCAATATTACTTCGAGGGGGAGCTCATAAATTTTGCATATACCTTTTAAAAATGTAAATTTTTTTTGTAATGCAAGATTTTAGGGGGAGCTCTTCAAGTCAAAAGGGCAGTTCGGAGATGACTTCTGATTATTTCAAATCAGGACTCATACTTTAAAAAGTTTTACTGCTTTTTTGTCTTTTCATTATAAGTGAATAAATTTTACTTTGACTTGACATAAGACTTTTGTAGAATTTTTTAGAGAAGCTTACAAGTTCATATTTCTATGACTTAAAGCTTAGCTTCATGAGACGGGAGATCATACGTAAAGGTATAATTCTATATCTTCATCTCACATATGGTTGAAAGAAGGACAACTTTCAATCATCGAAAACATTGTTTTTTAATGTTCAAACCACTTCCCGATTTTTCCACAGATTTTATATTTTGGGAGTGTATTTTTAAATGTTTTCATGATCAATATTGTGCTTTAACTGAAATAGTTAAACCAATCTGAGCATCACGTGCATCGAGGAAAACAAAGAATCATTGTGCTAGGAATTAACACAACTTCTATGGATTCACCTTAACTAGTGATTTCTACCCAAAAAGTTAATCCTTAGTGATTAAGTGTGCAAATAGACAAGAAATGAGTGTGATTAGAGAAAGCAAAAAGTTTAAAAGAAAGAGCGTGTGAGAACAGAGTTAAAAGAATATCACAACTCTGCACCAACTTTTTCTGAGCCGGGTAGCCACCATTCTAGTGATTCACAATTCTTTGGTGATCATTATCTGCAAGTTAACATTCTGTTCATGATAGAAGGGGGAGTATGAGAAGAAATTGACATCTGGTCAATATTACTTCGAGGGGGAGTTTATAAAATTTGCATATACCTTTTAAAAATGTCAATTTTTTTTTGTAATGCAAGATTTTAGGGGGAGCTCTTCAAGTCAAAAGGGGAGTTCGGAGATGACTTCTGATTATTTCAAATCAGGACTCATACTTTAAAAAGTTTTACTGCTTTTTTGTCTTTTCATTATAAGTGAATAAATTTTACTTTGACTTGACATAAGACTTTTGCAGAATTTTTGAGAGAAGCTTACAAGTTCATATTTCTATGACTTAAAGCTTAGCTTCATGAGACGGGAGATCATACGTAAAGGTATAATTCTATATCTTCATCTCACATATGGTTGAAAGAAGGACAACTTTCAATCATCGAAAACATTGTTTTTAATGTTCAAACCACTTCCCGATTTTTCCACAGATTTTATATTTTGGGAGTGTATTTTTAAATGTTTTCATGATCAATATTGTGCTTTAAATGAAATAGTTAAACCAATCTGAGCATCACGTGCATCTAGGAAAACAAAGAATCATTGTGCTAGGAATTAACACAACTTCTATGGATTCACCTTAACTAGTGATTTCTACCCAAGAAGTTAATCCTTAGTGATTGAGTGTGCAAATAGACAAGAAATGAGTGTGATTAGAGAAAGCAAAAAGTTTAAAAGAAAGAGCGTGTGAGAACAGAGTTAAAAGAATATCACAACTCTGCACCAACTTTTTCTGAGTCGGGTAGCCACCATTCTAGTGATTCACAATTCTTTGGTGATCATTATTGAAACAGGCAACTAACCCATGCCAACTCTTGATCAAACCTCACCATCTACTCATTTTCTTCTCAAAAAATAAAATGTTTCATTTTCTAAGGGGATGCAGCACATTTGCTATCTGATTTTCATTTGGAAAATCTGGATATTGAAAAGAAGGAAGTCTGCCCTACCTTCGCACTTCAATCATGCACATTGAGTCTGTGTTTAACTTACTGTTGTCTCAGTGGTTTACACAAATTTTGAGCCAAATAAGCAATCATCAGTGCTTAATTCTTTCAAACACAAGCACGAACACACAAGGAATTAGTTTCTTTGTCATAACGTTTATAGAAATTACCTTTGTGGTGTTTCGATGATTAAATGGAAGCCCTGGGGAGTCAACATCAAACAACTCCTTTCCAATGTGTATATGTTACACACAGTGACTTAGTGTTACTGACACGCATGTTAACTGATTCATTAGTTGATTTCAGGTGTTACACTACATTTGTCTGGATTTGCAAAGATCTAGATGAATCTCTTATGAATTGATGAATCAGGGGCTCTAAACGAAAGATTGACATTTCTTACCACATATTTTGATGAAGTTGTTGCACTTAACATCAAAAAGGGGGAGAATCAATACACAAGAAATGGCAAAGATCACATGTTTCAAGAATCACGTCCACTCTTCAAAGGTGGAGATAATTGTTAGATTGAAGACATGCTGATTTAAGAGCTAAAGAAAGAGACTGCATCTTCTGAGCTGAACAAGAAGACTGAATTGGATAAATCTTTTTATTAAATGATCTTGATCCAAAGGGGGAGATTGTTAGACCACAGTCTCATTGGATTCAAGATCATCCAAACTGAAGATCGCAATCTGAAGCTAAAGCCGGAACGTCGACTCTCGATAATAAAGTCTATGTCTATTTGTAATAAATGTCAATGTAATTCAATGTAATTGTTTGTTTATTACATTAGATTACTTAGATTTAATATCTAAGTTATAAGTATTGTAATAGTTAACTTAGTTAGTTTAGTTAGTTTCTAGTTTACTTTATTAGGAAATAATATCTAGATTTAATATCTAGATATTAAGTTAGATAGTGTGTTCAACATACTTGCTAGATAATGGGTGTATCTCTAGTTACTCTCTACACAATTAGACAAGATCAGATCAGATCATAGAACACACACAAACACACATATCAAGGTGTAAAAAGAGAGAAAAACATAGAGAACACATCAAGAACTTAATCGATCAACCTTGTAACCGTTTTTATATATCAATACAGGTTGGTAATCGTTATTGTGTTGTTGTTTCTATAAAACTTGATAGTAGTAGTATTGTTAAGGGACCGACATCGATGTTGGTAGATGGATCTCAATGGGTAGCATTGCCTCGCATCCATAGAGTAGGGAAAAAGGGGTTTGTCCTGTGGACGTTCGTGGAGTTGTACGATTTGCCCACAGGACCGAAGGAAGTTCTTCGACCCATCTTCCTTTTGCTGCTTTCAAACGTTTCTTGATTGAGTTTATGATAGTCTTATTGCTCGATTCTGTAAGTCCATCCGATTGAGGATATCGTAGTGTTGACGTCATGAGTTTTATGTTGTAATCCTCACAGAACAGCTGAGTTCTTTCACATATGAAATGAGACCCATTATCATAAACGATCTCAGATGGTATTCCAAACCTGCATATAATGTTAGTCTGGATAAAGGATATTACCTCTTTGTCCTGAACTTGGGAAAAAGCGGCTACCTCTACCCATTTGGAGAAATAATCTGTAAGAACGAGTAAAAATACCTTCTGCCCAGGGGCAGGTGGTAACTTACCGATGATATCCATTCTCCATCTCATAAAAGTCCAGGGAACTAACGTCGAGTGTAGTGGTTCAAAAGGTTTATGCGTCGTACTTAAGTGTCGCTGGCATGCGTCGCAATTTTGTACATACCTGGTAGCTTCTTGTTGTAATGTCGGCCAATAGTAGCCTTGTCATGATACTCGATTGGCTAGACTATGTCCACTTGAGTGATTCCCACACTCGCCGTCGTACATTTCTTGTAAGATGTTCTGGACTTGTGTTTTGCTAATGATGTATCGTAGGTTAAGTACAGTAGATGATCGTCGATAGAGTCTGCCTTGTATCACGATATATCTGGATACTTTGAATCTGATCTTTTGAGCTTCCATTCTTTCTTCAGGAAGTTGGTCGCGTGTTAGGTAGTTCATAAAGTCGCTCGACCAATCTTCTTCTTCACTGTTGATCTGGGTAACGTTGTCGTGATTCATTACGACGTCGTGAGATGTACCATGGGTATCGAGTCAAATAATGGTTTGCTAAGAGTCAATCCAAGATTGGCTAAAGCATCTGCTTGAGTATTCAAATCCCTGGGAATTTGTTCGATCGAGAAAAGGTTTAATTTTTCAGATTTTGTCTTGGCTATTCTGAGATATGACGTCATCTTTGAGTCCTTAGCTGCGAATTCTCCATTCAATTGGTTCACGACAAGGAGAGAGTCGCTTTTGACGTGCAATCCTTTTGCCCCCAAGTCGTGTGCCATATTCATCCCTATGATTAAGGCTTCATCTCTGCTTCGTTTTTGGTTTCCTTGAAATCGCATCATATGGAGTACACCATCTTGCCCCCTGTGGCGATTTTAAGACGACGCCTAGTCTTGTGCCTCTAGCATTGGACGATCCGTCGATGTGTAGAGTCCAAGGTTTGTAGTCATGAGTCACCACAGAACAAACTTCATCTTGCGCTTCTTTCTCTAGTTCAGAACTGAAGTCGGCGACAAAGTCTGCTAGGACTTGCGATTTGATCGCGGTCTTGGGTTTAAAATTGATGTCGTAACTACTGACGTATATACTCCATTTTGCTAATCGACCTGTCAATTTTGGCTTTCTCAAGAAAGACTTGAGTGGATAGTTAGTAACGACAGTTATAGGATGTGATTCAAAGTAATGTCGTAACTTTTTTGCAGCAGTAACTAGCGATATAAGAGTTTTTCCATTGAGGAGCACCTGGTTTCAGCGTCGAGCAAAGATTTACTTACATAATAAATGGGTAATTGGTGTTTGTCGTCTTCTCTTACTAGGACTGCACTTACTGTGTTGGAGCTGACAGCTAAGTATAACTGCAATACTTCGTTGTCTTGTGGTTTTGAAAATAATGGAGGTAACACCATATATTCTTTCAATCTTTGCAATGCTTGTTCATGGTCGTCCGTCCACTAGAAGCGTTTGTTTTTCCTCAAAACTTTGTAAAATATGTGACATTTATCTGACGACCGAGATATGAACCTGTTTAAGGTTGCTACTCGACCCGTCAAACGTTGCACCTCTTTGAAGTTTCTCGGTGATTTGATCTCGACAATTGCTTTAATATGGTCGGGATTGGCTTCAATGCCATGTCGAGTCACCATGTATCCTAGAAATTTCCAAACACTAACTCCAAAGGAACATTTTGTAGGATTGAGCTTCATATGGTATTTTCGGAGGATGTCGAACGATTGTCGTAAATGCTCGACGTGATCGATAACTTGTCGCGACTTGACGAGCATGTCGTCTATGTATACTTCCATGGTATCACCCAATCGATCTTTGAACATTTTGTTGACCAGACGTTGGTACGTGGAACCTGCATTCTTCAAACCAAAAGGCATAACTTTATAGCAATAAATACCTCGATCAGCCATGAAGGTTGTTTTTTCCTGGTCGTCGACGTGCATTAGTATTTGATTGTAGCCCGAGTATGCGTCCATGAACATCAAGAGCTCATGTCCAGCAGTTGCGTCGACTAATGCATCAATATGCGGCAAAGAAAATGGATCCTTTTGACATGCCTTATTCAGATCTATGATGTATATGCACACTCTCCATTTGCCATTTTTCTTTTGTACGACCACGACATTGGCTAGCCATTCGGGATATTTTACTTCTCGAATCTTCCCGGTCTTGAGGAGGTTGTCGACTTCATCATTGATCACCTTGTTCCGCTCTGGAGCAATTTTCAACATTTTTGCTTTATTGGTTTGAACGATGGGTTCACGTTCAACTTATGTGAAATGACGTCAGGCTCGATGCCAACCATGTCCTCGTGCGTCCAAGCGAAACAATCAGCATGTTCCTGTAAGAAAGATAGTAATTCCTTCTTAATGGATGGATCGAGAGACGAAACTACGAAGACGACTTGGTCTGGCTTGCTTTGGTCCAGGATAACCTCCTCCAAACGATAGTCATCAACAGTATTGGGAGTATCCTGGTTTTGTAATTGTTAGATGGATTGCTTTCGAGGTTTCATCGTTGTCTTGTAGCAATCCCGAGCAACTTTCGGTTCACTTTTGATCTCTTGGATTCCCCATGGTGTTGGAAAATTCGTTGTCTGATGATACGTCAAAGGGACTGCCTTCATGTAGTAGATCTAGGGTCGACCAAGAATGATGTTGTACGCCGATGAACAATTGATGACGTTGAATCTGGTCTGGTGGTTGATTCACTTGGCGTAGACCGGTAAAGTGATCTCCCCAGAGGTGCTCGTCGCGTCCCCGTTAAATCCTACTAGTTTCATCGAGCGATGAACGATTTCTGACTTATCGAGTCCCATAGCCTTGATAGTATCGATAAAGATGATGTTCGCTGAGCTTCCCCCATCGACCAACACCCTCCGGGTTAAACAATTGTCGACTTTGAGTTGTATGACTAACCCGTCGTGATGTTTTTGATGTAGGTCGCCTAGATTATCATAATCGAACGTTATCTTCATTAATCCCAGCTCCAGTTCCTCCTTCGATCATGAGGATCGATGGATTAGGAGGTTGCTTATACTCTGGATAGCGCGCCTTTTCGCTGCTGAATAGGTCAAACCACAGACATCAGATCCACCCGTAACACAATTCACGACTTTTTCGTGATCAGGAGACGGTGGTCGAACGTTGTTGTCAGGTGTCGTTGTTCCGTCAAGGATATCGTGGAGATTACCCTTCGGGACATGCCAGGCGAGCTCCTTCTTAAGCGTTATGCAGTCGTCTGTCATATGACCATGGTCGCCATGGAAGTCGTACCATTTCGTCTTGTCTTTGTTGTTATCAGTTCTATCACTTTTCTTTAGCCACAGAACTGTCACTTGTGATGTTCTCAATGCTTCGACCAAATCTTTAGAAGTACCCATGAATCCATAGGAGGAGATCTTAGGGTATTGGGGAAATTTTGTCGCGGTTGAGACCTTCTTGTCAAACCTGACGTTCGATATTTGTCTCGACGGTTCAACCTTAACTGTCGTCTTGGTCTTGAACTCTGGTTCCGTCACACATAACGATTTTTTTTCGTTAGAGTGTGTTCGTCAAAAGGCAGCGTCATCTTCGACTCTCATATAGGCCAGAGTCCTTGCTCATACGTCTTCAAAGTTTTCTGGGAGGTATTTTGCCAGATCGGTGTATAGACCTGAGCTTTCATCTAGACCGCGTTTGAACGCCTCGATCGCAGTTTTGACGTCGCAATTTTGGACGCTAATTTTTTCCACGTTGAATCGGTTGAAGTAACTGCGGATGGACTCTCCCACCTTCTGCACAACATAGTATAGGTCGTTAGTCTATTTCTCCATCTTCCGACTACTGGCGAACTTGTAACACCCTAAAAATAGGGATAACAAAAATCCGAAAAACGGACATGTGGTATTTAAAATTGTCAAAGCAAGAGCCTCCCAACAATGGGAAAATACACAAACCTGTTTAAATACAGTCGTAAATAAACGGACAATAAATAACCACCAACTAATCTAATTTCCATAACTAGAAAAGAGATTACAAATAAGGGTGTTATTTATAAACCCAAAGGTTCTCCTACCAAAAGTAAGTCAATTGCAATATTCCCAAATCTCTCACCCAAGCACTATGCCCGCTTAGAACCGGTGCCACTAAAACCTGAGATACACATCGACACCAAACAAGTGTTAGGCCAAAAAGCCTAGTGAGTTGAACAAGAAATAGCATAATAGAACATATACAATTCTTATCACCAGTTAACAAATAATCACGTAGATGTGGAGTCAATGGGAGCAACCCATATCTCCAATCCGGTTCACCCAAAGAGGCAATGCACCTTGAAGCCACTTTCTCTGGCAACCCAAAGGTCCGACACGCACCGGGGACTACCGCCTTTGGAAATTCCCTGACGGCGGAGGTCTAGGTACATAGGAGACTACCGCCTTAGGAAATTTTCCAATTGTCACCCACCTACATTCCTATAGTGAATCACAGACTTGGTTCGTCCACATAATGCATATAGGAGGTCTCAAAGATGTGTTTCATCCCGTTAGTCATTCGGGTATCAACCAAGAACACAATATTACCATCCTAAGCATGTAAATCCATCATATGGCATAATATCCATTCAAATACTTCGTGAGAATATAAGGTCGCCAAAAAGGCATTCCAAGAAGGAATCATCAACATACCAAAGTATACTCATATAAAACATGGTGACTTTCACATACATAAATCCATGGGTAAAAACCCCCAAAATACTTGAAACATTAAATATGAACATTTGAGAGATGCATTGACATCAACAAGTAGAAGATAATGATGTGTATCTAGTTTTAACAAAAGGTTAGTAAACTCACCTTGCTAGATTTAGACTAAATCTAGATTTTACCCACTTAGAACTTTCCTTGAAGAACTTGATTCTTCAAACCAAATCTTCCAAAACCTAGATCCACAAGGTTCCAACCATAAATATACATATTTTACCATAAACAATCATTTCCCAAACCATATACATGGATACCTCAACTAATACCGAAACCCTAACTTCCATAACCGAAGAGGATAGAAGATTACCTTAACCCAAGCTTGAATTCACCAACCAAAACACTTATAGTTCACCAAAATGATCACAAACCTTCAATCTATGAAAGGGAGAACAAGGGGTGGATGAAACCCTAGAATATTTTGGGGAAGAAGATGAATAGTGAGAGATGAGAAGCTTACCACCACAAAATACTCTAGTATACTTCAATAGACTTCTAATCTCTTTCCATATCCTTGAAAAGCTCTCAAAAACGAAACCATAACAACTTGAATCACCCAAATCGGAGCTCTAGATCAAAAGATATGAGGAAATGAAGTTTTTGGGTGAAATGAGGTTGAACCAGGCTTTTAACCCGCGCCTCTGACCCCAACGCATGGCCCGTGTGTGACACCTATCAAATTCTGAATATTAAGGTTAGCACCCTTAGATTATATTATAAGTTTTGTCACTTCTAGATTTTTATTAAAAGCCTTTAAGATAAAAGTTTCCCGAAAAATTTAGAAGTTGCGTTAAAAACCCGGAACAGTTCCGCATCTGACCGTCACTGTCCAGAAATGCCAAAATAAGTGAATAAAAGTCCAAAATCCATAAACTATAAAAATTAGTATGTTAATTTGTCTTGCATTGCTAAATTTTTAAATTTGACATTTATTTAGCAAATATTGAGAATCGGGTATTTCGGTTCTCAATTATATCTGATATTTTATAAATTAGACTAGTAATTTAATTAATAATATTAAATTAAATTTTTTTTATGATGATGAGTCATTTAGGACACTTGTCTTAATTGTATCATATTCTAATTATTTTATTTATTAAAAACAAATTAAAAACAAGATTCACTCTCATTTTTCAATTTCAACTTTTCACCTCCTCTCTCCCTCCTCCCTCTTGTTCGGCCGAAGAACACACCACCACCATCACCATTTCATTTTTTTGTTACTCAAAATCAAAATACAATCAAGAATCCATCAACAAATTGAAGATAGAATCAAGTTTCCTTCTCAAATCTTCAAGGTAATCTCAAAAACTACATTTTTCTTATGCATGTTCTCATTTTCGAATTTTGGGTTTGAGGAGTAAAAATTTACATCTAAATGTTGTATAAATTGGGTTTTTGATGATGTTGGGAACTGAAGAATTTACCAAGTATGGTTAATGCTGCTGGTTCAGAGTTACTACTGCTAGAAGACTTCAAGGTTAATACTGTTGAGTATTACTACTGCTATCAGTTAATACTGCTAGTCAAAGTTAGTGCTGCTTGAACAAAGTTAGTACTACTTAGCTAGTTAGTACTGCTAGTGGTTAGTGCTGCTTAGTAGTTAATGCTGCTTATGATTAGTACTGCTTATGAGATCTGTATGGAAAGGATGACAGCTGGATAAACTGAAGATTATGGGAAGCTTAGAGATATTCATGGAAGATATTCTGAAGATATGTTTATTTATTGTAATTATCTTTTGATTAGTATATGAATAGAATGTATAGAATAGTTTGGGAATGATTTTTTTTTCATTCAAAGTTCTAGAGAGAAAATCAACCTCAAGGCATAGATCCTAATTCTAGAGAAGTAGAATTCGTCTAGAAAGAGTCTGTTCTTCAAGATTGAGGTTGAGTGTGTAATCTTGTGATTTCAATTATTCAATACAAGTTTACAGTTTGTTCTTCATATTTACTGTTTTGGTTTACTGTTTCATTGAATATCAAAGTGTTATTCCGCAAACTTCTTTGATATTGTTTCTGAGAATTAATTCTTGTTGAGAATTCGATCCTGACAAGTGGTATCAGAGCCTAATTCACTCAGAAACATCTATTCATTCATCATGGAAAACCTTGCAGAATCAAACAGTACTCTGGTCTCTAAGGTTCCAATGCTCAAACCCAGTGAATTTGACATATGGAAGATCAGAATCAGACAATACATTCTTCTCACTGACTACTCAATGTGGGATATCATTGAGAATGGTCCTTCTGAAGCAGGAAGGATAGGACCAGATGGGAAAAGACCTCCACCAAAGATAGATGGTGAGAGGAAGATCAGACAGACAGGGATGAAGGCCTTAAGCACTCTGCTCTTGGCCATCCCCAATGAATATCTGCATCAATTTTGCAATTGCACTGATGCTCAGATTCTCTGGAATGCTCTAGAGAAAAGATTTGTTGGAACTAAAAGCATCAAAAGAAATCAAAGAAATGTTCTAAAGCAGCAGTATGAGAACTTCACTTCTTCAAAGAATGAGTCTATGACTCAAACTTTTGATAGGTTCAACAAGCTCATTGGTGAACTGGCTACTGTAGGGGTGAAGATGGAACAAGATGATATCAACAGAAAGTTCCTCAGATCTCTTGGGGATGAATGGACTATGTACACTGTCTCATATAGACAGAGTGACAATCTGGAAGAGAAGGAACTTGATGATTTATATAATGATCTGAGAGTTTTTGAAACTGAGGTAGAATCCAAGAAGAAGACCACTGGTTATATCCACAATGTTGCACTTCTTTCAACATCTAATGATACTACTGCTAACCCTGAAGCAGTTAGTACTGCCAGTGGAGTAAATTCAGAAAAAGGCACTGGAACTATCTTTGAAGCCTTTTTGTCCAGTCATAGCAACAATTCGTTAATTAATGATGATCTGGATCAACTTCACCCTGATGACCTGGAGGAGATGGACATTAAATGGCAGATGGCCATGTTATCTATGAGGGTGAAAAAGTTTATTAAAAGAACAGGAAGGAACAACTTCTCTCAAAGAAGAGAAGATGGAGTTGGTTTTGACAAAACTAAGGTGGAGTGCTATAAGTGTCACATGAAAGGACACTTTGCTAGAGAGTGCAGGAGTGTTGGTCCAAATAACAACCACCAACAAGCTCAGAATGGATGACAACAAGTTCAGAATAGAGGCTACAATCAAAACAAGAATCCTGCTCAAGCCCTTGTTTCTCAACAAGGAATGGGATTTGACTGGAGTGATCAAGCTGAGGAAGCCATTCAGAATCAAGCTCTTATGGCAGAAGTCTCTGATCTCCCCTCTGAGGTAATTTCTAATCTTTGCACTCAATCTTGCATAGACACTGTCAAAAGATACAGGGATCACAATCAAAGTATGTGTGATGATCTCAAAAGATTAGAAAAGGACAGAAGAGATTATGTGTTAATAGTAGAGAGATTTGAAGAGCAAATCAAAGGCTTTCAAGCTAATGAACTTCAACACTCTTATGACACAAACTATTGGAATTGGGAAAAGAATGAGTTAGAGACCAAACTGTCTAAATCTTTAGAAGAGAATGATAGACTGAAAGAGGAACTGTCTAAAGTTAAGCTTGACATAGAAAAGTTTTCATATGCTTCAAAAGCAATGGATTCTCTTCTAAAGGCTCAGATTCATGATAAGATGAAGCCTGGTATTGGATACAACAATACACCTCCTCCTTACAACAACAACTATATCTATCCTACTTCAGACTTGTTAGAAACCAAAGAGAAAAAGGACTTACCTAAGGAAGCTTTTAAGATAGATCCTTTGGATGAGGTAGTAGTTAAGGATTTAACTGAGAAAGAAGCCAGTAAGAATAGGGATAATGCTGTGAGTAAAGAGATACCATTAGAAAACACCATTATCACCAATGAGGGATGTGGGAAAATCTGGGTCAAGTCCAAGGAGATAGAGAAGACCAAAAGAAAGAATAACAAGGTCCATTATAAACAAACCACGGTTGTGAATCCTGGATCTTGTAAACAGTGTGCTTGCAATAAAGCCAAGAGCCTAAATTCTGGTATAAAAAGAGGTAATCAAAGAAACTGGAATAGTCAATGGGCTCAGAAACAAGGAGTTGATCTGAATAAAATCAATAGAACAAAACCTTGTTTCATATGTGGCAAGTTAAATCATTTGGCTAAATATTGCTTCTTTAACCCTATTAATCAACAGATGAACTTTCAAAGATTTGTGCAAAAACCTGTTGATTATAGGAAGGCTGGAAAGAAACATGTGATGAAGACATCTGTTGAAAGTAAAGGCCCCATGAAGAAAAAGGTTTTAAAAGAAAGTATTAAAATGTGGGTGCCTAGAAGCACTAAAACTGTTAGTACTGCTAACAGGGATAGTGCTGCTGGAAGTATTACTGCTGCTACTATTGTTAGTACTGCTGAAAGTATTAATGCTGCTAATAATGTTAGTACCTCTTCAAAAGTTAATACTGCCAACACAGTTACTGCTGCTAACACAGTTACTACTTCCAACAAGGTTAGTACTGCTAAGCATGCAAGTGCTGCTAAGGCAGTTAGTACTTCTAAAACCAGTACTGCTTCTAGCAAAAATGTTTCCAAGCCTATTATTGTGACAAAGTACTCCAAGAATGAGGAGTTAAAGTTCAAAAATCTTGTCAAGAAAGAATGAAAGTATTTTGATGAGAAAGGGGTACCCAAGACCACCTTGGCTTGGGTTCCTAAATCATACTAACTGATTTATCTTATGTGCAGGGCAACCAACAGCTCAAGAAGAAGAGCATATGGCATGTTGATAGTGGTTGCTCTAGGCACATGACAGGCAACATGTCATGCCTTCAGGATTTCAAGCATATCAATGGAGGACATGTTGCATTTGGAGATAATCTTACTTGGGGTAAAATAAGTGGCAAAGGTAATGTCACCAAAGGTAAGATGACATTTGAGGATGTCTACTATGTTGATCAATTGAAGTACAACCTGTTAAGTGTATCACAGGTTTGTGACAAACAACATAGCATATTATTCACTAATACTGAGTGTATGATCCTTGCTCCAGGGTTCAAGGTAGTTGATGAAAGCATGATACTACTTAGAACTCCAAGAAAGGACAATGTTTATTGTCTAGATATGGACAATGTTGATAGTGATTCATCCCTAAATTGTCTTGTTTCACTTCTGTAGATGAATCCTCTCTTTGGCACAGAAGGATGTGTCACATGAATTTTAAGACTATGAACAAACTTGTTAAAAACAACCTTGTAAGAGGTTTACCATCTAAAGTCTTTTCATGTGATGATCATTGTGTTGCTTGCCTTAAAGGCAAACAACATAAAACTTCTCATAAGACCAAAGAGATAAATACAATTTCTTCTTGTCTCCAGTTATTGCATATGGATCTGTTTGGTCCTACAAATGTTATGAGTATTGGCAAGAAATCTTACTGCTTGGTTATTGTTGATGATTACTCAAGATTTACTTGGGTATATTTTCTAAGGACTAAGGATGAGACAAGTGGACTGATCAAATCCTTTATCCTAAGAATTGAAAACCAAACTAATCAAAAAGTAAAAATCATTAGATCAGACAATGGAACTGAATTTAAAAATCTTGATCTAAACACCTTTTGTGAAGAAAAAGGCATTGAGAGACAATATAGTGCCCCTAGGACTCCTCAACAGAATGGAGTTGCTGAGAGGAGAAATTGAACACTAATAGAGGCTGCTAGATCTCTGTTGGCTGATTCAAAACTGCCAATTACCTTCTGGGCTGAAGCAGTTAATACTGCCTGTTATGTCCAAAACAGAGTTCTAGTAGTTAAGCCAAAGAACAAGACACCATATGAGGTTTTAAATAAAAGAAAACCCTTTATTGGATTCTTCAAACCTTTTGGGTGTCCTTGTACAATTCTCAATACCAAAACTCACTTAGGTAAGTTTGATAGCAAGGCAGATGATGGATTTCTTGTTGGGTATTCATCTCAGAGTAAGGCCTACAGAGTTTTTAACTCATCTTCTAGAATAATTGAAGAAAGTGATAATGTCAAATGCAATGAGAACACACCAAATCCTATTGGGTCTGGTCCTCAGTGGCTATTTGACATTGATTCACTAACTAACTCTTTTGGTTTCAGTAGTGATGATTATGCAGGTTCAGGATATGGAGGATCAGGGACTACACAAGTTCAAGAAAGTATATCTAAATCTGTGATCTTTCCCATACCCACAGTGGATTCTGTTGAAGACTGTGAAAAGGAATCATCTACTGGACCAAGTCAGAGTGAAGAAGAAAGTAGAGATGAGGAGACTCAAGAACATAAAGACTCAGAAGTAGCTGCTGAAAACACTTCAGTTGAGTTGAATAACTCTAATCTAGAGGCAGGACTTAATGAAGAACCTAGTCATAACACCAGAGTTCAAAAGAATCATCCTCCACAGCTGGTAATAGGAGATATATCTTCTCCTATGATGACTAGACATCAAAGCAGGCTTCAAGAAATGCAAGATCAACAGCATACAGTGCTTTCTTATTTTTTATCCCAGCTTGAGCCTAAAAAGGCACATGATACTATGAAAGAATCTAGTTGGATAGAAGCAATGCAAGAAGAACTATTGCAGTTCAAGATACAAGATGTATGGGATCTGGTAGACCTCCCTAAAGGTCACAGAGCAATTGGCACAAAGTGGATTTTCAGGAACAAGAGAGATGAAAGAGGTATTGTCATAAAGAACAAAGCAAGGCTGGTGGCTCAAGGGTATACTCAAGAAGAGGGAATAGATTATGAAGAAGTTTTTGCACCAGTGGCTAGGATAGAAGCAATCAGATTATTCCTAGCCTATGCTTCTTATATGAAATTCAAAGTCTATCAAATGGATGTAAAAAGTGCATTTCTTTATGGCTCAATTGAAGAAGAGGTATATGTCTGTCAACCACCAGGGTTTGAAAACCCAAGCTATCCAGACAGGGTATACAAATTGAAGAAAGCTCTTTATGGACTGCATCAAGCTCTAAGAGCATGGTATGACACTCTGTCATCCTATCTCTTGGAAAATGGCTTTGAAAGAGGAGTCATTGATAAAACTCTATTTATCAAGAGAAAGAAGAAGGATATCTTGCTGGTCCAAATCTATGTTGATGATATTATCTTTGGATCCATAAGAGACAACATGTGCAAGGAGTTTGAGGAACTAATGCATCAAAGGTTCAAAATGAGTTCCATGGGGGAACTTACTTTCTTCCTTGGACTCCAAGTTCAACAGAAGTCAGATGGAATCTTCATCTGTCAGTCCAAGTATGTGCAGGACATACTAACCAAGTTTGGTTTCTCAGATTCAAAACCTGCTAGCACACCTATGGAGACACACAAACAGATAACAGCAGATCTTGAGGGGGAGGATATGGATGTTCATTATTATAGATCCATGATTGGCTCTCTTATGTATCTTACAGCCTCTAGGCCAGATATAATGTTTCCAGTCTGTGTATGTGCAAGATTCCAAGTTAGGCCAAAGCAATCTCACTATCAAGCTGTTAAGAGGATATTCAGATATCTCAAAGGGCAACCGAGATTGGGACTTTGCTATCCTCATGACTCATCCTTTGACCTACTTGCATACTCAGATAGTGATCTAGGTGGAGCAAACTTGGACAGAAAATCAACTTCTGGAGGATGTCAGTTTTTGGGTGCAAGACTAGTTTCATGGCAGTGCAAGAAACAAACCACATTGTCCACATCTACAACAGAGGCAGAGTACATAGCAGCTGCAAGTTGCTGTTCTCAAGTCTTATGGATTCAGAATCAAATGCTGGACTATGGGGTAACCTTTCTACACACTCCAATTTTTATTGATAATAGCAGTGCTATTAGCATTGTGAACAATCCTGTCAAGCACTCAAAGACAAAGCACATTGAGATCCGGTATCACTTTATAAGAGACTGTAATGAAAAGAAACTTATTCAAGTTGTAAAAGTTCACACTGATAACCAGTTTGCTGATCTATTCACTAAAGCTTTTGATGTGGGTAGATTCACTTTCTTGGTAACAAGTGTGGGAATGATCAACTCTGAATAAACCCCTTCTTAAAAAGTGGTTCTATACCTGTATAGTGTTTATTCTTGGTGTTACTAATCTTATTTTTCAGGATATGTATAGCAGTACTCAGATTTTCGCAAGATTAAAGGAGTAAGTATAGTTAATACTGCCAGTGCACAGTTAATACTGCTAGTAGTTAATACTGCTCGCAGTTAATACTGCTAGTTAGTTAATACTGCTAGTAGTTAATACTGCTTGCAGTTAATACTGCTTGTCCGTTAATACTGCTAGTGGTTAATACTGCTCGCAGTTAATACTGCTAGTTAGTTAATACTGCTAGTGGTTAATACTGCTCGCAGTTAATACTGCTAGTTAGTTAATACTGCTAGTGGTTAATACTGCTTGCGGTAAATACTGCTTGTCCGTTAATACTGCTCTAGGTTAATACTGCTTATATCCTGAATACTATAAATACCCTTTGCCCGCCTAAAAGTTCATAACGACTCATTGCATACTGTTCACTTGCGCTCTAAACCCTTTCTCTCTCAAGTTCAAAGCTTTCAGGCAAGATTTTCTCAAAGCCCAATGGCATCAATGGCATTCATAGATGAGCACAATGAAATCGCAATGCTACAGAAGCCCAAACAGGCCGCTGGGTTCCACCAGATTGTGGATTTCCTCAAGTCAAGCCATATTGCCCATGCTCTTACTGTATCGCCTCCAATCTATATCGAGCATCAAAGGCAATTCTGGGCAAATGCCACCATTATCACTGAGAATGGTGTGCAAATGATCAAGACCAGGGTGTGTGACAAACCCTTGACAATTACTGAAGAAGTTATTCGCATCAGTCTACGTCTAGACGATGCCTCTGGTATAACTTCTATCCCAAATGATGAATTGTTCTCTTCTCTTACAAGAATGGGGTATGGAGGCCCATTGGGTGTGTTCAAGTTCTCAAAAGCCAAATTTTCACCCCAATGGAGTTTCTTTGTCCATACCCTTATGCACTGTATCTCCAAAAAGACTACTGGATGGAGTGAGTTCAGCAGCACCATTGCTTATGCTTTGGTGTGCTTGGCCACTGCCAGAAAGTACAACTTCTCTAAAATGATTTTCAGTGATCTTGTCTCAAACATGGAAAACAAAAAGAGCTTCTTTATGTACCCCAGGTTTGTCCAAGAAGTTATTACTCATGAATTGACGGATCTACCCCATCTTGTTGGGGTATATGTACCTAAACCCCCCAAAGGCAAGGTTTTCTCAAATATGAGAAGATCTGCTGGGGACTCGGAAGGAGTTGACACCCCATTGTTCCCTACAATGATGGTGGTGTCCCACACTGATGAAGGTATGGCAGCACGGTCAAGACCCTCATTAGACCATCCTACTGCTAGGCAATCCCAACCTTCCCACTCTAAATCTATTCCCCTGTCCCTTCTTGAAAAACCAACCTCACTAATCACCCAAACATACAAGAGGAAACAGGTAAAGAAGGCTCCTTCCCTTCTTGTACCATCAACCCCCAAGCCTTTAAGCCCTCTAAGGGAGAATTCTCTTTTAGGGAATATCAATAGGGAAACCAAAGGGGTGTCTCCCAACCCCAAGGAGGTGCTCTCTGAGGAGGAGGAAGAGCATATGGGTGATGAGACTGCCACTACTCCTGCTAGCACAAAGGAGGACAGTGGTAACATCAATAAGACCTCCCCCATGGCAACTTTGAATGAGCAATCATTCAAAGGTCCCAAGTTCCAAGAAACCATGGGGGTGGATAATGCTTCTGCTAGGCAGAAGACATCCACTAATAAAAGATCCCATGATCCTTCAATAGGGGGTAACACTCCTGGAGATGGTGAGGACAGATATGACTATGATGAATTGATGGAGACAATGGGTAACATCAACCTGGATGTCATCAAACAAGGCAAAGAGATAGAAGAAATGAAATTGGTAATCTTGTCCCAACAAGAACAGATTGCCAAATTAAAGAAAATGGTGACAAGGTTAGTGCAAAAGAAGAGGAGAAAGCAGTTTGTCTTAAAAAAGAGGTCAAATAATAAAGATGCTTCCAACAAGGGGGAGAAAGAGGCAGAAACAGAGAAAGAAAGTACAGCTAAGAGGGCATTTGAGGTTGAGGGGGAGGAAGAGGAAGAAAAAGAAACAGAATTTGCTGAAGCAGCAGAAACTGTTAATACTGCTGAAGCAGCAGTAACAGAAGCAGCAGTAACAGGGCTTTCTATTGAAGAAATGGAAATTGCTGAAACATTGGTCAAAACAAAGAATGATACTCCTAAGGCTACTCAAAAGGCCAAGGGAGTAGTCATAAATGAAGGAGGAAGTCAACAGTAGGAGAAAGAAAAGGCAAAAGAGTCAAAGGGAAAAGGAAAGGAGAAGATGGTTGAAGCTGAAATGCCTGCAAAGAAGAAGTCCCAAATTGAATTGGATGAGGCAATAGCAAAGCAGCTTCAAGACCAAATGGAAAAGGAGGAACAGTTGCAAACAGAAAAGGATAGAGAACTCGCAAAGATCATGGCTAGAAAGTTGAATGCAAAATATCATAAAAGCATCAAAGAAGCAGCTCAAGCCAAGAAACTTCAAGTCAAAAAGATGCCAAAACAGAAAAGACAACCCTCCAAAACATTTTTGGCCAATCAGGAAAGAAGAAAAATGATAAATTTCCTGAAAGGTGCAATTGGTGTTAAGGGGGTGATGTTTACCAATATGGCATACACTCAGGTTGAAGAGTTGTATCAAAAGGAAATGGCCAAGCTCCAAGGGGATTCAGCACAAAGGGAGGAGGCTGAGAGAAGAATGAAGGAAAGGCATGACCTGAATATTCAAAAACCATTCCCTGAGGAGACCACACCCTCAAAAGATAAGGAGAAGAGAAGAAGGAAGAACCTGAGAGTGTTAGTGTAGAAGCCAAAGCTGGAAAAAGGGTGAAGACAATTGCTTCCAAAAAGCAGTCTAAAAGGCCCAGAGTGGAAGAAACAGCTTGTACTACAGCAGAGCATTCAGAGATACCTATAGCAGAATCAGTACAACTTCCAGAACAGTCAAGTAAGCCAACTGGTGAGAGTATGGATCTGTACATGACAATAGTGGAACCTTTGAAGGCTGTTCCAATCTCTATGCAAGCTCCAGAGATCATCTTCTGGGATATTCTAAGAGACAGTGGAAAGACTTTCTTCAGAATCAAGAGAGCTGATGGTTCATTTGAAGCTTATTCAACATGGGGGAGAGTTATCAGAAGTTGTTCAAGAGCTGATATAGAAGAATTATACAAAGTGGGGATGCAACTTTATGAACCTGTGTTGAAAGGTACTGAAGAGAATCTTCTCAAAGTGACATTGGAATACTTGTGCATGATGTTTGATCTAGAAAGAGTGAATTACAGGATTAAAGATCATAAGCATGAGTTCATATTCAAGAAGATTGATAAATGGATACTATTTGAAAATTGTGGAGTATACATGATTACTATTGACAACTGTTATCATGAATACTACCTGGTGGACAAAATCTATGAGCATAGCAAGGAGAAGTTAGAAGGGATGCTTAAAGCTACACTGGTATGTACAAAAGATTCAGAGATGGCCAAGTTCAAAAAGGTGATAAAGTTCTTCTGAAAGTATCACCATGGAAGGGAATGATCAGATTCGGGAAAAGAGGTAAGCAAAGTCCAAGATATATTGGTCCGTTTGAGATTCTTGAGAGAATTGGACCGGTAGTCTATAAGCTGAGTCTACCTCAAGAGTTAAGTGCTATTCATGACACTTTTCATGTGTCAAATTTAAATAAATGTCTGATAGACAAATCAATGATTGTGTCCCCAGATGAAGTAAAAGTTGATGGGCGCCTGTGTTTTAGAGAGGAACCTATCGAGATTCTTGATCGTGAAACTAAATGTCTTAGGCGCAGTAAAATTCCAATTTTAAATGTCCGTTGGAATTCACGTCATGGACCTGAATATACTTGGGAAAGAGAAGATTTCATGAAACGCAAGTATCCTCAATTGTTTAACGAAAAGCCTGTCTAGAAATAACAGTTATAAATTTCGGGACGAAATTTTTCGAAGAAGGGGAGACTGTGACACCTGTCAAATTATGAATATTAAGGTTAACACCCTTAGATTATATGTAACATCCCGCCTGCCTCGACAACAATATTGTCCGCTTTACCCCTGGATTTAACCAACGTGTAGCGCACGGATTTGTTTCTGGCGACCTGGTGAGAAACTTCCCAGGGGGTCACCCATCCTGGGACTACTCCCACCCAAGCACGCTTAACCTCAGAGTTCCCAGAACCTGACGTGCTTGTGGCCCCAAAACGCGTTGTTGTTAGGAAGGCCAAGATATTATTTATAACACCCAGCATCACTCTTGTCCACGGCCGATATGGGATATGACTAAGGTGTTACAAACACCCCCCCCCTTGGGACTCATCGTCCTCGATGAGGTTTGGCCCATATCCCGAACGGCACAGGAGTGACTCTGATACCATCTGTAACATCCTGCCTGCCTCAACAATAATATTGTCCGCTTTGCCCCTGGATTTAACCAACGTGTAGCGCACGGATTTGTTTCTGGCGACCTGGTGAGAAACTTCCCAGGGGGTCACCCATCCTGGGACTACTCCCACCCAAGCACGCTTAACCTCAGAGTTCCCAGAACCTGACGTGCTTGTGGCCCCAAAACGCGTTGTTGTTAGGAAGACCAAGATATTATTTATAACACCCAGCATCACTCCTGTCCACGGCCGATATGGGATATGCCTAAGGTGTTACATTATATTATAAGTTTTGTCACTTCTAGATTTTTATTAAAAGCCTTTAAGATAAAAGTTTCCCGAAAAATTTAGAAGTTGCATTAAAAACCCGGAACAGTTCCGCATCTGACCGTCACTGTCCAAAAATGCCAAAATAAGTGAATAAAAGTCCAAAATCCATAAACTATAAAAATCAGAATGTTAATTTGTCTTGCATTGCTAAATTTTCAAATTTGACATTTATTTAGCAAATATTGAGAATCGGGTATTTCGGTTCTCAATTATATCTGATATTTTATAAATTAGACTAGTAATTTAATTAATAATATTAAATTAAATTTTTTTTTATGATGATGAGTCATTTAGGACACTTGTCTTAGTTGTATCATATTCTAATTATATTATTTATTAAAAAAAATTAAAAACAAGATTCACTCTCATTTTTCAATTTCAACTTTTCACCTCCTCTCTCCCTCCTCCCTCTTGTTCGGCCGAAGAACACACCACCACCATCACCATTTCATTTTTTTGTTACTCAAAATCAAAATACAATCAAGAATCCATCAACAAATTGAAGATAGAATCAAGTTTCCTTCTCAAATCTTCAAGGTAATCTCAAAAACTACATTTTTCTTATGCATGTTCTCATTTTCGAATTTTGGGTTTGAGGAGTAAAGATTTACATCTAAATGTTGTATAAATTGGGTTTTTGATGATGAGATGGATTACATTTGATGTATATAGTATCCTAAAATGAGTTTTTGATTCTTGTTTTCAAAGAAAATTTTGTTTATTATCAAATTTGGGGTTTTTGATCATAATGTTCAATTTTGTAAGTAGAGTATCATGAACCACAAAATTTTGGTGTTATTGAACTTATAGCTATGTTATTACAATGAAAATTTAGTATAAAAATACTCTTAAGATGGAATTTCCCAAATTCCACATGATTAAGAGCTTATTAGTGATGATAATATCACTTAAATGGGTATATTGTACATGCATGCATTTGGATGAGTATTTTGGTTGCAATGAATCCATGATGCATAAGTTAGTTTATCATGTAATGAAGAGTGAAGACATGGTTTATAATCAAAAACCATGTCTAATGATCATCATTTTTGGTTTAAAATAGTATTTTCTTCATTTTAGAATATGTCCAGGAAATGGACTTCACTTCTAGCTTGCACAACTCACAAACCACATGTCCAAATTTGGGGTTTTTGCTTCTAAACTTTAATTTAGAGTGTTAGCTTTCTAAAAAGTCCGAAAACGCTGAATTTGGAGTTGATTTGGGCACTCAAATGGAATTTATAAGAAAGGGGTGCAATCTGTCCAATGAGGACAGAATCATACACCCAACTTGTAAAGACCATAACTCTCACATTATTCATCCAAAATAAGTGAATTTTTTTCCAAAAGATAGGATTTTGAGTTAGGTTTTCATCCATATAAGGATTACTATCTAATTCCAAGAATTTATACCCCAAAAGTGTGTTACAAGTGAAGTATGTCACTGATCCGAAAATCAGTGACACTCTGTTTTGTAAAAATTATTTGAGGTATCAAAAGTTATACAAAAATTATAAAAAAATGTATATTTACTCTAAACATATTATAGTATCATCACAAAATTTGTGATTAAATAATTCTCTTGGGAAGTTAAGCTTCCGTGATGATTTTATCAAATAACTTTCTGGACATCATATGCTGAATCCAGAAAGGTAATCTTATTAAGTCTAAATTTTGTTTTATTGCATTTTGGAACTTTGTATAGTTTAAAAATGGACATGGACTAAAGAATTTATATAATGGCATTTCATGGGACAATTGGACATATTGGTTGGACATCGGAATAGGGCATTAATGTGTTTCTCTATGGCAACTCTTGTATAGGGAAACTAAGGGCGTGGCAAATTCCATAAGTATTAAAGTAAAGTTTCACCCGTTCCATTCGTTAAGGTGGGTATTCACAGCCCCACTTTTATCGTTTTAACTGATTTTGGGGTGAAAAGCATGCTTTAGTTACGTATTTAAAGATTCATGAGAATTGTTTGAAAGTATTGCGAATTGGCAATTTATAAGGCTTTGTTATAAGCATTTGGAATTATAAGCTATATGATAAGTATGCAATTGATGTGTTGAGTATTAAATGTTAAGACCTCGTGACACTACTATTAACTCGAAGAAAATCGGGCCTATAGTATTAGTGGATAGCGCTATTTAGTGTGACAAACCCACCTTAATGCTGACGAGCAGGGGTGCACTATACTAGAGAAGATGACTAAACATGTGGCTCGAACCACCGCTGAGTTAGTTCATCGGGGGCGTTGAAATTTGGTCAGGGACGGCTTAGTAGTGGCTCAACGTAATATTATCTTTGCATACACTTATCATAAAGAAATTGAATTATGGTACTCATGAATCAAAGAATTAAAGATTTGTTTTTACACATGATTTACAATGTCAACTTGCATATAAATTGATTTGTGCATATCTAAAACCTGTGAACTCACCAACTCTTTGTAGTTGACCTTGGTTTTTATTCATGCTTTTCAGGAATCGAGAAGGTAATTCCATGATGTTTTAGCAGTGCACTTCATATTTTGAAGCAAGATTATTTTGCTTTATGCGTATCGTTATATTTTAAGTTTGGGAATTGTAAACAATGACAATACTATGTTCTTAAAAATGTAATGTCTTTTGAAAGTTAAGTAAATGTTGGTATGTTTATAATCTTGTGCTATGACATCGGAGCTGTTATGCCTCGTGTTTCCGCTTTAGCGGGGTGTGACACCGTGCGTTTTTGTGAAGGGCCCGCGCACGGCCCGTGCGCCCCCTCCAGCGCGCCCATGATTTCCCGAAAACCGTTTTGGTCATAACTTCTTCGTTATAGCTCCGTTTTTGCTCCGGAAAGAACCGTTGGACTCGTAATTGAATCCTTCATCCATCTAGACTATAAAATCAAGGATTCAAGTCCAAAATCAAAAATCTTATTTTTCCTTAATATCTCGGTTTCTGTATTAACTTGGATTGATACCTTTCGAAAATCAGGGTGTTACAGAACTATTGGGAGAATTGGTTCACCAATTCGGTGAACGACCCGATGGACTTTGGCTTGAGGCCAATCATCCATTATAGGGCCGCATTGGTGAGGGTCGCCCCAAAGCTCTTGCACATACACACCTCATGATATTGGTGCGGGATCGATACTGTCCACATCAACTGTTTATACTAGGCAACGTGTTCTGTTGGATCCGAGATACCGGAGTATTTTGGCGTGAACGTCGGTATACTATACTTCTTCGGGACGTCGACCATTGCGATCTCGTCGACAAAGGGTGACGCCTGGAATCCAGTGTGAGGCTCGACGTCGACAGGTACTGCCGCACCTGGAAGTTTGGCTAGTAGCGATAGGACGCGTTCATTTTGCTCTTCTAACATCCTCAATCTTTGGGTGACAGGTCATCCTGAGTATTCCCTTGAACAACTGGTGGGGCATGTCCTGAACTTTGAAATCCATTCCGCTACGACGAGTCAAAAGCATACTGGAAATACGGCATTAGCATTGAGGGAATCGACGTTGCATGAGGCATCGTGGGGATTGGAGTTGTCGATTGGAAGAAAGGAGGAATTGATGTCACGAGTGGCATCGATAGGACCTGTGCCATCGAAGGCAAGAATGGTGGGGGTAGAGGTGGCAACATCGGCATTGGCTGACTAGAGATGCTAGGGAAAAGTGGTCTTGGGTAGTTGGGAAATGGAGGCCCCGACCAGGGCATGCTGAAACCACTTTGGCTATGTGAATGTCCTGCTTCATTGCTTGCGTTCTGATTCCTTGTGGATTCAATCTCTTCCACTGCTTGCATGTGTTGATTTGTCACAGCCTCAATTCGAGCACGAGTCGCGTTCAACTCCATATTCATTTGAGTCACAATATGTTCTTGAGTTCGTTGAGGAGCTGCCATTATCCTGTAAAAAGCAAAAAAACACTCAAGGAAACTATTAGTACGGTGCACTATTGTCGAGGATTTTCTTTAGATGGGGCCCCACGGTGGGCGCCAAACTGTTAAAGCCAAAAATCACCCAAAGGATAATTTAAGGTCAATGTGGAGCTTTATCCAACTAAAGAAAGTAATCGGACGACAATATGCGCAATAGTATGTAAAATAAAGAGACAAGGGATTTGGTGATGCGGAAAAACATCAACGAGGAAAAAAACCGCAGACGATTAAGGGGTGTCGTTATGCACTACGATCACCAAACAGGGGTGATATCCTTCAATGTTACAATGTTTCACACGATGGATATTATAAACAAGTATATGAACTAATAACAAATATAAGTCGTGTGTGAAAACACTTGTGTCATGTGAATAATATCGTTGTTGTGTGTTGTTGGAGAAAGATTGCAATAGATCTTGTAAATTTCGTGGTTCGGATCTCAGGTGTCCCAATGAAATTTGTATCTTCGGTATTTATAGTCTTAAATCTTCATAAGTGTATCTTTGTAACGTTCGGTTCTCCATAATTGACTTTGATTGCTTTGATCAGTTATAGTCGTTGGTACTTAAGAGCATTAAACCTGCATTAAATAAACAAGAAAGGAACGTTGAGTCATGCCTTAGTATGGTCGAGGGTAAATCCTCATGTTCGTCGTACGACGCTCGACCGACCTTTGAGTTAGTGTCGACGAGTGTCATGGTTATGCTCGGTCGCCAGGACTTTATCTTAATATAAGACAAGTCGTGTGAAATATGCATAAAATGTGCCTTCGTTATGAACGTGTATTGTTGACCTAAACAACAGCTATAAAGCAACTAGCAAACAAATGTGGGATCAACTAGAGAAGATGATAAGGGCTCAAAAATAGGCAATTAGTTGAAGGTGTCAAACTGTATCAACAATTATGAAGAATTCAAAGCCAAAGATGGTGAGAGCTTCTGGCCACTTATGATAGGATTATCTTTCTTTTGAATGAGCTCAGCAAGAACAGAATGAGTAAATCCCAGATAGAAACCAATGTGAATTTTTTGAGTATCCTACAGCCTGAATGGAAGAGATTTACTCGACAGATGAAAGATCTCAATGAGATTCCATTGCATGATGTTTATGAGACTCTTCGCCAAAATGAGGAAGAAGTTGAAGAGATAAGAGTTGTGAAAAAGAAACTTGAGAAACCAGTGGTTGATCCTGTGGCTTTGGTTGTCAAAAGAAAGAAGAAGAAGTCAGTTAGCTTGAAGAAAAAGAAAGTGATTGTGTCTGAAATTGAAGAAGAAGAAAGTGTTGATTTTGACTCTGATGGTGGAGAGAATTTGAAGCAAGAAATTCTTTTAGTGACCAGGGCATTCCAGAAAAAGTTTTACAAGAAGCCCAGGTCAAACAGTCAAAAGAATTCATCAAGTTCAAAGAATTATAACCAAATGTCACCTTCTCTCTCCTCTTTCTCTCTTTTCCTACCTATAAATATCTCTCACACACTCACTTTCACTCTTTACGCTTTCAAACTTTCAAAGCAAGATTATGCTCTCTCTCTCTCTCTCTCTCTCTAAGAAAAAACACCAAAAACACACACTAGGTTTTCTTCAAACCTTCAATCATTCATAGGTCTGTTGTTCTATATTTTGCTTACTTCTTAATCTTTCGTTCATTTTTATTCTTTTCTTGTTAAAACAAACACTATCTTTTCTCAAAAACAAAACCATTCTTCTTTTTGGTTATGTAAAACCCTAAATCTTTTTGAACATTTCGTTAAAAATTCAGAACATTGTAGTTCTCCTTTGTTCTAAAAGATATTTGAAAATATTCTTGTTCTTACTCAAATCCTTTCTTTTGGGTATATTCTTTGTACCAAAACCCTAATCTTTTGGTATCCATTTTGTACCAAAACCCTAACTTTATGGTAAATTGTACTAAACCTCTTGTCATCTACCCATTTATGTTTTTTTGTTCTTCTAACCCATAAATGGAGGCTGCAAATTTTGTGAAATTCAACTTCAAGGAATGCGTTCTCAAGGCTAACAACCATCTGGCTCTCCTAGACATTTCGAAGGATAAATCCCATTTCAAGGATGCGTCTCGATTTCTCAAGAACTGGGTGCTTAGCAATGCACTTACTATCAAACCTATTGCTATCAAGGACTATCTTCAATAATTCTAGTTTACAACTATGGTAGTCGAAGGACTCGACAACAAGAGAAATTAGATCATCAATATCTCATTCAAGTTGAACAATGCTACCGTTGGGTTTGGTCTAACTACCATCCAAGCTGCTCTAAAGCTCCTAAGGGCTGAATCATATGAAGTCAAGCCCTCTTTTGAAGAAATTGTCGAATTTCTCGACAATATCAGCTATAACTGACCTACCAAGAAGGATTCCACTGAACTCAACAAGTCATTGACAAAGATAGAGAAGAACTGAATGTCAGCTGCATGGAACTACATCTTATCCCATTTCATCCAAAGCATAGGCGAAAAAACTGGAGGACAAGACCAAGCTAGCCGACCGGTACTTAACGTCGGCTATTCAGTTATCAATGGGTGAAACATTAACTACGATCAAATAATCTTCGATTAAATTGTGGTGAGACTGAACAAACGAAAGTGGGAAACGGAGATCCGATATGTTCACTTTCTCAGCGCTATCTTCTCCTGAATGCTTGGTGAAAACTATCCCAAGTCTAGAGATCTTCAGCTATCCAGATTTCGTATCCGTATCCTCAACCACAATGCCACCCCATCCGATATCTATCTATTCTCGGGTATTCTTCTAATTACTTACCCCACTACTCCCTCCATGTCTTCTACTTCTTCAGTGATAATGAATGGGCCTCAACCCCAAAGGCTACCCATGTCACCTAACCTAAATCCTTGTCAAAGAGGAAAGCCTCTGAAGCCCCTCTTAGTCCTTCAAAGAAGGCTAAGAAATCCAAGAAGGAGAAAACCTCTAAGTTGATCAAGGGTTATCGACAACCCAATATCATTGAAATTGGGATAAGCTCCTCCAAGGCATCTGTAGCCCCAACCAACACTTCAGCAGTTTCTTCAGCTGCTAAAGCTTCGGTGGATTCTACCAAAACCACCTCAGTGACTCAAATCACTGAGTGTGTGATTTCAGGCATCTCTACTGCCCCTCTGATGTACGACAACACGACACCCTTCTCCTTAGCAATTTTTCTCTCATACCCTTCTTTGGTATCGGTTAGACGGGCTAGTGAACCATCATTGGTTGTCCCCGCTGATGATGAGGCCCATCTCAGTGCAACCTTAAAAGATGGAATTGAGACCATTGGACATGAAGTAATCTCTCTCAGATTCTCTCGGCAAGGAACCTTTGATCCTCTCGACAATGGGTTTGCAAGTTTCAACCATGGCGATAATCATTCAGATATTGCTAAGGACACCTCAAGTACTCCATCTATTCCACCTACTTCATTTCTGGTTACTAACCCTGAGTAGTCTTATGCTCAAGTTTTTACTATTCTTACAGGTCCTAAATTGGATGACCTAGCAAAAGATGTCAAAGAAATGTTGCGAACTCTTTCATCCATACCCACTGAAGTCTCCTCCCTAGCATCCAAAGCTAAAGATGTTTAGTCATCGCTCTAGGAGATCAAGGCTGACACTGACAATCGTCCTCCCTAAAGATAGAAGTGTCAAAAATAAAAGTTAGACTTGTTACCAATACTTCAGCAATTGACACACTTCAGAGCTCTTTCTTAGCACTCTCTGAAAGTGTCAATTCACAATTAACTTAGGATAGAGAAACACTGAAGGATATTCTCACCATTCTTCAGTGTCATGTAGCAGCTCTTCCAGTCCCTGCTCCCTCCTTCACAATCGATGTCCGACTGACTTTCAAGATGGTCGCTAATTTTGGAGTTCAGATGTTGAGTTCTTTTTCCGACTTAGAAAAGAAGGTACTTGCACTCAGCGCTCCCAAACCTCTCCCTCATGGTGATGACAAAGAGGGGGAGAAGACACTAGAATATGTTGCTTTGTCTGAGGGGTAGCAGATTCAGACTATAAAAGCTCAAACCTCTGAAGCCCATCTTTCTCTGGCAGAAAAAACAACTGATGATGAAGATGATTATTTCGATGATGCAGAGGTCATTCTCATCATTCCTTCTACTTTTGAATCCGTTTCTACTGCTCCAGCCACCATCATCACTGAAGATGATGATGATGATGATGATGAAGAAGAAGAAGAAGAAGAAGAAGAAGAAGAAGAAGAAGAAGAAGAAGAAGAAGAAGAAGAAGAAGAAGAAGAAGAAGAAGAAGAAGAAGAAGAAGAAGAATGTAACACCCCGAATTTCGTTGTTTTGCGAAGATGTTGAGAAAAAGGAAGTTTATGAAGCTGTCTACAGGACGCATGGGTCGTGCATCCTCCTTCAGAGAAAACGCACGGGTCGTGCGTAGGATCTAGGGCCGAGGCACAGTGCAAGCGCACGGGTCGTGCGCATTTCCTTCTTTGAGGGCGCACGACTTTTGTGGATGGCTTTAATATCTAGAGTTAAGAGATATTTCCAAAAATATCTCAAACTCAGTTTCTCTCTCTCTTCTTTTTCTCTTTTCTCCTTTTCGATCTTCAAGGCTACTTTAGTTGCTAGTTTTCGGTGTTTCTAGCAAGGGGTCGGTGTTTTAAGCTTCACCTCTTCGTCGTGATCGTTATCTGGTTTTCCAGGTTTTATTCTGAAAACCTACCGGTGAGTTCCTACTACCATTTTACAAACTTTATACATGTCAAAACTCTTATTTGCGAAATCTGAAGTATTTCTACGGTATGATTTCATGTTCTCAACATTTTGTTATAAATGAAGTTTTTGGTGATTTTCGGGGTTTCCCGATCAGTTTTGACTAAAATGACTGGTTCCGCCTTATTAAAAGTAAAATGATGTTTTACTCGCACATTATGCGGACATGTGAAAAGAATGTTTATGAACTCATTTTAATGATTTTCATTCTTACCAGAAGTTAAACTGGAAATGATATCTTGGTTATGAAATATGTTTATACCATATGTTATTTATGGTTGGTCACGTATGTTGTTGTGACGAGTCTGTACCATTACTAGTGGATCCCTAGGTTTTGAGTCGACTGTATTATTGGGAGGTTATATTCCCCATTTTGTAACTATGGATGCCTATGTTCCTAGAGGGCAACTTGGTACGGTTATGTGAGGCCGGATACTAGCCATGGTTCATAGTGATCCTAGTGAAGGAGTATACATTGGTTTTGCTTGGGGCTAGGTCTCACACTTTAGCACGGACTTTTGTGTTCGTATCCTCGGATTCCAAATGGTTTAGCTCATAACACGGATTTGTGGTCTACTTTGTGTTACACCACAATCCTTGGTAAAATGGTCCTTTTGTCATCGTTTAACGAGTTTTGGACCGAAAATGCCCGGTTGTGGCAAAATGTTATCTTGATGAATTAAACCTTTATGAAAAGATTTCCTTATGATACTGATGTTTATATCTTTTGAGCTTTATAAACTGTATGTTCTCACCAGGCTTTAAGTCTGACACTTTTTCTCAAATGATGTGTATAACAGGTTTCTCTTAGCGGTGGGTTGCCGGGGTTTTGAGAGATGGGTTTGGTCTCGAGGCATTTTGAGATGACTAGTATTGTTTCAGGGCATTTGTTAAGTCCCATTCTTTTGGTACATTTATGGATCGTCAACTGATGTAATCTTGATATAGGCGTCTAGATTAGTTTGTTGACAAACTCTATATCGATACAGGTTTTTGTACAGTCTTAAGGACTGATCCCCTTCTTGGGAGTTTATTATCAATAAGAATGTCATGTTGCCAAGTTTTGCAGGTTTTATTTTACTCTGATTTTTAGGGTGTTACAGGTTGGTATCAGAGCTCTAGTTTAAGCGAACTAGGCATGAATGTAAGATGTCTAGACTTAGACTGAGTATGCTAAGAATTGATCTGCGAGATTGGGTAGAACTTCTAAGATGGGCTAGTCTTAGTGTCAACGGAAAGTACGTTTATCAGGCGTTGTGGTGACCGTGACGAGAACTTTTATGTGTTATATGTTCATAATCTCACTTAGCTAATGTTATTATGAGGATATCGTACGTAAGCGTGCTTGAATTTCTATTGCTATAACGATTGGTAATGTGGTAGTACGTTTCCTTTGTGTTTATTTAATCTCTCTCTCTTATCTCTGTCTCTGTTCTGTGAAGCAATTCAGTATTGTGAATACGCGTGGTAGACCGCGTACTCGTGTTGATGGTCTGGAAGCGACAGCCTCTACAGCGGGTCAGCCGGAAGGAGTTGAGGTTATCGTTCGACCACCTATTCAGAAAATACTAGGTGGGGGGCCAGAGGTCATTCCGCGAGTAGACCTGGCTTCGTCCCACCCAGTCATCAGGGATGCTAATCCCCAGTCCGAGTTGTTGGCCAGCGTGATGTTGGCAATGAGGGAAGAGATGGCAAAGCAGCAAGAGTTTCTGCTGAAAGCGATAGAGGACCGCGACGTAAATCATCGGAGAAGTGAGACAGTGGTAAAGAATGTCGTAGCAGGTTCGGGAGATGATGGCATAAGGGTCACGGCGGTAGAGCGCGGGACTTCTGGTGCTCCGGGGAACAGGAAGAGTTGTTCCTATAAGTCCTTTTTGGGTTATGGACCGCCAGAATTCTTCGGTTTAGATGACCCGGCAGTATATGTAAAGTGGATCCGAGCGGTTGAGCAAGCTTTTGGCTCTTCCGAATGTGGTGATGATCAGAGGGTGCGGTTCGGTACCCAACTGCTGAGGGACACTGCACTCATCTGGTGGAATATCATCTAATCCACTCTATCTCCTGAAGTGTTGGCTCGGTTGTCTTGGGCCGAGTTCAAGAAGAAGTTGCTAGAGGAATTCTGCAACGAGAGACGATGGACCGAATTGAGAAAGAATTCCTGTCTTTGGTAAAGGGAAGCCTGACGGTGAGGGAGTACACCCGTCAGTTTATGGAGAAGCTTGGTCTGGTGGGGCACGCTTCCCCAACAGAGAAAGACAAGATGAAAGCTTATCTCAACGGCTTGCCAGCGGACATGCAATCCATGGTCCATAATTTCAAAGCTTCTAACCTCCGGGAGATGGTGAAGGAAGCTCAGTTCATGGAGGAAATGTTCGCGAAGAGCAAATCTGAGAAGTCAGTGTTGTTGCCTGAAAAGAGAAAATGGGAGTGCAGCTCCGTACCTCCCAAGCGGCCCGACCTTTTGTCGGAAACCGCAACTTCAGCAGTTACCAGGAAGCAAAGTGGTGCCCGAAGTGTCGAACCAAGCATCACGGTAACTGTAACACCACTTCTCAAACTTGTTATAAGTGTGGGAAGCCTGGTCACACATTCAGAGATTGCCCGGTCAAAGGACTCGTCTGTTATGAGTGCAAGGCACCGGGGCATGTGAGAAGAGATTGCCCGAAGCTTGTGTCGGGTAGCACGCCAGCAAGGAAGGAGAACCCTCCGAAGGTTCCGGGTCGAGCATTTCATATGACGGCCGAAGAGGCCAGGGCATCCGCTGACGTGGTATCGGGTACTTTCCTTATAAACTCTGTACCTGCTCGTATTTTGTTCGATACGGGTGCTAGTTTCTCTTTCGTATCTGAATTGTTCCGTCAGAAAATTTCTATGCCCACTACTAGTCTTGAGGATGCATTAGTGGTAGAAATAGCCGATGGTAGTCAAGTTCTGATCCGCAAGGTTCTGAAGCAGTGTACTCTTAGTATCGAACGGAGAGAATTCTCAATCGATCTATTGTCGATGTTAATCGGGGGTTTCGATGTTGTGGTCGGCATGGATTGGTTGTCAAACAATCATACCGAGATCGTATGTTCCAAGAAGTTGATTCGACTTCCCAACCCCTCTGGTGAAGTCGTTGTCATCTATGGTGAAAAGAGAAAGGGTGAAGTGGCAATAATCACAATGGCAAGAGCACGCAAGTGTTTAGTAAAAGGATGTTCGTCTTTCCTAGCCTATGTGATCGATGCCAAGTTAGAGAAATCAAAGCTGGAAGATGTGAAGATCGTGCGTGAGTTTCCAGATATCTTTCCGGACGACTTGCCCGGGTTGCCACCCGATCGTCAGGTAGAGTTTCGGATTGATCTTGTGCCTGGTGCAGCACCGATCGCTAAAGCACCTTATCGTTTAGCGCCATCGGAGATGCAAGAAATGGTAGCACAACTCCAAGAGCTATTGGAGAAAGGTTTTATAAGACCGAGTTCGTCACCTTGGGGAGCTCCGGTCTTATTTGTCAAGAAGAAGGATGGCACAATGAGAATGTGCATCGACTATCGTGAGTTAAACAAAGCTACAGTGAAGAACAGGTATCCGCTTCCGAGAATAGACAACTTGTTCGATCAACTTCAAGGAGCGGGTTGTTTTTCCAAAATCGATTTACGATCAGGTTATCACCAAGTGAAGGTAAGAGATGAAGATGTTCCGAAGACGGCTTTCAGAACGCGTTACGGCCATTACGAGTTTCTTGTAATGCCTTTAGGTCTAACGAACGCACCAACTGTGTTTATGGACTTAATGAATAGAGTGTGCCGACCATTCCTCAACAAGTCGGTCATTGTATTCATTGATGACATACTCGTTTACTCCAAGAGTGAGTCAGAGCACGAGCAATATTTACGTGAAGTTCTGGAAGTATTGAGAAAAGAAAGGTTGTACGCCAAATTTTCCAAGTGCGACTTTTGGCTTAAAGAAGTACAGTTTCTGGGTCACGTAGTCACTCGGGTCGGAGTGAAAGTAGACCCCTCCAAGATTGAAGCTATGATGAATTGGGAGCCTCCTAAGAGTCCGTCCGAGATCCGAAGTTTCTTGGGTCTGGCGGGATACTACAGGAGATTTATCCAAGACTTTTCAAATATCGCTTCTTCCTGGAGAGTTTTGACTCGAAAGAATGTGAAGTTTGAATGGACTGAAGCCCAAGAGAAGGCATTCCGGATCCTTCAAAAGAAGTTGTGTGAAGCTCCGATCTTGACGTTACCTGAAGGGTCGAAAGATTTCGTAGTATACAGCGACGCTTCAAAGATGGGTCTGGGATGTGTGTTGATGCAACGAGGCAAGGTGATCGCTTATGTTTCGAGGCAGCTTAAGATACACGAGCAGAATTATCCAACCCATGATCTGGAGTTAGCGGAGGTGGTGTTCGCTTTGAAACTTTGGCGACATTACCTCTACGGCACGAAATGCACACTATACACGGATCACAAGAGCCTGAAATATGTCTTTGATCAGAAAGAGCTGAATATGAGGCAAAGGCAGTGGCTCGAGTTGCTCAAAGATTACGACTGTGAATTGCTTTACCATCCCGGTAAGGCGAACGTGGTGGCCGATGCGTTAAGTCGGAAGGACTATAGCAGAAGTATTCGAGCTACCCATTCGAGAATCGAGCTAGTGTCTAGTCTTGTTGAGAAGATCAAGACATCACATATGGAAGCACTGTTAGAAGAGAATCTAAAAGATGAAGTCATGACGAAGCAACGTTTACTCTTAACGGAAGATAGCCGTGGAGTAAAACTATTCAACGGTCGTGTGTGGGTACCCAAGATTGGGGGTAACCGTGATCTGTTGCTAGAGGATGCTCACAAATCCAAGTATTCCATTCATCCGGGAAGTACAAAGATGTACAGGGAATTGAAGCTTCACTATTGGTGGCCGGTAATGAAACTTGATGTAGCACGTTACGTTGAGCGTTGTGTGACGTGTTCGCAAGTTAAGGCCGAACATCAGCGACCATATGGGAGTCTTCAGTCTTTAGAGATTCCCGAGTGGAAGTGGGAGCATATCACTATGGACTTCGTGACGAAGCTACCTAAAACTCTTCGAGGTCACGATACCATTTGGGTGATAGTTGACAGGTTGACAAAGAGCGCTCACTTCTTGGCTATGCGCGAGACTCTACCGATGGATAAGTTAGCAAAGCTTTATATCAATGAGGTGGTCTCGAGGCACGGCATATAATTGTCGATCGTGTCGGATCACGATAGTCGGTTCACTTCGAACTTCTGGGATGGGTTTCAGAAAGAACTTGGTACTCGAGTGAAGTTGAGTACGGCTTACCATCCGCAAACCGACAGGCAGAGTGAGCGAACGATCCAAACCTTGGAAGACATGTTGAGGTCTTGTGTCATCGATTTCGGGGGTAGCTGGGACTCTCACCTGCCTTTGGTGGAATTTGCTTACAACAATAGCTACCACTCGAGTATCGGAATGGCACCCTTTGAGGCTTTGTATGGGCGAAAGTGTCGGACTCCCGTGTGCTGGCTTGAAGCGGGAGAAAAGCAGTTCGCCGGACCTGAAATCGTGCAAGAGACTGTCGATAAGGTCAAGTGCATTCGTGAAAGAATGAAAGCGGCTCAGGATCGTCAGAAAAGCTATGCCGATAAGAAGAGGTGACCGATGGAATTCCAAGTGGGCGACCGCGTTATGCTTAAGGTGTCGCCATGTAAAGGCATTATACGGTTCGGAAAACGTGGGAAGTTGAGTCCCCGTTTCCTCGGACCTTTCAAAGTGCTTAAACGGGTGGGTTTGCAAGCCTACCAGTTGGAACTGCTACCAGAGTTGAGCAGAATACACAACACGTTTCATGTTCGCTACCTCCGGAAATGTTTGGCGATAGAAGACAGCGTCATTCCCCTTTCAGAGTTAAGGGTAGACGAAGGTAATCGTTGTGTGGAAGAACCCGACGCCATCTTAGAGAGAAAGTCTAAGAAGTTGCGTCATAAAGAAGTCACTTTGGTCAAGGTACAGTGGAAGCATCACCGAGGAGCAAATGTGACGTGGGAAGCCGAGGAGGATATGAAGCGAAGATATCCTCACCTTTTTGAGTAGTTGGGATTTCGGGGACGAAATCATTCCCAAGTTGGGGAGGATTGTAACACCCCGAATTTCGTTGTTTTGCAAAGATGTTGAGAAAAAGGAAGTTTATGAAGCTGTCTACAGGACACACGGGTCGTGCGTCCTCCTTCAGAGAAAACGCACGGGTCGTGCGTAGGATCCAGGGCCGAGTCACAGTGCAAGCGCATGGGTCGTGCGCATTTCCTTCTTTGAGGGCGCACGAGGCCACTTTTGTGGATTGCTTTAATATCTAGAGTTAAGAGATATTTCCAAAAATATCTCAAACTCAATTTCTCTCTCTCTTCTTTTTCTCTTTTCTCCTTTTCGATCTTCAAGGCTAGTTTAGTTGCTAGTTTTCATTGTTTCTAGCAAGGGGTCGGTGTTTTAAGCTTCACCTCTTCGTCGTGATCGTTATCTGGTTTTCCAGGTTTTATTCTGAAAACCTACCGGTGAGTTCCTACTACCATTTTACAAACTTTATACATGTCAAAACTCTTATTTGCGAAATCTGAAGTATTTCTACGGTATGATTTCATGTTCTCTAAATTTTGTTATAAATGAAGTTTTTGGTGATTTTCGGGGTTTCCCGATCAGTTTTGACTAAAATGACTGGTTCCGCCTTATTAAAAGTAAAATGATGTTTTACTCGCACATTATGCGGACATGTGAAAAGAATGTTTATGAACTCATTTTAATGATTTTCATTCTTACCAGAAGTTAAACTGGAAATGATATCTTGGTTATGAAATATGTTTATACCATATGTTATTTATGGTTGGTCACGTATGTTGTTGTGACGAGTCTGTACCATTACTAGTGGATCCCTAGGTTTTGAGTCGACTGTATTATTGGGAGGTTATATTCCCCATTTTGTAACTATGGATGCCTATGTTCCTAGAGGGCAACTTGGTACGGTTATGTGAGGCCGGATACTAGCCATGGTTCATAGTGATCCTAGTGAAGGAGTATACATTGGTTTTGCTTGGGGCTAGGTCTCACACTTTAGCACGGACTTTTGTGTTCGTATCCTCGGATTCCAAATGGTTTAGCTCATAACACGGATTTGTGGTCTACTTTGTGTTACACCACAATCCTTGGTAAAATGGTCCTTTTGTCATCGTTTAACGAGTTTTGGACCGAAAATGCCCGGTTGTGGCAAAATGTTATCTTGATGAATTAAACCTTTATGAAAAGATTTCCTTATGATACTGATGTTTATATCTTTTGAGCTTTATAAACTGTATGTTCTCACCAGGCTTTAAGTCTGACACTTTTTCGTGTATAACAGGTTTCCCTTAGCGGTAGGTTGTCGGGGTTTTGAGAGATGGGTTTGGTCTCGAGGCATTTTGAGATGACTAGTATTGTTTCAGGGCATTTTTTAAGTCCCATTCTTTTGGTACATTTACGGATCGTCAACTGATGTAATCTTGATATAGGCGTCTAGATTAGTTTGTTGACAAACTCTATATCGATACAAGTTTTTGTACAGTCTTAAGGACTGATCCCCTTCTTGGGAGTTTATTATCAATACGAATGTCATGTTGCCAAGTTTTGCAGGTTTTATTTTACTCTGATTTTTAGGGTGTTACAAAGAAGAAGAAGAAGAAGAAGAAGAAGAAGAAGAAGAAGAAGAAGAAGAAGAAGAAGAAGAAGAAGAAGAAGAAGAAGAAGAAGAAGAAGAAGAAGAAGAAGAAGAAGAAGAAGAACTTGAGATTCTTGACACTCCTCGTACAGTGGTCAAAGTAATCTCGATAAATGAGACTCAGTCTCAAGGGGAGTGGCCCTCTCTACAGAACCAGCAATCATACCAAGGCAAAGAATCGGCTGAAGAGAAAGTGGTAATTCTATGTAGAACTGAGGGGAGCCCATTATGACAGAGGTAAGGTTTGCTTTAACCCTCTTCACCGTTGTTGAATCTGAACCTGAAGCTCTCATCCCCTATCCCTATCTACTATTTTCCCATCCTTACCTTACCTTCAGCTATATCTACTCCATATATATTTGACTTTCCTAAATCACCTTCTTCCATCTCATCCTCTCCCCTGTGTGAATCCCCTACACGTCTATCAGATCAACCTACAAACATAGATGATGAGTTTCCCTTGTACAAACCCGAATCTGATGTTGAAGAAGATGATGCAAATCTGATTCCCCGAAGACCTTCAAGCGTGAAATTTCCAGTATGCTCTGAACTTGAAGGTTCCAAAGGAATGGCTCAGCTAACAGCCCAATGATCAGTCTAGGGTAAAAATTCCTCTTTGTACCCTGGTGATGAGTTTGGGTTCCCAACTGACGTTGATCATGAAGAAGCCCTGAAAACTGAGTAATAGATCAAAAGATATAAGTAGATGGTGGAAGACAATATTGAGTTGATAAATGCTCAAGCTATCTAGGCTCATGCTTAAGGGAAATTCAAGAAGAATAATCCTATCAGTGCTCAAGGTCTCTTACTCAAAGAAGCCAAAAGGGAGAATCAGAAAGAACTTAAACTAAAGGTGTTAGGACACAAAATGTCCTAAGTGTTTGACAGTTTTGTAAAGGCTTACATGTGAACACATTAAGGATCTGTGGAATTTCTTGGGAGACTTCAGAATACTTGCAATCAAATCTGGGCGATTGTATTTTCTGGCCACAACTGAGAAACACACAGTACTATTGGGCCTTTCATACAATAATATGGCCTGAATTATTAAAATGGACAAACACGCGTCTCTTTTTTTTATTATAGTGGTAGACAGTTGTATAACAGCTGTTAGTACTTGCTTTGTCGCTCGTGAAGTTGTTGTTCATGATTTGCTTTTGGGATGCTCCAAGTGGTTTTTGGCATCTTCCACGTATATACGCAATTATAACAATTACCACAATTATCCCAATTATCTCCAGTGTTTCACTTGCATAGCTTTTTATGAAGTTTGACACCTAGATGATCTTTGTCAGGCCTTACCTAAGCTTCTAGAAAGTTACGTTGGGCCTGGGCTTCCTGTTCCTTTTAGGCTGCTGGATCAAATGACGACATGCCTAACATTCTTTACCAATTGTTCCGTTCTGTATCTGAGTTCTCGGGCTTCCAGGTTTTGCATTCGTACTTCTGATAGTATGGATCGAGCGTATTCATCATTTGAGCTTTTGCCATAAACAATTTGGGCTTTGAACTGCAAGATTTCCTGCAGTTTTCTGATTGATGTTGTTGCTTCTCATGCTGCTCTAATTTCGATTGAAGATGTGACTCTTTCCAATCGGTATCGTTCGTCATCGAGTAAAGGGAACGTGTACAACTAGATTTGCATTGCTCAATAGTTTGTTGCGGGGTCATCATAGATGGCAACGGTTTTATAAGAATCCGTTGGCATAGGTTTGAGATCTTCATGCATTATTCAGAGCTGCTTTGTCCCTTCTTCTGTAACATACCAGGCTTGTGCTCGACCTCCTAGATTGCCTCTTCTATCAATTCCATGCTCTTTTGATGTGCTTCTGTACATCCTGCAACACAAATTGTTACTAGTCGAGAGAGTGTGTCTGCTAATAGATTTAGCTTTCTATCAATATGCTCGATATTGATTTTAACTCTTGTGCCAGTAATTGCATCTGTAAATCGAAGCCATCTGACTCTTGAGGCTTTGTTGCTATTGGACTTGTTATGGAAACTTATGATTGCTTGGCAGTCTGTTCGCAATGTAATCTCTTCCTTGTCAAGATAGTATATCTTGAGTTTCTCCAGAGTATTAATGCAGGCATTAATTTCTGCATCAATAACAGATTGAGGATTGCCAAATTTACCACTAGCATATGCACAAACTTGTTCAGTGGTTTTTTAATCTTCTTTTCTTTTCTTCCATGTAACTACTCCTCCCCATCCTTCCATGCATCAGTCGACATCAAGGACTATATATGCATCTTCAGGGGGTATCTGCATTTCTGGGAGATTTTGAACCTTCATTTTGATCTCTTTGATCAGTTTAAAGTCTGATTCTTTAAGTCGCTTATCACCATGTGGATTTGTTTTCTCGTACAAGGGTCCAAGTAATACCCCTAGTTTAGGAATATAATTCCCTGCATAATTCAGAATTCCCAGAAAAGATCTGAGTCCAGATTTAGACTTAAGCTTTTCCGTATCGAAATTTACAATTTTTTGAATTACATGCGACTATAGTTTTATTCGTTTCTTGCCAATGATTGCTCCTAAGAATTCAACTTCAGAGACTGCAATCTTCATTTTTGTTGGTGATAGAACCAACCCATTATCTTCACAGATGTTCAACATTGCCTTCAAATGTTGAGCATGATTTTCTTCATTGTTGGAGAAGACAAGGATGTCATTAATGTAGACGGCAATGAAACTCTCTGTTCCACGGTAGCACTTGTCCATCTTTCTTTGAAATATAGTCGGTGCATTCTTTAACCCGAATGGCATTACATTCCATTCATACAATCCTCCTAGAACAATGAATATTGTCTAGGGTTTTGATTCCTCATCCATGGCGACTTGATGAAATCTTGATTTGAGATCAAACTTAGAGAATATATTGGCATTGCCAATTCTCTTGAGTAGTGTATTGATTCCTGGTAAACAATACTAGTCTCTATAGGTATTATCATTAAGTGACGTGTAATTAAATATCATTCTCTCTTTACCCTTTACCTCCTTTCGTGTTTTTGGATCAATACTTGTTCCTGAATTTACGAGCATCGCCATTGTCCTGTGTCTGCTTGAGTTTGGTCTGATAGCTTTAATTTGAAGAAGAGTATGTGATGCTTGAAGGATTTCTCCATCTCTAGTGTGACGTGTTTCAATGGTTTGTCTTGGATGGTGATATCAGGGTTGATGATATCAAGTTTGCAAACTTCACCATTCCTTGTCCAATGTTTCATAGGTTCTTCACCAATGAATCCTCTGGTTTTCAAGCTTTCAATTAAAGGCTTGAACCGTTCTTTGAACATTTTTCCCTCTTGTTCTTCAGAATAGAATACTAATTCTTGAATAGAATAGTATTCTTCAGTATCCAAGTCGAGTTCTTGGATTGACGCCCCGACCCACTCAAGTGTTAGCGTAGATTAAATCTTTGTAACCTTTTTATAGAAGGTTATTTCATTCCCTTCAATTCTCAGTCCTCCTTTCATTAATCTAATAAAGTTGTAACCGATCAGCATTTTTATTCCATCGTTGATGTTCATATCTAACACATAGATAAATGGAATACTAAATTTATTGTCCTCAATGTAGAACTCGCCAGGATTCACCCTATGGTTCGCGGGTTTTTTTGAGTTTAACCCATTGAAACATGCAGTATAATTGACTTCTTTCAAGGCTTCTGCTGGTACTATTTTCTTATTGATGCAGCAAGTGGTTGCTCCGGTATTTAGGATCGCACGAATAGTGAACGGTGCAACTCCTTCAACATGAAACTCAATTGTGATATTGTACAGTTCGTTTGTTACTTTCTTTGGCAATGTTGGCTCCATGTGTATACTGCTCTTAGCATGTTCTTCTTCAAAGAGTACATGAGCATATTGTTGTGGTAGCGGTGGGAATTCATCCTTAAAGGATTATGTTTTTTACTGTGATTGCTCAAGCGTGTTAGAGCTTGAGGGTTCATCCCTTTCCATTTGCTCCTTGATTTGTTGTAGCTCAAGTTGATGAAGCTCATATTCCTTTTGCAGGTTATATTATAAGTCCTCAATTTGAGCATCCTTTTCCTGTCTTATTTGCACATTGAGTTGAAGTAAATCTGCACAATCCTTTACAGCTTTGTTTACTTCCTCTTTCTTGCTTGCCAATTCCCTTTCATGCAGTAATCTCTCCATTGATCGCTCTGCATTCTCTGTAGCTTGATTTTTGATCATTTGAGACCATTCCTTTGTCTTCTCAGCTAAGAGTTCCTTAAGATAACTTACTTTAATCCTAAGGCCGAATTGAGGTTCTGTCATGTCTAAATTCCTTTTATTCTGACTGTCTTCACTTGACTTTTCAAGTTCAACTTCTTTCTTTTTTTGTGGTTGTATCTTATTCTTTAGATACTGAGATGCACATAGAGCACATGCGGTGATGTTGCAATTATCACAATGTATCCTGGAAAGATCCATTGTCTTTACCTTGCAGAAGTAGCAAAAGAGATAACTGGTTATCTCATTCTCTTTCCAGTTATGATTGCAATCTCTGCATCCTTTTGGGAGCTCAATTTTTAGCCTCCATGATCCTTTCTGTCCTGATGGATTTGGTATGTTGCTTGGTTCTCCTTGGAACACATAGCAATATTGTGGCGGTGCAGCAGGTGTCCATCCTTGGTAGAGCTCAAAGTATTTTCCTCTAACATCGAACTCTTAGTTGCTGTCACCTTTGTCTTCAAAATCTGAACAGCCCATAAAAGTTGTTTCCTGAACCGGAAATTCATCAATTACAGATTTAAGATTTCGTATTGTAGCACCCTGTTCTCCTTCAGAGATACTACAAACGCTTGTGTCATCATTGTCTGCTGAAACTATATCCCAGTCTTCTAGTAGGTCAAGATCCTGTAACATGGCTGCCCTAACCATGTTTCCTTTCTCGCTTCGACAATCCCTTGCAAAGTGTCCCTCTTTTCCACAGATAAAACACTTGCATTTTTTTATGCGTCCGCGATCATCTTGATACTTCTTCTTGAAAACCTTGACATGAGTTTTATGAGGTTTTCCTTTATATGTTCGTGATCTTCGGACACCGTATTTCTTGTTGCCTTTGTAATATCCTGGTATTGGGATTCCAGAACACAAAGATAAATCTTTGAGTTCTCTCTGCAGAGCTGCCTTGGTGCACATTTCTTTCACGAATTGGTAGATGAAATGTATTATTGGTAATACGCCAGAAGTTAATCCTGGATATTTTGCTCTGAATTCCTGCTCAATTTCTTTTGAAAGTGAAGGTGGTAGCTTTGAGAATAGTTTATCAGTTGTGGCCGGAAAATACAATCGCCCAGATTTGGTTGCAAGTATTCTGAAGTCTCCCAAGAAATTCCACAGATCCTTAGTGTTTTCACATGTAAGTCACTCCAAGTCTCTGTAAGCTTTGTCTTGTTCTTCTATTGATCCTTGGTATGGATCTTCCAGCATCACTATTCGTCTGAATTGATAAGTGATGTTTTGCGGATCATCAGCTATTTCAACCAAGTGTTCAAATTCTTCTGAGTATGCAACCCTCCATTGCTGCCACATATTTTTCTCATTTTCTCCAAGCAGATTCTCAAAGAAAGCAAGCTTTGCTTTGTTATCCACCTATGTCTCTTTGTTTAGTCTGTTTATGGTAATTGATTCCCATCGCTGAATAATGTCTGTTAGACCACAGTCTCATTGGATTCAAGATCATCCAATCTGAAGATCGCAATCTGAAGCTAAAGCCGGAACGTCCACTCTCGATAATAAAGTCTATGTCGTTTGTAATAAATGTCAATGTATTTCAATGTAATGTATTTATTTATTATTGTAAAAGTTAACTTAATATCTATTTGTTAGATATTAGGTAACTTAGGTAACTATATTAGTTTAGTTAGTTTCTAGTTTCTAGATTTAATATCTAGAATTAATATCTAGATATTATCTAGGTTGTGTGTTCAACACACTTAGTAGATTAAGATGTATCTCAAACTCTCTCAAGAGATAGATCATATAGAACACACACACAAACACACATCAAGGTGTATTTGAGAGAAAACATAGAGAACACAAATCCAAGCTTAATCTGATCAACCTTGTAACCATTTCTATATATCAATACAGGTTGGTAATCATTGTGTTGTTGTTTCTAAACTTGTTATAAAGTATTGTTGGACCGACAATGTCTGACCAGAGTCCTATGTTATTTGGCAAAACCAGCATGGCCCCTATTTCTGACATTGCTGATGGCAGATTCCATTGTTGATTATAATGTTGGTTATATCCTCCTCTGAATCGTCCACATCTTGGCAAAGAATATGAATTTCTGGTTTCTGAATGTATTGTTGTTGCAGATAGATATACTGCTGGACCTATCGTTGGTTCTGTCGGTGGATTATAGATGCCACTACCACTGTTTTCCGCCATTTTTACGTGTTCCTCCAATTTCCTGAGCTTTGGGTAATCGAGTTCTGGTAACACATCTTCTGTTTGTACAAAAATGTTTTCTTGAGGTTCTTTGTGGTCACCACCACACTTCGTTTGTGTGAATGGATTTGACCATTCAGACTCTGATAGGGGAGGTGTACTCATGGAATATAAATGCTGAATATATTCCATATCGTCTGTAATTCACTTGTATTAGTTGGAGCTGAATTACCATCATGTTGCTGTGATTTCTTCGATTGGACTCATGTGTGTAGGTTGATCATACCTAACATAGTTGTCCCACTTGCCAGATGGTTCACCCAGTGTGGACCATTGTTCGCTATCAAACTTCTTTTTTGGTTTCGACTGTCTTGTTGGTTTTGTTTTGTTTAACGACTCATACTTGTTTTTTCTGCTTCTTCAACACACGTTGTACATGAACAAAAAGGGTTAAATGGTTCATGTAGTCTTTCAGATTCTATTGCCATTGCAGCAATAAATTCTCTTTCTGATCCATCTTCATCATTACCATGTATTTCTCGATCATTCTGGTCTACAGAATATCTTGGTGGTTGTTGAACTGGTCGATATCTTTCAAACCTCATACTTAAGGAATGGTCAAGCCATGCGGATACTGCTACTCTTGTTGGTGCTCTGGGTTGAACATTAGTTGTAGGTTGTAATCTCCATCTCAGTCCTTCAAGTTCTTTTATGCGCCTTTGTTCACCAGGGATGGCTGTGATGCCTGTTGATGCTAAATGATCAATGACATTCTGGACATTGTATCTAAAACCCATATAACTAGTGTTAGATAATCTTCCAACCATCGCTCTTATGATAAGGAGATTGCTCTCTCCTTGGTGCCATCCTACGTATCCATGTGTTTGTATTGCTAGCTCAAGGTGATTATGAAAATCATCGATGCGCATAATCATGTCAGGGACCATGTAGATTAGTTGAGTTCCCGGATTAAGATCAACTTCCATGGTTCCTATGATTTGTCTATCATCTTGCCATCTGGTATCTCTGAGAACTACCAGGCATTTGTCCCTGCGCCCCTTCTATGCAGGGTGTGTACCATGATCATAACAAGGCCCAGATGGATATGTTGCAATCCAGCTGTTCTAAGTTGCCTGTAAGATATATTGTTACAGAAACGAAGGTTGGTTTGTTGGCCTTCAGTACATAAGATTCTCTGCTCCGAATATTGTTGGTATACACTATGTTGAGTTGTACCTTGTATGGCTGCATATAAGACCTCGACTGGTACTAAGTTAGCTCGTCGTCTTCGTGACAGATCTAACTGCTGATCATGATTTATTTGGGATTCGAGCATTCTGTTGTAACCTGCTCGGAATCGCCTGGATGCTTCATGTTGTATCATTGCCATACTTCTGTAGCTTCGGATCTGGTCTTCCTGTGTAGGAAGTACTTCCGTGCTTACTGAAGTTGGTTCTCGTACTTCTGGTCTGACTCTACAACTCATTTGGACCAACTGCGTACTTTTTCTTCTTCGAAGATTGTTTTGGGATCTTTGAAAGCGTAAATTTGGCCTTTAAAATTTTGTGGTGACTTTCCTTGTCCTAAAGAAACTGCATCGAGTCTTCTTGTAAGATCTGTTATTGATGATTCTAAGTTAAGAGGTTGTTGTTCTCTTTTCCCTAGAATCTCAACTTCTTTTCTTATTTTCTCAAGCTTTTCTTCAAACACTTGGAGTTTCTGTGACTGTTGAACAAGTAAATAAAGCAGGGTGTTGTTTTGCTTTATAAAGGTTGCGCTTTGAAGTGCTACTCCGGTACGGTAGTCGTTTGGTTTAGCAAAACCTATTGAAGGTGCTTCGATAGATTCTGTAGCTTCAACTGCTTCTTTGTACTCTGATGTAGCTTTCGCGTTAATCCAGCTCATGAACCTGGAATGAGCTTTCGAACTTCCAACATAAGGTGTTCTACCCTCTGTACTTTGAGCTTTAAATCCTCAGTTAGTTTAAGAGCCTCCTCTTCTACTAACTTTGGTTGTTTGGTTATTTCTTGGATTAAATCCAAGACTTCTTTCTTTGTGAGTGGCTTTGATTCATGAACCTCAGATAATACCTGTTTAAGGTTATATATGGTTTCACTCTGGGTTTTTCGTAGTGTTTCCTTACAAGCTTCTAATTACAGATGCAAATCCTTTTGTTTATGTGTAATTTGATGAAAATATTTAATACAAACTTTTGCGTGAAGAAGTACTTTATCATAAACACAGGAAATATTGTTGTGTAAATCAGACAGCTTTACAGTATTACTTGCTTCAAGATTCAAATATTCAAGATTAGCAGTTCTGGAATGCCTATACCAATCCTGTATATCTTGTTCAAAACGATCACTCATGAATTTTTACATAAAACTGAAGTTGTTAAGGAAAGTTCCAAGCCTGATGAATTTACATAAAGATAAACTGTTTTTCCAAACGTATTTCTCAACCCACCGGAATTCCCCTTTTCCATCCCCGACGTTCTTTTTATGGGCTCAGGGTGGTTCTTTTGAAATCTTGATTTTCAAAACAATTTACCTACCTGTATGGAACACTTTTTTTTAGAGTGACTTGATCAAAATATAAAGGTTTTAAAAAGGTTTTTCAGCATTCCTTTTTTGCTAACCCTGAATGGGGTTTTAGCCTGCCATAACTTTGTTTTCAAGCTCTGATAACTTTCCAATAGCAACAAAGCCTCAAGAGTCAGATGGCTTCGATTTAAAGATGCAATTACTGGCACATGAGTAAAAATCAATATCGAGCATATTGATGGAAAGCTAAATCTATTAGCAGACACACTCTCTCGACTAGTAACAATTTGGGTTGCGGATGTACAGAAGCACACAACAAAAGAGCATGGAATTGATCGAAGAGGCAATCTGGGAGGTCGAAGTTGAAAGTCAATGCTCAAGTCAAAGCCTCTTAAAGCAAAAGTCAAAGTTAAGCATAATAAAGAAAAGTCAAAGTCAACTAGTGTTAATTTTGTTAGTTTGTGTTTGTATTAGTAGGTATAAATATTTTTATTTCACTCTAAATTTTAGGATGTTACACATTCCCATTACCTGTCATTTTCATTTTCGTTCCCATTTTCATCCCACGGCTTAAACCAAACGCCCCCTTAGTGCTTCTTATATATATATATATATATATATATATATATATATATATATATATAGAGAGAGAGAGAGAGAGAGAGAGAGAGGGGGAGGGAGAGGAAAGTTCAAATGAAAACTCAATTTTCATTTTACACGTGCAGATGAATCTCGGCCCCTTCATCTCTATTGATCCAACAACTCATATTAAATAGAGTTTTAATTTAAAATTATTAATTAAGATGATTATGGGTAAAAATAGAAGATAATTTAAAACCAGTTCTACCATATTTGACTTTTTATTTACTTTTTTAATTAAAACTTTTAGCCACTTAAATTTTAAAATAAATTATTTTAAAAATTAATAATACTTTAATCAAACAAATTACATCAAAATAACAAGAATTTCGTGCTCTTCGATATGGCATCCATCTCGATATAATTTTTTTTTATTCTTTTAACCGTTTTTTACGTGAAATGTTATATGTGTTATATTCATTATGAATATTTATGTACATTCAAGTGTATACAAGAAATTGGCTTTTAGATGTCTTAAGATTAATAAGAGGTGGTTTGTAAAAAGGTCTGAACGATTCAGGCTTAAGAGCCATTTAGAAGTTTAAAAAAAAAAAAACCTTAGTATTCTATTAATATATAAATCAAAGAAATTGGCTTTTAAAGACAAAAAATTAATGGTATTTTGATAATTATACATATCATATTTGAAACAATTATACATATCATAGAAGAAATGGTATTTTGACAATTATACATATGATATTTAAAACAATTTTTTTCTCACATGTTTTTATAAGGGCATTACACCACTAGACGGAAGTTCAAGGGAAAACCTCAATTAAATGAAAAACTAAAAAACACCTTATCAATCGTTAGATTAGGTAATCTGATAGATATGATTAAACAGGTGGTTACAACAATATTTTTTAAATTAAAAAAACCTTCACCCCCTATTTTTTATTCGAAAAAATACGATAAATGAACACAATTCGAGCGAAATAAATTACACTAAATAAACGATCATATTTTTTTCTCGTTAATTTGACATCCATATTCATATACTTTTTCATTTGTTTTTTCGTGGTTTTTCGGTTTTCCATTTATTTAGAGTTTTCTTCTGAACCTGACCCTACACTAGGGGTGTTTGCGGTCCGGTTTGAATGGTTTAACCCCTCAAACCACAAACCAAACCGCTAGTGGCGGTTTGTTGATTTTTCAAACCGAGCGGTTTGACATCAAGGGCCCAGATCGGTCAAGTCGGACCGCGGTTTAGGCGGTTTGATCGACCAGTTTAGGCGATTTAGGCCTTTTAGTGGGCTTTAAAGTTTAAACATAAAAAACATATAAAAATTTAAACTTTAAAGGTTCATTAGCTTGAGTTCATTTGAAATAAATAAAAGTCTACAACAATGTTAACAAAGTCCACAAAAGTTAACAAAATATCTCAAGACAAAACACACACAACAAAAAAAGTAATATGCAAAGTGCAAATAAAATCCACGACGATTTAAAATTATCTTTGGGTCTTTTTGTATATATTTAAGTATAAAGATAAATTGGATATTTGGGCTAAACAATAGATGATATAAAGATGTATATAAAAAATAAAATATATAGAGAGAGAGAGATATATATTTGGCGGTCGGTTTGGTCCAAACCGCTCAAAAAAACCTTCAAACCGCAGATCAGACCAGACCACCTGGTTTGGCGATTTTTCAGACCAGACCAGACCGCCTAAACCGCCAAAAACGGTCTGATTTGACTTGGTTCGACCGGTTTGAGCGGTCCAACGGTTTTTTTGAACACCCCTACCTTACACCACTATTCTTATAAAAGCATCAAAATAAATTAAATTCTATATATTAAGTGATTATTATGAATTTATGGGTTTGGATGTGGAAAGATAACTATTCAATTCAATTTTTTTTTGTTCAAAATCGTAAAGTGATTGAAATGATAAAGTGATTGAAATGATAAAGTGATCGACGTCGTTTGTATTTTCACAAGAATGATTAATTTGTTTGCTGAAAGCAAGACGATCATAAAATTTCATCATTCTTAACAAAGGAACACGAGGCCTTGTTTAGAGTACATATTTCGTTTACAAATTTAAAACATCGTGTGGATGATACTTGACGTTTTAGTGAAATAAGGGACAAAGTTGTGAAGAAAATTATTAATTGGGGTTTGTTCACAAAAATTAGAAGTCTTTGGGCTTATATTTATGTTTAATTTAGACATGACAGAACGTAGGGGTGAGCAAAGACGGGTACCCGTCTAAAATTCTCATAAACGAAATCGGAACCAGAACCAGCGGTTCCTGGAAAGAAGGAACCGGAACTGGTTACACCGGTTCTTTATATTTGGGAACCGGAACCGGAACCGGCGGTTCCGGTTCCGGTACTGGGTACCCATTGTCTAATTTTTAAATTTTTTTTCATTTATATTATAAAAAGATAAATATTAATTATATTACAAAGTCCAAACGTAAAGAAATAAATACCACAAACGTGAAAACTAACAAGATAAAAATTAAAAACTAATAAATACTATAAACGATGCTTATAAAACAAATAAATTGTTAAGTCCAAATATTGTATCCAAGATTTAAATAGAAAAGTCAATGTTAGAAGTCAACTTTGTCAATGTATTAGGTTAGTCAAAGCATGTTTAGTTTCTTTAGCCGTTAAGGCTTTGTAATAGATAGATGGTATAAATAGGTTGTCTTTAGTAATCTTGTGGTAACGTTCTAGAGGATTATGCTTCATTGTAATATTCAGTAATTGTGTAATACAAGATCTACTTTCTCTCTCTAGATTCTCTCTCTAGTTCTTGAGCATATTAGATAAATCTTGAGTAATTGTTTGTTGTGATTGGGATTTTATGTTTAACAATTGGTATCAGAGCTGAACCAAACTTTTCAGGAATGATTTGATCTTATTTTGAATTGAAATTAGTGTGATTTGGATCAAATTTTTGGATTTTTCGAAAAAATTTCAAGAAAACGAGTTCTTCACTGTTACATTCAAATTTTTTGTGGAAAATCGGTTTTAGTGCAAGAATATGGAATCATTGTGTTCGATTTATGTTGGTGATTGATTGTTGTTTAGATTCCATATCGAAATTCATTCAAAATCAATTCCAATTTTCAATATTTGAGATTTTCGTGAAAACGAGTTCAGTTTCTGTTCTTGATTGAAATTGTGCTAATTGGTGTTTTTAATCGAAAATCGATAGTGAATTTGTGCTTAGAATTGTTTTTCGATGATGCTGACAAGTTTTTGAGTTCAAATTCACAGGTTTGAATCGATTTGAGTTAGAATCAGTCAAGATCCACGGTTTGCGCATCATTCATAAACTTTGCGCATCATTCATAATAGTTTGCGTTTCACTCATAAATTTTGCATAAAGTTCTTTGTGGTCTAATTCGTGTGTTAGTGAGTTTTCAGGTTTTCGGTTCACGTTGGAAACGCAAAGCTCATCTTGCGCATCACGTTGGAAACGCAAAGCTCATCTTGCGCTTCACGTTGGAATCGCAAAGCTCATCTTGCGCTTCACGTTGGAAACGCAAAGCTCATCTTGCGCATCAAGTTCAACACGCAAAGCTTACTTTGAGTCTCCAGTGGGACACACAAACCCTACTTTGTGTATCTCACAGGACCCGAGAACCTGACTTTGCGTATCTCTCTTGGAACGCAAACCTTAGTTTGTGCATCTCTCTGCATACGCAAACCTTTCTGTTTACGTGTGTTCTAGTCTTAGTTTTAAAAAAAAAAGAGTTTGCAAATTTTTTTTAGTGTGTCATCTTAACTTTTTTTTTAACTTTGCGCCATAACTCATGTTGTTCAAATTTTCAATTTTTACGAAATATTTTTTTAAGATTTCAATTTTGATCTGATTTTTGATTTTCTGATATATAGTTTGGAACGATCATTCACATCAAGCTGTTTACTTTTTCAAGATGTCAATTTACTACAGATCTGATATATCTGGTATTGAAGCTGAAAGAAATGATCTGAAATTGAAAAATTCAGAATACCTCAAAAAGATTCAGGAGTTGCAAATTAAATTGTTCAATTGTATTAAAACTCCTGAATGTATAAATTGTACTAAAAATAGTTCTAATTTTTCAGGTATCCTTTATGAGAGGGATAAAGAGATAAAAGAAAAGGAGAAAGAGATTATAACTCTTCAAAGCCAACTGAAGACAATTGAACTATTTTTAGTACAATTTATACATTGAGCTTCAAAACGAGTTGAAGGCTTTATCAGAATCAGTTGAGCTTCAAAACGAGTTGAAGGCTTTCAAAGAGAAGACTGAGGGATTGGAATCTGAGAACGCTGAGCTTAAAAAAATTTATATGATTTGGAAAAACAGCTTGTTGCAAATCAAGCGGATTTTGAAAGAGAAAAGAAAAAATTTTCAAAGAAGTTTTCAGATTTCTCAAAGAAGTGTTATGAAGAGAAGAAATCAGTAGAGCTTAAATGCATCAAGCTTTCTCAACAAATCTCCGATTTTGAGAAAGTACTGATTTTGGAAAGAGAGAAGTTTGATAAAGAGAAGAAGGTCATAGAACAGAAAAATGTGGGATTCTTTAAAGAATTATCCGGCCAGAGAAATGAGTCAGAAAAAGGATTTGAAGAAGAACGCTCAATCTTTGAAACTGAAATCAAAAAGTTGACTTCAAGATTATCTGAACTATCTGCTTCTGCACTACACGAGCAGAAGACGAAGTCTGAATTCTCGAAGAAGGTTGGCCTGCTTGAGAAAGAAAGAGACATCTTTGCGTCAAAGATCAAAGAGCTTCAAAAATCTGTTTCAAGTTCAAATCACAAATCTGTCTCTTCAAATAGGTCAGTCAAATCATTTAATTAGATTCGTCGCACTAACCTTTTCTTTGATGAATATTTAGATAGTTCAGATTCTTATCCAAGGAGAAAAAGTTTCAAGAAAGAGAAATTGGTCTGGATGAAGAAATCAGTCAAAGATGACAAGACTGATGAGCTGAAAGAGAAGAAATCATGTGTACCTGTACACAAAGAAAAGAAGAACAAAGCACCTAACGGTAAGAAAAATTATTGTTCTATTTGTTATACACATGATCATATCCATAAGACCAATGATCATTTCTGGTATGGTTCTTACTCCATAACCCCCACACGAACTGCAACTAACATTTCTGGACCCAAATACCAGTGGGTACCAAAGAAGAAAATTGATTCTGTGTTGCAGGCACCTCAAGCCAAGGGGGAGTAAGAGAACAATGGCTCTTGAATAACACAGTTCAAGACCCGCACCTCAATGTCAAGAATATGACTTCTAAGCACATCAGCTTAGACCCCAAACTTCAAAGGAGTTTGACTTCTAAACACAACAGTTTAGGACTCGGACCTCAGCGATCAAAAAGACCTTACTCCTGTATGCTTGCATCCGATGGATATTGATGGTCTTCATCCCAAGAGAATTGATCTGATCTCTATCCTATACTTTTTCTTTGCTAGATTTTTCTGATATTGATGGTCTAACAATTCAAAAGGGAGTGTTTGATCTCTATCCTGTTTTACTTGTAATATTTCAGATGCTTAATTTAAGGGGGAGTAAAGGTGGTGGCTTCTGATCACATGACAGATCATGACCCGTTCATCAATGATCAAAGACGGATATTGTGCTAATATCCAGGGGGAGCTTAAAAGATATAAATCATTTAATCATGATTTGAGGGGGAGCTGAAAAGGTAAATATCTTCATATCCTAGATCTCAGATTGTTTGAAAGAAGAACAACTTTCGAACATGAAAAACAGTTTCTTAAATGTTCAAACCACTTCTTATTCTCAAAAGATTTTATGAATTTAGAAGTGTGATTTTAAATGTTTTTCAAATTTTGAGCTTAATGTTTAACTGACCATGTGTTTCCAAAGATCAATACTTGTGTATTATCTTGTCCATATACTGTCAAGTATTCATACACACCGGTTCAGTATTTTATTTGAAATTGTTATTACCATGTCTCAAATTCAAACAATTTTTCGATGGTAATACCCCCGTTTGAAATTCAAAGTTCTTGAGCATCATTCATTTTTTTTTTTTACATATTTGTGCTTTCATTGATAAATTGTTTATATTTGTTCATATAAACAAATATCCAATTCTTTGATACCCGAACCATTTGATTTGATCTGTTTGATTCATTGTCAGATTCTCAAAACAATTCTCTTGACTTCATTTCATTCATTCAATATTCTTGTTTTGAGAAATCTTCAAAGTTCAAAATTCTCAAATTTCATATCTGATTTTTTATGAGCATACATACACTGACATATGATTTCTTGTGCTTTACATGTCAAGAAAATCATTGATAAGCATGTACTTTTAGGAACATGGGATTCAGTGTGAGTGCTTAATAAATCTTCCATGGATTCACGATAACCAGTGTTTCCTCCCCGGAAGAAATCCTTTGAGTGATTGAGGGGAGAGGGGTCTAAAAGAATTGAGTGTGGGAGTGAGCAGAGGTAAAATGAAAATGAGAGTTTGGTTAGATGTGTGCTTATATGTTTAAAAGAAAGAGGGTGTGAGAACAGAGTTAAAAGAATATCAGAACTCTGCACCAAACATCTTTCTGAGCCGGGCAGCCACATTACTAATTGGTTCACATTTCTTTGGTGACCATCATTGAAATAGGCAAATAGCCCATGCCATCTCTTGTATACAACCCCACCAGCTAATCATTCTTTTCTTAAAAAGAGAATGTTTCACATTTTCTGGGGAAGCAACACATAATCTATCGGATCTTCTTTTGGAAGATACTGATATTGAAAAAGAAGGAAAGTTGCCCCACCTTCGACCCTTTCTCATGCACATTGAGTCCATATACAATCATTGTTGTCTCAGTGATTTACATACTTTGAGCCTTATGAAACACAAACATTGTGCTAATTCTTTCAAACACAAGCACGAGCACACAAAAAAAAAATCTGTCAGAACATTCATAGATAAACCTTGTGTTTTTCAATGATTGAATAGAAGATCTGGGGAGGCAACATCAAACCAACTCCTTATATTGTACATTCGTTGTACACAGTGACTCCGTGTTACTGATAGGCACTTCTAATTGTTTCATCTGTTGATTCAGGGTTACCACGTTTATTATGTCTGAATTTGAAAAGATTCGGATATATATCATTTCATGAATTGACGGCTCTCAGATCAACGTGCAAATTGTCAAAGGGGAGATTGTTATTTGTTTTCAAAAGGGGAAATCAAAGTCTGTGTTGAAATTGGCGAAGTTTTGATGATTATGATGCTCACATCATCAAAAAGGGGGAGAATTATTCAAAGATCAATTTCAAAGTCTGATGAAGAATTTCTGAAAGTTCAAAATGCTTCCGCTGTTTCAAAGACAAGTCAGAAATTCGATTTGCTTCCACTGATTTAAAGATTCAAGTCTGATAAAGAATTTCAAAGCCAAAAGATTCTGAAGAAGATTGATTCAATGTTTAATCAAGATGATTCATGAAAGTTTGTTCTTCCAAAGACGGTTCAAAGATCAAAGTGATGAAGATACTTGTTTGTCAAAGATTACTTTTCCGTAAACATTTCAAAGATGTTTCAAAGATGAAGTTTCAAGGCATGTTGACTTTTCAAAGCTTCAAAGATTAAAAAGATTCTTCAAGATTCTTCAAAGGCCAAAAGATTAAAGATTGTGAAAGCTTCAAAGAGACAAAAGTTGAAGAATCAAGGGCTGAAGATCTGTATCAAATTTTTATTAAATCTTGAATACAAAGGGGGAGATTGTTAAGTCCAAATATTGTATCCAAGATTTAAATAGGAAAGTCAATGTTAGAAGTCAACTTTGTCAATGTATTAGGTTAGTCAAAGCATGTTTAGTTTCCTTAGCCGTTAAGGCTTTGTAATAGATAGATGGTATAAATAGGTTGTCTTTAGTAATCTTGTGCTAAGATTCTAGAGGATTATGCTTCATTGTAATATTCAGAGTTGGTGTAATACAAGATCTACTTTCTCTCTCTAGATTCTCTCTCTAGTTCTTGAGCATATTAGATAAATCTTGAGTAATTGCTTGTTGTGATTGGGATTTTATGTTTAACATAAATATTACAAACGGTGCTTACAAAACAAATAAATATTACAAACGGTGCTTCCAAAACACTTCACGTCATTAAAATTAGTTGATGCTAATATATATACTACAAACGATGCTTCACTAAAAGGTAGTTTATTAAAAAATTTATAAATAAATAAAATATATTTTATTAAAAAAATAGTGGGTACCCGCCGGTTCCGGTTCTGGGTACCCAGCAGGACCGGGTACCCGGTCCCGGAACCGGTCCCGACGTGTACCCAGCGGGTAATGGTTCCAAAAAAATAAGAACCGGAACCGGTCCCTATCGGTTCCATATTTTAGGAATCGGAACCAATCACATCTATTCTGGTTCCGGAACCGGCAGTTCCAAAGCGGTTCCGGTTCCAAAGGCGGGTACCCGCTTCCGATGCTCACCCCTAACAGAACCAATCGCTCTTGCTTATCATTGTTTTTTGTATGTATACATGAATATTGTGCATATCTATATCTATACTATATTATAAAGCAGGGATAAAAAAACTCTTAAATACAAATTATTAGGCACAAGGTATCATCATTTTATGCAATATTTTAAAATTCTCTTAATTTACAAGTATCAAAGCACAAGATACATATTACTACTGCAAATTTCTAACACCCACTAATTTGGTATGTGCAGGGTCTTCCTTTTATGCAGACCTTTCCATGTATCACTATTCTTTAATATACTAGAAACATACTCGTGCAATGCAGCGAGATATATCACGATTTTAATGTTTCATTTTATTTTTTGTTTTTTTTGTCGATTTACAGTACGATTTTGGATGACTTTGAGAAAGTGATAATGTTTTTTTTTATAAATTTGTTTAATTTAGACTTAATAATATAATGTTTTTTATATTAAAAAAAGTATTTTGTTATAATTCTATGATTATCTTATATATTTTAATGGCATCTAGAAAAAATAACCAATTACATATTTAATAATATAATTAATACAAATTTATAGTAATATAATATATTAATTAATATGATACATGGAAAGGTCTGCATAAAAGGAAGGTCCTGCACATACCAAATTGGTGGGTGTTAGAATCCTGCAGTAGTAATATGTATCTTGTGCTTTGATACTTGTAAATTAAGAGATTTTTAAAATGTTGCATAAAATGATGGTACCTTGTGCTTAATAATTTGTATTGAAGAGTTTTTTATTCGTGCTTTATAATATAGTATAGATATAGATTATATTACTATAAATTTGTTTGGTTATTTTTTCTAGATGTCATTAAAATATATAAGATAATCATTGAATTATAACAAAATACTTAATTTTTTATATAAAAAACATTATATTATTAAGCCTAAATTAAACAAATTTAAAAAAAAAACATTATCACTTTCTTAAAACCATCCAAAATCGTACTGTAAATCGATAAAAAAATAAAAAATAAAATGAAACATTAAAATCGTGATGTATCTCACTGCATTGCGCGAGTACGCTTCTATTATATAATTAATTCAAGAAAATTAGAAAAAGTAACTGCAGGTCTTAACCGATCTTTGAGGACCAGACTAGCTTTCATCGGAATTGTACTTGAACAAGTCCTATGTTGGACCTGTCCTTAATTTTTAGGCAAAAGGTTGATACCGGAAACCCTTACCGGCCCCATACCTGACCCTGCTTATTCTGGCATCCGTAAGAGGGGGCATTTTGAAGCTCACTCAGCGGCTGTAGCTAGCGGGGCGGCCTGGGCTCGAACCCAGGACCTGTTAGTTATTGGGCAAGTCTCCCCATCCCATTGCTAACTGTGCTACATGCCATAGGTTGGACTGTCCTTAATTGGTTTTGAAAGATAAACCATAGGCTGTAGCTCACTTTTGAAGTTTTGGAGTATATATTGGAGCAAAAATCATCAAAAATTTTATTCTAAACAATATATTAAAGATGCTCTAAGAAGGTACTTTTAAGTTAAATCAAATAATGTGAAGTTGTTTTACACATTCAGTTAACAATCAAGTAAATCATCTATACTATGTTATAAAACACGGATAAAAAACTCTTAAATACAAATTATTAGGCATAAGGTACCATCATTTTATGCAATATTTTAAAAATCACTTAATTTACAAGTATCAAAGCACAAGATACATATTATTACTGCAGTCTTCTAACATCCACCAATTTTGTATGTACAGGGCCTTCCATTTATGCAGACTTTTCCATGTATCACTATTAATTAATATATTATATTACTATAATTTTGTTTTAATTATATTATTAAATATGCAATTGGTTCGGAGGATCTTGAAAACTTTCTAACTTCTTACTTTTTGACACCGTGAATTAGTTGAGGGGGAGCAACTGACCACTCAAACTTAAACTCTGTTGAAACTAATTCTGAGATGGACTGTGTGATCAAAGTCACCATACATTAGTTGAGGGGGAGTATGAATCGAGGGGGAGCAATCAACCACTCAAGTTCAAACAATCCCGACTACTGTCTTCTGTATCTTTGTATATATTTTTTTCTTTCTCATTCTTTATTCTTTGTATTTATTTATTCGTTTGTACAGTTATACTTCATTCTTTTATTCTTTTGTAAATGTCGGATATACTTAAAAAAATATCCAAAAAAAATGGTCTATGTGAAAAGAACCCAAAAAAGAGTAAAAATGGGTCAAAATGAAATATTCAGTATACTCTTAGTTTTATTCTTTAGTATGGATGTCATCCTCAAATAAGGGGAGATTGTTGGGTCATCTGAAGATTTGAAGATGACCTCCCGATCTTCCATTTTGAATCATCATACTTAGAATATTTTGAGGTTCTTTTAGCAGCTTGGTTTCTATACAAATGTTCGGTGAATTCGAAGATCAACCGAAGAAGACAAAGAAGGAGAATATCTCTCAAAGTGGATTGAAGATAGACTCCTCAGCCTAAAGCCAAGTTTGCCTACTTGATCAACACCATTGGCCAGGATGGTGCCGATCTCAAGTCTTCAGGAGCCGAAGACCTCTCAGTCTTAGGAGCCGAAGACCTCTCAGTCTTCAGGAGCCGAAGAACTCTTCGGCAACCGAAGACTTCTTAATCTTCAAGGCCTGAAGATTTCTCAAACACATTGTACTTTTCTGACAAAGTATCTTTGTGATATCTTGCATTGACGTGGACCTCATCCGAAGATCAGAAAAAGTATGTTTTGTATTTTACACTATTTAAAGGAAAGGTCTCCACCATCCTCTGCAGGTCAACACTTCAAGCCAAAACACCTCAAGACAAAAGGTACATCCTGTACCTTGCTGAAGACTTGTGTCCATCATTTGCTCAATAGGTGTCCCATGCATTTAATGCATGAGGCACTATAAATATGGAGGATGGTTCAACATGAAAGATAACCAGTTCTACAACCTTCAAGTTCTCTAAGTGTCTGGCAACTTTCTCTCTACGAAGTTCAATTGTTTTCCAAGTGTTTTACAATTGTTCTTCATTCTCTTTGTGTAAGATTGTTTGAATAGATTTCATCTATTTTCTTCCGTAACAATCAAAAGTTTTATATGTGTAATTCTTGATTTCAAATCAATAAGATTAAATTAAGTGAAAAACTGTGTGTATTGTATTCAACCCCTCTTCTACAATACTTTTCTTATTTACTTACTGCTATTTGGGACCAACAAGTGGTATCAGAGCGGTTTAGTTTAACTCAATAAACTAGATCCGCAATGGCAGCCTCTTCTTCGTCTTCTTCTTTAAACAATGTTTCTTCTCAAAACACCACTACTGTTTCATACGACAATGGATATATAGCCAAACCACCAAGGTTTAACCCCAATAACTTCTTCTTGTGGAAAAGTCGTATGATACTCTTCTTAGAAGGAGTTAACAGCAAATATCCTACTATCTTACATGAAGGTCCTTTTCTTCCTAGGGTTTGGGACCGGTACAATGCCAAAAAGGCAGATAAAGGAAATGCTGATGAGGACTCTTCTGAGGAAGAAAGAACTCCAACAAATGGGAGATACATTGTAAAGGATCCTAGTAAATATAATGATGAAGACAGACGACTTATAGCTCTTGATACTAAAGTCAGAGCCATCATTGCCCTTTCTCTGCCTGATGAGGTCTATCACTCCCTTGTTAACCTTTCTACTGCTAAAGAAATGTGGTCCACTCTGTGTGTTCTCTATGAAGGTACGTCTGAAGTGAAAAAGAGCAGAAAGATTGCTCTTGTAAGAAAATATGAATTATTTTCTCATGAAAAGGGTGAATCTCTCTCAGACTACTATAACCGTTTTAACGGTCTTCTCAATGATCTTAAACTTGTGGGTCACACTTATGATAATGAGGAAGTCTTGTTCAAGTTCATGGACTGTCTTCCCGAGTTTTGGGAAAACATTTGTATTTGCATCAAGTCTACCAAGGATCTTGACTCTATGTCACTCACTGGTCTTTATGGCACTCTCTTCAACTATGAGCAGACTAAACTGCTAAGGAAGTCCATCACAAAAGACATTAAAAGCTCTTCTCTCGCTCTTGTCAGTGATTCTTCCAAAAATATTGTGTGTGTTCCTAGAATCACCTATCCCTCCGATTCTGATCGTGATAGTCAAAAGGACCCTAATGATCCTTCAGAAGCCTACCTTAGTGAGGCTGATGATGAAGGTGAGGATACTTCCAGTAACCCTCGATTCTCTTCTGGAAAATCCAAGTTTTCAAGAAAATCCTCTTCTACTTTTTCTAAAACCACTCCCTCTGACAAATCAAATGAGGAATGTTACAGGTGTGGGAGGAAGGGACACTTTGCTTCTGTGTGTAGAAGCAGGCCATCTGGTAAATCTAGACTACCCTCCTCTAACCGTACCTCCTCTAGGTTTGTCAGAACCAAGTCTAATTTTAATCAACCTTCTTTCCAAAAGACAAATATGTCTGTCTCCTCAAAGTCTGATCGGGTTGAGAAATACAAGGCAAAATATAAGAGAGAGAATGAAATAAATGAAATCTTGCTCAAAAAGGGAAAAAGTCAAATAACTGAAACCCATGATTGGGCAGATGAACCCACTTCTGAAAGTGACAAAGAAATGGTCAACCTTTGTTTCATGGCTAAAATAGATGATGTTGATGAACAGTGAAGCTCAATCCTTCTCTATGGCCCTTGTGTCTGCTGAGTGCTCTACCTTATCTACCCAGGTACATCCCTTTATCTCTCTCTCTCTCTCTCTCATCTCTCTCTTTCGACCTCTCAAACCCACCAAAGAACAAACCTCCCTTATACCACCCTTCCCTTTTCTTCGACCCTCATAACAAGCCGATCTCCCTTATTCCCTCACCTTACCTTCGGCCCTCACCCTCACTCACTTTCTTCGGCCTCTCTCTCGCTCTTCAAAAGCCTATCGGGTCTACAATCTTTGGAGAAAATGCATGAATGAATCTACTCATGTGAAGTTTGATGATCTTATGTCATCATCTCTTCATGTGATGATGATGAATTAAATTGGTGGATTTCATCATGTGTTGGTGAAGATTCTCAAAACCATGTGTTCCTTTTTCTCCTCGGACATAACTCATCAAAAATGGTGACCTACCTATCTTCTCATCTCCAATCCATGAGCTTCAGATAATCATCTCTGAAGATCAAGATCCCTCATATCCTATTATTCCCCATTTCTCATCATATCACTTCTCCTTCCTCCATCATTCACATCTTCCTCTCAACCTCAATATTCACCACAAATCATCCCACCTTCTCAACCATACATTCTTTCTTCACATATTACTGCCGATCTTCCATCTCTCTCTCCCCTATTCATCGGCAGCAGAAGTTAAAAAAAAAAGTTTCGGCTACCGAATTACTGTTCATTGTTAAAAAAAATCAAAATTTTTGGGTCGGCTGCGGATTTGAATTCTTGAAAAAAACAAAATTAAAAAAATCTTTAAAATTTTTTTTGGCTGAAAGTTTTATAAAAAAAATTATTAAAATCCTTTTTTTTTTTTGCGGTTGGATTGTTTTCTTAAAAAATAACAATAATAATAATTTTTTTTAAAATGTTTTTTTATCGGCACTGCCGATTGTTTCTTTAAAAAAAATATTTTTTATAATCCTTTTTTTTTGCAGCAGATTTGTCTTAAAAAAATATTGTTTTTTGTTTTTAGTAGATTGCTTTTAAAAATACAAAAATAATTACCTCAACCACCTTCAATACTCTCAGGGCCTGTTTGTTAGCAACTTAATGAGCTTAATGAGACTCACAACTTATTCAGTCAGCTATGCATGACTGTTTGGTAGTGGCTTAATAATATAGAAAGTGACTTATTCAGTAAGATTTCAAGGAGGAGCTTTATGTAGAAAACCAAGTTTTTTCCAAACCAGTCCCTTCCATTAAAAAACACGTTCTTTCCATCTATGAAAAAACTCTCTCAAATAAAAATATTTCAAATCTATACAGACAAATTAATCCACACAGACAACTTTATCCATACAGGACTTAATGGAAAACCAACCAAACAGCCCCTCACTCTTGCTCTAACCACCCTCTTTCTCCCCCTTAGCTGAACTCTCTCTCCCTCTCCCCTTCCCTCTCCCACGGAACTCCCTCTCCCCTCCCCTCATTTTTTTCGGCTCTCCTCACCCCCACCACCGAAAATCCAACAACCCTTATACCTCCCTTCCCCCTTGTTTGCTTCGGCCTCACACTCCCCACCTACACCAAGCCAAACAAACCTCCCCCACAACCCATCACTTCGGCCGAACCCCTTCCTTACCCCCCCCCCCCTTTTCCTTTTTCACGATCGAACACCCCTTTCCCCATTTTTTACGCCTCTCTTTTCTTTCCCATTTTCCAAGAATTTTTTTTCCAATCTTTTTGCACTCTTTCTTTTTTTTTTTCTTTGTATCTATCCCATCCTATCCTACTACCTACCCTTCCTTTTCTTTCATATATTCTCTCTTCCCCATATTTTCCCCATATATATCATCCTAACACTCCTTCCCTTTCCTTTTTTTTATCTATATTTTCCCCACCCTCCTCATTTTTTTACCCACTTCCAACTCTTCAACACCTCTCATCCTTCACTCTCCCTACACTCCTCCCTCCCATTTTTTTACTTCCCTCTCATTTCCTCTCCTCATTTATTTACTCCATCCTTATTTTTTTCCACTTTAAATCTCCCAACTCTTTCAACAACCTCTCATCCCTCAACTCTCATCTCCTACCTCTCTTCTCGTTCCCCCCCCCCCCCCCCCGCGCAAAAAAAAATTGGAAAAGAGCCCAAATATATATATATACATATATATATATAATAAAAAAAATGGGCCACTGAATTTATGAGTTCTTCGTGTCTTGTGATTTTTCTGAGTGCCAGTACCTTTTTTTTCTCTATGTGTTGGTGTCATCATCAAATAGGGGGAGAAAAATTGTTGGGTCTCTAATTGATTTGGTGATGACTCTTCGACCAACACTTAGAAAGTCATAAAGACCATTTGAACAATGACTCTCCTACCAACACTTTGAAACTCAAGAAGACCTCTCTCAACAAGGGCCCTCTATCCACCAATCGAGCTCTCGGTCCAGGTATGTTTTTCATCATAAATTATCCCCATCTACAATGGGTTGATGCTCTCTACACTCCGGTGTCCAAGGCTCCCTCATCCGTAGTGGCCCCATCTGTCCCATCCCAAGTGAATCCGGGTAGCAAAAAAAAATCCTCACAAGCTTCCAGCACCTCCGCACTTGCTAAAAATGACCATACGACCGAAAGAACCTTCGGTTGTTGCCCCGGTCCACACATTTCTCTTCAAAGCGGAGGCACTCACCTTCTTCCCTTCCTCTCCTCTCAAGAGGTTGAGGAAGGTTTCAAGGGTCAAGCCACAAACTCCACCCACCGATTCTCCACAATCGACAGGTGTTAAAATTTTCCCATTCGGGCCCGGGGACTCTGCTAAACCCAAAGCCACATCCTTTGTATCCTCACAAAAGGATACAATTGTAAAATTGGGGACCCCTATTATTCCCTCATCAACCTTTTCCTTGGTTGATAAGGATGACATGGATACCTCCCCAATCCAAGGTGCTTCTTCTCCACCTCACAACCTATCACCCGGGATTCTCAGTCTCGATGCTTCTACACGATCCAAGGATGAAGCTGCCTTTCTAGGAGCAGGTTCGGAGGATCTTGAAAACTTTCTAACTTCTTACTTTCCGACACCGTGAATTAGTTGAGGGGGAGTATGAGTTAAGGGGGAGCAACTGACCACTCAAACTTAAACACTGTTGAAACTAATTCTGAGATGGATTGTGTGATCAAAGTCACCATACATTAGTTGAGGGGGAGTATGAATCGAGGGGGAGAAATCAACCACTCAAGTTCAAACAATCCCGACTACTGTCTTCTATATCTTTGTATATATTTTTTTCTTTCTCATTCTTTATTCTTTGTATTTATTTATTCGTTTGTACAGTTACACTTCATTCTTTTATTCTTTTGTAAATGTCGGATATACTTAAAAAAATATCTAAAAAAAAGAATGGTCTATGTGAAAAAAACCCAAAAAAGAGTAAAAATGGGTCAAAATGAAATATTAAGTATACTCTTAGTTTTATTCTTTAGTATGGATGTCATCCTCAAATAGGGGGAGATTGTTGGGTCATCTGAAGATTTGAAGATGACCTCCTGATTTTCCATTTTGTATCATCATACTTAGAATATTTTGAGGTTCTTTTAGCAGCTTAGTTTCTATACAAATGTTCGGTGAAGTCGAAGATCAACCGAAGAAGACAAAGAAGGAGAATATCTCTCAAAGCGGATTGAAGATAGACTCCTCAGCCTAAAGCCAAGTATGCCTACTTGATCAACACCATTGGCCAGGATGGTGCCGATCTCAAGTCTTTAGGAGCTCAAGATTTCACAGTCTTCAGGAGCCGAAGACCTCTCAGTTTTAAGAGTCGAAGACCTCTCAGTCTTAAGGAGCCGAAGAACTCTTCGGCAACCGAAGACTTCTTAATCTTCAAGGCCTGAAGATTTCTCAAACGCATTGTACTTTTCTGACAAAGTATCTTTGTGATATCTTGCATTGACGTGGACCTCATCCGAAGATCAGAAAAAGTATGTTTTGTATTTTACACTATTTTAAGGAAATGTCTCCACCATCCTCTGCAGGTCAACACTTCAAGCCAAAACACCTCAAGACAAAAGGTACATCCTGTACCTTGCTGAAGACTTGTGTCCATCATTTGCTCAATAGGTGTCCCATGCATTTAATGCATGAGGCACTATAAATATGGAGGATGGTTCAACATGCAAGATAACCAGTTCTACAACCTTCAAGTTCTTTAAGTGCCTGACAACTTTCTCTCTACGAAGTTCAATTGTTTTCTAAGTCTTTTACAATTGTTCTTCATTCTCTTTGTGTAAGATTCTTTGAATAGATTTCATCTATTCTCTTCCGTAACAATCAAAAGTTTTCCATGTGTAATTCTTGATTTCAAATCAATAAGAATTAAATTAAGTGAAAAACTGTGTGTATTGTATTCAACCCCTCTTCTATAATACTTTTCTTATTTACTTACTGCTATATGGGACCAACAAGTGGAAAAGTCGTATGATACTTTTCTTAGAAGGAGTTGACAGCAGATATCCTACTATCTTACATGAAGGTTCTTTTCTTCCTAGGGTTTGGGACCGGTACAATGCCAAAAAGGCAGATAAGGGAAATGTTGTGAGGACTCTTCTGAGGAAGAAAGAACTCCAGCAAATGGGAGATACATTGTAAAGGATCCCATTAAATATAATGATGAAGACAGACGACTTATAACTCTTGATACTAAAGTTAGAGCCATCATTGCCCTTTCTCTGCCTGATGAGGTCTATCACTCCCTTGTTAACCTTTCTACTGCTAAAGAAAAGTGGTCCACTCTGTGTGTTCTCTATGAAGGTACGTTTGAAGTGAAAAAGAGCAGAATGATTGCTCTTGTAAGAAAGTATGAATTATTTTCTCATGAAAAGGGTGAATCTCTCTCAGACTACTATAACCGTTTTAACGGTCTTCTCAATGATATATGTTTGGATATATAAAATACCTTTTAGTAAGTCAAAATTGGATACATGAATCTGATAAATACTTTATAATAACTATTAATGAAAAAATTTCGTCAGTTTGAAAAAAAAAATCATTGAGATTTTAAAAGAAAGATAAAAAAAAGGGAAATTGACACAAATGGCCAAATTACATTAAGGATTGCACCTCCTAGCCAAGTCTCTCCGATTTTTGTAAATTTAGCCATATGTCCGCAATTGAGGACCTAAGTCCGCAATTGTGGACCTTGGTCCTCAATTGCGGACCTATGGACTTACATATTGGGGAACTGTAACAATTAAAAAACATTAAATTTCTTAGATCCACAACTCTTCAATTGCAGACCTGCCGTAATCCACGACTTTTTTTGTCTTTTAGCTGTTGGTTGCGGACCTGTAGGTACTCAATTGCTGACCTATGGCTAAATTTGCAAAAAACGGGGAGACTTGGTTAGGAGGTGCAATCTTTAATGTAATTTGGCAATTTGTGTCAATTTCCAAAAAAGAAAAAACAATATAGTAGAGTTGGTAGTAAAATTTAGGGCAAATTACATAAAAGATTTTATTTGTGTAACTTACTTTTTAAGATCTTTATTTTAAGAGCTCAATTGTAATATCTTAAACATTTATATATATATATATATATATATATATATATATATATATATATATATATATGGTGCGTTTCTTTTGCAACCCAAATAATTTGTACAAATTATGCAAACCACTATATTAGGAAACAATAGATATATTTATGGATAATGATTATGATTCATTAATAATGATTATGATATATATGGAAAATGTTAAGTTTATTCATTATAATCATGATATTAAATTAGGAAATGTTAAGTTTATTCATTACAATCATGATTTTAAATTAGGAAACATAATAAAATCATATATTCATTAGACTTGATGAACGACTAAGATTGGTTTGCATAGTTTGTATAAATTGCTTGGGTTGCAAAAGAAACGCCCCCTATATATATATAGGGGTAGGTTATTATGTAACATTTTACATGGTGCAACCCATGCAACCCCTCTATCCACCACTCATTTTATTTTCACATTTTTAATTAAAAAAGTGAAAATAAAATTAGTGGTGGATAGAGGGGTTGCATGGGGTTGCACCATGTAAAGGGGTTGCATTTGAACACCCCTCTCTCTCTCTCTCTCTATATATATATATATATATATATATATATATATATATATATGGTTTACATCTGAAAATGTAACATACTTCTATTCAATTCTTATTTTTAGTAATATATTTTGATCTAAGGGGGTGTTTGGGATTGCTTATTTGATGGGCTTTTTAGCTTATTGCGATTTGGCACCAGAGATAAGCCCCTTTTGAATGTTTGGATGGAAAGAAAAGAAAAGAGTTTATAGCGGTGCCAAACCGCTGAAAAGCCATTTTTGATAAGTTATTTTGGTATAACTTATCAACTTATTTTAAAAGTGCTTATGACTTTTTGGGTTCTTTTATATGTATAAGCAATCCCAAACATCTTTAAATAACAACTTATTAGCTTATTACGATTTGGTACCACAATAAGCTAATCCAAACACTTTTTAGAAAACTCAGGTTTGACATCACATAAGTTGATAAACATTTTTCAAAATATGGATAAGTTGTTTTAAATAAGCAATCCCAAACACCCCCAAGTATTTAAAATATTACTTATTAGATATTACAATAAAAATTACTACATAAAATAAGAATTAAATCAATATAGGTTAATTTTTATTCCATTTGCCATTTAAGATGGGTAACATGGTCTCCATCCATAATCAATCCACACCAATTGCCCTAAAGTTTCTTGGACAATCTCCAAGGTATCAATTCTCCTTTTGTCCTTTACAACAGAGACACATAGTGATAGGTGAAGTGTGTGTGTCCCACAACCCCAACCCCAACCCTACCTAAACTAGTCCATCTCTCTCTCTCTCTCTCTCTCTATATATATATATATATATATATATATATACATACATATATATATATACATACATATATAGATATATATAAAACTTATTTGGTTTGGATGGTTGTAGTAACCATTTTCACTTCCCAAAATGCGTATTTTCAAGACTGTTTCCCCATAACTACAACCAAGATTTACCAAACCATATCATCAAGACTCTTTCCCATAACTAGAACCAAGATTTTACTTGCAATCATCCACCAAATACCCATCAAACATGAACACTCCTATCGTCTCAATCAATACCCCAATGTGAGACTAGAAACTAGAACCGGTTAACCGATGATTCGAACGAACCCTTTGTTTTATATATGTTGAAATGCCCAAAAGATAAATCTTTATTTATATGATTTGAATGAAGGGTTTTTTTTTTTATTAATATGAAAAGAAGGCACAAAAAGTTGAAGTTAGATGTATTATTATGATCTTACATGGTTCAGGATCCTAGCCTGTGCAGGTCATGTTGCATGCCGCAGCCTGTTCACAACATTTTTACATACTTAATTTACACTTTACACCCTTTACTTTTGTTTATTCCAAAAAGACATGGTTCTTTTTTCTATTATAGCCAGCTCATTCATGTCATTCAATACAACTCCCATCACCAACCCCAAAACCAACCAATTTCACACATCTCTCTCTCTCGTATACACACACTCACACACTAAATAAACGCTCAAAAACCCTTTCTGTCTCTCTGCCCTATTCAACTCCCATCAGATCTCTCTCTCTCTCTCTCTGAGATGCGTGTTTGTTAAAGATTTCTTGCCTTCCTCTGTTCTCATCATCTGGGTCTCTCTCTCTCTCTCTCAAAGAGTTCAACGCATACGTTGTGCTTACATATAACTCGTGATAGAGGTAAGGGTAAGACGCAAGTGATAAGATACCCTTAAAATAAGTATCTTTGATTAATTTTCTACTTTTCTCTTTGATTCTTATCATAAAGATTAAAAAAAAAAAAAAAAAAATTTGTCGGCGATATAACAGAGGGAGAGATGGCGAATGGTATGGAGGAGAATGTGGTGGATGGTTCCACAATGTTTAGCGATGAAGAGGTGAGGGAGATAAGTGGGTTCAAGAGTGGCGGCGATGATTACGTTGAGGTCACGTGCGGCTGCACGAGCCATCGCTACGGCGATGCCGTTGGGACGCTTAGGGTTTTCACTAGCGGTGATCTCGAAATCTGCTGCGAATGTACCCCTGGTTGTCAAGAAGGTCACCCCCTCTTTTCTTTTTCTACACCCACATCACTTGCATGTGTTAATAATGTGATTATGTGGGTTTTCTTGGAGTTGGTGTAAATGCCACTCTGTCGTCGTGAATTTTGACTCTATTCTCTAAAAAATACTTCCTTCTCATCTCGTCACATGTCTCCGTGAATTTTCACTCCTCTTTTGAGGTTGATAGCTTCATACACGTTAACTGTATGATGATATGACTGACTGAAAATTGGGTTTATGTTAATGGCTTTTACATGGTGTTCTATACGTTTATCTCTACTTTCATACCCTTCTAATTCTTTGTTATCTTTTCGTGTTTGTATTTGTATCAATACGTTATATTCTTTCTTATTTAATTATCCTTGCACACATTCTTCTTTCTTACTGTGATTGGTTTCTATTTGATATTTGTTACTGTGATGTTATGAATAATGGGGTTTCTTCCAAGTTTCGGATTCACTGCAGTGCAGAGTTCTGTTATCAAAGTGGCATGATCACAGGAAAGTTTATGTTTTATGTATGGCACCTTGCTGAATGTTTCAAGTGTTGACCTTTGACATGATTTGTTCTTGTGCAATTATTCAGTCGTTTTTGGTTTAAGAGGTTCACATGATCGGGTGTTGCATTCACCTAGGAAAGCATGTGTTCTATATCATCCCACAGGATGATTATTTGATGATCTATACCACTGTTGAGACTGATGCTAACACGAAATCAGTACTTTAGCTCGGTGTTATTTGACTTTGACATTTGTAATGTGGTCATCATATGCATTTAAGGTCTGTTAGTTTTGGATGACCATGTTAAACTACTGGAGGTTGATATCTTCTTATGGGTGAAATATTCTGGGAGGATTTGGTGATTATAGTTCCATGTTTCTGCCATTGGGTTGTCTGATCCTCGTTATTTAAATTTAGGAATCTGATTAAGCAATTTGGTTGGGAGCTATGGGTAACTTACTATGCATCTATGTCTCATGAGGATATAAGAATCGACATTTATGATGTGCTGAAGTGGCACTCTATGCTTTCAGCGGTGGTTCTATCTTCTAACAAAACGATGATAGAATATTTATCGCATATGTTTTAAAGGGATATTATGGTATGCGCTAATTCAGAGTGAAGTGGGAGCATCAGAATTCCTAATAAATGTAGCTGTTTTGGTGGATGTAATGTTTGCCCTTGGCAGTTTTGAGAGCAAAGCGTAGACGAATGCTTGCAAGACCAGCAAAGATCTACTTATTAGGAGGGGACTCTTTGACACCTTAGATAAATTTCTTTACCTCATACTTTCCTGAACTGTTCTGAGATCAATCAAGCGTGCCCACTTACTCATCCTTCAATCTGCACGAATCAAGGGTGCTGTTCCATTTTCGTTACCTTTATATGCCTTCAAGTTCAAGATCACTTATCTTTCAGGTCCTAGTTTAATGTTGGTCATGCAAATGCTAAGGTTTTATTCGTCATTTATCATTTCCACTATGTGGGTCCTATTTATATAAATGCGAGAAAAAACTATAAAATAGAGGTCATAGGAAAACGGTATAAATGAACATGACTTAACTTCTATTTTATTTTTATATTGATGGAAAGATGATTATTGATGGTGGCAAATTTAGTTGGATCAACAAAAATCTAAGCAATATTGATGGTCATGATTTGCCATAACTTTTAGAAAATTTCATTTTATTTTACTGATAAATTACAAATACATATTGGTTCTCATTCTATGCAGATGTATGACCCCTGACCATTGGATGTCTATCTGCTGATGATGCTCTAAATCAGTGTTTCTTACAAGATGCCTTTATTGTAGTACTTGTATCTTTTGGAACTGAAGTTAAATAATTCTCAAGATTCTACTTTGGATCTGATCTTGAGGCCACTCATAAAAGAAACCCCTCCCCCCTTTTTTTAACATCCTTCCAATAATTGTATCTCTTTTACCATTGGGAGATTGGACATTTTGCATCTAGTTGTTATCTTTGTAAATATACCACAAAATCCTACAGCTGTCATTACTGTTCCCGAATGGCCAAATGCATCTACTTTTTTAGCTGTCAAAACAATGTGATGATTATTCATAAATGTCGAATTTCCGCGCTTTATTCAATAAAAGAATGTTGTTCATGTTCAGATAAGTTAACCCCAGCTGCCTTTGAGAAGCATTCGGGAAGAGAAACATCGAGGAAATGGAAGAATAATATTTGGGTGATTGTTGATGGAGAGAAAGTTCCTTTGTCAAAAACTGCACTCTTGAAGTATTACAATCAAGCTTTAAGCAACGGGTCCAACAGATCCCAAGCTGGTCGTGTTTGTCATCGGGATGAATTTCTTAAGTGCACACAATGCAACAAGCATCGAAGATTTCGTCTTCGCACAAAAGAAGAATGTCGGACTTATCATGATGCTTTTATAAATGCTAATTGGAAGTGTTCCGATATGCCTTATGACAAGTATGTGTATACACATCTCTCCTTTCTATTAGGATTTATTGTGTTTGGTATTTTGTTGCAAACAAACCTTCACTCTTGCAAAAATGCAACAAGAAAGAATAGTATGCAAAGAAGGAATGATTTTAGACAAAGTGCCAAGTATGTTTTCTTCACTTATTTCAAGCTGTTTGAAATGGGTTGATTTTGTAAATCATGGTGGTCGTTCTTTTCTATTTTTGTATATATGCAAGAATGATGGTTAGTTTGCAACAAAAGGGTAAGCATGTCTCATTTTATTGTTATTATCATCACTGTTTTCTGTTGTTTAATTCAATTGTATTACTTTAGAGTTTTGTAATGCTCACCAATTTATAATGTCTGCTGGAGTGTAGTACTGATGCGAAACCAGTGTTTCTGAAATTAGAGACCAATTAGATGACGACGTTAAAGAGAATTACAATAACAAGAAAATTGGGGAACATGAACATACATGATTTGTCAATGCCCTTCTATCTAAAGAATGGTTGGTCTAGTGGTAATTCAATTCACGTGAAGTTTGCCCCTTGTACTAGGAGTGTTGCCTTTGCATTGATTTTGTTGTGGGCCAAAGCAGTTTCGGGTATCTATAAGAAAAATCTAAAGGCAATTCTTTGATTCGACTTAAAAACCTTCTACTATTAGCATCACAGAAAGAATCATCTCCAATATTCATCCTTGGTCTTGGTTATCAGCGACGATCAAAAGTCCCATGATCTCAATTCAACCTCGAACTTAATAGGTCAAACCTGTAGACATCCATCTATCTTTGTTCCTAATTATCATATATAGTTTATCGTATTTGTTGTCATTATCTATATTAATTCATCAATGACAACTGAGGAAATTGGAATTAGTTATAGGTTTTAATACTTGTATGTATCATCCAGCAGTTGTTGCAGTTACTTCATTATGCTAGTTTCATATCTATAATCTTTAACATTGATCATAGAAATTGTAATTTTATTGGTTGATATGAATGCTGTCACTCTGTTCTTGGTGAAATGTCATGTTTAATGTACGATTTTAGGCATATAATTAGGATAACAATCGACTGTTTTATGTATGATTAGTTGCTTTGGTGACCGTTTGCTTGTTTTTCAGAATAACGTGTGATGATGATGAGGAAAGAGCAAGCCGAAGGGTGTACAGAGGCTGTTTGCGTTCTCCGACTTGCAGAGGCTGCACATCCTGTGTTTGTTTCGGTTGTGGGACCTGTCGTTTTTCTGACTGTGGTTGTCAGACATGCATTGACTTCACGATGAACGCAAAAGCTTAGGAAAAAAACCTCTTTAACTTTAATTTTCCAGCCAAGGATGGTCTCCCTAAATTACTTGTTTACGTTATCTTGTTTTATTACTACTTATGAAGTTAAGAGTAATTTATTCCTTTAATTGAAGAACAAACACAGAATGCACTTGTTCCGAGTTTAATTAATTTATCCATGTTTTCTTTATTCTGAACTTTGCCGTCACAATTCATCATTCTGGTCTAGGGGTGTAAATGAGACGAGACAACTCGCGAGCTACTCGAGATCGACTCGGTCAACACTCGAATAGGCTCGGCTCGAACTCGAGCTCGACTCGACATACTAACGAGTCGAGTCGAACAACCTGATACTCGACTCGATAAGCTCGTGAGATACTCGAATATTATATATATATATACATATATATACACGTTTGGTGGAAGGATATTTTGCAACCCTGAAAAAAGTTGCAACCCTTGCAACCCACATCTTAACCGTTGAATTCATGATCGACGGTTATTTTATTTTTATCTTTCTGTTTTTTTAATTAAAAATATTGGGCCCCATATCTATTGTAACCGCCGATCATGAATCCGACGGTTAAGATGTGCGTTGCAAGGTTTGCAACATTCTTAAGGGTTGCAAATAAAACAACCCCTACACGTTTGTTTACGTTCGTTTAATTATAATAGTAATCTAAAGAATATAAAGAATCTAAAGAACATATATTAAAGAAATAAACATTAAAATAATAATATAATTATTATTATATTTATATATATATATATATTATAATTATAATTATAATTAATAAAGAATTACTAGCATTTTAAAAAAAAAAATAATAACACCTAATATGACTTGTGGTACTATTATTTAAATAAGGATTGTCCTCCTTTTGTTTAAAAACTCATTCCAAATTGGTGGGACAATCCATTCAAGGCTTTTGCATTCAACTATAAATATTACTCACCCCTTCCTTTCCCTTGCCATTCCATAGCCTTTGTGGCATAGCCTTTCTATTGTGCCTAGTGGCTTGAGCCCTTTGGCTTGAAGTTAGGCAAAAAAAAAATTATTGGTACCTATGGAAGTGGGTGCAACTAGTTTGTTATGTTTGTTTACAATTTTAATCAAACAAACATATACAAATATTAACACATTGAATTTTTAAATGATTGAATACGAACACTAGTTCGAGTTTGAGTTTAAAATTAGTTTGAGTTTGAGCTTGAAACGAGTTTGAGTTTGAGTGAGCTTGAAACGAGTTCGAGCTTGAGCGAGCTTGAAACGAGTTCGAGCTTGAGCGAGTTTGAAACGAGTTCGAGCTTGAGCTTTGATTCGAGCTTGAAACGAATTTGAGTTCGAGCTTGAGCTTGGAAATTGGTTATCGAGTCGAGTTCGAGCTTGGATTTTCAGTACTCGTGAGCTTTCGAGTCGAGTTCGAACTTGAGAATTTTTTTCGAGTTCGAGTCGAGTTTACTGATACTAGAGCTCGACTCGCATCATTTACACCCCTATTCTGGCCTGGTGTGGGATGTACTCTTAAAAGTTAGCATACAGAAACAAGGCCTTATGGGCATCAATTTGTCAAGAGAAGGGTGTTGTGTTAATTGATGTTTACGTGTATCAATGCATGAAGAAGATGTTAGAAACGAGTATCAATGAGTAGTAAAACATGTTAGTAGCAGCATTTAATATGAAAAAGAAGGAAGCAATTTGAGTTAGAAACAATTTCAATAAAAAAATCTAATATAGATATGTATAGATTTGTATACCTCGTTTTTTTTCTACATTAACCATTACAAATATCTATCGGTATTATAGTAAAATTGATACGTCTTTATTCTATTTTATAATATTACTAAATCAATAAATATTCAAAAATAAACATAATTTGAAAATATTGACGAACAAATAATAATGGTGTAATTTATAAAAAAAATGAAACACGTTTTTTTTAAATATTTTAGTTGGTCTATTATTATGTGTTTTTAATATGCTAAAAATGAAAAAAAAAAAAATAAAGCTTATGGATAGAAAACAAATTAATATCGTAAATATTTATGATATTTAATAGTACGGTTAAATTAAAAAATATTCAATATTGGACTCGTTTTAAAATTATTGACTGGACGATTATAATGATATAACTTGTAAAAAAGAAACATATATTTTTATTGTATTTTTGTTCATATATGATTATTTGTGTTAACATGATAAAAGTGTAAAATGAAAAACCAATGGATATAAAGTAAATTAAATAACTAATTATAAGAGTGTTAAATGTAACTTCGAAGAAAAGTGAAGCTAAAATTTTGGCTTTCAAAACTTTCCAAAAAACTAATTAACCGTATTAGAATTTTAATAATATAATAGAGATAAAACCCAAAAAAATTCAATAATTAAGTTATATTAAAGTTATTGACGAAAAAATTATAATGATATAATTTATATTAAGAATGAAACGTATTTTTAATATATTTCAGTTGATCTACGATTATGTATTTTTAATATGTTATGAAAAAAAATAAAACGTATTGATAGAAAACAATTAATTCGTAGATATTCATGATATTTAATAGTACGGTTAAATTAAAAAATATTCAATATTAAGCTCGTTTTGAAGGTATGACGAGACAATTATAATGGTATAATTTGTAAAAAAGAAACGTATTTTTTCATTGCATTTTGTTCATATACGATTATTTGTGTTTACATGATAATGGTGATAAATGAAAAATGAAAAGACAAGGTATATAAGTTAAATTAAATAACTAAGTGTAAGGGTGTTAAATGTAATATTGAATCTTGAAAATAACCGTTTTACAATTTTAATATAATAATATAGATATAGATATAGAAAGTATATATATATATATAATGTTACACATTTATGTTAGACATAAAAGTATTCAATAATTAGTTTATATTAAAATTATTGACGGAAAAATTATAATAATATAATTTATAATAATAATGAAACGTATCTTTAATATATTTTAGTTGTCTACGATTATGTATTTTTAATATGCTAACGCTGAAAAAAAATAAAACGTATGGATTATAGATCCCAGATTCAATGCAATCACAAGTAAATAATCAATAATATGCAATGATTGAACCACAACTGCTGGCCATATGATTAGATTTATCAGTAAAGGGTTTAGGTTTACAGAGAGAATTTCTAATAAGCAAGTGTAAACCTTTCTAATGACCATTAACCTCCAACCCTAAAACTCAGCTAAACAAACCTTTAAATACTAGGGATAAAACCCTAAAAGGCCCAAGGCCCATTAACCAAACAAGCCCAATTACAATTAAAAGCTTTTTACAACGCTTTAGAATAATACAATTAAACTCTATAAATGCGTTATACAACTTTCAACGCACTAGGACTTTCAGTCCTAACAATCTCCCCCTAAAGTTGAATAAGACATTTATCATCTTGAAATCTTCAGATTAAATGTACAATAGCCTCGACTGAATGCACTACTAAGCAACTTTCAACCGTAGGAACTCAACACATCGGATCAGCACACAAGAAAGATAATGTGTGAGTTTCGTGACATTCCACGGTGCATCTTCAGTGTAAGAACAAAGAATCTGTCTCTGAATCACGAGATGAATTGACTTTCAGCTTAAGAAGTTGTTTCAATCAGCTCGTAGGAGGAACAAACTTGTAGCAGACACCACATGATACGGGATAGAAGAAATGCAATAAAATCTTTTCTGCTTAGCTGCAATCTTTGAATCTAAAGGCTTTTCAACCTCAGATAATAAAATTTTGTTACTCCCCCTCAGATTTTGCTAACTCCCCCTCAACACGATAATATATGTCTTTGAATTGTGTGACATTCTCCCCTTCATGATGATTAGGAGAATCCTGAGCATCATGTATCTTCAAAGACTAACCGGATAAGTAGCAAAAGATTAGATAAAGCGATACAGTAACCAAAGGTAACAACTAACACAAAAACACAAGAGTAACTGTTATCACAACAGTTAAAAGTAATTGTGTGGCCTATTTTCAGAGTTGGCATCGATGTATCTCTGATAGGACTTCCAGTTATCACTGAAGTGAAATATTAAAAAATTATTTCTCAAACTGTTCTGGCAATATCACAAAGATATGCAAGGGGAATCACAAAGATTCGTGCGTATGTGAAAGAAGTATAAATCATATCGATTAGGCTCAAAGATTGATTCAAAAGAAAGTAGGTTTAGATGCTAAGGCAAAAACCATTATTTCTATAGCCCTGCCTGATGAAGCCTTTCATTCCATCATGCATCTGAAAACTGCTAAAGAAATGTGGGACACCATATGTGTTCAGTATGAAGGTACCACTAAAATCCAAGAAACCAGAAAGATCAATTTGGTAAGACAATACGAAAGTTTTATCTGTGGTAAGAATGAGTCTCTATATGATGTTTACCAAAGATTTAACTGTTTAATCATTAATCTAAGGACTGTTGGTAGGACCTATCCTAATTCTGAGGTCCTAACTAAACTTGGAAAGTCTTCCTGAAAGTTGAGACAACTATTCAATGTGTCTTAAGCTAACAAAAGACTTAAATCATATCTCTCTTAGCACTCTATATGGAATATGCTACTATGAGCAATCAAATCTCCTGAAGAAGAATCTTGTGAAAGATTCTAAAGACTCCAAGAGCACTCCTGTTGCTTTAGTCTCTTTAGAGATCATTCCATCTCAGCGATCTACTCTCACTATCACTGAGTTAGATTCTGAATTTGAGGAATTATCAAACGCTGATCTTTCAGAGTTTGATGAATCCTTAGCACTCTTGACAAACTCCTTCAAAATATTTGCAAGAAAGAGCAATTTCAGAAGAAATAAGCCTCTCTCTATATCTGACAAGCCAAAATCAACCCCTGTTGATAAGGCCACTGCCACTTGCTATAACTATGAGAAAGTTGGGCATTTTGCCAGCGAATGCAGGTCAAAGAAAGTCTTCAGACCTTCCACATCCAGGAAAACCAGCGATAACAAATACCTCAAGCTGAAAGAAAAATATCAAAAGCTGAAAGGCTTTAAGCGAAAAGGTAAAGGTCTTATCGCTGAAGAGCATGACTAGGCTGAATCAGAATAATCGAGTTCTGATGAAGAAGAAGTTGCTAATCTCTGTCTTATGGCTGAGATTAAAGAAGTGGAAGAACCAACAGGAACTTCCATGAGTTACATCTCCTCTCAGGTATCAATCTCGACTAATCCCTCTCTATCTGAAGCTGAGAGAAGTCGCGCTGTAGATGTGCTGACAATAGACTTGTACAATGCACTAAATGGCAAAACTTTAGCTAAAAACAAAAATATTGATTTAACTACTCAGCTAGAAAAATGTCATGAAAAGATCAAAGAACTAACTCTTTTAGAAGAAAGTTTAAAAGATCAAGTCATGGTCAATGAAATTATCACCATTGAACGCAAACAAGCCATCGTTGCTTTAAAAGCAGAAAAGGCAACTATTGAGGGATGGTGTAAATCTTAAACCAAGATCACTGAGATCATAAGTGCTCAAATTCCTGCTCATGACAAAACCAGTCTCGGTTATCATCATGAAAAGGATGAACCTAGCAGAGACTATTCCATGCTTAAGTTTGGAATGTTTATCTCTTCTATCCCTGACACTTCTTCTACTCAGTGTTCTTCTTCCATTCCTATTCCTGGGGACATATCAAAAAGCTCTAAGCTCGCTGATAAAGGCAAATCCATTTCCCATCATCCTCATAAGGCTACTAAAATAGCAAAACTGAAAGTCCATTTCAAACCATCAGTAAATCAATCTTCCATCTCTGGAACAAAAATCACTGATATTTCTCGGAGATCAACTCCAAAGCTGAAAATTGACATTAAGCCTAAGAAATCTGAAGAACTGAAAGTTCCTCCGAGATCTTATGCCAAGGGCATTCTTGGAGCTGGCCCTGCTCATCTCAAGTTTTCTAACTCAACAGCTCATGGTCTTAAGGCTACTTTTGTGTATAGAAAATGCTATCACTGTGGACTTACTGACCATATTACCAGTAAATGTCCTACTACCACAAATGATGATAAGATAGCTAAAGTGAAGATGAATGCTTCGAAGGCTGAGAAGGTCACCAAAGCTGAGAAATCTGCCAAGGTGAAAAATGCCACTAATGTTAAAAAATTAACCAGAGTAAAGGTTACCACTGACGCTGAATCTTCAGATGCCGTGAAGATTGTTGAACCTTCCATCTCCACTAACCTTACTGAACCCATTAAAAAGTGGGTACCCATCAAAACTTAATCTTCCTTATGTTTGCAGGGATCTAAGGGTATCTAGTATTTAGATAGTGGATGCTCTCGACACATGACTGGACAAAAAGACCTGCTTACTGAATACAAGGAAGAGAAAGGTCCTTCAATGACCTTTCGTGGAAATGGGAAAGGTTATACCAGAGGGTTTGGCGTACTCAACAATGGGACGACTACCTTTCGAAGAGTCACTTACGTAGATGGATTAAAGCACAATCTTCTTAGCATCAGTCAGCTATGTGAAAAAGACTATGAGGTTCGCTTTTGTAAGAAAGCATGCTCTGTGGTGAATGAAAAAGGAAAGCTCACTCTCAATGATTATCGTATGGAAAATGTCTATGTAATAGACATTAACTCTACTACAACTGAAAACGTTTGTTTTCTCTCTAAGGCCTCTTCAGATATCAACTGGTTATGGCACAAAAGGCTATCTCATCTCAACTTCAAAACACTGAATTCTCTATCCTCAAAAGAACTAGTCTCCGGTCTTCCTCAACACTCATATGCCAAGGAATCTCTTTGTTCAACATGTGAGAAGGGAAAGCAGACTAAAACTGGTTTCAAATCAAAACAATTTTCCTCTGTAACAAGTCCACTTCAGCTCTTGCATATAGATTTATCTGGCCCTGTCAATATTCAATCCATAGCTGGAAAGAAATACACTCTAGTTATAGTAGATGAATACTCTCGCTACACTTGGGTAATCTTTCTTCGCTCTAAAAGCGATACTCGAAAAGAACTTACATCATTTGTTAGAAAGATGGAAGTGCTGAATAATCTAACTATTCGCTCAATAAGAAGTGATCATGGAATTGAATTCAAAAATAGTTCTCTGAACAATTTCTTTGAGAGTAAGGGAATCTCTCACAATTTCTCTTCCGTAAGAACTCCTCAGCAAAACGGTGTTGCTGAAAGAAGAAACTGAACGATCATTGAGCTGCAAGATCAATGCTCAGCGATTCTCATCTTCCAACTCAGTTTTGGGCATAAGCTGTCAACACTGCTTGTTTTACTCAAAACAGGTCTCTGATAGTAAAACGTTTCAGCAAAACATCCTATGAACTCTTTCATGGAAGAAAACTTCTATCGGTTTTCTTCACATCTTTGGTTGTTAGTGTTTCATCTTAAACAACAAAGATGCACTTGGAAAGTTCGACCCGAAAGCTGATGATGGAATCTTTCTTGGTTATCCCTCAATATCAAAAGCCTACAGAGTCTTCAACAAAAGAAGATAAATTGTAGAAGAAACAATCCACGTCACCTTTGACGAATCCAGGTCAACAAACTCTAAACCTATCGCTGACAATGATGAACTGAATGCATGGATGTTCTCTCACTACATGGAAACAGAATCTCTCTTCAACTCACATCAGCATACAAATCCTCCTAACACTGATGATGATCCAAACATCATACCTCCAACCGCTGAATCCACCTCTTGGATTTCAGCAATTCCCTAAACACACTTCCTCCATCAAATCTTCTCTCTTTTGAAAACCTTTCAGTGAATGATGTTTTGTCTGAACCATAACATCTGATAGCTGAAGAACCTAAAGCTTCTTCATCAGTGAACATTCCTATTGATGATCCAACTCCTGAGGTAAGTGATTATGCTCCAGCTCAACAATGGATTAGAGATCACCCCATAGATCAAATTATTGGTGATCCTGATGCAGGTATTCAAACTCGATGAAGTTCAGGTAATATCTGTCTCTTTGAAAATTTTCTTTCTTTCATAGAGCCAAAGAAAACTAATGATATTGGGTTAGTGCTATGCAAGAAGAGCCGACTGAGTTTGCTAGAAACAAATATTGGAATCTCGTTCCCCGACCATCTGACATGTTAGAGCAGAAATATGTTGGATGGAAGATCATGAAGTCTAAAGGTCAAAGTACAAGAAGTCAAAGCTGGAAAGTCAAACTCTCATGGAAAGTCAAAGTCTTGTGTTAATAAAAGTCAAAGTCTTGTGTTAATAAAAGTCAAAGTCAATTGTATTTGTTTCTTTGTTTTTAGTTGTAGGTATAAATAGTTTGATTTGCTGTTTAATAGATAGATGACTAGAATTTGAGATTGATTTTTAGAGAAAATTGTAGAGAGAGAAAGAATCATCTAGAGAGAGAAAGTTGTAAACACTTTGAATTTGAATTTGAATCAAACAGGTAATTGTGATAATCTTATTTGTTTTGATTAATTGTAATTGAGAAACTTGAATCAGGGACATACAATTGGTATCATAGCAAATCCAATCGAAATCAAATCAAGAAAATGGGTTCGACACTGTTACATTGAGTCTTGAGTCCGATTTTGAGTGTTTATATGTTTTTCGAGTTGGAATCGATTGGTTAGTGGTCAATTAGAGTTTTAGAATAAGTTTGTATCATTTGATTTGAGTTTAGCACTGTAATTCTTAGTCAATTTGTTGAATTTGTTGGTTTTTGAGTCTCACGAGTTCGAACACTGTTCTATTGATCAATATGTTCATGTGTGTGAATTTTGTTGTAATTAGTTGGTAGAAATATGTTCTAAATGTGTTGTAGATCAATTTGTCAAAGTTTTGAGTTGTAATTCGAAGTCTAGATAGGTTTTTAGGCGAATCAGATTGGTTTTTGTTTTCGAAAGTTCAAGAACGCACAAATAAACCCAAGAACACACAAGATCTACAAAAAGCGCAAGATTCATCGGAAGAACGCGCAAACTGAAAGAGTTCGATTTTGGCCGAAAACGCGCAAAGTGCTATTTGCGAGTTCTAGAAAAGCGCAAATAAAAGTTTGCGTGTTTGTTATTCAGTCTGCGAGTTTGATCATTTTTGAGTTTTGCGAGTTTAGCTTGTGAGTTTGATAAAACACGTAAGTAGGCATCTGCGAGTTATCCAAACGCGCACGACTCATCTTGCGAGTTTCTTAGTGAACAATGATCTGCGAGTTTATGCGTTTGCGAGTTTCAAGCCTTCTTTAGTGATCTGCGAGTTTCTGTGCTCAGACAAATTTTTGCAAATTGTAATATGGCCTTTAAATGTTAAAAATTTCTCTCTAGACCCCCGTGCTAAGTCTGCGGAGGGGGACATAGTTCTAATTGTGATCAAAATTCCTGAATTCCTATATCAAGATTTTTTTTGTATTTTTGATTGATTTCATTTGGACTAATGGTCAATTTCAAGTTTCTTATTGCTTATATTTTCAAACAGGATGACTTCCAGAGACGCTCTCTCAATTGGCACTGATGTCAAGCCCCCAGTTTTGTTCAAAGGGGAATATGAACAATGGAAGGATCGCTTTTTGGATTTTGTTGATCGACAAACAAATGGAAAGAATATTCTAGAATCAATAGAAGATGGTCCAATGCGAAAAATTCCTGATGAGATTCCTGCTGAAGGTAATGACTCAGATGGAGCCCCGAAAACAAAGAGAGTTTATAAAGATTATGCTCAATTCACTGCTGAACAAAAGAGTCGGTTTGATGTTGATAAACAAGCCAAATCTTTGCTTTTACAAAGCATGACTAATGAGATCTATGTGAAAATAGACAGCTACAATACAACTACCAAATCAATGTGGGATCAACTAAGAAATATGATGTTGGGTTCTAAAGTTGGGAATCAAATGAAGGTGGCCAATTGTATCAACAATTATGAAGAATTCAAGGCTAAAGAAAACGAAAATTTAGAGGATACTTATGAAAGATTTGTACTGCTTCTCAATGAGCTTTCCAAGAATAAAGTCACAAAGAAGCAGATAGAAAACAATGTCAAGTTTCTCAACATCTTACAACCCGAGTGGAAATAGCACACTCGTCGAATGAAGCAGATGAAAGATTTGAGTGAGATTCCACTACATGAAGTCTACGAGACTCTACGACAGAATGAGGAAGAGGTTGAGGAGAAAAGATCTGAGAAAAAGTAAGTTGAGAAGGCTGTTGATCCCATAGCATTGGTGGCTGGAGAGAAGAAGAAGGAAAAGAAAGAGAAGAAGAAAAAGAAGAAGATAGTGATGTCCAGTTCTGAATCAGAGTCTGAATCTGATGGAGATGATGGAGAGAATCTTAAGCAAGCAATGCTTTTACTAACCCGTGCTTTTCAAAAGAAATTCTACAAGAATCCGGGATCCAATTCTCAGAGATACTCTTCATCAAGCTCAAAGAACCACGAGCACAGAGAAAGAGTGGAAGGAAGTAGATTTGTTGAGAAGAAGCCGAAAGAAAAGAAAAAGTATGTGAATGACTACACTAGTACTGAAAAGAAAGGTGATGATCTGATCAAATGCTACAATTGTGGCAAGGTCGGACATTACGCAAAAGATTGTCGGAAGCCAAAGGTTCGCAACTCGGAGTACTACAAAAACAAAATGCTCCTGGCCAAGCAACAGGAAGCTGGCAAGGCATTATTGGCAGAAGACGAATTCTGGTTGGATCATTCTGATGTGGAGGAAGAATAAGAAGAGTCAGCTCACTTATGATTGATGGGAAAAGAGGTGAAAGATGACGATTCTGATGATGAGACTGCTGACGAGGTAATGAACTTAATTGAAAATGATTTCATGACCAAAATGGAAGCCATGATGGTCGAACTTCAAGACCTTCAATCTAAACTGAAAAAGGAAAACGACAGAGTTTCTAGGAGAAATCAACAGATCTTTGATCTTAATAAATCAGTTATTGGGAACAAAGATTTAATTGATTCTCTACGCAAATCTTCTTTTGATTTTAAAAATGAAAATATTTGTTTTGAAAATAAGATTTCTGATTTTGAAACAAAATTGTCTAAGTCTGATTCTGAAAAACAAGAATGTGTTCTAAAAGCGTTTAAACTGCAGGTTGAGAACAAGAATTTAGAGCAAAAGGTAAATGGGTTGGAAGCAAAACTATATGTTCGAGGCCAAACAGATCAAACTATTTTCTTGAATACACCTAATGAAGAAGCTGATTTTAAAGAAAAATGGGGACTAGGTTATGATAATCCTCATTACCTAGAAAAAGCTATCAGAAAACAGCCAGGTTTATATAATGCAAATTTTATGTATGCGGCTGCTACTTATCCTCATTTGAAACCCAAATTTGTCACCAAATCATCAAAGGAAGTTGAGGCAAAAGAAGATGAGAAAAGAATGAATTTAAAGAAAATTCAACTACCATTATGTTATGAAAGACTGAATGATAATTATCTTTCTGAGAAACCAAAATTTCTTTCAACTGATTATTTTGCTAGTTATTCTTCTACTGAGTTGGAGGCAAAACCTATTCAAGCTAAAATTTATGTTCCTCCACTAGTATTATAAAGCAAAATAATTGAGTTAGAAAATCTTTTATCTGATGAAAGAATTTTGAGTGAATTAACACAAGTTGTATTTTCTACAGTGTTAAAGAATACATATTTTCATTTTAAATCTAAAGTGTGTTCTTCATCTTCTAAAATACCTCAAACTTCTGAACCTGATTTTGATGATTTATTTGCGTCTGCAAATGATTTCTTAAATTCTGATAAAGGGTGTATAGAGGAAATTGATATGTTTGACTTCAATGCTCTACTTCCAAATCATTCTACTTTTATTATTAATGGAGAAGCTTTACCAAGTGTTCATGAAAAAGGTGAATCATCAACTAAGGTTGGTGAATCAGTTTCTGTGAAAGCTGATTACTATGCTAAGGGTAAGAAACATAAGAAACAACGATCACAGAAATGGATCAACACTGGTAAACACAAGAAAAATCAATCTCAGAAATCAGATTTTCCTAATAAATCTAAATTCTTTGTTTCAAATATAAGAAAGAAAAGGTTAGAAGAGAAAACTGAATGGCGACCTAAAAAGAAGACTGATGAGAAGGCAGAAGCAATTGTTCTAATTATCTCGTCATACTACTCAATCTTATACTTATCGGTGGAATGATTTTGCTTATCATCATAATTCTAATGATTGGTTTGGATCTTATCATGTTTATTCTTCTAAACCAACTGTTTTCAAAAGTTTTCAAAGGAAAAGAGGATCCATATTCAAATGGATACCAAAATCTTGTGCTAATCTGTTAGGACCCGTTTTTAAATGGGTACCTAAATATATTGTTACCCGATTTCTCTTGAAGACCCAACATATGTGGTACTTGGATAGCGGCTGTTCCAAGCATATGACCGGGCAAAAAGCTTTATTGTCTAATTATACAAGGAAATTCAGTGGAAATGTAAGATTCGACAATGATCAATTTTCACCTATTCTGGGCTATGGTGATGTGGTACACGACAAAGTAACGATTAAGAAGGTGAGCTATGTTGAAGGATTAGGGCACAACCTATTCAGTATTGGCAGTTCTGTGACAAAGACTTAGAGGTTAATTTCAAAGCTAAGAGTTGCTCGGTGCGTACTGTAGATGGCAAAGAACTCTTAGTTGGCACTCGAAAATCAAACCTCTACACTATCAATCTTTCAAAGGTCCAGACTGACAATCAGGTTTGCTTACTGACAAAAGCTTCGATGCAGCAAAGTTGGCTTTGGCACCGACGGATGTCACACCTGAATTTTCGTTATATCAACATATTGGTCAAAGGAAGATTGGTAAATGGACTTCCTGAACTTAGATATGAAAAGGAACACTTGTGTGCAACGTGTGAAAAAGGGAAGATGAAGAGAGCTCGACATAAACCGAAGCCTGAACCTAGTACCAGTTCTCCATTAGAGTTGTTGCATATGGATCTTGTGGTCCGATGCGAACGCAGAGCTTAGGCGGAAAGAAATATGTTCTAGTTATCGTGGACGATTATTTGCGATACACGTGGGTCAAATTTTTACGATCAAAAGATGAGACGCCTGAAGTACTCATTACATTTCTGAAGACGATCCAGGTGAATCTGTAGAAACCAGTCAAGCTTCTCAGAACTGATAATGGCACAGTGTTCAAAAACAGAATTGTTGAAGAATATCTCGAATCGGTTGGGATATCACATCAATACTCTGCTGCTCGTACGCCTGAACAGAATGGAGTAGTCGAAAGGCGAAATCGAATGCTAGTCGAGGCTGCTCACACTATGCTCAGCCAATCAAACTTACCTCTATTTCTATGGGCATAAGCTATTTCGACTGTGTGCTACACTCAAAACCGTTCCATGATACACCGCAGATTTCAAAAGACTCCATATGCTTTGATCAACAACCAAACACCAACCATCAAATATTTTCATATTTTTGGTTGTAAGTGTTTTGTGCTCAACGACAGAGAGAATCTTAACAAGTTCAGTGCTAAGGAAGATGAGGGCATCTTCATTGGATATTCTTCTACATCTGCTACATATCGAGTATATTTGAAGAAGTCGAAGACTATTTTCGAGAGCGTAAACGTTACATTCGATGAGGATATGGCTTCTGAAGAAGTCAGTTCAGAACCCGTGATAACTGGAGTGTTAGCTTCTGGGTAAATTAGTTCAGAACCTGTACCTGAAAAGAATAAATCAGATGAAGCATCAACGTCTACTAATCATTTATCCGATTTAGATATTTTATTTGAACTGTTTTATGATGAATATCTTGGGTCTAATGTGCATAAACCTGTTGTGGTTGACAGGATGGAAGATTCAATGGCTACTCATCCAACCACTTTAGTTGTTTCTACTTAATCAAATTCCCCGATTCAGCAAGATATTCCAGTTCAAATGGCTACTCCTATAGTTGAAGTTGTATCTACTAATGATGAGCCAGAAGTTGCTGAGTCAGTAGGATGCTCTGTAAGGACAGATCAACAGACTGAACAAGTTGTACCTATTGAAGCTTCTGCACCAATTATTTCAATTGAATCCCTCCCTCATGATGTACAAAATGAAGTAGTTGATAGTGGATTCTTAGATGATAATCATGATCAATCTTCATCTAATCCACTCCCTCATGAACATCGCTGGACCAAAGAGCACCCTCTTCACCAAATCATTGGAGATCTAGACAAACCGGTGCAAACTAGGTCAACAACTTTGAATCAATGTCTGCATGACTCATTCCTCAGCAAGATAGAGCCCACTCGTGTATCAGAGGCTCTAGCTGATTCGGATTGGGTGTCTGGTATGCAAGAAGAGTTAAACCAGTTCGAAGCCCTGAAAGTTTGGAGGCTAATGCCAAAACCAGAAGAAAAAACCGTTATCGGCACTAAATGGGTGTTCAAGAATAAAAAGGACGAAGATGGTATTGTTATAAGAAATAAAACAAGACTTGTTACCAAGGGATATAGGCAAGAGGAAGGCATAGACTATGACGAGAAGTATGCTACAGTAGCGCGTATAGAGGCAATTCGCATGTTTCTAGCCTACGCAGCTCACAAGAACTTCACTGTCTATCAAATGGACCAGTGGATGGAAAAGAATACATAAGGCTAAAAAGGAAGAATGAAAAGTATGAGGTGTTCAATACTTGGGCAAAGATTGTAAGAACATGCTCTAGGTCAGATCTTGAAGAGATGTTTGAGATAGGAATGAAGTTGTATGCAGATATACTGAAAGCTCCAGAGATTTCAATTACAAAACTGGTAATGGAGTATCTGTGTATGATGTTCAAACCTGAAGAAGTAGAGCATGTAATCAAGAATGTCTTCCAGTCAGTCAACAGTTGGACTCTATATGAAACTAGTGGAGTATATACAGTGACTTTGGATCTGAATCATACTGAATACTTCCTAGTGGATAGAGTGTACAATCATAGCAGATTGAAGCTTCATGCCATGCTGAAGAAAAAGCTAGGATGTATTCCAGATTCAGAGATGGCTAAATATTTGATCCACATAACCATCAATCAGAGTTTGGGATTGGATGCAAATACTGGAATTTAGGCCATTATGAAGTTTTGGGAGCATCTTGAAGAGCATCTGAAGAACTTGACTGCTTTTCCTAAAAGTCAAGTTAGGGGGAGATTGTTGGGAACTGAAGAACTTACCAAGTATGATTAATGCTGCTAGTTCAGAGTTACTACTGCTAGAAGACTTCAAGGTTAATACTGCTGAGTATTACTACTGCTAGTAGAATTAATACTGCTAGTCAAAGTTAGTGCTGCTTGAACAAAGTAAGTACTGCTTAGCTAGTTAGTACTGCTAGTGGTTAGTGTTGCTTAGAAGTTAATGCTGCTTGAAGAAGTTAATGCTGCTGAACATAGTTAGTGCTGCTTATGACTTGAAGATCCGAATGAAAAGGATGACAGCTGGAAAGAATAAAGATTTTCATGGAAGGCTTGAAGATAATAATGGAAGATATACTGAAGATATGTTTATTTATTGTAATTATCTTTTGATTAGTATATGAATAGAATGTATAGAATAGTTTAGAAACATATTCATTCTATGTTCTAGAAAAAAAATCAACCTCAAGGCATAGATCCTAATTCTAGAGAAGTAGAATTCGTCTTGAAAGAGTCTGTTCTTCAAGATTGAGGTTGAGTGTGTAATCTTGTGATTTCAATTATTCAATACAAGTTTACAGTTTTTTCTTCATATTTACTGTTTTGGTTTACTGTTTCATTAAATATCAAAGTGTTATTCCGCAAACTTCTTTGATATTGTTTCTAAGAATTAATTCTTGTTGAGAATTCGATCCTGACAGCATATTCAGATGAAGATAATGCAGGTTGTATGTTGGACAGAAAAAGTACTTCTGGTCACGTTCAATTTCTTGGAGACAAGCTCGTAAGCTGGGCATCAAAGAAACAATTATGCGTTTCCACATCGACTGCTGAAGCAGAGTACGTAGCTGCTGCCAGTTGCTGCTCTCAAGTCTTGTGGATGCGAACACAACTACGAGACTATGGATTCAAGTATGACAAAATTCCAATCTACTGTGACTCGAAGAGTGCGATTGCCATATCTGCTAATCCTGTCCAGCATACGAATACCAAACACAAAGATGTAAGGTATCATTTTATTAAAGATAATGTAGAAAAAGGAACAATTGAACTTTATTTTGTAAAAACAAATTATCAACTTGCAGATTTATTTACCAAACCCTTAGATGAAAAAAGATTTAATTTTCTTGTCTCTAAGCTTGGTATGTTATATCTTAAGACGTAATCGGTTGTTACCTACTAAAGTTACAAATTGTTATTTTTCATCATTTTCTTTATCTTTATTTCTGAAAGATATCTGCACATTAATTGTTTGCTCATGATCTCAGGGGGAGTTAGAGAAGATTTGAGATGATCTACATTAATTTGAGGGGGAGTATAGCTAATTTCTGCATTTTTTATTTCATTGACAATTTTTTTAATGCATGATTTTAGGGGGAGCTTATAAGTCAAATCAAAAGGAGTAAGACTTTGATTTCTGATTACTTATGATTAGAACTCGTTCTTTAATCGTTTTACTGCTTTATGTCTTTTATTTTCGAATAAATTTTTTGAATAAATTTTTTACTAGACTTTGAGACTTTTGCAGGATGAGAGAAGCTGACAAGATCATATCTTAATGACTTCAGCTTGACTTTATGAGTATTAAGATTGAGCGAAAAGGTAAATTTCTTATCTTAATCTCAAATGTATCTGAAAGAAGCACAACTTTCAGATATAGAAAACATGTTCTTAAATGTTCAAACCACTTCTCGAATTTTAAACAGATTTTATAATTTGGAAGTGTGATTTTAAATGTTTTCATTTTAGTTTTTGTGCTTCATTGATAAACAAACCGTGTGTTATCCAAAGATTAATACTTGTGTATTGTCTTTTCTATATACTTTCAAGTATTCACACACATCGGTTTGACTTTGTTCAAAATGATCTTACCATGTCTCATATTGTAACCAATTTTTTCGATGGTAAGACACCCCGCTTGTACTTCAAAGAATTTTGAGCAATATTTCATTTCGAAACGTCATTTCAAGAATGTCTATATTTTGTTTCGTATAGACATTATCCATTATTTTTGACCTTAAGCTTTGATTGATATATCATTCTTTTCTGATCATTTTCATACAATGTCAGATTTTCAAACAAGTCTCTTGCATTCATGTTCATTCATTCAATTAATTTGTTTGAAAATACTTCCATGTTTTAAAATGCTCATATCTTCATGATTATATTCTGAGCATACATTCATCTGGCATTTGTATTTGAGCTTTAACTGATAAAGTTAAACCATTTGAGCAACACATGCTTTCATAGGAAATATGGGTTCTTTGTGCTAGGACTTAACTGAACTTCTATGAAATCATGTTAACCAGTGATTTCTACCCAAGAAGTTAATCCTTTAGTGATTGAGTGTGAGGAGTCAAAAAGAAATGAGTGTGGGTGTGATGAGGTAAAATGGAAAAGGGAGTTTGGTTAGTAGTGAGCTTAATGATTAAAAAGAAAAAGGGTGTGAGATCAGAGTAAAGGAATATCAAACTCTGCACCAAATACTTTCTGAGTCGGGCAGCCACATTACTAATGTTTCACAATTCTTTCGTGAATATTATTGAAACAGACAAATAGCCCATGCCAACTCTTGCTTAAACCCCACCAACCACTCATTTTCTTCTCAAAAAGAAAATGTTTCATATTTTCTGGGGACGCAACACATAATCTATCTGGTTTTCATTTGGAAAATCTGGATATTGAAAAAGAAGGAAGTCTGCCCCACCTTCGCACTTCAATTATGCACGTTGAGTCTGTGTTTTTCTACTGTTGTCTCAGTGGTTTACACAACTTTGAGCCTTATTGAAAAGCAATTATTTTTGCTTAATTCTTTCTACACTTGCACGAATACACAAAGAATTTGTTTCTTTGTCATAACATTCATAGAAATTGCCTTTGTGGTATTTCGATGATTGGATGGAAGCCCTGGGGGAGTGAACATCAAAAAGCTTCTTTATATTGTGTATTCGTTACACACAGTGACTTCGTGTTACGGACAGGCATTTTAACCGATTCATTTGTTGATTCAGGAGTTACATGTTCTTATTTTGTCTAGATTTGCAAAGATCTAGATGAATACTTGGTTATGGATCACAGAATCAGAGGCTCAGTTTGACAGATCAGAAAGATGTCAAAGACATTTCTTGGGAGAAAAGTTTTGATGATATAGATGCTTAAATCATCAAAAAAGGGGGAGATGATATCAAGAAATGTTAAAGTTTTGTAGTTTGGGGGAGATGGTATCAAGAAATGATAAAGATTTTGAGAGATGTTTTTCAGAAATGTTCAAGTCAGAAAAGTTCAAAGTAAAGATTTGAAGATTTGAAGATTTGAAGAATATCAAAGAATTTCTAAAGGTTTGAGGAAATTTTCTTTGAAGATTTTCTGCTAATGCAATTCGAGATGATTCTGAAGATAATTTCTTTCCAAAGTCTAAGAGTATTATTGTGAAAGTTTTGGGAAGATTGTTCATTGTTTGAAGACAGATTTGGAAAGAATAATGTTAAAGAAAAAGGGGAGATTGTATTAACAGAGCTTAAAGTGAAGACTGAATTGCTAGATCTTTCAACAATGATCTTGAATCCAAAGGGGGAGATTGTTAGAGCATAAATCTGTTTGATACAAGATCAATAATACTGAAGGTCAAAGTTGAGAAAGTCAAAGCTGCTAAAGTCAAATCTCATTAAAAGTCAAAGTCTATTTTGTAATAAGTCAAACTTAGTTGTATTTGTTTTTGTTTTTAGTTTCCTTGTATTAGGTGGTAGTATAAATAGTTCTTCTTTCTTTGTATCTTGTAGAGAACTTAATTGGAGCATTATTCAGTTGTATTTTATAGAGAGAAAGTTTGAGAGAGAGAGAGAGTTCGTTGGAGAGATTGTAGAGAGAGAATCTTGTAATCTTGGAATTGAGAAATTAATCAAACAGGTAATTGATTCTTATTTCGTGTTTGTTTGATTAATCTTGTATAGAAACTAGATTCAGGGACACACAGACACGTATAGTCATATTGGTTTTTCTTTTATTGGCAAACGATTTAATATGCCTTGGGCGCTTCATGGAAATACAATTATTATACAAATGTTGGTTATTACATGTTTTGGATACGTTAGTTCATTCATATGGAGTCATGTAATGTTTAGACTGTAATGCATTGGATCCATAGGCATATGAGCCGTTATGTTCATCATGGAGTTTTGATGTCCATGTTTGAGTCTAGTGAGTGGACCCCAAGTCATGTTGTTATATAAGCTTGCGGTGGTGCTCTTGGAGAGCCGTATACAGAGCTAAGTCTTGCGAAGGTGCCCATGGTGAGCCGGATACGGGGACTTGTGACTTTGTGGTGAGACTTATCTAGAGGTCGAGTAGACGCTAGGTCATTTGGGTATCTTGCGGTGGTATATCAGAGGAGCCGTATACGGGGATCCATGGTCTATGCGAAACTCGAGAACGTTGATAAGTGGCTTAACTTTGTGTGCCCGCCACATTCGATGGAATCGGGTCTCCCCCGTCATCGAAAGGTGTTATCTTGGGCATTCCCTTACCCATGCCTTAGGTGTTAAAACGTACCATTTTATTTACACAAAGAGTCTTTTGACGGAATACCGTGTGGGTGCGTTTTGGGGAAATTTGGATGTCGAATAATTATTTAAAATGGGTGTTTGGAAATTAGAATTAACTTGATTAGCAAATAAAGCCTCTTTATAATCAGTATTTCTAAAATGGCCTTATTCGGAGTAAAACGTTCACTTTAAATGTTTTATGATTTATATGATGAAAACTACTTTAACTCACTAGGGGTTAAGCCTAACACTTTTTCTTTTCGACATGTATATTAGGTCTTAGATGGATCTGTGTGGCGTGTGGAGTTTGGTAGAAGTTCCGGTAGGATGGCTTTAGAGACGTCATCCGGTTTGGTGATGATAGCAGCTTTGGTGGTTTTAGTAACACCCGACTAATGTTGTCCCTACTTTGTGGGACTAGATAGTTCTGTTAGAACTCTGATACATTGTTATAGTGATTCTTCCTTGTAACCTTAGATATTTGATATTTGACAGCTTTGTATTTAAGAGTTTTTGGAAGTTTTATTTTGTTTGCTATTTTCAAATGTTAGGGGTGTTACACCATCTAAGGTAACTTCTATCATCACCGGTGTTTCCTCTTCTATCCCTGTTACTTCTCCTTCTATTTCTTTGGTCTCTAATCTTCCACCCTTACAGCAGCCCATTCTTCAAGCTGCAAACGTAGGACCTGGTGGCCTCCCTTTCGGAGGTTTGCCTCAAACATCATTGCCATTTCCTTCTTTTGAGGGAGACCTAGCATTCTACAATATGTTTGACACATCAGGTAACTCTAAAACCATATACATTTCTCTCCACCTCTCTAAATAAGCCCGAGCAACATTTTGCTCAATCGCTAACTTATTTTTCAGGTCCTACTTTGGGAACTGTTGATGCCTCTCTGTACAAGATGATTGAGAAAGTGGACGCTCTCTCTACTTCCATCAACACCACCACTACTGCCGTCAACAGTGCTGGTGAAGATCTGAAGAATCTCTCCACTACCATCTCCACGAAAGCTGATGCCTCTCAGCTCAACTCTCTCCAAATTGAGGTCAACATGCTGAAAGAGAACGTGGCCAACAACTCTATTCAACTACAATTTCTAAACGGCAACATTGATCATCTCACCAGCGAAGTCATGATCCTTGGTGGAAAGGCTGACGACTCAAATCGGCTGCTTACTCCAATTCTGTCAAAGCTGAATGAACCAGCTCCCGCTCCTAGTCTCTCTTTCAATGACGATGACAAAATATCGCTGAACGTAGCTATCGAGTTTATTCAGGAAGCTACGTCTGCCATTCCAGAGATAGAAGGTCATCTGGAAGCATTGGAGGTTGATACCCATAAGTCGACTGCTACTGATGCTGAAGCAGCTGCTACATCCCTCCCCGTTGATGATGACAAAGATGGGGAGAGGACTTAAATGAAGAAAATGCGGCGAACGAGTAGGAGAATGTGGAAGAATCTCCCTCTCAGGATGAGGAGGAGGAGGTTGTTGAAGAGAAAGCCCCTCCCTGACCTTCTCCAGTACTATTTGAAGAGGAAGAGGAGAAAGAAGATGAAGATCATGATCTTGAAGATCAAGAGACTGACGATGTCATCACTAATGATAATGAAGACGAAGATCCTTCCCAATGGTTCTTTGCAATAAACGTATCATCATCTCCAGCGATGAAAGGCATCTTTCTTAATGAAGTAGGGGGAGACAGAAGGACAAAGCTTCAGATACCTCATCCCAAGGCAAGCAGAAAGGAATCGTTGCCGAGGGAAACCTGAAACTCCTATCACCTTCTGAGGGGGAGCTACCTTCTCAGGTATGTCTCTCCATAGTACCTCTATCCGTCTTTTCCTACCATCCACCCCTGTCTTTCTAGCCTTTATCTCTCTCTTCCTCAAAAACATACACTATCTCATTTTCTTTTTGAGAATTCGTTAGAGAGAGAGAGAGAATTCTAGAGAGAGAAAGTTGTAATTTGAGAATTCAAAGTAATCAAACAGGTAATTGATTGTTAATCTTGTGTTTGTTTGATTAATCTTGTTTAGAAACTAGAATCTGGAACACACAGTCTCCAGTTTTGATTTTTCTTTATCTGCTTGGATGCTTTTTATTAATTCAGCATTCTGTATTTCCAAGGCAGATATCTTGTCTTCAAAAGCCGTAAACTTTTATTGAAGCTCAACTGATTCAGCTTGGAAATCTGATTCAGTTTCGTAATCTTTCTATCTTTGAGCTTTATCTCTTTCTCACATGTTAGAATAATATTCTCTTTTAAAGCAACAATTCTCTCTTTCTCTTTTATCTCTTTCTCTTTTTCACTGATAATACCTGCAACAGATTTAGAATAATGAGTACATTTTGCACAAAGAGGAGTTTTATCAGTGTTTGACAATTTAGATTTATTTAAAATTTGAGACTTGCCATTTCCGTCAACTATAATAGGACATATATCTATTATTTCAGATGAACCATCTTTAATAATAGTTTTTGTTTCTATTTTAGTTGATGTATCTGAAATAGTCTCTGCTTTAACAGACGTGTCAATGATATGTGGAATTAAAACGATATGCTCCAAATCTTTGTTGTTTATCACTCGCTTTCTCTCTGTAGAATGTTTGCCTGTAGAAAACATCTTGAATGATTAGCTTGATGTGAAAGATCGTTCCCAAACAGTTCAGAATATTTGACTGAAAGTCAAACTTAGATCAAAAAAATATCTCTGAAAAATTGTAACTCTGAAACTTTCAAAGCAATGAAATTTTCAGAATTCTAAGATTGACTGAATTTAAACTTTATGATTGTTAGAGCATAAATCTGTTGGATACAAGATCAAGCATACTGAAGGTCAAAGTTGAGAAAGTCAAAGCTGCAAAAGTTAAATCTTATTAAAAGTCAAAGTCTCTTAATAAAAGTCAATGTATTTGTATTTGTTGTTTTATTGTTTTAGAGGGTAGTATAAATAGTTTTCTCTTTGTATTTTCATTAGTTAGTTGAGTGACAAGAGATAGAAGTTAGAAAAGGGGTCTAGAGGAGAATACGTTTTAGAGAGAGAGAAAAACTCCTAGAGAGACAAAGTGTATTTTGTGATAAAAGAAGTAATCAAAACAGGTAATTCGTTTGTTAAATCTTGTTTGTTTGATTGTTATCGAATAGGAACTAGAATCTGGAACACACAATTGGTATCAGAGCAGATCCAAAGGTGAAATCAGATCAAGAAAATCAAGAATTCGAGTTACTGTTCATCGTCTCTGTGGTTGTACTGTTAAGAATCAAATTTTGAGTTTGAGAGTGTTTTTGAAGCAGATTTTGATTAGGAATTATTACAAAAGTGTAATAGATCGAGTCTATGTACTTTAATTTCAGTATTGCACTGTAATGCTCACGAATTTTGTAATTTTTGTTAAGTTTTGTTCACGAGTTGTTTTTCACTGTTTCATCGATCTTTGTGTTTTGTATGTGTTTGATTGTGAAATTCTTGAATTGTAATTCATTCTAGTACTGTAATCGAGCATCAATTCAAAGTTACAGATCAATTGGACAAAGTTTAGATCGAATTTAGATGGAAAACTCAATTTTTGGGTCGACTTTCTGAAGAACGCGCTAGATCTATGGAACGCGCAAGTTCTTCGTGAAACGCGCAAGTTCATCGTTAAAACGCGCAAGGTTCATCCGCAAGAACGCGCAAGTCGAAGGAAGTTTTTGGTCAAAACGTGCAAGCAACGACTAGCGAGTTCTAGAAACACGCTAGTTGAAGTCTACGAGTTTGGAAAAAGTTAGAAAAATTTGTAAGGACCAGAACGCGCTAGTAGTGGCCAGCGAGTTCATCAAACTCGCTAATTGAAGCTAGCGAGTTTAAGAAGGAATAGTAACTTGCGAGTTCTTAGTCTTGCGAGTTTGAGGAGAAACAGTGATCAGCGAATTCATCGACCTGCGAGTTTGAAGGTTTCAGAAATAATTCTAAGTGTTGAAACGCGCAAGCTTCGATCTGCGAGTTTGGGAAACGCGCACATCACAGTTAGCGAGTTCTAGTATGAACAGTGGTTAGCGAGTTCAGGCGCTTGTGAGTTTCGTCGATCTGCGTGTTTCATCTACGAGTTTTATCTGCGTGTTTGCTTACGAGTTTCTCAAAACGCGCAAATTTCTGCGAGTTTTCTTGCGAGTTTGTCTGCGCGTTTGGTTGAGAATTTAGAGAACGCGCAAGAATCAGTCTGCGAGTTATTCAGTCTGCGAGTTTTAGGGCTTGCGAGTTAAATAGTGACTTGCGAGTTCTGATACTTAGTCAAATTTTTCAATTTTTCTGATTTTTGTAGTTTTTCAAGATTTTTTTTATTTCACATTTTGGACTAACGATCAGTTCTAGTTTCTTATTGATATATTTTTTAAACAGGTTAAACGAGATGACTTCCAAAGATGCACTTTCAATCAGAACAGATGTCAAGCCTCCAGTTTTGTTCAAAGGTGAATACGAACAATGGAAAGACAGATTCCTGGATTTCATAGATAGACATTCAAATGGAGAGAACATACTTCTATCGATCACTGAAGGTCCCATGAAACCAATCACAATTCATGTACCTGTTGATGATCATGATGGTAATAATGTTGATGGTGAAAGTGATGATGGAGATGGAGAAAAGGAAATAAAGACAAAACCAGTTAAAGTTGACTTCTCTCAGTACTCAGAAGAACAAAAGAGTAGATTTAAAGCTGATAAGCAAGCAAGATCTCTTTTACTCCAAAGCATTCCAAATGATATCTACATCAAGATTGACAGCTTCAAACATAATGCTAAACAGATGTGGGATCAATTGGAAAAGATGATGATGGGATCAAAGAATTTCTGAAGTTTTGAGGAAATTTTCTTTGAAGATTATTTGCTGAAGCAATTCGAGCTGATTCTGAAGATAATTTATTTCCACAAGTCTAAAAGCGTTCTATATGAAGTTTTGAGGAGATTGTTCATCATTTGAAGACAGTTTTGGAAAGAAAACTATCAATGAAAAAGGGGAGATTATTTTGACATAGCTTAAAGTGAAGAACTGAGTTGCTATATCTTTCAACAGTGATATTGAATCCAAAGGGGGAGATTGTTAGAGCATAAATCTGTTGGATACAAGATCAAGCATACTGAAGGTCAAAGTTGAGAAAGTCAAAGCTGCAAAAGTCAAATCTTAATAAAAGTCAATGTATTTGTATTTGTTGTTTTCTTGTTTTAGAGGGTAGTATAAATAGTTTTCTCTTTGTATTTTCATTAGTTAGTTGAGTGACAAGAGATAGAAGTTAGAAAAGGGGTCAAGAGGAGAATACGTTTTAGAGAGAGAGAAAGACTTCTAGAGAGACAAAGTGTATTTTGTGATAAAAGAAGTAATCAAAACAGGTAATTCGTTTGTTAAATCTTGTTTGTTTGATTGTTATCGAATAGGAACTAGAATCTGGAACACACAATGATCAAGTGAACATGAAACTTGAAAAACTGCAGATAAAAAAAAATGTTAAAACTCACAAAACAGATGGAACAGATTACACAGATTAAAACTTGTAGTCTGTGTATTAAGAGTATGCAGAACTTACAAACTGTGTTTGATCTTTAAACTCACAGATTCTCACAGATGCATTTGAAGTGAAACAGATCACAGATCAAATAGACCGCAGACTGTGAATATGCATATCAAACAGCAAACTGTGCAGACTGTTTAATTCAAATTGTGAATAGTTTGTGCAGACTTAAAATGTGAATGTATTCTGAGCAGACTCAAACTTGTGCAAATCAATTTTCACTAGAAAACCAACCAAATACAAACTTAAAAACACACCAACTATGCTGTTTAAACTGAAACTGAAACACAAATCCAAACAATGCAACCTGTTTATACAGACTGTGTAAATATGTGTTTACACTTAGAAAAACTTGTTGAGGACTGTGTGAACTTGTTGAATGTGTGAATATGCAAACTGTGCTTACACCAGAAAACCTGCAGACTACAAATTGAATTCTTAGACTGTGTGAAAATTTGCAAATTGAACTTGCAAATTGAACTTGAACTTTCAGATTGTCACATCACATCCAACATCTAATACAACCCGGGTATGACATCCAAATTCAATGGCAGGAATCATATTTGAAATCTAATCCAAGTACTGATCTGCCCCATGTATGAACTGTGTGCCACCTCCAGGAAACCTGAATTTATCCTTGTACACAGTAATCCAATTTTGACCACCCTTATATTCAGCTAGTTGTGCATGTGGAACATTGCTATACCACACCTCATCACGACTTCTTGAATCTGAAAATCTGCAAATTGAATCAATCAAACAATCTTAATACTTACAAACCAAACAATCACAAACCAATTGTGTTGAAACACTGATTCAAACAGTGCACACAAATTGTTTGAAAAACTTGAAACCTGCAGATTGATTTTGAATTTTCAAAACTAAAGATCGCAAACACATATTATAAATTCACAAGCACACAGATTACAAACACACCAACACAGATTACAAACTCAAACAGTTTATGTGGCTATAAACTAAAACCTGCAAATCAAGTGGAATGTCAATTGAAACAAGTTTACTTCAATTGAAACTTCTAAAAACGCAGATCAAACAACTATAACCTCACAGACAGAGTTTATATTTCAACTTGCAAACCTAATCATGAACCTGCAAATTTAATTTGAAATTGAAAATCAATCTGAACTCGCAACTTGCAATCTGAAAAACGCAAAAAAAAAAAATTAATTGGAGCATCAATTTGAAAATCGATTGGTTGCAAATTGAAAACTCAATCATCAATTTGAACATCGATTGAAATTGGAAACTTCAATTGAAACCTCCCGATTGAATCTGAAAACCAAATGCTTGAAACGCGCAAGCCAATTTGAACTCGACCCTAAAATGCACAGATTGAAGGACTGTAGAACGCGCAAATCAAATTGATGTTGAAACGCGCAGATGTCTGAAACACGCAGATGTCTGAAACGCGCAAGTCGAATAATCTCAAACTCGCAAGTCAGATTGTTTGAATTAAACGCGCAGATTGAATGATTTCTGAAACGCGCAAGTCAAACAAACTCGCAAGCCTCTTCAAATTGAAATCTGGAACTCGCAAGTAGTGCCTTGCGTGTTTGTAGAACGCGCAGATGCTTATCTGCGTGTTTTCTCAAACTCGCAGATTAACGATTCGATTTCACCCCTGTGCCTTGCGTGTTCTTCATGGACACTTTCGTGTTCTTCATTTGGCTTCATGAATTGATTCATATCAGTTTAATCTGCACAATTCAAAACTAGATAATGCATCAATACAATCAAAATCCAATCCCAAACACTTTCTAGCAACAAATTTATAAAAAAAATCAACATCACAAAGAATTTGCAAAGATACAGTGTTTGATGTCAACAAAACAAAAAAAATACAAAAATCAGTTTGATTTTGTGATTAATTGATGAAATTGTATGAATGCAATTTGTTTCTAAACAAAAATCGATTACACTTTTATCAAGATTACACTCAATCAATGATTATGAATTGAGAATTTGATTTATCAGAGTGTAACCAATGACTCGACAAAGTGTTCTTGACAATTCCAAAAATTGATCCACAATCTCAATTCAATGAAATTATGAAAATGTAATCAAAGTACAACAATTCTCAATTAGATCACAATTGATTCACAACAATTCAATGAATTTCAACAGTGTTCTTTAAATTTTCAAGAAAATCAACAGTGAGATCCAAGATTTCCAGAAATTGATATAATCTTCTGTGCAAATTTCTTTGAATCTGTTTGGTACGACTCTGATACCAAATGTAGGACCCTAGATCTAGACATCTCAAGTGTTTGTAATTGATTAAGTAGGATGAGATAGGATTAGGATTTATTGAACATTTATTAGAAATGGAAAACTACACTAACGAGAGAGAGAATTCTTAAAAGGCTACATTTTGTAAATTGCAATTATCAAATGATTACAAGGCCTTAACCATCTATTTATAGAGTCACTAATCCTACCTACCACCTTTTCTACAACATGTAAGCACAAGCCCTTACACTTTAAGCTCTATACAATTACAATTTATAATACATTTACTTTCCAAACTTTCAATGCACTAACATTTTGTATTGGGGTTTTCATCACGAAAATAGTGGGTTTTGGGAAAGGTGTTACTTTTATGTTTTTGTACATTCCTTTTTAGTAATCGTGATTTAAAAAGCATTATTCAGTTTGTCGTTTTACATAAATGTTGAAAACTTTTGAACTCACTAGGCGTTAAGCCTAACCCTTTTTATTTGTCGGCATATGTATCAGGTCATTGTTGGGAGTGGTACTAGCGACATCGTGAAGAGTTGAGTACTAGTTAGATGCACGAGAAGGATATATCTAATGGTGATGTCTTCCGTACATTTGGAAATAACAATTGTTGATGGGTTTAGTAACACCCAACCTTTTTTTTGTTTATATAAGATTTGATTTATTATTTATTGACGTTAAATCTTGAATTCCATATGAGGTATTTCAAGTATTGATTTGTAGAAAGAGATTTTACCCTCCAATTGATGTATTATTGAAAATTTTAAATTAGTTGCTCGTTCCAAATTTGAGGGTGTTAAACCATACATATTTTAAAATATATACTTGCCACATGCCATCCATTTGGTAGGACTGCATCTTTGGTCGATGTTGGAGCTTTGTGTAACGCCTAGAATTTTGTAAGTGAAGTTTCTCCCTCATAATCGTGTTTGTAGTATTTAGATATGCGGTCATTTTATAGATAAACGGGACTCTGACTAGGACTAGTTGAATTGTTAAAAAAAGAAAATCACAATCAAGTTTCGTATGGATCCCAAAAGGATTTAGGGCGAGTTCCAAGTAAACTGCAAACCTCAAACTAACATTAGACTAGCCTTAGGGGTTGTTTTGTATGGAACCCAAAAGGATTTAGGGCGAGTTCCAAGTGAGTTGAAAACCTTAAACCTACATTAAACTAGCCCCAGGAGTTTGAAGTGAGTTTCTTGGCCTATAACTAGCACCAAACTAACCCTAACCAAAATTGGGTTTAAAACCCTTTGAACGTTTTTTTCTTCTCATTAACTCCATTTCTCTCTTACACGTATCCATATGAAATGCTCTCTCCTTGAGAACCCTCATTTAAGACGATTTTGACTTCTTTTAGAAGGTTTCACCCATCATTACTTCAAGATTTCCATCATCAAGTAGCATTGGAAGGCTAGGATCACAAGTTCTTCATCTCCATACTTCCTATCAAGAAATACTTGGACTTCTAGGGTTTTCAACAAACCTAATTTGTGAGTTCATCCTATTTTAGTAAACTTTATAAATGTCAAACTTATGGATTTTGTCTCCTAAATACCTCCTAACTCCATTTCTCATTTTTTTTTTTTGTAAATGCAAACTTATTTTGAGGGTTTTGGGAGATTCTAGGGTTTGTATGTTCTTGGTGATTATTTCTCAAAGGAAAGTGCAAATGTGTTATGAACTTATATTTATGGTTCTTTAAGTTATTACTCACCTATTTATCATACATGGTTGATTTTGGTAAAAAAAAACCTTGGTCAAACTAGGGTTATGAAGATTTTGAATGTTTCGGTGAAGTAGTTATGGTTAATTATTTCAAATGCATAAATGATAGAAGTTTTATTTGTTTGATGAATTTTGGAATCAAATGGGTATTTTTTCCCATGATTATGATTCTTGGCAAAAATGAGAATTTTATCATTTGGTACTCCACAATAGTCATTTGTTGAGTGTTGAACAATAGTTTGGTATTATGTCGAAATAGCTTTATATTGACTAGAATGTAATAGATCCATAGGAATAGAAGTCTTTTATGTTTTGATTGGGATGAAAAATCCTCGTACTTTAATATGGAGTAGACATTGAGTCTCGATGGGAAAATAAGGTGTGGGCCATTCAGTCGAGCATCGTCCAAGAGCGGTAAAATGGAACTTCATAGTGATTAAGACTATCTAGGATTTTGGAAATCTCAAGGTAAAGATCTGGCGTGGTTGAACTTGAGACTCACACAAGCAATAGACTTGGAGTAGTTGAGCTTGATATATCAATTGATTATAATCCATGAGTGTGACTTGTATAACATGTGTTGTGGCTTTCTAATGTGTTCTATCACTAATCATGGAAATCAGGTCTCCCCCGTCATCGCAAGATGTTATGTGATCTTCTTAGGTTCAATTCCAACTCGAATGGTAAAATGTATTACTTCAAAGCTATAATTCTGATTTACTTACTTTCAGTTTTATTACATAATTGTTTGATCTTACTAGGTTTTAACCTAACATTTTTTCTTAAAATGACATGTATATCAAGTCATTCTAGTGATAGTACTCCTCGGGATTGAGCGGGGAGACGAGTTGCCGGTGTTGGCACTTTTTGGTGGTGAATAGTTACAGTGATTATTTTGTTGGACATAATTCTTTTGAGAAGAGATAGCAACACCCGTCTTTAATCTGGACTACACTAGTTTAGGTTAGTAGGTTGTTGTATATATCTCATTTATTTGGTATTATAAACGTCTTACCATTTCGCCGTTATTGGGTGATCCATTTATTTAAGTTTTAAGTTTGTCCATATTCAGTTTTAAATTTACCCTCACTTTTAGGGGTGTTAGACTTTGGATCTTTGGGTTTCTGGATCTTTGGTCGGTAATGGATATGTGGTTTTTTGGGTTGTAGCGGTGGATCGATGTTTGGTTGGACTGCATCTTTTGGGTGGCAACGGTAGTTTTTGTACGGATTTTTGGTTGGTGTTGGATCGATAGATATGGAGAGTGGTCGTGGGGGAGGGGTTGGTTCCCCATGGATGGTGAGTGGCGGTGGGGTAAGGGGCTCGTACGATGGAGAGAAACTACTGTGAAGGGAGGGAAAATGGAGAGGCGTGGGTTTCATCCATTTCAAATGATAAGTAGGGTAAATTGGAATCAATTAGGTAACTGTGGATTGAGTAATATGATTTTATTTATACTAAAAAAATACAAATTGTTAAATTACCAAATTATCCTTTTATTTATTTTAAAAAACAACCTTAATTATATTGAATGAGTGACTCATATTGGATCTCAAGGTTACCACAAACTACCTAGTTCTCCTTTGATTAGACCCATGTGTGTGTGTGTATATATATATATATATATATATATATATATATATATATCGGGTTGAGTTCATTTGTTAACCCTATATTTCATGCTAACTTTGTTAACCAAAGTATTAGCCATTAATGTTAAAACTGACGGAGGAGATCAAATGTAATCAACACATTAATTATAAATTAGGCCATGTGTAATATTTAGTTTAGGGGTATTTGTGGAAATTGGGCCATATGTAATATTTAATGAGTTCATTTGATGTTAACACATTGGTTAACATTGGTTAACAATGAACAACACATGTTCAAATATTCAATTTATCCACACATAAACTATTAACCCATACGACCAGATTATTGGAAGATCTGATATATTTGTTTATATGAACTATAAAGCCATGCATTAACACATTAACTATAAACTTATACGACCAGATTAGATGAAGATCTGATAAATTTGTTCAACACATGTTCATAATCAAATTGTTCATAATGTTCAACTTCAAGTTCATAATCACGATGATCATATACATGCATAAAATAGTCCTTCTGGTTAGCATTCATGTAGCAAATGAACTCACATGAACAATTTATCCACACATGAACACACATGAACTATTAACCCATACGACCAATTTACATGAAGATGTGATAAATTTGTATACATTAACTATAAACCCATGCAAACCACAAGGGTTGTGGTGTGGTGGTAAAGGCTTGGGGAGTTCATAGCGCTCAACCCGGGTTCGAGCCCCACTAGCAGTACTTGTGGCCACTGAGGATAAACTCAGGGCTGGACGCTTTAGCAGCTAGGCCAAAGGCCTTAATTTCCACGGATTAGTCTGGGCCATAGGCCCAGGATACCCTTTCCAAAAAAAAAAAACTATAAACCCATGCATGAATACACATGAACTATAAACCCATATGACTAGATTTCATAAAGATCTGATAAATTTGTTTTCATGAACCTAACTATCAAAATAAATCATTATAACACATTCAAAAAACTTACCCATACAAACGTTTTGTTTGGATTCCATATTTCCAACTCTACATTTATCTGTCCCCGTATTATTGTTTGTATAATCTTCACCATGATCGAGTTGCGTTTCATCATCTTCATCTGTCGTTGTCGAATAAACATCTGCGTTGACTCTCTCCTCATCATCGTTAAAAACATTGTGATTCATAATGTGATGGTCTATGTTCATGATGCAACAATATTTTTATAAACTAATTTCAAACTAAAATCTTACTAGATTTTTATCATTTAAACTTAGGGCTAGAATCAAGGAAGAGATGATATTTGTAACTCCTCAATAATTAAATGTTACAAAAAAGGAATTCCATTCATACCCCTATTTAATAATTGGACATACATTGACACCACATTACAAAATGTTTTCTTATTGGTTGAAAAAGGGTTAACAAAGTTAACATGAATTTTGAGGTTAACAAAGTAACCTCCCTCTCTCTCTCTCTCTCACTCACTCTCTCTCTCTCTCTCTCTCTCTATATATATATATATATATATATATATATATATATATATATATATATATAAGGATGGGTTTAAATGAAAACTCATCTTTTATTATGCATATGAGGACAAATCTTAACCATTGATCAAAACTTAGAAAACTAATAAATGGTTAATACATAATAAGGTTAATTGAGAAGGGATTAAGAACAAAATTGGAAATTTGAATCAGTGACTATCGTGTTTGACTTTTTATTTTATTTTTTACTTAATTTTTTTTGTTAATGCATTGTTTATATCAAGTTAGTTTGAATTTTGTAATTGTGTTTAACTTCTTTGTAAAGTCTTTGAGAGAACTAGTGTTGTGAGAGTTTATGTTGTTTGAGAGAAGTGTGCTAGTATAAATAGATTAGCCTTGTGAGAGTTTCATGTAACCAAGAGAGTTGTACGCATACTGATTGTACAATTGTGACTAGTTGAATACATATGACTTTCTCACTCTAAATTATCTCTCTAGAATCTTTGATTGAATTGCTTTGAATTGTTTGATAATGGCTTGAATTGGAACCTACAATTGGTATCAGAGCCTACCCAATCGAATTCAGATTGTTTGGATCATTTTCTTGGATCGATTTCTTGAAATCTAAAGAATACGCAAAACGTCTTCTGGACCCTCACTGTTTGATCGAATGAAGTTTGATTAGTTGTGATTAGTGTGTAAAAATGATTTGATTGTATTCAATTTGTTTTCTAGATCATTTCTTATTCACGTTATTTCACAAATTACTCACAAATTTAGATCGAATTTCTGAATTTTTGGATTTTCTTGAAAAAATAAGTCGAACAATGTAATCTCATTAAATGCACTATAATTTTCTGTTTTTTATCATTGTTGTTGTTTAGGATATGTTCGATTTCTATTTTCGAACACATTGGATCAATTTGAGAAGAGTTTTGCTGGTTAATTTGGTTTTTGGGTCGAATTTGTGTGGTGAACTGAAGAACGCGCTATATCTATACTACGTGCTAAAGATGAACACGCTAAAGAAGAACACGCTAAAATCGAAGATCGCGCAAAGATACTGTTGGTTGCGTTTTCTACGAGTTCTAGCTAGTTCGCGCATAGTACTTTCTGCGAGAAGCTGGTTCACGCACAATATTATCTGCGAGTTTTAATTTTGCGAGTTCGGTGTTTTTCTGAAATTTTCTAAGTCTGGTTCGCGCTAATGTCTTTTGCGAGTTTGTGATCGTGCGAGTTTACTTTTTGCGAGTTCTAACATTCTCAAATTTTTCTAAGTATGGTACACGCAAAGGTACGTGCGAGTTTATATTCATCTGTGAGAAGTTCAAGTGTTTGAATTTTCTAAGTCTGAAACGCACAAGAAGTCATCTGCGAGAAATCATTTCGCGCACAACTTTACGTGCGAGTTTCTTATTTCGCTCTAATAGTGATCTGCGAGTTTATCGTTCGCGCATAAAGCTTCTAGCATGAATCACGGTGAATAGTGACTTGTGAGTTCGGTAGTCTGCGAGTTCTTGTGGTGTGCGAGTTTTATACTTGTCATTTTTCAGAGATCGTTTTCAATTGGTTCTCTGGATTTAACTTTTCAAGTCAATTGTTTCTGATTCGTTTGGGAGATCTATTGTATTCAAGCCTTCTATCAGATATCTTTCTCAAATTCAGTAATCATGTCTCGAGATCTTCTAAGTATGGGTTCAAAATCCAAGCCTCCAGTTCTGCAAGCTGATGAATATCCGCAATGGCGAAAAAGGATGATCAATTTCTTGAACAACCAGGACAAGAAATTGATGGATTCTATTCTGAAAGGTCCTCACTTTCCTCATGTCACGGTTGCCAGGATTCCAGCTACTGACACAAATCCTGAAATTCCTGAACAAATTGTGGCAAGAGATCCCATTCAATACAATGATGTTGACAGAGAGCTTGTCGAAAGAGATGTTATAGCTTTGACCTTCCTCATCATGGCCATTCCGAATGATATCTTCAACCGGGTTGACAACAGAGAATCTGCAAAGGATATTTGGGATGAGTTAGAGAAGCAGTTTATGGGTTCTACAAAGTCTATCAAGACAAAAAGGAATCAAAGCATTAACGAATATGAGGGTTTCAAGGCTAAAGAAGGGGAATCTCTGAGGGATGCGTACGACCGATACAACATCATTCTTAATGATCTTCGAAGGAACGGAGTGCAGAAATCTAAGTCTGAGATTAATTACAAATTCATCAAGAATATCCAACCCGAGTGGGACGTCTATACCATTCAAATGCAGATTAATAAAGATATGGACGAGGAGAAACTCGATGATCTGTTCTGTGCTCTAAATCAACATGAGGACAAAGTTAAGGAGCAGGACGCAATGAATAAGGAATTGCATCAGTTAAAGGATAAACAGAAAAAGGTAGAGGATTCTTTAGCACTGTTGGCTCAGGGTAAGGGCAAGATGATCAAGTCAAGTTCTGGTTTGACTAAGAGTGAAAAGAAGAAAGCTTTGATGACCAGTTTGATTGAAAGCTCAGACAGCTCAGATGAAGAGGTTGAAGAAGAGTCAGAGGATGATGAATTGACGGAATTTGTGGAAAAACTTGCATTATTGACTTCGAGCTTCCATAAGCGATTTGAAAAGAAAAAGTTTTACAACAAGCCGAAGTATGATTTTTACAAGTCTAGCAAGTACAGAGGCAGATAAGAGGAGAAGAAAGAGAAAGAGAAAGAGAAAGAGAAGAAAGAAAGAAGAGAAAAGAGAAGAAGAATAAAAGAGAAGTTAGATAGATGATTCAATTGCGGAAAAAGTGGCCATTTCATCAAAGATTGCCCAAAGAAAAGGGTGAAGAATTATGAATATTACAAGAAGAAAGCTCAGCTAGCAAAAGCAATGGAAAAGGGCAAGGCATTGAAAGCCGAAGATGAAATATGGTTTGAATATTCAGATGAGGAAGAGGAAGAAGCAAAGGTGAATTTGAATCTGGTGCATTATAATCTGATGGCACATCTGAATGAGGAGTCAGATTCCGAGGTAAATTCTACATCTAACAACTCTGATTCTTGTTATGAAAATGAAGAGGTACTGAACTTGATGTCCCAGTTAAATTTGATGAACTCTAAATTTATGAAACTGAAAGAAAATTTTAAACAACAAAAGAGTACCATACAAGGACATCAAGATCAGGCTTTCATTTATAAGACCTTGGCTGAAGAAAGAGAAGAAGAGAAAAATGTTCTGAAATTGGATATATCAAAGCTTCAAACATAAATTACTGACTTGCAAAAAGAGATAGTTATATTAAAGGATAAGAATTTAGATCTGACACTTCAATATGATATTGTTTTGAAAGATAGGACTGAAGCTTACACCAAGATCAAGGAAATGGAAGATTTGAATTTCAAAAGAGGTCAAACAGGACAGATACTGAAGCTTTTGACAAATAATCAGAAAGACACAAGATTTTATAAGGCAAAACCTGGCCTTGGTCTATCAGATGTGGATGTTTTGAAAAAGGCACCCGAAAATATTTACAATTTTAAAAAGTCGGGTGATGAACCTATCATTTTAATTCCCCACATCCTTGAGACCTTTGTAAAGCAGAGTCTTCTTTGCCTGAATCTCCTAAGATAGAGAAGGAAGAAACAGTGGAAATTAAGCCATACATTGAAACTGAATCAGAAACTCAGGGTTTTAATTCAGTCAAATTTTCATACGATGAATTAAATTCTTCTTACAAAAGTAAAAAAGAATACTGATAATCATAAAAACCCAATCTATCAAGCTAATTACTCAAGATTAAGCAATATGCACAAGAACTAGAGAGAGAATCTAGAGAGAGAAAGTAGATCTTGAATAACAAACACTCTAGACTATTACAATGTATGCATAAGCTCTAGTTCCTTACTACATGATTAAAACCACAAACCCTATATATACTACCAACTAATACAAAGCCTTAAGGGCTAAGGAAAGTAATACAAGCTTTGACTTACTAATAAAAGGTCAATGTTGACTTTTATACATTTGACTTTCCTATTAAATCTTGGATACAATATTTAGACTTAAGAATCTCCCCCTTTGTATTCAAGATTTAATAAAAATTTGATGCAGATCTTCAACTCTTGATTCTTCAACTTTTGTCTCTTGTAGCTTTCACAAACTTTGCTCTTTTGCAGCTTTTGAAGAATTTTGGAAAGTCTTTTTCACATTGAAGCTCTGAAAGTCAACAAGCCTTGAACAAAACTGGAAACTTGAAACATTGAAAATAGCTTTGTAAACTTTAACTCTGAAAAATCTTTCGACTTTGATCAAACTTGTATCTTCATCACTTTGATCTCTGAACCATCTTTGGAAGAACAAATATTCTTGAATCTTGAAAATCTTGTTTTCAGAATCAGAATCTTTTGAAGAAGAATCAGTCTTTGAAACATCAGCGGAAGCAATTCGAATTTCTGACTTGTCTTTGAAACAACGAAAGCATTTTGAACTTTCAGAAATTCTTCATCAGACTTTGAAATTGATCTTTGTATAATTCTCCCCCTTTTTGATGATGTAAGCATCATGATCATCAAAACATCTTCAAATTCAGCACAGTCTTTGATTTCCCCCTTTGAGAACAAATAACAATCTCCCCTTTGACAGTCTCAGCCCATTGATGTGAATATCCGTCAATTCATGAAAGGTATATATCTGAATCTTTTCAAATTCAGACATAATGAGCGTGTAACCCTGATTCAACAAATGAAACAGTTAGAAATGCCTGTCAGTAACACGAAGTTACTGTGTACAACGGATGTACAATGTAAGGAGCTGATTTGATGTTGACTCCCCAGGACTTCCATTCAATCATTGAAAAACACAAGGTAATTCTATGAATGTTCTGACAGAAAAACATATTCTCTGTGTGCTCGTGCTTGTGTATTGAAAGAATTAGCACAATGATTGTGTTTCATAAGGCTCAAAGTATGTAAATCACTGAGACAACAATGATTATACATGGACTCAATGTGCATGAGAAAGGGTGCGAAGGTGGGGCAACTCTCCTTCTTTTTCAATATCAGTATCTTCCAATTGAAGATCCGATAGATTATGTGTTGCTTCCCCAGAAAATGTGAAACATTCTCTTTTTAAGAAAAGAATGAGTAGCTAGTGGGGTTGTATGCAAGAGATGGCATGGGCTATTTGCCTATTTCAATGATGGTCACCAAAGAAATGTGAACCAATCAGTAATGTGGTTGCCCGACTCAGAAAGATGTTTGGTGTAGAGTTTTGATATTCTTTTAACTCTGTTCTCACACCCTCTTTCTTTTAAACATATAAGCTCACATCTAACCAATCTCTCATTTCCATTTTATCTCAGCTAACTCCCACACTCAATTCTTTTAGACCCCTCTCCCCTCAATCACTCAAAGGATTTCTTCCGGGGTAGGAAACACTGGTTAGTGTGAATCCATGGAAGATCTAATAAGCACTCACACTGAATCCCATGTTCCTAAAAGTACATGCTTATCAATGATTTTCTTGACATGTAAAGCACAAGAAATCATATGTCAGTGTTTGTATGCTCATTTAAAAATATGAATGGAATTTGAGCATTTGAACGTTGAAGATTTCTCAAAACAAGGATATTGAATGAATGAATATGAAGTCAAGAGAATTGTTTTTGAGAATCTGACGATGAATCAATCAGATCAAATCAAATGGTTAGGGTATCAAAGAATTGGTAATTTTGTTTATATGAACGAATATAAACAATTTATCAAAGAAAGCACAAATATGAAAAAGATGAATGATACTCAACAATTTTGAATTTCAAACGGGGGTATTACCATTGAAAAATTGTTTGAATTTGAGACATGGTAATAACAATTTCAAATAAAATACTGAATCGGTGTGTGTGAATACTTGACAGTATATGGACAAGATAATACACAAGTATTGATCTTTGGAAACACACGGTCAGTTAAACAATAAAGCACAAAAATTGAAAAACATTTAAAAATCACACTTCTAAATTCATGAAATCGTTTGAGAATAAGAAGTGGTTTGAACATTTCAGAAATTGTTTTTCATGTTTGAAAGTTGCCCTTCTTTCAAACAATCAGAGATCTAGGATCAGAAGATTTTTACCTTTTCGGCTCCCCCTCAAATCATGATAATATGATTTATGTCTTTTTAGCTCCCCCTGGATATTAGCATAATATCCTTCTTTGATCATTGATGAATGGGTCCTGATCAGTCATGTGATCAGAAGCCACTTTATTCATATTATTTATTCAAAAATAAAAGTTTTAAAAGCAGTAAAATGATTATAGAATGAGTTCTGATCTGAAGTAATCAGAAGTCATCACCTTTACTCCCCCTTAAATTAAGCATCTGAAATATGTCAGTTAACACAGGATAGAGATCAAACACTCCTTTAGAATTGTTAGACCATCAATATCAGAAAAATTTAGCAAAGAAAAAGTTTAGGATAGAGATCAGATCAATTCACTCGGGACGAAGACCATCAATATCCATCGGATGCAAGAACACAGGAGTAAGGTCTTTTTGAACGTTGAGGTACGGGTCCTGTAGATCCCAGTTTCAGTGCAATCAGCAGATATAAGAACAATGATGAACAATATATTGGCCACAACAACTAGTCATATGATTAATATAAACTTCAAAGGGCTAAGGTTTACAAATCAGAAATAATAATTCTGAAACTGAAAGAATTTGAGAAAAGAAACTTGTTCAGCTAGAAGAATCGTATGTACTAGAAAGGGAAAATTTTCAAAAGGAAAAGCAAAGTCTTTTATCTCAAATTGAGTGTCTCAGTTCCAACAAAAAGGAAACTATGTCGGAAGAAGATAAAGAATATTACCAGACAGAAATAAAGAAGTTGGACTCACAACTGGCTGCTATGGCAACAGATAATCTGAAAGTGCAACTTCACAAGGTTGACCCTCATGCTCAGCCTTCCATTCTCCAAAGAGAGTTATCGTCTCTGTCTGAAAACTCTTATCCTTCTTCTGACACATCTTCCTACAAAGCTTTTATGGGTGACTCGTCACCGATCATTTCAAATAAAGGAAAAGAGCCTCAAAGTCTTAAACCAGATCAGTGTTCTGATTGTAAAAATGCTTCCGCATATGATCTGCACTCAACAAACTCTTCAAATGCTCTGAAGTCCTCATGTGGTAAGGTCCTTTCTGATGAGGAACTTGAATTTTCCGCATTCTTGAATTCTGAGGTGTGTTTAGATAACAATTTGAGCCAATTTGATTTTAATCCTTCTCTACCTAGCCATGTTAATTTTCTAAATGAGTCATGTGCGCCTCCGGTCAATTTTCATAAGGGTGAATGTTCTACATCTGCCTCGCAAAAACCTTCTGTGAACATTCCTTCAAAACCTTCCATGTCAAAATCGAAAAGGCGTTCACAGAAGAAGAAAAGGACCGGTCGCTCTCAAATGTCACAATCGTCAATTTTCAAATCCTCTGACTATGGGTTCAACGGCATTTCAGATACGTATGGTCGGCGGAAAGAAGTGAAATATGCTTGGGTAGCTAAGAAGTCAAGAGAAAGCTCGGCGACATCAGAATTAGTTGATCCAGTGTTAAAGTCTAGAAAGAACAATAACAATCATGATGTTTTTATTTCTAAACCTCTAGTTGATTGTAATGGAACTTTTCCTTTAAAAGTTTATTCAATTCCGCAATTACTTCAACTGTCGCATGATTGTTTGTGTTGTTCTCATTGTGGATCAAATGATTTTGTTGATAGCCGTTATGCATCTGATTGGTTTGGTTCATATCATATTGCTACTAATAATTCACATAGTAATGTTTCCCGTGAAAGACAAAGACCCAATTATAAACGGGTCTCTAAGGCGGGTGTTAAATCTAACCCCAAAGGACCCATTTACGAATGGGTACCTAAAAAGAAATAACCTGTTTTGCAGGACGGTCATGTGTGGTATCTAGATTCAGGTTGCTCCAAGCACATGACCGGAAGAAGGGAGCTTCTCACAAACTTCACCGAGAGGTTTTGTGGAAATGTACGGTTCGGGAATGATCACTCCTCTCCTATCAGGGGTTACGGCGATATTGTCAAAGATAATATCACAATCAAGAAAGTCTCCTATGTCGAAGGTCTCGGTCACAATCTTTTCAGTATCGGTCAATTCTGCGACAAGAATCTCGAGGTTACTTTCAAGGCTAAAAGGTGTAGCGTTCGAACTGAGGATGGTAAAGAAATACTTGCTGGAACGCGACGCACCAACCTCTACACGATCGACCTCTCATCCTTGAAACCCGATAAGGAAGTCTGTTTGTTGTCCAAAGCATCTGCTGAACAAAGCTGGCTATGGCATCGTCGTCTCTCGCACCTGAACTTCAAGAACATCAACAAGTTGGTGCTCGGGGGACATGTCAAAGGTATGCCAGATCTCAAGTTTGCAAAAGATCATCTGTGCGCTGCCTGCGAAAAGGGCAAGATGAAAAAGGCGTCTCACAAGCCTAAAGCCGTTCCGAGTACTTCTCGGTCCCTTGAGCTAATCCACATGGACTTATGTGGACCGATGCGCGTCCAAAGCATAAATCACAAGAAGTATGTCCTGGTGATGGTTGACGATTTCTCTCGTTACACTTGGGTCCGATTTCTCCGTTCCAAGGATGAGACTCCCGAGTTGATAATCTCTCTTCTGAAAAGTATTCAAGTCAGTCTCCACCAGGTAGTTCAAACCATCAGGACGGATAACGGCACGGAGTTCAAGAATCAGTTACTCACCACTTATCTCACTTCAGTGGGTATCTCGCATACTTTCTCCGCTGCTCGTACTCCTCAGCAGAATGGAGTGGTAGAACGTCGAAACAGAACTCTAGTCGAAGCAGCACGCACGATGTTATCTCATTCCAAGCTACCACTATTTCTTTGGGCAGAAGCTGTTGCTACCGCTAGCTATACTCAAAATCGGTCTATCATTAACAAGCGGTTCAACAAGACTCCGTACGAGATCATCAACAAACGTATTCCGAACATCAACTACTTTCATGCCTTCGGATGCACCTGCTTTGTCTTAAATGATAAGGATGATCTTGGCAAATTCAGTCCCAAAGCGGATGAAGGAGTGTTCATCGGCTACTCTCAGCACGCAAAAGCCTATCGTGTCTACAACAAACGGACGAAGACCGTCGTTGAAAGCGTAAACGTGACTTTTGACGAGGCCCCTGAAATGGTTTCTGAGCATCTCAGTTCAGAACCCGCGCTTACTGGTGTGTTAGCTTCTGGACAATTCCGTTCGGAAGCTACACAATCTCCAGTGGATCCACATCATGCGTCTACGTCAAGAGCACATCTTTCTGATTTGGATTTACTGTTTGAATTCTTTTATAATGACTTATTTAATGTTCAATCTAATTCTAAGTCATGGGACAGGAATACTGCTCAAGCACCAGAAGTGACACAAGTCACTGGCCCTACCGACTCTGGAGGTCCATCCTCGCCTGGTGCTCCATCCTCTACTGCCAATGATCAAGCTTCCCCAACCTCAAGTACTAGAAATCCTCTTACTCAAGTTCTTGATGACGGTGCTCCTGAACCGACTCCTGTTTCCGTTCAACTTCATGAACCGACTCCTGTTGAAGGTGCCCTCGAAGTTCCCTCTCCGGCAATCCCGGAACCTCCTATTGTTTCATCTCCAGCTGAGTCGTCCTCTACTCCGTGTTCGACTCCCACGACGAAACTTCCACCTCACAGGCCATCATCCCTCGAGGCAGTTCAGGATTTACCCCCAGGTGGTCATGTGGATGCCGATACCTCCCATCAGACATATCAACCTCATCCACACACTACCAAGTGGACTCGAGCACACCCCCTTCATCAGATCATTGGTGATCCTTCACTAGATCTACCACCGCGAATGACTGTTTATTTTCCTCGTTCCTCAGCCGTATCGAACCTTCCACTGTCTCTGAAGCACTGAATGATCCGGACTGGGTAATTGCTATGCAAGAGGAACTCAACCAGTTTGAGACCCTCAAAGTATGGCGCCTAGTTCCCCGACCAAAGAACAAGACGGTGATAGGGACTAAATGGATTTTTAAGAACAAGAAGGACGAAAACGGCATTATAGTTTGGAACAAAGCGCGTCTAGTGGCTAAAGGATATCGCCAGCAAGAAGGAATTGATTACGATGAGACGTTTGCACCGGTTGCTCGCATTGAAGCGATCCGCATGTTCCTCGCCTACGCTGCTCACAAGAATTTCATCGTCTTTCAAATGGACGTGAAATCCGTGTTCCTCAACGGCGTGCTCAAGGAGGAAGTCTATGTCTCGCAACCAGAAGGCTTCGTGAGTACTGAAAATCCGCATTACGTCTACTTTCTTGACAAGGCCCTCTACGTTCTTAAGCAAGCGCCACGAGCCTGGTATGATGCACTCTCATCCTTCTTAGTCAAGTCTGGCTTCTCTAAAGGTAAAATTGATACCACTTTATTTATTAAAAGAGAGAAGAAAGATATCATCCTTGTACAAATTTATGTTGATGATATAATTTTTGGCTCCACGAACCCCAAGTATTGTCAGAACTTTTCTGCCTTAATGAGTAAACATTTTCAAATGAGCATGATGGGGCAAATGAATTTTTTCCTGGGTCTTCAAGTAAAACAATTACAAATAGGAATTTTCATTAATCAATCTAAGTACATCTCGGATATTCTTCGAAAATATCAGATGGAACAATCTTCATCCATGAAAACCCCCATGTCCACTACTCTAAAGCTTCACTCCGATCCTGACGGTAAGGATGTAAATGTGACTATTTATAGAGGTATGATTGGCTCTCTGATGTACTTGACGGCGAGTCGGCCTGACATTATGTTTTCGACATTCTTGTGTGCAAGATTTCAGTCAAACCCTAAAGAGTCTCACCTAGCTGCGGTTAAGCGAATTTTTCGATATTTAAAAGGTACTGCTGATCTCGGTTTGTGGTACCCAAAAGAGACAGGTTTTGAATTGACAGCCTACTCGGACGCTGACCACGCTGGCAACATGCTGGATCGGAAGAGCACGTCGGGTCATGTTCAGTTCTTGGGCGATCGTCTTGTCAGCTGGGCTTCGAAGAAGCAAAACTGCGTGTCCACCTCCACCGCCGAGGCGGAGTATGTAGCAGCCGCCAGTTGCTGCTCGCAAGTCATCTGGATGCGCACCCAGCTCAAAGATTATGGATTTAATTACTCCAGGATTCCCATCTACTGCGACTCGAAGAGCGCTATAGCCATATCAAGCAATCCCGTCCAACACACAAAGACGAAGCACATTGATGTGCGCTATCACTTTATAAAAGATCACGTGGAAAAAGGTACTATCGAACTCTATTTTGTTAATTCAGAGCATCAGTTAGCAGACCTATTTACCAAAGCCTTGGACGAAAAACAATTTAATTACCTTGTGTCCAAACTAGGTATGCTAAATTTGAAAGTTTGATCCGTTCGCAGCTCTCTACGAGTTTCATTCAATAACGAATGACTGTGACAACTGCCCCAGTGACTTGTCTCTGGTTGCTATTTTCCACACTCCTTGGTTATTGAATTTTACTCGTTCAGCTCTGTGTCCGTTACGAACTTCTGTATTAACAAAGTAGATTTCGTTGTGTTCCCGTTTTTTTTTTTTTTTTTTTTTTTGTGTTAGTATGTCTGTTTTTCGTGATTGTGTGTGCAGTTCATTTCTTTGTTCCTTGAAGAGTAAGTTGTTAGTGACAGATCTACAACCCGATACTTTGTTCAGGGGAACCACTAGCGTCAGATGGTTGGTAAGTTTCACGGGTCCTCCTTTCGAGGGGGAGCAGGTAAGAGGGCTCTGTGGTTGGTCCTTCTCTTGGTAACCATTCGAGGGGGAGCTAGGTCTCATGTTTTTTTTTTCATTTATTTAAGTTCTTTTTATCTTAATTTTTTTTCCCCGTTATTCTTTTTCTTTAAGTAGTTTTTTTTATATATATCTCCGAAAACTCCAAAAATATTTTTTTTTGTTTTCTGTCGTGACTGGTTTGCTTGGTTTGTTTTCGGCCCACAGTAAGCTTACAATTGCATTAATCATATGACTAGTTGCTGTGGCCAATATATTTATTTGAGAAAATAAATGCACTGCAAAAAGATCGTGAGACAAAAAATTTGACCTTTTATACTTTTTTTTTTTTTTTTTTTTTTTTTTTTTTTTTTTAGGAACCCGGTCGAAGGGTAAGACCGGATATGCTAAGGTCCGGTCGACGGAAAGACCGGGAAAGATAAGGTTCGGTCGAAGGTATGCCCGGAGGAAGCAGTTATCCGGTCGAAGGACACGTCCGGGGATACACTTATCCGGTCGAATGATACGACCGGGGACACACGAATCCGGTCGAATGTTAAGACCGGAGGACCCTTATTCGGTCGAAGGGCTTGACCTGAGGTTACAACTATCCGGTCAAAGGTTAGACCGGGGTAAACAAGTGTCCGGTCGAATGAGCAAGACCGGAGTACAGCTGTCCGGTCGAATGCTCAGGTCAAAAGACGATAATCACTAAGGATAATAACAAAAAGCCCCGAAGAACACGAAGAATCCGATCGAAGAACCCGAAGAATTTCTGGGTTCGATCGAAAGCAAACACAGATCCTTCGATCCTTTGATCGAAAGAACTAACAAATCAAGTAACACCCAAACTCACTAAGACCGAATAATTATAACTCAGAAGCAATACGATCGAAGAAATTAATGACCAAGACCGAATACAAAATTTCCAGAAATTTACCAGATTCGATCGAAGCCAAAACAACTTCAGAAACAGACTCGATCGATAAACAAAATTAATAATCAACTAAAACACATATACGCGATTAACACAAAAAAAATATAGGGTTTTAGACAAACCTTTTTCTAGATCAAACCTTTTGCCTATCTGCTCTGATACCAATTGTAGATCCCAGTTTCAGTGCAATCAGCAGATATAAGAACAATGATGAACAATATATTGGCCACAACAACTAGTCATATGATTAATATAAACTTCAAAGGGCTAAGGTTTACAGAGAGAATTTCTGATAATAGTATGTAAACCTAACAACTAGTAAACTGAATAATGAATCTCTCTGAACAATCTGTTCAACCCTAATTATGAACTAAAATAGCCTTTATATACTTAGGCTTACAAAGATATTGGGCTTATGGGCTTGGGCCCATCTAACAAATTAACTATTAAAGAATTACAAATCAAACCCTTATAAATACTTTATTTCACTTTCAACACATAGGACTTTCAGTCCTAACAGGTCCTAAGCTGTTGTGCTTAGAAGCCATAATCTTTCAGCTTTGAATTCTGGGTTTTGAACTGTTGTATTCAAAAGCCATTTTGACATTGAAGTCCGGGTCTTGAGCTGATTTACTCAAGAGCCATTTTGTCTTTTCTTACTCCCCCTTGGATTGAGGTGCCTGCAACACAGATTCAGGTTTCGGTTTTGGTACCCACTGGTATTTGGGTCCAGAAATGTTAGTTGCAGTGCGTGTGGGAGATACAGTGTAAGAACCATACCAGAAATGATCATTGGTCTTATGGATATGATCATGTGTACAACAAATAGAACAATAATATTTCTTACCGTTAGGTGCTTTGTTCTTCTTTGCTTTCTGAACAGATACACATGATTTCTTCTCTTTCATCTCATCAGTCTTGTCATCTTTGACTGATTTCTTCATCCAGACCAGTTTCTCGTTCTTGAAACCTTTTCTCCTTGGATAAGAATCTGAACCATCTAAATATTCATCAAAAAACAGGTTAGTGCGACGAATCTGATTGAATGATTTGATTGACCTTTTTGAAGAGACATATTTATGATTTGAACTTGAAACAGATTTTTCAAGCTCTTTGATCTTTGACACAAAGATGTCTCGTTCTTTCTCAAGCATATCAATCTTTGTCTTAAATTCAGACTTCGTCTTTTGCTCTTTTAGCGCTGTAGCAGACAATTCAGACAATTTTGAAGTCAGTTTCTTAATTTCATTCTCAAAAATTAAACGTTCTTCTTCAAACTCTTTTTCAGAATCAGTTCGCTGGCCAGATAATTCTTTAAAAAATCCTACATTCTTTTGTTCTATGACTTTTTTCTCTTTAGCGAACTTTTCTCTTTCTAAAATCAGAACTTTCTCAAAATCTGAGATTTGTTGAGAAAATTTTAAGCATTTAAGCTCCACCGACTTCTTTTCCTCAAAACACTTCTTTAAAAAATCTGAAAACTTCTTTGAAAAATTTTTCTTTTCATTTTCAAAATCAACTTTATTATCAGAAAGCTGTTTTTCCAAAACAGATAAATTCTTTTTAAGCTCAACGTTCTCAGATTCTAATTTCTTTATCTTCTCTTCATTTTGCCCAGCACTGATATTCTTTAAGGTACTGATTTCTTCTTTCAGTGATATGACTTCAGTGAAATACTCTCTTGACTTTTGAGAATGAAAGTCAACTGCATGAGCCAGATTAATCTTCTCTAATTCCACCTTTCTAATCTTCTCTTCAAGTTCTGCAAAATATGTCATGATAAAAGAGTAATCAGCTTATAGTGAATGATCGTTCCAAACTTATGTATCAGAAAATCAAAAATCAGATCAAATTGAAATCTTAAAAAAAATATTTCGTGAAAATTGAAATTTGAACAATACTTGATATTTCGCAGAGTAGAAAAAAATATTTCCAAAGAAAACCAAAAAAATACTTTTTTTTTTTTTTACGAAAAGAGGTTTGCGTGTGATGACCGAAACGCAAAGCTGTGGTTTGCGGGTCAGCCTTGAAACGCAAGATGAGCTTTGCGGGTCCTTCTTGAAACGCAAGATGAGCTATGCGGGTCCTTCTTGAAATGCAATATGAGCTTTGCGGGTCCTTCTTGAAGCGTAGAGAATGGTATGCGGGTCTCACTTGAAACGCAAAGTATGGTTCTTAGGTCTGTATGAATGACCCGCAAACAGTATGAATGACACGCAAAGTCGATTTCTTGACATTATCTTTCTCAAATCGATTGATTCCTGCACAATTGAACTTCAAGAATTTGTTAGCATCATCGAAAAACAATTCTAAACACACACAAGCAATCAATTTTCGATTAAAAACATCAAATCGAATATGTTCAATCAAGAACAGTAACTGAACACGTTTTTCACGAAAATATCAAAAATGAAAAATTGAAACTGATTTTGTTCGAATTTCGAGATGGAATCAAAACAACAATCAATCACCAACATAAATCGAGCACAATGAATCCAATTTCTTGCATTAAAAACGATTTCTCACATGAAATTCGTATGAAACAGTGAAAACTCAGTTTCTTGAATTTTTTTTTCTTCGAAAATAATGAATTTTCAACGCAAATCCCACAAATTTCAATTCAAACTCTGATCAAATCATTTCTGAAAAGTTTGGTATGGCTCTGATACCAATTGATAATCATAAAAACCCAATCTATCAAGCTAATTACTCAAGATTAAGCAATATGCACAAGAACTAGAGAGAGAATCTAGAGAGAGAAAGTAGATCTTGAATAACAAACACTCTAGACTATTACAATGTATGCATAAGCTCTAGTTCCTTACTACATGATTAAAACCACAAACCCTATATATACTACCAACTAATACAAAGCCTTAAGGGCTAAGGAAAGTAGTACAAGCTTTGACTTACTAATAAAAGGTCAATGTTGACTTTTATACATTTGACTTTCCTATTAAATCTTGGATACAATATTTAGACTTAACAAATACATTTGTCGAACATGAAAATCTTTTTACAAAATCACCTGAGTCTTCTAAAGCTAGTTCCAATTCTGACTCTAATGAAACTGTTCTGACTTGTTCTATCTTGGAAGATAAAGATGAAGAAGAAATTTCAAACAAGTCTGTTTCTGTTAATTCTTTCAAATTTTCTGATCTCGACCATCAAAAAGCCCTTGACAAAATAGATGAGTTGGAAAGGCAGATTTTGTTAGGTCTGATTTTATAGTAATCATTGTATTTATAGGTCTTGGTCAAATACTGTGTTTAGTGCTTATAAGTGTTGTATCTGACCAAGGGTATTTAAGTCCCTTTGGTCTTGGTTTGTTGTAAGTTTCACACGCACATTAATCTGATTTCATACTTTGCGCTTCCAAGTCTCTCTCTTTCTACTGTCTCTCTCTAAGGATTCATAGATCTTGGTCTCTCAATTGGTATCAAAGCCAACTGAATCTTGAGAGAATTGAGAGATTGCATTATCTGTATCTGAATTTGTGATTGAAATCGAAAATCAGTGTTGAAATCGATTTTTTAGAAGTTTTTGTGTTTTGCGTTCGGTTTGTTCAAGATCTAAACTTTGCGTTTCATTCATAGTCTTTGCGCGTCATTCATAATACTTTGCGTATCAAGTTCAACCCGCAAAGTAAAGTTTGTGTTTCCCTCTACAAACGCAAAGTTTGATTTGCGTTTCTGCCTTCGACCGAAAAAGGACAAGTTCACGTTTCAACTCTCACCCGCAAAGTTTACTTTGCGTTTCCCTCTTCACACGCAAAGCTAACTTTGCGCTTCCTCCTACACCCACAAAGTCTTCACAAACGCAAAGTGTCATCTTACGTTTCTCTAAGAAAACGCAAACCTCCTGTTCGCGGTTCAGTTTAGTTCATGGTTCTCTCTTGAAACGCGAACCTCTTGTTTGCATTCTCTTTCTGACACGCAAAGATCTACTGGAAATTTTTTTTAGTCATATATGGATTTTTTTTTAACTTTGCGCCATAACATGTGTTGTTCAAATTTTCAATTTTTACGAAATATTTTTTTTAAGATTTCAATTTGATCTGATTTTTGATTTTCTGAATATCAGTAATGGATTCTTCCAAGTTTGCTTTTCAAGCTCAATTTTACAACAATGATCTGATGATGCAATTGGGAACTGATACTCGTCCACCAGTCTTAATCAACGAAGATGAGTTTACATAGTGGCAAGATAGGTTCATAAATTTCATTGAGCGTCAGACAAATGGAGAAAATATGACGAAGTCGTTTACTGAAGGACCATTCATCAGACTGAAAAATGACATTCTTTTGACTAATGATGAAATCAAACGTGAAAAAGCTGATAGAGAAGCAAAGTCCAATTTGATGCTAGCTGTGCCTAACTCAGTTTACAATCGAATTGATTGTTTCAAACATAATCCAAATATGATGTGGACTCAGTTAGAAAAGATCATGCTTGGATAATCAATTACTACTCAAATACACCAGACTCGCTTCATGAATAACTTTGAGGAATTTAAGGCAAAGGACAATGAATCTCTGAAGGTGACTTTTGACCGGTTTTGCACTGTGATTAATGATCTCAGAAAGATTAAAGTGGAAAAGATTGCTCTTGAGACAAATCTTAAATTTCTCAATGCACTACAACCGGAATGTAACAAGTCATGTCACAGACTGAGAAATGATGTCAAAATCTCCTCTATGCAGATTCAAGAGTTGTTTGAGATTATGCTAACTGATGAAAGCTTGGTAATAGAGAAGAAGGCCAAGCTAGATAAAAAGAAGAAAACAGTAGACCCGGTTGCTCTCCTCACGAAGCAACTGACTGAACAAGCATTGTCTGATAACGCTTACACCGGGTCAACTGAAGATGATAGCGAGGCATTACAGAAAGCGATGATCCTTCTTTCTCAGCACTATCAGAAGAAGTTCCAACCGAAATTGAGTTCCAACTCTTCACGCTCCACTTCCAACTTTAGAGTCAAAGTGCCCGAGCCTATGACTGCTTTTTCTTATAACTGTGGAAAGCCTGGCCACTACTCAAAGGAGTGTCAAGCGAAGAAAGTTAGGGACTCAGATTACTATTGCAAGAAATTGGAGCTAGCTGAAAAGAGAGAGAACGGAACTGCTTTGCTGGCCGAGGAAGAATTCTGGCTGGATTATTCCGATGATGAAGCATCAAATGTCGAGATCGCTCAGATGTGCTTAATCGGTGATGATCAGTCAGATGATTCTGATACAGATGAGGATGAGGTATATTCTGATTTTGATTACAAATTCTTTACCTCTCAGTTTGATATCATGATAACTGCTTTCTCTGATTTGCGTTCAAAGATTTTATCTGAAAAGAATTTAAATTCTGAAAATTCAGATTTGATTGACAAACTGAAAATTTCTTTGAAAGATGAAAAATCTATTTTAGAAAATACTAAAGACATCTTTCAAAAGAAATTGGATGATTTGGAAAATTCAAATAAGACTTATCTTGAATCTTTGACTAATATGACTTCTTTAAAAGATAAATTTTCGGATAAAATAAATAAGTTAGAAGAAAAACTTTATCGAAGAAACCAATCTGAACAAACAATTTATATGAACAAACCGAGGAGTGAAGAAGCATTAAAACAAAGATATGGACTTGGTTTTGAAAATCCTCATTGTTTAAACAATGCGATTGAAAAATCCCCAACTTTATATAAATACGATTATCTGACTCTTGCTCATTATGCTCCTCAATTTAAAATTGATTGGATAAATGAGAAGCAAGTGTTAGATCTCGAAAATGACAAAAGGACAAATAACAAGAAAAATGAAATTCCTTTTGTTTACACAAGTGAAAATGCAAAATATTTTCTTGAAAAATCAAGAAGAGGAAAAAGAGTTTTAAATGATATATCTCCTATCAAATCTTCAATGTCTGATGATTTTATTGCTCCTTATGCACCTGATTCTGATAAAGGAAATCTTTCTCCAATCATTTATGATTCGAAGAAATATACTCCTTCATTGGTATTAGAAGGAAAAATCATAGATCTTGAAGATCAGATAGAAGATCAAAATATTTTGAAGAAAATTGAATATGATATTATTCTTTCTATCATGACGTCTAGTCTAGAAGAAAATTTATTTTTTAAAAAATCAGATTCTATTCCTAACCTCTCTTTTGATTATAAGGAAAACAAAAAGGAAGTTTCAAATTTTAAAATCTTTTCTCTAAATAATTCAGACTCCAGGGAAAATTCAGATTTATTAGTTGATCAGATTGGTTGCTTGGATAAATTTATTTCTTCTGATTTAAATATTAAGTCTAAAATTCTTGATGATTCTTTTACGCTCAATGATCATTATTATAAACCTAAGCGTAAAAGAAGACGGTCAAAGAAGTCGAAGAAACGAGATACAGTTATTTCTGACTGTTCTAATTCTTCCGATTCTATTCTTTCAGATAGGACTGTGAGCAAGTCAAAGAAGCAAATCTGGAGAGCGAGGCGGACATCTGATGAACCTATTGTTGATGGGGATAAATGTGTAGACAAACTTTATAACATTGATTCATTTTCTAAATGTAATAAAATTTCAAAATACTCTATACAACAAATGATTCGAATTTCAAAACATGTCTCATGTTCTTCCTCAGATTCTAGTTCTGATGATTATGCTTTCTCTTTTGATGGTTGTGATTATTTTTCTGATCATATTCCTCTTGCTTTAAATGTTAAGTCTGACAAATATTTCCCCATAAGAACTGCAACTAACAAACAAGGGCCCAAATTCAAGTGGGTACCCAAATCTTTATCTGATTCAAAGTTGCAGGCATCACATGTTAAGGGGGAGTAATAGAATGATGGCTTCTGAGTACTTCAGCTCAGGACCCGTACTTCATAGACTACGACTTCTAAACAAATCAGTTTAGAACTCGTTCTTCAATGATTTAAGCTTCTGACTAAATGAGATACTGTGCGTACATCAATTTTATTTCCGCTGCATATATCTCTGTATAAGATGTTATTCCAGTTTTTCTCAATGTTTTAAGAATCTGAGCTTGTTTATCTTGTGAATTTGTATAACCCAATTTTTTTAATATGAGTAACAATTTTTTTTTTATGTGAAAGATGAAATAATTGAATTTTATTTTGTTTCAACTAAATATTAATTAAAAGTTTAAATCTTTACAAATTTTAGTCTATAAAGTAGAAGTTTTATATTTTTTCTTTCTTTTGAATAAAATATGTGTCTAGGATAAATTTTCAAGTTCTTTTGTTTATATTAAAGTTTTTATATGGTCAAATTTCAAGTCTTACAAAAGTCGAAAAGTCAGCAAAATGTTTGAAACTTTTATTACTGCTTTAAAGTTGTGTGATTCGGAACTTTTATAGTTTACTTTGCTTAGACTACCTAATTAATCAGAATTATAGATCGGAATGAAAATATGGGCTAAGCATGTAGACGTTGATCTGAGTGATTGAGATGAATAATAAATTCTTAAAATACAGAAATCTCTGAGTTTAAAAGTTTGTACCTGTGGCCTTTCTGGTTTGGGAAAGTAAGTTCCTCGGGATGCTTGTCATTTGGTTCCCTAAGGTCAATTGGTCTGGTAGTGATCGAACCCAAATCCTTCAATAGAACCAGATCGAAAGTCATGTTCTACTGGTATGAATGGGTTTAGGATATATCAATGTAGCCTTTCTGATCTGGGAAAGTAAGTTTCAAGGGGTGCTTGACACCTAGTCCCCTAAGGCCAACTGGTCTGGGAGCGGCTGACCTAAATCCTGCAATAGGGTCAGATAGAAAGTTACGTTTACGGCATGTTCTTTACTTAATAAACTTTTTGATTAAAAGATGCCAAAGTGCACGCGCTTAAAAGATGCCAAAGAGCACACTCATGTTAAGATGCCAATGTGCACACTGCTAAAAGATGCCAATGAGCACACATCTCATGATACTTGGTGATATGTTTGAGGTGCGATAAATCTGAAAATTTATGAATATCTTAATTCTTGATGGCTTAGTGTGAGTACATGCAAAGTTCTCTATAATATTTTTAGAATTGCATTTTCTTGAAGCTAATCAAAGATTCGCATGTGAGCACACTGAATAGATTGCTGGAAGTTTTTGAAACTGAACATGTCTTCACTTGATATGCAATGAAACTTGTTCTTGTATCCTACAAAATATGTTTGATTTCAAATGATTGATAAATTTGTAAATTTTACTCTGTAAAATTTAATTTGTTTAGTGTTTAAAATTTTATATGTTTAGTTGTTTCAAAATTTACATTCAGTATATTTTTCTTTATACATTAATATTTGATTATTGTGTTCTCATAAATATATTTTAATGGGTTTATGCATTATTCAAGGGGGAGTGAACAAAGAGAGTGTTTTCAAATATTATATCTGTTTTTGAGGGGGAGTATCTGATTTTCTTTATATGAATGCTAATTTGAATTGTCATATCTAGTGTATTTGTGTAGGGGGAGTCAAAGGGTTTCAAAAGATAAATTTTTTTCTAAGTCCTATTTGCGCATTCAGCATGACACGCAAACTTCGTTTTGCGCTTCCTTCGTGAAACACAAACCTTGCTTTGCGGTTCCTTCTTCAACCGCAAACTTTGCTTTCTCCTCCCTTCATGAAACGCAAATCTTGGTTTGCGCATCCAACATGAAGCGCAAACCTCCTTTATTTTCTCTGTTTCTTTGTTTTCGCAGATCTTAAGCTGTCTCGTCTCCAACATTTGCATGACCAAGTTGATCAAGATCATCAAGGTCATGAGGGGGAGAAATCAGAGAAGTCAAGGAGATTTTAAAGAGACAAAGAGTTCAAATGTTTATCTGCTGATCAAGATTCGCTCAAAGATTCTATTCTCTCAGCTACAACAAATTCTTTTGCTGTTCCTGCTCTGAACACCACAGTTCATTCAAGATCATTTAAAAGAGGTGTATCGTCTAGAGCTCAAGCAGCAAAGGCAACTTAATCTGAAAGATGCTGAGAAGAAATTTTTCTTAAAAAGTCAGAAAGCTTCTCAAAGTCGCTTTGTTGGTCCGTGCTGTTATAGAAGATGATTTTTGAAGACCAAAGTGCCAATGATTACTAAAGGGGAGATTGTTAGGTCTGATTTTATAGTAATCATTGTATTTATAGGTCTTGGTCAAATACTGTGTTTAGTGCTTATCAGTGTTGTATCTAACCAAGGGTATTTAAGTCCCTTTGGTCTTGGTTTGTTGTAAGTTTCACACGCACATTAATCTGATTTCATACTTTGCGCTTCCAAGTCTCTCTCTCTCTAAGGATTCATAGATCTTGGTCTCTCAGATTTCACATCTCAACAATTTAATTGTTGAATTGGAAGAAGCCAATGACAACTTTGGGATGGAACTAGACTCGAGCTTTATTCAAAATGAATCTTTGCAAAAAAAATAAGAAGTCTAGAATCTCAAATTTTCAAACTCTCGAAAGGTAAAGAGACTTATGTTGATAAAAATATTTCAATTCCTGAAAATCAAGGTGTTAAGGCTACATCCCATTCTATCAAAACAACTGAAAAGGTGAATGTTCTTATTTTTTCTCATTCATTAATGTTTCTAACTCTGATTGTGTCACAGATGAAAAGTTGAAGAATGAAAGCTTGGAGAAAAAGAAGATTGAAGTGGACAAGAATGTGAATGATTCTGATGGTTGTCAATGTAATAGAGTAGTTGATGCTTGTAATGATGTTAGTCAACTCAGTTTCAATAAAACAAAAATATTTTCCCGAAAAGAGTTGTTGACACAATCTACTACGAAGTTGCAATGTTCATACTGTCTCAAAAGTTCATTCTCTTTGAAACCCAAGTCTTCAAAGAAAAAGAAAATAATCCAGTTTAAGAACAAGAACTCTTCTACTCATTCTAAAGTCAACAAAGCTGAAGTGTATGCTTTAAAGAAGAAAAATAATAATTTTTAAGTTAATAAAATTGTTGATGTAAAGTTTATGTGGAAGTGGATTCCTAAAGTTGAACTTAACGCACAAACTTTACCAAAAGGACCAAGATTTGAATGGCAAATTAAGGGGTCATCAGCAAATTTAAAAACTGTTAAAGATACTAACAAGAAAGAACCCATATTCATATGGGTAACTAAATCTAAGTGATTGTTGCTTGCAGGCGTGTCATGTGTGGATCATTGATTCTGGAGCTTGAAGACACATGACAACGCACAAGCACCTGATGTTCAACTATGTAGATCATTACGCAGGTACAGTCAATTTTGGTAACGAAATGAAAGGATACGTCAGAGGTTACAACACTATCAAGAACTCAAAGGTTTTGTACGTGGAGGGCTTGGCCTACAATCTGTTCTCGATTAGTCAATTTGCAGAGAAGAAATGTAAGATAGAATTTGATGTTGATTAGTGCTACATCAAGGATCAATGTGGAGCAGAACTCATAAAAGTCGGTAGAATGGGATTGTTATATGGTGTTCACTTCCCAACACTTAAAGCTTCAAAGAAGTGTGTCTGATTTCTAAGACATCTATAGAAGATAGTTGGTTGTGGCATAGGAGACTATCTCATCAGCACTTCCGTGATTTGAATAAGCTGAGGACACAACATCTTGTACCGGGACTTCCTGAACTAAAGATAGAAAACTATTCTCTTTGTTCTGCATGCGAGAAAGGAAAAATGAAGAGAAGTTCACACAAACTCAAGATGTTATCCAAATGTAAAAAATGTCTGGAGCTCATTCATATGGATCTGTGCGGACCGATGAGGACTCAACCCATCAATGGAAAGAAGTACATCTGAGTTATGGTGGATGAATACTCACGGTATACATGGCTAGAGTTTTTACGAAAGAAATCTGAGGCTACTAATCTGATAATCAAGTTCATCAAGAAAATCCAAGTTCTTCTGCAAAGCCCTGTACAACAACTGAGAAGTGACAACGGTACAGAGTTCAACAACGCAACTATGCAAACTTTTCTGGACTACGTTGGCATTTCACATAACTTTTCTGCGGCAATGACACCTCAACAAAATGGGGTCGTTGAAAGGAAGAACAGAACTTTGGTAGAGGATGCACGTACAATACTGGCATATTCATAACTACCTTTGTCCCTCTGGGCTGAAGCTGTAGCCACTACTTGCTTCACACAAAACAGGACCATTATAAATAAACGCTTTAATAAAACTTCATATGAAATCTTTCGTGTGTTTGGCTGCAGGTGCTATGTACTTAATGATCGAGAGAACCTGTCCAAGTTTCAACCCAAGGCTGATGAAGGGATTTTTATTGGATATTCTCTTCAGTCCAAAACGTACAGAATCTACAGTACAAGGACAAAGACTGGGATTGAAAGCGCCAACGTGACCTTTGATGAGATTAAGACCAGGACTTCTGAACACTGCAGTTCAGAAATTGGATATAAAGATAAAGACAAAGCTTCTACATCATCAAATGTAGAACCTGATCGTCAAGAAAATAAGAATTCTGAACCCAACACTGATTCTGATCTTAATCTGTTATTCTTTGATGCATTTAATGATTTATCTAATGAAGATAACAGTCAAGGAAATTTAATCAATACTGACTCACATTCTTCAAGTGCATAAATATCAGGCCCTTCTAAAGAAATTGGTGAAGCTTCAACAAGTAAAAATCAAGAGGTTTCTAAAAAAGTTGATCCAGAAAATACAGCTGAAATGATCTCACCAACGAATGAATCAGGATCTATATCAGCCATATCTGGAGAACATCAGCCAAAACCCACAACTGAGGAAGCTAATCCATCTACAAGTGCACAAAGTCTAACTTCTACTAAGCCTGATCAACCTGCAATACATGATGAGTTTGACACTTCAAATGATCAAGCTGAAAGAGCTGTATTGCCAAGTACACACAAATGAACAAAGATTCACCCTCCGGAAAATATTTTTGGAGATCCGAATGCTAGAGTGTCTACCAGATCATGCAGGCAATAAATTAGACAGGAAGAGCACATCCAGAGCATGCCAGTACTTGGGTGACAAGTTAGTAAGTTGGTCATCTAAGAAGCAGAATTGTGTATCAACTTCTACAACTGAAGCAGAATACGTTGCAGCTGCAAGTTGTTGCTCACAAGTTATGTGGATGATGACACAGCTGAAAGACTATGGATATACATTCAACAAAGTCCCCATTTACTGTGATTCAAAAAGCACCATTGTAATAACCTCTAATCTGGTACAACATTCCAAAACTAAGCACATCGACATCAGGTACCATTTTATAAAAGATCATGTTGAGAAAGGAAATATAGAAATGCATTTTGTTTCTACCGATTTTGACGTTGCTGACTTGTTTACAAAACATCTTGATGAAAAGAGATTTACATTTTTGGTCAGCAAACTTGGAATGTTGAACCTTGATGCATAGTTATATTTCTATTTTTGTACCTGTTGTTGAGGGGGAGTTGAGTCTGTCTGTCTTGTGTTTTGGTCAATATTATGTTTCAAAGGTTTGATACTATTAATAAATGTGGACTCGTGTACAATGAGTACCAAAGACTTATTCTATTTTGTAGTTTGAAAGCTTCATGTAGTGCATAGAAAGCTCATATCATGGACTTTGGCTTCTGATTATATCAGATCATAACCCGGATATCAATGTCAATGAATATGACTTCTGATCACATCAGATCAGGGATCGTATTTCAGTATGCTGAGCAGAATGCCATATCAAGGGGGAGTACATAGACATGCACACATCAAGGGGGCAATAATGGAAAGTCTGTAAGTTAGTGTGTGAGTTGGTACTCTTAAAAGTTTTTGAAACCAGAAAGATTTTTCAGAGAAAAAGTTTCATTTTAGTGTTTAAAATTCATTTTATCAAACTTGCTAATTTTGGAAAGAAGATCGAAGCATTTTTGGAAAGTTTCCATTTTTTGGGAAATTTCTCAAAAAAATTCTAAGTGTAGAACGCACATAGCACTATGCGAGTTTCTACTTTGCATAAACTATTGCATGCGCAAAGTGTAGAACACACACACTAAGTCGTGCGAGTTCTTACTTCGAGCATAGAAAAGGTTGCGCGAAGTACAAAACTCGCAAGATATGTCGTGCGTGTTTCTACTTCGCGCACACAACAGCGTGCGAGTTTTCACTGTTTATATCTCTTCGCGCATATAAGGTCATGCGAGTTTCTTGTTGGGTCTGAAATATGCCAAGGATAGTTACTACTTCTAAAGCTAATGATTCATCATGGTTACTACTTCTAGTTCAACATGGTTACTACTTCTAGTTCAACATGGTTACTACTTCTGAAGTTAATATTCATCATGGTTACTACTTCTGTGGTTAATGCTGCTGGAACACAGTTAATGCTGCTAGAAGAAAATAGTTAATACTTCTAGTTAGTACTTCTGTGATTAATACTTCTAGTTAATGCTGCTAGAAGAAAACAGTTAATACTTCTAGTTAGTACTTCTGTTATTAATGCTGCTAGTTGATGGTTAATGTTTCTCAACAAGATTAATACTGCTAGTGGTTAATACTGCTAGTGGTTAATACTGCAAATGGTTAATACTGCTATCCGTTAGTACTGCTTAGTAGTTAATGTTGATAATGATTAATACTGCTTATGAGATCAAGATCATCCGAATTACAAGAATAACAGCTGGATATATTGAAGATATATGGAAGATATACTGAAGATATTCTATTTTATTGTAATTATCTTTTTGTTCAGTATATGTATAGAATGTATAGAATAGTTTAGAATGATCAAGTAATTTCTAAGTTTTTGTTCTAGAGAGAAATCAACCTTAAGGCATAGATCCTAATTCTAGAGAAGTAGAATTCGTCTTGAAAGAGTCTGTTCTTCAAGATTGAGGTTGAGTGTGTAATCTTGTGATTTGATTATTGAATACAAGTTTACAATTGTTCTTCATATTTACTGTTTTGGTTTACTGTTTTATTGAATATCAAAGTGTTATTCCGCAACTTCTTTGATATTGGTTTCTGAGAATTAATTCTTGTTAAGAATTCGATCCTGACAAGTGGTATCAGAGCAAGTATTCTCATAAACCTGCAATCATCATTCTTCCTTGAAATCAGAAATCATCAATGGCTAAAGTTTCAGATTCTTCAAGCACATAAATCCCCACAGAGGTAATGTCTAATCTTTGCTCTAAAACTTGTATGGAAACTGTTAAAAGGTACAGGGATCACAACCAGACAATGAGTGATGACCTTAAAAGATTAGAGAGAGATATAAAAGACTATGTAAGAATTGTTGAGAGTTTTGAGGAACAAATCAAAGTTTTCCAAGCCAATGAACTTCAACATTCTTATGATACAAATTACTGGAAGTGGGAGAAGAATGACCTAGAACTTCAGCTGAAAAAGTCTAAAGAGGAGAATGAGAAGATAAAGAGTGAGTTTGAGAAAGCCAAGCTGGATATTGAGAAATTTTCCAATGCTTCTAAAGCAATGGACTCTTTGCTCCAAACTCAAATCCATGACAAACTTAGAAGAGGAATAGGCTATAACACCACACCACCACCATACAACAACAATTACATTCCTCCTATATCAAACTTACTAGAGACCAAGGACAAGAAGGAATTGCCTGTGGGAGCCACTAAGATAGATCCTTTAGACAAAGTGGTGGTTGAAACAGACTCTGAAGAAGAGAACTATAGTGAAAAGAGTAAGGAGAACATTGGGAGTGGTCAGATTCCTCTAGAAAATCACATTATCACCAATGAGGGATGTGGAAAGACTTGGGTCAAATCTAAGGACATAGAAAAGACTGAGGGAAATTCTTGTAAGGTCCACTACAAACAGACAACAGTTGTGAATCCTGTCCCTTGAAAACAGTGTTCTTGCAATAAATCTGAGCCCCAAAAACATGATAAACCAAGGGGAAATCAGAGAAATTGGAATAATCAATGGGCACAAAAACAAGGGATTGATCTGAGTAAAATCAATAGACCAAAACCTTGTTTTATCTGTGGAAAGCTTAATCATGTTGCCAAATACTGTTATTTCAATCCTATCAACCAAAGAGTTAATTTTCAAAGACAAACTCAAAACTCCTTTGGTTATAGGAAGCAAGGAAGGAATCAAATGGCTGATAACAGAGCACCTAAAAAGTCTCTTGCTCAAAACAAGTTTGCTAAAACTAAGAAAAATACTTCAAATAAACAAAGGAGTAACTTAAAGACAAAGAAAGCAAACAACTTTGTTCAAGTTTAGGTTCCAATTGTAAAGAAACCTGTTAGTTCTGCTATCCCAGATAGTACTGCTAACAGAAATAGTGCTGTTGCAACCAATACTACTGCTAACAAGGATAGTGCTTCTTCTAGTATTAATGTTGCAAAGCCTATAATCTTGACAAAGTATTCCAGCCATGAGATTCCTAAACAACTCATCCAGGCCAAACTGACAGATTATATAAACGAGAAAGACAACCCAAGACCACTTTGTCTTAGGTTCCATCAAAGACTAACTGATTTATCAAGTGTGCAGGGCAATCAAAAGCTCAAGAGGAAGAGCATTTGGAATGAAGATAATGGTTGCTCTTGGCACACAACAAGGAACATGGACTGCCTTCAAAAGATTTGATGGAGGACATGTTACTTCTGATCCAGCAGAAGTGTTTCAGGTTGCTAATACTGAAAGGTAGTTAGTACTTCTAGTTCAATGAATACTGTCAGACTGTGTTAATGCTACTGGTATGTGTTACTACTACCAGTCTGTGTTAATGCTGCTGATAAGTGTTACTACTGCTAATGTAAGTTTTCTATAACTAAAAATGATCTTCAATGATTTAATGTCAAACCTAGATATCAATGAAAAATCTTTTATCTGTATCCAAGGTTTGTACAAGAAGTACTTAATAATGAATTGACGGACATACCTCACCTTGATGAGGTATATGTACCTAAACCCCCTAAAGGCAAGGTTTTCTCAAACATGAGAAGATCTGCTAGGGACTTGGAAGGAGTTGACACCCCATTGTTCTCTACAACGATGGTGGTGTCCCACACTGATGAAGGTATGGCAGCAGGGTCAAGACCCTAATTAGACCATCCCACTGCTAGTCAATCCCAACCTTCCCACTCTAAATCAATTCCCCAGTCTCTTCTTGATAAACCAACTTCACCAATCACCCAAACATACAAAAGGAAACAGGTAAAGAAGGCTCCTTCCCTTCTTGTACCTTCACCCACTAAGCCTTTAAGCCCTCTAAGGGAGGATTTTCATTTAGAGAATATCCATAGGGAAACCACAGGGGTGTCTCCCAACCTCAAGAAGGTGCTCAATAAGGAGATGCAAGAGCATATGGGTTGTAAGGCTCACACTACTGACTTTGCACAAAGTGCAGGACAGGACAGTGTGAACATATCTAAGACCTTCCCCATGGCAACTTTAGATGAGTAATTATCTAAAGGTCCCAGGTGCCAAGAAACCAAGGGAGTAGAAGGTGCTTCTGCTAGGCAGAAGATCTCTACTAAAAGATCCAATGATCCTTCAAGGGTGGGTAAAACACCTAAAGGAGGTGAGGACAGTTTAACTACAAAGAATTGATGGATACACTTGGTACAATTAGTCTGATAGTTCACAATCAAATTATGGAGATAAAAGAGATGAAAAGGTGATCACTTCACTAGCAGATAGATCATATCAAGAAGCTGGTACTGAAAAAGAAGAAAATTAAAGTTTGTATTGATATGAAATCTTATTTTGAGGGGGAGATAAGTGAAGAAGCTGAAATAAAGCAGTAACTACATCAGAAACAGAAAAGAAGATAACAGCAGAAACTGAATCAAGAAGAACTAGTAATTGCAGAAAGTTTTGAAATTATCATAAAGACCCTATGTTGAAGAACTTAACTTATCAGTTTTGAAAAGTTAAGTTAGGGGGAGATTGTTGGGTCTGAAATATGCCAAGGATGGTTACTACTTCTGAAGCTAATGATTCATCATGGTTACTACTTCTAGTTCAACATGGTTGTTACTTCTAGTTCAACATGGTTACTACTTCTGAAGTTAATATTCATCATGGTTACTACTTCTGTGGTTAATGCTGCTGGAACACAGTTAATGCTGCTAGAAGAAAACAGTTAATACTTCTAGTTAGTACTTCTGTGATTAATACTTCTAGTTAATGCTGCTAGAAGAAAACAATTAATACTTCTAGTTAGTACTTCTGTTATTAATGCTGCTAGTTGATGGTTAATGTTTCTCAACAAGATTAATACTGCTAGTGGTTAATACTGCAAATGGTTAATACTGCTATCCGTTAGTACTGCTTAGTAGTTAATGCTGCTTATGATTAATACTGCTTATAAGATCAAGATCATCCGAATTACAAGAATAACAGCTGGATATATTGAAGATATATGGAAGATATACTGAAGATATTCTATTTTATTGTAATTATCTTTTTGTTCAGTATATGTATAGAATGTATAGAATAGTTTAGAATGATCAAGTAATTTCTAAGTTTTTGTTCTAGAGAGAAATCAACCTCAAGGCATAGATCCTAATTCTAGAGAAGTAGAATTCGTCTTGAAAGAGTTTGTTCTTCAAGATTGAGGTTGAGTGTGTAATCTTGTGATTTGATTATTGAATACAAGTTTACAATTGTTCTTCATATTTACTGTTTTGGTTTACTGTTTTATTGAATATCAAAGTGTTATTCCGCAACTTCTTTGATATTAGTTTCTGAGAATTAATTCTTGTTAAGAATTCGATCCTGACATTTCTTCTTCGTGCGAGCTACATTGTGCGAGTTTCTACACTTCACGCACATCGTTCATGTGCGAAGTACACACACCGACTTGTCATTTGTTGTGCGACAAGTTTCTTTCTTCGATCTGCGAGAAGTGTGTCATCCACTCACATCGTGCCATGTGTCAACTCAATCTCAGAGTATATATATATATATATATATAAATATATATATATATATATATATATATATATATATATGCGAGTTTTCCCTTTTTCAAACTCAGAAATCCTTTGCGAGTTTCCTTGCACGACTTTCGGTTTAAAATCCTCAAATCAAAGATTCGGTGTAGGTGTTATTGATTTCTTGTTTCATTCTTGTTTCTTTAATGTTTTTTGTATCTTTGTTTGTCATTTTTACAAGTTCGATTTATCTTTTCTAGGGTTTCATCATTCATTTTTTTAAAAACTTTGTGTGTCGGTTCATCTTCTGGCCGAAAGTCTTGATATTTGATTTTGGATTTAAAATTGTTTTGTATATATGTTATTTGAATAATATTGCATCTGGGTTTGTGGTTTCGATTGTTGTCTTGCAGGGATACCATAACTCTGGATTTATACTCGCTTTGGACTTGGACTTTTGAACTTCCTTTCGAACTGTTGGATTTGGACTGGAACTACATCGAACTCATGACCTGTGATTTTAGATATGTTAACTTGATTAAAACTATCAAAAGATGGAATTTTTTGAACTTCATTAATGTCTGGAAATAAACCCTAATCAAAAGTTGAACATAAAATTTATATTATTTTTGGGCTCTAAGTTCAAATTTTCAAATTCTTGATGAACTTTGTTCTGTGCGTGTTCTTCAATTAGAACACTAATCTATGAGAGTTCTTGGATAACAGATGTGTCATACGAGTTCTATGCATAAAATTTAATCTTGCGAGTTCTAAGTCCAATTTCAGTTCTTTGCGAGTTCTTGGTTCAAAATCTGTATCATGCGAGTTTACAGTCCCTCAATGACATGAGAGTTCTATACTTAGCATATTTTATGTGTTTGAAATTTTTCTTCAGATGTTTATGTGTTCAGACACTACTACTGCAATTTTGAGAACAAAATCAAAACTTCAAGATTTTTTTTTTGTCAGAATTGAGTCAATTTTTTTTTTGGTCAAGTTACATTTTGTTTCTTGTAACTTTCTGTGCTTATCATTTTTAGCTTCAAAGTACAATCTCTCTGTACTTGATACTCTGTGTATCAAAACGTTTTCTGAAAACAAGTTTTGAGCTTATTGACTAATACATTGGATTCCATCCAATAGTTGTTATCTTTTTCAGGAAAACAATGGCGGAATAAATCTCAAATGTTCCAAGTGTCCATATGGATTAGCGTGATCCCAATGTCTCTAAGGCAACTCCTATGCCTTCTTCCAGATCTCATTTCCAGTCAGAAGTCGGAGTACATCCTGATCTTGCTTTGATACATCAGTCTGAGTATCTGTTATCATATCTGAACAACCATCATGTGGACTATGAATCACTAAATGTCAATCCACTTGTAGTGGAAATTCTGAAGGGACATCCACTGAATCAGGCTCTGACAGACACTGCTACCATTCCGATGATCTACTTGCAGCAAGCCTGGAAAAGAAATCGAGCATGTGGTTGAAAGTGAAAAGGTCAAATACTTCAAGATCCGGATTGACAACTTTACATCCATCTTGACCTACCAACGACTCAGATTGATACTTGATCTAGAAGAGGCAAACTCTAGACCAGGCAGAACATCTTTTTTTTTTGGTAAAGGAGTATCCCAGACCACTTTGGGCCCAAACAAATCTCCTGGAAAACAGGCCTATGGCCCGCGGGCATTCATCCCGTGGCCACAATGATGCGAGTGGGGATCGAACCCGGGCAACCGCTATGAAGTCCCCAGGCTCCTACCACCATGCCACAACCTTCTTTTGAC